>OY728160.1:843448455-848248455 GCA_963277665.1 Viscum album | reverse complement strand
TTTTTCATTTATAGTCCAATTTTCCAATTCTTGTGACTCTCTTGGCTCTTGTTGTGTAAAAACATCAATCTTTTGGTAATTTTCCAAAGGGTTAGCAAGGGGTTAAAAAATAAGGGTCAAAACATCACTTATACTTGTCTAAATTTTTTATGAGAGTATTCAGAATCATTATATGATAATATTTTAATTATATCAATGTAGATCAATTTGTAAATGAAATATACTTTTTATCAAGTTATTCCATTATGAAATTCCATGAATTCCCCATCCCTCACTAAATAATGATACCACTTATCTCTTTTATTTACACAAAATTCAGAAAAATATATCAACCAATACCAATACATTTCTCTTAAAAATATCTATATGCATGTTCTATAGGTTATGGTATTTCCAAACGACCAACCCTAGGACCCTTAATAGGGGATCCAGAAAGGAATTTTATCAAAAAATAGGTAATCATATTTACCAACTCTTTCAAATTTATTTAGTTTTTCTATTTACTCTAAATAATTTATCCCCTTTATAAAATAATTAATAAAATATCAAAAAAAATATGATATTTTATTAGTAAGGGAAACAAATTTTTTACCTCTTTTCCACCTTAGGGAAAGTAAATACATCACTCGTTCATACATATGACTTACCATCTCCACGTAGCAGTGTAATCCATTTTTCATCACCATTTTTCATGGATGTGAATAAATATGTAAAAAATAAATAAATATGATATTTATATGATGAATAAAATTATATACATTATAGAACTATGAGAAATATGAAATCACCAAAAATATCAAATCAAATCATACATGAAAAATTATGTAGTTTAAACCCAAAAAATAACATTAATAAAAGATTATTAAAAATAACTGATAAATTATTATAAATGGATCAAATCTGATACTATATATGTCAATATTTTATATTTTGTAAGTATAATAAATATATATTTATTATAAAAGAGGTTAATAGAACTTATGTAGTAAGTTAAACGTGATATATGGGTTTTCAAAACTCAATTTCATTTCATTAGGATATATTACGTTTTAATTTCCTATGATATACAAATATTATGTGTTTAATAACCTCTTATTATTTTATGTTGTATTTATACATTATTTTTGTGGTATTAAACTTTTTACACATAATCACTCCATTGGTAAATTCAAATTTCAGTGATACAATCTTTGTAAGGGATTTCATCTCAATCTCCACTCCACTAAGACATATTTGGAATTGTTCCCAATTTATATTTACATAGTGTATATAATGAACCATTGATGTATTTGACATGAGTATTTATTTATTCATGATTATTAATGTTTTATTTTTTGTTTAGTTATTTAGACTGTTACAATTTAAGAATTACCAATGAAGTAAGAACTTATTATTACAATCTGATTTTGGGGTTTCTTTTATTTTTATTAAAGAATACTTACAATTTATCCTTAATAAGATTTAATAATTTACTTAACCTCTAGATATTTAATTATTTTCCATATTTTCTTCCTTTTTTTCTTTCTTTTACAATTTAATTAATAAAACAAATCATTAAAAGAAATTTGGATCTTTTTATTTTTTACCTGGAACATTTTTATTTCATGTCCATATTTTCAAAAAAAATAAAAAATTTACTTTTTATAAACTCAAATTACATTTTACATTAACATTTAATTTTTAAAAGGTTTTAGATTAATCCTTCCATTGTTTTATAATAGTTTTATTTTTAATTTTATTTATAAGAAGTCAATTAGAATGTTTTTTAACGTATACGATGTTAATAAACATTCCCTCTAATAATTTTTTTTACACTCTTAGCTTATTCTATATGTAATCAGTGGATTTATAAAGAGATATCTTTAATAAAATATTATTTGAAAATATCACTTCCATTTTCCTTATTTCCCTAAAAAAACTTTTTTATTATAAAACTGATATATACGATGAATCTATAATCATATATAATGGGTTATTAATTTTCTACTCATTAAAATTCTATAGAAACATTAACTTAACTGTGATCAGAAGACATTATAATTATCTAAAATATCCATAATCATTGTATCATGCATATGATTACTTATTAAAGAATATACAATTTCAACATATAGTATTTTACTTTTAGAGTTGTTTTATTTACTTGGGAAATATAGACATTTCATTTTATTTATTTTATACATATATTTATTGAATATAATAAAATTTTTAGATTAATTTTATAATTCAATATATTAATAATTTATTGGACATGAAGTGATGGGTAGTCCCTATTATTATATATCCCCCCGATGCATCAATATGTCTTAGGAGAAAATCTATTTGGTTGACCTTATTAAATGGTTTTTTGCTTTATGGATACCCATAGTGTTAAATGTCTTGGTTCAAGGTCTTGAAAATATATATATATACTGATGATTGAGATCATGACTTCCAATATTAAGAATTTCCCTTATTGAGAATTTAGTTTTTATTATCCATGATATTACTGTATTGATATTATCTATGGATACATTTTGTGCTCAATTTACTTGTTAAGTGGAATGGGTTTCTAGGTATTTTACTTGACATACTATCTATACCTTATTCAATCATGATATATTATTGTGTACATGACACCTATAAAGAATTTTAGATCACCTTTTTTACATTACCAATGATATGGAGAATTAATATTTTAATGAGTTTAAAGGATGTAAATAAAATTTATTGGTTATGTTTTATATATTATATCCCACACAGATATTGGAATCATGTATGTATCTAGTTTATCAAGATTACTATACCAATCCATCCATTGGGATGTGATTTCTTATATCTTTTGTTGATATAATACAGTAGTCATCATCTCTAAGTTACTATAGTTGGGTCTATTTAATTCAAGAATTCCAAAAATTTATTCCCTGATTTAATTTTATGATCAAAGATATATTGGTTATGGTTTTAAAATGTTAATCCAATGTTCTCATACCTATATGATCATGTTATTATTAAGTGATCATTAACATCTCTATTTTTAACCCTTAATAAGCATGCGAGCTTGACTTTTTTTTGTTTCCATTCCCTAGGTTATAAAGAAAGGTTTTGAATAGGGTATTACGATGAAGTGTACTATATAGAAATATATTTGTGGGAGAATCTAGATATCTTTCATGAAATAAAAAGATTGTGTATCTAGTCTCAAACTACAAAAACCTTTACAGTCCCTGGGAATTTATTTCAAAAATATATTTAAAATTCACTTATTAAGATTTAATATCAATTAATAATAATTATGCATCGATATATTTGGAATTATAGGATATGTTTAGTCAATATTTGGTTTTTAGTGATTGAAAAAAATTAGGGAAAACCATAGGGATACATTTTTTTATTGAATAACATTGTAATGTTTTGATAATGAGCACTAATAACCATGTATAAACATAAAGTTCCATAAATTGAGAAGAAGGTGTAAAGATTTAGAGAATTCATTCATGATTTTTCATGATTGATCACTCAGATTAAAGATATATGATAGTCATGATAACCATTTTGGTTTTAGTAAGGGGTTAATTATGAAATGAAAAAGTTAAGGTGGTTATATGTATGCTCAAATATTGAATTAAATTTTTTTAATCTTATTAACATGGATTCCTAAATATCAAAAAATGTTCCCGGGAATCACAATTCTTATCCTCAATGATTGAATGTTTAATTGGTAGTGAAAACCCATAATGTTATGGTGATCACATTTCATGTCTATCTTTCTTCTTCAATTTAAGTATGTGGGAATGTGCTTCATGGAAATCTCATAATTTTTACTTTAGTTAAATTTGATATTATTTTGTTCCTTTATTGTATATATATATATATATCCCTTACCAATTGTCAAGGAACAAAAGTCACAATTGATATTCAAAACCAACCTATGATCATATATCAGTGTGACGATAAATATAAAATTATAATAGAAATTAGATCCATTGTATGGGTCTTTCTTCCAATTTAAATGGATTTTTATATTATATGGTTGGTGAGACGCTAAAAATCAAGGACATGGAAATTATATGGGAGTTTTTGGATGTTTTAATATAATATTTGCATAGTCTTCCAACAAATCCTGTAGTTAAGATTTTAATATAACTCACACCTGGTGGTAGAATTATTTGAAGAAATCTATAACAGATGGCCTCAATTTTGTAATATTAAGTGATGAATCAACTCCAAAAGAATCTTGATAAGGGATTTATTTAGCCAAGTCGGTCACTATGGGGTTTAACTTTCCATTTTCCCCAAAAATATTGATCAACGGGACTCTAAATTGACAATCATTAACTGAACAAGATCACAATCAAGAATGAGTATCCATTGTCTTGTATTGATGATTATTTCAAAAAATTAGGTGGAGATCATTAATTTTCATAGATTGATCTTAAATATGGATATTATCAATTTGGGGTCTAAAGTGAATACATACCCAAGACATCCTTGCATATGAAGTATGGGCAATATGAATTTATAGTGATGCCATTTGGTCTTACAAATACCCCTACTATCTTCATGGATTTAATGAGAAATGTTTTTAGAGATTATGGTGATCCATTTATGGGAGTATTTTTAAATTAAATTCCTATATGTTATAGGGGTATGTATGAGAATTAATATCACCTAAGGATTTTATGGAAGAATCGACAGAATGATAATCTAATTGAAAAATTTATCTAGTGCGGATTTTTGTTAAAAAAAATCTGTTTTCGGTCATATAATATAAAAACCCACCCTCTAATATCTTTGAGATTTTGTTTTCTATCAATTACATTGGTATGATTACAAGTAAACAAATCCTATATTACCAAATAGTTTATTAGTCTTGATAAACGAGATCGGTACATGCGACTTTTATTACAAAGAAATACACTAATTACAACATAATTTTTTTCTCCTAAATAAATAAATAACTTTGAGGATAACATTATTCCTTATAGTAAATCATTAAATTTCATTTGGAGTATGACTATTAGATTCTTGGAGAAATAAACATAAAAAGGTTGAGCTTAAATTATCAGTAAGGGTAACATATAGTGGAAGCAATATTGAATCAATAAGAATATTCAATATCAAAATTTAATTAACATAACACACAAGCCATGTAATCAATATTCTGAATGGAAGTGTATAGATAATATAGAACCTAATATATAAAAACAAATTCCATTAAAATAACTGGATAATGAAAAATAAATATGGTAAGATATGAAACAAAAATGAATTCCATTTATTCAATGAATTGAAAATGAAATGTATTCATAGATAGGTCGAAGAAAAATATTAGGGATGAATAATAACTAAATTTAAATAAAGGAAATGATTTATTAATGGACATCATATATGAGGCACATGAAAACATATACCTTCAAGACCATTCATAAGATGATTTAAACTATTCTGATTTTCACAACTAATTTGTCTCATGATAACCTATCGATGCATCGAGAAGATATATAAAGTCCAGGCTCCACCCGTCATTACCAGTATAAATCATTCCCCATATCAAATAACCAAAATAAATAATATTCCTTATCAAATTTCTGTATTGAATAAAGAATAAATAATTATCAATATATCCCCAAATAATAAGATAACTATCAAAGTAGAAAACATATATAATATGATATATGGTCATGGCAATAATAATATCCATGATAAGTGAAATGGATAATTTAGGAAAAATTCAATGTTAAATGATCATAAAAGATTAAATATTTCAAGGGGTCTAACAAATAAATGAAATAAGTGAATATTAATATTATCATTGTCCAAATCAATCATAAACCATCAAGAAGAATAATAATGATGGTATCAATACAACATATCCCATTTGGAGTAAAATTATTGGTTTTTTGCGTTGATGAATGTAAATATAAAACGATATTTTAAAAATAGAATTGGGGAATATATACATTGGTTTTGAAAAATAGTTTTGAAATTTATTTTTGAAACCCATTTTGAAAATAATTTCTTTAAAAATTAATCTTTTAAACATTCTATGGAAGCTTCAAGTAAATGACTCTGAGTAAATCTATACATTTTATGCGAGGTAAAAGAAAATTCATTTTTTCATGGTAAAAAGGACTGAAAAAATCCTTATTAGGAAATAAAAAATAAGTCTTATTTGAAAACCATGGTAAAATAAATAAATTGTAAAAATTTCATTAATAAATAATTTTAAAAACATTTTTGAAAACATTGAAATAAAACATTATTTTTAGAAGAATGCAGGTTCTCTGACTAAAGAGAAAAATAATGTCGAGTTTTCTAAATAAAATTCTAAAACATCTTGAGTACCAAAGAGTGGAAAATGGTACTAAAAGTTGAAAATGGCCATGAATTAAAATATTAGAA
Organism: Viscum album; assembly: GCA_963277665.1. NCBI lineage: Eukaryota > Viridiplantae > Streptophyta > Magnoliopsida > Santalales > Viscaceae > Viscum > Viscum album. Next base: position 848,242,071 of record OY728160.1, on the reverse strand, counting down.
TGAAATGTTTTACTGAAAAAATGGGTATCTATTTTTATCAAAAGGAAATTTCATTCAAATATCATTTGTATTAGTCTTGAAGAAAATAATCTTTAAACATACCAAAGTGCCTCAAAGAAAATTTAAACATTTTTAATCAAAAGAATCATTGTAGGGTCCTGAAAATTATACAAGGTAGGAAATCCAATTACCCCATGAATTGAAAAAAAAACCGAACCGGTCCGCGTACCGGCTCCCAGCAACAGTATGCGGCCAGTTCGGCGAACCGCCTTCCCGCGGACGCTGTCATTCGTGAGATGGGGGCGGAGCGCTTACGCGGGTGCGAACCAGGAAGACCGCTGAACGTCAGGACGGTCCACTGCCGCGAGCTTTCCCCTCCACAGACTGTTGTCGTTCGCCGAATGGAGGCAGATTGATGTGCCGTCGCGGAGCAACCCCGCATGCCTCGTCTCTTCAAATATCGGGTGAATGAGTCATCCGCGGGTGAGGGATTCCTTCATGGGCTTCCACAAAATGTGTCATTAGCCCATCAATATTTCCTCCTCATGACTCTACAAATATTCACCTAGGGGCACCAAAAGAGGATTGGAGGAGAGGAAGGATGGGTGAAAACCCGTTGGGAGACGCTGGAGAAATCGCTCCCAGCGGTCTGCGACCATCCGCGGACCCCATATCGTCCGCGGATGCACTCTCCCATAGAGAGAAGAAACCAGTCCTTCACAGCCTGCTCCCTCGCAGACATGCCCTTCGCAGACATCATCCTTCACAGATAGTCCCTCCGCAACCACCCCTTCTACGGACCAGTTTCGTTCGCGAAATGGAGGCGGAACCCCTCCGCGGGCGTGAAGTAAGAAGGGCGCCAACCCCTTTGTAGACACCCTTCACAGACGACCATCTCATCCGCGGACAACCTCCTTCACGGACAACCTCCTCCGCAGAAATCATCCTTCGTGGACGACCATCTCCACCACAAACATCATCCTTCGCAGACAGCTCCCTTGCGGCCAGTCCCTCGCGGCCCGTCCTTCGCAGACAGCTCCTCCACGGACACCCTTTGCGGAAAGCTCCTCCGTGGCCAGTCTGTCGCGGCCTGCGCCCTCGTGAATAGCTCCTCCGTGGAAAGTTCATCGCATCCTGATCCCTTGGGCCAATCCCTTCTCTACCGTCATTGACCCCCATAAAAAATGGAGAGTCGCACTGCAAACATTTAGGGCCAGGTCAACAGTATTTTACATTGCACCCTTGCGCTGCCCCAACATCCATCCTATACATTCCATGAGTCTAGCTACTCCTCATGATTATACTATAACCCCATTTCCTAGCTCCTTATGCTAGTTTCATCCAGAAAGGGCTGCCCTTGGGTAAGTACCACACCAACCATTATTAGGTATTTCCTACCTAGTCTTCCTAAACACATGACGTTAAACTGTATGGCCATCGTCCTGACCACATGATGTTAAACTGTATGGCCCTCGTCTGGACCACATGACGTTAAACTATATGGACCTCATCCTATCCATATAACGTTAAACTATACGGAAATATTCCTCTCTACATGACGGTAAACTTTATCATTCCCTATCATTCAATAATTGGATGCCTCTTGCTCCATGCAAGAGATGCCTTAGGCCATGATCACAGTGGTGTAATTTCATGAGTGTTGGAATCTGTTCAAACATTCCATCACTCCATCCCATGATTTGCGTGTCCTTCATTTAGATCTTCATACTCTTGCATGTATGAAGGGACCCCCTAACGGTATGGCCTCATCCCGCATCGTCTCACCTACCGTCCTGGGCCAACGCCCCGGAAGAATTTGGACAACACTTCGAGATAGGTCCTACGTTTCGAACATGGTCAGCAGCCGACCCTCATTTGTTCGTCCCCATTTCAGGCTAACGTGATATGAATGCTGTGTTTCGAACATGGTCAACACTTATCCTCCATAACCATGCCACCCTCATTGTGTTCCGAATGTAGGGCATGTAATTCACACTTTTCATCGCCCTTTGTTTGGACCGATTCCAACACCCTTGGCGTTATCCCGCTTGTGCACTTGCGCATAGGCGTTGACCCCCATTATATTTTTCAACCCAACAACGGGTTGGGATTACCTCATGGTCAGACATGAGGAAGTCACCATTGGCGTCCATCTCGGAGTAAGTCGCGACCTTATGGGCGTCCTTAGAGTGTAAGCCCCAATTCATCACCATGGGCCGCCCTCATGCGTAAACCCCACTCCGCTTCTCACGGATGAACCTTTCACGGTGTTATCCTCTGGTCCCTACTGCCTCTTGTTTCTCACACCAAGAATGACTCACATGGGCTTAGAGTAAGCATCGACCATGAAATCCTCCTCTGGGCCTCCTTAGAGTGTAAGCCCCAATCCGTCATTATGGGCCTCCTCAGAGTGTAAGCCCCAATCCATCATTATGGGCCTCCTCAGAGTGTAAGCCCCAATCCATCATTATGGGCCTCCTCAGAGTGTAAGCCCCAATCCATCGTTATGGGCATCCTCAGAGTGTAAGCCCCACTCCATCATTATGGGCCTCCTCAGAGTGTAAGCCCCAATTCATCATTATGGGCCTCCTCAGAGTGTATTCCCCAATCCATCATTCTGGGGCTCCTCATAGTGTAAGCTCCAGTCCATCATTCTGGGCCTCCTCGGAGTGTAATCCCCATGCCAAAACGAACTACGGGGACTTTGATCCACGACAAAGAATGGTACGTAGGAAGCCTCCATGAGGTTCAAGCCCACCAATTGGTCATTTCTCCACGTCGAGTTCTACCCTCATCCAGCATGACGTCAAACTGTTTATCCGAACTATGTGGACTTTGATCCTTGCCTCCTAGGAAGGGTACATAGGAAGCCTCCATGAGGTTCAAGCCCACAACCCATCGGACCACCCAGTCTCTCTTCACGTCGGTTCCCCGACACTTATCCGAACTACGTGGACTTTGATCCCTGCTTCCTAAGCAGGTAATGTAGGAAGCCTCCCTATGGTTCAATCCCAACAGCCAGTCGATCCGATCATCTCGATATCGGTTCACCGTGCCAACCCTAATGCCGCCTCAAGCGAATTCCAACCCTTCGGGGTCATTAATCCAATGAGGGTTGGTAAACCTCAAGCATAAATGATTCCAAACCCCTGTGTCCAGTTGACCATTCCCCACTAAGGTTAAATCCATGGATACTATGTTTGGTTATAAACCAAAGATTCACAAACATATGAATACATCATAAATCTATAAGAGAGTCCCGGAATAGGAAATAATTCACCCCAAAAAGGGTGTGATGATCCCGACTTCCCATCCTCTTGACCAATGTGAGTTTTTAAGAGTCGCTAGTCATACCATCTGGCGAATTCCTTCCTTTGGAAGGCAGGTCCATCAATCATTGGATATGGAGTTGTTGGGCGTTTCGTGGTCGAAAACCAGAATGAAACAATCATGGAAGAATAATATTAAATGTAATTTATAATATCATTATAATAAATGGATTCATGACATAACTTTTCAAAGGTATTATATACAAAATATAAAATAAACTAGGTTCATAACAACAATTTTGTCTCAATGGAATGTAAATTGAGATGAAAATCCCTTTCCTTGAGTTTTTATTTCGGTGAAAATCCCATAACATCATGTATAATAAAATAGTGTTAATTTTATACATTCTTGAGAATATTTTTCATGTGTATAGTTAATTTTATTTCACTAATTATTATGTTTTATACAAGAACAAAAACAATTATGTTTACATCATGTGTTTTGATAAAATTTTGTTTATCTATCAAAATCAACTATGGTAAGCCAACTATGGTCAAAGGGGACATTATATAACCTCTCCAGAATAATGATAATGACATAATTATAATATTTATAAATCAGTAATACCTTTATAATAAATAATTAAATAATGTTTTGAAAAATTAACCAACATTACAATCATGGAGAAGGTTGGCTATATGTACACATGAGTAACGTTCTCATATTTCAGTGATCATTATGGAAAGAAGGTAAGTAACAATATATCATCCCAGAATAATAATTATATCATAAATACCATATTATTTATTCATATATACTTATATATATAATTTTTTAATGTAAGAGTAATCACACCATGTCAAGGAGGTGGTAGTCGGCACGTCTACGAATGACGTTATCACTTTATAAGTGTGTGAAGGGGTAATACAGAAAATGATATACATATACATATATATATGTGTGTGTGTTTCATAAAATTTTTATTATAAAAATAAAATAATACATTGGTTGTTTATTTATATAGTATTAATTTAAACAATACATTATACGTACCATGTATAGTGTAAACGAATCACATCGCTTTGAGGTGATGGTAGACCGTACTTCCTAAAATTATGCTATCGTATTAACATAAAATGGAAAGTATCAATGGTATATTTAATAAAAGGATTAAAAAGGTATAAATAAATAATAAATATCATATAAATCATATACAAAGGGAGTTTACATCATAATGAAAACCATGAGAGGTGGTAAAGTAAAAAAAATTTAATCATCATTTTATGAGGTAGTAGATTTCCATACATAGAAACAATACGATCGTTACCAATTAGAAGTGGATTTGTGTATGTGTAGGTAAAAAATGTTACATAAAAACATCAAATTATATTAGAGATATTGTTTTTGTTATATAATCATGGAATTAATATCTTTTAGGGTGTTTATAATGGAAATTAAACTAGAGAGCTTGAGAGGAGACGTCACCTCTTAATATGGTTACTTATTTTGGTTTATACCAGAAGGATTAATTGTAAGGATTTATGCCAAACTTTAGGCTTTAAGGATGAGGGTAGGGATTTTAGGAAAATATATGGGAAAATATGGGATTATACTATGTGGTTTTAGATGTGTGGGGATGTGAGAGAAGTTTTGGCCTTTTATATGGGAAGAAAATGACAAACTTGGTATTTCTGAAAAGAAGCTATGTTTACACAAGTTTTTACCTAAACAAATTCCTGAAATAACGTAAATAAATAAATGAAAGGTTTATGTTTGAATTTTTTTTCATAAAATGGGTCTTCGAAAAGTTTCTAGGTCATTTGGGAATTGTTGTTAATGGTTTAGTTGTTTTTTAAACTTAATTTTTCTTTAATAATTTTAAATAACTTTAATCTCATTCAGTTATATTTTTGGTAAAAAAAATTATTCTTATTATAAATTATAAATTATTCTAATTAAAAATATGGAATCAATTTTTACAAATTCTAATCATATATGTGGCGGAAATTAATTTAAAATTCATCTAGTATGTGGGACAACAAATGAAATGTTTTAAAGTAAAAACATTTGAAATTTTGCTGTGTTTTTATAATAAATTTTAAAGTGAAATTAATTAAAATGATAGAAATTGTATTAATTATTAAAAAAATTATTTTATTAAACATTATAACTAATTAAATTTATAATTTATCCTTACAAAAAAATTTGGGGAAAATGTAGTTTGAACTAAAATTTAGTATTTTTCATTATTCATTAGAAAAAATGTTTCAGAAATACAATAAAAATAAATGATTACCTACCTATTATATTTATATTTAAAATATTATGTTTATTTTGACATATTATATCAATTAAAGTGTCAAAATTTATATTTAAAACGGGTTCTCCATTAAAAGGCGGTAAAATTACCTTTATAAAAATATAGGGTTTTTTTGTGAAATATGGCTTGTTCTTATCTTATGCATATCAAAAAGAGCGGATAAATATAAAAAATATCTTATTTAAAATATAACATATATATTTCATTAAAATAAATCACTAATTTTAATGAATTGTTTTTATTAATATAAAACTCTATTGGAAGGAGATAAAAAATAATATTTTTATATCTAATTGGTTTATATTTTCATTTCTCATTAGTTAGAAACCAATAAATTAATTTTATATTTATATAAACTATAAATTTTCAAATGTTAGTTAATGAATTTTATAAAAGATAATTTAATGGCTAGATAATATTATATTAAATAAGAATATTTTAATAATACATTTTGATTTGGTGAAACTCAGTCTTGCGTGAAACACAATCTATCTAGGAAGGACACTCTTGCGTGTAACATAAGATATCGAGAAAGGTCTCTCTTGCATGAAACACAATATAACATGCTGTTTAGTTCATTACATGATATAACATGTATTGAATATATTTCAAATAGTAAATATATGTATTAGTGTCTTGATATATTATATTACCTTATGCACATGGTGTAGCATGTCATGAATGCTATCGAATAAAATGTTGTACATTAAAATTTAATCGTGTCACATTATCCCCACCTTAATTAAATTGTTTCCTCACAATTTGAACAAGATCTTGGTGATATACTGTTTAATGTATACTATTTTGAATTCCATCATCATGAGAAGGGTTCGTAAAACATCTTCTACAAAAGATAGAATGTGAAGTATAATGGTTACATATAATACCATGCAACTAGGTCTCTAAGTAAGAGAAACTTATTGGAAAGTAGAGGTTTGTAATTGGGGGAGGTTGAAACTATATTTCAGGTGTGAATGATGTAATCAATCACAAAAATAGTTAATGTTCAATAGAAATTTTAGGGCCTCAATGACATAAATATTTGATGATTTAGAATACCATGGGTTAAACACAAATTATTGTATTAATACCACATTTTTTTCTAGGTCTTTTTGATAGTATTGGGTAATTATTTTACTTAATGTGAATATACGAAAATATTATTACTTGATAGGTTTCAATTTCAAATGTACCAACCCAAATTTTGGTTGTTCTTCGATCGAATTATTATTAATCCTTTTACACCATAAATAAATTAATAATATTAAAAAAATTCGTTTTTGATTCACTAAAACAAACTTTTAAAATATCATAAGGCCTATAAAAGGGTGAAACGTCTAACTATTGGTCTATAACTATTTTTTGAACCTAATATGGTAAATATATTAATCTCTAAACCTAAAAAAGAAACACTACTGGTTCATTTTTAATATTTATTCATCAAATTGTTTAACTAGAAACAATGTCAAATTAACTAGAACAATGTGTACGGGAGTGGTAGGAGCGAAACCCTTATCTTCTTTTTGTGATGGGTTCAAGACCCACATCCCTACCATATTTGATTGATTGTAAAAAGAAATAAAAGAGGTTTTTTCTAAAACCATATTAATTTAATTTCTAAAATAAATATGACAAAAATCCTTAAAATAAGTTTAATCACTAAATAAAATTCTAACAAAAGTTTTCATTACAACTTAAATACAAAAATACTTCATCCATTTTACTTATACATAGGTCCTTCCTAGGTCTAGGGTTTATCCATAATATCATTTATAGGATATCTAAATCCTGAAACATTATATTCAATATAAAACAGTTTTGGGTTAACTATGGTTGAAAAAATCCTTCATAGTGGTTTATATAGGAAATGAGAATTATCATAAGAATATTCCTTAAGAGATTCAAATTGGGCATGCAGTAAGGCCCATTGTTGGGTTCCAGGTTACCTTGAGTTTGGCTCGGAACACCTTGTCAGAGTTATTTCTCCCAGGTACGTCTATACCAAAACTACATCAACTTAGAGTTTCTAAATTCGGATTTATAGCTAGGAAGACCCATATTATCTCTAATTTACCAAAATTATAGGATTTTATTCTATAATTATCCTCAAATTATACCTCCTGGTTAAGTTCTCTGATATATGTTTTCTTAAATATAGTTACCAAGGTAGCTAATAGACTTCCTCTGATACAAAATATAAAAATCTAACCCCTAATAGCACAGAGCCAGTGTCTACAAGAAATTATATTGGCCTGATCACTAGGAATCAAAAGTCGAAGGACATAAGAGTTTATTAGTATTGCTAAACCATATACATATAAAAATATTTTATTACAAAATAATATAATTATTATAGCATAATTTTTTTCCTAAATAAGGAAATAACTTTATGGATATCTTTATTCTATCTAATAAATCCCTTGATATATTTAATAGTACAGTTCTTAGATTCATAAGAAAAGAAACAGAATAAGGGTGATCTCAAATGCTCAGTAAGGGTAAAATATAGTAGATGAAATAATTAATCAATGATAATAGTCAATATGGAAATGTATATAATAATCCAACATTCTAGCTAATCAATAAACTGAATCGAAGTGTGTAAAAAATATGGAAAGGTAATAACTAAAAACACATCCCATTCAAATAGATAGATAAGGAAAAATAGATATGTTATGTTAGGAAACTAACAAAATGAAATTTCATCAATTATCTTAAAATTAAATGTATTGATAGATATATCGAAAAAAATCTCATGGTTGAATAATAACTGAAACTAAATGATGGAAATTTATTCTTATTGGATGTCATGTCTGAGGGGCATGAAAACCTATATCATCGAGACCTTTAACAATATAGTTTAATCTATTCTCATTTGTGGAATAAATTTCTCTCATGAGATCCTATTGATGCATCAAGGATTTATATAATGTTTTGGGTCTACCAGTCATTACTAGTCAAAATCATTCCTCATATCGAGTAATAAAAATAAATAATAGGCCTTATCATATATCCGTTTTTACTAAATAATATAGAATTATAAATATTTCCTTGAATAATAAAATAACTATCAAAGTAAACACCATATGTAATATGGTATATGGTCTAGGAAATAGTTATATCCATTATTAATGAAATGTATAATTTAGAAGAAATTAAATTTTAAATGATTATAGGAGATTGGGTCTTTCAAGGGGAATAACAAATAAATGAAGGAAGTGAATAAGAATACTATGCTTGTCTAAATCAATCATAAAATAGCCATAAGAACAATAAAAATGTTATCAATCCAACATATCCAAGTGGAGTAAAATAAAGGGTAGTTGTCATTGATGAATAGAAATATAAAAATATCTTTTAAAAGAATTATTGAGGAAAATATAATTTTGCTTCGAAAAACTTTTTTAAAAAACTTTTCTTTTAAAAAAACCTTTGAAAAAAATTTCTTTCAAAAGTGGCCTTTTAAACATACAAAGGAAGCTTCAAGGAAATAATGGTGAGTAAGTGTGAACTTTTAGTATGAGGTGAAATAAAATTCTATTTGAACAATAAAATGGATTGAAAAATGCCTTATCAGGATAGAAATAAGAATATTCATTTGACAAAATTGGTAAAAGAAAAAAAGGGTAAAAATTTATTTACCAAATAATTTTAAAAAATTTTTTTTAATCAATTTCTTAGTACATTATTTTTAGAAGAAAGCAGGTTCTCCGACTAAAGATTTAAAAAAATTGGGGTTTTCAAAAAAATTTCTAAATCATCTTGAGTATGAAATAGTGGAAAACGGTATTAATACATGTAACTAGTCATGAAAAACTAGATAAAAATGAAATGGTTTATTTAAAAATGGTTATATAATTTACTCAAATGGAAATTCCATTTAAGGATAATTAGTATTAGTCTTAAGGAAAATAATCTTTAAAGATCCCTAAGTGTCCAATACCACATTAAAACATTTTAAATTATATGAATTATGAAATAATATAATTAAAATAAACATATAATATCCTGAGAATAAAGGGATTCATTATATAATATGTCAATGAATTTATATAAACCATATAAAATAAATTAGGTGTATAACAACAATTAAGTCTCAATAGAATGTAAATTGAGAAGAAAATCGCTTACAATGAGTTTTCATTTGGGTAAACATCTTTTATATTGTTGTATAATAAACTTATGTAAATTTTACACTATCTTGATAAATTTTTTAATGTTTATCATTAATTTTATTTTAGTTGTTACATTTTTTATACAACTACTTAATCAATTAAGTTAACATTAGGTGTTTTTTCCATATTTGATCTTTGTGTCAAAATATACATCGGTAAGTCAACTATGGTCAAAGGTGTCATTATATAACACCTCCATAATTATTAAAATGAAATAATTATTATATTTATACATAAATTATAATTTTACAATCAATAATTATATATGGTTTTTAAAAATGAACAAACTTTACAATCATGGAGACGGTAGGCTGTACGTACAATGAGTAACGTTTCAACTTTCAATTATCATTATGGATAGAAGGTAAGTAAAACCATATGTTTAAAAAATTATTATAACATAAAAAATTCAATATAACTTAATCATAAATAATTATATATATAATTCATGTTATTTTAAAGGAATTACATCTTGTCGAGGAGGCGGTATTCCACATCTCCCTGAATTCCATCACCACTTTTTAAGTGTGTAAAAGGGTAATAAAAATATGATATATATATATATATATTGTATTTAATAAAATTTAATTATATCATTAATACCATATATTTTTTTTTATTTAACATATTTTTAATAGAAATAATCCTTTATACCCACCACGTATTGTGTTAATGAGTCACATCTCTTCGAGGGGGAGGTAATCCAAACATCCTCAAACGACGTTACCGTATTAATGTAAAATTAAGATTATTAATGGTGTATGTAACAAAAGGATTAATTAAGTATAAATATTTTTAAATATCATATTAATCATTTAAAAATAATGTTTCCTCCATCATTTCCACCATGAAAGGTGGTAAATGAAAAATGAACAATCATCATTTTGTGAGGTAGTAGTTTGTTGTACACGGAAACATTATGTTTGTTACCAATTAGAAGGAGGTGTGTATATGTTTTCCTAAAAATCATTACATAACAACATCATATTATATTATTTATACTATTTTTTTATTTAATCTTCAATTAATGAGAATTTAATGTGTGGAGAATGGAAATGAAACTAGAGAGCTGGAGAGAAGACGATATCACTTAATCTGGTAATTTCTTTTTGTTTGTACAGAAACAATTTCTTGGAAGGATTTATACCCAAAGGGAGGCATGAATTTATAGGGTAGGTATTTTGGGAAACTATATGGGTAGATAATTTCCTATCTTTACTGGTTTTAAAGGCATGATGAAGTGGGATACGTTGTGGCCTTTTATAAGGGATGAAAATGACTCACTTGGTATTTTTGAAAAGAAGGTTGTTGTAACCACTTTTTGACCTAAAAAAGTTTTAAAAATAAACCAAAATAATTAATTAAAGGTCCATATCCTAATTATCTCCATAAAATTGGTGTTGAAAAAGTGGATAGGTCATTTTTATTGTTAAGATTAAGGTTTTGTCCTTCATTAAGACTAATTTTTCCTTAATAATTATAATAAATTTTAATCGCATTCACTAATATCATTGGTAAAAAACAAAGTTTTTATTATTATAAATTATAAATTATATTGATTCAAAATATTTAACCATGATTTCCAAATTACATTCATAGAAATAGAAAATTTTAATTAAAAATTCATCCTGCATGCAGGACGACAATGCGTGTTTTTGAAGTAAAAACGTCCATAAGTTTTATGTGTTTTTGTTATCAATTTCCATTTGAAATTGATTATAATGACATATATTGTATTAATTGATACAAATATTATCTAATTAACTTTAAAACAAAGTAAATTTATAATTTAACCTTATAAATAAGTTATATGATAATGTAGTTTTGAACTAATATTCTGTATTTTTCATTATTCATTAAAAAATGAAATTTTTCAAAAAAATATATAATTTCAAAATTGCCAATTTTTTATATTTTTATTTAAAATGATACGTTTATTTTAACATATTAAATCAATTAATGTTTCAAAATTTATATTTAAAATGGGTTCCCCTTTTAAAAGTCGGTAAAATTACTTATATAAAAATATCACATTTTACCTGTAAAACAATGTTTCTTTTTATCTTATGCATATCAAACATAACAGATGAATATAAAAAATATTTTATTTATTATATAAAATATAAATCTCTTTATAATCATTCAATAATTTTAATTAACTATTTTTATTAACACAAAACACTTTTGGAATCAAATAAATAATAAAATCCCTTTTTTATATCCAATTTGCCCTTATTTTCATTTCTTATTAGTAGGTAACCAATGAATTCATTTTATATTTATATAAAAAATAAATTTTCATTACTTATTTAATACTATTCAAAACTGCTAACATAACTACTTTGTTATATTATATTAAATATTAATATCTTAATATCATATTGTTATTTGGTGACACCCAATCTTGTGTGTAATGCAAGCTATCGAGGAAGGAATCTCTTGAGTGTACCAAAAGCTATCATGGAAGGTATCGATTTCATGAACTATAATCTAACTCAGATATTCATTCATTACAAGCTATATTATGTATTGAATATATTTAAAATGGTAAATATATATAGTAGAGTCTCGTGATATTATATTCCCAAACGTGCTTTGTGATGCATGTCTTGCACGCAATGGTATAAAAAGTTATACATTATAATTTCATGTTGTTACATATAATATCAATATAGGATATATCAATGGATCCATAAAAGATAAAGTTATTGAGAATTTCCATTGACCAAACGTTATGACTAGGTTCTGTAGTTTTCTTATTTTGGATACATATTTTCAATGCTCTCTGGTGAATTTCTTACGATTAACTAATCCAATCAGCAAGTTCACAAAGAAGGGAGCCAAGTTCCTTGGGATAAGTGAATGTGAGAAAAAATTCAAGGAACTCCAGAGAAGGTTAGTCTACAAACTTATTCTTACACTACCCTATAGTGGAGGTGCTTTTGTGACCCATAGTGATACATCAAAGAAGGGACTGGGATGCGTCCTCATAGAGAATGTTATGGTTATAGATTATTTCTCATAATAATTAATGGTTAATGTGAAAAATTAAAAAACACATTTTGTGGAGTTATCTATGGTAATATATTCATTAATGATATATATGAATTATATTTATAGATAAATTTGTGACATATACACTAATCAAATAAGTTTACAATATTAATTAGCTCAAAAATATTTGAATACGCCATATATAAATGGTTAAATTTGATGAATGATTATTACTGCTCGATATATTATCATCCTATGAAAGAAAACTAGGATTATTATTCTTTAAGATTAATTTATCATCATATTTTATCTATGATAATTATAAAAAGGATCCAATATTTATGGAATTAAAAAGGATGAACCTTGAAATCCTAAATAATGGGGATAAATCTAATATTTCACTAATTAATGTCCATTCATCTATCTAAGTGAATATTAAAATGTAACAAAATGTAGATATAGAGATGAAAAATTAGTTGGGGGTATTTCTATGATTTCCAGCTTGATTATAATGGAATGATAAGGTATAAAAATAATGTATGTGTCACATCTATACTAGATTTGAAAAAGGAGCTATTGTATTAAGCTCACAGTTCATAATTCCCTATCCATCCTAGATGTTTGAAGACATATAGTGATTTAAAAGAGAATTTATTGTGGGGAAACATACAGAATGATATCACTAAGTATGTATCACACTGGTTGGTGTGTATGTAAGATAAGGTTGAGAGACAGAAGTCAAAGGGGATGTTATAACCATTACACATACTAGAATGTAAATTAGAAAATATAACCATGTATTTTTTCACCATTGTACATCTCAAGACATCTAAAGGTTGTTATGTTATTGGGATGATAGTTGATCGCTATTTGAAATCATAAAAATTCATTTCTTTTAGATAATATTTCCCACATGATCATTGTAACACCCAAAAGTTTTACAAATAAATTTATTTTATAATACATTCAATATTGAGTCTACGAGAAAAAACACTTTGATATTTCTAGGAGGTAGTTATAACATGGCCATTAGATATAATTTTTCTGCTTCTGTGATTTGAATTTCAAAAAACTAACGTACACAGATTTGATCATCAAGATATTTAATGTCTGATAGGACCAACTTACATTTTTGGTGAATAGTAACTTACCCTTATAAATAGTAATGTACCCTTTATAATAGTAACCAAAACCATGTGAGTATAAATAAAATGTAGGCACCATATAAAATAGAGTGAATATTTTAAAAATTAATAATTAAGTGTTCATATTTTTGTAACTAATAAATATTTAAATAAAATTTAAAATTAATAAATTTAATTAATATAAAGTTAATTTTCATAAATATTATAATTAAAAAAATATTTTGTTTTCCTAAGAATTTAGAATAATTTTATGATACCTCTGTTAATTTTTGAAAGTATTATAAAATCACTTTTAATTTTAAAATATTTATTTTTCAAGAAAATAATGATTTTATTTACAAATTAAGTTTCTATTATTCATAACATTATATTGATAAAATTTAGTTCATTCTTGAATTATAAAAAAATGGTTAGGGTGATTTTTTGCTATCTTTTTGAAATACTTGAATTTTTTGTGAATAGTTAAATTTAATAATTTACAGTATATGCTACATAAATGAATTTCTGCATCATGCTTGAGACATGGATGATGTAAATGGACATAAGATATAATTCAAATGAATTTATTACTATTTTGTGTCATAATAATCAAGTCTATTCTTAGTCTTGAGCCAAAATAATAAAATAATGATCAAAAATAATGGGAAACCCCTCCTCTCCTCCACAATAAGAACCACCCATCACTCCCTATTCTCTTCACTACTCCCAATCATTTTTCCTTATCTAAATTGAACTAAAATCTCATCCAAATATCTTCCACACGTCCATCGTCCCTTGTTCTCTTCAATAGACCAAATTCTCTCTCCTAAAGACACTATCATGAAATATAAATTCAAGAGGTAAATTCTTCTTTTCATTTCTTTTATTTTCGTCCAACTTTCTTTCCTTCGTTTTCATTCCTCAAATCATTTCAAAGAAATGTTATGAAAACTCCAATAACATAAATTTACTTTATTGTAGTTATGATAATAGAATAATTGGTCATCATCTCTCATTTTCAAGCCTTTTAAAATATAAATGAAAACACCATCCGAGTGGTGTTAACTTATCACAATCATGGACAACAGGTTTTCAACATCTATTTTCAAATTCAACTCGGGCCATGAAAACATTTTTAGGGTTGAACCAGATAATAATATATGAAATATATCCTATTTAATTTTATGGAATCATTGTTTTACACATTTTATTAATTTATAAATTAAAATGAGTTTGTGGTGATCAAAAAACCACAAAATTAATCCAAGCGTTTATCATTGAAATTTTATTTAATTATTCATCCCCACACAAAGTAACCAAATGAAATATATGATAATTTAAATTTTTTTATTAACATAAATGACATATAGATTCAATTCTTGAATACAATTCTCATTTTACATAAACTTCCAAACAAACAAAATGATTATGAAATCTAATCAAATGAGCACTCACAGACTATGATATTGAATCTCTTAAACTATAAAAACAACCATAAATGACCTAAATAAAATTATAATAAATCACATAAAAGTGTAATAGGTTCTGAATTAATTTATTAATAATTATAATTTCATTTTTTTGGGCCTTAAGTTCAAGATAGGAACATATTTAGACATAATATATGAGTTTTATACCCGAACCTCCTATTTCATTATGGTTACTCTTTGTGTCTCTTAATCTCAATTACATTATTATTTATTCTAATTTAATCCTAATAAATTATATTTAAATATTATATATATTTCTCCCAACCAGAATCCTTCTTTCTTTTATAAAGATATACATGTTTTAAAATGATCATTCAAAAAAATTCCCGAAATACAAGCCTGATTCAAGGGAATTTCTCGAATTATTACCTTTTTCAAGGAAAACCTATAATATTCTTTTTAGAAACCATTATTTTTATAAAATTAAGCATTTTATTATGAAACAATATATTATTTAAATTCTAGTTTTATGAAAATATTTATATAGAAGAACTCCTCTGTTTCATGTAAGTGAGTATTTATCTCAAAAATTACTCAGTGATTTTATAAGAGTAATTTTGTCTATTTAAAATCTATTTTTGAATATTATGTCTAATTTGGAATAATATGTTATGGTATCTTCTACCATATTATATTGAATTTTTTCTGATTAGTTTCACTATGTAGTGCTATCTTAAAACTGTTCACCATGTTACTCCGAATAGTTAGTGTTAATGTTTAGGGAAAGTTATTTACATTTCATATGTTATTTTCAATATGGATGTATATATTATTTAAGTTTACCCTAATTCATACGAGGGTTTCATTAGACTTTGTAAGTGATTGATGGGGCCCGTTAAATCCCCTCAATGCATCTATAGGTCTCATTAAAAAATAGATACAGACATGGATGAGGCCTTTCCCATTTTCATATATGGTTTTGGACAAGGCCTTAATCATTTTTAGATGTTTTTGTCAAGGTCTTATAGTTCTATCTCAGAATGTCCAACATTATGCATTTATGAACTATGAAACTAGATATTAATAGTGAATGTGATTATTTGAGTAGTAAAATATCCATGTTTATGAATTATGGAATTATTTGGTCTGTTTTTATTCCAACCATATTATGATCAAATATATTTTTAATGGAATTCATCTTTCTATATTCATCATTCCTATTGTTTATGTTTATATTTTCTTCCACATTATTATTTACCCTTATCGAGCAACTGAACTCATCCCTTTCACATGTTTTATTTTCCAGACGTTTTAAAGAAGTATGTTATGAATAACATGCAAGGACAATGTAGGATTTTATGTGTGATACAAAAGAAGTTGTTATGTTGTTTTTCCTTTAAGGTTGTAATGTTGAACTTATTTATGTGTCTTTTTTTCCAATCTAAGAAAATATTCATTTCATTGGTATATACATTCCTTTTTTATATGCCATTGTATTAAAATAACGCATCAGATCAGGGAAACTAGGTTTGGGTCTTTATAGTTGGTATCATAGAATGTTTAGTAGAAAGAATGGAAACTTGATTTAGAGAATGTAGACTAGGGAACAAAACCCTAAGATAGACTTTGAGGGTAAATATAAAAGAATATCCTGGAATTTTGGTAAGAATTTATTATGAATATATTTCGAGCAAATACATCCATGTCTAGATACTGCAAGTGGACATGCTTCAGGAATAAATGTACCTAGGAGTAAAAACCCTAACAATGAGTTTCAGGCTTTAATCGGGGTATCCAAGTACATGACAATGTACCTTACTACACACCTAGTTTGACAACCCTGGGGGATATCATTAGGATAATTCTCTTTTTTTTACAAGCCATTATGATGGAATTAAATTTAAATTTTCCCTCAATTAAACCATGTTTATGATGAAGAGAATATATATGGATATTATTTCAATTTATGATAAGTATTTTTCTATATTGATATTATACATTGTGATTCGTAAACTAATCTAGCGTATTCCATTATTTAGAAATGGTGTATAGTGGAAGGAATTTAAACCACATGAACGTGCATATATCATGTAGGTATTTCCCTTCTATGCAAGATAATGATGTTGGATCTGAAGATATGACTCATTCTCAACAACTTAAAACTATACAAATACAACTGACTCAGGTTATAAATAAAAACCTTACCCATATAGAGCATCCTGATCCATAATGTGTAGGTCAATGTTAGACCTCTTTATGAGAGAACCTCCATCATTCAATGGTCAAAAAACCCCGTTGTAGTCAATTAGTGGATAGGTTCTTTAGATAAGACATTTTTAACTTTGAAATGTAATGAAAGAGTGTATGTTTTCATGGTAGTTTATCAATTATTGGGATATGTAGATTAGTGGTGGTGGTTAATTCAAAACACAAAGGAGGAGGAAGATGTAAAATAAATGGAATGAAGGGATTTCAAGAAAATTTCCCTAGAAAAATAAATCCCTCATGAACAATTAAAAGATATGGAGGGGGAATTATTCTAATAAGGATGTGTCAGGAAGTCCCCATTATGGCATATGAACATGCTTTATCTTCAAATTTTATCATCATACCCACGATTGACAAAGATATAATCTTTAATATGTATTGGATTTCAAATTATCATGTGAAAATATATTACAAGAAGGAAGTCACAATCTAATAGAACGGTGTGGAATCCCTTACCTTTAGAGCAAAGACCTCACTATCTGATTCTCATCTAGATCGACTCCTAGTATCTCTACTGAATTCAATTATTCAGGGGGAAGATAATCCAATTTCTATGGGTTAGGAAATGAATGTTAAAATAGAGGGCATACCTATTGATTTGAATATGATGATGTGTTTCTAGGGGATTTACCTTGAAATCCACCAGAGCAAGAAGTTGATTAATCTATTGATTTAATTTATGGTTCAAGATCTATATAAAAGGATCCTTATAGAATGTACACTATATAATTATTTGAACTGAAGAAACAACTTGAGGAATTGAGTGATAAAGGATTTTTTCTCCCTAGTGTTTCTCTATTGGGAGCCCCTGTTCATTTATTTAAGAAGAATGATAGATCTATGAGGTTTTGCATGGACTATAGGGAGATCAATTCTATAAAAATAAAGAACAAGTATCCCCAACCTCGCAATGATGATTTATTTGATCAACTTCACAGAGCCCAATATTTTTCAAAGATTGATCTTTGATCTAGATATCTTCAGTTTCATTTGGGGAAGGAAGATATTCTAAAAGAAACATTTTGAACCTAGTATGGGAATTGCGATTATACAGTAATTCCTTTTAGACTGACCAATACACCCTTTGTTTTCATGGATGTAAAGAATATGGTTATCAGGAATATCTTGATGAATTTTTGGTTGCATTTATTGATGATATCTCTGTATACTACAAAAGCTATAAGGATCATGAAAACCACTTTCACATTAATCTGAAGACTCTTAGAAAAAATGATTTATATGGGAAGTCTAGAAAGTGTGAATTTTGGATTTAATCAGTTTTTTTTATTGGCTATATTGTGTATAGGGATGGAATATCCATTGATCCTATGAAGACAAAGGTAGTTCAGGTATGGCCTACACCAACGAACTTAACTGAGGTACGTAGTTTTATTGGTTTAGCCGGTTATTGTCGGTGTTTCATTCATAACATCACTCGTTTAGCCATCCCATTAACCATTCTTACTCGTAAAGGGTTTAATTCATATGGGAAAAATAATGTGAGGAATGTTTTGAAGAATTGACGAGGAGATCAATAAATTCTCCAATCTTAACTCTTCTATTAGGAAATGATGGTTCTGTGATCTATAGTGAGGCATCAAAGAAAGGACATGGTTGTGTCCTTATGCATAATTATGGATTTGTTTCTTATGCATCAAGGAAGTTAACAATTCAAGAAAAAAACTGTCCTACTCATGATCTTGAGTTAGTTGTTGTGATCTTTGCTCTAAAAATATGGAGACATAATCACTATAGTGAAATATGTGAGATATATATCGACCACAAGTGTCTAACATATATCTCCTCACATAAGGAACTCAATGTGATACAAAGGTGATGGATCGACCTACTCAAGGATTTTTATTGTTTCATACACTACCACCCAGAAAAAGAAATTTAGGTAGCTGATGAATTAAGTAGAAAGGATCATGGATTTCTAAACAAATTGATGATGGAAAATGATCCTACGTACATTGATCTAGTGAGGATGGATATGGGAGTTATCGAAGAAGGTGAAACATCATTACTTTTTCAATTGGTTTCCCAACCATCTTTATTAGAAAGGATTAAAACCTCTCAGTTCGAGGATGATAATCATCAAAAAAATTAGAGTAAATGATGGGAAGTTGGCTGACTTCGTGTCTGAGGATAGAATTCTGAAATTTGGGAAGAGCTTATTGGTTCCCTCTATACCCGAGCTAAAAAAAGAATTTATTGGATGATTCTCATAGCTCGAATTTCTCTATACACCCTGGTAACACTAAAAAGTATAGGCATTTGAAGAAACATTTTTGGTGGGACAACATAATACAGGAAATTGCAGATTATGTATCAAGATGTTTAGTTTGTCAACAAGTGAAGGCAAAATGAAAACATCTATGAGAATTCAAGAAACCTCTACCTATTCCTACATTGAAATGGGATGACCATACAATAGATTTTGTCACAGGATCACCAAAAATCTAAGAAAGAATGATGCAACATGGGTATTTATTGATCGACTTATGAAATGTGCACATTTCTTAGATACAAAGAAAGATATTCCACTGGAGCTCCGTGCGAGAATTTATATCAATGAAGTTGTGTGACTTAATGGAAGACCTCTCTCAACTGTGTCTAATCGTGATCCAGAATTTATATCGAAATTCTAGAAAAGTCTTCAGAAAAAATTGGATATTCAGCTTCATTTGATTACTCCTCATCACTACAAGAAAAATAAATATTTAAGACGGGTCGTTTACCCCGTCACAAATAACACTTATTGGCGATGGGGTCTTACCACCCATCGCAAAAGGTTTGGCGCGTGTTACGAGCCAAACCACAGGTAAGGCTATTAGCGACGGGTTCTTATTCCTGTCGAAAATGGCCAGTGGCTATTTTTAGTATTTGCAACGAGATACCTTACCCGTAGCAAATAATTTGTCGGCGGGTGGTATTTGCAAAGGGGCCTGTTGAAAATACATTCTTATTGGCCCACGACATTTAATGCGGGTATTTCCGACAGGCCTCGTCGCAAATACCACTATTTGGGTAGGGCCACCCGTCATAAATACCCCCATCGCAAATAATATAACGTATATATAACCTTATCTGTTTGTCCCTCGTTTCACACTTTACTCAACTTCTCTCTCTATCTCTATAGAAAACTTTTCTTCTAAAACTTTTCAAAGTTTAAACATTCAAATAATAGCATTATTTGCTACTTCAATACTCTGAAAGCTTCAGTTTCAAGGTATTTATCTATTTTTTATTGATTAGTAAATTTATTTTACTTGAAAATATTTATAATTTTTTTTAATTAGATGCAAATTAATTACATTATAATTAGATATTTGTTTTTTAGTATTTTTATCTAAGAATTAATTTGTAATAAATTGTAGTAATTAATAATAATTAATAATAATTAGTGATAAATTGCAATAAAAAGTAATAAATAGAAATAATTTGTAATAAATTTTAATAATTAGAAAATAAATTTTAATTATTAGAAATAAATTGTAATAATTTCTAATAAATTGATATAATTAGTAAGAATTAGTAAGAATTAATAAAAAATTTAATAATTAGTAATAAATTTTATTAATTATTAATAATTAGAAATAAATAGTAACAAATACTATAAAATAGTATAAAATAGTAATAATTAGTAATAATTGGAAATAATTAGTAATAATTTGTTATAATTAGTAATAATTTGTAATAGTTAGTAATAATTTGTAATAAATTGTAATAAATAGTAATAAATCGTAATAAATCGTAATAAATCGTAATAAATGGTAATAAACGGTAATAAATGGAAATAAATGGTAATAAATGGTAATAAATAATAATAATTGGTAATAATTAGTAATATAGTAATAATTTGTATTAACTATTAATAATTAGTAATAATTAGTAATTAATAGTAGTAAATAGTAATAAATATAAATAAATAGTAATAAATAGTAATAACTAGTAATAAATAGTAATAATTAGTAATAATTAGCAATAAATAGTAATAAATAGTATTAAATAGTATTAAATATTAATAAATAGTAAAAATTAGTAATAATTACAAATAATTTGTAATAATTAGTAATAATTAGGAATAATTAGGAATAATTAGGAATAATTAGGAATAATTAGGAATAATTAGGAATAATTAGTAATAATAAGGAATATTTAGGAATAATTAAGAATAATTAGGAATAATAAGGAATAATTAGATGTAATTATTAATAATATGTAATATTTAGTAATATTAGTAATAAATTATAATATATTATAATAAATTGATATAAATTGTAATAAATTTTAATAAATTTTAATAAATTATAATAATTAGTAATAATTATTAATATGTATTAATAAGTAGGAATAAGTAGTAATAAGTAGTAATAAGTTGTAATAAGTAGTAATAAGTAGCAATAATTTGTAATAACTAGTAATAAGTAGTAATAACTTGTAATAAATTGAAATAAATTGTGATAAATTGAAATAAATTGAAATAAATTGTAATAAATTATAATAAATCATACAAAATAGAAATAATTTGAAATAATTAGAAATAATTAGTAACAAATAGAAATAATTAGTAATAAATTGAAATAATTAGTTTTACATTTAAATAATTACTAATAAATTGTAATAATTACTAATAATTTGTAATAATTACTAATTAATTGTAATAGTTACTAATAAATTTTAATAAATAGTAATAATTAGTAATAAATAGTAATAAATAGTAATAAATAGTAATAATTAGTAATAATTAATAATAATTAGTAATAATTGGTAATAATTAGTAATAATTAATAAATAGTAACAAATGGTAATAAATAGTAACAAATAATTATAATTAGTAATAATTAGTAATAAATAGTAATAAATAGTAATAATTTTTAATAAATAGTAATAATTAGTAATGTTTAGTAATAATTAGTAATAATTCGTAATAATTAGTAATAATTAGTAATAATCAGTAATAAATAGTAATAATTATTAATAATTAGTAATAAATAGAAATAATTTGTAATAATTAGTAATAATTAGTAATAATTAGTAATAATTAGTAATAATTAGTAATAATTCCTAATAATTAGAAATAATTATTAATAAATAGTAATAAATAGTAATAAATTGTAATAAATTGTAATAAATTGTAACAGATAGTAATCAATAGTAATTATTAGTAATTATTAGTAAAAATTAGTAATAATTACTAATAATTAGTAATAATTAGTAATAATAGGTAATAATTACTAACAAATTCTAATAATTAGTAACAAATTCTAATAAATAGTAACCAATTATAATAATTAGTAAAATATTTTAGAAATTAGTAATAGTTTGTAATAATTTGTAATAAATAGTAATAAATAGTATTAACTAGTAATTATTTGGATTAATTATGAATAATTAGGAAAAATCATAATAAATTCAAGTACATTGATAGACTAGAATAGTTTCCAGTGGATTGGTGGCATTCCTTTTGATTGACACCTCACCTCCTCGTAACTTTCTTCCACTGAATTCAATATGAAAAATCTACTCGGACATACGTCAGAGAAGATTTTTCATAGTGATTTAAGTCTGAGAAAGATTTGTGGAGGTGAGCCGTTGGAAAAAAGAGGCTATTTTGCAAGATGACTCACCCCTTTCAACATTTTGTGACTGAAATCACTTGGAATAGTCTACTCTGACATACTAATATTCATTTTTGTGTGCATGAGTGCATTTATAATAGCATGATGAGGCCTTCCTTCTCTCCATACACGTGCATAAAAAAATGTATATTCATATGTCAGATCAGAATTTTCATAGTTCTTTTAGTTGCAAAATGTTAAATGGGATGATTCGTCGGGTAAAAGTGCTTCCTCCAATTCATTGGAAATTGTG
Organism: Viscum album; assembly: GCA_963277665.1. Lineage (NCBI taxonomy): Eukaryota > Viridiplantae > Streptophyta > Magnoliopsida > Santalales > Viscaceae > Viscum > Viscum album. The sequence continues at coordinate 848,218,613 of OY728160.1, read as the reverse complement.
CCGCCAGTAATTATCAATTTACAAAGTACCTAAAATTTATAATAATTAGTGGTAATTAGTATAAATTTTTATAAATGAGTGTAGATTAGTATAAAATCTTAAAATAATATAAATAACTAAAAAATAATACATATTTTTGTAAATTTCTAGAAAAGAGAATTTAATTATCTTTTCATTTTTATAGTATTTATCTTATATATAATTATAAAAAATAACTAATTTTTTCATAATTTTTAGAAAAATATGGAACAAAGAAGTCGACAAATATCACTATTAAATGATCATGATTGGATAACTCAATGCAGGAATCCAAATGGTTCTAGTTTAAATCCTTTATATATTGAGGGTGTTCAAGATTTATTATTATTTTCATCATTGAACCCAAAATTTGTTTGAGAAGGGACAATTAAGTGTCCTTGTAGAAAATGTGCTCTGGGGACGTGTGACACATTTGAAAATGGTGGAAGTCATTTATTGAATTTTGGTTTTCAACCAAATTTTGTTTTTTAGTGTCAACAATGTGAACACAGTTCCAAAGAAATTAATAATTTGGTTCCAAATCTAGCACAGTTTCAAAATTTAGTACATGATGTGGCTGGCCCGTCTGTTTGACAAACTAAAACTCAGGATGATATATATTAAACTCCTAATTTAGAACCATCTCATTTATATGATGTGTTGAGGTCTGCTGAGGATGAATTATATCATGGTTGCAATATAAGAACTATTGAAGCTGTTTCTAAATTTATGACCATTAAATTAGATAATAGAATGTCAAATAGTTGTTTTGATCAGTTATTCTCTTTGTAAAAAACACTACTACCTAAAGGATATGTTTTCCCGTTTAAAAGTTCTATGAGAGCAAGAGGATGGTTCGTAATCTGGGTCTTGGTTATCAGAAGATTCATGCATGTTCAAATGACATCATTTTATGTTATGGTGAAATTGATTTGTTGGATAGTTGTCCTACATGTGAACAATCATTGTATAACGAAGCTCAACCGGGGATGTCTAGATTTTTTCCTGTAAAAAAATTGAGATATTTATCATTCACCTCCAGATTATAGGGTTTATTTATGTGTAAAAAACATAGAATCATTGATTCCATGGCACAACACCACCATTTCAACCATTGAAAGCTTAAATAATCCCTCTCATGGTGATTCATAGAAACATTTTGACCAAGTGCATTCGTCGTTGTAATGACCCAATATTTTATTAATGAAAATCCCTTCTTATAATTATTAATTATAGTATTATCACATTAGTAAGCAATAAAATATCATGATACTAAATACTATGTGATCACTATAAATAAATTTTCCACTTCCATGTTTTGGATTTTGAAAAGTGGTCATCTACATTTGTGTTCAGTAAGTTATTTGGAGTCTGATGGAACCAACATGTTTTTTGGTGAATAATAACATAAAATTATGAATATTAATATGAAATTAATGAATAGTAAATTGTATTATTATATTATTTTCATAAGGATTTAAGATAATGACATCTTTATTAATTTATCAATGTAATATAAAATCAGTTCTAGTTTTAAAATTGTTAATATTTGAATTAAGTATGATTGTATTTAAAAATTAAGTTAAAAATATTTATAAAACTATTTTCATAAAATGTTTTCATTTTCATTTCTAATTTTCTAAAAATGGTTGTGGTTAATTTTTGGAATTTTTCTAAAATAGTTGTATTCTCGGTGAATATTAAAAATACAGTTTTTAGTTTCAGTGTGTTTAATAAAATCATTAATGATGTAATAATGATGTAATAATTCTGCTCGACTTTTTTACAGTAAAATAAGATTTTGTGTCTCAAGTGGCTAATAACATGGGAAAATACCATGGGAAATCCAATTGTTTTCCAAATACCATTAATGAGGTGTCCTTTGGAATTTATTAAAATATTCCCTCAATTTTGCTTTAAATACCAACCAATTCCATCATTACATTCATTCAAAATTTCTCCTCAATAAATATTTGGCCTTATTATCCCCCTAATAGTACTCCAAAGGTGTTCTAAATCCCCCAATGTTCCAAACCATCAAGTATATGGAGTTACTCTACAAGGTAAGAGAAATATCAACTTCTTTTTTCCATCCAAGTTCTCTTTTATGTGGTATAACTTTCATGTTTCAAAACAATGTTATTATTTTAATTTTATCCTTTCTCTATACTGCATTATGATTCATTTTTGGATGGGTGAACCTTGTCCCCTCTCTTTTTAATATTTTCTAAAACCATGATGCATAGCTGTTAGGCTGCCGAATTTTCCTTAATAATTTCTCAACTTTGGTTCAAGTTCCTTTCTCATTGTTTTCTTTCCTCACTATCCTCTAATATAAGAGGCATGAATGTACAATTAATATTTTATATTCTGGATTCTATCATGTTCATTGAAAATTCATCATCATTATGCTTCTCCTCTCCCACTAACTTAAGAAGTAAAAAATTTTCTGTGATGTGTCCAATTACCGACATCATAGATGTCGTGATTCCAATTTACTTTAATTACTTCAGATATGGTCATGAAACCATTTTTATGGTTGAAAAAGATTATATTATATTCATTATATCATATTTAATGTTGTTGAACTAATTTATGTGCATATTAGTAAATTATTAAACAAAAAAAATTCATTGGGGTCAAAACAATATCTCGAATTAACACAAACGATCATCATTAAATTTTAACTAATGATTCATCCACATGGTATATAAAATCATTCAATATAAGATCATTTGAAATCATGAAATATCATTAATAACATGTAATATCAGTTCTGTATGTTTATACATGTTCTACATGAACTTCTATTTATGAATACAAGTGAACCATTCAAGAAAACGATAAATACAAGAATTCCCAAACAATGGATATGAACTCTATAACTCATACAAAGGATCATAAAATAAAATAATTAAACCATAATTAACCACATTAATGTGTAAATTATTTTTTTTTGGATTTTTTAATTAATGAATATAATGTTGTTATACAAGACTTTAATGTGAATAAAGCTTTCAAATACAAGGTAAGGGGAAATTCTCGAACACAACTTTCTTTCTTTAGGTTCTCCCTCTTTCACAAACTTTTTGGTTTGGTTACTCCATATTTTTTTTCATCATTAGCTTTTACATTCTAGGATAAAATTTTTATCTACATGATTTTATGAATAACATAATGTTTTCCAAAAGAACCCTTCTTTCAAGAACACACCTTTTACTTCTCACTCAAAGTTTATGCTTCATGCATCAAGTATGTTATTTCCTCTTTATTTTGGGAAACATATGTTTCTAAATGTACGATGTGAAACATATTTCATTAAATGTGTTATTTTATGTTCATGTTTCAATTATTTTCAATGTGGCATGCATGATAATGTTAATTTTATGATGTGATGGGTGCGCTCGGAATAATATAGCTCAATATGAATGTTTGAATGTGACAGGTGCAACCAGAATTATATAGAACTCCAATACATTTGGTAAAGTGATGAATATAATGAGTAAAAGTTAAATTATTTGTGAACATAATTCTATCATTGTTTACAATTATGCATATTAGTTAACCACTAAGACATGATGTTTCATTTTTTATGCATTGCCACATTTCATGTCTTTTATTAATGTTTCCTCTTATGTTGATCAGCCTAAAACTAAGTTATTATTATTCTCACCTCATGTTATATTGTTCCTATCTATCCTATTACTGGGATTTTATATCACTCCTTTTATATGTATATCCTCAGGTGACTACCTCTACTAAGGAGAGATCAAGTTCCAATAAGAAGCTAGAGAAGAAGGGATTAAATAAATGTTTATGTATGATGTTGTAAATGTTATGTTTGGTCCTAGTTTTACAAGACACTAATACTTTGGATCCTCTATGTGTAATAATTTTATGTTTTTTATCTTTAAAATGATGTAATATTAATATATGAAAAGGCAGGGTCGTTATAGTTTGTATCAAAGGCAATGTTTTGTTAATTTGGGAATTAGGATTAGTGAAACAAATAGATAAACTCTAGTATGAGACAAAGTACAAAAATGAACACAATAATATTTACATAGGGATCCCATAAGTCATGGTTATAGTTTAATATTTACAAATGAATAAGTTATTCATTCATGATTTGTTGACTTATGTTTTGTTCAAACCTTTTCTATTTTGTAGAATGGGGGGAACCATGAGAAACCAGGACAACAATTCATGCAAGGGCCAATGCAATGATTGCCCGAATTACATCCCCTAGGAATTTGGAGGTGGAGTTCAAAACATCATGGTAATTCATACCCAACTATCTCAGATTAGAAAAAATAACCAGAATAATGGGGAACTTCCTTCTTCCCCAAAGAGGGAACTACTAGCTATCAAATGTTTTGTGCGGCAATGACCACCAACGTTTAGTGGATCTTATGATTCACTAGTTATGTAACAATGGGTCAAATCCATGGTGAATATATTTTATGTGCTTTACTTTTTAAAGACCCGTAAAATTCAAGGGAAATTTTTTCTTAATTTTCTTTAGAATTTTACAAGAGCGCGGTTTCAGACGGCACCTGATTCCGAGGCCCGGAGTGCCCGGAATTAATTTCCAAAGTTTGGCTCGGGTACGTTCAGTGAACGAACGAGCGGGAATTCCTAACTTTTGATCCGGTGCTTGGAATTGAAATCCGAGGGCACCGATGAACTCGCAGCGCCGATATTCGCTTAAAGAGACCTTTTCAGGAGTTGCGTTTGTTGCGGGTTAAAAGTTAATTTTGGGGTTTTTAGTTTGAGTTAAATAAAATTTGTGTAGAACAAATTTTATTATAACTTGATAAAACCTACCAAAGGGGGTTGGAAGTGGGACCCACACCCACTTAACCTCCCTTGGGAGGATTAAGTGTGGTGGGTCCCACACGAACCCCTAATCCTTTCAAATTCTCCCAACTCCCTTAACGCCTCATTTATTAACTTGAGTTACTTATTTAATTATGGGAGTTAATCCTTTTGAATTTCAAACTTTTGAAATTCTATTGTGTTATGTAATAATAAAATAAGTTGTTGTCTTATTTTATTTTGGGTTATTTTTTTGTCTTCTTGAGAGGTGGAGATCTCTTCTTCTTCTTCAACTCTGACGAAGAACTCGAAGAACGTTCATCTTGACGAAGAACGCTCAAGCTCCGACGAAGAACGCCGCACCTCCATTCTTCGTTTACCGTGTCAACGAATGGGACACCACTTCTTCCTCGGACAACCTTCGTCGGCGTACAAGTTTCGCCAACGACGTGTCTCTTCGAACGCATCCCTTCGTCATCGGATTTGACGAACGGCTACCGCGACGCCCGACCTCCGCGACGTCGTCTTCTGCGGAACGTTCACAATCTTCGAACCTTATACCCGAGGTAGGGGTTGTTGATTTCTTTTTGGTTTCCTTATTTTTTTATTCTTGATCGTGAATAGCAAGTCTAACTTGTGGCTTGAATTATTTAAGTTGCGTTATTATTTTAACGTGAGGGGGCCGGACCGCACGAACACGGCCGAACCCCCCTCCATCGTTCTTGTTTATTCTTGCGGGTGGAAGCAAGTGGCGTGGTGCTGTCGCACCACTGGGATAATCGTGCTTTTATTTTACGCGGCGCCGTCGCGCTACGCCGAGGTAGAATCTTCAAGAACGCGACGCCGTCGCGCCGCGTTGAAAGGAATCAAGGCACGGTGAAAGGGGCGCGGTGCCGTCGCACCGCACCGGACGACGAACACCGCGGCCGGTTCCGGGCCGCGGCGGGACGAGGAGACTGCGGCCGGTTCCGGGCCGCGGCGGAAGAGAAGACCGGCGGCCGGGCCGCCGGCGTCGGAAGCCGAAGGGGGGACCGGAATTTCCGGTCCCGTTGGAGAAAACCGGCCGGCCAGCTGGCCGGCCGGAAGGCATTAAACCGGGGGAATTAATCCCCCAGCCAACATGTAAAACCCCCCTCTTTAAGAGGGGGGCGGTTCCATGAAAGGGGGGGCAGCAGCCCCCCGGTTCTCTTTATTAAACCGGCCCCCACGTGGGGGCCGTTTGTTGCAAAGGCGCGGCACAAAGGCCGCGCCGCTTCAATCAGCGGGGGCTTAGCCCCCGCGTGCGGCCCCTCGCGGCGCCAGGCCACCGCGGCCCGCCGCGCCGCCGGCCGCCTCCGCCGCCGGCCACTGCGCCGCCCCAGGGGGGGGGGGGTCGGGCCGGGTCGGCCCGGACCCGGACCCCCCGTTTCGAACCAGAATCGGTTTTTGGGCCATATCTTGAGTCTCGGACCTCCGAATGACGAACTGTCTACGGCAACGCGATCCTTGGATCGAGACGGTCGTTTCGGTATATCGCACTCAAGGTTTCGGTTTACTTTGAGTTCGGCCGGGTTGGTTCGTTCACGAAACCAACCGGGCCTTCGGAGCGGAAACGCTCATATCTTGAGCTACGGAAGTCCGATTGACGTGCCGTCAGTCCCGTTGTGTTCCTCTTAGTGAGACGGATCTTTTGGCATACTCTGCCCGAGGTTTGGATGCAGGTGGAGTACGGTCGGGTTGGTTTAGCCTTAAAAACCAACCGGGCCCCGGAGACGAAAATGCCAATAACTCTCAGACCGGGCGTCCGATCGACGCGCCGTCTGTTGCGTTGAGTTCCTGTTGACGATACGGAACTTTTGGATACATCAACTCTGGTCTTTGTGACAGTTGATGTATCAGCCTCTCGGCTCGTGGGGCGGACCCTCCGAACGAGCTTGCTGTGTGCGGGAACCCTAGTGCTGGCTGCGACTGCTACAACTGCTACTACTGCTACGACTGCTACTGTGACTGCGACGACGACAGTACACAGATCCTGTGTGGATTCGACAACGACAGTACAGAGATCCTGTGTGGATTCGACGACGACGACTACAGCACTCAGCGATCCTACGTGGATCAGTGCTACAGGTCCTGTGTGGGTCCTTGCGCTCAGCGGTTCTGTGTGAGCCAGCGCCTACAGGTCCTGTGTGGGCCCGATCCTGTGTGGGTCTTTGCGGGGGTTAGTTACCTATCGATCCTTCGTGGGTCCGACGACTTAGATGGATCAGTGATCATCTTTATCGTCCTTGAAGAAGTATACCTGTGTGAGCTGAATCCTTTTGCTTTCCTGAGCGGATTGTGTTGTGCAATCCTGTGTGGATTATGTTTTGCTTTCCTATGTGGATTACGTATACTTTCCTGCGTGGACTGAGTTGTACTTGGGCTCGGAGGTTGGAGCGTATTTGAAATGATGACATAGGTATATGTATGGGCATATACCTAAGCAGTGTCGGTTGTTACTTCGTGATTGTACTTTTCTTCGTGGATTATCCTTGTGGATTTGAGAGACCTTCAGGGGTCTCGGGGTCCCTACGGAGTAGCTTATACTCACCCCTGCACGGGCTTTGCCCGCACTACGTTGTGTTGGTTGCAGACGACGGACAACGTTGAACTTAGCTGAGGCTTGCACAGCGGGACGGTACCCGGAGGTGGACCACTGGGCGGGACGTGCTCGGAGCGGACGGCGGAACCCGTGGAGCAGAGGAGCTATCTGTACCCACCTTTCAGGTGGGATTTCCTGTGGACAGCTCGGAGTAGCGGCTTTTACTTTTCAGTTGCTGTTTTTCCCTTTTTGAGTTGTACTTTACTTTCAGTTTGGGTTTGTATTCTGGCCCATTTACCTTTCCGCACTTTCAGTCGTACTCTGTTTGTTTAGTGTTTACTTTCCTCTTGTTTACTCTGTGGTGTGTGTTTACTTTTCAAAGGCAATGCCTTCCCTTTTTACCGGGATTTACGCCTTGGTGCTAGTCGCCAGCCCCTGGCCTATGGAAGGCGGGCTTGGGGTAGTCACGGCACGGACCCCGAGGGCGGGTCGTGACAAATTGGTATCAGAGGAGTTCGGTTCTACCGCGAACTCTGATATTTTCTATGTGAAGCAATAATGTTTAGCGTATTGAGTGTGGTTATCAGTCCAGGGAGTCCAGTGTTGGTGCGGCGGCCGACGTATCCGTACACCAGGACCCTGACTTCTGATTTCCGACTTAATGCACGAAAACATTGATTGCGTGTGTGTTTCAAAGTTTTCTTTGTGACTACTTATATCAGCTCACCAGGTATACTGTTTTGACCGTGGCGCACCTGTTTCCTTTTCAGGATGGCCCCACGACGACAGCCAGCTAGGGTTCCGAGAGTTGAGTGTGGTGACAGCCCACCGAGCGACGAGGCCTCGGTGCAGGGCCCTTTTCCAGTAGTGGCACCGGCGGTAGCTTTACCCGCCGATCCCCCGATGCTTCCAGCAGCAGCCGCTGACGATGCACGTCGCCTCAGCGCACTGCATGAGTTTCAACGCCAGCGACCGCCCAGGTTTCGCGGGGAGACGGATCCCCAGGCAGCAGAGGACTGGCTGGAGGCAGTGGTTTGAGTGTTTAGGCTAGTGAGGACACCAGCAGACCTCATGGTGATCCTCGCTGCGAGCCTACTACACGCAGCAGCAGGACGATGGTGGAGCTTGATGCTCCAGGTGCACGATGAGGCATCTCTACTTTGGACGGACTTTGAGAGCCTTTTCCGCTCGGAGTTCGTCCCAGCCACCCTTCGTGCGGTGCGTATCCAGGAGCTTCTACAGCTGCGGCAGGGCAGCATGACGGTCGCTCAGTACTCGACGAGATTTACCGATCTCTCGCGCTACTCGACCGACATGGTACAGGACCCATTCTTCCGGGCCCGAACCTTCGAGCAGAGTTTGAGACACGAGATCAGGGCATCGCTGATCTCCCTCAGCATACCGACTCAGACAGGAGTACTGGAGCGGGCCCTTCTGATCGAGAGCTTCCTTGCTGAGTCTACACCAGCATAGAGACCCACCGCAGGGCGGCACGTGGAAGAGTCATCTGCAGCAGGCAGTCGACGGATGACTCAAGGGTCCAGACAGACCAGACATTCGGGCAGACGATCTCAGGGCACTGGCTCAGCAGTGCGGGGCACACAGCGCGGGGCCAGTCTTCTGAGAGGCAGACAGTGCTACTCGTGCGGCGGGCAGGGCCACATGGCTCGTGACTGCCCGACCCGCCGTGCCGAGGAGCAGCAGTCAGTTGATGGACCACCGAGGCAGAGGCAGAGGGTCGACCATGGCGGTCCGTAGGGAGGAGGTGGACGAGGCAGAGGAGCTGGACGAGCAGCTGGTGGTGGCCGACGCTTTGAGGCTCTACCACCACCACCACCAGGAGGTCCACCCCGACCACAGGGAGCTGGCGGGCAGCGACAGGCACAGCTCCAGGCAGCAGAGGACTACGACCACGGCGCACCCGAGATGATTCGAGGTACTATCTGTGTCTATTCCACCCTTACTGCAGTTCTTATAGACACAGGAGCGAGTCATTCTTTCATAGCCGCTGCCCTTGTTCGGAGCTCAGAGATTCCGACAGAGCCGTTGGCTCGATCCTTACGGCTAGAGACTCCTACGGGAGCAGACTCGACGATTACGCACTGGTGCCGGCAGTGTGAGCTTACTCTAGGAGGTGAGAGCTTCGGCTGGGATCTTCTTGTAGCAGCGTCGAGGCCTTACGACGTCATCTTGGGCATGGATTGGCTATCTACGGTCCATGCACAGATTGACTGTTTTATGCGCAAGGTGCGTTGTGTACGCACCGACGGGAGCAGGTTCACCTTCACCGGCGAGAAGGGAGCCTTAGCAGCACAGGATGGACTTCCGCGGAGGAGAGGACAGCCCATCACTCATCAGTTGGCTAGCCTTATCCTTGGAGCAGTTGACGTGCGGAGTCCTGGTTTTCCTGCAGTGGTGGATCAGTTTGCGGACGTTTTTTCCGACGACGTTCCAGGGCTACCTCCTCGCAGAGAGGTAGACTTTTATATTGTCTTGTACCCCGGGACAGCCCCGATATCCACTCCAGCATATCGGATGGCCCCCGCCGAGCTTCGAGAGCTACGGGTACAGTTGGAGGACTTGCAGGGCAAGGGATTCATCCGACCCAGTGTTTCACCCTGGGCTTCCCCGATATTGTTCGCCAAGAAGGCGGACGGGAGCTTGCGACTTTGTGTTGACTATCGTCGCCTGAACCAGGTGACAGTGAGGAACAAGTATCCGCTACCGAGGATTGATGACCTCTTTGATCAGCTCAAGGGAGCACGGTGGTTCTCGAAGATAGACCTCAGGTTAGGCTATCATCAGCTCAGAGTCAGAGATGAGGATGTGCAGAAGACGGCCTTCAGATGTCGGTATGGCCACTATGAGTTCTTGGTTATGCCTTTCGGTGTAACCAATGCTCCAGCAGTGTTCATGGCTCTCATGAACAGGATCTTTCAGCCATACCTCGATCGGTTTGTCGTGGTCTTCATCGACGACATTCTGATTTACTCTACGACAGAGGAGGAGCACGCCTATCACTTGCGAGTTGTTCTTGACACACTTCGAGAGCACCAGCTTTATGGTAAGCTCTCGAAGTGCCAGTTCTGGATACGTGAGGTCCACTTTTTGGGACACGTTATCTCTGAGGCGGGAGTTCCAGTGGATCCCGCGAAGATTGAGGCTGTGTTAGCATGGGAGCCACCCAGGAGCGTGACTGAGGTTCGGAGTTTCTTGGGACTCGCTGGATACTATCGGAGATTCGTTCCAGACTTCTCTAGAGTTGCAGCATCACTCACAGCTTTGACGAAGAAGAGGAAACCCTTCGTGTGGTTAGACAGATGTCAGCAGAGCTTCCAGGAGCTGAGACAGAGATTGACTAGCGCACCTATCTTGAGGTTGCCTGAGGAGGGAGTAGGGTACATAGTCTACTGCGATGCATCAGGGACCGGACTCGGATGTGTTCTGATGCAGGAGCGGGCCGTGATCGCCTATGGATCACATCAGTTGAGGCCGCATGAGCAGAACTACGCTACCCATGACCTGGAGTTAGCAGCAGTGGTCTTCGCTCTGAAGACATGGCGACATTATCTGATGGGCGAGCGCTTTACAGTCTTTTCCGATCATCAGAGTCTCAGGTTTATCTTCTCGCAGAAGGACCTGAACCTGAGACAGCGACGATGGCTTGAGTTCCTCCAGGACTATGACTTTGAGATAGTCTATACTCCTGGGAAGGGGAACGTAGTAGCCGATGCCCTCAGCAGGAGGACGGGCATTCAGCTACTTGAGGAGGCGACGGAGCAGCTAGCCTCTTTGCAGATATCCTTCGTGGATAGAGATGGAGCAGCCTTTCTTCAGTCTCTCACAGTCACTCCTCCACTACTGCAGCGAGTCAGGGAGGCACTGCGCGGGGACGCTGACTGTGAGACACGGCGTGCACAGATATCCTCGGGACAGGCACCTGATGGTTTCTCCCTTGGAGCAGAGCACAAAATCCTTTTCAGAGGACGTACCATGGTACCAGTCGCATTGCGAGAGGAAGTACTGAGAGAGTTTCACACTTCTCCTTTAGCGGTACATCCTGGAGTGGCGAAGATGTACCAGGACCTCAGACGACAGCATTTGTGGTCGGGTATGAAGAAGGATGTAGCAGAGTTCGTTTCTCGATGCCTCACCTGTCAGCAGGTGAAGGCAGAGCATCAGGTACCAGCAGGCTTGGTACAGCCCTTGGAGGTTCCGGAGTGGAAGTGGGATGGCATATCTATGGACTTTGTGACTGTACTTCCACACACTTCCAGAGGTCACGACTCCATCTGGGTGATTGTTGACCGAATCACCAAGTCGGCACACTTCTTACCCATCAGAGAGCAGGGCTCAGTGGAGAGCTTGGGACGTCTCTACGTTCAGGAGATTGTGCGGCTCCACGGCGTGCCGTCATCTATCGTTTCCGATCGAGATGCCCGCATTACTTCCCGGCTTTGGAAGGGGTTACAGGAGGCGTTCGGGACGCAGCTACGTCTTAGCACAGCCTTTCACCCTCAGACGGATGGTCAGACGGAGAGGACCATTCAGACACTCGAGGACATGCTCCGTGCCTGTGTCCTCGACTTTGGTCGTAGCTGGGAGGACCACCTACCCTTGGTGGAGTTCGCGTACAACAACAACTACCACTCCACCATCGGGATGGCACCGTACGAGGCATTGTAAGGCCGACCATGTAGATCTCCTTTGTGCTGGATAGACCCTGGGGAGTCAGCACTGGTGGGACCGGAGATGGTCCAGGCCACGACAGAGAAGGTCCAGGTCATCCAGGAGCGGATGAGGACATCTCAAAGCCGGCAGAAGTCATATGCTGACAGGAGGCGGAGGCCACTGGAGTTCGAGGATGGCGACCACGTCTTCTTGCGGGTCTCACCTCGACGTGGTATTCGGAGATTTGGCCGAGGGGGCAAGTTATCTCCGCGCTTCATCGGACCTTTCCAGATTCTCAGCAGGATTGGTGAGGTGGCTTATCGCCTGGCTCTACCACCTCAGTTGCACCGGGTGCACAACGTCTTCCACGTATCTCAGCTGAGGAGATACGTGCACGACCCGACGCACATCATTGACCATGGGGAGCTTGACGTTGACGATGACGCGACTTTTACGGAGGTCCCGGTGGAGATAGAGGATCGACAGGAGCGGGTCCTGCGTGGGCGATCGATTCCTCTTGTGCGTATCAGATGGCAGCACAGGAATCTCCAGGAGAGCACATGGGAGCGGGAGGATCAGATGCGTGCTCAGTACCCTCATTTGTTTCCTAGTTTTTGATGTATCTTTATGGGGACGTAAAGCCCTGAGGTGGGAGTAATGTAAAGACCCGTAAAATTCAAGGGAAATTTTTTCTTAATTTTCTTTAGAATTTTACAAGAGCGCGGTTTCAGACGGCACCTGATTCCGAGGCCCGGAGTGCCCGGAATTAATTTCCGAAGTTTGGCTCGGGTACGTTCAGTGAACGAACGAGCGGGAATTCCTAACTTTTGATCCGGTGCTCGGAATTGAAATCTGAGGGCACCGATGAACTCGCAGCGCCGATATTCGCTTAAAGAGACCTTTTCGGGAGTTGCGTTTGTTGCGGGTTAAATGTTAATTTTGGGGGTTTTAGTTTGAGTTAAATAAAATTTGTGTAGAACAAATTTTATTATAACTTGATAAAACCTACCAAAGGGGGTTGGAAGTGGGACCCACACCCACTTAACCTCCCTTGGGAGGATTAAGTGTGGTGGGGCCCACACGAACCCCTAATCCTTTCAAATTCTCCCAACTCCCTTAACGCCTCATTTATTGACTTGAGTTACTTATTTAATTATGGGAGTTAATCCTTTTGAATTTCAAACTTTTGAAATTCTATTGTGTTATGTAATAATAAAATAAGTTGTTGTCTTATTTTATTTTGGGTTATTTGTTTGTCTTCTTGAGAGGTGGAGAGCTCTTCTTCTTCTTCAACTCTGACGAAGAACTCGAAGAACGTTCATCTTGACGAAGAACGCTCAAGCTCCGACGAAGAACGCCGCACCTCCATTCTTCGTCTACCGTGTCAACGAAGGGGACGCCACTTCTTCCTCGGACAACCTTCGTCGGCGTACAAGTTTCGCCAACGACGTGTCTCTTCGAACGCATCCCTTCATCATCGGATTTGACGAACGGCTACCGCGACGCCTGACCTCCGCGACGTCGTCTTCCGCGGAACGTTCACAATCTTCGAACCTTATACCCGAGGTAGGGGTTGTTGATTTCTTTTTGGTTTCCTTATTTTTTTATTCTTGATCGTGAATAGCAAGTCTAACGTGTGGCTTGAATTATTTAAGTTGCGTTATTATTTTAACGTGAGGGGGCCGGACCGCACGAACACGGCCGAACCCCCCTCCATCGTTCTTGTTTATTCTTGCGGGTGGAAGCAAGTGGCGTGGTGCCGTCGCACCACGCGGATAATCGTGCTTTTATTTTACGCGGCGCCGTCGCGCTACGCCGAGGTAGAATCTTCAAGAATGCGACGCCGTCGCGCCGCGTTGAAAGGAATCAAGGCACGGCGAAAGGGGCGCGGTGCCGTCGCACCGCGCCGGACGACGAACACCGCGGCCGGTTCCGGGCCGCGGCGGGACGAGGAGACCGCGGCCGGTTCCGGGCCGCGGCGGATGAGAAGACCGGCGGCTGGGCCGCCGGCGTCGGAAGCCGAAGGGGGGACCGGAATTTCCGGTCCCGTTGGAGAAAACCGGCCGGCCAGCTGGCCGGCCGGAAGGCATTAAACCGGGGGAATTAATCCCCCGGCCAGCATGTAAAACCCCCCACATTAAGAGGGGGGCGGTTCCATGAAAGGGGGGGCAGCAGCCCCCAGGTTCTCTTTATTAAACCGGCCCCCACGTGGGGGCCGTTTGTTGCAAAGGCGCGGCACAAAGGACGCGCCGCTTCAATCAGCGGGGGCTTAGCCCCCGCGTGCGGCCCCTCGCGGCGCCAGGCCGCCGCGGCCCGCCGCGCCGCCGCGCCGCCCCAGGGGGGGGGGGGGGGGTCGGGCCGGGTCGGCCCGGACCCGGACCCCCCCGTTTCGAACCGGAATCGGTTTTTGGGACATATCTTGAGTCTCGGACCTCCGAATGACGAACCGTCTGCGGCAACGCGATCCTTGGATCGAGACGGTCGTTTCAGTATATCGCACTCAAGGTTTCGGTTAACTTTGAGTTCGGCCGGGTTGGTTCGTTCACGAAACCAACCAGGCCTTCGGAGCGGAAACGCTCATATCTTGAGCTACGGACGTCCGATTGACGTGCCGTCAGTCGCGTTGTGTTCCTCTTAGTGAGACGGATATTTTGGCATACTCCGCCCGAGGTTTGGATGCAGGTGGAGTACGGTCGGGTTGGTTTAGCCTTAAAAACCAACCGGGCCCCGGAGACGAAAATGCCAATAACTCTCAGACCGGGCGTCCGATCGACGCGCCGTCTGTTGCGTTGAGTTCCTGTTGACGATACGGAACTTTTGGATACATCAACTCTGGTCTTTGTGACAGTTGATGTATCAGCCTCTCGGCTCGTGGAGCGGACCCTCCGAACGAGCTTGCTGTGTGCGGGAACCCTAGTGCTGGCTGCGACTGCTACAACTGCTACTACTGCTACGACTCCTACTGTGACTGCGACGACGACAGTACAGAGATCCTGTGTGGATTCGACGACGACAGTACAAAGATCCTGTGTGGATTCGACGACGACGACTACAGCACTCAGCGATCCTACGTGGATCAGTGCTACAGGTCCTGTGTGGGCCCGATCCTGTGTGGGTCCTTGCGCTCAGCGGTTCTGTGTGAGCCAGCGCCTACAGGTCCTGTGTGGGCCCGATCCTGTGTGGGTCTTTGTGGGGGTTAGTTACCTATCGATCCTTCGTGGGTCCGACGACTTAGATGGATCAGTGATCATCTTTATCGTCCTTGAAGAAGTATACCTGTTTGAGCTGAATCCTTTTGCTTTCCTGAGCGGATTGTGTTGTGCAATCCTGTGTGGATTATGTTTTGCTTTCCTATGTGGAATACGTATACTTTCATACGTGGACTGAGTTGTACTTGGGCTCGGAGGTTGGAGCGTATTTGAAATGATGACATAGGTATATGTATGGGCATATACCTAAGCAGTGTCGGTTGTTACTTCGTGATTGTACTTTTCTTCGTGGATTATCCTTGTGGATTTGAGAGACCTTCAGGGGTCTCGGGGTCCCTACTGAGTAGCTTATACTCACCCCTGCACGGGCTTTGCCCGCACTACGTTGTGTTGGTTGCAGACGACGGACAACGTTGACCTTAGCTGAGGCTTGCACAGCGGGACGGTACCTGGAGGTGGACCACAGGGCGGGACGTGCTCGGAGCGGACGGCGGAACCCGTAGAGCAGAGGAGCTATCTGTACCCACCCTTCAGGTGGGATTTCCTGTGGACAGCTCGGAGTAGCGGCTTTTACTTTTCAGTTGCTGTTTTTCCCTTTTTGAGTTGTACTTTACTTTCAGTTTGGGTTTGTATTCTGGCCCATTTACCTTTCCACACTTTCAGTCGTACTCTGTTTGTTTAGTGTTTACTTTCCGCTTGTTTACTCTGTGGTGTGTGTTTACTTTTCAAAGGCAATGCCTTCCCTTTTTACCGGGATTTACGCCTTAGTGCTAGTCGCCAGCCCCTGGCCTATGGAAGGCGGGATTGGGGTAGTCACGGCACGGACCCCGAGGGCGGGTCGTGACATACTTTTTTGATACAGAGAAGGTGACACTATCCGTTTAGCTTCTAGATGGAGAGGGCGATTAGTGGTATGATTTTATTAAGAACACCAAACCAAGAGATGAAATTGAAGAGGTTGAATGGGAAGAATTTAAGATGATTATTCTTAATAATTATTTCCCATGAACTCTTCATACAAAGATAAGGAGATAATTCATAGAGCTCAAGGAAAAAGAAGGAGAATCTGTCACAACCTATGAAGAGAATTTCATAGCGCTTGTAAGGTATGATTCAGGTTATTTTATCAAAAATGATATAAAAATTGATAGATTCATTAGTTGATTAAACCTACATCTTCAAAAGGCTCTTGAAATTTGTGACTTCGGGAGTTATGAGGAAGTTGTTCGATGTTCTCTCAAAGTGGAGATGGAGTTTGGAGAATGGTTCTATGGATTTGTTGATAAGAAGTTAAAGACGAAGTTTCTGGATGGAGGATCTAATGATAAAGTTGGGATGAAAACTCAACGACCCACATACCATGAATGTGGGATGTTGCATCATGGGAACCACATCCAAGGAATGGGGAAATTCTTTATGTGTGGAAAAAAGGACACCATGCTCAAGAGTGTCAAAACGACATAAAAACGGAAGGAGAATGTCGTGGAAGAAAGGATAGAACCACCCATGGTTCAATACTACAACTATAGAGAGAAAGGGAACTATACAAGCCAATGCACTAAATCTCGACCCCTCGAGGGTATTCAACAACAACAACCACCAAATCCAAAAGATCAAGGGAAGGCTTATACCATCACTAATACAGAAGTTGATCAAGATAATTAAGTCGTACAAGGTACTCTTCCAATTCACTGTATAATGGAAAAAGTCTTATTTGATTACTATTATACGCATTCCTTTGTATCTTTAATGTTTTCTTGAACTATTGAATTGAAGCCCCAAAACCTTGAAGCAGAGATATTTATAAAAAAACCAAGTGGTGCAATCATTGAAACCTAATTGTTTGACTATTTTCATGTTTGTGTATGTGGGAATATTCTTCCAACGAATCTCGTAATACTTCCCTTGGTGGAATTTGATGCTATATTGGGAATAGATTGGATCTTGTTTTATAGAGAACATATCAACATTAGGTAAAAGGAAATATCTTTTCATAATTCGAACCATCCCATGATCCATTACAAATTCAAGGGAGATCATGAATCTCCTTTGAAAAAACATTCAATGGTGTGGGTGTTGATTCCCTAGGAAGAAGCATACCTCACCTAAATGGTTGAGTCAAAGGAACGTTCCAACCTTATATAAATTCCCATCATGAAGGAATATGATGACGTATTTCTTGAACAGTTACCCAAACCTCCCTCAGATCATGAGGTAGAGTTATCAATATAACTCATACTCGGAGCAACTCCTATCTCAAAGTGTCACTATAGGATGACTCCTATCGAACCAGAGGAGTTATAAAAACATCTAAAAGACCATTTGAATAAAGTGTTAATACACCCTATTGTATCACCGTGTGGCGCTCTAGTGCTCTTTGTGAAGAAGAAGGATGGAACAATGAGGCTTTGTATCAATTATTGGGTACTAAACAATATCACCATAAACAACAAAAATCCTTTTCCAAGGATTGATGACTTTTTCGATCAGTTAAGAGGAGCTCAATACTTCTCAAAGGTAGATCTTCATTGTTGATGTCATTAGCTAAAGGTGAAGAAGGAACATATTCAAGATATTGGATTCCGTTCATGGTATGGGCACTATGAGTTTATGGTGATTCCCTTTGGAGTTACAAATTCCTCTCCAATATACGTGGATTTCATGTATAGAGTCTTTAGATATTACCTTGATAATTTTTTTGTGATCTTTATCGATGATATTCTCGTCTACTCCAATAGAAAAGAGGAACATGAAGAAAAACTCAGACTTATGTTGGCGACATTGAGAAAGGAGAAGTTGTACGCCAAGTTCAACAAGTGTGACTTTTGGATGAAGCAAGTCACATTATTGGGACTTGTGATCACAAGTGAGGGAATTTTTGTAGACCTTACAAAAAAAGGTGATTGAGGAATGGCCAAGGCCCTCTAGTGTCACAGAAATCCATTGTATTCTTGGGTTAGCTGGTTACTACCGATGTTTTTTGAAGAATTTATCATGATTGTAAAGCCCGCTAACTAAGATAAAAATGAAAGGCGTAAAGTATGTTTGGATGGATGAATGTGAGGGAAGCTTCAAGGAGCTAAAAATAATGTTGGTTACTACACCTGTAGTCACATTTCCAAAGAGTGGTGATGGATTTTTGATATACAGTGATGCTTCAATGAATGTATTGGGTTTTGTACTCATGAAAAATGATAATGTGATAGCCTAAGCCTCACGAAAGTTAATGATCCATGACCATAACTACCCTCTACATGATCTAGAGCTGGCATCCATTATTTTTTCCTTGAAAATTTAGCAGCACTACTTTTATGGTTAGAAGTTTGACATATACTCCAACAAAAATAGCCTAAAGTATATATTCACACAAAAGGATCTCAACATGCATCAAAGGATAAAGTTAGAGCTAATCAAGGACTATTATTTTTTTAATCACTATCATTGTAGAAGGGATAACAAGGTAGCTGATTCTCTAAGAAGAAATAAACCTACTACTATATCTATGTTATAGATTGAGAAAGACCCTATCTTCATGGATATGCAAGGGATGAATTTGAAAATCAAAAGGGAAGTGGATCTATCCAACCTTTCCCAAATCATTGTGCAACCACCAATCCAAGAGATGATTAAGGAGGCACAAAGGGATGATATGAAGTTACAAAAGAAGGTGAATACAGTAATGGAAGGGAAGACGTAAGATTTTCATTTCGACGATGATGGTGTGATTTTATTTGGAACATGGCTTTATGTGCCTTCATCTCCTGGGATAAAGATGGAGCTATTAGAAAATGAACATAACTAAAATTCTCTATCCATCCTGGTAGCACCAAAATGTACCATGATCTCCGAGAACACTTTTGGTGGGATAACATGAAGAATGAGATGGTGGAATATATCTCAAAGTGCATGGTATGTTAGCAAGTTAAATAAGAGAGACAAAAGTCCAAAGGGATGATGCAACCATTTCCTATACCCATGTAGAATTGGGAGAATGTAACTATGGACTTTGTGACAGGTCTCCCGAATACATCGAACAGAAATAATGTGATATGGGTTGTGGTTGAACAACTCACCAAGACATCCCATTTTAACTCTATTTGGGAAGATCTCTCGCTTGAAAAACTTTCAAGGATATATATGAAGGAAGTAGTTATACTACATGGTGTTCTACTCATGATTGTCTCTGACCATGATCCACGGTTCACATATAAAATTTGGAGAATCCTACAACATGATTTTAGTACTGAATTAAATTTCCGCACGACCTATCAACCCCAAACTGATGTCCAATCTGAAAGTTATATTCAGACATTTGAAGACACACTAAGATCTTGCTACCTATATTTCTATGGTGGATGGGGTCATAATCTCCCATTGGTTGAGTTCCCATTAAACAATAGAAACCACTTGAGTATTCAGATTGCTCTGTATGAAGCTCTGTATTGAAGGAGATGTAAAACTTCAACCTATTGGGATAAATTCAGAGAAAGAAAACTACTTGGACCCGATAATGTGAAATAGATGACCGAGAAGGTTCAAGTCATCCAGAAACACATCAAAGAAGATCAGAGTTGGCCAAAGAGCTATGCTGACAACTATCTAAGGGAATTGGAGTTCGACATTGGAGATAAGTTCTTCCTTCGAATATCACCATGGTATAAAGTCATGTGGTTTGGAAAGAAGGGGAAACTAATACCAATGTATATTGGCCCCTTATAGATCATTGATTTCAGAGGATTCATGGCCTATAGGCTTGCACTTCCACTCAAAATGGCTCAATTTCATGATGTGTTTCTCATATCACTCCTAAAGAAGTCAATAACAGAACCCTCACGTATACTGAACTCATAGGTGGTACTGCTAAAAGATGATCTCTCTTAAGAGGAGCATCTATTAAGAATTTTGGACTGGAGGGATAAGGTTCTATTCAATAAGACAACCCATATTGTCAATGTGTTGTTGATAAACCCTAAGTTTGAAGATGTAAATTGGGATCTAGAAGAGGCGATGAAGTAGAAGTACCCGCACCTGTTTATAAAAAATGCAATTTCAAGGGACAAATTTCATTAGGAGGGAAGAATGTAACGACCCAATGTATTATCAATGAAAATACCTTCTCATAATTTTTCCTTATAGTATATTAACATTACTAAGGAATAACATATCATGATACAAAATACTATGTTATCAATAAACAAAATTTTTCCTCTTCTATGTTTTGAATTTCAAAAAGTGGCCATCTACATTTCTGTTCAGTAAGTTATTTGGAGTTATATGGAACCAAAATATTTTTTTAGTGAATAGTAACATACATTTATGAATAGTAATATGACCCTAAAGAATAGTAAATTTTATTATTATTTTATTTTCATATGGCTTTAGGATAATGACATCTTGATTAATTTTTCACTTTAATATAAAAGCAGTTATAGTTTTAAAATTGTTAATTTTTGAATTAAGTATAATTTTATTAAAAAATTAAATTAATAATAGTTAGGAAATTATTTTAAAAAAATGGATTTCATTTTGAATTCTACTCATCGAAAAATGGTTAGTGTGATTTTTTGGGATTTTTCTTAAATAGTTGAGTTTTCATTGAATAGTAAAAATACAGTTTTGAGTTTCGGTTTGTTTAATGACATCATTAATGTTGAAATAATGTGGTTATAATTCTGGTATGGATTTTTATAGTAATATGAAATGTTAGGTGTCCCAAGTGTCTAATACTAGATTAAAATACCATGGGAAAGCCCATGTTTTTTCAAATACCACTAATGAGGTGTCCCTTGGAAATTATCAAAATATTCCCTCAATTTTGCTATAAATACCAACCCATTCCTTCAATAAATTAATTATAAATTTCTACTCAATGAATCTGTTTCCTTATTAACTCCCTATTAGTAATCCCAAGTTATCCCCAATCCCCCATGGTCCAATCCTTCAAGTCTTTTGAGTTACTCTACAAGGTAAGAGAATTCTCAACTTCTTTCTTTTTTCCATCCAAGTTCTATTTTATGAGATATAACTTTCATGTGTCTATAAGATGTTCTTATTTTCATTTTATCCTTTCTCTCTACTATATTAAGAGTCATTTATTAATGGGTGACCCTTTTACACTCTCTTTTTAATGTTTTATAAAAGCATGATGCATAGCCATTTGGCTGCTGAATTTTCGCAAGTAATTTCTCAACTTTTCGTCAAGTTAATCTCTCTTCATTTTTTTCCTCACTATACTCTTATCCAAGAGGCATGAAAGCTTAAAAAATCATGTATATTCTGGATTTCATCCTATTCCGGGAAAATGCATCATCATTCTTCTTATCATATCCCACTTATTTATGGAATAAAAATATTGTCCATGATGTGTCAAATTACCGACATCATAGATGATGTGATTTCAATTTGATTTAATTCCTTCAGATCTGGTAATGAAACCATTTTTATGGTTGAAATATATTATATTATATTTATTATATCCTATTTAATGTTCTTGAACTAACTTATGTACATATTTCAAAATTATTAAAAAAAAGTTTGTTGTGGTCGAAAAATCTCTTGAATTAAATCAAACGATCATCATTAAATTTTAACTAATGATTCATCCACATGGTATAGATCATAATTAAAAATAATATCATTTTAACTCTTGTAATATCTTTAATAAAATTTAATATTAGTTCTATATTTTTACCAATTTTCTATACAAACTTCCATTTATTAATACTAGTGATCCATTAAAGAAAACAATTAAAACAAATAGTCCCTAACAGTGGATTTGAACTCCATAACTCATCAAAAGGCTCATAATATAACCAAATGAAACCATAATGAAAAAATTTCATTATTAAAAGTTATTTAATTGTTAATTAATGAATATAATGTAGTTATACCAGACTTTAAAGTGATGAAATATTTTAGATACAAGGTAAGAGGAAATTTTCGAACCCATCATTCTTTCTTCAGGTTCTCCCTCTTTCACTACATTTTTGGAATGGTCACTCATTAAAAATAATTGGTTCATCATTATGTTTCCCATTCTAGGATATAAATGTTATCTAATTGATTTTATGAAAACCCCAATGTTTTCCAAAATCACTCTTCTTTCAAGAACACACTTTTTACTTCTCACTCAAAGTTGATGGTTCATGTATCAAGCATGTTATTTCCGTTTTATTTTTGGAAACAAATGTTAATAAATGTACGATGTGAAACCCATTTCATGAAATTTGTTATTTTATGTTCATGTTTCAATTATTTAAAATGTGGAATTCATGATAATGTTAATATTATAATGTGACAGGGGCACCCATAATAATATTGCAAAATATGAATTATTGAATGTGACAGGTGCACTTGGAATTATACAACGCTCCAATGAATTCGGTAATGTGATGAATCTCATGAGTAAAATTGAAATGATATGTGAACATGATTCTATAATTATTCAATAATATGTGTGGTATTTAACCACTAAGAAACACTATTTCATTTTTTATGCCTTGCCACATTTCATGTCTTTTATTAATGATTCCTATTATGTTTATGAATCTATATCTAAGTTATGATTAGGCTCAACCCAAGTTATATTGTTCTTATCTATCCTCTTACTGGTATTTTAGATTACCCCTTTTTGATGTATATCCTCAGTTGACTACATGTAATAAAGGGAGGTCAAGTGCCAATAAGAAGCTAAAGAATAAGGAATTAAATAAATGATTATGTATGATGTTGTAAATGTTATGTTTGGTCCATGTTTTCCTAAGAAACTAAACCATTGTATCCTATAATTGTAATAATATAATTTTTTTATATTTTAAATGATTTAATAGTAATTTATGAAAAGATAGGTTCATTATAGTCATTTTATTTAGAATACCGAAATGTACGATCGGGTCTTTCTACTGACGTTTTCTGCCTGTTTGGTTCTTACGGTGGCCAGTATTCAAGTTGGTTTGTCTTTATAACTCTGTATAATTTACTTCCATGGATGTTGATGAAGGAACCATATTTATTTTTTTCCTTATTAATTATTGGTCATCCAAAAAAGAATATTGATGTTTTTTAAGACATTTATTAATGAGTTAAATTCACTGTGGAGTAATGGTGTCTTTACACATGATGTTGTTGCAAAAAAACTTCCTTATGAAAGAAGAATTGATCTGGACAATTAGTGACTTACCAGGATATAAAATTCTATTTGGTTAGATTAATCATGGTCCAAAATCATGTTTGAACTATATGAGAGACATCAAAGCATTTATGCTCATCAATTAAAAAAAACCTTGTTCTTTCGATTTCCATTACGAATTTCCTTCAGCAGATCATCATTTTCGAAGAAAAAAAATATCATTTAAGAAAATAAAAAGCTTGAAAAGATGGTCCTCCCACAATGATCTCATGTAAAGAGTTAAAATAAATTGTCTCTTCATTACCTCCCATCACATTTGGACCAACAAAAAACCAACAGAAATTGATTTATTTGGAAAAGAGCATAATTGGACAAAACGGTGCATTTTTTTGGAATTTTAATATTGGTCTGATTTATTAGTCTACAAAATGTAAAATGTGATTCATATTGAGAAGAACTATTTTGATAATTTATTTCATACAGTTTTGGATAAACCAGGTAAGACCAAAGACAATGTGAAACCACGATTAGATCATTCCCAAATTTTCAAGGGACCAGAACTTGATCTATTTGAAAATGTCAGATCACATAAGTTAATGAAGAAAAACTAATCTTAAACAATGTACGAAGAGATTCATTCTATATTTTTTTAGTGGATTCCAGATTTGAGACTTCAATATTGTTATGCTTCTAATTTGGGCAGATGTGTCAGAAATGGTTATAACATCAGATTGAAACTTCATGTTTGTAATGTTTTACTAGAAAGACTTTTTTCCAATTGGATTAAGAGGTTTATTAAATAAAGTGGTTTGGGATCCCCTTATAGACAGATCATATTTTTTTTCGAGACATTTGTGCTTAGACAATAGACTACGATGCAATAAGAAAACTGCAAGCATATTTAATTTTTTTTTGTAAACTGGAAAAAAGCATCCCACAAGGTTTGTTTGATTCAATGAAACATTTGATATTACATTTTCTGCATGAAGCAAAATGTTGAGGTATAATACAGTTCTAATGGACGTTCCCATTTGAGAGATGCATGCGGAAATTGAAATACAAGTACCTAACAAAGCCTCAGTTGAAGGCTCAATTGCAGAAGCTTATTTGTAAGAGAAAATTTATTTTTCTGCTCTTATTACATTCAATCTAAATATCCACAAAAACACAACCACTTGAGACATAACATGGGAAATTTTTATGATGACATTAGTAATCAATTATTAGTTTTCAATCATCCCTAACTTAGATTCAGTGGTACTCATGATGATGGCGGGTGATCCTCGTATCTTCTCATCAGGTGTTGTGACTGTTTTTGAATTTTGAATACATGTATTGGGTTTAATTTTGTTTATGGTTCTCGCCTAGTGGTTTTTAGGTTACCTCTCATTGAAAATGAAATAAAAAATGAATCTTCAGTTAGTCAGTCAGTGGAGTTTATGAACGATGACTTTCAAATGATAAAAATTACAGGGCTCATACATATATTCTGTTGAACTATGATTAAATGAAATCATGCATACTGTGAGCCCTCCTATCACTTATTCTATAATTATTTTAGTAGTACATTAATCTTATTTTATTTTTAGGTTATATTATCATTATATAAATAAACATTTTCCAAAAAATTACAATAGTTCCTCTTGGAGAACATCGTCAAAAAAATTCCTACTAGTTTCAAAAAGTGGTCGTGTAAATTATTTTTTATTTTACATTAAAAATAAATTTAATCCTTTTTATGGTGATAATTGTTTTACAAATTTTTACATACCTCAACATGTTGAAAAAACTAACAATAGATTGTCTGTATTGAGTAACCCACCATCCAAAATGGTTAAATATTATAATGTATATTTGGTGAATGGTTATGGATTTCATACACGTTCACATGGGGAATCAAAAAAAATAATGAATATTTGTGTTTTATTGAGAGGTTATGATCATAGAGAAACTGAAGTTATATTTTATTACATGCCAAAATAAATCCTCGAAGTGTGTTATCTGGGAAAACATTACGTAACGACATTTAAATGTCAGTGGTTGAATGCTGAGAGAAGCTTACATGTTCATCTGATCCCTGGAATTGTTGATATTAAATATAAAAGTTTTCTTATAGTAAATGAATCATTTTTATTGGTTCATCAGGAACATCAGATTTATTATTAAAATTACTGTGTTTCTTCGAGGTAGTTGGGTTATTGGTGGAGAATAATAAAAATTAAATATCAAGAGAATCAGTTTACTGAAAGTGAATGTTGTTATGCTAAAGTGCAAGGAATTGAAAATTTTCAGCAAATAGATTTGAATTTATCTTTTACCAAAAGAGACATGAATATCATTGATGAAACCCCACAATTAAGGGCCGATGGTGATAATGATGTTAATGATGTTACAACTAAATTTGAAATTACAAGAGATGATGAAACTAAAACTAATATGGGAATTGATGATTCTCAGGATGAAGATAAAGAGATTGAAATGAACAGCTATGAAGATGAGGAAGAAGATGAACATTAACACTATTAAATGTTGGTTAAAATCATATATATATATATATATATATACAATAGTTATTTTCAATTGATTGATAACAAAAATGATTTCATGTTTTAGATGGATGATGATCTTTTTCGTATGTTGGAGGAGGGAGAGATACATTTTTACTAGAAAGAGGTCAGATCAGTCGATCCTCAGACTGTTGGTAGTATAAGGGGCACCTGGAGGGGACGTGGTCTTTCCTGACTGATGATTCTAGATCCTACACCCGAGCAATTTCCAAATCTTGGGTTTGATCCATTCACGCATAGGTATATTTACCAGTGAATTTTATTCAGTTTTTTTAATATATTTATACTATATTTTTTTGATTAATTATTATTTTTTTCACAGCTTTATTCATATAGAGGTTGGATAGGGAAGCGCTATATTGCGAAATTATATTTCTGATTCATGGGTGTCATGGGTTTATATTCCCGTCGATGTTTTGTAGTGTATGTTTGAGCATTGGATGGTAAATAAATTAATAATATATTTTAAAAGTTAATTTAATTAATAACCTGATTTAATAAATTATTTTTTTGGTTTTATGGTATCCCATTGAGGAGATCTTGGATCAACCTATTTGGAATGCATGGTGGAGATCTATGAGTACAAGTTTCACTCAGTTTTTTCACAATCTGAAAAGGAATGAAATGGAGAATACCGGAGTGCGGGAGTTTGATGAGACATGCCGCATCCACCGAGGTGATCATATTTCATCCCAGCCAAGGAATGGATTATGTACACACAATTTGAGTAGGTGGTTTTATATTATATCATCAGTATGTCAAAGAATCGGGGGAGATAGGAGGTAACACATTGAGTTGGTCATCGTATATTCAGTACACATAAGGAGAATATTGTATGTACATTTTTTAAAATATTATATATAACTTTAAATGTAAATATTTTATTTTATATTCATATAGATAGTTGCACAACCCGTTAATATGGAGTAAGACATTTATATAAGTATGCATAGTGATCCAGCCACTGGGGATGTTAGAGGTGCTCACCAATGTCAGATTGTGGTTAGTGTATTTTTATTGAGTGTTAAATTTAACTAAAAATAATATTTTAACTATTTTAATTTTAAATTGAAATTGAAGGAGTCATATGAGTCAGCGGCATCTCATACAGATGTTGGATTCATGTCGAGACCGATGGTCAGACTAGTGCCCCCTGTTTGATGAGGCAACATGGATGTAAGTGACCTAGTATGTCTTTGAGAAAGGATGAGTTGTTTGTATCAGCTCTTGAGTGACCCAAGGGGGTTTTATTATTATTTTAAATTATTTTTTAATTTTTTTATCTATTTGTGACAGTCCGTCAAAAAAGGGTTTATTTTTTTATATTTTGATGACTAATTGTAGTGGACCATTGTGATTACTAATGGGGACAGTTTGTAGCAAAATAATAGAAAAGAGGAAAAGTATTTGTGACGGTTCTCAGCCCTTATAAAATGATTTTAAAAAGAACGCCAAATATTTTTTATGATGGGTTCTTGAACCATCACAATAACTAATATTTACTATGTCATTTTCCGTGAAGGGTTATTTATGAAGGGACCACATCGTAAAAGACTATTTTCGACTGGACCCCATCACAAATAACTCGTCGCAGTAATACACTTTTCCTGTAGTGAATCACCCACAAACTGAAGGGAAATCAGAAATGATGTTCTAAACATTTGAAGGCTTGTTGATATCATGCTCACATTATTTTCAAGGAATGTTAGTTCATTATTTACCTTTTGTCGAGTTTTCCTACAATAATAGTTTCCATTCTGGCATTAAAACGACACCATATGAATCTTTGTAGAGAAAGAGTTGTCATACACCAATATGTTGGGATGAAGTTTTTGAAAGAAAACTTGTGGGCCCAGATCTTTTAGAGGAAACAACAAAAAATTTAAAGACTATTTAAACCCATATCAAAGCATCTCAAATTATAAAAAGCGATATGCTGATATTCGAATGAAAAACGTGGAAATTCCAGAGGGAGATCACATTTTCTTGAAAGTATCTCCATAGAAGA
This sequence comes from Viscum album, assembly GCA_963277665.1. Lineage (NCBI taxonomy): Eukaryota > Viridiplantae > Streptophyta > Magnoliopsida > Santalales > Viscaceae > Viscum > Viscum album. Next base: position 848,190,634 of record OY728160.1, on the reverse strand, counting down.
GTGTTATAATATTTGGGAAGAATGAAAAAATGAACCCCAGATATATTGGTTCTTTTGAAATTATAGAGAGAATTGGATCTAAGTATAATCAATTGGAAATTCCTCCTATCCTGTCTAAAGTGAACAATGTGTTCCATGTCTCATTTTGAGAAAGTACACGCCAAACCCAACTCAAGTCCTCACCTCTAATGGTATATAATCGGAACCCAAATTATCTTTTTGTGAAGATCCAGTCTGGATTATGGAAACTAATGTAAATGTGTTAAGGAATCAGACGTCTCAGCTGGTAAAGGTAGTTTGGAAAAATAATAAAATTGAACAAGCAACATGGGAACCTGAGGAACTTATTATGAATACCTACAAATTTTTTTTTATGAGGTAACATTCTGGTAAAAGTTTGATGAAGAATTTGTTCTAAGGGGGGAATAATGTTACACCCTAATGTTTTACAAATAAATTTATTATAGAATGTAGTTGAAAATCTGTCTATACAAAACAAACACTTTAATTCTTATAGTATATAGTTATAACATGGCTGTTAGATATAATTTGGCTGCTTTTGTGATTTGAATTTTGAAATACTAACATACATGGTGGTGATTTGTAATATATTTAGAGTCTGATTGGATCAACTAACATTTTTTGTAAAAAGTAACATACTATCATGAATATTTATTTACCCTTTCAAATAGTAACATCACCCATTTGAGTATAAATAAAATCTAGGCACCATATAAACAAGAGTGAATATTTTAAAAATTAAAAATTAAGCATTGATATTTTTGTGAGTTTTAAATATTTCATTACAATTTATCATTAATAAAATTATTTAATATGAAATTCATTTTAATAAAATGTATTCTACAATAAATATTTTATTTTTCTATGAATTAAGGATAATTTTATGAGACCTCAATTAAATTATAAAATTATTATAAAATCTATTTTAAATTTAAAATTGTATTTGCCAAGTAAATGCTAATTCTATTTTAAAATTAAATTTCTCCTATTAAGAAAATTGTTATGATAAAATGTATTTCATTTTTTAATTATATATGTCATAAAATGGTCAGTTGTTTTTGTATTTCTTTGAAACACATGAATTTTTTGTGAATTGTGATGTTCGATAATTTACAAAATATACTGAATAAATGAATTTATGCATCATGCTTGATTCATAGATGATGTAAATGTAAAATGGTTTAAGATCACATACATTTATTATGGTTTTCTGTCCCAATAATCAATATTATTCAATGACTTGAGACAAAATTTTACAGTAATGATTAAAATAATAGAAAAATAATCCTCTCCTTTACTATAATAACCACTAATCACTCCCTTTTCTCGTCACTCCTCTCAAGCCTCATGCCTTATCTAAATTCTTCTAAATTCTATTTCTGATTTATTCCCCACATCCAAAATCCCTTGGTATCTTAAAAATTCCAAATCCCCCCCCCCTAAATAGGCTCTCAAGGAAGATAAATTCTTGAGGTAAATTCCTCTTTTAGTTTCTATTATTTTCGTTCAGGTTCCTATCTTTCTTTTTCTTTACTCACCTCATTTCCTCCTAATGTTATGATAACTCTAGTACCTTATATGTACTAGAATTTTGTTATGATAATGTAATAATTCATCATCATATATCATTTCCCAACCTTTTATACTAGAAATGAAAACACCATCCGAGATGTGTTAATTTATCACATTGAATGAAAATGGGTTTTTTATCTTCTATTAACATATTCAATTCTAGTCATGAAACCATTTTTATTGTTTAAAAAGAGTATAATATTTTCCATATATCCTGCTTAATTTTTTGGAATCATATTTGTGTACATGGTATTAATTTATTAAATAAAATGAGTTTGTGGTGATCGAAAAACCACCAAATTAATCTATTCATTTATTATGAATTTTTTTAATGATTCATCCTCACCCAAAGTAATCAATTAAATTATATGATCATTTAACCTTATATATAAAAATTAATAACATATAACATCAATTCTGTAATTAAATTCTCATTTTACAATAACATCCATACAAATGAACTAATCATGAAAGTTAATGAAACGAGCACTCACAAACGATAATATTGAATCTCTTAACCCTTAAAAATGATCATAAGTGAACTTAATAAAATTATGATAAATAAAATAAAAGTCTAATAGTTTCTCAATTTTGTTATTAATATGACTAATTTCATATTCTAGGACCTTAAGTTCAATATCAGAACATATTCAGACATAAGTTAAGGGTTTTCTACCAAAACCTCCATTTTCTTTAGGGTTACTCTTTGTCTTTCGAAATCCAAATTAAGTTCTTATTTATTCTTAGTTAATCATCATAAATTATTTTTTAACATTATATATATTCCTAAAAAATAGAATCCTTCTTTCTTTTATGAATCTATAATTTTTTTAAATGGATCTTTGAAAATTTATTCCCATAATACAAGCCTGATTCTATGGAATATCTCGAATTCATACCTATTTTTAAAGGCACTATATAATATATATTTTTGGGACCATTATTTTTCTATAATTACTCATTTTATTGTGAGAAAAGAGTTTTTTTCACATCTAGTTCTATAAAAATTGTTTTCCAAAAGATCTATTCTTTTCAAAGTAAAAGCGTATTTATCTTAGGAAATAATCAATGATTTTTAGGAGTAGTTTCTTTCTATTTCAAAACTCTTATTGAATCTTATATGTAACTGGGAATAATATATTATGATATAGTCTACTATTTTGTATGGAATGGTTTATAATTAGTTTGACTCTGGATTTTTTATCCTGAAACCATTCACGATTTTACTCTGAATGGTTAGTGTTTATGTTTGGGGAAAGTTATTTACATTTCTTATGTTAGTTATAATATGAATGTATATATTGTTTAATATTATCCCCATTAATATAAAAAATGAATTAGAATTAGTATGTGATGGGTGGGGTCTGCTATAGACCCTCAATGCATTGGTAGGTCTCATGAGACAAAATAGATATGGACATGGCCAATGCCATACCCATTTTTAGATATGGTTTTGACCGTGGACTTAATTAATTTCAGATGACTTGGATAAGGCCTTGACGATATATCTCATAATGTCTAGCATTGTGAATTTCCCCATTATAAAACTGGATATTGATAGTCTATGTGATTATTCAACTAGTATAATATCCATGGTTATTCTTTATGGATTTATTTGATCATTTTTATTCCTGCCATATTACGATCAAGTATATTTTTAAAGGCATGCATATTTCATTATTCATCATGCCTAGTGTTTATGATTATATTTTCTTCCATTATATTATTTACCCTTATGAAAAATCTGATATCTCCCCTTTAAAATTTATTATTTTCTATATTTTTTGAAGAAGTATATTATGAATGACTTGTAAGAATGATCTAAGTGTTTATGTGTGGTTCAGAAGAAGTTTTTAAGTTGTTTTTTCTTTCAAGTTATAATTTAGAACATAGGTATATATCTTTTTTTTCCAAAGAGACTAAACTATTTTTTGGTTTGAGATACAAATTATTTGTTTATATTTCAATGTAATAAAGTAAGGAAATGGCTCTAGGAAACTGAGGTCAGGTATTTATAATCATCTTACAGGAATATATATTAATTAAGTGGTAAGGTTTAATGGATTACCACATTATATTGTATCTAATCGAGGTCCTATGTTTAACTTGACATTCAGGTGTTTTCTTAAAAAAAACATTTGATTCAGAGTTTTGTTTCTGTACTAATTCTCATGATCAAATAGATCATTAATCTGATATAAACTTTCATACCTAGGGGATATGCTAAGATCTTTATCTATGGATTTCAAAGGTTGTTGGGATCAACACCATCATCTAGTGGACTTTTTATTTAAAAAAATATTCCTCTTAAGAATTATGATGCCTCCTAATGAGTCCCTATAGGTAACTAAGGGTAGAACTCAAACATATGAGGATAAAGTTTGAGAAATAAATCTATAAGGACTTAATCTAAATGTGGAAATAGAAAATAAAGTCAAATCCATTGAGTATTATATCAAAGAATCTTAGATATGATAAAAAATTTATTCTAATAATCAGAGGAAAAAACTATAATTTGATGTTTGTGAGAAGGTATTATGGTGAGTTTGTCAATAGAAGAATATTATGATAATCTAATAGAATGGAAGTATGATCCATAAGTAAATTTTCCACTTCAAGATTCTTGATCTATTAGGTATGGTAGATTGTTTCTCTCTGATTCCAATGAACCTATTTGTAGTTTATGATGTGTTCCATGTATCTCTCCTGGGAAAGTGCTTACCTAATTTATCATATGTTTGTATCATAGTGTCTATACCAAAGGAGAATGATATTTCCTATAAAGAATAACTGGTATAAATCGTGGATCATAGTGATAAATTTCTATAAAACATGACATCACACCTGGTTAATTTTCTTTGTAGGAAGAATAAATTCAAAGAAGCTATTTAAAAACACATGGAAGTGAAGAAATATAGATATCCTATTTTTTTATTTAAAATAGATATAATTTTGGGGAGAATATAATTTTAACGAGGTACAATGTAACACAGAGATATTTTATTATATATTACTCTTTGAATAAATTTAATTTCTTTAATAGCGTGTGATACACGCAACCTCAAGTATATATAATCTAATATATAACATACCACTATAACATAGAAATTTAAATGGTGATATTAATAGAAATAAACCCTTTTTAAATTTGTTTTTAAAGGATTTAGATTGAGAAAATACATTGATAAATAAGAACTAATTTTTAATGATTTTTCTTCAAAAGTTATTTTTTTTTGATTTTTTTGAGGAAATTATTAGTAATTTATACTACCTTTAGAAATTTTTTTTATAAAATTATTTTCATTTTAAATTTAAATTTTAAATTTACCTTAGAGTGAATTTATGATAATTTTTTGAAATGTTTTTTTTCAATTATTTGTGTAAAATACTAATTATTAATGAAAATTTTCATTTCATTTAAAAAATTTACAAAGTGTAATTATATTTTGAAATTATTTAAAATGTAAATATGTTAATTTATATTACAAATAATATAATTATGGACATTATAAATAATTTTATTTTTTATTTTGTTCAAAAAATTATACTTCTGTATAAAATTTAATGGAAAAATGCTTTTTATCATATTTTATTGGTTTAATTTCAAATAAAATTATTCCACTTATGTGAATCGAATTTTGAAAAATTAATTATATTTTTGGTTTTATGAAGATAAAATATTTTAAATGTTTCCATTTTATTTTTTCAATATGAATATTAACTTTGGTAAAAATTTGTCATTATGTGAGGGTAAAACGTGTAAAAAATGTTAATAGTTTGGGAAACCATTTTAAATTTTGTCTGAAACTTGAATTAATCATATTGGATGTTTTTAATTGAACACTACCATCCATTTTTAGATAATATGCCCTCTGGGTTTCATTTTTTTTCTTTGATTATGACTTTTATATTCATTAAAGAAAAGGATAAATACCAAATTCCACTCTCTCGACATTAGTATCGCTAATATTTTTTCATAATTATAGAAATTTTTTATTTTTTATTTCTAAATCCTTATTTTAATGAAAAAAAATTATTTTATCATTATAATTAAAATTAAAATTTTATTGTTTTTATAATTAATTTAAATTCTTATACAATGAAAACACAAAAAAAATTCAATAAGTAGAAAAATAAAATTAATAATTTTAAAAATATTAAAAGTAATACTATTTTTATTAATTATTATGTTCCATGAATTTTTAAGATAAATATAAATATTAAGTATATTTAAAATGTTTATATTTTTATTCCATATTTATCTTTATAACATTCAAGCCAACGTAAATGAGTAGTTCCAAAATAATATTAATGGTATTTTATATTATATAAGATTTTATTAAGTTATTAAAAAAATTAAAATCATATATTTAGCCATGTTAATATTATGTGGTTTGAAATATCATCCATGGTCCATTTATGTGTCACTTTTCCGTTTATGGTAGAATTATTATCCCTTAAATAGAATAAAACTTGGATATTGAGGTAACTGTTGAAAGGGTTAAAATTAGGTTAAAACAAAGACATAAGGGTTAAAAATCACATAAACTTTTTTGTATATTATCAGATGAGATAATTTAAAATTATCCTAATAATATAAATTAGATATTTCAAGGATAATTATTATTTCCATTTCTTTCCTTCCATTCATCAAAAAATGAAAACAACATTCATTCATATGTACGACCTACCATCTCTATGAGTGGTGTAATTAATTTTTTATCTATGTATTTTCTAGATTAATCATATATATATAGAGAGAGATAGAGAATATATATGATATTTATATCAAGATTACAAGTTTCTAGATAAGGTAACCATGATAAAATTACAGGGACCATAACTACTGAATCGAATTTCTCATGAAAGATGAAGCAATTAACACAAAAAAAAATGATGACATTAATAAGAAATGATTAATTAATAGGAGTTTAATTGTTATAATTGGATAATAAATGATATTATAATTAATTGAATTAATAATTTATATTCATATATTAAATTTAAAATTTGTATACATGATTTTATAGGGATTTGGAAGGAAGTTGAACTTGATGTAACAGATTCTCATCTACATTTAATTTTTATGATACACATGCTATATTAGCAACATGATTCCCTTGAGTGGTATATATAATACCTATTTAATTATCTTATGATTATTTTAATGAAAATTATGATGATTTAAAAATACATATATGGTAATAGATTTCGTGAGTTTTTAATTGAGATATTACCAATGTGTAAGGGTTTTTCATTTCAAATTGTCTTCTGAAAGTCATATGCTAAGAACCTGTTTTATTTTAGGGGTGTAACTAATTATCCTTGAAATATCATAACATGAATATAGTTTTCATCATGGTATTTAATGTTTTAATTGATGTTATTATTTTAGGGTTCTATAGTGGTATGGGATTTATGTTACAATCTCAATATCTGTTAGGATTATTTATTATTAATTTTTTCATGATGAATTTTTTATAAACTATTTCTCAAGAATCCAATGTATTCTATTCTCTTATTTTTATTTATGGTTATTATATATTTTCGTTTCATTTTTCTCTCTTTAATTATTTAAGAGATAAAAATAATGTATTTATGGAATACTAATGTTTTTTTTCTAAGTCATTTTTTCCTATCATATTAATGATTCTAATTTTTTTTCAATAATACTTATAGTATTTTTCTATGGGGTTTTAAGGTATTTTTTACAAAATATTTAATTTTCAAAAAAATAGTTTAAAGTTAATCTTCTTTTTATTTGTTAAATGGGGTTCTTTAATATTTTTACCGAAAATGTGATAGGAATATTTATTTTAATATACACACCTTTAATTTAATTTAACACCATTATGAATGCTAAATTATTTCAATATTCCTTTAATATTTCGAAATTTATTTTCATATATATTTTCCATTATATTTTTTTGAAATATTTGGATTATAAGTGATTTATAAGATAAAAGGGTATTTCCCTCAGGAAATTTTCCATAGATATTTCAATGAAATTTTACAGTGATTATAATATACTTAGATGTTATTAGTGATTTAATGTGGATATTATATAAGGATAATTTCCATATTATTTCTCTAGATTTTTTATTATAATGAACATGGGATGTTTATGAAATACATTTTTCCATAAGTTATGCAATAATGAATTAATGAAATGTCCATGAAACTTATTAATTTTACAAATTTTATGACATATGATTAATATTTTATGATAATTAGGGAAAATTATGAATTTATTTTGATAATGCGATGGGTGGGACCTAAATTAAATAGCCCTATAATTCATTGGGTAATGATTGATATCAAAGGAGATAATAATGATTAGAACAGGTAGTGACCCCAATTCATTATGGAACTATGAACAAAATGATATTATTTGGAGGTATCCTTGTATAAGGGTATGAAAGAATTATGAGTGAATCCAATACACGCTGTTAGTATTTGTTGTGACCATTAACTACTAAGGAAATAATTTTTCTATTGTTATGTGTATACCATACCTTTTTTATTATATGAATTTATGTTCTTCAATTCCTTTATGAATCACGATCGAGCAAGATTTTTTCCATGATTATAGTTTATGATCTACAATATTTGGGGTACAATTTTTATATGTTATGTACATGTTCTCATAATATTATTCCCATGTGATGCATAAATGATTATTGATAAATCCATTTTTACCCTTAATGAGAATATGATCTCACCCTTTATTTGTTTCCCTTGACCACGTTATGAAGAAAAAATTTTTAAGTAAGATATTCCAAATAATAATACTATATAGAAATATATTTATGGGAGATATTGAATATTTTTTTATGAAATGAGAATATTGTGTATATAGTATTTAAAGGAACTAAACCTTTAGTGTCCTCAGAAATGTATTTTTAAAATATATTTAATATTCATCTATTAAGATGTAATCTCTATATATGAAAAGTTTGGATTTATATAAAGTAAATATCATATATGAATTCATCACAAAGGATGTAACTTTTATCTCGATAAAAATATGAATGTGATAAAAATAAAGTATTGATTGAAATATGAAAAAAATTGTATTTAAAAATAATATCGATAAAAAATAGTAAAATTTAAATTTTAGTAAAACTATTATTACATTTACCATTATATTAATTTTCATATTTAGTTATATATTTTATTATTTTAAACTATAAAACAAGTGCAATAAACCACAATATTCTAATAATTTCGAAGAAATGATATTACTTCTCTATATCAAATCATATATCTTGTCTTATTTAATAAAACTAAAAGAGAAAAACTCTATTATACATAATATTTTGATAAATAAATTAGTTTATATAATCTATAGAATTTATTGATATTGTAACAACCAGTCTTTTTAGAACATATATCTCCTAAAATAAATATGATGTATAAAAGATTATTTCACACACAATAGAAAACAAAAATGATCTGTGATATATTATATAACAAAATTATTAAAATAATAAAACCTATTGAAGATAAAAATATATAAATCATCTAGAAATGAAAAGAAAATATGATTAAGAACACTAAAACAAAAAAATTTCATTTTTCCATAAATGATGTTATTTTCACATAGTTTTTATATAAAAACCTCATGTTTAAATTATATAATATTATTTATATAGGATTAAATTTATATTTGAATTAATTTTTCTAAAATTATATTAGGATTTATTTTTGGGACTTTTCTAAAATTATAATTTTTTAAGAGAATATTGAAAAATATAGTGTTTACAAAAAATGTACCTTTAATTGATTTATTATATAAGTAAGAATAATAATTTTATAGAACTTTTTAATAGATAAAAGATATATTTAAGGAGTAAAGTTATGTATTTTTAAATAATTTTCTATAAATTGTATGTTTAAAATTTTAGAAAATAATTAACTATCATTTTTAATCTCAAGAATGTTTTCAGGTATTTTATTTTAATAAAAAAATTTATTGGTTATGTTTAGTTTAATATTACTTTTAAAGGTATATAAATTATATTTTATTTATAATAAAATAACTTATTTCATTAAAATCAAAGAATATTATTTTATCTTACCCATAAAATTTAAGTCTTAAATAAATATTTTCTAGGAAATGGTTTTTTGGCATTCTGTGGGTAAATACTAAAATTAATTTTTTTTTCAACTCATTAGAATTTTCTTGTTAAAATGATTTTCATATCTTAAATTATCATATCCAAATTAGGTAATATAATTAATTTAAATTTTTTTCCGTGAAATTATTTACAATGTTTGAGAATTAATTACCACCGTAAAATGTTATTTATGATAAAATTTAAAAAAAAAGGAGAAAACCCATGTATTACTCTATGTTGTATCTAATTGAAATGTATATAAGATCCTTCACCCAAAGAAAATTTCCAATCAATATATTCTCATTTCGAATCTATTTAAAAATGAATAGTTTCATGCCATTATTGAAAAATAAAGGGTATTCACAAAAGTACCATTTTCGTCACATATAAAAGGGCACACTCCCATAAATTAATGTGACACCAATTCCTTCTAATTTTATCCTAAAACTCTATTATTTTACTTCCACTTGAACCCAATATCATGTTGTTGAACCCCTGGATCCTTATGATTTCGCAAACAATATCCATACTAAAGATTTTTTCCATAGAATAATAATTTATTCCATGAGGTTACACTATGATCAATTAAGTGGGAATTCATTGAAAGGGTTTCATCAAATCAATTTACTAATAATTGGGTCATAAAATTTCTTAATTGAATGTTATTTTCAATTTTTTATTTAATTTATCTTTCCTCTATTCAATATTACATACTTATTTCTTTTTTTAGAAGACATTATTTATCCTCATCAATAAAGACTTTTCAAATATCTACTTATGAAAAAAAGTGTGATGTTGGTTTGAATAAATATATTTTTACCAATGGATATTTCACATACATGTTTATATTTTCTTGTTTAATATATTATTATTATTAAAATCCTAATATGAGTTTTCATTTTTATTTCCCTTATATCCCTTGACAAGTTTTTAAATAGATAATCTTTCAACATTCCTTAGATGTGGGTTTCCTCTAATGTTTTGCTAATGTTTTAAAACCAATTATTTTCGTGTTCAAAATAATATTTCAACATCTAGATTTATTAATATATTCTTTTTTTCTTTTAAGGGATCCAATATTTGAAATTATTATAATAATTTATTCAAATTTATATTTTGTCATTCTTAAAATTTTTCTAAAGGAAATTTGAATCAGTAATTTTTTTAAGAAAATGTTTAAAATGTTTTTCAAAATATTTTGTTATTTTCAATTTTTTTTCATATTTGGATTCTTTATCATGACTAAATATTTTTATCAACCTCTATATTCAATTTTTATATGATTACTTTTGAAAAATTGTATTTTCTTGTCCTATGTGTGACAACCGGACCCTAGAATACCGAGAGACGGTGCCTTGATACATGATGTGTAATTTTAAAAGAAACATGCACTGATATTTTTAAACATCATGTCCCCTACAGAAGATCGATCCGGTTCAGGTTCTGGGAAACCATGTACTTTAAACATGCTTCTTCTACTAAAACTAATACCTGAACAAAATTCAAAAACATAGGGTGAGAATATGAATTCTCAATAAAGGGTTTATAAATAACATAATATACCAATATAAAATTTGAAAACATTATTTTAAAACGTTCCATAAAACATTTTTCTTAAGAAATTTTGTAACACATGTAACATATCATAACAATTGTCTTAGAAATAAAAGTGCACAATTAAAAGTATACTAACAGAATTACAAGGGAACATGATTCAATTATAAGCATTCTCATTTATAGTAACTAGTAAAAGTAATTATAAATAAGTATGACTTATGAATATGCAAGTACAATTTTAATAACTAATAGTAATAAATAATCAGAGTTGCAGATAAAGGTAATAACTTCAATTTCATACACTGCTACCGGGAAACATACACTGGTAACAAAAATCACTGAGTTCCAAATAAACATCATGCAATAAGCATTTATGTTTTATTATACTCACAAGTACTGGATCTTAACCATTGAAATTCTACTAGTCAAATATCTACTTGTTCAATTTATTATCATAAACATAATGAGGTAACATATAATATCAAACTCTATAAATACCTCTTGTCATGATCTAAAATGTCAATGGCCTCATGCCATGACCAGATTGTCTCATCAGAACTATTAGTGGACTGATTGGCTTTCATTGACTGGACCCCAACCCATTTTACCGAGTCTATTACATTCCTCATATTCCAAATAGGTTCGTATATTCAAAATGTATCATACCACTTTGAATATTTAATTTCACATTTCATCTTATTTAAGGTGTCCCATACCAGTTTGAATAATTTAATTCATAATTCCATAAAATGTTATATGATTTTTAATTACATTCATTATCATTTACTTATATTTAGTGAATTATGCATGTTAGTATTAATTACAGAACTATCAACTACATGGCTATGTCATTTATTGGTGAGTATGATTAGCATATTATGGCATATGTGATGACAACTAAAGCACTTAAATAAATAAAATTTTTATTACATAAAATGATAACCCTTAAATTCTATGACATTATTAATCAATACATATTTGAATTTCACCTGAATGCATAATAAATTCAAAATATAAACAAATATTTCATGTGGGGTATTAAACTGATAGATTCTCATAAATTTATTACTGAAATGCTTTAGTATAACACATCACAAGGGTATACATAATGATAAAAATGGAAAGTATGGGATTCAACCATAACTGACACCATTTAATATATATATATATAAGTAATTCAAAAAAATGAATATAAAAGTTGCAGACCACAAATATTATACTCATGAACTCTCCACAATTACTAAACACATCATAAGTATAATATTTGTAATATCCACAATTAGGGTTTCGTGTTATGTAAATTTTCCAAACAAAAGGGTGTATTTAAAGTGTAGTGTTTAAAAAACCATATTTTGAAAACACATGCTTTATTCGTTCTTAGAAATACTTAGAAAATTATAAGTAAAATTGAGAATCAAATATTATTTTGATCTACATATATTTACATTTCTGAATATACATTAAGTATTAAAAGGTTTAAACAAAAAATCCATTGACACCCATATTACTTTAATATATTAGTCACATTAATTGGAAAGAGTCCCTAAAAACATAATATAATTTTTAAGGATTTATTTATTAATGAATTACATATATGTTTATGTGAACATATAAAAATTATATACATAACTAGGTATACATATGGGTCTTACACAAAAAGTAATTTCAACTTACAAAAAAACAAAAACTAACCTTTGGAGTTCAATGTTAAAAGGATTAAATCCAGTCTAGAGGGTGATACTTAAAAATTATATAATTATATGCAACCATGTATATATATATATAAGTTTTTTACTACACATAATTTCTTATGTTTTAAAACACCACTTAAGCATGAAACTTAATGTTTAGAACTCTTAAAATCAGGTACAAAAGAGGCTTACCCCAAACCGTATGATCATACATGTATATATTTATATATTCATAAATGGAATATAAAAATGACTACTTATATATAATGTATATAAATATGTTTTTTATGTATAATATAAAGCCTTATGATCCTAAAACATCTTGAGCCCAAATTCCAGAAAACATAGGACTAGTATAAGAGAATATTTTAACTGACCCGTAGGGTTATATATATATAAATGAGTATACATATATTAGTATATACTCTCAAAAAAAAGACAAGGTAACAAAAATTCTTTTAACTTGGTTTGAGGAGGAGGAGGGGCTTGGGAAAATTTCCAAGGATCTTGAAGGATGTGCTGGAGGAAGGAGAATATCTAAGGGATTCTTGGGCTGCACCGGTTTTTTATAAACTATATTATAAATAAAATACATAGAATATTTTAAAGTCACTACCAAGGAATCCATGACCCAATCCATTTAAAATTCTACCGGGGTGTCAGTCTTTTGGAAAAAGCTTGAAATGAGGGGCCTCATATGGTGATGGGAGGAATAACGATTGTGGAAAAACAAGAGAAAGGAGAATTAGGTGTTATTGGTCTAGCCAAGTCAGAAAAGAAGAATATAGTGTGGGAGGAATCCCGGAAAAAATGGAAGGTTGAGATTAAAGGGGGAGAAGATCGTAAAACCATGGTAATGGGGAGAATTAAAAAAACAGACGCTTCAGATCAAATCATGACTTGATCTGATGGCTTCGATACAATGTAGAGTTTTTAAAAGAGATGGACGGTCGTGATTAGATTCATCAGGATCATATGGCACTGATTCAATGTGGTTTTTTAAAAATCTCGGACTATCGATATTAGATCCGTGTTGGATGGGACGACGCATAAAAATCACGGGGGGATTCCACAACTGGTGAGGATCAAGCACCAGAATGAAACAGATGACGCAAATTGTGTGTGACGCGATCCAATATCCTAAATTCGATCCAGGGAATATTTTCTCATCCCATATAAAATCATAGAGACTCCCACAACTTCTTTGTCAGCCAGGTTCTCTCATCCTTATACTATATTACTCATTCACCCCCTCCAGGTACCACCCCATACCGGGTTCTGTGGGCGCGCTCCTGCACCCACCCACACCGTTGTGTCACCCCGCACAGTGGCTCCACTAGTTCCATCATGCACTCTTGTGTTCCCTATGGGGTAGCCATTCTCCCTGGTCGCTATACCTAGCATATACTGCGTGCACACCAGCCCACAGGCTGACCTTTGTTGAGGTTGAGGGCCAGGCGTGGCCACCTAGTGTGTCCTGCCTCCCTCAACCCGATTAGAGGGTGGACCCTAGTGGGGTTTATTTTTTTTGTTAAACATTATTACTATGTATACTTACATATACATAGGTGCTTTCCAAAAAAAATTCCCTTAGCTTTATAAGAATTAAATTCTCAAAACAGAAAGTTATAATTTGAAATTTTATATCTCCTTATGAAACCTTTATACTACTATTATAGAAACAAAAAACATAGTTTTGTTAAAACCTTATTTAAGCATTAATAATGAAAATATTTACAAGAAATTTGAGATATTTGAAATTTGTTTGAAATCCTCATCTAATTTTTAAATCACACTAAGTGTAGCTCAAAATATTAAATCATTGTCCTTTTAAAGATCATAATAAGAGGTTATGTTATATTTTCATAACTTAAATGTTTTGAAAAATAAATTATATATTTTTTATTAAACCGCTGAAAATACCAACGGATATAATTATATCCATTTGAATTCAACAGCCACCCAAGGAAACGGTCGAGTTGATGACTTCTAAAACCATACATTTGGGTTACCCAAATTCATGACAGTTGAAGAGTATAGTGCACATCATTCCCATGATACTTAGTGTTGTTTTAGTGGATCTAACCATTCTAATGTTTTTTGTGACAGATCCAAAAGACCCATATTATATTCTTGGGTTTTTTATTTTTTAGGGTGGTCTCCCTTTAATTTTAATAGGTTTTAAATATGTATTTTTGGTTATTGTGGATTTCCTTGGGTCTTGGTGTATTGTAAACTCTTTAGTGTTTTATTTAAATGAAAATCCTGGTATTTAGTTTTCTCTTATTTCTTGGGTAACATGTAAATTAAACAAAATTAAAACACAATATTACTATTACATGGGATATAAGTTTTGGGGAATTACATTATCCCCCTAAAAAGAATTGTGTTCTTGCTATTCTTTTCCTAAAACCATGCTAAAAGAAACTCTCTAATGTTCTTCACCACATCCTCTATCATAGAGTATCCTCAGGTGTGGGTAGTTGAATACCAATGATGGTGTTCAATTCTTCATCTTCTCTATCCCAAACACACCTCAAGAAATATGGGTTAACATCGTGTAGTGTACACTTGGGATTACAGAGAGAGGCTCGAATGGTAGAGAGTTGAAAGATGTCTTAATCGAAAAACTCTATAAGGATTCATCGGACCATCTCTTCTCTAAGTTTGTCAAGGTTGTGCATGTGGTCATTTAAACTGAAGCTCATGATTTGGTGCATGTAGGCTACCTGAAGGCTCCCCTCCAAAGCAGCCTCTTGAAACCTTACCCAAGATGTTATGTTTTGGGATATATTGAATAATAGGAAAATACCTTCAGGATACTTTCCCCTTCATCTATACTCAGTGAGTTGAGCATTGGATATATGGCTGTAGATATAAGAAATCCCTTGGAAGGAAAGGAGAATGTATGGACTGTTCAATATGGCGAAAACATGTCTGCATGTTCTTCGCTAGTATGTGAAGGGAAGGTATTCCTCAGAGCATGTCTTAACAATTATGATCTCTAGATGTTTGGTAGGATGTGAGAGAAGAGTGGTTAGTGAACTCATGTCTTATATCTAAAATTTCAAGAGGTATGTTTATTAATCTGAGACATATATATATATAAAGATTCATTATTTGTAGAAGCATGTTATTGTAACAAAACACATAACATTTTTCAGTTATACAAAGTTCATAAACCCAAGGTATTACATTACTACTTGCTGAACAACACGAGTACGAGTTTACTAACGTCCTACAAGATGGAACTTCACCGGATTCACCAGTGTTGGAGATTTCCCCAATTCCCCATCAAATGGATTCCCAAAGTGGTTCCAAACTCTTCAATCTCCTGGGTCTAGATGTAGCATGGGCAGTCCAGATTAATTAGGTGTGGGAATCTAAAGTTCCAACA
This sequence comes from Viscum album, assembly GCA_963277665.1. Lineage (NCBI taxonomy): Eukaryota > Viridiplantae > Streptophyta > Magnoliopsida > Santalales > Viscaceae > Viscum > Viscum album. Next base: position 848,174,276 of record OY728160.1, on the reverse strand, counting down.
AAATAAATCATGGAGGGTATGGAGTTGGGTGACGTCTTCTTGAACATGATATCTATAATGAAATGGGTATATTCGTTATTAAGAATTTTGAAGTCCATGACCTAACCCTGAAGACCCATAGGTTATGTTTTGAAAGAGGTATGATGCCCAGAGGTCACCCTCTTGTCCATATTCCTAGTAGTTCATTAGTGAAAAGAAGTTGTCGGTCAGGGTTTAGTATCAGAATAGAACTTCATAACACCGTCCCTTACAGTCATAAAAGGGAAGATGGGCATGCATCATTAGAAATTAATCAAAGCCAGATCTTTGATGGAGTTGGATTACGCAAGGAGAATCAGACACACGATAGATATGTTGACATGATGAACGAAGGTTTTCAAAAGTTTCATATCCTTATATACATGCCCTGAACATTATGTTTTTTAATATTTTTTCAGAAGGGATAGAAAGAGTGATTCATCAACCATTTAAAAATTAAGAAAACATCATACTAAGAAATTATTAAATAAATTTTTCTCTGTTTAGTTATGGTTTTCTAGAGTTATCTAAATCGAATCCTCTGATACCAACAGTGACAGCCCAACTCGATAATACTCGAAGCCAGTGCCTTGAAACAGGATGTGTAATTTTTAACAAAAAATTCACTGATATTTTTATACATCATTTCCCCTACATAGGATCGATTCAGTTTAGGTTCTAGGAAACTAGCTACTTTTGACATGCTTCTTCTGCTAAAACTAATACTTGACAAAAACTATTTCAAGAATGTAGGGTGAGAAAACAAATACCTAGTAAGGGGTTTTAAAATACCAAAATATACTAATATAAAATTTGAAAACATTATTTTAAAACTCTACATAAAACATTTTTCTTAAGAAATTCTTTAACACATGTAACATGTCATAAAAATTGTCTATGAAATAAAAGTGCACAATTAAAAGAATACTAAGAGAATTACAAGGGAACATGATTAAATTATAATAATTCTCATTCATAGTTACAAGTACAAGACATTATAAATAAGTATGACTTTTGAATATACAAGTAAGAGTCTAATAAATAAGAGTAATACATAATCAGAGTTACATATAATGGTAATAAATTCAATTTCATACCCTACTATTGTGAAACATACACTGGTTACTAAAATCACTGAGTTCCAAATAAATGTCATTCCCTAATTAATTACTTTTTATGATACTCATAAGTACCGGATCATAACCACGGATATTCTACTAGTCTAATTTCCAGTTGGATAACTAATTATCATAAACATAATGAGGTAACGTATAATATCAGACCCTGTAAAGACCTCATGTCATGACCTAAAATGTCAATGGCCTTGTGCATAACCTAATTGTCTCATGAGAACTATCGGTGCACTAAGGGGCTTTCATTAACTAGTCCCAAACCCCTTATATCATGTCAATTACATTTCTCATGTTCCAAATAGGGCCGTATATTCAAAATGTCCGATAACACTTGGAATATTTAATTTCACATTTCATATTATTCAAGCTGTCTCATACTATTTGGAATAATTTAATTCATAATTCCATAAAATGTCATAATAGATTTAATTAAATTCATTATAATTTACATATATATAGTTAATGAGGAAAATAAGTTTTAATTATAGAACTATCAACTACATGGCTATTTCATTGACTGGTGAGTATGATAAACAGATTATGGAATATGTGATGACAACTGATGCACTAAAAGAAATACAAGTTTTGTTACATAAAATTATAACCCTTAAATTAAAAGACATTATTAAACAATACATATTTGAATTTTACCTAGATGCATAATCAATTAAAAAGATAAATCAAATATTTCAGGTGGGGAATTAAACTGATAGATGCTCATACATTTATTACTGAAATGATTTGGTATAACACATCACACGGGTATACATAATGCTAAAAATGGAAAGCATGGGATTCAACCGTAACTAAAACCATTTAATATATATGTATATATATAAGTAATTCATACATATGAATATAAAAGTTTCAAACCACAAATATTATACTCATGAACTCTCCACAATTACAAAACACATCATATGTATAATATTTGGAATATCCATAATTAGGGTTTTGTGTTGTGTAAATTGTTCTTACAAGAGGGTGTTTTTAAAGAATTGTGTTTTAAAGAAAAAGTTATTTTGAAAACACATGCTATATTATTTCTTAGTAATCCTTGGAAAATTATAAGTAAAATTGAGAATCAATTTTTATTTTCATATACATATATTCATATATCTGGATATACATTATGTATTAAAGGGTTTAAACCAAAAATATATTGACACCCATATGTATTTTATATATTAGTAACATTAATTGGAAAGAGTCACTAAAAACAAAATATAATTTTAAAATATTTCTTTATTAATGGATTATATATATGTTTATGTGAACATATAAAACGTATATACCTAACTGGGAATACATATGGGTCTTACACCAAAATTAATTGCCAATTACAAAAAAAAAATAAACTAACCATCATAGTTCAATGTTAAAAGGCTTAAATCTAGTCTAGATGGTGAGACTTACATATTATATAATTATATTCAACTGTGTATATATATATATAATTTTTTTTTACAAAATATAATTCCATATGTTTTAAAACTCTACTTATGCTTGAAACATTATGTTTAAAAGTCTAAAATCAGGTATAAAAGAGGTTTATCCAAAACCGTATGACCATACATGTATATATTTATATATCCATAAACTGAATATACAAATAACCACATATATAAAGTATATAAATAAGTTTTGTATGTATAATTTAAACCCTTATGTTCAGAATACTTCTTGAACCCAAATTCCAGAAAACTTAGGACCGATATAAGAGAATATTTTAACTGAACCGTAGAGTAATATATATATATATATATATTTATTTATTTATTAGTATACATATATATGTATAAACTATAAAACAACAAAGATAGGAAATAATAAATTTTCTTACCTTGGTTTGAGGAGGAGGAGGGGCTCGGGAAAAGCTCAGAGGATCTTGAAGGAGGTGCTGGAGGAAGGATAATACCTGAGGGATTCTTGGGGTGAAGCAATTTTTATATAAACTATATTATACATTAAATATATATAATATTTTAAAGTCACATTTAGGGAATCTGAGACCCAATCAGTTTAAAATAATCCTGGGGTGTCGGTCTTGTGGAAAACAGGTGAAAAGTGGGGCTTCAGATGGTGTTGGGAGGAATGAAGGGTGTGAAAAAATAAGAGAAATGAGAAGTAGGGGTCACCGGTCGGGCGCAAGTAGAGAATAAGAAGACACCGTGGTAAAAACCCCGAAAAAAATGGATGGTGGATATTAAAGGTGGAGTAGATCGGATGACCACAGTGATGTGGAAATTTAAAAAAAATAGACGGTCCAGATCAGATCCTGACTTGATCCGATGGCTTCCATACAACGTATTTTTTTTAAAAGAGATGGTCGGTCATGATTAGATCCATCGGGATCAGATGGCTTAGATTCGACGAGGTGTTTTAAAAATATCATACTTCTGAGATTAGATCCATGTCGGATCAGACGACACAAAAAACGCGGGGGGATTCCACGACTAATGTTGATCAAGCGCCAGATCAAAACATACAGCCCAGATCGTGTGTGCCACAATCCAACAGCCTGGATTCAATCCAGGACAATTTTTCTCATAACACACCAAAACGGAGGGACTCCTCCTACTTCTTTATAATCCAGGAGCTCTCAGCCTTATGCCAGATTAATCATTCCCACATCTATGTACCACCCCATACTGGGTTCTCTGGGCATGCTCCTGCGCCCACTCAGGTCGTTGGGGCACCTCGCATGCTGGTGCCTCCGGTTCCTTCATACACTGTTTTGTGCCCTTTGGGTTATCTATGCTCCCCGCTTTCTATACCTAGCATGCACTTCGTGCACAGAAGCCCACATGCCCACCTACGATGAGGCTCAGAGCTAGGCTCAACTGCTTAGTGTGTGCTGCCTCCCCCGGCCCGACTAGAGAGCTAGCCCTAGTGGGGTTGAGTTTTTTGTTAAACTTTAGTACTAAGTTTACTTACATATAAATAGGTTCTTTTCAAAAAAAAAATCCATTAGTTTTATAATAATTAAAGTTTTAAAACACAAATCTATAATTTGAAATTTTATACCTCCATATGAAAACTTTATACTAGTATTATAGAAATAAAAAACATAGTTTAGTTAAAACCTTTATTAAGAATTATGAATGAAAATATTTACATGATATTTGAGATATTTGAAATATGTTTGAAATCCACATCTCATTTTAAAATCACACTATGTGTAGCTTAGAATATTAAATCATTGACCTTTAAAAGTTTACAATAAGAGGTTATATTATATTTTCATAATGTAAATATTTTGAAAAACTAAATTAGATATTTTTTATTATACCACTGAAAATAATGATGGATATAATTATAGCCATTAGAATTCAATGGTCACCCAAGGCAACGATCCAGTTGATGCCTTATAAAATAATACATTAGGGTGTCCCAAATTCAATACAATTGTAGAGGATGGTGCAAATCATTCCACTGATGATTAGTACTATTGTAGTGGCTTTGGACATTCTAATGTTTTTTGTGATAGATCTGAAAGACACATATTAACTTGTTGGGGTTTTTGTTGTTTAAGGTGGTCTCCCTATAATTCTAATAGTTATTTTTGGTTAGTATGGTTTTTATTTTGTCTTGGTGTATTTTAAACACTTCAGTGTTTTATTTAAATAAAATCCTAGTATTTAGTTTTCACGTTTTGTTTGGGTAACATGTAAATTAAACAAAATAAGCCACAATATTACTATTACATGAGATATAAGTTTTGGGGTGTTACATTATGAATTCATAATTTTATGTTATGGGATTGTTTTAATAATTTTATGAATCTGATTCACTTTTCATGGGTTATTTATGATATACAAATGAATAACTTTATATAGTACACATATGTATGAAGGATGACAGGTGGGTCTTATATCACCCTCCAATACATTGGTTTTGTTTTATATCTCGTTAGATAGTAATGAAAGTACATAATTACTTTGTTCATAAAGGCATGGACATAAGGAGTTTTCTCAAAACAAAAATAGAAAAAGAAGTTTGTTTACAAATGTATAGGAATAATGAGTTTTCTCAAATTTTTATATGTGGAAATAACAATTTTTTTCATAAATGCATGCTCATAATGAGTTTTCTCACATTTTAATGTGTGGTTATAAGGCTTTTTTTCATAAAGTCAAGGGAAAGTTGAGTTTTATCACTAGTTTTTCTATAATTATGATTCTCCCACATTTCTTGATTTCACTTATTTTTATTCAAGGTTATATTTATTATTTACTATTAGTTTATAAGACATTCTACACTTTTATTATATTCTCCCATGATTCATGAATATTTTTTATACTTTAATGCCATGTTGTTAATGTTAAACATATTTGATGGAAATGTTGTGGTATTATGTTACAATGATATTTTGATTCAATATTTACCTCTTATTCATGTTTCTCAAATGTTTATGATCTAACCATTATAATGAATTGATATATTTCCCTCACTGACCATATAATCACACTCATTTATTATGTTTATATTCTCCATGTTATGAAAATGATTATATCATATAAGGTATTTAGACGGTGGTCTATATGGTTATTATTATTGATTATATTCACAAGTTCAGAAAATGTAATAGTTATGTAGCTAAACTCTAAGGAACTAAACATTTAGGTCCTTATTTTGTTAAACAATTTAAAAGTATTTTTCTTTAAATCCTAGAATTTAAGAATTATTAATGAATTTTTGTCTTCTAATTTCTCACTTATTATTAGAGATAAATTTTCTAGAGGTATTATTGTTATTTTGGGGCTATAATTAGAGAACATACATGAAAACAGTAATTACAAGTCAAATCCAAAGAAAACATCTTAATGTTTTTGAAAAAATTATAGATTATGGAGTTCCTATAAATTAAATCAATGTATAGATACTTTAAGTGGATGGAATACTAGAAACGACTCACCTAGTGGTGAAAACCACAAAAAAATGATGCTTTGGTGTTAACCAATTTTTACTTTAGTGATTGAGTATTGGGAATGACCCCACACATTTTTTGAAACTCCAAAGGTATATGATTTGGTGATTCAAATTCCCTTTTTGACATATTAAAATGGATTTAAACATATTTATGATATAAATCCTACTATCAAATGAACAAGGATAACATATATACAACTGTCAGTTATTTGGGTTGAATTAAAATAACCAGTCGTACAAGATGGTATTAAAAAGTGATATTTTTCAATGTTAAAATTTTATGTGATTATGAATAATAATTATATTCTGATGATAATTTTATATTAATATTTTTTTATTATAGTACTGGATGAAGCCAAAAGGAATAACATTAACAATGGTTTTTAGGGATACTGTGGTAATTACACCAATGAACTATCTAGTGGATTTGAAACTAAATTATGAAATTTGGTGGAAATTCTCACTCAACTATATCAATATATCAATAATAATGTAAACCATATAAAGATACCAAATTCAATAATAAAGGAAAACGTTTTATCTAATATTTTATGTGTTAACTCCCACTATCCATTAGTGGGTCTCCCAATCCATTTATTAGTTTTTAATGGATTAATGGGATGTAAATGATACTTTCTATTCTTTAGTGCATATAAAATGAGAAATTAGTTTTGTCTCTTTTTTACTTCAGAATGGGAGGCTGACCAATGGTGTAATCTAATTAAGAATACGATAAAAAATATGTAACTAGACTCTATAGAAGGATATAAATTCCAGATTTTATCTTTCATCATCTATTTTCATGGAACTATTAACATGAATATGGAGATGGAATTCCTGGAGTTGAAACAAATGGTGGGGGAATTTTTGGAATGATTTAAAGAAAACCTCACTAGGATCATGTGTTATTCCTCTAATTTTATCTTAGATGTTTAAAGTTAATAATATATATCCTATTTACTACATTAAATCCAATTATTCCAAGATTTTTATCCATATGAGACAATGGAAGATAATAAGAGATGGTTTATGTTCACTTAAAGTGGAAATGAAAGACATAAACTAATATATTTCTGTTGAAAAGAAAAGAAAGTTGGCATACCGAGGAGGCTATAATGAAAAGTCACACTTTGAAAAGAAAACTCAACTGAATAATTATATAAAATGTGGGAAAATATATAAGGGTAATTTCTTAAAGGGTTCATGTAAGTGTTTTATGTGTCATAATGTGACACAATGAGATCAAAACTACAATTGTTGTACTAAGACATCAATTAAAGATGTGGGGTAGAAAAAGACCCCAACTAATGATACAACCACAATTCCATTATTAAGATTGAAGGAGTATTGGACTTACATTAATCAAGGACTTATCCCTATATAAAATTAAGATAATTTACCAAAGAAACATCCTAAACATGGAAATAAGGGAGAGTATACATAATCACCAATAATCAGGTGGATCGCTCTAATGAATTTGTTAAATATAAATTATTCTTCCCTTTATAGCTATGAATGAATTTTTTGATTCTATTTCTTCTAATTAATTTGGGTCAAACAAGTTGTTTAATAATTTTGATTCACGTCTTAAATCATTGGATATTGAACTATCAGTGAAAAACCTGGTGGAATAAGGATTTCATCCAAGATATATATCTCTTTTGTGATCAAGATTTTTTAGAATATAGTCTTTGTGAATAGAGTTATACTTAACTTTGTAGAGTTTTATGTAATGTTAGGCAAGTAATGGATCTCTCTACATATAGAATATATCAACTTTCATGATAATGAAATCTTATTTCATATCCTAAATAATATTGTTATCGCGTATTAATGCAGGCAAGATTATGAACTCCCTATAGAATATAAATCTATAAAATTGGTTATTATATGGAATAATGATCATATCTTGACTCAAATGACCACGGAGGATGTCAAAATTCTTTACATGCCTATTATATGAGAGAATACTATTTTATTTTTAGATATATATATTAATCACCCCCTGAGAATTATGTTGAGTTTTCAATCAAAATCATTAATGGATCCATGCTTATCCCAAAGATTTTATATATAATAGATCCTGTTGAATAAGGATAATTAAATATGTAACTACAAGAGAATCTTTAAAATAGTTTAATACATCCTAGTTCTTCACTATGGGGTTCCCGCATCCCCTTTTCAAGCAAAAGGAATGATCAATGTGTCATTGCATTGATTATTCTGAGCTATAAAAATAATGATCAATAAAAGGTATCATAGACCATATATTGATAATATATTATATTAACTTATAGAAGCTAAATAATTCTCAGAAATCCACTTTCTATGTAGATATAATTAGTCAAGGGTTTAAAGGGAAGACATTCTGAAGATAACTTTATGTGTGAGGTTTGGACACTATTATTTTAGAGTGATGCTCTTTGGACTTACAAATTCTCCCACTACCTTTCTATATCTCATTAATTAAGTCATTAGGGGAAATTTTGATATATTTTTTATTTTTGTTATTGTTTAAATTCATATATATATATGAATAGAAAGGATGATAATGAGGAAATTTGTGGGTTTTTTTAAATACATTGATAAAAGAGAATATGTGTGTCGAATTTACAATGTTTGAATTATATTGAAAGTATCATTCTTGGGTCATGTAATTAGAATAAAGGGTATATCAATACATCCATCATAAATATATGTTATCAAGAAGTGACCTATTCCAACCACTATAATTGAGATTAGTATATTTATTAGGCTAGTATGATATCATTGATACATTTTGAGGAATTTATCATGGATATAAAATCCACTAACTATGATAACAAAGATGGGAATGAGTTTCCTTAGGATGGATGAAGGTAAAGAAAGTTTCAAGTAACTAAAAAAAGGGTTTGTTCATTACTCCTATACTTACATTAAGATATAGTTGGGAAGGGTTTTTAATGTATAGTGATGCTTCAAAAAAAAGTATTGGTTTCTATCCTTATGAATAATGATTAGGAAATTTTTTATTCATCGATCCATTTTATAAATAATGATAAAATTTAACAGAAGAATAACTTGAAATTGGTGGTAATGATATCTGGATCAAATATTTTGAAAGTGTTTATTTTTTTTAAAGAAGTAATATATAGTAACCAAAAGTGTTTGAAATATATATCCACCAACAATTAATTTAACATGTGCCACTGTAGATAGTTGGAGGTAATGAAATATTATGACTAGTTCATAAATTACCTCCCAAGGAAGGCGTGTAAGGTATATAAATCTGTGAAAAGGAAAGATCATGTGACCTTATATATGATGAGTATTTAAAAAAGACTCAATACCTATATATTTTTAGGGGAATGATCTTGAATTCCTAATAGTATGTGATAAATCCTATCATTCCCATATAAAATATAAACCTTTTATCCACATGAATTTCAATTAAGTACAAAAATATGATGTATATCTACAAAATAGAACCAAATATTATAGTTTTTAACTTTAATAAATGTTGAGTTATAATGTTTGAAACCCATATATATGTCCTTTCAGAAATATAATTAAAAATTATCTTTGGGATGTTTCACACATATCACACTTCTCTATTCTTCCATGAAGTAAGAATATGAAGTGATATTTGAACAAAACTTTTGGTGGGTATCATGAAGAGAGAAATTAAAGAATACATATCACAATGATAATTTTGTAATAAAGTTTAGGATTAATGAATAAATTCCAAGGGTATGTTGAAACTATTACACATACTAGTATGGAAATTGGGAAACATCACCATGAATTTCATCGTTAGACTCCCTAGAACATCTGAGGGTCATAATTCAATCTATGTTATGTTTGATATCCTTATAATGTTTGTGTGATTTATTTACATTAGAAAAAATTTCTCCCTTGAACAAGTCATCAAGATAATAATAAAGTAAGTGGCAAAGATACATGGAGTACCACTTTCCATTGTATATGATCATGATTCAATTTTTACATCTAGGTTTTTGAGAAGTCTTCAAAAATCATTTAAGAAAGGGTATATTTTCAACTATGTTTATCATCCTGATATGGATGGTTATTTTGAGAGAACCATTTAAACACTATAGGATATGTTGTAATCTTAATCATTGAATTACCAAGTATTTTATGATCAACACCATCCCCAAGTAGATTTCTTATAAAACAATATGTTCTATTATAGACACCATAAGAGGATGTTTACGGGAAGAGATGTATGACTACAACATGCTCAGCTAAGGTTATAGATTGGATGTTGATAGGTCTTAAAAATATACAATAAATTGTGATGAATTTTTTAACCATTATTTGGTATAAATATTATGTAAGAGTTATGTATATAATCATCAACGAGAATTAGATATTGATGTGGGTAACAAGGTGTTCCATTGAATATCTCTATGGAAGTGTGTTATGAGATTTGAGAAGAAAGGGAAGATGATCCATATATACATCTACCCCATCAAGATTCCCGATCATGTATAGGTCATAGCCTATCTTTTAGGACTCTCTCTAAACCTCTCTAAATTATATAATGTGTTCATAATATCACTTTTTAGGAAGTACATACTAGAGCCATCACAGATGCTAATCTTGAAAACTGTATAATTGGAACATGACCTTTCATATAGAGAACACCACACGAATAACTTATATTTAAAGGACAAGGATAAAATGACTAATAACACCAATCTAGTCAATATTTTGTGGTAGAATCATATTTTTGGGAAGCCAACATGGGAATATAAGGATGTGATGAGAGAAAAGCACCCTAACGTTTTCCCGTAGGGTAGTAAATATTGAGGATGAAATTATTTTAGAGGTGTTATAATGAACCAACCCTTGTTTTTGTTGAATATTTATCATCAAATAAATTAAATTTCAAAAAGATGATTCACATGAAACACCAAGATAATTATTTTTAACATGTTAGATAAAAAAATTAAAACAATAATAAAACATATGGTAGATTAAAATATAGCAATCAATTAGAAATTCATGAAAAATATATTTAAGAAAACTTAGAGCTCAAATGGTACATTTCATAATAAAAGCAGTTTTCATTACATATATTATTTTTTATATAAAATAAATTCATAAATTATTGAATTTTAATTTTGTAAAATTAACAAAAAAAATTAATTCATAGTTCCAAAATTATGTTAGGATGAATTTTTGTGATATTTCCAAAATACTTTTTTTAACTAATAGTGAAAATTATAGTTTCTTCTAAAACTATAATTTTTTTAAAGAATAGTATTTATGTAATAAAAATATTTTTTTTGAAAAAGATAATTATTTATCAAATGTGAATGTGAGATGTAAAATTTTATGTTTTAGTGTTATTTCCTAGAGAACATATGTTCAAATTTTTTTAACCTATGTTACATTACATTTAGATCTAAAAAATATTTTCACTTTAGAAACTAGATAAATATTTTTAATTTATAATATTTTAATTCACTTCATTAAATTAAATAAAATTTTGACTTTTATAATAAACCTAAAATTTAACCCCAAAATAATCTACTTCTAAAAAAACATTTTTTACACGTTATGCGAACTAATAATAATTTTTTTTTCAAATTATTAGTAAAATTATTTTCATATTTGAAATTAATACATCCAAATTAGGAAATAATTTTAATTTCAATTTTATTTATTGAAATTAAATAACACGTTTATGAATTAATTACTGTGCTTAATTCATTAATATGGTAAAATGAGAAACTAAGGAGAAAATCTGTAAAATACTCTATCATTTATCTAAATAAATATTAGAGAGATTTATTGACCCAAATAGTATTTTTACACTACTATTTCCTCTTTTTGGAGACATTGACCCTTGAATATTGTCATTCCATTATTAAAAATAATGGATACTCACAAAAGTTTATTTTTCTTCACTAATTAAAGGGACACACATCCAACACTAAATAAAATATCTATTTCATTGAATTTATTCCTTAATATATATAATTTATATTCCCCTTGAACGTAAACATGTGTTAGTGAGGCCTCAAGTCCTTAGTATTTCCCAAACCCCTTCAAAATCAAGTATGTTTCTAAGAGAAGATTAATTTCTTATATATGATTGGATTGAAATAAACTATTTAGGAATTCATTATACGAGTTTCATCAAATCAAATTTCAACAATATTGTTCATAATATTTATAATTAAATGTGTTATTTAAGGATTTTTTATTTTACCTTTATCCTATTCAATTTGGTATTCGAATTTGTTTTTTTATAGGTATTTTATTACACTTAATTAATACATATTTTTAAATGAATTACCTTCCAAAATAAAAGTGTAATGTTTATAAGAAAAACTGTCATTCTTACTAATGGATTTTTCTCTTCCATGTACATGTTTTCCTTTTAAAATTATTGGGTTTAATGAAATCCAAATATATATTATATTCGGTATTTACCTTATTTATTTTATAATTTTTTTTAAAAAGATATTATTTAAAATGTTCTCTTACATGAAATCTCTTTAGAATACCCCTAATGTTTTATAAATAAATTTATTTTCATATTAAAAAATATATTTTACACTTCAAATATACCTTTCTTTCTTTTCAAGGATCAATTATTCAGAAATGTTTTAATATTTTTCCTAGATTTCTTATTTTTCCTCCCAAAAATGTTTTAAATTAAATAAATATCTATTTATTTAAAAATAAAATGATTAAAATATTTCTTTGAACACTTTTATATTTTCACCATCATATTACTCAAACTATTTCCACTCATGAATTAATGTTTGGATCGCCCTCTACATTTTTTTATTATATGAATCCTTTTTGAAATAAATATTTTTATGTACTTTTATTTCTTAAGTTTATGTGATGTGATTAGTTTTTAAATGTTTATGAAACCAATTCTATTTTTTGTGATATTTATGACATAATGATGATGGATTATATGTTTCACAGATATATATATATATATATATATATGATGAAATGTGGGGTCCTATATCTCTCTATAATTAAATAATTGTACTTAGAATCTCATGAGATATCAAAGTGTGGACAAAATAAGTTTGTTCATATGTGGATGGTAATAATTAATTTTATCAAATCATTATATATGGACATAATTATTAGGATAAAAAATTCATGATCATAATGATTTTCCCACATTTTTGAGATTTGGTTCACAAAATAATGGGAATAATGCATTTTCTCACATTTTAATGTATGGACATGAGTTTTTTCCTAAAGCCATGGGAATAATAAGTTTTCTTACATATTTTTATATTATTATTATTGTTCCACATTTGAAAGTTTTTTTTTGATTTTATTATATGTTAAATTTCATTTATAGTTCTTTTTTCAAATATATACCATAATTTTAGGTCAGTCGTCCATATTTCATTATTATTGTTCTATGCTTCTGAGACAAGTTATTATTATTATTACCCTTTTATGTACTTACTATGATCTCATGTTCCACTAATTTTTATATTTTTTATTTATATACTATTAATGAATGTCACATGTTTATAATCTAACAATTATGAAAAATTGAAAAGATTCCCTTATTGATCATTTAAGCTCAACCCTTTATTATGTTTCCATTCCCATGTTAAAAAGATTAATATTTCATAAGAGATGTCTAGAGATGATCTATAGGGGTGAAAATATATATATTTTATAGGTATTTTTAAATATATTTTTTATGCATCTAATCTCCAAGACACTAAACCTTTAAGTCCTTGGGTTTTGTTACTATTTTTGAGATGTGCAATTTTAATCATTTAATTGATGTACTATTAATGAATATTTTAATTCATACACCTTATAGGTCACACATTATCCTTATTAAATATATATTATCATTATTCATTATCAAAATAAATATATTTATTTTCCTTCACTAACTTATCCTAATTTTTATATCCCTGTAAATATATATAATAATATAATATATAAAAATTACTATAAAACCAAAATTGAGGAAGAGTGAAATCAGTTTCTGTTACATAAATACCTTATATGGAATTTCCATGAAGAATTCATATCTATTAAAATTACTCTTGGTTTCCATGTTTTCATCATACAATATTTAAATAAAGAAAACATTTCCCCTCCTTGTAGACACCACATTTAGGTGTGAACAATGCAAGCATTCTAATGATCTCTCTAATATCATTTTTTTCCCATTTAGATCAATATTTTATCTTTATTAATTTCCACTATTATAATAGTAATTATGATAAAACCAATAATTTACTACACTAAATCCATAAAAATATTGAAAATATCACCTAAAGGATTATTAAATAAATTCATAGAACAATTTTGATTTAATTGATATAATTTCTTTGAAAATTTATTTCAAGATGATATCTTTCACCATATTTATCCTGATTAGTGACCAAAATATTTACGATCATTTTCATACATGAACATATTGATCATGTGAGTTGAAATTTATTCACTTTATATCATTTATTATATATTCAATTATATATAAAACTTATTGCTTGAATATAATTTTTTTTATCTGAAAAACTTTTTTAGTCTATCTATTATCCAAAATTTCTCAACATTCCCATTTTTCTTTTTAATATTTGGGTTTGTAGAATAAATTTTATTAATATTTCAAGTGAATATAATATGACATTACTATAATATTCCTTTTATTATAATTTGGATTCATATATAATAATTAAATTGGGAGGGGATTTTTTAGTGTGTAAATATTTTCTTATTTCGTGATACAAATTCCCAAGTTTCAATAAAAATTAATAAATTTACTACCATTTTTCCCTTTTACAATTGATATGAAATATAAATTTGAGTTGTTTTTTATTCCCATTTTAAACTAAAGAATAAGCTTATTTCATATGAGTACAATATTTTATAACTATTCATTATTCTATTTTTTCGAATATACTCCCACATAAATTATGAACCCTTACATCACATCTATTAGTTGGTCAATATTCATTTCTCACGATGTTTTTAATTATCTTTGCCTATTCACTCTGAACATATTTATTAAGGTAGACCATAATATCAATTATATCATAGATAACTCTTTATTTGTTGGGTGAAAAAATAAATTCTCAAATTTATCACATAGAATATATTAGGTATGTTTCTCAATTTATTTAAATATTTGTGTTACCCAACCAATTGTTTATTAAATATCAATACAGTTATAAATTCTGAATATTTAGGTTCAACTTTATTTTATTTTCCCTATATAATAAAATCCATGCGTAAATGACCATTATTGCCTCTCATACTAAATGTGAAAGTTCTTTATAAGTGTTTACTTTATAAGGAATACATAACATAGTATTTCATGTGGTTTTAAATGATTTTTATGTTAAATTTTGATATATATTATACATATCTTGAATCCAAACATTTCTTCTATGTATATGATTTATTACAATTACTGAATTCATGCATCAAACGATTTAAATCAAACAAAACCATTTTAATAATGTTAAAGTATAACTATTATAAATGCATGATTTTTTATTATGAAAACATTATAATAATTTAATCATAATATTAAAAACACTCTCATAACCATCAAATGATAAAGATGCATAAAAAAGTTTTTATGTAATAAAATATTATCATAATAAACATAAATATTATATAATAGTTGGAATGTTGTGATGAATGACCAACTCCATCTTTTTTAGAGTGAAAATAAATCCCTAGGGTATTGATAAATCCCAACCAAATTCTCTCTATTCATAATAATTAATCAATATTGATTTTAAATTAAAACCTAACCTTAATTTCAAATTTTTATTAATTATCACAATGAAAACGTTACATTGGAGTTATATCGAACAAACCATTAATTTTGGTTAATATAAATTATTTATATTTTTCTATATAGTAATAAAATCTTTAAATGCATGATATTATATATAAAAAATTAATTTAATTAATATAAATTTAGTCGTAAAAATATTCATAATAAAAATACGATATATGCTTGAATAATAAAAATAGAGAATAAATAAATTAAGAATTAATATATTTAAACATGAGAGAAAAGAATAATTTATAATATATCTATACACCCTATGAATAATTCATAATCCATGAATCTAAAAAATATATTATTTAGTGCATATAATCATTTATTTTTATATGAAATATAAATATAAACATCTTATTTTTTATGTTATAAAAATGATCACTTTTTATTAAATATGAAGTGCCCAGATCAATGTGAATCACTGAGTGGGGGAGGGGGTGAATCAGTGATCCCTTAAAACTTTTTACTAATTGATTCTTATCAATTAAACCTCTATGGCTGGTTAAAACCTCGATCCACTCTTCTTATGTCTCTCAACCTTTCCCGGATAATGCAGTAATGAAAAGGCACAGGACACAAGGATTTACAAGGTTCGACACCAAAGGCCTACATCCTTGCCATGCTCTCCCAGCATGGATTCTCCATTATAACCTGTTAAAATTACAATGGTCGATACAGAGTCCCACTGTATCTCTCCTGAGTCCCACAGGAGGGTCTTTATACTGCGTCCCACAGTGTTACCAGAGTCCCACTGGCCTGCTCCAGAATCCCACTGAAGACTTCTTCTCCCTGAGTCCCACAGGGTCTTCTCCTGGCTCCTCGAGTCGCACGAGTAGCTCTTCTTCTCTTTAAGCTTCTTCAAGTATCTTCAGCAGTCTGGGATAAAGACTGCTGGCCTTGCTCTGTACCTCTGATCACTTGTGATGATCAGGTCTTCTCGTCTTGCTCAGGATTTATCTCCTTCTTCTAAGGATGACCTGGCTTCTCTCCAACTACTGAATACTCAGACAAATGATGTCTTTATCTTCAGTCTGGTCCAGTCTCAGTTCACATCAACATCATGCACTGAGTGCATGGCCTTCTCAATTCTTCAAGAACCACTGGTCTTGGACTCCTCAGATGCACACCACTGATTTAGCACTGTTCACGTGTGCACGTGCATGAATGCATGCATGCACTCCCCTTCTTCTCTTCTTGGTGCAGTAAACCCTCAGAGGGTGTAATCACTTTAAGCACACACCTTCACTGAACTTCACACACTTTATCCAATTTGTTTACACACTTAAAAGTGTGTTATACATTAGTGTGGGACTTCCTTATTCCTCCAAGTGTATACACTCTTAGTGCACACTTAGGTTCGGCCTCTTTGTTTTCTTTTTGCACGCACCAATGTTTAGGGCCTCCTCCTCTTTTTGCACACCCCAAAGGCTATGGCCTCTTCTTCAAATGCACACACAAAGTGTGTTCTTCAATTTAGCACACACACAAGGGTTCAAGCCTTGGGTACTCCTTGCACACACCAAAACCATAGGGTCTTATCTTCACTATGCACACAAGGCATGCAAGTCTCAGCCTTCACATGAATTGCACACACACAAATAGTGTGGACTTCCTCCTAATGCACACACACGGCCACGGCCTTCCTTCTCTTCTTGCACACACACAAGGCTACGGCCAACTCTTGTTCATTTTGCACACAAAGCACTAAGGCCTCGGCCTTCCTCTTGTTTTGCACCCACCAGCCGTAGGGCCTTCTTCTCCACTTGGCACACACACACTAGATGTGGTGGCCTTTACTGCCTTCCGCGCAAGGCACCAAGCCGCGCAAGCACTTGGGTGCACAAGGGCCGCGCAAGACCTCGGGTGTGCAAAGTGCAACACCTCGGGCGCGCAGGTGCAAGAGCACAAGCGGCCGCGCAAACACCTCATGCCACGCAAGTCCGCGGGCAGAGAGGGATGCAACCTCGGGCGCGCAAGGATGCGGCCTCGGGTTCTTCCTGTCGCGCAAGGGAGTAGGCGCGCAGGGAACACTTCAAAGCCTCGGGTGGATTCGGGACAACAGCCGCGCAATGTTTTTGCGCGGTGGCTTCTTTCTTCGCGAGGCAGAGGCACTCACGGGTCTTCTGATTTTCAAGAAAGGATCAGTGCATCAGCAAGCATTCTCGAGGGCTAGGCCTCATTTATATAGGTAGAGAAGTGGCGGTTCTATCCGCGTGAAATAACTTCAAACACCCGAGATCTTCAGATCTTCAAAAATATTTCCAAATCTTGTTTTTTATTCTCGGTTTCACGCGGGCTCCCTTTATTTTTGTTCCTCTACGTGCATGCGACTCATAACGCATGCACAGCCTTAGGTTTAGGCTCATCCCATGCAAAAACACCAATACCCCGTGGCCTCGGCATCTTCTCTTGCCTCGGCCTCAACCGAAATCCTCCAAACATTGCATGCATGGTCATTTTTAGGCATGATCCTGTTCGTTATGGCCAGACGAGCACGAGGGTGGCTTCAGTTTACTCAGAGGTGGCCGGGAGCTCTAAAACCATCTTCAGGTTGCCTCTGGTTCGAGCGGAGCTCGCGGGAATGCGCGGGGAGGCCTCTGCCGAGCTCAGGGAAGAGGACGAGGCCGGGGCCGTCGGATCAGATCTTCAACGGCCTGGATTAGATCGCGGCGCCGCGGATGGATCGTGCGGCGTAGATCAAGCGCGCGATGAGACGGACGGCGGAGATTTGCTCCCGGGATTTTTTGCGCGTCCCACATCGAAGCCTTCCGCGGATTTTCCGCGGTTTATCACCCTGGCGCTCCCATGAGCGGCCAGTTGAATCTCCTCCCCTCTCGGTGCCGCCCCGTACCGAGTTCTCCCTGCGGGCGCGCTCTGCGCCCACTCACTGCTCTTGCGGGCGCGCTCCTAGCGCCCACTATGCTCTCCGGGTGCGCGGGTTTCACCACCGCGTGCCCTCGGGGCTTATACACGGCCCCCTCTGCCTCTGCCGCCCGGGCTGGCCACATGGGATCCCCCCTTGGGCGTGGCGCCTTAGGCCCACATGTGCCTTGGGGGTTGAACCCTTAAGGCTGGCCTTGGCTGGCCAATTTTTTGGCAAAGGACAGAATATTACTTTGTCAAAAACAAAGTAACCCATGAATATAAGACAAGTGCCAAATGCCAAATGCCAAATGCCTATCTTTCTCATTTCTCCTTCTTCCTCTCTTCTTCTTCATTTGAAATTCCTCCATTATCTTCAACATTTATTTATCACTTAGGAATGGGAATTCTTGAAGGTTCTTCTTCATCAACCGAGCTCCTGAATCACAGAATCTTCAATGTTCTTCAATGATCCAATTAGAGATCAAGTTGGATCTTCTTCTAATTCACATGCACTAAGTGTTAGTGCATGGACTTCATTAATCCACTTCATCCACTTAGAAGTTGTGGATGGATCTCTTCAACTCCTCATGCATTGTCAGTACAATGCATGGTCTTCTAATCATGTTGTGACATTGTATCAAGTTGATACAAGTTCTTGGAACTTTAAGAACAGCTCCACAATCGTCAGATGTTATAGAGAATGTTTCAACCACATCTCCTATGTCACTTAGTGAATCTCCTAAGTGACATGCATCTTAGTACTATGGCCATTCTCTCTTCATCACCAACACCAACACAACCTTTGGCATTCACATCTTGACAATTCTTGACATCCATTCATTCTAAGACAACAACATGTCTCATTGACAACAAATGCAACACAGTGCACTTCAATCTCCCCCTTTGTATTTGTTGTCAATACACTCCTTCAGCACATATGAATGGGTCAATATGTGTGCCAATATTTTCTCCCCCTTATTGGAAATCAAATGCAAAGGTGTGGTGTGGTTCACTTTCACAAATATCTTCCTCCCTTTGAATAGTATTCTCTTGAAAAACACTGAGAGAGGGATGATGTCACATGTTCTCTTTAGCAAAGAACCTTTAGTAAATCAGCTCTAAGTCTACTTGGGCTAACCCGGTGTAGAAAACAAGAGTGATGTAACCAAGGAACTCAATGCTGTCCACATTCACTGTAAACATGTGAGATCATGCTAAGGGGTTGAATTTTTTTAGATATTCAACGAATTGCTGAATCCTGCACATACTTCACAAAACACATTAGAATGTTCAGGTGCAAAGATAAAGCTTCCCCTTTCATCTACTTTCTCAAGATGATATTAATTTCAAAACATCATCTTCTCCAGATTGGCTCCCCCTCAAGGGGTGCACTCCATTCAATCCAATCCATCCTCCAGCTGAGAATGATCATCATCTTCAATTCCCTGCAATGTTAGCACATGTAAATACCAATGTATAAGGGAATAAGATGGAACCTCCTTGGTTCATCAATGTGAACAACAAGGTTGAGAAGATTCTCTCAACCGAGATGTCCCATTTTCACCATTCTTCACACTTGCACATTTGATCTTCATTGATGATTGTGCTGGTGTGGTTCTCAACCCATCTTCATGTGAAATCTTTTTCTTATCTTTTGCTTTAGCAAATGCCAGAGCTTCATCTTCAGCTCTTTGTAGTTCTCTGGCAAGTTGCAACTGATGTGGCCATATGACAAGTAAATCATTTGGAAGTGTGGCCTCAGTTCTGGAAATTCCACATGGTTCCTTCGATGCTTTCAAGCTACCTTTCTTAGGCAACTTGTTTTCAATCAATCCCTTCTTCTTCTGGATTGATTGTCTTTTTGAGTTCAGTCTGCTTCTATTCAGTTCCATGGCTTGTTCACAAAGATCCATGGTGTGTCCTTTCTTCCCACAGTAGAAGCATTTCTTGGTGGTCCTTCTGGATGCATCACCCTTCTTGGATTTAGACTCCAAGGACTTTTCTTCCTTTTTCAACATCTTCTTGGGAGCATTGTCACCTTTCTTCTGTTTGCTTCCCAAGGATTCTTTCTGAGCCCGGTTCAGTGATCTTCTCTTCTTTTTAGCTCTGGATACAGTTGGAGACTGACATGTATCTTTTTGACCACTTTTGCAATCATCCCAGATGTTGTCAAGTAATCCAAATCTATTTGCAGTAAACAGATGTCTCTGGACCTGTAGATGTTGCTTCCTTCCTTCTGGCTTGCTCCCCCTTGGCATGGGCTTCCTCTGTGCTTTGGCATTCAGTGGATTGTACCAACAATCCTTTGCACAATGCCCATACTTATTACAACACCAACATTGACCCACAAATCATGACTTCTTGAGTCCTTCTGATTGTTGGGTACATTTCTTGACTTGTTGTGCTGCTTCAGGAGAGCTCTGCTTCTTCATTTTCTTCATCCATACTTGTTTGGAATTATTTTTCCATCCTGCACTTTTTATGGAAACACAGTTAGAAGCATCAGTACAAGATGGTCTGGATGGTACCTTCTTTCTAGAAGATGTTGCACTTTTATTAGAGGATGTCTTTCTCTTAGAATCATCCTTCTCAATGCATACTTGAGTAGCAACATTTCTCCTTTCAGCTGACTGGGAGGCTTCAGCTTTGGGTGATTGCAGATTTTTTAATATCACCTCTAGTTCTAAGCATTTCATATTGAGGGAGTTCTTCTCATCCTCAATAGTTCTTAGCCTTCCTTCCCAATTTTCTTTCAGCTCTTTCATATGGTCATCATGCACCTTCTTCATTTCTTGTAATGAATTGTCAAGCTCCTTTACCCTGTTTACTTTGTCTTCATGTTGAGCATCTCTGACATTCATTGAAACTTTGTGTCTCTTTTCCAGTGCATGGAAAACATCTTTGATCATTATCAAAAATATTTCTTTCTCAGAAGAGCTCCTTTGCAATTCTTCACAGGTATCTTCATATCTTTCATTGCAAAGAGAAACGGTTTCATCTTTAGCCTTCACCAGCTTTCTGAGAGTGTTGGTTATGCCAACCCTTTTTGCCAATTGGACTTCTAGAGAATTGGCTTCATCTTCTAGCTGTAATTTTTCTTCTTGAAGATCAAGGAGGCCTGTAGCTATACACATTGCAACTTCCTTGGGGACTCTCTTCTGAAGATATTTGATTGCATTTAGAAGATCATTGTTTCTTCCATCTTCATCACAGCTAGAGCAGGCTTCATCAGAAGAATGATAAAAGAAATTGTCATCTGATGTGACTTTCACATTTCTTTCCATAGAAGGAGTTTCTCTGATTGCACCAGCCTTCTTCTTCATCTTCTTTGCCTGTTTCTTCATTCTGTTTTTCAGAGTCTTGGCAGATATCTCCGTTTGAGGCTGGTCACTCATTTCCTCACATCTGCACTCCATATAGACTCCGTTGAATCTTTTAGAGGAAACCTCCTCTGATACCAATTGAACTTCCCAGATCAGTGTGAATCACTGAGAGGGGGAGGGGGTGAATCAGTGATCCCTTAAAACTTTTTACTAATTGATTCTTATCAATTAAACCTCTATGGCTGGTTAAAGCCTCGATCCACTCTTCTTATGTCTCTCAACCTTTCCCGGATAATGAAGTAATGAAAAGGCACAGGACACAAGGATTTACAAGGTTCGGCACCAAAGGCCTACATCCTTGCCATGCTCTCCCAGCATGGATTCTCCATTATAACCTGTTAAAATTACAATGGTCGATACATAGTCCCACTGTATCTCTCCTGAGTCCCACAGGAGGGTCTTTATACTGCGTCCCACAGTGTTACCAGAGTCCCACTGGCCTGCTCCAGAATCCCACTGAAGACTTCTTCTCCCTGAGTCCCACAGGGTCTTCTCCTGGCTCCTCGAGTCGCACGAGTAGCTCTTCTTCTCTTTAAGCTTCTTCAAGTATCTTCAGCAGTCTGGGATAAAGATTGCTGGCCTTGCTCTGTACCTCTGATCACTTGTGATGATCAGGTCTTCTCGTCTTGCTCAGGATTTATCTCCTTCTTCTAAGGATGACATGGCTTCTCTCCAACTACTGAATACTCAGACAAATGATGTCTTTATCTTCAGTCTGGTCCAGTTCTCAGTTCACATCAACATCATGCACTGAGTTCATGGCCTTCTCAATTCTTCAAGAACCACTGGTCTTGGACTCCTCAGATGCACACCACTAATTTAGCACTGTTCACGTGTGCACGTGCATGCATGCATGCATGCACTCCCCTTCTTATCTTCTTGGTGCAGTAAACCCTCAGAGGGTGTAATCACATTAAGCACACACCTTCACTGAACTTCACACACTTTATCCATTTTGTTTACACACTTAAAAGTGTGTTATACATTAGTGTGGGACTTCCTTATTCCTCCAAGTGTATACACTCTTAGTGTACACTTAGGTTCGGCCTCTTTGTTTTCTTTTTGCACGCACCAATGTTTAGGGCCTCCTCCTCTTTTTGCACACCCCAAAGGCTACGGCCTCTTCTTCAAATGCACACACAAAGTGTGTTCTTCAATTTAGCACACACACAAGGGTTCAAGCCTTGGGTACTCCTTGCACACACCAAAACCATAGGGTCTTATCTTCACTATGCACACAAGGCATGCAAGTCTCGGCCTTCACTTGAATTTCACACACACAAATAGTGTGGACTTCCTCCTTATGCACACACACGGCCACGGCCTTCCTTCTCTTCTTGCACACACACAAGGCTACGGCCAACTCTTGTTCATTTTGCACACAAAGCACTAAGGCCTCGGCCTTCCTCTTGTTTTGCACCCACCAGCCGTAGGGCCTTCTTCTCCACTTGGCACACACACACTAGATGTGGTGGCCTTTACTGCCTTCCGCGCAAGGCACCAAGCCGCGTAAGCACTTGGGTGCACAAGGGCCGCGCAAGACCTCGGGTGTGCAAAGTGCAACACCTCGGGCGCGCAGGTGCAAGAGCACAAGCGGCCGCGCAAACACCTCCTGCCACGCAAGTCCGCAGGTAGAGAGGGATGCAACCTCGGGCGCGCAAGGATGCGGCCTGGGGTTCTTCCTGTCGCGCAAGGGAGTAGGCGCACAGGGAACACTTCAAAGCCTCGGGTGGCTTCGGGACAACAGCCGCGCAATGTTTTTGCGCGGTGGCTTCTTTCTTCGCGAGGCAGAGGCACTCACGGGTCTTCTGATTTTCAAGAAAGGATCAGCGCATCAGCAAGCATTCTCGAGGGCTAGGCCTCATTTATATAGGCATAGAAGAGGCGGTTCTATCCGCGTGAAATAACTTCAAACACCCGAGATCTTCGGATCTTCAAAAATATTTCCAAATCTTGTTTTTTATTCTCGGTTTCACGCGGGCTCCCTTTATTTTTGTTCCTCTACGTGCATGCGACTCATAACGCATGCACAACCTTAGGTTTAGGCTCATCCCATGCAAAAACACCAATACCCCGTGGCCTCGGCAGCTTCTCTTGCCTCGGCCTCAACCGAAATCCTCCAAACATTGCATGCATGGTCATTTTTAGGCATGATCCTGTTCGTTATGGCCAGAAGAGCACGAGGGTGGCTTCGGTTTACTCAGAGGTGGCCGGGAGCTCGAAAACCATCTTCAGGTTGCCTCTGGTTCGAGCGGATCTCGCGGGAATGCGCGGGGAGGCCTCTGCCGAGCTCGGGGAAGAGGACGAGGCCGGGGCTGTCGGATCAGATCTTCAACGGCCTGGATTAGATCACGGCGCCGCGAATGGATCGTGCGGCGCAGATCAAGCGCGCGATGAGACGGACGGCGGAGATTTTCTCCCGGGATTTTTTGCGCGTCCCACATCGAAGCATTCCGCGGATTTTCCGCGGTTTATCACCCTGGCGCTCCCATGAGCGGCCAGTTGAATCTCCTCACCTCTCGGTGCCGCCCCGCACCGAGTTCTCCCTGCGGGCGCGCTCTGCGCCCACTCACTGCTCCTGCGGGCGCGCTCCTAGCGCCCACTATGCTCTCCGGGTGCGCGGGTTTCACCACCGCGTGCCCTCAGGGCTTATACACGGCCCCCTCTGCCTCTGCCGCCCGGGCTGGCCACATGGGATCCCCCCTGGGCGTGGCGCCTTAGGCCCACATGTGCCTTGGGGGTTGAACCCTTAAGGCTGCCCTTGGCTGGCCAATTTTTTGGCAAAGGATAGAATATTACTTTGTCAAAAACAAAGTAACCCATGAATATAAGACAAGTGCCAAATGCCAAATGCCAAATGCCTATCTTTCTCATTTCTCCTTCTTCCTCTCTTCTTCTTCATTTGAAATTCCTCCATTATCTTCAACATTTATTAATCACTTAGGAATGGGAATTCTTGAAGGTTCTTCTTCATCAGCCGAGCTCCTGAATCACAGAATCTTCAATGTTCTTCAATGATCCAATTAGAGATCAAGTTGGATCTTCTTCTAATTCACATGAACTAAGTGTTAGTGCATGGACTTCATTAATCCACTTCATCCACTTAGAAGTTGTGGATGGATCTCTTCTACTCCTCATGCATTGTCAGTACAATGCATGGTCTTCTAATCATGTTGTGACATTGTATCAAGTTGATACAAGTTCTTGGAACTTTAAGAACATCTCCACAATCGTCAGATGTTATAGAGAATGTTTCAACCACATCTCCTATGTCACTTAGTGAATCTCCTAAGTGACATGCATCTTAGTACTATGGCCATTCTCTCTTCATCACCAACACCAACACAACCTTTGGCATTCACATCTTGACAATTCTTGACATCCATTCATTCTAAGACAACAACATGTCTCATTGACAACAAATTCAACACAGTGCACGTCAAAATATTTTTTGGTGTGTATAAACTCTTCCATATTCATTGAAATATATAACTTGTGAAAAATTATTATTTATATTTGGTATTTATCACATTAAGAGTTTGTATATTAGATTATAAATAATTATATTATTTAAAATCAAATACATTGGGAATATGTCCTATGTAAAACTCTAGTTTAGATAGGATTCATCATATAATTGTTTTGGAATTGTTTTAACCCTTCATGTATTCTATTTGATCCCATAGGTAACTTTTCGATGAAAATTTTTAAGGGAATTTTTTTAACATATATACCACTATCTATGACATATAATGAGCTTATATTATGGGCCAAGGGGGAAAATCAATATCTAATACGAGTGACCTTACATCACTAGTCAAGATATCTTATATAATTTACTGTGAAATAAAAATTTTACATTTTTAGGATGTAATTGACCCATTTAATCATAATAATGTCAATTATGGAAGGCTATAATGATATATCTCTTCTAGAGATTCCTCAAAACATGGTATTTTTATAATGTCTCATGTTGTGATATCATCATATCATTATAGTGATATGATTCACTTTTTTATAATTTGTGAAACTAAAATATCTATGATAAAAATATAATAATAAATGACCCAAAATTAACAATTTCATTTTATATAAAAAGTCATCAATTTATTATAGTTTTCAATATCTTATGGTCTTAATATTTTGGTAATTTTATTCCAAAATCACATTTATTTCAAAAATCATAATGTTATTCTATAATAGAACTTGAGTTTTTTTATTAAATATAATAAATCTAAATTTATTTAAAAAAGAAAAAACCTAACCATAAATATCAATTTATAATGGGCTTTAAAAATATATAGTAAAAAAAGAACATTCCTTCTCTTTATTTGAAAAACATTAACCTTCTAAGTTTTTGAATAATATCCCTTAGAAATAGATTAATTACTCTTGTCTATACAAGTTATCCACCAACAATATAAACCATATATCAAATTTTCAAGTCTTAAAATCTTTTCATGTATGTTATCACCATTAGTTTAAATAAAAAATATAGAAAATGATTGATTTATCCTCGGAGTTTTTTATTTAGATTTATTTAAATAAAAAAGATATCTCATTTCATAACCTTCCATTAATATATATTTAAGGTCCAATGAGTAGTATTATCAAATATTTCTTATGAATTTTATGAATATAAATTTTAGGTTAATTACATTTCAGTCCTGTTTGGTTTTATTTCATTAGGAATGTAGGTAAAAATATATTGAACGAGAAGTTAACTCATACAATGGATAATGTTAGGACTATTTTGAAACTATCTTATAGATTTAATTCATGTTTATGAAATGTTTCCTAGTAAAAATACAAGTTAAATTTTTTATGATAATGATTAATTTACACTGATGCAGTAAAAATAATACACTACAAGGGAATTATGGTGTCTCAAATTTGTTATTTTTTATTAATTTATAATTGTTTTTAAAATATTTTTAGGAAAGAACCATAGAAGTTTAAAGATTTCTAGGAAGTTTTTCAGTGTGAGGGGCCAGAAGGATCTAGGGTAGGGTGAATGGGTCTATTAAGAGTATCCCACATATCCTTTAGAAAGAAAAAAACAAGTGCTGTTATATGTCATAGTTAAAACGCATATAACATGGTGTGGCACTTTTTCGTTTGGGGATATAAAAATATAGACTTTAAATATATTATAACATGTAGTTTATAACTATACGAGTAATTATAATATATTTCTTTTTATTTTGGAATGAAAATAATTTTTTCCCCTTTAATGGTTGTGC
The DNA here is from genome assembly GCA_963277665.1 of Viscum album. Lineage (NCBI taxonomy): Eukaryota > Viridiplantae > Streptophyta > Magnoliopsida > Santalales > Viscaceae > Viscum > Viscum album. Next base: position 848,146,888 of record OY728160.1, on the reverse strand, counting down.
ATCTGAGACCTATGGAATTATTTTTAAGGTCGTGCAATAATGATTGATGATGTTCCTTTTATGTGTTTTCATGAATGACTAATAATTTTCCTTTAAATTTTGTTAAACATGGACCAATGGAGGTTGGTTAAATGTTGTTCAATTGATATTGATAATATGCCTTTTAATATTGCACATCTGAGATATATTATTTTCCTTTTATGTTTGTGAAACCATGAACTACAAATTTCATTTTATATTAATAAAAACTAGGACCGATGATATTCCTTTTATGGTCATGCATCCATGGTCGATGATGTGCCTTATATTGTCATTAAAATAAGACCAATGGTTCAACTTTTATTCTTATGAATCCATGACTTAGGGTGTGTTTTTTTAAGTTTATTGAATCTGGGAAAAATGATTTTCCATTTAAAGTCATGAATCCATGCCTATTGATTATTATTTTGAAGTCATATAACCAAGACCAATAGTGTGCCTAGTAATTTCATGAATCTATGTATAAATATGTTACTTTTATGCTTATAAATCTTGGATCAAGGATTTTTAATATAAGTTCATACAACCATGAAAAATATAATTCTTTTTAAGGTCATGTAACTTGGACAATTTTTTCTGTCCAGTTTATGTTTATTGAAAAAGAACACTAGAAAATTCGTTCTTATATTGGTATTTAGTTGTATATATTCTATATGAGAAGCCCTTTATGGTCCCTATTGATGTATTAGGTATGTGCATATCTATTTCCTATAGAGTAATATTAAACTATTTTTACATTTTCCCAATGGGAAAAACTAGGAAGGAAGGATGGACCCATATAGGGTAAGAAAATAGAGGGGGGAAATCAAGATGAGTAGTACATGAAATAATAATAAGACCATAATAATAGTGCTAGAATTATAGGAAAAAAATATATTTCACTGGTTTCTCAAAATGGGGGATCCTCATTATAAAATTGATACTTTACATGATGAACTTTAGGGGTCCATAATAGAGAGACAAATATTAGGGGAGTTCTTCTACATGACATAAGATTCCCATTGTCAACGGGATATGTGATCACAAAGGAAATAAGAATATAAAAAATAGACCTATCTTGAATGTAAAAAAAATATAGATATTAGGATGAATGAAATGTAATTTTTTGGGGTTAAACCTAGATAGGATGATTCCAACAGGGTCAGGAAATCTACTAGGTAAAAATAAGGATGACTCACTTAGTTAGATGACGTGTACGAACATTGAGCGTAGGGAAAACCATGAGAGATAGGATGTAAAACCCCATGTTTTTATGTATTCTTTATAATAAATTAAATTTCATTGATGTATTACATTATAAACTATACTAATTTTATCTTGCGCCACACACAACATAGAGTTCTCTTGCATTACACATAATAATGAGTTTCTACAAAACAACATCTTATTATTATATTTATTTAAATGATATAGTTATAACATAGTAGTTAAACATGGTAATATAAATAGTAGTGACTAATTTTTAAATATTATTTTATAAGGTTTTATATGAATTAAATATATTTATAAAAAAACATATAATTTTTGGTGAAGTCTTTATATGATTGAAAATATTATTTCTTTAAAAGTACTTATTTTTAATGTCCTTTTATGACCAGTAATAAAATTAATTATTGAAACTTTTTTAAATTAAATTTTATAATATAACTTTCACTTTTGAATTCATAATTTTAAAATAATCTTATGGTCAATTTTAGGGTTTTTCCTGAAAAACTACATTTTTTATTAATAATGAAAATTACTGTATTTTAATTCAAAACTTATTTTAAATATCATTTACTTCTTGAGTTACATTTTATATTAATTTTATTTTAAATTTTAATTATATAAATTATAAATCATTAATACCAATTTTAGTCATTGGAACCAATTTCACATTGAAACTGAATTTAAAAACATTTCAATATTATGGACTTTTTCACTTTAAAACCCCATCATATCATTCCATCGACGGAATTAAATTTAAAATTAATTTCTGCCAATTTTTGTGATAATAATTTTAAAAATGGATTAAATATTTTGAATAATTATTATTATTAATTTATAATAAGTTCAACATGTTTTTGAGAAACAAATTTAGTGAAAGTAATTAAAATTGATTATATTTATATAGGTAAACATGAGATTAATTAATGACTAAACATAGAATATAAGGTCCAAAAATGAACCTACAGTCATAATTTTTTTATAGAAATATTTAAACCCTATAAATATAAGAATCTATAATTTTAAATTTTTTACCCTTTGTGGATAAGTAAAACTTGATGATAACTTAATTCTTTTAAGGAATATATAATGTTTTATTTCCCCCACTTATAAAAGGCCTCCTCTCCCCCCCTCTCTTCACACATATTAATCCTTTTTCCATAAAAAACCCTTCCCATATATCCTCTTAAATTCCCTCCATTAATACTATAGTCCTATCTTTAGGCATAAATCCAACCAAGGAAAATCTTTGGTACAAATTAAAATATACACAAAAAGGAGGTAACATCCTTCAATAACCACTTTGTTCATATTTCTATCTCCACCCCATAAATTATTCTTATTACATTATTATATAATAAAATCAATATAGTTAATATTCCAAGTTGTTTGTATTATAAGGGTAATACCTAAACTCTCACACACTTCCATCAAAAGGGTTACACAATTATCATTCGTGTATGGAAGACTACTACCTCATGAACCGATGTCATTCATTCTTCCATTACCACATCTCAAGATTGAAAATAATGATAGAAATTATGTTTTTATATGATATAGGTGATGTTTATTATTTATTTATAGTTATTTAATTGTTATATACTACATATATTCATGATTTATATTTTTTCGGAATATGATAACTTCGTTTATGGATGTGTGGACTACTGGCACCTCAATGCGATGTGATTCCTACACACATTACGTAGAATGTATAATGGATGAGTTAGTGAAATAATATGATACATATATATGAAATAATAATTATAATATAATGATAATATATATATAATTTAATTTAATTACGTAATATAAATACGATAAAAAGACGGAAACAACGGTAATGCGTACGTATAGCTTGCCTTATACATAAACAATGTATTTAATTTTTTATTCATTTATTATATATATTATTATAAATAAATATATAATAATTATATAAGATATTTATGTAATGGTTTAAATTCTTTATATAATGATATAATCATGAGGACAAAAAATATAACAAATCAAAACAGATAAGAAAAAAGTAGTCATTAACCGAAACATATCATTAACATGGAATTATTGATAAACGGGTAATATAAAGTAATAATAAAATAATATATTTTATTATATAAATTAATAATTATCTTTAATATATTTATAATAAACTTATATGTTTTATATAGGATATTTTTATGAGCACAATGAGAGTCAATACATTAGGTAATGGAATTTCATATCATTTTTTTCATGTGAGATACATGTCATATTCACTACTCGATTCTTTCATGTGGTGTATATACTGATCTATGAAATTTTAAATCATTAATTTCATTTATTACATGACATTAAACGTTTTATTGATTTTATTGTTTCATGGGGATCACTATTTAAATGTTATTCAAATTATAAGAGGTTTTCAAGTATCACTTTTTTTATGCGAGACATAAGCCATATTCATCACAAGTTTCTTTTGTGTGGTGTATATACTACCTATGAAGGTATTATATTATTATTATACATTAATTTATTATAATTTACACATCCACTTGATTATATATCTTTCATGGTTTTTATGGTTCAAAAGTTACCAAATCAGTAAGGTAATTTTGTCTGAATTTTCCTTCTAGGAGATAGATATTTTCCTATACACCTAAATTATTTTATAATGTGTATGTATTTTCAATTTAAGTGTTATGTAATTATTTATATTATTTATATTATATTACAATCTTTATTTAATTCTATTCTGTCATGCAGATTTTGATTTAATGTTACCATAGTTGTAAGAGTTTACTTCTACAATCTCATTATTTATCGGTACTGTTTACAATCATACATCCATTGATGAAATATTATAATCCATATATCAAAAAAACTCATGAATTTTCTTCTACACCTGTTATAAATGATATCCTAATGTAATTGTTTCATTTTATCACTCTTTAGTATTTAATATGATTAAGAAATTATACTCCAGAAAACTCTTCCTTATTTCTCTCTTCGGTCAGAAATCTATTTTTATTCAAAAAATAATAGAATCTTAAAATGGTTTCAATATTTATTTAGTTATATTTGGAACATATTTTTAAATAAAAGGATTTAATTTTTTTCAAATATTATTTAATAAGTTTTCAATTCTTTTTTAAAATAAAATGTTTTCAAAATGTTTTCAAGATTACTTTATATTTCATGAAGTTTAAATTTAAACAAGATTTGTTTCAAAATGATTTATGTTTCAAAAATAATTTTTTAACGAAGAAGGGATATTTTAATCAATAGAGTGTTTAAATATAATTGATAATTATTTACCCTAAAAAATGAAATTTATTGAATATGGGGAAGGAAAATGAAGTTGAATCCATGGATTGGGATGAGTTCAAGAACTTATTCTTCAATAGGTAATATCCTCGTGTTCTTCATATGAATATGGAAAAGGTGTTCATTGGGTTTAAGAAAACAATGATGAATGTGTTGGTACCTATGATGCTAAATTTACATAACATGTGACATATGCTTATAGTATTTCCATCGAATAAAAAATTAAGGTTCACCAATTCTTCAGTTTCTTAAAGTCATGTCTCATAAGGGAGTTATCCATAAAATAATGTATTGGATATGAAGATATTTTGAGTGGTGTTATCAAGGTTGAAATTCTGGTTAGAGTTAGATATCAATATCATGGTTTTAATAAGAAAATGTAGATTGAGTTCAAATTAAAACTTAAAAACCATAGAGAGATGAAAATGAGGCTTCCTTGATTATCAATGTATGGAAAGAAGCACGGAGAAAATTGTATTATGGGGTTTAATAAATGTTTTAAGTGTGGACAGGAAGGCCATTGGGAAATTGATTTCTAACCTGATGGAAAGAAGTTGTCTAATGATTATAATAGTTGAAAATTGGCATAGAATGCACCTCCCACGCTTCAGTTCATCATGTGTTAGGTGAGTGGGAAATATAATAACCAGTGGCCAAACACAAGGGTTAGTGTTGATGATTAGCGTCAACAATATCTTAAATTGAAGGACAAGGGGAAGTCTTAGGTTCTAACTGTTTTTGACGAGGTTCATTATAAATATGTGGTAAAAGGTGAACTTACAATCCACTATAGAACTAATAATGTCTTATTTTATTATAGATATACTACTCTTTAATATATAAATAATTTTATAAGGGTATTAGGATTTCACTCAAATGATTTTATGTGGAATTAGTAGTAGAAACCCTTAATGGTATGATCATTTTTTCTCAAATATATTATTCCGCTCCGATAGACATGTATGATATTGTACATTCTATAAATCATGTTATTCTTCCTTTAGTTGAATATGATGTAATGTTAGGAATAGATTGAATTTCTCTTCATAAATTCCACATAATTTTTTGATAAAAGGAATATACATTTGATATTTCCAACCGACATATTGTTGACTATAAATGTTAAGATAATTATGAATGTTTTAGAGAGATTACATCCATTGTATGGGTCTTAATTTCCATTCAAGAGGCATATTTGTTTCAAATGGTTTGGGAGAAACTCTATATTGATGATATTCCTATTGTTCTAGAGTTTATGGATGTCATTACAGAATATTTTCATATCCTTCCACCGAACTATTATTTTGAGTTCTCAAAAGAACTCATACCTGGTTCCACCCAAATTTCAAAAACTCCCTATTGTCTAACCCCAACTGAGTTTCATCAATTGAAGAAGAATCTCTATGAAAACATTGATAAGAGTTTAATTAGGAAAAGTGTGTTCCCTTTGTTTACTCTTTTTTTTTGTGAAAAATAAATATGGATCTATATCACTCTACATTAATTATTGAGAGTTTACCAAGATCACGATCAAGATCAAGTATCCTCTTCCCCGTATTGATGAATTATTTGATCAATAGCATAAAACTCAGTAATTTTTCGTGATTTACATTTGTTTTCGATATCATAAATTGAGGGTTAATAAGGAGGATATTCCCATGATGGCATTCCATACAAGGTATCGACACTATTAATATATAATGGTGATTTTTGGTCTTATTAATTCACATTTTATTTTCATGGATTTGATGAAGAGAGTCTTTATAGATTATTGTGACCAGTGTGTGTTAGTATTTATAGAACATATTCAAATATATTTAATGTGAAATAATGTTCCGGAATAACACTTGAGAATGGTAATAAAGACCATATGGAAGGATAAACTATATTAGAAATTTACAAAGTGCGAATTTTGGTTGAAATTGTTTTCATTTTTGGGTCACATAATCTCAATACATGTTATAGAAGTAGATCATAACTAATGGTGGATATTTAATAATGGAATAGACCAACCACAATGACTAAGATCCATAACATCATTGGTTTAGATAGATATTATCGATGGTTTGTGTAGAATTTCTCATGAATATCTAATTCAATGACCAAGTAAACTTGAAAGGTTCTATGTTCCAGGTACAGATAAATCCAAGAAGGGATTGGGATTTGTTACTATGAATAATAACATGGTTTTAACTTATTCCTCAAAAAATTTAATATATTTTTGAAAAATTTCCCAACTGATGATTCAGAGTTAGCAGTAGTAGTTTATTTCATTAACGATATTGATGAATTATATTTATATATAAATGTATGATATATATACCCATCATAGAATTTTTAAATATATATTCAAATAGAAGGATTTGAACTTGAACCATAGAATATGTTTAGAGATAATCATGGATTATGAAAGCTCAATAAGTTGCCACATAGGAGAAGAGAAGAAGGTGGATGATGCTTTGAGTCAACAGAATCATGCTAGCTTTTCTTTGATAAGGATCCCAAAAGATCCAATATTTATATATTTTTAAAAATATGGATCTAGAAATACTGAAGGAAGGGGAAAAATATTTCATTTTTCATTTTTATGTTCAACCCATTATACAATTGAAGAAGAATGCGGCATGAAAGAAAGATGTAGAACTGCAAAAGAAGGTTATAAATTCTTCTGAGTTTGACTATGATTAGGATGTAATGATATAGTTCAGGAACCGTGTATATGTTCTCTAAATACATGATTTGAAGACGAATTTTATATATTAGGATCATAGTTCTTGATTCCCTATTCATCCTTGAAGTATGACGATGTATACAGATTTTAAGGATTACTTATGGTGGGATGGCATAAAGAAGGATATGAGAGAATTTTTATATATGTTCTTGGTATTCCAACAAGTCATGGCTGAAAGATAAAATTCCAAAGGATTGTTTCATCCATTACCCATACCTGATGTAAATGGGTGAACATCACTATAGATTTTGTCATTAGACAACCCAAAACCTCTAAAGATCACAATTCTATGTGGGTGGTTGTTGATCTCCATACTAAGTCAGTACATTTCATTGCTATCAAGGAATAATTCACTCTGGAACAACTTTATAAGATATAAATTAAGGACGTTATAGGTTTGTCTGGAGTGCGACATTCCATTTCATTTGATTAGGATTCAAGGTTTACTTGAATTTTTTTCTAAAGTCTCCTGTAAGAACTGGATATAGAATTTATTTTCAACTCTACGTATCATAATTATATGTATGGTCATTCTAATAGAAAAACTCTAACCATATTGGATATATCGAGATCTAGTTTGTTGTATTTCAAATGTGGTTTAGATCAAAACCTTACCATAGTTGATTTTTTTTTATAAAAATAGGTTTCACTCAAGAATTCATACAAATCCTTATGAATCCCACTATGGAAAGATATGTAGATCTCTAACATCTTAGAATGATGTTGGAGAAAGAAAGCTATTGAGACCAGAGACCACTGAATAAATGGAAGATAATGTTAGAACCATTCAGCATCATATCAAAGAAGCACAAAATTGGAATAAAAGTTATGTTGATAACTGAAGGAAATATTTATAATTTTAAGTATATGAAAATGTGTTTCTATGAATTTCTCCATGAAAAAAGTTTATGAGGTTCGGTAAGGGAAACTAATCCCTAGGTACATCACCCCATTTTAGATTGTTGATCATATCGGTATGGTACCCTATAACATGGAACATCCACCAATCCTTGGTCAAGTCCAAGATGTGTTCCAAGTATATATCCTAAGGAATTACATACCTGAGCCTTCACATGTACTAAACTCATAGTTCATACCATTAGAGCAAGAATTTTCTTACAAGGAACAACTAGTTGAAATTATGGATCGAACAAATATTTGTCTACAAAACAAGACCTCAAACATGGTAAATGTTTTTTTTTGAGAAACAAAAAGTTTTAGAAATTTAGGTTGGAATCTGATCATATGATGAGGTAGAAGTATCCTCATTTTTTTGTATCTTAATTAAACATTTTGTGGGAGAAATTAATTTTAGGGGGGTGGAATTTAACACCCTATGTTTTTATGTTTTTTTGAATAAATTAAATTTATTTTATGTATCTCATTATGTGATAAAATAATTTAATCTTACACTACAAGGATTGCTATATTAGTATGGTTTACATGCAACACTATGTTTCTAAGAAATGACATTTTATTATAGAAATTATTTAAAATAGATTTTTGTAACATAGTCGTTAAACATTATAATATAAATAGTTGTATGTAATTTTTAAATATTACTTGAAATGTTTTTATACAAACAAAAAATATTAATAATGAAACAATTAATTTTTGTTAATGTCTTTATAATTTTGAAAATACAATTTTCTTAAAAGAACTAATTTTTATGTCCTTCTACAAAAAATAACAAAATTAATTTTAGAAACTTTTAGAAATTTAATTTGATAAATTTAATTTGCTTTTTCAAATAATATTGTCAGAAATATATTATGTTTAATTTTAGGTATTTTTTTAAAAAACATCATTTTTTACGAATATTGAAAAATAATGAATTTTAATTCAAAACTGTTTTCTCATCTAATTTATTTATTTAGATAAATTACATTTTAAATTTTTTTAATGAAAAATTAGGCAAATTGTACATAACTAAATCCCATTTAGGTCATTGTAGCTATTTTTATATTCTAATTGGATATAAAAACACTTCAATCTTTAAGACGTTTTCACTTGAAAATCATATCCTCTCATTCAATCTGTGGGATTAAATTTAAAATAATTTCTTCCGCTTTAGTGAATAAAATATCGAAAAATGGATAAAATATTTGGAATCCGAATAATTTATAATTTATAATCATTACATCATAGTTTTGACCAAAATTATTTTTGAATGTAATTAAAATTAATTATAGTGCATAAGGTTAAACAAGCATAATTAATGACTAAAATTAGAATATATGTTGTAAAAAAGAACCTACACTTGTCTATACATTATTTTCATTCCATATTTACACCATAAAACATATAAATATATTTTATGTTACATTTTTAACCCTTAGGGGACTAGTAAAATGTGGGTGGCACTAAAATCTTATCAAGAATAACTAATTTGTCCCTTTCCCCACTTATAAAAGAACACCTCTCCTACAAATCTCTTCACACATATCAAGATCATTATTAATAAAAAAACATAATAAAATATCCTCCCTACTTCCCTCCATTAATTATATAATCCTTCCTTTGGATAGAAAGGAATCCAAAGAATCCCTTTAGTGCAAATCAAAAAGAGTAACGAAAAGAAGAGGTAACATCCTTCAACAAGAAATATGTTTGTTCTTCTATCTAAAGTCCTTAAAATATTAAAAGTACATGAATATATAATTAAATCATTGTCCTAAATATTCTAATAAGTTTTTATTTAAAGGTTATGACCTACAATCACACACCTTTTTATCAAATGTGGTATGTAATAATCGTTCCTGCGTACGGCGGACTACCACCTCACAGACTGATGTCAGTCATTCTTCCATTACCATCTATCAAGGTTAGAAATAACTATTAGAATTAATTTTTATACTATATAAGGGATATTTATGATTTATTTATACATATTTAATTATTATATAACCCAAAACTTTATGCATTCCATTTTTTGGGAATATGATAACTACATCTCTGGACGTGTGAAATTCCACCTCCTCAAAGCGATGTGATTCATTCACACATTATATGGAATGTATTAGATATAGTTTTAGTGAAATTAGATTATATATATGACATAATAAGTATATTTTAATGATAATATATATAAAAATATATTTCCTTTATTTTCTTTCATTCAATTTGATAATAAAATGGAAACATCGTTCATGTGTAAGTATGACCTACTGTCTCCTTGAATGATGTATATCATTTTCTTTTTCTATTGTTTATAGAATATTTTACATTCACATATACTAAATATATATTATATTTATATCATGGTTTACATTATATAGATCATGATATATGTATGAGGACAAAAAAATAACTAGTCAAAACACATGTGAAAAAAATCAGTTATTACCCAGAACATAACATCAAAATATAATTATTAATAAACGGGTAATATAAATTCATAATAAAATCATATATAGTTTTATATAACTGAATATTTTTATTTAATATATTTATAATAGACATATTATTATTATTATAAGTATGTTTTGAATGAGTTTGACGAGATTCAAGACAAATGGTAAGGGAGTTTCATCTCCCTTTTCCCACGAGATACATGTCAAATTCACCACTCACTTATTTTATTTGGTGTATATAATACCATATGAAATTTTAGATAATATTTTTCCTTTATTTTTTGATATTATAAGTTCAAACAATTTATATTATAGGGCTCGTGATTCAAATGTTATTTAAGTAGTAAGAGGATTTCTAGTCTCAATTTTATTTTTGCGAGACTTATACCATATTCAACATATATTTATTTTGTGTGGTGTATATAGTACATAGTAATTTATTATATGATTATTATATGTATATTTATTGTTATTGACACATCCATTTTATTATCTCACTTTCATGGGTTTTATGGTTCAAAAGATACCAAATTGTTAAAATAATTTTGTCTAAATTTTCATTCCTTAAGAGACATATTTTAATATGAACCTGTATTATTTTACGAGGTGTATATAATATCACTTGACATTTTATATCATCAATATTATAATTTTCATGATATTAGAAATAAATTTTAATTTTATTATCACATCATTTTTAAGATTTGAATTTAAAAAATGTTAGGTGTTAATTTCTATAGTCTCATCATTTATCATGACCGTTTAGGATTATTCTTCAATTGATTAAATATTATAATCAATATCTCATTAACTCTAATTATGATTCTTCAACTATGGTTATTCATGATATCCTCATGTAATGTTACCATTTATTAAATATTTTATACTTATAATGATTACGAAAATTTCTTTAAGAAAACCTGATTTTATTTATCTCTTCAGTCGGAAATCTATTTTATTCAAAAAACCATGTTTTTTAAAAATTTGATAAATTTTTTAAATATTAATTTAATAATATTTTTAATGAAACTCATTTTACTTTTTTTCTTGTATTGGTTTATAAATATTAAAATCTATTTTCAATGAAAACATTTTCAAATAAATTTCAATATTCTATTATATGTTTTCATTGTTATTTTTATAGAAAATGGTTTTCAAAAGGTTTTATGTTTCAAAAATTATTTTCCAAAGAAGAAAGCATATTTTTCTCAATATTTTTTAAGTTATTTCATAATTATTTACCACCAAATATGACATCTATTGGTGTTACTCATCCCTTTTTTTGATGATATGATCCAAGGGTTTCATTCGAATTCGTTCTATAAATTGTTATTTTTTGATGGCATGATGGTTATGAAACCAATTTATATTTCATGGGTTATATTTTTGTGAAACATGTGTATCTTCCATGGGTTATATTCTTTTGAAACTCACTTATTTTCCCAGGTTATTATTTTATGAAATGATTATGAAACCTATCTCTATTCTAAAGGTTATGATATGATGGCATGTTTATAATACCCATTTCATTTCATGGGTTATGATATGATGTTTATGAAACCAATATATTTTAATGGGTTATGATATAATGATTCTTTACGAACTTAGGTCAAATGTATCTATGATCTTATTGTGTGATGAGTGGAAACTATATCTACATCCAATTAATTGGGTAATGTGTTATATCTCATGAGATAATGATGGGAGGCAAGTCGATGGGCTTGATCCACTATATGAATAATGAGAAACTCGATTCACTATGGGAAGAATTTGAAACTTGATCCACTATGGGAATATGGGGAAAACCGATTCCTTATAGAGAAATGACTTTGATTGGAGATGGTGGTGTGTCCCGCCGAGTAAGTGTAGTCCCCATAAATTTCCCCAATATGATTTTGGCAATGATCCTTGAATTATAGGGAATAATATTACTTGTTTATGTCTTATCCACAGTTCTATTTCTTATTCCTATATTATCATTTAATGTCTTATTATCTTTATTCCCTAATGATTCATGTATTATGAACCTCTAGTATTTATTCCATGACTCATTTATATGATCTTTTATGTACATGGTATGATCTTACAATGTTATGATCATGTTCTCATAACATTATATTCATGATTATGATTATGTATCTCCATTTGTTATCCCTATTGATCATCAACAAACACCATTTCTTATGTTTAATTTACCCAATTTATAATGATGTGTATCATCTATAATGTGTTCTAAGAAGGTTCCTAGGAAAGGAGAACCTGGTCATGGATAATGTAGCTCAAATATTCCCCAGTGATAATGTTTCCATGCTTCCAAAGGCACTAAAATAATATGGTGTTTGGGAATGTATTTTTGTAATGTATTAATTGTTACAAAGAAATAATTTAATGTTAATGTATCTTAAGTGAGGATATATATTGAGGAGCCTTTTTTATTTTATATTTATTCATTAAAATCATTTTTTATGATTCATTCACCCTAGTACATGTTGAGTCCTAGTTGAATGGATCATTTACAAGTGTTATATGTATAATCCATTGGATGACATAAGTACACCTATTTTCAATTTACTTCCCATAGGTTTTGATTCAAAAAACCTATGGTATTTTATGGAGTATATGTGTTCAGGGGTTTTTCCTTTTCATTTTATGCACCTTTTTTTTACTTCCATGATTGTAATAAAATGGTTATTATTTTTTAGAAAAGACACATTGTTCTCCCATATCTATGGCCAAACTACTCCAGGCTCCAAAAAATAAAAATGTTGTAGGTGAAACCATAATATTGATCTAGGAATAGGGAAAACTACGTGGGTACACACACTGATGGAACAATACTTGTTTACATGTGCTGGTGGAATGCAACATGGATTTAGGGTGTCTATGCACTACTAGAATTTACTATGTCTAGTGATTTGTGGCTGGGAACACCAACTTATTTAGAGTGGGGTGTGTGGGAACATGACATTCTTTTGGAAGAATAGGTGTTCATCCTTGATTAGGGAATATAAAGAACCATGTACATAGACTTTTACATAGGGCAGATGATCTTCCAAAATTTATTGAATTATTTCATAAAAATCCAACATTGAATGGCTGTAAATTTTATTTGTGTGCTTGATTTGGATTTTCAAGCTATCAAATTATTTCCAATGGAACGATTTACCACTGGATTTATTGTATACTGATGGTATTTTATTTTCATGGAAAAAATTTATGCAATATTCTTTTTAAATGGTTTATACAGATTTCTTGGACTACTCCCAATACAATGTAATCACTACTACACCATTATATTTGGTATTTTTTGATTAATTTTCTTCCCTTTGTATGTAAGATATCATGTGGCACATTTATATTCCATATTAATTACCATTAAAGAAAAATATGATATATTAGACTAGCACAACCACAAAACATGGCAAGGGAAGCACTTTCCTTTATCAGGGCTAAACAGAAAGTACTGATAAAGGGGTATGCCTTTATCAGTACTAGTTAAAGGCGCTGATAAATCTAACCTTTAGTAGCGCTAAAATAAGCACTGATAAAGGTAGACCCTTTGTCAACGCCTTTTTTAGCATTCATAAAAGGTTACATTTATTAGAACTTATTTTAGCGCTAATAAAATTTTTATTCTTAATTTATATAAAATTATAATATTTATCAGTGCTAAAATAAAAAGAGCTGATAAAACAAAACTTTATCAGCATTTTCTCATCTTTGATAAAAAATACCTCTATAAGCGCTTTCAATGAGCGCTGATAAAGGTTCCAGTGGTTTCTATTTAATAACCCTAAAAGGCCCTCCTCTCTCGCACGCGGTAAAGCTTTTGCTGAAGCTGAACCAGGCCCCTCTTCCACCGAGACCTCTCCTCCTCATTCTCCTCCTCTTTAGCATCCTCATCCTCCTCCTCCTCCTTGTCCTCCTCCTCTGCCACCGCCATTGGGTTTTTCTCCTCTGCCATTGCCTCTACCGCCATTGGGTTTTTCTCCTCTGCCACGACCACCGCTGCCTCCACCACCACTGGGTTTTCCTCCTCTGCCGCAACCGCCACTGCCTCCGCCACCGCTGGTCAGTGTAGGAGTATGTTTCTTTCTATTGGGTTAATATAAATGAGAAATTATGATTCTTGAATGATTATGATGAATTAGAGTTTTTTATAAGTGAGTTGAACCTATTTAGCAGTATTCGCAGTAAGAGTGAGAGCCCAGGTGGTGAGAACCTTGTACTGTAGGTTATTTTAGATAGAGGGTGTGGGAGAACCTATAGTAGGGGGTTTTATTGGTTAACTAGATGATTTGTGTTTTCATGTGGGGATAAGAGTGGCACCCATGGTCTAAGGATTGTGTAAGAATTGATGTAAGGGGTTTCTGTGAGATCCTAGTGGTCGTTAGCATGTGACTCAGGATGGTAGCGAGTTAGTGAGTTTTGGTGGTTGGGGGAGACTAATGAGTGGTGTTATCTTGGTGTTATGAATACCTCAGATACATAAATCCAGGTTATATTCTTTGAAATGAGGGATTGAAGCATATTAGGTGTTATCAAGTTGATAGCGAAGGAATGGTTATGCCTTGGATTTGTATAAGGGAAACACTTTATATTCTTGGGTTTTGGTATTATGACTAGGTTGAGGGGAATGATCATTTGGATTTCTAAAGATATTTATTTATATCATGGTTTTAATGTGACCATCACTATTAAACCTTGATGTATAGGTTTAGGGTAATGAATCATTGGTATATTCCTTTGGTTTTGGAATAATGTTGGGTAACTGGTGATCATGTGGTGAGTTTTGGCATGGTGTGATGTTAAGATTGGAAAAGAGTACCAGGGGTGTCCCATTAGAAATATGTTTGTTCCCCTTAATTTTTCTCAAGATGTACGGGTAGGCTCATTAATTTTGAATAGGGATATGATCATATTCACTATATACCATGTGTTTTGTTGAAAAGATTGTACCGTGCAGTTTAAAGGCATGTGATTAGGATGTAAGTCTCATGAAAGGTGTGATAACAGAGGATTGATCAGGGCTTACTCATTTGGTATATGCTATCTAGAATAAACTTGGGGATTATACCTAGTAAGGAGTACTTATTGGTCAGGGCTTACCCATTTCATGCTCATATTTTATATTTTAAAAAGCTTGTTGAACTCATTCTATCGAAGGTGGGTTCTATAATTTCATGTTATCTTAAGGTGTGTTTAACCATGGTGTGGGTTGATTTCGGTTTTAGTGTGTTATTGGGGTTTGTGAAATGTGGTAAATGGTGTACTCGGTTTTAGATTATTTTATTCTCATGAGTTTCCCCTATTTTAGGTTTTCTTTTCAGTTAGAAATCTCCTCTATTGTGCACCTCTCCTCTACCTTGAACGCACCTCTGCCGTGTGCTTAAAGACACCTTCACGGTGAGTTTTCTCATGTTACTCATTGGTTTCCTCTTGTTCAAATGTCATTACTGTTCTATATTCATGGTTATAATGTGAAATGTACGGGCTAAACTCCCCACTGAAAATTGTGGCTGTTGGTGGTCCTTGTTTGCGTACTAAATGAATTGCATGTTGGCTGGTTCTTGTTAAACATATGAATATACAAATTGGTAATTTACGTATACTTGACTTATGAGAGAACTCTCCAAGATGATAAAACCATTTTCGTAACCCATGAATTAACAAACAAAATTGAATAAGGGATGCTTTGTAAAATCTAAAATTCTGATTGATTGGTTTGTATGGTGTTGCGATTGTGAGAACGATTGTGTTTTTGTATCATGTTGCGGATGTTGGCATGCTTGATATGCCATTTGTTTTCCATGTTGTAGTTATTCCACCATGGAATATCAATCCAAACATTACCCATTTAAATGGAACCACCACTTTGTTACTAGTGAAATTCCACTAAATCCTAAAAAACCACTTCTAGAGGACTCGATGAGACACTTTACGGTGTGAAGATGGTGTTTTTCAGATTCTATATATTTTTAAAATACATGGTATATAGTCTTGTTAAATGGAACATGCTTCACCATACATGGATTTCATATAGATTTTAAATCCAAACAACAGTTATCTCCAAAATTTACACCACATGACTCATCTTCTTACTCAAACTTGGAATAAGTTTTATTTTAAATGTTACGTGTCATGTGAACATAAGTCACAACAAATTTATCTCCAAGACATATACTTCAGCATGAAACCATGTACATGCCATGAAATAATGGTAGAACCATATACTATGTGTTTTACTTCACTCACACCATGTATAGATACCATATAAAATTGATGTTTATAGACAACACACCCCTAGTGGTCATGTAAGGACTACACACCGTGTATTCCACAAAAAGATGATGCATAGATGGTGAAGTGACTCATTTTGTATCTAATGTACACGCCTTTAGCACAAGTTGTTCTATATTTCATGTATTTTCGAAGGCATCATGTAGTCTTTGTAAGACTAACTTGGGATTAATTTTATATATGTCATATTAAATCAGGTATCTTATCCATAGACGATGTTCACCCTAATGGAAACACCATTTATATGGATTTCACATGAGTTTAGAAATGGTAGTATACAACCAACCTTGACTGAGAACCCTACACATTGTACATCCATTGAACTAATTGTGTTCTATGATAATTTCATTATAATTATTTATTTTTCAATTATATGATAACATTTCATCTATGAGTATCCCATTATAAATATCTTCTCATGTAGATCACAATATTATGATTCTCTCATTCATTGGAAATTGCACATGATGTGGTTTGGATATTTTAATTATCTTCACTCTGATTGAGAGTTGACAAGTGACAAGTGAGATGTTTGGAGAAAATATGGAGTATGGTACTCCCCCATGTTTTGGTGAAGTGTCCTCCATGTATAGGTTTTAGGTACTCCATGGTGATATACAAAAGATAGGGCACAGTCCCCCGTATATAGATAGAGAACAAGTACGTTCACATGTTTTGGTGTAGGTTCCTCTATTTCATTGTAGAGGCATTTGTACCATGATTTTTTTATAAAACCCAAACAATGATACTTGATTAAATTAAAACATAATATTAGGAATGTATGAGATCGAACCCATAAAGACGATGAATGCGAATAAAGAAAGTATGCATGCCAATCAGTAGACAAAAGATTGTGAAGATGGTGTGAATGTGTTTATCAAGTTTGCAGGAGATCATGCATGTGACCCTTCTCAAATCCTTTGTCCATGTTTACACTATTTTTATTCAATACAAATTAGTCCAGAGGTGTTGGAAGAACACCTGATATATCATGGAATAGATCGAAGTTATACATGTTGGAATAATCACGGGGAAAAAACTAATGTATGTAGTGGCTTGAATAACACGACATTATATGGAAGATCTGATATGATTACAAGCGTGAACAATGAAGATGATCATATGGAGGGTGTGATTATAGATGTGAAATATGATTAAGATTATATTGAGTAAATTACAAGGATAGTTTAAGATGAACTTAGTGATTTCCCAAAACTGTTTGAGAAGTTAAAGAGTTGTGCAAAAATGCTATTGTATGCATGTTTCACTACATATACATCATTGTTAGCCGTACTAAAGCTAAATAATTTAAAAGAAGGCAACGGGTGGAGTGACTCCATTTTTACGGAACTAATTTATCTCTTGAATTACATGCTCCCAGAAGATAATGAACTCCCAAGACGAACATACGATTCCAAATGAATACTATGATCGATGGGTATGATCTCTGAAAGAATACACACCTGTCTGAATGACTATATATTGTTTCATAATGACCACAAATCACTTAAAAAGTTCCCAAAGTGTGGTGCCTTCAATACAAGAAAGATGATTCAAGTCCTACAACATTTGTATGGTACTTTCCAATCATTCCAGGGTTTAAGAGCCTATATAGAAGTGAGGAGACTGCCTGACAATTGATGCGGCATGCAGATACAAGAATTAAAGATGGGGAACTATATCACCCGACAGACTCTCCTCAGTGGAAGAGAATTGATCATGAGTATCCTGAATTTAGAAAGCAGCCGAGAAACCATAGTATGGCATTATCTACAGATGGGGTTAATCCTTTTGGTTTTCAAAGCAGCAGTCACAATACATGGCTGGTTATGTTGGTAAATTATAACTTACCATCGTGGTTATGCATGAAATGAAAATACATCATGTTTTTTATGATTATATCAGGACCAAAAAACCGGGTAATGATATTGATGTTTTTTTGGATCCATTGATCGAGGATTTGAAAATATTGTGGGATTCAGGTGTTATGTTGTATGGTGCTTACAAAAAAAGAAGATTTCACTTTGAATGACATGTTGAACGGGATGATATATTACTTTCCTGCTTATGGAAATTTGTCAGGATATATCATTAAAGGAACTCAAGGGTGTCCTGTTTTTGAACAAGGTATATAGTCAATTAAGTTGAAACATTCATCGAAAACCGTGTTTTTAGGGCATCACAGATTTCTACCCAGATATCATAATTACTGATCTTAGACAACATCATTCGACGGATGTTCAGAAGAACTTACAACACTGTCTCCACTAACAAGTGATCAATTATTTGAGAAGGTAAAATATTTGATCACAACTTTTGGTAAACCATTTTCAAAAAATCTTATGAAAACTTTTTGGAAAAAAAGATCAGTTTTTTTCTAAATCACCATACTAGAATTGTATATATGTCATAAATTTTCTTGATCTTATGCATATTGAAAAAAAAATGTATGTGATAGTGTCATCAACACGTTGGTAAATGCACTCGACAAAAAGAAGGATGGAATTAAGGCTAGATTGGACATGGTTGAGATGGGAATATGAGAAGAGTTGGCACTAGTGAAGGGTGAAAAACGAACATTTCTTCCTTCTACTGCTTACACTTTTTCCAGGAAGGAGAGATATCAGTTTTGCAACTTCTTGAATGACATAAAGGTTCTAGAGGGGTATTCATCAAATATCAAGAACATCGTGTCAATGAGCGATTTAAAATTGAAGGGTCTGAAATAACATGACTACATTGTTTTAATGCAAGATATAATTCCTATAGCTTTACATTTCATTTTTCCCAAGAATATCCTCCATACATTAACGAAGATATGTTTCTTCTTCAAAGCTATATGCAGTAAATATATAGACCCAAAAAAATTGCCAACTATGGAAAGAGAAATTTCCGTCATATTATGTGAATTGGAAATGTTATTCCCGCTGATATTTTTTGATACGATGGTTCATTTGATGGTTCATTTGGCGAGAAATATTCAACTATGTTTTCATGTACATTATAGATGGATGTACCCCATTGAATTGTATATGAATATTTTGAAAGGGTCTGTCAAAAATAGAAGTCGGCCAGAGGGTTGTATTGCAGAGAAATATATTGTTGAGGAAGCTGCTGAATTTTTTACTGAATACCTGTCTGGGGTGAAAAAAGTTTGCCTTCCGAAATCTCGTCACATTGAGCGGCTTGAGGTTGAAGGAATTTCTAGAAGAGAGGATTTCATAATCAATATTACAGATCGGAAGTGGGCTCACCTTTACGTTTTGCATAACAGTTTCGACATTGAGCCATATGTTCAAACCCACAAAAAAATTCTTAGGTATTTGAATCCATCTAGGGATAAAAAATAGATATCAGATACACATAATCGACAGTTTATAGGATGGTTTCAGGACTATAATTTGAAGCAGTTAGGTGAAAATATAGACTCTATTTCAGAACGACTTCGATGGCTATCCAGAGGATCAAGTGTGTATGTATTATCTTAGAATGCTTATGCAGTTAATGGTTATACATTCTATACTAATGAACATGATGAAGATAATACCAAGAAGAATAGTGGGGTTACACTTGTGGCTGAGGTGATGCATGTTTCCGGTGTTATGGAAAAAAATCCAATTAATTTGAATATGTCATAATTTGGCATCATCAAAAGAATATGGGAGTTGGATTATATGAAATTCAAAGTGCCGATTTTTCAATGCAAGTGGTTTGATCACACGAGTGTTGTTAAAATAGATGAATTAGGATTCGTGAATGTTGATTTTAGTAAATAAGGGGGGAAAGACGAACCATTTATAATGGCATCACAGTCAGTATAAGTATTTTATGTTCCAGACCCCGTAAACTGAAATTGGTAAATTTTTATATTAACGACCAAAACAACTAAAGGGTCAGATGAAAGTTCAATGGAGGATGGCCCTTTTATATGGACTTCATAATCATTTCACAGCTCTCCCATTGTAGATGGAGTTTTGTATGTTAGAGGAGACCACAATGAAGGGATTTACATAATCGATAGAGGAGTCAAAATGCTTCAGCCTTTAATGAAAAAAAGAGAGTACAATAATCAGGTTATTTGTTTATTGTAATATACACTGTGTTACGTTATCTTATTATTGGTCTGCTACTGCTTTTATGTAATCTAAATTAAACGTTAAACCAATTCTGCAGATAATGACTTATGCACCTACTGATGTGCCCAATCCCGAGGCACAAAAGGTCTCTCAACCACCTGCTGGTGGTCCCAGTGCAGAGAAACAATAGGTTTCTCAATCAGCTGCTGGTGGTCCTAGTACAGAGTAACAACAAGTTTCTCAACCTGTTGTTACTGGTCCCAATGTAGAGAAACAAAAAGTTTCTCAACCTGTTGATGCCTGTCCCAGTGCTGATGCTACTGCTCCGGAGATAGATATTGATGATACTTATGAGGAAATGGTAGGAAATGAAACCATAAAAAGCACAAAAAAAACAGCGCTGTAGTTTGACAATGTTATCCAAAATCCTCATGGAAAAAGAAAAAGGCATCAAATTTGAGGTGGGATGGAATAAGTAAGGCCAACATGTTAACCCCAACAAATCCATCTTTAGTAGCTACATTGGAATCGTCACTCAGCAACGCGTGCCAATTGATGTACAGTCATGGAACCATGTTGTCACTGGTCTTAAGACACTAATGTGGGAAGAGAATACGATATCATTTTGATATCATTTTTTATTTATCAAAATAATATACCAAAACATTGACTTACTCCTCATCATCCATTGCAGAGTGCATTTATAGTTGATTCCTCGCACAAGGAATATGTATTAAGAGTTGCAGGAAGGATTCATAGAGGTTTCTGCATAATTTTAACGAAATATCATCTTAAAGATGATGAAGGTAAAATCAAGCCACACTGACCTCCTCTTTATGCACAATTGATATCCCAAGTAGCATGGGACGTGTTTATCAACCGTCGCGGGGAGCAGACATTTCAGGTACATTTTGTGGGGTAATACGTTGTTTGACATTTCTTGTATTCATCTCTTTGATTGATAGTTTTTTATTTATGAAACAAAAACTGAATGCTAAAAATAAAAAACACGTAGCAGAACCAGCCTACCCATACCGTAAAGTAAATATAGGGTACACTTCACTTGAGAAAAAATTGGTACTTCTTTTAAATATACCATACTACTTATATGTGACATAAAACAACACCATAACCATGTTTCCCTGTTTATATGTATATTAATGAATTCAAATCGACTCCCAAATCTATACCATGCCATGTACTATGGAAGGAGGATCGTGTAAATCAAGAGGGGATACTGATAGATGAAAACACAAAAAAAGTGTGGGAAACATGTGTAAGTATGACATAATATAAATTTGATTTGTATTAAATCTCTATTTCAATACAATGACTACTTATTTTTCTATATTTTCTATGTGACATAGTCAAAAGAATCAACAAAACTCGCATCAGATACATACATACTTTCTGCAACATTGAAGCGGCTAGACCAGTATGGCCACGTCAGAGGTGCGGGTTTTGGGGTGACACCCTGAACATATTTTCAAAAAAAAACATGCGGAGGATGAAAATTAAAAAATGGAAAAGATTCAAGAAAAATTAACTATTTTTCAAGAATAATTACAATACTAGAAAGAGATGATAGAAACATTGATGGGGGATAGGAAAAGAGAAGAAAAAACTCAACAACAACCCGTGCGTGACAATCCCGCCCCACCCCCCACCAGCTTTAAGGCACGTCATTCCCCTAAAAAACGTGACTTAGCTGAGGTAATAAATGTTTTAATAATTGTTTCTATGAAATGTAATTCACATATACACTGATAACTTTCTTGTACTAATATTATATGGGGTGAAAATGACTGTGATTTATATCTATCAACTCCCACTGATTGCCTTGTAGCGAGGGCTACGGTGATCAATATGCAGAACAACATGCTACACAACCGAAAGTTTCCAACAAATCATTTTAGAATGTCAATTAACGTAGCTAATGAGCTAAGTTCCGAGCTACCTGTTCTAAATGATGATGATGACATTCATATGGTTGAACAAGCTATTGGAACATTCATCGCATGGCAGTCAGTTCTTGTAAAAAAACATGTCAACAAGGAGGTATCCATTTCCAAGATATTTTTCAAGCTGGACCTTTAACATTTAATGAAAAAGGTCAGAACCAATGAATGTTATTACATAATGACAAATAGAAGGGGTGAAACGAAATATCAGCTCAAAACTATTTCAAGGATCAACCAACCGATTGAAATAGTCTACTCATAGCACCTTCACCCCGCCCGTTCTATATCCACAGTTAATATCATTGCAGGCTCATGTGGATACAAATTTGATAGACAGTAATGCTCACAAAATTGATTTTGAAAAAAATATTTATGGAGAGGAAACATTAGATTTCATCAGTGATGAAAATGAAAATGAAATCCTCAAGTAGGAATTGCTAGGTGCCTCAGTTGTAAATGTATACATGAGGTGGGTTTTCATGATTTGATTTTACAAAAGCTGATATACTCTGATAATTATGAATAAATACACTTTATATTTTTTTCAGGCGTATATATGAAAAACAATTGAAGGGATTTCCCCATGAACAAAAATTTGGACTCGTTAGTCCTCACACCACCTCTTCAAAAGAAGAAATAGATTCTGATAAAGAGGTTGCAATAATGTCATCCCGGCTAAAATCATTTGAAAAAAAAATTAGGATGACAGACTCTTTTTAATACCAACAATGCAGGGGTAAACTCTACAATTTAATCATATCAACTATATTTTCATTTCATTATTTACTTATTCCTTTTTGTATTTTTAGGGAGAATTGGATGCTGATTGTAGTCAATTTGGATACTCCAAAGATTTATTTTCTGGATTCAATGCATGGATATCCAACTAACCCACCACACATGATGGCGTTTGTTAATCTGTAATACACTAGATCCAAAATTTTAAAACTAAACATCTAGTTATATAATTTATGTTATCTTTTAATAAGGATTCTGTTATGATAGGGTGGTGCATCAATATCGTCTAATGCATGGAATGAATCCAGGGAATAAGGATGAGAAAGCCTACAAGATCTAAAACTGGAAAAGTATCCGGGTATATATAAGAACATTGCACTATCCAAACACATATCAAAACAAATTACTCATGGTTTTCGATGTTTCTTTAGTGTCCAAAACAAACAAATGGAAAGTACTCTGGTTATTATGTTTGTAAATTTATGAAATAGAACATATTTCATCAACAAACTAGCATCCTTGACGAGGTTTTTTTTATAATAATTACGAGTTCATTTAAAATATTTATTAATCCTTTGTGTATTTATATTTTTTCAGTACTACCATGTCGGTCTCAAAAACACATATTTAGAAGATGATATAGATGTGTTTAGAAACAAATGGGAAACATACTTGATGGATTATTATACACAAATAGGATGAAGGTTAATTCCTACTATTTTTATCCATATATAATCATTGATATATCCTTTGTTTACACTTATTGAGAATATATGATCACCCTTTTTTATGTTTTATATCCTTAGATTATGAAGAATGTTTTTAGATGTGATTTTTCTTTCTAGTAAACCATAACTCATTAGACTACACTGGTCGATAGTGTGGAAGTCGACCGATGCCTAGTCATTCAGTCCACTCATGAGCATCTTAATAGAATTATAAGGAGAAAATACTCTATGTCACACTTCACCAATCCTTATATGGAATATCCTACTCATCACACACACCTTGACTCTTATATATCCTTAAGAGGGTTTTCCCCATCATACGTGATATATAAAACTATAATATCCATCTTCTTTAGGCCTAAGACTCTAATACCTACTTAAATAGACTTAGAAAATCTAACTAGGCTATAAAAATCTCATACCAAACACGATAATCTCATAAAAACAACTAGAAACCTCAACACGACGCATGGTGTGATCGGTATTGCTAAAAGTGTCTGATATCAGTTTCAGATTGACATTAACTGTAGAAAACAACACAAGTGACATATGGAAAACCAATAAAATGAGTTAGGATTATTTTGATTCTTTAGGACCATGATCTATGAGTCATTTTTGACAAGTACGAATCAACCAAACCTTAATCTGATGTACGGTGTGAGCGGTATGGATAAAAGTGTCTGATATCAATTTCAAATTGACATAAACTTTAGAAAACAACACTACTAACATATGAAAAACTGAGAAAACGTGTTTGGGATGTTTTGATACATTAGTACAATTATCCATGAGTCATTTTTGATGTGTACGAACCGACCACACCTCAATCTGACGCACGGTATGACCAGTATGGCTAAAAGTGTCTGATATCAGTTTGAAATTGACATTAACTTTAGAAAAAAACACTATTGACATAAGGAATACTGAGAAAACGCATTTGGATTGTTTTTATACTTTAGTATAATGATCCATGAGTCGTTTGTGACATGTATGAATCAACCACACCTCAATCCGACGCACGGTGTGACCGATATGGCTAAAAGTGTCTGATATCAATTTAAAATTGATATTAACTTTATAAAACAACAATACTGACATACAAAAAACTGAGAAAAGGCATTCGGATTATTTTGATACTTTAGAAAAATGATCCATGAGTCATTTTTGAGGTTTTCAAATTGACCTCACCTCAATTCGACACATGGTGTGACCGATATGGCTAAATGTGTTTGATATCAGTTTGAAATTGACATTAACTTTAGAAAACAACACTACTGACATGCGAAATACTGAGGAAACATGTTCGGATTGTTTTGATACTTTAGGAAAACGATCCATGAGTCATTTCTGATGGGTTCAAATCAACCGCACCTCAATCCGACGCATGGCGTGACCGGTATGGCTAAAAGTGTCTGATATGAGTTTGAAATTGATATTAACTTTAGAAAACAACACAAGTGACATACGAAAAACTAATTAAATGAGTTTGGATTGTTTTGATACTTTAGGACAATGATCCATGAGTCATTTGTGACATATTGAAATCAATCGTACCTCAAACAAATGCACGATGTGACCGGTATGACTAAAAGTGTCTGATATCAGTTTCAAATTGACATAAACATTATAAAAAACAATACTAACATATGGAAAATCGATAAAACGGGTTCAGATTGTTTTTATACATTAGTACAACTATCCATGAGTCATTTTTGAGGTGTACGAATCGACCGAACCTCAATCTGACGCACGGTGTGACCAGTATGGCAAAAAGTGTCTGATATCAGTTTCAAATTGACATTAACTTTAGAAAACAACAAATGTGACATACGGAAAACTGATAAAACACGTTTGAATTGTTTTTATACTTTAGGAAAATGATCCATGAGTCATTTTTGATGTGTACGAATCAACCAAACCTCAATCCGACGCACGGTGTGACTGCTATGGAAAAATTTGTCTAATATCAGTTTTAAATTGACATAAACTTTTGAAGACAACACTACTAACATACAGAAAACTGAGAAAAAGTGTTCATATTGTTTTTATACTTTAGGAAAATGATCCATGAGTCATTTGTGATGTGTACGAATCAACCACACCTCAATCCGACACATGGTGTGACCGGTATGGCTAAAAGTGTCTGATATCAGTTTGGAATTGACATTAACTTTAGAAAACAACAATATTGACATAAGAAATATAGATAAAACACATTATAATGGTTTTGATACTTTAGTAAAATGATCCATGAGTCATTTTTGATGTGTAGAAATCAACCTCACCTCAATCCGACACATGGTGTGACCGGTATGGCTAAAAGTGTCTGATATCAGTTTGAAATTGACATTAACTTTAGAAAACAACACTACTAACATAATAAAAACTGAGAAAACACGTTAGAATTGTTTTGATACTTTAGTAAAATGACCCATGAGTCATTTTTGAGGTTTAAGAAGCAATCACACCTCAATCTGATGGAATGTGTGACCGGTATGGCTATAAGTGTCTGATAACAGTTTGAAATTGATATTAACATTAGAAAAAAACACTACTAACATACGAAATACCAAGAAAACACATTCTTATTGTTTTTATACATTAGTATAATGATCCATGAGTCATTTGTGACATGTACGAATCAACCACACCTCAATCCGATGCACGGTATGACCGGTATGGCTAAAAGTGTCTGATATGAGTTTGAAATTGACATTAACTTTAGAAAAAAACACAAGTGACATATGGAAAATCAAGAAAATTCATTTGGATTGTTTTGATACATTAGGAAAACAATCCATGAGTCAGTTTTGGGGTTTACGAATCTACCGCATCTCAATCCGACCCATGGTGTGATCGGTACGGCTAAAACTGTCTGATATTAGTTTGAAATTAACATAAACTTTACAAAACAACACAAGTGACATACGGAGAACCGAGCAAACACGTTTGGATTATTTTTATACTTTTTTAAAATGATCCATGATTCATTTTTTAGGTTTACGAATCAATCACACCTCAATCCGACACACGGTGTGACCGGTGTGGCTAAAAGTGTCTGATATTAGTTTCACATTGACATTTACTTTTGAAAACAACAATACTAACATTTGGAAAACCAAGAAAACACATTCAGATTGTCATGATACTTTAGGAAAACGATCCATGAGTCATTTTTGAAGTGAAAGAATCAACCAAACCTCAATCCGACGCACGGTGTACCGGTATGGCTAAAAGTGTCTAATATCGGTTTCAAATTGACATAAACTTTTGAAAACAACACAAGTGACATACGGAAAACTAAGAAAATGTGTTCGGATTGTTTTGATACTTTAGGACAAATATCCATGAGTAATTTTTGATGTTTATGAATAAACTGCACCTCAATTCGATGCACGGTTTGACTAGTAAAACTTTTCATTAGATAAAGAATCAGTATTTATTAAATGAGATAAATCATCAAAATACATATTGATTTTACATTATTCCCCTTCATTGTTATCATAATGAAAACCTTTGAGTTTATTATTTTCATATTTCAGTTTGGAATTTCCATATTAATGTATTCTTTCATATTAATGTTTTAATTTATTTCATTATTGTATTACTAACATAATATTTTTTTTCTTATATAGTTGAATTTTTTCCTTGAGTTCGGATGCTTTGTTCAGCATCAAATACCGTGGATGAAATTTTTTTGGAGTGGATCACAAATATCATAGGATGAAACATTAATTTGTAAAAATTTTGTTGGAATATTTTAATTCTAACCATGTAAAACATTGTTTGAAATTTATATAGTAGTGTTTTTTTTGTATTCATGATGTTAAGTAAATGTATATAGCACTGTTTGTCAAAATATTGAGTCCGAGTGCTGTTTTGTATAGGTGTGGGGGTGCAATTTTTTTCAGGTTTGTAGGTGATGGTTTGTGCAGGTGTTGGTTCTGTAGGTATAGGGGAAGGTGCCCATAACTGCGCTTTGTTGAGCACCGATAAAGGCCACCTTTAACAGCGTTAAAAGAGCGCTGATAAAGGGCCCTATTATTGGCGCTCAAGATAGCGCTGATAAAGGCACCCCTTTATCAGCGCTAGAAAATCGCTGTTAATGCCGGAGTAGATAAAGGGGGGGGGGGGGTGTCCCCTTTATGAGTGCTCTGAAAAGTGCTGATAAAGGCGACCCCCCCTTATCTATGCCGGCATGAACAACGCTTTCCTAGCGCTCTTAAAGTCAGTTTTTAGCGCTGATAAAATGCCAAGTTGTAGTAGTGTAGACTCAAATCTTGATTTTTGAGTGAGGATCATCTTGGTATTAGTGGTAAATTGAATGGTGTGACATTTTATTAAAACACAAATAAAACACATTATATCAAAAGTTACACATGAATTAAGTGAGAATTCCTTACCTTTTTGAGATTTAAACAGTTGAAAAATATATTTAAACTTATTTTTTAAACCATAATATGATATAATGGCTAATATATATTATTTAATATTATATGGAAAATGAATATAAAAAATGGCAGTAATCACATCCTAGATGTTTAAAATATAAACATCATATTCGATAGCGTGTATGACATGCAACATGAAGGGTAGAGAGGAATATAAAACCACGGGAATTTATAATGTATTTACTATTTTAAATAAATTAAATAAAATTTATAGCTTCCAATGCACAAAATGTGGAGTTAACTTTAATTACACGCAAAATACGTTTTTTGATATATTGTGTCACACGCATGACTTGGTTTTACTAAACAACAATACACGTTAATATTATTATTTAATTTAATTGTTATCGTCTAACCATTGGATTAAATTGATTAAATAATATTAACTATATTATAAAAATATATATTTAACCCAAATTTATTTTTTATTTATTGATTATAAATAATAATAAAAATCATTTAAAAGAAAAAAGAAATGTTTTTAGAAAATCCATTTTTTCCTAAAAGATGGTTTAGTCACGCTTGAGGCACATAATTTAAAATTAATTTTCAACAATTTTAGAAACATTATATTAATAAATAAACTTAATTTTTGAATTTTGAATACCAAAATTAGTTTAAAGTGAGCTTTTGGTACATTATTGAGAAATTTCTTTTTTAGATGAATATTGAAAAATACCGAGTTTTAGTTGAAAATAATCTTTTCATTTAAATAATTTATAATGTAAAAATATATTTTAAATTGGGTTTAAAGTAAAACTATATATATTATATATCAATTAATTAAATTTATATCGTTGGAATCATTTATATATAGAATTTATATATTAAAATATTTCAAACTTTTGAACAATTTCACTTTAAAAACTCGCTTTCTCATCCCGTCTACGAGGTTATTTTTAAATTAAATAATACCATATATATTAGTTGAATTTTAAAAATGGATTTCGTATTTTTAATAATAATTATTTATAATTTATAATAATTAAAACTTAATTTATACCAATGTGATTAGTGAAATAAGTTAAAATTAGTCATAGAAATTATGGTAAAAATGAGTTTACAAATACATTAAACATAGAATATATGGTGTAAAATTACCTATGAACTTTTACAAAAACCATTGAATTGAAATATTTTACCACTTAATGCCTTAGGATCCATTTTTTATAATTATTGCGATAATATTCCCCTAAAGTGACCTATATCATATGTTAAATAAAAACACACAAACAGAACCATCCTAACCTTTAATATTTATAATGCTTTAAAACTGGTAAAACCATAATATTTGAAGTTATAAATATTATTTTTAAATTTAAATAAGTTTTTTATCATGATAATTTAATTTAATTTTTAAGAGAATAAATAATTTATTATAATTATTAAGAAATTCCGACATAAGAATTATTTAGTTAATAATTAACTAAAATAAATGATTCTAGAAATACTAAAAGTGAAATAAATTTAATTAATTATTATCATCCATTAATTCCTTTTAAAAATATATCATGTTACACAGGTATGAATTTAAAAGATTCAAAGTCCATCATTGTATTGGTGTTTTTAATACAAATTAAATAAATAATATCAAAATTGACATTAATGTTATTTTGTAATAAATTAAATTATTTTATATGATTTAAAATGACATAAAAAAGTATGTTCTACCAAGTTATTTTTAAATGTTAATAAATATCAGTTATGTTCCATTCAAAGAAAATTTAATGTTTTATAATGAACAAAATAACCGCTAAATAGTAAAACCCTTATACGCACATTTAGTGTTAAAGTAGTGTTTTTGCTCGTTACTTGCACTTCTGTTAAAGTAAATTTCAAACACACAATGTATTATTATTTTATAAAATGTATATAATATTTATAATTATTTTCTATAAATTATCTAATATAAATCACATTATTTTAGTCTTAATGAATAAATTACAGTGGTTAAAAAATTAGTTACCTAAATAAAACCCAAAAAGGTAAAAGTGGGGAAAAATAGAAGTTAAGGGAAAAATTATAAAAAATAACTTACTTTTTCATGGAAATTTTTACATACCAAATAGACCCTAATATATATTATAAATCAATTCTGGAGCTGCGTGAGGTAATGGATGCCTCCCAATAGTGAATACATCTAAGTGTTTACAAAAATGTCACTCTTCCTCAACTATAAAAGAGAACTAGTGAAAACATAAGAATGATACCTGAAAGAGATGTAATGTTATTTTATAAGGGTTTTTATTTTATTTCCATATCTGCCTCCTTAAATTCATTTTATACTATGATTATTAAATAATCTCATTATCTTCCATATATTGAGATTTTCTTTTGAGTTTATTATCTAAAACCTCAAAAATTCTATCAAATGGGTTATAAAATCATTGTTCGTGTTTACAGTGGAGTGTCGCCTCGCAAAACGTTGTCATTAATTTTTCTATTACACTCATTCAAGGATTAAAATACTGATGTATTAATAGTTTTTATATGATATTTATTATATTTATTACATTTTTATGATTCTATAATTCTTATATCACATATACGTTCATGCGTTCCATTTTATGGGAATACGACAACATCATCCAGTTGCACGACAGACTACCACCTCACAAAAAATGTGACTCATTCACACTTTATATCGAACATATTATGGATGGTTTTAATAAAAATATGTTTTATATATGACACAAAATGGTATTTAAATTTTAATATTTAAATATATATCAATTACTTTTCTTTTAAAATGAAAATAAAATTGAAACAACGTTTAAGCATACGTACGACCAACCGTCTCCATTAAAAGTGTATTTTATTTTCTATCACCAAATTTTATTAATTACTATAAATAAAAATACACTGAATATATATGATATTGAAATCATGGTTTAAATTCTCAATATTTTTAAATCATTATCCATGTAATAGGAACATAAAAAATAACAAGTCAAAACATACTTGAAAAACAAAGTAATTAACACCAGAAACAATGAATACAATGAAATACTGTTAATAAACGGGCGATAATTTGTTATAAAAGAATAATATATATTATTCATATTAAAATGGTTCCTATGTAATTTATTAACATGTTTATAACCTTTATATACGAGTTTAAAGAGAGTTCAACTAAAAGTAAGTGTTAGGTAAGGGATTTCTTCTCAATTTACATTCCTTTGAGAATTTTTTGTTCTTATACACAAATTAAATTTTTTAAGGTGTATGTTATTCCCATATGACTTTTAATATCATCATTAATTTATAATTAATGGTATTTTTTTAATTTTAATTAATTATTCCAAGTGGATTTGACTTGAAAATTACAAACGGTAAAAGTTTTTTTTATCTCAATTTCTTGTGTGATTTGTAACTTTCACATGAAACAATCACTTTCTTGTAATAATTTTTCTTTGTAAATTTATTTTATCTTAAATATTATTGTTCTATATGATATTATGTATGTATGTATTTAATTATTAGTTGTTTGATTAAAGGGAATATGTTTTAAGTTATTTACCACACCATGTTGATTCTTTCTTTTATATTCATGCAGCCAACTTCTTTAATTGGAATGTGTTTTAAATTATTTACAATTCCCTAATGGTTATTATTATATATTTATGGTATATTCTATTTTACATAAAATATATGGGGCATTTCAGATCACAATTGTATTGTTTCATTTATCACGTATTTCAATAAGATTAATTTGAATGATATATAGGGTTATGCTAGATAGAATAAAGTTATTCTCAAAAGAATTATCTTGTAGATTTTGTTTGCAATAGTAATTCAAGACTCATGTGTGTATCTTGTTTTCTAAGACTACTAAACTATTTCATCCTTTGGTATATGATTTACTGTTATCCTTTTCTTATATAATGATAGTAGGCACTAACTATGGGCTGTTGGGTTCGGGATCACTATAGTTGTTATCAGAGCCAACTATTGTAGAGGCCTTGGGAACAAGATTTAGTAAAACATATATCAGGAAACACAACCCTATTATATAATTTTATGATAATTATATAAGAGTGTCCTAATTTTTGGTAAGGTAGATAATACATGTTCTTTCTAAGCTATACATCATTGTTAAGATAGTATAAGTGATTTTGGTTCTAGAAAAGAGGTATGTAGGGGTAATAACTCTGAAAAAGGCATTTTCAGCTTGACTTGAGCATTATTTGGTACCCAAAAATAAGAAATACTATTCACCTGGTTTGACACTCACAACTAATATTCTTAGGATAATTCTAATTTTATTTAGAACTCGTCAAACTGGATTTGAATAGATGATGAAAATAAATGAACTAGGTTCAACCCTTGACGAAGGAAATAAAATTATTTAAATAAAATGGTTGATGTATTTTTGGGATTTTGGAATTATATTTTAGAACAATTTTCACCAATGGTGTTTTGGTAATAAAAATCATGAAAAATATTAAAATATTTCTTAATTTTAGAATCATATAGGTAATCATTAACTTAGGTGTTGTGGAAACCATAATGGGTGGTGAGTTTAATATTGAAAATAAGTTCAAATACATAAATATATAATTTTGTTTTATGTGTTGAGAGTCTACCAAGACTAAGGACATTTTAGAGAAGTTTATGACATGTATATGTTTTAGTGGGACATTTATATTGGGAATAATGCCTTGATATTTTATTGAAAAAATTTTAAAGGTATTTATAACCATAGGGGTTGATATAATCATTAATGAATATTTAATAATAGTCAAATAAGATTATTGGACATTGTAAAAAAAATAATAAATAATTTTTTTATTGAAAACATTAGTAAAAAGGATGTTTAATGGTTAAAATTATTTCAAGGATGCACATCTTTTTTTGAAACTTTATAGAAATTTTATTTATGTATTTTATAAAAATGATAACCAGCATATAGGGTGATAACCCTTTGAATATTTCTAGGTGGTAGGTATTAAAACCACGAATGAAGGTCAATTAGGGTTTCACGTCTACCGCTAGCCTATGTGATGTCCTGGTAAATATGTCATTATTTCTATTTAAACAATTTTATGACCAAATATTATTTATGAAACTATAGTGATAATTTTGAGGTTTGTAGATCAATATATGAACCCTATTGGTTTTGGAAAATATTTAGCGATAGATATAAATACTTATCACTCATTTATGGATCTCACAATCTCTGAAAAGTTAATTTTATTACTTTAGGCATAATTATTCGTTTTTGGAAATTTATTTCTTGGAATTAAAAATCAATTGAAATTTATCGAATCACAACCAAATGAAGAATTTTGTCTTATGAAATATAAATATATCAAGTAAGTATATTTAATTATATCTAAGGTAGTAAAATAATTCCTCAACACTAGGAAATATGATCTTGAAATAAGATGACATCCTATTACCATCATTTCTAAGGATATCATTAAACATTCAACAACTATTATATTTATGGATTTGAGGCCCTAAATATTCCATTGATCATTAAATTTCATTTGATCAAGGACCTCAACAAATCTCTATTAATATTCACACTTTTTCTATATGTGCATATCTTCACACACCATTTATGTTATCCTACTCAGAAACCAAGATGGGTGTTACTTCATATAACCTTTTTAAGTACCTTTCTCTCTTATTACAAGGAAATTTTATTAACTCTTTTAAGATGTGGGTTTTTCAATAATTTTATTTCCAAATATAATACCATTGATTACTGAGGTCAAATTTTAATTGAGATGATAAAATTTATTTAATGTGGGTTGAGTGTGACATCCTAAAATTTTAAAATATGAAAATTATATTTTATAGCATGTATGACATGAAACAACAAGTATAGAAGTAGATATGACATCCTAATAAGTTCGCATATATTTAATATTTTAAATAAATTTAATACATTTTATATCTTCCAATGCAAGAAATGTAGATTTATGTTGTGTTACACACAAGATCATGTTTTACCAAACAACAATACAATATTAAGAATATTATTTATTATAATAGTTATAACAAAACTAATAGAATAGAGAGAATAACTATAATTAAAAAAATAAGATCATATGTAGTTTCTGTAAAAAAATTTGTTTTCTATTTATTACAAATAACATTAAGAATCATTTATAATAAAAATAAATGTTTCCAAGAAAAAAGATATCTTCCTGAAATATGGTTTAGTCACACATGGAACACATTGTGAGAAAATGAGTTTTCGTATGAGGTACAGATCCATTCATCAGTTTTAATGCTTAATTATGGCCTAATATGAACGTCCTTTAAGGTCATGGAGGCTTAGAGGGTGTTTGGGGTTTCTTTGGAGTATGTAACCCATGTTTTGGTGTGATTTTTGTGATCCACAGAGTTTGGTAAACCATGTTGGGAAAGACACATGATTTAACAAAATGTGCGAGTGGTGGGAAGTGAGTAGAGGTAGGTCACATAGTTGTCCCAAACCATGTGCGATGGGCGACATGGCAAGGAGGTTGGATCTAATTTTTTTTTAAAACTTAATAGAGGGATTTTGTTTGATTTTCAAGCGGGTTTTCCTCCATGCGAGGAAACTATACATGTTCCCCAACCCTACAACATCCCGTTAAAAGTTTTCTCACAAACTGAAAAACAATGCACATAAACTATACAACCCCTGTATTTTGGAAATTTTCATTATTTTATCATTAAAATTATTTATTTTCAAAACAAATTTTTATTTTCATTCTAATAAACAACATCCTAATATTTTGAGAGCCCTCTCCCTTAACTAAACATGTATTTGGGACTACTTCTCTAGTCAATCTCCAAATTGAGGGTGATTCATCTGTTTGGATCCACATTGGTGAGATACTAATTTATTTTTAATTGTTCATAATTCTTCATGATATCATTTGTTCTATTTGTATCTAGAATCATATACCATAATTTCACATTCTTCATCCATTCCCTATATTTCTTCAAATATAAGGCCAATCATGAGTCAATATTAGACAAGCGCTCTAATACTGAGCTAAGTTAGATAGTCTATAAAATTTTATTATGTTTTAGTGATTTATTAGGCTACCTTTCATTATGACTCCCTCCAGACTTCCCATCACATCCATGATTTTTCATCGGTTATTTGAAATAGATGTAATATGACCTTTTTTGGATTCTCTTAGGTTCCGTTGTGAGGAGTGGGAAGCCCTTACCCCAAACATGGCCACCCATGGGGTGTTCCTTAGGAAAATACCCTATTGGGACTTAGTTGACCAACTTGATGGCTTAATTATTGTACTTTACTACATGTAAGATTCCCATTCAAAATTAGAGGTAATTGAATTTTTTTAGGAATATTTTAAAACTCCTCATCTAATGATATGTTGATATGTTGGGCTCAAATTTGTTGAAGGGATTAAATGTTAAACACATGAATGAGTCAAAATACCCATTCCGTTGCTCATGAATTTTTTTAGTTTATTTGGAAAATGTGATATATGATTGGGTATATCCATTAGATTAATTTACTGTTTAACGGTTATGTGAGTGGGTATACTCAAATGTTTTTTAAAAGATTAATAGATTAAACAGAAAATGGTTATGTGACTGGGTATACTTACATAGTTCGAAATAGTAAATACTATAAATGTCATGAAATGATAAATGTATGATTAGATGCCTTGGACATGTTCCTTGAATTTGGAATGTGGTAGTGGACACATTGGATAGAGATGTTCTTTGGAGATTAATTCTATGGTGTTCCTTGAGATTTTCTACCCCTTTTAAAAAGCTTGCTTGGACTCGTGTAAGACATGTTTGGTATGACATGCTCTTATGACTCCAACTAGTGATTGTTGAGTCTCCATCTAGATTTTATTAGGACTTGATGAGGATGGCTTGGTATTCAACACCTTGGATCTGACACTTTATGGTTTGACCTGTTGTGATATGGAACAGTTGTGAGATATATGATACTTTTTGTTGTAAGGATTGGTTGTGTTAAATTTTGAATGGTGCGATTATACGGATTGTATGTGAAGTTTTACACCCCTCTGGTTATATGGAATGTTGTGATTGATATGTAACTTTTTTTATACAGAGAGGATGTGTTGTTTCATCCTTTTTAATTGTAGATCCTTTTTGGGAGATCGACACCTGTTTTGTAAGGATTGTTGAATGGATGGTTGGAAATAATTAATTAGTAATGGACATGACAATATCACTTTCATTTTCTTTACTACTTTCCTAAATAATTGTTTGCCTTCATAGATTATTATATTGTACTGTATAGAAATTTATAAGCCTTTGGCTGGTTTCTTTATGGGATTTTCTCTCACATCCTGTTTGGGCCACCCTTGGGGGACCCAAACAATTTATATGGTTGCAGGTATGTATAGGGGGGATATAATTGTCATAGTTCGTTGAATACTTCTTATAAGTAGTGCAGCATGAGACCTGTCTAATACTTGCAATGCTATTTGAAGATATCACATTTGTTCTTTATTGAGTTTGGTTAAATGTGTTGTAACATTCTACTATGTACATGATTTGACAGCTTTCTTAGACATATGAAATGTATAATTATCATGATTTTATATGAGACACTATTTTTATTATTATTTGTTAATTTATTGTTTATTTTTTAGTTGTATTTTTGTTGTAGATTCTTCTTCTATTGGTATATTATTGATATTATGTTCTAACATACTCTAGTAAGGAGGGAATTGTCTCTCTACTAACACACCTAGTCCCCCACTCCTAGTCAGAAGAATCTATAGTTTGGGTAGATGTGCTTAAGGCTTTCTGACCCACCCAGCTCAGGGGACTCTTGAGTGGCATTTGGGGTTGGGATGTTACACAGATAATTGAAAATCAACTTTTGAAATTTTTTAAAAAATTCATATAAAAAATAAATTTCACTTTCAAAATCCAAATTGTAAAACACCAAGTTTTTATGATCCTTATTATTAGGAAATAAAATATATTTTAGGTCTTGTGATTTATGATACACAATGTTAAGATTTCACTATTTAAGGAATTGTCTAATCTTGTGGTACACGCACCAATGAGTTTCTACGAAGCAATTTTATGTTATTCTACTTATTTAAACATGACAATTATAACATAGTCATTAAATTAGAAAAAATTCATAATACTAAAAACATTATGAAATTTATGTATTATATATTCAGTCAACTATTTGTAAAATTAACCTATATATTTCAACAGAATAAGATAAGAATAAATTCAATTTTATGAATAAAAATATGTATGTTTCACAGGGGTAATTTTAAAAAAAATTAATAGAGAACCCATTTTAAATATAATTTTTGAAACTTTTATAATATTTATATGAAAATATTAAATTAATTTTTGAATCTGGGTTTGGTGCCGTTAATGGTGGCGACCAGATTTGGTTCGTGACAAAAAACCCATGAATTTTGGGGGTTTTATTATACGATAGTGCAACTATACTGGTTGAGATACACAGATGTGGGATAAGAAAGTTCAGGGGATAACTGAGGGAAATTAGAGATATCGAAAAACCTGAATTTCATTCGATCCTTGGTTTCGTTCAACCCTTGAATCACTCGATCCTCGGATTCAAGCATTGGAATATTTAAAGCCTAGATTCTAGGCTAGATTGGAGATTTTATTCAACAATTAGGAGAATCTATAGCAGGTATCTTCCATAGAGAACGTTAGATATCATGAATTACTTTGTGATGGTTAGGGTTCTTAAAATTGATCAGGACACTCTTATTATTTCTTCCAAATAAGTGGTGATAAAGATACCTTTATTAGGATTAATTTAATAAGAAATGATAAAATGAATCTTTATTAACACTAATGTTTTCCCACTAATTGATCTTTATTTATATCATCACTAAAATACTCTGATAAATAATTATAATACTTTTTTAGAAAATAATACTATTTAAATAATGTGTAATTATTATTATTTTTTTAAATAATAATTTTTTATTTCATTGAAAATATAATTATTTATTTATTATTATATAATTATTTTTTTAAAAATTATATGTATATAATTATATATATTTATATAATTATATATATATATATATAATATAGTAAATCATTTCATTATGTAAGTAATTTTCTTACAATTTTATAATAAATTATTTATAATTATAGAAATACTTTTTAAAAAATATTATCTATTTGTTTATAATTATAAACATATAAAAATAGTAAATATACGTTTATAAATATATTTGTTTATAAATATATTTTTACAAATGTATTATTAACATTATTAATGAATATTTAATCTCAAGTGCATGATTGTGAAAAATCAGTAAAATTGATTAATTTAAAATAAGTACAATACTGAAAATTTGGATAAGTTTGATTAATATAAATAGTTAAAAACTTTATATATATTGAAATAGATATTAATACATACTGAGAATTTTAAAACTTAGTAAATAACTATATACAAAATAAAAAATATAAATTTATTAAATTTCCAAAAAAAATGTGTGTGTGCATGTGTATATAAAAATTCATTAATTACATATATGTGATATCAATATAATACATTTGATCTATGTTAAATATAAATATCTAGTGACATTAAATTATGTACTTTACTTGATGAAATTAGTCATTATTCTTAATTCATATTAATTTTAAATTATAAACCATCATTCAAAGAATATATTACTATTTAATGCCAAAAATAAATAATATATTTTATTATACAAATCATATTTATATAAATTCATTTATATATATATAATATACTATTTTTTAACATTATCAATAATTATGTAATTAATAAAATGATTAATATGTTTTTCAATTTACATATTTTTAATTTTTATGTATTTAATTTTTATTTCAAAATATATATATATATTTCTAATATATAATATTTGTAAAATATATACAATATAATCAATTTATTAATGTTTATCAATAATTATATAATTATTAAAAAAATTAATAATATTTTAATAAAATCATTTATATTTTTTTATTTAATTATTTTATTTTATTTCTACACTTATCAGGGCTAAAAACACTAATTAAGGTTTCCTTTTTGGGTGATAAAAATAAATTTCTGATAAAGGATGTCCTTTTTCAACACTAAACATAAATCATTGATAAATTACATGCTTTATCAGTGCTAAAAAATGCACTAATAAAGGTTTCCTTTTATCAGCACTAAAAAAAATATGCAGATAAAGGGTGACTTTTTTTGCGCTAAAAATGAAGCACTGATAAAAGGTACCCTTTATAAGTGCTTATTTTAGCACTGATAAAGGGTACATTTATCACTAGATTTTTCTAGCACTGATAATGGACAACGTAGTTAAAGGATTGTTTTGTAGTAGTGTTGTTGAAAACCAAAAGGAGATATGGGAAGATGAGGCAACGTTTATCAACAAATGTTTTTTATTTCTCCCTTCATCCCCCTAAATTTATTTTATTTCATGTTCTATAGTAACCAAAATATATTCAATATAATTGGATGATTTTTTCTTATGGGTATGACCTACAACTTCAAACCATTCCATCAAATGGGATTATTAATCAGCATTCATGTTTATGGCAGACTACCACCCTAGGAACTGATGTTATTTTTTTCCATTTTCAACAATAATGGTTAGGAATATGGATTAATTTATAGTTTACATATGATATATATTATTTCTATTATTTTATTCTGATTCATTAATTTTTATATCACAAATACCTTCATGCTTTCTATTTTGGGGGAATTTGATAATGTCATTTGTGTGAATGGTGGACAACCACCTTGTGAAGCGATGTGATTCAATATCACTATTAATTGAATGTATTAAGTATTATTTTAATAGAAATATATGATATTTATTAAATAAAATTTATTCTCAAATGATAATATATCATATACTTTTCCTTATTTTAATATGACAAGAAAATGAAGACAATATTCATGCGTACATACTGTCAACCACCTCCACGAATGATATTTTTTATTTTCGGCCTTTAAATTTTATTGATTTACAAAGATACATATATAATTAATATTTTTGATATATGTATATATATATATCATGGTTACGATTATTTATATGATGAAATCATGATCTAAGTATGATGACCGAGAATAAAAATTCAAAAACCTGTACGATAAACAAAGGGATTATTACCCGAAACATAACTTAATAATTAAATTAGTAATAAGAGAGTAATAAAAAGTCCAAATTAAATGATATATGTAATTATATATATGAATATGGTTATTTGGTAGATTTATAATATACATATATTAATTATACATGAGGTTTTAACATTTATAAAAAATGTCATGACTTAAGGTATGGGTGTTTCTAGTCCGACATTTGTATCTGTGAGACCTATTCCATATTAACCACTTGTTTCTTTTGTACACTCTATATAATACCCATGAATGTATTATATTATATTTATCATTAATTTTATTATTATTTTCATATCCAGTTGATGACCTCTCTTTCATGGGGTTTTTAGTTGAAAAGTTACCAAATCAGTAAGGTAATTTTATCCCAATTTTCTTTTTTTGAGACACATAGTTTGTTATGAAACTATATTATTTTAAGAGGTGTATATAATTTCCTTATAAATGTTTTATCATCAAAATAATTATTTAATGATATTATATGTTTCATGTATTGTTATTCTCTCTTTTTTTTTCAGAAATCTATGTTCTTTTAAAACAACATCTTCTAAAAATATTTCATAATTGTTTTAATGATCTATTATGAATTTTCATGAAAAGGATTACAAATATTTTTAAAATGGGTTTTAAAAAAATTATTTATATTTTTTCAAAGTTATTTTCAATGAAAAAGATTTCCTAAATGTTTTATGATTTTAAAATATTTTGATTAAAATATGAAGTGATATTTTCTACTAGAATTATTTCAAATGATCTTTCAAAACCATCTATAATAACATTATTTGATGTTAATTATGATTTATGGGGGTTATGATCCCAAGATTATATTCTTATTATTGATATAGTTATTTTATATTTATGATGAATGATTTATGTTCTTGTGGCACACATTTTTATGTTATTCATTATTTGATTGGTGGGACCTATATCTCTCTCCAATGCATTAGGTAAAGATTTATATCTCATGAGATAATGTTTGGAAAAATGCTGATGGGATTGATCCACTATAGGAATAATGGGAAACCTAGGACACTATTGGAAGAGGGGGAAACATAATCCACTATTAGTAAAGTACTCCCACTAGGGATTATGGGGTATCCCACAAAGTAGGTTCATCCCCAATGAAGTTCCCTATTAAGTTTTTTCAATGATCCTTGGCTTATAATGAATGACAGTACATGTTTACATGTTTTCCACAAAGTATGTATCTTAATCCTACGTTATTATTTCATGGATTATTTTATTTTATTCTCTTATGATTCAAATCTTACGAACTGCTAATATTTATTTAATAACTCATGTATTTGATCTTTGATATATAATATATGATCTTCTAATGTTTTGATCAAGTTCTCATACCTTTATTTTCATGATTATGCTTTAGTATATTCTTTCATTATTCATACTATGCATATGGGATCACTCTTTTCTTATCTTTTCTTTTCCACGGGTTATAAATAAAGGTTTTATGTTGGTTACTAAATGGGAGGATATTTGTGGAAAACATTAAAGATCTTTTACCAGACCAAAAGATTGTCTTCTAAGTTTCCAAAAGAAGTAAACAAACATGGTCTTTAGAATTTGTTTTTTTATTCTGTAGTAATGATGTAATGTATATGTATTTTAATATTAGGTCATTATAGTTGGTATCAGAGAAAAATATTAGTAATCCATTTGAAACTAGGATTACAACACCATAGTTAGATCCTGAAGGACTAGTCCAAGTATAGGTTACAATCCTAGAATTTTGGTAACAACCATGAATAATATTGGATTGAACCTATGATGTTATATATTGAAAGTAGATTACCTTGATTATATGGATTTACAACTTTGACTAGTGTTACTCGCACTATAATTTTTTTAGTCAATGGATAAATCTTGAAGGAACCTCATTAATGAGAAATGTGGTGGGAAGTAAATTGACATTACGTCTAAGAAACCAAATATTATGGTGGATGGAATGAAACCTATTATCACTATAGTCACACAAACTATGAATCATACTAGAATTCCAAATTACTATATGAGGGACCAACTTTTCATTAACTCCTTCACGGGGAAATGTCCACCTTCATTTAGTGGTATTTCTGATCCACTTGTTTCTAAA
Organism: Viscum album; assembly: GCA_963277665.1. Taxonomy (NCBI): domain Eukaryota; kingdom Viridiplantae; phylum Streptophyta; class Magnoliopsida; order Santalales; family Viscaceae; genus Viscum; species Viscum album. Next base: position 848,103,750 of record OY728160.1, on the reverse strand, counting down.
AAATGGATCAGTACCAATAAAAAGATATTTTTCATCCTTAAATGTTCAAAACATGGAGCAAACATTTTGTTTGTGTATTATTTAGATTTAGAAGAAGACCGATTGTAAACTCCAATAAAAAATTCAGGTTACCAGGATGAAATTGAATCCATGGATTAGGACAAGTTCAAGTACATATTCATTAATATATACTTTCCTCATGTTATTCATACGAACATGTAAAAAGAGTTATTTGAGTTAAAAAAGAATAATTAATCTATTGGTACCTATAAGGATAATTTTACAAGACTCGAGAGGTATGCTTCTTGTATTATCATCCAACCTGAAATTAAGGCTGATATATTGTTTAGTGGATTAAAACCCTATATTCTAAGGGTGCTATTGATAAGAGACTTCAATAGCTATATAGATATTGTGAATTGTACTATCAATGTGGATATATAGGTTGGATTTTCATATCAATCTCATTTTTTTGAAAAGAAATAAAAGAAATAGATTAATAAAAAATATAAAAACCCTATAGAAAATAAGATCATATTTACATTGTGTCATTTTATGGAAAGAAACATGGAGGAAACAAAATTATGTGGACTAGTAAAAGTTATAAGTGTGGGAAATAAGGTCATCAAGAAATTTACTGCTAAAGTGATGAGAAAAAGATAGCTAATTATGTTAATAGATACAAGGATATGTAGAAAAAAGCTTCAACACTTCAATGATTGAAGTGTATGGAAAGTGGTAATTATTTTAATCAATGCCAAAATCTGAGGACAATCATTGATAACTGACATCAACAATCTCTTAAGACCAAGGACAGAGACAAATCACATGCGATCAATATTAGCGATGTGGATTATGAAAATGATGTAGTGGAATGATTGAGTTTTTTTGTATTGGAATTCAATAATATTATTTCATAAGTAATTTTATGGTATTACAGAATAATGAAACATCTAAGGACTGATCTACTATATTTTTTCATTAAGGATTTGAAGGCATCTATTGAATGGTACTAGTTACCCTGAAAAGTGATTGAGTTTGTAAAGTGATATTTTTATAAAAAATAAATTTAAATGAAGGATAACCATTAATAGGTGCTTGATGTCGGTATAATATTGAGATAAATAGATTTTTTATTGTGATAAAAAAAATTCACTATATTAATGACCTTTCAACTGATTAAAAGGTGGTTTATGATATCAAGGATTAAGTTCATAGAATTTTTGGATTTATTTTAGGATGAAACAGTTAATTTTTTTTAAGAATTCATGTCGTAACTAATGTTTTATAGTCATTCATGTAATTACCATGTTTCAAGAGAATACATGATAATTCCCTTTACATGTTTGGTTTATGAAAATTAAGAGTACACCATGTTTTTTTGGATGATTAATGATAACTCTATTTTTGAAATGTAGTAACTTTATTTTGGAATGTTTTGGAATTTTAGTTCATACATCAACCACTGTATCAAGGTGGGTAAATTACTCCCCTTTAGTAATAATTACTAGGGGGAATCTCCTTTCTTATGTTTGATGATTATTCAATTCTATTTTTTCAATGTAAGTGGATGATCAATGTAGGGGGTTAATAGTGCTTTATAGATCTACTATACACGGAGTGGAAAAGTCATCAACTGTGAGAAAAATATCTTTTTTCCTCTAATAGAAGATCAGATGATAAGGTCTTTGGAAATAAGCCTTGGTATGTGAAAGGGTGCCTTACCAATTTATTACTTGGTAGCTCCAGTGTATCCAAGAAATCTTTTCATCAAGCATTTTGATATGGTCATTGATGAAATTTTGGGGCATATCCATAATTAGAAAAAAAAAATTTACAATCATTTGGTGGGAGAATAAATAACATAAACAGTGTCCTCTCATCAACCCCAATGCACATTATATATATGATGAATGTCATTATAATTTTGATAAGAATTATGAGAAATCGGTGATCTAATTTCTCTTAGACAAGCACTTTGAAGGTAAGTGTCATTGGGCTATAGATGGTAGGCTTTTTAACCCTATTAAAGATGGTGGTATTAATATTAAGAGTGTGTCTGGAACCATTGAATATCTACACGCAAATTTATCATGGTAATTCATTGAGAGGAGGACAATGTGGGGTAAATAGGTTCATTAATCCTGTATAATTGATGGATCTTACCATTAGGGAAACCCTATTATATACATGAGAAAATCCAATCACATCTTCCAACCTTAAAACATCATTACTAGTGAATTATTGGTAAGGGAAACATTAGTTACTGGAATCAAAACTGGCCAGGATCTATTATGGGATTCCCCAGGTGTCCTGCTTCTAGTATTAGATTCAAAGGGTCTTCTTCTCACCCAACATCCATTCATGCCAGTTTGGATGATATTTAGAATGAAATATTTGATATCATTGTGATTAAGCATGCCCTAGACAGGTTTGTTTTTACCAACTCTACTTTAGGTACCTTTAATGTTAAATACTTTCTTAATCCTCAACCTGATTTGGTTTTCTCTGATTCCAAGGGTGATACTTTATGGTGTAATGAGCTCATTTAATGATTAATTTTCTAGAATGGAATGTTTGACACAAATCATATCCTACTGAGTAAAATATAAAGTGGTGTGGAATATGTCTTTCTTTAAAATCCTGTTATTGTAGGGTTACAAGTGTTGAATATACTAATCACCTATTCTTTAATAGTGATTTGGCCAATGCGATCTAGTGTATGTCTAGTAAATTCACTGTATGAACAAATCAAGAGTTCACTATAGACTATTTCTTTTTTCATTGGTTCCATGGTGCTGACCGACCATGTGTGCAGAGGAAAGGCAGGTCGTTAATTTCATTGGATGGATATTGGATCTTATGTACATATAGGGACTCTAGTCATTATCTTAACTCCCCTACATTAATCTCAGGTATAGTGTTCAAAAAAATATTGTGAATTATTTATTTATCCAGGTTGTAAGGATGCAGAGGATTCCCCATCACTCATGTACATACTGCCTCTCCACCATTCCAACATGAATTATATTGTGGATTAGGGGAGATGGATCAGTTTGATACATCCTTCTCAGGGGTATAAATTAAATATTTAAGGGTCATCCTCTTGGGTTCTATGTGTTGAGGTGGAGTGATAAAGGATTCAAGTGGATCAGTTTTACCTACTTTTTTATGCTTTATTTGGGAATGTCTATTCTCTTCAAGATAAAGAACAAGAAATTCTCAATGCATTTTATTTATAAAATTAGATGAATATTCCCCGGTAAGAGATCGAGATAGACTCTATCACTGTCTATAATGCAGTTTCAAGAAAAGGATCAATGCATTGGTCTATTGAGTACTTTTCCAGGAAGTGGAAGGGGTCGTTGAATAATCAGATGACTATCTACCATACCAAGTAAGAAGGTAATGTTGTTGCTGATTTTATAGACTCCAAAACTACACTTCATTATATTTTTCATTTTAATTCTAGTCTTGATTCTTTCCCCCTATTGGGGTCTAAATTGTTATATCACACACTTTAGGTCTTCAGTATTATAGACCTCCATGAAATTTTCTGTATGCGCTTATACCTTCCCCTTCTTATTATTAAAAAGTATTATTTATGTGTGTAAGGAATAACTTGTCATCCCATTAAGGATATTATGATCCACTAGTTCTTGAGGTATTAAAATTTCAACCACATTTATTGGAGTAAGAGACAAAGCAGAAATTAATCAAGGAAAAATGGATGGATGGGATTGTAGATACAAAAAATGGAATGAAATCAAGTAATTATATAATCTTTTAGAATTTTTTAAACTTTAGGAAAATTAACTTGAAACAAATATCCTATCTTAGTACCTTTATTTCTAAGGAATTAAATGTTCCCTTCGATCATTAACAATTTATCATTATGTGATGGTTAAATTTATAATGACCATATTTTGTAACACTCTCCATCAGAACATGATAGTTGGAATTATCCTAGATGTCCTTGTTTTCGCATTCTACTAATGTTCTCCAAATAATTATCCTACTTATTTGGTAATATTCACCTTTAACTTTACCTATATTAAGAGGTTTTTTTTTGACTATTTTTATGATGTGGGTTTCCCTCAAAGAAATTCTCAAACATCCACCTTTGATTTTTGAAGTGCAATTTCATATTGTAAGGATATGATTTCTTTTTTTTAAAATTCTTAACCATATTAGAATGGTATATTATTGATTAGAACTCCCACAAAATATCTATCATTTTCATGATGTGTTCTATGTATCTATTCGAATGAAGTATATACTTCATCCTTCACATTTTTTAAACTCAAAGGACGTACCATTCGAGAAAGATCATTCTTATTAAGAGAAACTAAAAGAAATTTTGGATTTCAGAGATAAATTAATAAAAAACAATTCCACTCACATAGTTAATGTTTTATGGAGAAACCTCCATTTAAAAAAATCTACATCAGAACTTAAGGATATGATGAGGCAGAAATATCCTCATTTTTTTGTATTAGAATGTTGAATTTCATGGGTGAAATTTATTTTAAGGGGGGTAGAGTGTAACACCCTAAGTTTTTTAAACATTCTCTTAATAAATTAAAATAATATTATGTATTATATTTTATGCTACACAAATATAATATTGGGCTATATGAATCACCATATTATCGTTTGTTACATGAAATACTGAGTTTCTACGAAGTAGCGTTTTATTATTCTAATTATTAAAACAGGACAATTATAATGTTGTAATTAAATTGGAATGAGTGAATTGTAATAACCACATCATAAATGTTTTATATTATATATGAATTCATATTTTTTCCATTTATCTAATATATTTTATAGGAATAATATAAGAATAAATCAAATTTCATGAATAATCAATTTTATTTTTCAAAAGGGTAATGTTACCACCATTAAATGGTGAACCCCTTTTAAATATTATTTTTAACATTTTAATAATTTTTTATGAAAAAATAAACTTCATTTTTAAATATTAATATCAATATTTACTTTTTGTGCACTTATGGCATTCTTCTATGATGTTTTATGTTTTGATGAATAATAAAATATACTGATATTTAATTGAAAATTACTTTTTCATTTAATTTATTTTTATAGATAAATATTTTTTTGAATTGTTTTAAAATTATAATTATTTCAATTATAAACCTATTCATCCAATTTATGTCATTTTAACTAATATCACATTGAAGTTGGATACAGAAAAAATCAACCATTTGGACCTTTTCACATTAAAAACTATCATCTCATCACATATTTATGATTACAATTAAATTAATTTATACCAATTATATTATTATAATTTTGAAAAATTGTTCCAATGTTCATACATAAAAGGTAAAAATTTATTAAATATCAGCCTTTTAGTTTTTGACAATATAAATAGTAACTTTTGTAATGTTTATTACCACGGTTAAGGTTAAATTGGGTAATTATATGTAAAAATAATATTATATATATTAGAAAAAAACTATAAACATTTCCCAAATATTATTGGATGACGGTAATTAAACCCTTAACACATTTTTTTTGAAAACTATTTATTTAATGGACATGTTTCAATGAAAATAACTTAGATATTATTAAAATCAAAGAGAGTGAAAAAATATCACACTCTTACTTTTAATAAGTATAATATTTTTAGTATGGTGTTAAATAGTGTTAGAGTTGGTGGCCTAGAACCAAATACATTGTACTTTATTCATTAATAAAAGCCTTATCACATCTTGATTGTTATTTTTCATGAAAATTCATGTTATCATGTTCTAAGGATAGTTGTTGAATTAAAGGGTCATAGCAGATCCCTCCTATGATGAGAACCCGGAAGTGCCATAACACTGTTCTTGAATATATGTTCTATGGCCCGATGATGTTATTTGAGGGACACAAATAATACAGGTCATTAGGGGTGAGGAATCATAAAACTTTGAGGCTCCACTTCATGGTGTGCGCCCTTGGTAATATCCAGGAGGATATTATGAGAACAATACACGCCAGTAGGAAATCCACTTTTCATAGTGTCATTGGATGTTCCTATCTGCGGATGTGTGTATTGGTCCTTATACTTTAAGATTATTATTAATGGGTATTACAACTCGCGCACTTAGATGTATTGATGAAAACTGTGATGACACACTGTTCGCAGTGAGGTAGGATACGTTGGGTGCGTCACGAGTAATAATACATTAATAGATAATGCGAGAAAGGATTTGTTCTTTTTGTTCCATAACAGAAGTATAAATCTCAGTCCCTTTTATGGAATTGATATAGCCTAAATAAATCCATGTCCATGGTAAAGTATTGGCGAGTTCAATTCCGGATAGTCAAAGAAAGATTAATTGAGAATATGGGTTGATAGCACTAGAATGCAACACTCTTGATTAGAGATATCTAGGATAAGGTATTATATGACACGGTAAGCATTCGTATGAGGTGACACATCATAATGGCATTAAATTATTTCTTTATGGGTACCTTGGCATGTTTCTAGATGCTAACCTTGGACTTTAGGTAGGCTCATCCTAATGCCACTGAGAAAGGGTCCTAGAGGGTCACACACTAAGTGTGTCCATTTATCTCAGTTAAATATTAATTTAACATGTTAAATAAATATTATTCCCGACAGTGGCTTAATAATTATTTAAGGATTCCTGATTGCATTTATTTCGACACTAGTTATTCGAGAGAATATATTTTGGGCGAAATAATACATCTATTAGCGAGTAATGCAGTTACATTTATTTAAGAAATAAATAGACATTACTCAAGGACTAATAAATGTGGTGGAGTAAATAAAGGAAAGTGGAAAATAAAAGTACACGCTGTGTTTATTAAATATACATACTGTGTATTAATGATTACACACAATGTAGTTTTTTCAGTCGGGATTTTGAGGATATAATATTGTTTAATTAAATGATATTTATTATAATCACTGTGGGTTCATATCAAGGAATTAATAATTCTACATGGGGGTTTTCAATAAGATTTAATGAAATAAATAAAACGTGTAATGAATTTATTTCTTGTCAGTACTTTATAACCTCAAACCTGATTATAAATATCATCACAACCCCAACACTTTTCCTCAATCATTGTGCACAACAATTCTGGATAATTCTTTCAAATGTAAATAGAACTCCTTCCTCCAAGAATTCACTCAAGACCGAGGGACCAAGGCGATCGAAGGCGGACATCGCAATTGAAGATTCTTCCCAACTAGCACCCGGAGATCCCTTCGGCGATGTCTAGAGATACGTGGAACACGTGTGGATCACCTCTAGAGGAATCCTGCACTTGGATTCTACAACGCAACGACGGATCACTTGATCGTGACCGGAGACATCAACGAAGAATGAATTACAACAAGGTAATTCTTGTGAATTAATTAAGTTAACTATGACCAACATATGATGATCCTATATTTGTGGTTCCGATATTCCCTCTTATGTTTTTCATTATTCATTCCATTCCGAAGATTCGGCGTTTTACATCGTGACAGATCTCTGATTGAACATTGTTTAAACATTAAAATTAATGTTGGAAAAACCCAGCAACGCCCTTCCGCTGCACCCGGAACCTACAAGTTGTATCAGAGGGGTCATATCATTGATTATAATTATTTTATTTTTTTGGTAATTTATGCATTAAATAATTTAGTTGTTTCAATTCAAGTTAATCGTTCTTTAAATCAGAATCTCAAGATCTGTTTCTCCTCTCTCGTTTCTTGTTCACCATCTAGAAATGACATTTTATTTTAATTATTGATTAAAATAAAATAGAGTATCTCATCTGGAGGAGCCAAATGTTCCTGGTCGTACAACACGAGAATACATGACGTGTATTCATAAGTACACGTTGTGTAGTATAGGTTCATGCATCGGACTGGTCTTCCAAATCAGGCCATGTGTTGTTCCTATTTAAGTCATTTTTGACACGGTGTGTTGACCATGAACGGCACATGGTTTCCGGATTACATGCTGTGTGGACCAACAGAACACGGAGTGTATTCCTTTCCGGTTAGGGTTTGACCGTGTACCCTGTACACGGCTTGCTCGGCTGGAAACCATGTAACACGGAAACTACACGGCGTGTGTCCCACTGTACACATAGTGTACTCCGAAAATTTCTAAAGTAAATTAACACGCCATGTCCCCAGGCGTGTACTTTGGATGGATGATGAAGAAAATTACACACCGTGATGTCAGAAATACATGCCATGTAATAACCCAAATTACACAGATTTGTTAAAATTTATTATTATATTATACAACCCCTTGAGACATGTACCATAGTGCAGGCGTAAATATGAGGCACAACACGTGATAGGTGTTTTATATGTATGTGTTTAATTTAACATCATCATAATAAATTGGAATTCAACGGGTTTCCTCCAAGGTGCAAGTTACATACAAGGATAATTTTAAATAAATTTATTTGTTTAATATTATGATGGATGTGAATCTCAAGGAAATTCAGAAAAGGATTTAAGATAAAAGGATTAATTAATTAATGATAATAAATGACTTGATTGTGATTTGTCTTAAGAAAGAATGATTAAAGAATGGAATGTTAGTTTTATTTATGAGTAAATATCATTTCATTAATGGAAGATCATGAGCTAGACCAGGACCTTTGAATGTGAATGGTTTCTTTTAATTTATTTATTTAAATTTGTTGACCTGAGAGTGTTCTCCTCATTAATATATAGGGCATGCCCACCCAAGGATTATTTAATGTAAAAACCCCTTTTTACCCATCACCCACATGTGAGATAAATGCATATGTAATGGATGGAGCTCCCAAGCTTGTGGAGGTGGCCCATGTCAGGAGACAAGGCGAAACCAATCCAAGGAGATACAAAGGTGGACAGGTGGAAAGCTATAAACATGAAGCCACATGGTTCAAGGTGTTTCTCTCCTAGGTCTTGGTTTAGTTTATCAACCTCTAGATAAACTAACCAATAGAAAATCACATGATCATACCATTTATTTTATTTCTGTCAGTTGCATGGTTTATTTATTGTGGGTGTGTTGTCATGATCACACAATTAATGAATTAAACAAGCATGCAAGATGGAACTAAAATAGAAACCAGCTTATGCGTAAATATTATCATAGACATTGTTAATCCCTTAATTAAATCCCACTTAATATAAAAATTCATGTAATCAAAGATAATAAAATGGAAATTTACGTATAAGGATAAAATTCGTCAAAATAAATATTATGTCGGTATAGCCTTCCATAATCTTGGTTAGAATCGAACCATAGTTCAAAGTACTTGACCAACCCTAGTTGGGGTAATTTAAATTATTGGGGAATTCTAATTCAAGGTTTTGGGTTGACATGACTTGGTTCGCGTCAAGGGTTGATTGCCACAGTAGGACTTGGTGTAACCAAGAGGCAAAGGTTGAGAAAATCCAAAATAAAAGGATTTCAGGATTGGGGAGTCCAATCAGCGGATCCAGGAGCTGTGAGTTAATGCAGTTAGCATTTGGAATGCCTAACTAAAACCCTTCAAGTTGCTTGACCAACCCTAGTTGGGGTAATGCGAAGGAAAATAAGGATCCTTTCCACTAGAATATTCAGGCAACAGAATATTCTGAAGTCAATGGTGTGGGCTATTGGATTTTGATAAAATAGTGGGAGACTAATAAGTATTAATTTATTTATTTGTCTCAGTTTTGTAATAATGTACTAAACCTTTCCTCATCTTAATTTTTAGAAATGACAAGAAAATTACTTCAAACATATCATTGTGAACTATACATGAGAAGGAAAACCGTCTCACTGGCACTAATTTCCATGAGTGGCAGAGGCGTTTATGCGTCATCCTTTTCCATGAAAGGAAATGGTATGTGCTGGAAGAGCCTATTCCAGTTGTGCCTGGGAAAGAGTCCAGTGATGAGGAATTATCTCTTTATATAAAACACATGGATGATTCCACAGATGTCTAGTGTTTCATGCTATCGTCAATATGTAATGAGCTCTTGAATCAACAAGAAAACATGGATGCAGATAGCATGATGTCTCACCTTAAGTATCTCTACCAAGAGAAGGCGAGACAGGAGAGGTATGATATCTCCAATGCTTTTTTTACAACTATTCTTGGAGAGTCTGTGCTAGCTGGGCCTCATGTAGTCAAGTTTATTGGCTACATTGAACACCTGTACATCTTAGGGATTAAATTCCCGGATGAGTTGCGTACAGATCTCATCCTATCATCACTTCCCAAAACCTTCTCTAGCTTTATTGTCAAATAAAACATGAGAAAAAATGAGAAGAGTCTATCAGAACTTCTGACCTTGACTCGCCAGGTAGATAAGTACATGGGGCATGAAAAACCCACAGTCCTTATGGTGAATAAGAAAAGGAAGGACATGGAAAAGGGGCCAAAGAATTATAAACGGTCTGAAGCCCCTGAGCACCGTTCTTCCAAGAAGGGGAAGATCCAGAGGTAGGGCAAGGAATGGGAGGCAGTGTGTTTTTCATGTGGCAAGCAAGGCCACTAGAAGAGGAACTGCACCCAGAAGCATGGGGACACTAAAGGTGCATTCTTTATCGAGTGTAATATTTCTATTTTTACACATTGGGTATTACATATAGCTTGTGGGGCTCACATCTGTATTCAAATGCATGAACCAAGTAGATTTAGGAAGATTTCCAGAGGAGAGGTGGATCTTCAATCTGCCAATGGCGCAAGGCTGGCTGCGTTGGCTACTGGTGATTACCAACTCTCACTTCCATCTAGGATGATTTTGGTTTTACGTAACTGTTATTATGTGCCTCGTGTTACCAAGAACATAATATCTGTATCTTGTCTGGATATGGGTGGATTTGTTTTCAAATTTGGAAATAAGGGTTGTCTCTTTTATAAGAACAATGTATTTTATGGTATGGAACATTTAAATAATGGTTTGTATGTATTAAATTATGAAAACCAAGTGTTGGTAATAGATAATTAAAACAAACTCACATGACTCATACATCACCCAGTTTTGGCATCACCATCTCGATCATGTGAATGAGATTCCCTTGACAAAGGTCTTCCAAGATGGCTATTCACACTCTACTGAGCTAAAAACACATGATAGATGTCACACTTGTTTATAAGGAAAAATGACCAAGCCTCCTTTCGGTGGACAGGATGAAATGGCCACAGAGCTTCTAGGATTGGTACACACGGATGTGTGTGGGCGATTTCCAGTAGAAGCTAGAGGTGGATATTCTTACTTCATTACTTTTACTGATGATTTGAGTAGATATGGCTATGTCTAATTAATGAGGTATAAGTCAGAGGCCTTAGAAAAATTTAAGGAATTCAAGAATGAAGTATAGAATCAACTTGGCAATACGATAAAGAAACTTCAATCGGATCGAGGTAAAGAATATCTGAACCAAGAGTTCATTGATCTTCTACGGCAGTCTGGGATTCTATCTCAGCTCACTCCTCCATATACACTATAGTGGAATGGTGTTAGTGAAAAGAGGAAATTCACCTTGTTGGACATGGTAAGGTCTGTGTTGAGTCATGCGGATCTTTCATTATCATTTTGGGGATATGCATTACAAACTGCAGCATACACATTAAATTGAGTAGCAACTAAGGCAGAAAATGAAAGTCTCTCCGAGATATGGAATGGAAAGAAACCCATTTTTTCGCACACACGTGTATGGGGATGAAAGGTGTTTGTTAAGGCCTCCTCAGGAAACAAACTATCACCCCGGGGCATGAGGTGTATCTTTATAGGATATCCCAAGGAAAAAAGGATATTACCTATATAACCCTACAGATAAGAAAGTTATTGTCTCCAAACAAGCCGTCTTTCTTGAGAGGGATCACATCCTCAAGAAGGATAGTGGGAGCAAGATTGACTTCAATGAAGTTGATACTCAAGATACACAGGAGTTGGTATAGGAACAATTTCCACAGGTCCCTGTGGAAGTGGTTCTAGAAACACAAGTATTGCGTAGGATCTCAAGAGGGGTAAGGGAACTAGAGAGTTTTGGTTTCCTAGTCACCGAGGATGGTAAATCATTATTTTTGGACAATGATGAAGCTCTCTCCTTCAAGGAATTAGTAGAAAGCTCAGAATATGCAAGATGGCTAGAAGCTATGAATTCTGAGATGGATTCCATGTATCAGAACCAAGTCTCGGTTCTGGTCGATGAGCCAGTTGATGTAAAGCATGTTGGATGCAAATGGGTATTCAAGAGAAAGATGGACATGGAAGGTCATGTTAGCACCTATAAAGCAAGGATAGTTTCTAAAGGGTTCAGACAATGTCAAGGAATTGGCTATGATGAAACCTTCTCCCCAGTTTCCATGTTTAAATCCATAAGAATCATACTTTCCATAACAGATTAAGATGACTACAAAGTTTGGTAGATGGATGTCAAAACAGAATTCCTTAACGGGAACCTTCAAAAAATGTCTATATGACACAACCAGAAGGGTTTGTGACACCAGGTGAAGCCAAACAGGTTTGCAAGTTGCAAAAATACATTTATGGATTAAAGCAAGCATCCCGGTCATGGAACATTCGATTTGATGAATCCATAAATGAATTTTGGTTCCTTAAGAATGAATGTGATCCATTCGTTTATAAGCGGTTTAATGGGAATGTGATCGTTATCCTAGTAGTATATGTTGATGACATATTTCTTATTGGAAATAATGTACCAGTATTAAAATCAGTTAAGGACTGGTTGAAAAAGTGTTTCTCCATGAAGGACTTGGGTGAAGCAACCTACATTCTAGGGATCAAGATCATTCGTGATAGATCCAAGAGGTTGTTTGGATTATGTCAGGGTACATACATTGACCAGATACTAAAGAGATTTCGTATGGAAAAATCCAAGAGGGGATTAGTTCCAGTGTCACATGGCCTACATCTTTCTAAGAAAATGTGTTCTCAGACACAACAAGAGAAATATAGAATGAGTAAGATCACATATGCTTCGTCTATAGGATCTATCATGTATGCCATGTTATGTACTAGGCCTGATGTTGCCTATGCACTGAGCATGGTAGGCAGATATCAAGCAGATCCAGGAGAACAGCATTGGACTACTATTAAGACTATAATTAAGTATTTGAGAAGAACTAAGGATATGTTCATGGTGTATGGAGAAGATGAGGAGCTTGTCATCAGAGGGTATAATGATGTTGGTTTTCAGACAGATCAGAACGATCTGAAGACGCAACCTGGATATGTTTTCTATCTCAGTGGAGGAGCTGTGAGCTGGAAGAGTTCAAAGCAACCAGTTCTCGCCGATTCTACAGTAGAGTCCGAATATATAGCGGATTATGATTCATCAAAGGAAGACATATAGATTCAGAACATTTTCAAAGATCTTGATGTGGTTCCTAGCAGTAAAGATCCCATTATATTGTATTGTGATAATACTACAGTTGTGGCTCTTGCGAAAGAACCAAGGCCACATCAACGGACAAATCATATACACTGAAATTATCACCTCTTTATGGATTTCTATAAAAGGGGTGATGTTGCAGTGATCAGAGTGTCCACCGAAGTGAACGTGGAAGACCCCATGACTAAAGGCCTATCTCAGCAGAAGCATGAATATCATGTGAGAGCTAGTGGGATAAAGGTTGTTAGCAGTTGGCTCTAGTCCAATTCAGATTCTGTTAGAGTTAGTGGCCTAGAACCAACTACTTTGTACTTTATTTATTAATAAAATCCTTATCACATCTTGATTTTTCTTATGTGTGATAATTCATGTAATAATGTCCTTAAGGATAGCTGTTGCATTAACAGGTAATAGCGGATCCCTGCTACGATGAGAACCCGGAAGTTCCATAACACTATTCTTGAATATATGTTCTATGGCTGGATGATGTTATTTGAGGGACAAAAATAATACAATACATTAGGGGTGAGGACTCATAAAACATTGAGGCAGCTTCTCATGGTGTGCGACCTTGGTAATATCCAATAGGATTTTTTGAGAACCAGACCCTCTAGTAGGAAATATACATTTCATAGTGTCATTAGATGTTCCTATCTGCGGATGTGTGTATTGGTCCTTAGACTTTAAGATTATTATTCATGGGTATTACAACTCGTGCACTTAGATTTATTGTTGGAAACTGTGACGACACACTATTCGCAGTGAGGTAGGATACGTTGGGTGAGTCACTGGTAAAACTACATTAATAGATAATGTGGGAAAGGATTTTTCCCTTCTTTTCCATACTGGAAGTAGATATCTAAGGCCCTTTGATGGAATTGATATAGCCTAAATAAATCCATGGCCATGGTAAAGTATGGGCGAGTTCAATTTTGGATAGTCAAAGAAAGAATAATCGAGCACATGGGTTGATGGCACTAGCATTCAACCCGATTGATTAGAGATATTGAGGCAAAGGGATTATATTACACGGTAAGCGTTCCTATGAGGTGACACGTCATTGCGGTGTTAACTTCTTTTTCTATGGGTGCCTTAGTGTGTTTCTAGACACTAACCTTGTACTTTAGGAAGGCTCCACCTAATGCCACTGAGAAGGGGCCTAGAGGGTCACACACTAAGTCTTTCCATGTATCTTAGTTAAATATTTATTTAACTAGTTAAATAAATATTATTCCCAAATTTGGTTTAATAATTATTTAAAGATGCATGATTTAATTTATTTCGACACTAGTTATTGAAGAGAATATATTGTTGGCGAAATAATACATTTATTAGCGAGGGATGAAGTTACATTTATTTATGAAATAAATATCCATTACTCAAGGACTAATAAATGTGGTGGAGGAAATAAAGGAAAGTGGAAAATAAATGTACACGCCATTTATTAATGATTACAAACTGTGTAGGTTTTCCAGTCGGGATTTTGAGGATATAATATTGTTTTATTAAATGATATTTATTATAATCAGCATGGGCGCATGTCAAGGAATTAATAATTCTACATGGGGTTTTTTAATAAGAGTTAATGAAATAAATAAAACACATAACACGTTTATTTATTGTCATAACTCTATAACCTCACACCGAATTATAAATATCATCACAACCCCAACAATTTTCCTCAATCTTTGTTTACAACAATTCTGGGGAATTATTTCGAGGCCTAAAGAACTCCTTCATCCAAGAACGCTCTCAAGATATAGAGACCAAGATGATCAAAGGAGGAAATCTTAAGCGAATGTTCTTCCACTCTAGCACCCAGAGATCCATTCGGTGATGTTCGAAGATATGTGGCACACGTGTGAATCACCGATAGAGGAATCCTACAATTGGATTCTACGAAGCAACAACAGATCACAGGATCGGGACCATAGACATCAAGGAAGAAATAATTCCAGCAAGGAAATTCTTGTGAATTAATTAAATTAATTATAACCAACATATGATGATCCTATCTCTGTGGTTCCTGGATTCCCTCTTAAGTTCTTCGTTTTTCGTTCCTTTCTGAGGATTCAACGTTTTACATCGTGATGGATCTCGGATTGAACATTGTTTAAATGTTAAAATTAATGTTGGTCAAACCCACCAACGCGCTTCCGCTACGCCCGGAACCTACAAATAGATTATATGATAAACTATAAATATTATTATGAAATATGGAAGGTTTATATACATCATATAAATTTATATTTAATTTTTAGTGATGAAATAATTATCATAAATAATTACACAATATTTATGCATTAATTATTGAATTAATGAAAAAATCAATTAAATGATATTATAAATATTAAAATATATATAATATACATTAATAATGGATATAAATTAATTTTATAGGCTAATATTTCATACTAGGGGTGTATTAAATGATTATTTTGAATTTATATTATTTTATTGTTTTTCATAAAGCCAAATTAATAAATTGAATCAAAATTGACACTAGTGATATTTTATGAAAATAATATTTTTTAAAATTAATTCGAAATTATAATAATATTAAATAACGAAAAAATATGTTTAAAAATGGTTTAAAATATCAAAAATTGGATATTTATGTTCCAATTGACACATTATATTTAAATAATACTGCCTTTTAAAATTTCAAATTTTGTAACTATAATTAAAATTAAAATTGGTTATCTAACGGTTAAACAAAATGATAAAGAATACAATGACACCGAAAATTGTCTATAATATATTTTTTGAATATAATAAAACATTATACTATATGATATTCTATTTAATGGAGTTTTGGAGTTATTTTTATTGAGATTATAGTTATTATAAATCAATATTTTTAGAAACTCAAAGAGTTCTTATACCCTCTATCACAAAAGGAAAACTATAACATTATTTTATTAACAATTTAAAAACTATTTGGTTTGGTAAAAAATTATCCAAAGAACCTAAAAAACTCCCTCAATTCTTCAAATAATCCTTCCCTTTTTCAATGAAGTCAACCAAATAATTCCTTTGGTGAAAACTAAAAGGATATACCTAAAGGAGCGGAAACTTTCACCAATGAACATTTTTTATTTTCTTCATTTAAAACAATAAATTATTTCTATTGAAGTTATATATAATTTAATCAGTATATTTAATATAATGGTATGTTTTTATGTTAAGTATATTACCTAAAACATCACACAATTAAGTCAAATGGGATACACAATCATTATTTGTGTGTAGAACGAACTACCGCCTCACGAAATAATATCGTTCATTCTTACTTTGTCACATTTAATGGATCTAAATAATGATTTATTTATATTTTATATATGATATATATTATTTTTATTATTTTACTATTATTATTTAATTTTTATATCACAAATAACTTCATTCTTTCAATTTTGTGGGAATACTATAATGTCATTTGTGTGTACGACGGAAAATAGCCTCGCAAAGCAATGTGATTCATTCACCCTTTTCATGTAATTTGTTAGAGGATGGTTTTAATAAAAATATGTGATATATATGACCTAAAATTATTTTTAATGATAATATATCATATTAGTTACTTTCTATTATTATGACAAGAGAATGAAAACAACCTTCGTGCATGCATACACCCTATTGTCTCCATGAACGGTATATTTTTCAACCTATAACATTTATAGATAGAAATAAAGAGAAATATAATGAATATATATTATAATTATATCATGGTTATAATTATTTGTAATTTTAAATCATGATATAAGTATGAGTTCCATGTATAATAAGTCAAAAAAAGTTTGAGAAACAATGCTATTATTACCCAAAACATACCATAAACTTGTAATTGTTAATAAGTGAGTAAGATAAAGTCATAAGTAAATAATATATGGTACTATATATATATATATATATGTGAATTAGGTTATTTGGAATATTAATAATAAACTTTAATTAATTATATGGTTGTTTTAAATGTGTACTATGGAAGTCAAGACTTATGGTAATGGGATTTCTAGTCACACTTTTATTTTCTCCGATACCTTTTCCATAATCACCACTCATTTAATTTATGTTGTTTATATACTACCCATGAATGAAATATATTATATTTATCCTTAAATTTATGTGTATTTACATATATATTTTATGATCTCTCTTTCATGGTGTTTATGGTTAAAAAGGTACCAAATCAGTAAGGTAATTTTCTCTCAATTTTCCTTCTTTGAGACACATGTTATGTTATGAATATATAATATTTTACAAGTTATATATAATTCCATTTGACATGTTGTATTTGGAATATAATTTTTTAATGATATTGGAAGTTTCATGTAATTTTATTCCATATTAGTTCAGAAATATGTGTTCTTTAAAATATTTTTTTTCTAAAAATGTTTTAAATGTTTTCAAAATGATCTATTATGTGTTTTCAAGGAAAATTATTTTGATGATGTTTAAATATTTTTCAATAATTAATTTATATTTTTTTAAGGATATTTTAAATATAAAAACATTACTAATTGTTTTTTGATTTTCTAAAATTTTTTTTAATTAGAAAGAATATTTTTCTCATGAATTCTTTCAAATAATATTTCCTGACCATCCATGATAACATTATTTGATGTTACAATTCCTTAATTAGGTTTTGATTTAAAGATTATATAATTATTCTATCTATGGTTAAGTTTTTTATTAGGAATTATTTATGTTCTTATGGTACACATGTGTATGGTTTTCATTTTTTGATGGGTGGGACCAATAGCTCTCTCTAATGCATTGGGTAATGATTTATATCTCTTGAGACATTGATGGCAAACCAGTCGACGAGATGTGATCCACTATGGGAAGAAGGGGAAACGAGATCAACTATGGGATTTAGGGGAAATATAATCCACTATAAGTAATGTATTGTGACTGAGGATGGTGGTGTGTCCATCCTAGTAGGTATCGCCCCCATAAGATTCCCTATAAGGTTCTGATAATGAGTCCTGACTTATAGGTAAGGATATTAACTGTTTATGTGTCTGGAACAGATTCCTTGCATTATTCATGTGTTATGATTTCATTTATTATGTTATTTTATTCCATTTTTACTTATGCCTTATTAATAGCAAATATTTATTCCATAAATCATGTAAACTATTGTTGATATGTAGGGTATTATATTATAATGTAATGATCAAGTTCTCATACCCTTATTTTTATGATTATGCTTATGTATATACCTAGTTTACCATTAGTGAAAATCAGTGATTACGATTTTCTATTTTTTTAATTTTTCCCAGGTTATAAACAAATTATAGGATGTGGTAATAAATGGGAAGTTGTTTGTGGGAGACAATGATGATCTTTAACTAGACAATATGTTTGTGTCCTAAGTTTCCAAAATCACTAAACTAATAAGGTCTTTGGAGGTGTGTTTCTGTATTCTCAAAAAATGATGTAATGTATATATATGTTAATAAATGGGTTGTTTTAGGAATTGAAAGGATATATATGGGAGAATATTTGGTATTTTTTTGGAGAAGTTTCATATTTTTAAAAATAGTGAAAAATACAATTTTTTTTTAAAAAATGCCTTTTAATTTAAAAAATTTATATGGTCAAATTATATTTTGAATTTTTTTAAGTAAAATTGGATAAATTTTATATTAATTGATAAAATTTAATTCATTGGAATCATTTTCATATTGAATATATATATATATATAAACATTTTAATCTTTTCAAAATCTTCACTTAAAAAACAAGCTTTCTCATCATGTATGTTGGATTACTTTTAAATTAAATTCGTCCTTTTTTGTGAGTTGAATTTAGGAAAATAGATTCCATATTTGGAATCAAACGAATTAATAATATCTAATAAGTCTTAATTTATTTTTGACCAAAGTTATTATTGAAATTAATTAAAATTAATCTGAGTGATTAAGGTAAAAATGAATTTACTTAGTGGTTAAACATAGAATATGGTGTAAAATGACCTAAACAATTTTCCAACACCCATTTTCAAGAAATAATTCAACCCTTGAAATCCTAGGATTTATTTAATGAGTTCTTTAGATTCTATTACCTAAAAGTTACTTGTATAATAATTTAATTAAGGAAAATGACATAAAAATGAATCTTCTTTGCCTTTAATATTTATAAAGCATTGGGATAGGAAAAAATATCACATATTCCGTTAAAAATATAATTTGAAAGGTAAATTATATTTTATGATCATTATAATTTATTTTATTTTTTTAGTGCGTAAATAATTTCTTTAAATGCTTATGAAATGCCAACGCATGAATTTTTTACTTAATAATGAACCTAAACATGTAATACTAAAAATATTAAAACTGAAGTAAATTGGATAAATTATTGTCAAAAATTAATTTTTTCAATTAATATAAAATCTTACATTGGTTTAAATTTTATAAATTCAAATTCTATCACTATCTTGTAATTTTTAAAATGAAATTAAATAAATAATTTCAAAACATACGTTAATGTTATTTTATAATAAATGAAATATTATTAAATTATTTAAAATTAAAAAAGTGTATCTTATATCAAGTGATTTATAAATGACAATAAATATTAAATTTGGAGCTTTCATGGACCTATTTAACTCTTATAAATAACTCATTAACCCATAAATATTAAAAACATTGTTAGCAACGCAAGGGTTAAATAAGAGTTTTTTGCATTTACATGCACTTCTATTAAAATTAATTTCCTACGCACATAGAATTTTTATTTTATAAATTAGATTTGTTATGTAAAATAAGTGGTTCTAAATTATATAATATTTATCTCTTTAATTTAGTCTTATTTAATAAATTTTCTAGGTTCAAAAATTAGTTTTCTTAATAGAAACCGAAATTGTAAAAGTGGGGAAATATAGATATTAAGGAAAACAAATTATAAAAATGCACTTATTTTTATGTGGTGGAGTTTTGTATCGAAAAAATAAACCCTATAGTACATTAATATTCATTTTTTAATCCACATGTGGTAAGGGAGACCTCCCAATAGTCAATACTTTTGAGTATTTATATATATACCACTGCTCAACTATGAAAGGGAAGTCACTCGCCCCCATATTCACACAAACCAAGCCATTTGGATTGACCAATACCCACCAAAATATCTTAACAACTTATTATTACTCATAATATAATCCTTATTTTGGGTATAAATATATCATTTGTTGGTTTTAATGAAAACCTCTGGAGGATACCCGAAGAATATGTAGTGTTCTTCTAAAAGTATTTTTATTTTATTTCCTTCACCTCCACTTTCAATTACTATTATAAAATTATTATATAATAACATAATTATCTTCCATATACATATATTTTTTTTATTTTATGTTTTCATCCTTCTACTTCACAGACTTCCCTCAAAAGGGTTGTGAAATCATCGTTCATGTGTATGGTAGACTAGCACCTAGCGAACCAATTGTCATTTGTTTGTCTATTACAACCATTTAAGACTGGGAATAATGATGGATTTATAATTTATATATTATATTTGGTTATTTAATTATGCCTATTTAATATTTATATCAAATTTAAATTCATTCCCTCTATTTTAAGGGAATACAATAAAATCATTCATGTGCACGACAAACTACCACATTATAAGGCAATGTGGTTTATTCATGCTTTACATGGAAAGAATTAAAGAGAAGTACAATAAAAATATGCGATATATATGAAATAAAAATGATATTTTAATGGAAATTTTTATATTTAATTTTTATATTTAAAAATGAAAATAAAAGGGAAACAATGTCCATGTGTACGTGACACTTATCACTTCCATGAACGGTGTATTTCATATCCCATCACCAAAATTTTAGGATTAATTTAAATAAAAATATAATAAATAGGCATATGATATTTGAATCATGGTTTAAATTATAAATATTATTAAATCATGATTTAATTTAGAGGAACAAAAAAATAATGACTCAAAAAAAAGTTAATTAACACCAGAAATAATTAAAATAATGAAATATTATTAAAAACAATGTGATAATATGTTATAATATAATAATATATGATATCATAAAATATTAAAATGGTTATGTAATAAGATAATGACATGTTTAAAACTATTATTCAAGAGTTTAAAGAGTGTTCAACTCAAATAAAGTGTAATATAATGGGTTTCAACTCAATTTATATTCTATTGATGCATATTTGTTATTATGAACAAACTCAAATTGATGTGGTGTATATACTACCAATATGAAATGTAATATAATTAATAATTTCACCCTAATGTTATTTTATGTTTTAATTTTAATTATTTCATCCAAGCCTATTTGACATGAAAATTACCAAACGGTAAAAGTTATTGTGGGAACGCAAATTCTTTTATGATTGTTAACTTTCACATTTAATAATCACTTTCTTGTAATCATATTTCATTGTAAATTGAATTTATCTTAAATATCCAAATTCTTGTGTTATTTATATTAATATTTACTAAATAGTATACCATTTTTAAATATGGTGTTTACTTTGAATGTTATTTAATTAACTAGAGAAATATTGATAAATTAGTATATTTGACTCAATATAGATATTTGATAAGGCATGTAGTTTAATAATTTAATGAATTATTTGATATATGAGGAATGATTTTAAATGAAGTGTTGGGTAAGAATAAAATTTTATATCTCCCATCTATTCATCAACATGTCTCGTGAAACAAATCAATTGTCCAAATTAAATTGGTTTATACCTATATTATTAAACTATTTGGATGATTGATCTTGGATATAGAGGTTTTCATGTTCTTGAGACATGATGTATAATAATAAAAAAATTATCACATTGATAATTCCATCATTATTATCCATGAGTTTTCATTCAGATATTATCTATATATGCATTTTATTCCCAGTTAAATGATTAAATGGAAAGTGTTTTCATTTATTTTCTTTTCCATATTTATTCTACCTTATCTATACATACAGTCAAGTTATTTATATGGAATTTTTGTTTATTTATATAATATTAAAAATTGATTATTCTTATTCATTCATGATAGATTTCGCTATACTTAACCCTTACTAGGCATTTTAGCTCACACATATTTGTTTTCATTCACTAGGATTCCCTGAAGTTTACTAAGACTAATATGTAGGGATGTTCTAGATAGAATAAATTTATTCATGAAAAAAAATTATGTTTTAATTTCGGTATTCAATTCCATGAAATTAGTCATATAAAAATATATTTTACTTAGGATACTAAATTATTTAGTCCTTTGGGATGTGATTTACTTATTTCTTATGTCAATGTAATCGTAGCTTGCACCGGCTTCGATATTTAGGGGTCACAGTCACTAAAAAAGTGGTTCTATGTCCAATAAAACATTCCATAACCTAACATGTCTCATGAATCAACATTTACTATATCATAGAAAATGATACTGGAACTATTTAACCTATATCTTTCACATTATATGTTACAGACTAGGGTTAAAGAGTTACGATAAAATTAAAATTAAAAATAGATATTTTTTATTTAAAAAATGCATATTTGGAATTTTTTTCTAAATCATATAAACATGAAATGATTCTGAATACTCCAAAAGATATATTTTTGGGATAATATAATTATTAATCATTCTATAAATGTGAGTCTTGTTTATTTTGAAAAATTATCAAAGTTTCTTTAGGTGAAAATAAAGGGTGATTTAGGAAGGTACTCATCCCAATCCATGTTGATGTATGTGGTCCAATATGTATATTGGAAAATAGTTGTCAAATATTTTAAACCATTAAAATATTCAAGGACATAAAAATAAATTAAAAAATCAACATGGAAAGAGAATTAAAGATACTTAGATAAGATCGAGGAAGAAAATTCGTAGAATATGATCTCAATAATCATTTAAGGTTATAGAATAGTTTCAAAAAATTATTAATAAAAAATTTATACAAAAAATATTGCTTATTATCATTAAATTAATATTTACATACAATGCTTTTTTACTCTTGCATATTTTTAAAAAAAAATATTTTTTATAGATTGGAAATATTTTTATTTGTCTTTTATAATTATCCATGTTTTAGAAACTATTACACAAAAATATTTTTTGTTGTGAGGGTTTTTTTAAGCTTATGGAATTCTTTAGTGAGTATAATTTATAAACCATGATGATGGAATATATAACCAAGGGTTGTTTGAATATTAGAGTTTATTTATAAATCCCAAAGATGAGTACTTGAATCCCAAGACTTATATTAAAATGTTGTAAAGCATCAAACATTATCTTCAATAACCAAAGGTCAATATTAATTTTTTTGGGAAAAAGTAAACCATTTTGGAATTATTTTCCTTTAAATACATACACAAAAATGATAGAAATTCACATAGATGAGAAAATATTTTAATAAAAATTATTAATTTTTTAATGGAAAGATAATTTTATTTTTATAAATCCAACCACAATATAAAAAACCAAGACTCCATGCTAACATAAATACATTAATTACCTCATGTACAACAAAAAAAATCCTCTCTCCATAACTTCAACTTGGATCTTTTTCTCACTATAGATGAGGCATAACACTTTCTCTTTCTTTAAATTATGAAAAATCATGTCAAAATTTCCATTTTAGTTCACATTTTGTTGTTGAGTATAATCATAGAAATATTTACCAAAATAAATTGAATAAATATCCATGCATGAGAAATTAAAAAACATTCACCTCTAATATATAATGATATAATAAAAACAATTTTATTCAAAAACATTGAATGATCAGATTCCTTTCAAAACCAAGATAAATTGTCCATGTATCCTTAATGATTTTTTAAAAATTTATTAAAAGTCTATAAAATTAAAATTTTGATGTTAATTCATTTTTTATAACCACATTTTCTCCCTCAAATCACCCTTTTAAAAAATATATATTTTCCGAAATTCAAATAGAAGCTCATTATTTGGAAAATTACAATATAAATACCTTATTTAGAAAAAAACTAGAAGTTTTCCATATTCTAATAATAATCTTCCCATGTCATAATAATTTACTCATTCTTAGAAAATATAGATAATAATCTAAAAAAATTAATCTAATACAAGCTAACCACCACCCAAACATGAGTCGTTTCTCACCCATCCATAAATGAATCAACATGTTCTTATTGATTTGTTATAAACCATGTCATCTCCAATTCTCATTTTAATATCATAACATCCTATTTACTACATAAGAGGTGAGTTGATTCCTTTTATTGTTGTTCATACAAACCACTTCTCACTATAACACACACTCTCTAAGTCAGTAATTTTCCACAAAGGATTATTTGTTTCAAAATAAATCTCAATAAAAATCCATTTTCACACATTCATACCAACCATATAAGAATTCAAAATAAAAATTACCAATATCAATTAAAAAATATATATACCCTAAATGATATTTTTATAATATAGAGTTTCCTAAAAATTCATCAGTTTACCCAAAATAATGATTTTATATAAAACTATTAATCAATTAGATTATATAATCCTAATCAATCAACAATAAAATAATGGTTTTATCATACATTGTGTTTATTTTATTTTTTGGTAATTTTTGTTAATGAATATAAATATTCCACTAATTCTTGATGTCGGTATAGAAGAAAGGGATATTAATGTAAGTAAGAGTTCTTGGATTTGGTGTTGTTAAGAAGTGATTACATGATTTCTATAATTGTTTAATATTATGTTCTCAAGAATTATAATAATTTAATTAAGTTAATAGAGATTTTATGACAAATATAGGAATTCATTGTAAAGGGTATTATTATATTTTATTTGAAAAAGTAGTTCTTTCGTTAGTAGTTTTAGATATAAATTTGAATAATTTTTTTGGATGATTGTTGTTTTATTTAGATGCATTAATGAATATTATTTTAGTTCTTTGATAAATTCATTGGATGAATATTCATCCATATATTATCTTATTATTTTACAATGATTATATTCATTATAGATATTCATCAGGTGAAGGTTTTTAAAAGGTATAAAAAATTCAAACTACAAGGTAGTGAAGTTCATTAAAATATTCTAAATAGATTATTTAATAAATTATAAGGATTTTAAATTTTCTATAAGGTACACTACTATATAAAGGTTAATTTATCCTACTATGTATGGGTTATCACCCCTGTACATGATATTTTTGAAAGGGTGCTGCTAAAATCAACTTTTTCATTAATATCATGAATTATTGTGTAAAAGTAAGTCATGGAATATTAACTACTATATAATGGTAAATAAATTACTTTATAAAGGTATCTTAAAACACAAGTGAGTTGAGTGAAGGTCATATGTACCTTTTTAAAGTTCATCATTGCTATAGAATTCATTCAGACTTGAAACACCCTTCATCACATCCCCACATCATAGAAGAAATCCATGGTGTTCATGAGTACTTAGAATATCATTGAAACATGGAGTACCATATAATATTGAACATTAAAAAAGAGTTTAAGTTGAATTGTCTTAACTATTAAAAATGATTAAGCTTGAAGACACCATATATGTGGTTGTCGTGAGATACTACAAAGCTAAAAATATAGGGACGATGTTATAGTCAATTTTTCGGGTTTTTTTGTGGACTTTGGAATCAACCTAGTGTAGATTGGTGGAAGAATAAAATGGTTGGAAAAGATGAAACTCAGAGAAACATGTAATAGAATAATCTCAGATAATATATAGTAAAAAATAAAACAAATTACACAGTCGATGATAGGTGAACAAATCTTTAATTAAATAATAATCATGACTTTTTTATCATGACTTAGGTAGAGTAGAGGTAGAATAATAATTGAGATCATTCTATATTGTAAACGGAGATTCCCTAAGCATATTTAGATTCATGAATTTATAGTTATGAATACATGTATACATCATGGGTAAAATATGTAAGAATGATAATATTGTGAAGGAAGAATTGATCTTTATTTTATTCTATTTCAATACACACATTTTTTATATAATTTCATGTAGTAATATGAATATATGGAGAATGTGATTTATGAAATGTAGATCCAATTCACTAGGAGTTTTCAAATATTATATTTTGGGATTTTAGTGGTGTTTTGAAATCCCAAATTATCCAGATATTTTAATTCAATAATTTATTCAATGTTATAGATATTCAAAAAGAAATATGGGAATATTGTTGAGGATAAACAGTACTTTTTCATTATCTTGAATATATATTTTATAGTTTTTTAATACAATGTTGTGGGAGATATGTGATATAAATCGTAAGATAATATCTTATGTATCAAAGTAATGGAATGATATATCTATCACACTATCAAATTAATTTGAATCATTTTGTGTGGAAGTAAAGTATAAGGGGGATATCCAATTTAGTATTTATGTGCACTAATTTATATGAAGAATAAGATAAAAAGGGGAAAAAGAAGGAGAAGTTGTTATTAATTCAAAATTTTAATAGATTGAATAAAATTATGAAAAGCAATGAAAGATAAGATAATTAAGTTAAAGGATATTCATTTTGGACATGTAGTGATAGAATAATCCTTTCTCTTATAAAATATTGGAAGCACTCAGAACAAGTACTTCGTAGAGAAGAAAAAGGAGTTGAGGGTATTGCTGTATATATATGAAATATATGATGTTTCTTGCTTTTAGACATGTATGTAAAAAGTAAAGAAGATAATGATAAAGGTAAGACACCAACAACTTTAAATGATCTCAATTAGTGATAGAATTTATTGTTATTATCATCCTATCATTGTAATGGTATAGGATGCACCTAAGTTGGGGATACACAAAACATATGTGTGGAATGCAGATTCTATAATATTATGTGACTATAATGTAATTCCCAATGTTTTATACATGTGGGTAATGTGATCCTAGATTTTACTATTTCACGAAAATTATTAAACATTCATTTTAATGATGATCCTTATAAGTCATTATACTCATTATGTGTGTGTTTTTGGATGAGTTTCATGTGACGGTGAAGGTGAGAAGTGAGAACTTGATATCAATTTAGTATGAATATTTATATAGGCATATAGATAAGTGAGAAAAGGTATAAATTATTAGGAAAATTACCACAACTAATCCCCCCCCCTCTCAGTGTTGAGTTCATTTAAATTGGTCCTCACTATTTGTATTAGAGACCACCTTTCCTTTGATTGGATTATATATTTTGAAAAAATTTCTCTTTTGAATATTTGACATTATCATGGATTTTACAATGAAGTAAAGTATTGAAAAGTATCAATATATACTATGACTATGATCAACAGAATAAATAAATAGAATAATAAGAAAAAGAAATTTTCCATCTTTTCTAAAGAACAAATTTTGTTAGTCCCCTATTATGTCGAAATGAAAAGATTTTTCTTGAAAGGGGAAGAATATGTGATTCAAAACAACACCAAGGAAGTGTAATCAAATTCTACCTTAATTTTTTCAATTTATATAATTTATAAAGATATAATTGTTTTATAAAAATATCCACAAGAAGATATAAACTCTAATTTGTTTGATCACATATAAATTGAATAACATAACCTATCAGATGATGCTTTACTTTTTTTTTCTATATTCTATAAAATAATAAATCTCATTTATCTATGGGATTTAGGAAATATGTTAGGATGATATCACCCTATATAAAGGATGGGTATAAAATTTGTAGAATTATTTAGAGGAAAAGGTTTTACTTATATAAAGATATTTGAGTAGCTTAAATCATTTGAATCTAAAAATATAGAACGTGAAGAAAAAAACATTATATTTGAAGAATATTTTATCAATTAAATTCATGAAACTGATCAGACCACTAAATAATTTTATAATGAGTTCCATCAATTAGGTGAAAATTTGAAAATAGGATTTTAGTTAAGAATTTAAAATTACATATTTAATATAAAAAGATCTGAGAGTATAACATTTTTTTATAAGATAAGGTCAGTATGAATGATGATAAACTTTAAATAATAAATAAGTTTTATGAATTTAGATTAATGGATATTTAAAATTAAAAATATATTATCAACATGAAGTGATTTGAATTAAAAATTAATGTCTAAAATATATACACTCTTCAATGAAAGTCTTAAAAATTGAAGGAGAACAAGGTTTCTATCATAGGTAGATAAATGGATAGTTATTTTTTTAAAATATCTCTATTATGTTAAAAAATAATTACATCATCAAATGATCATACCTAAGAAGCCCTGATGAAAGAGGTATCACTTATACAAAATTTTAATTTTTTATTTAATTTTTTTGGGTATTGGATGTATAAAAATAAAATTTATTTAAGTGTGGAAAAAATGAAGATAATCATACCACCAAGAACATATATGGAATTATCCGAATTATAAGTGTTGGTTCCACAAAATATACCAAACTAGATGAGTTAAATTGTAAAAAATAATATTCTATCAATGTTGGAAAATCTGGAAAACAGGTTTTCTAGCGATGAAAACCAAGGTTTATTGGTTAATGTTGGTATTATAACATGTTAAGGAATAGTGAACTTGAATTTTTGGCATAATAAATTAGTTGATGAATTGAAAGGGAAGCCAAATAGAATGTGGAAAAATGAAAGGGAACCTATAACAAAAACAAATTAATATAAAAAATTTATGTTTGGAAAAAGGATTCAATGAAATTGAAGATTACTATGATTTTTTCAAAGGATGTAGTCAAATCATGGAGCATGATTATCTTATAATGTTTGTAAATTATCTAGGAAGAGAATAACTGAAGAATTGATAAAAAATTAAGGGACACATTTAATGAAAAATATGCTAAATAATGTTTCAATTATGAATTCCCCCAATATTATTCAAAATAATTATAAGTTATACTAGGAAAAAAATAGAGAAATAAGATAATATTCAAAGAAATTACAGGATATTCAAGAATACGGAATCATCTAAAATGACTGAATTCATGGAAGTAAATTTTTAGGATCCATGTGAAAACTCCAAGAAGAAATCTATAAAAGCTAATAAATTTTTAATTATTTTGAAAGTATATTTAGATCATTAAAAGAGTCAGTTAGATAAAAAATAAAAATCTACCACTAAAAGAAATCAAAAGGAACCACATAAAGATCTCATATTTTATATCATGTTTATGTTGAAAGAAAACCCTTGTGTTCATGAAAAACTGTATGTTTGGGGATAGGTTTTTTTACAAACTCATAGACATTTATTTACATTAACCCCATAGTAAGTGGAATAACTAATGAATATAAAGGTTTCACCATGTGATTCATGTTCCTTAGAAGAACCTTATAATAAAAATTTAACACACATAAAAATTGAAAATGTGATTAGATCCATGCCAACTCAAATAAAATCATATTTGGAAATAAAATTTGAAATAAAAAGGTTTTAAATAATGGAGTAAATTGTTTAATAAAATCCTCTCATCCATGTTGTTCACCTTTGGGAAATAATGTATCCACCTTATTCCACTATATTTATGTATTGTATTTGTGTTATAACAATGCATGGAATTAGAAGTGAAATATGTTCTCAAGGAAAGACCCTATGAAGGATTGGGACTTTTTTATATTAAGATACAATATAAATTAGACATTGTGTTGGATTGATCCATGAATTTTTATTTTAAGGAACATTATAAGATAATATCATGACAGATGAATTTAAGGTGGAAGGTTTCCTATTTGGAAAACTACATGAAGAGTTCCATTTTAGTGAATTCTATACTTAGAAAATATTGAAATATTTTTATATAATAGGTCCATGAGGTTAAAAATATTGAGGAGATTATCTTTAATAGGGAAAAAAGTGAATAAAATTCAGAAATATTCCAACATTATCCATATAATAGAAATTAAAATATTATATAGGGATCTTGAAGGAGATTTCATTGAAAATGTTTGTATTCCGTAATCTCAAGAAATTAGTCATGATAATCAACTCCTGATATTATGGGGGTATATTAATTTTAATAAAAAAAATAGTAGAGGGAGAATATGCTCTAATATCATTGGAAAAATATTCCATGTTGAATTTTTAGTCAGTGTATTCAAGTGGGTGTAGGTTGTTCATATTGATATACTTCATTAGAAGTTTTATCTAAACTAAATTAAATTAATTTTACTGACCTGATATATTATTGTATAGTCGTTGAATTGTTTTTAGTTGTTTCAATTCATATTAGTGTTAAACTATTTATTAATGGAAAACCTTGTTTTCTAAATCAAACCCACTTATTTTATACACAGAGTGTGGCGCATGAAGACTTATAGTGAAAGTGTTGATCATAAATTGCTTAAGTATGAAATGATACCATCCTTTTTATATTCACTTTGTAAATATTTTAAATATAGAAGTGTGAAATTAAATATTATAAGTTCATAACAACCTATTTGCATACCACATCCAGGTATTTCCATAAAAATAAAAAAGGTGAGATTTTTCTCCACTTTGTGTGTGTTGCATTTGTTTTAAATTATTAATAATTAATATGAATATTTAAATTATACATGTAAGAACCCATATCTTCTTTTCAGGTATCTATTACTTTTTTGGTTGTTTTTTAGAAAAGATGAATTTCTGGAAATTTTTGAAGTACACGTCGTGTATTTTATGAGTAAAGGCCATGTACTCTATCACCATAGGTATCCATGTACTGGCCGTGTAATGGTCGCGCGCACGATTGTGTGTGGTGACCTAGAGGCCACCTAAAGTGTGGCTCGGAAAGGTAAAGTACAAACCGTGTACTTTATTTTTTTCATTAAACTAACCGGGGTCACATCTTATCCACATAAACACCTTATTCTTCGCATTCTTCGACCGAGAGCACCAGTACGGCTGAGTTTCTTCCCCAAGCCCCCGATCGAGCACCTGTTCTATGAATCAACCGCCGTAGATTGCATTGGGATATCCTCGGTAAGCCCTTCCTTCTTATAGAGCTTCGTTTCATGATTTCTTCTCTTTATCAAGTTATCCTTGGTTGTAAATTTTGAGCGTTTTTGTATATCTACCATGTTCTTGGGTGATTAAAGGCTTGAGGTTAACATATATCGATCTCCCAACACTAAGGTAGGTGGTTTTTTCCTTTATATTTAATTTATTTGAGTAGTATGATCAATTTTGTCCTATATATTTCAACAGGGTATTGTTTGTTTACCGTTTTAGCCCTGTTAGTTTCCTTATATGATGGTATGCGTGAATAAATATTAATTGGATGTGAATAGGGTTGATTTTTATGCATTGGAAGTGTTTTCCCATGCCTGTTCTGTTTACGACTGTTTGTTCCTGGTTAGCCTGTTAGGCTTCCTTGATGTTTTCCCAAGACTAGTACTGTAGGATGGAGTGATTATTTTATCTAACATGCTTGATATGTTGTAGACTATGTATCCAAGTATTTCATGAGATTTACTTTGTATGTATTGCATTGCTATGCTCGTTGGACTTACACTGGGCTGTGAGAACTAGGTGTAGTAGACTACAAGGGGAATTGACTATGGGAACTTCCTCAGAGAGTCTTTGATCACATTTGACTATATGAGGAATTGACCGTGTGAGATTCCTTAGAGATTCTTTGACCACTTTTGACTATATGGGGAATTGACCTTGTGAGCTTCCTCAGAGAGTCTTTATCACTGTTTACTATAAGGGGAATTAACCATATGAGATTTCGCATATAGTCTTTATCAATTTTGACTATAAGGGTAACTGACCGTGTGAGCTTCCTTAGTGAGTCTTTGTAGTATCTTTATAACTGAACTCGAGGGGATAGGTTGTGTGTACTTCCCATAGGGTTACCTATTATGATTAGCTTCTTACTTGATATGTGGAATTGAATTCTTTAAACCTGTGGAACTGTTTACAGCTGAGTACTTCCTTGTTTAATACTCTTTTAATTATTACCATACATATATATTCACTGACTGTTAGGAATAGATCTTTTGGTGGTTGCCTACTGGGATTAGTCTCACACCCTGTTTGGATCATGCTTTTGGGCCCAAATGGATTATATTGCTGTAGGTATAGATAAGGGTAAGCGCCCTTCTACTTCCGGATTTTGACTGCATTGGAGATGGAGATCATGGGACTAAGCATAGGCCTGCAATGTTGTGGAGATGTTACTTATTTTCTATGTACTTGGTTTTTGTACTGTATTCTAGAATTGTGATTTGTTTGGCTACTTTCCTAGACATATGTATCATGCATCATATATATGTGTGTGCTCTGGTTGTTTCTTTCATCAGTATTCCATTTTTACTGTTGTTTAGTATGTTTATTGCTTCCGCTATTGTATACCTATTTACTACCTCTATGTTACTCTGGTAATGACAACATAGTTTCCACACTATCACCCCCAGGGCCCTCACTTCTAGTCGACAGTTTTTAGCGTTCGGGGAAATTCTCTTGAGGCCATGTGACCAACCGGGTATGCGGCGTCTTTGGGTAGCTTTATAAATTGGGATGTTACAATACATGATGTCAATATGGAATAAATTTGACTTGAATTTATAAGGAGATCTTGTATTAAATGTTTTTAAGAATATATTTTAAGAATTTTATATTTATTTAATAATAAGTTCCCAATTATTGTGTTAATTTGATTATGTAAATAGAGATTGGAATACACATGTTGGATGTTTTTTTGAAGGTTTATATCATATTTTATATGGAAAACGAGTTTTTTCCAACGAATTTTTGGAGATAAATTTAAGAAAAAAGTTTTTTGAATATTTTTCTTCCATGTATAAGTTTTAATGAATATTATTTTACCTCAATGATGAAATAATTGTGTAAAAATAAATCCTTTCATTTTCATTTAATTTTTTAATCCATATATAAATGTTAAATATCTAGTGGGTGATGGTTTTGAACAGTTTGAAGTAAAACAATACATACATGGCAGTGAAGTTCACTGACATATTCTAAATACATGATTTAATATTTTGTATGTAATTAACTTTTTTGAAATATAACAAGATATGTAAAGGTAAATTTATCCTAATATATATGGGTTATCTTCACTATAAATTAGTGTTTTGAAGGGGTGATAATAAATTACACTACTAAATCAAGTACATGAAACTTTTTGTCATCGTAAGTCCTAAATATTTCACTACTACATAAATTTATTTGGATTAATGAATGAGGGTAACTCATAAATACCGCGAGTTAAGTGAAGGAAGTCCTTACCAATGTAGAGGTTATCAAATCTACTGAACTGGTTAAAATTGGAAACACATATGATCAAATATCCATTCTGTAGAATTAAGTCAAGATCTAGAGATCACGTAGTAAAATTTAAATGGGTACTACCACACTAATGTTAAAATTTATTTTTTATATCATTTTAGTGGTCTTCCATATTGAAAACTATGAATCTTGACCATGCCATAGATGTGTACATGGTGATATAATGTGAATCTAAAATGTTAGGGGCTATATTTTGGTCTATTTTAGGTGGATATTATATAGATTTTTGGAACATCAAGGAGTTTATCAATTGAATAATAATGGGATATAATATCAAAAACAAGGTTTAATTTCCAATGAAACAATATATGATAAGATGAAGGAATAAAGAATAATTTTAACATAGTCTATTCTATATGAAAATTTCTTCAATTAAATAATAAAAAAAATATGTTATGCCTAATTCAGGTAGAATAGTGGTAGTATTATTTTATGGATTGTTCTATGCCATAAATGAGGATTTCATGACCATAATAGAATCCATTCATATGAAGTTATGACTACATGTGGGTATCATGGATAAAAATCAGATTAATTAAAATATCTTTGATGGAATAAATATATAGTATTTATATGTATTTAAATACACACAATTCATATATAATTACGTTCACTTATAGGAACTAATAAAAAATGTTCATTTAAAAATCCATATCTGATTCCTTAGGAGATTTCAAAATTTTAATTTCGATATTATAGTGGTCTTTTGAAACCCAAAATTATGTGGAGATTCAATTTCAAGTATTTAAAAGGTGCTGTAATTATTAGAAAATAATAAGGATAATATTATTGAGGATAACTGACACCACTGAATTATTTTGGATATATATTCTATTGGTTTTCAATGAAAATATTATAGTAGAGATTAAATAAAACACATAAGAGAAACTTTTGTGTATCAAAGGAATTTAAAGAAATATATGTCACAAGATTATTTTCCAAAACATATTTATGCATCGAAGAAATATAGAAGTAGTATTGGTAGTGAATTTTGGTGTGCATTGAAGA
This sequence comes from Viscum album, assembly GCA_963277665.1. NCBI lineage: Eukaryota > Viridiplantae > Streptophyta > Magnoliopsida > Santalales > Viscaceae > Viscum > Viscum album. Next base: position 848,069,090 of record OY728160.1, on the reverse strand, counting down.
AATGGAAGAATAAAATAAAAAGAGGGAAAAAGAGAGGTTTTTTCATTCCAAGAATTCATAGATATAGGACTAATCTTATAGCCATTTTCTGATAAGAAAATGACATTAAAGTAAATTTATTATTTTAAAATATATAATAAGTTTTTATAATTTGAAACAATTATAACACTTATAACTTTTATTATGAAGGTAAGAAAATTAGTTTTTTCATCATTATTTTCATAAAATAGAAGAAGGTGGGCCTTCAATGCTAGTATGCAAGTAATTTGGAAAGAAGAAGAAGAAAGAAGAAATTCACAAGAAAAAATTTGAGGCCCCAACTGTTGATAGACTATCCATTTTATCATTATATCATTATAATGTTTTGAGATATACATGATTTTATGATGAAACAAACAAGTGTGTGGTGGGCACAATCAACACTGTCAGGAGACAACAGTTTATTACACATAGGGTTTTATTAGTGAGTTTTATGATTGAGGGTTGTATCAGTTGACACAAATAAATAGCCTTTTGTTTTGAAAGGTGAACCTTTAAAATAATTTTTCACTTTGTGTGTATGTGTGTGTGTGTTTAGATGTATTACATGTGACGAAGGAGGTGATAATATTTAACTTTATAACCATTCACATTATCATTTATATAGGTAATAATAAAAGTAATAAAATGTATTAATTTGATTAAAATTCAACAATAATAATTCAAACCCACCAAAAAGTGATGAGTTCATCCTAACTAGTGCCCTCATAATGGATTATCTAATATCATTTAAAATATAAAATAAAAATACCTATAAATTCATTCTTGTATTCTGTGAAATATTTTAAATCAATGACCCTCTCTATATAAACTAATAACTCCTTAATTACCTTTCTGATCTATTATCATTGATCTCCTCCCATTTTACAGTTCATCTAGAAGTGTTCCACCACTAATGTATTGTATAGTAAAAAATAAAATAGTATAATGTTTTTATCCACTCTTTTATTTATATATTACTCCATTTTGTTCAAATATTGAGTCACCTTGGGAATATTCCATTTAAATGAGTCAAAACACCCTAATAAAACACCCTTTCATTCTATTACATAATCCATGGACAAATATACTATTAAATTTCATTTTTCATTACAATAAAATCTATATTGGTTCTCCTATAATTAATACCTCATCCATACATTTAATTCAATAAAATTAAAAACAATAATTTTGATGTTAATCAGGTAACCCCAAAACATTCTAATTAATTCCCATGAATTAATTCTCTATGTATCATTAATATCAAGACTCCCTTTAATCTCATGATATAGTAATACCTCATAATTAATCACATTTCCATGTCAATAATACTTCAATTAATATATTTAAATTATAATCCAAATAATTAAATAAACCAAAAAATTGTTGTTGCATTATTTGAGACATATGGTAAGTATTATGTTAATATAAGAAAATGAGTAAGGATAGAGTAAAACCTATTCCCATTTATGGATCGATAAATAAATTTCTATGATATATATCACTAATGATATGATTTCAATTTATAATCATGGGTGAATTGATTGGAAGTGACTATGAGGCTAAAAATGAAAAGGAATGTATATGTTAATACAAGTGTTGAAAATGAAATCTAAAATATTTGAGTTCGAAAGGTCATTTATTTATACTCATTAATGAAAGATATGTCATAAGTATACTTAGTATAGTATGTTATGTTAAACAAATATCATGCGTAAACAATTTAGTGTGACAAAAAATCAATGTTATGTGATATAGATTTGGACTTAGAGATATATCATTATTGTGTAATATGGGACAAATGATGTTATTCTATTCATGGATTTTATTGATGGAAAAATAAATGTTTGATGTAAAAATTTGGAAAATAGATTATAAATTATTTACATGATAAACAACTAGAAATGTTATTCAACATAGTTTTTTATTAATTTGGTTTCTGAAATTGTGTTTTGAGAACTAAATCCATTTTCATTCAACTGTCAAATATTATGTATTTAAGTAAAATATTCTTATATAGATATTGATAAACATTTAGAGTATCTTGAAAATGTATAGGAATGAATAACATGATTTTTTGGTTTTATTAATTGATAGAAAATGTTATATTTTTTTTAGGGGCATGATATTGCAAGAAGTTTTAATTTTGAAAGAATGTTTTCACATCTATAACTAATGAGAATATTTAATGAATAAAGAATATCTAAATATAACATTTAGTGATCTTTTAAAAAATCATAGTAGGATAAAATCTTGGGATTGAACCCAATATATAAAATAATATAATAATACTTGAAGGTTTTTTTCATGCCAAAAAATAGGGAGATCATATTTTATGATATCCCTAAATAATATATATAAATATATAGGAATTTTAATTCTGATATCATATCCTAAAATTTTATTTTATGATAGTTTATGATAGAAATGAAATATGTTATATCACAGGAATGATTTTTTTAAATTCTTCTTAACTAGTTTCCATTAGTTATGAATCAAATTATTGATTCATTATAGGTATTAAAATATATATGAAATTTTTAGATGGTAAAAAACATTAAATATTTTATGCAATATTATAACACATGATGGATTCCAAGGGATAGTATCTAAAAATCAAACTCTCTACATTTAACAAAGAGAGTATATAAAATGGAAAGGTTCCCTACATTGATGTATATTTTTATTCATTTAATCCCAAGAAAATTATCTCTTATTATTCTTGTTCTTAAATCATTTTCATTAAGGTTGGAGCTAGAAAACCATTGAAAAATAGAATGCCTCCCATTACGAACATGGATCTAAGGCATGTATGTTTAACATTGAGTTATATTTCTATTATTTTTTTCTTAAATGATCCTTAAAATGTGTACTCCATTAAAGAGTATAATATCGATATTTCAGTCGTAAAGGTGACCCTTTATTTTATGCTCATATTTCACATACTGATATTATTGATGATAGATTAGGAATTATATGGGCCTCCTCACTCATTAAGTATTATTTTATGATCATTTTAATCCCACCAATGTTATCAATTCCACTTAATTCAATGAATATATTTGTTATTATATAAATTTTTCAAAGAATATTTATATTGTATGATTTTTATTTTCATATTATAATGTACAATATTAAGTATTGATTTTAATTTTCTTAGTTGTAGTGTACAATTTCCATATATCATAGGGTATCATATATTGAAATCCAATGGATTTTTACTATGTTGAATGATACGATAAGTGATAACATAAGTGAAAATTGATTTATTGAATTTCATAAAATCAAACCTCCATGTAATATCTGCAGTATAAGGGATATCTTCAAATTAGACTAGAATAATATAAATGTGTCATTTGTAATCCGTTATATAAATCATATATTTTGATAAATAATCATTTTATCAATCATAAAATACAACAAACATATAAAATTTGGAAAAAATTATATTTTTATATAACATTTTATAGTTTATAAATGATAACTATTAGGCATTGTAAATATTATATCTCGATGCCTAAATTAAATATGAAACATCAATTTATGTATCTCAAGTTTGGTAAATAAATAAAATACTTATTTCATTGTTTATTCATATAAATTTTCATGTTTATAAATATTTTAAGAATTGTGAATATTATTTATTCTTTAGTTTATTGTATAAATTTTATCTTATATATTTTTCTATCATGCATTACATTATTGGTATGATAACTGAAGATTTACTTGATGCCTACATTGACCTCATTTTTCAATTATTTTTGTTAGCTTGAATTTAGTTATTGAATAGATTTTATACATATTTGGTTTTATAATTATTATGAATTGAATAATACCTTTAGTAACGTATCCCTAGGTTTATGGAAATTGGGTCAAACATCCCACTAGCTTATAGGCTAATACCTTGTTCTAAAATGGAGGTGGTTAACTATATATGCCTCGATGCTTACTCATGTAGATATAATCAATATCATAAAATTCTAAAACTTTATAGGAAAATTTCATGATTAATATGAATACAATTTATTTAGAAATGTATCTATATTCTTTAATAATATTTATTGGTCATGTATACATTAACACATTAATATTTAATAAACAAATTAATTTTACGATTTGAATTGATATTGAAAAAAAATAGAAGCCTGAATATATAATGTAATAGAGAATGAGATAATAAGAATTTCATGAGATGGATCAGTTCTTAATTTAATATTCATATGACTTATATTTAATTTTCAAGACTATAAATCAAAACCCCTTAAATACTATATGTGATATTCATTCTAAAAAAACACTGGTTAAGACATGGATCATCCGACCAAGTAGATCTTGGAATACGTGGGTTCCCATGGATTATCTTATATACAAGAATAATGTAATAGGTTATCTTACTTGGATTATTTTGTCATTATTTCCATTTTATTTTGGTTACACTTAGTTAGGATACCCTAATCGGATTAGGTTACCGGAGGAATATTGGTGATTTGTTTCCATATGATGGTTTGGGAAAATAGTTCTCCACTCAACTATAAAAGATTCATAACTAGTATAATTAGAATGATACCCTTACGAAATAACTATATATTGAAAAAAATGTTGCAATATGATAATTAAATAGTGAAATATGTATCTTGGATCACTAAACACATATAATGTATGAGATTATCATTTTTAATAGGAGTAATTTCATTTAAATTACTTGATAAAATTATATAAAACATGTTACTCGCCCTTATAAATGAATTTGTTATAGATTATAGAATTCATAATTTATTCATTTTTAGATCTTTTAATGGAATGAAATATAAAATAGTTCTAAATTAGTATATAAGGTTGAGAATCATTATCATAGAGAATAATAATATAAATATAAATTTTATGTTAGAGACATTAATTTATCTATCTCTAACTACTGAGTATTAGTTATCATGTGTGAATCTGCCATTTATATTTAAAATCAAAAATTGTTAGAGAAGAGGGAATTGAAGAAGGTTAATATTGATATTCTTATTATTAATATAGTAACATTATTTGTATTAGAAAAAAAATACTTATGATCTATGTATACCTCCTGTATTAGTTTTGGAATTATAGAAATATTATCATCATCCAACCATAAAAAAAATAATTATTTTTCTATCTTGTTTGGATAGGAATGGATTTTCAATAATTATTATGTAAAAAAGTTTTTATATATATGTTAAAAATAAATGTTTTATAGCATATATAATATAGTAAATGGTTATTAAATTATAGATATGGATAATTATGTCCATAATTATCATAATAGAAGATCATGGTTTATTTTTATCCAACCTACCATTGGAATTGTTCCTTTAGACAAATAAATGAGAAACACATCCAAGGAATCCATTTAAAAAGATTTTTAAAATAATTAAAATATGAATTGATTGATACAGGAAAATCTTATTTATTTGTAAATATGACCAAATAACCTTTTATGTAAAAATGTGAGAGGGATAATGGATTATTATATCAGATACATAGTAATATATGTGTTCAAACTAATAATCAAGCATGTTGTGCTATTTGGTACATTGTTACTTTTATTAATATATTGAGTTTGTATGGTTATGTGTTTATGATGAGAAAACAGTGTGAATATTTATAAAAGTTCAAATATTTTTAGACCTATATACATAATCAACATGGAAAAAGTTTTATGATTCTATGATTTGATCGGGGTAGTGAAAACTTGATCTTAGAATTCATTGAGAATATGTCAGACTATGGAATATTTTCCTAAATCTCTCCACCTAGAACACCATAATAGAATTTTGTGACTGATAAAAGGAATTAAATTCTCTTATACATCGTCCAATCAATAATGAGTTTGTGTGACATTATTTTTATATTCTTGGGATATGCTATGAAGACTGTTCTATTCCAACTTAATTATGTTCCATCTAATTTGGTTATAAATACACCATATTATATATGGTATAGAGAAGTCCCTTTTTATTTTATAAAAATTTATGGTTTCCAAGGATATTTTCTAAAGACTTTTGTATTCATTCTTAACCATGTTCTATGTAAAGTATTCACAAATACAAATTTTCAAGAAACCTTTTGATGTGTTTTTCCTACTAATTTCAAAATAAATTTCTCAAATTATATGAATTTAAACTTGAAATATTAATTTAATATCTAGAATCAGGAAGTTCAAATTTTATAAATTGGAATATTTCATTTTAATTGATAAATAATAGCAACCCTGGTAAATGTTTATCACTAATGTCAAGGGTAAAACATGTTAATTATGGTTACAACTATGAAATAAGATATCAAAGTCAACCAAAAACAATATTTTATTTCCTTATATGTGCTTCATTCTACCAAACCATCTTAAAATATAAAATATGGGATTTTCTCAACTTTCCATTGTCTAGAACCTTCAAATTATTAAATTTTTTTTAAAAATTACAACATGCCAATCATTTTATTTGAATATATCTAATATGTTTTCATAGGGATAAAAAACAAAATATTAATGTTATTAAATTATTATTATGAATATAAATAAATAATTTTTTTGATTTTTAGTTATTTTTAAATTTTATAAATATTCAAATTATGATGAACTCTTATGCAATGTCAATGCATCTCTTGTGAAAGTAGTAGAAAAATAAAATAAAAAAGTTTACAAAAATTAAAATTAATACATTTTAGAAGAATTTTTTTTACTCAAATACATCATGGATAAAATATAATTTTTAATTTTTGTTGGATGATTTTATATTTTAATTATATTGTTATCATGATTCCTTTATAGTCAAGATATTTGAATAGACCAATGAATAACCATAAAGGGTTTTTAAGTTTTAAAATTATTTTTAAATTATTATAAAATTATAAAAAAAAAAGATATCATTACTCAATTGAATGGGAAATATTTTATACCATCATTAATTTTTATTTTATTTTCCACTTTTAATTTTTAAAATTACTTTCATAACTCATAAAAAGTGAAAACATTATTACAACGGTAAAGGTTAAGAAGGGATAACATGGGGGTTAAAAAAATATAAGGTTTAAAATGACACATAATATTTTTTCAAAATTTATTGGTTGAATATATATTGACCATATCCTCATTATATTTAATTTAAGTGAGTTTTTTTACCATTTTACAGGAGTTAGACACATATTAGATATTAATATTTCATGTATTTTCAACTCTTCGACCCACCTCATTTATAAAGGGAACCTCATATCAAATAATATTCACAAACATTGATCTTGTTATTAGATCCAATATCTACCCAAATTTCTTTTTAATTCTTTCCCCATATCTTAGATTATATTTTATTTCCCTAAAACCATTCTAATTTGGATTAAGGTTAAATCCCAATGAGGTTTATGAGAAAGAGGTATAATTCTTAACCGATTTGTTTCACTTTTTTTCTTCCTCTACTTTAATGAATTATATCATAACCATTATGATGATGTATACATCACTCATGTATACGTATGACCAATTGTCTCAGCCCAATAGTCTAATTAATTTTTCATCACCACTTTACTTGGATGATTTAGAGAAAAGGATAATAAATATATATGAAATATATGAAATATCAATTATTTAAAAAAATGATATTTCTTATCTTAATACCCTTATGTATTATGAAAAATGATAATGTATTTCATGCATACGTTTGGACTACTATTTTCATGAATTGGTATAATTCATTTGTCATCACCAATTTATAGGGATTCACTAGTGAAAAAACATGATTTAACATAATTGTTTTCATGTTTGATGTTATTTTTTAATCAAATTATATAATGGTTACATAAAAAAAGATGTTATCATCATCATTTGTTTAAAAACTAATTCCAAAAACAATAATGGGGATGGTTTTTGGCATCTATTATTTTCCTAAACTAAAAGTGAAAACTGTGCTAATTTTTTTAATTGATTCAGCATCTGTTTTGATAAAAACCAAGGCTGAAGGTTAAAACAATTACAAATTTTTTAATCATACACTCCCAAAATAATCATAATCTCTATAATAGAAAAATAGTATAGGAAAATAAAACATAAAGTATCATTTAATAAAAATCTATAAGAACATACATACTTTTATCTACTTAATCAAAAAATTATCCATGCCTTAGTATTATACAGTAGAATTAAAAAACACATACCCGAAATTTAAAACATCATCATTGTTGGTTATTATTGAAACATTAATTTGATATCATTATGTTTATACACCTAGTCTAACAAAATAATTAGTATTTTGGAACATTTTATTTGGAAAATGTAATATTATCCATAAACAATAGAATATACATACCTTAAATCATAATCATACTAAATAAATAGTTCATAAACAAAGATCAAAGATGAGTAAGAAAAATTTTTGTATAAGAATAATCATCATTTAATGTATATAATAAAATGTAATGATCTGAAACAAAAAAAATACTATGACATAAAATATAAAATAATTAATATAACTGACCTTATCAAATTTAGTAGTTACCCCACTTGTGATTATATCATACCTGAATTATAAAAAATAATAAAAAAATTCAACATGTCCTTGTTGATGATGAAACTATAGTTATGAAACATTAAAATGATAATAGAAACCAATATATATATATATATATATCAATAATCAGAATAAAATATAATAAAAAATGTAATTAGTGTTACTTTAACATATTGGATTGCATTTAGTGTCTTTTTTTGCATGTGATTTTGGTTAAATTATTTCCATGACATGAATTTTCATACATATAAACTAATAAGTCGGATATATTCAATAATAATTAAATATAATTAACTTATATATAAATAGGAAAACTTACTTATCAAGAAATGTGATAATTGTTTTATGAACATCACCTAGTAAAGAGAAAACCAAACATAAGGTCAATTCATTTGGGAAGAATATGCCTAACATCCCATGCCCTATACAATTAAAAAGTTCACAATTAATGACATTATAATGAACATTAGTTCATAATTATGTTTGTGTTCTTACCCATCATAAAATAGAAAAAACCAACACCCAATATCCGTATGTGATTATATCTCTCATATATATAAAATTATATTAGTATTCTTCACATATTTCAAATACATGGAAATGAATTATGGATTTATGAAACCAAAAATGTTTGTGGTGACATTATTTATAAGAATCATGTGTTGGTACCTAATTAAAAATATAGTACTTTTCCAATTTACACAATCTTTAATTAAAGAAATAAAATGTAAACATCAATATACATACATGGAAAACAACTACAAAACATTCAGTTTGAGCTCTTAAAAATAATGTATATCCCTGATATATTTTTTGAATATTCTCAATGGATAATCTATTCTATATATCTTAGACGTTGTGTGAAACTAATAGATATTACCCAAGCAAGAAGAATCTTGAGATAATTTTTGAGTCCCATCAGAAATATCTAAACTATCTATAGTTGTGTGTTCCTGAACCTTTTGGTTCATTTTTTCCCTTTATTTATCTTCTAAATACATCAATATAAGATAAATGCTAGAAAAAAAATATTTGTAATTCTCAATTATACGTAATTAATATTTTAAAATTCATACCTCATATGAAAGATAAAGAATATGTCGAGATCGCCAATGTAAAAAATGACACTATCAATCCCCAACTCTGGTAACCTCTTCTGTAGGAAATGGTAGTAGAGTAGTACGATCAACAATACCAAGTACTGATATTCTATTTGGACCCATATGAATAGGTTAGATATATACAGAATCCCCCACAAATGAATGAATCCAAATGCTACGATATATATATATATATGGGGATCTCCATCCTAAACCTCACAATATAATGTTGGGCTCAAGCAAGGAGGTGGAGGACCATAGTAGGAAGGCTAGGTAGGGTCATCTGGCTAGGATGGTTTTATAGGTTTTACTTCCAGCTCGACAGGCTAGACAAGCTGGGAAGGCTATGCAACCTAGGATTGTCTCATCAATTGTCCTAACATAGCCTACAAAACTGATTTAATTTGATCACACATAGTTTGTTTCACAAATTTTATCTCATCTTTTAATGATTCTATTTATTGGTCTCTTGATTTCTTGCTCTGATGACCAAAATCTTCTAAATACTAACACCTGACTAACATCTTCTTATGTGACCGGGCAATTATTTCATTCCTAATTTAGTGGATCAAATGTCCATCCTACCCTCATAGATAAAAGATCCATATGTCTCTTTCTTTAAGAGTTCATCTTGAATTAAAAAAAGAAAAAATTTATTTTTATTTGTAATTAATAAAATAAATAAATCACAAAAAATAAATAATAATTACTTATAAATTTTTTCATTTACTTCCTTATATTTCTCTATAATACACTTTTCATTATTTTTTTTTCTCGCTCATTTCCATTTTTCATGGCGAGATGGGGGAGATAGATAACCAAACTGGACATCACCAAAACCACTAGTGGAGTGAGATCATATTGCTTCAAACATTTCCACAATCATTTTTACTCTAATAAATTAAACACTCCACATGATAAACTATTAGTTTATACATTCTGAAACTGGATGTCTTGGTGGAATTTCCTAAAGGCTTTTTATAAAAAAAATAAAACTAATAAGTAAATAGGTGTGTGTATATATATATGAAATTTTAATATATAATATGATTATCATACTAGAAAGGCTTCATCGTATTGGTTGGAAAAAATTTCTTCAATGTATCTGCATCTATAAACTCATACTTGTTGCATGGGATTTATTTTTTCTCCCTTTCCAAAAATATAAAAAAAAATTCAATTTCGTTTTGAAATCACTCCATCTAACCACCTCCAAAGTAAGTCATATTTTCTTAATTGATTTTGTTTATTAAAAATTGAATGTTATATATAATTGAATAAAATAATATTTCATCATTTAAATTACTTCATATTCCAAAAATATGATAAAACAAATCAATTGAGATATTATATTGTTATGGCCTCCCAAAGCTGATCTTTCACCATCTTGTCAATGACCTTTCAATCATGATATAATATGATAATAGTATAATGTATCTTCATAGATATATAGTTGATAAATTTTGTTGCATTTGTTTTAGTTTAATTATTTTGATCATCAAAAGTAATATGCAATCACTCATCTCCATGAGTAAGTGACAGTATTGGTAAATGTTTAATTCCACATTTACGAACTCGACAACAAAAATTTCATAAAAAAAACAGGACCCCACCACTGAAGTCTCTTCAGTAGTCCTTAAATTATTTTTTGTAAATTAAATTTTTGATTTCGTTAAATAATTATATTAATGGTCATTTAATAATAAGAAAAAAGTAAAATACCATAGTACATATTCCTCTGTCTCTATATCTATATCTGTCATTAAAATGGAAAATTGTAATGAAATTCTAGTGGAAATGCATATTATTATCTAGTTGAATAATTATAAAATAGGAAAACTCAAAAATTTAAGTAACAAAGGGAGCACAAGTGTAAGTAAAGGAAAAAATAAAGTTGTTATGATCCTTAACCAAATAAATTTTAGAAGGTAAACTATTAAATATAAATATTACTTATAAAATTAATGAATAATTTATAAATTTAAATTTTTAGTAGTTATTAAATAATATAGTTTATAATCTTGTAAATTTCATAAAAAAATAATGTAAATAATTACCAGATTAATTAGGCGGGTAATTTAGTGTTTTCTTATATCCCTTCAGCAATACCATTTCGTACTGCATGCACTATGTTTGTGTTATAGTAATTATTATCCAATAAATAATGTAATTGGATGAATTAGCCTCATATAAATATATAACATAATCACCATCATCATCATCCTCATCATCCAAAACAATTATTTTCCCATGTAAAATGAGGGACCACTGATCAATAGATAGATCAATGACATTAATTATTTGTTATTCATGTGTGGGAATGACAAATGGTACCCAATTGTATTCAAATCCTTTCAAATCGACCAGTTTAAACCCATATTCATCATGTTCCACACTACTATTACTTTAAACCCAATTACAATTAAACACGGTCACTCAAAATTTAATATAATCAATTTCCCATATGTCGTCAAGAACTCCAAAATATGGAATTGGTGCATAAATTGGGTTTTTATCATTTACACTAAAAATTTTTGTGCTTCAGTGAGGACCATTAACCCACTATTTGGAATCGTACTCTTATCATCATGATTTTTTATGTAAAATGTATAACCAAAATTTCAAAATCATCCCCTATGATTACATAAATAGATGGTCACCCTTCTAACCACTTCAATGTTTCTATTGCATACATATATGCAATGAATTTCTATTTAAATCTTGAAACAAATTTCATTTTTGTTCAATAATTAACCACTATTAATTTATTTTTAGATATTTTAAGTTTAATTCATCAATATGTGAATATATATATGATTAAGCCTCATTTGTATTTTTCAAAATGTATAAATGTGACCTCATCAACTCATCATATAGAATGAACTATACCTTTAATCTTTGAATCCCACTACCTTCACTATAAATTATTAGATGTAGAGATATAGAGAGAACAATATGCTCAACTGCATACAAATAATCAGTAAATAACTCAATCACCACTTTTGATACATATTTTTGTACAATAGAGACTCTAGTCGATAAGGATTTTAACATATCCTTTAAAATTTTTCATATATCTTTCAAAAGGATAAATCCATCATAAATAAACAAGCCCACATATTCTTATATCACACACAAAATGAACCATTATATCAAAAAATTTATCTGGGAAATACATTTCTAGTTGAAAATGAATAAGAGAAGCTTCATTATCTATCACATATAACAAATTTTGATTAATTTCCTTTACAATAATGGATTTTAAAATATTACATAACCCGACAATAGTTTTTTTAAAATCTATCTAAAATATACCACACTATGTGACTGGTAGAATTTGTTTCATCGATACATGATAATCATGAGATTTCATACCTATTAATTTTAAATCCTTCATTGACACTAAATTTTTCACATTTGAAGAGTTACCCCTTGGTACATTAATATAATGAAGACATTGGGAAAAAAATCTGCTCAATCTTTCTTAATGTGTGACAAGACAGAGGTAAATATATTCTGTTTCCTTTCATAGTGGGAGGTAAATATAAACATATTTCCATTAATATGAAGTCCATTATAGTATTCAATATATCTGTTGTCTCTTATTTTATTTCTAACAATCTTCTAATCAAACTTTCGCATATGTTTTCCTCAATATGAATGAAAAAAAAATTATTCTTTATCTCTAAAAATTTAAAATAAGGTAGTTTAATAAAGGTAGATTGTTTCTTCTAGATATTTTTTTAAAGACCATGACTTTTTTTCATTCCAAATGTCAAATAAATAGTTTTCACCATGTTGTAATATTCTTTAACTGACAATGTTTATGGGGAATGATTGTATTTATGCAAACAATTAAATTCTTTTTTCAATCGGTGATAAGGTTGATCAATTGGAAAAAATATTTGATGTCCCATGTAAACTTACATTCTTCCATTCTGCAATTGATAATGTGAATTCTATTCTTCAAAAATTGGATATGATTTTTGTCCCTTGATGATGTATCCAGATAAGAATCCATATTCCAAAAATCCATTTATAGTGAAAATTATCACATCATAAAAAATAAAATACCCTTTATTGTATGAATAAAAGACATTAACACATGTTTCCCATAGTAATTTCAAATCATCAATCAACAATGAAAGCAACAAATAAATATTGTTTCCTGGATTTTTGGGTCCAGAAATCATCATGCTCATTATAACATATTTTTTCTTCATACATATATGTTTTCAAAATTAGGAAACTTCCAACAAAACAGGACATGAACTATGTTTGGAAACTTTGGACCGGATATGGAATCATTCAATAAGTACACAGTCCCATTTTATGATTTCTAACATCACTTCCAAAATCAAGAAATTGTTTGTCAAATCTCTTCCACTATGGTGAATTAGCAGGACGACGTAAGTTACAATTAGAGATGCACTCATTTAAATGTCATCTTAATATTTTTTCCTCAATTGATTTTGTAAATAGATTCTTAAAATGAAGAATTATTTGAAGGTACCGGCTTTCTTTAGCAGGATATTTGATTTTGGTACATGAGAATGAATCCCAATTAAATTATCAAAATTAAATGAGGGGATTATTGGATAAAAATATTACAAGGAATACAAAATTTATTTTACATGAGGTTAGATGCCAATACCTAAGAATTAATTTGAGTTAACCTTTTCATGCATCTTATAGCGTGGTGTTCCATTTGTAGGAAATTTTTGTAAATATTGATATTCCTTCATATACAACACACAACCATTGGTGCAAGCATTTATCTTTTTATACCCCAATCCCTTTAGGCAAAATATTTGCATCACCTTCTAATTGGAATCTGGAATCCCATTGCCTTCTAAAAGTTACTCTTCTAAACGATCAATAATGTTGGGGAAACTTTTATCACTCCACTCATTTCTTTATTTCAACTTAACTAGTCCCCAAAATATTGATAACACTGTATATTTACTATGGCCTCATAATAATAGTTTCTCATAATTTCCATAAAACTATTCAACAGTTGCTATTTTTTATATATATTTATCAACTAAATCATGAATTAACTATTCAATATGCTCCCCTACCTCATTATGAATATTTATACCAACATTAGATGTTGAATTTTTAGTTCTTTAACCTTCTTAGATCCAGCGTGTAAAATTAAGGCTAAAACCAAAGCAAATGAGATGGTCCTTAATTTATCTAGGGTTTAACATTATTTTATTCAAACACTTCACAAATGGAAATAAAATCAAATAACATTTTTGAATATTTCATTTATAAAATTCCAAGAAGAACCAACTCCTCTTCCATATTCACAAGTGGTTATAAATAAATTTTTCCATCTATGATCCATTCAATACCCAATATCACAATATAATTAGTGAATATATTAAAAAATAAAAATATTTAAAAATATTTATATAAAAATATAAATTTAAAACATAAACACATCAAATAAAAATAATTTTTAATCGGATAAGAAAAATAAAAAATTATTATGATTAAAATAAAAATAATCTTCTAAAGTTATTTATTTTGTGTGATTTGTGTGATTATGATTCAACAGACACCACATTTAATGACCCCATTATAATTTAATAGTAGAAAATCATGATTCTTTAAACTAATATATAGTTTGGTTTTAATTCATTTAATTTTATTTCTATATATATATATGTGTGTGTGTGTGTGTGTGATATTCCAATTAGAAAATCATGATTTTTTCACTATACGTAGGTTTTCCACACCCCATATTATAATATTTAGATGGTTATTTAATTTCATACATTAATGTCCATGGTTGTGTATAATAAATCATTATTTATTTTACTAAGTAATATTATAATATAGGGTGTATAGTTTCCACAAGGTAACTCCTTAGACCCTCACAGCTATCGAAAACATCTTTTTGGTAAAAACAGTATTAAACATTATTTAAAAGGAAATACATTATTTTTAGTCCTAATAAATTAGAATATGATAATATAAAAATTAATAATCAATAATTGATCTTAATTTTACCAAATTAAAATTATACAATTATATATTTTAAATGAATTATTATATATAATGTAAAATACTTTTTATCGAAATATAAGAATTAGAATATAAATTTTATTGCAATATTAATTCAAAATAATATTAAAATTAATTAATTATAATATATTAATTCATATATGGAAATATCATATATTGTTTTAATTGTTTAAAAGTGATCAATTTAATTTATTAATGTCAATTACACAAAATTTTAACATATATTGTTAGAAAAAAATCTAATTATAGTATATAAAATATATATATTTCAAATATACAAATAGTAAATTTTCTATTTTAATATTCTATACATGTGGTTTGTTAATATGATAATTTATTTATTTTCAATCATTTAAAAGGTATTAGTTAATTTTAAATAGTTGTGACATTATATCAGTGTCGCCTATGTCAAATGGTATGGAAGATTGTATTAATTTAACATATGAAAATATGAAGTCATTAAATGTGATTTACACTATATTAATGAAAAATGACACAATATATCATTATCTATTGGATAATATCATCAAATAAATATTTTATCACAATAAACAAACTTTAACAAAAATATTTACAAGAAACAATCAACTTCATACAAATAATTGAAACAATAACTAAAAAATATATCCAAATGATAAATAATTTAACTTAAAAATTAGAAAAAATATAAAAAAATTCAGTGGTCAATGTTCTGCATAATTAATTTATTGCATTATATAAAAATACTGATGGAACTACCCTAGATGATATTACATCGATCAGTGGTATTGAGGAGGTAAATCACCTGAATTAAAAATAATTTAATACACCAACAATTAATGGTTTTATGATTAATTTTAAATATACAATATTGTTGAATTTTTGACATAATTGTCTAACTGGTGCTAGTAGTTGGAAGTGGATATAAAAATTTAGAGAATTTCGATTAAAGTTCATCAGGTAGTGATTAAGGTTAAATTTGGATTTGGATATGATGATTAACTATATATATGATGGTTTACTGATCCATTTATATGATAAGATAGATTTATTTAGATTAAACACCTGATGGTCAAAAAACTATTCTTATCAGTGATGTTAGGATGGGGAAGTGATAATTATTTTAGATCCTAACTATTGCTGAGTTATTCTTGACCTTTATTTTGACAATTGTTGTTGATGAAATTTATGGGATAGGAATTTATATGGTGTGGTGAAATGTGACACCTAATAATGTCATTTTTATGTTTTTATGTATATGGTTTATTTCACATGGGAATAAATTTTTTCACTACGTAAAATTTTGGAAAATTTGTAACTTTTATATGGCCTCATGGATAGGCATAAGGTTTTGGAAACTATGTAGTTTAACCTACATGGAGAAGCCAAATTTGGAAAGTGGCAATCACATTACCACTTTTTATTTTTCTAAACCACGACACTAAACATTGTAACCTTCATAGGTTTGATTTTTTTTTCTTCAGTTTTCTATATTTGGTGATTCTTTAAAATGCAGCCCTTTTTCATTTTCCCCTTCTAAGGAATTTCAGAATTTAATATCATGCTCTTCTAAGATCATCTATGTTGGGTTTATAATGATTTATATTGGTTTCATGTGAAACAGAATCATTGGGGTGGAGGGTGATATATTAAAAAAATAAATAATCATTTCCTATAACCAAGAGATATTATCTTTCATGTGTTATTTATGACTAATTTATTTAATAACTGAAGAAATAAATTCTTGGGATTAGGAAATATCTTTATTGATGATTTATTATCATATAAAAATGCACTTTAGGATTTCTTCCATTGCACTTGTGAGGATACAAGGGTAGAATCCCTCCAGCTGTGATCCAAATGTGCTCTAATGGTCTCTTACCAATACCCATCATTATTTTTGTGCTATTGAAGAAAATAAAATGTCTTGTGTGGTTCATTATTGATCACTCATTCTTCTGTTTTAAAGAAATTTTATCTTGGGTTTATTTTTCTTTAGATGGAGAGAGGAGGAGGAGTTGAGTTTGAATTAATTGTGTGCAAAAAATATCAATTCCCAAACACGGAATTGGATTCAAATTCTTTACAATGTAGGCATAGCCATCTATTTATAGAGATGAGATGTGAGCTAAAAAATTTAATATCACGATATCTATTAAATATAATTATTACCATTAGCGAAATCCCATGGCACATAATTATAATAATATTTTTTGGTGTACCACCTTGCGCAAAATGGTTAAATAATATTTACCTACTCGTAGATAATTATTTTATCCCAAGACATGGTCTTGGTCCGTTAAAAATCCTCTTGAATTTATTGAACACCCAAATAACTATTTTATTCTCCTAAATAAATATTGTTTTAAAAAATAGAATATAAATATTTACTAAATATTCATTAAATAAATATATTTTATTCACTATATGATGTACAAATAGTTATTTAATTTATGAGTTAAATATAACTTAAATAAAATTATTTCCTAATCTTGAGAATAATATTTATTCCATTAAATAAATTCAAATAGAATTTAATTAAAACCAACAAAAACACATAGTGTGTGACCCTCAAGTATTCTTTCTCATTGGAATTAGGTGGGTATGCTTAAATTCCAAGATTAGTATCTAGCAATGGGTGAAGGAACCGAAGAGAAAGAACGTAAACTATCAATGATGAAAATGAAATATTAAAGATCACTGTATAATATAATAACTTTATCACAATATATCATATTGTAGGTTTCCAGATGATGTCATCAACCTATATGCTCGATACATCATTCTTTAACTATCTAAAATATACTCATCGTTACACCATTCCCATGGAATTTAGGGAAACATAACTATTTCAATCAAATAGATTCGATATCAACTTCTATAAATATGGAAGGGAGAAATCCTTCCTTGATTTATCCATCAATAGTATTTCATTCATGATGCACCAAAGGTACCCTACTTCTATCCAACATATGGCATGAATGTTTTAATCATTAAATCTATGTGCATGAGTCATGAAATTAAATAATGTTATTATTAAAGTCTAAAGACCATTACACATGCTTGAAGATGAGAATATTTGATGACAAGAAAACATGATAAATTCCTACTGGTGGGTATGTTCTCATAATCTCCCATCTAGAAAATTACCAGGTGAGAACTTCATGAGAAGAAGTCTATTATTCTTAAAATTACTCGCACCTGATGGTCTGTATACTATATGTCCCATTATAGTATGTCATCCAACCACATAACTTTATTATGTATATTATCATAAATCTTCAAGGTTCTCAACATAGTAGGGAACTACTATGACCTTATCAATGCAATAAATACATTAAGACATTATTACATTAAATTCATGAAGAACAATGAAAAATATTTAATAATATTTTTATTTTAATTTTTAGCACATCAAATATTTATGTAATCAATGTAAAAATAGTTGGTTCTAAGACACCAACTATAAAAAACTCTCACTTGCACTAAATCAAACTACATATGATTTTCTTTCTACTAGACCTCACATGATAATCATTTTTCTGCTGATTCAAGGCTTTATTAATGGGGTACACCATGTTGAATTATATAAAAATACTACTCACTACAACACCACCTATCTAAGAAAAATCTCTCCATAGATGATACTTCTGAAGAATGTTCTTTATCTGCTGATGTGACCTTAGCACTTTTGTGAGAGCAACTGTTGTAGTATCATCACAATAGACTGTGATGGGATCATTTTTGCTAGATTCCACATCAAGCTCTTGGATTAAATTGTGCAGAAAAATTGCTTCTTTTTATGCCTCAAAAGCAGAAATATAATCTGACTCTATTATAGAATCTATGATCACAACCTTCTTTGAGGGCTTCCATCTCACAACACCACCATTAAATGAGAAGATGTATCTCATTTGTGAATTCAATTCATCTAGATCTGTATGGAAACCAGCATCTGTATATCCTCAGATGACAAGTTCCTCATATCCTCCATAAACCAGAAACATATCTTCAGTTTTCCTCAGATACTTAAGGATAGTCCTGACTTCCATCCATTGGCGGTCACCTGGATCATCTTGATGTCTTTCTACCACACATAATTTGCAGGCGACATCTATCCTATTACATGGAATAATATATATGAATGACTGAATTGTTGATGTGTATAGAATACTTGACATTCTATTTCATTAGTCATGGATCTGGGGACAAATTTTCTTGGAGATATGAATTCCATGTGACAATGTAAATAGTCCCCTCTTGGATTGTTCCATACTAAATCTCTTCAATACATTGTCAATGTATGTACTTTGGCTTAGGCTGAGGAACCTCTAGGATCTATCACGATGCATCATGATCCCAAGAATATATCCTTCCTCTCCCAACTCTTTCATGGTAAATAATTTATTCAACCATTCATTAATAGGTTGTAAGACTGATATTTTATTTCCAATAAGTAATATGTCATCAACATATACCACTTATAAAACAATGGCACATCCACTAAACCATTTGTAGGCAAAAGGATCACATTGTTTCTTTATAAAACCAAATTCTATTATGGAATTATCAAAACACATTTTCCATGACCTAGATGCTTTCTTTAATCCATAAGTGGATATTTTCAACTTTTATATCCTACCGGAATCCTTTGGAGTCACAAACCCTTCAGGTTGTGTCATGTAGACATCTTACTGATGGTTCTCATTAAGGAAATATGATTTGACATCCATTTTCCTAATCTCATCGTCATGGTAATATGCAATGGAAAGTAGAATTATAATGGATTTCAGCATTGAAACTGGTGAAAAGATTTTGTGGTAGTTATTTCATTGAGTTTTTTAAACACATATTTGACTATCTACACCTTATAGTAACTAACTTTTCCGTACATGTCCATTTTATTCTTGAATAACCATTTCAAACCAAAGGGATTTACATCCACTAGAAGATCTACCAAAATCTGTACATGGATTTGGTACATGGAATCTAATTCTAAAGTCATGGATTCTTTCCACTTAGAAACATCTATAGCACTTACATATTCCTTATAGGTTTGAGAATCATTATTATCAACTAATAACGATTCACCATCCTTGGTAACTAAAAGGCCATACTATTCAGGTTCTCTAACTAATATTTTACTCCAACATAGTACTTGTGTCTCTATAATATATTGTCCTTCCATTGGGTTTTGTGTAATTTGATTTTGAAACAACTCTTGTGTTTCTTGAGCCCTGACATCCTCAAAGTTCATCTTACTCTTGTTATCTCTTTTGGAGATGGTTTCCCTCTCAAGAAATATGTAGTTTCATTCAACTATAATCTTTTTTTCTAAGGTTTAGTACAAGTAATATCCCATTAATTTCTTAGGTTATCATATAATGTTGCTACAATTTATCAGATTTTTTGTTTATTATTTTTAAATATTATATGGATTATTTTTTAGATGAGGAACTGAGACAGCTTGCAATTCTGAGAACCAGTGTGCCGAGAATAAATTTTGGAACAATATTAAAATATTAATTAACACAAACATGTGGTTTTAATGAAAATGTGAAATAAATACTAAATTATTTCTCGAATAAAAAATATTAGGGCATCGTTGTGATTAGAATTGAGGTTTTAGCCTAGGCGTAACTTAACATTGGTGAGTGCTGGTTGTTTATAAAAAAACTGACGGGTGCATGAAATTAATAAAATAAATTGAGTGAAAGATTTATTTTATATTTCATGAACACAATGACTTTATTCTCTATAAGTATATTGATTTATATTTTTTCCTAAGGTTGGCCTCTAAACCCTAGAGGCGTTGATGATATTGGAGATGAGCATTCTTGGCAGATGATAATAGATCAGGATCGGATCATAGATCATCGCTCCTGCAGAGTTGGAGGATCTCATCAACAGTGACAGTACATCATTTCTTTTTCAAATATTGATAAAAAACCCATATCGGGATTGTGTTCTGGTTTTATTATTCCCCATTCTTAATTTCTGTGATGAACATAAATCAATCGATGAAAAAAATTATTTGTGGATCGATCGTCTTACGATAAGGGTTTTTTTTAAAGTGTTTATGAGGGAGATTACACATGGTTATTCAATAATCCCCATTTATCATTCTTATAGAAATGGATCATGGCTAAAATGAACAATGACAGTGGTTTGTTCCTTAGTGTTGTTCTTTATAATTTTCTCCCTATTTTCTCGTTCATTGTCGGCGACCCCTTGGTTTGTAGTTTGACTACCAACTGATAGATCGATCATTTCACAGGTGATTTTTAGTCAATGATCTAAGATTATAGATATAGACTTAGTGTGATGCATGAGATGTTCTATGGCGATGGCAGAGGATTTATCGAGGCAATTTAGAATCCCTAGATTTTTAGTCTTCAGTCGTCGAAGATGAACCAGATGAACACCTTTTATTTTCAACCATATTCGATTACTAAAGTCTGTTTCACATCGATAGTGAGGCTCAACATAATCAGATATTTATATTTTAGATTGATTGAAACTAAATCTGAATGTGGCGGGGATGTGGATTTGAGTGGGAGAAAGAACCAGGGATTCAGGAAAATCTTAAAACGCACATAATGTAATCCAGGATTACATGGAATGTGGGTCCCTTGGATGTGGTGCTAGGTTTTGGATGAAGTTAAGGATCACATGGCGTGTGACCTCTATCACATGGCGTGTGACCCTCCCTGGATGAATTGGAGTGTACTTCAGAAGTACACGATCATGGGTTGGAGTACACTGGAATTGACCAGCCGTTTACTCCCACATTGAGACAGCTTGGCATACATTGGCCGGTACACAGACACGACTTCAGTACATGTGCACATCCAAGAATCATGGGAAGGGAATCGTGTGTCTCTACATGTCATGTACTCATCCTACACATCGTGTATATGGATACTACATGTCATGTGATTATTTATAAATGGGAATGACTTTGGATAGATGACCATGCCATGTACACACTTGGACATGTTGTGTACTCCCATCAAGAGTGTTTGATGCTCTTTTTTCCCTAGTTTGGACCAGTATAAGTTGTGTACGTTATCTTGGAACATTCCTTGAGGGTATGGTGAGGCATTAAATCTACATCATTGGATTGTTATCCCCTCTAGAGGTCAAGTATTTGATAGATTTTTGGTGTCCCTCTACCATAATGAAGTAAAATACTCTATCATCCCTAGTAGAGTTTGTGGAATTAGCATGAACTCTCTCTTTATGAAATTTATCCACTATCTTTCCAGCCTTATCAGTGTGGGTTCAGGAATCATTAGAATATGATCCCCTACAAAATTGGTTCATCCATATTGGGTTTGTGGTGTCCCCTAGTAGTTCTTAGTGTGACCCCCTCTCTGAGTATCATAGTGTTTCTAAACCAGTATGTGATCTTTGAGTAGGGACCAAATGAGCTGGACCTCTTCATCAAGTGTCTCCAATTATAACAAGTCTCATGGAGTGAGTTCTCCTAGAAGAAATGTTACATCGAGAAGAATCTTGTGGCTGGTAGTTGGTTATGATAGCCTGATGGTGTGGTGTCTTTCCTGAGTATATCTGGGTTCCTTTTATACTTCTTGTATCTGCGATATAGTGTTATATCTTGTATTGAACTGACTGTACTTGGTAATTAATTTTTACTGGTTTTGGGGTGTCTTATATAGTACTATTATACTCACCCTTACAATGGATTTTATCACACGTGTTTTTTCTTTTGAATATGGCAGGCCGTTTTCTAGTTTTCTAAAAGGATAGAGAGTAGGTGGAGAATATCTAGAGTTAGAAACATGGAGGTTCTTTCAGGGAGAGTACCTTTGATTTATTCCTCATCCTTCGAGTAGGTTTGAAACTTTATAGTTTCAGATGGACTTGTATACAGAATATCTTTGTGGTGGGATTGTATTTGTCCATTTTTCCTTTACTTTATCTTGTACTCTATTGTGGGATATTTGATTTATTCAATCATTATTTCAGTTTTTTTAAATTTAATCATTATGTGTCTTGGTTATGTGTGCATGTGTACATATACTTTAGTAAAATTCCTCCCATTTTGGGGATAGTCTTAATCAGTGCAAGTCACTAGCCCCTTGTCTATATGAGGCAAGATTTGGGTAGTAATAGAATTGGCCCCTCTTGGATGGGTGGTAATAGGTACATATTATGCCTCGGGGTGAATTTTTTTCACTTAAAGAGGCCTTAACAAACACTTCAAATCTACACACATGTAAATTTGATAACATGGTTTTTCTTCAACTCCAAAATTTATATGGAATACCATTTATCAATTATTTTGGTACTTGGATTAGTATTTATATTTTTTTTGTAACACATATCCCTAAAATTATAATGGATGACTTGCGTGAATCATCATTGATCTCACCATGTGAAAATTTACGGTTCCTCCATTCTATTACACCATTTCACTGAGGTATGTAGGGAGAAGTCAGTTGGGATAGGATCCAAATATCCCATAAGTAATCAATGAAGTCTTGAAGAAGATATTCTACACCACAGTCTAAGACTATTTTATTAATATTCCTTCCAATATGACTTTTCGAATTCATTCGTATATTCCTTGAATTTATCAAAAGAACATGACATAATCCTAATTTAAAAAACATATCCATATCTAATAAAATCTTCAATAAATGTTATGAATTAAGTGTGCCCACCCCTTACTTCAATAAAAAATGGTCCTCACACATCTGTATGAACTAATTCAAGAAACTATATACCCCTTTCACCTTTACCACTAAATGGGGCTTTTTTATTTTTACTTGTAAACATGTGTGACATGAACCAAGTGGTTTTAGGTCAAATAAATCTAAATATAAAACATGATGAAATTTTATCAGGTTTTTTTCATTTACGTAACCTATCTGGTGATGAAAAAGTTGTGTGTGGTGTGATTAATGTGTCGTAACTTCATTATCAATAACTATTACACGGATCATGTAATCCAACATGTAAGGACAGTTATGTAAAAGTGTCTTACAATAAAAAATGATATCTTTATAAATGAAGGAAAAATTATGTATTTTTTTTAAATGAATCAAACTATATTGAACCTAGATAGAGAAATAATGTCTTTGGTAAATGAAGGAACATAATAACAACCCTTTAATATAATGATCATTTTAGTCAGTAATGGGATGTGGTAGTCCCTTATAGATACAACAACGTGTTTAGATTCGTTGGTTGCTCGAAGATCTACCTCCCCGTAGTCAATTTTTCTGAATCTACATGGTTTCCATATTTGAATACATATATGAGAATGAAAATAATTAGAAAATACCCAATTTGAAGAAAAAGATAAATTCCAATTAATAACAAATGCACCTAAATATTTCCTTGTTTCTTTAGTTGGGTGTGGTGTTTTCTTCTTGTGGCCCTTCTTGCCGCATGATAAATAGACAACATTTTGTTCCATTTCTTTTCCATTGATATTATTCTTATTAGAAGGGTGTGAAGAAGATTTGGTCTCAAATATATTTACATTACCTTTCCATTTGATGACCATAAAGATAGAGGGATTTTTATGCTTCATATATTTATCTACATAACAGAGAAGGATAAGAAGATCTCGTAGAGGATTGTCAATGTTGTTCATATTAAAATTCACAAATATACTAAAGGAAGTTTGAGGGAGTTTTGAAAAAATGAGGTCGATGTCAGTTCTTTGGGGAGATTAAACCCTAGAACCTATAGTCACTCAATATAGCCAATGAGATTGACTACATGGGGCCCAGCTGGGGAACCCTCTGCAAGCTTACTCTAAAAGATATCCATGGAGATCTCAAACTGATCTTGTATATCTCTCTCTTGGTAAATACCACAGAGGTGCTCAAGAATTTTACTCACATATATCTTTTCATCAGACTTTAATAGTTCACTATAAATATAGGAAAGAATCAAACATTGAATTTAAACCAATTCTTTCATATGTTTTTTATAGACTAGGATCTCTTAAACAGTCACCTTTTTAGTAGGAAGATCATGTTTTTTAGGATTCCATAATGTAATATTTCTATTTTGGGTGTGGAATAACCTGAACACAACTAAACCACACCTGGAAGATACAGCAATTGAGGAGATTGACATTATGCAATATTAACCGTATATATAGTTTTTATAACTAATTTTTCATTTTATTCTAAAAATAATAGAGAATATTATTAGTAATTTTCTTGATTATATATTTTTAGAGAAATAGTAAATTAATTTATTTTGTTAAATCTCCGACTATTTTATCATGTCCTAATTTCCCTCACCATTGAACTTGGAATGTATAGTTTTTAGGATATTCTAGTGGAAAGGATCCTTATTCATCATCACATAACCCAAACGAGGGTTGGTCAAGCTATTTTGATGGTATTTTGGTTGGCATGTCTTTTCCATCTGAGGGATTTCATGTCCTTGATCCATTGAGTGGACTCCCAAATCTTGAAATACTGACTTGTATTTTCTCAATTATTGCCACCAAATTATACCAATTCTAGTAAGGGATACTTTTCATGATGTAAAATTGTTAATTCAACCCTAAACCTTCATAATACCTCCCCCTATAAAAGTAAGTGTCCAAAAAAGGGATTCTCAAAGACATAGGTCTATTGAGTTTTGTTCCGAATCAAGTTACAGAATTCTTAGTCAGGCATAATATTAGATTGAGAGATTTTATTTTAATATCCATAAATTTTTACCATTTTTATTCTTTACTTATCTTGTTAATATTTAACTTGATGTTTACATAATTAATTAACCTTTTTGGACAATACATTTACTCATAATAAATTTTATTTAAATTCTCTCTTTTAATATTAATTCATTTACATAATGGGGGTCTTGCATCAATAAATATAATTTTAATTCATTAGACAATAAATAAATAAATTATTACATAACCAGATCTTCTCTAATATAATAGTGGATTAAATGAGTGGAAATTAAATCAACCTATGACCAAGTTGAAATAACTCTTTATGCCAGACTTTTCATGAGGAATAGAGTTCCTCTTGTCCACCTATGTATCACCGAGTTGGTGCCATTATGGTTATGTCTTGAACCGTCTCCACGCACCTTGGGTTGCTCCACTAATTAAAAAGATTTATTACCCACATGCAGGAGAGGGGAACCAAAGGATTGGTTAAAGAGAATTACATAAATAACCTTCGACATGCATATCATACATAATAATAATGGGAGGTATGGCTCTGAGGTCATCTTTTAATTTAATATAAATAATTGTAAAACCATCCAATAAATCTAATTTAGTAAATGAAAACACATACATAGGTCTTGTCCAGGCTCATCATCAGTCGTGCATCCAACGAATATACAAAAGGTAACTGGATAGAATTCATTTCATTATTTGTTCTTTATTATTAATATTAATATTCTTGTATTAATTAAATAATTAATTGATTCATTCCCTTTAATCTTAGTGATCATCCGAACATAATTGGAGATACCCATCAGTTTGGAATTCATATAAAATAAATGGAAAAAACCATTAATTTAATATTTATTACATTAAATTAATTGATCATGTAAAATTAATTTAAACTATTATTAAATTTTCAAACACACAATGGTGTTCCAATCAATAAAATAACATTTTAATGCTGCAATTTTTCAAAATTCAATATAATTTTAATTTTTTCATTAATGGGATAATACATGGCATGTACATCTTGGTATATTCCATGTACCATGGTTATTGTATTTCTAAGACACGTGCTTGTGGATTTGGCGTATTAACTCGTCTAGACTACATAATGCATACATGATATCTACACACCCTGTATCCTTCTTGTCACGTGCTAGGTTGGCCCAGTTGACACGTGGTGGGAAATAAAATCACTGCATATTTTTAATTGATCGACACATTTAGATATAATTCCCTGGGGTATATGGTGTGTGCTTCATATGTATGTTGTGTAACCTATCCTTACTGGCCAAATATTTGGCACTTACTCAATGACATCTGTGGTCATTCTTCATTTTTTCTTAAATCATTATGAAAATTAAACACTGTACGAACATGATTAATATATTTATAATGTGTTACTTCAAATCATATTATATAATGAATAACATAAAATGAAAATATAACCATGATTACCAACAGATCAACAATCAAATAAATAATTATAAATTTAAACGTAACTTCTCTGATACCACTGGTTGGTTTTTGGCACAATGGAAGAATTGTTGTGGAGGGTGATGTATAAAATTTCGTTTAATAATCATTTCCCAAAACCAAGAGTGAGGAAACTATACATCAAATTTTTAATAATTTATTTAATATCTGCAGAAATTAATACCTGGGCTTAGGATCTTTCTTCGTTGCTGATTGTTGATTATCTGAAAATCCCATTCCTGATTTCCTTCATTGGTCTGGTGACAATTCAAAGGTATAATCCCTATAGTGGTGATATACACAGTCTCTAATTGTCTTAGATCAATAAAACTCATTATCTAGGTGAAAGTTCAATGAATCAAATGTATTTCTTGGTTCATTCTAGATCGCTCGTTCTTCAGTCTTGAAGAAATTATATCATGGGTTTCTCATTCTATGGAGGGTGGGAGGGGGATGATTTGAGAGATAATTCTTTATGAAAAATAATTCTATACTTCCAATCGTGGAATTGGTTTCAAATTCATTACACAATAGATATATACATTTATTTATAGTGATGATATTTTCATTACAAAATTTACTTGCACAATAACCATTAAATATAATTATAACCATTAAGGAAAATCCACGCCACATAATAATTTTCTAAATATTATTATTTTGTGTTACACCAACTTGTGAAAAATGTATAAATAATATTTATTGAGTCATAAATAATTTTTCTATTACCATTTAGGTTTTTGATTCGTTTGAACTCCTCTTGTATTTATTGGACACCAAAATAAATATTTTATTCTCTAAAATAAATATTTTATTCAAATTTTTGTAAATAGATATTTATTAAATATTCAATAAAGAAATATTTTTTATTAAAAATATAGTGATTAAATATTAATTTAATTTAAGTGATTAATATAACTTGAATAATATTATACCTCACTCTTGAAAATATTATTTATTCCATTAATTAAATTTAAATAGAATTTAATTTAGGCCAACAGAAACACATAGTGTGTGATCCTCTAAAATTATTTATCATTAGAATTAGGTGTTCATGCATAAAGTCTACGATAACTCTCTTTTAATGGTTCAAGGCACCCAATATATAGAACTTAAGGTCACAACTACGATAACCAAATACAACACTCATTGTGTAATATTACCCCTTTGTCACAATATATCATCAATAATGTTTCATGACGGTGTCATCATTCTATATGCTTAAAACATCATTATCTGACTATCAAAAATAAACTCATCATTACACCATATTAATTGAATTTAGTGTGACAATTCAATTTCAATCAAAGGGATGAGACATCAACTTCTAAAAATATGGAAGGGAAAAATCGTTCTTTGACTTATCCATCAATAACATGTCATTATTGACACACCCAACATACACTACTTCCCTCCTATATATGGCAAGACTTTTTTCATCATCAAATATAATTCCATGAGTCCTGACATGCATTAATGATAATATTAATGTATAAGGACCATTACACATACTCGCAGATAATTAATATATAATTCCACCAAAACATGTAGAATTTTGACAGACAGATCAGTTCTCAAAATATAGAATTTTAGAGATTACCAGGTGAGAACTTTATTACAATAAGTCTCAACTTCTTATGAGTAGTCACATTTGACAATACATATACCATGTGTCTCATCCTAGTATTTTATCCAACCACAGAACTATATAAAGAATATTTTCATATCACTTCTAGGATCTCATCGTAATGGAGAACTATTATGACCTTATTAATGGGACATATACTATAAAACATTATTACATTATTATAATACAAAATAATGAAAAATATGTAATAATATTTTATAGGTAATATTTAATATATCAAATATCCATGTAATAAAAGTAAAAAATTTTGGTTCTAGGACACCAAATCTAATAATTTCTTGGTCTAAATTTATCCTAATAAAATGGATAGGTATCTTACATTATTCATAATTTTTTCTATAAATTTTTATTCTTCCATAATCCTGATGTCAATGGTTCAAATATTTTTAAGTCTAGGGGGTTCTTAATTGAAGACTTAGGTTACTAATGGTTTTTATCCATAAATGATGATTAATCTATTTGTTTCCATTCAAGATGATATCGTCTCAACTCTTGTGGAAGATGTTTATATTAGTTTCAATTTTATTGAACAGTGTGATAAATACATGGTTCTATAAAATTCATTTGTGATCAAAATCAAATATTTATATGATATATAGTTTGTTATTGTCAAATAATATGAATTATTGACTGGGATTTTGTATTAGTAATATGTATGAATTTATTAGTTAAATGGAAATTTGTTATCAAATGGTATTTTATAGATCCTAAGTGTTTGAAAAAATTCCATTTGTTGTTTTATTTATGAAAAAAAATTTATTAATGGATATTTGGGAGAATTTGGATTTATAAAGTATATTGTTACTTTGTTTAAAAAAGCTTCATTATTTTAAATGGGAATTCCTCATTTCTTTAAATTGGATGTGTTTTTTTAATATGGATTACATGTAATATCAATGGTTTATATTGGTTGATGCAATCATTTAGTGATTTCACTTATTTTATTGAGACTATTATTTGATATCATTTTGTGTTCCCTTATATTTTGAAAATGTTTCTCAAAATTTTTTTTATAAGAGGATCTCAATTATTGTAGTTATTGATTTCTTGGAAATATCCAATATAAAATCATGATTGAATGGTGAATTTTATTTTCTAATGTTTAAACTCATATTCTGAACAATTTTTACCCTTTGGTTATTCTTAAGTGCATGTGTTAATTATTTAATGAATATTAATTCATGTTTTGTGGTTTGGGTTAGGGGATCATTATTAAAGTAGTCTGTTTGAGGTGAAATGTATTTGATTGTGTTGTTCTATTACATTTTGGAGATGTGATTGTCATGATATTTTCATTTGATTTATAGTCGCACGCATTTGTTAGATACGACATGAGGATTACAGGAAAACAAAATGGTAATTCATGGAATGTTGTAAAATCTTGTGTAAAAATTTCACACCAACTAGTAAATAGTATTTGGGTGTTATGAACTAACTACGATGTGTCATTGATGAAACTAGTTGCGATTGATTTAAGTCATGTGATGTGTGGAAATTAACCTGTCAAAGTTTTTCTATTTTTAAACATATAGTACATGTCCCAATAGTCCACGTGGAATATTATCAAGTATATATCATTTGTTATGAAACTTTATTTTTTATTCACATATAAATTTATTATCTCTTATTTTGACTGTAGTTTGATGTATGGGTTATTTATGAATGAGCATTAATATTGTTTGGATTTGTCTGTATCTTTATTATCATTTGATTAGGAATTTATATAGTTTGTGATTTATTATGTTTATCCATTGTTATTTTATATTTTTTGAATGTTTTTATTAATGAATATTATTGTAAAATATGGTGAATTTTTTAAATTCACACTATTGTGAAACATTTTAGAATTTTTTTAAACCATGTGATAATTTATTTTTGGAATGAATCATTGAAATAAATAGATAATTATTAACTTTATTTTTTTTGAAACATATTTCATTTTAAAAGTTCATGGTTGATTCATGAAAATACATCACCTTATCATGTACTATTTGAGACATATTTTATAAATGGGGTTATTTTAAAAATTGATATATGGTATTCTATCTATGTTTCCACTTTTTATAATCAAAAAAAGAAATTATTTTTTTGATTACTTTAAAACTATAAGATTTTGTTATTAAAAATTTAATAAACTGGAATTATTCCTGTATTTATCTTTTCTTTGTCTTGTACTCTACATTCGTACATTGTTGGTTATATAGTCTTCGTGATTCATATATATTCTCATGTTATGACATACAATCTAGTTTTCTACCACTCCCCTTTTTGAAATTCGTGATGTTGGTTGGTTTAGTGAAATGAGATTCAAATAGTGTTATTGTGGATTATATCCTTATATTCATGGACCGTTTTTTATATTGTATCATCCATTACATGATCCTAAATAATTTTAGAGCTATTTCTTTTTTTTTGATAGGTAATTTTTTTGTAAAAAATGGTCTCTTTTAAATGAGAAATTTTTTCATATTTTTTTTACATTTTTCATTTTTATTATTCCACATCAAAAAGTCCATTGATCTAAAAAACATAATTTAATTTTTGAAGACTTTAAATTTTATGGAGATCTCATGCTGGGTTACTAATTGGAACATATCGTTAGTCAGTATTTTATTCAAGGTTTTATCATTTCCTTTGGTTCACTTTTGATACCATGGTGCTTATCACTAACCAAGGGTGATCCAAAAAGCGCATTGATCCATATAAAATAATTAGTATGGTGACTTGTTAGGTCAATCAAGGCCATTTCTCCACTTGTTTCTTGGGATATATAAACCATATATGTGTAGATAATTGATTTATGGAAACGGTGGAAATTGTGATACTTGATCTTAGCCCCCACAAATAAGAGAAGAGTGATGGACTAGGAATTATGGGACTCAAGGTTGAACTTATAAATTAATGGATAGATTTATATCCTTTTAGATATATAGAATAATAGTGGGGTGAGTATTCATACTCCATAACTATGTGGGTTCATGGGTGGATGTACATTGTGTAGGATTAAGAGATTGTTT
Source organism: Viscum album (assembly GCA_963277665.1). Classification (NCBI taxonomy): domain Eukaryota; kingdom Viridiplantae; phylum Streptophyta; class Magnoliopsida; order Santalales; family Viscaceae; genus Viscum; species Viscum album. The sequence continues at coordinate 848,036,610 of OY728160.1, read as the reverse complement.
GGTTTGAGAGGATAGACCTATCATCAATTTATAAGTGATAAGGTATTTATAACAAATCTATATTTTAATTTCTATATGGTTTTACATATGAGGATGGTTAAAAAATTATGTTATCATAGAATTATTGTGGGATGAAACACACATTGAGAAATGATATTTTACCCCAATGTGTAACATGTGAATTATGAGACCATTTATGATTTTCAAAACAATAAGTAATAAAGGCGATTGTGGTGGGTGACCCAATCTCGTGTTAACCATATAGGGGGATGGTACAAGGATACTATTATAGTGATATTAAAGTATGGTCATATAAATTTTTTTTTTTTTGAATAGCAGAGGATACCTAAGGAAATATGTTATAGATACCCAATATCAAATAGATCAAAGCTAGTGTCTGTTATTAATTACATTGGCATGATTATAGGTAAACAAATCCCAAAGGACAAAGAGTTTAGTTGTCTTGGTAAACCAGATACATACATGTGTTTTATATTACAAAACAATACACTAATTTCAATATAATAGTTTTATTCCTTCTCAATAAATAACTTCAAGGGTAACTATAATCCATATAGTAGATCTCTACATATCTTACATAGTATGATTCTTGGATTCATAGGAAAATAAAAATAATAATGGTGAGATAAAATGCTCAGTTAGGAAAAAATATATAAGAATAAAAAATGAATCCCTGAGAATAGTCAATATGTAAGGCTAAATAATTGAAAAAACATTCCATGTAATCAATAAACTAATGTGAAGACCATAAAAAATATGTAAGGTTAATAAATAGAAATACATTCCATACAAATAACTTGACACATAAAAATAATTATGGTAAGGAAAAAAACTGAAACACATTCTATCTAAATAACTGAAAATTAAATGTATCCACAGATATGTTGATGAAAAATCTTATGGATGAATAATAACTGAAACTAATATAAGGGAAATGAATAATTATTGGATTCCATGTTTCCTAGTAACATGGTTCCTTTACCGTAAAGAATTTTCAAAAGATGTTTTACAAAATATCAAGTAAAAACCCATATATGGTGGCTATCTAAATGACTCATCCCATGAGACTACTGCTGTATCAAGGGGATATCTATAACTGGGCCCCTCCCATGTTGTACGAGTCAAAAAAATTCTTCATATATCTAATAATTGATTTAACAATGTGCCTTATTAGATATCCTTATGGAGTAAGCCATATGAATTTATGAAAATTTACCCAAATAATCAAATAAAATTAAAATTAAACACCATATAATAATGATATAATATTTAAGAAATGATCATATCCATGATAAATGATATGGTAAAATAGGGGAAACACAATGTTCAATGATCATAGGAAAATGAATATTTCAAGGGGGAAAAATTAATCAATGAAGTGACTTTGAATATTATCCTTGGAAAAATAAGTCATAAACCATCCAAAAGAAGATTAAATATTATATCAATAAAACATACCCCAACTGGAGTAAAATAAGGGTTTTTATTTTTTATTAATGGAAATAATATAAAAGATCTTTTAAAAACATTCATGAGGAAAATATCCTTTTGTTTTGAAAAACCTTTTGAAAAATTATTTCTTTGAACATAAAATTAACAAATTTATTTAAAAATAAAACTTTTAACCATGAAAATTAATCTTTATAGGATTGATGGTGGGTAAATATGTACATATTTTATAATGTAAAAAAGACACCTTCCTTTTGCACTGTAAAAAGGGTTAGAAAATTGCCTTGTTCATTAAGAGACAAGAATATTATTTTGAAAAGATTGGTACAAGACAAAAATGGTAAAAATTTATTTACCAAATTAGTATAAAAACATATTAGAAAATATTTTAACAAAATATGGTTTTTAGAAGAAAATCATGTTCTCTTAATAAAGAGATAAATGAATTCATGTTTTTGTAAAAACATTTTTAAAATGTATTGAGTACCAAAGTGTGAAAAAATGGTATTAATAATTGAAAAAGGTCATGAATTACAAGATTAAAGGAAAATTAAATGTTTTATTGAACGATTTAAATATAATTTGTTCTGATTTAAATTCCATTTAAAGACCATTAATGTTATTATTGTGTAAAATAATAGTTAAACCATCCAAAGTGTCACATACCACATTGAAAAATTTTAAATCATAAACCTAATGGAGGAATAATATAAAATGAAAGTCTTAAATACCATGAATTTAAAATAATTAATGACATAAATTATAAAAATGGGTAGTATATACACCACACAAAATATTTAAGTGGTGAACATGACATTTTTCTCACTGATGTAAAAAGTAAGATTAGAATAACTTAATTGGAGTTTCCTTTCAGGTGAACATCCTTTAACCTCATATATAATAAAAATATTTTTATTTTATACTTTATTGAGAAAAGTTTTAATTTTTATAATTATTTTAATTTCAATTTTTAATTTTTTTTTATATAAAACTACATAAACAATTACGTTTACATTGGGTGTTTTGATGAAATTTGGTTTATGTGTCCAAAAAGGCATTTGTAGGTCAACTATGGCCGAAGTGATCACTATATAACATCTAAAAAATAATAATAATGAAATAATTATCATATTTATAAATAAATAATACTTTTAAAATCAATCATTTAATATGGTTATGGAAAATGAATCAATGTTACGATCACGGAGACGGTAGGATGCACATATGCTCGAGAAACGTCACCATTTTTCGATGAACATTTTGGAAAGTAAGAATATAACACCGTATATTTTGAAAAAGGTCATTATATCATAAATATGATTTTATTTAATCGTATATAATAATATATATAATTTTATTGATGTAAAAGGAAACACATCTTGTTGAGGAGGCAATAGTCCACACGTCTATGAACGACATTATAACTTTTTAATTATGTGAAAGGGTAATAAATAAAATGATATATATATATATATATATTTCAAGAAAGTTAATTGTCTCATTAATATCATATATTTTTTTAGGTCACATATTTTTAATGAAAACCATCATTTATATGTTACATGTATAGTGTGAACGAATCACATCACTTTGAGGGGGTTGTAGTCCACACTTCCTCAAACAATGTTATCATAAAATGTAAGTATATAGTTATGCATAATAAAAGTATTAAAATGTATAAATATATAATAAATATAATATATATCATATATAAATGGTTTTTTATTCATAATTTCCACCCTGATAGGTGGTAATGGAATAATGAACAATTATTATTTCAGGAGGTAGTAGTTCTTCGTACATATAAATAGTATGTTTGTTACCCATTAGATGGAGGTGTGTGTAAGTGTAGGTAAAAACATTAAATAACAACATATTAGTATATTTATTATAATTGTTTTATTATATAATCATGGTAAAATGATAATTCAGTTGTTGTACAAATGAAAATGAAACAAGAGAGGTTGAGGGAAGATATTACCTCTTAACCAGGTAACTTTTTGTGTTTTATACTAAATGGATTCCTTGGAATGATTTATGCCCGAAGGGAGGATTTAAGGTCATGGGTAGGGATTTTTGAAATATATATGGGAAGATATTGGCCTAAAATAAGAGGTTTTAGAGGTATGAGGAATGGGGAGAGGTTGTGGCCTTTTATAAGGGAGGAAAAGGACTCATGTGGTATTTTTGAAAAGAAGTTAGGTTTACCCATATTTTTATCTAAAATAAGTATTAAAAAACCATAAAAACTCAATAATGTAAGCTTAATGGCCTATTTATGTGAATATAATGGTTTTTTACTAGGTTTTAGGTTATTTGGGCCCTTAAGACAAAGGGTTATCCCTTTATTGTGTTTAATTTAACCTTAATAATTGTAAATAATTTTAATTATTTTCACTAATATTTTTTGGTAAAAAACAAAGTTCATACTATGATAAATTAAAAATTATTATAAATAAAATATGGAATCCATTTTTTCTAATTTAAATCATATAAACGGTAGGAATAAATTTAAAATTCATCCTGTAGGTGGGATGATAATGCGAGATTTTAATGTAAAAATGTTTGAAGGATTTCTAGGTTTATATAATTAATTTCAATGTGAAAATGACTCCAATAGATTGAATTGTATTAATTGATAAAAATATTATCTAATTAATCTTTAAAATAAATTTATAGTATTATTAAACTTTATAAATAAATTAGATGAAAAAGAGGGTTTGAACTAAAATTCTGTATTTTTAACTATCCATTAAAAAAATGTTTCAAAAAAATATCAAAAAAAACCCTAACCTAATTATTATGTTTATATTTCAAAAATGAAGTTTATTTTTACAAATAAAATCAATTAAACTATCAAAATTCAGATTTAAAATGTTTTCTCTCTTAAATGGTTCTAAAATTGCCTTTTGAAAATATTTGTTTTTATCTGTAAAATTGTGTTTGAGTTATATTATGCATATCAATAATAATAGATGAATATAAAAACATTAATGAATATGTTACATATATATTTAATTATAATAATTAACTAATTATAATTAATTATGTTTATTAAGACAAGACTCCTTCAGAAGTAAAATAATAATAATATTTCTGTTTATATCCAATTGGTTCTTAGTTTCATATCTCGTTAATTAGTAACCCATGAATCCATTTTATATTTATATAAAGAATATATTTTAATATATTATTTAATACTATTCATAACGGATACTTCATATCTTATTATATAAAATTATAATATTTTAATAATATTTTATTATTCGGTAAAAATCGTTCTTGTTTGTAATGCAAGACATCGAAGATTGTCTCTCTTGGGTGTAATGCCTTCTAACTCCGCATTTCATGCATTGGTATATATATAATATATTTTGAATAGTAAATATATTATTAATTATCTTTATATTATATTCCCTTATCTATATTTTGTTGTGTTTCATACATGCTCTGTATTATACAGTTCTTATGGTAGAATTTCGAGGTGTTATATTCTCCCCACCTTAATTAAATTATGTCCTCGAAATTTAATCCCAATGTTGATGATTTATTTTTTTATATTTTCTATGTTGAAATCCCATATCTTGATAGGGGTTTATAAGTAATCCTTTATAAAATACATAATTTAAAGTACAAAGGTCACATGGAAAACCATTTAATTAGGTCGGTAAATAGGACAACATTATTAGAAAGTTGAGATATGTACCTGGAGGAAAAACATAAATATTTATATAGAGTGATTGAAGTCATAAATAAAAAAAATTAAATTATCAATATGAATATGGGGCACTAAAAACCATAAATATACGATTATTTGAAAGTCCATGAGATCAATAAAAACTAAGGTATTTTGACAATATTTTATTTTTAAATCATTTTATTAATGTTAGGTAATTATTTTACTAACCAAGAATATAATGAAATATCTTATATTTATAGGTTTGAATTTCATATGAACAATTCCAATTTTTTTGTGCTTTGATTGAATTCCAATTAATCCCTTTTTGGTACCTAATGCACTAAAAGAAATTTTCATGGATCATATAGCCTAAATATGACTGACATGTCTAAATATTTTTCTTTAACTACCATCCAACAACCATTGTGGTTCATAGATTAATCTCTAATACCCAAAAGTTATACATTGGTTCATCATTAATATTTATTCATCAAATTTTTTAACTGAAAACAATGAAAAATTAATCAAGACATTATGTAGGTAAGTGGTTGGCATGAAACCCTTATCGTCCTTAAGTCATAATTTCAAGACCCATGTCCTTGCCGAATTTGATTGGTTTTCACCCAGATTGCAGGTTTTCCTTTTCTAACACAATAGTATTATAATTTAAAAAATAAATATAAGGGACATCCTTGAAATTTAATCATTTAATATACTCTTAACTATTGTTTTCAATACATTATCAATACATAAATACTTCATTAATTTTATTTTTATATAGGTCCTTCCATGATCAAATGTTTATCCACAATATAATTTCCAGGATTTCTAAATCATGAAAACATGTCCTGAATATAAAAAATATTAGGTTTAACCTAGGTAATTTGTTTTCAAAATCCTTCATAATTATTTTGAAATAAAATTTTCCTTATCCTAAGCATATCTCCCTTGAGTTTCAAAAAAAAGCGTGTAGTAAGGCCCATTATCATGTACTAGGATACCCTGGGTCAAGATCAGAACACCTTGTTGGGGTTATTACTCATAGATACATCTGTTCCAGATCCATGTCCACTTGTAGTATCCAGGAATAGATTTACTTATAATAATACCCTCATAATCTCTATAATACCAATATTCTAGGATGTTATTCTATACTTATCCTCAAATATCGCCATAGGGTTTTGTTCTCTAACCTATGTTTTCCTAAATCTAGTTTCCAAGGATTCTAATAAACATTTATGATACTAACTATAGCGACCCAACCTAAGATAGTCTGAATCCATTGTCTTCTATCAATTATATTGGCATGATTATAAGGAATCAAATCCCAATGCACCAAGAGTTCAGTAGTATTTGAAAACCAGATACATAAATGAATCTTGTATTAAAAAATAATACACTAATTATAATATATTTTTTTCTTCTTTCTAAATTAATTAATTCAAGGATAACTCTAATCCATATTGTAAATATATTCATATATTCTATAGTATTCTTCTTAGATTCCTGGGGAATGAAACATAATAAGGGTGTGATAATGTTATTAGTAAGGGAAAATTATTTATAAATAAAAAATGAATCAATTATAATAGTAAATATTGAGAGGTAAATAATTTATCACTCATTCCATGTGATCAATAAATTATATTTAAGTGAATAAACAATATGGATTGGTATTAACTAGAAACACATGACATCCATATAACTAGATAAGTAAAAATAAATATTTAAAGTTAAGAAACTAAAAAACATGCCATATAAATAATTGAAAATGATGTGTATCCATATATATGTCGATGAAAAATACCATCGATAAATAATAATAGAAACTGATATGAGGAAAGTGATTGATTATTGGATGTCATGTTTCCTAGGTATATTGTACATTTTCCTGCAAAACCACTCAGAAGAGGGTTTACAAAATATCAGGTAAAAACTATATAAGGTGGCTATCTAAATGACTCGTACAATGAGATGACTGATTCATCAAGGGGATATCTACAATCAGGCCCCACCTATGTCGTACCAGTCCAAAATATTCCTCTTATATCTGATAATTGTTTTAACAATGTGCCTTATCAAATATTTGAATGGGGTAAGAGAAACAAATTTATCAGTATTTACCAAAATAATCAAGTCACATTCAAAGTAAACACCATATAATAATGTTATATAATTTAAGAAATTAACATATCCATTATAAATGATATTTTAAAGCTGGTGAAATTTGATGTTTAATGATCATGGGAAACTGATTATTTCTAGGTGAAAAAAGGAATAAAATAAGTGAATGTGAGTACTATACTAATCCAAATCAATCATAAACAGTCCAGAGAAAGATTAAGTATGGTATCAATAAAACATACCTCAAGTGGAGTAAAATGAAGGGTTGTTGTTGTGGATGAATGGGAATATTATAAAAAGATATTTTAAAAACATTCCTGAGGAAAATATCTTTTTTTTAGAAAATTTTTGAAAATCCATTTCATGGAAAATAAAATTAAAAAACATTTTCTTTATAAATTTTTATTTTAAAAATGAAAATTAATATTTTTAGAAATGACAACAGATAAAGCATTACATTTCATATGAGGAAAGAAGAAAACATCCTTTTTCCAGGTAAAAATTGTTAAAAAAATGCCTTATTCAGAAGGAGGAAATAAGATTCCTTTTACGAAATTGGTAAAATAAAAAAATGGTAAAATATCTTTAAAAAAAATTTAAAAACATTTTTGAAAAAAAATAATAAAATATGGTTTTTGGAAGAAAACCACTTCTCCGACTAAAGAGAGAAATGAAGTCGAGTTTTCTAAAAAATCTAAAATCATTTTGAGTACCAATGAGTGGTATAATGTTAACAATACATGAAAAAGGTCACTAATTACCATTATAGATTAAAATTAGAGGTCTTATTGAACAATGGTAATATAATTTCCTCGAATTAAAATACCATTGAAATATAATTAAAGATATTTTTGAAGAAAATAATATTTAAACATTCAAAATTGTCTCATACCACCTTGAAACATTTTAAAGTGCAATCATCATGAATTAATAATTTTAAATTAATGTTATAAATATGATGAATAAGATTTAATTCAAGATATCATATGTAAAAATTGGCATTAGATACACCACACAAAATATGTATGTGTCAACCATGAATATTTTCTCATGGATGTAAAATTTGAGATGAGAATCTCTTACCTTCAGTTTCCTTTCAGGTGAACATCCTTTAACATCTTGCATAATAAAATTATTCTAATTTTATAATATCTTGAGAAATGTTTTCATGCTTATCATTAATTTTATTTGTATTTTTATATTTTTTATTAAACTACATAAAAATTTTAAAAAACATCTACTGTTTTGACCAAATTTACATTATATGTCAAAAACAGATTTGGTAGGTCAACTATGGCCAAAGGGGTCATTATATAACATCTAAAAAATAATAATCATGACACAATTATAGAATTTATACATAAATTATACTTTTAAAGTCAATCATTAAACATGGTTGTGAAAAATGAATTAACATTACAATCACAATGACAGTAGGTTGTTTGTACGATAAGTAATGTTCCCATTTTTCAATGATTATTATGGAAAGAATAGGGGTAACCCTATATCCTTTCATAATGACCATTATATAATAAATACCATTTTATTTAATTAAATATACATATATATTTATATTTTCTGATGTAAAAGTTATCGAATCATGTCGAAGGAGAGGAAGTTTACACATCCATGAACGACATTATCACATTTTTAAGTGCATGAATAGGTAATAAAGAAAATTATTTATATATAATATATTTATAAAAGGTAATTATTACATGAATATAATATATAGTTTTTATGTAACATATTTTTAATTAAATATATACTTTATATGTTCTATGTATAGTGTGAACGAATCACATCGCTTTGAGGGGGTGGTAGTCCACACTTCATCAAATTATGTTATCATAAAATGGAAAGTATTAGTGGTATATGTAATAATAGTATTACATAAGTATAAAAAAATAATAAATATCAAAAATATCATATATAAATATAGTTTCATCGTAATGGACTCCCTGATATGTGGTAAAGGAAAAAATGAATAATCATCGTTTCGTGAGGTAGTTGTTCACCGTACACAGAAACAGAATGTTCATTACTAATTAGATAGAGGTGATTGTAATATTAGTTCAAATTTTTTTTATAAAAACATACTAGAATATTTATGATACAATTTTTTATATAATTATTGAATAAATAGATTTTAGGGGGTGGATAGTAGAAATGAATCAAGAGATCTTGAGAGAATACATTACCTCTTAATCAGGTAACTTCTTTTGGATTGTATCAAAAGAATTACTTGGAAGGATTTATACCAAAATGGGGGATTTATTGTTGAGGGTAGGGATATTTGGATGATATATAGGTATATATTTTCTGATCCAATGTGGTTTTAGAGGTGTGAGTAATCGGGAGAGGTGTTGACCTTTTATAAGGGTGGAAAATGACTCACTTTGTGTTTTTGAAGAAAAAGTAGGTGTACGGAATTTTTTACCTAAACAAGCCTTCCAAAAACCCATAACACACAATAAATGATGGTTAATAGACGAATTATGTTCATAAAATTGTTTTTATACATGTATCTAGGTCATTTGGGCCCTTAAGGTAAATGTTTAGTCTTTTAAAAGCATAATTTTACCTTAATAATTTTAATACATTTTAATTATTTTCACATATATTATTTAAAAAAATTATAATTAGAAATTATAAATTATGATGATTCTAAATATTCAATTTATTTTAACAAATTATAATCATATAGTTGGAAGAAATTAATTTAAGATTCATCCCACAAATGAGACGACAATATCGGTTTTTAAAGTAAAGACATCCGAAAGATTGATTTGCTTTTATAAATAATTACAAAGTGAAAATTAATAAAAGAAATAAATTATATTAATTTATAAAAATATGATACGAATAAACATTAAAACAAATTAAATTATAATTGAACCTTATAAATAAATTAGATGAAAAAGAAGTTTTGAAACTCTCCATTAAAAATGAAATGTTTCAGAAAAATATAAATATTTCACTCTAACTTAAGTATTATTTTTAGATTTCAATGATGAAGTTTATTTTTAAATATTAATTTAATTAATGTTTCAACATACATATCTAAAATGTGTTTGTCATTAAAAGGTTGTAAAATTTCCTTTATAAAAATATAGGTTTGTATGTGTGAAATTTGGATTGTTTTTATCTTATGCGTATCAAACATAAGGAATTAATATATAAAAAATTGATTGAATATATATCATATTTGTTTAATTTAAATATTTAACTCATTTTAAGTAATTTTGTGTATTAAGACAAAACTCCATTAAAAGCCTAAAAAATACTAATATTTATCTTTATATCAAATTGGTTCTTATTTTCATTTCTCATTAATTGGTGACCCATGAATCCATTTTATAATTATATAAAAAATATATTTTCATAAGATAGATAATTATATTCATATATGATAGTTTACATCTTTTATATTAAATTATAAGATTCTAATAGTATATTATTGTTTGAAAAAACTCGGTCTTGTGTGAAATGCAAGCCAATGAAGATGGTCTCTCTTGCATATAACACACACTAACATGGAGTTTATTGCATGAAAATATATAGAATATTTTTTGAATAGTTAATATATTATAAAGTATCTAGATATTATATTCTCTTATGTTCTTGGTGTCTCTTGTCATACACACTCTCGAATACAGGGTTCATACTGTATAATTTCGGGGTGTTACATGTGTGATGGGATTTGATTGTATTATTCCATTTATAAAAACGAAATACCTTGAGTAAAGGATTTTTCCACCTCAATATAGATGTTTATAGAGTTACTATTGGTATTATATATAATAGTTTCTAATTAATTTTGATATCTATTTATATAGATGTAAATTCTATGAATCTAGTTTGGTTTATAAAATGCCAATTTCATTGTTTTTTGTTTGGCTATTTTGGGGAAGGAGATTCTATAGATATTTTTCTGGAAAATTGATATATATGAGTCTTTTAAAACACTAATATATTATGTATAAATTTTTTAGTGGCATTTTTTTAGATTTAACAGTATTTTTCCTCCCAAAAAATTAAAAGGTGATAACGGCAGTATGAAATGCCGCTATACTCTCGACATTTTTTGGGAGTAGAAACTGCTGATAAAAGTTAAAAAACAACAACTAAAAATTTTTCTATGACTTTTTCTAGAATCCACTAATAAATGTATTGAAGTGACACAAGCTGGATACTGACACCAACATTAGTGGCGGTTTCAATCCCCACCACAAAAAAAAACACTGCCATCAGTTGTTTTTTTGTAGGGAAAGATAATACTAGCATTATCATATTACATTAGAGTATTTAAGAACATTTTTGTGAATTTATTCCCTCAAAAAATATTAAGGATGAATTTAGGATAGACATGTGACATCCATTGTTTCAAGATGACACCTATAAGAATTGACGAAATCAACACATGTGGAAGATGTTGGGAATAACCTATTGATCATGACAATATAATGGGTGTTAGAGCTGAGAAGATTATGGACATATTTTGGATATTGAATCAAGTTATGATTAATATCCTTATCCATATGTGGAAATAAAATAGGATATAATCATACATGAAGGATCTTATGATTGTTCCTAACCAACAATCTCAAGTTAGGAAAAAATATTATCCTCACTAAATTTCATATAAATTAGAAAAAAGTGGTGTTTTATGAATTATTTGGTGATAAATACCAAGGAAGGAAAAAAGAGTCAACATCCCACATGCTAAGAATGAGGTATTAATCACATTGGTAAATGATTAAAGGTAATGGGAGTTTGAATCAAGAGTGGAGAAAACAACCATCATTTTTATAATTCAATGGGTAACAAGGGATCTAATAATATACATTGGTTTAACTATAAAAAGATGTGGAATTATGGAAATTATTTTCCAAAGAATCAATAACCCTAATAATTTTTTTGATATAATGAGATAAGTTTTTTCCATCTATCCAATAGATAACTGAAGTGGTCTTACAATAGCATGATGGGATTTCATGATCCCAATGGGCTAAAAATAATGCTTGGGCTTCACAAAAACAAATTTGGGAACATTTTTTCCTAATAATCAGAGTAAATGTGGTATAAATAACTAAAAAAACTATAATGAACCATCTATATATAGTACGTATGTGAAAAAAATGAAAAGATATATAAAGAATAAATAATCAATATAGAATAAAACTATTAAATTGCACTATAAAAAACCTCCCTCACCATGAGGTTTCCCTCCCTTGCAAGAAAATGATTCAAACTTGATTCCATTACTTCATAGACTAGTAGATAATGCTAACCTACATCATTAGATATTAGTAAAAGAATAATTTTAAAAATTATATCAATTAAAGTTCCACAACCCAGATAATCTAGGAAATTAAAATTAGATCTTACAAATGATAATTAATAGTCTTAGGTAGAAGGATTATATAAAATAAAAAATATCATTGGATAAATCATTACCCACAATAGTATCTAGGAAACTGAACAATGTACTTGAAACTATGATAAAATAGTAATGAACACATAAGAACATAGTAGACCACTACGTCCCACTGAATCTATAGAAATCCTATAGTAAAAGAGTTTATAAACTTTTTGTTTGAAACATAATGTATAAAGTAGGTTTTTACATGCATTATAAAACCAAACCACATACACACTTTGATACTAATATCCATTTTATAAAATAAAAGATAGGATAATTAAACATTTTAAATTTAAATTTAAGAGGAAAAACAAGAAAAAAACCCCCCTTTCAGTCATCTATTTAAAATCCCATTTACATTAATAGTTATAAGGAAAACCCTTTCCTTTAAACTCTTAAATAAATCATATCCATTTTATTTTTTCAAATATTACATCAACACCATTTATCAAACAACCCATTTGAAATTCATAATGTGTTGCATGAACCATATGAAGACACAAAACGTCAAGGAATAAAAATCATGTAATATTTTTTATATGATCAATCAAACTAGGGAAACATAATCGAATCATAAAAAATATCACCAAAGTTCCCAAAATGAACAAATTTCATGATCATCATCCCTAATATATAGTAAAACATCATTTTAACTTGAGAAAATGAACATAATCTTGCACTATTATACCTTTCCACACCCTTGGATGTTCCACTAATCTATCTGAAGAGAATTTTCCTAGAACACCTTAATCCTTAAAATAATTAAAGATAACATCCCTGAAACTCCAACTCTCATGTGATCATATAAATCAAGGGTTGGTAGTATAAGGGCCTCATACTCCTTCAAGTATAACAATCTCTTAGTTTCCAGACAACGTCTCCATAGTTAACCCACTATCGCATTAGGTTCTCCCAGACACGTCTCACATAATATCTACCAATGATAATCATGATAAGAAAAGAAAGAAGGTAGAAAATCAAAAATTACATGAATAAAATGTAAAAAAATTAGAAATACACCACACCACACCTCCTTTACCCTCACAAATAATGAGTCTCACACTCAAAAATATAATAAAAATACACTCATGCATCAAAAGGAATATCCCCTCATGGGATCATAAGCCATAATGGGATCAAATAAACCAAATGGGTTTATGTGGGTACCACACCATTCAAAAATCCATTTTAATTTTTCAAATGGTCCTTTAAAACACCCTAATCGGTATGTTCAGACACGCACAGAATTCTTAACGTTATTGAAAGAATTTTTTCAAATACCACAACAATATCAATCATTCAAAACATTGTTAAAAATCTAGGCTCAAACCCATTTAGAAATACTAGTTCAAAATTCCCCTTGAACTAAAAGTTTAAATAATCCTTTTAATGTAATGTTATCAAAAAACTCTTTGAAATTTGATTTTGAAATCCAGCAAACCAACAAAACTTCTATAACAAATTAGGCAATAAAGACAAATTAAACAATGTACATCACCCCTTTTTACAAAAACAATCTTTCATTTTAAAGGGTATTTCAAAACACCTTATGTCCCAGGGGCTCAAAATCATTCTCAAGAGGTAAAATCCCATTTTTTTATAAAATAAGACATTAAAATAAATTTTAAAAATTTTAACAATAGAATCAACATAAATTTTTTTTAAAAAAAATATTTAAATTGTAACATCATATGTGTTTTTAGAATAATACTTTTTCAAATTTATTAAAATTTATGAATTTTATAGTAATTTTTCCTTAAATGGGTGATGTGTTTGATTGTGTACTCGACAAGCGACAATGTGTTTCTCCAAAATCGTATGTTACACACAAGATTAAGATAAATTGAAAAATAATACATTGTTAGTATTATTATTTTAAATGGTAGTTATCAACTAGATGGTTTTTAGTGGTAATGAATAGAGGAAACTATGTTATGCTTAAAAATATCTATTTTTTTTCTTTGTTCTAAAGAATTCTATAGACTTAAAATTAGAATAAATCCAATTTTAAGCATAAAATACTCTAATATTATAAAAGGTAGATTTACAGCCATTGAGTGAAGAACTATTCTTAAATATAATTTTTCTCAATTTAATATGTTCTATTTGAAAAAAGAAACTTCTTATTTAGAATGATAACATAAAAATTCACTTTGGCTTAATTTTTGGCGTGTTTTTGATAAAATTCATTTTTTAATTAATAGTGAAACAATAATGCATGTTAATTCAAAACATCCTTTTTTTCAAATTTAATTATATAGTTAGTTTATTATTTTAATTCATTTTAAATTATAATTAAATAAATTTTCTAACATTAAATCAAATTTTGTTCATTGGAAGATATTTCACATTGAAATTAGATATAGACGCATGTCAATCTTTTGTTTCATTTTACTTTTAAAAAACATTTTTTATCATTTTACTATAGAAAATAATTTCAAATTACTTACAAAATATTCTATGTTTTGAATTTGGGAAAATGGATTCCATATTTGGAATATAAATTTCTAAATTATGTAAATATGTTCTTTTTATTTTTTGGACATTATGAGTAGTAACTTTAGTAATAATTTTAATTACCGCGATTAAGGGTAAATCAAGTAATTAAAGGTGAAAATAATATTATAATAGTATACAAATATCCTAAAACTTTCCCTAATTTTATTGGATGAGTGTATCCCGACAATGAAAATCCTTGGGTCTAATTTAGGATCTCTTGGAACCACTTGGATGTGATTATAGCACTTATAAACTTTTTATTTAAAATAATGACCAAGATTCCACAATCTTGTCTCTCCTAACTAAAACAATTTTAATATGGGTTTTGAAAAGTCATATCTTCAACTATAAATATTATTTATAAATATACAATTTTTACCAACAATATGGTAATTTATTTTTAATATTTAGGAAATAATTAATTAAATTAAATAGTTACCCAAAGATAATGTTGTAATTCATTAACTAATTAAATAATCAAATAAATTATATTATAAATAATAATGTAAATTTTATATAACATAATTTATGACAAAAATGAATTTTACGTAAACTGTATGAATTTTCTTTTCTGATTTAAAGGAGTTTTTTCAATCTTAACTTCCTCTTATGATATTTTTAAAAGTCAACAAATGAATAGAGCCAAAATTGAAACTATTGGTATTTTAAATTATAAAATATTTTATTAAATGATATTAAATTCGAAAAAATATAATATTTATAATTCCAAATATTTCATAAATGGAACTTTTTTAGGTCATTTGACATGTTATATTAGTTACATTAACCCACAAATTGTAATAATAATATAATATCATGGTAAGATTAAAAAGGGTAAAATATGGGTTAAACTAAACAGATAAGGATTAAAATATATTAAAAAAAATTCTAATTTTTATTTTATGATGTTAATTCAACCCAATATCATCTTATATTTGAAATAAATTATTTTGGATCTATTTGGAACTGAAAGTGAATTCATATTAATTTAATATTTTTTGAGTTTCCATTATTGTCCCTACCCACTCCAATAAAAAGGTACACTCACTTACCTAAAACTCACACATAAAAATACTTTTATATCATCCAATATCTTCCCAAAACTCTTTATAAAATCCATATCCACTCTCTTGGGACCATAGTTTAGTAATAACACCCTTTTAGAGGTGTTAAGATGTTCTTCAAAAGTGATCAACCGAAGATGAGGTATCGTTTTTAGGTGTTTCGGTTTTATTTCTTCTTACACTTCCTCTAAATCTTATTATTCTAAGATAAACTAATAAATACAGTATCCTTAATATAATGAGATGTTATTATGTTTATTTATCACCTAAATTAATCTCCAATTTCATCAAATGGGAAATAAACATTTTGTTCGTGTGAATGGAAGATTAGAACTTCACAAACTGATATAGTTCATTTTCCATTACCATCTAACAAGACTGGTAATAATGAAGTAATGAATGTTTATATAAGGCCCTGGCAATAAACCTTACTTAATATTTAATTAAATTAATAATTCACATTGAGGATCTTTTCAGGTTTAGTGTTTTAGAGAATTAGATCATAAATCATGCATTACATTCCACATTTAAACAAGGTGGTTACATAAAATACAATATTCATTTTTTTCCCATCAAAGGAAACATATTTAAGATAAAACATGGATTCTTTCTTGACACTTCCTTGACACTATCATCATATCATGTACCATTCCCTTTACCTGTGAAAAACATTTCAAAAAATTTGGGATGAGCATAAAAAGCTCAGTAAGGGATGTAAAAATATGGAAAGGAAACATGAGTACATGTATAAATAATAATCAATGAAATCATACTTTACTCATAAAACATAATCACTTTCACATACCTCATCAAATCATGAATAAATCATAGAAATCATAAGACATAAAGGTAACATTAGGAATTCATAACATTCTTACGTAGGGAGTAACCCTCTTGGTTACGTTTGGAATACCCATCACAGTATATTCCCTAAATCTCTTCGAATAAACCTTAACGTTTAACTCCTTCACATTACCCAATGCATTGGAGAGCTATATTTGGCTCACACACCCTTACTTTATCACGGAACCACCCGTCTTCATAACAATTCCCAAGAACCATAACATAATCGTATCACATAAAACATACATAAAGGAAACATAACATTTCTACATTTCAATCACTAGATTCCAATACAACACATTGATATAATAAAAACATTATGAAAACCATTTTCAATACCAAAATAAATTAAAAGTAAAACATGGTATTTATTTTTCATTTTGAAAAAAAAGTTATAGCTTGTAGAGGAAGCCTAAACTCAAATAATGGTCACGGTGGCGGAGAAGTCATTGTCGCCGCATACGTATGACAAAAACATTCCCTTTTTTCATTTAGTAAAACGCTTCGAATACAAAATATTCCTTTTGGAAAAATGTAAAAGTCGAAGGGGTTTATACACCATATAAAAGAAGGTTGTGTATAAAACAAAATATGCCTCATTGAAAGGATATTGAGACGAAGTCCCATACCTCGGGTCCGACTTGACTCGATCGCTCTTTAATCTCCTGAAAAATAAACTTGAGTTAATTTCTACTTGCTTAAGAACCTTTTTATTCAAGTTAATTGTTCCTTTTATATCACTTATTACAATTTTATTAACACTATGTAATTATTTATGTTAATAATGGTCGTTTTGTCGATCATTGGTACTTGAGTCAAAAATAAACTCTTTATAATTACAAGTTGTTCATGGGGTAAAATATCTATTATATACAGAATTATATTCATGATTTAGATATCATATATATCATATATATCCAGTATATACATGAATTTATAATATTATATAACATTTAGAGGTAAGAAATGAAATGCACCGTTCATGGAGACGGTAAGTCGTACGTACACATGAACGCAACTTTCATTTATATTTCTTACTTAATGGAGTGAAATCATAATGATATAAAGGTATATTATAATTCCATTATAATATCATATATAATATCATATATAATATCATTAAATCTATCCTTTATACGTACCACATATGATATTGACGAATCAAATCACTTTGAGGGGGTGGTAATCCGCACTTCCTATAATGAAATTATCTTGTTTACCCATAATAGAAACCATAAAGGTATGCCAAAAATGAAAAATACAGAAGCAAAAGAAAAACATAAAAATAATATATATCATATATAAATAGAGTGACATCTTAATGGCCACCATTAAAGGTGTTAAAAGAAGATTGAACAATCATCGTTTCGTGAGGCAGAAATTCGCCAACCACAGAAATAGTATGTTCTTTAACCATTAGACGGAGGTGTGTGTAAGTGTAGCTCGAATACTTCTCATAAAAATATCCTAGTATATTTAAGATACTTTTTTTGTTACAAAATAAATAAATAAAAATAGTTTAGGGGGTTGGAGAAGCAAAATAAAACAAAAGAACACTAGGGAAGACATTACCTTTAAAACGGGTAACTCTTTTTGATTTGAGCTCAAAGGCTTCCTTGGGAAGACTTCTGACCAAAGTACAGAGTCTAGTAGTAAGAGAGGGATGTGGAGAGACAAAATAGGTAGGGGTTGGCCGATCCAAAGGCTTGAGGGGTGTGGGTAAGGTGGTAGAGGTGGGGTCCTTTTATAAGAGGAGATGAGGGGCACTTTTGGAAAGTTATAAAAGGATACATTATTATAAAATGATTTTCGAATTTTAAAGGGCCTAAAATTATATATTTTTAGGATAAGGTGATAAGATTTATAAATACACCCATACAATAGGTTTTTGACATGTTTAGGTCTTATATTTTACATTATCTTTTCATTTTATTTAAATCGTTAAATAATGAGGTAATCGCTGCATCACCATGGTGTCATAAATAATTTAATTTATTTAATGTATTAAAATTAAAAAAAAAATATCATGATGTGGGAAATACTTTTATCTTTATAATGAATATTTATAGTAAAAAATATGACTTTTATAACCCCATTTAAATATTGGTTTAGTAAAACAACTCATGTTTGTGACATTTTTATTTTAACTTTAAATAAAAATTTATTTATGTCATTTTCCTACCAAAGTGGATCCATGGGGTCCCCAAGTTGACCCATGGATTTTCATGGTCGGACATGACACACCCAATGAGGGTAGGACATGTGTCTAGGTCATTTCATATTATTAAAACATTATTTTTACCTTAAATTGCACTAATTATCTTTAATCGCGATTAATAAAACTTAAAAGTTACTATTCACCCAAAAAATTATTTTAATCTCATTGAACCACATTTTACTTCTTAATGAAAACCATGTATGTCATAATTTTGAAAATACAATCACAGAAGTGGTAAAGTTTCATTTAAACAAAAAATCAATCTCTTTAACAACCACTTAGTGGTTTCACTATTCATCAAAAATTGAAGTTTTTCAGAAAAATACCAAAAATTCACCCTAAGCTATATTTGATATTCCAAATTCAATAATGATTTATATTTTACAAAATTCCTAACATATAAGGTGAATTAATTAATTTAATAATTAATTCCTGCTGTCAAAACAAATAGCGTGTTTTTATGAAACAAAAAGTATCAAAAGATTGACACTAGTTTAAGTCCAATTTCAGAGTGAAATTAATTCCAATGACCACAATTGGTTTAAATGGTAAAAATATATTCTAATTGTACCTTAAACCCAATTCAAAATATAATATAATAATATAAATAAATTATTTTAAAAAAGGTTTTGAATTAAAATACAACATTTTCACTATTCATTATAAAATGAACTTTATCAGAAAAATACCAAAAATTTACACAAAGTATATTTTGATGTCCCGATTCTAAAGAAGAGTTTTATTTGGTCCAATAGAATTTATAAGAGTGAACAAAACTATATTTAAAGAGGTTTCTCCATCAAAAGGTGATAGTTCGACCTTTTAGTGAATATTTGAGTATCTATACCAAAAAATTGAATTATTTTCTTATTTTAAGCCTTTATCTTTTATTGGATAAATGTAAAAACATTTAAAAAACATATATAATCATAATTTAGTTATTTCTACTTATTCCCGCTAATACAATGGATACGTGTTAGCTACCATTAAAAAAATATTATTATATTACTAATGTGCAACGTAAGATTTCAAAGAAACTCGTTGTTGCGTATCGGACACGCTATCGAACATAGCAACCCCTTTAAAGTAAAATTAATATTAAATTCGCAAATATTAATAAATATGAAAAATTATTATTCTTTATTTACCTGGGATGTTACAGTTAAAATATGATATTAATGAAATTTTTATTATTTTAAAATAATAATATTTCAAATATGTTATTACCTTCCATGCACGTAGAAACGATAATGTCATTTGTGCGAACGTGTGATCTATCAACCCAACGTAGTGATGTGAACAATTTTTATTCACCACATAAGTTTTATGATATATATATATATATATATAATTATATTTAAATTATTATTATGATTTAAATAAAATTAAGATCATTCTATAAATATAAAATAACAATTACCTTATTTCCATAATGATCAATAAAAAATGGTAACGTTATTCATGCGTACGTACACCCTACCGTCTACATGATTATAAAGTTCATATTTTTTCATACCACAGATGAATAGTTTGATTTGAAAAGTATAATTGACTTAAAAAATTTATTATTATTTCATGAATATCATTCTTCTGATGATGGACTTATGGCCACATGTTCTATTGACATCAAGCCATGTTCATTTTCGACTCAAGTACCAAATATCGACAAAACGTCTGATATGAACATACTTAATTATAAAAAATTTATTACATGGAAATAAGTGATATAAAAGGAGTAATAAACATGAAAAAATTTCTCATGAAGGTATAAATTAAACTAATTTTGTTATTCAGAAACATAACGATTGTATGTGACATGTCAGAATCAAGGTAAGGAACTTCATTTCAATATCCTTTCATTGAGGCATATTTTGATGTTATACACCACCTTAGTTTTATATTGTGTATAATAAACCCCTTTAAATTTTAATTTCATTAAAATATGTTCAAAATGATTCTTTTTATACAATGCTTTCTACAAAATAACAAAAGGAATGTTTTTTTAATGTATATGCCGGCAAAGACATTCATGCAGACATGACCATTATTTGGTATTTGTATTACTCTACAATATGTAATGTTTTTTAAAAGGAAATTAAATACCGTATTCCATGTTCATGTAGTTTGGTATTGAAAATTGTTTTTGTAAGGGATTGACTTTGCCAATATCATGAAATGAAATATTTTTATTGCAATGTGGAAGTGTTATTATTCTGTTAGGATTGTTTTATCTATTATGATTATGTTATGGTTTTCTTGTAAGTTTCTAAGTATACAGGGGGTTCCATGATAAATCTAGGGAAGTTTATCCCATGATAACTTTCTAATAAATTGAGTAATGAGACATAGTTAAAAATTTGGTTTCTCTTAATAGTTTTAAAGAATATATTGTGATCGGTATTCCAAATGTAACCATTATGGTTACTCCCTATGTAGTTATAAAATCTACAATGTATGTATGATATAGATTCCACAAGTTATATTTATGATTTATTAATTCTTTTAAGTTGTTTATAATTCTAATTATTTTATGCGTTTATAAATATTCATGTACTATTGTTTTCTTTCCTTATTTTATATCCCTTCCTGAGATTTTTGTGCTGATCCCGTGTTTTTAAAATGTTTTCAGAGGGTATAAGGATGGTTAAGGGAAAGGAATAAGTCATTAAAATATTAATCAACAAAAAGAAACTATGTTTACTTTTGAATTTTTTATATTCTTGAAGAAATGGATACTATTGTAGTTTTATCCACTTTGTATAAATTTGAGTTGTTTTGTAATAGTTGTGTAATAATTATTTAAAACTCCAAACCTAAAAAGATCCTCAATGTGAATTCATAAATTAACTAAAGATTATGTAATGTTTTAAGTATAGGGCCTTATAGTTTTTACCAAATATCAGTTTAGATTACATTAATGGTTAGGATATTATTAATAGAATATACATAAATGAATTTTACTTTATGTAAAAATATAAATGATATAGAATGAGAAGATTACCATGTTTAATACACTGAGATATATATATTCAGAATGGTTTTCCAAATAGGAAGCTATTAAGATATGATGGGATGAAATCAAGAGGAAAATAACCTTCAAATATATATCTAGATATGGCCAGAATTGGAACTGAACAGTTCGTTACAGTGATGGCACAATTGAATCAGGCTATAAATAGCGGTGTTATCTACGAATGAGATCAGCCATATTAGCTATAGAGGAACATGTCAATAGTAGAGCATTTTATGCATCATTATCCTCCATCATTCAGTGGATCATCTGACCTTGTTCTAGCTGAAGAGTGGATTAAATAACTATGAAATATTTTCGATGTCATGGGGAGTTCATAACATCAAAAGGTTAGACTTGTTATTTACCATTTTGAAGGTGAATTCGATTAGTTTTTGTTGATGTTTAAGATTATCATGGAAATTGAGGAGATATATTCTCTTGACTGGGATGAATTAAAAGGTATGATTATATAGAAATATTTTCCTATGGTGGTTCGACATAAGATAGACAAAAAA
Organism: Viscum album; assembly: GCA_963277665.1. Taxonomy (NCBI): domain Eukaryota; kingdom Viridiplantae; phylum Streptophyta; class Magnoliopsida; order Santalales; family Viscaceae; genus Viscum; species Viscum album. The sequence continues at coordinate 848,013,760 of OY728160.1, read as the reverse complement.
TTCATTAAATTGTGGCAGGATGATGATTCAGAGGCTGCTTACAAAGAAAAATTAAGTCAACTAAAAAGGTATGCTCCAAATTTCAACTAGGATCCGGATAGTAAAATCAATTATTTTTACTCAAAATTAAAGCCCAAGTATCAAAGGATGTTGGCTTCTCATGAGTTCAACAGTTATGAAAAACATGTTTGATGTGCGGAGGAGGTGGTAATGTATCTTAACATTGATCATATGTTCTTTGAAAAACACTAGAAAAATAGGTCGATTTGGCAGGAGAAAGTGAAGAATTATTCAAAAAAGTATGATGGTAATAAAATTAAGTTCACAGTTTGTAAAAGTTGGGGTAAAAATCAGACTGGGGAATGCCAATTGAATTATAGTAATTGGTTCTAATGTAATAAGTTGGGACATAATGCTCGTAATTTGACTGAAAAACATCATGGTAGTGGTATGAAAAAATCTGATTTATAGTCAGTAAAATGTTTTAAGTGCAATGAGATGGGTAATTACGTGAACGAGTTTCTGATGAAAAGATCAAATGATGGGAATCATCCATACTATATACATAAGGGTTTCATGGAATCCTTCTCAACCAGTTAAGTATATATTGGGACAACAAATGAAGCAGTATTAGGTGTATTGTTTCTTTATTCAGATTATGACAATGTGTTTTTTGATTCAAGGTCTACACATTATTTCATTTCTAAAAAAATATCTAGTAAATTGGGAACTAAACCTTAAGAAAAAAAAATCAATAACTTATGGTAAAAACACCTGGGTGAAATGTTGGGGAAAAAATATAAGAATCTTCTTGTCCTTATCAGTGGAAAGAATCTACATGCAATCCATATTTTTTTAACTCTAGTAGATTTTGAAGTTATTCTAGGTATGGATTGGCTTTCTGTTTACCATGATAAGATTTACTATATAGGTAAAGAAGTTTTTTTCATAAAGGCTTTGAGTTTTGTACATGAACAAACCCCTACCATTGACAACATATCAGGAAGCTGAGAAACTATTAAAAGAAATGAATTAATGTTACTTTTGACCTATTATTGAATACAAAAGAACTGTTTAAAATTATGATGTACTGGTGTTAAATTAGTATCTTATGATCATTTTTTAAGTTTTATACCTGATCAGGAAGATGAATTTACAATTTAATTAGTTCCTGATGTTAATCCAATTTAAAAACCCCCTTATCGAATGACTGAAATTGGACTTTTAGAGTAAATGAAGCAATTCCATTAGTTATTTGATCAAGGTTTCATATGACTAGGCACATCCCCTTGGGGTGGTCCTATCTTTTTATTAAAAATAAATATTGTTCAATGTGACTTTTCATTGATTCTATATCCTTGAATAACATCACTATTGTGAACATGTATCCTCTGCCTCATATCGATGATTTGTTTGATCAGATCCGGGGAGCACAAAATTTTTTGAATGTTGACCTAAGGTTGAGGTACCGTCAGTTCAATGTAAAGGAAGAATACATTCCAAAGACCACGTTTCATACTAGATATGCCCTATATGAATTTTTAGTTTTGTAATTTGAGTTAACTAATGCACCAACTATATTCATGGATCTTTTGAATAGAATATTTTGTGAGTTCTTGGATAAGTTTGTGGGTGTTTTTATTGACAAAATTGATATATATTCTAAAATTAAAGAGGAGCAAGAAATTAATTAAAGGGTTGTCTTACAATACTTAAATGGAAATAAACTGTAGTAACCCTGATTTCTAGTATGAAATCCTTTACTTGTGTTTTTATTTATATAAAGTATACTGGGTATTTTTGGGATAGTTTGGTGGTATTTAAATAGGTTTTGGGGATAAAAGGGGAGGCACATGGGCTGCACACAGTTTATCCAAACTGTGTGGAAATCCTTGAAGAAACCATGCGCAAGAGATAATTTCAGGTAGAGAGATTTCGTATGTTATGAACACGGTTAGGGATACCATGTGAGAAGGTTGTGTGAGGGTCTTTCTAGAAAGTATTTAATGCATGGTTACTGAACATTTTGTCTAACTATGCGAACTAAATCAGTATATGGTTTAAATGATATCCTAAAAAAGTGGATATCACTTTTTTTCTTCTAATTTGCACGTTTTTCTTCAATGTGTCCTTAACTAGGGATTTATATTATGTGAATGTAGAAGAACCTCTTCCATGTGATTTTGAATCTATCTGAAGGCTCCCCTTGGTGTTTTGAACCCAAATTCCTGAGGTATGTGAATTTTCTTCATCGTTCTAGATCGGTTTCATAGATCTACTTCTCCTATGTTCTTGGATTCTCATATATACACTCATTATGGGAAGATATATTAGTGTGTATTCCAAATAAGTTGATATTTGTTCTTGATCATACTTGGAGAAGAGATCTAAGGAGGTTTCATGAAGAATCGTCCTGGTTTTCTTAAGCGTTCTTTTTTTGTGTCATGTTTCGTATAAAACATTGTGGTAGGTGGCTTCTCTCTCAATTAGTCTTAATATAATTGAATGTATTTGTTTCAAATTTATTGAATTGAGTGAAATTTATTGTGAAATCTTGGTTCAATGACTAGAATAAATATTCTTTTGTGATGATTTATCACATTTGTGAAATTGTATAATCTCAGTGAATTTTGTGAAAATTATTTTAGTTTCCTGAATTTAAATTGGAGATTCTAAATTATGAATTTTATGTAATTGAAAAATGGTTCTATAATAAATTATTTATCAATAAAATGATTGTTTTGTAGAAATGGTTTTTCATTGAAATGGTTTTGATGAAAATAATTTTCAATAAAAAGGTGATTTTATTGAAAGGGTTTTTTGGCATGATCTTTGGGCATATGTGGGCTATTTTCATGTCGAATATATGAGGATTTGTTGAAATATGAACATTTTCTTTGTGAAAAAGGTTTAATGGCACATGGGATATAATTAAATTATTACAACTTGGTAGATCAATGAGAAACCGCTCATGAGTAGAAAACTGACATTGCATAGCATGCATGGTTGGTTGTGTGGTTGTGGGGAATGGATTGGGTATGCTAAAGAAATATTATGAAATGGTTTAAATATTTGTTTATTTATTCTTCTAGAAAAAAACTAACTTTTTGGAAAATTGGTTTCAATTTATCTTGTATGGTATTTTTTATTAATGGTTTTGGAAGCTTGGTTATATTTAGTTATAAACATTTTTGAGAAATTGTTTTATATAAACTGTTTTATGTAAATGTTGTAAATTATTCTATACTAGTGGTGTGAGTTGGAAAGTCATTGGGGAAAACCTTCTATGTTTTATACTCACCCTTGATTTGTCACTTTGGAGCTTTGGAATATGTTTTCTTCTGAGATAGTAGAGAAGGAAATATTTCACAAGTTTTTTGCACTACCTCATGATATTTGGGAAATTCGGTTATTGGGGAGCATGGAGCATGTAAAGAATGAAGCCTTATGGTATCTTATGAGTGTTTAGATGTTTATCTAATCTTTACTTTGATACATGTTGGTATTCAATTATTTCATACTTTTATGTGATTTTGAGATATGTAAAGTTATTGAGTTGCCTTTCTTTTGTTCATGCATAATTTAGCGAATTGTTGGGTAATTGTTTTTTGGTGTAATGGTTTATTCCTAAAAGGGTAAATTGTAACCCAGTTGTATTTGAAATAATTTGTCATTTATTTCCATCCATTGGTGTCTAGGGGATTCCGCTTAAGGCTAATCAATGATTTGTTGTGTTCTCAATACAATGAGAATTTGTGGTTCATTACAAATGGTATCGTCTTGTTCAGTCCTTTCCAAACTAGTAGATTTCACTTTCTTGGTTTTGGAGCTGATTCATCCTTGTCTATTCTTTGGGTTATGATCTTAAGAAGGTGTAGTATTGTCGGGACATGAAATGTATAGAATAAAAAGACATATCAAAACTATTTATGCCAAACTTCAAGTTACCAGAGATTTGGGTACATAAGTGTTTTGGAGACACTTATAGGATTCTGGAATCTCATTTTCATCGGTATAGCCAATGGGACGAGCATGTTATACATTATAGAGGAATTAATTCCCATTATGATTTTATATTTCAATTGGAGTAATGAAATATGATCTTGTGAAAAGGTGTAAATTTAGAAAAATATAGAATCTATTTTCCAATAAATGATTTGGAAAATATGATACATTGAGTATTTTGAAAATTGTTTGATTTTCAATAGAAAGAATGATTTTTTTTAAATGGATGAACATGAGAAATTGTGTTTTTTAAAAACAATGTTGTGATAGTTGATGTGATATAATTTGAAATACCAATCCATCAGTTTATAGAGAGTGAGACATATAGAGTTCGTTGTCTATTGTGAAAATGGCACCCGGTAGGTATTGTAGGAACCAACTAGAAGAAGCTACAGAGAACGTGGTTGCACCTGTGGCATAGGTGAACCGATAACTTGTCCAAAGAATCATCCAGACATTTTAGGCTGTGGATATGGGGACCCAGAGGGATGAGCCAAGGCATGTGGACCATTCCATCTAGTTCATGGGGAATAATCCACCCATATTCTGAGGAGATTCTAAACCAGGAAATGTGAAGGTGTGGCTTAGTAAGATATATTGTATCGTTAATTTCATCATCACACCATTGGAGATAAAGATAATTATGGAGACCTATATGTTCAAGGATCGTTCAGACTAGTGGTGGGAACTAATTTTGCATGATAATGTGGATCAATGCATTACATGGGATAATTTTTAGGAATTGTTTAATAAGAAATTATACCCTCAGATTTTCAAGATCCATTTTACAACATAATTATTTATCCTGATGTATTATAATATATTTTTTCAAATATTATGTATATATAATCATTAATTTTTTACTCTTTTGACCAGAATTTGCGGGAAGTACATCAATGAAGGCATGTATCTTCGAATCAGGACTATGACAGAAAATTCGATCGAAGATTGAGGTGCTCTATATTAATGACTATACATAGATGGTGAATAGAGTGGTAGTGTATGATCAAGACATTTCAGGATTTATGGGGGGAGGAAATATTATTATACCTACTAAAAATAGTGGAAACTCTAATGATAAGAGAAAGAGAAAAAGATATACCTATTTCCAAGGTGCGAGCGGGAATCAGAATCTGATAGCTGGATCAGTAAATATTCTTCCATGACCAAAGATCCAAGTAGGTTTCTACCAATGTGGTTTCTTTGAACACATAAAGGTGGATAGTACAAAAACACCAATTGCATGCCATAATTGAAACAATATGGGACAACATAAGCACTTTTCTCATAGTGATCTAAGGTCGGGTTCTCGAGACGCTTCTCAAGTGTCACAAGAAATGTATGCTTTGATAGGACAAGACCATTAGAACCAAACTCATCAGCAGAGAAAACTAGCCATGGTGATTCTCGGAATACCATGAATCCTTAGCAAGTAAAATCTCATCAAGGCAACAAAGAGCAGTGTGTAACGATGAAGCAATTGTATGGAGCTGAGAAGATAACTGTGGATGATCAGGATGCGACATCGACGGTGAGAGGTATGATTCTTTTGAATTATACCTTTATGAAAGTACTGTTTGATATCAGTGTATTGCATTCCATCATTGATTTAATCCTTGTTTACCTTCTTTTTTTAAAATTTAAATGATTCCCTCTATAATAAAACTGCAAACTCCTCTTAATGAAAGAGAATTTCAAGCCTTTGTGTGTAGATCATGCGCTATAACGATTGATGGAGATGACCTAAAATGGGACTTCTCGATGTTGGAGATGGATTTATATGATGTAATCCTTGGTATGGATTGGCTAACAATGTTCAAATCTCACATCAACTGTTATAAGAGGATAGTTAGTTTCATAGTTGAGGATGGCATCGAGCATCTCTTCAAAGGAGGACAGGGAGTAAATAAGGGTGTAATTGTATTGCTGGAACCAACAGTGGGAATGATCTCATACCAATTTATGGAATTGAATTTAGAATCGATATAAGAGATACAAAATTTCAGTTTTGCAGTAGTGGTGGACCAATTTCAAGATTTCCTTCCTGTGAACTTCTCAGGGTTACCGACAATAAGGGAAGTGGAGTTTATTATTGATCACCTTCTAGGGACTAGTCGTATTTTCCATCCATCTTATATGATTCCACCAATACTGTTAAATGAGTTTAAAGTGTTGTTGGATGTGATGGAAAGCAAGGGTTTCATTTGACCAAGTACATCTCCATGGGCAGCCCCAGTCTTGTTCGTGAAGAAAGAAGATAGAACTCTTTAGATGTGCGTTGATTATTGTAATCTTAAAAAATTAATTATAAAGAATAAGTATCCATTACCATGAATTGATGGCCTATTTGATCAATTAAGGGGAGATCAATGGTTCTCAAAGATTTACTTGTGGTCAGGGTATCATTTGTGCATTCGGAAGGAAGATATTCTGAAGACAACTTTCAAAAGCCGATATGGACACTAAGAATATGTAGTCATGCCTTTCGGTCTCACAAACGCACCAAAAATATTCATGGTTTTTATGAACCATATATTTCAGAAAAATCTAGAACTATTTTTTGTGGTGTTTTTAAATGACATGTTGGTGCATTCGAAGAAAAGGAATGATCATGATGAACACCTAGAGACTATGGTACAAATCATGAGAGATCACCATTTGTATTCCAAACTATCTAAATGTAATTTTTGGATACATGAGTTATTCATTCTTGGCCATGTAATATCTGAAAAAGATATTTCGGTGGATCCAAAAAATATAGAAGGTTTGATCTCATGGAAATCTCCAAATAATTTTTTTGAAATACAGACTTTTCATTGTCTAAATGGTTAATATCGATTCTTTGTGTGTGAATTATCATGATTATCCACATCCATGATAGCATTTATAAAGAATAATTCTCCATTCCAATGGATATAGGAATGCCATAATTCTTTCTGAGAGATGATAGTTCATCTTACTTCAGCACCTATCATAATTTTTCCGAAATCCGGATGGGGATATGTGGTGTAATGTGATGCTTTGGGATCATGTTTGGGTTATGTTCTTATGAAAGGATAGCATGTTATTTCATATGGTTTACAGAAGGTGAGAGTTAATTAGAAGAACTACCCAACACATTACTTATAATTAGAATTAGTTGTTCATTACTTGAAGACTTGGCATCATTATCTCTTTGGTGAAAAATTTACTATCTTAATGGACCGCAAAAGCTTGAAATACATTTTATCATAACAAGATATTAATACAAGGCAAGGATGATGGATGGAGTATCTCAAAATGTTTGACTTTGAATTAATGTGCACACTAGGAAAATGGAATTTGGTGGTAGATTCATTGAGCAGAAAGACATATGCTCAATTAGTGAAAAAAGATTTAGATGAATGATAGATGACGTCAATCCTAGACGATATGCATGTGGAATGTGAAGACAAAGTTGATGTTGTGGTTTTATTTTCAGCAATGCTTATTCTTTATTTTGTGAATATGGTCAAAGAGGAAAAAAACATCTGATGTATAATGCCTAGTTATGAGTTCATAAATCAATGGTGGGGAGACCATTCAGGCTTGTAAACTTGTTGGGAGCTCAAATTTTTGTTTCGAAGATCGAATGGTTGTACCTATGGATTGTCATGAACTAATCCTTCATTATTATCACCATTAGATATGGGTTGTACATCCTAGTACACATAAGGTGTATATGGTATTGAATGTGTAGTTTTGGTGGAGTGTTATGAAATGGAAAGTGGCTGAGTTTGTTTCAAAGTTCTCAACTTCTTAGCAAGTTAAGTTAAAGAATCTGAGACAAGTGGGTATGGTGGAATATTTTCCCATTCTAGTGTGGAAATGGGAACATATAGATATGGATTTTATTACAGGTTTCCCAAAAATGATCTGTAAATCACAATGCCATATGGGTGATATTGGATCATCTTTCCAAGTCTTCCCATTTTGTTCCAATTAGTGAAACTCATGCGGTGGAGGATCTGTCTAAAATCTATACCCAAAAAGTGCTAAATATGCATGGAGTACTAGTGTCAATAGTCTTAGATATAGATCTGACGTTCATTCCTCATTTCTAGAAATCCTTACAAAAATCCCTTGGCACACAGTTGAATATTACAATGACATTTTATCCTCATATGGATGGGAAATCCGAACGGAAGATACAAACATTGAAGAACATGATGCGAGCTTCTGTAATAGATTTTGGTGGCCCATGGGAGGAGAAATTACCCTTATTGTAGTTCTCATATAATAATTTTTATCAGGACTCAATACATATGGCTCCATTTGAATCATTTTATGGGCATCCTTTTCATTCACCGCTATATTGGGTGGAAAGTCTTGAAACATCACTAGTTGAGGTGATCCTTTTGCAAGAAACAACAAATAATATTTAGTTAATTAGAAATTTGTTGGAGATATCATAGAGACATCCTAAATCTTATGTGTATCATCTTGAATGACCGTTTTCATTGGTTGTGAGTGATCATGTGTTCTTGAGGATCTCTCCAAGGCTTAGATATCGTTATTTCGAGGAGTAGGGAAAGTTATATAATATATACATTATCATTTTAAAGATACTGGAATGGGTTGGAGAGGTGGAATATCGGTTGGCATTGTCACCATAGTTCAGTTCAGTGCATAATGTGTTCCATGTAACTCAGTTGAAAATGTATCATCCTGATTCTGACCATGTGATCCTATGGGATCACATACAACTAGAGCCAGATGCTTCATTGGTAATATCCTGATGTGGATTGTGGATAGACAAGAGAAATTATAGAATGTAAAAATCATCAGTCTAGTGTAGGTTTTATTGAATCATGGTCATATTTAGGAAGAGACTTGGGAATGTCAAAAGGAAATGAAATAGAAATGGACAAAACTCTTTCAGAGCTGTAATGGTTTTCTAATTTTGAAGGACGAAAAGATAGATGGTGGGGATAATTTTTTACCCCTGATTTTTGGTAAATAACCCTTTCATTATTTTTTTATGTATATAAAGTATAATGGGTAATTTTAGGAGAGTTTGGTGATCTTTCACTATATTTTGGGGACAAAAGGAGAGGCGCATGGGCTGGGCACTGTTTATCGAAATCGTGTGGAAATCCTAGTAGAAACCATGCACAAGAGAAAATTGGAGGTAGAGAGCTTCAACATAGTGTTCACATAGTTAGGGAGACTGTTTAAGGAGGCCATTTGAGGGTGTTTCTTGATAGTAGATAACGTATGGTTAGCACACAGTTTGTCTAACCATGTGAAATAACAGTGCACATGGTTTAAATGAGATCCTTAAAAAATGTATCTCACATGTTTTTTCTTCTAAGTTTATCTTTTTTTATCCTAAGAAGCCATATCTTGGGATTTATCTTCCTTTAAGTTATAATAACCTCTCCAAAGTGATTTGGAGTCAATATGAATTCTTCCCAAGGTGTTTCAATCTTGGATTCTCGAGGTATGTGATTTTTCTTCATCGTTATTTATCAGTTTATTAGGTCTACTTAGATATACATCTCCCCTCTTCTTCATTTCCCATATCTGAAACCATTCTAGGTAGATATAAGATTATGGATTCCAAATAATTTTAGATTTCTCCTTGATCTTGCAAGGATAAGAGATCTAAGGAGGTTCTGTGAATAATCAACCCAGTTTTTCTAAGCATTCTTCGTCCATGTCATGTTTTTTCAAAACCATTGAGGAAGGTCAGTTCTCTCTTGAGTAATCTTGATAAAAATTATTGGATTAGTTTCAATTTTATTTAACTGAATTAAATTGATAGTGAAATATTTGTATAATGCATGGAATAAATCTTCTTTCGTGATAATTTATCATTTTGTGAAATTGTGTAATATCAGTGTATTATTGTTCAAATTGTTTTAGTTTCATGATTTTAAAATATTGATTTTATATTATAGATTTTTTGTAATTAAAAATATGGTTCAGTGGAAATGGGTTTTTCAAAAAAAAGTTCATTTTATTGAAATGGTATGTCATTGAAATGGTTTTGATGGAAATGGTTTTCAATAAAATTGTGATTTTATTGAAATGGTTGTTTGGCGTGATCTTTGGGCATATCTGGTGTGTGTTCATGTTTCATATATGGGGCTTGGTTGAAATATGACCTTGTTCACAGTGCCAAAGGAATAATGGCACGCAGGATATAATATCCTTGTAACGACTTGGTAGATCAACACGAAACTGCTAAAGATTTTGGAACTGTCATCGCGTAGCATGCATGGTTGGTTGTGTGGATGTGTGGAATGGATTGGGTATGCCAATGAAATATTGAAAATTGATTTTAAATATTTTTTGGGTTATTTTTATGGAAAAATAACATTCTATAATATTGGTTTCAATTTGTCTTGTATGATTTTGGTTATAAATGCTTTTGGAAACTTAGTTATATTTAGTTATAAACTATTTTGAGAAATTGTTTTATATAAACTATTTTATGTAAATGTTGTTAATTCTTCAATCTTATTGGTTTGAGTATAGAAGTCATTGGGGAAAAACTACTATGTTTTATACTCACCCATTTTTTAGAAATTTGTGTCTTTTCATATGTTATCTTCAAAGACAGGGGAAACCATAATGTTTCCCACATTTTTAGCACTGCCTCATCATACTTGGGCTATTCGGTTATTGTGGATCATGGAGCTTGTGAAGAATGAAGTCGTTTGGCATCCAATGAGTGTTTAGTTGTTTATACGATCTTTACTTTGATAAATTTTAGTATTCCACTATTTCAAACATTGATCTAGTTTTGAGGAACATAAAGTTGGTGGGTTGTCTTTCTTTTGTTCATTCATCATTTAGTAAACATTTGGGTAATTGTTTTTGGTGTATTGGTATATTTCTAAAAGTAAAAATCACCCCAACTTTTATTTGAAACCCTTTTGAATTTATTTCCAGCCTTTGGCATCTTGGGGATTTCATTTAATTCCTATTAATGATTTTTTGTGTTCTCTAGAAAAAAAGAATTAGCATGTCATTAAAAATGTTATCATCTTGTTCAGTCCTTACATAAAAAAGTAGGTTTCACTTTCTTGGTCTTGGGGTTGATTCATCCTTGTCTATTCCTTGGGTTATGATCTTATAAAAGAGTAGTATTTTCAAGACTTGAAATATATATCATAAAAGGACTTTGCTAACCTGTTCATTACGAACATCAAGTTTGCATGGATTTGGGTACCTAAGTGCTCTGGAGACACTAATAGGATTGTAGAATATCATTGTCATTGGTTTATCTAGTGATATGATCATGATATGAATTATAGATGAATGAATTCCAACTAGGATTTTATATTTCATTTGGAGTAATGATATATGGTCGTATGGAAAGGTGTGAATTTTGAAAAATGCAGAATCTATTTTCAAATGAAAGATTTAAAAAAGAGGATACTTGGAGTATTTTGAAAATGGTATTATTTTCAAAAACATGAATTAATTGTTCAAAAATCATTGAATGTAAAAAAGGTTTTTTTTGAAAACAATGTTTTGATAGTTGATGTGATAGGATTTTAAATACTAATCCATCAATTTCCAAAGAGAGAGACTTAAAAGTTTTGTTGTCTGTTTGGAAAATGGCACCTAGTAGGCATTGTAGGAACCAAATGGAATAAGATACAGAGAATGTGGTTGCACCTAACCCATAGGTGAACCAATAAATAGTTCAAATCATTATCCAGGCATTTCAGGCTATAGACATGAGGAAGCATAGGGATGAGCCAAGGAATGTGGACCATTCCATATAATTCATGAAGCATAATCCACCCATATTCTGGGGAGATTAATAACCCAAAAAGGTGAAGGTGTGTCTAAGTAAGATAAATCATATCTTCTAGTTCTTCGTCACACCATTAGAGCTAAAGTTCAAGATGTAGACCTATATTTTCAAGGATCTTGAACATTATTGGTGGGATCTAGTTTTTCATGATAAAGTAGATCAATGCCTTACTTGGGATAATTTTGAGGAAGTGTTTAATAGACAATTCTATCCTCACACGTTCAGAATACAGAGGAAAGAATACTTATTTACAATGAAGCAGTAGAATATTTTTGTCATAGAGTATGTAGATATATTCATGAATTTAGTACGCTTTGCACCCGAAGTTGTTGGAAGTGCTTCAATAAAGTCACGTATCTTCGAATCAGGGCTATGGAAGGAAATTAGATCATGGATTGAGGTGTTATGTATTAATGACTATACATAAATGGTGAATATATTGGTATAGGACAATCAAGACATCACATGACCGATGAGAGGAAGAAATATGATGATACCTACGAGAAATGATGGAAACTCCAATGCTGGGAGAAAGAGGAAGAGAGATACCTATTTCCATGGTGTGAGAGAGAATCAGAATATGATATATGGATTATTAAATCATTTTCCATGACCAAATATCTCAGTGAGATGCTTCCAATGTGGTTCCTTTGACCACATAATGGGGGAGTGTACAATAACACCAATAGTATTCTATAATAGCAACAATATGGGAAAACCTAAGCACTTTTTCCGTAGTTCTATAAGGTCAGGTTCTTGAGACACATCTCAAATGGTTCAAGAATCGTATACTTTGATAAGACCAGAACAATATAACCATACTCATCAGCAGAGAAAAGATATCCATGGTGATTCTTAGAATACCATGACTCCTCAGCAAGGATAATCTCATAAATACAACAAAGAGCAGAGTGAAATGATGAAGCAACTGTATGGAGGTGAGAAGATGATTGTGGTTGATTAAGAAGGACCATCTATGGTGAGAAATATGATTCTTTTTAATTCAAACTCCATGAAAGTACTATTTGATATCGGTTTATTTCATTCCTTCATTTCTTCCCTTCTTGTTTACCTGCTATATTTAAAAATTTAAATGATTCCCTCTATGATAAAAATGCTAACTCCTCTCAATTAAAAAGAATTTCAAGCCTTCATGTGTAGAGAATGTTCTATACAGGTTGATTAAGATGAGCTAAAGTGATACTTCTCGATGTTGGAGATGGATTTCTATGATGTAATCCTAGGTATGGATTGGCTGAAAATGTTCAAAGATCACATCGACTGTTATAGGATGACATTTAGTTTCATGGTTGAGGATGGTGTTGATCATATATTCACAGGAGAGAAGGTAGTAAATAAGGGTGTCATAGTATTGTTGGCACTAGTAGTGGGAACAATCTCTTACCAATTGATGGCATTGAATTTGGAATCAATATAAGAGATACAAGATTTCAATTTTCCAGCAGTGGTGGACAAATTTCTAGGTGTGTTTCCCATGAACATCATAGGGTTACCACCTATAAGGGAAGTGGAGTTTATGATGGATCACCTTCTAGGGACAAGTATTTTTTCACTTCCATATTATAGTATGCCAGTAATAGTGTTAATGGAATCTAAAGTGTCATTGGAGGAGATGGAAGGAAAGGGTTTCATTCAACCAAGTATATCTTCATGGGAATCCCTGGTCTTGTTCGTGAAGAATGTAAATAGAACTCTTTGGTTGTGTGTTGATTATCATATGCTTATACAAGTTATGATAAATAATTTTTATCCACTTCCATGTGTTTATGATCTATTTGATCAATTAAGGGGAGACCAATGGTTCTTAAATATTTACATGTGATCAGGGTATAATTTGTACATTATGAAAGAAGATATTCTAAAGATAGCTTTCAGAAGATGATATGGTCACTAAGAATATATATTCATTCCTTTAGGTCACATAAATTCACTATTAGTATTCATGGATTTGATGAAATATATATCTTAGTAAAATCTAGAATATTTTGTTGTGGTGTTTTTAGATGACATCTTTGTGTATTCAAAGACAAGGAATCAGCATGAGGAACACTTAGAGATAGTGGTAAAAACATGAGATATCACCTTTTGTATTCCAAACTATCTAAATGTAATTTTTTGATTCATGAGGTATTCTTTCTGGGCCATGTGATTTCTGAAAAATGTATTTTAGTGGATCCAAAAAAGATATAAGTTGTGATCTCATGGAAACCGCCAAGGAATTTATTTGAAATGCGAAGTTTAATTGGTCTAGATGGTGATTACTGATTCTTTGTGTGTGAATTATCATGCCTACCCTCATCAATTATATATTTGAAAAAGAATAATTCTCCATCCCAATGGACAGAGGAATGATGGAATTATTTCTAAGAGTGGAAAGTTCTTCTTACTTCTGCACTTATCTTGATTTTTCCAGAATCCAATTGGGGATATTTGGTGTATTTTGATGCTTTGGGATCATGTTTGGGATATATTCTTTTGTCAGGAGATCATGTTTTGTCATATAGTTTATGCCAGTTGAGAGTGAATTATAAGAAATACCCAACAAAATACTTGGAATTTGAAGCCATCATTCAAGCCTTGAAGACTTGGCATCATTATCTCTTTGGTGTAAAATTTACTATCTTCATGGACCACAAAATCTTGAAACACATTTTCTCATAGTGAGATTTTAATATGAGGAAAATAAGATTGATGTATTATCTCCAAATATTTTACATTTACATAATTTTTACACCAGGAAAAGGGAATTCAGTGGTAGATGCACTAAGTAGAAAGTAATATGCCTAGTTAGTAAAAGAAGCTTTAGATGAATGATAGTTGATGTTGGTACTAGCCGACAAGCATGTGTAATGTAAAGACCAAGGTGATGTTGTGGTTTTCTTTTCAAATATGCTTGATCCTAATTTGGTGAAGATAGTCAAAGAGGAACAAACATCTAAGCGAGAATTCCTAGTTAAGAGTTCAAAACTCAATGGTGGGGAGACCATTTAGGGTTGGAAAATAGTTGGCAGCTCAGTTTTGTGATTCTGAGATCAAATGGTTGTACCAATGGCTTTTCATAAACAACTCCTTCATGCTTATCACCATTTCAGATTGGTTCTACGTCCGAGTACACATAAGATGTATAAGGTGTTGAATGCATAGTTTTAGTGGAGCGACATAAAATAGAAATTAGCTGAGTTTATTTTGAAGTGTTGAATTTTTTAAAGGGATTGTCTATGACCTATTTAAGAATGATTAGGTAATTTCTTATGCTTTATTCTAGTGGAAAATTCATGACTTAAATTACCACACACATGATTTTGAATTATCTTTTGTTTTTTTTTTGCTTTAAAAATTTAGATCCATCATATGTATGGGGTAAAATATGAAATATATACTAACCACAAAATATTAAAGTATATATTCACTCAGAAATAATTGAATAAAATAAAGGGAAGATGGTTTTTACTATTTAAGTATTATAAATGCAGGATTCATTATGATCATGGAAAGAAAATAAAGGGGGTGATGCTTTGAGTCTGAAAAGTAATGAAACATTTACCATTTTACATTTTGAATGTGACCCATTGATGAATGATTTGATGAACCATGGTAAGAAAAGTGTTGGTGTAGGAAATTAATATATTTTGTTTTATGTTTTAGTTCAATCGTCTCTATTAGATAGAATTATGAAACTGCAAAAGAAAGATAGTGAGTTGCAGAAAAATGTTGAATTGGTTCAAAAGAGTATGTTCCAAAATTCATCATTGATACAGACATTGTTTTTCTATCTTATTTGAGATTATGTATTCCTCTTGATTCACAGTTGAAGAAATATTTGTTATGTAATGCTCATAGTTATCTATTTTTATATTATCCTAGAAGGTCTAGGATATAGATAGATCTTCAAGAGTATTACTGGTGCGCAGGAATGAAAAGAGATATTTCTGAATTTACTGTGAAGTGCTTGACTTCTTAACAGGTTAAAGTAGAGTGACAGTTATGGGAAGTTATGCTTCAACATTTTCCAGTACCATAGAGAAAATGGGAAAACCTATCCATGGATTTGATAGTGTGATTACAAAAGTCTTCTAAAGGTAATAATGCAATTTGGGTTATTGTTGATAGATTGAATGAATATTATCATTTTATTCCAATTTGAAATGCATTGCCTCTGATGAAATGTATCAATTGTATCATAAAGAGATAGTTGGGTTATATGGGGTTAATCTCTCTATTGTATCTAATCATGATCTTACGTTCAATTCTAACTTTTGGAAAGGCCTTCAGAAGTCATTAAAAAGTAAAATAAATTTTAGAAAAACTTTTCATCCTCAATTAGATGTTCTAACAGAATGAAAAACTCAGACATTAGAGGACATTATAGGTGTTTGATTAGTGGATTTCCAGGGAATTTGGGTACAACATATCTCTTTGGTTTAGTTTTCTTATAATAATTTTTTTCATTCAAATATACAGATGTAACCCTTTGACTTATGATATGGAAAGTGGTGTCGAACTCTAGATATTTTGGGTTTAAGTAGGTGAAAAAAGTTTATGAAACCAAAAAATAGGAGAAGAGATGGTGTAAAAGGTTCAATATATTCTGAAACATATGAGGATATCTCAGATCGTGCATAAAAGTTATACAGTTAACTGGAGGAAGGATCCTTCTTTTGAGGTGGGTGATCATGTCTTTCTCAAAGTTTCACCATGGAAAAGTGTGATACATTTGGTAAAAAGGGAAAGTTGAGTCAATAGTTCATTTGACCCTATGAAATCCTGGATAAAGTTGGATCTATTTCCTACCAAGTGGATTTACCTCTGATTTTACATGAGGTAAACAATATCTACCATGTTTCATTGTTAATAAAGTATATGTCGGGTCTATCTCAAGTTCTGAGTCTAAAATTAGTTCATTAAGAAGAGAAACTTTCTTACGAAGAAAAATAAGTCTAGATTCATAACCACATTGAGAAAGTGTTGTTGTTAGGTCCACTAGGTTAGATACTATGAGGGGGGTGAATCCGTGTATGACAGATTAAAAAAACTGCCCCTATTGATCTTGTCTCGCTGTTAAGCAAGACCCTCTTCTCTCTCTTTCCCATAGAAAAGTGAAAATAAAAACTAAAGCATGCACATGACACGACAATTTTTAATTGGTTCACCCTCACTAGGAAACATCCACGGAGCATACACCGGCGATGTGAAGATGTACCAAAACCACTAAAAGCACACTGCTATTTAGAAAGATTTGAATATATCACTTCTATTCCCAGGCTCACTACCTTTACAATGTTTAGGGTCATCTCACTGCTTTCCCAAGTGTCTCTCCCTGTTTCTCTCTCTCTAGATCACTACCGGTGTAGAGGATCACCTTATTCCTCTTCCTTTGCTCACTACTTTGAAAAGGATCCACTCACAGTTTATAGACCTGTAGGTCTCTTCACTATCACTAATGAATGCATCCTTTATTGTATGTAGATTCTCTATTGAAGTCCAACTTTCACCCATATAAAAATCTCACTTTGCACCGAAGGTATCGGGCAATCTTCCAGCTTTCGCGCAGCCCTAAACTAACTGGCATGCTTCAACCATACCTGATGCGCTTCTACAATCCATCCCACAAGTTCCGGCATGCAAGTTCAAACCAGTGCGCAAGTTCACCTCAACCACTTGCGCGACAATCGCTTCTTCAACTCCAAACTTGCGCGACTCACACCCTTTTACACCCAAACCAATTTTGGCATGAAACTATCAACTGTCATGCTTCTTCAGTACCTGGTGCACAAGTGTCTCAAAACCACCTATGTGACACCCCCTTCTTCAACTATAATCTTGGGAAACTCACACCCTTTCTCACCCAAACCACTTTGGTCGCACAACTAAAAACTGGAACGCAACTTCTAAATATGTTTACACCTTTGTGACCACACCACCACTTGCGCGACAACAACACTTTCATGAAGGGAGCTTTGATTTTATCTAAGTGTTGAACTCACCATAGAATGAAGAGGTTTAAACCTCTATTTATTGGAATTTGGACACCTTGAGTGCCGGTGTGCAAGTCTCCTCTCGGCGCGCAAGTCCAGCCGCCCTAGTCTTTTCCGCGCTAGTCACTTGCATGACCAAACCCAAAACATAAACACACCCTTTTTCCTTTGCCATATTTTGATATTATAATCTTGAAAAACATATGGCGCACAATTTTCCAAGCCTCGAAGACACATGCGCACAAGTCCCTTTGCTAAAAACACTGGAAAACGACACCACCTTGTATCTGCTCTTTTTAAACCACCTCTAGAATGACCATTCTTTTGTCGATATTATTGAATCAATCAGGGATCATTAACAAAATCCCTTTAACTCGACATACCACCATGAAATCCACTTTTTCAAAAAAAAACCATGGTTTTCCTTGTCAACAAACACCACACAAAGGCCCTCTTTGTCAACAAACACAGTCCCCTCAAAAATCCGTCAATGATAACTTGAGGGATTTTTACCCAAATGTTACAGAGTAAGAAGATTCATTAGGTTATGTTTTTGTGGGAAAACCATATTTTTGAAGAGGCAACACGGTAATCTAAAAATACTATGAGGCAAAAATACCCCCACTTATTTTATAATTAAATCAAATCGTGGGGAAGCAATTTCTAAAAGGTGGTAAGGTTGTAGTATCGCAAATATTTTTAGAATAATATATTTTCATATTTATTAATATTTATTAATTAGATGGTATTTTTTCGATAAAGGGGAGCTATATTTGATAACGTACTTAACATGAGACAATTGGTTTCTCCAAAATCTTTTATTATTCAAAATATAAAGATAAACCAAAAAATAATACATTATAAATATTATTATTTTAAATAGTAGTTATGGCCTAGCTTCCGTATTGGTGGAAATGGATATAACTAACTATATTATGATTATGCATGTTTATTAAATGTTTTTAATTTCTTCTAATAAATTTTAGTGGCTTAAAATGAGAACAAATCAAATTTTAAGAATAAAATACTCTAATATTTTGAAAAGGTAGTTTTACAACCTTTAGATAGAGAACCCTTTTTAAAT
Organism: Viscum album; assembly: GCA_963277665.1. Classification (NCBI taxonomy): domain Eukaryota; kingdom Viridiplantae; phylum Streptophyta; class Magnoliopsida; order Santalales; family Viscaceae; genus Viscum; species Viscum album. The sequence continues at coordinate 847,994,883 of OY728160.1, read as the reverse complement.
ATAGTTTACATCACTTTTATATGTTATATTTTAAAAAATGAACATTTTATTTAGAAGTGGGACATCAAAAACGACTTCAGTTGAATTTATCACATTTTTCTGAAAAAAATCTATTTTTAATGAATAGTGAAAAAACAATTCATTTTTTTTTCAAAAATTCCCTTTAATATAATTTAATTCTGTTGTTATATTATAATTTTAATTTATTTTAAAGTATAAATAAATAATTTTTTATGTTTTAATTAAATTTTGGTCATTGAATGTAATTTTACATTGAAATTGTATATAAAAACATATCAATCTTTTGATAGTTTTTACTTTTGAAAAAACTTGTTTTCATGTTTCAAAAACGAGGATTGATTTTAAATTAAATATGACAACTTTTGATTTTCTAATTTGGAAAAATGGATTCCGTAAATAGAAACCTAAGTTAAAAATTATGTACATAGGTCCTTTTTATTTTTGGTAATTTTTGAATAGTAACTTTAGTGATTATTTTAATTACCACAATTAATGGTATATCATGTAACTAAAGGTAAAAATAGTATTATAATAATATAAAACTACCCTAAAACTTTGAATAATTTAATTAGATGAGCGTATTCTGACCATCAGAATCCTTGGGTTGATTTTAGAACGACTTGAGGCCACTTGGATATGATTATGACACTTATAAACATTTTCTATAAAATAAAGACCAATATGTCATAATCATGTCCCTCACAACTAAATCAATTTTAATATAGGATTATAAAATTTTATTGTTAAATTATAAATATTAATTGAAAAAAATATTACATATATTATGGTAATTTATTTATAATTTTTTGGAAATAAATAAATAAATTAAATAGGGACAAAAAGATGATGTAGTAATTTTTTAATTAATGAAAGAATCAAATTAATGATTTTATAAATATTAAAATAAATATTATCTCACTTAATTTATGACATAAATGATTTTTCAGAATACTTATGATATTTTTTTGATGATTTAATGGAATTGGTTCGAACTTATCTTCCTGGTATGGAATTTTTAAAAGTCAACTAATGAATAGTGTCAAAATTTACACTATTGGTATTTTAAAATATTAAATGATATTAAATTCATGAAAATATACTATTTAAAAAAATGGTAAGGATAAGTCCAAATATGTCATAAATGACACCTTATTGGGTCGTTTGACCTGTGATTGTAATTATATTAACCCAACAAGTGTAAATAACATAATATCACGATAAGATTAAAAAAGGGTAAAATAAGGGTTAAACCAAAAGGATAAGGATATAAAACTATTAAAAACATGTTCTAATTTTTATTTTTTTATTATTCAGCCTAATATTTTCTTATATTCTAAATATATTATTTTGGGACCATTTGGAACCAAAATTGAATTTATATTAATTTAAAATTTTAATAGTTTCCTAGGGTGCCCCTCCCCTCTCCTATAAAAATGTACCCACACTTCTCTGATAATCAGAAATCCAAATCCATTTGGTTCAGCCAATATCTACCCAAACCTTTTCCTAAAATACATAACCACGTTCTTGTGGCCTTAGTTTTAGCAGAACACTTTTCTTAGTGGTGTTAATGTGTTCTTGAAAGGTGATCAACAGAAGAAGAGGTGTTGTTCTTTTAAGTATTTCTGTTTTATTTCTTCTTCCACTTCTTCTAAATATTTTAATTATAAGATGAAATAATAACTCATTTATCCCAAATATACTGATAATTTATTGTTTTTATATCATCACCATAATTAATCTCCAACTTCATCAAATGGGAAATGAATATTTCGTTCGTGTGTATAGAGGACTACAGTTTTGTGAACCGATATAGTTCATTTTTCAATAGCTCTATCAAGAAAAATTTTAATGATAGAATCTATGTATATATATTATATTCATGGCATATTTATCACTGTAAAATAATAATATTTCAATTATATTCTTACCTTCCATGCACATAAAAATGATAACATCTTTCTTTTGTATATGGGAACTATCATCTCCACGAAGTGATGCAAATCATTTTTATTCATAACAACACATATATGATATATTTATATATAATTATATTTAAATGATTATTATGATATTAATAATATTATGATAATTATAGAAATATAAAATAATAAATACCTTATTTCCATAATGAGCAATTAAAATAGGAACCTTACTCATGCGTACGTATGACTTATCGTCTCCATGATTATAACATTGTTCATTTTTCATACCGTAAATGAATAATTTTATTTGAAAATTATAATGGATGTATAAAATTGATTATTATTTAATGAATATTATTTTGGAGATGATGAACTATTGACATCAAGCCAAGTTCATTTTCGATTGATGTTCCGAATATTGAAAAAATGTAGGATATGAACTTAAAAAATTATGGAATTTTTATTAAATTATAATAAGTGATATAAATAGAATAATAGAATTTAAAAAGGTTCACAATAAATTATAAATTTACCTATATTTATTCTTCAGGAATATAAAAACTTTATGTTACAAGTTAGACTCAAGGTAAGGGACTTCGTCTCAACCTCCTTTCATTGGGTTTATATTGAGGTTATACGCCACCTTAGTTTTATACGATGAATAATCAACCCATTTGGATTTTAATTTCATTAAAAGGTTTTCAGAAGGAATATTTTTATACAAAAAATTTTACTAAATAACAAAAGGAATGTTTTTAATGTATATGGAAACAACGACATTTTCACTACCACGACTATTATTTGGTATTTAGATTCCCCTATAAGACGTAATGTTTTTAAAAGTAAAATTAACACCATATTCCATGTTCATGTATTTTGGTATTTAAAATGTTTTTGAGAAGAGATTTATTATGTCAATATATTGAAATTATATCTTGTGATTTTAATGTGGAAATTCTATTTTTTTCCATTTAAGCTTGTTTTATGTGTTATGACTATGTTATGGTTCTTCAGAATTTCATATGTATATAGGTGAATCCATGATAAACTAAAGGAGGGTGAGCTTGTGATAGATCTCCAATGCATTATCTAATGAGACGGAGTTAAATGATATGGTTTATCCTAAGAGATTTAGGGAATATACTGTGATGGGTATTCCAAGTATAACCCTGAAGATTACTCCCTATGTAGCTATGAAAGATACAATGTATGTAAGATATGGATGTATCAAGTTACCTTTATGGTTTATAATTTCTATATAGTTTTTATGTATACTTATGATTTCATGGGTTTATAAATATTCAAAGACTAACGTATTCTTTCCTTATTTAATATCCCTTTCTGAGCTGTTTGTACTCATCCCATGTTTTTAAAATAATATCAAAGGGTATAATTATGGGTAAGGGAAAGACCGAAGTCAATAATATTTTTATCATGAAAAATAAATTATGTTTACATTTAACAGATTTATATTGTGGAAAAAATGGATACTATTGTAGTGGTATCCACATTGTATAATTTGAGTAGTTTTTCAATAGCTATGTACTAATTCTCTAAAACTATAAACCTAAAAAGATCCTTAATGTGAATTCTTGACTTAAATCAGTATTATGTATTGTTTTAAGGTTGGGTATTTATAGTTGGTATAAAACATTGGTTTAGATAACATTAAGGTTTAGATATTGTTAATAGAATATACATAAATGAATTTTACTTTATGGTTAAATTGAAATAATATATCATTAGAAGGTTACCACCTTTATTTGACTGAGTTATATCACTTAAAAATTGTTTTCCATATAGGAAATAGGGAATCTATGTTGGGACGACATGAAGAGGAAAACAAACTTCCAAATCAGTAGCCTGATATTTTCAGAATCAGAACTGAATAGTTTTCTATAGTGATAGAGCAGTTGACTCAAGCTATAGTTAGAGGTGGTATCCATATGTGAGATTAGAAAGATCATCCATAGAATAACATGTTGGTAGATGATCATTTTATTAGGCAATGTCCTCCATAATTCAGAGTATTATCTAACCCTATTCTAGTTTAAGAGTGTATTAAAGTATAAGAAAAAAATTTCAATGTCATGGGGTGTTCAAAACATAAAAAGGTTAGTCTTGTTGTTTAGCATTGTGATGGTGAAGCTGATATTAGTGGTAATTGGATAATAAAATCAAGGAAATTGAGGATATTGATGCTCTTGATTGGGATGAATTCCAAGATATGTTTCTTGAGAAATATTTTCCTAAGGCAGTTCAACTTAGAATCGAAAAAAAATTTGGAATTGAGGTAGGATGATGACTCAGGTGCTACTTACGAAGAAAAATTCACTCGACTAGGAAGGTATTCTCCAAATTTCATCTAGGATATTGATAATAAAATCAATCATGTTTACTCAGGAATAAATCCAAAGTGTTGAAGTATGTTTTCTTCTCATGAGTTCCAAATTTATAAAAAACTTTTTCGATGTGTAGAGTAGGTGTTAATGGAGTTTTCTGAGGATCATGTGTTCTATGACAAATAAGTGAATAAGAGGTCGATGTGGTAGGAGAAATGGAAGAATTATACAAAAATTATTATGTTAAGAAAATTATGTTTACAGTTTGTGAAAATTGTGGTAAAAATCACACAAGGGAGTGCCTTTTGAATTTTGTAAGTGCTTCTAATGTGGTACGATGGGACATAAGGCTCATAATTACACTAAAAAAGATAAAGGTAGTGGTAATAAAATATATAATTTACAATTGGTAAGATATTTTAAGTAAATGAGATGGGTCATTATGTGAATGACTGTACGATGAAAAGCATAAATGATTGGAAGCATCAAGATGATAAATAGAAGGTTGTGGTGAAATCCTTTGTAACTACATTAGCAGATTTTGGGCCATCAAATGAAGTTATATCTAGTAAATTGTTTTTTATTCATATTATTCCAATGTGTTTTTTGATTCAAGTTCTACACATTATTTCATTTAGAATAAAATTTCTAGTAAATTTTGAACTCCTCCTTGATAAATGAATCCAAAACTTATGGTAAAACACCTGGGGGAAATATTACAGAAAAACAATTATAAGAATATTTTTGTCCTTGTTTGTGGAAAAAATATACCTGAAAACATTATTTGTTTCCGGTGATATATTTTGAAGTTATTATGGGTATAGATTTTTTATTTATTTACCATGGTAAGATTTATTATAGAATTAAAGACATTTCTTTTCAAAATGAATTTCATTTTGTGTACAAGAACAAACCCTTACCATTGATAACATATCAAGAAGTTGAGAAAATAATAAAATATGAGAAAGGATGTTACCTTGTAAATACTATTGAAATCAAAGGAACTATTTAGAGTAATTATGTGATAGTGGTAAATGAGTATCTTTGTGTTTTTCTTGCTTAGTTTCCTGGTATTTTACCATATCAGGACGTTGAATTTACAGTTGACATAGTTCCTGATGCTAATCCAATTTCAAAAACTCCTTATCTAAAATATCAAATTGATATTTTACAGTTAAATAAGAAATTGTTGGGGTTATTAGATAAAGGTTTCGTTTTACCAAGCACAACACCTTGGGGGCACCTATATTATTTGTTAAAAAGAATGTTTGTTCGATGAGACTTTGAGTTAATTATAGAGCCTTGAATAACATCACTGTTAAAAACAAGCATCATTTTCCTCATATTGATGATTTGTTTTATCATCTCCAGGGAGCAGAAAATTTTTTGAATGTTGAATTGAGGTTAGGGTACCATCCATTGAAATTAAAGGAATAATACATTCTAAAACCATGTTTCATACTAGATATGGCCATTATGAATTTTTAGTTATGCCATTTGGGTTAACAAATTCACCTTCTGTATTCATGGATCATATGAATAGAATATTCATTGTGTTCATGGATACGTTTTTGGTTGAGTTTATTGATGTCATTTTGATATATTGTAGAATTAAAGAGGAGAAATAAATTAATATGAGGATTTTATAGAAAACCATAAAAGAAAAAAGAAATTTTATCAGAATTTTAGAAAGTGTGAGTTTTGGTAACAAAAAAAATCATTCCTTGATCCCACAGTTTCTAAAATTGGCATAACTATTGATCCTGTTAAAAAAAATTTGAAGAATGGAAAAGACCCCCAAATATAATTAAGATTCATATTTTTCTTAGTTTAACATGTTATTACTAGATTTTTTTTAGAAAACATCCCGGTTATCTAGCCTTACTACTAAGTTAACATGAAAGGGTGTTAAGTTCATCTGAACAAAAGTATGTGGTGACTGTTTTAATGAATTGAAAGAATATTGGAGAATGCTCTTGTTTTCACACTACCTTTTATAAATTGTGAATTTGTTTTATATAGTGATTGTTTGTTGAAATAACTTGGTTTGTTCATAATGCAGAATGATAAGGTGATTGATTATTCTTCACACTAGTTGAAAACTCAAGAGTTAAATTACCCTACACATTATTTCGAATTAGCTTCAGGTTTGTTTTCATTAAAATTTATGAGGCATCATCTATATGGATAAAAATGTGAAATATATACTGACCAAAAAACTTTAATTATATATTTACTCAGAAAGAATTGATCCTGATATTGAGAAGATAGTTAGATCTAATCATGAAATGTGATATCACGATTCATTACTATCCTGGAATAGAAAAAAAGTGTTAGATTAATTGATTCGGATAATTAATTCTACATTAAACATTTTACATTTGGAATGAGACACTTTAATGAATGATTTGATGAACTTTGGAATGTATGTTGTTGGTTCATAAAATTACTCTATTTTGTTTCATGTTTTAGTGAAATTTTCTGCACCAGATAGAATTAAGAAAGAGAAAAACAAATACAATGAATTAAATAAAAAGTTAGAATTGGTTCAAAATGGTATTTTTACTGAATTTAATATAGATAAAGACTTTTTTTGAGATTTGGTAAGAGATTATGTGTGGCTTATGATTCATAGTTAAAGAAGGATTTGTTATTTAATGCTTATATTTCTCTATTTTCATTTCGTCCTGGCAGTGATATGATGTACACAGGTCTTCAGGATCATTACTGGTGGGATGGAATGAAAAGAGATATTGTTGATTTTTCTATGAAGTGGTTAATTTGCCAATAATTTAGAGTAGAGTAGTAGTTACAGAAAGGGATGCTTCATCCATTTCCAGTACTATAGTGGAAATAGAAAAATATATCCATGGATTTCATAGTAGGATTATCAAATACTTCTCAAGGTGACAATGAAATTTGGGTTATTATTGATAGATTGACTAAATCATCTCATTTTATTCCTATTTTAGGTACATTATCTATAGACCATATTTCTCGATTGTATAGTAAAGAGATAGTCGAGTTACATGGGGTTCCCCTCTCCATTGTATCTGATCATGATCTTAGATTTACTTCTAACTTTTGAAAGGCCTTCAAAAGTCAGTAAGAACTAAATTAACTTTTAGTTCATCTTTTTATCCTAAATCAGATGGGCAGATAGAATTAATAATTTAGACATTAGAAGATATGCTATGTGCTTAATTAATGGATTTCCAAATAAGCTGGGAGAAACAACATTCTTTGATTGGGTTAACTTATAATAAAAATTTTCATTTCAATATACAGATGGAATCCTTTGAGGCATTATATGGAAATATATGTTGAAATCCATATTCTTGGGGTGAATTTGGTGAAAAGAAGTTTATAAGACAATAATTAGTAGATAAGATAATACAAAAAGTTCAATCAATTCAGAAACACATGAGGACACCTCAGGGTAGGCAGAAAATTTATGAAGATAACCAGAGGAATGATCATTCTTTTTTAGGTAGGTGATCATGTCTTTCTCAAAGTTTCACTATGGATAAGTGTGATGCACTTTGTTAATAAGGGAAAGTTGTGTCCATAGTTCATTAGACCCTATGAAATCCTGGAGAAAGTTTGATCCGTTACCTACCGAGTGGGTTTAACTCTAAGTCTATCCTTCGTACACAATGTTTTTCATGTTTCGATGTTAAGGAAGTATATATCGGAACCATTTTATGTTTTGAGTCCAAAATTATATAAGATGGAATAGAATATTTTTAAAGAGAAATAACAAGTCTAGATTCTTGACAACAAAGAGAAAGTGTTGTAGAATAAGGTGATTCAGCATGTTCAATTTTGTAAAAAAACCATACAGTTTAATAGGTAACATGTGAATATGAAAATGATATGACAGATAAATACCCCCACTTATTTGATACGTTAATAAAAATCATGGGGACGAAATTTCCAAATAGGGGGAGGATGTAACATCCTAGGTATTTATGAAATAATACCTTCTCATATTTATAAATATTGATGAATTAGATATAAATTTCTCCTTAAGGGGGTTCTATTTTAAATAACTTACTAGACATGAAACAATTGGTTTCTCTGAAATCTTAGGATGCACATAAGATTAAGATAAACCGAAAAATAATACATTATTAATATTATTATTTTAAATGGAAGTTAAGGCCTAGTCATTGTATTGGAGGGAATGAATAAAACTAACTCTATTATGTTGACACATGTTTATTAAAAGTTTTTACGTTCTTTTAATAAATTTTAGTGGCTTAAAATGATAATAAATATATATTTAATCATGAAATACTATAATATTTTGAGAGGTTAGTTATTCCACCTTTTGAGGGAAAAAAACTTTTTAAATATTGTTTTTTTTTCACTTTTATATGTGATATTTTACAAAATAAACATCTTATTTAGAAGTGGGACCTCAAAAATCACTTTGGTTGAATTTTTTACATTTTTCTGAAAAGAAAAACCCCTTTTTTATGAATAGTAAAAAATACTGCATTTTAATTCAAAACTGCCCTTTTATATAATCTAATAATGTACTTAGATTATAATTTTAATTGGTTTTAAAGTATAATAAAATAAGAAATTTATGATTTAATCCAATTATGGTAATTGGAAGTAATTTCACATTAAAATTATAGATAAACACATGTCAACCTTTTAATGGTTTTTCCTTTTAAAGGAACATGTTTTCTAGTTTTGACAGTGAGGATTAATTTTAAATTAATTACTATACCTTATTTGTTTTGAATTTAGAAAAAATAATTCCAAATTTGGAATCATAAGGTACAAGATTATTTCAATATTTCTTTTTTATTTAAATATTTTTTTTACTTTTTTAATAGAAACTTTAGAAATCATTATATTTCTGACAATTTTTGGTAAATCGGGTAATTAAAGGGAAAAATAATATTACAAAAATATTAAACTACCCTAAAACATGTACTGATTTAATTATATTAGAGTATCCGGACCATGAGAATACATGGGTTGATTTTTGGACCACTTAAAGCCACTAGGATGTGATTATGAAACTTATAAACATTTTCATTAAAATCAAGACCAAGATGTCATAATCACATCTCTTATAACTAAAACAATTTTAATATAGAGTTATAAAAGTGGTCTATTAGACTATAAATATTCATTATAAAAATAAAAATATTACCTATTTCATGTTAATTTATTTATAATTTTTTAGAAAAAGTAATTAAATTAAATAGTGACACAAAGATGATGTGGTAATTTCTTAATTAATGAAAGAATAAAATAAATCAAATAATAAATATTAAAATAGATATTTTATGACATAATTTTTGACATACACGAATTTTATGGATACTTTTGACATTTCATTGATGATTTAAAGTAGTTTTTTAGAACTTTTATTCCTTTTATGATATTTTTAAAACTCAACTAATGAAGAGTGTCAAGATTTATACTATTGGTATTTTAAAATATAAAATATTTTATTTAATGATATTACATTCCTAAAAATATAATATTTTCCCAAATGGTTAGTATAAGACCATATATTTCATAAATGGAACATTTTTGGGTCTTTTTAAATGTTATGATAATTACATTAACCCACAAATTGCAAATAACATAATATCACGGTAAGATTAAAAAGGGTAAAATAAGGGTTAAACCCAAAAGATAAAGATTAAAAAATACTAAAAACAAATATAATTATACATTTTTGATGGGTATACGACCCCAAATAATTTCATATTTAAAATTAATTATTTTTTGACTATTTGGAACCGAAAATGAATTTATACTATTTTAATATTTTTAGATTTTCCAAAGGTGCCTTTGTACTATACTATAAAATGTACAAAATCTTCTCTAATAATCGCACTTCCAAATCCTTTATTATTAAAAAATATCTACCCCAAACACATACTAAAACCCATCCCCATATTCTTGATGCCTTATTTTATATAGAACCCCCTTTTTAGTTGTGTTAATATGTTCTTCAAAGCTGGTCAACCGAAGAAGAGGTATCGTTCTTTTATTGTTTATATTTTATTTTATCTTCCACTTCCTCTATATATTCATCTTCTTTGATGAAATAATAAATCTAGTATCCTAAATATACATATATTTTATTATTTTTATATCATCACCTAAATTCATCTCCCATTTCATCAAATGGTAAATTAACATTGTGTTTGTGTGTATGGTGGACTACCGCTTCGTGAACTGATGTAGTTATTTTTTCATTACAGTCTATCAAGACTAGTTATAATGATGGAATGTATGTTTATATATTATATTCATGAAATATTTATCTTTCTAAAATAATAATATTTCAATTATTTTCTTACCTTCCATGCACATAAAAACAATAACATATATCGTGAGTTTGTGTAAACTATCACCTTCATGAAGCGATGTGAATCGTTTTTATTAACCACATCACTTATATGATATATATAGTGATAATTACATTTAAATGATTATTATTATTATAATAATATTATTATCATTCTAGAAAGATAAAATGACAATTTACTTTTTTTCATAAGGACCAATGTAAAATAGAAATGTTACTCATGCGTACGTACGACCTACCATCACAATGATTATAATGTTGTTCATTTTTCATAACATAAATGAATGGTTTTATTTAAAAAGTATAATTGATTTATAAAAGATATTATTATATAATTACTATTATTCTGGAGATGATATAATTATGACCACATGGACAATTGACATCAATCCAAGTTCATTTTCAACTCAAGTATTGAATATCGACAAAACGTCTAATGTGAACTTAAATAATTATGTAATTTTTATAACATGGTAATAAATGATATAAAATGAATAATAAACTTTAAAAATTTTCTCAATAAAGTAAAATTTAACCTGTTTTTATTATTCAAGAACATAACGATTGTGCATGATGATTCAGAATCAAGTTAAGGGACTTCATCTCAATCTCCTTTCATTGAAGCATATATTGATGTTATCCACCACCTCAGTTTTACAAGGGTTAAAATAAACCTCATTGACTAATAATTTCATTAATAATTTTTCAAAAGGAATCAATTTATAAAAATAATTTTACTAAAGAAAAAATGGAATGTTTTTTAACGTATACGGTGACAATAACATTTCCACCGCCATGACAATTATTTGGTATTTAGAATCCTCTACAAGAAACACTTTTTTTAAAAACAAAATAATTACCATATTCCACATTCATATATTTTGGTATTGAAATGGTCATGAGAAGGGATTGATTATTTCAATATCTTGAAATGTTATATTTTTATTACATTGTGGAAATGTTATTTTTTCCTTTAAGATTGTTTTATGTGTTATAATTATGTTATGGTTCTTCGGAATTTCTTATGTATATAGGTGGATCCATGATAAAATGAGGGCAGGTGAGCCCGTGATAGCTCTCCAATTAATTGTTTAATGAGACAGAGTTAAATGATAAGTTTTCTCCTAATATAATTAGGGAATATACTGTGATGGGTATTCCAAACATAACCATGAAGGTTACACCCAATGTAGCTGTGAAAGCATCAATGTGTGTATGATATGGATGCTAAAAATTAACTTTATGAATTATTATTACGATGAAGTTTTTCAGGATTATTATTATTTCTTGGGTTTATAAATATTCGTAGACTAACATCTCCATTCCTTATTTTGTATTACATAGTGAGTTTTTTATGCTCATCCCTTATTCTTAAAACAAATTCACTGGGTATAAGGATTGGTAAGGGAAAGGAAAAAATTCAATAAGATTTTTCTCAAGAAAAATATATCACGTTTACTTTTAAAAGAATTATATTGTGGAATAAATGGACACTGTTGTGGTTGAATGAACTACGTGTAAATTTTAGTTGTTTTGTAATAGCTATGTCTTAATTTTATAAAAATATAAACTTGAAAGGATCCTCAATGTGAATTCTTGATTTAACTAAATATTATGTAATGCTTTAAGGATGGGGCCTTATATAAAAACCTTTATAAAATATAAATAATCATTTAATCCAAAACTTTACAAGCAACCAATGTCCATGCCAAGTCTTTAAACCATTTTTTAATAAAAAAAATACAATAATATTTTTTTCATTCATTTAAATCTATGTAAAAAATTTAAAATACTTGACATATTTTTCTAAAGAACCACATGGGAAAATTCACAAGTACTTAGCATGTGGATAAATCCCATGTTATGTGATAAAAACCAATAAAAAATCATTTCTGGAATAAAATAATACATTATATGCAATTAAATTTAAAAATATTCATTTAAAATAATATAAGTAATTTATAAGATGAAATAAAATGGGTATTTATAGATTAAAATTCCCCAAATTAGGGACAGGAAAGTTTAAATGTTTCACCTTTGATGGAGAAAACCCAATAATGGAATAATATGACCTCAATGACCCATCAGAACCCCTAAAATGAATGAACCAAAAACAATCAGTTGAAACAACTTTATTAGGGTTCATCCTAATGAGATATATGATACGGAGAGGAGAAATCTCCTGAAAAGGGAGGAAGAAGAAAAAAGTAAGGTATGCCTTGAAGAATTATCCATGAATATGGAAGTAATATGGTGAAGAAAAAATTAGAAGAGGAGGTTGTAGGAATTTTTTAGGCATGAATATGTGGGAATTTCTCGAGAATATCACATGGGGGAGTGGGGGAGGAAAAATACCTAAAAACACTTAAGTGAATTTTGAGAATGAAAATAAATTATCTTAACATTCTTGGTGTCCCTCACGGTTTAGGTGCATGATTTACAAAAATCGTGTCCCAACCATGACATCCCTACCAAAAAAGAATGAGGGGTCCACATTGTTCATCATATTAAGGTTTCATGATTAAGATAACCCTACACAAACTATTAAAAACAACACTAAAAATACAGATCCATCAAAAATGGTTAGTGAATAGTTACTTCTCAATGTGTGCAAAGCACACACATTCCCTATTTCATTATAAATTTTGAAATTTCTTCCAGATACTCTAATAAACACAAAAAATCATAAAATTAATTATATAGTGACACTATGGGTTTCATAAATCACCCCACCATGAAAATTTATTATCCAATAAATTCCTTAGTCAAGGTGAAGGTATCAACTACTTAGAATTCTTGAAGGGACATACTCTACACAATCTAACATCCAAGGAACCACTAAATTCCATCAAAAATGATGAAAACCTTAAATGGAAATCATCCACAAGAATCCAAAAAAAAACTCTAAATTAAGGGATATAAAATAGAGGCATCCCCACCATTTAGAATTCATTTAAATGGTGTAGCATAGAATAAACACTCATATAATAGAACATCACCAATTTGATGATAATTACCTCAAAAAAAGAGATTATTAGATTCCAATAAGCACATTTATTTATATCAAACTCATCTCAAAATAGAAAAAATAGGACATGATACACTTAGTTTTACCCAAATACAAAGAACATCCAAGACACTGAGTTTAGTTCCCCAAAACTAATCACAACCAAAACATCCAAGACAAAAAAAGGTCAGAATACCAGGTTACCAAAATCCTAACATCTCTAAGGAACCCTAAGAAATAATTGATTAAAAACATGACTCAATTAAAGAAATGGCATCGACCCAAACCGTGAATTAAAAATAGAGAGAAAAGGGATAAATAAGGAACTCACTCATGGGTTACCCACTCAGGGTGAACTCAAAAAGATTCAATCTGATATCAGTTAGTGCATAATCTCAACTGGTTCTATATTGAACATAGCGACATGAATCACATTCCCAAGTCCACCCCATATCCATGTAATGATTATAAACTAAATATATGGCCCTAATCATAATGTTATAATAAAAAAACCACCACCCACGTCTTGGAAAGGAAGATTGAAGAACAACCCAGACAATCACTGCCCAAAATAGTGAAACCAAAATAGCACCCAAGGATCAGACCCAAAACATCCACCTCAATGATATAAAATTTATAAACTGATTGGGTAAGAGAAGAAAAGATATTTCATCATTCTAAAGTAAAACTTCAGCCAAAAATATTAAGTATAGAGATCCCCACTAATTCATCCAACGAACTATCCTAGGATCACATATCCTAGTATCTGAATGAAAACCAATAGCCAACACATTGAAGCATCACCAAAATAAAGGGGAAATATAGAATTGAAACATAACATGTACCTAGACAATTCCATAGGGAATACTCATATAAAAAACAATGATCAAACTTGACCTTGTTTCCTAAATTAAATTAATTATACCCAACCCAAATGATGGGAAAAAAAGTAGAAACATTAAAAAATGAAAATTACATTCCCAAAACCAAAATCTTTTGAAGAAATAGAACAATTATAAAGGAAAACCCCATTTTTAAAAAACACATTCTATTTTAAAAGTAATAATTCCCAAAGTATGTTCAGATTAATTTTCACATTTTTTTGAAAACTAACCAATCTTCTTAAATCTCATATCTTGAAAATTTTCAAAAACACTTATCAATTAATTTTACTTAAATAAAAAGGATAATTTTTTCAAGATAAGCTAATGGGTTTTCAAATTCATTAAAAAATTTACAACCAATAGGTTTTAAAACCCAATAATAATTCGAACCCCAAATCAACTGATTTAAAAAAGGAATGCTCATACTTTCCCAAAAACGAATTTCACTTATAAATAGCCTGATGGATAAATTCCCAAGACAAAATCACTTTCTTAGTAATAAAACCCATTTTATAAACAAGATATAAGTATTATTTTCAAAACAAAAACCTTTTCAAAAATATCATCATTTTTCATAAAACCCAATTTTATTAAAAAATCACATTAAGAAGGAGGCACATCATAAATCTATAAGGAAACCTATACCAGAATCAAAGAACCGATTCATGCGACCATTAAATTTTCCTAATATATATGTAAATTATGTCCCAAATGGCTTAATAGTTTATTAGACTTTGGTAATCTAGATACATACATAGTTCACATATTTCATTTGAATATAAAAATTACAATGTCACAATTTTAAAAAATAATGTTATCCTTTCTATTATATACTTAAATATCGGTCATTGTATACTTCATGAAATTCAAGGTAAAATGAAAAACATAAGGGTGATCTCAAATGATCAGTAATTATTAAATATTATGGAATAAATAATGAATCAATGAGCATAATCAATATAGAATGGTAAATAACTAAAACCACATTCCATTTAAATAACTTCACTATCAAGATAAGATAAGGAAAAATAAATATTTCTAGGTAAGTAACTAAGAATAAATTTCATTTAATCAATAAAATGAGAATTAAATACACCCATAGAATGACTCGTAGTGAAAATATAATGGATAATAATAACTAAATCTGAATGAAGAGAATTTTTAATCATAGGACATCATGTTATCCTTGCACATGTTACATTTACCTTAAATACATATAATCTAAATAGAAGAAATATTCTATTTAACCTCGAACTAATGACATAGGTTTTTTCTAAACTAATGCTAATAGTATGTGAAAGAAATATTTGGTGTTAGTTTTTATTAAAAACGATTCCAAAAAAATTTATAAGTGGTTTTCGGCATCGGTTCTACTATAAACTGACACAAAAACCCACAAAATGAAAGATGTATGGTGTTGGTTTTTCTATAAAATAATTCCATAAATAATAAAAAAAGCATTTCATTGGATCTTACAAAAATTAACATCATAAATCAGTATGCCGGGATATTTCGGTGTCTGTTTTTATGAAAAATGACGTCATATGTTAAAAAAATATATTTTTGGCATTGTTTTTCATAAAAATCGATGCCATATAATTAAAAAATATTTTTAGGAATCATTTATCACAAAAACTGATGTTGAAATTATTTTGTTGGACTCCTTGGTGTTTGTTTTATTAAAACCTAAAGATAAAAGTATTTTAGAAATATTCGGGATCTGGAAACCCACATGATTTTGGATCTTTGAAAGATAAACCAGCAGTTAATCCTCTAGACTCATGAAAACATAAAAGTCATATTTGTTATCTCTAACATCCTTTACTGTCTATTTTCTTCCATTTTCAGGATTTGTGGTTTTTGTTCTTCATTATCTCCCTTTTTTCATATTCTATGGATTATTTTTTCTTCCAAAACTTATTTTTGATGACAATCAATCCTGGTTTTATTTTAGTTTTTTTCAACTTTTTTTTTGTTTGTACAATCATTTTTTGTATAGATCTTGTTTTATTTAATTTACCAAATCATTCCATGGAGTAAAGTTTGGATTGGGATCTATTTTCATGTTAAACTCTAAATTTTTTATGTTTTTTAATTTTGAAGATAAATTATTTCTCATTTAATTATGTTTCTTGTTTTCATTAATTATATTTTTAAAGTTTATAATAAATGTGTTGGAACGTGGTTAATAGTCATCCCTAAGAGTTATCATCCCATATACAGTAAAAAAGTCTAAGTTTTCAGGGATGTGATTGTTGTTTATATAGATTTTTGTTATGGTTTATTTTGGTTCCACCTTGAATTATGTGAGTGTTTTCTTGTTTTTAGTAATTAATTATATTTATGGTATTTACACTTGGCCTAGTATATGAAGGATGTAGAATTACATGCATCTTTATACAAACATACAGTTTATCATTAACAACATATGACATTCCACGTAGGTTGCATTTATATGGTATTTTAAATTTACTAATATACCTGTTATGTTTCATTAAAATTCCTTTTACATACCATGATTTGATTATTATAAGAAAAAATAATAGTATCTTTTTTAGGTATTTGATAAGAATGATTTTTTTTCACAACATGATTCTGTTACATAATTATCATGCTTTGAATATATTCTATGTTAGAGTGTTTCCTACATATATAGTGGCTTTTCATGCATAGTTTTTTATACTAGTGCTTCTTTAGCTATTCAACATATACTTTTTGAAGTGTTCATGATTCCTATAGATTTATTAATGGTTCCCATGTGCATTACATATATAGTTGATTAATTAGTAATCCATGGTTGTATTTTATGCATATATACTAATACATCATGTATTATTTTATTTATTACTTGTGATATCATGCCCTGATATAATTTCCAAGCACTTTTGTGTCAAATAAAATGATGGAATAAATCTAATTGATGTAAATTTATAATTTAGCATCCAATGATAGAAAACCTATGGATTCAATGGTGTATTTTATGAGGAGATATATTTCATATTATTATAAAATTATTTTAAAATTAATTTATGTTTTCATTGGGTTTACTAAGTTGGTATAAATTTTCTCTTTCTAATTTTTATTATTATAATAATAAAAATTTCATGAAATAATAAAATAAAAAAAATAATGAATCAATTATGTTGTATGATATAACAATTCAGTTATGTATTTAAATTCATCTGTATAAATTTTGTGAGTATTAGGATTGATTTCACTTCCAATATAAATATTTACTCTTTTTATTATTTCATATTACTAATAATAAATAATTTTCACCAATTAAATTAATGCAATCTTAAATAATTTTGGTACATGAAACATCAAAATAATGCAATAAATATGTAAAATGAACTAATAAATTCTAAAATATTGGTGTTATAATTAAATTATAATATAAATAGAACACATGTAAATAATTATAAAATAAAAAGATTGTTATTTGAAAATGTGTTTAATATCTATTATTTTCTATCTGATTATGAATAATTTTTATTAAATGTGTTTCTATTTACAATTTATCTGTAAATATATATATATATATACATTTAAATGTTTATATGTTTTAATATATTAACCAATTGTATTGTGATATCAGGTATTTAATGGATCATAATTGGTAACATTTACGAAGAACCACTATTGAATATGAAAAAGGAGTTGATGAAATCTTGGAATTTTCTAAACAATATATTCTATACATTGATTTTATTTTTTGTCCATGTGTAATGTGTTTTAATATGTGATTGTTAAACTCTAGATAAATCAATTATCATCTCATTTTTTATGGTTTTATCATTAATTATACATGATGGATCAGGAATAGTGAAAGAACTGAAAATTCAACAACCAATGTTGATGAAAATATTCATAACAAGGGGATTGTATTAATGAATTAATTCAAGATTTAAGAGTTAAAATAATAAAAAACAACATATGTTCAATGATTGTATGGAGATTCTGAGAAACCATTATTTATAGTATGACTTCAAGAGCTAGTGTCACAGGGATCTGTTATCCATGAGGGTATAATGGATATCCTAGTCATTGCTTTTGGAAAGGAAGAACATCCCCTGTCATGTTTGAGGATATCAGGTGTGTGTTAGTATTTAAAAGGTTTTTTATTAGTGTAAGTAATCAAGAGACTAGAAATAGAATCCTTAAAATCCAAGCTAATTGATATGAAAAAGTCTATGAGTGATTGAATTCAAGAAGCAGTGTAGAAGGCTTTGTTATAACACTTGGAAAGATAGTCATAGTATGCACATCCTTCCTATGTATATTTTTTATTTTTTATTAATTTTTCGACTTTATAAATTATAAACCCTAATATAAGTTTTTCATTTCTCAATTCAGGATGAACTTTAAAAGTAACAGACATAGTTCTATTTTATCACCAAGGGTAGGATGGACATCCTAGACACTGCTTTGGTAAAGGAAAAACACTCCAGTCATGTTAGAGTATAATAAGAGGGTGTTAGTTTTCAGAAGGTTTCGGTTTAGACTAATCAATCAAGAGACCCAAAAATAGAATAATTAAACGTTGAGATGAAAGATATGAAATAGTCTATGGGTGTTCAAATTCAAGCTATAGTGAAAAAGGCTTTGTAAGAACACTTTGAAATATAGTCACAATCTATGAATCCTTCCCAGGTATATTATTTATTTTTCATCAATTTTCCTATTTTATTAAATATAAACACTAATATAAATTTTTCATTTTTCAACCTTCCCAGCTTGGTCACCCGAACTATCATTCCCTATCTTCCTTCCCTTTCCCATCTACGTAGCCTTCCCTGGTATATTATTTACTTAACATCAATTTTTCTATCTTATAAATGATAAACACTAATATAAATTTTTCATTTTTCATCTTTCCCAGCCTACTCAGCTGTACTACCCTTCCCCAGCTACCTACTTTGATCCTCCACCACCTCACTTGGACCAAACCATATATTATTTCTTTTTTATAAATTTTTCTATTTTATAAATTATAAATACTAATATAACTTTTTCATTTTTCAGCCTTCCCTGCCTGCTCAGCCAAACTAACATGCCCCATATTCCTACTTCGATCCTACTCTTCCTCGCTTGGACCAATCCGCATATTATTTATTTTTCATCAATTTTTCTATATTATAAATTATAAATACTAATATAATTTTTTTTATTTTATATCCTTTCTAATATGATCACCGAGACTACCCTGCCTCATCTGCCTAATTTGTTCCTCCACCACCATGCTCAGACCAAACATTATACTATGAGTTGTTTGTTGGAGATCCTCTTATACATATTGTTTCATTAGGACTCATGCATTTTTTTGGGGGATTATGTACATCCCCAGCCTATTAATATGGGTCAGGCTAGAGTATCAATACTTGATATTATAGATCCTAATTCTATAAGACCATTTTTTAATGAGGAGATCACCATAGTTGGAGATTTACTGCGTTATTTTTTACTTTTTAGAACAGCACTTCTTTATTATATTTCATATGAGGTATGCATTTATTTAAATATTAATTAAAAATGATTCAAAATTAGATATAAATTTTTCTTACATTTACTTTATATAGGATTATCTCAAAGAAAAATAAATTTCCCAAATGAAACCAAATGTTCCGTAACAATCACCTTTCGATACTTCTAATATTTTTTATAGGATAAAAATATTATCTCAGCCTTATTCTTTATTAAATTATATCTATGAGTTTCGAATGAAGACAGATATATGTGGAAGATAATATCCATTGAGATTACTCAAATAAGATATCATGAATCTAGTTGATTTTTAAGAGCTCAACCTAAATGTGGTGCAGTTGTTTTCCATGTGAGTAAATTGACATTTGAATTTTTATTTTTCTAAAAAAAGATGGTTTTAAATTGAATAAATACATTTTCTCATTAAATTAGGTATATACACACGCTTCTTCTTCAAAATTAAAGTATATTCATTTATGGTTTTATAGATCCAGATTTAATTTCCATGTACGTACAACATGTGAAGAATCACGATAGAGTTTCATATATATGTAAGAGATTATCACATATGGAGATTGAGTGTTGGTTTTTTCCATATCTTGTTATGTAAGAATAGAAAAATAATTATGAACTAATGATCCTTATAATGTCATTAATTGTAAACTTTTGATATTGTTGGGGGAATTGGATGTTAGGTGTATTGTGACCAAGTGAATTCACCTTATATTGTTTTTGTATTTATCAAAGAATGTTCCTAAAATATTTTCCACCTTATTATATAGGTATTTTTTTTATAATCTCATTATTTTCAATTCTATTTTTTTGACATGTATTATTAGCTCATATATAGGAAAATGATGTTTATGGAAAAAAAATTAACAAGTAATACATGTTGAAAAAGAAAACGAATAAAATAAAATATGTGGAAGTACATGTAATTTATTTTTATATTATATTTTATTCCAATTTTTTGTTATATAATGATTTTTATTCTCTTTTTAATATTTTATAGTTGTATTTTCGTCATCAAAAAAGGAATGTTTAATGTGGTTATTACATTATATGATTCATGTACGAGATAATCACATCTAGATAAACTATTAAATTTGATATGGTTAGTTGTATTAATTATTTTATATTTTCTGCCATATTATTCTATTTTTCAATCTCATATCATTTAATGTCATTGTAGGCATTCAATGATTCCCAGTCATATTCCCAATCTAATCTTACCAATATTCAATCTATTTTTGTGAACTATTTGTTTTGTTTGATTAGGATTTGAGGTATGTATATTCTAATATTTATAAATAATATTACATATGGGTTAAAAAACTATCACTTTTGATATAATAGTTGTTTGAACATACTGATAATAAAATGAATGCTTCAATAATAACCAACAATGATCATGTTGTTTATTTCATGTATGTGTATTTTAATTCTACTTTATAATACAAATGTGTAGATAATTTTTTGATTAACTAGATAAAATCATCTAAGATATAGATTTTTAGTCAATGATAAATAATCTTTGATCGTTTTATATTGTGTCTTTATTATAGGGGGTTCGATTATTTTGGAAGTGTAATATTTTGAATTTTGGAAAAAAAATTAACTTTCAACATCAGTTTTTAAAAAAACGACCCAGAAACATACTCGGAGAGGGTTTTTTTCATCTGTTTGTAAAAACCGACACCTAAAAACCTCCACTAGTTAATTTTTGGAAATAGTTATTTAATAAACTAAAGTTAAAATCCTTAATAGAAATGATTTTTGACATTAGTTTTGAGAAAACTAATGCTGAAACCCTTAATGAAAATGATTTTCAGCATCGGTTTTTAGAAAATTTATGTCGAAAATAATATTTTTTTACGTCTCCTTTATAAACATCTCTTAAAACCTGGCATCAAAAATAAAAAAAACCAACATTAAATCATGTTTTTGCACAAGTTACATGATAGTTTAAAACGTACTGGGAAGAAACCCATTAGCTAAGGTTGGACATTTGAATCATCCCATGATACTACCAAAGCATCGATGGGATTTCATTAAATAGTCCCCAACCCATGTCTTACATTACCAAAACCTCACTCATATATTAAATAATTTATTTAATTCATAAACAATTTCCCTTATCAAATATTCATAATGAGCAAAGGAAATGAATTTATCATTATTTCTATATTTATTCAAATATCATTAAATGTAAACACCATATATAAAAATGGTAATATAGTTCATGAAATAATCATATCCATGAAAAATTATATTTATATTTATGGTATATTTAATGTTTAATTATCACAATAATGTTAATAACTATAGGGTAAGTTAATGACTATAAAAATGATTTAAGGAAGTGAATTTCAATACTATACTTTATAAAAATAATCATAGTCCATCTTGAGGAACAATAAGGATGGTTTAACTATAACATGTACCCATTGAAGTATGAATAAGGGTTTTTTTTTGATGAAATAAAAAACATATTTAAAAAAATTCTTGATGAAAATATCATTTTTATTTTTTATTTTTTAAAAATTACCATCCTTTTAATTTAAAATAACATTTAAAAATATTTTTAAAAAATATATCTCTGTAAAATTTTAGGAGAT
Source organism: Viscum album (assembly GCA_963277665.1). Taxonomy (NCBI): domain Eukaryota; kingdom Viridiplantae; phylum Streptophyta; class Magnoliopsida; order Santalales; family Viscaceae; genus Viscum; species Viscum album. The sequence continues at coordinate 847,972,256 of OY728160.1, read as the reverse complement.
GTGTTAAAGAAATGATGGCGTGTAATTCTTTACGAGGTAAGAAGTACATTCATTTCTCATTATAAAAGGGTAGAAAAGTGTCTTGGATGGAAAGAGAATACATGATTTCATAATTTTTTAAAAAATAGAAAAAATCGTTAAAATAAAATATGTTAATAAATAATATTTAAAAGGATAAATAAAACATTTTCAAAAAAGATTTAGAAAAAAAAATATCTATGAAAATGGATTTCTGACCGTAGAGAAAAATAAAGTCTAATTTTAATAAAACATTTTATCAAAAATATAGACAAAGAAATTGTAGGGAAAATTTTAATATCACTTTAAAAATATCATGAATAAATATATTAGAATAAAATGGAATCAATTACTAAGAAATGGTCATGTAATTTCCTTCAAATGATATTCAAGAATAAATTATATAGATTAGAATGAGATTGTGAATGATCATAAGTTTGATGTCTGTAAAGACCTGGTATTTTTCTATGTAAATGTTTTTAATTATATGGAATTATTACGAGTCCGCGAAAATTGACGGCACATGATTTCGTGGCCCGGTGTGCCCAGAATAAATTTCTGAACGTTTTTTTGGGTACGTTCAGTAAACGTGCAAGCGGCGTTTTGTAACTTTTGAACCGATGCTCGGAATTAAAATCTAAGGACATCATTGAACTCATAGTTTTGATATTCTCTTAAGTGGATTTTCACCTTGACCGTAGTAGTTCAAGGGTGGAAATTAGTTTTTTGGACTTTAAATGGGAGAAAATAAATTAAACATGCTTTATTTTAATTTTGAAATTGAAACCTACCATTTTGAATTTAGTGGGGGGGACCAGCCGAACTCTCTTATTTAATGGGAGGTTAACCATGGAATTCCCCCAAGTTAATGTTCCAAATCCAATTTAATTAATGTGAAAAGTTTGATTAATTAATATACTTAATTTATTAAGTTGGCTTCTCACATTCCTTGAGGTTGGAAAAATCATTGGAAAAAAGATGAGATCCTTGGAGAGAACTTTTGGATGATCATCTTCCAATAGAGAACCAACTCCAACAAATGATCACCCCCAATGAATAATGAGGATGATGCACGATCAATGATCAGAGACGTGTTGTGGGAGAAAAAAACATGGGAGTCCCCTTCACTGACTTTATCCCCTTCCTCACGACATCTCCAACAAACATCAAGGTAGGGGTTTTAAATTGAATTATGATTAAATATTTTTTTCTTGATTCTTTATATTATAGATTCACAAAGACGACGAGAAAAAAAACATAGACATCATCCCACACATATACCATTCTGCTTTTTCTTTTGTTCTTTGCGTATTCTTTGTGTGATCTTCGACAAAAAATAATTAATGATGCTGGAAACACAATGTTTTGTTGAGCACGACGTATGGATATTGAGCCCTCGACCCGAGGATTGTGAATATGAGAACGACATAATTTTCGGTCTTGGAACAAAGTCGTGATGACTCGCAAAAGAAGGCAGCGGTCGGCACCCAGCCGACCGTGAGGAAGGAGGGTGGTTCACGTCCGCGCTGCTAGAGTTGGATGTCGTGACCACTTGGCCGTAGGGGAGGCCGGTGGGCGACCTGCACCTGTCCAGCCATGGGTGGACAAGCGGCGTTTGACTGCACCGCTAGGAGGAGAACCAGCCGTGTGTTTCAGTCAGCTGCGTCGCACCAGGAAGGACCCACTCCGGTGGGTCCCGCAATCCAACATGTGGCACCACCTGGCTCCACCGTGTAGGCCAAGCCGAACAGTCCAGAAGACCATTTGAAATACCGGGGAGCACCTCCCCTCGGGATGCGGCTAGGGAGGACCCCGCCATGGCAATCCATGCGACCGCGGGCTGCCCCTCTGTGGGCTGGGATGGACTATGGCCCATCAGGCTGGGCCCACCATGGCTCCAGTCAACCGAGCAATACCCAAACTGGGTCGGGTCAGCCGAGGCCAGGTCGGACCGGACCCGGGCCCATCTGGACCCATATACGCCTTTGTGGGCATATCTTGAGAACCGGATGTCTGTTTGACAAATCGTCTAAGGCACCAGAATCCTTGGATCGAGATGGTCCTTTTTGTTTACTCCACATGCATTTTTGGATAAATTTAGATTATGGCCGGGTTGGATCGAACCCTAAATCCAACAGGGCCTATAAAGACATGGAAATTTCAAGGAATTGTTTTTCATAAATTTTTTCAATTTTACAAGTATGTAGTTTCTGACGGCACCAGATTTCGAGGCCCGGTGTGCCCGGAATCAGTTTCTGAAGTTTAGCTCGGGTACGTTGGGTGAACGAATGATCGGGTTTTCTATCTTTTGAACCAGTGCTCGTAATTAAAATCTCAGGGAACCGATAAACCCGCAACGCCGGTATTCGCCTAAGGGTACCTTTACCACAGTCGCGTTTTATGAAAGTTGAAAGGTAATAATTGGGAATTTAGAATAAAATATATAAAATTGGGTACACAGTTTTATTTATATCTATGGTAGTTATATCCTACAAAGGAGAGTTAAGGGTGGGACCCACACCCACCCAACTTCTCATGTGTGGATAATTGATAGGTGGGGCTCACACGAGCCCCAACATTTCACCTCCCATAACTCTTTTCAAACTCTCTTTTAAACTCCAATGTTTAATTCATGACAACCCCCCCTTAATTATGAGGAATCTTCCTCTCCCTCTCTCACTCCATAATGTTTTCAAACACATGCTAATAAATGAATTCTAACTCTCCAATTAATTAAATTAAGTGGTTTGAATTTTGAATTTCATGGGGTAATAAAATAATAGCCTTATCCTATTATTTTATTTTGTGGATTTCATTGTGTTAAGAAAAAGAGCTCTTTAGAAAGAGAGAATAGTGTTCTTCTCCAACGAAGAACACCAACCTTCAACGAAGAACGACTCGGCGAAGAATGTTCCACGATTCTCTAATCCTCTTCTTCCTCCATGTCAAGGGAGGAGACTCTACCACGGGGAACTCGCCAACGATGACGGTTCTTCCTCCTACATTGACGGAGCGACCTCGCATTCTGTGTCTACGACGAACAAACCATATTCGAGGTAGGGGTTTGTTCCTTTTGAAGTGTTTATCTCGTACCCCTCTCTTTGATGAAAATCATTGTTTATTTTCAGCCAACTACTACAACCTAACACGGAGGGAGTGGGATGAACGCACACGGCCCGAAGACCCTCTGTAGTCTCTTTTGATTGCAATGGAAATAATGAAAAGATGGTGGCGATGAACAGGAGTGGCGGTCGTGCGCGGGCGGCGTGCGGAAGAACTGCGGCCCACAATTGCGGGCCACTGGACCAATGAAGAACCGGCCGACCATAGTCGGCTGGGCCGAAGGGAAGAACCACATTGCCTCACGGGGCCACGCTGCGGAAGAATGTATCCCACATTCCATGGGCCACTTCAGCGGAAGAACCGGCTGACCCGTCAGTCGGATGGGCAGAGGAGAGTCGCGACTCAAGGACGGCGCCGCGCTGGACGTACCGCGGCCGGCCCGAGCGGGCCGCTTGCACCAAAAAGGACGGCCGGCCCGAGTTGTCCTCTTGTGCCAAGAAGGCTGGATGGCTTCAGCCGGCTGGTTAGGGAGGGCGGCGCTGCTTGGCATCGCCAGTTCGAGTAGCCCCCCCCCCCCCCCCCCCGCCTCGGACAGCTAGTCCGCCCTCGGGCCGAGCCACGACCTGGCTGCACCCTACCGGGCCGGGCCGGGCCACGCTCCGCCTTGCCGAGTTGCGCCCCCTCGGGCCGACCCATGCCCCTTCGGGCCAAGACGCACTCCTCGGGTTGGGCCACACATTTAATCGGGCCGGTCCGACACCCCTGCCGGGTCAGACCCGCAAAAACTGGGTTAACCCGACCCGTCGTCCCACTGTGCTTAATGGGCCGGGCCCATTTTCACTTAAATGGGAATAACTTAAAGACCATGCATATGATCAACGTGCTATCTACAGAACTGGGACCCTTGCGATGAGGCGGTCCTTTCGCGATACTCTAAGTGAGTTTTGGATGACTTTGGGAAACAACCGGGTTAGAAACGAGCGTATTTTTAACCAGGCCCCTGGAATGGAAAATCCAATATCTCTCAGACCAGGCATCCGATTGACGCGTCTTCTGTCGCGTGGAGTTCATATTGATGAGACGGAACATTGGGATATATCAACTCTGGGATTTGTGATAGTTGATGTATCTATCCCCTTGGCTCGAGAAGTGGACCCTCCTAGAATCAAGCATGTTGTGTGTGGGAACCCTAAAGCTGGCTGCGAATACGACGACTACCATGCTGGGTTCCTCTGTGGGTTCGACGAAGATGGCGACTGTGCTTGGATCCTCCATGGGTTCGGCAACAAGGATGACTTTACTTGGATCCTCTGTGGGTTCGGCAGCAACGACGACTGTACTTGGATCCTACGTTTGTTCGGTAGCAATGTTTATTGTACTTGGATCCTTTGCGGGTTCAGCAGTGATGAATTTTGTACTTCGATCCTATGTGGGTTCGGTAGAGGAGATGATTCATAGGCAACATGTAATCATCTCCACTCTTCTTCGTGTGTAGTACACCTCTGTGATCTGAGTCTTGACTATTCAATCATTATCATTGGTGTGATTGACTTCTTTCCTATGTGGACTGGGATGTGCATGGGCTCGAGGGTTGGAGACGAACTGGAATTGATGACTTAGGTATATGTAAGGTCATATACCTTAGTAGAGTCAGATGATACTTCGTGATTGTATCTTTCCATTGTGGTTTATCCTTTGTGGATTCTGGGAGACCTTCGGGGATCTCGGGGTCCCTATTGAGTATTGTATACTCACCCCAGCATGGGCTATGCTCGCACTACGTTGTGTTGGATGGAGAAAATGGAAAACACTGATCAAGGTGGAGGCTTGTGGAGATGGACGGTACCCGGAGGTGGACCACTAGACGTGACGTACACGGAGCAGATGGCCAGACCTGAGGAGCTGAGGAGACCATATGTACCCACCCATCAGGTGGGATATCTTGAGGACGACTCTGTGGTTGCTGCTTTACTTTACTGCTGTTGTAATTTCTTTTCAGTTGTACTAAACATTCAATTGGGTTTGTATACTGGCCCATTTACATTACAACACTTACTTTTATACTCTGTTTACTTAGTGCTTACTTCAGTTGTGTGCTATGTTGTGTTTTTTTACTTTGATAAAGGTAATGCCTTCCCTTTTATCGATATTTATGCCTTTGGTGCTAGTCGCCATCCCATAGCCTATGGATGACGGGCTTGGGGTAGTCCTAACACGGGCCCCTAGGATCGGTCGTGACAAATTGCTATCAGAGGATTCGGTTCTACTGTAAAACTTATGAATATGATCATTCTCTACTGTGAATAAATAGTGTTAAGAGTAATGAGTATGGTTTTTAGTCCAGGGAGTCCAATGTTGGTGCGGTGGCCGATGTATCCATACACTAGGACCCTGACTTCAAGATTCCAACATAGTACACAAAAAAATTGATTGCATGTGTGTTTCAAAATTTTTCTTTGTGATTAATTTGTGTCAGCTCACCAGGTATACTATTTGACCGTGACGCACCTGTTTCTTTTCAATATGGCCCCACGAAGGCAGCCTACTAGGGTTCTGAGTCGCGTATGAGATGGCAGCCCACCGAGCAATGAGCCCTCGGTGCAGGGACCCATCACAGCGGAGGCACCAGTGGTACCACTACCCACTGATCCACTGATACTACCAGCCCTAGCAGTAGAGAGTGCACTCCACCTGAGTGCGCTGCACGAGTTTCAGTGATAGAGGCCACCCAGGTTCCTCTGAGAGATGGACTCTCAGGCAGTCGAGGATTGGCTGGAGGATATCGCCAGAGTCTTCAAATTGGTAGGGACACCAGATGACCTTATGGTGATCCTTGCCGCGAGTCTACTACACATAGAAGAAAGTAGATGGTGGAGCAGGATTCTGCAGGTACATGATGAGGCATCTCTAATTTGGACAGACTTCTAGAGTCTCTTCTGCTCAGAGTTTGTTCCAGCCACCCTTCGTGAAGTGTGGATCCAGGATTTACTTCATCTGTGGCAGGGCAGTATGACAGTAGCTCTATACTCGACGAGATTTACCGACCTATCGTGCTACTCCACAGACATGGTACAGGACCCATTCTTCTGGGCTCGAACCTTCGAGCAAGGACTAAGGAATGAGATCATGGATTTGATGATCTCCCTCAGAATTTCGACGTAGGCCGGAGTGCTGGACAGATCCCTTCCTATGGAGAGCTTTCTTGTTGAGCCATCACCAGCAGCGAGAGCCACCGCAGGGCAACACGTAGTAGAGACTTCTGCAGCCAGCAGTAGACAGATTTCACAGAGGTCCAAGCAGACCAGTCCAACAGAAATACCCACTATAGTTCTTAGAGACATAAGAGCGAGTCATTATTTTGTTGCCACTGCCCTTGTTTGGAGCTCAGAGATTCCAACGGATCTATTGGCTTAATCCTTACGGCTATAGACTTCTTCGGGAGCAGACTCGACAATTACAAACTGGTTCCAATAGTGTGAGCTTACACTAGAAGGTGAGAGCATCGGCTGGGATCTTCTTGTAGCAGTGTCGATTCCTTACGACGTCATCTTGGTTATGGACTGGTTATCTATATTCCATGCCCAGATCGACTGTATTAGGTGAAAAGTGTGGTGTGTCCACACAGATGGGAGTATGTTCACCTTCACCGACGAGAGGGGAACCTTTGCAACATAGGATGGACTTACGCATAAGAGAGGGAAGTCGAACAGACATCATGTGGCTAGTCTCATCCTAGGAGCGGTTGATGTGCGGAGTCCCATTTTCCCTATTGTGGTGGATCGGTATGCAGACAGTTTTCCTGACGATGTTCCATGACTACCTCCTTGCATCGAGGTAGACTTCTACGTAGGCATGTACACTGGGATAGCACTGATATCTACTCCAGCATATCAGATGGCTCCTACTGAGCTTTATGAGCTGCGGGTACATCTGGAGGACTTCTAGGGAAAGGGATTCATCCGATCCAGTGTTTCACCCTGGGCTTCTCCGATTTTGTTCGCCAAGAAGGTGGATGGGAGCTTACGCCTATGTGTTGACTACCGTCGCCTGAATCAGGTAACCGTAAAGAACAAGTAACCACTCCCGAGGATTGATGACCTCTTTGATCTTCTCAAGGGAGCACGATGGTTCTCGATGATAGACCTCATGTCGTTCTATCACCAGCTCAGCGTTCGAGACAAGGATGTAAAGAAGACAGCCTTCAGGTATCGGTATGGCCACTACTAGTTCTTTTTTATGCCCTTCCGCGTAACCAAAGCACCAAAAGTGTACATGAGACTCATCAATAGGATCTTTTAGCCTTAACTCGGTCGTTTTTTTGTAGTCTTTATCGATGACATACTGATTTACTTGACTTTTGAGGAGGAGCATGCCTACCACTTGCTGGTTGTACTGGACACACTCCAAGAGCACCAGCTTTATAGTAAGCTCTCGAAGCACCAGTTCTGGATTCGAGAGGTTCATTTCTTGGGACACGTCATCTGGGAGGCTGGGGTTGCAGGAGGCGTTTGTGACGCAGCTACGTCTGAGCACCGCCTTCCATCCTCAGATGGATGGTCATACTAAGAGGACCATACAGACACTCGAGGAAATGATTCGTGCATGTGCCCTTGACTTTGGTCGCAGTTGGGAGGATCATCTACCCTTAATGGAGTTTGTGTATAACAATAGCTACTACTCCACCATCGGGATCACACCATACGAGGCATTGTACGACCGACCATGCAGATCACCTCTATGTTGGACTGACCCTGGAGAGTCAGCACTTGTAGGACTAGAGATGGTCCAGGATACGACGGAGAAGTTGCAGATCATCCAGGAGCGGATGAGGACTACACAGAGTAGACAGAAGTCCTATGCTGATAGGATATGGAGACCAGTGGAGTTCGAGGATGGTGACCACATTTTCTTATGGGTATCACCTCGACGTGGATTGCAGAGATTTTCCTGGGTTGGAAAGTTATCACCACACTTCATCGGACCATTCCAGGTCCTCAGCAGAGTAGGAGAGGTGGCATACCACCTGGCCCTTCCACCTCAGTTGCACCAAGTGCACGACGTATTCTACGTATTTCAGTTGAGGAGATACGTGCACGACCCGTCACACATCATCGATCCCGGGGAGTTGGACATCGATGATGGGGAGACCTTCATGGAGGTCCCGATGGAGATCGAGGATCGACAAGAGCAGGTCCTACGTGGATGGTCGATTCCTCTGGTTCGCATTCGTTGTCAACACGGGAACCTCCAAGAGAGAACGTGGGAGCGGGAGGCTTAGATTCATGCTATGTACACTCATTTTTTCCCCTAGTTTATATTTTAGCTTTACCAGGACGTAAAGCCCTGAGGTGGGCATAATTTAAAGACCCGGTAATTTCAAAGAAATTTTTTTTCTTAAATTCTTTGGAATTTTACGAGTACGCAGTTTTAGACGGCACTTGATTCCATTGCCGGGTGTGTTGGGAATCAATTTATGATGTTTATCTCAGGTACGTTCAGTGAATGAATGAGCGGGTTTTTCTCGCTTTTGAACCAGTGCTCGGAATTAAAATATGAGGGCACCGATGAACTCGCAGCGACGGTATTTGATTAAGGGGACATTTACCGCAGTTGCGTTTTATGCGGGTTGAGAGTTAATAATTGGGAATTTAGAATAAAATAAATAAAATTGGGTACAAAATTTTATTTATATCTATGGTAGTTATATACTTCAAAGGAGAGTTAAGGGTGGGACCCACACCCACCCAACTTCTCATGTGTGGATAATTGATAGGTGGGGCCCACACAAGCCCCAACCTTTCACCTCTCATAACTCTTTTCAATCTCCCTTTTAATCTCCCATGTTTAATTCATGACAACCCCCTTAATTATGGCGACTCTTCCTCTCCCTCTCCCCTCATTAATGTTTGCTAATACAAGCTAATAAATGAATTCTAACACTTCAATTAATTAAATTAAGTGTTTTGAATTTTGAATTGCATGGGTTAATAAAATAATAGCCTTAGCCTATTATTTTATTTTGGGGGTTTCGTTGTGTTAAGGGAAAGAGATCTTGAGAAAGAGAGAATAGTGTTCTTCTCCGATGAAGAATACCAACATTCAATGAAGAAAGACTCGGCGAAGAATGTTCCACGATTCTCCAATCCTCTTTTTCCTCCCTCTCAAGGGAGGAGACTCTGCCACGGGGAACTTGCCAAAGATGACGGTTCTTCTTTCGATGTTGACGTAGCAACATCTCTTTCCACGTCTACGACGAACAAACCATATTTGGGGTAGGGGTTTGTTCATTTTGAAGAGTTTATCTAGTACCCCATTCTATGTTGAAAATCATTTTTTATTTTTGATAAACTTCTACCACCTAACTCGGAGGGCGTAGGCCGAACGCACACGGCCCGACGACCATCCGTAGTTTCTTCTGATTGCGATGGAAATCATGACGAGAAGGTGGCGATGAATGGGAGTGGCAGTCGTGCGCCGGCCGTGTGCGGATGGACTGTGGCCTGCAACCACAGGCCGCTCGACCAATGAAAACCCATCCGGCCATAGCCGGCTGAGCCACGGCTATTCCTTTCCCTACCAGGCCATGTCGCGCCGCGACGCGCCGGGCCGGGCCGCGCCGTGCCGGGCCAGGCCGCGTCGGTGCGGGCCGCTCCCCGCCGGGCCACGCCCCCTCGGGCCGAGCCATGCCCTTTCGGGCCAGTTTGCACCCCTCGGTCCGAGCCGCACATTTAATCGGGCTGGTCCGACACCCCTTCCAAGTCGGACCCACCAAAACTGGGTTAACACGACCCGTCGGCCCATTGGGCTTAATGGGCCGGGCCCGTTTTCACTTAAACGTGAATAACATAATGACCGTGCGTCCGATCGATGAGTGGTCTGTGACACTGGGACCCTTGTGACGATGAGGTCCTTTCACGATACTCTAAGTGAGTTTTGGATGACTTTTTAAAATGTCCGGGTTAGAAACGAGTGTATTTTAACTAGGCCCCTGGAATGGAAAAGCTAATATCTCTCAGACCGGGAGTCTGATTGACGTGCCATCTGTCGGGTTGAGTTTCTATCGATGAGACAGAACTTTGGAATACATCAACTCCGGACTTTGTGATAGTTGATGTATCGACCCCCTTGGCTCAAGGAGCAGACCCTCTCAGAATCGAGCATGCTGTGTGCGGGAACCCTAGAGCTGGTTGCGACTTCGATGACTACCGTGTTTCGATCGTCCATGGGTTCAACAACGATGACGACTATACTTGGATCCTCCGTGGGTTTGGCAGTGAGGACAACTATACTTGGATCCTCCGTGGGTTCGATAGCGATGTCGACTTTACTTGGATCCTACTTGGTTTCAGAAGCGATGGTTACTGTACTTGGATCCTTCGTGGGTTCGGCAGCAATGAATTCTGTACTTGGATCCTACGTGGGTTTGGCAGAGGAGATGATTCAGAGGCTACATCTAATCATCTCCACTATTCTTCATGAGTAGTATACCTGTGTGAGCTGAGTCTTGAATATTCAATCATTACCATTGGAGTGATTGACTTCTTTCATGTGTGGACTGGGATGTGCATGGGCTCAAGAGTTGGAGATAAACTGGAATTGATGACTTAGGTATATTTATAGGAATTTACCTAAGTAGAGTTGTATGATAATTCGTGATTGTATCTTTTATTTTTGGTTTATCCTTTTTGGATTCTGGGAGACATTCGGGGGGTCTCGGGGTCCCTACTGAGTATCATATACTCACCCCTACACGGGCTATGCCCACACTACATTGTTTTGGATGCAGATGACGAAAAACACTGATAGAGGTGGAGGCTTGTGGAGCTAGATGGTACTCGGAGGTGGACCACTAGACCGGATGTACACTGAGCGAACGGTCGGACCCAAGGAGCTGAGGAGACCCTTTGTACCCACCCATCAGTTGGGATATCTAGAGGACGACTCGATGGTTTCTGCTTTACTTTACTGATGTTGTACTTTCTTTTTAGTTATACTGTACTTTCAGTTGGGTTTTTATACTGGCCCATTTACTTTACAACACTTACTTTTGTACTCAGTTTACTTAGAACTTACTTCGGTTGTGTTCTCTGTTGTATTTGTTTACTTTTATAAAGGCAATGCCTTCCCTTTTATCGGGATTTACGCCTTTGGTGCAAGATACTAGCCCCTGGCCTGTGGATGGTGGGCTTGGGGTAGTCATAGCATGGGCCCTGAGAACGGGTCATGACAGGGACCTCGGAGCGGAAACGCTAATAACTTACAGATCGAGCGTCTGATTGACGTGTCGTCTATTACATTGGGTCCATTTTGACATGAAAAACCATTGGGATACTTCTTCATGGAACATATTGGTAGTTGAGATACGAACAATGGATTGAGGAGTGGTTCTCCCAAACGTTCTAGGAGCAGAAACCCATAGGCTAGCAGTGAGGCAGAGGTTGTAGACAGATCATACGAAGGTTAGAACCAAGCGATCTTGTGTGGGTAAGCAACGATCCTGTGTGGTTCTGATCCAATGTGGGTAAGGGCTCAGCGATCCAGTGTAGGTCAGTGCATACAGATCCTACGTGGGTCAGATCTTCTGTGGGTCATCACTCAGCGATCCCGTGTGGGTCAACGAATACCGATCATGTGTGGGTCAGATCCAGTGTGGAACCTTTCGTGGGTTAGTTACCTATCGGTCCTGGGCAGATCATATCCTATGTGGGACTCTGAGGGGTTTATTTACCTATCGATCCTATGTGGTTCAGACTCCGTGTAGTTAGCAGAAGTGACTCATGATAGAATAAGAAGATCTAGCTTCGCGACTGATCATCTATACTTATATACTTCATCTATACCTATGTGAGCTGAGTCTTCGAAGTTTGTGGTGTTACCAATGTAGTACTTTTACCTTCGTGGTGTTACCTTTTTATATACTGATAACATAGATTTATGTATGGGAATATACCTAAGTAGTGTTGATGACTATTGCTACGTGGTTTGTGGTTTTTCCTTTGTGGAACTCTAGGAGACCTACGAGGGTCTCAGCATCCCTAGTGAGTATCATTATACTCACCCCTGCACGGGCTTCTCCCACACCTTTTTGTGTCATGTGCAGATGAAGGACAATATTGACCGGGGATGAGGGTACCATAGTTGGAGGATGGTCGGGGGAGGACCATAGACGAGGCAATCCACAGAGACGACCATTCGTGAGCTGTACCTACCCTTCAGGTAGGATCCTTGGTGGGTCTTCAGAGAATTTTTTTCTAGTTTTATTTTACTTCTGAGTTTTACATGTACTTTTTAGTTGGGCTTGTATTCTATCCCCTTTACTTACTGTACACACCATGTTTACTTAATAGTTTACCTTGTGCTTGTATCCTTCTGTGTGATTGGTTTTTGTGAGTTTACTTATTTAGAGTCAATGCCTTCATATTTTTGGGATATGCCTTTCGGGTGCTAGTTTCTAACCTCTAGCCTATGGAAGGCGGGACGGGGGTAGTCACAGCACAGGCCCCGGGGGGTCGAGTCATGAAAAATTGGTATCATATGAGTTTGGTTCTACCAATTAACTTGAACTATGATCTTTTAATCGACAATAATGTTAAGTGTGATGAGTTTGGTTTTCAGTTTGGGTAATCCAGTGTTGTTCTGGCGATAGACGTATCCATACAATAGGACCATGACTCCTGATTTCTGACTCAACACACAAAAACAGTTATAGTGTGTGTGTTTTTGAAAAGTTTTCTTTGTGATCTATTTAAGTTAGCATGCCAAGTATAACTTAATGACTATGGCGCACCTATTTTTTTGAGGATGCCTCCATGCAGACTTCCATCCAGGATTCCAGGCAGAGTATGTGATGATAGCCCCCCGAGCAACGAGGCTTCAGTAGAGGGCCCCCTTATGGGAGTTGTACCATCGGGTGGTGTAACAACAATACCACTACCCATTGGGAAGCCGATGCCACCTGCCCCCGTAGCAGAGGGTGCACGCCGCTTGAGCATATTGCATGAGTTGCCCCTTCAGAGGCCATCAAGGTTCCAGGGAGAGACAGATCCACTAGTGGCTGAGGATTGGATGGAGGTCATGGTTAGATTATTTTGACTGGTAGTGACACTAGATGATCTCACGGTGATCCTTACTGCCAGTCTTCTTTAGGAAGCAGTGGTAAGTTGGTGGAGCTTCATGCTCCAAGTTCACGATGAGGTGACTCTCTTCTGGGCAGACATTGAGTGCCTTTTGAGGGTAGATTTTGTCCTAGTGACCCTATGCTCAGTACATATACAAGAGCTTCTGCACTTGTAGTAGGGTAGCATGACTGTGGCTTAGTATTAAGAGAGGTTCACTAACCTATTGCATTACTCCATTGACATGGTTCAGGACCCTTTATTCAGGGCCTAGACCTTTTAGTTGGGCCTTAGACAAGAGATTAGAGCTTCAATGGTTTGTGTCAGCACCCCAGTGCAGGCAGGGGTGTTAGAGCGAGCACTCTTAGTGGAGAGCTTCCTTGCTGAGCAGTCACCGGCAGCGAGACCCACCAATGGATGACACATAGCAGAGTCATCGATAGCTGGTAGCAGACAGATGACGCAGAGGTCCAAGAGGACCAGACCTAGAGGTGGATGACTGCTGTATATAGTGTCAGTGGTGAGGGGCTCTCGAGACAGAGCAGGAACGACAAGGATCAGACAATGTTACACATGCGGCGGGTAGGGTCACATGGATCGCGACTGCCCGACCCACTGTATGGACAACCACCAGATGGTCAAAGGGCTCCCTGGGAAGATGTTAAGATTTTATAGAGGAGTTACGTAGGTGGGAGTTGGACGTGGAAGAAGAGAAGGTCGTGAAGTAGGATGTCTACGGTGATTTGAGGTTCTACCACCACTACTTGGAGGTCCACCCTGACCACTGGGAGCAGGTGGATAGGGATGAGTTTAGCTCCAGGAAGCTAAGGCCTATGACCATGGCACTCTAGAGATTATATAAGGTATGATCTGTGTCTACTCCACCTTAGCTGAAGTACTTATAAACACAGATTCTAGTCACTCTTTCATTACAACAACCCTCATTCGGAACTCAGAGATACCGGGGGAGCCATTGGCTCGATCCTTATGGCTAGAGACTCTTATGAAAGCAGATTTGATGATTACTCACAGGTTCCGATAGTTTGAGCATACTCTAGGAGGTGAGAGCTTCATCTGGGATCTTCTACTAGTGCCGTCAAGGACTTATGACGTCATCTTGGGTATGGATTAGTTATCCACAGTTCATGCTTATATTGACTGTATTAGGCGCAATGTACAGTGTGTCTTCACAGATGGGACCATGTTTTCTGTCACTGGTGAGAAAGGAACCTTATAGTGTAGGATGGAATTTCCTGGAGGAGGGTGCAGTCGATCACACATCAGTTGGATAGCCTTACCCTCGGAGTGGTTGATGTTGAGAGTTCGAGCTATCCTGTAGTGGTGGAACAGTACACTGATGTTTTCCCTGATGATGTTTTGGGTCTACCTCCTCACAGAGAGGTGGAATTTTACATTGAATTGAACCTCGGGATGACACTAATATCTACTCCAGCATATCGTATGGCTCTCACAATGCTTTCAGAGCTGTGGGTACATCTAGAGGACTTTCAGGGCAATGGGTTCATTAGGCCTAGTGTTTCTCATTGGGCAGCCCTAATTTTGTTCACCAATATGGTGGATGGAACTTTGAGACTCTATGTGGACTATCAACGCCAGAAGCATGTGAACATGAAGAACAATTACCCACTCATGAGGATTGAAGATCTCTTTGATCAGCTAAAGGGAGAACAGTGGTTTTAAAAGATAGAACTCAGATCAGTTTATCACTAGCTCAGGGTACGAGATGAGTATGTGTAGAAGATGTCCTTCTGATGTCAGTATGGACACTATGAGTTCTAAGTTATGTCATTCGGTGTGACCAACACCCCAATAGTGTTCATGGGACTCATGAAGAGGACCTTCCAGCCATACCTTGATCGCTTTGTTATGTTCATCATCGATGACATCCTAATATACTCAGCGACGGAGGAGGATCATGCCTATCATCTACAGATAGTTCTGGACACACTCTGAGAGCACCAGTTTTATGGTAATATCTTGAAGTTCCAGTTATGGATCTGAGAGATTCACTTCTTGGGACACGTAATCTCGGAGGCTATAGTTACGGTGGATCCAACGAAGATTGAGGATGTTCTTACCTGGGAGACACCCATGAGTGTGACATAAGTGTGGAGTTTCCTGGGTTTTGATGGTTACTACCGAAGGTTTGTGATAGACTTTTCCAGATTTGCAGAACCCTTATCAGCATTGAGAGAGAAATTAAAACCATTCGCATGGTCAGATAAATTCTAGCGGAGTTTACCAGAGCTGAGGTAGAGACTAACAAGTGCCCCCGTCTTAAGGCTACCGGATGAGGGCGTTGGGTACTCCATCTACTGTGATGCATCAGGGATTGGACTTGGATGTGTCCTGATGTAGGAGCAAGTAGTGATCGCGTATGGTTCTCGACAACTGATATAAAATGAGAAGAACTATGCTACCCATAACCTGGAGTTAGAAGCATTAGTATTCATCTTGATGATGTAGCGACATTACATGATGGATAAACATTTTATAGTCCACTCTGATCACAAGAGTCTCAGGTATATCTTCTCTCAGAAAGACCTGAACCTGAGACAGAGGCATTGGATTGAGTTTATCCTAGACTGTGACTTCAAGATAGTCTATACTCATTGGAAGGGGAACGTAATAGAAGATGCAGTCGGTAGAAGGTCTTGTATACAATTACTGAGTGAGGCGACATATCAGCTAGCCGCTTTGCGGATATTTAACGTGGATCAATATGGAGAATCTTATCTTCAGTCTCAAACAGTCACTCCCCCACTCCTTCAGCGATTCAGGGAGGCACAACCTAGGGACATTGACTGCGAGTCTCGATGTGCTCAGATACCCACCAGACAGGCACCTGATTGATTTTCTGAAGGTGGGGAGCATGCCATCCTATTCATAGTATGTACTTTGGTACCAGAGGGGCTTAGGGAGGATGTATTCAGGGAGTTCCATATGTCCCCTATATAGATACATTTAAGTGTGGAGAAGATGTACTGGGACCTTCAGAATCATCACTGGTGGCCGAGAATGAAGAAAGTGGTAGTAGAGTTTGTCTCACAGTGCCTCACTTGTTAGAAAGTGAAGGCCGAGCACAAGGTTCCAAAAGGCTTAGTTTAGCCACTGGAGGTGCCAGAGTGGAAGGGGTATGGAATTTACATGGACTTCGTGACAAGAATTTCATGCACATTAAAGGGACCTGATTCCATCTGGGTTATCATTGACAGACACACCATGTCGGCCCACTTCCTACCCATCAAAAAGCAGGGTATAGTAGAGGGCTTGGGACGCCTCTACTTGCAAGAGATTGTACGGCTTCATGGAGCTCCATCTACGATTTTCTCCAATCATGATGCACATTTTACTTCCCGGTTATGGAATGGGTTGCAGGAAGCGTTCAAGACACAGCTTCGGTTGAGCACTGTATTCAATCCTCAGATGGATGGTCTGACAAAGCGGACCTTTTAGACCCTTGAGGACATGTTTCATGATTGCATCCTAGATTTCGGCCACAGCATGGAGGATCAGTTTCCTTTATTTGAGTTTGTGTCCCACAACAGATATTATTCGACTATCGGAATGGAACCATTTGAGGCGTTGTATAGTCGAACTTGCAGATAACCTCTGTGTTGTAATGACCCAGGGGACTCAGCACTTGTAGGACCAGAGGTAGTATGGGCTACCACGGAGAAGGTTCAGATCATCCTGGAGTGGATGAAGACTCCACAGAGTAGGCAGAAGTCATATGCTGACAAGATATGGAGACCTCTTGAGTTCAACGATGGTGACCATGTCTTTCTATGGGTCTCACCTCTATGAGGTTTCAAGAGATTTGGCTGGGGCGACAAGTTATCTTTGAGGTTCATCGGACCCTTTCAAGTCCTTAGTAGAGTTGGTGAGGTGTCTTTCCACTTAGCTCTTCCACCTCAGTTGCACTAGGTGCACGGAGTTTTCCATGTTTCCAAGCTGAGGAGATACGTACATGACCCTTCCCACATCATTGACTGGGGAAAACTAGACATCGAAGATGGGGTGACATTTTTGGAGGTTCGAGTGGATATTGAGGATCGACGGGGGAGGGTCCTTCGTGGGCGGTCGATACCTCTGGTGCGCATTCATTTTCAGCACGGGAACCTTCAGGAGAGTACACGGGAGCAGGAGGCTCATATTCATGCTAAGTTCCCCCACTTGTTTTTCTAGTTTGTGCTGTGGATTTTGGGGATGCAAAGCCTTGAGGTGGGGAGAATTTAATGAATCGAGATTTTTCCATGTAATTTTTTTAATTATATGGAATTATTAGGAGTCTGCAAAAATTAAGGGCGCGTGATTCCATGAACCGGTGTGCCTGGAATGAATTTATGAACTTTTTTCAGGTACATTCAGTAAACGCGTGAGCGGAATTTTGTAACTTTTTAACTGGTGCTCGGAATTGAAATATGAGGACACCGTTGAACTCGCAGCACAAATATTCACTTAATGGGACCTTCACCAAGACCGTAGTCGGTCAAGGGTGGAAATTAGTTTTTCTGAATTTTCATGTGAGAAAATAAAATAAACATGCTTTATTTAATTTTTGAAATCGAAACCTCCCATTTTGAATTTATTGGTGGGGACCACCCTAACTCTCTTATTTAATGGTAGGTTACCCTTGTAATTACCCCTAGTTAATATTCCAACTCCAATTTAATTAAGGTGCCAACTTTTATAAATTAATAAACATAATTTATTAATTTGGCTTCTCACATTACTTGAGTTTGGAATGTGCGTTGGCAAAAGAGGAGAGCCTTGGAGAGAACTTTTGGAGGATCATCTTCCAATGAAGTACCACCCACAATAAAGAACCACCCCACACCAAGAACGAGGATGAACCGTGAGCCCGGATTGGTGAAATGTTGCAGGAGAAAAAAATGCTGGCTTCCCATTCACCAACATCATCTCCTTCCTTGAGACATCTCCAATGAACGTCAAGGTAAGGGTTTTAAATAGAATTATTATTAAATCTCTTTTTTTTATTCTTTATATTTTTGATTCATAATGATAATGGCCAAACAAACATGGCCATCATCCCGCACATATACTATTCCCCATTTTCTTTTGTTCTTCACGCGTTCTTCATGCGATCTTTGAAGAAAAATAATTAATGACACTGGAAATAGAAAGTATTGTTGAGCACGATGTATGGATGCGGATCCCTCGACCCGAGGATCGTGAATATGTGAACGAAATAATTTTCGGTCTTGGAACGAAGTTGCGATGGCTCATGGAAGAAGGCGGGGGCCGACACCCGACCAATCATGAGGATGGAAGGCGACACACATTCACGTCGGTAGAGTACGAGGTTGCGGCCACTTGGATGTAGTGGAGGTCAGAGGGTGGTCGACACCCGGCTGTCTGCAAGTGGAGAAGCGGCGCGCGACCGCACTGCTGGGAGGAGAACTTGCCAGCTATTTCGGTCGGCCGCGTTGCATCGTGAAAGACCCGCTCTGGTGGGTCTTTCACTCCAGTAGGTGGCGCCACAAGGAACCGCTAGGTAGGTCGAGTCGAATGGTCCAGCAGACCCTTCAGAAGAACAGGGGGTGCCTCCCCCCAGGTTGCAGTAATGGAGGACCCCGCCACAGCGGGCCACCCGACCGCCAGCAGCACCGTGGGACGCCCAGTGGGACGGGTCACCCCTTCGTGTACTGGGCCGGACCATGGCCTAGCGGGGTCGGGCCCACCGTGGATTGGGCCAATTGGGTCGGACCGGACCCGGGCCCATCTAGACCAAGATACGCCTTTGTGGCCATATCTTATGAACCAGGCATCTATTTGACAAACCATCTATGGAAATAGAATACTTGGATTGTGATGGTCCTTTTGGTGTACTTCACTTGAGGTTTAAATGAAGTTGGAGTACGGCCAGGTTGGATCGAACCTCAAATCCAACCAGGCCCTCGGAGCGAAAGAGATAACAACTTACATACCAGGCGTCTGATTGACGCGCCATCTATTACGTTGGGTCCCTTTTAATGTGACAGACCTTTGGGATACTTCTTCATGGAACTTCGTGGCAGTTGAGATTCGAACGATGTCTTGAGAGAGGTTCTTCCAAATGAACAATGAGCAGGAACCCAATGGCTAGCAGTGAGGCGGAGCTTCAAGACAGATCATCTGAAGGTTAGTACTGAGTGATCCTGTGTGGTTCAACACTGATCCTATGTGGGTCCGATCTTGTGTGGGTCAGCACTCAGAAATCTTGTGTGGTTCGGGACATACCACTCCTGGGTGGGTAATATCCTATGTGGCTCAATGCTCAATGATCATGTGTGGGTCAGCGCATACCGATCCTATGTGGGTCAGATCCTGTGTGGGTCATTGCGGGAGTTAGCTACCTATCGGTCCTAGTCAGATCAGATCCTATGTGGGTCACTATGGGGGTAAGTGACCTATCGATCCTGTGTGGTTCAGACTCCGTATGGTCATAAATAGTGCCTCCTGACAGAATAAGATGATCTAGTTTCACGACTGATCATTTTTACTTCTATACTTCACTTATACCTATGTGAGTTGAGTCTTCTACCTTTGTGGTGTGACATGTGTGTTACTTTTACCTTCGTGGTGTTACCTTTGTATACCCAGATAACTTAGATTTATATATGGTCATATACCTAAGTAGTTTTGATGACTATTGCTTCATGATTTGTGGATTTTTATTTATGGAACTCTAAGATACCTACCAGTGTCTTAGGGTCCCTACTGAGTATCGTTATACACACCCCTGCATGGGCTTCACACTCACCTTGTTGTGTAATGTGCGGACGACGGACAACACTGACCGAGGATGAGGGTTCCAGGGCTGGAGGATGCTCGGGGGTGGCCCATAGAGGAGATGATCCATGAAGACGACTATTTGTGAGCTATACCTACCTTTCAGGCCGGATCCTTAGAGGGTGTTTATAGGATCTATTTCCAGTTTTACTTGTACTTCCAAATTTTACTTATACTTTCTAGTTGGTCTTGTATTCTGGCCCCTTTATTTACTGTACTCACCCTATTTACATTATATTTTACCTTGTGCTTGTATCCTGCTGTGTGCTTGGTTTGTGTGAGTTTACAAGTTTAGAGTCAATGTATTCCCGGTTTTTTGGATATGCCATTCCGATGCTAGTTTCTAGCCCTTGGCCTATGGAAGGCGGGCTTGGGGTAGTCACGACACGGGCCTTGGACGTCGGGACGTGATAATTTGATAATTAATAAACGAATCGATTTTGTGTATAAAATATAAATCCACATTAAACTTGGGGAAATAAAATAAGATATAATTACAATAACTTTAACACATAATCATATAATATTAATGACAATAAGAAAGTAATATAACCTAATGAAAAGGAATTGAGTTATGAAATTCCTTAATTCGTGCTAAATTTAATTGAAATCCTATTAGATAAAATAATTTAAATTTTAAGTCAAATAACATGAATAATTTTTTATTTATGATATTAAATTTCAATGGGTCATTATATACACTATATAAAAGAAACTAGGTCCATAACATTACAGTACTCTTCAATGAAATGAAATTGAGACAAAATCACTTAAATTTTGATTCCTTTTGATTGAATGTGATTTAAACTCATGTATAATGTATTTTAATAATTATTTACTTATTTCATAACTATATTAATATTTGTTATATCATATATGGTCCTTTAATAATATATTATTACTCATTATTTAATAATATTACATTATTTTCGTTGTTTCTTGTGTTAAAAGCCTTTTTTGTATGTTTTTCCTTATTATTTGTTGTTTCTATTAAATATATAATAACTTAATCATATTCCTAATTTAAACCATTATTTAAATATAATATAATATTATTATATATTTAATTACTTTAAATATATTTTGAAAATTATGATTTTATTTAAAAATTAAATTAAAATTATTTTGAAAATTACTTCCAAAAAATGGAGTTCTTCTTTTAATTCAACACGTCGAAAAATGGTTAAGGTGAATTTTTAGGATTTTTTTTAAAGTAATTGAATTTTCGTGAATAGTAAAAATACAGTTTTGAGTTTTCGATAGTTTAATGACATCATAATGATGTAATAATTAATATAAAAGGTTGGTAGACTTTTTTACTGTGAAATATGACATTATTTGTCTTAAGTGGTTAAAATTCTGGGCAAGTACCATGGGAAAGACCATGGTTTTGAAAAAAAAACCACTAACGAGGCGTCCATTTAAATTAATTAAAAACTCTCTCTTATTAAATATAAATACCCAGTCATCCCTTCATTTTCATTTATTCCAAATCCATAATCCTAAAATATATAGTATTTTTACCTCCCTTGGAATAATCTTTATGTGTCTTTAAGCCCCCATGGTCCCAAATTTCATGTATTTGGAATTACTCTTCAAAGTAAGGGGATCTACCACCCATTTATTTTCTTAAAGCATTCATTTTATTATTACTCTTTTATTTTCAATTGGATTGTGTTGGGATATATCATTTTATCTTCCTGTTTATGTCCATATTTTGTAAGAGTTATTATATACACCCTTCTATCATCAAACAATTTTATGAAATTTCAAGTGATGTCGTTAGGCTTCTGAATTTTCGTGAGGAATTTCTCAATTTTTCTTTTATTTTGAGTTCCTTTATTTTATTTTTGTTTCCTCATCTCCCCTCATAAAAACACCTGATAATTCCAGTACCTTATGTGAAATTTATTTCTATTATTCTTAGGGAATATTTCATAATCATATATCTTCCCCCCTTCTCTTATACTAAAAATGATAACACTGTCCGAGATGTGTTAATTTATCACATTTAAGGATGACGAGTTTTCAATTTTCATTACAATATTCAATTCTGGTCATGAAACCATTTTTATGGTTCAACCAGATTATAATATATTTAATTAATATTATTATATGTTCTTTAATCCTAAAAACTCATAATATAAAATAATAATACAAAACAAGTTCATTATGCACCAAACCACCAAGTAAATCAAGCATTTATCATTATATTTTATCAAACAATTCATCATCATGGTATGTAACAAAAATCATTATAAGGTAATTTATATCATTGTAAATGTCACTAATAATATATATTAAAAATTCTGGATGCTTAACCACATTACAAATGAACTTCCATTCATGAATTCCAGTAATTAGATCATGAAAACCAAGGATGAAAATGCATCCAAAATAAAAAAATTAAACCTCTTGAACCCATCAAAATGGCCATGAATGAACCTAATAATGTTATAAAAAATAAATTATATGTTTATAAGGTTATTTAATTATTAATTAATGAGTCTAAATTTCATTATTTAGGTTATTAATATCCATCAAGGAACACTTTCGTGCATAATGTATGGGGTTTCTCATATCACTTTTAATTCCATGAGATTCACATTGTTCACCTATTATTTATTGTATGTGGTATATGTGTACTTAAATTTGATATATAATATAATTATTATATTTATATTCATGGTATTATGTGGTTCATTTGGTAATTATTGACTTTTTGTCATATGATTCAATAGATTACAAAATGGTATGGGACTTTATCTCAATTTCCATTTCATTGAGACCTTGGTATTGTGAAACTGATCTTTATTATGTGGGGTATCTATAGCCCATTTGAGATCATTTTTCATTTTAAATTATAAATATATTATATATCCATATTATGGTTTCATGGATATTATTATTTTCTTAATCCATGTACCCTTTAACATACGGTGTTTATTTGGAATGTTGTTTTAACTATGGAAATATTGATTATTCTTTATCCTCTACTCTATAAGAATATTGTGAGGGTATATTATACTTGTATTAAATCTATTTATAAATAATTATTTCGAATTTCTTTGATGGGAAGGGGCTTCTATATCCCCTCGATGCATCGACAGGTCTCTGGAGACAAATCAGTTAGCGACAAACCCTTCGAGTTTGTTTCCAAAAATCAGACAGGTTTCAACCCAGAGACTTAAACCATTTCAATGTTATAGTGGTATCATGTTCAAGATACATTAAATCCTATTAATAAGAATATATCTTTATTCATTTTTAGTTATTACTATCCATTAGGTTTTCACTATGAAAAAATATATGGATGTTGTTTGAAACTCGGTTTATTAATTGCATGTGTTTTCCATTTATTCACCATGACATATTGATTATGTCAAATTGTTTTGGAATAAATTTTTATTGATTAATGCTTCTGCTATTTTTAACCCTTACTGATCATTTGAGCTCACCCCTTTCAGTTTTTTACCTTCAACATGTTATGAATAGGAGACTATTTATTGAGTTCTTGTAGTTGCAGTTTATTAGTTTTTGTTATGTTTGTATTTTGTTACCATTTCCAATGTAATTTGAGTTACATATATGTATCTAGTTTATTCAAGACTACTAAACTGATTTTTCATTGTATATTTTCTTTTATTTTAACAATTCTAATGTAAAAAAGTAATGCACCAACTTCGGTCTAGAGGGGTTGGGGTGTTAAAGTTTGTATCATAGGAAGTTTAGTAGAAAACATGAAAACTAGATTAGAAAATGTAGATTATGGAACAAATACCTAAGGTAGTATTTGAGGAAAAACAAACAAGAACGTCCTATAATTTGGGTAAGGTATGGATTATGTGGATATTTCTAGAAAATACATCCCTCTCTGGATATAAACATGTAGAGGTGGCTCTAACATATATGTACCTAGGAGTGAAAACACAAACAAAGAGTTTCAGGCTTGACCCGGGGTGTCCTGGTACATGACAATGGGACTTATTTCTCTATTTTTATTTACACTCCTAGGGGATATTCTTTCAATAATCCACATTTACTTTACAATCCAATATGAAGGATTTTAATGTAAATATTTCCTCGGAGAAACCGTGTTTATGAGATTAGCTATGCATAAAATTTTAATTTAGGCTAAGTAATTTTCTAGTTGAGGTAATAAATAATTATTTTTAACCTAATCTAGTTTATTCCATTATTTAGAGATGGTGCCAAATGAAAAAATGTGAATTAATACTCATGGGAAATGTAGGGATTTACCCACTGAGCAAGCCAACACAGTCAATGTTAGAGTGGATAAGATAATGACCATATTGGAAAAACTTACTCAGGTTATGAAGAATAACCATGCTTCACCTATGTTGGATTTTTTTTATATGGCACAATACCCCATATTTTTGTGGTATTACTAATCCAATGGTACCTGAGTAGTGGATCAGGCCCCTTAAAAAGATATTCCTGACATTAAGATGATAGAAAAATGAAAAGGTAGTGCTAGTAGTATATTGTCTCAAGGGTGACATTGATCAATGGTGGTCCTTGATCCAAAATACCACTAATGAAGAAGAAATATAAGATATGTAATGGAGTACTTTTAATGAAATATTCTTCAAAAAAAATTTCCCTCAGGAGAAACGAACCGAAACGAAGAGAAAATTACTTAACTTAATGAAAAGGGAAAACGATAGTGTTTTAGAGTATGAGGCTACCTTCACAAGACTAGTCAGGTATGAAATTTATTACGTATGAGACATAGAAGAAAAGATTGGTCATTTCATTGAGGGTCTTAAGCCATGTCTTTGAAGGTAACTGGCTTCTCAAAAAATTTCATCTTATGATGAAATTGTATCAAGTGCCGTCAAAAAAGAGAAGGAATTTTCTAGACCAAATTTATTCAAGGGAAACCAAGAGAAGAAGAGATACTCTGATAAACAAGGAAATTTTGAATAGCCAAAGAAAAACAGTGGAATGAATAAATTTCCATTATTCAAGAACTATGGATAGAATCATCCCAAGAAATGACTAAAAGGCATGGGAGTCTACTAGAAGTGCGTAGAAAAGGGTCCTCGGTCTAATGAATTAAAGGGGATGAAACAAGTTGATGATGTTCAATGCTAAAATTTTAGAAATACGGGACACTATGAAAATGAGTGTCCAAATATCCAAGGAAACATTCATTATAAAGGGACACGAGATAAAGGGAAAGATTATACAATTACAATCGTGAAGGTTGAAGTTCCTAATGATGTGGTGGTAGGTACTTTAATTGTTTCCTCAAACTTATCCAATGCATTCTATGATTCTAGATCATCGCATTCATTTATACCTTACCTATCTTCCAAGAAAATTAGACATGTAAAAATTGATTTAATAAAGGAGTTATTGGTTAAAACTCATAGTGGATGTATCATTGTAAAAAAGTTGTGTCAATCAGCCCCCCTCATGACACATAAATGTGGTTTTGTTGTTAACGTTATCATTATACAATCGATTGAATTCGGTATAATTCTTTTTATCAATTTTCTATCAAATTATGATGCGAAGATCTATTTCATAATGAATGAAGTTACAATTGTTGAAAATGGTGTAGAATCCCTTATCTTTAGAGCAGAAACCTCGCCATATGATTCTTATCTAGATCCACCCCCTATAGCTCTACTAAATGAAATTATTGAAGAGGAAGAGAACCCAATATCTATGGGAAAGGATATAAATATTAAATTTTAAGATGTTCATATAGTGCACGAATAAATTTACATATTTCCATAGGATTTAACTTAACATCCTCTTGAGTGGGAAGTTGAGTTCTCTATAGATTTAATTCATGATGCATGACCTATATCAAATACTCCCTATAAAATGCACAATGTGGAATTAGTGGATAAAAAAACAACTAGAGGGATTGAGTGACAAAGGATTTATTTGAACTTTTGTATCTCCATTGGGAGCCCCTTTATTCTTTATCAAGAAGAAATATGGATCCATGAGTCTATTCATTGATTTCAGGGAAATCAATGCTATTATAATAAATAATAAGTATCATCTTCCATTAATTGATGATTTATTTGATCAACTTCATGGAGCCCAATATTTTTAGAAGATTGAACTTCGATATGGATATCATAATCTCTGTGTGAGGAAGTAATATATTCCAAAGGCAGTGTTTCAAACCAGGTACGGTCATTATGAGTTTACAGTGATGCCTTTTGGACAGACTAATTCACCCTATGGATTTATGTATCTACTGAATAGAGTTTTCTAGGAATATTTTGATGAATTTGTTCTAGTATTTATTGATGATATCCTAGGATACTCTAAAAGCTATGAGGACTATGAGAATCAGCTATGGATTATTATGAAAACTCCTAGAAGAAATGAATTGTATGGGAAGTTAAGAAACTATGAATTTTGGATACAATCAATTTCCTTTCTGGTCCACATTTTGACTAAGGATGAATATCTGTTGATCCTATGAAGAGGAAGCCTATTCAATAATGGCCCACTCCAATGAACATAACTAAGGTACGTTATTTTATTGGTTTAGAAGGTTATTATCAGCGTTTCATTCATAACTTCACCCGTTTGTCCAACCCAATGACCAAGCTCACACGAAAAGGGGTTAAGTTTGTATGTACAATAGAAAGTTAAGAATGTCTTAATGAATTGAAGAGAATATTAGTGAATGCTCCAATCTTGACTCTACCATTAGGGAATTATGGATTTGTGATCTATAGTGATGCATCAATGAAAGGATTTGGTTATATCCTTTTGTAGAATGATAAAGTGATTGCCTATGCATTTAGGAAGGTACAAATTGATGAAACAAAACTATCCAACTCATGATCTTGAGTTATCAGTGGTAATATTTTCTCTTATTATTTACATACATTACCTTTATGGCTGAAAATGTGAGATATATAAGGATCATAAGAGTTTGAAATATATCTTCTCACAGAAAGAACTAAAAATGACACAAAGGAGGTGGATTAATCTACTCAATGATTATTATTTCACAATACCCTACCACCAGGGGAAGAAAAATAATGTGGAAAATTCTTTGAGTATAAAGGGCCACAAAATTATTATCCAGATGAGAGTTTAAAGGGATATTATGTTCATTAACCTAGTAAAGATGGATATGAGAATTATCATGGAAGGTAACACATCACTACTTTTTCTAATGGTTGTCAAACCTTCATTACTGAAAAGGATAAAAAGTTATCAGATAGATGGTGAGTAGTTTTAAAAGAAAATTAAAGTTTTAGATGATGGGAAGTTGGTTGACTTCATATATAAATGTGGTATTTTGAATTTTTGAATGAGGCTTTTTGTTCCTACTATTCTTGAGCTAAAGAGGGAACTATTGGATGATGCTCATAGCTCTAATTTCTCTATAAACTCTGGTAGAACAAAGAAGTATAGAGATAAAAAGGAACATTTTTGTGGGACAACAAGAAGAGGAAGATTGCTAATTATGTGTCAAGATGTTTGGTTTTTCAACAGGTTATGACTGTAAGACAACATCCTGGATGAGTCATGCAACCCCTTCCTATACCTATGTGGAAATGAAATGATATTGTGAGAGAATTTGTCATGGGGCTACCAAAGACTCCAAGAAAGAATGATGTGATATGGTTCATTGTTGATCTTGTTACTAAATCATCACATTTTCTAACTATAATAGAATATTTCATCTTGAACATTTAGAAAGACTATACATTAATGATGTTTTAAGACTTCATGGTCTACCCTTATTAATTCTTTTTTATCGTGATCCCCATTTTATATCATAATTTTGGAAAAGTCTTCAGAAGGTCGTAGATATTGATCTTCATTTGAGTACTTCCTACCACCCAAAAAATGATGGACAATCAGAATGTACTATTAAACCATTGGAAGACATATTGAGATCTTTTTCACCTAATTTTAAAGGTATGTGGGATTAGTGTTTACCTCTCTTAAGATTTTACTATAACAATAGCTTCCATTAAAGTATTTAGATGGCACCATATGAAGAATTATATGGAAAGAGGTTTCGTAAACCAACTTACTGGGATGATGTTGGTGAAAGAAAGCTCGTAGGCCTAGAACATACTGAGGAAACAACGAAAAAGGTGAAGATTATCCAAACCCATATCAAAACAGCTCAAAGTATGTAAAAAGATCTATGCTCATAACTGAAATAAGTATTATGAATTTCGAGATGGAGATCATGTTTTCTAAAAGGAATCTCCATGGAGGGGTATTATAAAATTTGGTAAGAAGGTTAAATTAAGTCCATGGTACATTGGACCTTTTGAAATTCTGGATCGAATTGGAGCTGTAGCTTACTATTTGGAAATTCCGGCAAGTCTCTCCAAATTTCACGATGTGTTCCATGTATCAATTTTAAGGAAATACATGCCAGACCCACACACATGTACTCACCTATGATAAAATAGAAGTTGAAACCAATATGTCTTATTGTGAAGACTCTATCAAGATTCTTGATAACAGAAAATAAGTATTTCAAAATTGCACGACACATCTGGTAAAGGGTGTTTGGAGGAACCATAAGATGGAGGAAGCAACATGGGAACCTGTCACGACCCATCCTCAGGGCCCGTGTCGTGACTACCCCAAGCCCACCTTCCATAGGCCAGGGGCTGGAGACTAACACCAAATGCGTAAATCTCGATAAAAGGGAAGGCATTTCCTTTTTTATAAAGTAAACAAAAACACAATAGAGTACTCAAGTTAAGTAAGCTCTAAGTAAAACTGGGTACAAGGTAAGTGATGAAAAGTGAATGGTCCAGTATACAAACCTAACTGAAAGTACAGTACAACTAAAAGGAAATTACAACAGCAGTAAGTAAAATGGTAGCATCGAGTCATCCTCCAGAAATCCCACCTGAAGGGTGGGTACAGATAGTATCCTCAGCTCCTCGGGTCCAGTCGTCCGCTCCGTGTACGTCCCACCAGGTGGTCCACCTCCGGGTACTGTCCAGCTCCACATGTCTCCACCTCAATCAGTGTTGTTCGTCGTCTGCATCCAACACAACATAGTGCAGGCATAGCCCGTGCAAGGGTGAGTAAAAGATACTTAGTAGGGACCCTAAGACCCCCGAAGGTCTCTCAGAATCCACGAAGGATAAAACACAAAGGAAAGATACAATCACGAAGTATCAAATGACTCTACTTAGATATATTCCCATACATATACCTAAGCCATCAGTTACAGTTCGTCTCCAACTCTTGAGCCCAAGCACAACCCATTCCACATAGTAAAACAAGTCAATCACATCGATGATAATGATTGAAAATCAAGACTCAGCTCATACAAGTATACATCTTACGTATGGAGATAGAGATGATCAGATGTAGTCACTAAGTCATCTAAGTTGTCAGACCCACACAGGATACAAGACCAGCTACTCTGCTGGACCCACACAGGATACAAGTGCAGACGTCAATAATCCCTAACCCACATAGGATACAAGAACATTAGTCATCACTGTCGAACCCACAGAGGATTCCAGTACGGTTTTCATCACTGTCGAACCCACGTAGGATTCCAGTACAGTAGTCGATGCAGTCACAGCCAACACTAGGGTTCCCGCACACAGCATGCCCGATTTCAGGAGGGTACGCTACTCGAGCAAAAGATTCAATACATCAACTATCATGAAGTCTAGAGTTTATGTATCTCAAAGTTCTGTCTCATCAAAAAAACCCATCGTGATAGATGGTGCGTCAATCGGATGCCCGGTCTGAGAGTTATTGGCTTTTTCTTTTCCAGGGGCCCAGTTGGTTTTTAAGATAAAACCAACCCGAACATACTCCAGCTACATCCAAACCTCAAGTGAAGTATGCCAAAAGGACCGTCTCATCAAGAGTAATTCAACGCAGTTGATGGCACGTCAAACGGACGTCCGGTCCTTAAGTTATAAGCGTTTTTGCTCCATGGGCCCGGTTGGTTTCAGGTTCAAACCAACCCGTCCATACCCAAACATTGTCAAAACCTCGATTTTAATATACCTAAATGACCTTCTAGATCCAAGGATTCCTACTAAACTGACAGTGTGTCGATCGGAGGTCCGTAGATCATGTTATGGGAAAAAGATAAAAAATGTTCTGAAGTGGGGGGTCTGGGCCCGGGCCGACTCGGCCCAACCGCCCTGGGTCGCCCCGAACCGGGTCGACCTGACCTAGGTTCAGGTCTGGACTGGCTGGGGGCGTCCTCGCCTGACTGGCGTGGCCTGGTCCACGTGACCCGCCCCGGCCCGGCTGGGGGGGGGGGGGGGGGCGCTGGCTCGGCCAGCGAGCCGAGCGGGGGCGAGGCCCTCGCTTTCCGCGGACGTGACGCCAGGGTGGTGCCACTGTCTCCCTTGGATCCTTCGCGGCTGCGTCATCTTTCCCTCCCCACCGTAGCTTCAGCCGGTGGTGCTTCGGGGCGTCGCCACCTCCAGGAAGCCGCCGGCGCCGCCGTGCCAGCGACCCGCTCCGTCGGGGGCTTCCGCGGGCCCTCGGAGTCATTCCAGTGGTCAGATTTTACTTCTGTCTGCGTCTGCGGTTGTCTCGAGACCCATACATCACTGTAAAGACCTCTAATCTCTATTGAGTTACCTCTTTATTGTTTCCAAATATTCCGCGCATCAATAACAAAATAGCGGTGAGTTCGGACTTGTTCGTTAGTCTGTACCCACCGCGTTAGTGGTTTAAATCATCACCCAACAATTACACACCATGCCGAGGGTATAGATCACATAATGAAATATAAAAATTCCCCTACCTTAAAAATTGAAGAAGAACATCGGCATCACGGTAGATGACGTCGCGATAGACGGCGTCACGGGGAAAGGGTTCATAGGCATCGTTGGAGTGCGCCGAGGAGGAAGCGGCGTCTCCTCTCTTGTCACGGAGAAGAGGAATGGTGGCACATCGTTGTTCTTCGAGGAATCGGCATTCTTAATTGTTCTTCGTCAGAGGTCGGCGTTCTTCCAAAACCTCAAGTGTTCTCTCAATCTTCCTCGCACAATGGAAGCTCTCCCCCTTAATAATATAATAGGCTCCTCCTATTATTTTATTACACACGCAAAGCAACTCTCCCAAAATTAAATCACCACAATAAATAAAATGTGTTGAAAATCAATTAAGGAAGGGAGTGGGAAGGTCCCCATTTATTAAACACGTTTTCAATTAAATAAAAAAAGGGGGAAAGTGGAAGGATCCTCATTAAAATATGGTTCGATAAGAATTAATGGAGTGAGGTGGAGAGATTGGAATTTAATGGGGGGTTCCAATTTAATAAGGGGTTATTAATGTGTTTAGGGGAAATTAAATAGTTGGGGCTCGTGTGGGCCCCAACTCTCTAACATCCACACTTGGGTAGTTAGGTGGAAGTGGGCCCCACCCTTAACTACCCATAGGAGGGAATAACCTCCTTATAATATAAAAATTGTTCGGACAATTTTTATTTACTTCTTAAATAAACCCCAAATAATTAACTTCTCCTCCATTGAGAATGCAACTATGGTAAGGATCACGTTAAGCAATTATCGGGGTTGCGAGTTCAACGGTGCCCTCATATTTTAATTTCGAGTACCGGTTCAAAAGATAGAATATCCCGCTCATTCGTTTACTGAACATACCTGATCTAAGCTTCGGAAATTGATTCTGAGCACACCTGGCCTCGTAATCAAGCATAGTCATAAGCCACAGACTCATAAAATTCTATGAATTTTTAAAAAAAATTAAAAACAATTCTTAGAAATTTATGGGTCTTTACATTACTCCCACATCAGGGCTTTACGCCACCGTAAAGATACATTATAAACTATGGAAACAATTGAGGGTACTGAGCACGCATCTGAGCCTCCCGCTCCAATGTGATCTCCTGGAGGTTCCCGTGCTGGCAACGAATGTGCACCAGAGGAATCGACCATCCACGTAGGACCTACTCCTGTCGATCCTCGATCTCCACCGGGACCTTCACAAAAGTCTCCCCTTCATCGATGTCCAGCTCCCCGTGATTGCTGATATGCGTCGGCTCGTGCACATATCTCCTCAGTTGAGATAAGTGGAAGATGTCGTGCACCCAGTGCAACTGAGGTGGAAGGGCCAGGATGTAATCCACCTCACCTATCTTGTTGAGGACCTAGAATGGTACGATGAAGCACAGAGATAACTTGATGCCCTGACCAAATCTACACAATCCACATCAAGGTGAAACCCGTAAGAAAACATGGTCTCCATCCTCGAACTCCAGTGTTCTCCACCTCCTATCAGCATAGGACTTCTGTCTGCTCTGTGCAGTCCACATCCACTCCTGGATGATCTGCACCTTCTCCATCGTAGCCTAAACCATCTCGGGTCCTACAAGTGCTGACTCCCCAGGGTCAGTCCAGCACAGAGGTGATCTACAAGTTCAGTCGTAGAATTCCTCGTATGGTGACATCCCGATGGTTGAGTGGT
The DNA here is from genome assembly GCA_963277665.1 of Viscum album. NCBI lineage: Eukaryota > Viridiplantae > Streptophyta > Magnoliopsida > Santalales > Viscaceae > Viscum > Viscum album. The sequence continues at coordinate 847,939,791 of OY728160.1, read as the reverse complement.
ATCTGTTGTTGTACGCAAACTCTACCAAGGGTAGATGATCCTCCCACCTACAACCAAAGTCAAAGACACATGCACGGAGTATGTCCTCGAGTGTATGAATGGTCCTATCTGTCTGTCCATCCATCTGAGGGTTAAAGGAAGTGCTCAGGCGTAGCTGCGTCCCAAAAACCTCCTGCAACCCCTTCCATAGCCGGGAAGTAAAGTGAGTGTCTCGATCAGAGATGATAGATGATGTAACACCATGAAGCCGTACGATCTCCTGAATGTAGAGGCATCCCAAGCTCTCTACTGAGCCCTACTCTCTGATCGGTAGGAAGTGGTCCGACTTGGTGAGTCGGTATATGATAACCCAAATGGTTTCGTGTACTCTGGAAGTATATGGGAGCCCCGTCACAAAATCCCTGGATATCCCATCCCACTTCCACTCTAGATCCTCTAAGGGATTTACCAAGCCTGCTAGTACCTGATGCTCCGCCTTCACTTGCTGGCAAGTGAGGCATCGTGAAATGAACTCTGCTATAACCCTCTTCATACCCGGCCACTAGTATTGGTGTCTGAGGTCCTGGTACATCTTCGCTACTCTAGGATGTACCGCTAGTGGGGAATTGTGAAACTCCCTTAGCACTTCCACCTGCTATGAAACTGGTACCATGGTACGTCCCCTGAAGAGGATGACGTGCTCTCCCCCTTCAAAAAGTCCATCAGGCTCCTGTCCTGTGGAAACCTGAGCACGTCGCGTCTCACAGTCAACATCCCCACGTTGTGCCTCCCTGACCTGCTGAAGTAGTGGAGGAGGGGCTGTGAGGGATTGTAGATAGGCTGCCTCATCTCTATCCACAAAGGATATCTGCAAAGCGGCTAACTGATCCTTCGTCTCTCCAAGTAGTTGAATGCCCGATCTCTTGCTGAGAGCTTCAGACACAACATTCCCTTTCCCAGGAGTATAGACAATATCAAAGTCATAATCCTGGAGGAACATGAGCCATTTCCGCTGTCATAGGTTCAGGTCCTTCTACGAGAAAATGTACTTGAGACTCTGGTGGTCAGAGTAGACTGTAAAGCGCTCGCCCATCAGATAGTGCCGCCACATCATTAGGGAAAAGACCACTACTGCTAAATCCAGGTCATGGGTAGCGTATTTCTGATCGTGCTTACTCAACTATCATGAAATGTAAGTCATTGCTGCTAAATCCTTCATCAAGATGCACCCGAGTTTGGTCCCTAATGAGTTGCAGTAAACTACGTACCCTACGCCCTCCTCTGGCAGCCTCAAGATGGGCGCACTGGTCAATCTCCACCTCAGCTTCTAAAAGATCTATTGAGACCTGTCTAACCACACAAATGGTTTCCCCTTCTTCATCAAAGCTGTAAGTGGTGCTGTAACTATGGAGAAGTCTGGCACAAATCTATGATAGTACCCATCTTGACCCAGGAAACTTTGTACCTCCGTCACGCTCCTGGGTGGCTCCCAAGAAAGTACTGCCTCGATCTTCATGGGATCCACTACAACTCCCACCTCTAAGATGACGTTCCCCAAAATGTGAACCTCTCAAATCTAGAACTGGCACTTCAAGAGCTTACCATAAAGATGGTGCTCTCAGAGTGTATCCAGTACAACCCGTAAGTGGTAGGCATGCTCTTCCTCGGTAGTCGAGTAAATCAGTATGTCTTAAATGAAGACTACGAAAAACCGATCTAGGTAGGGCTAGAAGATCCTGTTCATGAGACTCATTCACACTGCTGGAGTGTTGGTCACACTGAAGGGAATGACCAAGAACTCATAGTGGCCATACCGACACCTAAAGTCCGTCTTCTGCACATCCTCATCCCGAACTCAGAGCTAATGATCGCCCGACCTGAGGTCTATCTTTGAGAACCACCGTGCCCCCTTGAGCTGATCAAAGAGGTCATAAATCCTCAGAAGCAGATAATTGTTCCTCACAGTCACCTGGTTTAGGCGACGGTAGTCGACACACATTCGGAAGCCCCCATCCGCCTTCTTGGAGAATAAAATCGGAGAAGCCCAGGGTGAAACACTGGGTCAGATGAAACATTTCCCCTGTAAGTCCTCCAACTGTACCCGCAGCTCATGAAGCTCGGAAGGAGCCATCCGATATACCAGAGTAAATATCGAGGATTTCCCAAGGTATAGGTCTATGTATAAATCTACCTCCCTGTGAGGAGGTAGTCCTGGAACATCATCAGGAAAAACGTCTGCATACTGATCCACCACAACAGGAAAACTCAGACTCCACACGTCAACCGCTTTGAGAATGAGATTAGCTAACTGATGTGTGATCGGCCTCCCTCTCCTCTGTGTGAGTCCATCCTGTGCTGCGAAGGTTCCCTTCTCGCCGGTGAAGGTGAAACTAGTCCCATTCGTGCGGACACACTGCACCTTGTTCCTAATACAGTCAATCTGAGCATGGATTGTAGATAACACTACGGGAAATGTGGTTTGTACCCATGGTTCTTTAACAACGGTTTTCTTAAACTTTTAGTAAAGAAGAGCTAGGAAACCCTTTCCAACGGTTCACTAGAACTGTTGGAAAAGGGTACCCCTTTTCCAACAGTTCCATAAAACCGTTGGCAAAGGGGTTTTCAAGTTACACTTTCCCAATGGTTTCATAAAACCGTTGGGAAAGGAAACCCCTTTTCCAACGGTTCTGTTGAACCGTTGGGAAAGGGTACCCTGAACACCCCTTTCCCAATAGTTTTTAAAAACCTTTGGTAAATCTTTTCCCCAAATACAATTGGGCCGCTGCTCTCCCCCAGTCGCGATAGAACCCTAAAATCAATCCGGCGCTCGGATCCTCTCTCAAACTCCCCCATCCGAACAGCTGAAAATCCATATGAATCATCTCAAATCATGTATTTTATTCTTTATACAAATAAGCTACCTTTTTTATTGTCATTAATCTAATATTTTAGTTTTATTTTTTTATTTTGATGTGATTTCACCCTGAAAAATAGGGAAATGAACGAATATTTTGTTAATTAATTAGTTTCCCATAGAATATCATTTTTGTTATAATGTCCATGAAAATTAAAGGGGTAATATAATAGAAGACCTTGAAAAAATTGTGGATGTTGGCTTATGTTGCTTTTATGAGAGGTTTTTTGTTGTGTTTCATTGTATGTTTTAGGTAGTTGTATGGTGATTGAGGTGGCCAATTGGTATTTGTGATATGTGGGGTTGTAATGTGATTATTAGTGGGTATGGATGTGACATGTGAAGTTGTGTGATAGTGATGATGTGTGGTGGTGGTGTTCCATGTGGAGGTGTTGTGGGATGAGGTTGTGGTGTATGATGTGGTGAGGTGGGTTTGGTTGTGTGGTGGTTTGTGATGTGCAATATTTTTTTTATGATATGTGGTTGTTTTGGTGAGATGGTTGGCCGATGTAACATGGCGATGATGGTTGTTGTGAGATTGTGAGTTGTTGTGTGGTGGTTTTATTAGTTTCCTGGTTATCTATGGAATAAATTATGCTGTTAAAACAAAAAAACTAGATAGTAAATAAATGAGTTGGAATAGAAATCGATGTGTTGTAAATGGATTTAATTAATTTAACATTAAATGAATGGACAATGTAAGTGTGAATTAAGTGGATTATAAATGAATGTGGGAAATGCTATGTGTCTTGTGTGGTACTGGTGTGGTGTGTTTCATATAGTGGTGAAAGTGGTTGTGATGGTTTATGTGTTGTATGGTAGTATTGAAGTGTGTGATTATGTAGTTAATGTGAACCCATAGGTTGGGTATTTTTTTCTATCTATATATCATGTATTTTATGTTATTTGTACACATTCCCAACCATAGTTGGATAAACTTACCAGCGATCAGAGTTTTTCAGTTATGGGTATTTTTTCTAATATCTATGATGGTGGTTATATGGTTGGATAACTACCATGTCTTCCCTACTCTTCCTTCATAAGTGATTGACAATGTGTTTTTAGGTAAGATGCGATGTGATTGTCCATGTGTGTTCAGGTGAGATGTACTATGATTTCCCTAGTGTTTTCAGGTGAGGTGCAATGTGATAAGGCTATAATAAGATGTGGCATGTGGTTGGGGTCATGTAGGGTAGGAGGATGGCACAAGGTTGATGTTATTCATGTTCATGATACCCTACTAATATGGTTATGGTATGAGGCATGTTGTGATGTGATAACACATTAAGTTCTTGTTGGTTTTACATTTTTTCAATAACGCATTAGTATGTTTTTTTCACATGTGTAGTTGATACATTGATTATTTTCTTCCTTTATCATTTACTTAAATTTATTTTCTATTAAAGTTCAATACTATTGAATTGTTTATGACAAAATGAATTATATAAATTTCTTTTACATAATGGACAAAAGTTAGATGTTTTAAACTGATCGGATCTCAAGTGATTTTCAAAACAATTTGGGGGGCTTTATAGATTTTGCATTTCACAATGCTTCAGATAGTGGTCGCATACACTACCCATGTTCTAATTGTGTTGGTAGACCTTGGATGAGCGATGAAGAAGTGAGCTACCACATAACCAAAAATGGTTTTCAAGAGAACTACTTTGTGTGGTATCACAATGGGGAGAAAATGAAATCTCAAATTGTTGATGATCGAAATGAAAGGACCGGAATGGAGAATTTGTTAGATGATCGGTTTCCATTTATTCATCATCATGAAAAAGAAAGGATTTCTACTCAAGAAGACTTCGATATGAGGAAAACATATAAATCTAGTGAAAATGATGATATTGATAGGGTTAAAAAATTTAATGATGCTGTCACGACTCCAGTATATCGACAATGCGATAAAATGAAAAAGCTGGAATTTTTAATCTGATTATTTCATGGGAAAACTATGTATGGGATTTATAATACAGCAATCGATTACATTCTTACCCTATTGAATGATTTACTTCCAGATGATGCAGATATTCCCTCAAACCACTATATGTCATGGAAGTTAGTTGAGGAACTTCTATTTTCAAGAAACAAAATTCATGCTTGCGTGAAAGATTGTAGTTTATTCTTGGAGGAAACCGTTGAACAAAATGATTGTATAAAATGTGGCACATCCCGCTGGAAGTCAATATCTGATGGAACACTATCCCGCATTCCACAGAAAGTAATGTGGCACTTTTCATTGATCCCTAGACTCCAGAATCTTTTTATGTCTGATGACATATCAATAAAAATGAGATGGCATGATACAGAGAGAAATAAGACTAATGATGAGTTAGTTCATCATGCAGATGGATTTGCATGGCAGAGATTTGATGCTCGACATCCTGATTTTGCAGCAGACATGCGTAATGTGAGGCTGGGTCTTTCATGCGACGTTCTTAATCCGTTTGGGCATATTCTTACTTCGCACAGCACATGGCCAGTTTTTATACACATTTATAATCTTCCCCCATGCTTGTGTATGAAAAAACCTTTCACATTCTTGAGTATACTCATATATGGTCCTTCTGATCCTGGTATGGATATTGATGTATACATGAATCCTTTAATAAAATAGTTGAAACTTATTTGGGATGTGGGTGTGCGCACATACGATGCATGTTCAAAAGACATATTTCAGATGTGTGTTGTTCTTATGTGGATGATCAATGATTTTCTGGCTTATGCAATGATGTTTGGATGGAGCATGAAGGGAAAACATTCATATCCAGTTTGTATGAAGAATACATGATCCAGAAGACTGAAACATCACTGTAGTTTTAGTTTTATGGGACATCAACAATTCTTGCAAAAGGATCATCCATATAGAATGAATCGTTGAAGATTTGATAATACCATAGAGACAGATGATCCACCTCAGCGTATGTATGGAACTAACATGCTTAATAAATTGAAAGATTTCAGTTTTTCATTTGGGAAGGGTCAAGTGAAATCTGGAAAGAGAAATAATTTTTCCACTGAAACCTGTTACAATTGGAGGAAGAGGAGTAACTTTTTTAAATTGCCTTGTTGGTCAACCAATTTGTTACATCATTTCTTAGACATAATTCATTTTGAAAAGAATATATGAGAAATTTTGCTTTCGGTTCTTCTAAATGTCAAGGGGAAGAAAAAAGATGATTTACGATCTCGGCGTGACTTGGTGGATTGGGGCATCAGACCAGAATTACATCCTATGCATATCAGTGAAAATAAATGGAAACTTCTATGTGCTTCTTATGAGATGAAACCTACGAAAAAAACAATTTCTGGAAGTATTAGAGACTATTAGAGTTCCTGATGGATATTCAAGAAACATATCTAAACGGGTCAACAGAAGAGAGTTAAAGCTAAAATATTTGAAGACTCGGGATTATCATGTTCTACTACATGAGTTGATTCCAATAGAAATCCATCATCTTTTGTCCAATAATTTAAGGGTGGTTGTTATTCAGTTGTGCCATTTTTTAGAGATCTTTGTGCTAAGAAGTTGTCTAAGTATTTATTTCAAAAAATGTTGACAGATGCCCCATTCATTTTGTGTGAGTTGGAGAAAATATTTGCTCCACCATTTTTCACATGCATGTTGTATCTGGCTATCCATTTTCCCACTAAAATACTTCTCGGAGGACTTGTTTCTTTTCGTTGGATATATCCCACTGAAAGAAATATGTTCACATTAAAGTCTTATGTCTGAAACAGAAATCATCCCGAAGGTTCTATCGTGAACGATTACTTGGCTCAAGAATGTATGGATTTCTGCTTGATGTATTTGTCTGATCTTACTAAAGGATTGAACAAACCAATGAGAAATGAAGAAGAAAATTATAAGAAAATTGAACCCAGTTTTCGATCACTTTCTCAAACATGAGGAATTCCTAGATCATATACATTGAATACATTAATCCATGAAGATCGGAAGATGGAACATCACATAGTTTTGTTCAACTGTGATTTGTTCGATGACTATATCAGGTAACTAAATTGATTATGTATATCATACATATATATCTGTAAAACTATTAATATTTTATATCTATAGGTAACATTAAACAATGATAAATAGGAAGCATCTTTCTTTATCTTTGAGAAGGAGAGAGACTTTGCATAGCAAACCGTTTTCTTCTTGGTTAAAATTGAAGGTAAAAATATTACTTTTTAAAATAATTATTTCAATATTTAATTAAGTTTAATAGTCATTTATATTGCAGGTATTGAGTTTTTCTGCTGACTCTGTCTCTGAGGAAATAAGAGCTTTGTCTTTTGGTCCTAATACCATGGTTCGTGACTGTAAATCAATTGTTATCAATAGGTACAAATTTTTTGTCACTGAATGAGCAAAGAACATGAGAACACAACATGATGGTGTTATGGTTACTACCACAACAGATTTTTATGCCAGTGAATCAGATAATATATTGTGATTTGAAAATGTCGGTTATTATAGAGTTGTTGAGAAAATAATAATATTGGATTATTACTCTCATGGACGAGTCAAAATGATGAAATTACATTGGTTTGATTCGATGACGAGACATGGCACATTTATTGATGATTGTGGATTTCGAGTAATTAATATGACTCGCACTATTGCTACTGAAGAACCATATGTGTTGGAATCAATGGATAAAAAAGTTTTTTATGTCAAAGACCAACTTCGACCTGAATTTGGTGTCACAGTTGAAGTAATTCCAAGACATTTTTTTGATGATGGTGATGATGGAATTGACACTATCACTAGTGCCATTGGAACCAATCCATTTATTTCTTTTGATGACTCCAATAGCTCAATTTTCAGAGTTGATTGTGAACCAGAATTTGTGGTTGAAAATATATAGAATCATTTATCCATGTTCTCAATTATTTTGGTTTACGTCGAGTTGGGTTGTTATGGTAGGTAATATTCAAATTAATTTAGTATTCATCCCAAATATGTTTTAGCTGACTTGACCGTTATGTGGATTTTCAATGTTTATTGGTTTTAGTTTTATTTGAATTGGATTTTCTAATTTGTAATTGAACTATATTCAAACCTAGTCAAACAATATTTCTAACTTTGTGAACATTACAACTTGTATGATTTATTAAATCCATTCAAGCTCTTCTAAAACAATTGATAGCTAAATTACTAATGAATCCCCCTATTCCCTCATATATTTAGTTTTTTCGGTTACAAATTAGTTTCCTTCTTCTAATTAATTACATATTTGTTTTCAAAAGTAGGAAATGCATCCAATTGAAGAGAGACGAAGGAAAAAAATGATAGAGAACATTCGACGAATGACGGAGTTGGGAATTCCATCATTAGTGCATGTAGTTAGTAATTTATTCCAAATTGATATATTTAAAGAACATATAATGTCATGTGATTAATTTTTTTGTAAACATTTTTGTAGGATCCACCTATACGTTGATAGTTATTCGACGAGGAGCCTAGTACTGGTCCTAGTACTCAGGCTAGTGGTACAAGGAGGGTTCGTACCAGAGGTGGACGAGCAGCTGCGCGTACCCGACTAGACCCTGCCCCTCCCACTAACATGTCATCCTTCCCACATTTTGACCCTGGTGTGTCGTTACGGACACACGGGATATTTAGGCCTCCCATGTTTTTGCAACCTTCTGCATCTTCTGGCCCATCATTTTCACATCCCATGATGATTCCCACTCCCTAGTTTGAATCCTGTTAGACAGCTATCCCATCTTCTTTTCCTTATACTTCTATCTCTACGAGCTTATATATTCCATCGTCTTCGACTCCTCTTCCACCACAAGGTGTTCCATCCGTTTCAATGGATCCAGTGGCGCTCAACGATCAGACCGGCGTAGGTATATTTATAGAACCCTAATAAATTTTTATAGCAATATTTATTTTCATTATAACATGTTTTGATAAAATATTTATTTTTCATTCATGATAGATACATCTACAGATAGGAGGCATGGGCAGGGGTGTACATGCATGCGTTCGGTGTGGAACCGCCGCACACAGGTTATGGTGGATTATAATGAAGACAACCAAATGGTTGAGAAAATAGGGTAGCAATGTCGGAGTTTTTGGGCGACGCTTGTCAAATACTCTGACATCATTCCCGTCAGCCCGATATCATGGAGACATTTTCCACATGAGGTCAAGGATAGAGCTTGGGCAGAGATATGGGTAAAAAAAATATGTTCTATTTAATTCCATGAATTATTTTTGTATTTATATGAATAAATATTTTGATATCAGCTTCGATTTAATTTTCCCGATGGTGAGGGTGCACGACCGGAACGTCTAAATGATTTAGGTGATATTTATAGAGCCTACAAGCATGAGTTGTATATTGGCTGGGTTGCTAGAGTTGGGACTGAGCTAGAGGTGGTACCAGTGGTGGATGATTGTCCTATAGAGCAGTATCGTCATATGATTACTCATTAGACGAGTACCCAGTTTAAGGTATTAATTACATTTGAGGTATTTAAATAATAACTTTCATGTTTGGAATTAATACTATCTGTTGAATTTTCTAATTTTATTTAGGAATCATCTGGGAAAACAAAAAAGAACATTGATGCAAAAAAACACCTCCACACACTGGGACGCACTACGATGCCTGATCATGAGAGGAAGCAGGTATGACAATTTTTTATAAGTTTCTTTACGACTTACACTTTATTTTTTTTCCTCAATTATTTAATAGTTTGATAAAGTTCTCATATAACTTTAGTTTTCAATATCATTTTAGAGGCAAATAAAAAATATTGAAGGATGTGTGCCTCGAGCAAAACTGTTTTGCTCGAGTAGACGGAAAAAAGGATGGAAGTTCCATCAACGAAGCGACTCAGTAGAAAATTGTAAGTTTTAATCCATTGAATTTATATTTTAATATCTATTTTGTAAATTAATGATATATTTATATTTGTAAAATGCTGCTTTAGAGGCCCTAGATGCCCAAGAACCCGACAATTTTGGTCCAACAGATCACTTACATCAGGTGTTGGGAGAGGAGCATCCTGGTAGAGTACACTGCCGACCTAGGATAGACCCGATGAGGTATTTTCCCTCCTCAGGTATGAACTGTAGTGCCACCGAGCTGCAACAAGTTAGGTCACAGGCAGAATAGGCTGAGAAAAGGGCTACAGAGATGGCAGAACAGTCTTCTAGGGAAAATAGTGCGTTTATTAAATTTATTGAAGTTCTACGTCCAACACTTCCAGCAGAGGACAACCTAGATTTTGATGAATATATGTCATCGATACATTTTATATATGGTGCACCAGGTGGCGGTTCTAGTGTTGGTCAGGATGATGTTCAGGTTGACAATGATGATGTCATAGAGTCTGATGCGGAATAGGAGGGAGTGGAGGAGGGCGAGGCGGTGGCGAGGGCGAGGAGGAGGGAGAGGGCGAGGAGGAGGGAGCTGAGGAGGGCGAGGACGATGATGGGGATGAGGAAGAGGGTAATGATGATGGTGATGATGGTGATGGTGATGTGGGAAAAATTGATCCATTAAATTTTTGACTAATATTACTGAGATTTGATATTTAATCTATTCTTGTTGTTGGTTTTATCTAGACTCGTATTATAGTATTGGAGTTGAGTTATTTTTATACATTATCTGTTTTTATGGATGTTGTTGTCTTTTATTGGTTGTGTGTTTGGGAACACCCCTCCTTCCTTGACCCTGTACAACCCCCACCATCCTCCTTGGACCCCGAACACCCCCCCCCCCCACCATCCTCTTTGGTCCCCAAACAGCCCCCCAGAAAGCCCCTGGACAACCCCCCGAACAGCCCTCGGATAGTCCCCCACCCTGGACCCCAAATAGCCCCCAGACAGCCCCCCGGAAAGCCCCCACCCTCCTCCTTCGACCCCGAACAACCCCCCAAACACCCCCCGGACAGCCCCCCCACACAGCCCCCCACCACCCCCCTCCTTGGTCCCCGGACAGCCCCCCGGACACCCACCGGACACCCCCCAGACAACCCCCCGGACAGCCCCCCACCATTTTTGATTTCATTTACTACTAGAAAATCCATAATATATATTTTATTTATTTTCATCATGATAATAAATGTAAATCACATTTACACATCTAATCAATATCATATATTCTTGGTATGTTATAAAAGGGATGTATTCATTGGGAATGACATTGTTAGCTCTGAAATGTTTCATAGCATGATAAACTAAAATCTATTCCATACTAAGAATGATATAAAAATATTCTATATGAATGTCCAAAATATTTTAGGTAAATACCATTCCACTAATAGACACATGAGGATTCTTATAAATCATGTTTACCTTAATATTTCCACAAGGATTTTTAGTAAAAGTTTTATCTTATATTAATTTTCTGATATTATCATTTTAAAAGTAAATTTTTCATAAATAAATTAATTTAAAGACCCATAGTCAAATAGTGTATTTGAATAATGTGAATAAACAACAAACATACCACTCTAACATGTCTGTTTTGTTTATAATGGACAGGATTATAAGTGAAAAAAACAACTGGCATATGGAAAACCGACCAAACACATTTGGAATCTGTTGGTAATTTATCACAACTATCCATGGGTCATATGTGATGTGTACGAGCCAACCCGGGCTCAATCCAAGGCACGGTGTGGCCGGGATCAGTCTAAGTGGCTCCCCTTTGTTTAAAATGGACAACATTTTAAGTACATATGGAAAACCAACCAAACGCATTCGGTTTCCGTTGAAAATTTAGGGGAACGATCCATGGGTCATATGTGAAATGTATGAATCAACCCCGCCTCAATTGGAGACACGGTGTGGCCATCAACACTCAAAGTGTCTTTCTTTTGTTTCAAAAGGATATCATTTTAAGTGAAAAACATCAACTGGCATATGGAAAACCGACCAAAACCATTCAGATTGTGTCGATACTTTATCACAACGATCCATGGGTAATATGTGATGTGTACGAGTCATCCTCGGCTCAATATGAGGCGTAGTGTGGCCGACACCATTCATAGTGTCTCTCTTTTGTTTAAAATGGACAGGATTATAAGTGAAAAGAACAACTGACATACAGAAAACTGACCAAACGCATACGGATTCTGTTCATAATTTATCACAACGATCCATGGGTCATATGTGATGTGTACGAGCCAACCCGGGCTCAATATGAGGCACGGTGTGGTCGGGATCAGTCTAAGTGGCTCCCCTTTGTTTAAAATGGACAACATATTAAGTACCTATGGAAAACCGACCAGATGCATTCAGTTCCCATTGAAACTTTAGGAGAATGATCCATGGGTCATATGTGACGTGTATGAATCAACCCCGCCTCAATCGGAGACGCGGTGTGGCTGGCACCACTCAAAGTGTCTGTCTTTTGTTTCAAAAGGACTTCTTTTTAAGTGAAACACATCAACTGGAATACGGAAAACTGACCAAACACATTCATATTGTGTCGATAATTTAGCACAATGATCCATGGGTCATATGTGACGTGTGAGAATCAACCCCGCCTCAATCTGAGGCGTCTTGTGGCAGACACCATTCACTGTGTCTCTCTTTTGTTTAAAATGGACAGGATTATAAGTGAAAAGAACAACTGGCATATGAAAAACATACCAAACACATTCAAATTCTTTTGATAATTTATAACAACGATCCATGGGTCATATGTGATGTGGACGAGTCAACCCCGACATAATCCGAGGCACAATGTGGCAGGGATCACTCTATGTGGCTCTCTTTTATTTAAAATGGAAAACATTTTAAGTACATATGGAAAACCAACCAAACACATTCAGTTTCTATTGAAACTTTAGGAGAACGATACATGGGTCATATGTGACGTTTAAGAATCAACCCCTCCTCAATATGAGATGCGGTGTGGCCGGCACCACTCAAAGTGTCTATCTTTTATTTCAAAAGGACATCATTTTAAGTGAAAAACATCAACTGGTATACAAAAAAACGACCAAATGAATTCGTATTGTGTCGATACTTTATACCAATGATCCATGGGTCATATGTGATGTGTACAAGTCAACCCCACATCAATACGAGATGCGGTGTGGCCGAAACTACTCTAACTATGTCTCTTTTGTTTAAAATGGACCAGATTATAAGTGAAAATAACAACTTGCATACGGAAAACCAACCAAACACCTTCAAAATGTTTTGATGATTTAGGAAAATGATCCATGGGTCATATGTGACTTGTATGATTCAACCCCGCCTTAATCCGAGGCACGGTGTGGCCGGGATCACTCTTAGTGGCTCTCTTTTGTTTAAAATGGACAACATTTTAAGTACATACAAAAAAACATACCAAACAGATTCTGATTATGTTGATACATTACCAAAATGATCCATGGGTCATATGTGACATGTATGAATCAACCCTGCCTCAATTAGAGATGCAGTGTGGCCGGATCCACTCAAAGTTTATGTCTTTTGTTTCAAAAGGACATCATTTTAAGTGAAAAACATCAACTGGAATACAGAAAACCGACCAAATGCATTCGGATTGTGTCGATACTTTAGAACAATGATCCAAGGGTCATATGTGATATTTAAAAGTCATCCCCGCCTCATTCTGAGGCACGGTGTGGCCGACACCATTCAAAGATTCTCTCTTTTGTTTAAAATGGATAAGATTATAAGTGAAAAGAACAATTGACATACGAAACACTGACCAAACGCATTCAAAATGTGTTGATGCTTTAGGAAAACGATCTGTGGGTCATATTTGACATGTAAAAGCCAACCCCACCTTAATCCAAGGCATGGTGTGGCCGACATCACTCAAAGTGGCTATCATTGGTTTAAAACGGACAACATTTTAAGTACATACGGAAAACCAGCCAAACACATTAATCTTCCATTGAAACTTTAGGAGAACGATCCATGGGTCATATGTGACGTGTACAAATCACCCCTGCCTCAATCTGAGATTTGTTGTGGCCGAAACCACTCAAAGTGTCTGTCTTTTGTTTTAAAAGGACATCATTTTAAGTGAAAAACATCAACTGGCATACGGAAAACCAACCAAACGCATTTGGTTTGTTTTGATACTTTAGGAAAATGATTCATCGGTCATTTGAGACGTGCACGAGTCAACCCTGTCTAAATCCGAGATGCGGTATGGCCAGAACCACTCTTACTGTGTCTCTTTTGTTTAAAATGGCCAGGATTATAAGTGAAAAGAACAACTGGCATACAGAAAACCAACCAAACACATTTGGAATCTGTTGATAATTTATCACAATGATCCATGGGTCATATATGACGTGTACGAGTCAACACCGCCTCAATCCGAGGCACGGTGTGGCCGAGATCACTCTAAGTGGCTCTCTTTTGTTTAAAATGGACAACATTTTAAGTACATATGGAAAACTGACCAAACAGATTCTGATTGTGTTGATACTTTAGAACAATGATCCATGGTCCATATGTGACATGTACAAGCCAACCTGGGCTCAATCTGAGTCGCGGTGTGGCTGGGATCAGTCTATGTGTCTCTCTTTTGTTTAAAATCGACTACATTTTAAGTACATACGGAAAACCGACCAAACACATTTGGTTTCCATTGAATCATTGGGAGAATGATCCATGGGACACATGTGACATGTACGAATCAACCCCACCTCAATCTGAGACGCGGTGTAGCCGGCACCACTCAAAGTGTCTGTCTTTTGTTTCAAAAGGACATCATTTTAAGTGAAAACATCAACTGGCATACGAAAAACTGACCAAATGCATCCGGATTGTGTCGATACTTTAGCCCAACGATCCATGGGTCATATGTGACGTGTACATGTCAATCCCGCCTCAATACGAGATGTGGTGTGGCCGACACCACTCTAATTGTGTCTCTTTTGTTTAAAATGGACAGGATTATAAGTTAAAAGAACAACATGCATACAGAAAACCGACCAAACGCATTCGAAATGTGTTGATGCTTTAGGAAAATGATACATGGTTCATATGTGATGTGTATGAGTCAACCTCGCCTTAATCTGATGCACGGTGTGGACGGGATCAATCTAAGTGGCTCTCTTTTGTTTAAAATGGAAAAAATTTTAAGTACATACGGAAAACCGACCAAACGCATTCGGTTTCTGTTTAAACATTAGGAGAACGAACCATGGGTCATATGTGACGTGTATGAATCAACCTCGCCTCAATCTAAGATGTGGTGTGGCTGGAACCACTCAATGTGTCTGTCTTTTGTTTCAAAAGGACATCATTTTAAATGAAAAACATCAACTGGCATACAGAAAACCGACCAAACGCATTTGGATTGTGTTGATACTTTAGGAAAATTATTCATGGGTCATTTGAGATGTGTATGAGTCAACCCCATTTAAATCCGAGACACGGTGTGGCTGACACCACTCTAACTGTGTCTCTTTTAACTAAAATGGACAGGATTATAAGTGAAAAGAACAACTGGGATACGGAAAACCGACCAAACACATTCAGAATTTGTTGATAATTTATCACAATGATCCATGAGTCATCTGTGATGTGTACGGGCCAAACAGGTCTCAATCCTAGTCATGGGGTGGCCGGGATCAGTCTAAGTGTATCTCTTTTGGTTAAAATGGACAACATTTTAAGTAAATACAGAAAACTAACCAAACTCATTCGGTTTCCATTGTAACTTTAGGAGAACTAACCATGGGTCATATGTGACGTGTATGAGTCAATCTCGCCTCAATACGAGGTGCGGTGTCGCCGACACCACTCAAAGTTTCTCTCTTTTGTTTAAAATTGACTTCATTTTAAGTGAAAACAACAACTAGCATACGGAAAACTGACCAAAAGGATTATGATTATGTCGATACCCTAGCACAATGATCCATGGGTCATATGTGATGTGTACAAGTCGACCTCGCCTCAATCCGAGACGTGGTGTGGCTGAAACCATTCATAGTGACTCTCTTTTGTTTAAAATGGACATCATTTTAAGTGAAAACAACAACTGACATACGAAAAACTTACCAACTACATTTGAAATGTGTTTATGATTTAGGACATCAATCCATGGGTCATATGTGATGTGTAAAAGTCAACCCCACCTTAATCTGAGGCACGGTGTGGCCAGGATCACTCTAAGCATCTCTCTTTTGTTTAAAATGGACAACATTTTAAGTACATATAGAAAACTGACCAAACGGATTCTGATTGTGTTGATACTTTAGCACAATTATCCATGGGTCATATGCGACGTGCAAGAATCAACCCAGCCTCAATATGAGATGCGGTGTGGCAAGCACCACTCAAAGAGTCTGTCTTTTGTTTCAAAAGGACATCATTTTAAGTGAAAAACATCAACTGGCATACGGAAAACCGATCAAACGCTTTCAGAATATATTGATACTTTAGGACAATGATCGATGGGTCATTTATGACGTGTAAGAGTTAACCTCGCCTCAATACGAGGCACAGTGTGGCCGGTATCACTCTAGGTGTCTGTATTTAGTTTAAAATGGACATCATTTCAGGTAAAAATATATGGTATACAAAACACTGATCAAATTATGAATTGAATTCCGGATTCCACATATAATTGTCATCTAAATTTTAAATTGAATTCTAAATGAATTATGTGTGTTTATAATTACATTATGAATTCTAATTTAATTATGGATGTGTATAGTTCCAGGATACATTATATGTTAAATGTGTATGAATTTGTTCTCTATATGTATGTGTTAGTTGGTTATTACAGGTACAATAATTGTATATGTATGTGTTAGTTTATTTTAGGTACAATAATAGGATTGAAAATGAGAGTGAATGCACAAAATGAGGCTTGCTGTGCAAATTGCTGAGTTGCTGTGCAAATTGCAGGATGTTGTGCAATTTGCACAGCATAGACTATGCCAATAGTTTCAAACCGTTGGCATAGTATCTCTGATTATTTTTTTACCAATGGATCAATGAACCGTTTGTAAAAAACCTTTCCCAACAGTCTAGAAACCATTGGGAAAGAGGAGATTCCTTGGGCTTTCCCAACGGTTCAAGCCAAACCATTGGAAAAAACTATCCCAATGGTTTGGCACAACCATTGGGATAGGTTAATTTTTCCCCACCCTATCCCGACAATTCATTGTAAACCGTTGGGAAAATCTTTCCCAATAGCTTACTTCCCTACGGTTTTCAGAACCATTTGTATAACATATACCAATGGTTTGCAGAACTGTTGGTATAACATATACCAAAAGTTCTACAGCCTTTCCCAACGGTTCAGAACCGTTGGGAAAGATTGTATTTCCAGTACTGTAACCAGTCCATGCCCAAGATGACATCGTAAGGCCGCGACACTGCTACCTCCTAGAGTAAGCTCAAACTGCTGGAACCAATGCGTAATTGTCGAGTCTTCTCTCTTAGGAGTCTCTAGCCATAAGGATCGATCCAACGGCTCCGTCAGAATCTCCGAGCTCCGAACAAGGGCAGTGGCAATAAACGAATGACTTGCACCTGTGTCTATAAGAACTGCGGAAAGGGTGGAGTAGACACAGATAATACCTCGAATCATCTCAGGTACGCTGTGGTCATAAGCCTCTACTGCCTAGAGGTGAGCCTACCTCTTCATGCCAGCTCCCTATGGTCGGGGTGGACCTCCTGGGGGTGGTGGTGGTAGAACCTCGAAGTGTCATCCACCACCTGCTGCTCAGCCATCTCCTCTGTCTCATCTGCCTGCTCCCTATAGACCACCACGGTCAAACCTTTGCCTCTTCTTGGAAGGTCCCTCCACTGTCTGCTTCTCGTCTGCATGGCGGGTTGGGCAGTCATGATCCATGTGGCCCTTCCCGCCGCATGCATAGCACTATCTGCTCCTCGTAAGGCTGGCTCTACGCTGTGTGCCCTGCACAGCCAAACCTGTATCCTGAGGTTGCCCACCTGATGGCCTAGTCTCCTTGGACCCCTTCGACATCTGTAGACTGCCAGCTGTAGACGACTCCGCTCCATGCCATCCTGCGGTGGGTCTCATGGCTGGTGGCTTCTCGACGAGAATGGTCTCCACTAACTGGGCTCGCTCCAGCACCCCCTCCTGCATCAGGATGCTGAGGGGAATCATCGAACCTCTGATATCATGCCTCAGTCCATGCTCAAAGGTCCAGTCCCGGAATAATGGGTCTCGAACCATGTCTGTGGAGTAGCATGAGAGGTCGATAAATCTCACCGAGTACTGGGCTACTATCATACTTCCATGCCGCAGCTGTAGTAACTCCTGGATGCGCACCACACAGAGGGTGGATGGGACAAACTCCGAGCGGAAGAGGCTCTCGAAGTCCATCCAAAGTAGAGATGCCTCATGGTGCACCTGGAGCATCATGCTCCACCATCTACCTGCTGTTGTGTGTAGGATACTCACGACGAGGATCCCCATAAGGTCTGTTGGCGTCCCTAACAATCTGAAGACTCTGACAATAGCCTCCAGCGAATCCTTGGCTGCTTGAGGATCCATCTCTCTGCGGAACCTGGGCGGCCTCTGCCTCTGAAACTTAGGCAAAGTGCTCAGGCGGTGTGCACTCTCCGCCGCTGGGGCTGGTAGCATCGGTGGCTCAGCGGGTCGTGGTACCGCTGGTGCCTCCAATGTAATGGGGCCCTACACAAGGCCTCGTCGCTTAGTTGGCTACCATCGCGCACGTAACTAGGAACCCTGGCTAGCTGCCTTCGTGGGGCCATCTTGAAAAGAAACAGGTGTGCCACTGTCAAACAGCTTAACTGGTGAGCTAACACAAAGTAATCACAAAGAAAAATTTTAATAGGAAAACACACACGCAATCAGTGTTTTCGTGCACTGAGTCGGAAATCAAAGGTCAGGGTCCTGGTGTATGGATACGTCAGTCACCGCACCAACACTGGACTCCCTGGACTGAAAACCACACTCAATACTCTTAACACTATTGATTCATAGAAAGGAAAGATAAGATTCCTGAGTTCTGCGGTAAAACCGACTCCATTGATACCAATTTGTCACGACCTGTCCTCGGGGCTTGTGACGTGACTACCCCAAGATCGCCTTCCATAGGCCAGGGGCTGGCGACTAGCACCAAAGGCGTAAATCCCAATAAAAGGGAAGGCATTGCCTTTTTCATAAACTAAACAAAAATACAACAGAGTACGCAAGTGAAGTAAGCACTAAGTAAAACTGGGTACAAGGTAAGTGCTGAAAAGTAAATGGGCCAGTATACAAACCCAACTGAAAGTACAATATAACAGAAAGGAAAGTACAATAGCAGTAAGTAAAACGATAGCACCGAGTCGTCCTCTGAAAATCCCACCTGAAGGGTAGGTACAGATAGTCTCCTCAGCTCCTCGGTTCTGGCCATCCGCTCCGTGTACGTCTTTCCAGGTGGTCCACCTCCGGGTACCGTCCAACTCCACAAGCCTCCACCTCGATCAGTGTTGTTTGTCGTCTATATCCAACACAACGTAGTGCGGGCATAGCCCGTGCAGGGGTGAGTAAATGATGCTCAGTAGGGATCCCGAGACCCCTGAAGGTCTCTCAGAATCCACGAAGGATAAACCACAATGGAAATATACAATCACGAAGTATGAAACAACTCTACTTAGGTATATGCCCATACATATACCTAAGTCATCAGTTACAGTTCGTCTCCAACTCTTGAGACCAAGCACAACACAATCCACACATGAAAAAAGTCAATCACATCGATGATAATGATTGAAAATCTAGACTCAACTTACACAAGTATACATCTTTCGTATGGTGATAGAGATGATCAGATGTAGTCACTGATTCATCTAAGCTGTCGGAGCCACACATGATACAAGACTAGTTAAGCTGTTGAACCCACACAGGATACAAGACCTGCTACTCTGTTGGACCCAAACATGATACAAGTACAGAGGTCAATACTGTCGGACCCACATAGGATACAAGAATAGTAGTCATCACCATTGAACCCACGGAGTATTCCAGTATGGTAGTCGTCGTTTTCAAACCCACCGAGGATTCCAGTATAGTAGTCGATGCAGTTGCAGCCAACTCTAGTGTTCCCGCACACAGCATGCTCAATTCCAGGAGGGTCCGTTTCTCAAGCAAAAGAGTCGATACATAAACTGTCATGAAGTACATATTTGATGTATCCCAAAGTTCCGTCTCTTCAAAAGAAACCCAACGCGACATACGGTGTGTCAATCGGATGCCTGGTCTTATAGTTATTGACTTTTCCGTCCCAGGGGCCTGGTTGGTTTTTAGACTAAAAACAACCCGACCGTACTCCAACTACGTCCAAACCACAAGAGGAGTAAACCAAAAGGACTGTCTTATCAAGAGGAATTCAACTCAGTTGATGGGACTTCAAACAGATGTCTGGTCCTTAAGTTATAAGCGTTTCCACTCAAGGGCCCGGTTGGATTCGGGTTCGAACCAACCCGGTCGTACCCAAACATTGCCGAAACCTCGAGTGTAATATACCGAAATGATCGTCTCTATACAAGGATTCCTATTCAACTGATGGTGTGTCGATCATAGGTTCGTATATCAATTTATGGGAAAAATACCAAAAATGGCCCGAATTGGGGGGTCAGGGCCCGACCCGACCCGGGTCGACCCGACCCAGGTCCGGGTCCGGCCCTGCAGGGCGTGACCCAGTCTGCGCGACCCACCCCGGCCCAGCCGGGGGGTGCGCTGGCTCGGCCAGCAAGCCGAGCAGGGGGCGCGGCCCCCGCTTTCTGCGGACGCGGTGCTAGGGTGGCGCCGCTGGCTCCCCTGGATCTCACGCGGCCACGGGATCCCGCCCTCGCCGCCACGGCTGAAGCTGCGGCGAGCTTCTACCGGTGGTGCGCTAGGGCGTTGCTGCCGCGCCGGCGACCCGCACCGTCCGGGGCTTCTACGGGCCACCGGAGTCATGCCGGTGGTCGGATTTTACTCCCGTCTACGACTGCGGTCGTCTTGGGACCCTTACATCACTGAGAAGGCCTCCAATCTCTATTGTGGTCCCGCTTCATTGTTGTCAAATATTCCGCGCATCATGAACAAAATTGCTGTGGGTTCAGACTTGTTCTTTAGTCCGTACCCACCGCGTTAGTGGTTCAAAAAATCACCCAATAAATGCACGCTATGTCGAGGGTATAGATCACATATTGAAATATAAAAATTCCCCTACCTCAACAACTGAAGATGAACATCGGCGTCGCGGTAGACGACGTTGAGGTAGATGGCGTTGCAGGTAAAGGGTTCATAGGCATCATCGGAGTGCGCCGGGGAGGAAACAACATATCCTCTCTTGTCGGGGAGGAGATGAATGGTGGTGCGTCATTGTTCTTCGAGGAATCAGCATTCTTCTTCGTTCTTCATCGGAGTGCGGCGTTCTTCCAAAACCTCAAGAGTTCTCTCGATCTTCCTCGCACAACAAAAGCTCTCCCCCTTAATAAAATAATAGGCTCCTCCTATTATTTTATTACACAGGAAAAGAAACTCTCCCAAAATTAAATCACCACATTAAATAAAACGTGTTGACAATCAATTAAAGAAGGGAGAGGGAAGGTCCCCATTTTTTAAATGTGTTGGAAATTAAATAAAAAAAGGGGGAAAGAGGAAGTATCCTCATTAAAATATGGGTTGACAAGAATTAATGGAGTGAGGTGGAGAGATTTTCATTTAATGGGGGGTGCCAATTTAATGAGGGGTTCTTAATGAGTTTAGGGGAAATTAAATAGTTGGGGATCGTGTGGGCCCCACCTCTCTAACATCCACACTTGGGTTGTTAGGTGGTTGTGGGCCCCACCCTTAACTACCCATGGGAGGGAATAACCTCCTTATAAAATAAAAATTGTTCCGATAATTTTTATTTACTTCTTAAATAAACCCCCAATAATTAACTTCTCCTCCATTGAGAACGAAACTATGGTAATGATCACGTTAAACAATTATTAGCATTGTGAGTTCATCGGTGCCCTCAGATTTTAATTCCGAGTACCGGTTCAAAAGATATAAAAACCCGCTCGTTCGTTTATTAGAATGTACCCGAGCTAAACTTCGGAAATTGATTCCGGGCACACCGGGCCTCAGAATCAAGCGCCTTCAGAAGCCACAGACTCATAAAATTCCAAGAATTTAAAAAAAATCCTTGAAATTTATAGGACTTTATAGAACCGGAAGAAGTTAGGAAGAAGAACTGCCAACATATTTTTAGTGGGCTTTATAGATAAAATTTCGAGGACTAAATTTATGAAGGAGTTAATAATGTAACATCCCAAACATTTTATGGCATGTTCTTATTAAATAACATTTATTGATTATATAGCCTATATTACATTAAAACACTAAGTCTCTGTGAAACAAAACATTATGGAAGAAAGTTATAACCTAGCCATTAAACTTAAATTTTCCACTTCTGTGTATTGAGTTTCAAAAGAAGGTCATCTATGGTTGTGACCAGTAAGTTATTTTGAGTCTGATATAAACAAATTTTTTTTATGATTAGTAATATGACCTTATGAATAGTAATATGATATTAATATGAACCCTAGATATAGTAAACCATATTATTATTTTATTTTTGTAATTTTATAAGGTAATGAGATGTTAATTAATTTTTCAAGATGTTGAAAAATGATTTGGAGATTTAAAATTGTTATTTTTGAAGAAATTATTATTTTATTTAAAATTTCAATTAAAAATATATTGAAAAATGGTTAGGGTGAATTTTTGAGATTTTTCCAAAATACTTGAATTTTATGTGAATAGAAAAAATACAGTTTTGAGTTTTCTGTAGTTCAATGACATCATACTAATATAATAATTAATATAAAAGGTTAGTCAACTTTTGTACTATAAAATATGACATTATGTGTCCCAAGTGGATAAAACCATGGGAAAATACCATGGTAAAGCCCCTAGTTTTTCAAACAACCTCTAATGATGTGTCACTTTAAATTAATTATAAAATCCCTCTTATTTACTCTAAATATCCACTCATCCCTTCGTTTTCTTTCATTCCAAATAAAAAATCCTAGAAGATATTATAGTTTAACATACCTAGGAATCCTCTCAAGGTGTCCTCAATCCCCCCAAGGTCCCAACCATCAATTTTTTGGAATTAATCTTCAACGTAAGGGAATTTATGACCCTTCTCTTTTCTTAAATATTTCATTTTATGTTTTCTATTTTATTTTCAATTGGATTATGCTGGGATATTTCATTCCCTATTCCCTTTTATTTACATATTATATAAGTTTTATGAGATACCCCCTTTCTCTAATAAAACTATTTTATGAAATTTTAAGTGATGTCATTAGGCTATTGAATTTTCGTGAGGGATTTCTCAAATTTTCATTTATTTTGAGTTCCTTTCTTTTCTTCTTCTTTCCCCATATACCCTCATCCAAATGCTATGATAATTATAGTTCCATACATGAACTGGAATTATATTATTGTTATGTAATATTTCATCATCTTCTCTCTTTCCCCCTCCTCTTATACTAATATTGAAAACACTATCCGAGATGTGTTAATTAATAACATTAAAGGACGACGGGTCCTAAATTTTTATTACCATCTTCAATTCTGGTCATGAAACCTTTTTTATGGTTGAACCAGATAAGAATAAACGTATTTCATCTTATTAAATTTTCTTTAATCCTTACACACTCATAATATAAAATAATAATACAAAAAAATATCATTATGCACAAACCACCAAGTAAATCAATCATTTATCATTAACTTTATCAAACAATTTATCCTCATGGAATGTAACCAAAATAATTATAAGGTCATTAATTTATCTATAAATTTCACTAAAAATATATATTAACAATTATGGATGAATAAACACATTAAAAGTAATATTTAATTCACGAATACAAGTAACCCAATCCTGAAAACCCAGGAAGAAAATTCTTCCAAATTAATAAAATTGAACCTCTTGAACCCATCAAGAAGGTCATGAATGAAACTAATAAAGTTATAATAAATAAATTAAATATTTAGGAGGTTCTGTAATTATTAATTAATGAGTATAAATTTTGTTATTAAGTTCAATATTATACCTCAAAGAACACTTTTGGGCATAAGGTAAGGGGGTTCTCATCTCACTTTTAATTCCATGAGATTTCCGTTGTTCACCCCTTAATTCTTTTTATTGGTATTTTTGTACTGCCATTAAATATATAATATCATGATTCTATTTATATTCATGGTATTATATGATTAATTTTGTGATTATTAACTTTTGATCATACAATTCAATTGATTAGAATATGGTAAGACTTGGTTTCAATTTTCATTTCATAGGGGCCTTCTTGGTATTGTCCAACTAATCATTCTTATGTGGTGTATCTACTGCCCATTTGATATAATTTTTCATCTTAAATTGGAAATATATTATATATACATATTCTATTTTCATGGATATGAGTATTGTCTTAAGCCGTATACCATTTTACATATGGTGTTTATTTGTAATGTTGTTCTAACTATGGAAATATTGAAGAATATGTATCCTATACTATATATAGATATTGAGAAGGCATATTGTACTTATATTTTATCAATTTATAAAAAATTATTTGGAATTTCAATGATTCGTGAGGCCTGCTATAGTCCCTCGATGCATCAACAGGTCTCATGAGACAAATCAATTGGTGACAAACCCTTCGAGTTTTTTTTCAAAAAATAAAATGTGTTTCTACCCACAAACTTAAACCATTTCGACTGTATAGTGGTATCATGTTCCAGATACATGACGTAAAATTAATAAGAATATCCCTTTATTCATTTTCAGTTATTACTATCCATGAGTTTCTCACTATGACAAAATCTATGGATGCATTTTGATACCCATTTTATTAATGGCGTTTGTTTTCCATTTATTCACCATGCCACATTTATTATGTCAAATTATTTAAGATTCACCTATTATTGATTCATGATTCCTCTATTTGTAAACCTTACTAAGCATTTGATCTTATCCCTTTCATTTGTTTACCTTCAACAAGTTATGAAGAGGAGATTATTTATTGAGTTCTTGTGGTTATAGTTTATTAGTTTTTTTAATGTATTATATTTTTTTACCTTTTCCAATGTAATTTGAGTCACATATATTTATCTAGTTTCTTCAAGAATAATAAACTGATCATTCCTTCAATATTTTCATTATTTTTAACCATGCTAATGTAACAAGTAATGCACCAGCTCTTATTTAGAGGGGTCAGGGAGTTACAGATGACCTCTAAAGTTATTTTGTGATATGAAAAGGTTATCCATGAAGAATTTTATTATATTTTGATTTATTTAATATCATGGAAATTCGGATTATTATTCAAATTTTTTATTTTGGAATATATGATTATGAAATATACAAAATTTAGTATGTGTCTTTATAAGTGAAAATTGATTTTGGGGGGTAAAATGAAAAATAAATGATAAAAACATTCTAATTTTTGAGTTAAAATTTAATTAATAATATTTGATGAGTTTTTATTTAATATTTAGTTGTTATTTTATCTCTGTATAAGATGAATAACATGTAAACAGTTTGTAAATATTATGATCAATTAATAGTTGATTTTAGTGCTTCTGGAATGAAAAATTAATCTAGATCATGATGATACACATTAAAGGATGAAATTGTTTATCTAGATTGTGAATAAATATAGTGTGTATATTTTACCATATTTTTTTATCTGAATTATGAAGGAAGATATCTTACTCAAGAAAATTGAAGATAAATCTATTGAGTCTCATGTAGAAAGTAACACTAATCTACCACGATAAATTATTTTTGAAAATTGTTTTCAAGTATGAGGTATATATAGGTATATTCATAATATTTTTTGTTAATAACCTTGAAATTAAAGTATATGATAAAATAAATATTTTATTTTATTACTATTTTATGATATATACAGTTTAGAAAAAAAATAAATAATTTCATGGTGACACAATTCCCGTAATGTAATGATAATTCAAAACCCCAAGATTTTAGTCTATATTTAGTTTTGAAAGAATATTATTTTTTGGTATACACTGGATGTCAGACCCATCTAAAATGAACCATGATATATTATTATTTAAATATCTCACTTATGACATAGTTATTGGGTTAGTGGGTATGAATAAGAATAACCACATTATAATGTTTATTTAAGACAATTTATTTTAATAAAAATAATATAATTCAAAAAATAATTTTAACATTTAACTAATTATAGAAACGAGGTGAAGAAAAATAATAATTTCATTTTATTCTTTCAAAATTAATTTCTTATAAAAATGGTATTTAGTGAATTTATATATTGGTAATTAAAATTACATTATTCTAATTTTTTATAATTTTTTGAAAAAATTAAAATAATTTTTCAAATAATCATATCCAAATTAGGCTATGGTTATGTTTTTTAATTTTTCGCAAAATATTTTCTTTTTGGTGAATAGTGAAAAAACTGATTTTGTCAAAAATTGTCATTTAATTTCATTAAATAAAGTAATTTAATAGTCTCAATCCATTTTTTATTTTTTATATTAAAATAATATCCATTCTATTAAACATATTATAATTAATTCTATAATAAAAATAATTATATTAATTTTTTATAAGTTCAGTTTTGTACATAACACACATTTTTCAAAAAAGAATGTTTTTGATTCAATTTTCATACTTATATTAAAATAAATTCTTTTAAAAATATACTATTTAGTCCAAAAATAAGGATTTTAGATTTAGAATCTTGATTTTAAATTTTTTTACATTTTATGATTTAATTATTAGTCATATTAAATATGGTAAAAGTTTATCAATATATTAATGTTTAAAATCAGTTAAATAAGATTAAAACTATGGGATAAGTTCTGAAAATAAACCTAAAACATTCATTTATTTCATTAGATTAAATTAATTATATCTCAACCATACTGAATTCTAAAATATAGAATTTTCATGCAACTCTCCTTTTGATTATGACCTTTATATTGTTTTAAGTTAAGAAGAATTGTAAAATGTCACTATCTTTCTTTAAATATATCTAGTATTCCTTCATAGGGATAAAAATAAAGATATTTATAGTTCTAAATGGTTATTTTTAATATGAATAATTTTTTTCATTATAAAAACATATTTTTAAATTTTTTGATAGTGTAATTTCCTTGAATGCTTACGAAATGCTGATAAAGTTCTTGTTCAAGGATTAGAAAAATCAAGTAAATTAGTTCAAAATATTAAAAGTAATATATTTTTAATAAATTATGGCAACAAAATAATTTAATGGATACTCATAATGAATAATTTAAAGTTAAATAGTTTATATTCTAGTTAATGTTTTATTTTAAGGACGTTAATTTTGAGATATGTAAATAGTGAGGAAGATGAACTTAAATGGTATTTAATGATTATTTTCTAAAATCATTAAAAATTATGAAAAAACTATATTAAAACGATTTAATCAAAAATTACTGATCATTTAATGTATATTTCATTTGTTTTACTCTAATAAATTTTAAAATTAATTTCATGAGGATTAAGGAGTGAAAAAATTGTTACAATGGTTAAGGATAGATAGTGTTAACGAGGGGGTTACACCAAAATTTAAGTTACAAAATGACACCTAAACATGTTTAAACTTTATTTTATGATTAATATAAAAATTTTAATACATATATTATAATATAATGTTGTTTTTCTTCCATTAAAAATTACTTATAAACATATTATATTTTAATATTTCAAGTGTTTACAAGTTTTCTACCCACCTCATTTATAAAAGTGAACCTCATATCCACTATTATTCAAAAAAAAATTACCTTTAGATTGAAAAACCCCCAAAAGATTATTATTAGATTAAATTCAAATTTCCTAGAGCTTATGTGGTTTCCCTTAGTCCATCCTATGAAAGATAAAGGTGTAAGCTAAAAGAGGATTCTAAAGAAGAGGTATAACTCTTTACCAAGTTCATTCATTTTTTTATTCTTCTACCTACTTCAATTATATCCTAAACATGATGATATAATAATATAAATATCTTACATATAATAAATTGTTGTTATTTTTATATCACAACCCTTATTTCAATTCTTTTATATCCTTTGTGAAATGAAAACATTGCTCTTGTGTACGTATGACCAACCATCTTCGTGTGGTGGTGTAATTCATTTTTCAAAATATATTTACTCTAATGGTTATAAATATGTAATTAATGAATATATATTATATTTAGGACATTTCTAAGATTATTAATAGTTAATATATTAGTTACCTTCTTACCCTTCCATTTGTTGGAAAATGAAAACATTATTCATGCATACATGGAGTCTACTGTCTCCGTGAAGTGATGCAATTCACTCTTCGTCACCACTTTATAGTGATGGTTATAAAATTTTATAAAATTAGTAAATATTATAATTATAAAATTATCACTATTATGTATATTAAGAACAAATTACTAAGATTCAAGGATAGAAACAACAAAAATAAAACTTGTTTGAAAAATGAAGCAATTAACACCCTAGATGATGATTTTAATAAAGAATTATTAATAAATAGGTGGTATAATGTAATAAGTGATTCATATTTTCAATTATAGCTATGAATATGGTTATTTATTATATTTATAATAAATTTAAATTTATTAAATCTGAATTTAGTAGCACCAATGATGCAAATTATAATTGAGGTAAGGTTAATTATAACTCATTTCCATTTCAATGAGACATGTTTTTCATTATGGAAATAATTTATTTTTAATATTTTAGATAATTCCCATTTGAATTTTATTTTATAAATTATTCATATATTTATGTTATTCAATGTTTTATATTCATGTTTTCTCAGTTAAGAAATTTTGATTCAAATGTTACCAATGTAGTAAGGGTTTATTCTATAATCTCAATTTTATTCAAGATTATTTATCACGACTAAAAAATAGAGCTATACTAATGAACCCATACCAAATGTTTTCAAAAAAACTTGTATTGGTACCATATAGACCCCCTATAAAAATGTTTTTTCCAAAACCATTGGTATAGGTAACTAAATGATTCATTATACCAACGATTATGGAAAAACCTATAGGTATATGTACCACGTTTACCAACGATTTTCCCAAAACCATTCTTATAAGTACCATGGAGGAACCCTATATCAATGGTTTTCCAAAAAACATTGGTATAGCTCTGAACCTATATCAACAATTCTCAAAATTGTTGGTATAGGCCTATACTAATGGGTTTGAGAACCATTGGTATAGGTACTCAGTTTGTTTGATTTTTTTATAAAAATTTAGTACATAAAAATTTAAATTAATTTTTAGTATAAATATATAAATTTTTTAAATTATATTCACCAAAATCATTTTATCTTTGATGATATTTAATTTAAATATAGGTGGGAGGTTCTGGGTTAGGAACCTGAATATCCATTTTTACATTAAATAATATAATGTTTTTTGAAAACCATTAGTATAGGTATTTCATATGACTTATATCGATGTTTATGGAACCATTTGTATATGTAACCTATAAAAACGGGTTTTAAAAACTTTTGGTATAGGTCTATACCAACAGATAATATACCAACAACCCTCCAAACTATGGGTGTATGATGTACTAACTATTTTTTGACCTATAGTAGTGGTTCAAAACTATTGGCATTGGATTTATTTATAGTATATATTTAAATAATCATAAAATAAAATTATATGTAATTTCTCTTTTTAAACTCCATTTAATCCCTACTTATTTAATTTTATATATATCTTATATTTTACCTTTAAAATTTTTCTCATTGATACTTAAAATAAAAAGGAAAATGTTTTTAAGGAAAATATACCTAATTTCAGCTTTTGGTTGAAAATCATTCTCCTCCATATCCATGTTCAATATAATGTTTTCAGTAATGCTTTTAATATGATAAAATGATTATTCAATGTAACATTAAATGAAATAGACTTATTTATAATGTTTTTAAAGGAATCAACTTGTTTTTTAATGTGATATTTTTAATTTCTACAAAAAGTTTGAAGGAAATATTTTTTTTAAAATTTACCAAATTAATGAATTTTTCTATTTTCATGGATGTTATTTTATTTTAAATTCATCATATATTTCTATGGTTATTTTCAATGAAAATAATTTTCTCAATATACGAGAAATTTTTATTTAGAATATTGTCAAAAGAAAAGTGTACTATTTTCATAAATCAATGGAAGAAATTTTGAATGTGATTTATAACTATGTTTTTACACAATGTTATAGGGGATATATATTTTTATATTTTCTTTTCAATTTTGGAAAGACGTTGTTTTACTACAAGATCTATATTTTTTATGATTTAATTGTATTATCAGGAAAATATTCTATATCACTCTCAATAATTTCAGTGGACATGAATTTTATCCCCCTATGTCAATATTTTAAGTATCATGGATTTTTACAATATCATTTTAAAAAAATTTATGTTGTTTCAAACTTATAAAATTTATATATATAGTATTATTTTAAGGAGTTTATTTCATTGACTGGGGAAATATTCCATATTATTAATCCAATAGAGATAAATTTTGATTTATATAGAATTTGGAGAATGAATTGGGTTGATTATTCATTGTATAAGTATTATATGTGATGTATAAGTGATGGGTAGGGATCAGTTATAGTTATCCCCTTGATCCATCAATTGGTCTCATGATACAAAAAAAGTTGGCCATATTAGTTGGGTAATTGTTGTATATATATCTATACAATTAAAGTGACATGGACAATGATTTTATGGTAAGATTCAATAAATTTTGGATGAGGACTTGATGGTAATATCATGAATTTATGTATTTATGCATTTTCATTATTTATAAATATGTTTTCAATATAAATTTGATTGGTATATTTATATTAGTGAGGGATGTAATTTTATGTAATGTTCTTGATTTAATGAAAAGTGTTTTGATTACCCATATGTCATACATTTAATCCTCATTTACTCATTATAGCTTCAGTTTTATGTAAACCATAATGGCCATATAATATCACCCTTTATTTTTTTCATTTTTCTAGTATTTGAAGAAGGATTTTTTCACTGATTTACAAGTATTTGAGAATGTTTTTCTTGCAATGTTTTCAATTTCCAATGTAATATGAAATTCATGTATTTATCCAGTTTTCAATTATTTATAAATTGGTTGATATGTGTGATGTAATCCTTTTTATCTTATGCAAATGTAATAAGTAATCATTGACTCTTGATTACTTGATTCAGGGCTTCTACACAACCTATCAAAGGCCATTGGGAGTTTTAGTTTCTAGAAATAGTAAAAATACATGTAATTATAAATAGAATCCATGTACACTACCAAATTTTTAACTTGGTTGATTCACATAAAGGGGTGTTCCCAATACGGTGTAAGTGCGTCATCCATAAGAAAACTAACATATATGGATGAGTGTCTACCTATGAAGCACACCCGATGGAAAAGGTAGGAAAACAAATTAATGGTATTGATAGTGAAGAGGCCTTTTTGCCACTTTTGATTATAAAGTCCTTTCATATATTAATTACCATAATAGAATATTTTGATTATGAAATATATCAAATGGTTATCATAACCTATTAACTTTTTTTGAATTTAGTTGATGGAAAGTATCTAATAAAACAAAAAAAAATGAAGTGAAAAAATAATCTAATAAGATTTAATGGTTTCAATGTTCCATTTATAGATTGAATCATTCATCTCAGAGTTAGAATATCTATTTTGATAATAAAAAAAATTATTTTCATTAATAATATGGATGAATATTATGCATACAAGAAGATTGGTGGGAGACTGGTGACTTTTCTATTATTGTATGTGGATGAAATACTTTTTATTGGAAATGGTGTCTCGGCTTTACACTCTATAAAAACATTGTTGATAAAATGATTCTCAATAAAAGACATGGGTGAATTAGCTCATATGATAGGTATAAAGATCTTTAGATATAGAACTAATATGATTCATTGGTAAAGTAAAAACACATATACTGGTAATGTTGTAAAATTTTCTAGCATAAAGAACTTCACGAAGAGAGAATTAATAGTGATTTATGGTATGAATATTTAGAAGTTTCAAGATATTTAAAAATATTTTGACGTAATGGGTAGAATTAGTTATGAATCCTCTATAGGTTCAATCATGTAATCCATGTTTTTTACTTGACATGATGTTACTTATTCTCCAAGTATAAATTATAGATACTAATCCAATCTAGTTGTGAGTCACTAAATTAATTTTAAGAACATACTTAAGTACTAGTGAATTTATAAGGAAATGTTCTTGGTATTTGGATGAGAGGGTGATCTCCATGTAAATGGTTACACATATGATAGTTTCCACTATGATAAATTTTACATAAGAACTCAATATGGTATTTTTTAAATAGTGGAGATATAAATTATTTGAGTTCCAAATATGACACCATTGCATACTTAATTGTAGAGGTATAGTACACCACAACATCAGAGGATATAAAAGAATCTATTTTGATCAATAAATTTATTTCTAAACAATGGTTGATTCATAGTGTCATATAATCAATAAAAAATTATTTTTTTAAAAAATGGATCTATTTCTATAGAATAGGAACCCTAGTCACCCCAAATATTCAAACACATCCTTCATAAATATCCCCTAATTTGGGACATTTTTAATAGGGGTGATGTAAAGATATGTTATGTGGATTGAGAGGAGAATTGTTTTGATCCACTTATGAAACCAATATTGTATACAAAACATAAGGGTTATTTATAATATCTTGGTATAAAATACACGAGGGATTAGATGTAGTGGTTTTATTACATATCATGAGTTTAGAATAAATAAAATATCCATTTATCATCCATTAACATGTTCTATAACTTATTTTACATAAACTATGTGATCATAATATCCCCTTAAGGTATGAATTTTAGTTGTCCACAATGGATTATGATTATATAGTATTATGGGTTATGATTATATGTTATGTTTAGTATTATTATAATCTTGTACATGATAAAAATGTTTGTATACAAATTTGAATAATAGACTCATACGGTAATAGATTGAGACTTATTACTTGGACTGACCCACAAAATTATATCCCATATAATTTTATAAAGTATTTAATATATATATATATGCATTTATTCTTACTATCAATCATTTTTTCCAAAATTTAAAGATATATAACTCATGAGAACCTTCATACATTGATGTATTTATTTCGCAAACATTGAATCTTCGATAAACATGGGTTGTTGATATATTGTTAATCATTTCATCTATTATAGCTCAACCAAGATAGGATTTGTCCACTCATGTGACAAAAAAACTCACATGGTCCCTTAATTGAATTGTACTAAGGAAATTCATGACTATACATAGTTGAGTGACATGTAATTTTCATTTATATATAATTGAATGACATGTGATGTTCTCATTATATAGTTCAATTGTCTGAGATGTATCCATCATCCTAGTTAGTTTATTTCAAAGAATCATGAATATATGAGATAACATAAACTTTATTGACATATTTCATGTATAGTGGTAACTTTATGTATTAGGAAATAGAATTATATTGGTATATATATTAAGTAAATGATACATATTATGTTTTACATGTTCATATGATGATATGATTGAGTTAACTTGAGATCAATCCAAACCCCTTTATTTCTTGAGTAACACTAATAATTTTATAGAGATGACTCTTTCCTCACATATATAAAATCAGGATTTCATATTTTCTTCAAATATACAATGTTATGCAAGGTCACGTAGTTAGGGCTGAGGATAATGATTAAATATTAGATAAAATGTTTGTTCAAAAATGATGATTGATTTGATAAACCACATCTAAGATATTTTTGGATGGACCCACAAAGAGTTATAATTTTTTTTATAAATTCTTTATGGGATTTTGTGTAAGTGGGATATTTTTATAAATTCATAAAAATGGGGATATCAAATATAATGATATCCCTAAATTATATGTGGTGATATGGGAATTTAGAAGAATATATCAAAGAATATGACAGACTTCGATCATAATATACGGTAAAAATAATATATGTGATATAACTTGAATTCAATTTATCATGTCTTTATAATTAGTGTTTCTCATTTATGAATAAATATGATTATTAATTCATGGAATGAAAATAAATTTTAAATTTAAAAATGATCAAAAAACCTTAATGGACCACGCATTATTGAAATGCATGATGGCTACCATGAGGTGGTAACCGACACTATGGATTTATTTATTTAATAAATTGGTTTAATAAAATGGATAAGATACAAAAATTAATGGATATTATGATGGATAAAATAATAAGGTGATGAAATATTTAGTTTATGGTTTTTTGATCATATTCATCAAGGGAGGTTCTAGAATTCCTTTGAAGAACATGAGTTCTCTCATTACGAATGAGGATCAATGGATGGTGTAATTCCGTTTGTGGTAATAGTCTTTTGAATTTTTATTTAGTGATATTTATAATGTGTGCTCCATCAAATAGAAATTTTTGGATCATTAGATAGTTAATTTATGATTATATTTATGTTCTTCTTCCTTATGTCAGTTATATAGATGATTTAACTGGTGTTACATGGGTTTTATTCCACCACCAAGTTCAATTGATGATAACCCAAATCTGATCATTTTTATAAAATTTTAATGAAGATGTAGATTGAAGAAGATGGGTATACTGAATATTATGAAGAAAAGAAATAAAATATTAAATATTAGAAACTAATGAAAACTCTTAAAAAAGATTATGTGAACTATAAAGAGTAATAAAACGAAGAAAAATATGATGAAAATGAGAAAATTTTAATTCAACATTCAATTAGGCAGTGTTCTTATTTTTTTTATAATTGTAAAATAATTATAAAGACCCATGAGGCTATTAAATGATTTTTTCCTTCTTAATATATTCTATAGAGAGGTAAAGAGATGTAGTGACCCCTAAGAGGTGGTGTTTCATTTTTTGAATCATCTAATGGAAGTGATCCTTAAATAGGGGGTCAATTTATTAAACATTTAATCATGAAAAATGTGTTTAATAATTCATACATGACAAAACGTAATTTTTCATGTGTGTTGGACTAGCGCGTCCATTTTGGAGGCTTAACTAATTAAATATCTAAATTTCTATCATAACTTATTGGTTTTATTTGGATTACACTGCCAGATAGTTTGTTATTTGCAATGGTTCATGAGCGATGAACACTCGTTTCAAAAGGTCATTTGTGGTAGGGGTATGTCGTTAATTCATCGTCAAAAACATTTCATCGCAAATGATGGCATTTTCAACAATCCATCGAAAAAATTGTGATTGTTAAGGCACCTCATCACAAATGGTTTTGATTTTTGTTTTAAAATAGTTAATTTTGATGGACCATAGTTGTTTATAATATTTTACAAAATAAAAGTAATTTAATATTTTAAAAATAATTAAAAAAATTAAAAAAAATTAAAAATTAAAAATTATTATAATTATTATAATTATTAAAAATTTTACAAATAAATAAGAATAATAAAAAACCTTTAAGTAGTTAAAAAAATTAAAAAAATTAAAAAAAATAAGGATAATTAATAATTTTAAAATATTTAAAATATTTAAAAAAATTTAAAATAATTAAAATAATAAAATAAGATAAATAGAATATATCATTTCAAACATAATATATTTTTCATCCCAAATTAAAAAACAGTCATAAAACATCACAAATCATCAACTGGCATTAGGTGGAGGAGGATTGCTTGTAGGGTTAGGGGGAGAACACTCTATATCGACACCATGTACAAGTCGTCACATATACTCCAATATCTGTTCATCTCTCCAATGTTTCTACTCACACTATTATTCCCTCTCATTATGAATCCTTTGTATCATTTCATCATAATCTCTCAACCTCTACTCATAGTGTGCAGTAGAGGATGACATAGATACTGATCCTCCATGTGCTCCCAATAAGCTTATCAATGACATCACATTAGTACGATAATAAATCATAGGTGTTAATTAGAAACCAATACCAATCACCCATACTTTCTCAACACAAAAAAATTACCTTTTTCCATGACCCCTCATCGAAACCCAAATAACCAGGGAAATATTATTTTCTCTCAGCTTTAATCACCCTTAAATGAGAAGTCCCGATATCATATGTTTCATTAAAATATAATTACAAGTTATAATAACAATAAAATTAATCTTCATGGAATTTATAAATAATTTAATAACTAGAATACGACATTGTTGGTCACCTACGACTTCTTCTGTACAGGTATTAGTATATATTTTCTTATAAACTTCAAACTCCACAATAGATGGGTTAGTAGAGTCATGTATAATATAACTAATATGTTACAATTAAAGTATATATACATTAATAAATAATATCACTTACCATATGTTGTTGATGTATGCAAAATTTATGAATTCCAACTCAATGTGTGACCTCTTGTCTCCCATGGCTCTGATGTCCAGTTCATGACCTCCTCATAAAATTCTCTCCCAGCTAGTATGAGGACAATCCACCCTATACCAGAGATGATATATAGGCAGGTCTATGAGAGATGCAAGACTAGTCAAAAATAGTTGCATAAGACTTATCCATACATCACTTTAAGTGTTTGTGTAGAAACTGAAGAAAGCACTCTGGTATGTAAATCTCTCATGCCTCTTGGATAGGATCTATCGGGCTATCAGGAATCAGAATAAATAATTTTTATAAGACAATTAAAAAAATATATTAGTAATTAAATAAATTTTAAAAATTATATTTTTTTTAATAATGTACAATTTAGGGGTTGAGCATATGGTGAATCACAGTGATGGGAACAAAGTCCCATGAGACCCATGGCTCAGAAAAATAATTTAATTGACTCGCACCAGCCAGCCCGACATCTATATTTGAAAAAATTCGAAAATAATAAAATAGAAAATTATTACCAAAATTATTAAAAGACGATAATATTAAATAAATATCTTCAATAATTAAACATACCTTTGTAAATGAGGATCCAAATCAATAGATGGTATCTCTCTGAAACGTGATCTAAAATCATCAATCAAGTAAGAATGCACCCCCTCTTAATAGGAACATCATCCTATGGATCATATGAATCAAGCTCATCAGCATGAAGTCCGGTATCAGTAAGAGAACGAAATAGATCATTAGAAGACTCTCTAGCCACCTGAATAAAATATTATTACCAATAATATATTGTTAATAAAAATAACAAATATATAAAAAAACAAATACCGGTGTATAATAATCTTACCTGTATGAAATTATTAATACAAATAAAAAATATTAAAAACTAATAAATATCATAATATAATAATTATCTATGAATAAGTACAAGAACCTAATAATTCAACCTTAAAATATTTTTTTAATATTTATATTAAATATAAAAAAACTAATTAATATCATGCATAATATAATATTATTACTAGTTAATAAATGTTAACACAAATATCAAATAAAAAAAACTTATAAATACCGTCAATAAAAAAGTAACAAATTAGATCATTGGGTCTAGCCTTTTGAAAAAAACAATCATACCTATAAATAATTATTAATAAAAATATAAAATATAAAAAACTAATAAATATATGAATATTATACGTCAATCATCATCTTCTTCATCATTTTCATTGAGAATAATGTCTTCATCCTCGTCATCAACATCATCAACTTCCACACAACTTTTAGTTTCTTCACCCCTTAATAATTCATCAACATTACTTATATCATCAGCATTAACTGTGAGTTTCATTATCGATAGTTATATCTCTTCAAGAAAGAGATATATTTTCGGATGTTTCTTAAAAAAGATCTTTATGTTTCACTTCCACATAACCAATTTCATTTTCAATAAATTGATTTCCCAGTGATTTTTATTTTATCACACACCACCAGTCATTCAAGTCTCTTAAAACAAAATAATAATTTTTATAATAAAATTCATGTGCTTGATGTGCAAAAATAAATGATTCATTTGAAGAAAGATGATTGTTATATTTATTGTCAAACACTTCATGTGGTGGATAAACTCGCAACCCCTGATTAGAATCAAATCAATGACATTAAAATATTGTTACATAATTTGGTCTTGGATAACATAACATAATTATTTCATCTAGAATATCATAAAATTCATATAAAATTTCATTATAACGATATCCTTTCAAATAAACACCACCATTCAATGGTATCTTTCGGTCACCATATTTACATGAATGGAATCAAAATTATTTAATCACATACCCATTATAAGATTTTCTTATTTCAATGGAGGGGTTCTAAGAACACATAATTGATTATTAATTTTATTTTCATTTCATGTTACCTAAAAATAGTGATAATTATTAATAAAATATATCATTTCAAAATTTATTTATTGTTCAATCGAAGGAAACTTAACTTAAGAGTCTTTTTAGCCAATATAAATTTTTTTGGACAACCTTCTTCAAAAGAAGTATATGTATTTTGAATAAATTGTTTTGTGGTATATTTATCATATATTATAAAAAATAATTAATATAAATAATGTTATCTTATATAAATATTTGAAAAAATAAAAAAATAGTAACAATTGCACAAATCACATAATTTCTTCACAATTTAGAACATATGTATGAGCTCTACAGTGTTCTTCCTTAGAAGACCATCGTTCATGATAACAACCAAAACATATTGTTACATACAAGACATATTTTGAAGGTATTTTTCATTTAATTTACATTCTTGATTTGTTTTGGGGGATTCCCTAGGTTTTAGGGAGGAATAGATGAGTATTCATGAATTGGGCCAAACCGTGAGCCCAATTCCAGATTAAAAAATAAATTTTTTATCTTTTATAACATTTTCATTTTTCAACATTTTTAATCCATTAAAATTCCTACTTGGCATCACCTAACCTATTGACACTACCAAGGTAATTTCGAGCTTTTAGAAATCCATAACCAGGGTTTATTTGGGTTTTTATCTAAGGGGTTGGGCCTGCCCGAAAGCCCAATTCCTATTTTAAAAATAAATTTTGATTATGTTATAACTAATTCAATTTTTGGGCTTTTTCGGTGATTCCAAGTCTCACCCAAGCCCAATTAACCCATCCGCGCTTCTGACCTCTCTTCCCCATCTTTGTAGCTCTGGTTAATCACTATTTGGTTCGGAACTTCATAGGATTACTAAAATCACCCAGATTTGAAGAGGTAAAGTAGTTCTTTCATAACTCTATCAATTATCAAGATGTTTCCTCCATTCTAGTTCCTAATTGACCTAATATATATTTTTCGGACGAACCCTAAATTTTGGATCTTTTAAATTTCAGATACTGGTGTTTTGAGTGATTACTTCAAGATACCTCAAGTAAATGATCCCTTTTCTTTCCTCTTCCAAACTACTTTTGGTTTCATTCATTGTTCTTAGGGTTTCTTTGGTTATCATTGAGTTTAATAATGTCCAGAAAGTAGGTTTTCGAACCTAGGGTTTAACATTGGGCTTTTTTGGCCAATTTTTGTGGTTTTAGGTTTGATCTAGGTCTCTCTTGGTGCGGCGGGGGTGTGATTTGATTTTCTCATGGAGATTCAAGGGTTTTTGTTACTTTGGTAGTTTAATCCATTGTGTGTGCAATTTTTTTGAATTAGCTTGCTGTGTTGATGGTTCCTTAATGTTTATTTCACTTTAATTTTCTATAAAAATTGGTTTTAGTTGCATTTATAATGCAAATGATCTTTAAGTTCTAATTTTTGGTGCAATTGGGGGTTTTTCATTCAAATATTTTATTGGTTCATTTTGGGATGACCTATAATTACTTAGTTGATTTTATTGAACTATATTAGAACTAAAAATCATGTTTTTAATGTTTATTCTTTTTTGTTGTTGCTGTGAAATTTTGTTTAAATGGTGTTTGGGAAGCAAATGGGCTTTAAGTGCCATGTTTGTGTGAAAATGGTGATTTTTAAAAGATATAACTTCTTGGTTAACATTGGGCTGCCCCATAACTGAATTTTTGGTTTCATTAAATGGTATTAAACTGAAATTTTTTTAATGACTTAAAATTGTTCACATAGTGTGCAAAGTGGATATCTTAAAGAGATTTGGGTGGAAAACAATGTGGTGTTTTGAGAGGTTGTTTTATTGAAAATAAAATTATTTTATTGTGTGTTTTAAATGGTATAAAATGTGTGCAGATACTGTTCTATTTGTTTGTGACCAGTAGTGATATTTTATATGAAAAATGATGTGTGTTGTTTTCTGAAATTGTTTGATCACAAAAGGGGAATCCCGGGTACCTAGGTGGGGCAGATTTGTACTAGTACAGCTAGTGGATCGGATGGGTTTTTCCCTGTTCCACTTAGCATTTGGATAACGACAACTCTAACTAAACTATTTGAATGATGATTGGGGACCACTAGGTTATAGGTATGTTCCCTACTAGTGGCTCGTGAATGAGAATGGATTTTTCTATGGTTACTCTACACTGAGGTACGAGGTACATAGGGCCCGAGACAACCTAGTGCTTAGGGGTGTTCTCAATTTTGATGCTCATTGGATTTTTGGTATTTAACCTTGTTGTGGGATGTTTTTGGCAGTACTTTACAGTAGCTCACATGTCTATTTAATGTACTAACATTATTAAATTCTCGGATTGAAAACTTTTTTCATTTGAAAGTTGCATTTCTTTGAATTTTAACACTGTTTCACGTTGTGTATTAAAATTGCTTGTTTTGTTCACATTGTATTGCATGATCTTTGGAATCATCTGGGGGTATCCTATTTGGATTAGGATCACACCCTACTTACACCTATTGGGTTTAAGTAGACCTGCTCATGCTTGAATCAGGTAAAGGTAAGGCTAAGGGTGATGGCGGTTCACGGTGTTAGTCCCCATCGTTGGGGAGGAGTTGCGGAGAAGGCTTACGGGTGATGAACCCCTTGACGTGTGTTGTTGATGAGGATGTCTTTATGTTGTCATTATTTGTTTTTAGACCACTTTTAGAGTCTTTAAACACATTTATTCAGATCTGGTTTTGTTAAGAATTGTTTAGCATGAAAATTTCAGATTCTAATAATTGATTGTTTTTTTTATTTATGATTTCATACTTGGGTAAATCATTCCCAAACGAGATTTTTTTGATACCTGGGCACTTGTACCAGACCGTGGGGATTGGGAACGCCCTTTGGGTCATGTCACGGGCTGGGTTTGGTGCCGGTTTTGGCGGCGACCAGATTCGGTTCGTGATAAAATGGTATCAAAGGAAGAACCCAGCCTTAAGTGCGGTGAAATGCCTGGGCTGATTTGTAGGGCCCACAATGAGGACGTTGTGCTCTAAAGGGGGGTGATTGTAACTCCCAAAAATGATAAATGGTTAAATAACTAAATTATATGACTCATGTCAATAAGGTGCACCTTAATTTTCGGGATCCTGTCTGATTAGAATTCCATAGTTAAGTGTGCTTAGCTTGGAGTAGTAATCAGGATGGGTGACCTTCAGGGAAGTTTCCCCAGGTGTGTGTGAGTGAGGACAAAGCACACTAGAAATGAGAAGTGTTGGCCTGTGGGGACATTCATTAGTTAGATAAACCGTTCGGGAAACTGATGGTACCTGGCAGGCCAGGACCCGATGTCCATGTTAAGGCATGATGGCTTTTCTATCACCAGGACCCAGTTGTCACATTTGGTATCAGAGGAAGAACCCCTTTTGGGACGTTTCCCAAGGTGTGTGTGAGTGAGGAAAAAGCACACTAGAAATGAGAAGTGTTGGCCTGTGGGTAAATTCATTAGTTAGATAAATTGTTCGGGCAACTGATGGTACCTGGCAGGCCAGGACCCGACGGCCATGTTAAGGCGCGATGGCTTTTCTATCACTAGGACCTAGTTGTCACATTTGGTATCAGACGAAGAACCCAACCTTAAGTGCAGTGCACTGCCTGGGTTGATTTTTAGGGCCCACAATGAGGACGTTGTGCTCTAAAGGGGGGTGATTGTAACACCCCAAAATGATAAAGGGTTGAATAACAAAATGATATGACTCATGTCAATAAGGAGCACCTTCTTTTTTGGGAGCCTATCTGATTAGAATTTCATAGTTAAACTTTTCTCCAAAAACACAAGGGAGCCCAATGGGGAAAAATCAACTCAGAGGACCGTGTGATAAGAGACAATAGCTACCGCATGGTCTTCGCATGTCCATGATCATTGGCCAAGGAAACTGTGTGAAGTTTCCTCTTTGGATAAAATGATCCGCACAGTTAACTCACGGTTTCGCAAACTATGTGAACCAACCGTGCGGCCATGCCATCTCCTTAAAATTCTGTTGTTTTTTTGTTGTTATCCAATAATAGTTAGTTAATATGGTTGGGTTTTGTTTTGGGTATACCCACAATGGGTATCAAGTATGTTTCATTGGATGAATTCTGATATTAATCTACCCCTAATGCGGGGAAGTTCGTTCGAGGCCCCTTGTTAGTGTCTTGATTTTGTCTTAAGGAAAGCTGTGTTTGTTATTATGGTGGGGATACACATCATGGGTGTCATGTATGTTCTCTTGGAAAAGGAATAGTGTTAGTTTAACCCTTATGATGGGGAGATCATTCATTCCTTCCCCAATTGTTATCCTTATTCTATCTTAGAAATTGAGTTGTCCCTAGTGGTGGGATGTCCAGATTGGGTCACCCCGTACTAGTGACTCAGTTTTCTCCTTGGTGTATTCTAGGTAGGAGGTAGTATCGTTCAATTATATCTATCCACAAATTTGTTACTTGGGTAAATTTGGGGTTGGAGATCACCCAATGTTTTTGTTTACGTAATGTTGTGGTAGCGTTATTCGAGTTCGTTGTTCGTTTCATGTGGATTGCTTGAGCGTCGTCTTATAGTGTTTGAGGTGTTTTGTTTTGGGATGTGTTTTGAATGTGTTTCATAATTT
This sequence comes from Viscum album, assembly GCA_963277665.1. Taxonomy (NCBI): domain Eukaryota; kingdom Viridiplantae; phylum Streptophyta; class Magnoliopsida; order Santalales; family Viscaceae; genus Viscum; species Viscum album. The sequence continues at coordinate 847,896,944 of OY728160.1, read as the reverse complement.
TATGTAAGTGGGGTTATTTTTGGTTGGTGATAGTATTATCTTCCTTTGTTTGGTCAACTGGAGATGTTTTTCCTTTTTGAAGCGGGTGAAAACATGGCAAGGAAGTATGTCTTGGTCTATCATTTGGGCTTTGCTTTTGCATCTGGTCTTGTTGTGGAATTTTGGGGGAGGAATGATTTATGGTGGGTAGAATTGTCACATAGAAGACATATTTTAAAGTTATTTTTCATTTAATTTACATCCTTGATTTGTTTTGTGGATTTCCCTAGGTTTTAGGAAAGAATAGATGAGTATTCATGAATTGGGCCAAACCGTGAGCCCAATTCCAGATTAAAAAATAAATGTTGTATCTTTTATAACTTTTCAAATTTTCAACATTTTTCATCCATTAAAATTCCTACTTGACCTCCCCTAACCTATTAACACAACCAAGGTTATTTGGAGCTTTTATAAATCCATAACCAGGGTTTATTTGGGTTTTTATATAATGGGTTGGGCCTACCCGAAAGCCCAATTCCTGTTTTAAAAATAAATTTTGATTATGTTATAACTAATTCCATTTTTTGGATTTTTAGGTGATTCTAAGTCTCACCCAAGACCAATTAACCCATCCGCGCGTCTGAGCTCTCTCCTCCCTCTTTGGTGCTCTGGTTAATCGCAATTTGGTGCCGAACTTCATAGGCTTCCTCAACTCGCCTAGATTTGAAGAGGTAAAGTAGTTCTATCATAACTCTCTAAATTCTCAATATTCTTCCTCCATTCCAGTTCCTAATTTACCTAATATATCTTGTTCAAACTAACCCTAAATTTTGGATCTTTTAAATTTTAGCTACTTGTGTTTTGGAGTGATTATTTCAGGATACTTCAAGTAAATGAGCCCTTTTCATTCCTCTTCCAAACTACTTTGGATTGCATTCATTGTTCTTAGGATTTCTTTGGTTATCATTGAGATTCATAATGTCCAGAAACTAGGTTTTTGAACCTAGGTTTTAACATTGGGCTTTCTGGGCCAATTTTTGTGGTTTTAGGTTTGATCTAAGTCTCTCTTGGTGCGGCGGGGGTGCGATTTGATTTTCGCATAGATATTCAAGGGTTTTTGTTTCTTTGGTAGGTGATTCCATTGTGTGTGAAATTTTTGTGAATTATTTTGATATGTTCATGGTACCTTAATGTTTATTTCACTTGAATGTTTCTATAAAAATTGGTTTTAGTTGCATTTATAATGCAAATAAATTTTAAGTTCCATTTTTTTGTGAAATTCGGGGTTTTTCATTCAAATATTTTATTGGTTCATTTTGGTCTGACCAATAATTACTTAGTTGATTTTATTGAACTGTACTAGAACTAAAAATCATGTTTTGATTGTTTATTCTATTTTTTTGTTGCTGTGAAAGTTTGTTTAAATGGTGTTTGGGAAGCAAATGGGCTTTAAGTGCTATGTTTGAGTGAAAATGGTGGTTTTTAAAAGATATAACTTCTTGGTTCACATTAGGCTGCCCCATAACTGAATTGTTGGTTTCATTAAATGGTATTGAACTGAAATTTTTTTTAATGACTTACATGTGTTCACATAGTGTGCAAAGTGGATATCTTAAAGAGCTTTGGGTGCAAAACAATGTGGTGTTTTGAGAGGTAATTTTATTGAAAATAAAATTATTTTATTGTGTGTTTTAAATGGTATAAAATGTGTGCAGCTAATGTACTATTTGTTTGTGACTAGTAGTGATATTTTATATGCAAAAATATGTGTGGTGTTTTATGAGATTGTTTGAGCACAAAAGGGGAAGCCCGAGTACCTAGGTGGGCGGATTTGTACTAGTATGACTAGTGGATCAGATGGGTTTTGTCCCTGTTCCACTTTGCATTTGGATAACGACAACTCTAAATAAACTATGTGAATGATTATTGGGGGCCACTAGGTTATGGTTATGTTCCCTACAAGTGGCTCGTGCATTAGAATGGATTTTTCTATGGTTACTCTACACTGAGGTACGAGGTACATAGGGCCCGAGACAACCTAGTGCTTAGGGGTGTTCCCGATTTTGTTGATCATTGGATTTGTGGTATTTAAACTTGTTGTGGGGTGTTTTAGGTATTACATTACAGTATATCACATGTATATTTAATGTTCTAACATTCTGAAATTCTTGGATTGAAAATTGTTTTCATTTGAAGGTTGCATTTCTTTGAATTTTAACACTGTTTCACGTTGTGTATTAAAATTGCTTGTTTTGTTCACATTGTATTGCATGCTCTTTGGAATCATCTGGTGGTATACTATTGGTCTTAGGATCACACCCTACTTACACTCCTTGGGTGTAAGTAGACCTGCTTATGCTTGACTTGGGTAAAGGGAAGGCTAAGGGTGATGGCAGTTCAGGGTGTTAGTCCCCATCGTTGGGGTGGAGTTGCGGAGAAGGCTTGCGGTTGATGAACCCCTTGTCGTGTGAAGTCCATGGGGATGTCTTTATGTTGTCATTATTTGTTTTTAGACCACTTTTAGTGTATTTAAACACATGTATTCAGATATGGTTTTGTTAATAATTGTGTAGCATGAAAATTTCAGATTCTAATAATTGATTGTTTTTTTATGATTTATGATTTCGTACTCGGGTAAATCATTCCCAAAACAGATTTGTTTGATACCCGGGCACTTGTACCATCCCGTGGGGATAGGTAACGCCCTTCGGGTCATGTCATGGGTTGGGTTTGGTGCCGGTTTTGGCGGCGACCAGATTTGGTTCTTGACACATATCATGGGTTGACTAAAAACTGATAATTTATGGTCAATGAAATCATTAAAATTTTCCACATTCTGACCCATATGATTATGTTTTGAAGGATATTCTAATTGAAAAAAGTAAAAGAATAAATTTGAAATTTTTTCCTTTAAGTATTCTTTTGTAATTGACCCTTAAACTGATGATTTGTTACATACATTATTATTTAACATTCTCATATATCTCCTAAATTAGTATATCCATCAGAATTATACTGGTCCTCCATCTTTATCATTATATGAAAAACACAATATTAAATGTTCCATTATGTCAAAGAATCCCGGAATGAATATTTTGTCCAATTTACACAAAACTAAAACAACAACCTTTTACAACTTACTCAATCCATCATTATCTGATTTTTTCACACAAATATCTCATAAGAAATTTTATATTTTGGTAAACATGTCACAGATTGAAGAATTAATAGTCCCTCCCAGACCAATAGGTAGTAATATTTCTATCATTACATGTCATTCAGGACTTTTTAAACTGGTAATATGAACATTGCTAATGCAGCGGCACAAATTAGAAGCATAACCACTTAGTAAAATAAAATATTGGATCCATTAACAAACTAATAAATGAATTTATTTCGAATTTTTGTAATCTAATTTTGGATACATTAAATTTTTTTCTCTTTTATCTTGAAATAATTCTAGTTTAAGACATCTGAAAATCTGGGCAAGATATAACCGGGCCTTTAAATTATCATTGGTTATACCAGGAATGTTCAAGATTGTATAAAATATTATATCAATAGAATTCTTCTAAATATAAATTACATCTAATACATTAAAAACAAAAAAAAATCTAACAAATATGGAAACTCCCAAAAAATTCTACTCTTTATCCAATAATCATATTTCTCTAAACCGTTTTTTTTTTCAATAAGTATTTTCCAAAATGTAACTAGAGGTAATAAAGATATGGCATATCTTACTTGAATACCTAAGTGAACTAAGATAGGTTCATCTCTTTCAATTAGACCATTTTTTAAATTATTATTGTTCCTTCGAAAAGGGTGAATTGTATAAATAAATCTCTAATTGAAGTAAAAATAATTATTCTTTCTCCCATTCTAAATAATAAACGTTTTTTCTCATCCAGGAAACATGGTCATGATTTTAGACCATGTGTGATCTATCCATATATCATACCATAAACTAGAAATTCACTGATATACCAAATTAATGTAACCTTTAATGTAAAATTCTGATGCGCAACTATATCAAATTTAGTCACACCATTTTTCCATAATGAAATCAACACATAAATTATTGGTTCCAAGTAAACATAAATATTATTATTTTGATTTTATTGATTTAATAGAAAATAATATATATATATATATATAGTTCCTTCATCAGCATCTATGGAGGTAATTTTAATAGATTAACGAAAATAGGCCCCCAAAAATATTAATTTTTGTAAGCAGAAAATGGATAAAAACCGTCAGTAGAAATACCCATCTTTATGCTATGAGGTTTTAAAAGTAAAATAAGGTTCCATATGATCCTATTTATCAATGATTCCTTATCACGTGGATGATTTGTGGTTTTAATAATTTAAATATTTGATTTATTACATGTCATCAATGTAGTTGTGTTGCGATACAAAAATAAACACTGTAAATGTGGTGTAATTGGAAAACACATTAACTATTTCATAAGAAATTTGGACTTTTTTGTCAGGAACCCTCCCCATAATGTGTACCCCTCTAAAGCTGGCAGTGGGAGTATAGATATAGTGACACATGAGTCCCATCTCTAGTAGCCCCTAGGTTGCTGACTAGCACCTTCGGTATAATAAACACACAAATGGTAGGCATTACTCTTTAAGAGAACACATGCGAAAGAGATGGGTAAGATATAAACAAACCAACTCCTACATAGAAATCAATATAAAATAAAGGCTAGTGTTCATATATTTAATGGCATGAAATAACTACTAAAACTGAAATAGAAATTGCAAGTACCAAAATAAAGGTGAATATGGAAGAAACAATAAATCCCAAACAACTACTATAAACACACAAAAGCTTTTAGAAACCATATTAATCTATTTTCCACTCAAACTAAAATGAAAAATATTATATATGTACATTGGTTGAGTATAATAGTATACTTAGTAGGATACTCCCTGAAGCCTCACATGAAAAAGGTAAATAAAACATGATAATGCATAGTGAACAAAAAGTGAAATTAAATCCTCACATAAATAGGTATACTATGTTCCCATCATCACCATGGACCCTCTAAAAAAGTATCACATAAAATATAATATAATATAATAATGATTATCAAGGGTACCCCACTACCAATTCACCACTGGTTTTATGCATATCCCCATCATTTCACGTCCTGAGCATCTCTCTCCAATCATGATGGCTCGTAGAAAGTTGGTCAAAGCACCACAATATGCACCTCTTGAAACACACCACCACATCCACAAAACCAAAAGTAATCAGGTAGTTCTAGGGAGCCAACACAACCCATAAAACCTTTATCATACATAAGGAATTATACCTCATGCCATCACAACCCATACACCAAGTAAAGATCCTCAATACATTAATAGCTACATACGTTATACCTATAGCAGTCCTTTGGAAACTATATCCAAAATACATCTGTTTGAAATAACCACAATCAAATATAGACCTCTACACAATTATATAAGGATAAATAAACATCATATATACCAGCATAAGTAACAACCCAGAGAATAGAGTGGGGCCAAAGGGGGTTTTCAACCATCCATCCTCCAACCGAGATGTTGGGGAAAACGCCAATAGGTATCAAAATATATGGGGTGTTTGTTTCCCTAACCGAAAGGGTAGATTATCCTATATAAACACAAATTTACATTGTATAATATAGCTCACAAACACATTATGGGCACAACCTAGTCTCAGACTCCATTGCAGCTAACGTCTCCTAGATTTCCAGTTGTCTCTGCTAAGACTAGATATCCCATAAGTACACAACCATTTAAAGAGTTACATTGATTTACTTTATTCCTTTTCAACAGTTTCACCTTAAGTTAATTAATTCTATAACCATTAATTTACTACATTTTATTACATTAGAATCACAGAATAGTTCCATTCCTTCCATACATAAACAAATCGAGTACACGGATTCTTAAAATCTTAACCTCAAAATTGCTTCCCTGTAAGATCAAATCACATGGGTTAAAAATTTATTCATTTATGAACATTATCACTTTACATATTACTATGTATTCATGGAAAACAACCTAATCTACAAAACAAGGTATAAAACAATTCACATCCATCTTCCTCAAGCTGTGGGGAATATAAAGCAGATAAATAAACAACCTGGTCATCATCAAAATAATATATTCAAACAAGATTCAAGCATTCATATAAATGGGTAAGCCAAAATTCATTCCATTCTTCCATATCTGATTTCCACCCTAACATCCACATGCATATATCAATGCATCATGCCTTTACATTCATTAACTACAACCTCAAGATCTATGCCTCTCAGCCCTACATACCGCAACAACCCTCCTGGCTTAGCCATCCTAGGATCACATCACATTCGGGCATCCCTACCCCATATACCACAACATCCCTCCAATCTTAGCCATCACAGACTCATGTTACATCATAAGAAGTTGAAAAAATCATAGAAATCAGGATCTTTGCCCTAAAATAGGGCATCTATCCTCCACACACAATGATCCCTCACAGCTCCAGAGTACATGGCCCTTAGACCTTATAATAAATTGTGAAAATCATTCCCTATAAAGGAAATAAATTTTATCACACAATCGATTATTATTCAATCATTAATTAACATATTCATTAATCATATTTTCCAACTACTGGAAACCTAAAAAAAAGAAATCATAATCTATCAAAAATTAATTAGAAAATTATTATAGCATGCCTTTAACTCTTTTACCAAAAATAATAAACAAGATTAACATCTTTATTCAGTTCCATTAATCCTTTTAAAGTCAATTAATTTAAACATTGCCCTAACATTAAGAATGCATCACACCATATTCATTAAACATGCCTCTTTAATATTTTAGCCGATTAAGTAAAAAATAATTTTTGATTTATGTTCTTTAGCAATTCCACATTCTCTGACAAGAATAACAAACACAACATAGATACCACACAATCTAAAAAATAAGGAGGCAACTCATTTTCACAATACAAATAGAAACATCATCAAGTGATCGATACCAATTATTTAATCTCGTTCAAGTAATTATTAGGTCAATTTCATTGGAATCCCAGGGGATAAATCATGATAGATTTATGATTTCACATAAATGAATGAGGAGAAATGAATAACTAACACAAATTTTTTTCCAACATTCTTCTTCTGAGAACAGGACAACATTATGAATCCCGATCGCCTCTCACATAAGTATTACATCCACCTAAGGATGTCGTTCCACAACTGTTAAAAAACATCCAAAAAACTTCTTCAAAAACATGGAGATCAAGGTCAATCATAGGTAAAATATGAATGTGAAGAAATTGGTTGAGGAAACCATAATAACAGAGGTAGAACATACATCAGATGTAGGAAAAATCGAAGGATGGAAGCTAGAGATCAATCCTTGATAAAGTGATCCCTAGTAAGTTGAAGAGGGGGTCACTGAGTCACCAGGAATTGGGAGAGATGTGCTACAACCATAGGTTTTGATAAACCTAAGCATCTGAAAATGTTTAAATCATTCATCATGAAGGATTTATATGATATGTAATCCACATTCATTTCAATTAATCTTTAGGGTTCAGTTTCAAATGAAAAACACATTACCTTTTATTTTATTTACTTTTAACCCATGATGAATTACATGTTGTGAAACATAATTTCACGATGTGTAAACTTTATACAGCGTGAAATCTATCTACTTATAGATTCTACCAAGAAGACTACTCCAGACTTCATTCGAGCCTCCTTCAAAACCTTAGTCTTTGAAAACACACAAAGGGTCAATCCACATGGATCTAATCCCTTAAATTCTTTTTTACCTCTTTATACCATGATTATTCACAAGTTGGACAATTATCTAAGGATTCAAAATCATTATAATATAATATGCAGTCATATGAATATGAATGAATCATCTGGTAACTAAGACTCAACTTATGGGTTAACCTCTCATATTTATGTAAACTTGTAGGTAACGAGTTTCTATTAAGAAACAAATGATTTAGATAATAATATTATCTAATTAAAACAATTATTAGACGTCTTAAAATATAATATAATAACCATAAATTTTTTAAAATCATTAGGTTTCCTTATATTTCATCTCAGATATAAGGCCTCCTCCATAGATTTCAAGAAATTGTAAAATTGAGAAGGTTTTAATATTGGATTCAGAATATTATTCGAAGTTTTTGTTTCTTAAATATACAAACCAGTAGCCTCATGTACTAAATTGGAAAATGATGGATTTAAAACCAATTTTTTTTATTTTCTACTAAATAATGGTCACCATGTTAATACCTAAAAATATAATCATTCCGAAAACCAAAATGTAATAGATGGTGTCCAACATTGTCAAATTATTTAAATATCTTATGATCACATATTTCACATGGACAGTTAATTGTCCCATTATAAAAAAAAATATGAATTTGATGATGGAAATAATATAAATGTTTCAATACCTTCAATATAGACAAGATTTATACCAAATTCATTATTATTTTTTCGATAATTTATCTAATCATGTTTGTGAAATCGAAACTGGTGTCTACTTATTGAGTCCATGTATATATAAAAAAATTTAAATAAGAATAATTATTACTAATCATTTTGACTAATTGAAAATTATTATTATATTTTAACACCTTGAAATATTTTATAGAATATGATCAGAGAGATGTGTTGTGTTAGCACAAGATTTTGGGGCACTTAAATTCTCAACATAGATAGAATAAAAATATTAAACATATTATATCATAGACATGCTATTTTTATAAAATAATAGAATATATCATGAATAATGTCTCATATGGGAAATCATAGACCACCATTAGATCTCAGATTGCGGTTTACTCTATGTGAGACATAAAAATGTGTGCTTCAAGAGTTTAGTACCATCACACATGACGGTAATTCCATTATTATTTTTATTACATTTTTTATAATAAAATTGAATTATCTCTCTAAGAGTATATCATATCAGAAATCATAGGCCACTATTAGATCTAGTATTCTAGGTTTACCCTGGTTGTGATATAATATTTTTGTGCATCGAGTGTTTTTACATTGCATGCGAGTGTAATTCATTTAATATTTTTATTATAATTTTTTCAAAAAATTGATGTATCTTTCTAAGGGTGTATTGTATCATAAATTTAAGGCCACTACTACATTGGGGATTATGGGTTTACCCTAGGGGGTATATAACATTTGTGTATATCCTGTGTTTTGGTATATTACATGTGAGGGTAATTAATTTAATATTTTCATTATAATATTTTATAAAATATTTATGGATCTAAAAAAAATTATCATATGAAAAATTCGACACAACTATTAGGTCGAGAAGTGGAGTTTACCGTAAACATGGCATAAAATCTGTGTGTATTAAGAGTTTGATAACATCAAGTACGAAGGTAATTTATATAATTTTTTATTATAATTCTATAAAAACAATGGAAATATCTACAAAATGTAGAATCATAAGATAAATAGGATACCACCATTAGGTTCAAAATACTGGGACAACCCTAAGTATTACACAACATTTGTTTACGTTGAGTGTTTCACTATAATCCACATGGTGGTAATTCATTTAAATTTTTTATTATAATTTATTATAAAAAATTAAATTATTTGTTAAACTATATATCGTCTGACAAATCAAAGACCACTGTTAGGTCTGGGATATGGTATTTACCTTAGGCGCGACATAATAGTTGTGTGTGTCAGGTGTTTTATAACATCACACTTGAGGATATCATTTTTAATATTTTACTAATATATATATATATTAAAAAATTTACAGAAATTATTAATAAAAATTATTTTTATTAATACATAATTTATAAAAATTTTGGGAATTTCTAATAATTGTTATTTTAAATCTTATTCTGCGAGGTTTACCAAAAAAATTATTATTTATTATAATTTTTTTTAATCCTTACTAGTTGATATAATTATTTTTTATGTAATGTTATTTATTGATTTTTTGTAACTAAATTTTAAATAAATATTAATAATTCTTAACATTTACTAGTATTTTATATTTTTTCTTTTATAAATTTTTCCAATATTGTGTAATTTTCTAAAATTTTCAAATTAATAAAAATAATGTTTTATTAACACTAATATTTTCTATTTTTTAATAATGTGGACTAAATAATTATTAGTTATTATAAATTATTTAATGAATATTATATATTATTTATATTCTTAAAACATTTTTAATAATTATTATATAATGTATATTATGTTTTTGTAATTAATATAAATACATCAAATATATTCAGAGTAGTTTTTAAACAAATATACATATGAAATCAATATAAACATATATATATATATATATATATAATAAAACATACAAGATTTTTTAAAAATTTTATATATACATATTCAGATGTTAATATATATATTTTTATATATTATAAGATTTGGTAAGAAAATATATTTTTACATGTGTTTATAAACAAACATATATATTAGATTAGGATATATATATATATCAAAAGCCTTATACGATTTTTATTGTTTATATATGTGTGTGTCTCTGTAAATATATATTCACATGTTAATATACATACATGTATATATATATATATATATTAAAAACCTTACACTTATATATATATATATATTAATAACCTTACTATTTTTTAAAATGTTTAAATATGTATATTTAGAAGGAATTATTTATGTGTGTGTGTGTGTTAAAGGATTTATTAATTAATATAAATATATCAAATATATTATGAATTTTTTTAAAGAAATATACATATCAAATTTTTATATACCTAGATATAAAAACACATAGATATATATATAATCATGAATGTTTTTAAAACATTTATATATATATATATATATATTAACATGTTAATATATATATACACAAACATAAAAAAATCCAAATTTGTAAGGACCCTTAAAATTCATGGGAAATTTTTTCTTAATTTTCTTTGGGATTTTACAAGAACGTAGTTTCTGAAGGCGCCTGATTCAGAGGCCCGGTGTGCCCAGAATCAATTTCTGAAGTTTTGCTCGAGTACGTTCAGTGAACAAATGAGCGGGTTTTTCTAACTTTTGAACGGGTGCTCGGAATTGAAATCTAAGGGCACCATTGGAATCACAGTGCCTGTTTTTGCTTAAGAGGACTTTCACCTCGACGGCAGATGATCGAGATTGAGAGTTGGTTTTTGGGTTCACATGGAATAATAAAATAAAATAAGTGACAACTTATTTTATCTTTGTTGAACCCACGCCATGTGGATAGTGTTGGTTAAACGCACCACATGGGAGTTGGTGGTGGGACCTCCACACCCTAACCTCCCATGGGAGGATAATTAGGGTGGGGACCACCCGAGAAGCATAACCTCCCACGAGGGGTTATGAAATGGGGTCCACACGGGGCTTAACCCCCCATTTAATGGGAGGGGAGGAAATCTCTCAACACTCCCCCATTAATGAGGGATTGCCTCTTGGACTCTAACTCCCCTCTTAATGGAGGAGAATAAAAACCTCCTCAAAACCCCCCATTTAATGGGAGGAAACTTTTTGACCCTCTCCTTGTTAATTAGGTGGGGTCCACCCGGGCCCCTAAACCCCCTCGAAACTCCCCAAATTAATTATGTCATCCACTCGGGAAATTAATTTGGTGGAGCCTCTCCACTGTTTGAATTTTGAATTGTGCCAACCATTGTGAACTTAATTAAGTGGGGTCCACTTAATTAATTTCCTCTATAAAGAATAATAGATTATATTCTATTATTTTGGGCACGTTCTTACGCCTTTTGGTGGAGAGCTTGAGAGAACTTCTTTCTCCAGTGAAGAACGCGAAGAACGACGGCGATGCTTCTTCCCTGACCTTCTTCAGCCTTCTTCCTCGGAGATCCCCCTTTCTGACGTGGTGCTTCTCTGATGAGCCTCCATCCTCACTTCTCGTCGTCAACACACCGACGCACGAACTCAGAAGTGGAAGCGTGCGGTGAGCGACGTCATCATCTTTCCTCACGACGCACTTCGAACTTCATCTCATTATCAAGGTAGGGGATTATTTGTTTTTGTTCGTGAATACTTGCTTTGTCGTTCATCGTTTTTTTAAATTGGTCCGCCTGTTATCGCAATAATGGGAGGAGGTTAGACTGCATGAACACGACCAACTCTCCTCCCCTCCTTGATGTTTGAACTTGTTATGGCACGACCAAAGGTAGCGCGGTGCCGTTGCACCGCGCGGAAATGATGAAGAATGGGCGAAGAAGCGCGGTGTCGTCGCACCACGCTGGAGAACCTCGATGAGGCCACAACCGGAGTGGGGCCACGGCAGAGGGGCGCGGCGTCATCATGCCGCGCCGATCGAACAAGGTCGCGGTGGTGCGGGGAGCGGCGGCCGGAGCTGCCGGCCGCCGGAGCAGGAGGGCGGGACCGCAGTGGTCCTGTGGCAGCAGCAGCCGGCCGGCCGGACCGGGCCGACCATTTCAGGGGGAGACCGGGGGTTCGTAACCCCAAGATGGAACAAAGAGTGGCCCCCACGTGGGGGCCGCGACTCTTCAATTAGGGGGGTAGCGCAGCCCACTATTCCGCTCAGCCCGGCCAGCCGAGCTGGCCACACGGGCCGCCCGAGCGCGCCAGGCCGGGCCGCGCCCACTAGGTCGGGCCACGGCCTAATAAGTCGGACCCGGACCCGGTCGGGTCGACCCGGTTCCGGTCGACCCAGGGGGGGTGGGGGGTTATCGGGACGGGCCGGACCGGGTCCGAACCCCCTATTTTCAGGCAGTTTTTGTTCAAACGCCCATAACTTGGACTAAAGACCTCCGATTAATGCACTGTTAGTTGAGATGTGATCCTTGGATCGAGGCGATTGTTTCGGTTTATTAAACTCTAGGTTCCGGAGAACTTTGGGTATGGACGAGTTGGTTTGAACACAAAACCAACCGGGCCCTCAGAGCGGGAACGCTTATAACATGAGCTCCAGACGTCCGATTGACGTGTTGTCGACTTTGTTGGATTCATCTTGATGAGACAGAACTTTTGGAATACTTCACCTGAGGTTTGGATGCATTTGGTTAGTGGCCAGGTTGTATTGAACCCGAAATCCAACCGGGCCCCTGGAACGAAAAAGCTGATAACATTCAGACCGGACGTCCGTTTGATGAACCGTCAATGGCGTTGATGATCACGTTGAGAAACGATCCCTATGAGTATACCCTATGTGAGTTCAAGATACAGTTGAGTTACGGCTGGGTTGGTTCGCCCAAGAAACAAACCGGGCCCCTAGGACGATAAGGCTAAAAACTCACAGACCGGACGTCCGATTAATGCGTCGTCTGTTGCGTTGATACCCCTTTGACGGAGCACTACTGTGTTTGGGTGCAGACCCATGGCGGACAGAGCGCCTGGTAGCAGGCAGCAGACCTGTGGTACTAAACAGAAGGAGTACCTCTGCAGGCTATTAGGGGGGGTGTACTACTGTGTTTGGGTGGAAGACCCCGGCTGGAAGCACTACTGTGTTTGGGTGGTTGACCCGCGATACTCGACAAGAGGAGTACCTCAGCAGTCTAAGGTTAGTGAGCTATACTTCGGAGTCGTGACATGATCATTGTACTCAACAAAGACGGGGCTTTTCAGCAATTACGATTTTGATAATGAAAATCATGGTTTGAGCTGAGTCTATGACCTTTGTGTTTACCACATTATTGGGATGGGTCACTTTATAACTTAGGTATATGTATGGGCATATACCTAGGTAGTGGTTATCGGTTTATTTCATAACCTTTGTGTTTCCTCATAATTGAGATGGGTTACTTGATAACTTAGGTATAAGTATGGGATTATACCTAAGTAAGGGTTATCTGTTGAGATCCTACTTTTTGGTTATCCTTGTTGGATTTAGTGATACCTTGAGGGTCTCGGGGTCCCTACTGAGTATCGTATACTCACCCAAGCATGGGATATGCCCGCACCTCGTTGTGTTGGTTGCAGACGACGGGCAGCGCTGACAGAGGCCGAGTGTTCGAGGACTGGACGTACGGTACCCCGAGGTGGACCTCACGAAGAGTCAGTATCCGGAGGTGGACTTCACGACAAGATGAAACTCGGAGGAGGTTGAAGGGTGAGATCGTTGTGGAGGCTATCTGTACCTACCCTTTAGGTAGGATCCATGGTGGACGATCCAAGAGCTGCGCTATCTGTACCTACCCTTTATGTAGGATCCGAGGAGGGCGACCCAGGAGATGCTTCCATTCTTTCAGCTGTTTGTATTTTCTGTTGTACATTTGTTCAGTTGTAGATATACTTTCAGTTGGGTTTGTATTCTAGCCCACTTACATTTCAGCACTTTATTTTGTACTTAGTGTATTACTTCCACTTGTACTCTGTGATGTTTTCTTTATTTTTATAAAGGAAATGCCTTCCCAGTTATCTAGATTTACACCTTTGGTGCTAGTCGCCAGCCCCTGGCCTATGGAATGCGGGCTTGGGGTAGTCACGGCATGGGCCCCGAGGACGGGTCGTGACAAATTGGTATCAGAGGAGTTGGTTCTACCACAGAACTTATAAATCTGATATTCTCTTACCGTGAAGCAATAGTGTTAAGGGTACTGAGTGTGGTTTTTAGTTTAGGGAGTCTAGTGTTAGTGCGGGCGGCCGACGTATCTATACACCAGGACCCTGACAACTGATTTCTGACATTGTGCACAAAAACACTGATTGCGTGTGTGTTTTCAAAGGTTTTCCCTTAAAACAGCTCAAACCAGGTTAGCTCACCAGGTATAATTGTTTGACCATGTCAAGTATGTTTCATTTAGGATTACTTTCCACGAAGGACCAGCAAGAGACTAGAGGGATGTATGTACTGATAGCCTACCCAATGACGAGGCTTCGGTACAGGGACCTCTTTTAGTTGAGGCACCAGCGGAGGCACCAGCGGTACTACCATACGTTGGGCCACAGATGCCACCAGCCCCAGCAGCAGGTGATGCACGCCGCTTGAGCGCTCTGCACGAGTTCCAGCAACAGAGGCCACCCAAGTTCCCGGGAGAGAAAAACCCATAGGCTGCTGAGGATTGGAAGGAGGTTGTGGTGAGAGTTTTCAGGATAGTGGGTACACCAGCAGACTTCATGGTGATCTTTGCTACCAGCCTCCTTCGGGCAGCATCAGGTAGGTGGTGGAGACGGATGCTCCGGTTTTGCGATGATATGACCTTTACTTGGGAAGACTTTAAGACCTTTTTCAGGGTGGAGTATGTACCATTAGCTCTACATTCCGAGCGTGTTCAGGAGCTACTGCCTTTGCCGCAGGATTTTCCATCAATAGATGAGTCATCTATAGGTAGTAGACATATGATGCAGAGGTACAAGAGGACCGGACCAGCAGATGGGAGACCTCGGGATATAGGTTTGGTTGTGCTAGGCACACAAAACAGAGCCAGCCATACGAGGAGCAGGAAGTGTTATGAATGCGGCAGGAAGGGTCACCTGGCTCATGACTGTCCGACCCCCCCGCGCAGTTGATCCGTAGGCGTTGGACGAGCCACTGAGACAGAAACAGTGGCGGGTGCTTGAGCAACAGCCAAGCAGTGGACAAGACAGTAGAGCTCCGGAAGTAGGTGGAAAGGAGCGGAACAAGTGGATTCCTTTTGTTCTTGGTACTTCTAGTTCCATGTTGTTGTTGTATTTGTGTCTTTGTTCTATGAGTTGTAGTAACAAAAAGACACTTATCTTCATGATTTTCTCTTTCATGTCCTTTTATTTGGCTGATACTAAGAGGTCCCAGTTAAAACTATTGACTTGACCCTCACTTCGAGATTTCTACTGGAGGAGACCCAGTGTCCTCACACTGATGCCGAAAGTGTGACTCGACCCTTGGAGTCGATAGTGACAGTTGGATATCTTGGTAGTAATGTCGAGATCTTACGACATCGTCCATGGCATGAATGTTCCGTTCATGTCAGGATTCACTGTATTAGGCAAAGAACGTGGTTTGTCTAGGGGATGAGACCAAGTTTCTCCTCTCAGCAAAGGAGAAATCTTAGCAGCTCTTTCAGATCATACGCAAAGAAGGTGCAGATCATCCAAGAGCGGATGAAGACAGCACAGTGCAGTAATAAGCTAGAAGCTGATGCGAGTCTCGGAGACTTAGGCGTGTAAAATGTTTCAAGTAGAAGAAGTAAAAAGGACAGATGAATCTGCAAGGTGGAAAACATAGAAGCAGAGCTAGGAGAGCAGCATGAGGTGGTGTACATTTCAACATGCTACAACCAACAACCTTAGTTGTCCCCGCCAGGCTCAGGGAGCTGGAGTGCAGGGGATGAGTGAAGCTGCATGCGGTCAAAGAGTGTGACCCAATGGCTCTAAAAAATTATTCAAGGGACAGTCTGTGTCCACTACTAGCTGCCGTAGTAACATATGTTGATATTAATCATTCCTTCCTTCCATCAATCTTGTCCCTGACCTAGAGTTTCCGGTAAGCCGTAGACTTGACCCTCACGTCTTTAGATACCTTGGGAGGAGACTCGATAATCACACTTACGTCGACAGTGTGGTCTGACCCATGAGGCGAGAGTTTTGGTTGGAATCTCTTGGTGGCAGCGTCGAGGCCTTACAACGTTGGTCTCGGTATGGATTGGATTCAATGTTCATGATCAGATTGACTGTATTAGGGAAAAAGGATGTAGTCTAACTACAACGTCGGGATGGGTTTTCCTTGGTCGGAAAAAAGGAAACCCCAGGCAGAACAGGATAAACTAATGCATATGAGGGTTTGGTTGATCACTCTTGGGTCAGCCAACCTTACCCTCATGGTAGTAGGAGTTTTGAGTTTCAATTATAATCAGGAAGTGGAGGCCTATAGAGTTCGAGGATGGTGATCGCATCCTTAAACGGGTCTCACCTCAACGAGGTTTACGAAGATGTGGCCAAGGCGGCAAGTTATCTCTGAGGTTCAGCGGACCTTTTCAGGTCCTCAAAAGGGTAGGCGAGGTGGGTTACCATTTGACCCATCCACCTCAGTTGCACCAAGTGCACGATGACTTCCACATATCTCAGCTGGGGAGATACGTGCTTGACCCAACGCATATCATCGACCATAGGGAGCTGGAGATTGGCGATGGGGGGACTTTAGTGGGGTTCCAGTAGAGGTTGAGGATTGATAGGAGCGGGTCCTACGAGGATGCCCGATTCCTCTTGTGTGCTTTCGTTGGCAGCACGAGAAACTTCAGAAGAGCACATGGGAGCAGAATGCTCAGATGCGTGCTCAGTACCACTTTTGTATCCCTAGTTTTTGTTAAAGCTTTACGAGGACGTAAAACCCTGAGGTGGGAGTAATGTAAAGGCCTGTAAAATTCAAGGGATATTTTTTCTTAATTTTCTTTGGAATTTTACAAGAACTCGGTTTCTAAAGGTGCCTGATTCCGTGGCCCAATTTTCCAAGAATCAATTTCTGAAGTTTAGATCGGGTACGTTTAGTGAACGAACGGGCGGGTTTTTCTAACTTTTGAATGGGTACTCGGAATTGAAATCTAAGGGCACCATTGGAATCGCAGTGCCTGTTTTCTCTTAAGAGGACTTTCACCTCGACGGTAGATTATTGGGTTTGAGAGTTGGTTTATGGGTTCACGTGGAATAATAAAATAAAATAAGTGACAACTTACTTTATCTTTGTTGAACCCACGCCATGTGGATAGTGTTGGTTAAAAGCTCCACATGGGAGTTGGTGGTGGGACCACCACACCCTAACCACCCATGGGAGGATAATTAGGGTGGGGACCACCTGAGAAGCATAACCTACCATGAGGGGTTATGACATGGGGTCCACACAAGGCTTAACCACCCATTTAATGGGAGGGGATGAAATCTCTCAACACTCCCACATTAATGAGGGAGAGCCTCTTGGAATCTAACTACCCTCTTAATGGAGGAGAACAAAAACCTCCTCAACCCCCCCCCCCCCCCATTTAATGGGAGGAAACTACATGACCCTCTCCTTGTTAATTAGGTGGGGACCACCTGAGCCCCTAAACCCCCTCGAAACTCCCCAAATTAATTATGTCATCCACTCGGGCAATTAATTTGGCAGAGCCTCTCCACTATCTGAATTTTGAATTGTTCATATCATCGTGAACTTAATTAAGTGGGGCCCACTTAATTAATTTCCGCCACCAAGAATAATAGATTATATTCTATTATTTTGGGCACGTTCTTACGCCTTTTGGTGGAGAGCTTTAGAGAACTTCTTTCTCCAGCGAAGAACGCAAGGAATGACGGCGACACTTCTTCCCCGACCTTCTTCGGCCTTCTTCCTCGGAGCCCCCCCTTTCTAACGTGGTGCTTCTCCAACGACCCTCCTTCCTCCCTCCTTATCGTCAATGCACTGACACTTGAACTCGGAAGTTGAAGCGTGCGGTGAGCGATGACATCATCTTTCCCCACGACGTCTCTTTTCGTGATGCACTTCAAACTTCATCTCGTTATAAAGGTAGGGGATTATTTGTTTTTGTTCATGAATACTTTTTTCGTCGTTCATCATTTTTCTAAATTGGGCCTCCTGTTATCGTAATAATGGGAGGAGGTCGGACCACACGAACATGACCGACTCTCCTCCCCCCTTGATGTTTGAACTTGTTACGACACAAGAAAAGGAAGTGCGATGCAGTTGCACCGCGCCGAAACGATGAAGAATGGGAAAAAAAGTGTGGCGCTGTCACGCCGCACCATTGAAGTTGAACAAGTTGCGGCACCGTCGCACCATGCTGGAGAACCTAAAAGAGGTCGTGGCCGGAGCGGTGCCGTGGCGGAAGGGCGCGACGCCATCGTGCTGCGCCCATAGGACAAGGCCGCGAACTATGGTCGTGGTGGTGTAGGGAGCGGCAGCCGGAACCGCCGGCTGCCAGAGCAGGAGGGCGGGACCGCAATGGTCCCGTGGTGGCAGCAACAGGCCAGTCGGACCGGGACAATAGTTTTAGGGGGAGACCGGGGCTTTGTAAACCCCCAGTTGGAACAAAGAGAGGCCCCCACATGGGGGCCATGGCTCTTCAATCAGGGGGGCAACACACCCCCTTGTTTCACTCAGCCTGGCCGGCGGGGCTGGCAGCGCGGGCCGCCCGAGCGCGCTAGGTCACCGGCCGCCCCGTTCAGGCCGGGCCGCGCCCACCAGGCCGGGCCACGCCCTAATGGGCCATACCCAGACCCGGGTCGGGTCGACCCGGGGGGGGGGGTATCGGGCCGGGTCGGACCGGGCCCGAACCCCATATTTTCAGGCAGTTTTCGTTCAAACACCCAAAACATGGGCTACGAACCTCCGATCGATGCAACGTCAATTACTATGTGATCCTTGGATCGAGGCGATCATTTAGGTATATTATACTCAAGGTTTTGGAGAACTTTGTGTACGGCTGAGTTGGTTCGAACACAAAACCAACCGGGCCCTTGGAGCGGAAACGCTTATAACTTGAGCTCCAGACGTCTGATTGATGTTCCGTAGACTTTTTTGGATTTCTCTATATGAGACGGAACTTTTGGCATACTTCGAATGAGGATTGGACGCATTTGGTTAGTTTCCGGGTTGGATTGAACCCGAAATCCAACTAGGCCCCTCGAACGAAAAATCTGATAACTTTGAGACTGGACGTCCGTTTGACGAACCGTTAGCGGCGTTGGTGATCACATTGAGAAACAGTCCCTATGAGTATACCCAATGTGAGTTCGGGGTATAGTTGAGTTACGACCGGGTTGGTTCGCACACGAAACCTACCGGGCCCCTGGGACGATAAGGCTAATAACTCACAGACCGAGCGTCCGATTGACGCGTCGTCTATTGCGTTGAGACCCCTTTGACGAGGCGGACCTTTGAGATACGTCTTTGTGGGACTTTGTGATACTTGGAGTATCGACTTGTAGCTCGTGGAGTGAACCCTCCTCGAGATGAGCGTACGGAGTACAGAGGCCGTGTAGATGGCTGATACCTGACGACTACTTGACCGACTCGACTTGGAGTGAGTCGACTAGCCCTGTGGACGGAGCACTACTGTGTTTGGGTGCAGACCCACGGCGGAAAGAGCACCTGTTAGCAGGCAGCAGACCCACGGTAGTCAACATAATGAGTACCTCTGCAGGCTGTTAGGTGGGGTGCACTACTTTGTTTGGGTGGCAGACCCCAGCGGGAAGAACTACTGTGTTTGGGTGGCTGACCCGCGGTACTCGACAGGAGGAGTACCTCAGAAGTCTAAGGTTAGTGAGCAGTACCTCAGAGTCGTGATAGGATCCCTGTACTCGACAGAGACGGGGCTCTTTAGTAGTTATGGTTTCGATAATGAAAATCCTGGTTTGAGCGGAGTCTATGACCTTTGTGTTTACCTCATGATTGAGATGGGTCACTTGATAACTTAGGTATATGTATGGGCATATACCTAGGTAGTGGTTATCCGTTGATTTCATTACCTTTGTGTTTCCTCATGATTGAGATGGGTTACTTGATAACTTAGGTATAAGTATGGGCTTATACCTAAGTAAGGGTTATCTGTTGAGATCCTACTTTCTGGTTATCCTTGTTGGATTAAGTGAGACCTTGAGTGTATCGGGGTCCCTATTGAGTATCGTATACTCACCCCTGCATGGGATATGCCCTCACCTCGTTGTGTTGGTTGCAAACGACAGACATCGCTGACAGAGGTTGAGTGTTCGAGCATTGGACGGTACTCGGAGGTGGACCTCACGACGATTCAGTATCCGGAGGTGGACTTCACGACGAGATGACACTCGAAGGAGGTTGACAAGTGAGAGCGTTGTGGATGCTATCTGTACCTAACCTTCAGGTCGGATCCGTGGTGGACGATCCAGAAGATGCGCTATCTGTACCTACCCTTCAGGTAGGATTCGAGGATGGCGACCCAGAAGCTGCTTCCATTCTTCCAGCTGTTTGTATTTTATGTTGTACTTTCGTTCAGTTGTATCTGTACTTTCTATTGGGTTTGTATTCTGGCCCACTTACTTTTCAGCACTTTCTTGTGTACTTAGTGTATTACTTCCGCTTGTACTCTTTGATGTTTTCTTTACTTTTATAAAGGCAATTCCTTCCCAGTTATCAGGATTTACACCTTTGGTGCTAGTCGCCGGCCCCTAGCCTTTGGAAGGCGGGCTTGGGGTAGTCACGGCATGGGCCGCGAGGACGAGTCGTGACAAAATTAAATAGGAAACAATAAACAAGATTAATCAAAGTCCAAATTTGATAAATTTCTAAACATAGGGTTTCCACACACATACAGATATCAAATAGGGAATAAATATATATATACACACATATAAAAATATCAAATAGGGAAAAATAAATTTTTAGCAATTATAAACACCAAATAAATCATGAAAATCAGATAAATTGATCAACCTAGGGTTTACCAAAATCAAATCAAGTAATAAAATGAATAAAAACACAAAATAATTAAAAAAGAATCAAGATAAATCTATACCAAGGAGAATCAAATACATATTTGTAAAAAATCACTTACAATGAAGTGTGTGAGATAGGCATGTAGTGGGGTGACAAGGTGCAGTGCTGCATCACAGCCATTCGAGAAAAAGAGGGGGAGGAGAGGAAGAAAAAGGTTGTGTGTGAGTTAAATTTAAAAAAATATGTGGCGGGATATTTTCTATGTAATTAATTACATCACAAATTGGTATTTCATAAAAACTATTTTCAAAGTGAATTTTTAAAGGAATTATATATCCATAAAAAAATTCCATCACTACTACATTTCACAATGGGTGACAGGAAGTCCCCCCTAAACTATTTTTGGTTGATTAATTATTCCATCACAAATAATTACTATTTGCGAAAAAATAATTCATCTATTGAAAAAAGATACAGTTCAGAGACTATTTTCATTAGGGAAATTGAATGTTGAAAATTACCCATCACAAATACTCCAATTTCTTGTAATGTGAGTTTATCACTATTTATTTTGAAATTACAATATTTATACATAGTTTTCAATTCAATATTTGGAAGTCCCAATTTTTTATACATGTTTTTTTAATAGGAAGATTATAATTATGATGTATTTTAAAGTTATTAATTTACATGTACATGGGAATATATTAAATTAATTTTTATTAATAAAAAATAAAGTGATTGTTTTTTCAAAGAAGATCAATGAAAATTAGAGTTTGATGTTCTTAAGATAATGACAATAAAGGATGTATTGAAGGACTATGTAAAAAAATTCACACTATGATAGATATATAGATATATGTAAAAAAATGGAAATATTTTTATAAATAAGGATCCCTAATAAATTAAAGATTTCAGAGTACCTCAATAATAATTAATGATAGATCTTTCCATGGTGTCTTAAATTAGAATAAAAAATAATAGAAGTACCTAGTTTCAAAATACATTAAAAATAATTCCAAGATAAATTAATTAATATAAAATATAAAATAATGAATTTTGAGTGATGGATTCACTCTTGATAAATAAAAAACTAATAATTTTTCATAAAAAACATATCAAACTAAAACTAAAAACTCAAAAAATTCTATAAATGTAAGAATGTATAATAAATACAATAAAGGAAAATCTATAACCCATGAATGTCAATCTAAAATATGTTCTTGTTTTAATCAAGAAAACTTTTAAGAATTAGGAGAAATGACAAACCATATTGAATTTAATTTTGAAGAAAGGTATGTTACGATGGTTGAAATAAATATGTAAAACAATATTTTATAAGGAAAAGAAAATGAGTCAAATGAATCAATATATGTTATCAAGAAAAACATAGTAGTACAATGTGAGCTAATGATTGGTATTTCCTATAAATTGGAAGAAAATAAAATATGAGAAATTTCCCAGGAATATAAAATACAATATCTCAAAAAATAATATTAAGAAAAATCATAATAATTGAATAATGGATGAAATTATCATGTGAGGATATTACAACCCAACTAAATTAGAAATAGATTATGATCATGAAGATTGAGGATATGTCTAGTGTATCTAAGAAACAAAAAAACAATAAGGTAATTTTGTAGATAATTAGAAAGGTGAATTAGATGTTTTTTATAAAAAATATTTTTAAAATATTTTTCTTTTAAAAAATGTTATGAAAAATTATCAAAGAATATAGAAGTTTATCCCTTGAAAAAATTTCTTTAATACGTGGAAAAGGGGGTTTGTTACATTATATATTAATATCTGATGATTTTAGAAACTGGTGAATGAAAAGTTAAAAATATAAAACATGAAAAAATGAATCTTTAAAAATAAATATGGAAATAATATTTATAGAAGAGATACATTGAATAAGTTCTACTTTTATAATGGAATGAGACACACTATGGAGATAGGTTAGAAAATAAATATTGACCATGAAAAGATTCAAATGATAAGAAAATAATTCTTACCTAAGGAATTATTCAAAAAAGTCACCACTAAGTAGAATGAGTTGGAAAAAGGTTAAATTTCGAAAAGGGGGCTATAAAAATATGGCAAACCACATTCCACATCATTAGTATGCTTAAAAAAATTCCTAGTTTATATATTTGAATAAAATTTAGTAATAAAAAAATTAATATATTTTTCAATCTACTGAAAAATGAAAGGATAAAAATTTTAATTAAGAAAATTAATTATGGATTTAATGGGGGAATTTTTTGAAGAGAATGCATTGTTACATGAAATGGGAGAAGGATTTTTTAAGGGTATACTGAGTTACATAGAAATAAAAAACCAGAAACTCTCAAAGAAGTTGAATATGTAGGAATCTAAAAGATGAGCAAAGTAGCATGAAAATAGGAAATGATGTTTTATTTATTTATAATTTGAAGTGACATGTGGTATTATATGTTTTTTAGATTTTCAATGATTACTGTAATATTAATGTAGTGGGGGAGATCATCATTACCAGGTAGATGAATTTAATCTTAAAATATTTTGAAGGTTAGGAAAATTAATGAGTCTCTACCCTAAGAAGGATTGGTTGATGCAAGGAATAAGAGATAAAAATGGTGATATATTTGTGTTATATAAAAGCTTTTAAATTTTTTAAAAGTTTTTTAATTGGTGTTAAAAGTGGATATGTTTTCAAGACCACCATATAAGGACGCATATTTTTTATATATAGATATTACATCTTATTAGATTAATATTCATTGAATAACATAATTGTCCACCCCAGAATCATATATGTCTAGTATATTTAGAAACCTGTGTACCAAAACAAGTGACTCACAAGTGAACCACATCATCTCCCACTATGTTTTTCAATAATATAACCCTTATTATACAAGTCATACTAAATATATTTCTTCATAACCTCGTGAAATAAACATTATGAAGGGAAATCAAATATTATTATTAATGGTAAACAAGAGAGATATTAATGATCACTTATCCATAACATGAGAATAAGGGTATGAGAACATGATTATAACATTTAAAAACTATACCATTCATACCATAGATCAAATATTGAGTCACGGAATAATTATTTGATGTTTATAAGAGATTAATCATAAAAGAATCAAATAGCATAAGTGTAACACCCCAAATTTTTCAAATAAATTTAATATTGAATGCATGAAACACATAGTCTCTATAAAACACAACTTTGTTATATCCTATACAGTAAAAATAATTTTACCGCCTTTATGATTTGATTTTGGAAGAAATGACATACATAGTTGCATTCAGTATGATATTTAGAGTCTCATAAGATCCACTTACATTTTTTCTGAATCGTAACATGCCCCTTATGAATAGTAACGTACCATAATGAATAGTAGTATGACCCTTATAAATAGTATCCACACACTTGAAAGTTTAAATAAAATTTAGAGGCCTTTTAAATAAAATAGAGTGTTTTAGAAATTATTAATTGTGTATTGGTATTTTTGTGAGTAATAAATATTTAATTAAAATTTTAAATTAATAAACTAATAAAATTAATTTTCATAAAAAAAATTCTTAAATAATTTTTTTCTTATGATTTTAGGATAATTTTATGAGACCTGAGTTAATTTTTGAACATATTATAAAATAAATTTAAAATTTAAAATATATATATTTCAAGTAAATAATGATTTTATTTAAAAACTATGTTTCACATATTTGTAATTTTGTTGATAAAATTGACTTCCTTTTTCGATTCTACTCTTCAAAAAAAGGGTTATGGTGGATTTTTGATATTTTTCTAAAATAATTCAATTTTAAGTGAATAGTAAAATACGATAATTTATAATAAATACTAAATACATGATTTATTGAGTCATAGGTGATGTAATGATAATGAAAGACCACTTTGTTCGAACTCACACGAACATATTACTATTCATCATCACAAGAATCAATACTATTGGTTGTATTTGGAAAAATAATAAAATAATGAGTAAAATGATGGGAAGACCTCCTCTTCTCAACTATAACCCCCTCCCCCTCACTACCTCTTCTCTTAACATCTCTCAAGCCTTGTTCCTTGTCTAAATTCTGCTCAAATATCATTTAAAACATCTCCTCGACATCCATCATCCATTGGTCTCATAAAAAGGCCAAATCATCTCCCCTAAAGAGGCTCTCAATAAAGATTACTTCAAGAGGTAAATTCCTGCTTTCATTACTTTTTATTTCAAGTTATTTTATTTTATTTTTATGTCCACACATATTTCCATCCAAATGTCAAGATGACTCTAGAAAATTACATGTACTGGAATTTTGTTATGATAATGGATTAATTCTTCATCATCTCTCATTTACCCTTCATTTATACTAGAAATGAAAGCGCCATCCAAGATGTGTTAATATATCATATTCAAGGATGATGAGTTTTCAATTTCTATTACTGTCTTCAATTATGGTCATGAAACCATTTTGATAGTTGAACCAGACTATTATATATGTATTATAACTTAATAAAGGTTCTGGAATCATTTTTTACACATGATATTAATTTATAAATCAAAATGAGTTCATTGTGATAAAAAAACCACCAATTAACCCCAACATTTGTCACTAAAGTTTTATATAATGATAAATCATCACTCCCAATAACTAAATAAATTTTAAAACCATGTAATCTTATGGGATTCCACTAATAACAAACAACATCTATTATGAACAGCCATTATCATTCTATATGTTTGTCCATACATGAATTTAAGTAAACAAATCATGAAAACAAAGGAAGAAAATGATCCCAAATAATTAAATTTAATCTCCTAACCCATCAAAAGTCCATGAATGAACCAAATAAAATTATAAAAAAATAAATTACAAGTATATGTTTTTCTTGAATAATTAATTCATGCACCTAAATTTGATTATTCAGGTCATTAAGATCAAGTGATGAACACCTTCGGACTTAAGGTAAGGGCTTTCACCCGAACCTCCATTTTCGTATGGGTTACTTTTATTATAAACATACATCAATTAAATTATTATTTATTAATATTTAATCCTCATAATTTCTATGTGAATGTTCTATATATGTGTTCCAACCCGAATTATTAATTATTTATATGTACTCTTTATCTGTTTTAACACTCTTGTTGATTCTTATGTATTATTGGGAATAAAATTTTATGATATCATCTATCATTTTTAATTTATTGGTTTATTATTAGTTTTGATTATGGATGCACTATCTTAAAATCATTCAAAAATTTAATCTGAGTTGTTAGTGTTTATGCTTAATGTTCATGGAAAGTTAGCTACATTTAATATATTAGTTCCAATATGAATGTATATGGTGTTTATGTTGATCCCCATTCATATAAAGAATTTAGTGCACTTATTATGTGATGGGTGGGGCCCTCTTTAGTCCCTTGATGCATTATAGGTCTCATGTGTCAAATAGATATTGACTTATTTGATTCCTTTCCCATTTTTAGATATGGTTTTGGTTGAGGTCTTGATCATTTTTAGATGTCTTGGATGAGGCCTAGATGGTATGTTTTAGACTTTTAGGCATATGCATTTCACTCATTATGAACCTATAAATTCATTGTTCATTAGGTAATTCGATTAGTAGAATATCCATGATCATGTTTTACTATGGATATATTTACTCACCCAATATTACCACTATATTATGTTTATGTTTATTTTTAAAGGCATGTCTTTTCGATTATTCACCATGCATAATGTTTATATTATCTTTTGCTGTAATGTTCACCCATACTGAGCATCTAATCTCACCCCTTCCTTTGTTCCTTTTTTCTGAGGAAATGAAGAGGTATATTATGATTTAATTTAAAGGATAATATTATAGTGGTGGATGTTGCTAATAGAAATTATATGTTGTTTTTCATTTCATGTTGTAATGTTGAACTTATGTATGTATCTAGTTTCCAATTCTATTAAACTATTCCTTCTATAAGGATATTAATTTCTTCTAATCATGATAATTCAATGTAATAAAGAACCATCTCTAGGAAATTGATGTTCGGTCTTTACAATAATCCATGAAAACTTAACATTAGCATAATATATAGATTTTAGACACCCATATAAGTATATAAAATCATTTCCAAAGTAATCAAGGATCATTCCAAGCACAATCATAGTGTATTGGGTTCACTCCACTAAGAAATTGTAGTAGTCATAGTTTAATAACAATACAATCAATATGCCCTCATAAAAGTCAAGGTTCACTCCCAATACTATCATATTGAAAAGATTCATTTATTAAACTGAGATCAGTCGCCATTACAGTCATGTTTATCTGATGAAGTATCTATTTTTACCCAACACATTGAAGGTATATAGATGTCTTGGACCCCCAATTACATAATGAAAATCGTACAGATGTTTTCCAAAATATCACTAAACATTCATAATATCATAACCCAGGAAAGAAATTTTTTTCATAAAACATAATCATGAAATAGCCTATGGAAATGAAATGGGATTCTTAATTATTTCATCAGTTCATTATATCATAACCTATAGAAAATGAATGGGTTTCATAAACATATTTTAATCATAATAATAAAATATCTATATAAATAAATTGTATGATATCATTGAATCATATCCCCTTTAAATCATTAGTTACATCAAGGGTAACCATCTTATATGAAACCACATTTAATGATCACATGGAATATTTCTCGAGGAAAATATCGTTTTCACTTAGAAATAATTTCATTAAAATAAAAAAATTCCAAAATATACTGTAAAAAATTATATTTTAGAAGAAAATTGGAAAAAAATAAAGTAATATTTAAATAGTTTACCGATTAATATTTTGGAAAATTCCCTTTTTATCATTTATTTTAAAACAAATACACCTTTCAGATTTTCAATAAACAGTTAAAAGTACCTTATATTGGAATGTGACAAGATGATTCTTTTAAGACCATTTTTTAAAAATTCAAACATGTGTAAATATAACATAAAATAATCATAGAGGAAATTAAAAAAAATTCTAGAAAACTTTTTTATAAAACATGGATATGGAAGTAAAATGGTTTTCAACATATAAAAGAAATAAAGTCAACATTCCATAAAAACATTATTTTCGACTCTTAATATATTAAAGATAAGAAAAGTAAATTAAAACATTTATTATACATAAATAAATAGAGGATAATTTCAATAGTATATATAGAGGTAGATCTTGAAATTTCTTCATCATAAGCACAGTCAACAACAATCTTGATAAACAATAAGATTGTTACATAAAGCCCTTACCGATTTTGTAATTTTTTTAATCATTATACCCATGATGTAAATAATCTTATATGGATATGTAAATCCATATATTTTTCTTATTAATAATCATAAAAAATTATTCATGGGTTTTATTTACACCATATAAATGAAACAAATGGTGAATATAGCATGTGTCTCACTGAAATAAAAGTGAGATGAAAAGCCCTTACCTTTGGCCTGAATTCCATCATACATGTTCAAACATAATATATAATAAATATAGGTTTAAAATAAATATATTAAAAACTAAAATCTCATATATAATATTATATTTTATTTGTTTATAATCTTTCGTCACTCATTTACTAATAATTCTATATTAAAATTTCTATTTTGGGTGATAATTGCTTTGTTATCCATATATGGTTTTGTTCGGTAGATTTGGTCCTTTTAATTTGATTATGGTTCCATTATATCCAAAATTTTAATAATGATATAAATATAATATATAATAATTAAATATATATATTCATCCATAAATTTTAGATATAGAAAAATGAATTACACCTTTCTTAGAGATGATAGGTAGTAGAGAAATAAACAATGTTTTCCTCTTTTGACGAATGGAACAAAAAAGATAAATATCAATTAACCTATATAAAATAAGTTTTATATCATATATATCATTTATAATTATTAAATATATCCATTTTACTATAAATTTAAAAATTAATTGAAAAATTCATCACATCTCTTCATGGTGGTGATAGTCCACACAAACACACTAGTGACATTATCATTTCCAGAAAAATAGAAGGTAAGATTGTAAATGTGATATTATAATTATATAAGTATAATCATTTTATAAATATCATATATATATATACACACACAGAGAGATTTAATCTATAATTATATCCATCCATGAGAGGTAGCGATGAAAAATTAATTACATCGGTCCGTCAGACGGTAGTCCACCATACACGTAATTGACGATTTATTTCCAATTTTATAGAAGAGGAGATAGATATAGGTTATTAAATTAAAACAGTTATATATTTATATACTTAATATAATGGTGATATTATTTCAAAAAATTTATAATATTTTACAGAGGAATAAGAATTAATAAAATAAAAAATATCAGTTAAGAATGATATCTCTTCTTTGGACAACCCTTCATATTTTCAACAAAGGGCTTCCTATTATAGTTTTATAATAAAAAAAACACTATAATAAATTAAATAGAAGTAAATAATGGATTTCATAAGGACTATATGAACGAAAATTCTTTTTTAGGTGTGATGAAAATTGCAGAGGTGGTTCCCTTTTATAAGTGAAATGTAATGGCATTTTTGTAAACACCCAAATCTATTCAATAATGGTAAGTCACACTCAAATAAAATACCTATTAAAGTCATAAATAGTGTATTATATTGAATAACATTCTGATCCAAACCTCTAAAACTAAAATATACACACTTCTTAACATGTTATTGACTTCACCTCTAAGGTTAATCACTTTTTCCGTTTTAGTTTTCACCAAGGTAACGAGTTTTTTATTAAATATGTAATTTATCCTTTTATAATTAAAATATAATGGTCCTTATTATATAATTTATAGAAAATAATTCTAAATATTATATCTTCTTTATGAAATAAAAAAATATTTCTATAGGAAATTAATTTTAACATATGTGTATGTAATGAGGAAAACCACGTTTTAACCTTAACCACTGTAATTAATTTTTACACTTTTGAATTTTAATTGTGATCAAAAATTAATTTTACATTATTAAATAATATTTATTATTTTGATTCTAAATATTTAAAACATTATATAATATTTATTTAACATATTTGGTATAATTTAACTTAAAATTAATCTCGTAATCCTGATGAAAACGTGTTTTTCAAAAGAAATATTTTTCTTAAGTATAAAATGTTTTTTTAACCAAGTGGAAAATAATATTGATTAAAATGACCTAAATTGGACTAATAAGAGTATATAAACGAACTAATTTTTCCCTTTAATGGTTATCCTTTATCTTTATTTTTTTTATTTCTTGAGGTTTGTTATGCTCTTAGGGATGGAATGTAATATTCTTCTAAGAACCACTAGATGTGGGGTTCATGTACTTAAAAATACACCCTATTTATTCATTCTATAGATATCTCACCTTGTTCAGTGTTAGATACCATTCAGTTTGGGTTTTTTTGGTACCCTATTTTTTCCATAATTTTTAGAGATCAATTTTTTTGTGATGGATAATCTCCCTTTTGAGAGTGAAGTGCCCTATTTGTGCACAAGTTGAGTTGATTCAAAATATATCTCATTAGACTTAGATAGAACTTCATAATGTAATAAGGTACCTAGGATGATGTGTATTCTTAATGGACTAGTCAAATTGAGGATTTGGTGCATGATTTATTGATATCAATGCGAGGTGTAGAATAGTGTTGAAAATCTGAGGTTACAATCAAGTACATTCTCGTGGTATAAATCATTCCCAGTTAAATAACATGCGGTTGGA
This sequence comes from Viscum album, assembly GCA_963277665.1. NCBI lineage: Eukaryota > Viridiplantae > Streptophyta > Magnoliopsida > Santalales > Viscaceae > Viscum > Viscum album. Next base: position 847,865,776 of record OY728160.1, on the reverse strand, counting down.
TGATTAGATCACTAATATATCTTTATATCATTTTCTATTTGGGTTAATAATTGATTTTTTGGATATACTGGTCCTTGAGGTTTCAGTTTTGGATCTTGTATATTTTACACTGGCGTGTGATGAAAGTCTTACACAATTTTGCTAAATCTTCAAATGGTAAGGAGAACTATACTATGTCATCAATTATTTAATGTTATCTGGTATTTCATTTTGTGATGTTGTTTTTTTTAATACATGTTTTGTTCTTGGAGTTATGATTGTTTTCTCTTTCGTGGTAAGTATTCTTCTATTTCATTGACCATCTACCCCATGGGTTGAGTTTAGGAGTTATTTTAGTCTCATCTTTTATATCTTTTTAACTGAAAGCTTTCAAGGTAAGGAAGAAGTATGGTGGGGAGGGTTGTAACATTCTAATTTTCAATAATATATAATTACTATTTTAAAAAAAATTGTTATATTAAAATATTTTATTGTTAATAAAAGTCACCCTTAATTATTTTATGGTGTTTCATAATGGTTAAATGGGGTTTTTGAACCTTATAAAAGGGTAAAGAATCTTTTAAAGGCTAAAAAGGGTATAATGATTTTTCTATTAATTATGTAAGGGTAAATAGATAATATATAATGGTAAGATATATTTTCAAAACATTGTATACGGTAAAAAAAATTCACATAAGGGTAACTATATTTTTCTATGGGTTACGTATAGTTGGGACCTTGTGTTTATGTTACGCATAAGGGTACTCTGGCACTACAAAAGAACAATCATGCTTTACATAAGGGTAATCCAGGATATTCTGTATGGGTAACCATGTTTTTATAACGGTTGGATGGGGGACTATGTTTCTTGTGTAAGTGTTAATGTCTCACGTAAGGGTCATATCTTAACTTTTGTAAGGGTCATACCTCGTTTTCCTAAGTTGTGTAAGGGTACCACAAATGCTATGTTTTGGTAACCACTCTTTACTAAATGGTATATGGGTATTCTAGTTCTATTTAAGGAAAATCTTAAGTGTGTGTCCTATCTAAGGGTAGATATCCTTACCCTTACATGACACATATGAGCTATGTAAGGGTAGAACCATGTTACCCTTATGCAAATATCTTTTTGAGTATAATGTTTTTAAAACTAGTTTTTCCTTTTTTCATCTCCATTGTTACCCTATAATGCCTTTTTATGATTTTAAATCCTATATAGTTGGTAAATCGATTATATAAACCATTTTAAATCATTAAACTATTGTTTTAATTTTTTTTAAACCCTACGAATTCAATATTTCATTAAATGAAAAAAATCAAATGATTTTTTTTCAAATTTTGGGTTTTTAATTCTATAAATTCGATTTTCTAGTGTAACTTTTTCTAAAATACATAAAACCTTACCCCTTTTATTCCTAATATACCTTTGAGTAGAGTTTGGGATGTTTGGATGTTTGTTTATTGCCAGAATTGTGTTCATTTTAGTTATCTTATCATCACGGGGATTGAACCTTCACCTTTTGGGTTTGTGGATCCATCATTAGTTTTTCTATATTTTTTAATTGAGGTGGGTGTTTTGTTACATTTCATTCATCCTAAAATTCATTTTTTTCTTTATAATACATAGAAATTTGTTTCTTATTTTCTAATAAAATTTATATGAATGTTGAAAATAAATAACTCATAAATGATTCTTTGATACGCATTCCTATGAATTAAAAATTGAATAGAATTAATTTATTTTGATTCATGTCATTGTTTAATAAATTTATGAGTGTCATGTTGGTTTTTATTCCTTTTTAAATAACATTTGAATGTTATTTTGGTCAAATAAATGTCTTACTCCATGTTTTTTATTTTAAATGTAAAATTAAATGATTCAAATGGAAAGGGTGTTTACCTTTGTCTTGAAAATACTTAAATCATATTAAATTGTGAAAATAAATTTCTATTGGATTAAGGCTATTTTTAATGAAATTATTTTATTTGATGGATTTCTGGAATTTTACTATAGATCTATGAATTGAAGCAGGTATGAAAATCTTGTTTTGAATGTTGATTTGAAATTGATGGATTCATTTGAAATTGAGGATTCTTGATGGAAACGTAGTCACATTATAGTGATCCTCTATTATGATAATCTCGTAATATGAATTAATTGATTCTTGTATTTTTTATTATTGGGTGTTGATAATTGGATTATTCACATTGAGGGATTTCAGGGATGAGATATATATATGAACTAAGTATGATTTAAATGTTAAAGTATTAAAACCATATTGATATTGATATAGAACCCCTTTTAAAATATTCATAACATTGTTATTTCACTCACTTTCTCTGATTTTTCATGGGAACTTGGGTCATTAGATGATATAACCAAGATTTATTCTTTGCTATCGGACTCACACCTTGTCTAGTAGGTCCATAAAGAACCAAATTATTTTAGTATATAGATGTGAGGCTAGGAAGTGGGTGTATATAGACTTGGTTTTTTTGAGACCCTTTTAAAACAGATTCAAGACTAGATATTATTCATGATATATTTATTATCTTGACTATGGTATACTCACAATCATATATATGATTTTTTTTTGTGAAATCCTTATGATTAATACTCAATATATGATAGTGTTCATTGTCACTACTTTGAAATAGTGTTTCCTTGAATTATTGATTGTTTCTCTTGATTGAACTCTTTATTATGATAATGCACCATGAATATATTATGTTATCTCTTGTAAATATAGTTAATATACACTTCTTGTTCATAACTTCTTGATTTTTCTGACTTTATCTTATAAAATGGTTTTCAAAGCCTTTCAAGAAAAGGGTTGGCTTTTAAATGATGGAATGGAATTTTTTTCATCATTGGTTTCATATATTATTTTGAAATGTTTAATGTTCTATTTTCAAAATCCAATACTATTATATCTGATCTTGGTGGATTTAGTTTCATATTCTGAAATGTAAATACATATTCTCTTATATTTTACTCTTGTTTAGAATTTTTGATTTACCTTTTTAAGTAACTGCATAAACACCTTGGTGAAATCCTCTAAGGATTTGAAGCTCAAACCCTTCTTTTATAATTTGGTCTTTTCAACCTTTATGTTATTGTAGTATGTGTTCATGTTCTCCTAATTTTCTTTTGTGGTATCAGGCTTGTTTGGATGAGTATAGGTGCCCCAGATCATGGAGGGTAGCCTTAGAGCACTTAGAGATAGGTCTTTGTAGATCTATTATACTTTCATTTTTTTGTTATTTCTTTTTACCCTGGTATGGTTATATTTATATATTTATTTGATGATGTTTTTATAATTTACTTTTTTTTTCTTATTTTTTGTGACAAATAATTCCCAATGGTTGTTTCTAGATGGAAAGAAACATGTTTCTGTACCATAGGGATTAAAACTCTCTTCTAGTCAATGGAGAATCAGTCTAGTTACCAGTTTAAAAGGGATTCGAGGTTTTTTCATTATACCCAAGGTTACATGGACTTATTTTTTTCTTTTATAGTAAATAATATAAATCCTTTCTATGGAGATACCTTTAAAAATTCATTATCACCCACTTGAAATTCTAAATACTTGTTTTCATTATTAACAAAACCTTTTTTTCTATATTTTTATTTCTTAAAATTATTTTGAATAGTATTCTATTTCACTCTTTATCCTTAAAAAGATCTTAGCCTATAAGATTCCATTCAATAATTTCATCTCAAAAAATTGAACTATGACACATCTTCCGATATATATCATTATATGATTCAATTTTAATTATTTAACAAAAGATATTATTATATGTGAATTCCAATAAATCTAAATATTAATCCCACATACATTAAAAATACAAAAAATACCATAAAAATCAAGTTAACAATACCTCAACATGTATTCTAATGTCAGAATAATCCTTTTAGACTAATCATCCTTCTAAATGATAGGTGGTTCTCAAATGTTTCTTCGTTTCAAGATCCCTTTAAAGACTTTCAGAATTTTGATGTAGACCATGGATCATGATTGGATATAATTGGAAGATATTCAGCATGAAATATCATAACATTTTTAAAATCGATTCACTGAAGGTGCTTAATATGTATATCTTCCCTTATTGAGAGTAAATCTATTGAATTTATATAGAAATAAATAATAACCCATATCAAATCATTATTTCTAGGAATAAATGGATATATTGTAAAAAAATACCATATTAATATCATCCCATTTCCACATATGAATATTCAAATGTTTCAGGACTCATTTACGACATTTTCTCTTAACCATTACTTGTGTAAAAACAAAGCATATCAATATATAGTCTAGAATTTCCCATTTCATATTATCCCACAAAAAATGTTCCTTAAAATTAAAAAAATAAATTATCCTAAAAGGATTTATAGGTGAATTTGATCTATGAGTTTCATCTAATAATTATTTTTTCATCCCAGGCATGGATGGAACACATAATTTTTTCCTAATTTCAAAATAACATCTTTGTTGATGAATCCTTCTAACTTTCCATCTTTGTTGATGAATCCTTCTAACTTCCCATCTTTGTTGATGAATCCTTATTGTGATTTTTTTTATATATAATCCATTTACTATGAAATTTATTTACTCATGACTACTGATTTATATAAACTGTTTTATATAAAAAATTTACTTAATCCATTATTTGAAATGTTTTACCTCCTTTGAAATGAGTCGGGTTAATTTATAAATTTGACAATGATATATAATTCCATAACCTATTTTATTTAAAAATTGAAAATATGATTTGGTTTACTATTATTGAATATTTTTATGGAACAATCAGTGATACCCTATTAGGATTTTAAGTTCACACCTGACATTTTCCTTTGGGAATTGGTCGATTTCCTTCTTCCAGATCTGAGAGAAGGGAAATCACCTCTTGGGGGAGGGGGATGTTCATGATCTCTTATAAATAGAGTCATGATTACATTGGGATATTTGTATTTATATTGATTTCTTTGATGATGTATTATTCTAGGTTGTGTTATACCTACTTGGATTAAGGAACTTTATCCTTTTAGAGTGTTTAGAATATATACGTTTTTCTTTCTCTTCTCTTGTTTTGTGAAAAAATAATTCCCTATTTATTTTTTAATGATTCCGGGTTCAATTCACCAACCAATGGGGATTGGGAACCCCCTTAGTGCCATATTTGTGTCTAATCATGTATCAAAGTACCAAGGTATCTAGGATAGTTCATGACATAAGATTCAATTTTTTCATGAATATTTTTTCCATCATACTGGGAAAATTTTATTTTCTCTAGTATGGATGGTTTGGAAATCATTTGAAATATATGTGATGTTACTACATAAATAATTATTATTATATACAAATTTGTTGAATTTGTGAATATAGAATCATTAACTTTACTCATTTTAGTCAAAACTACATTCTTTTTTCCTAATGAAGACATCATCCATCATAATTCCATTCCATGGGTGGTAGTGTATTAAGAAATCATAATCCTTAAGTAGTTCTAACCATCAACTTTTCATATTATAGATCTCTTTCTATGGAATATGTTTTTCAGGATTTAATGATCCATATATATTTCACCTCTTTCACCATAAAGGTAATGTCTCTATATCTTCAATGAAAATATTTTGAATTCCAACTACAAGTAATGGGTTGGATAATTATATTCATGAAACATTAACTATCTTTATTCATAAGTAAAAACTATATCATTTTATATAGGGGCACATCTGATTCCTTCTTTATTGGTGCATTACTATATATCACAAACCCATACCCTATCAATGGTTAAGTCAATATCAGTGCACGGACCAATATCCTCTTTAATTCTTTAGAACATTTCTTATATTATTCATATTATATGATCTTAACACTTTTACATGTCAACTAGTTTAACAAGATATATAATCATTTTTATCAAATTGACGATAGTAGCCTACACATCCAAGGAAAATATATACCTCAGCTACATTAATTATAGTTGGAAATTAAATCTATACCTTCTTCCATGAAGTATCAATTGATATTCCATCCTAGAGGATAATATGTACAATAAAAGAAATGGCATGAAGCTAGAATTTTATATTTATATATTTTCTATATAAATTTTTTTCATTAAGACTATTCAGAATAATTTTCAAATGACCTTATACTCAACATGTCTTTTATATTATATCAATATACCAATAATAAATACCATAATAAAATTATCAATAGTATCCCTGAATAATCTATTCATTAGATCCTTAAAAATAGAGCGTGCATTAATAAATCCAAAGGGAATTACTATAAATTCATTGTTTCCACAACTCAACAAAAATTCCATAATTAGAATTTCATTATTCTTTAATTATAGTTAAAAACACCCATATTGAAGATCATTTATTGAAAAATATTATCCTTCATGAAGTTGATCAAATAAGTAATCAATACTCGGCTAAGTGTTCTCTTTATTCAAAGTAATGGAATTGATTTCCATATAATCAATGAACATCCTCACTGACCCATATTTATTCTTAAACAAAAGAATAGGGGCTCCCCATGGTGGGACACTAGGGCATATAAATCATTTATCACAAAACTCCTACAATTATTTCTAGAGATCCACTAATTTCACTATATCCATCATATATGGAGTCTTAGATATAGGTTTTTCATCAGGGGTGAGATCATTATAATACACAACTTCATGCTCATGTGGGTTTCCATGTAGTTCTTCAGGAAACACATCAATTTGTCAATGGTAAATTGGTAAATCATTATTCTAAGGATAACATTACCATTAAAATATTGTGTTTGATATTATTCTGTAATAATTTCATTAAAGATAACCACCGTAGGTGGATTCAGAGTAGATTCAAATGAAATACTCTCCCCTATGAAGACTAGGGATTCTATATCTTTATTAAAAAACTACAATCTCCTTCTCTTGGTAAGAAATTTCCAAATTATAATTTTAAATTCAATCTGTAACAAGTATTATATCAAAGTAAACCATTGAAACAATAATTAAATTTTCAATTTCGGTATATTTATTTGTCTTAATTGGAATTTCCTAATATATCCTTGATTTAGTATGATTTCCACTAGGATCCCTAATTAAAAAAACCCTTCATATGGTTCTTAAAAAATATCTAATTTTATTTGAAAACATGGATGATGTAAAAGTGTGTGATGATATAGAATCAAATAAAACATTATCTAAATTTGAGGTTATTATAAATAATCCAACAAATTAATCTTTAGGTACATCAAACTTATATGTAGAAATCACATAATCTTGGAAATTATCCATTGTCCTTTTCTATGGTAAATTCTCTTGAAACTTGGGGAATTCATTCACATAGTACCCCATATCTATATATTTAATGAATTAGAAATTTTCATTTTTCTACATACTTGATATAAACTCCCATTCCCATCAAGAATGTTTCATGGTGTTTCATTCCAAAAATATCACAACTTATAAATTCCAATATTCACTTATTCCTTTTTAATGTATTTCTTTTTCCAGAGTGCTCAACCACCTAATTAATTTCTATTTTTCCCTCAAAAAAATATTACTTATGAAACTATTTCACTATATTTATGGAATTTGATACTATATCCTCATATACTAAAAAATTATAAGTGTCTAATTCCATTTAAATTTTAGGAATTGTCCCAAAAAATATATGATAAATAATTATATTTGAATTATATACATAATTCACTATATAATTTTCCAACCTTGTAATGTTATATTTATATCTGATAATATATTTTGTTTTGTTTTCTACTAGATTAAGAAATTTTCTCTCTATATCAACTATTTTCCCACAAGGGTATAATTTTATAAATAATATCTTCTAAAAATTATTCCACTACATACTATTTATTTCTTATAACTCCATAGGGTTTTAGATAAATGAAATCCATTGATCAGATTGTCCATTAACATCTTAATGAACTGTGATAACATTATCTCTTTCACTACTTCCTTAAGTGAGAAAGTTCAATCCAAATTACATGATCCATTTCTCAATTACTAATGGATTAGTATTCCCATTTAATGATGTAGATTATTTTCACTTGATGTGGTCCAACATTATTTCACCATGTTGGGGACCAGTAGGCTGCTCCATATAGGAAAATTTATTAGCCATAACCTAAGTCAATTTCTCTAGTATAGTTATAATTTTTTCATCTCTAGCTGTATTAATTTTCCTATGAGTGGAACCCCATTAAAGATTATTCTAATTGATATGATTTATAATTATTACTCTATGTCTATTTCTAAAAAATGGAACATAATGAATTATCTCAAAACCATATAAATTTTAAAACCTAGTATATAATTATAAATATGGTGTAATACTTAACATTAATGGACAATATATATATCTAATCCCATAATAATAATCTTTTTACCTTTAATAATATCATTATATCAAAAAAATATTTTCAAATATTTCATAATGGTTCAAAATTAGTGTGTGAATCAACTAAATAATATCCTAGGGGTGTTTCTAGTTAGGTATGTATATATATTCCCACACATTGTAAATTGGTGATGATAAAATTAATAACCAATCTACCCCTTTCATAGGTGTTACCCCTAGGTTTATCTACTCTATATCCACATTAACATTCTATTATCTAGATAGTGATGTATTTCTATGAAAAAATAAACAATATCTAATCTACTAAAACCATATGATATTATCCATAATTTTATCCACATAGTATATAATTGAGTTATGTTATGTAATCTGAGCTTTCTAAAATCACGTTCCTAATATTTATACTAAACTTTCTCTGAAACCAACTCTGACACCATGAATCACTATAAAAAAATTTCTTATACCAACAAAAATCTATTGAAAGATAATATAACAGTTGGTAAAAGTGATCAATTCCATCGTATATTAAATTTGAATTGTTCATATTTTATGTACCAACACATGTTTTACAAATAGTTATATTTATTGATATTGATCATTTTACACAAACAAACATTTTTCCAAAAAATTAAACATATTTCATTTTAATATCAATGCTAATTTTTCTTACCAAAAAAGTGAATCTATTATGATTAATTGTTATTAACAACAAATTTTTAACCATTATAAAAATTTGTGAAAATAAATTATAAAATGAGAAAATATTTTACCAAAAAAGAATATATATATAAATATTAATATTATTATTATTTTCAATAAATGTTATAATTTATTAATATTTTAAAAAAAATATAATCATATGTTTTCATTGAAACATTATGTTGGGATATATATAGATATATATATATGATATAAAATTGATGAGAAATGATTATATTTTTTTTGTGACTGGAGTAAGACTGAATGTAGTAAAAACAAAAAATTAATAATATCACTTATATATAATTTCATTATATGCATATAATATAATCTTTCATTCAGAATATATTTAAATTTACAATATTTTCATTATATATAAATTATATATATATTTTTTGTACATCATGATAATTTTTTAAAATTATAAAAATAATATGAAAATTTCTTCCCTAAATTAAAAGTAATGAGTTTCATTGATGAAATTATTGTTACTTTTTCTTCCATTTTCACACCTTGACCCGATTAATTTACATTTTTTGTGGTCAATAAGTCTGTAAGACTTGAATTTTTATTTGTTTTTGTGATTATTATTATTATTTTTTAGTTTACATTTCTCCTCTCCCTTTATCCCATATGATTCCCACCCCCACCCCTTCCTGTTTGTGTCGCTTGGTCTATCTAGGATGAACCCCATATACCCACTTCCATCCACCAACCGTGGAACCTGGCCATCTCTCCTTCCAATTTCACATGTGGTCTCCTCTAGATAGTATTCCTTATACTCATCTCCCTTGTTAATCTCTTTTCATTGTGATTTTCCATCTATTCCTTGTGGGGTGAATGACCCATTCGAACCCTCATCTCATATTGCTTGTTTTATTTGTTGATTCTTGATGGTTATGTTTTATAAACCTATATCATGATCTGTTTTAACCACAATTGTCTGTAGAGTGTTAAGAAATTCGATAGGATGTTCATGGGATTGGATTGATATTTGTGGAAAAAAATTGATAGTTTCAAGTAATATTCATTACATACATTCTAATATATAGGTGGACAATTTAATTTCATCCTTGTAGAATCTTTATTTCATGACTATATATCATTGATGAATGGTTTTTTCTTTTAATTGTAATGTGACGTTAAACACATAATATGAACATGTGAACCTTCATCTAACGGGTGGGACCTATTTGGGGCATTTATTTTTATTCAAGATGTCCAAAATAGAGGATTTGTAATGACTCATATTATATTAAAATGAGGGAATTGAGGAGTATTTGGGGTTAAAATTGTGATCAAATTATGTATTGTCCCATATATAAACACTTTATATATGATTTTCATTACTAGGTTTTGGATTTTCCTTTCATGATGCGTCGATATTTTCTATAAGTTCAGTTTTAATTGTTGTTTTCACTTGATTGCATTAATCTAGATATATTTTCAAATTCATTTCTAGGTGTTATGAATTATTATACACTATAAATGGTTCCAAGGTATTTCTCCTAGTGCTGCTAAAATTATTTTGTAGTTTCTTTTCACAAATACATAAAAAATATGTATGCCTAATCTTCTATAAATTTCTAAAGTCTTTAAGGATTTAGTACAAATATTTTTTAGAAGGATTTGGTTAGGTTAATAAATATCTTTTTATTTTGTCAATGCCTATGACATTTAATTAAGTCCAGGGTGTGATAAAAATCCCAAGAAAATATTTTGGTGACGCTTTATAGGATAAACATTAAAGCACTTCCATGCATCAATCTTCTGGCCTTGTTGTAATATCATCCATTCTTCCAACTATCACAAATTTTATTTTTGTTTTTGATCTCATGAATAAATTTCATCATTGTGTTTTTTATAGTAATTGGGTTTAATTATATATAGAAAAAATTACTTTATTTATTACATCAATTTCTAGATGTTTCACTTACCTCACATGATGTATTGAGTTCTTCTATAAGTTCAAATTTTATTATTATTTTTAATTTTTTTAAATCTATATAGATTTTTTATAGGTTTCTATGTGTTATGAATTACTATACACACTTAACTTGTATGTGGTTTTCTTTCTTGTGCCTATAAATATTATTTTATTGTTTCTACACACATACAATTGAAACACACATATACATACACACAGGTATGAATTTCCAACGAATGATTTCTTATGAAAATTTTTAATTGGATTTAATTATATTATTGAAACATGCTATTTTTAGTATATTTCGGTGACATTTAATATGTTCGGAAAGTGATCAACTAATTTTGAAAAGATTTTGGTGAGGATTTCAAGGCTGACCTTGGATGTTCTACGTTGCAACAAACTATCTGGGTTTTGAATTCATCCTCTCTACCAACCAATAATAGAAAATGTTTATGGAACTACTATTATTTTACTTGGATGATTTGAGGGTAGACCTATTCTGATACATTAGAAATGATGTATTTCAACACTCAAATAATAGATGATCAAAGATGTTTTTTTGTGATGACCCGAACCCGTAACCTCGGTTCAGTCTTTAGAAATGCAGTGTAATTTTTTTAATAAAAGAATCTTGGGTAAATACATAGCATTTTTTACAGCAAAGGATATTTTATCATCATAGGTTTTGGGGAATCAGAATCTAGAAGTACATTAAAATATAATTGTACAAAACATATAAATCTTTATATAATGAATCATTAGTGTACTTGTAACACTTTAAAAAATTCTTCGTAGCATGACAGTTAAACCTATAAGAACCATTTTAATACATAGGGTATGAAAAAAAATGACCAATAAGGGGTTTCAAAATAAAAATATTTTTTAAAACATTTCAATTAATATACACACTTAAAAACACATTTTCTAAACACTTGTATACATTTAGAAAATCAGTATTTAACAAAATAATTATACTTTAAATGACATTCGGAGTTCTTCGTTGAAAATATTAATTTTACATGTGTCAGTTATAATACTTGGAAGACCATGACTAAAATCCATACATAAGGACACTAGTTATAACTAAGACTTACGGTTTCACTCCCCATAACGTCACTAAATTCACCAGTGCCAATTCCAAAAACAATTTCCCATGGGCATGCCTTTATCATCTCCATCCCAAAACATATCCAACGTACTTACATAGTATTAATTTCGTAATGAGAATATAATCTTTTTCATGTCATCAAAATATTCTCAGAAGTTTCTAATTTTTTTTGAGATAATCCCATGCCTGAAAACCATTTATTAATTAAGATCCCAAATTTCATAAAACATGGATTAAATGTGTTAGTGACCTCATAATGCTTGGAATATTACACACGAGCTATATAATGGTCATACCTATTTATAAATGACTTGTTAGGAGTTGAATATGCATATTTGAACATAAAATAATAACTTGTTACACATGGAAAGATAAGATTTATCACTTCAAAATGGGTAATCATGGTGAATAAAGAAGTTTAAATACTCATAGATCATTAAACCAAAATTTTGATGGTTTTTATATACCATTTGCAACTTCTAAATAAATGATAATGAATAAGGATACTTATGGTGTTCATACATATATGAAAATATATATATGTGTGTGTGTGCGCGCGCATATATAAATATATACATACTAAAAATATTAGACTATATATGTGTATATATGCATATATATATACACACATATATAGGATTTTTTAAAAAAGAACATAAAATCATACCCTTATAATGATAATATTTTAAAAAACAAATCCTTCAAATCAAGAAAAATTATCATACATGCATTTTGAAATAGAAAGATATGATCTTGCATAATTATATATATATATATATATGTATATATTTCCATAAAAATTAAATAATCAAATATAAATATAACCCTTACAAATTATAATTTTTAAGGAACATTTGAAAACAAACCCCTTACTTGATAGGGGAAACTGAAGTGGAGGAAAACATTTTTCTGCTTAATACCTTGAACTAAAAGAGGCTCGGTTATTTTAACCAAAGAGGTATACTCCGCAAGTCTCTCATATTTTTATAAAATATATTATCTTAATAATATTGATAATAATTTTCAAAAAAATCCCTTATTTAATATTATTATCATTAAATTATTATATTAATTAATTTTTTTGTAAAAAATAAATTCTATTTTACAAAAATAATAATAATTATAGTTATTTTAAATTATTCATTTGAAAAAACAATTTTTCATATAAATAATATGAATAATTAATTATTTTTATTTTAAATAATTAAATAAAACACATAATTTCAAATATTATTGTCAAATAAAATTGTCTCCAAAAATTATTATTTGGTTTTAATTATAAATAAAACCATTAAAAAATATTTTTATAATAAAAATTTATTTAGATTTTCTCGGTCACTAAATTATTTCCTCCTCAAAATAATTGCATCCTCCCAATTCCTTTGTACACATTGGGAAAATAATTTTACATAGAAGGGATATTTAAAAATTACTAATTTCGTACTAATTTTCCAAAATTATCTCGACCGTACCTTTGATACCAACTGTGAGTAACTGAACCCGTAACCCGGGATCAACCCATAGAAATGCTATGTAATTTTTTTTATAAAATTAACTTGAATAAATAAACAGTATTTATTACAATAAACGATCTTTTACAGAACTTGGTTTTTCAGAATTATAATCTAGAAGTACATTCAAATACAATTGTAAAAAGCATAGAAATCATTAAATAATGAATCATTAGTGTACTTCTCCTAGTTTAAAAAATTCATCGTAGCATGACTACCAAACCTCTTAGAATAATTTTAATACATAGGGTGAGCACAAAATACCCAGTAATAGGATTCAAAATAAATAATAATTTTTAAAACATTTCAATATATATTTATACTTAAAAAAACATTTTCTCAACACTTGTATACATTTGGAAAACCAGTATTTCACAAAATAATTACATTTAAAAATCTATGGGGAATTTTCCTTTTAAAATATTAATTTTCTATGGGTTGTTAAAAATACATGGAAGAACATGTCTCAAATCCATACATAAGGTGGCTACTTATAACTTAGACTTATGTTTTCACTTCCTATAAAGTCACTTAATTCACCAATGCCAATTTCGAAAACATTTTCCAATGGACCCACCTTTCACATATCTATCCCAAAACATTTCAAAGGTACTTACGTAGTATTAATTATTTTATAAGAATACAATATTCCTAATGTCATCAATATATTCTCCAAATTTTCTAAAAGCATTTTAGAGAGAATCCCATGCTTGAAAAACATTAATTAATTATGAACCATAATTTCATGAAACATGAATTAAATGCATGCATGATATCATAATGCTTGGAATGTCACACATGATCTAGATAATGTCCATACTTATTCATGAATTACTTGTTAGGAGAGGAATATTCATCTTTGAACATTAAATAATAAATTATTCACACATAAAATGATAAGATTTATCACATAAATGGGTAATCATGGTGAATAAATGAGTTTAAATACACATATATCTTTGAACACAAATTTGATGGTTGTTAAATACGATTTATAACTTCTAAATAAATGAGAAAGAACAAATATATGTATGGTGTTCATTCATATATTCTTATAGATATATATATATATATATACTAAAAATATTAAACTAATTATGTGTATATACACATATATATACACATATATATGCTTTTTTTTAAAAGAAACGTAAAATCACACCCTTACAACGATTAGATTTTAGAAAAAAAATTTATATCAATAAAACTTATCATACATGCATTTTGAAATAGAATTATATGATCTTACATAAGTGTGTGTGTGTGTGTGTGTGTATTTCCTTGAAAAGTAAATAATCAAAAAAAAGTGAACCCGTACAAAATATAAGTTTAAACCAAAACTTTGAAAAAAACCATACTTGATAAAGGAAACCAAAGTGGAGGAAAACATATATCTTCTTAAGACCTTGAACAAAAGTAGGCTCTAGTATTTTAACCAATGAGAAGGGGTACTCCACGAGTCTCTCATATTTAAAAAAATGCATGATCCATAAGCTTCTTAAAAAATCTAAGCCATTTAAATAAATGTAAACCAAGACTCTCAATCAACACTGATCATTATAATTATGATATATTATATTTTTTTCTATCTCTTTCCACGGGTCCTCAAAGTTTCTCCCTCGATCAATTTTCTCTCCTATCACACCACTAACATTATTATTATCATTTTATTTTTTAAAAAAATTTATTCAAAATTTATTTATTATTATAAATCAACAATTAACATAAATTTTATATTCATGTTTTATTTAATTTGTCCTCATTACTATATATCTTCTTTTTTAATAAATCATGACTCCCATTTTATTAGTCAATCCTTTGTCCCATAATTGGCCACATATCTCTATTTTTTTAAATTCAACAATACCACATTATATCATTTCATATATTAACATTTTGTTTTTTAAACACATCATATTTTTTTCTTTTATTATTATCATATTTCTTTTCATCATTTTTCTTAGCATTTTTAGATATAATGTAACACATTTTATTTAATCAAAAACCATTATAGAGTTATATATATACATACATTTTATTTTTTTATTTAAATATAAATATATAGTGTTTTTTTATATTAAAATACAATAAAACAAAACTTATATATAAAATAATAAAAATGATAATTATACTTAGATCCATATAATTATATATATACATTAAAACAAAATGTGTAACTTTTATAAATGCTTAAATTCAATATATATATATATATATATCATTTGAGTTTTTTTAAATATAAATATATATATATATACATATAATTATTTTTTTAATAAATAATTCAAATAACATTTTTTATTTAAAACATAAATATAATATGTGTTTTTCATAATAAAAAATTATATATATTTATAATTTAAATGTTTTATAAAGAAAAAACATAATATATCTCCTATATTTATATAATATATTATCTTAAAAATAATAATAATAATTTTCAAAAGAAAATATATTATCCTAATTAATATTATTATCATTAAATTAGTCTGTTAAATAATTTCTTTATAAAAATAAATTTTATTTTAGAAAAAAATAATAAAAATAATTATTTTAAAATATTATCTTAAACAATTTTTTTTATATAAATAATATGTATAATTAATTATAATTATTGTAAATAATTAATTAAAAAACATGATTTCAAATATTATTTTCAAAGAAAATTGTCTCAAAATATTATTAGTTGGTTTTAAATATAAATAAAACCATTATATAATATATTTTTATAATAAAACTTTGTTTAGATTTTATTGTCAGTTACATAATCCTCCCCTCAAAAGAATTGCATCCTCGCAATTCGTTTCCAAACCTGAGGAAAATAATTTTACATAGAAGGCATATTAAAAAATAATTAATTTAGTTCTAATTTTACAAAATTATTAATACCGTGTCTTTGATACCAACTGTGAGGACCCAAACCCATTACCTGGGTTCAACCCTTAAATAATGATAGGTAATTTTTTTTAAATGAATCTTGAATAAATACATAACATTTATTAACGTAGAGGATCTTTTACCAGCCTAGGTTTTAGAGAATTAAATCTAGATGTACATTCAAATATATTTATACAATACATAGAAATCATTAAACAATGTTTCATCTGTGTACTACTCCCACATTAGAAAATTCATCGTAGAACGACTCCTAAAATGGTAAGAATAATTTTAATACAAAGGTTGATCAAAAAAATACCCAGTACAGATTTTAAAAACAACAAATAATTTTTTTAAAATTTTAAATAAATATACACACTTAAAAACACATTTTTTTAACACGTTTATACATATATAAAATTAGTATTTCACAGAATAATTATACTTTAAAATCTATTAGGAATTATCTTTTGAAAATATTTATTTTTTGAGGGTCATTAATAATACATGGAAAGCCATGTCTAAAATCCATACATAAGGCCACTAGTTATAACATATAATCACGGGTTCACTCCCTGTTACGTCACATAATTCACCAGTTCCAATTTCAAAAACATTTTCCCATGGACGTTCCTTTCTCATCTCTGTCCCAAAACATTTCCAAATTACATATGTAGTATTAATTCTTTCAAAAGAATATAATCTTCCTCATGTCAACAAAATATCGTATGATGTTTCTAAAATAATTTTAGAGAAAAACCCATGCTTGTAAATATTTTATCAATAAAGAATCATAATTTCTTGAAACATTGATTAAATTTCTGCATGATCTCATAAAGATTGGAATGTAACACAAGATCTAGATGATGTACATACCTATTCAAGCATGACTTTTTAGGAGATGCAGATTCATGTTTGATCATAAAATAATAACTTGTTCCACATAAAATCCTAATATTTAATACATGAAAATGGGAAATCATGTTAAATAAAGGAGTTTAAATACATATAGATCATTAACCTCAAATTTTATGGTTGTTAAATACCATTTATAACTTCTAAATAAATGGGAAGGAATAACTATAGTTATAGTGTTTATACATATATTCATATTTTTATATATGTATATATACATATATGCAGATATAAATATATAAATACTTAAATTATTAAGATATATATGTGTATATACACATGTATATACACATTTAAATGAAATTTTTTGAAAAATAAACATAAAATCACACCCTTACAATGATAATATTTTAGAAAACATATAAATTAAATAAAAAAATCTTATCAAACATGCGTTTCCAAATATAAAGATACGATCTTACATAATTATATATATATATGTATTTCCTTGCAAATTAAATTATCAAAAATAAATAGAAACCTTAAAAAAATATGTTTAAAGAGAAAATTTGAATTCCAAACCCTTACTTGATTGAGGGAACCAAAGTGGAGGAAAACATCTTTTTTCTTAAGACCTTAAAAAAAAGGATGCTCGATTATTTTAACCAAGGAGGAGAGGTACTCTGTGAGTCTCTCATATATAAAAAAATGCAGGAACCGCAAGCTTCTCAAATAAGCTATTCCATTTTAAAAAAGTGGACAAAGACTCTAGGTCAACGTTAATCATTATAATTATAATATTTTATATTTATTGTTTTTTTCTATCTCTTCCCATGAGTTATCAAAGTATCTCCCTCAATCAGGTTTCTCTCATGTTACACCAGTTATATTATTATTAAATTTTTTTAAACATTTTATTAACATTTTTATTTTTTTATAAATCAATAATTATCTTGAATATTATATTCATATTTTATTTAAGTTGTCATCATTACTATATTTCAACTTTTTTCCTAAATCGTGACTCCCTTTTTATTAGTCAATCTTTCACCTAATTTACACTTTTCCATTATTCTATAATTGGCCACAAATCACAGCTTTTTTAGTTTTTCATTCCATCAATACCTCTTTATATCATTTTATATTTTAATATTTTTTATAACACATCACATTTTAGTTTTTCATTATTATTATATTATTTTATCATTTAGCTTAGTGTTTTTAGATATAATGTAACACATTTTATTGAAACAAAAACCATTATAGTGTTTTACACACACACATATATATAAATTCTAGTTTTAAAAAAACACATATATAAAGTGGGTTTTTATATTAAAATAAAATAAAATAAAACTTATATATAAAATAATAAAATTATAATTATATGTATAACCATATAATTATATATATACATTAAAACTAAAAGCGTAAATTTTATACATGATTAAATTCATTTATATATATATATATATCATTTTAGAATTTTTAAATAAATATATATATATATAATTTTTCTTTTTATAAATAATTCAAATCAATTATTTTTATTTAAAACATAAATATAATGTGCATTTTTTATAATATAATAATTATATATATTTATAATTTATAAATTTTATAAAGCAAAAACATAATATATTTCATATATTTATAAAATATGTTATTTTAAGAATAATAAAAATAATTTTCAAAAGAAAAGTTTTACCCTTAATTAATTTTATTACCTTCAAATTATTTTATTAAATAATTTTTTTCATAAAAATAAATTATATTTTACAATCAAATAAAATTTATTATAAAATTTTCTTTTAATCAAAAAAATTTATATAAATAATATGTATAATTATTTATAAGTATTGTAAATAATTAATTATATCACTTGATTTCAAATATTATTTTCAAAGAAAATTACCTCAAAATATTATTAGTTAGTTTAAATTATAAATAATGCCATTAAGTAAAATTTGTTTATAAAAAATAATGTTTAGATTTTTTGGGCTGTTACATTATTCCCCCTCCAAATAATTAAACCATTGCAATTCATTTGTACAAATGAGGAAAATTATTTAACACAAAAGGCATTTTTAAAAATTATTAATATTGTTCTAATTTTCCAAAATATTCTAGACCATGCCTTTGAAGCCAACAGTGGGGATCTGAACTTGTAACCTGGGTTCACCCCTTAGAAATGTTGTTAAATTTTTTTATAAAAGAAACATGAATAAATACACATCATTTATTACCACCAGCGAATCTTTTAGCAACCTTAGTCTTAGAGAATCAGAATCCAGCAGAACATTCAAATACAATTTTACAAAAACATATAAATAATTAAACAATGAATCATCTGTGTACTGCTCCCACTTTAGAAAATTCATCACTGCACTACTCCTAAACCTGTAAGAATAATTTTAATACATTGGGTGAGTGAAAACTGCCCAATAAGGGGTCTCAAAAAGACCAAGAATTTATAAAACATTTCAGTAAATATACATACATAAAACGCATTTTCTCAACACTTGTACACATTTAGAAAATCAGAATTTTAAAAAATAATTATACTTGAAAAGTCATTGGGAATTCTCCTTTGAAAATATTTATTTTTCATGGGTTGTTCATAATAATTAGAAGACCATTTTTAAAATCCATACATAATTCCACTAATTATAACTTAGACTTACTAGCTCACTCCACATGACATCACTTTACTCACTAGTGCCAATATCGAAAACATTTTCTCACGGACCTGCCTTTCTCATCTCTATCCCAAAACATTTCCAAAGTGAATATTTATTATTAATTTCATCAAAATAATAAAATATTCATCATGTAATAAACATATTCGAAAAAGTTTCTAAAATAATTTTTGAGAGTATCCCATTCTAGAAAACCTTTTATTAATTAAGAAACACAATTTCTTGAAACATGGAATAAATGAATTAATGATCTAATAATGCTTGGAATGTCAAACATGTGAAAGATTATGGCCATACCTATTCATTCAAGACTTTTTAGGAGATGTATATTCTTGTTTGAACATAAAATAATAACTTCTTCCATATAAAATGATATGATTTATCTCATGAAAATGGGTAATCATGGTGAATAAAGTAGTTGAAAAACACATAGATCTTTAAAGACAGATTTGATTGTTGTTAAATACCATTTATTAATTCTAAATAAATGAGAAAGAATAAATATACATATGGTGTTCATACGTATGTGTATATGTATATATATATATATATGTGTGTGTGAGTATATTTTCAAATATAAATACATATATATATAATTAAAATAATAAACTATATATGTGTATATATGCAGGTATATACACATATATATGAAACATTTTTAAAAAGAAACTTGAAATCACACACTTACAATGATTAAATTTTAGAAAAAAAAATCCTTTAAATCAAGAAAACGTATCATACATGTATTTTGAAGTAGAAAGATACGATTTTACATAATTATATATATATATATATATTTGTTTTTTCTTGTAAATTAAATAATAAAAAATAAAAATACCCCTTACCAAATATAAGTTTAAAAAAAATTAAAACAAAACCCTTACCTGATAGAGAAAACTGATGTAGAGGAAAACACCTTTCTACTTAAGAACATGGACCAAAGGTGGCATAAGTATTTTTACCAAGGAGGGGGGCGGGCGTACTTCATGAGTCTCTCATATTTAATAAAATGAATGATTTTTAAGCTCCATAAATTGGATAAGACATTTTTTAGAAAACCAAATTAAACAAAGACTATGGGTCATCATTATTTATTATAATTATTATATATTATATTTATTGTTTTTTTTCTATATCTTTCCACGAGTCATCCAAGTTTCTCCCTCAATCAAATTTATACCCAATCACGCCACTTAAATTATTGTTATAATTTTAGTTTTTTTTAAAATATTCCATTTTTTGTTTATTATTATAAATCAATTATTAACTTAAATATTTTATTCATATTTAATTTATGTTTTCATCACTACTATATTTCTTCTTTTTTCTTAAATCATGACTCCCTTTTTATTAGTCATCTTGTCCCCCAATTTACCCTTTTCCTTTGTTCCATAATTGGCCATGTATCTATAATTTTCATTGTTTTTTAAATTCAACAATACCTCATTATATCATTTCAGATTTTAAATTTTTTTTAAACACTTCTTATTTTTTTCTTTTAATATTTTTTTTTTTCATCATTTAGCTTAGGAATTTAAAATATAATGTAAAATATTTTATTTGAACAAACACCATTATGGAATTATATATATATATATGCATTTTATTTTATTTTCAAACATATATATAATGTCTGTTTTTTATATTAAAATAAAATAAAATAAAACTTATATTTAAAATAATAAAACTATATTTATATTTATAATCATATAATTATATATATACATTCAGACAAAAAGTGTATCTTTTATACATGTTTAAATTCATTATATATATATATATATATCATTTTAACATTTTTAAATATATATATATATAATTATAATTATTTTTTTAATAAATAATTCAAATCGAATTTTTTTATTAAAAACATAAATATAATGTTCTTTTTTTACAATATAATAATTATATATATTTTTTATTAATAAATTTTATTTAAAAAAACATAATATATCTCATATATTTATAAAATATATTATCTTAAGAATAATAATAAAAATTTTCAAAAGAAAAGTTTTACCCTAAATTAATATTTTTATCATTAAAATATTATATTAAATAATTTTTTCTCATAAAAATAAAATCTATTTTACAAAAAAATATTTAAAATACTTATTTTAAAATATTAATTTAAATAAAAAACTTTTTTATATAAATAATTTGTATAATTAATAATAAGTATTGTAAATCATTAATTAAAACACTTGATTTCAAATATTATTTTCAAGGAAAATTATCTCAAAATATTATTAGTTGGTTTCAATTATAAATAAAACCATTCAATAAAATATGATTATAACAAAACTATGTGTAGATTTTATGGGCTTCTAAATTATTCCCCCCTCAAAATAGTTGCACCCTCTTAATTCATTTCTACACATGGGGAAAATAATTTTAAAGAGATGAAATATTTAAAAATTATTAATTTCATTATAATTTTCCAAAATTATCTAGACCGTTCCTATGATACCAACTGTGATGACCCAAACCCGTAATTAGGGTTCAACCCTTATAAATTATGTGTACTTTTTCTTTTTTATAAAAGAACCTTGAATTAATACACAAAATTTATTGCAATAGAGGATCTTTTACCAGACCAGGTTTTGGAGAATTAGAATCTATAATTACATTCAAATATAATTATATATAACATAGAAATCATTAAACAATGAATCATCAGTGTATTTCTCCCACTTTAGAATATTCATCGTAGCAAGACTTCTAAACCTGTAAGAATAATTTTAATACATAGGGTGAGAAAAAAATTCCCAGTAAGGGTTTCAAAACAACAAATAATTTTTAAAACATTTAATTATATATAAAAACTTAAAAACACATATTATCAACACTTGTATACAATTAGAAAATCGGTGTTTCACTTAATCATTACACTTGAAAAGACATTCGGGATTCTCCTTTGAAAATATTAAATTTTCATGGGTCATTATTAATACTTAGAAGACCATGTCTAAAATCTGTATATAAGGGCACTAGTTATTACATAGACTTATGGGTTCACTCCATGTAATGTAACTTAATTCACAATTTCCAATTTTGAAAACATTTTCCCATAGACTTTCCTTTCTCATATCTGTCCCAAAACATTTCCAAAGTACTTACATAGTATTAATTCTAAAAAAATAATGTAATCTTTATCTTTTCGTCAACATATTCTCAAAATTTTCTAAAATCATTTTAGAGTGAATCCATTTCTTAAAAACATTTTATTAATTAAGAATCATAATTTCTTGAAACATGGATTAGATGCATGCATGATCTCATAATGCTTGGAATGTCCCACAAGAGCTAGATGATAAAAATAATTATTCATGCATGACTCTTTACAAGATGAATTTTGTAACACCCCAAGCTTCTACGGTACGTTTCCCTTCGAATAATGCGATAGCGTGTGTTGTACGCAACCTCGAGTTCTAACACACACCACAACTAATTAAACTAGCCGTTGTGAATAGTAATACCTACTTTTTGAAATAATATATATTCTATATTTCAAAATGGACTTCATTTTTGGATTCGGAATATCAAAATTAGCCTAGGGTGAAATTTTGGTACATTTCGGATAACTTTCATATTTTGATGAATAGTGAAAATTTCTAAATTTTAATTAAAAACAACTTTTTTAATCAAAATAATTAATAGTGATAAATTATGAATTTGAGTGGTTTTAAAGTATATTTAGAATATATTTTTACCATTCAATTTAATGTTTATCATTGGACATAATTTAACAATTAAACCAAACATAAACAAGTGTCAATCTTTTGATAGTTATTATCTCTTAAAAACACGCTTTTTGTTTTGACAGCGAGAATTAATTTTAAATTAATTTCTGCCACTTCTGTGTTTTGAATTTAGGAAAATGGATTCCATATTTGGAATCAGGATGTTCAAATTGTGTAAATAGGTAACTTTTATTTTTAGACATTTTGAATAGTTACTGTGGTAAATATTTTATTTACCATGGTTAAAGGGTAAATCCGGTAAATAAGGGTTAAACAAATAATATTATAATAATAAAAAATTACCCTAAAACGTGTCCTAACCTTATTGGTGGATACATACCCGACCATGGGCATCCTTTGGTCAATTTGGGGACCCCTTGGAGCCACTTGTATGTGGTAGGGACACTTTATATTAATAAAGTTAAAATAAAAATAAAAATGGCATAAGCTTACATCTTTTAGAAGAACAATTTTTACATAGGGTTATACATGTTGGATTTTCGATTATAAATATTCATTAGAAATATAAAAAGATTTCCTACATAATGATATTTTATTTATAATTTTTAGACATTATATAGTTTATTTTATTTATGACACAATGATGATGCAGTAATTACTAAAATAGTGAAAAATAAAAATAATTGATCTTATAAATACCCAAATAATTATAATATGAAACTTTTAATGAATTAAACTAATTTTCTATGATAATATGATATATTAGGATTGATTTAATTGACTTTGTTCGAAGTAATCAATCTGTTAGGAGTTTCACAAAAATCAACTATTGAATAGTGTCAAAATTGACATAAAAGAGTTCTTAAAACAAATATTATATTATTAATTGATATTAAATTCCTAAAAATCTAAGGTTCGGCCAAGAGACTTATATTATGATAGGTTCCTCATTAATGGACCACTTGGGGGTCGCTTGGATGTATATAGTAAGTTTATTAATCATATTATATAAAAATACAAAGAGACATTGTAAAAGTGAAACTAATTAACTTAGAGTTAATACTTAAAGATAAGGTTAATATAAGTACCCAAACCTGTCTAAATTCTATTGGATGAGTTGTTTTCGACCTATCCACACCTCATCCTTTGAATATTCAACTTTGGAGCCTTTGTAAACCGAATATGAATTTATTATAAATTAATATTTCTAACTTTTCCAAAGGTGCCCCTCACCCCTCTTATAAAAGGGCACTCCTCCTTCTCATTTCTTCACACCTTCAAAGCCTTTTGGTTCGGCCAAACTCTGCCCAAATACTCTCCCAACATCCCTCACTACAACCTAGAGGCCTTAGTTTGATCAGAAAGCCAACCTAAGGAGCCCTTTTGATCAAATCAAAAGGAAGAACCCGAAGAAGAGGTAATGATTTCACCACCCTTTTCTAAGTTCATTTCTTCTTCCACTTCTTCTTCCTTTGTTCTTACCATTCTGAAATAAAAACTCCAGTATCTCACATATACTGTGATGTTATTATAAATATGGTACAATCATATTCAGTATTCTATCCACCCTTTGAATAACATGTCACCATACGTGCGTACGTACGGCTTACCGTCTCCACGTCGTGGTGTAATTGTTATTCAATATAATATTATTTGGATGGGTATAATAATGATGTGTAACTCATGTAAATAATAAATATAACATGTTAATGATTCTGTATATATTATATACCATCCATTTATATATTATTTTAATATCAAAAGAATGATATTTTCGCTCGTGCGTACGTACGGACTACCGTCTCCACGAACGCGATGAGATTCATTCTCCATCGTATCCATTCAAGTATAATTATCATTTGATGATTTAAAAATGATGTTTAAGGACTGTATATCATTCTGGATATGAATAAGATACAACAACCATGGCTTATGTAACAAAACATATAAAAGAAAATGAGTAAGTTAACTCCCGAAACGACGATAATTCTAAGATATTATTAACAAATCAATGTTAAAAGATCATATATGATATCATATTAAAATATATGATTCTTGTATAATTTAATAACAACTATTTCACCATTATACAGGAGGTTAACCTACCCCAACCAAGGAAAAGTACAAGGTAAGGGTTATTTCACAATCTCTTCATTATCCGAGGTTGTATTATACGTAATAATCTACTGGGATCTCTTTATCATCCACATCCATGTTTCTTTGAAATGTATTTCAAAACATTTTTACTATTTACAAGAATATGGGTTAAAGTCATTTATACCCTTGTTTGAATTTTTATAAGAGGTTTATAAAGGAATCTTTCCGTCGTTTTCAAAACAAGGTCCTTTTTAACCTTTTCGACTGAATTGAGGTAAGAATGTTTTTTTTAACTTATACGGCGGGTGCGGTTATTTTCCGCCGTTATAAAATCGTCAAAGCTTTCCATACAAGATTATAAGAATATTTTCAAAGAAAATGTTTTATTTTATATGGATCTTAAATGATTTCAAAATAAAAGGAGATACTTCTTTAAAAAGAATGTTGATTTCATCTATGTCAACATCCTTTTATGGATTTTAAGATTATTTGAAGTTGATTTATTATGATACAAAACTTCTATATTGTATTGAAGGTTTTGTGATATGTTTGACTGTGGATGTGCTATTTTTATACCATTCATAGTTTATGGTGAAATTATTGACATTTCGTATGCTAGTTTTAATACGAATGTTTATGTTATGTTTAAACCTTTTCATATGGGAATGCATTGGACTTAATAAGTGACGGGTGGAGCCCGCTATAGCTCCTCGATGCATCGGTAGGTCTCATGAGACAAACTAGTGTCTTGGCACAAGGCCTTGACAAAATCTTATTTGTAGTCTTGGCACGAGGCCTTGGCTATGTGGTTATGATAGTCTGGCATTATGCATTCCAACATTATGAAAGTGGTTATTTATTTTTGCATGTGATTATTCGATTAGTGGAATATCCATGTGAATAAGTAAATGGAATTATTTCATTTTATTTATGCCATACCATGTTGAAAGTTCATGTTTAAAAGGCTTTTGTTTTAGTTATACATTGCCTTAAATGTTTATTCTTATTGATGAAAGTTTCCGCTATATTGTTATCCTTACTGGGCATTTGAGCTCACCCCTTTTCTATGTTTTATTTTTCCCAGGAAGTGAAGATGTAAGTTATGAATGACCTGCAGGGATATTATGAGGGGATTGTAGTGTGGACTGTGGAAACATTATGTTGTTGTAGTAGTTTTTGATTTTATGATGTAATGTAAAACTTATGAATATATCTAGTGTTTCCAAGGCTACTAAACCAATCGGTCTTTCGAGATTTGATCTTTCTTGTGATCATGCTAATGTTACGAAGTAATGCACCGACTCTGGGTAGCTGGGGTCGGGGCGTTACAGTTGGTATCAGAGGAAGTTTAGTACAAACCTTGGAAGCTATATTTAGATAAACTCTGATTAGAGCACGTAGACCTAAGATGAACTTTGAGGATTAGTATAGAAGAACTTCCTAGAATTTTGGTATTGTAGAGACTTTGTGAGTTTTGCGAGCAATACATCCCTGTCTGGATACGAGCAGGTAGAGGCGGCTCTGGCACAGATGTACCTAGGGGTAAAACCCGAAAACACCGCTTTGAGCTAGACTCGAACGGGAACTGGTGCACGACAACGGGCCTTGCTGCACTCTTGGTTACGACACTCCCGGGGGATATGCTTAGGATAACTCTCACTTTCTTTACAAATCATTATGAAGGGTTTATGAGTATATACTTCCTCAAAGAAAACATATTTATGATTATGGATTATATCCATAGATAGTTCAATTTATGTTTAGTGTTTTATAAGTATGGGATTATGTATTTTGATGCATAAACTGATCTAGTTTATGCCATTTTTTTTAGAAATGGCGCCTAGTGGAAGAAATGGAAACCGTATCAATGCACGCACTCCATGTAGGGATTGCCCTCCTGCTCAAGATAATTATAGTGGGGCTGGTGATGCAACTGGTGCTGATCAGCGAATCACCGTACTGGGACAACTTACTCAGGTTATGAATAATAACCTTACCCGTATGGAGCACCCTGATCCGCAGCGTGGAGGATCAATGTTAGATCGATTCATGAGACAACAACCACCAACGTTCAATGGAAGTACAAATCCCTTAGTAGCTGAGCAATGGATATTTTCCCTAGAGAAAATATTTCAGGCTTTGGGGAGTAGTGAAAGGGAAAAAGTTACCATGGCAGTTTACCGCCTCACTGGAGATGCTGATCAATGGTGGTCATTGATTCAAAATATGAAGGAAGATGATGAAGTATCAAATATGGAATGGAGGGAGTTCAAAGATCTGTTTTTAGAAAAATACTTTCCTCGCGACCATCGAGCAGATATGGAAAGACAATTTCTAAGTCTGAGACAAAAGGAGGATGAGAATATCACAAAGTATGAGGCTAACTTTACAAGATTAGCGAGGTACGCTGGTGATTATATTCGCAACCCAAGAAGTAAGATCGATCGTTTCTTTGATGGGTTAAAACCATTTCTCCGTCGAGCATTAGTCTCACAATCCTTTTCATCATACGAAGACATTGTCTCATGTGCTATCAAGACCGAAAAGGAATTCTCTAGTCTTATGACTTTAAAGCAAAGCAAGAGAAGAAGAGACCTGCTGATCAATCTGGGAATGGAAATAAGGGGAAGAAGGGAAAGGTTGAATATCCATCTTGTGGTAAGTGCGGGAAGAAACACCCCAGTGCTTGCCTGAAGGGAATGGGAGTCTGTTACAAGTGTGGTGAAAAAGGCCACCAAGCTCATGATTGCAAGGGGAAGAAGGAAGCTACCAACGTTCAGTGCTACAATTGCAGGGAGATGGGGCATTATGCAAATGCATGTCCTAAGCGTCAGGAGAACTTACCTCAGAAAAGGCCAAGGGATCAAGGCCAGGCTTATGCTATCACTACTGCTGAGGTAGAAACTCCGAAAGACGTGGTGGCAGGTAATTTAATGGTTTCCTCAAGTTTAGCAAATGCATTATTTGATTCTGGATCATCGCATTGTTTCATATCTTCCCAGTTTGCTAAGAAAATTAGATATTTCCAATTTGATTTAATAAGGGAGTTGTCAGTTAAAACTCCTAAGGGAAGTATCGCTGCAACAAAGTTTTGTGAATCAGTCCCCATTAGAGCACATAAATTTTCTTTATCTGCTGATTTCATCGTCATACCTATGATTGAGTTTGATATAATCCTCGGTATGGACTGGCTTTCGGACTATGATGCGAAGATTTATTGTAAGAAGAAAGAGGTTACGATTCTTGATGATAATGATAAGGAACACCTTATTTTTAGAGCAGAATCGTCACCACCTAATTCTTATTTAGACCCACCCCCAGTAGCTCAACTTAATTCAATTATTGGGGAGGAAGAGAATGAAGTAACTATCGGTGAGGAAAGGAATGTTCAAATAGAGGATGTACCTGTTGTGAAAGAATTTGTAGATGTATTTCCGGAAGATTTACCTGGACATCCTCCAGAACGAGAAGTTGAGTTTTCCATTGATTTGATTCCTGGATCAAGGCCTATATCAAAGACCCCTTATAGAATGGCCACTGTAGAGTTAGTCGAACTAAAGAAACAACTAGAGGAATTGAGTAATAAGGGATTTATTCGCCCTAGTGTTTCTCCATGGGGAGCCCCTGTTCTTTTTGTTAAAAAGAAAGATGGATCTATGAGGTTATGTATCTACTACAGGGAGATCAATGCTATAACGATAAAGAACAAGTATCCCCTACCTCGTATTGATGATTTATTTGACCAACTGCATGGAGCTCAATACTTTTCAAAGATTGACCTTCGATCTGGATACCATCAGTTGTGTGTGAAGAAGGAAGACATTCCGAAAACAGCATTTCGAACCAGGTACGGGCATTACGAGTTTACTGTAATGCCATTTGGATTGACTAATGCACCCTCTGTATACATGGATCTGATGAATAGAGTCTTCAAGGAGTATCTCGATGAATTTGTGGTGGTATTTATTGATGATATCTTGGTATACTCCAAAACCTACGAAGATCATGAAAATCACTTGCGCATTATCTTGAAGACTCTGAGGAGGCATGAATTATATGGGAAGTTTAGCAAGTGTGAATTCTGGCTTCAGGAGATTTCTTTTCTTGGCCATATTGTCTCTAAAGATGGAATCTCTGTTGATCCTTCTAAGACCAAGGCAATCCAAGAATGGCCAGCACCTACGAGTATAACTGAGGTACGTAGTTTTATTGGTTTGGTAGGTTATTATCGACGTTTCGTCCAGAATTTTGCCCGATTGGCTAACCCATTAACGAAGCTCACACGTAAAGGGGTTAAATTTGTTTGGACAAAAGAGTGTGAAGAATGTTTCGAAGAACTGAAGAGAAGATTAGTCAATGCTCCTATATTGACTCTACCATCGGGGAATGATGGGTTCGTTATTTATAGTGATGCATCAAAGAAAGGACTTGGCTGTGTCCTTATGCAGAATGATAGAGTTATTGCCTATGCATCACGACAGTTGAAAATTCATGAAAAAAACTATCCTACTCATGATCTTGAGTTAGCAGCTGTGATCTTTGCTTTGAAGATATGGAGGCACTACCTCTATGGTGAAAAATGTGAGATTTATACTGATCACAAGAGTTTGAAGTATATTTTCTCACAAAAAGAACTCAACATGAGGCAAAGGAGATGGCTTGAATTACTCAAGGATTATGATTGTACGATACACTACCACCCGGGGAAGGCAAACAAGGTGGCAGATGCTTTGAGTAGAAAAGACCATGGAGTTTTGAACAATATGAGAATTGAAAGGGATCCAATTTTCATGGATCTAGTGAAAATGGACATGGGAATAACCAGGGAAGGTGAAACATCAATGCTTTTTCAAATGGTTGCCAAACCATCTTTACTAGAAAGGATTAAGAGTTCTCAGACTGATGATGAAGAATTCCAAAAGAAGATTAAAGCTGTGAATGATGGGAGATTGAGAGACTTTGCGTATGAAGGTGGAATTTTGAAATTCGGGAAGAGACTTTGTGTTCCCAATATACCTGATCTAAAAAGGGAATTGCTGGATGATGCTCATAGTTCCAATTTCTCTATACACCCTGGGAGCACCAAAATGTATAGAGATTTGAAGGAACATTTTTGGTGGGACAACATGAAGAGGGAGATTGCTGATTTTGTGTCAAGGTGTATGGTTTGTCAACAAGTGAAAGCTGGAAGGCAACATCCTGGAGGAGTCATGCAACCTCTTCCCATACCGGAGTGGAAATGGGACAATGTTACAATGGACTTTGTCATGGGGCTACCAAAGACTCCTAGAAGGAACGATGCAATATGGGTTATTGTTGATCGTCTTACCAAGTCAGCACATTTTCTTGCTATAAGAGAAGATCTACCCCTGGAACGTCTAGCAAGACTATACATTAATGAAGTTGTGAGACTTCATGGAGTTCCCCTATCGATTGTTTCTGATCGTGATCCCCGTTTTACTTCAAGATTTTGGAAAAGTCTTCAGAAATCCCTGGATACTGAACTTCATTTGAGCACTGCTTACCACCCTCAGACAGACGGACAATCAGAACGGACTATTCAGACCTTAGAAGACATGTTGAGATCTTGCTCACTTGATTTTCAGGGTATGTGGGATCAATATTTACCTCTGGTAGAATTTTCCTATAACAATAGCTTCCATTCGAGTATACAAATGGCACCATATGAAGCGTTATGCGGAAAGAGATGTCGTACACCAACCTGTTGGGATGACGTTGGTGAAAGAAAACTTGTAGGCCCAGAACTGGTGGAGGAAACGGTGGAAAAGGTGAAGGTAATCCAAAATCACATCAAAGCAGCTCAAAGTAGGCAGAAGAGCTATGCCGATAATCGAAGGAAGGATTTGGAATTTCAAGTCGGTGATCATGTTTTCCTAAAGGTATCTCCGTGGAAGGGAGTCATACGTTTTGGTAAGAAAGGTAAATTGAGTCCCAGGTACATCGGACCTTTCGAAATTCTAGAACGAATTGGGGCTGTAGCTTACCGATTGGCAATGCCGCCAAGTCTCTCCAAAGTTCACGATGTGTTCCACGTATCTCTGTTGAGAAAATACATGCCTGACCCAACGCATGTACTCACCTATGAGGAATTAGAACTGGAACCCGATCTGTCTTATTGCGAAGAGCCCGTCAGGATTCTTGATACAAGAGAACAAGTACTGAGAAACCGGACGACGCGTCTGGTAAAAGTTTTGTGGAGAAATCATAAAATGGAAGAGGCAACGTGGGAACCCGAGGAACTTATGATGAAGAACCACCCGAGTCTTTTTATGCAGTAATACCCTAGAAATTGCGAGGACGCAATTATTTGAAGGAGGGGAGAATGTAACACCCCAAGCTTCTATGGTACGTTTCCCTTCGAATAATGCGATAGCGTGTGTTGTACGCAACCTCGAGTTCTAACACACACCACAACTAATTAAACTAGCCGTTGTGAATAGTAATACCTACTTTTTGAAATCATATATATTCTATATTTCAAAATGGACTTCATTTTTGGATTCGGAATATCAAAATTAGCCTAGGGTGAAATTTTGGTACATTTCGGATAACTTTCATATTTTGATGAATAGTGAAAATTTCTAAATTTTAATTAAAAACAACTTTTTTAATCAAAATAATTAATAGTGATAAATTATGAATTTGAGTGGTTTTAAAGTATATTTAGAATATATTTTTACCATTCAATTTAATGTTTATCATTGGACATAATTTTACAATTAAACCGAACATAAACAAGTGTCAATCTTTTGATAGTTATTATCTCTTAAAAACACGCTTTTTGTTTTGACAGCGGGAATTAATTTTAAATTAATTTCTGCCACTTCTGTGTTTTGAATTTAGGAAAATGGATTCCATATTTGGAATCAGGATGTTCAAATTGTGTAAATAGGTAACTTTTATTTTTAGACATTTTGAATAGTTACTGTGGTAAATATTTTATTTACCATGGTTAAAGGGTAAATCCGGTAAATAAGGGTTAAACAAATAATATTATAATAATAAAAAATTACCCTAAAACGTGTCCTAACCTTATTGGTGGACACATACCCGACCATGGGCATCCTTTGGTCAATTTGGGGACCCCTTGGAGCCACTTGTATGTGGTAGGGACACTTTATATTAATAAAGTTAAAATAAAAATAAAAATGGCATAAGCTTACATCTTTTAGAAGAACAATTTTTACATAGGGTTATACATGTTGGATTTTCGATTATAAATATTCATTAGAAATATAAAAAGATTTCCTACATAATGATATTTTATTTATAATTTTTAGACATTATATAATTTATTTTATTTATGACACAATGATGATGCAGTAATTACTAAAATAGTGAAAAATAAAAATAATTGATCTTATAAATACCCAAATAATTATAATATGAAACTTTTAATGAATTAAACTAATTTTCTATGATAATATGATATATTAGGATTGATTTAATTGACTTTGTTCGAAGTAATCAATCTGTTAGGAGTTTCACAAAAATCAACTATTGAATAGTGTCAAAATTGACATAAAAGAGTTCTTAAAACAAATATTATATTATTAATTGATATTAAATTCCTAAAAATCTAAGGTTCGGCCAAGAGACTTATATTATGATAGGTTCCTCATTAATGGACCACTTGGGGGTCGCTTGGATGTATATAGTAAGTTTATTAATCATATTATATAAAAATACAAAGAGACATTGTAAAAGTGAAACTAATTAACTTAGAGTTAATACTTAAAGATAAGGTTAATATAAGTACCCAAACCTGTCTAAATTCTATTGGATGAGTTGTTTTCGACCTATCCACACCTCATCCTTTGAATATTCAACTTTTGAGCCTTTGTAAACCGAATATGAATTTATTATAAATTAATATTTCTAACTTTTCCAAAGGTGCCCCTCACCCCTCTTATAAAAGGGCACTCCTCCTTCTCATTTCTTCACACCTTCAAAGCCTTTTGGTTCGGCCAAACTCTGCCCAAATACTCTCCCAACATCCCTCACTACAACCTAGAGGCCTTAGTTTGATCAGAAAGCCAACCTAAGGAGCCCTTTTGATCAAATCAAAAGGAAGAACCCGAAGAAGAGGTAATGATTTCACCACCCTTTTCTAAGTTCATTTCTTCTTCCACTTCTTCTTCCTTTGTTCTTACCATTCTGAAATAAAAACTCCAGTATCTCACATATACTGTGATGTTATTATAAATATGGTACAATCATATTCAGTATTCTATCCACCCTTTGAATAACATGTCACCATACGTGCGTACGTACGGCTTACCGTCTCCACGTCGTGGTGTAATTGTTATTCAATATAATATTATTTGGATGGGTATAATAATGATGTGTAACTCATGTAAATAATAAATATAACATGTTAATGATTCTGTATATATTATATACCATCCATTTATATATTATTTTAATATCAAAAGAATGATATTTTCGCTCGTGCGTACGTACGGACTACCGTCTCCACGAACGCGATGAGATTCATTCTCCATCGTATCCATTCAAGTATAATTATCATTTGATGATTTAAAAATGATGTTTAAGGACTGTATATCATTCTGGATATGAATAAGATACAACAACCATGGCTTATGTAACAAAAAATATAAAAGAAAATGAGTAAGTTAACTCCCGAAACGACGATAATTCTAAGATATTATTAACAAATCAATGTTAAAAGATCATATATGATATCATATTAAAATATATGATTCTTGTATAATTTAATAACAACTATTTCACCATTATACAGGAGGTTAACCTACCCCAACCAAGGAAAAGTACAAGGTAAGGGTTATTTCACAATCTCTTCATTATCCGAGGTTGTATTATACGTAATAATCTACTGGGATCTCTTTATCATCCACATCCATGTTTCTTTGAAATGTATTTCAAAACATTTTTACTATTTACAAGAATATGGGTTAAAGTCATTTATACCCTTGTTTGACTTTTTATAAGAGGTTTATAAAGGAATCTTTCCGTCGTTTTCAAAACAAGGTCCTTTTTAACCTTTTCGACTGAATTGAGGTAAGAATGTTTTTTTTAACTTATACGGCGGGTGCGGTTATTTTCCGCCGTTATAAAATCGTCAAAGCTTTCCATACAAGATTATAAGAATATTTTCAAAGAAAATGTTTTATTTTATATGGATCTTAAATGATTTCAAAATAAAAGGAGATACTTCTTTAAAAAGAATGTTGATTTCATCTATGTCAACATCCTTTGATGGATTTTAAGATTATTTGAAGTTGATTTATTATGATACAAAACTTCTATATTGTATTGAAGGTTTTGTGATATGTTTGACTGTGGATGTGCTATTTTTATACCATTCATAGTTTATGGTGAAATTATTGACATTTCGTATGCTAGTTTTAATACGAATGTTTATGTTATGTTTAAACCTTTTCATATGGGAATGCATTGGACTTAATAAGTGACGGGTGGAGCCCGCTATAGCTCCTCGATGCATCGGTAGGTCTCATGAGACAAACTAGTGTCTTGGCACAAGGCCTTGACAAAATCTTATTTGTAGTCTTGGCACGAGGCCTTGGCTATGTGGTTATGATAGTCTGGCATTATGCATTCCAACATTATGAAAGTGGTTATTTATTTTTGCATGTGATTATTCGATTAGTGGAATATCCATATGAATAAGTAAATGGCATTATTTCATTTTATTTATGCCATACCATGTTGAAAGTTCATGTTTAAAAGGCTTTTGTTTTAGTTATACATTGCCTTAAATGTTTATTCTTATTGATGAAAGTTTCCGCTATATTGTTATCCTTACTGGGCATTTGAGCTCACCCCTTTTCTATGTTTTATTTTTCCCAGGAAGTGAAGATGTAAGTTATGAATGACCTGCAGGGATATTATGAGGGGATTGTAGTGTGGACTGTGGAAACATTATGTTGTTGTAGTAGTTTTTGATTTTATGATGTAATGTAAAACTTATGAATATATCTAGTGTTTCCAAGGCTACTAAACCAATCGGTCTTTCGAGATTTGATCTTTCTTGTGATCATGCCAATGTTACGAAGTAATGCACCGACTCTGGGTAGCTGGGGTCGGGGCGTTACAAATTTTCATTTTTTAACATAAAATAATAACTTTTTCTACATAAAATGGTAAGATTTATCACATGAAAAGTGGTAATCATGGTGAATAAAAGAGTTTAAATACACATAGATCTTTAAAAAAATATCGTTGTTAAATACCATTTATAACTTCTAAATAAATGATAAAGAATAACTATACTTATGGAATTCATATGTATATTCATATATATATATATATATATATATATACTGAAAATATTAAACTAAATGTGTTAGTATATGCATGTATATACTCATATATATGATTTTTAGAGGAAACTAAAATCACACCATTACAATGATAATATTTTAGAAAACAAATACTTTAAATTTTGAAATGTTATCATACATGTGTTTTGAGAAAGAAAGATATGATCTTACATAATTATATATATTTATATTTATTTCCTTGCAATGTAAATAATCAAAAATAAATTAAACACTTAAAAATATATGATTAAAGAAAAAATTTGAAGACCAACCCCTTAATTGATAAAGGAAACTGAAGTGGAGGAAAACATCTATCTACATAAGACCTTGAACTAAAAGAGGCTCATGTATTTTAACCAAGGAGGAGGGGAACTCAGTGAGTCACTCATATTTAAAAAAAATCATGATTCTTAATCTCCTCAAAGAAGAAGAGCCATTTTAAAAAAACAAAAGTAAATAAAGACTCTCAGTCAACATTGATCATTATAATTATAAGATATTATATTTATTGTTTTTTTCTATCTCATCCCTTGGGTTATCAAAGTTTCTCCCTCAATCATGTTTCTCTCCTTTCACGCCACTTACATTATTATCACCATTTTATTTTTTTAAAAAAATTTATTCCATTTTTTGTTTATTATTATAAATCAATAATTAACTTAAATATTATATTCTTATTTCATTTATGTTGTCATCATTACTATATTTCTTCTTTTTTTCCTAAATCATGACTCTATTTTTATTAGTGAAGTTTTCACACACTTTACCCTTTTCTTTTGCTCCATGATTGGCCACGTATCTCTACTTTTTTTCAATACAACGATGCCTCATTATATCATTTCAAATTTTAACATTTTATTTTTTTAAACACATCACATTTTTTCCTTTTATTAATATAATATTTTTTTCCTCAATTAGCTTGGATTTTTTATATATACTGTAACACATTTTATTTAAATGAAAACCATTATATCGTTATATATATATATATACGTTTTAATTCTTAAAAAACATATATATGAATTGTTTTTTATATTAAAATAAAATTTAATACAACATATATGTAAAATAATTAAACTTATATATAAAATAATAAAACTGTAATTATATTTATAATCACAAATATATATATATATACAAAAAAACAAAATTGTAACTTTTATACATGTTTAAATTCATTATATATATATAAATATCATTTTATAATTCTTATATATATATATATATATATATATATTTAATAATTAAAAAAATATTTTTTATTTAAAACATAAATATAATGTGCATTTTTCATAATATAAAAATAATATACATTTATATTTTAATAATTTTATTTAAAAAAACATAATACATATCACATATTTATAAAATATATTATCATAAGAATAATAATAACAATTTTCAAAAGATAAGTTTTACCCTTAATTAATATGATTATCATTAAATTATTCTATTAAATATTTTTTAAGATAAAAATAAATTATTTTTTGCAAAAAAAAATAGTTATTTAAAAATATTATATTATAAAAAATATATATATATAAAATATGTATAATTAATTATAAGTATTGTAAATAATTAATTAAAACACTTG
The DNA here is from genome assembly GCA_963277665.1 of Viscum album. Lineage (NCBI taxonomy): Eukaryota > Viridiplantae > Streptophyta > Magnoliopsida > Santalales > Viscaceae > Viscum > Viscum album. Next base: position 847,827,982 of record OY728160.1, on the reverse strand, counting down.
ATTTCAAATAATATTTTCAAAGAAAATTGTTTCAAAATATTATAAGTTGGTTTTAATTATAAATAAAACCATTAAATAAAATATATTTATAATAAAACTATGTTTTTTTGTTGTTAAATTATTACACCATCAAAATAACTGTGTCATCATAATTAATTTTTACACCCAGGGGAAATAGTTTAAAAAAAGGCATATTTGAAAATTATTAATTTTGTTCTAATTTTCCCAAATTATCTAGACTGTGCCTTAGATACCAACTGTGGGGACCAAAACCCGTAACCAAGGTTTATCCCTTAGAAATGTTTTTTAATTTTTTTATAAAAGAAACTTGAATAAATACACAGTATTTACTACAATAGAGTATATTTTAACGTAATAGTTTTTAGAGAATTATAATCTAGGACTACATTCAAATACAATTATACAAAACGTAGACATCATTAAACAATGAATCATCAGTAAAATGCTCCCACTTTAGAAAATTCAACAGAGCATGACTATTAAACCCAAAAGAATAATTTTAATACATAGAGTGAGAAAAAAAATACCCATTAATGGGTTTCAAAACAACTAATAATGTTTAAAAAATTTCAATAAATACACATAATTAAAAACACATTTTCTCAACACTTTTATGCATTTAAAAAATCAATATTTTATAAAATAATTATTCTTGAAAGGATGTTGTGAATCCTACCTTAAAAATATTAATTTTCCATGGGTCGTTAAAATTACTTGTAGAAAATGACTCAAAATCCATACATAAGGCTAATAGTTATAACTTAGACTCACATGTTCACTCTCAGTAACGTCACTTAATTCACCAGTGCCAATTTTGAAAACATTTTCCCATGGAATTGTCTTTATCATATCAATCCCATAACATTTCCAAATTACTTATATAGTGTTAAATCTTTCAAAAGAATATAATCTTTCTCATTTCATCAACATGTACTCAGAACATTCTAAAACCATTTTAGGGAGAATCTCATAATTAAAAATATTTTATTTACTAAGAACCATCATTTCTTGAAACATGGATTAATGTGTACATGATCTCATAATTATTGGAATGTCACACATGAGATTGATAATAACCATACTTGTTCGTTAATGACTTGTTAGGAGATGCAGATGCAATTTTGAACATAAAATAATAACTTGTTCCACATAAAATGATATTATTTATCACATGAAAATGGATAATCATGGTGAATAAAGGTGTTTAAATACACATATATATTTAAACACAAATAATTTTTTTGTTAAATATCATTTATAACTTATAAATAAATGTGAACGAATAACTACACTTACGGTGTTCATACATACATGCATATATATATGTGTGTGTGTGTGTGTGTGTACATATATGGATACGTATATATATATATATATATATATACATACTGAAAATATTATACTATATATGTCTATATACACATGTATACAAACATATATATAAAAGTTTTTTAAAAATGAACATAAAAACACACCCTTAAAATGATATGATTTTAAAAAATAAATCCTTTAAATCAAGAAAACTAATCATATGAGAATTTTGAAATAGATAGACACTATCTTACATAATTATATATATATATATATATATGTATGTATATGTATTTCCTTTCAAAGTAAATAATCAAAAATAAATATAATCCTTAGAAAATATAATTTTAAAGACAAAATTTTCAAACAAAACCCTTACTTGATAGAGAAAACTAAATTGGAGGAAAATGTCTTTCATCATAAGACCTTGAACTAAAGGTGGCTAGGGTATTTTAACCAAGGAAGAGGGGTACTTCGTGAGTCTCTTATATTTTGAAAAAAAAATCAAGAGCAGTAATCTCTTCAAAGAAGCTAAGAAATTTCAAAAAAAAACAAAAGCAAACAATGACTTTGGGTCAACATTGATCATTAAAATTATAATATATTATTTTTATTTTTTTTTTCTATCTCTTCCCATGGTTCATCAATGTTTCTCCCTCTATCAGGATTCTCTACTGTCACTCCACTTACATTGTTATTATCATTTAATTTTGTTTGAATGTTTTATTCCCATTTTTAATTATTATTAGAAATCATTAATTAACATTAATATTGTATTCATATTTTATCTATGTTGTCAACATTACTATATTTCTTCTTTATTCCAAAATCATGACTCCCTTTTTATTAGTTAAGTTATCAACCACTTTACCCTTTTCCATTGTTCTATAACTACCCATGTACCTCTACTTTTTTTTTCAATTCAATAATGCCTCATTATATCATTTAAAATTTTAATATTTTGTGTTTTTTTAAAACTTAGCATTTTTGTCTTTTATTATTATTATATTTTATTTCATCAATTATCTTAGCAGTTTTATATATAATGTAACACATTTTACTGAAACAGAAACTGTTATATCATTATATATATATATATATATATATAATTTTAAAAAATAAATATAAAGTGTGTGATTTAATATTAAAATAAAAATATATATAAAATAACAAAATGATATTTATATTTGCAATCATATAATTATATATATACATTAAAATAATAGGTGTAAATTTTATACATGTTTAAATCTAGTTTATAAATATAAATCATTTTAGCGTTTTTAAATATAAATATATATATATATATATATAACTCTTTTTTTAAAAAATAATTCAAATCCTTTTTTTATTTAAAATATAAATATAAAGTGTTTTTACTAATAATATAATTATTATATATATTTATAATTTATAAATTATAAAAAACCAAAACATAATATATCTCATATATTTATAAAATATTTATACCTTAAGAATAATAATAATAATTTTCAAAAAAAAATTTCCCTTAATTAATATTATTATCATTAAATTATTCTATTAAATAACTTTTGGGATAAAAATAAATTATTTTTTACAAAAAAAAAAGTTATGTTAAAATATTCTTTTAAAATAAATTATAAAAATAATTAGAATAATTAATTATAAGTATTGTGAATAATTATTTAAAACACTTGACATCAAATATTATTTTCAAATAACATCATCTCAAAATATTATTAGTTGTTTATAATTATAAATAAAACTAATAAATAAAATATTTTGATAATAAACAGATGTTTAGATTTTTTGGACCATTACATTATTCCCCCCTCAAAAGAATTGTGTCCTCGCTATTTATTTATACACATTGGGGAATATAATTTTACACAGAAGGCATATTTAAAAATTATTAATTTATTTCTAATTTTTGAAAATAATCAAGATCATGACATTAATACCTATTGTGAGGAGCCGAACCTATAACCTGGGTACAACCCTTAGAAATACTATGTAATTTTTTATAAAAGAAACTAGAATAAATATGCAGTTTTTATTAAAAAGAGGATATTTTATAGTCTCTAGTTTTAGAGAATTATAATCCATAATAACATTCAAATCCAATTCTAAAAAACATAGAAGTCATTAAACACTGACTCATCAGTATACTTCTACTGCTTTATAAAATTCATCATAGCACAACTACTAAACCAGTAAGAATGATTTTAATACATAGGGTGAATAAAACATTCTCAGTATGGGGTTTCAAAACATCCAATAAATTTTAAGACATTTTAATAAATATGTATACTTAGAAACACTGTTTCTCAACACTTGTATACATTTTAAAAAAAAATATTTCACAAAGCAATAATACTGAAAATACGTTGAAAATTATACTTTGAAAATATTAATTTTCCACACATTGTTAATAATAAATGGAATACCATGTCTAAAATCCACACATAAGGCCACTAGTTATAACTTTGACTTATAGGTTCACTCCCTGTAACATCACTTAATTTTCTAGTGCCAATTTCAAAAACATTTTCACATGGACCTTTCTCATCTCTATCTCAAAACATTTCCAAAGTACTTACGTAGTATTAATTATTTCAAAAGAATAAATTCTTCCCCATGTCATCAATATATTCTCAAATTTTTCTAAGATCATTTTATAGAGAATCCCATGTTTACAATCCTTTTATTAATTAAGAATCATAATTTCTTGAAACTTGGATTAAATGCGTTCATGATATCATAATGCTCGGAATGTCACATATGAGCTAGATGATGGACATATTTATTCATTCATGAGTTGTTAGAAGATGAATATGCATGTTTGAACAAAAAATAATTACTTGTTCCATATAAAATGATAAGATTTATCACAAGACAATGGGTAATCATGGTGAATAAATGGTTTTAAATACACATAGATCTTTAAACACAAATTTGGTGGTTGTTAAATACCATTTTTTATTTCTAAATAATTGAGAAAGAATAACTATACATATGGTATTCATACATATATGCATATATATATACATATATGAATATATAAATATATATATATATATATATATAGAAAATATTAAACTATATTTGTGTATATATGCCTGTATATACACATATATATGATTTTTCTTGAAAAATGAACTTATAATGACACCCTTACAGTGATTAGATTTTAGAAAAAAAATTATTTAGATCAAGAAAACATATAATACATGCATTTTGAAAAATAATTATATGATATTACATAATTATATATATATGTGTGTATTTCCATGCATAGTAAATAATAAAAAATAAATATAACCCTTAAATAATATAATTTTAATGAAAATGTTTTAAAACAAAACCCTTACTTGATATAGGAAACTTAAGTGGAGGAAAACATCTATTAGCATAAGACTTTGAACTAAAGGAGGCTTAGGGATTTTAACCAAGGAGGAGAGGTACTCCATGAGTCTCTCATATTTAAAAATAACACATGATCCATAAGCTCCACAAAGAAGCTAATCCATTTCAAAAAAAAATCATTGTAAACAAAGACTCTGGATCAACATTGATCATTATAATTATAATATATTATATTTGTTTTTTTTCTATCTCTTCCCATAGTTCATCAAAGTTTATCCCTAAATCAAGTTTCTCTCATGTCACACCACTTACATTATTATTATCATTTTATTTTAGAAACACATTTTATTCCATATTTTATTATTATACATCAATAATTAACTTAAATATTTTATTCATATTTTATTTAAGTTGCCATCATTTTTGTATTTATTTTTTTTCCTAAATCATGACTCGCTTTTTTAGTCAAGTTGTCACCCACTTTACCCTTTTCCTTTGTTCCATAATTGTCCATGTATCTCTATATTTTTGTTTTATCAATTCAACAATTCACCATTATATCATTTCATATTTGAACATTTTGTTTTTTAAACAAATCATCTTTTGTCTTTTATTATTATTATATTTTTTTCACCATTTAGCATAGCCCTTTTAGATATAATGTAACAAAATTTATTTAAACAAAAACCATGATTTCATTATATATATAGACACACACACCCAATTTAGTTTTTTAAAAAACATGTACATAAAGTGTGTTTTTTATTAAAATAAAATAAAAAAAACTTATGTAAAAAATAATTAAATGATAATTATATATATAATCATATAATTATATATATACATTAAAACAATAAGTTTATCTTTTATATATATCTACATTAATTTATATATATATATATATCATGTTATAATTTATAGATATATATATATATATATTTAATAAATAATTCAAATCACATTTTTTATTTAAAACATAAATTTAATGTGAATTTTTTCATAATATAATAATTGCATATATTTTTAATTTATAAATTTTATAAAACAAAAACATATTATATCTCATATATTTATAAAATATATTATCTTAAGAATAATAATTATTATTTTAAGAAGAAAATTTTTAACTTTTAATTAATATTATTATCATTAAATTATTCTGTTAAATAATTTTTTTGTTAAAACAAAATTCTATTTTAAAATAAAATAATAAAATTAGTATTTTAAAAAATTATTTAAACATACTAATTTTTTTATATAAATAATATGAATAATTATTTATAAGTATTGTAAATAATTAATTAAAACTCTTGATTTCAAATATTTTTTTGAAAGAAAATTGTCTCAAAATATTATTAGTTGGTTTTAATTATAAATAAAACCATTAAAAAATATTTTTATAATAAAACAATATTAAGAATTTTTGGGCCGTTACATTTTTAATCCCACTATAATAATAGGATTTTATTTGAAATTTCATTGTCTTAAGGGTATGACAAATAGGTTTTTCAAAAACATTTTTGGGTGATTTGAGGGATTCCCTACTCTGGTCTATATAATTAAAGGAACATCCTCTATTGGTTCCTTCAACATTCAACTAGGCTAAGTGAACACATTTTCTCTCCTAAAAATTTACTTTAAATATTTGTGTTTAAATCAATTTTACACTCAAGTTGAGGACTAGATAAATCTCTTTCAGTAAAATTATCATCCCCGATCTTTGAGGGATGAATACAAAAATTCTTTTGTAAATTTGGAACATGATAAGCACCTATGTTATTAGTTTATGGATCTATATTCTACTTATCACCAAAAATGAGGCATTCATGATAATCCTTATATTAGGGAGTGATATTAATAGGATCAACTAATTCTCACCTATCCATAACTGTCTCATCCTAATGAGTTATATTCTCAATAGCCTATAAATTCTTCCCAATATTAGTGACCTAAAATTTCGTCATTTTGAGGTTGATTCAAATAGTCCTAGATAAGATTTATTATCTCTAAAAACCTATTGTATGTAAACTAAATGTAAATAATGGTCATTTTAGCTCAAATTCAATGATTAGGGGTGGAATAGTGCATACCTAGAGGAAAACCCCAAATATAATTTATTTTTATAGGATCCTAAGACATATGTCCAAATAATTATTATCTTGGGTAAATAATGGATGCATACTCATGTATAACCATGATAATGAGGGTATTCTACCCCAACTAATATGTTATAATGTACACCCCATATGATATTTCATTCAGATATGTACATCTTAGCCACACTAAAAACAAACATGGCCTATGTTAGAAAAATCACATTCCACATGATTTAGAATTAAAGAACCAATATTCCTTCAAACCATCTGAAACAATCTAATCCACTATTAACCTCACCTCCTATAGGAAATATTAAAGAAAATTACAAAAAAAATGAACAAGAAACATAAGTCGATAAATATATAAATTTGGTCAATATAAATAATATATCCCTAACTTGTGGTTTTTTCCTCATGTTTTCTATTCACATGATCTGTAATCCAACTCCTTTACACATGAATTCACCCAAAATAATCTAATTGGTAAGGTATTCATTCTTTATTTTGTAACTAATTCTTGGACATTTTACTTGGGGTTAAATTTTGTCTCTTGATTTGGTGTGTAGAGTGCCTCAATGTTGTGTTTTTTCTTGAATAATGAATGATTCTCATTCTGTTTTGTGTGTAAATTAATTATACTTATTTTATTACATTAATAAAATATTGTTCCATTTAATATGATATTGATAATATATAATTCTAGGAGTTTTTACAATGCATGTATTGTGGTCAAATATTTATTTATTTTAACTATAAAAAAATTGATATCTATATTGAATTTCATCAATATTTGGAACATAAAATTTTTATCTTTATGTAATTATACATTAGGATTGATTCATGATTAGGAATTATATTATATTTTTTATTTAAAATTTATTATTTTATGTGTTATTTGTATGTTTATTTCTATATTAAGACATTGCTAATATTTTCTTTGTTAATTGGTAACCATTAGTTTTAGTTCCCATGTCTCTTACATTTATCACATGAATTTTCACTTGATGTTGAGAAATGTTATGTTACATACTTTTCATCCACATATTAATGGGGTACTTATTGGAAGTTTCATGTTGAATTGGGAAGTAATGTTAGACTTCTCAATATAGTGTGTTTAATCCAAGAATATGTGATTCACTTCATTGTTTTTTATAATAAGTTTTAGTTATGTTCATTTGATGAGTGTTATATTTTTTAGCTACCAATAATTTCTTCCAAATGTGTTTTATTTAGTGAACAGATAGAATCTTCTAAATTGTATCATCTTTTCCCTTATCCTCATTAGTTTCAATCTACCTTCATTTGTATAATATGCATTCATTTTTCATTTTTAATGTAAAGTATCATGTCCAATTTTTAATAAGATGACTGATTATGTATAATATATAGTTTCAATGTGAAATTTATATTCAATTCACATTAAATATATCAATTGATGCAATTTAAATTCAATATGAATTCAATTATGACCTATATAATGTATGTGGTTTCTTCATGTGAATTTATGGATCAGTGGGATACGTTTTCCCATCTATTAGTATTTTCATTATTTATTGACTCTATAAATACTATATTATCTATATTTTATATAATATTTTCAAATTTCTATTCAATATGGTGAAATTATTATATTTTCTTCTTTTTATTTTGATTTTCACTATTCGTTCTTGTATTCTTTATTTCATATAACCGATAAGACCCATGTTTCTAAAAAGTTGATATATTTTTTTGTGATCACTGTTAATTTTAAAGGCCTTATTGAGTTGAAATAGTCCTTTCTGATTTTCAATACATTAGTTAAATTATCCAAAAAAATTAACACATGCCATGTATAGGCCTATACATTATAGTATATTACCTGTGACACTTGGCTTGTCTCATATTTGTGGCCTGTAATAGCCTATACATCTTGGTCTGTCACATGGTTTTTATAGGATTTTATATCCTAGAACAATAATCATGGGGATGTGTTCAATTTTATAAAGGCTACGTGTTCGAGTACTCATGGATTAAACATAGTTCATGTACAATATTGTTTGATTCTATACAATTATTCACATTCTTGTTCATCATGCCCTGTACTTTCCACGTGTTCAACCTCCGTGTACAATTATTCACTCATCCATTTTTTAAAATGCTCATCCTCTAATTTCAATATAACTTATTTAATCACACATAAAGTACTATTATTTCAATGCATTGAATATATTTATGGATGAGAAATTCAAAGGAAAGCTCTCTGATTTTAGTCTTTCGAAGCTTGGTCAAACTAGGGATAAGTTCCATGATTCTACAATGGTGATGGGGACTTGTGGATGTTATACTCCTTAGTATGCATGGTATGTCTAGTTGAAACCAAGTTAGATGTATATACATTTTTTGTCATGTTTGTAGAGATTCTTATTGGAAGGTGGGTTATTGATACTATTATGCCTGCTGACTATGAGAATGAGATATCAGGGGTACCTAACAAGTAATTATTCAAAAAATAATAACAAGTGTACATTTTTTATAAATAAAAGCTTGTATTTGATTGATATTTTTTAATTGTGAAAGTTCTACCTTTTTGGAAGTCAAAATTAAGTTCAACAAAAATATATGTTATTTTATATTTTCATTTTTTACACATTAATTGTTTTTAATTTTAGTTTCAATTCATGAATATATTTTGCACTGATTTTTGGGTATACTCTTTGGTTGTGTGTTATGTAGAAAATAGAGCTGAAGGGTGTGGAATTGCATCAACTTTAGGATCCTCAAGAGTACTATAGATGACTTTATTTGTTGCGATTTCAATAGAGATGATGAATGAAAAATTTCAATTCTATGGATATTATTTTTTAAATTTTCATTTATTTCTATTTTGGTTTCAATTCATGTAGCTATTCTGCACAAAATTTTCAATATGCTATTTGTTTTTGTGTACTGTAGATCTTGGAGTTGAAGGGTGTGGCATTGAAGTGACTTGAGGTTCCTTACTGGTACTGGAGGAGACTTGATTTTTTGAGATTTCAATAGTGATAATGAATGAAAAATTATCTTTCAATGAAAATCCTTTTTTTATAATCTCATTAATTTATTTTCAATTCAGGAAAATATATTTCAATGATTTCTGGGCATTCGCTTTGGTTTTTTTGTGTTGTAGATCTTGGAGCTGAAGGTTGTGGCATAAAAATGAGTTAATGTTCCTCATAGATACTAGATATTACTTGGTTTTTTTTCAAATGGCCTACTTAGGGGCTAATGAAATATATTTATTGGGTTGTTGGAGTATTGGAATCAAGACACAACATGTAATTTTTCATTTTTATGGGAATGGGGGTTCAGCTACAGCAACGATATAGGTAGATCCTGGGTTTTTGGTTTTTTATGATCTTTTTAGGTATTAATCAACTAATGTACTGATTCATTTTGTATTAAATTTTATTCTTAATATGATTAATATTTTTTGTTGGAACATGTATGAAAATAATATTCTATATGATAACTAAAAAAATAATATTACATGTGATAAATTAATAAATATAATATAAAATTTTTTAAATTAATATTGAAATACCCAAACATAACATCTTATATAAAATATAAATTATTGGTATTGGTTATGAAATTTGGTAATAATATTACCAACAAATAAATTTTCCATATAAATCTGTTGAAAACCATTTTGAAAAACATATATATATATTATCTATTAGTATTATTATAATTGTAACAAAAATATTTTATCTGTCACAATAACATTTGGTGATAGAGTTTTTACTAATAGTTTATTGATAAAGAATATTTTGTTGGTTAAACATTTTACCAATAGAAAATGCACTTTTTCCAATAGATATACCCCAATTGGAAAAGAGTAATTATTTTTTAGTGACTCCAGTAACCCAGTGCTAGTTATTATTTTACTATATTGGAAAAAGATACAAGATATCACATCTAGTAGGATTGAATTTTTTAATAGTATTCAGAGACTCGATCAATATAGTATCTTCACATTAAATTTTAAAACATGAAGTAAAACATGATATTATAGTGAGAACTTTATTATTACTTCTACCATATCCCAAAAATAATTTATAAATACAATATTGGTACCTCAAGGAAATGGAAACATAGTAAAGGGTGGGATTAAATACATTTTATGGGAAATTGTACACCAAAATATTTCATAAGATAAATAAATCCTGAATAGAATTAATTGATGAACAATAATCAAATATACCATATAACTAATATTATAATTGTGGAATATATCTACTTATGTAATAAATAATAAAAAATCACATGGATAACAATAATAAATTTCATAATGATAGAATTCAAAATGTTTGATATCATATTCTTACAATTAAGTCCTTATTCCAATATATCACACATAAAAAGATAAATCATATGCCAAGTACCCAAATTAGATTATCATGGAAGATTTGTTCATGCATCGAGGGGAGATAAAGGGCCCCTCCTATTACTTACCATGTTCAATTTATTCATCATATGAAATAAATGAACAAATAATCAATAAATAATCAACATAAACATTCCATAAAAATAAAAATTTGGAATATATCCAGAGTTTATAACCATATATATAGATAATAGCCACAATTTGGTGGGATATGGATCTTACTGTCCTGGAAAAAGGGTCATGGTTATAGCCATGGTTTGAAACTGTGGCTATAGATATTGAGATGTCAATTTACAGACATAGTTTAGATCTGTGGCTATAACCTACATAAAATGAAAAAAAACTCCAGAAAAACAGGAGGCCCATACTAGTTCTTCCCCAACCCCTTCCAGTTCCCCCCCCCCACTCTTTCCAGTACCCCCTATCAGTTCCCCCTACCAGTTCCCCACCCCTGTCAGTCCCCGTGCCAGTTTTCGCTCCCCTGCTAGTTCCACCCCTGCCATCCCCCCTACCAGTTTTTCCTCTCCAGAAAGTCCCCCCCTTCTATTTTCCCTCCCTCTGCCAGTTTTCCCTCCCCCTGCCAGTTCCACCCCTCCCAGCCCCCATACCAGGTCCCCACCCCTTCCAGTCCACCGTACCATTTTTTCCTCCACGCTTCCAGTTTTTAGTACCTGGATAGTTCTACCCCCTATTAGTTTTTTCACCCCTGTGATTTTTCCCTCCCCCTCTTATTTTCGTCCCCCTACCATTTCCACCCCCTGCTAGTCCCCTTACTAGTTTTCCCTCCCCTTATAGTTTTCCCCCTATCAGTTTTGTCTACCCCCTTCCAGTCCACCATCTAGTTCCACCCCCTACCAATGTCCCCTACTATTCCCCCACCCCCACCCCTGCCAAGCCCCCACCCCTTATATTCCTCCTACTAGTCTCCCCCACCCCTTCCAGTCTCCCCCTACCAGTTCCCCCAACCTGTTCCCCTCCCTACCAGGTCGCCACTATGATGTTTCGCAGAAATATGATAAATTCATCCCAATTTATACAAAACTTGAAAAAAAAACAATCATGAAGGTTAAAGCATTAAAATTTCAAACATTAGAAGAGTTTAAAAAAATTAAATTGAAAATTAAGTCGTGATTATTATTAGAACAAACCTTTTTACAATAAGAACTTGCATTGAAAACACTCATATCTAGTTGAGGGAGCAAAACTTTTCCAACTTCAATATCCTTAATATGAAGAAAAAAACAACATTGATGTGACTTCGAAGGACGTCCATTCATGTAGGAATTTATCAGACTATTACTCATAAAAGCATGTTAAATAAAATATGCATAAGAATTATTGTTTAGGACTAGAAATGGCCACACATATTTTATATTAGGTAGGTATAAAATGAAATTAGAATTCAAATAAAAACCAAAAAATATTTATAAAAAGTACAAAAATTCACTCCCCCCCATGAATATATTTCTCACGCCATAGAGCAAGAATTTTTCATTAGGAAAGAAAGCATGCATCGCTTACCAGAATTGTGGTAATATTACTATGAAACTATATATAATTTCATAATGAAACAAATCCATAACCAATAGAAAGTCATAACAAAATTAATTTCAAATAAACTAAACATAAATACATAAGGTATCCATAAAGGTATAGAATAAGAAATTAGCATGGTTTTTGATAGACCTAGAATTTATGACATTCATTATAACCTTTCATTTTTTCACAAACCTGACATCAGTTACATACAACATTAAATAAGCTTTGTTCATCAGGATGGAATCCAAGGATGATACTTTTTCACCAATTCATATCTTCAAATCTACAACGTGGGGTGAAATAATAAAAAATGTATTAAGGACATCTGGTCAAAAAATAAAATATAGACCATAAACTAGAATCATTATAAGAATATAGGAAACACCTTTAATAATGATCATGATAATCTATTTCATTTCATGTGCATTCATTTTTTTCATTTGAATCAAAATAACTAAAGTGTTATCAACCCTTTCATATGGTCAAACAGAACAAATATAGGAATAAAGCAATGTAGAAATAAACTTTTCAAAATAACCTTGATATTCAAAAAACAATCCCCCAAAAAACACTTTAAGAGAGAACATAACATTGAAAAATGAAATAGACAGAAAAATATAACATTAATTATTTTCATAAATAATTGAATATTTAACGGTAGTTTGAGTAAAAAATCATGCACATCATCAATAAAATAACAGTTTTCTTAAAATCATCAACAATCCATTTTTAATATCATCAATATTTTTAAAGTAAATAAAAACATGAAAAATATAAATCATGGTTTTAAATATATGTACCTATTAAATATGAAAAAACAAATCATTAATATGTCGTATAAAAATGGTAGCCCAATTTAATAGTTATTGGATTGGGTCAATGCCCATCAAGATGTATTAACTCAAAAAACCTGGATACTAGGTGAGAAACCCTAACATCTGATAGTGTCAATAATAGAAATAATATCTTTACTTCCTTTGCGTTTATATTCAATAGGGGGAGAGAAATGGTGAAATTATAAAGAAATATTGACATGTATCTATGGTTATTTAAAGTTCAAGGTATTGGTAAAAAATCAAATGGGTTGATTGAAGTGCAGTTTTGTTTCTGATTGTATTTTTTAAGGAGATTCACTTGCACATTCATTAACTAAACATTATTTTCATCCTTATTATTTGAACCTATTAATGTTTTATTTCTTGAAAATATTCTTCTCAGTGTATATATTTAGTCTCTTAATATTCATTATGAATGGTTCTCTTTCTACTCTAGTATTTTTCCTAGATCCATTTCAGTTTATATATATTACCTTAAAGGTTATAGAAAATAAAGAATTTAGTTTTCCCAAAATATAGTTTATATCATAAATTGAATAATAGGAATATATATATCTTTTCTCAAATTCTTTATATTGAATCAATATTTCATGAAAAATTATGTATTTTTTCCTTTATAATTATTCAATATTCATATAGATCCCTTAATAATTCCTCTAAATCATTAAAATAAATCTATTTTTCTCTTATGTACTCATGAAATATATTTTGAATAGATTCATGATCCAACAAGATCAATGATTAATCCCAACACCCAACTAAAATTATTTTTCAAATACAAATATAGAAGGTTATATATTAATATGTGACTTATATATGGTCGTGTATACTTAAATTGTATCCTTTGGGTTATATACTCAACCATGTCATAATTTTCATAATGTGTTCTCTACAATTCCCTTAAAAGTGTTTTTTTACCATTAGCTTACCTATAACAATATGGATGATAGGTTGTTCTTTTCTTGTGTTTACATCCTCCGTTTTTCTTTATTTATTTAAAATGAATATTTTTAACTTGAAAACCATCATCATTGATTATAGTTATAGGAACTTCATATCTATAAAAGATTTATTTTCTAAAAAAACTGCCATATATGAACCCGTACTATCTATTATTTAAATAGATTCATCCCAAATTGAGACACATTCTTTTGAAAAAATTATGCACTCATTCCCATGATATTTAGTAAATGGACCAAGGATTTCCAAGACCCATACATCAATGATATATACATTTAGTATCCCTGATAGTGGAATATCCTATCTACTCCCTATATTTCTTATTCTCAAGTAATTGTAACAGTTCTTAACCAAATCCCTTGAATGTTTGAGTACAATATGATATTATAAACTACATTGAAAGACCTTTTTCAAAACTATAAAAACACTCGATACCCACAGAACCAGTAATATATTCTAAATTAATTATACTTGGGTGGATTAGGACTAAGATATAATGCTAAAGATGTAACTCCCCAAACTTCCATGGTATGCTTCTCTTTGAATAATACAGTAGCATGATTTGTACGCAACTTCGAGTTCTAACAGACACCACAACCAATCAAACTAGTCGTTATGAATAGTAATACCCAAATTTTGAAATTTTATAAATTTTATCTTTCAAAATGGAATTCATTTTTGTATTTGGAATATCGAAATTATCCTAGGATGAAATTTTGGTACTTTTCGGATAACTTTTATATTTTGATGAACAGTGAAAATTACTAAATTTTAATTAAAAACAACTTTCTTAATCGAAATGATTAACAGTGATAAATTACGAATTTGAGTGGTTTTAAAGTATATTTATAATATATTTTTACCATTTAATACAATGTTGGTCATTGGACATAATTTCCTAATTAAACCGAATATAAATAAGTGTCAATCTTTTGATAGTTATTATCTCTTAAAAACAAGCTTTTTGTTTTAACAACGAGAATTAATTTTTAATTAATTTCTGCCACTTCTGTGTTTTGAATTTGGAAAAATAGATTCCATATTTTAAATCAGGATGTAAAAATTGGATAAATATGTAACTTTAATATATAGACATTTTGAATAATTACTTCGGTAAATATTTTATTAACCATGGTTAAAGGGTAAATCCAGTAAATAAGGGTAAAAAAATAATATTATAATAATAAAAAATTACCCTAAAACGTGTCCTAACCTTATTGGTTGATACATTTCTGACCATGGGAATCTTTGGGTCGATTTTGAGACCCCATGGATCCACTTGTAGGTGATAAGGACACTTTATATTAATTAAGTTAAAATAAATACAAAAATGATATAAGCATATATCTTTTAGAAAAACAATTTTTCCATATGGTTATATATGTTGGATTTTCGACTATAAATATTAATTAGAAAGATAAATCGATTTCCTACATAATTTTATTTTATTTATAATTTTTAGACATTTAATAATTAATATTATTTATGACACAATAATGATGCAGTATTTTCCATATTAATGAAAAATCAAATTATTGGTATTATAAATGTTAAAATAAATATAATTTAAACGTTTTGATGACATAAATAAATTTTATTGGGTAATATGACATTATAGGATTTCTTAAATTTATTTTTTTCGAATGAATAAAGTTTTTAAGACTTTAACAAAAATCAATTATTGAATAGTGTCAAAATTGACATAAATGAGTTTTTAAAACAAATATCATATTATTAATTGATATTTTATTCCTAAAAATATATGGTTCGGCCAAAAGACTAATATCATGATAGGTGTATCATTAATGGACCACTTGGGGGGCTCTTGGATGTATATTGTATGTTTATTAACTATATTATATAAAAATACAAAGTAACATGGTAAATGTCAAACTAATTTTCTAAGAGTTAAAACTAAAAGATATGGTTAATATAATTACCCAAGCCTGTCTAAAATCTATTGGTCAAAAGTACTTATACCCATCCCCACCTTATAATTTTAATAATACACTTTGGAGCCATTCTAAACTGAATATGAATTTATTATAAAATAATATTTCTAGCTTTTCCAAAGATTCCCCACACACCTCTTATAAAAGGGTTGTCCCCCTTCTCACTAATTCACACATTCAAAGCCTTTTGGCTTTCCCAAACCCTGACCAAATATCCTCTCAACTTCCCTAACTTCAACATAGAGGCCTTATATTGATCAGAAAGCCATCTTAAAGAGCCCTTTTGATCAAATCAAAAGGAAGAACCCGAAGAAGATGTAATGTTTTCACTACCCTCTTTCAAGTTCCTTTCTTCTTCAACTTATTCTTTCATTGTTATTACAATTATAAAATAACAACTCTAATATCCTATATATATTTTGATGTTATTATAAATATTGTACAACCATATTCAGTATTCGATACATCCTTTTAATGACATGTCACCATACGTGCGTACGTACGGCTTACCATCTCCTCGTCGTGGTGTAATTGTTATTCAAAAAATTATTATTTGGATGTGTATAATAATGAAGTTTAGTTAATTTAAATAATAAATATAAAATGATAATGATTCTTTATATATGATATACTATCCAATTATATATTATTTTAATATCAAAAGAGTGATATTGTCGCTCGTGCGTACGTACGGACTACCGTCTCCACGAAGGCGATGAGATTCATTCCACATCATATCCATTCAAGTATAATTATAATTTAATGATTAAAAATAATGTGTAAGGACTTTATATCATTCTGGATATGAATAAGATACAACCTATCAATAAAAAACATGTCTTTTTTAACAAAACATATAAAAGAAAACGAGAAAGTTAACTCTCGAAACGACAATAGTACTAAGATATTATTAACAAAGAAATGTTAAAAGATCATATATGATATCATATTAATGTATATGATTCTTTTATAATTTAATAATAATTATTTCACCATTATATAGGAGTTTATCCTACCCTCAACAAAGGAAAAGTACAAGGTAAGGTGTTTTCATCTCACTCCTTATTCCCATGAGATTCATGCCATATTGCCACTATTACCTTTTG
Organism: Viscum album; assembly: GCA_963277665.1. Classification (NCBI taxonomy): domain Eukaryota; kingdom Viridiplantae; phylum Streptophyta; class Magnoliopsida; order Santalales; family Viscaceae; genus Viscum; species Viscum album. Next base: position 847,810,408 of record OY728160.1, on the reverse strand, counting down.
TGTGGTGTATGTACTTCCCATAATTGTATTCTTTATGTAATACACTTTAATTTATGTGTATTTACATATTCATTTTATGATACCTCTTTCATGGGGTGTATGTTTTGTAAGTTTCCAAATTGTTAAGGGTTTATTTCATAATCTCTTAATTATCCGAGTTTGTTTATACGTAATTATCTACTGGGACCTATTTATCATCCACATCCATGTTTCTTAAAAATGTATTTCAAAACATTCTTACTATTTTACAGAATATGGGTTAAAGTCATTTATACCATTGTTTGACTTTTTATAAGAAGTTTATAAAGTAATCTTTCCATCGTTTTCCAAACAAGGTCCTTTTTAACCATTTCGACAGAATTAAGGTAAGAATGTCTTTTTTTAACTTACACAGCGGGTGCGGCTATTTTCCACCGTTATAAAATCTTTGAAGCTTCCCTTACAGTATTATAAGAATATTTTCAAAGTAAATGTTTTATTTATAATTATGTGACTTTAAGTGATTTTAGAAAAAGAGATATTTCTCTCAAATAGTTTTGATTTCATCTATGCCATCATCCTTTGATAAATTTTACACTTGTTCGAAGTTGATTTATTATGATACAAATTATCCATATTGTATTTAAGGTTTTTTGATATGTTTGACTATGGATGAGTTATTTTTATTCCATTATTGGTTTAAGATTAATGTTTTGGAATTCTAGTTTTAATACGAATTTTTATGTTATATTCCATCCACTTCTTAAGATGAATGTGTTGGACTAGTAAGTTCCGGGTTGGGGACGGGTAAAAGTAAGACCTCCATGTTGGGGTCTCATTATAGCAGAACCTATGGGTTGGTGTCTGGTTATTAGAGGCACTCCGTGTTGGTGTCCAGTTATTAGAGGAACTCCGGGATGGTGTCCGGTTATTAGATGCACTCCGGGTTAGAGTTCGGTTATAGAGGATCTCCGGGATGGAGTCCGGTTACAGAGGCTCTTTGGGATGGGTTCCGGTTACAGTTATCCCTTAGGTCTTGGCACGAGGCCTTGAAATAGAAATTAATGTTCGGTATTATGCATTTCCATCATTATGAAAGTGTTCAGTGATATTTCATGCGATTATTCGACTAGTAGAATATCCATATGAATAAGTAAATAGAATTATTTCATTTTATATTTTCCATATTATTCTGAAGTTTATGTTTTAAAGTCTTTTGTTTTAGTAATACATTACCTCAAATGTTTATACTTATTTATGAAATCTTCTGCTATATTTTTATCCTTACTGATCATCTGAGCTCACCCCTTTCTATGTTTTATTTTTCCCAGGATGTGAAGAAATATTTTATGAAAGACCTGTAGGGATAGACTGAAGGGGATATAAGTTTGGACTATGGAGACTATATTATTGTATTTTTTTCACTTTATGATGTAATGTAAACCTTATGAATGTGTCTAGTGATTCCAAGGCTACTAAACTAATCTGTCTTTCAAGACTAGATCTTTTCTTATCATGCCAATGTTACATAATAATGCACCGACTCTGATTAACTGGGGTAGAGGTGTTACAGTTGGTATCAGAGGAAGTTTAGTACAAACCTTGGATGCTAGATTTAGACAAACTCTGATTATATCACATTGACCTAAGATGGACTTTGAAGATTAGTATAGAAGAACTTCCTAGAATTTTGGTATTGTAGAGATTTTGTGAGTTTTCCAGGCAATACATCTCTGTCTGGATATGAGCACATAGAGGCGGCTCTGGCATAGATGTACCTAGGGGTAAAACCTGAAAACACTGCTTTGAGCTAGAGTCGAATGGGAACTGGTGCATGACAACGGGCCTTGCTGCACTCTTGGTTACGACACTCCTGGGGGATATGCTTAGGATAATTCTCATTTTCATTACAAACCGTTATGAAGGGTTTATGAGTATATAATTCCTCAATGAAAATATTTTTTTATTATGGATTATATCCATAAATAGATCAAATTATTTTAAGTGTTTTACAAGTATTGAATTATGTATTTTTAATCATAAATTGATCTAGTTTATGCCATTTTTTAGAAATTTCACCTAGTGGAAGGAATGGAAACCATATCAATTCACACACTCCATGTAGTGGTTTCCCTCTTGCTCAAGATAATTATAGTGGAGCTGGTGATGCAACTGGTGTTGATCAGCTAATCATCATACTGGGACAACTCACTCAGGTTATGAATAATAACCTTACCCGTATGGAGCACCCTGATCCACAACATGGAGGATCAATGTTAGATCGCTTCATGCGGCAACAACCACCAACGTTCAATGGAGTACAAATCCATTGTTACCTAAGAAATGGATAAGTTCCCTATAAAAATTATTTCAGACTTTGGGGAGTAGTGAAAGGGAGAAAGTTTGCAAGACAGTTTATCGCCTTGCTGGAGATGCTGATCAATGGTGGACATTGATACAAAACACAAAGGAAGATGATGAAGTATCAAATATGGAATGGAGAGAGTTAAATGATATTTTCTTAGGAAAATAATTTCCTCATGACCACCGAGTAGATATGGAAAGGCAATTTCGGAGTCTGAGGAAAAAGGTGGATGATAATGATGCAAAGTATGAGTCTAACTTTAAAAGGCTAGTCAAACATGCTGCATGTTATATACGTAACCCAAAAGGTAAGATTAATATTTTTTTTGATGGTTTAAAACCATTTCTCCGTCGAGATTTAGTATCACAATCCTTATCATCATATGAAGATATTGTCTCATGTGCTATCAAGACAGAAAAGGAATTCTCTATGTCTTATGAAAACAAAGTAAAGCAAGAGAAGAAGATAACGGTGGATAAAGAGATAGATTAAGGGAAAAAGGGAAAGAAGTATTTTCCATTATGTGATAATTGTGGTAAGAAACACCTCGGTACTTGCCTAAAAGGAATGGGAGTTTATTACAAATGTGGAGAAAAAGTCACCAGAGTCATGTTTGCAAGGGAAAGAGAGAGAGGCTGTCAATATTGAATGCTACAATTGTAGAGAAATGGGGCATTATAAAACTGAATGCCCTAAGCATCAAGGAAACTTACCTCCTAAATGGCCAAGGTAGCAAGGCCAAGCTTATATTGTTACTACATATGAAGTTGAATAATTAATGTATTTGTGTTTTTGGACTCAAGGATTATATTCTGGTTATAAGAATATTGTGATATATATAAGGATTATACTATAGTACTTGTTATTTTCATTAAGGATTTAATATGATGAAGGTATTCATATTTTTATTATGTGACAGTAAGAATCATTACTTTGTTTGGGGAATCCGATGTTACAACTGATTTTGGAATTTAGAAACCTTTAAGAGAGAGAATTTGGACAGAAGTATTTTGGATAACTATAATGGTTGGAATGGATTATGTTGAACTTTGGATAGTATGGCTTAATGTTACTTCATTTATTAAGATTATTTTTGGGATATTATAATACTATAGTTTTAGGAAAAGGATACCCTGCAGGTCGAGGGATAACCCGTCACATCGGACAAAGCTGCAGGAATCGAAACCACAACCATAATGCGACAGGACTTTATTACCTACCACTATCCTACAGGAAGTCCCTGGTTATTAAAAAAATGTTTTCCCAATCTAAATGGAATGTTTTAATATTTATAACCTTGTAAAATTAGGATAAATATAATATTTTTGAGTTTTATTATCTTTTTGAGTGAAATATGAGTTTGTGGGATAAATTAGTTGAAGGTTGAAACACTACTTGTCATGTATTAATATATATATACCTCTCTCTTATAAATTAATTCTTAAATATTAGTAAAGGTATATATAAATTTTTTTATCCTAATAACTTATGTTTTGTTGAATTTATGATATTTTAAATCACCATAGATTGAAGGCTTTGAGGCCCTCAATTTTACACTTGTTTGTGATTGATGACCTCAATCACTCCCTACAAATATTTACATTTTTCCTCCAATTATGTGTCTCTACTTTCCACCAATGTTCTCCTAATCGATATCATAATTTTGTAGTGAATCTTTCATTTCCCTTTCCCTCTTATTAAGGCTAAATTTTATGAACCTTATTTCTGATGTGGGTTTTCCACAAAGGTATTTTCTACATTCAACATTTTATTTTCGAAGAACAATTTAAAATTTTGAGGATGAAATTTATTGAAGGAGGGGAGAATGTAACACTCCAAGCTTCCACAGTATGCTTCTCTTTGAATAATATAGTAGCGTGTTTTGTACGCAACTTCGAGTTCTAACACACACCACAACCAATCAAACTAGCTGTTATGAATAGTAATACCCACATTTTGAAATTTTATAAATTTTATCTTTAGAAATGGACTTCATTTTTGTATTAATAATATCAAAATTATCCTAGGGTAAAATTTTGGTACTTTTCGGATAACTTTTATATTTTGAGGAATAGTGAAAATTACTAAATATTAATTAAAAACAACATTTTTAATCGAAATAATCAACAGTGATAAATTATGAATTTGAGTGTTTTTAAAGTAAATTTAGAATATATTTTTACCATTTAATACAATGTTGGTCATTTTACATAATTTCATAATTAAACCGGACATAAACAAGTGTCAATCTTTTGATAGTTATTATCTCTTAAAAACACGCTTTTTTGTTTTAACAACGAGAATTAATTTTAAATTAATTTCGACCACTTATATGTTTTGAATTTGTAAAAATGGATTCCATATTGGGAATCATGATGTCCAAATTGTGTAAATAGGTAACTTTTATTTTTATACATTTTGAATAATTACTTCGGTAAATATTTTATTTACCATGGTTAAAGGGTAAATCTGGTAAATAAGGGTAAAAAATATTATTATAATAATAATAAATTACCCTAAAACGTGTTCTAACCTTATTGGTTGATACATGTCCAAAACTGGGCATCTTTGGGTCGATTTTTTCACCCCATGGATCCACTTGTATGTGATAAGGACACTTTATATTAATTAAGTTAAAATAAATACAAAAATGACATAAGCATATATCTTTTAGCAAAACAATTTTTTACATAGGGTTATATATGTTGGATTTTCGGATATAAATATTCATTAGAATTATAAAAAGATTTAATAATAATGGTATTTTATTTATAATTTTTATAAATTTAATAATTAATATTATTTATGACACAATAATGATGCAGTATTTTCCTTATTAATGAAAGAATCAAATAATTGGTATTATAAATGTTACAATAAATATAATTTGAAAGTTTTTATGACATACATGAATTTTATTGGTTAATATGACATTATAGTATTTCTTAAATGAATTTTTTTCTAATTAATAAAGTTATTAAGACATTAACATAAATCAATTATTGAATAGTGTCAAAATTGACATAAATGGGTTTTTAAAACAAATATTATATTATTAATTGATATTCTATTCCTAAAAATATATGGTTCGGACAAAGGACTTATATCATGATAGGTTTATCATTAATGGACAACTTGGGGGTCTCTTGGATGTATATAGTATGTTTATTAACTATATAATATAAAAATACAACGTAACATGGTAAATGTCAAACTAATTAACTAAGAGTTAAAACTAAAAGATATGGTTAATATAACGACCCAAAACTGTCTAAAATCTATTGGTTGAAAGTATTTGGACCCATACCTATCTTATACTTTCAATAATCCACTTCGGATCCATTAGAAACCGAATATGAATTTATTATAAAATAATATTTCTAGCTTTTCCAAAGGTTCCCCTCAACCCTCTTATAAAAGGGAACTCCCCCTTCTCCCAAATTCACACATTCAAAGCCTTGTGGATCGGCAAAACCCTACCCAAATATCCTATAAAATTCCCTCACTTCAACCTAGAGGCCTTATTTTTATCAGAAATCCAACCTAAGGATCCCTTTTGATCAAATCAAAAGGAAGAACCCGAAGAAGGGGTAATGTTTTCACCACCCTCTTTCAAGTTCCTTTCTTCTTCAAATTATTATTTCATTGTTATTCCCATTCTAAAATAATAACTCCAGTATACTATATATACTGTTATGTTATTATAAATATGGTACAACCATATTCAGTATTCTATCCATCCTTTGAATGACATGTCACCATACCTGCGTACGTACGGCTTACCGTATCCACGTCGTGATGTAATTGTTATTAAAAACATTATTATATAGATGGGTATAATAATGATGTGTAATTCATGTAAATAATAAATATAACATGATAATGATTCTTTATATATGATATAATATCCAATTATATATTATTTTAATATCAAAAGAGTGATATTGTCGCTCGTGCGTACGTACGGACTACCGTCTCCACGAACGCGATGAGATTCATTCCCCATCGTATCTATTCAAGTATAATTCTCATTTGATGATTGAAACTAATGTTTAAAGACTTGATATCATTCTTGATATGAATAATAGACAACCTATCCATAACAAACAAGGCTTGTGTGACAAAACATATAAAAGAAAACGAGTAAGTTAACACCTGAAACGACAATAGTACTAAGATATTATTAACAAAGCAATGTTAAAATATCATATATGATATCATATTAATGTATATTATTCTTTTATAATTTAATAACATTTAATTCACCATTATACAGGAGGTTATCCTATCCTCAACCAAGGAAAAATACAAGGTAATGGGTTTTCATCTCACTCTTTATTCCCGTGAGATTCATGCCAAATTTCAACTATTAACTTTTGTGTGGTGTATGTACTGACCATAATTGTATTCATTATGTAATACACCTTAATTTATGTGTATTTACATATTAATTGTATGATAAATCTTTCATGGGGTGTATGTTTTGTATGTTACCAAATTGGTAAGGGTTTATTTCTCAATCTCTTCATTATCCAAAGTTGTTTATACGTAATTATCTACTGGGACCTCTTTATCATCCACATCCATGTTTCTTAAAAATTTATTTCAAAACATTCTTAATATATTAAAAAATATGGGTTAAAGTCATTTATACCCTTGTTTTACTTTTTATAAGAAGTTTATAAATGAATCTTTCCGTCATTTTCCAAACAAGGACCTTTTTAACCTTTTTGACAGAATTAAGGTAAGAATGTATTTTTTTAACTTACAAGGTTGGTACGACTATTTTTCACTGTTATAAAATCATTGAAGCTTCCATTACAAGATTATAAGAATATTTTCAAAGTAAATGTTTTTTTTAAAATTCTGTGACTTTTAAATTATTTTAAAAAAAGAGATATTTCCCTCAAATAGTTTTTGATTTCATCTATGTCAACATCCTTTGATGAATTTTACACTTGTTTGAAGTTGATATATTATGATACAAATCATCAATATTGTATTTCAGGTTTTGTGATATGTTTGACTGTGGATGAGTTATTTTTATGACATTAATGGTTTATGATTAATGTTTTGGCATGCTAGTTTTAATACGAATGTTTATGTTATATTTCATTCTTTTATTGAGATGAATGTGTTGGACTAGTAAGTTCTAGTTTGGGGACCAGTAAAAGAATGGCCTCCAGGTTGGGGTCCGGTTACAGAAGACCCTCCAGGTTGGTGTTTGGTTATTAGAGGCACTCTGGGTTGGTGTACGGTTATTAGAGGTACTCCAGGTTTGTGTCCGGTTATTAGAGGCACTCCGGGTTGGAGTACAGTTAAAGAGGCTCTCCGGGATAGAGTCCAGTTACAGAGGCTCTCCGGGTTGGGTTCTGGTTACAGTTATCCCTTATGTCTTGGAACGAGTCCTTGACATAGAAATTAATTTTCAGCATTATGCATTTCCATCATTATGAAAGTGGTCAGTGATATTGCATGAGATTATTCGACTAGTAGAATATCCATGTGAATAAGTAAATGACATTATTTCATTTTATCTTTTCCATATTATTCTGAAGTTCAAGTTTTAAAGGATTTTTTTTAGTTATACATTGCCTCAAATTTTTATGCTTGTTTAAGAAAGATTCCGCTATATTATTATCCTTACTGAGCATCTGATCTCACCCCTTTCTATGTTTTATTTTTCCCAGGATGTGAAGAAATATTTTATGACTGACATGTGGGGATAGACTGAAGGGGATATGAGTGTGGACTATGGAGACTATATTATTGTAGTTTTTCTCTTTATGATGTAATTTAAACATTATGAATGTATCTAGTGACTCCAAGGCTACTAAACTAATCAGTCTTTCGAGACTTGATCTTTTGTGATCATGCCAATGTTACGTAATAATGCACCGACTCTGGGTAACTGGGGTCGGGGCGTTACAACAGAGGCTATAAAAGAACCCAAAATAATTCAAAGTAGAACATTGTAAAGTATATTCTCCCAATATAGTGGAGTCATTTTAATGTTTCCCTGCATTACAATGTGATATAGTAAACATGTCTAAACACAAATTTGTTATATTATAATAAAATAAAAATAGATATAGAATGTTTCATGCATCATCTTAACGGAATAATATCTAATGGAAATGATATATGACACCATTATTTATAAAAATGAATCATTCCCACATTGAATTCCTTAAAATTATTGGGATCCAAACCTAGATTTTTTATACACAATGTTAGGAGAATTTTTGTTCTTAATAAAACATAAAAAATATATATTCCAATTGCATTGAAAGTTGAGACAATGAAACTCTTTGTTATTATTAGATTTGTACATTCTTTATTTTTATAGGATTTGAAAAATTAGGTGATCCTACTTGTGATATCAACCAAATTACAAGGATACACAATTTAGGGGATAAAAACATCATGTATCAACTTCCTTGAATAGTGAATGAATTACAATTTATCGAGGTATTCCATGAAGTCTATGAACACCAACTGGTGCTGTATTTCTGAAAATTATTAATACAACACCATAATATTTGAACTGTCTGTGGACTTAACATAGATAGTATTGGAACCCAGTCAAGGTTTAGGTCTATAATTAAATAAATACATTAGTTTTTTCATTTCAAGGTAAGAAATAGTTTCATATAGATTGTGAGTAATCAAAAAATGTTTGAGTGATATTGTAGGCCTATTGTGGAGGGAATATTTAAAATGTAACAGAATAAATTGTTTAGTTTTCAAGACACATGGAGTACATGGACAACTGATGTCCAGGTTGTGTGGATGAAGGGAATATTAATATATTCATAAATTAGTTCATATATTAAAGAGTTTTATATATGGATATAGATCCTGATTTGATAAATTATCGTCATCTGAACATGGTTAGTGGGGTTTAAGGGGTGATTTGGTGTTTTTTTACATGTGTAATAATTCTAACCTCTCTTGAATTTATAGAGTGATCACCAAAATTGATGAGAATCATACTGAGGTATAAAATAGTAGTAGAAAACATAGAGTTAGTGGGGTTTAAGGGGTGATTTGGTGTTTTTTTACATGTGTAATAATTCTAACCTCTCTTGACTGTATAGAGTGATCACCAACATTGATGAGAATCATACTAAGGTATAAAATAGTAGTTGAAAACATAGAGTTGTATTTCTATAATGGATAGAAGACCAACCATTTTAAGAGGGGATTAAACTAATGAGCATTAATGGTAAGACTTCATTTTATTATTTTACTTCTATTTGTTTTAACATGATCAATATTATCTAATTTCATATTGGTATTCAAGTGATGAAGTGTAATTCATTACGATGAAATGTTGAATTTGTTTATATCTTTTGTTTATTCTCTTAGTTCTCAATTAATTACTAAATTAATCTATGAATGATATATGAGGATTAAGTGATGTATCAAAATTTTAACTCCATCCTATGCACTAGAGAGAGTACATTGCGCTCTGAAAATTTTGAACTCCATCTTGATAATTCCAGTTACACTATTGTTTTTTAATATTCAAGTTCATGTTATAATATAAAAACAAGAAAATATCGGTGGATATAAATACCAATAAATTCAGAAAAACATAAAAGGTTTATCTTTTAATGTTAAGAAAAAATTAGCTTCATTGTGAGCCCAAGATATTAGTGATTCCACTCAAAACAACATGCAAGAAAACCTATCCATATAGAAACAATAAACTAAATAAGGGTATTTATTGGAAAATTCCAGTGCTATTGGAAGTTTGAGTATAATAAAATTTAATATTTTAATAATATGACCATAAAGAAAAATGAAAGGATATGTATTATGTATGGAGAAGCCTAATTATTCAAAAGAATAATTCATAGAAAAAGAAATATTTCTAATCATGAACATAATAAGTAATCCTATGAAATTATATGACTATTAATCCATAGGTGGTCACAATTATGATTAGTAATTTTATGAACCCATAATATATCATTTTTTTTATAAATTTTATATAGGTCCACAAAAGAAGAAAATGATCGGAGTAATAAAGACCAAGATTTGTTGTGGTATAATAAAGTTAAGAATGGGGTTTAGAAAAAGAAAAGAGAACTTAAAACCCATTTAAATAAGATTCATAATAAGGATTCAAATAATCTCTCAATAAAGTGTAACCTATACTACTATGTTAATATGTGAAACACCATTTAACTTTATAAACAAGAAATAGAAACGAAAATTAAAATAACTATGTTGAATCTAGAAATGGAATCAAACCATGGGAGAAAAAAGATGACGGGGTTTATTAAAGGTGTATAATTAGAAGAAATTAAGGGGTTTCATAATAAATTTAAATCAAAGTTTATGAAATTACCATGGGAAATCTCTAAAAAATATAAGTATGTCAAGAGGGAGTTCAAAAAATCTCACTATAAAAACTAAAATTTCATAAAAAAATAGAGGAGTAATAAGTAACAGTTTGATACAAACATGTTGTTTCAAAAAATTAAGAAACTAATTTTTAGATGTTATTTTACAAGAATGATGGACCATGGGTTCCAAAAGTCTTTTGTGGAAGTTTAAAAGAAGTCGGTCATACATACGACAAATGTATGAATCTTCTCTTAATCTAAGAGGAAATTTTTAATATAATTGAAGAAATGGGTAATGTATGTGTGGTTTAAAAACATTATTATAAAAGGTGAAAAAACTCATTTTACACATGAGGAAATATGTATAAAAGAATAATTTTATATAGCATAGTGAAGAAAATATCAGGAGAATAAATTTATTAACTAGAATGGAAATTTCTTGACACTTTAGAGCTACAAATATTTAAGATTCTTGGTTGTGATCAATGTCTCAACCCTGATGCTCTAATTGTGAAACTAATTGATAATTAATACTAATTCCATTAATATTTTTTGTAATAATATGTATGTAATTAAATTATATAATACAAAATGATATCTAGATGATGTTATAGAAACTCTAGAATAGAGAAGGAGTTGTCCATCGTGGATTTATTCATCAAAAATTTAATTGTGATGATGAAATGAGAGATTCTTTTTAGGGAAAGATAACATGATGTTGAAGCTTCTAAGAGGTGTGATAATTAATCAAATATAATATTTATAGATAAATCATTAAAACAATGTGGTTGAGGTATACCAAACAACACATCATGAGGTATGGTTTTCTTTGGATTTTTTATAATTTTTTTAATAATGGTCATTTGTAAATTTACTTTATCACCCAAATATATGGGGATATTAGGATAAGATTATTTATTATCATAACTAGAAGGATTCGTGAATTTATGAATAAATAATCTATTTTCACAAGAAATAAATTTATGGTGAAAGATTGATATCAATAAAATAAATCAGAAGGATAGGTCCATGTTATCTTTTATGTCCTAGTTAAAAAACCCCTTGTGGATAGAGAATAATTCCATTAGAATAAGAAAACATGATATAGAACAAAAATCTATAGTGATTAATGAGTTTTTTATCTTGAAAAAATTCATTAAAGGAAAAAAATTGATCAAAAGCCAAATAGAGTGTACCCTTCATAACCTACCTGAGCATAAAATAAGTAGTATTAGAAAGATATTTGTAATGAATAGAATTCTATTGTGATAAAAAACAATAATTATTTCATCAATAATAATATATAAAAATTATTCAAGGAATTCAATTCAGTACCAATAAATCGAAGGAAAGTTTGAGTGTGGAATTGGATATTAGGCAAGAGACATGTCTAAATAGTTTCATCCAGATCAATTTAAAACATAAATAAAGGTAAAACTCTCCCGTTGTGAATTATTGTTTCTAAATGTTGGTTTAAATTTTTAATCCTTACAAGGGTGATGAAATCCAAGGGTTGAATGTTCTCCCAAAGCATATCTTTTTTAGTTATCATATTAACTAATAAAGAAACTAAATCTAAAATATGGATGGAAAAGGATATTGATTTGGACTAATGAATGGTGTCAAATAATTAATTTAATTAAACTAGTTTTATCGTGATAAATCTAGTGAAAAAAACCAATTGAAGTTATAAAAGAAACATGGAAATCACACCCTATAAAATAAGTCAAAACAACTTAACCCTATCCAGGATAAACATGACAATTAAAAAGTTAATAAATCGAAACAAATAAATCTTACCAATGAAAATATAAGACTCCAATGATCTTAAATAAAAGAAACAATATATAATAAATCGAATGGAGGTGGGGTGGCCACGTCAGAGGAGAAGGATCTCTGGGTGATGGGGTGGTCATATTGTTAGAGGACCGCATAAGGCAATGTAGTCACACCAGAGCAGCGTTGAGCAGTAGGGATCCATGGCATAGGTGGAGGGTAGCGGTGAGGTGGGGGTTGTCAGAGCTGTGTAGATAGGGATGTAGGGAGGCTGCATTAGTGAGGAGGTGTGTTGGGTGTGTCGGAGCCGCATCGGCGTCAATGTGGGGAGGTCGTGTTAGAAGATGGGGATGAGTGGGAGGAGGGATCGCGGGGGAGGTATGAATAGTGAGTCATCACGAGGGAGGAAGGGGGATGGGGATGAGTAAGCCCAAGGGGTGGGTGTACATCCATGACCATCCTTTGGATCATGGATTTAGGATAGATACAACCACATTTTTTTAAAACTCTACCAATAAATGTGTGGCAATTTCCTAAATTTCCAATAGTGATATATTTAAAAACTATCATATGAAATGCTAATATTTACCCATAAAATCACTATATAAACATGATCATAATACATATATATTAATATGGTGTATTATTTCAATAGATTATAACCATAGTAATGTATATGTATTATCAAAGTGTGTTAAAATAGATGAAAACACTATTAAAAGAGCACTACAACATTTCCTGTGGAAAATATTCTTTTTAGTTTAAAATCTTTTATTTAAAATATAAAACATACTAGAGTATTATGAAAAATAATTAATTTGAGATCAACAGTGGAAACTTTTAAAATAATTTTAAAGGAAAATAATTTTCACAACAGTTGTCGAAGTCATTCGTGCGGTAAATTTTAAAATTAATATTTCACTCACGCCTTTTGTAAAAGTACCTCATTCAGAAAACAATAAGAATATTACATTCAGAAAATTATATAAAATGTAAAACATGGATAAAAACTACTTAAACAAAATATTATAGAATATAAAAAACATTCTTGGAAAAATCTTTTAAAAATATGAAAATGGAAGGAAAATATTTCATAATGAATAGAAAAAAAAATTCGGTTTTTCATAATAATGTTCATTTCTAATTTTGAGTACTTATAGAGGGAAAAATGTAAGTAATAATTTTCATTTGAAGAAAAGACCATAGTAGATGAGAATATATTGTTTTTATGGTGGAAATATCATATAATATCCCTAACATAATCTAAAACATAAATCATCCGAAATAAGAATGAGATTTTGAAATGAACCCTTATCACATGTGTGACTTTTTACTTAAGACATATTAAAATCCTATTTAATAAATTTATATTTATAAAACCTATATCTAAAAATCATACACATACTTATAATATTATATAATATCCACTAAAAATATTTTAACTTATTTTTATTAAATATTTTTTATTAAAATCATCATTTACAAGCGTTAAATGTTTCAATTTTCAAGTAAGTTTTAGTTTGGATGTTTTAGTACATGAATCTTGACCATAGTATCATCATCTATTGAACCAAAATCATGTTGTAAGTTTCAATATTTAATCATTATAAAAACTTTTTTTTAACAATTAATATAAAGGGATGATGAAAAATGAGTTACATCACTTCTTGGAGATGGTAGTTCATGTGTACACATGAGTGTTGTTTTGAGGGATGGAATGAAAGGGAGTTAAATAATAATTTAATTTTATAAAATCATAATTATATCATATGTAATATACCGAACCTGGATTCCACTCAATAGTCCCCTAAGCCCGATTGGGAACATAGTAGGAAACCACCCATGTTTTATGCTAATTAGTCAATGAATTTATATGATAAGAAGTGTGTGGTAAGTAAAGCATTAAGCAAGGAATCACGCAAAAGTAATCATCCTTTATGTGTAGGTACTCATTTAATATCAATTTCATTTAATAAAAATAATTAATAATTTAATCTCATTGAATATATAAATCTCGAGATCCAACATGATCTCAGAATCCCCTATATATCTATAGGCACAACATTAGTCTAAAAATACCATCAAAAAAGTAAAATTCAAGACCAAATCCAAGATTGTGCTTTATCTTGGAAGAATCATCATAATTAATTTCATCCTTAATTCGATTTAGAACCAAATCATGTCCATGAAATTCCTATGTTGTAATTCAATTATCACTCTAGGTATAATATCAACCAACACCTTATAACCTCATCCCTAGAAAACCACTGAGGAACCTGATATCTCTCTAGGCATGGTATAACATCACTTCCAATTATTTCCTTCCTAGACAATCCCCAAGGGAGACCGGGTATCACCCATGGAAAAAATATTCAATGCACTATGAGTTTTTTAATGAAATTATAATAATAATCTAGGCATCACTCGGTATATAAGTTAAGCTATAATGAGTTAATCCATAGTGTCCCTCATTTGGATCCTTATATCACCCATGGATTAAGAAAGTTTGTGGAACTTGCATCCATCCATGTAATTCTAATATTAATCCACATATCACCCAAGGAACATATCCATTTAATCCATTCAAATGCATTTTAAACAATTTCAGATATCTATGTCAAAGTCAACACCAAAACATGTTATATCAAACTCACCTCAAAAGGTGACTCAAACATTATCCATCCTTATAAGTATTGGATTTCAATTAATCACATGGATATTTTCAATATAATATTCTCCACATGAATAAAAACCAATAATTTTCTTAGATATCATTTAACTCACATGATAAAATAAATAAACAGATCAATTCTTGCCTAATAAAGAAAATCCATAACAGGGATATTCATAAAGGGAATGCCTTTAACTAATCACATCGGTAAATATTTATATCACACATAAAATTCATATAAAAACATTTCATGGCACAAACATCACTTAACTCACATGGTCACAACATTTTAAAGAGTAGTTAATCTAAACAACCAATACATGTCTTAGGCGTCATTTAACTCACATGGTCATGACAAAATAAAGTGCAATTCATGCTTGAATAAGAAATTACATATTAATGGAAAAGGGTTAAGTCATCTATCCATTACCTTTAATCCAATTAATTTCCAACTCAATTCATAAATCATTTCATCCATTTTATTTACACATCTATTCACAAGTGACATCCCATGACATGGGGTAAAGAGAACACCTAAGGGTGACCAAGTATAAACCCCACCAAATGGTCCATTCATTAACCCAATGCACCCAATGGGTGGTTTCCATATAACTCAAGTTTCTAAACACATAAAAACACTGGAAATATTCTTTAATTGTATAGGAAAATCCTAACAATTCTATTATTGAAATTCAGTTTAAGGTGATGCCTTGAAATTTGGTGCATTGAATGATGTCATATATAAACAGTCTAACATTAAGAGAAAGTCATGAGACCACCTACCTTAGGCCTATGCTTGATAGCTCATACAATATCAACTTCTGATTCAGCTCAGATCGAGAAAAAATTGAAGAACGGTTGAAGAACCTAATATTACGGTGAATCATATTGAACCGAAATAGCACAACTGATATCTAGAATAATGGATAGTGGCTAAAAAGTAATCGAGATCCTACCATTAAAGAACCAACCAGACAACCCATGCTTGAACTAGAGTTCGGACTGAGACGATACCTCCAATCCGGGAATAGCTGCAAAGGCTTCGCAAAAGAGGGAGGTCGCTACATTGTGGGTGAAATAATAAGTGAATTTATGATTTAAAATAATTTAATTTTATTTTATTTAAAAAGTATAAAAATATAGGGGTTTCGTGGTTTATGCACATAGTTGTCTAAACTGTGCATAGGCACCTATAGAATAGGGTCATAGCACACGATCTACCTGCACGGTTTATTAATCATGCATAGACAATGCAATTCTCCACTATCAAAACTGTAAAATGGATAATATGTCCATGTGCCTCCTCCCATATGGTTTTCTCAAAACTTCTCAACTAGAACACCCCCACTATCCAGAATCGCACGGTTTGTACTAATTGGGCGGCCAGCCCCGCACGTTTATCACTAACAATAGAACAAGGCATTTTCAACCCAAAACATGGGTTTCAGGCTCTAAACCATCCCCAAACACCCCTGATCCCTCTATGAACCCAATGTACATCCATATTAGTCCATATTTTTACATTTAAAAATAGAATTTATGGAAAATAAGGAAATCATTCATCAAAGAAGAACCGGGTTCTTACAAACTTCCCCCTTTTAGAAATTCATCCACAAATTTCCATTCCAAGGGTGGGGAAGCATGATATGAGAATAAATATAGAAACTATGATCATACATATACCTCCCACTCCCTGATTTTTTCTTGCACTCGGTCATGCTGCCATAACACCCAAACAAGACGAATTGACCAGCCTTAGTGAAACTTCATGCTATGATCCACAATATGTATAGGATGATCCTAAAAGGATGCATCTCCTTATTACTCAACCTCCTTTGGTTGAAATTCACGAGCTAAGTCTGAATAATAATTTCACCGCTGAGAAACATGGAAGATGTTGTGGATATCCTATTAACCTTGAGGTAACTACACCTGATAGGCTATCAACACGACTGTTTCCAGAATCTCGAATGGATTGAAGTATCATGGAAAAAAACCTACCTTATCTCACGATTCTCATATGTACCAAACTTGGTGAAACACATAATAAAACCTGATCCCCAACCTCAAAATCTAAAGGTTTTCTACGGAAATTGTCCTATGATTTCAAATGAGACTATGCAGTATCCATATGCTTCAGAATCAATTGCACATGCTCTGTAGTATATTGAACAAGATGAGGTCCTGTTATTGCTTACTCTCTTACCTCTAACAAATATAGGGGTGATTAGAATGGCCTACCATAAAAATCCTCATATAGAGTCATCAAATTCATATCCTAAGATGAACTCAACTAGGGGTATCAACCTCTAATAATAGACCCCAAAATCCAGGACACATGCCTAAAGTATTTCCTCAATCACCTAAATCGTGTGCTCTGACTCACCACCTATCAATGGGTGGTATGTCATACTAAAAATCACCTATGTACAAAATTCCATCTATATCCCTTTATACAACTGAGATGTAAATAGGGAATACCTATCTAAAATGATAGTTTTCAAGACCCTGTGATGTCGTACTATCTCTCAGATATAAAACCACCCACGATCACCAACACTGAACATATCCTTGATCGACAAGAAATGAGTAACCATCATGAGAATGTCAACAACAACCCATATGACATCATTACATTGAGTTGAACTCAGTAAAACCATCATGGAAACCATGAAGACATCATTCCATTTTCACATGGGAACGGTTATCAGCTATAAAAGTCTGGTTGGTTGCTGGTGTTCTTCAGTCACCTACTGATAAGTGGAACACATTATAAAAAAGGCATCTACATATCTTTTCATACCCAACCACTAATACTAATTATATAAATCCTAATACATCTTGGAAAAACCAGGGTGAATATCCTAAGATGATGCATGAAAATATTACATCAGTTCCTTTTTCATGTCGGTTAAAACCCATATGCACCTGTGTACTTGTAGGATCTCATCATCACCTACAGTCCAACCAGTATTAGGGTAATCACCTTCCACACTCTCTAAAAGAAATAGGTCTTATGATTCTGATAGATGACTCAAATTCACTCTATCCATATGTGTAATGGTAATAATTAAATAAGTAATATCTTTCATGACTGTCGTTCACCTATAAGTGCATCTTAGAGAACAAATCCATAAGAATCCACTTGCTACTGGCATACCACACTGTATATATCTAAGTCCTCCTGGTAAGTGAATTGGACCCTACATTTCCTTTACCGGGTATGTAGGTAAGTTCAAATTAAATAATTTTGAAGGAATTCTACCCACCATCACTGCCTCAGATTCAAAACACACTATTTTGATATATTATTGATGGATTTTTGGTCCTTGTACACAATAAAAACACACATCCCAAAAATAATGTCTCCCATAATGTAATCCATGAAAAAATACAACTAACTCGATATCATGCTTCAGATAATTCCTCTCATGTGACCTCAACTGTAGAGACTCATATGTCATGACTCTATCAACATGCATAAGAACTTCTCCTTGACAAATACTGGATGCATCGTAGTAAAGAGCATAACTCCAATCTAGATCTATAAAAATCTTGTATTGTTGATTCATTCAATATCCCTTTAGTCTCCTAGAACACCATCATGTGAGAATATTTCCATACATATAGAACACCCTTCTTAGTCAAGTCCATCAACGATGAAGCTTGGTGTGATAAGTACTATATGAAATTCCTATATAAACTATCCAAACCTAAGAAAATATCTACCTTAAAGATATTCTTAGGAAGCTCCTCATGGACTGCAACTCTTTGCTTCTCTATTTCCACCAATACTCATTTCTATGAGATAATATTACCTTGGAAGTGAATCGGATCCATCTAAATGTGGAACTTTGTGAGATTAGAATATAAATGATTCTCTATCAGTATATTCAAAATGATCTCAGGATGTTTGGAATGTTCATGTCAATTGTGAGAATACACCAAGATATCATCCATTAAAACAACCACAAACTAATCAATATTTGGATGGAAAACTCAGTTTATCAGTTCCTTGAAGACCGCTGGTGCGCTTGTGAGGCCGAACAGAATAACTAAACACCCATATAGACAATACCTACAACAAAAAGCTATTAGGGGTATGTATGATGGCCTAATAGGAACCTGATGATACCTGGATCTCAAATAAATCTTTTAGAAGGCCTGAACTCCTTATATCTATTCATAGTGGTCATCTATCCATTTTAGGGGATAGAGGTTCTTAATAATCATTTTGTTCAATTTCTAATAATCCATGCATATCATGAGGTCATCGTCTTCCTTTTTCACAAAAAGGACTCACAAACCCTAAGGTGATGTATTGGATTGGATGAAACCCTTTAACTCTAAATCCTCTAGATGCCTCTTGAGATCATGGAACTTCTTCATATCCATCATGTAAGGTTGAATAGATACCGATGTATTGTCTTTCACTAGATCAATAGATAATTCTACCTATCTCACTGGTGGTAATCCAAAAAAATCCTATGGGAAGACATCACTGAAATGATCAACCATTGGAGGGATATCCATCTTACATGTTCTCTGATCATCAAGATATAAACATTAAATCTAGGCTATCATTTCTCCCATACCATGATTCTTGAGTCTAGATCGGCTCGCTTGGAAGTCCCATTCAACCTTGTGAATGAACTTTACACCCTCTTGTGTCATAAAACTCACCCTACAGTGATAGAAATAAATGAAATCATGAAAGGTATCCAACTAGTCCACCCTATGGATGATATCAAACCCTATAATCTTAATGATTTTGAGGACCCATATGTAGTGACACCCACCAAATTCAATGGGTAACTCCTTGCACTGGTGAACATAATCTTTTTTGATCCCCAATAGAGTGTCTAGAATCATAACGTCATCAGAAGTGTACACATAGATCCCAAGTATCCCCATAATGGGAATAGATAAAAAACTATGCGATGTCCCTATATCAAAAAAACCATAAGCTAAAATGAAGGCTACTAGAATAGTACCTCTGATAGTAGAAGTTATGGGATCCTTCTCCTCACAGGAATGTTTCACTACGTATACTCGGCCTATATTGTGGCCATATGACACTATCTGAATACCCTAAGAAGATCCACCGTGTTTACACTATAAAACTGGGGTTTAACTGCCACATCCATGACCACTACCTAAACTTGATCTTATAGTTGTATTTTAGCTCCCTTCCTGATGATAAGCAACTAACCCTGCTCCAAAATGTGGAGTCAGTGAAGACCCTCTCTCACTAGATATTGGTGGAACCATTCTGTAGAAGCAATATAGATGGACCATACTTCAACAAGATTTGCACATTATTGGATCCGTTGCACATTATGGTCTCATATGTCCCACCATATAGTACCAGTATCACCTCACCAACATACATTAAGATATGCTCTGACTTCTAGTATCACTAAATGGATCTCCAAATGATGCTTTCTACTACCGATTGAGGCAGTACCTGACCAAGGTGTCGATCCTCCCTAGATTCCACCTCCTTATTCCCTCAAGTTATTCTCTATGATCATTTCTTGATTCACTATCCTAGATATAGTAGTCAGTCAGAAGACATTTACCTACAATAGTATGTCATAACTGAGACCATCTTCAAATCGTTTAACTTTGAAAATATCTCCACCCATCTGAATAGGTTTCAAGTGATGGAACTCGGTTAAACGAGTAAAGTAATCCATAACTAATATCACACCCTGTTCTAGATATAGAAACTATCAAGCCCTAACAAATCCCAATGTATGGGAATAGAAATAATCATAGAAGTTCGTATGAAAATAAACCCAGGCCATATCTCGATGATGATCTATCTGAGTGATAACATCCCACCACCTCTTTGAAGAATCACGTAGCATATACATAGATAGATATACCCTCTTCTTAGGAGGAATCTCTAAAATCTAAAATATAGATTGTATGGAATTTATCCAAGACTCTATATCATGTGTTACACCATCCCCAAAAAATATGGGTATATGCTGCTACTAGTACTCAAACTTCAACTCTTCCATATATAGGGTAGGTCACTGTGCTCCGTTAATATTTTTCATAAATCATAATAACACATCATGAAACTATTACTCAACACCTATGTCTAGTAGAAGAGCTAGCTCTAATGGTGGAATGACTGGAGGTTCCCCAGGTAGCCAATGGCCTTCTTCGTCTAGAGTATGATCATCACCGCCCTCCTGGAGTACCACCATAAGTCATCATGGTGGAATGGATCTACAATGCTAAACATACACCTTATTTCATGGTAATTATCAAGGTTCACAACTCAAAAGTCCCTAAATTAATAAGGATATGTTAAATCCTTCCCATATAAAAACACACCTCTCTACCTTCTCCTTGAGTCAGGTCTGGGCGTCGTATAGATTGGGTATAATAAATAGACAGTACGAACATCCAACTTCTACGATCGGGTCATGTTTGGTTCACATCTATAGACAAACCACGTTTACATTTCATTTTACTGTTATTCATAATTTCATTTTCATCTCTCATTTGAGTTCAATCATGTGTTAGATTTATATCTCAATTCATTTTAAATGTTGTACCATGGTCCTCCAAATTCCAATCCATGAGGGCCCATACCCCCCAGGGACCAAATCATGGAATCCATCCATTCCATACCATAACACATATTAATAAACTTTTCACAAAAACATTGATATCTATCACGACATCTAAATAACATTTAATAAGTAATGCTCCCTAAGTGAAATGAAAAAATACATACCATGTGATTTCTATAAAGATCTTAATATGATGCATGAGATGGAACACCCTCATATCGTTTATTTTAAACAAAATAGAACCCATAACCATATCAATAATAATAATAATAGAATGCAATTGTTTCACCCAACAGTGGAATCAAATCAGCTACAATAGTCCAAAACCAGAAAATACCAATTCAATTAGAGATAGTTTTTATTTTTCTTATATGTGTGTTATATGGGCCTAGTTATAGATCATTAACAAACTTATATTCCTATATATCCTTTCTCTATTATCACCATATAATAAATAAATACAAAAAAAACCCCTGATACCACTTTGTAACAACCTGAACCTAGATGTCTCTTAACAGTTCCCTGAGCCCAGTTGTCCACATGGCCTTAAGAGAATATCCCCAAATGCCAAAGGCTATCAACTAGTAGTAAGTTCATAGGTGATTCAGTGGGGAAACAATTCCCTCAATATTAGAGATTAACAAAGTGGAAACCATGTCATACATACTAGTATTGAAAACATTAATGAAATTAGAGGAAAAAAGTAAACTATAGAAGACTACTATGAATAAATAATTCCAGCAGACATTAATATAGAAATTGATGATACATATTGTATGTTTCTACAAAATATCCAAAATTGGAATACAAGGTCTATGTACAATGTAGATAAAAAATTTAAAAAGTAAGACAAAAGTATCCCAGTAGCATCACAAGCCTCAGCTTGGCCCCAATCTCTTATGATCCTAAGAAGCAAATCAAGTACATATATTAGGGAACATTAACTTATCCTTACCTGCAATCATATAGTCTATTTGGGTGAAAAAAGTTGACCCAAATAGAGAGTGAGATATAATCCCAGTAGGCAACCACCCAAGGCTTGTTATAATTAGTCAGTAAATATACATGTTGTGTAGTGTGCAATAAATAAAGAAATCAAAAAAGGAAGTACTCAAAAGTAAACATCCATTATGTGTAGTTAATAATTTAATATCAATATGATTTAGTCAGTATCATTTAATAATTAAATATCATTTAATATATAAGTATTGAGGTCTAAAATGATCTTGGAATCCCCCATATATCTATAAGCACAGTGGATAACTAAACAGGACATCAAAATGTATAAGTCAATACTGAATCCATGAATTTGATTTAGCTTAGATGATGTGTCCTAATTCATTTCATACTTAATTAAATTTATAACCTTATTATATCCTTCACATTCCTAAGTTTTAATTCAAGTATCACTCTAGATATAATTTCAACCAAAACCTTATAAGACCATCCCCGAGGAACCTCTTAGGAACCCACTATCGGTCTAGGAGTGTTATGATGTCACTGAAAATTGAGATTGTCCTAGGTCGTCCACAAGGGAGCCCGAGTATCCCCAATGGCATAAAAATTAAATTCCATTTGATTTTACACAAGTAATTCTAATAAGAATCAATGTATCACTTGATATATAAATCAATCCTCAGTGAGTCGATCCCGAGAATCCTTCATTTGGATCAATGTATCACCCATGGCTTAACCAAGTTCATGGAACTTTATTCCATCTATGGCATTCTAATATGAATCCACAAATCACCCAAGGTTCATATCAATTTAATCTAATAAAAACCTTTTTAATAAATTTCATATATCAATTTTTAGGATAACACCAAGAGCATATTATATCAAACTAACCTCAAAAGGAGAGTCATGATTTGGAAAACCTTATAAGGATTATCCATTCAATTACTCACATGGGAATTTTCAATATAACAAGATTCACATTCAGAAAAAACCAATAAATGTCATAGATATCATTTAACTCAAATGGGAAAATCATTAAAAAGAGAAATTAATGACTAATAATGCAATTTCATTACAAGGATAGGCTTAAAGGGATTACCTTTAACTACTCACATTATAAAATATTTTAATTATCCATCAAATCCATAAATAAGCCATTATAAGGGGAATGATCACTTAACTCACATGAGCACATAAATATAAAGAGAAATTAAGCTAAATAAAAAATAAGTGTCTTAGGCATCATTTAACTCACATGGGAATTCCAAAATAAAGTGCAATTAAAGCTTGAACAAGCAATTTCATGACATGGTCTAAGGGTCAAGTTATCTATCCCTTACTATTAATATAATTAATTTTCAATTCAATTCATAAATCTATTAATCCATTTTATTTAAACATCAATTCACAAGTGACATCCCATGACAAAGGGGTAAAGGGAATGCCTAAGTGTGTCTAAGGGTAAAATCTACCAAATGGTCCATTTATTAACCAGACACACCCAAGGGTTCGTTTCCATATAACTCAAGATTTTAAACCCATAAAAATGAAAGGAATAATTAATTATATAGTTCATGACTAAAAATTATAGGATTGAAATTCAATTTAAGGTGATACCTGAAATTTTTTGTGCGGCATGATGACATATATTAATGGTTCGACTCTAAGAGAAATGCATGAGATCACCTACCAAAGGACTATACTTAATAGATCATCTAGTATTATCTCCTAATTCATCATAGATTGAGAGATTTTTGAATAATAAAAGGAGAACCTAATATTATGTAATATCAAATTTAACCTAAATAGTGAAACAGATATTCAAAATAAAGGAGAATGACTAAAAAATGAATTTAGTTCATACCATTACAGATCCAATAATACAAACCACACCTAAATCAGAGTTTAGAAGGATACATTACCTCAAATATGAGAATAGCCTCAAAGAATTTTTATGGAGGAGAGGAGGTTTCTAGGTTGGTGAGGAAATGAGTGAGATTTAGGTTTTAAAAGATATTAATTTAATTTAAAAATTATAAAACATTCTAATAATATAGAATTCACCTCGTTTATGTGCACGATTCACCAAATAATGTATAAAACATGCAAGGGAACTAGTAGCATGGGGTCATAGAGCATGGTTTACATGAAGATTTTTCAAATCAAGTTCAAATCATGTGATTTTCCACTATCAAAACTATAGAGATGACAGCATGATCGTGTACCTCCTCCCACACAGTTTCTTCAAACCGTGTGGGTCGTACACTCTCAATGTCCAACCATGCAAAATTTTTAATAATAGGTTATCTTAACCTTCACGATTTATACTGACCATATTCTATGACATTTTCACCCCAAAAATTGGGTTCCAGGCTCCGAACCAGCCTCAGCCACCCCTGATCCCTCTATGACCCAAAGAGCATCTCCATTATGCCATATTTAAAAATTTAAAAATATAATTGATGGAAAACAAGTAAATAGTACCTTAAAGAAGAATAGGATTTTTACATCATAAATATCATATATTTTCATTAAATCAATCCTTATTACTAGCCATGATAGTCATAAATGAATAATAAATCACACCACTATGTGGAGGTGGTGGTCTGCACTTATGGATGACCGAAGTTATCATTTCCAAATGGATAGGAAGGTAAGAAGGTGGATATTATATTTTAATTATAGAATGATAATTATTTCATAAATATGATAAATATTAATTAGTTACATATTTTTTACCATCCAAGAAAGGTGGTGAGGGAAAAATAAATTACATCACTATATTGGAGATGGTTGGTTGAATGTACGCTCATGCGATATTTTCATTTTTTCATAGGATGGAAAGGAGGAGAAAAAGGATATTCAATTATTATAATAACATAGAAATATATTTATGATAATAGATTAATTATTTTAGGAAATTTAAAATATATTTATGTGAATAATAAGAAGAAATAAACATCAAAATTGTTGGTAAATGTACCTCTTCGTTCAGAGTCCTCCTTTGGATTACACCTTATTATTTTTTAATATGTTATTATGAGAAAAAATGGAGCACAGTAATAAACTTAATTAATAAATTAAAGTTATTTAATAGTTCTGGGATAAGCTCAGGTGATCAAAAGTTGTAAATAAGGGAGGAGGAGAGGTACCCTTAAATAACTGAGGGGAGGGACACACATGTAAGTACTTAAAATATTGAATAATATAAAGATGATTCAATGCCGAAGTGGAACTAAATGGAAATAAGTTTAAAGGTAAGATATTATAATTTTTAAATATCTATAAAAATGTTCAGATAATTTTACCTTTTATTTTTCTATTATCTGTTATTTTAAACATTCTTAGCAAACCCACATTAACCCTAACTATGGTAACCAATTTTGACTATTATTACTATTTATTATGAAAAAAACTAATTTGAACTTATTAAATAATATAAATTATGTTAATTCAAAACATTTAATCTATTTTTGAGATTCAATTTGTATAATTTGATGAAATTAATATTAATATATTTTCACAGAGCATAAAAAAATTATTTTATGAAAAATATTATTTTTAAGCAGATTAATGATTTATTATGAAATAAATTATAAAATTGATTCTAAAAGAATTATGTTAAATAAAATGATACTTATTTTTCTTCAAAACCAAGATAAAAAATATATGGGACTTTTTATATACTTTATAATGATATGTTAATAAAAAATTGATTTTATTTGAACAGAAACATTAGTTAAATTTAAAAAATGTCAATCATTTACTTATTAATTCAACATCATATTATAAATTTCATTATATTAATTCTTAAGTATGTATTTTATATATAAATAATTTTTTATAATCATTTAATTTATTTTTATATCATTATAATTTAAGAAACATGAAAAAAATTAGTTTTCTCACTATTCACAAAAAATCCACAATTTCTAAAATATATAAAAATTATATCTAAGATAACTTTGACATTCCTAATTCAAAAATGAAATTAATTTCATAAAAATAAATTTATAATAATTATGATATTAGGTTTTAACCACATTCTAGAATAAATTTATGTGTATTCTCCACTTTTTTCTCTAGAAAGAAAAGATTACTATAATTAAAGCTCAAGTGTTACTAACCCAGACCCATTAAACATAGTTAACACATTGAACTTCTTTTTTTCCAAACCACCTAAACATGTATAACATAAAAATATGTAGTTTTATATCTAAATAGTACATATTAATTGATGAAATAAAATGTGTAAAAAAAGATAATAAACATGAAAAAGGTTATGAAGAAAGTAAATAATAAATTTAATTTTATTATTCAGGAGTTATAAAATTTATGAATAAATAGGACACTCAAGGAAAGGGTTTTTTCTTTAAAAACATATTTTAATGTTTTTATTTCAATGATTTTCCCTCCATATCCATGTTCCTCAAGTTGTTTCAATAATGTTCTCTCTATACTCAAATGATTTCTTAAAGGCATTTTCAATTATCCTTGACTCTTTACAATGGTTTAAAAAGGGGGTATTTTTAACTTTTTCTAGATGGGTCACTTATTACAATTTTATTTAATATGAAAAATAATTCTTTTGACATTTACCTTATGATCACCTTCCCCCACCACAATAACCGTTATTCATTATTAATATCCCTCTATAAATTTTCTATATTTTTTATAGAATATATTATTCTCATTATTATATGAATAAAAAAAATTAAGAGTTCTTAAAATGAAAGGATATTTTTCATTTTTATTTTATGTGAAAATTGGAAATACATTTCATTATGGGTTTGAAATATTTTTTCAAGGGTTTATGATGGAAAAGTGAAATATTATAAATTCTTTGTTCTTGATTCAATACTCAGTCCTTATGGATAATGATGGGTGTTCCCATGATATAGATCATCAACGAATTGTGTAATGATTTGGTCTTTAATTAATTTTTTTTATAGATAATAGATTAGATTACTCCAATTGAAAGGATTCTATTATAGATATTAACATGGGTTTGAATTTGACACCTCAAGATTCCTTCATGGTTTTTAAATGATTTCTATAGAGATTCAAGGTTTTATTTAATAAAAAAGTATATTTTCCCCATATGATTATGATTTGTTTTATAACCTTAATTTTTATTGTTAAAAAGGTAAAAAAGTTAGGTGATGCCATGATTTTCTCTAAAATAATGAGTTTCCATTATTTTTATATCACTTACTGATATTTTTGTTCTCATACCACATTTTTATATGTGTTGTCATAGGATGTAATAATGTGTAGAATCTATATAAAGGTAAATATTTATGATATGGTTACTTTCTATAAATGAAGTAAATGTTTCTTGAATGAAATATGGGTGTAAATTTAATAACCAATTTTGTTGGAAAAAAATATACATAGTGTGAAAATATAAAAAAATATTATAAATTTGTTTTCATAATTCATAAAAACTATCAGGATAAAAATAATTGGAATATAAGAATATGAAATTCTTGTCATTAAACTGGTAATTATTGGTTTTTTATGTCATGGGGTGTCATAATTGGTATTTGATAAAGGGTTAAGATAACTTTATAATTTTTTATTATATTAAAATAAATATTTATGATATTCTGATTTATGGAAAAATTATCATGAATCATTTTTTATTAATAATGGTTTTCTAAATATGAAACAAAGTGGTTAAGGGTGGAAGGAATAAAGAGGAAAATGAATCTGAAACATGAAATGGTTGGATTTGTATCTAAGTAGTTTTTTTTGTTTTAACAGTATTAATATAGGATATAATTACTGGAACCCATGAAAGAGATTAACCACATTCTCTTAGAAGGAGTATATCTATAGTATATCATTCCATGGAATAGACCCCTTTTACATTTAAAGGATATTTTGACCCATTGAAAACTAATGTGTACAAAAATTATTTGGTGAAGATATTAGATGTCCTAGGATATTCAAAGCATCAAAATGTAACACTTTTTATTTATCAATATGAAGGTGGAGTTAGTTATTGGTTCTATTTAATTATGAATATAAAGGATAGAAATAAAACACATACAATGTAGTGGATGGTCTTTAATGATATTTTTCTTGAGAAATATTTCCCTAAAATTATTCAACTTAAAATGAAAAAGAAATTTCTATAATTGAAGAAAATGTTAGAGGACTGAGTTCTCAATTATGAATAAAATTTCAATAGACTTACTAGTTATGCATCGAATTTACTTTTTCCCATGACAGTAATATTGATATATTTTACATTGTTTTGAAACAAGGTTTATAAATAAATATTGATCTTTTGAAATTCAAATGTATGTGTTGCATCGCAACCTGACTCACATAATGAATAATAACTGGACTGGTTTTCCACATGTCTTTAGGTGTACCTCCCTATATATTAGAGGACATGAACTAGTAACAAGGTCCTAGTATGTGACTATGGGGAGACTATACCCTAGTATAATAGTTTTAAATAATTAAAAATAACTAACCATCTTACATAATAATAAATCATAAGAGTGTGAATGAAATAAATATAATCAAAACTGAATAGTATTTGAAATGTAGTAAAGGCCGAAACAATCATTCCCTACACACACAGACCACCTGTTAGGCTAGAAACATGTCCAATAATAAATAAAATAAATAATAAGTAATGTATAAGGTGTTACTGCCTATTGGAAGTTCTATCACATACCAAGATCCATGTACACATTTGAGTTATCTCGCTCAATCATCCATAGAATCACCTAAACTCAAGATTGCATCCTAGTGAGTGTCTTCTCGGGTACCCAATTTCAATAGAATCCTAATCAGTGTGTTTGTATATTACTCAATAGGGAACCACCAACACGGTTCCATATATATCCAAAAAATATTGTTTATGTGAATATGAGCTACTCTTCTAAAGGATAACAATAATATTTTTTATAAAAATAATAATAATTGGAATAAATTTGGTAACCAATGAAATAACATGTGCCTGATAGTTGCTCATTATGATTGTACCTACTTCGGTTAGGGCCATAAATGACATTGAGTAAGCTACATCACCACATGAGGATACAAGTCCAAGCTTCAGGATCACCAATAATCGCCTCTACTATATATAAAGAAGTATTCCATGTATCATCTAGAATCCTATAATTAAGGCCTTGATTATGATCCTATGCATTCGAGGAATAATACTCAATCCTTGGGAAATAATACAACCCAGAAAATGCCTCAAAATTCCCTCTTCCAATCTAATTTCAGATTTTTAGGATTTCATTCCATATGTAATCAAGACTCTAGAAAATGGAATGAATTCATAAAGGGTTGAACCTTAGGAAAATATGAATAATACTATCCTAATATTATATAATAACTCAAAAAATATCAATCATTGTTTCAACAACCTATTCCAAAATAGCTCTGAGAAATGAAAACATGGTGCATCCACCCAATCCAAACGGTTATTCCTAGAATAAGTCAATTTCATCATCATCAAAATTTGGGATCCCTCTAGAATCATATTCTTAGGGTAAATATGGTTGCCCATAAAACACTTTTATTACCTTAATATTAGGGTTCTAGGCATCCTTGGTGATACACTTACTAACAATGATTTTCAAAATGCACTCATCAACTTCATCTATTTTTCTGATATAGGGTGAAATTCCAAAAACTCTTTGAATTTCAATAATTGTAACATCAAATATTGGATCATGATATCACTAGTCATCTAGGGTTCTATAATAATTTATTTTATTTAATTTAAAACAATAAAGGTAGATCCTAATCTGTTAGGAATCCTACTTGATATTTACTTTATAACATACATCCAATAAAAAAATATTAATTTACACTATGAAAGCCATATAAATCATATTAATTTATGACAATTAGAATTCTGGAAGAACCATCATTCGATGTAATATATGGTTAGGGTCGGGTACTAGGTGTCATTGGCACTCATCCATATATATAGTTAAGGGAATTCCATCCATCAAGAACTATGAATCATTTATAATTATCAATATGTTGAAAATTAAAATTTAATAGTTAAATGAACTAACAATTATATTTAACAAGTAGGGCTCAACTGTCACTGGACTTAGTGATCAATCTAGAATATTTGTACTTTCTAGTAAAACCCTTGGTTATTGATATCTAATCCAAATGCTCCCTTATGAGGGTATTAACATGATAGGGGAACCCTACTCAGGGTCCCTTCCAGGACATGTCCTAAGGATGAAGACCTTAGTAATGAGGAAACACAGCCTAATGAATACCTTCAAACACATCTATACCCTTATGTTCTCATTGGAATTAGTTGGCTGGTATTGGGGTCATGAACAACTTGCATCCCCAACTATACGAGCTCAAAATCACACCTTTTTAATGAATTTCGTAAAGTCACCTATGTCTAGGCATAATAAATCTCTCTCTCCAATTTCCAATTTAAGTATACCAATCATAATGAATTTCAATTAATGGAAATGTTCTATTGATAATGTCATGGTCTATGATGGCCGATGAATTTTCCAATGCATGAGATACTAATGTGGCCCTTGGAAATTTTCTTTATATATAAGTTAGGGAATTATATTTATTGTAAACAATTTAATATAGTTATTCCAATAGTTTATTTAATTCACTTAGAAACATATTTAATTTAACGGTCCCTCAGAGCCTGTGGTAGAACCCTATCACATCACAAAACACATACATATATGTAAAATTACTTTATAGCTTGTACGCTAGACTATATACGTCAAACAAATATTTACATTTATTTTCCAAGGGGTGGTAGCAACTATAAAGGCTCTTCCAAGATCATCAAAGACAAACGAGCTCCTACCTCACAAAAAAACTACAAAATTATTTAATTATAATCAAATTTTAATTAATGAATTATTTTAATCAAGATATAATTAATTAAACAATTTTATTAAAATAGGAATAATTCCCAAAATCTCACTAGCTGATCTCATCACACTAGAATAGTGTCAAAATTCTTACCAATATCCCACAGTATATGCTAAGCCTCATATCAGGAAAATTACGAAATAATATTTGGATAATTAATTTAAAAAGTACATTTTATAAAGATTCAAATTTTTGAAAAATAGATGTTGGGAAATAATTCAATGAAACAACATGCAGTGAAGTGTAGATAGAATCCTGGGATTTCCTCTTCCTATGTAGAGTGAAATCACCATCACTGGTATTAGATTCTAACATGATTCAACGGAATCTAAAATAAAAATCAATAATAAGGGATACCAAAATATGAAATAAAGTGAATTTAATACGCAAGGAGATTATTATTGCAGAAACAATAACTCAAAACACAATGGAATTCCACCAAGAATTCTCCCTTCCACAATCTTGAACAATATAAGTGAGAGGGGATACATCTCACATGAGGGAAAAGTAAGGGAGAATGTGGGGGATTCCCTATTAAAATACCGATATGAAAAGAGTAAATATTCCATCCTTTAATGATTTTTATGGTTTGTCCACATGACTGGATAAACATTGAACCAACTCTATCCACTAATTTCCCAAGTATAATAATCCTCAGATAGGAATGAAGTATAGATTAATAGACTATACTCTATAACATGGTTTTAATTTATTATAGAGGGTTGCATGGTTTTATATCCCTCCCACATGGTTTTCAAGTTATACTCTTATGAAATTTGGATAACATGGTTAGGGTACACAGTTATCACTAACTATGTGCCTATTATGGGCCTAGGTTGTCTCTTAAAAAAATGAATTCTAGACCTGAACCCTCAAGATGATCTAGGGACCTCTGATCCATATCATGAGCCTCATTCTACATCTAAAAACATCACATTGAGGAATTCCAACACTCATAATTCTATTTTGAGTCTTCCACAAAAATTCAACAAATTAAGTAGTTAAAAATTTAATTTCCTTTTTAAATTCTAAATTCGTACAGACATGGGAACATACAACCTCCCCACTTTAACAATTTTAATCCCTGAGAAACCTCAGTTGGAATCCAACAAAATATCACAACCTACCTCTATCAGGAAAAATCATCCAAAAAGATGTGTTTTATCTCAACATCCCTACATATTTCCAAGAACCACTATTAAGGAAAATATCATTATATTTGATTTTTAAAAATACCTCTTTGAGGGTGAGTGTTAACCCAAACATTAGAAAAAACATCCAAACGGATTCAACAGCTATGAGCCAAATTCAAAATCTATTCACACCAAATGAGGATATCACTTTCAGGATATTCTCACATCAGTCGAAGTCATAGTTATGATTTCCATCCATCATTGTCATCATGCTCGCTGTCATCATCACTGAATAAACACCACTTCGTCATCGTCACCGATTCATGACTACATCACAAAGATGGAGTCAACTGG
The DNA here is from genome assembly GCA_963277665.1 of Viscum album. Classification (NCBI taxonomy): domain Eukaryota; kingdom Viridiplantae; phylum Streptophyta; class Magnoliopsida; order Santalales; family Viscaceae; genus Viscum; species Viscum album. Next base: position 847,777,316 of record OY728160.1, on the reverse strand, counting down.
TAGCAGGAACCATCGTCAACTCCATGAAACCAAAGGCCAGAAAGTCAATATCGAAACATCCAATAGTGGCTCAGCTATCCACCATCACATCCTCATACCATCAGTGTTCTCACCGAAAATTACTACCTGACCGATGACTAGAGAAACTCCCACCGAAATAGAACCCACAACAATATCCATCACGAAAATCACCCACAACGTTGTCACTTCACCTTCATCACCACTGTCAACATTGACATTGGACACCACACTAGAAACAAAAATAACCATATCCAAAAAACAAATCAAAATTTTCATCGACTGAGAATAACAGATCATGTTATTAAAGAAAAAAACAAACCATCATCAATGGCTATGAGGAATAAACATCAATCATATCTAACGAATAATAAATCTCCTTCACAAGAGAACACAGACGCATTTCGTGTGTGGAGCATCGTCAGACACAGAACCACATCCCAAAACATCATAGTTCCGTGGCTCTAGATCCAACATGGAGGGGCATAGAGGAGCGTGATTCCACAGTAGGGTATTGAGCTGTTGGGTTCATTGAGCATAGGCATCATCGATGTCGAGGAACACTAGTAGCCGTGATTACATAAGTAATCCAACTTTAGAAGCACCTGGAAACTCCTTGACCACCGAAACAGATACCCAAACCCTCTTTGCTACCATGGATCCAACTCCGACCAGGATAGGTGCATAAGAATGTGAGGGAATAAAATGTTTTGAGAGGCTGAGGGATTCCACCGCAATCATCCTTCAATGAGAATACTAAAATATCCAAGGAAAAAACCCATAGTAGAGGGAATCATAGATATATTAAAACCCAAGGAAGAGAGAACCACCAGGAAGGGGAGAAAATGAATGTGAAGAAATGAATCATAGGGGAGGAATGCTAAAGAATTACAAGAAGATATGAAGATATTTCTCTACCAAGGATGGTCACAAGAACCATTGGAGGAGAAGAGGATCCGAGATGGGAAAAGGGAGCCAGTGGAAAGGGGATCCATCTTCAATAAGAACCACATTGAACATATGGTATATAAACCTCAACAACTAAATATAATTCTCATAACCACCATTAAAACATAAATACAATCGTTAACCAAGACTAACTAATATAACTTATGATTGTCTCATGGTAATATTCATCACGTGATCTATAATTCTTCCCACCATATGTTCTGCTTCCAATGGCCAATTCCAAAAAACTATGTTTCCCCCATTAGAAGTATCTACCGAAAACACTTTTGGAATCTCAACAATGTGTCTAGAATAGTTTTCAATCACCAACTTTTAGTTACAAATGAGAAAAAAAAATTAATTCCTCTACTAGATTAATCCTAAGAACACTCATCCTAAATTTCAAATGCATCATAAAAATTCATTCACGATGCCTTTATTTAATAGTCATTTTTGATCATCCATGTATGCTCACTAAAGATTATACATGACTTCTATTTTCATTTACTTTATGCGCCATCCATTTTCAATTTCCATCCTGAGTTATACATCTAGTCTCATAATCCAACCATCAGTATACCTGAACATATACCTAGCATTCGATCAGGAATCTAGTAGAATTTGGGTCCATTTATCCTCTAGAATTAGAGTGCTAAAATGACTTCTGGGTAACTATTCATTTGCATCCATGACCCTTATAACATTATTTTCTTATGATCATGATCAAAATCATTCTCTATTCCTTAGGAGTAACCTTATCTTCTACCATTGGAACAAGTTCTCAAACACCATGCCTAGACTCCATCCATTATTATACATGACTACTGGAGTGGATGATACACAATCAGTCCTCAATGTCAATTTCAAAATGACATATAACTAGGTATTGGCCAACAAAAATGAAATATTTTAAATTATCTAAATTTTGTTTCATAATGAGGACCAACACCCACATTTTGTTCCCTGTACGATTTTACATATAGATGTGTGTTTCTTCGGTCCAGCCATTCACACATTAATCCATGAATCACTTCCTTTTAATAATCCCATAACACCTTGTATCCTTGTTAATATATATCAAGATCCACCCTTACGATGACCATCCCATGAAACCTGGTTTATTTTAGAAATATACCTCATCCTGGTGCACTATATTTATTTTACCTAAGATTCAGGTCACTACACATGAAAGAATCTCTCAAATGGCATCAACCATTTTCCCTCTCACAACTGTCACTAATTTAATATCTGAATGGAACTACATGTAACCAGAAAATGTCTTGCCTAACTCACATACATAACATGCATACACACATAAACCATCCACAAAAAAAACCTGAATCATGCTTCTGTGAGTCAAGTACCATCAACGTCAAGATGACAACTCCCGAGGGAATATCAGTATTGATACTCCAATAGATCCCTGGTAAATTCTCTCCAAAATTGGGCACTCTACAGGTCCCATGATTTATTCCTTAACCTCCCATATCATGGTTTTTTACAATCAATAAATGTGCTTATCCTCGATCCTTGTCATTTCAACCACATCACTTTCTTAACCACCCTATAATGTCCTTAAAATCACGAACATCCACCCATGATTAGAAAACACTACTAACATCGTGCCACTAGTCAATAAGGATAAGCACCCAAATGGTTCTTCCTATCGAAGATGGTCTCAAATAATATAACTCTAGGTGAATCTGTGAAAACCAAAGTCATCACCCTGTATATTTAATAACACTTGAGAACCTACCATGCATCAGTCACATAAACCGATGTACGTACCTATGCTTCATTTGAAATAAAACAACCAACCTGGGTTAGCCCCTCTCATAGGTTTCCCTTGTTAAAATCAAATACTTATCCTATAATGTATGATTCAAAACTATGGGCCTTCAGTTATTGAACCTAGTACTACTAGTTATGTTACATGAGTGGTCCACTAGTTTTGTCTACCTTGACCATAGGTAAAACCTCTCACTAAGATTATAACTCATGGGTGGAAATCCATGGTCTAGTTTGAAACCATGGCATTGACTTTCCAAAACATCTACTCACAGTGTCTCACATACATTACAATAAAAAACATATTTAGCTGTAGTTTTTTCTCAATGGTTTTGAAATACACCACTAATTTTCCCACCAAAAATTAGCACTGGTTTTTTAGTATCATTTATTAAAACCCCCAATATATGTTTTGAAAATATTTTTTTGTTTTTTTAAAAAATATCTTTAAAAAATAAACATTTATTTTCACTAAGAGATTTACCAAAAAACACTGCGAAATTAAAATAAAAAATTAAAAAAATAATTATGGTTTGATTATTATTATTCACTATCTTATATAGTTTATTATTTATAATTTTAATTAATTCTAATGTGTTAATTAATAGATTTTTATATTTATTATTTAATTGTAATTTGAAACTTTAAACAAATCTTCAATAAATTTAAAATCAAACTTCAGCCTCAAATGACCATTAATTTTTATCTAGGAATTCGTTTTAGCTCTCTGACTAGTCAAACATATGATTATAAAATTAAATAAAAGAAAAATAGGTTTAAATTTTTTAATATTTAAAAGAATAAAATTTTTTATAGTTTCAAGAAAAGTAGGAAACCTGACATCAACTTCAAATGACCATAACTTTTGATTCAGGTGTCCTTTTGGGATCTACCACATATCAAATCAAAGAATGTGATGACCTCTATGCCATGATTACATGGGATATCCCTAGTCACTATTTTTTCAAGGTCACAAAAGGACTTGAAGGCATTTGAATTGTGTTTTTTTGTTGGGGTATCCTAATTTTTTTAACTTTCTATGGAATTTTAGCCACGTTTAAGGGGGTCGTATTTTCTTTTCTTGGTGGGGTCAAAACGTATTCTTAGGTATTAAATTCATATTGATATTATGGTTTTTATTTTTTATCATTTTTCACAGTGTAGTTTTATTTATATGTAAATATACGTACATTTTATTTTATTTACTTATAATAAATCACCTGTATAAATACATATCTACATAAAAATGCAATCTTGAACATATAAACCATATGGAAATAAATATTTTAATTCATTTAATTTAAAATAAATAATTACTAATTTTATTTACCTTATTAAAATTCATTAACTTTTATATATATACCTATATAAGTAATGTTTCTATATATACATGTGTGTGTCAATTAAAAAAGATAAATTTATGTGTATATTCTAATATATGTAAATAAAAATACATATATATGTAAATATGTGTGTGTATTTGAGAGATAAAAATATTTTCTTGTGTGTCAATAATATTGTCTATTTGTATTATATATAAATGTATTTTTATAAAAATATATCACTATCGCTAAATATAGTATATAAATGAATTTACAGTAAAACTATTTGAATATATATACATATATATATATATAATGTTAACATATACATATGTGTGTGTATTGATGAACATATTTATATTTATATTTATATTCTAATATGTGTAAAAAATATTAAAATATAATATATTTAAATAACGTTAAGTATATATATATCATACACATTTGGTGAGATTTTATCTTAATTTTAGAGTGTCTTCATATGCTTTTTTATGTCGTTTATGATTTTATTCCATTGATTTACATTCATATTAATTTAATCATGTTGTAATAAATATGATTTCCCCTATCTTGGTAATTTATTATCAACTATATATATACATATATATATATATATATATATATGTTTATATGAATTTATGAATATTTGTGTATATTTATATTTATTTGTAAATATTTTTACATATATATGTTTATATATTTTTATATCATATATGGGTAAATATATAGATAGAGATATTTATATTTACTTAATTATATATATATATATATTTATATTAATATTCAATTATATATCTGAGTGTGTTTATATATATTATTGTAACATAAATGTGTGTTTATATATATTTGTGTATATTTTTTAATTTTTATATATATTTATATATATTTATATCCATCTATTATTTTGTTATTTATTATCTATTTTTTATTATTTGTTCATTATTTATTTTTTATTTGTTTTATTTTTTTATGTTATTAATTATTATTTATTTTTTTGGTATTTAGTATTTACTATTGATTATTATTATTTATTATTATTTATTTATTTATTATATATTTGTTATTTTCTATTTGTTATTTATTATTTATTATTTATCTATTATTTAATTTTTTTTTATTTTTTCGTTGTTTTATTATTTTATTATTTATTTATTTATTATTTCCATGGCTATTAATTATTTTTTATTTATTAATTATTTATTTTTTTGATATTTAGTTATTGTGTATACATTAATTATTAATTTTTTTAAATTGACTTTTATTATATTTGTAATTTACTATTATTTTATTTCTAATTGGATGTTAATGTCTAATTTATAATTAATTTATTATTTATTTATTTTTCATTATTATTTTATTTGATATTTCTTATTTATTTGTTTATTATATATATATATATTTATTTATCTATTATTTGCTTATTATTTATACATCAATATATATATATATATATATATATATATTAAATTCTATTAATTCGCCACCTGGAGAGTTTATAAGAGTGGTAAATTTTTTGGATAATAAGGACTTTAGGGGTTCAAATCTCACCCAACGCAGAATTTCTATATATTGAATATACATGCATGTGAATGTTCATGTTCACCTAAATAATAAATAATAAATAGTAAATAATAAATAAAATAATTAATTAATTACTCTAATAATAAAATAATAAAAATAAAAATTACTTAATAATTAATTACAAGAATAATAAATTAAGAAATTACTAATAATAAATAATAATAAAAATAACGAAATAAATAAATAGTTAAATAAAAAAATAAAAATAAAAATATTAACGAAATTTCAAAAAATTATTAAATATTATTTAAAAAATAGAAAAAATTAAAAATTTATAAACTATTGCTAAATCTTTCTCCAGCGATTTTGAAAATTCACCCCTAAATAAATATTGATGCAAGATTTAGTGGTGGGTTTAAAAACCCATCACAGAACAATTCAGCAACAGTTTAAACCGATGCTAAATGCCTACATTGATGTAGTGATACAATGGAATGACATGTCGACCACCTCCCACTACTACGACACTCACACATTGGTCAATCATGTTTTCATTATAACGTATGGGAGACATCCTCATTCCCACCATGAATATTACATTGAATCTAACGTGTTGGAAAATCCTCTTTAAATGAGGTGATTTTAAAGGTTACTATCTGAAATATGGCGAAAAAGGATTAATAAAAGTCAACATGGGTTCAGTTATATAGGATGCAAATTCTTTTTTATTGAGTAAAACACCGTATATGTTGTAATTGGAATCCCTTTTAAGTTTAGTCCATTAATACTACATTTATTTAAGGGGATGATTTTTAATTCCCCAATCATTTAAGGAATTTCCTATGAAGCATCAGCCTATGAGGTATTGATCCTCTTCAATCATCATCATAAGGGACTTCTTCTTATTAGGTCACAAGTTACAGTAGAAAAGGTAATGAACTAATTTTCATCAAGTGTCTATATACAATAATATCCCCTCTAGGTCCTAGTTTACCATAGAACATAAAAGTACATTTTGAAATAATGCCATATGATCTGACTATACAACCATAAATGAAGTTCCATTAATTAAAATATCATACAATTCTAGATGGAAGCATGAAATGTATTATCTTAAAACTATTTAGTTAATCACAGCTAAAAAAAATTACACCTACAAAGGGTCTACTAAAAAGGCATTAACTACCGATGTCGACCTACAAGGGTCTATATAAATTCATTCAGTTCCAATTCCTCCTACTAGGGTCAGGACTAGAGCACCAAGTACTTACTAGGAAAGCTCAATCAGAGACAAAGTCCCTTCCCATTTATTAAAATAAATGATAAGTACACAAAAAGAGCAACACAATCCATAAAAACTAGCTACATATCATAGAAATCCTGCCCATCTCCGTAACCAAGATCCATTGCTTCATCTGCAGTAGCCGAATCCCACTCTGAGCTGTCATATTTTGCCAGAACCTTGGCATACTTCCTTCTGAGATTTAACTTTTCCAAATATAAGATCTCGTCAGAGGACTGCATACCTTTTCCCTTGCTCGAAGAGGACCTAGTAGTCATCAGTTTTGGCATAGAGGAGTAATCCTTCCTTTTCTTCCTCCTTGGTAGAGCATTCCCAGCTTTCTAATTCCCTGATACATTTCTCTTCTCTCCCAGAACAGTCTCACTATAGGAAAGTCGGGTCTTGCCACTATTATTCTCCTTTTCACTATCTGAAAGATCACCCCATTTTCCATAGGCTTTCACTTCTTGGCAACGATTATTTGCTCCTTACTCTGTCTCAAAATGGCTATTAGGATCAATCATTGCACGAAATTTCATGTTTTCCTCACATTGAGACATACTAAGATCAACATGAGGCTCCCTCTCCACTGTCGCTTCCAGTTCTCCTCCTGTATTAGTGATAGCATCCTGCAAGACACCATTTTCAGTCATCTTTCGAGCTTTCAGCATCAGCGGCAGCTCCTCAGAGTCCAGATTATCAAACCGGTTGCAGGTCATAGGGACACCCATATTCTTAGAATTCATATCCGAATTGTCCAAATACTCATGAGGAATAGGAACCAACTGCATATGGCATTCCCCATCTATTGCAGTTCGGGACTCAACACCAATATCACCTCTCAACCGATCAAAAACCTGCAGCACGGTTGGGTAAAAAGACACCTCCACTACCTTCATATTATGACCAAGCCTCGGAACAACAACATCAAGATCATGCCTTAGCACCCTCTCCAAATTCCCATCAGAAGTATCCTGAAAAATTTCTAAATCAGTGTAGGGAGCCTCCAAACAAGCGCCCTTCCCAGAATAATCTCCAACATCGGAGCACAACACAGGTTCCACAGTAGAGCACAGATCCCCATTCATAGTCTTAGACCCAGCCAGAACCACCCCACATTCATCCTTCACATCCTCTTGAAGCAGCCCTACATCAACTCCAAGGTCACAGCCACACTGCGTCTCCACCACCCAAGAGGAAACACCCACCTTGTCATTGCGACAAAATGCCTCCAGGTGCCCAAATCGTCAACAACCAAAACAGAACTTCATCCATGATTCAAAGACAACCTCCTACATCCAGCAGAATTCCATCCCATCGGTAATCCAGACACAACGCAAAGGCTACTGGGAAACTTCGTCCTCAACAGAAATCTGCGGGCAAATTGGGTGTGTCACAGCCTCAGTCCGTTGATCCGAGCATAAATACCTCCCAATCATATTACCAATGGAATAAATAATAGATGGATTCTGAAATGAAAGAGGAAGGCCAGGGAGACTAACCCAAGTTTCAACTGAATAGGGATCCCGCCGCATGTGAAATTCAAAGTTCCACCAGAATAAAAAGAAGGATGATTCACCGCACCTCCGAGGATCCCTATACCCAGCAGAAACCAAATCCTCCTCTGAGTGGTCCCTCTCTAAGGCATCACTTACCCATAGAGGCCTATCTGAGTTACCAAAAAGGAACTCAGGACACATTCTAGCCTACTAAGGGTCACTACAACTCCTGTGAATAATAAATATATCAGCATCACCATCACCAAGACACATCATTACATCATCTATATAGACCATTATAGAAGAATGTAAACAAGTTGGTCTGATTATGTAAAATTCCACCAATAAACTATATGGGAAAACACCATTTAGGTTTTCATTGACACTTTAAATTATTATCCACATCATCATATTCCTCTCAAATCCACATTCCAAGTGTCAGAATCAAGTCACTAGTCTCTTTTCAATATGCCAAGAGCAAAAAAACATAATAATCAAGAACATAAAATATCCATGTGAGTTAATCATGAAGTAAATCATAAAAAAATAACATTGCAAACCATTTCAAAAATCCCATATCCAAGGAAACCTGGACTTCTTACCCGAACAAGTGCTCTTGATATACCGGTCTCATATCCATCACAAGATATGACGGATTCTTAATACTCATCTCTATCATTCCCCAAATAGAAAGAGAATGGAAAAGAAACTACTTTGATACAATTTCTTCATATACTATCCCAGCTCACTCTATGAATAGTAAATGTATTAGTTCTTCAAATTGCATAAAGCATGCCTCCCAATATGCTAGAGGCTTTCAACTAGTGGTGGGGGACTTTTAAACAAATATGGGGACACTTTTCCTTCACATTAGAATAATAAAATAGTGAAAAAATAAATAAAAATCATACAGAACAGCAAATAATCAGAGTGTAAAAGTAAATAATATAATAAAAACTAAATAGAAAATGAAAACAGTAAATAAATGAACAATTATTCCATACATACACTGACCACCCAATGGGACGATAACATTTACAAGAATAAATATATTAAATAATAAGTAAATTACAATTCCCTACCACTCACTGTGATTATTATCACACATCGAGCTCCATGTACCCATCTAATCCACTTTTTTCGATCAATCCTAGCCTCAAACCAACCAATTATTATAGCCAAGTGAAATTATACTCATTTCCCCAATGAAATGGTATCTCAAGAAGGGTGCGAATACATAACTCATTATGGAACCAACAATATGGTCTCTCAAATAAATAGTAAATGAAATGTATGTCCATATGAGATACTCATCTAAAGGATAATAAAATTAAAAACTAATATAATAAATTAAACTACCAATGTGTTACCATAGGCTTGATGGCTACCTGGGATGACTGTACCTACTTCATCCAGTGATATAAATGTCTTTGAGAAAGATTCATTACCACGGTTGGATACAAATCCTAGACTTGGGATCAACCATAAATGCCAATACTAAATATAATGAATAATTCTATGTATTTGGCGTACATATGATAAGTAATCCCTTAAGTAGGATTATAAGAATCATTGTTATAACACTCAAGTCATTTGAAAATAGTTATACCGAAATGGCATCTCATCATTCCATGTTCCAAACCAATTTTATATTCCTTGGTCCCTTTTCAAAGAAAATCAAGAATATGGAAACTGGAATGAATTAATATTGGGTTAACCTTAAGAAATATATCAGGTATAATCCCCCAGTATGATATGGTAACTTTGAAACCATAAAAAATTGGTACAATAACCTATTCCCTAAAGGTTATGGGAATTGCAATCATAGTGAATCCACCCAATCTAAGATAGCATCTCAGACATCAATATAGGTTATCATCAACAACATTGGGGGTTCCCCAAGCATCCTATGCTCAAGGGAGATATATAAACCCAAGAAACTCTTTTATTTTCATGATCCTATGGTGAAAGGCATCGAATGAGATACACTAAATAAGATGGGTTTCTATGATGAACTCAGTAAGCTCCTTTATTTTCCTAAAACAATGAGGAATCCTAGAAACCTAAATAATTTTAGAAATAGTAACATAAAATATTTGATCCTGCTGTTACAAATAATTTATGATTATATAAGAATTATTTATATTAAATTTAAAACATTAAATGGGATCCCAATTTACTTCGAATACAACATAATATTTTCTTTTCGAAATACCTCAAAATACACAAATATTAACATACATGATCACAACTATATACATTGTATTGATTTATCAAACTTAGGATTTCAGTGGAGCCAAAATATTTTGTAATATATGGGTATGGTTAGGTCATATGTGTCCTTATCACCCAAACATATAAACATTTAAGGGTAACCCATCCCTAAAGAACAACAAATCATTTATAATTATCTAATTCTAGTTAATTAAATTTTTTCTGTTAAATGAACAAGCACTTTTCCTCATGATAGAGGGTTGTTTGAATAATGAAAACCAACTCAACACACTACTGGCCTCATTAGTTGTGATGTCTAATTCATTCCTTTCAGAAATACCCTTGGATATTACTATTGTATCTTAACACTCCATTAAAAAAGTCTAAACATGATTGAGGTACACTGATTTGGGTCCCTTCAAAGGCTTAGCCCATGGATGAAGCCCATCTTTAAGAGGATGTATTCCCTAAGACATAACTTCAAACACATCTGATCCCTTAAGGTATTAATGTAATTAAGAGGTTGGACTTTAGTTCATGATTGACTCTCACTGCAATCTATAATTGATCAAAAATAAATCATCTTAAATAAGGTCATTAATCCACTAAGGTCTTGGAACAATATGTCTCTTTTTTCCTTTTCTCAATTTAAGGATCCCATTCATGGATAATTTCATTCTATGTAAAAGGTTCATTAATAAATTCATGGCCTGTGGTGGCTAAGGAATTTTCCATTTCCTAAGGACAAATGTGGCCCTTTTAACATTTTTCTATATAAAGGGTTGGACACTAGATTTGTAATAAACAACTCAAAAATTCAATTAATTCACTTAGTAAAAAATTATTTTTAATTTTCCCTCATAATTATTGAATGAGTCAAATAATATAAAAAAACCCAAACACATATGAAAAATTGCTTAAGGTCAAGTAAAAAAAGCCCTATACTACATAAAAATCATTCCATTTTTCTTATAAGGGCCGGTAACCGTTTCTAAGACCTATCTAAGAACAAATGAGGCATACATGGTCCTACCTAATAAGAATAACAATATAATTAATTAATTATAATCACATTATAATTAATTTCAACATATTATAATTAATTAGACAATTTTATTTAAATAGGTATAATTTTCAAAATCTCACTGACCAATATTGTCTTGTTGGAAGCGCAATCAAATTATCTATAAAGAATGAAGTTATATACCTGACCTCATACAAGGAAAAATACATTACATGTGATAGAAAAAAACCAAAATAAATTAAATTATGCTAGAATGATTTTAAAATTATCATTATGACATACCTTAATGAAAGATAGTGTCATGAAGTATAGATAATATCCTAGGACATCCTCATCCTTGGTACGGTGAAATTCCCATCATCGTTGTATAATTTCACCTTGATCTAGTGGAATCAAAAATTGAAATTATTTAAAATGGATACTAAAATTATAAATTTTTATAGGATAAGAGTCATGGATATTACCATATGAGAAATGATACCTCAAAATTCCATAAAAGGATAACAAGAACTCCACATTTGATGCAGCTTGAAGAAGGGAAGGGATAGAGAGGGGATCTATCATGTGAAAGGTCAGAATATAAGATAAATAGGATGTTAACCCTTATAATATTGGTATATATAATGGTTATTTTACCTATATAATGAGTCACATGGAATATCTGCATATCTTTCCAAACTCTGCACCAATCATTCTCCCCCATATCCCAAGAAAAACACACCACTCAAAGGCCAGGTGCACAGTTTAACTGACATTTTTCCAACCATGAATAATATCTATAGTTTATTATAAATACCTATATGGTTTTCTAGGGATCCCTTGTGTATTTACAATCCATGTTCATATAAAACCATGGTCACATGGTAAGGGTGCATGGTTAGCACTAATCATGTGTCATTCATGCACCATAGGTTATTTTTTTTTCTATAGAACTCAAAATCTAGGCCTAAAATCCCTAAGACACTAGTGGAACCCATGAAACATCTCATTAGCCTAATTTCATATCTAAAAAATCACTTTTATTTATTCATACTCTTATAATTCTATTTCCAGTCTTTGATCAAAATTTGACTCATCTAAAAGTTTAAAATAAAAATTCCTTCTAAAATTCTAAAATCGTATGAACATGGGACATTACACTATAAGTAAGTTGTTAGATGTTCTGAGAAAGATGAGATAGAGTTTTCTAAAACTTATGTACCTCATGAGATTAAGAATAATAAGTGACCAATGTAGACATAAATGGAGAATAAATCTACAAGTAAATATTGAGGTAATCCACCAACATGTTCTATATTAGGTAAAAAGAATTTTAAGGAATATATGATAGGATCCAAGAAGTATTATTAGTGAGGAAATTTTGGTTATTTATCTCATGATTTTATGTAATAGAGTTTTGTTGAGACCATAAATTATAAAATATATAGTATGTTGAAAAGGAGATATTTTAATTTCAATGATTTTGGTAATTATAGAAACACATGTAAAAAGTAAGTTACTCAATGAGTGAATCATCAAGATCCAAATAAGAATGATTTGGGAAATATTTTTTCTAAAAATATAGAATATTTCATACCTTCCAATGAAGTGGTGATAGGTATATTACTTTTTTACTCAAATTATGGAAATGTCTTGTTAGATTCGAGATCTACACTTTGATTTATTTTTGGGAAATTTACAAGTAAAATAGAAATATTATCTAAATAAATAGAGATTGAAAATTTGTTAAATACTTATATATGAATTATTTAATAAATAATAATTTAGAATAGTATTCATATTATAACCTATTATATGGTTCTTCCTATGAACCTTGTTTTCTTACCCATAATTGAGTTTGTTATTATTATATGTATGGATTGTCTCTTGGTTTATCATGATATGGTAGATTGAATAGATAAGGATGTTATATTTAATTTTTATAATGGGTATCAATTGTAACCTAATGATTAGTTTAAACCATAGATAACATATCATGAAGCTGATAAACTGATTAGATATGGGAGTAAATTTTTTTCCTACACATATCATTGAAGAAAAGGAAACTATTAAAATAATAGATGTTCCTATAGTTAATGAATTTTTAAATTTATTTCGTAATAATCCACATCATTTTATTTCTATTAAAGATGTTTAATTCACCATTGAATTAGTTACCAATTCTAATTCAATTTCAAAACCTCCTTATCGAATGGCTCTAATAGATCTGATGAAATTGAAAAACAACTGCAAGAGTTACTTGATAAGGGTTTCATACACCCTAGAAATTCACTTTGAGGTGATCCTATTTTTTGATAAAACTAATAATAGTTATATGAGGATTTCACTGATTATAGATAATTAAATATAATTTTTATTGATAAAAATTATATATTTCTTCTTATCGATGATTTTTTTGATTCGCTCTAGGGTGCTCAGTATTTTTCCAATTTTGACCCTAGATATTGATTCCATAAACACAAAGGGAAATAATATGATATTTTGAGGAAAATATTTAATACTAGGTAGGGATATTATTATTTTTTGCTTATGCATTTTAGGTTAACAAATTCACCAATTGTATATATAGATCTAATCATTATATACTGTCATAAATAATTTGATAAATTTATTATGGTTTTCATTAATGAAATTTTACTATGTTTAAAAATTTATGAGGATCATGAAACTAATACAAATATTGTTTTTAATATTTAAAATAATAAGTTAAATGTGAAATTTAGTGAAGGTTAATTTTTGATATAATATATTTTATTCCTTGGGAATATTTTTTCAAATATGGAATAATTACATATCTTATTAAAACTAGAGAAGTGTAGGGATGAAAAACACCTACAAATATCACAATGATTTATAGTTTTCTTGGATTAGAAAGTTACTAATGGTATTTTTTTAAAATATTTATTTTTCATTTAACCCACTAAAAATGTTAACATTAAATGAAGTTAAATTTATTTGGGTAATGGAATGTTATAAAGGGTTTCATGAATTGAAAAGACTATTGTTCATTGAAAATGTATGAAATCTACCATCTAAAAATGGTTTTTTAGTAATAATTAATTGAAGGGTATTGGTTTTGTTTGGAAACTAGATAATTGGGTAATTGAATAATCATAACACAAATTAGATCTCTATGAGTAAAATTATCCAATGAAAAAAAGAAGTGTTTTATTTAGAAAAAACAAAATGTAGTGTATTAATATTTTTATATTAATGTTATATTTATTAATTTTAGAGATAGAAATTGATAAAATGGAATTAAATTTTTATATAATTTTATCAAAATATACTTGAGATAATTTTTTTATATTTTTCACAAATAGTTTATTTTAGGTGAATAGTCAATAATTCTGATTTTATAAATAGTGTCATTTTTATGAAATTATCATGATATAATAATAAATTAAAGGTTTTTGAAACTCTTTTATACAAAAAAAATTATATTAAATAAGTAATATAATGGCTTTAAAAATATAATTTTGACCTATAAATATATGTTTAACATTTTGAAAATCTATGTAATGATTTTATTCAAATGAAAAATTATTTTAGTTCTTAGTTTTTGATAAATTTTTAAAAAGTTTAATTATAATTTTTTTATTTGGTTTTAAAGTCTAATAAATCAAATTTTATTTAACTTCATCCATTTAATTTCTTATTAATCAACATTATGCATGATTTTACTGTAAAATCATTTTTAAGCTTAAAATAGTCATTTTTCTAAAAATGATTTTTTGTTGGGTTTTTTGAACTTATATTAAAATTAATTTTTACCAATCCTAGAAATTTAATTTTATAAAATGGTATCCATATTTTTTATCAACATGTTATAATTTTATAATGAGTTCAATTTGTTTTTAATTCATAATAAAACGGTAACATGGTAAAAAAATCCACCATGGTAGTGGTTAAAAGGATTAAAAAGGGGGTTAAACTAAGATATAAGGTTTCAAATGTCTTTAAAACATGTATAAATTTGATTGTTTGAGTGTATGTTGACCATTAATATTCATATATTTTAAATTGTACTAAATTGGATCCACATTATGTTAGAAATTCAATTATTATATTATAAAATTTTTAATATCTACAAGGATGCCACTTCTCTCACTTTTAAAAAGGATCCCCCTCTACTCACTTTTACTCACAAATTGAACAAAAAAATATCAACCAATAACTACCCATTTTCCACTAAAAACTCCCCCAATTTATTAGAGGTACTTGTCTCATTGAAAGACTAATTCTATAGGTCTTAAGGTGTAATTAAAAGGAATATATCTAAGGAGAAGGTATAAGTCTTAAGCAAATTATTTCAGGATTATTTCATCTTAAACCTCTTTAAAACTCAGTAAAAAAATCCTAATGCAATGAATTATAATTTTTACTATAATGAAATGTTATTATATTTGTGTAAAAACTATTTTCAAACACTTTTTAGTCCTATGGGAAGCAAAAACATGGCTCGTGCATATGTAAGGAATACCACCTCAATGAAGAGACACGTTTCATTTTTCATCACTTGCTCTCAAAAATGTTTATAATGATATATTTAAGGGATACATATGATTTTTATGATATAATTATAATTCTTAATCAATTAAATTTCATCTAAATTCTTACCCTCCAATCTATTGATAAATAAAAACTGACACTCATGCATATATGTGGACTATCACCTCCATGAAGCAATGTATTTTGTTTTTCATAACCCCCTCACATGGTTGGTAATAATAATTTATTTAATGAATAAATATTATTATATAAGTTGAAAACATTATCTTATTTATTTCATTATCATCCTTTGGAAAAATTAAAATGTATCTCTTACATATGTGTGGAATACCTTCTCCATAAATGACATATCTTGTTTTTCATTACTTCATTTCATAGATAGTTTTCAATGAATAATTAATTTAAAAAAGTGACAATTAAAGTTTTATGATTATAGAGATGATGGAAGCATGATACATTTGATGATTATTGACACACCGATGTAATTTTTGGTCGAAAAACATCAATATATCAAACATAAATTTAAATTATTTAGTAACTAAATTAAACATGGAAATAAATGTTATAAAATGAATAAAAATAAGGGAATTAACATGAAAAAAATTATTATGAAATTAAATTACTAATATTATTTTAATATTTAGGGTTCAAAGAATATTTTAAACCAGATGAAGCTCAAGGGAAGTAATTTTTCATTAAAAACTTTTTTTATTGTTTTCTTTTCTAATATTTTTCCTCCATATCCATGTCATACAAAATAATAAAAAAATATACTTATATATACTCAAAATAATTATGTAATGTTATTCTAAATTATCATTTTACATTTTATTATGGTTCTAAAATAGAATCTTTTGAATATTTCTTATATGGGTCAATTTTTAATTCTTTTACCAAAGTGAAAATGTTTTTTTAACATTTACCACATGAACAAATTTTCCAACCATCATAGACATTATTATTTATCAAGATTCAACTACATATTTTAATTATTTTTCAAAGAGGATATTTTTCCCATTCTTATGAGAACTTGTTATTTTTAAAGAGTTCTCAAAATAAAAGAATATTACCCCTAAGTCTTTATATAGAAATCGAAAATGATTTTCATTATGGATTCAAATGAGTTTGTCATGGGTTTTATAGTGAAAAAAAATAAATTATTAATAATTATTTGGTCAATATATGGTACATGGTAATTATATATGATGATAGGTGAGTTCGTAATATAACACTCCAACACATATGGTACTTGGTTTGAATACGATGCATCAAGATTCCGTCGTGGGGTTTTCAATGTCTAAGAGGGACTTTGATACTATTAAAATGGGTGAATTAGGTTATACATACTTTTCTTAGTTTTTATTACCCTATTGGATCTTAACAACTTAATTATATGGGTCACTTATTTTTTTATGAGTGTTTGGGTTGATCCAATTATATGATCAGTCTTTATATATAAATTTTATATGCGATTATATTTACCAACTATATCTGATAATGATTCAAAGGAAATAAATTAAATAAATCACGAGGAAATATGAGTTTTTACTAGGTTCACCCCAAAGGACTAGTCCAAGGATCTTGCTACCAACATTGTTGTGTTGCACTAATTTCACTAAGAAAATTGATTTTATCTTTATTCTAGGTCACACCTTCCTATCATCGCAACCATCAAATGTTTTTTAGATTTACTATCTACTCGAGAACACTTCTCTTACACATCCCTCTAATGCTCACAAATTTAAAAGGACATAAAATAGGAAAACATTCCAAAGAATAACATTATCTATTTATTGAGAGTCATATTGAATATATAATGGTTCCCTTTGAATCCCAACTTTATTCTTTATATAATTGTTTTGGAAATCAACTTGAGAAAATTCCTTCCATGAGAGTTCAGGGAAACTCTTTATTCTATAAAAATATCTTTAGATGATGCCATGTATTCTTATATAGAGAACAATTAAAGAACTCATATATATTTCCATAATAACACTATAACATATTCAATTTTATGGATGTGTTAACTCCTCTCTCTCTCTCTTCTTAGAATAAATAATATTTAAATAAAACTCTCTTTCTCTCCTCTTGTTGGTATATCAAATTTTTCAAAGTTACCTTCTATATTTTTTATGTAATATACTTTTCTATTTATCTATAATCTCTATCTCATGAGGTTCGTACCATCTATTCTTATATAATAATTTTAACTTTTTATGTTACTATAATTTCAATATTTACAAATATCACCTAAATTCTTCATGTGTATCAGGTCAAAAATGTTAGGATATTTCTATATCTAAATGATATAACTTCCCATTAAATTCTCTATCAACAAATCCTGTATTTACATATTGGTAAATATAGAAAAATGAATATGCACAGTACCATGATCATGGTATCCAGTATTTAACTCTTAAGGAACCATAATAATAAAACCTCTATGAGATGTGTTTCACCCTTTATTTAATAATAACCACACACACATTCCTATATTTTAAGATCACTTTGAATATATCTCAATATACTTCTATATTCATATATGAACACTATGGAATATCATGTATCTACATGGTGTAATTACTTCAAATTCTAAATTTTTTTGATGTGTAAAGTTTCTCTATAGTTCAACCAACAAATCATTATGGTGAAGAACATGTATTTTTATTGTGAAGATCAACGATCCTCAAGGGTCACACATCAATCCACTACTATGATAGAGAAAATTTTATACATTGTGGAAACCTATCAAATTGAATTATACAAAAGATAATCCTAACATTCTTTTTCGGTGTAGGTGTTAGTTTCATAGTGTAGTTCCCTATTATTTTCCATTTTCAATAAACCTATATGGAGCATGTCTGACTATGTGGTGTATGAAAACTCATATGATCACAACATTATAAGGACTATGTCATGGTCAGTTATACAACGTTACATCCTTAACATCTTCAATATTACTATGGTATAGTCTCATTCACAACATTATATCCCTATATACCCCCCTAATTTTATATTTTTGTTAAATTAATACCCTCTAATATAAAAGTAGAAGATACAGAGTGGGAATTTATCATTTTGGGGACTGTGGTGAGTTGTATCCTTCCTAAAATGTGGTGAATATGTTGGAACATTCAAGTGACTAATATAGGGTGATGCATGAAGTAGATTAAATGAATCTGCTTCATTTGATCAAACGAACACAAATTTATATGTATCTTTTCAATGGTGAAATTTAAAAAAAACATTGTGATCCCCCATTTATATGTCACTTGTTATTATGTTATTTAATATATATTATCTCACCCTATGATCTAAATATTCAAGTATTGGGGTCTTCTCCTCACCATATCCAAGATTCTATCCTACATCACAGACCACTGCTCCAATGTTCAGGCATATGCATGCATGTGTTCTTACCCATGAACACATGTGCATGATCTGGCATAGATTTTACAGTTAATTCCTCCATGTATCAGTTGGTAATTATTTGATCACTCTTGTAAAACTCATTATTGAGTTATTCCTTTGATTGGATGGATGAGGATGGCCTAATGTATTTGAAAAGTCTTCATCTCAACCACCCCTTTTCCAAAAACAAACTCATCCATATACTATAGTACAATTACACTAGTATATAATTTCTTCAACATAATTCCAACAAATAACAATTAGGACAACATCTACAGAATATCTTTTCCTATTAAAGTAAATCAACCATAATTCCTTCAAATTCAATATTATGGATTAAATTAAACCATAACCATCATCTAAAATTTTATCAAAAAAATGATCATGTATTTCCAAAAATAATATGGTAACATATTTTCAACAAATCCACATAAAATTCAAATAATTTCAATTGGTTTTTATGATTTCTTTGGGGTTTAAAAGTTTTATTTGAGAAAATAGTTATTTTAAATATGTGATTTAAGATCTTGTTTTTGTGAAAAATGGACACAGTGTGGAAATTTACACTTTTTAATGTAATGGTTTTCATAATTCTCAAAAAAAATAAAAAAATATCATGGAAATGTAACAATGTGAAATACTTTCTATTAAACTCATAATTATGGGTTGTTTATGTTATTGGGTTTTATAAAGATGGATATTCCTTACAAAGCTCTATGGAATCCAAGGATAAAGGGCTCAGAATCTTTGTAATCATAATGGATAACATCCCTTGATAAATACCATGTATTGTTTTTTCAATGGTGATAAATGAGAAGTCCAAACAAGGTTAAATCAAAACGAGGTGAAATAAGAAATTCACATTTTAAAATTTTGTGTAAAATCCACAACATACAAAATTTTGAACCATCCATACAACTTCCACTAGAACCAAGATGTACCCCTCTCATGGATATCCACATGGGTTCCCAAACCATAGAGGACAATCTCATATGCAAGGGAAGTCTTCAAGGTTTTTCCACATTGTTTAGAGAATAATATGATTATTGGGAATACATGACTACAAGATCCTACACCACTCATATGACCTGACTTCCCATTTATTAATAATTTTTTGAAAAACATGCCACTAGTCCATTTTCCCTACTTTTAAAATTCTTGATGATACAACTTCAAAAAAATTCAAAAATACTAAAAAAATAAAAAAAAATCTAAATTACATAATATTTTATATAACAGTGAAATGGGGGTTTCAAAATTCCCTCACACATTTCATCCCCCAAAATGTAATTGGATAGTGTGGAAAGAAATAAAGTAGAAACACTTCTTCACCCAAGTAAGGATTTAGTAAAAACTAGATAATTAACCAAGTATGTGGTTTAAAATGATACATCTCATGAATAAACATGCATTCCATTTCAACCAAAGAATTCATAATAAAATTCACACACTACCAACCAATCCATCCAAATACATGAGATGGATTGGTTAGAAAAAACTCAAAAGGTTGCATTGAGAAAAGATCACTAGAAACTCACACAATTCCTCATGATTAATATAATTAATCCCCAAACATCACCAAACATAGCAAGATATAATCCAAATAGTAGTCAAGGAAAAATAATCCCATAGAACATGGAGTCCTATAATTAACCTCTCCAACTTTTAGAATTTATATAAAATTTTGAAATTAATTAATAGACTTTCCTAATAGAAGATAAAACCAAAGAAAACACATTTCTTCAATTAAGTAAGGGAAATGATAATTATCTAGAAGCCAAAAATAAAAATTCATGAAATAGATTTATAATTCCATAATTTAATAAAAAACCATAAGCGATACCCATGAGACCATAATATAGTTTTAAGGATCCAAACACATTGCAAAAAGTAAGAATGGAAAAGATACATCAATAAAAAACATGCCACAAAATGAAATAGTGTGGTCTTTAACATCAATTAATGATGCTCACGGTAAAGAATAACATAGTAAATTACTCATGGAACATCGGACCATTGTAAACCCAATGAAACCCCTCCATATAATAATCTCTACTAGGGTTGTAGGAAAATCCATAATCTAAAATTGTGAAATAGTTTTCCTATTTACACAAGCACATACAAAAAATAACCCATGGCCCACTCATCCAAATCCAAATCTCACCCCACAACTAACACCATATATTAGCTCAAGGTGAATTATAAATAAATTTGTTATGATAATAACTAAAAAAATCAATGTTAATATATAATAATCAGAAAATTAATCAACCCCTTGGGAAGGGTAAAATAGTTTTACTCCAAATAAATGCACCAAATAATGCGCTAATCAGTATTAAGATCAAAAGATAAAGATTATTTGAACTCATTATCCATAAATACAAAGAATATATAGTCATATAAGTCAATTTTACATTTAAATCACATTTTTATTTATTCAATAACTTAGGATGTAAAATTCCAAAGGATAACCCAGATAGCCACATGAAATATTGATCATTATAGATATTAATAAAGTGGTATTCTAATTCCCTGGGTCCTAAACTAGAAAAAAAACAATATATTTCTTATTATTACAAGATTAAATATTTATATGGGAATTATTAACTAATTAACCTCACTAGATGGAATTAAGGAATCCCCCATCACATATTGTCTTATCTAATTAAATTCTACCGGTGAGGCCCTTTTCACCACTTCCTCATAATATATTGAGCTAGATTAAAATAAATATAATTTTTGGTCTAGGAAAATACCTATATAAATAAAATGATCTTTAAAATATATATTGGTGACTATATTGGGAGAAAATGAAATCCACTCAAATAAATCGATATAGTCTTTCATCATTTTATCACATTAATGAAATCTCGTTAATTGTGTCATTTTATCCACCTACATATCCTTAAAATAATTACATTAAATAAAAATGGTTTTATTAACTACCAAGATACATCCTAATCAAAATAGTAATAAATAATGGTCTCCCATCATACTTCGCTTAGAACATCAAGAAATCTTAAAATGAATTTCACCTTCAAGGTTTTAGAAGTTTCCAGAGAATTGGATATTCACTTAATCCCCTATAACCATTTCATTGACTTAAGGGGACATATTTCATAATTAAATAAAGATGGGTGGTAATTAAAAAGTATTGGATGGTTTTTTATAATAATAATGGTTCTAGATATATTTATTTGTTTATAGTTTGGGTAGAGCCAACAACTGGAAGGCTCAAACCTAGATGATGAGTTGAATGGCCATGAGGATCATCCATTGAGACATACATTACTCATTATATAAAACTCTTTCTAGGATTTATAATCTATATAAAATTAAATATAATATCAATTAATTAATGGTTCATAATTAAATATATATATATATATATATCCATATATAATCAAGGTATTAAATATAAGGGGAAAATTCACCCAAAAAAAATAATACTACTAAAGTTAAATTCATTTTAAAATCACCAGTAGTGTGTATGGAATTAAAAAATATTTTAATATACTTTTTCACTCTTTGAAAACACATAACCATTTTATTTAGTTCCAAAACCTTTTTAAAAATAGATAAAATATATTTGACCACTCTATCATAGGTAAAAATACCAACTTATTTTCATCCCCTCAAATAAAGATTTAAAAGAATTTATATAAATTTCACATTTATTTCAAAACCCTTCATGGTTTCACCATAAACAAGTCAATGTTAAAATAACATGATTAGAATAGAAATAATTTTCCTAATAAACAAGTAAAACAAGTTTTCTAAAAAAACTAACCAATTCTTTTCCCATGAAAAAAACCTTCAAAACATAACTCTAAATAACAACAATTTGCCAAAAAAACATCTTTAATCCACCTCCAATAAATGAAAAAAACTTATAAGAAATTGAAAAAAAATATGTCTAAATAATCCCTTTAATAATTATGTATAACTATGCATAGTTTGGATGATCATGTATCGACCATGAAATATCCTTTAAATTATTGTAATAACCATACACACGAGATCTATATTGTTTTCTAGATTATATGGGCTAGGTGGGTATCTCTATTTATTCTTATAAATTCTCCCTAAAACTCAATTAAACCTAAAAATTATCTAATTTGTTCCAATAAGGGTAAAAACACCATCATATTTGATTAAAAATAAAAAAAATAATCCTAATAGAATTCAAATTCAAGACTAAAATGTTGAATTCCAAGGGAAACTTAATTTCATCATGAAAGGTGGTTATCAAGAAACTTTTCATAACCAACCTTATAATTTTATATAGTCTTATATACATACTATAATTACCTCACTAAAAAAGAGTGTTCGCTAATAACATTTTGCAATGAACTGACCCAAATCGGTCTTCCATGTCACTTGAACAAATTCTTAACAAGGATTAAAGCACATTCTTGACATCCTTGGTTATTTAAAAAGCACCAAAGTATCATACTATCTTTATATAGATGTTGTTTTACCCTAAAATAACAGTATATTAGTAACTAAACCCAACTAAGAGTCTTGAATGAAGTATCTATATATTGAACATAAATAAATATAAATAAACTATCTCAAATAATAAAACTAATAAAATAGATAATTATTGATATAAACATCCTAAAATTGAATATTAAATTTAAAAATTCAATATTATCTTGAATAAACAATAAAGACCTGATATAAAGTAAAAAATATATATTTTGTTGGATTAGTCGTTATATAAACATCACATAGAGAATCATAAAATAAAAATAAATTATACCTCAAGACATCTCCATGTGACCCTTTATCACTCAAAAAATATTCCACATCCATCAGACAAATAAATAAACAATATCCCATCAGATATCACAACATTGGTACCTAAATGAAAATATAAGAATTATATTCTAACTTCTGAGTGTATAGGATGAATGCTAAATAGGCCTAGTATGATTTCACCAAATTTTCTATAAAAATTCTCGTATGAAAATTTTCATAAATTATAATTTTAACCACATTTGAAAAATATATTTTAAATGAAACTTTTACATAAATTATGTAACATACATTCTTCCTTTTCCAAAACCAAAATATAAACCCATTTTATAAAACTGAAGAACAATTATTCCAAAAAACACAATTGTATACTCCTAAAATACCTCCAAACATCTGTTTAAATCCATCATTCAAATTCCTATTTTTATCAACCAAGGAGTGCAATTAGTGATTTAAAAGGAAAAAAACTCTAAAACATTAAAATCATGAACTTCCATGTTTGTGAAATAAAAACCAAACCATTTATTCTTTCATAAAAAAAATCACCAAAGCCATTACAAATTAAATTGAATGGTATACTAAACCATGAATAAAGGATGAATAACATAAAATATGCACTATCATGTCAATTAATTATAATATATATGTGAAATAATATTGTAATAGGTGCCACTTATCCAAGATGATAATACGGTATTACAAATAAATTGTGTAGTAGGAATCCAAATATAACACCATCATCAATCGAATAAGAATAAGGGGGAAATAAATATGTCCTAACATGGTAAAATATTATAAATATTAAAGTGGAATAAACTTTTGACAAATTTTTTCTTACAAAATTATTTAACTATTTGAATCTCTCTCATCAGGGTTCTCCCTTATCCCGGGAAAAATATAAAGTTTGGTATTGTTCATAGTATTATCTAAACTAGTACAACATAAATTAGAAGACATAGTCAAATTGGAGGTGATCAATCAAACAATAATATGATAACTACACAAATAAATAATAAATAATAAATAATAATTAATAAATCCAATTTCACCTCCAACACCCTCTTAAGAAATATCCTCTTTTCATATTTATATATGTATAACATAAAAATTTATTTCATCCCATAAAGGGAAAGAATCTTTAAAAAAACATAAAGAGGGTGCATCACCTAAAGGGTGTATGATAATTAAGGAAACTCAATTTTGATTTGATTACTAGGACTTTAAAATAAACATATAATGCGAAGTTATATAACAACCATTTAAAATAAAACATCTTAAAACATTTTAAAATAAGGATTTATTCCCTAAGGAGACAATTGAAAATAAAAAACACTTTACATGAAAATAATAATTAAAAAATTTATTACATGATTTAGAAGTCAATGCAAGGTAAAAATTTATCCTTTATATTAAAATTTATTTTGAATATCCTCTCATGAACTTATAATAACACTTGGAATTTAAAAACATTTTTGTCTAGAACATATATTGAAAATTTATTGAAAAATCACCCAAAAAGTATATAAATACATAAAATATTTAAAACACACATCATGGGTATCATAAATACAAATAATATGATAATAATTGTTTTTATAAAACTCTGTTACATCAGGACATGTGAAATAAATGAATTACAAAAAGTAAACCTACCTCAATCACCGAAAATAACTTATCTTATATGGAGAATGAAAACCCTCAAATAGAAACAAGATATAAAAGTCCTAGACAACAAAATTCACATTATTTTATTAATTAAAATCATATATTAAACATCCATGACCATTAGGATTCATTGGATAAAATATTACTAAGGTGGAATTCAAGTATGATGAATATGAGAAGAAAAATGTTGCAAAAATAGAGCTTCACCATCCAAAACTACTTGAGATATAGAATAAAAGGGATTAGAATCCATGTAATAAAAATTTAGAATATTCCTCAAGCTATCACAAATCTAAATATGTGAATAAATAGAATAAATGAGGTCAAATATGCCTAAATCAAGTATGGGTTAAAGAATAAATTTAGATTAGAAATCTCTCAATTTTCCATATTAGTCTCAAGGTGTACCAAACAGTGTTCCAACCAAATATATTTCACTAGATCTAAGTTTCACTCCTCAAACCTCTAACCTACATGGTTTCCAAATCCATATGTTAAACCATTGAATATCATCTCATATGAAAGGGTATTTTTCATTATTTCACAGTGTAGTCGAGAGAACTATGGAAAAAGAATTCATAATACACCTTTATATCCCCTATATATAAATATGTGAATAAGTATGATAAAAGAGGTAAAATAAGCATAAATAAATAAGGGGATAAAGAAGAAATTCTGATTAGAAACCTCTCAATAGTCCATATTGGTATCATGGTGTACCAAACATCGTTCCAACCATATAACTTCCATTGGAACTAAGTTTCACTCCTCACACCTGCACCCTACATTGTTTCCCAAAGCATGTGTTAAACCATGAAAGATCATATCATATAAAAGGGTATTCTAAATGGTTTCGTAGTATAGTTGAGAAAATCATGTTCCAACAATGCATACTCGACTGGAAGCTCTTCCATATCCCACATGGCATGGATGCATGGTTATCACTAATTGTGCACTAATATTACCACAAACCCATTTATATATATTTTTAAAACTCTCAATACTATAACCCCTAAACACTCTTGAAAATTTAAAAATAAACCAAAAATATATAATAGTTGATATAATAAAGACATGTGGGCTTCAAAAAATTATTGAATGGATCATTTTATTTTTCTATAAAATAATAATAATCACCTAATGTGAATCACTATATCATAGTCAAATATATCCATAAATAATATATAGTAATTAATAAACTATTCTTATAGTCAAAAGAATAATATGAAAATCAGTTAAAACTATAATAAATGATCTCATTTAGGTGAATTTTTTTGGAATATATATCAGATCAATGTATTGAAATAGTTTCATGCATACATTATTTTTACAATTGAAACTAAACACAAAGATTACTTAAATGTGATGGAGAAAGTTGATTTGTTAAATAGTTTAATTTTTTATATATGTTTTGTGTCTTTATAATGCTATAGAACCTTAGTCTCATATTTATTTAAAACATCATTTGAAATACCAACTCATAAAATAATTTTTCCAAAGTGTTCATATAATGATTGGTTAGGTGAATGTATATAATACCTATTAAGTATTGATATAACATGTTCTTTAGTAAAACCAATAACATATAAGATATATGTGGACTATTAAAATTTCATATGTATTATTATTAGACATGACAAATTTTAATGTATATTGTTTTGTGTGTTAATTTCTATTAAATTCTTTTAATTGATAAAAAAATTGGAATATAAAAATGAATAATTTTTTACATTATAGAAAATTTACTTTTTTTATTCATTCATGTTGTTTTTATACAATCTTAAAATAGAATAATTAATGATCCCATGAAAGGTAAAACTCAATGTTTTCCCTAATTTATGATTTTCGTATAAAGAAATGATATTTGATGACATGTTAATATTGGAGTGAGAAATTATTCATATAGAGATAAAATGTTCACTCATGAGTCACTAGTCTAACATATTGTATGGAATGAACCATTTTTAGGATACCACATGTTATTCCATAAATAATTTAATTGATATATTTGGGATTTATATATAATTACTTTAGTTTAACAATGTATCCTATCTATGAACCTTCAGACTTTAACCACATTCTTATGAAAATAAATAATTTGAGCTAATTAGATGATGGTTCGGTATACTTTTTATCATGTAGTCAGCTTTAATTAGTGGTAGTTTATATAATTTTATAATAACATTCACAACCTTATTAAAATCTATTAAAATTCATTTAAAAAATTAAAAATTATTACTAAAACATATTATATGAATCTTATCAAGAAGATCCTAAAATCAAATTTTTTTAATATGAATCATAAAAATAGAGTTTGTGTCAAATTCGTGATATCCCATATATTTTATCATATGATGTGGGAAAAATCAAATAAATTTTTATTTTTTCACATGTCTTGTGGTATGAAATGCACTTATTGTGAGACCTATTTTCATGTTGTGGAGTGTGAAATCTCTAAAACTCCAGTGTTTGAAATCTCATTTCTTTTATTATTTTAGAATATTTTCTTATCTAGCATATTATGAGTCCTTCATGTAATAGGGTATGAATTACCTTTTCATATCTCACACACCTCTCAATTTCAATTTCCCCACATAAGAAATCCATTTACATTCTAAGGTATCAATCAATCGTCATATAAGATATAATGAAATCAAAGTATTCCGTCATAAAATATGTACAATTTAACACTATTCTCAGTATACAATATATTTTTTTCAATATAATATTTTTAATTTACTGTATATGACTCATATTTTAGGAATGAATATACAAAAATAATAAAAATTAACATCATTTTTTGATTTTATTTTTTTTATTATAATATATATCCTAAATTTTCATATCTATTATTCATAACATATTACATAAGAAATTAAAAACTTCCTAAAAATTTTCATAACGTCAAACTCTTTCAAATATTTATGATATATAATAAAATTTTAAAAAAAATACAATATCAAACAATCAATGGTTGTAATAATCTCCCTCTTCATTTTTTATTTATATCTTTTAGATTCTCCCACTTTGAAATTAAATCGAACGTGTTAAACCATAAAAATTTATTCCATGTATAATATTTTTAAAAATTATATAAATGGATATCAAATATTGAAAAAATCTTAAAATATCTCTATCACTTCATGAGCTAACTCATTATAATAAATATTAGTGATTAATTCATATTTCAATGTCCACTATTAAATTCCCATATTCATTCTGTCACATGAATATTAAAATTAAACTATTATTTAAAGAACAATATCTGATCATGAAACCGCTCCATAATTATTTTGGAAAACATTATAAAATAGATATTCAATAAATTTAAGTGGAATAGGTAGTGTAATTCATGATTCCTCATGACTTTAGGATGCTAGCAATTATATTTAAGCTTATAGTTTTATGCCACTTAAGTTAGCACAATAAACACTTTTATATTATTTATATGTATCAAATGTTTATAATACTCTATAGTTATGATTCATTTTTTCTTTGATCATAATCAACAACTTTGTCCCATTTTTCACTAATCCTTTAATCTAATATAAACTATAACTATTCTTTATTCTATTCAAAATCACATCCATATATCTTCCTTTAGCAAGGTATTTTTTTCGCAAAAACTCAAAATCATATCTAGAGTCACATAAATTACTTACATTGAATATATTTTTCTTAATACTTTAAAAAAACAATAAATAAATTTTTTCTTTACTTCAAATAATTAATCTTACATTTCCCTTTACCTTGAGGGATCCATTTTTTCCAAGGATTTATATTCCATCCATTTTTTATTAGAATTATTTTAATAAAATGAAATATAATATCATGTAAGTAAATAATACACTACCAAGTACCTAAATATCTTGATCGTTGATTACTTTAAGATAAAATTTCACAATTTTGGTATTTTCAGGATTGTACTTATCCTTCTAGAATATATGATTACTCAAAATATTTATGTCTATAATCACTATTTTGGGATCATCAAATGTTTAGTTTTTTCACCCAATTGTTCATATTGATTTAATATATTTACCTAATTTTCAATTATATATTCAGGTATACTTATGTTTGGGCAAATTATTGAACTTATATTTATGTTTCCTCTCGTTATTAGGGAAAACATTATATCTCCATGCCTATAATATACACAATAATAACAATATTAGAGAAATATAATTTTTTGTGATAGATTTTTGGTTTAAAATATGGTTTTCAATTTTCACAACTATTGCTTCTTCACACATAATCATTGTGTGACCAAATATACTAGAATAAAATCTTATTATTTTAGATCAAATTTTATATGAAATAATTCATAAATATTTTAAATTTATTAACTTAATATGATTTATTATTTACTTTCTACAATGCTATATTATGATAAATCATTATATATTCAAACAATCTCATAGGTGTAACCCATCCTAATTGAGTGACATTTCATTTTGGAAACAACAACTCCAACTTCTAATTATTCTATTATATTATTAATTTCATCTAAAAAAAGTTAAGTAAGTAATGATATATATGTGTTCTTAAAAATTTACTTTGAACTCAGTTAAAACCCCAATATCATTATATTATTATGATCATAATTTCTCTAGTAACTCATTTAAAATAATAAAACGTTCTTTCTCTATGAGTTCAAATTCACGTTATCTAAAAATAATAATTTATTACAAATATTATAATTTTTTAATATCAATTTCTTTTAAGGATACCTATAATTTATTTTGATGATAAATTTTATATTCATTCCCAATTTCATTTTTTAGTAGTATTTTATACACTATTTTTTTGTTTTTGTACCACTAAAGTTTCTATCATCAAATTTAATGTCCTTTTCTTCTTGTATTTATAACATAAAAACATGATTATATTTTCTATACAATTAAATATTCTATAAAAATATTTAGAATCAAGAAACATATATTCTCTTGGTGGGTTTTTTTAGAGATTCATAATCATTATTATCAGCACAGTTCATGAAGAACAATTCTAAAAGATATTAAAAAATTTCATATCCAAAAGAAACTTGTAAAATATTACATTTGAACATGAATTTTTCAATTTTATGTATACCTGGTAGATAATTTTTCAAAATATACCTCTTCCTATGAATTTTCAACAAAAGAAAACTTTCCCAAAGATTCAAGAGCCATATATTTCATTGCCTTTATAGAGTTATTCTTTGAGATTGTAGATTCATATTGTAATATAATTTTGTATGAAACTAGTATGTTTTTAAATTATATATATATATATATATATTATTAATATCTCCATCCTCAATCATAAAGTACATTGAAATAATAATTGGAGGAAATATTTTTAGTGTCCTCCAAAAAATGTTTATACTAGTGGTGATATCTCTCAAACCTATCATATCACCAAAAATATCAAAGTACTATTAATTATAATTATAAACATGATGAAACGATTCTAAAATATTATAGAAAAATTTATTCCATAAAATGTATAGAATTGTTTATATAAATTTTTATTCACCATTAATTATATTTTAGAGTTAATCCCTCTTGGATTTAGATGATATGTAGGACATGGTCGTCATTTAGACTAAATCCAAGAAACATGAATGGTTTTTAGAGTATTTATAAAATATAAAATTAGAATAAAAATTCCAAAACAATTGATAATATCACCTATGATTGGTTATAGATATATTTTCAAGATTTAAATAATATAAATTATATGTGTACTTTTACTCTCATAAGCCTCACCCGTCAATAATTATCAAACCCTTATCTGAGAAGTAAATCTATCTACTACCTAAATCATGTATAATTCCCATAGGAACTATTATGATATCTATTTAGTACTATTACATGTATTGGTAATGTATAAGGGGTTATGTAATGTTTTGGAAATTTTAGTATGAGAGATTTTAAAATTTAAATTGATACTGTGACATGTCCCCACTAGAACATCTCTAGGTCCAGTAATGAATGAATGTGTTCCTTTTGAATAAACCAAAATATGATATTTTTGTGGACTAGAAATAAGTGTACAAAAAATATATATTGGATTAATTACCCTCATAATTTCTTAGAAACATAATAAAATGGTCCATTGATCAACACTATAACATGTATTTGACCATTCCTTGATACCCTATTGTGTTAACATTGATAGTAACCCCCACTATGACCTCACTCAGCCCAGTGTCCTAGAGTAAAAAATAATATCAAGGATTTATCATATAAATTATCCATTTCATCTCATCTATATAAAATCTAGAGGACCTTGCTACTGTTTTTGATAGGGCCTTAGAGGAAACTGTTATAATGGTTACACCTGAAGTGGGTTATCATTTCCACACTAACCACCAAGGAAGGTCATAAATTAAAACCATTCATTCACATGACTTCTAAAATAGAATAAAACAATGAAAACAAATCTCCTTATTCTTTCATAAAACATATTTCTTTCGAGAAATCAAAATAATTGAACTGAGACTGACTCCTTTCTAATAAAAACATATTCTTCCTAGATACTAAAAACCATTATCTATAGCTTTTCTCTTTAAGAAGTTCTTATGAATTTTCACTTGAGTTAAATAGGTCTATTATAGAATATTATCTATTACTTTATCCATTATTACCACCTCAAGTTTAATATAAAACATAAATGGCGTAACTTTTTGTTGGATCCCTAGATACAACAACTCCTCATAATTTCATGTGCATGCCTTCTCATTTTGAAAAAGTTCAGAAGAATAATGAAGAAGATACTTAAACCAAATCATAAAATCCAACACATTATAGATCATAAAATTCAGAAACTTCAATATTGAAGAAGTTAAATTTGGGTGATATTACTATTAATCTTCTCCCATGATACTTATAACAAGTTGCGATCATCGAGAAACAAGATACATCACTGATGAGAAGCCCCCCACAAAAGGACAAAACCAATAGTTACCAATTATCCATTCAAGAAAACATCAAACTAAATTCAATATATAACTTTTTTAACTATCTTTATATCTTCTGATTAGATATATTCTCCTTATACTTTGGTAATATCTAATGCTAAAACTCATGAAAAACATCTTCTATGAGAGATTCTCTTTTGTGTTGACATTATTATGATTAACTTGTGTATCTAGAAGAACCTATACCACCTGAACAATACAAAATACCTGCTATGAGATATCTATATAAAAATTACATTAACTCTTAGGACTAAGAATATTTAATTTATTCAAATCATTTAAGTAAAATAATTTTAAATATCCACCATTTTCCTAATTCAAATGCAAACATATCCATTCATGATATATGTACCACACACAAGTATCCACTCCTTAATTATAATATCATGATATAATATTATTATTAATCTTTATTTCATTTCATTAGATCATATGGGGATATAATCACATGTGTACTAAATATTCTCTCTCAACTATAATTCATAATAAATTATATCAATGTTATTTCCTTACCAAAACCATGTAGTCCCCACTAGTGTTCAACTCTAAAAATATACCCACAATATGATGTAATATTATAGGTGTCCATTATGGTTTATACTTCTCTTAATTTCAATCCCAATAAAGTTACCACTTTTTATAAATCGTGATAATGTTATTTTAACTTTTTCACACCTGAAGGGAAAAATGTTAACATATTGAGTTTTCTTGAAAAAATGTTGTGATGGATTTATTATCCTAGTAATATATAATTTTCTTTAAGAGGATGTTTTTAATTTAAAAAAGGTTTTTTTAATTTCATTTTTTAAAATTATTAATTGAATAATGTTTTCACCTCCATATTTTAGTTTTTTTTGGAGAAAAATGAGGACATCTTGAAAATCATAGATCAAAATAAGAAACTACCAACATAGTATTTATTAGGATGTGATGTTTTTCTTAAAAGTAATATAATTTGATTTCTAATTCTAGTAAATTATTGGGGAATATTTTCTTTAAATAAGTTATTCTACTCTATAAGTCCAATTTTTTCACTTTTTGGTTGAGATGAAATGGTTTTTTTATTCTAAAATAGATATAGCTTCCCCCCCTGAGGTATGAAGTTTTAAAAACTATTATCAATATATTCGTGATTTTTTAATCAATTTTGGTTTTATTAAAATTTATAACAAAATTTTACTAATAAAAATTCTTTGTTAACTATATTAAATTTAAATATCATAATCAATTATTTGTTTCATCTTCAAAGGAGTCAATATATGGGAGACATTTATCATCGGCAGAAACCACTAGTCTGGTCTTATGTTTAAGAAACTTTTTAAAATGGGATTTTCTAGATTTTAATTCTTTATAATATATTTTCACGTAATAATATAATGATCCCACCATTGTATCCAATACATCATTTTCAAAGAAAACACCCTTACCTTCCCTGACAACCACAAAATTTCATTACTTTATCTCAATTGGAATTTTTTTATAGAGATAGAAACAATTATTCTTTGAATAAATTCAGATGTATAATCATTAGTATAAACTAAGGCCTCGCCATGTTGATTATTCTATTATGAAACATTAACAGTGATAGATTTAGGCACAATCTTTATAAAGGGTTATGAAATCATCATTTATTATATATTTTAACAATAATTCCTCAACATAAACTTCTTATTCATGTATTTTTAATAATTTTATCAATCCCCCCCTAATTAGAATATACCTCCACATCCTAGATGTTATATAACTAAATTATAGGAGGGATACCCTCCCCCTCTTTAGCACCAGGATGGGTTGAGATCTCAGACACAATTTGAAGGTGATCCTCCTAAAATACACGTGGTTTAAAAAAAAGTGAGCCTCTTTCATGATGTTTAATCATTGATCAGTAGAAACATCAATCATACTAATATTATCCGCTAACTTGATTATAATAAGATCATACCTTATCATATTTGAAGTCTAGTGTTCTCAATATTCATTTGGATAGTAGAGATAATAATATTGACCTCATTTTGAATAGAAGAATCAATAATAACAATACCCTAATACTATGGTTTTTTACCCATATCCTAGTGTCCATTCACTAGCCCCATAGAATTGGGATAAGTCCCATAATGATATATCAGAATATTTTCTTCAACAGTATCTCTAAATAGAGGAGAAGAACCCACTGGGTATTCCCCAAGATTGGAATTTAGAACAAATGACCCCTTTATCACATACCCCCTCCATAAATATATTGGATTACTCAACTTCCATGTTGGTAAGGTAATAATATTTAATATCAACTCTAAATTTATAATTATATACATCACAAATTATATTTGAAGTTACCTTTGATCTCTTTTTTTTTCAAGTGTTTCTTACTAGTATATCCTTGTTCATTTAAAATCTTCCCACTGGCTACTATTGGATCAAGAGTAAGGATATTCTTGTGGTTAACCAGTGATTGGACCTAAATCATGTAATGAATACAAAATCTCCACTTGTATCATAATCATTTCACTACCAAACTCTCCCATATGTGCATATAGTGATTTATATTTCATTATAAATATGGACTAAAATATCTATTTATACAAATATCCTTAGTATAATAAGATGTTTCATATTAAGGGTGTGTTAATAATAATGAAAAAACCAACCCATTATATTATTGGTATCCCCAAGGATGGATTAGTTTCATAAATGTAAACTCAAACCCAAAAAACCCAGCTATATAACTACAAAGTCAAAATCATGGCACTTATCTAGATCCTTCATCCATCTCCAAAATCAGAATAGATGGTTTTAAAATATCTTATGCTAATATAAAATCATTTTTTGATTGAAAATAGAAATAGATATTCCATATATCTAGTAACATTATAATTTTTAAATTATAAAGTACCCATGAGGAATTTATATTCCATTCAGGAAAATTAGTTAGATATTTATCTATTAAAAATAAGGAAATTGAAGTGGATCCATGATAATTCATAGCCTTATTATTGATTGCTATTTTACCTTATATTAATTATTCACTATACTCACTAGTTTGAATAAATTTCTCATTATATTGAACGTTTACATTCCCCTTTGTTGAAAAGGTTTATGAATGGTGGGTGGAGTGTATTTTTGGTGTTTAATTGTTTCAGATGCCAAGGTGTTTTTTCACGACTACTATACTTCTATCATGGAAATTCTTAATTTATTTATCAAAAAAATAAATAACATTTTTTCTATAAAAACTATTATTAGATATTAATTTGATTAAAAAATTTAGTTGTTCTTCAATTCACTAAACACAACTATGTCGGTTGAGCTACATTCTTCATCCCCTAACTAGGAACACCCTATAATAAAACCATTTAATCCTTCTTAGATAAAATATAGTAATAAAATAAAAAAAATTAGAATAATGGGGACATATTAGTGTATAGAGAATCCCTAATAGGATATCAAAGTCAGGCTTGACTTCGCAAAGGAATGTGATGTGGTGAGGTTTCCAATGAGAGGAGGAAAATATCTCGAGGTGTTTCTAGGTGTTTTAGATTCATGGTGTAAAAGTGGTAATTGAATTTGGTGAGGATAATTGATCAGTAGAATATTTTTGAATATGGAAATATGGTATTTAATAGGAGGTAGTTCACTATTAAGGGTTTAATAGTTCTATTAGCAACAGATAGAAGTAGAGTTACATAGGGTGATATAGTAACATATGAAATAAGGTTCTCTCGAGAGGCCCTTGTGGATCTATGAGAAAAGAAGAATGTATTAGTCTAATTATTTTTTTAAGATAGGAAATGAAATATATAAATAAGTATATAAATAATAAAAAAATTGGGGGTATGGGATCATTAATATAAAAAATGAAAGGGTAATGGTTGGGTTTGGGTTTCTAAAAAAAGTTATATTATTAATACTAATAATAAATAAAGTAATTTTGTTTTAAAATAATTAATAATGTTTAAATTTTGATATATTATAATATACATATAAATATAATTGTTCATAATTTTTATAGGGTGGGCAATGATATATATTTTTATAATATCTCATTAAACAATAAATAAATATTAATTTCACTTGATAATATTAGTAAAAATAATGAAAAAACGACTAGGGATCATATTATTTTATAGAATTTTCAAAATAAATCATATTACTGATCCAAGGACAATTTATAAAAGGGTGATTAATTGGTCATATTGGGAGTATTAGTGATATTAAGTAATCTATTGATAATTTATAACTACAATGGGGAAACTCATGGAATGTAAATGATAGACAAAGGTAATTTTATTCTTCTCTAGAATTCATTCCTAATATGATTAATAATAAGGACCGGCATCACAGGTCCAAGAAAATCATGAGAAAATTGTACAATGGGTGAAGTTATGTTAATATTTGATCATCATACAATATTTTTTCAAAGATGATCCAAACCATACAGAATTGAGTATTTGTTATGTCATCTTCTTACTAATAGGGTATTCTCAATTAGGGAATTTTTTTAATGGGAAGTGGTTTTCACATTATTTTACCTACCAATTTTTATATATAAAGCTTAGGGATTGGGATATATTCCACTAAATCTAAGAACCCTTAATATTCAAAAATGGGAACATGGATTTAATATATTCTATGTCAAAAATAATCAAGTCCATGTTTGGATTTATATTACTAGGCTCAAATATATTATGTGGAATCTCAAAATTCTATATGATATAGATTCATTGATTGGAATTCCAATTTTATTGGATGGGGAAACTAAGTCCAGCTTATTTGGTTATTAAGCTAGTGTTTTTCATGTAATTGACCTTAACTCGACCTTGATATATAAGGTTGTTCTTTTGAGTAGTGATGATGTTATTATTTTTTTCAAACTTTTCTATTACAAATTTCCTTCTTTTTTGATCAGTTTCAAAATTATTGTCCACTCTAGGAAAAATTGTCATAGGGAGCACATTTGATATTTTTTCACTATAAAGGGATATGAATTTAAATATTTCTATAAATATATATAGAATAATATTAATTGAAGGATCAATAAAAATGTTAAAATTACTATAACTATTAACACTTATGAAGAAAATGTGTAGGTCGGTAATTTAGATACACAGGAAAACATCGTGACCTAGTTAGATCAAGTCTATTATATTTAGGAATTTGAAAATTATGCTACATCTGAGAGGTTTACTACTACACTATGCACTCACGTAAAAGAAACATAGGCTCAAGGGCATGGGATATGTATGGTTGCATAGACAACTATCTATAATGATGCAGTTCTTGCCTTTCCACTTCAAAAATATGAAAATTATTATATATTTGAGGGTATGTGTAATTATATTTTATCAATCACTTTGGTTAATGAATATTTGGTTCAAGGGTGTGTGACTACTTTATAAATATATTCATTAATGGATGGAACACTTATTAAAATAAACATCTCTCAAGAATATGATATGTTCATTAATTATGGGAAGATATTTGTTTCTTTTACTGATTTTTAGTATAACTTGTCTTATTTTACTAATGGGAGGAATGATTTCAGGCATGGTCTTTCTTGTTTTACTATGGCTAGTATATGTGAATGAGGTTCAAGACCAATATTATAACCTGGGATATATGTAGGAAGAATAATCAAAACTAGGTAAGGAACAAGTAGTTAAAAGACCCATTTAGTGGGGTCTTTCATAAGGGAAGTATCAACGCATGTCAGATGTGTTAAACAAACATAGTGAACCTACATTAAAATATTCTTAGATTTTGGAATAAAACAATTGATAGATAAAAATTTATAAAATAATGGGTAGATTTTCTGGAATTAAAGATGGTGATGGGGTTTCATACCAAAGAGGTTCTCTATATAATTATGTATTGATTTAAAGTATGGTTACCTTAGTTAATGATCAAGTATTTTAAACTATCCCTCATATAAAGTCAAGTATAAATAACGATTATTCTTATTGGAAAATAAAAATGGTGAATAGGTCTCAAATACGATCAAAATAAAACAATGAATGGCGTGATGATCCTATAGAAAAGGATTACAATAATTAATTGATTTATTAAGAGTAATGCATGTGATTCATTTTAATTTTTAATATAAGGTATGTTTATGTAATTTATAACCACATATCCCTTATTTTATATTTGTATCTCTTCTTTTATGTTTTAATAAAATGGAGTTGGAGTCCATAAAATCTACACTACCTGTTTCAATTATTATAAATATTTTTATATATTTTATTTCTTGAGAAAAATAAATATTTTCAAAATAGTTTATTATTATGATTAGAAAAAAGGAAATCTAACTAATTTAATGGTATAGATTGTGATTATGATTTTTTAGGACTAATATAGATCATGTAGTGATTTCTTAGAAATTTTAAAT
This sequence comes from Viscum album, assembly GCA_963277665.1. Taxonomy (NCBI): domain Eukaryota; kingdom Viridiplantae; phylum Streptophyta; class Magnoliopsida; order Santalales; family Viscaceae; genus Viscum; species Viscum album. The sequence continues at coordinate 847,738,005 of OY728160.1, read as the reverse complement.
ATTTGACACCATGATTATTTGAAACGAGGATCCTAAAAACTATAACAATTAAAATTTGACTCATTTTCATGAGTATATCTCAATGGTTCCCTTTGTAGGGTGATTTAGATCTCTTGGGATGGTGAAAATTTTAAAATAATCATTAGATGTTCGGGTTCACATGGGTAGCCTTGTGATGTCTCCAAAATATTTTGATATATGAAGATGTTCTAATGAAACTTATCTTCTGGAAGTGATTATTACTACACATATATGGTAAAAATTAATATTGACATAAGGGTTTGATGATGATTCTCATAATGATAAGCAATAATGTACCACTTGGAAAGTATTATTTTCTAAAAGTTCATGGAATAAAATTTTAATTAGTTAATTAAATCTGACATGGGAATTGATGGTGTGATATCATTACTCCCCTAATATTAAAAATACAGGCATCCCAATGATATTTCGTGGACATAATATAGTGGTGGGTTAAACTATAATATGTTGATGATTCACTATTGTGGTATGAAGTAATCTGATGTGACCTATGTGATCAAAAGTTGGTTGTAAAGTGATAATTAATGTGAAAAACATGTATTCTAATTCTTATTTAATACTCTATGAGGGTATTATTAGTGGAGTACCTTTCTTTGATTGGTTGGTTATTATAAAATGTTTTTTACATAACCAAAACAGGATAAACAACTAATATTGACACAATTTCAATATTTCTTTGACCTTATAGTGTGATTATAAAGAATTAACCTATATGTTTTTATCTCATAATAGATCATTATGATAATGATGTAGATTACCTATTATGATAACATGCTTATAATTTTTCTTAGAGGTGTCTACCTAGGTGGTTGGTAGTTTCTTGAATACATGTATAAGACCATTTACTTTTTGACACAAGGGAGTGAAAGATAATGTATATTGAATAATATTATTATATCATTAGTAGAGTGTATAGTATGGTAATTTATTATGGATACAAATATACTGTAAGGATTGATTATGTTATTAGCTTGATTATGGGTATGGTGTATTGTGAGTCATTATATTTTGATCTTATTTTTATAATTAGAGTATCATATAATAAAAGACCACCTCCCAAGGGTTCTTTTATCAGGTGCAATCCATCATTCGAATAGGTGAGGAGACAGACAAGATGGTCATACTACTCTACCCACTCTCACAATATACAGTGGTATGGATTAGTTAGTTCACAATTTAGCTCTCGTGTATATTTTTATATAGAAAAATTATTTCATAGCTTGGGTGATATTACATTATCTTGTTTATATTCATATACTACTGTTCGGGAGTTGGTTTATATGTGGGTTATTATTTTTTACATATTATGTTATAGTATTCATAACTTGTTATTTAGTGATTAAAGTTTTCAATGAGTTTGGGGGTGAAATACTTTGGTTAGTTGGAATTATAAAAAATGATTTACTAATTTCTAGAATAAAAGAGAAACATGTGAGATACCTTATGAGAATTTTAGGATAAGAGAATTATCTGACAGATGTACAACATAGTTTACTAATGAGTGTTTATGGTTGGTGAGAATGTTACTATGGTCTAAAACCATTCAAATTCGATTATTATACATGTATAATATTAAATTGGTTATTTATTCAAAGTGGATAACCCACTAATTATATGGATACACTCAGCCCTATTTTTATATATTGTCATACATAATTTTAGGGAAGAATTTTTTTTGAAATGTTATCTTGGTTATTGAGGTTGATAGAATGAGCTTGATATTTGGTTATTGTCTCACAAAAAATTATGTTATAAAATCTTGGTAAATATTTATTATAGGTGGTTCGTGGTTTTTTTGACAATTTTTTAGATATTTATAATTTGTGATTTTATTATATGACATTCATTCATTATATATTTTTTTTATTATCAATGATCACAGATACTTTATTTATTATGGTTTAATTTGTTTAATTCTATTTTATGATCTCCAATTGTATTATATAGGTTAAAATTCCTCCCATTTATGATATTTATACTTGTTGGTCCAAGTAGAGTACTCAAGAGGTGGTGAATTGAGTATCTAGAAAAATTTCTGTTTGAAAAATTTTCTTAAAAGGATCCTCAATAAAATTAAATACAGCCCTGTTAATTAAGGTAATACGGTTATGAAATTTTGACTATTTAAATAACTTCTAATAAGATTGATTAATTCTATTTAATCCCAATATGATTTATTGATATCACTTTTGAGGGTATTCTAATAAGGCAAAACAATTACAACTTCTATCCAAGATTAACTATCAAAGTAAATATAGTTATTTTGGAATTATACAGTAAAACAGAGAAAACTGCATTAAAAAACACAAAAGGTATGAAACAAGTGGTTTAGTCTCAAGAAAAGACCCAATCCACTTCACTTGGTGTTCACCTACCACCAAGAAGTTTATATTAATAAACATGATCCACACACTGGATCGAGGTAAAAAATATTGCCCCAGACTATCCAGGTCACAAGACCTCTTTCAAAGTTCTTCATGGGTAAAAACTACTAGGTCACACATGGACCTCTTCCGCACTTATTCATGGGTGTAAACAAGTGTAAATAATATTATAGGAAGGATATCTTGTATCCTTCAGTTTAGTTTAGGAGAAAGCGTGTGTTTTTAATACAAACACACACACACACACTGCTCAAAATCTAAAAATAATACACAACAGATTAAAGATAATGATATAAGTTTTTAAGTTCTATGAGGGTTATTCAATGCAGCCCTGGACATCTAGGATGAAGAAGATGAAAGTATTGAGTCCTCTTGCGAAAAACAGAGTATTGCATGTTCGGTGCTTTGGTTTCCAGTTAGATCTACATCGTGTTCTTTGTGGAGTTTTTATTGTGAATATGTTCTTGACAATGATCTATGGTATCCCAACATTTGGATTCATGAAAGATTCATGTGTTCTTCAGATGTTTCTTGTTGCAGGTATCAGTTCTCTTTTTAAATTTTTCACACATCTGTTGCTCTATGACCTTATTGTTTCAGGGCCACGCTTTTCTTTTTATTCATGCAGTACATGTGTTGGAGCTGAAAGGATGCATGTATTCTGCACCTCATACCTCATACTGTCAGGTGACATGTCTAAAAGGAATTATTAATTATGACAGTTCATTTAAAAGACTCAAATATGACCATTAGAAATTAAATAGAAATCAACAAAACAAATTAAAGAAATGTCTCACAGTCTGTCTAGAAACGGTGTCACTGGGAAACATTTTCTTCTTTTTTGCCTTTGAGCAGTCAGGAAGTCAAGATGGAATAGTTTTATAGATATTAGAAACCTTTAGCACATATGCGGTGTTAGTATCATGGTTTCGGGTCACGGTGTCTGGGTCACGGTGTCTGGTCATGGTGTTTAGTCAGGGTGTCTGGGTCACAGTGTCTGGGTCATAGTGTCTGGGTCATGGTGTATGGTCACAGTTTCTAGGTCACAGTGTCTTGTTTATGCTGTCTCGGTCATGTTGTTAAGGTCATAGTTTATGGTCACGGTGTTTTTCCATGGTGTCTGGTCACGATGTTTGGGTCACGGTGTCTTGGTCATGGTGTCTCGGTCACGGTGTCTCGGTCACGGTGTCTGGGTCATGGTGTCTACGTCACGGTGTTTGGGTCCTTTTTCAGAAAACCAGAACCGATGGCAGACTCACGGTTTCTCAGACAAAGCCAAATATCTTTATATAGACCTAAGGAGTATTATTCATAGAATTAATTATAGGAATCATTCATAACAGAAACAAATTAAATAATGTTTACAAAAATCAGTCATGATTTATAAGAATCAAGATATTGAGAAAATTTATTTAAAACATAAAGAAACCAACCATCTTTACACATTAATTGAAATATATTAAATAAGATTAACCATATTTACAGGATGTGTAGTATTTTAGATCATAAAAACATGATTAAAACATGAGGATTCCAACAATCTCACCCTTTTGATGATCACAAATCATGTGAGTGAGATATTTGATCTTATTTCTCTAATCTCCCTTAGTGTATGTGTCTCTCCTCCTTTTAGGATTATCTAAAATCGTAAAACAGAAAATAATAGAATAGATAATAAGAGTAAATAAGATAATAGGAAATAATACTAAATAAGATAATAGTCAATAAGAGTAAATAAGAGAATAGACAATAATAGGTCACAATACATTAGATGGAGAAAGTTGTGTCATTACAAACAGTAGGCAACATAAAAATAAAAAATATATACCTATCAAAAGATATTATTCACTATTCTTCAGCACTTTTTGTCTTCTCTTTTCCCTTGGAAGCTACATCAGGAGAAGCCACAGGAGTAGAGGAAGATGTTGAAGAAGAGAGTGAACCAACTGTTAGAGAATTATGAGGGAGTCCTTCAAAAACAGAAGGGTCCAAGGTAGGTTTGATGGAAGACTGAGGTAATTTTTGGTCAACGATAACATGTCTGATCTAACTTAGAGCCCGAGAGATAGACATAGAGGTAGAGGAAAAGGCAGTGACTGAGGAAAGAGGTTAACTAGACCGCAAGGGTGCAGCTGTAGGAGCCACAATAGCAGTGCTCTACACATGCAGATAAGGCCTCAATTACATGATTAAGTCAGTAATAATATCACCACCATAATGCATTATTTTCAATCTTTGAATGAATTTTTACCAAATCAAGAACTATGTAACTATTCTTGACAACCACATATAGAGACTCTTTTTCAAATCCACTTAGCACATATTGAAGTTCTTATTTAACAACCGTTCTGAGTAGATCACTAGAAAATGAGGGTTGGGAAGACTATCTAGAGGTACTAGAAGCTGTAATAGTTGAAGTGAGGAACTTTAGTTGATTCAGAACATTATTTAGACATCCCTTATACTCATTAGTTAATTTTTTGAGACTAATAACAAACTCATGCATTTCTTGAACTATTTTTTGGTTTCTTTCATCCACCTTGTTAGCTATGGAAGTTAGGTTTGGTTGAATTAGAGAGAAAACTTTCTATTGAAAATGACCACTAATATCCTCAATGGGATGAGAAACAAGATCTAGCCTTGATTTTTGTACTCTCTGTATATCTTCAACCATAGCTCTGAGAGACTTCACTTCATCACTTTGTTTTTTGTTCTCAATTTTGATCTCTTGAATTTCATGAATAATTTTTGGATGAATCTATCATATGATATTTTTTAAAAGTAGGGAAACATCTCTATCAGTCAAGTTGGTTATAGAAGAAGGTTGGGTGTTCATGAGATTTTCAACTCCGGCCAATAAAGTAGCTCCAAAGACTTTCAAATCATCCTTAGTCACTAATGAAGAAGGTTCTTGTAAAGGATCAGGAATAGAAGCTAAGACAATCTCAGGTTACTTTGTAGAGATAACTTCAAGAGCATAGACTGGTTTCAATTTAAACACAGTAGACAGATCTATACCTTTAATAGAGGCTTCCTGGAAATTATTTACATCAAAGTTGCTAGGGAATTTATACCATGTATCCATAGTGATTTTATCAACTGTATTAGGAATATCAACACCTTCTAGACTAGGTTGTTGCTCCCCCTAAACAAGTGCATCTCTCATAAGACTAAGAGATTTAGTTCTTTGATCTTCATTAAAAATCTCATCCCCAATAGATTCACCCATATCTTTTCTAGACAACAGAAAGGCTTGCTGCATTATTTCCTTACTAGATGGGATAAACTCAAGAACCTATTGTTCCTCTATGTGTTCCTCAAAAGAATATTCTTTCTCATGATAAATATATTCTTCTAGATGTACTTCTAGAAAAACATTTCCTTTACATTAACAATAGACACTTCTATAAAAGCCGGTCCTTCTTCTAAAACATGTGTTTCTCTATGAACAGGTCAACTGTCTTCCTTATCCAGGAAGGTTTCCCCTCTAGGTGCAACAACCTCTTCTTCTTCCTCCTCCTCAATAGGATAGTCATCAATTTCATCTAGTTCTAGACAAGGATCATAAATTTCTTTAGGTATTGGATAATGGTCAACTAGGTTGAACTTTTCATAAACCATGTCATTATCCTCCACACATGCTTCTCTCCATGGATTCCAACTGATTTTCATTATTTTGACTTTAAAATTTGAGATAAAAATTTCGTAGTCCTTAATTACTTTTTCATCTGGTCCAAACAACCCTTTAGCATGAAGCATTGCAGAGATTAACCTTGAGTAGAACAAGGAGGTTGACATTAAGGTTATCTTTATCAACTCATACATATGTAGTATAACATACTTACATAGGTTAATATTCTGTAAATTCTTCATAATATGTATCAAAAAAACATTCTGATACTTTAGTGTAGCAAAATCTCTTTTTATTGGACTAATCAGATTCTAAACAAACTTAAACAACAACCTGGTTTCACCATCTAGCTCAATAGCAATAGCTCTTCTATTTGTTTTATTTCCATTCAAGATTCCCAAGTCTTATTCTAAAACAATGATATCACTAAGAGGAGGAGGACCTCTCTAATAGTCCTAAAAAAATCCTCCATGAGGTATCCTTAGGCGTGCATCCCATAACCTAGAAGAAAAGGTGCATCTTTGGCCATTAATCTAGATTTTCACAACAAAACCATCTTCAGTATCAAATGAGAATTGAACTAACTGATAAAACTGAGAAACAAGCTCTGGGTATATCGGCCTAGTAACTTTTGTGAACCAATCCAACCATACCTTCTATTTTAGTACTTTAAATACAAAATACTTACTTGGTAATAACCACTTGGGGTAGATTTCATTTTCTGGCACCACTATTCTGTAACAAGGTTCGGATTCAGAGGACCTTCAGGAACTATCTTTGGTGCTCTTTTCATTTTCTTCTGAGATATTCACTTCTTAGGAGTTGAAGAAGATGGGCGATTCATCCTGGGAATTTAACGAGAGGTTCCAGAGATAGAGACGAGAAATTCAAAGGTTCTTACAGTTTGAGAGATAAAGGTTTTGGGTTTGAGAGAATAAGGCTTGAGTAGAGAAAAGAGTGAAAATTATTTCATTTTTATCATTTAGGGATATCGAGCATCAAAAATTCAAAATCATGGGAAAGAAAAAGAATAAAATAATCCATTATAGAGATATAGGTTATAATATATAGATAAGACAATAAAGTGTCTTTATGTTGAAACCTGAACATACTATCATGGTGAGACCATAACAGGTTGTCAAGGTGAGACTGTAAAATATTTTCCCAGTGTCATCTCTACTATGTGACTTCAAAATAGTGCAACTGTATTGTTTGAAAAATTATGCTCCAGATAGTAACTAAGAGATAGTAAATATGAGACCGTAAACAATAAACATCAACTTTTAAGGAATTAAATTATAGAAATGAAAGAGTTAGACAATAATCTTAATATAGTGACTTGTGAAACTGTAAACTATGAAACAATAAGTTGTGATCAGCAAGAAGATATTCGGTTCTAATGAATTCCAATTTGATATTACCTTTTTGATAATGGTCTCTCAAAACATAAGCTCTTACATCAATAGGTTTTGTCCTAGAATGTGAAACTAGAATTTTTGAGATGTTAGTAGCACTTTTATTGTCACAATTTATAGGTACATGCATGAATTGATATCCAAAATCTAGTAATGTGTGTTTCAACCAAAAAAATTGTTTACAACAACTACCAGAAAATATGTACTTACCTTCGGTAGTAGATAATGCAACACAGTTTTGTTTATTACTACACCATGATACTAGTGACTTTCCTAAAAAGGGACATGTTCCAAAGGTTCACTTTCTGTCAAACTTACAACCACTGAAATCAACATCAGAATAACTAACCAACTCAGATGATTGTCCTCTGGGATTAAACAGTTCTAGATTGGGTGTTTTCTTAAGGTATTTGAAAATTCTCTTAAGAACATTTAAATTAAATTCCATTGGGTTTTCTTGAAAACAAGAACACATACATACACTAAACATAGTTTTAGGTTGGATGGAATTTAATTAGAGTAAGCTTCCAATCATTCTTCAGTAAGTGGTTTGATCGACAGACTTTCCATCTTAATCATGATCCAACTTACAATTAGTACTCATTGGAGTGTCACTGATTTTAGTGCTATCCAAGCCAAAAAAAATTATAATATCTCTAGTATATTTTATTTGATTAAAAATAATACCATTATTATTTTGAAAGATTTCAAATCCAAGAAATAAATTTAATTTACCCCTTAAACTCATATAAAATTCATTTTTCATCATTTTAGAAAATTCAATATATGAAGAATTTTTTGAAGATCCAAAGATAGTATCATGTACATAAATTTGAACTATTAAAACATCATTAGAAATTCATTTTATAAAAATGTTAGGATCAGTTATTCCTTTTGAATAACCTTTGTAAATAAGAAAAGTACTTAATCTATCATACCAAGCTCTTAGTGCTTGTTTTAAACCATATTATGCTTTCAATAATTTAAAAACATGATTTGGAATGTGAGGATTTGTAAAATCAGGGGGTTTCTCAACAAAAAAATCCCCAGCTATATACCAATTTAAGAATGCACTCTTAACATATATTTGATATAGTTTGAATTTTAAATGTGCAGTATAAGTAAGAAGAATTGTGATGGATTCATGTCTAGCTACTGGTGAAAAGGTCTCTTCATAGTCAATTCCTTCTTCATGCTTATAGCCTTGTGAAACCAATATTGCATTGTTTCTAAATATATTTCCATCTTCATCTACCTTATTTATAAACACCCACATAGTGCCTATGGTAAATGTGTCTTTGGTTCTGTCAACAAGTTTCCAAAATTTGTTCCTTTCAAACTGATTATGTTCTTCATGCATATCCATCACCCAAAACTCATAATTGATTGCATCATTAATGTTTTCAGGATCATGTTGTGACAAGAAAACTTGATGTTCAACCTGATTTCTAAAAGAAGCACTAGTTTGTGTTTCTTTATCTAAATTTCCTACAACAACATCTAAAGGATGGTTCTTAAGTGTTCTAATAGCTCTTGAAAAAGAGGGACAAGTAATTTCAGGTTCTTCTACAAGTCCAGGTTCATTATGACTTGAATTTGAAGAATTTCTAGAATTGTAAGTTTTCATAGTTTACTTTTTAGGATGGTTAGAAGATTTTTAATTGAGGTCCATATTTGACATATCATACTCCAGGTTCTCTAGAGTGGTCTTAGGCTCATGTGTATATGTCTCATCAAATTTTACATGGATTGAATCTTCCACAAATTTAGTTCTTTTATTAAACACTCTATAGGATATACTAGATATTGAATATCCTAGAAAGATTCCTTCCTCTCTCTTGGATGAAAAATTTTCAGGATTTTCCTTATTATTAAGGATATAGACTTTGCAGCCAAAAACTTTGAAGTACATTACATTGGATTTACTATTGTTCCATAACTCATATGGAGTTAATTTAAGAATGGGTCTAATCAAAACTCTATTAATTATGTGTCATGATGTATTTAAATATTAATACCAAAAATAAATAGGTAATTAATATTAACTAACTATGGTTCTATAAATCTCTTGCAATGTTCTATTTCTTCATTCTATAACTCCATTTTGTTGAGGTGTTCTAGGGGCAGAGAAATTATGACTATAGATATTTTGTGAGAAAAAGTATTCAAACTCTTGATTTTCAAACTCACGTCCATGATCAATTCATAATGATTTAATTCTAACTCCACTAATATTTTCTACATTTTTAGCATATTTGATTAAATGAGAGTAGGCTTCACTTTTGTGATCCAAAAAGAAAGTCCAAGTATATCTAGAAAATTCATCTAGAAGAACATAAACATAGTGATTCCCATTTAAACTAGAAACTCTAGATAGTCCAAAATATCCATGTGAACTAATTCGAGAGTTGATAAGTTGACACTTCTTTATTTGGTTTGAAGTAAATTTTGTGTTGCTTTCCCTTTTCACAAGGATTACACACTTTATAATTTGGAAACTGAAGTTTGGGTAGATCTTGGACTAATATTTTTCTAGTTATATATCTTATGGAGTAAATATTACAGTGTCCTAGTCTCATATTCCAAATCCAAGACTCTTGGTAAAATAAACTTAAACAAGAATCATTTTGAGAAACTAAAGACTCTATGTTAACAGTGTATACTTTTTCATTTCACAATCCATAAAACGCTATTTCATTTTTAGAATTAAAAACATTGCAAGAATAATTTTCAAATTTAACAAGAAATCCATCATCACATAGTTGTGAAATACTAGAATATTTTATTTTAATACATAAAAAAGTACTTTGGAAATTAAAACTGAGTAAGAGTTACCGATTTTCCAAAGGCAATTTATTTTTTCTTTGGAATTGTCACCAAAGGTGACATGTCCACCCTCAATTTTTATTAAGTTCTTGAAGCACGAATAGTACCCTGTCTTGTGTCTTGAATACCCACTATCCAAGTAACATAAGCTTTTATAGGAGATCTTTAAGAAATTTTCCTACAAAATAGTCATTTTAAAAACAGAATTTGGTACCCAAATTTGTTTGGGTCCAGTAATATTATTGAATAGTGCTTCAGGAACCCACATCCCCCTCATAGGTTTCCTATAAGCATTATGAAAAGTGCTTGAAAAATAAACTATATTCGGTCTAGAAAATTTTGAAATAGTATTGAGAGTATCATAATTTGAAATATATGAATGTTTTCTAGAACTAGGAGTAAATTTGTATGTCCTAGATTTAGAAACAAAATCAGATCTTAAAAAATTCTTTTACTAGGTTGATATCCATTACCAGTAGTATATTTAGGATAAAATTGTTTAACTAGAATTTGTACCAATGTACTTTACCATTAGTAAACCTTTCGATGTACTTTTTCAATATCTCATTCGATATCTTTAGTGCATTGATTTCTTTGAGTAATTGAACATTTTTTTATCTTTCAAAAGTATGTTCAGATGTAGCAGTTGAGGAAAGAGCATGTTGTTTATTTAAAGAATTGTATTTATATTTTAGTTCTTTGCATTTCTCGTCAAGCATATTACAGTACTCCAGAATTTCTTTATTAGGAATATTTTCAGAATAAATTTCATATAGAATAATAGGAATTGAGTACATGATATTCCAGTGTTACCTCAGATGTGTTTTTCATAAAAAAACATTGGATTTGTTATCTTGTTCATCATGTGAAGATTCTGAGTCACTTGAATTGCCTTCATAAGCACTCTGCATTGCTTTCATTACCTTTTTACTCCATCTATCTTTTTCCACATATTTTTTTTTATATATGAGCTTGGGATAGTTAAACATTATATGTCCTTTTTTTACATTCATAGAATACTATCTCATAATACTTGTCACTTATATTCCAATATTTCTTCCATCTTCCCTTTTGATCATATCTTCCTTTGAAGTTAGCCTTTTTGAAAAATTTATTCTTCTTGTAAAATTTCTTAAACCTTCTGGTTAATTGATCCATCTCCTCATCACTATCAGGTGATGATCTTTTACTACTGTAACTTTCTATAGAGACTTCCAATTTCCCTTTTTCTTTGTGTTTAGAGTTGGTGGTCTTAAATGCAATAGATTTTCTTTTGGGTTCATCCTCATCTTCCTTATTGAATTTAATCACCTCTTCATACATCATTAGTTTCCCAAGGAGTTCTTTGATAGGTAATTTGTTGATGTCACATGGCTCTCTAATAGAGAAAAATGTCCATCTCCATCAATCAGATAGGAATCTTAGATTCCTAGTGATTTGTTCTTTGGAAGTAACTTATCTTCCAAGAGAAATCATTGTGTTGAAAAATTCATTGAACCTAAGATACATGTCATAAATTGGATCATCAGGTCTCATTTTAAAGTTATCATATTAAATATTTTAAGTATTAAATCTCATTTATTTCACACGTGAAGTTCCTTCATGTGAAACAGTCTACGTATCCCAAATTTCATGGGTAGTTTTACATGCAAAAATTCTGTTAAATTCCTCATCTCCTAAAGAGAAATATAAAACATTCATGTCTTTTCAATTGTTATTGTAGGCAGTCTTGGTTGGTTCATCCCAAGTGATTCTATCAGTAGCAGAAATCTTATACTCATTTATAATTGAAGACCAAATTTCAAAATCCATACTTTCTAAATGCATTTTCATTTTAATTTTCCATTGGGCATAATTGGTTCCATTAAAAATGGTGGTCTATTTATTGTAGCACCTTCCAATCTATTATCTGTAATAATTAAATACTTTTAAAGGGATAAAAGATTAGAATTAACAGAAATTTATAGATCTTTATAGTACAACTAAAATCACAATTGAATATTTTCAAAAAAAGTGTCTTAACAGAAATAAAAAAACTCTTTTGATACCAAATGTTGGGAAGAGTAGAGTACTCAAGAGGGGGGGGGGGGTGAATTGAGTATCTATAAAAATTTCTGTAATAAAATTTTTCTTAAAAGGTTCCACAATAAAAATAAATACATCCCAGTTAATCTAGGTAATACAGTTATGAATGTTTGACTGTTTAAATAACTTCTCAAAAGATTGATTAATTATCAGTAATCTCAATTAGAGTTATTGATATTACTTTTGAAGTTATTCTAATAAAGAAAAATAGTTATAAGGTGTGTCCAAGATTTACTATCAACGTAAATATAGATATTTCTGAATTATATAGTAAAACAAGGAAAACTAAATTAAAAACATAGAGGATATAAAACAAGTTGTTCAACCCAAGATGAGACCTAGTCCAATCCACATGGTGATCACTTTAAACCAGGATGATTATGTTAATAAACTTGATCCACACCCTGGATCAGGGTAAAAAACATCCCACAAGACTACCTAGGTCGCAGGACCTCTTCCACATTTCTTTGTGAGTAAAAACTACAAGGCCGCATAGGGACATCTTCCACACAGATCCATGGGAGTAAAAAATTGTAAAAATATATGAGAGAAAGGATATCTTATATCCTTCAGTTTAGTGTAGGAGATAGTCTATTTTTTAATACACAGACACACACACTCACTACTGAAAATCTAAAAATAGTACACGATAGATAAAATATAATGAGATAAGGTTAAAAGTGCTACGAGGGTTATTCAATGTATCTCTGGATATATAGGATGAAGAAGATGTAAGTATCGAGTCCTCTTGTGAGAAATATAATATTTCAAGTCTGGTGCTCTGGTTTCTAGTTGATCTGGCTCATGTTCTTTATAGATTTTGTATTGCGAAGCTGTTCTTGAATCTGATATATGGTATCCCAACTTTTGGATTCTTGAACACTTCGCATGTTCTTAAAATATTTCTTTTTTCGGGTATCGTTTGTCTTTTGAAATTGATCTCATGTCGGCTGCTCTATGACATTTTTGTTTCAGGCCCATGATTTTCTTTCTATTCTTGGAGTGCATGTGTTGGAGCTAACTGGATTCACGTATTCTTCGCCTCGTACTTCTTAATTTTAGGTGACATGTCTACAAATATATATTAATTATGTTAGTTCATTTAAAAGACTCAAATTTGATAGTTTTAATTTAAATTGAAAATGACAAAACAGATTGAAGAATTGTGTCACAGTCTGTCTGAAAATGGTGTCGCTTAGAAATGGTTTCACCACGAAACAATATCTTCTTCTTTTCCTTTGAGAGGAGAGACATTCATGATGGAATATTTTTATAGATATCAAGAACCGGTAGCATAGATGTGGTGTTAGGATCATGGTTTTTGGTCACGGTGTTTGGGTCCCAATGTCTGGTCAAGGTGTCTAATCACAGTTTCTTGGTCATGGTGTATGGGTCACAGTGTCTGGGTCGTGGTGTTTAGGTCATGGTGTCTAGGTCACAGTGTCTAGTCACGGTTTCTATTAATGGTGTCTTGTCACGGTGTTTGGTTCATGGTGTCTAGTTTATAGTGTCGAGTTCATGGTGTCTGGGTCACAGTGTCTGGGTCCTTTTCCAGAAAACCAGAACTAGTGGTAGACTCACGGTTTCTCAGACGTAGCCAAATATATATATATATATATATATATAAGCAGTAATATTCACAGAATGAATAATACGAATCATTCATAAAAAATAAAAATTAAATATAGTTTACAAAAAATCAGTCATTATTTATAGGAATCAAGATATTGAGAAAATATATTTAAAGCATAAAGAAACCAACCATATTTACACATGACATGAAATATGTTAAATTGGATTAACAAGATTTATAGGAGGTATAGAATTTTTTATCAATAATAAATGATTAAAACATGAGGAGTATAACAATACTCTTAGTTTCAATCATCAATCAATATGCTATTAGAGGGTCACACTATGTTTTTTTCATACATAGGTGGATTCAAAGTGCAATCAGGTTTTGATATGGTGTCATCAGATAATTTTCTTGAGGTATTGAGTTTAGAGAAAGGAACATGAAAGTATTTTGTAGGTTTTTGAAGAACAAGGGAGATTATGTTAGAGTTATTATAGTGTAACTTTACTTGATAAATATTTCGACATATAGTTTTGTGGCCAATACATTCATATATAAAGACTCTAATTTCTTAACAATTTTTGTGAGTACATAGAATTTTGTTTGAAATTTACAGTTAAGTTAGTACATGAATCATATAGAGATCATGGGATGATCTATGAATAGTTTTTCTTATTATAGTTGGAACTATTTTGGGATATATTATTAGGAAATTATAATGATATGTTCTAAAATAATATCGTTATTTTGTTATAGATCAATTGGGTCAATTAGTTTGTTGAAAATATAATATATTATCTTGTGTAAACTTCTACAAGAAATTATGAGTTGATAATGATCATTTCTATATCTATTAGAGTGCCACCTATTATTGATTAATATATGATGAGGACATCATCTAGATACCTATATATATATTCCATGTTAAGGATTTATCTCATTATTAAGAGCATTGTGGGGAATGATATGTCATGTGTTTTATGAGGATAATTATGATATTTATCTCTTTATACTTCTTATGTGTTGGGGTAAGCATGATCCCAATATAATGGACCTTGTCAATATTATATTAACATGATGATTTCCATATTAAGGTCATCTATATCCATTAGATGGACTTTTTTGAATGGGCATTTATTTTGAATGGTAGTTTGAGGTGGATGTTGATTATTTTTATTTAGGTGATGCAAAACATAACATGAAGATGGATTTTCATTTTCATTTCAATCATAGTTTATTCTTTATTGTGAGTTTGTATAGTACACTTAGGCTATGTGATTGATATTTCAATCCTTTATAGGTATATATCATATCTTTTATGTTTCGTTGTTTGGTTCTTGTGAGGTAATAATTGATGATCTTTAGTGGACTCATCAGTGTAATCATGGATTATAGGGGAAGATTCAATAATGATAGAACTTTCTCACTTTCTTTCGGACATTATGATATATGATCCAAATTGAGATCATTTTAGTAAGGTATTGATTGACATATCCATCCAAATTATAGCGAAATGAGGGTGATTTATATCATAGAAATAGAGACTGTAGTAGGAAAATAGATCAAACTATATGATTATAAGTTCGTGTGAATGATTACCTACAATTGGATAATCATACTAAAAATATGATCTTAGCCCGAGTTAATGAAATTTCACTTAAAATTTGAACATTATGGGTTAACACCATCATTTTGAACTTATTACCTAATGAAATAGTTAAATATTTATGACTTGTTATTATTTGGGATATGGAAGGGTGTTTATTTTGAAAAACTCTTTGTATTTATTTGAATCTGTGGGATTGATCAAAAATATTATTATTTTTAGTCTAAGTGAGATTCGCATGATTATTAAACTGAATTTCCATGGGTTGGGGTTGGATTTTTGAGTTTATCAGGATGATCATGAAATTTTTCACTTGGGAATGTGGTTTTATGGTTCCTCAATAGGATTTGGGTATAAGTATATTAGGAACATTTTTGAAGCTCAATTGTGAAGAATTAATCCCTATATGTTTTTGAGTAATTCACTATAGTATTTTTTGGGAGTACTGATAATTATTAACCCATGGTTCTCTTGAGTAATTTTATATACAAGGAGATAATGATGTTAAAATGGGATATTTTTCTACTCTATATAATTTGACACATGAAATGGTGGATTGATAAATTTTCATGTAGTCAATATGGAAGGGAAATTAGTTTTGGAAAATTTATATGTCAATTTATAAGGATGGTGTGAATAAATTATGATGTTAATAATTTTAAATTTTTTCCAAACTGGTTGTATCTTATAGATAGATGTTTGAGTAGAGGAATCTAAAAAGTATATGAATATAATAAATAATGGTGTGCATTATCTTGGTAAATACAGGAAAAAATAATTTCCTTGAATTAATTAGTGTGTTATTTATTGAATTAAAGAGAGATTTTTTCGAGTTGTTTTCACACCAAAATAACAATATTCATAAATTTTAAATGTTATATCATGAGTTCAATTGAAGAAATTTTTTATCGAAAAAGGTTAAATGGATTTTGAGACTTTTCACTCTAGAATATTGTCATACTAACATGAGTAATAAGTCATCAAATTAGAATTAAGTTATAATAGTTTTGTAAATTAGTGATGACATAACAAAATTAACTATGTGCAATTATTTTATTAATCATTATCTGGAATTTTTTAAAAATAATTTGTATTGGGATAGGTAATTCAATGTGAACAACGTATATTCCAATCATACTCTATTCATAGTATTCATGAATAATATATTTTTTATATTACTAAATAGAGAATGATGCTTTTATGTAATTATTTAAAAATGTAAAAACCTTATACTAACTCATTATCATAATCTTATAGAATTATAAATTAGAAGTAAGTTTACCCAAATATAAGGATAATTTATCTTGTGTTGTGTGGTGGATGTTTACATGGAAATATTTATTGTGGTTGAGTTAAAGATTTATGTGGAGCAATGTTAATGGTCATGATGGAATATAGGTAAAGGTTTTACTCCAATGTTGAAGAAAATATTTTATGGGAAATGTAACCTTTTGGAAAGGTTAATGAAAATCCATAAGATCATAGATCAATCTTGAGTGTGGCCCCTCGAAATTGTGTAATCCCATTAATTTTAGGTTCTATTGGGAATGTGCAACATCAATGGACTAATTCTCTGCCACATGACCAAGTTAGGTTACCACATGACTTCCAAAGTGCTTCCCTGAACTCTTGAGGCTACCGACTAGTGATAAGGGTCCACTATGTACAGTGGGTAGACTATACACTCTTTTATATAATAATGATAATAATAGTAAAATCATGATAAATAAATAAATATAAATCAACTCTGTCATATAAATTTTAAAATTAAAAAATAATCCGGATATAATAAACTATGCCTTGTCATAATTTATGATAAACTAAAAATCATGCTCAAAGTTATATCGGGAAAAACAAAAAATACAAAATCAATAAAAAGGAACCCCAACTTTGGTCTTGAACCCCATTCTCAGTCCCATAACCATGTTTTGTTCCGATGAAGTAAATAAAACAATCAAGAATCAGACCCCTTTCCCTTGTATAGACTAGAATCTATGAAGTCTTTCTAGGTACCAAATGGTGACCCAAATAGGATTTGAATAAAATTTCATATTCCACCATCAATCATGTATCAAAAAATCATGTCTGAGTAATATTTCATGAAACAATACGATAGATAGGTTCATATTTAAACATTTAGAAGTAAAATATCAAAATAACATGCCAACCCTCCAACTCTGAGTGCACACCAGGGGTCATCCAAACCTACATCAAAACAATGTCAGATGTCTCTTTCCACACTCATTAGTATGACAAAGAGGATTCCCACCCTAATGACTGACCAAATAATCAAATCTAACATGATTTTTATTCCCATGCCATGTTTTATTTTCATATCCCACGTGTTAATGGAATATTTTGTAATTCCCAGGATAGAGACACATACAAATTCCATCGATGCATTAACATGTCGAGAGTGATAAGAATCAATATACTTCAAGGTCATTCCTATGTAAGGACCACTAACATGATTAGAGAACATGAAAACAAATTTGAATTCACATGGGATTGTCAATTTTAAATTTTAAAATTCAATGTAATCAATAACCAATGCATACCTAATCAAAAAACATGCCAAACATGTTAACATATGCCAAATTGTGTAAATAATGCTAATTAGCAATTATATTTCTTATTTCAGATACATGGAATTAATAATTTTTTCCAAATACAAGTTTTATTCAAGAATTTGTATTCTCAAAAAAAATTTGAAAATTATAATTTAGATTCCATTTATGCTGAATTATAATTTCATATTTTAATCCAAGTATAGATTTTTGATTCCAAACTCTAGGGTGATATGTTTCAAAAGGGTTCAATCCATAGATCATACCATGATTTACAAATCAATTATAAGGTCATTAGATTCAAAAATTCAATTTTTCAATCAGAGTTCAAGGGTGGAACACCTCTAAAGTGGCCACAAGTTTGGGTATCATTCAAAAATGGTTCTGACGGGATCCATGGGAAGTCTAAGAATGATGATTTAAGAAATTTTAGGGGATAATGATTAAGAGGGCCTGCACACGTGAAATTTCATTATGATAACTCAAGTTTCACATACTAGAAAAGTGAAAGAGTACCTAAAGAAGATGTTTCAATTGAGTTACCACAAAGAAAAGAAGAATAAACCATATATCAAACGATGAATCATTATGAAGCACCAAAAACCCTATGTAATGTGATAGCATCATACTGTTAGGGATGGAAGAATATGATCAAAGAAAAATACCACAGGAATTCACCAATCACAAGAAATAATTAATAATTAAAAAAAAATTAGAGTGAATAAAAAATAAAAAATAAAGAAGGGAATTGGAGAACTTGTTGAATCCTCGGAGAACCCTTGGAAATTTTAAATCTATAGTTAGGATTGAATGAGGGGATTATAGGACATTAAATGGGGTTTTGAGGGTCGAGAATACTATTCTTCCCCTTATTAACCAAGCCTATCTTGACACTAGTGACTACAATGTGCTATCTAGTAGTTTCAACTAGAGTGATTGTACAATTGAAAACCTCACCTACAGGCTAGTGGGTTTCTACTGGAAAGCTAGTGGGACTCCTCTAGGAAGTTCATTCTACCAAAAATCCACTAGCTGGTCAGTGGTTCTCACCAGATGGATGATGTGATTTCTATAACTGTACCTGGATATTACCGCATTCATTGGCTTCTTGGTGGCACTATATCATTCCCATTGATTCATTCCACTACCAAAAATTGCAACACTACCACCTTAAAACCAACTAAAACCTCAAAATTCTAATTTACAAATTGATACTATTCTCAATTATAGATTTTAAATTGTTTCAAAAGGTACTTGAGGAGAGAAAGTACATGGTTAAAATATGACTTCTTATAACCTCGACACCCTATAAAAACTCATCCCTGAGTTGTGATATCATGAATCACTAAGGGGAATGGGTGAATAACTAAAGTAGTTGAACCCACATATCTAACTCCCTCTCTCAATTCCCCTTATGGACACTCCCATGCTTCCACTACACTCACACTAGGGGAATGGTCTCTCCTTTGATATTATTATCACTATGATCCTTGATACATATCTGATTATCTTCAAGGGATGCATCAGCATCAATCTCAACATCGTCAACATTTATCATATACGATGGATCAGGGCGATATCTCTAAATATATGACACATGAACCCCATCATGAATATAACTATAGCACTATGGAAGATCCCATCAATATGTCATCAGGTCGGTTCTTTCCACTATCTCAAACAACCTTCTAAAATTGGTTGAAAGCTTTCCATTCTTCTAGACATGTTGTTTCCCAAACCTAAGATACACTTGAATAAAAACTTAGTGACCATCCTAGAATTTCAGAGACCGCCTCTAATGGTTTTCATAAGATTTATGCCTACTCTACATGGCTACCAACCACTTTATGATCAACTAAACCTTATCATATTTTTTCTACATGATACTCAGTTCAATAATCACTCAATCACCTGGATCTAACTTTAAAAATTTAAATAACATGAATTTTGTATAAAATATCAAAATGAGACATATGAATAATTTCTTATAAGATATTACTATAATAAAACACCATGATTTCTAGAAAATGATCTCTAGAACCAATAAATCTCAAAATGTAGGCTCACAACGTGTCCTAATGAATTTGAATTATTCATTTATTGTAGATTTCCCTCTGAAGATGATAACTTGTACTAAAAAGAACCTAAAACCTTACACTATCTGAAGGCTCTGCAAGAACCATGATGTAAAATGGGGATATCAATATGAAATGACTGTTTTTAATACACCATTCAATCAAAATATCTCTCATTCATATATTTTACCCAGATCATCAATGGTGAAGGTATACCAAATAGGATGGAAAGGGGATATCTTTTCTAGATGATCCATGATCACCCACAATACATCATTATTTCTATGTGTGTGGTAATCATATCACAAAGGTCGTGCAGATATTTTCCAACTTCCATTCTGGAATGAGAAAAAGATTTAGTAAGTCAATAGGCGATTGATGCTCTTCTATCACTTTCTGATTTGTTTACCATTACACCACAAATCCCACTACCACTTTCTTTTCCGCTATCCACTAGTATTAACTATAGATATCATTATATATCTTTTTAAACCTAGGATGTACCACCCATTTATAAGCATGAAATTTCAAAAATACTACCTTGTTCATACATGTAGGAATTTAATGGGACCATGGACATGAGGAAACTAATTGTTATTAAATAAACATCCCCATGGTGGATTCCCTCCATATATGTTATCCCTTAGGGATAAACAATCCAGATTATATAACTACATCTTTTTTATCTAATCATTGATCATGGGAACAAAATATGTCAAGTTTAGAGTTCCTCACCCCGGAGACTCATAAACATTTAGACGATATTAAATAAAGAGTGTTTTCATTCACCACTCATCACAATATTCTCACACTACCACTGACTATGTTTTCCTACACAAGTTTTTTGAAATAAATTTACCCTTTCCATGATTATATTCCCACTCATAGTAAATATAATATAGATACTCGACCCACATAACCTTCTGATGGTTCAGGGCCTATTGTGAAAAGATGTACACCGTGATCTTTTGGTGTGGGTTTACCAAAAATATCTCACACAAAAGATAATTTTATTATCATAGGTAATGTATGACCACAACTAACTCTAGAACATGAGTAGGGATATTTCTCTCATGTGGTCAAAACAATCTGGATCAATAAGAAACAACTCGATCTTTATACATCATAATGTCTCAAATATCGACTCCTGATGCATCATAATACAAGGTATAATACTTAACCTACTTAGATAAGTTAAATATCAATACCAAGGTCAACCTTCTCTTAAATTCCTAGAAATTCTCCTCATAAGCATTAGAACAAACAAACATCACCTCGTTCTTGGTTTGAATATCTATTAGTGTTTCTAGATGGGAGAATACCTAGGTAAAATTCAATTAATAGATTTCCAATCCTAGAAATATCTAGATCTTAAATACATTATTGATTTGTTCCCAAGATACTACGGTTTTTACCTATTTTTGGTTTAACAATAATCCAACCTGTGAGATAAAGTGTCTTAAGAATTTGTCTTTTTTAATCCATAAATTACATTTAGATTGATTTTCATATACTCTATTCTCACTCAATGCACTCAGGATGATATAAAGATGTTGGGTATGATCATCTCTAGACTACGAGTACACTAAGATGGAAATGATGAAACTCACCACAAATTGTTCCAGATAAGAATATATGATCCCATTAATCAAGATCTGTGAATATTTATAGTGCATTAATTAAACCAAATGAAATTACCATGAACTCGTACAAGTCATTCCTACTCCAAAAAGCATCATGGGGTATGTCAGATGGTACCACCCTCAACTGATGGTAACCTAACATCAAGTAAATCTTGGAGAATATTTGGGAACCTTTCAACCGATCAATGAGATCATAAATCTCTGGATGGGGATACCATTTATGGAATTTTATATGGGTTAGCCTCTGGTAATATACAAATAAATGTGAGGTTCCATCTTCTTTCTTGCAAAACAACATGGGATAACCCCATGGTGAAATACTAGGTTGTATGAATCCCTTTTCGTCAAGATCTTCCAACATAACTTTTAACTCACTATTCTATTCTATATCCATCCTATAAGATGGGATATAAGTTGGTTCATCTCATATAAGGAACTTGATAATCAATTGAATCTTTAACTATAGTGGAAAGCAATTGAACTCTTCCTGAAAGCGATCTTGAAAGTATTCCACCACTATAGCGAAGGTTCTTTTCTTCGACTCATCATCAATGAGAATAAGGAATTATACCTAGGCTATGAGACAAACCAATATACATAGATTTTTTCTTTAATTATCAACCTAAAGATCAAAATCACCATAAATAGATATAGTTTCCCCATTATGGTGATATAAAGATCACACTCCTCTGAAATAATCCATCTGAGATTAGTACAGATCTATCCAATATATATCCCAAATCAAATCGAACCCTTTTATTTCCAACATAAAAATATCTTAGAGGAAATTGTAACCACCTATTATAAGATAAGACTCCCTATAGTGTCATATTCCCTCTAGTTCCACCCGTAATGGTTAGTTGTTAGTCATAACCCCATCCATGCTATCCAAATCCAAACTAAATAAATTAGAAAATTGGGTGGATAAAAATGAATGTGATTATCCTATACCAAAAAATGAAAGAAATGTTACATTAAATAATAATTTTAAATAAGAAAATAGAAGGACATGCGTCCAGACTTGTAGAAGAAGAATAAATATCTTTCATCTAACTCACCCCTTTATCCAAATCTCTTGCTTTACTTCCCTGTCATGCTCTCTCTAACTTATATTTTCAATCCTACATTGGGTTTCCATGAGCCCTAACATGATGCAAGAATCATGTGGAACTCAATCTACCATTAGGATAATGATATCAAAGTCCTTCCCAAACTTTGGTATCTTTCTTGATCCTCCTTAGCTATTTAATTGTTGAGTGATCTTGCATAAACTATACAAGTGTCCCATCATACAAAAAGCTAGTCACTCCACTTTGGGGAAAGTACACTGAAATAAGTTATGTAAAACTCTTACACACTAAAATCACATCTCTTGGCTATGATCTTGAGACAGTTTTCCACTCCCTTGGATACTCAACCCACCACTACCTTGGTGGAAACTCTCATAGAGACACTACTTTTCACCTGAATAGGAACTCCCTGATCAGCCTACTAAAATTTTCTTCCCTCCACTTGAGTCCTACTTTAGGTTCCATTTATTGATGAGAACCAGATTTATCACATTAGAAAACTACTCTACCAGAAGAAATTTTTCCTAAAAATTTATCTTTTATAAAAAACTATCTTATAGTCACATCACTTTGTCTATCTCATCTGCATCCATTTAAGAATAAAAACATTGTAGGTACTCCATGAAATCAGGTTAATGGACTCATAATCCCTTTCATCCATCATTTTATTAGGATATAATTGACTAAAAAACTTCTCCTTGAATCCTTTATAGGTTATCTCCTCATGTTTCCAAAAATTTACTATGATGTACCACTATTTCTTGTCTAGTAATCATAGAAAATAAGAAATAATATTTACACTCCTCACTATGGGTGTTTATAGGGGACTAGAGATCACCTATATAGACTCAATTAATAACATTGATTCCTAAGGGCCTCCATCCCCAATGAACATGGGTGGGTGCTTAGATGAAACTCCATCGTCATATCAGACATATATGGAAAATTTTGATTAGTATCCCTATACAAGGATCTCATGGATCATAGAAAACTATTTTGAAGATAATCATTTATCAAATCCCTCAGATCTATGAATACTTTTAGCTCTTTTTCCTTAGGTGTGTTCTCATTTCTTCTCTCTTGATACTCAACTGAAATATGATACAGAGGGAAAAAAAATTTATGGGTCAAATCACTGCTCAAGTCATAGTGTTAATAAAAAGATAAAACATGGGAGGACAAGAAAACAACAGATAGCCATAAATACAAGGACACTCCATTTTATATATTAACATGTGAATTAATCATAATTTAATAGGTTAATTTTACTTAATTTTTTGGAAAAATCCCTCAAGGTAACAGTTTAGTATTTTTGGGTTAATTGTTTTTGTTGAAAAAAAATTCGAAGGTCACTTAGGGAGTTTTAGAGATATTGTTGACTATGTTTGTTGAAAATGAGTAAAGACAAAGGAATGGATGCTCTAGATGTGGTATAGGAAATTCTGTATATAATGTGGTTGTCTTTTTCATGTCCTTGGGGGTGATTGCCCTCTTTTTTTATCTCTGAATAAATAAATAAATGATGATGATGATGATACAATATTTATGAAGGTTGGTTTTCTATGAATTCCTCATAAAAACATGGAAAAGGCATGAATTTCATAACAGTTTAGTGTTTTATGATGGTAAGATGCTTCACAAGATATTTGGATTTCATTAAGGTGTTGAGCTTCCCAAAATGAGGCTAGGTGTGAAGGGATGACAATAAATCACCCCGACTATGAGAATCTTCATGAATGAAAAATTTACCAAGTGCTTCTCAAAGATAGGGAGGTTCACAAAAAAGTTTGAAGAGATTTCAAAAAGGTGATGATGAGGATGTAATCTTCTAGAATGTGAGGCAATGAATATAAATTGACCTCTACCCCCTCATAAAGAAAGAGTAAGACTTAATAAAATCTCAAGGATTTGAAATCACGAAGGTAATTCATGAAGGTTTTCCTTGTAAAAAATATTCTGAATAAAGGATGTTTTTGAAGGAAATATAAGCTATCAAAAAGTAGTAAGAATTGTAGGATTGAAATAGTATATGTAGATGCTCAATTAAAAGAAGGGGTGAATTTTATGTTTAAAAAATATCATTTTTAACCTTAAGGAAAACTATGTTTAACAAAGTTTACCAAGGTAAATTCACAAACCCTAATAATAGTTCTATGAAAAAAACTTGCTAAAGTTTTGGAAATATGGTTCCAAAAATGAAACATAAGAAAAGTTTACTTTGGAAAAGATTCTACCTTAAAGTGTATATAATCTTATTTAGAAGAGTGAATTAAAATATAAAAAATTATAAAAAAGTTATACTCTCTTCCTTTATCAGAATATAGCGTAAATAAAACTTGAAACAAAACAAGTAACAAGTAGAAAATATTTTAACCCAAAGAGTGGGGTATCTAATAACCTTGGATAAAATTCCCTTGATTTATACTTTCCATAAAGTCTATATTACCCACACGAGGGTAATCCCTTGATAAGAATATAGGAATTTGTCTAGTTATCCCCACAAGACCTCAATCATTAAGGTAGTCTGCACCTCTTTCTTCCTATCCCTTGAATCCCTCGATTGTACACAACAGTAATCGGAGTCACAAAAAAGTAAACTAAACAAGATGTTCAAGTCCACACAAAGCATGAGAGTCTCTCTCACTAGAAATAACTTCAGAGCATGTAATATCTAGGTGAATCAACAGATTATAAGATCATTCAAATGGGATCTTATTTATAGGAACAACTCCAATGGTCTGCTCCCTCCTCAAATGGTTATATTTTTCCTTGAATCTTAGAGGGACCTATACACGTGTCTCTCTACCAGCAGTTAGTTAGAAATAGATTGTACAACATCATTTCAAAATAATAACATGTGTAAGGAAAAGGATGTTACTTAGCCAAATCTATTTTTTGGAGTCTAATGAAAAAATAGAATTTGGAGTCTACCCAAATAAACATTCAGAATCTCTAAAAAATGGACATTTGGATTATTATTTTCAAAGAGTTTGGAATATGAATTCTATAGATTATGGAGTATGAATTCCAATGAATTTGGAATACGAATTTTGAGGAATTTCGAGTCTGAATTCTGAAGAATTCGGAGTCTAAATTCTGATTAATTTGGAGTCTGAATTCTGATTAATTTGGAGTCTTAATTTTAAGGAATTCAGAGTCTGAATTATGAGGAATCCAGAGTGAGAATTTTGAGGAATTAAGAGTCTGAATTTAGAGGAATTCAGAGTATGAATTATGAGGAACTCGGAGTCGGAATTATGAGGAATTTGGAGTCTAAATTTTGAGGAATTCCGAGTCTTAATTCTAAGGAATTCAGAGTCTGAATTCTGAGGAATTGAGAGTCTGAATTTTAGATAATTAGGAATAATAATTTCAGAGAATTTGGAGTCTAAATTTCAGAGAATTCATAGTTTGAATTTCAGATAATTTGGAATCTGAATTTCAGAACAGTCTATATCAAAGTAATTATAATATTATGAGGATTTACATAAGAATATGTATTTTAGACATAGTAATAAAATGAGTTTGATTTTAGGAGATTATAAAATAAAACAATGAAAACAATGGTAAGGATAAAAATTTTCTTAGAGAGGGGAAATTTTCATTATGAAAATAATCCTTTGAGAAAAATAATTTTCCAAACGATAACATGTTTTTGATTTTCAAAACAAAAAAGAATGAAAAATTCATAAGAAAACCATATTTAATCAACCAGAATCATGAAATTATTGGGATTCATGAAGGATAAGTGGGTTTCATGAAAGGAGTAATCTTCTTAAAGTCAATTTGAGCTTCTCAAATGTGGTCAAATTTAATAATGTTGTCGGGTTCGTGAAAGTAGAATATTCTTGTGAAGAATTGGGCAGTTTCTTGAAGGTTGTATGATCTTCACGAAAGTAGTGAGAATCAAAAAAGTGTTGAAAAGATATATCACAATAAATATATGGTAACATGTTATTCATCAAGTTGGTGAAAGTAGAACATAATTATCCATCCAATGAGGTGTAAAATATATTCATTCAGGTGATCAAAATAAGAATCATATTAAGGATCATTGATCAAACTTTAGTTGAGTGAGTGGTGAGATTGTAGTGATATTTCTAATTGTGATTGGTTATAAACCATGAGGGATAGTAAGTTCACTCCAAAAATTGTAAGGGTACTGAGTGCAATAATGCATATAAATGAAATTAAATATTATATATATATATTAATATTTTCTTCTAATTCATTAAAATACATCTAAATATTGTGTTTTAATTATATATATATATTACAGAACTGTTTTTTAATAGTGGGGGTTCACAACCACCTCTAATATCATAAGTTAGAGGGGGGTTTTAAACCCATCTAATTTTATGACTTTAGTGGTGGTTTTGAACCCCATCTAATTTGATATATTATAGGGGGCTTTTAACACCCTATAAAATCCCACCATATGTTAAAAAAACAATGTTAAAATTTTTTGTGTGGGTTCCAAACACCATCTCAATTTGATGATTAGAATGGGTTTTACATAACTCCTCTTATAATACGAAAAACAAATTTAGAGGGGGTTATACATAACCCCCTCTAATCTGTTGTTCTTTTTATAGTTACATGATTGACTCATGTCACCATATAACATCATGCACACATCCTCATATTATAGAGACTGGTTACTAGCGATGAGGGTAAAATATGTATAGTGTGTAGACAATACCTATGGTACAAAATAATTATAACAAACTTGAAATCACTATAAATAAACCAATATAAACCAACTTATGTAGATAAATAACAATATTCTAAATTAAAGAAAATATATTAAACCATGACATGTCATATTGTATGATAAAATATATATCTTTTCAAAAGTCATAAAGAAAAAAATATAAGAAGGACATAAAATAAAGACTCTCAGCACCAGTCTTTGACCCCATGCTTGTTTCCTTCTCCAAGATCCATTTCCAATATTTAAATCAAACAATCAAGAAGAGGGCCCCTTTCCCTTTTCCCAACCTACATCCATGATGTTTATCCTGATATAAAACGACAGCCCAATCCAGATGTGAGTAAAACTCATTAGACCACCATCAATGGAGTCTAAATGTAACGCCCCGACCCCAGCTACCCAGAGTCGGTGCATTACTTCGTAACATTGGCATGATCACAAGAAAGATCAAATCTCGAAAGACCGATTGGTTTAGTAGCCTTGGAAACACTAGATATATTCATAAGTTTTACATTACATCATAAAATCAAAAACTACTACAACAACATAATGTTTCCACAGTCCACACTACAATACCCTCATAATATCCCTGCAGGTCATTCATAACTTACATCTTCACTTCCTGGGAAAAATAAAACATAGAAAAGGGGTGAGCTCAAATGCCCAGTAAGGATAACAATATAGCGGAAACTTTCATCAATAAGAATAAACATTTAAGGCAATGTATAACTAAAACAAAAGCCTTTTAAACAGGAACTTTCAACATGGTATGGCATAAATAAAATGAAATAATTCCATTTACTTATTCACATGGATATTCCACTAATCGAATAATCACATGCAAAAATAAATAACCACTTTCATAATGTTGGAATGCATAATGCCAGACTATCATAACCACATAGCCAAGGCCTCGTGCCAAGACTACAAATAAGATTTTGTCAAGGCCTTGTGCCAAGACACTAGTTTGTCTCATGAGACCTACCGATGCATCAAGGAGCTATAGCGGGCTCCACCCGTCACTTATTAAGTCCAATGCATTCCCATATGAAAAGGTTTAAACATAACATAAACATTCGTATTAAAACTAGCATACGAAATGTCAATACTTTCACAATAAACTATGAATGGTATAAAAATAGCACATCCACAGTCAAACATATCACAAAACCTTCAATACAATATAGAAGTTTTGTATCATAATAAATCAACTTCAAATAATCTTAAAATCCATCAAAGGATGTTGACATAGATGAAATCAAAATTCTTTTTAAAGAAAAATCTCCTTTTATTTTGAAATCATTTAAGATACATATAAAATAAAACATTTTCTTTGAAAATATTTTTATAAGCTTGTAAGGAAAGCTTTGAAGATTTTATAACGGCGTAAAATAACCGCACCCGCCGTATAAGTTAAAAAAAACATTCTTACCTCAATTCTGTCGAAAAGGTTAAAAAGGACCTTGTTTTGAAAACGACGGAAAGATTCCTTTATAAACCTCTTATAAAAAGTCAAAAAAAGGTATAAATGACTTTAACCCATATTCTTGTAAATAGTAAAAATGTTTTGAAATACATTTTTAAGAAACATGGATGTGGATGATAAAGAGATCCCAGTAGATTATTACATATAAACAACCTCGGATAATGAAGAGATTGTGAAATAACCCTTACCTTGTACTTTTCCTTGGTTGGGGTAGGTTAACCTCCTGTATAATGGTGAAATAGTTGTTATTAAATTATACAAGAATCATATACATTAATATGATATCATATATGATCTTTTAACATTGCTTTATTAATAATATCTTAGTATTATCGTCGTTTCGGGTGATAATCGATTCGTTCTTCTTAAATGTTTGGTTACGTAAGACATGTTTGTAATGGATAGATTATATCTTATTCATAATAAGAATGATATTAACATTATTTTTAACCCTAAAATGAGAATAATACTTGAATGGATATGATGGAGAATGAATCTTATCGCGTTCGTGGAGACGGTAGTCCGTACGTACGCACGAGCGACAATATCATTCTTTTGATATTAAAATAATATATAAATGGATGGTATATCATATATACAGAATCATTAACATGTTATATTTATTATTTACATGAGTTACACATCATTATTATACCCATCCAAATAATATTATATTGAATAACAATTACACCACGACGTGGAGACGGTAAGCCGTACGTACGCACGTATGGTGACATGTTATTCAAAGGGTGGATAGAATACTGAATATGATTGTACCATATTTATAATAACATCACAGTATATGTGAGATACTGGAGTTATTATTTCAGAATGGTAAGAACAAAGGAAGAAGAAGTGGAAGAAGAAATGAACTTAGAAAAGGGTGGTGAAATCATTACCTCTTCTTCGGGTTCTTCCTTTTGATTTGATCAAATGGGCTCCTTAGGTTGGCTTTCTGATCAAACTAAGGCCTCTAGGTTGTAGTGAGGGATGTTGGGAGAGTATTTGGGCAGAGTTTGGCCGAATCAAAAGGCTTTGAAGGTGTGAAGAAATGAGAAGGAGGATTGCCCTTTTATAAGAGGGGTGAGGGGCACCTTTGGAAAAGTTAGAAATATTAATTTATAATAAATTCATATTCGGTTTACAAAGGCTCCAAAGTTGACTATTCAAAGGATGATGTGGGGATAGGTCGAAAACAACTCATCCAATAGAATTTAGACAGGTTTGGGTACTTATATTAACCTTATCTTTAAGTATTAACTCTAAGTTAATTAGTTTCACTTTTACAATGTCTCTTTGTATTTTTATATAATATGGTTAATAAACTTACTATATACATCCAAGCGACCCCCAAGTGGTCCATTAATGAGGAACCTATCATAATATAAGTCTCTTGGCCGAACCTTAGATTTTTAGGAATTTAATATCAATTAATAATATAATATTTGTTTTAAGAACTCTTTTATGTCAATTTTGACACTATTCAATAGTTGATTTTTGTGAAACTCCTAACAGATTGATTACTTCGAACAAAGTCAATTAAATCAATCCTAATATATCATATTATCATAGAAAATTAGTTTAATTCATTAAAAGTTTCATATTATAATTATTTGGGTATTTATAAGATCAATTATTTTTATTTTTCACTATTTTAGTAATTACTGCATCATCATTGTGTCATAAATAAAATAAATTATATAATGTCTAAAAATTATAAATAAAATATCATTATGTAGTAAATCTTTTTAGCTTTCTAATGAATATTTATAATCGAAAATCCAACATGTATAACCCTATGTAAAAATTGTTCTTCTAAAAGATGTAAGCTTATGCCATTTTTATTTTTATTTTAACTTTATTAATATAAAGTGTCCCTACCACATACAAGTGGCTCCAAGGGGTCCCCAAATTGACCAAAGGATGCCCATGGTCGGGTATGTGTCCACCAATAAGGTTAGGACACGTTTTAGGGTAATTTTTTATTATTATAATATTATTTTTTTAACCCTTATTTACCGGATTTACCCTTTAACCATGGTAAATAAAATATTTACCACAGTAACTATTCAAAATGTCTAAAAATAAAAGTTACCTATTTACACAATTTGAACATCCTGATTCCAAATATGGAATCCATTTTCCTAAATTCAAAACACAGAAGTGGCAGAAATTAATTTAAAATTAATTCCCGCTGTCAAAACAAAAAGCGTGTTTTTAAGAGATAATAACTATCAAAAGATTGACACTTGTTTATGTTCGGTTTAATTGTAAAATTATGTCCAATGATAAACATTAAATTGAATGGTAAAAATATATTCTAAATATACTTTAAAACCACTCAAATTCATAATTTATCACTATTAATTATTTTGATTAAAAAAGTTGTTTTTAATTAAAATTTAGAAATTTTCACTATTCATCAAAATATGAAAGTTATCCGAAATGTACCAAAATTTCACCCTAGGCTAATTTTGATATTCCGAATCCAAAAATGAAGTCCATTTTGAAATATAGAATATATATGATTTCAAAAAGTAGGTATTACTATTCACAACGGCTAGTTTAATTAGTTGTGGTGTGTGTTAGAACTCGAGGTTGCGTACAACACACGCTATCGCATTATTCGAAGGGAAACGTACCGTAGAAGCTTGGGGTGTTACACTAAAAATCCATTTTGAGTAATAGTACATTCAATGATATGATAAATGTGGGCCTTTATCAATATTCAAAAGTAGAGTTTCAAAATAAACTATTTACCCTCGACCTTTGGGTTACATCGATGTGTATCTAAGCCTACTTCGGCGTGATGTTTGGTGTCTCTATCACTATTTATTACTAAGTATATGAAGATTACCATGACAAAGAAAATCACATAATCACAGTCAACCAAATATAGATTCACATTCCATGTCATAATTTTGAATCCCATGTATTAATGGACTCTATGTTACTTCTAATTCTAGACCCAGTTATATGTTCCCTTCACTCATTTCCAGGATTTGAGTAAGAATTATTTATTGAAAAAGTTTCAATTATCATGTTACCTGAACTTTAAATATCATAGAACATCATACTATGTGTGAATTTTCATGTTAGGGTTAGATATGAATTTTAAAAGTCAAAGAAAATAAAAACCAATGCATAAAAAATCACAAAACATGAAAAACATGTTAACATATGCTAAATTGATTAATCCATTTTAATAACCAATTATCTTTCCAATATCAATTACATTCCATTAATCTTTTAACCAAAATACCATTTCCATACTTTTGTAATAATTCTCATAAAAATTGGGCCAACTTCTATTCACATTATATTTATTCCAAAATATCATTTTACATTATAATTCAAGTATAGATTTCAAATTTCAACTCATAGGGTGATAAGGTTCACAGGTGTTTAATCCAAAGATCTTCTCATAATTCATAAATCAATTATAAGGAAACATGGTTAAAAATCCATGTTCCAATTAAAGTTTGAGTATGGGAACACCACTCAGGTAGATACAAGTCAATGTCTCATCCATAAATGGACCGAATAGGAACCGTTGGGGAACTAAGAATGATTATTTGACATATTATAGTGGATTTAAATTTATAGGGGTTTCCTGCATGGTGAGACGGAAATATCACACACGTTTCCCGAACAAGAAAACCCAAATTAGACCATAGGGATACGATTTAGACCACCTACCACAAAATAAAGAAGAATAAACCACATATAAAACATTTAGATCAATACACAACACCATAATTCCATATCTATAATGATAGCCTCATTCTGTAATGGTTGGAAGAAGAATATCCAAAAGGATGCAAGATGAATTCACCAATTCTATGTAAAAGTTACCGATTCAAGATGTATGGATTTAAAAAAGGATCTAGAAACTAAGAGAAGATGTTGGAGAACTATAGAGTCTTATAGTACCTATAAAAATAATAAATACTAATTTATGGTCAAATGATGGGATTATAGGAATTAAATAGGGGTTTTAGGGGTAGGAAATATAATCTTCCCCTTATTAATTGAGCCCAGATTGATGCCACCAGTGAGTTGACATTATCATAGAAAACTATTACACTACTAGAAACCCCACCAGCTAGCCATCAAGACTCGTATAAGAGTTCTATTCATCCTATAAGCTACTGACCATCCATTGGATCTTACCTACTTTTCGGTTTTCTTCCTATATCCATACCTAGATACTTCCCCATCCATTGGCTTTCTAGTGGACTTCATTAGTGATCTGGTGGAACTACATCATTCTCATTATTGCATGCCACTGTAAACCTCTGTAAATTTTCCTCTTCTAAGAACCCAAACACCTCTGAATCCTCATTTTTAACTAGTAACTAGGATCTATAAAGATGAATTATTTCATTGGAACTAGTGTAATTTTGATATGGAGGTATAGAGGTGAGAACATGAGAGGTAAATTTAGATGAGGGTTTTGGGCCTTGATTTGAATTATTTTCTTATTATCATGATAAAATTCATAATTGAGTTAGTTTATTATATAATTAAATAAAACTGGGGTTGTGTATTGAATTATAGATAATGAATTTTTATAGTTTATCTCTTACAAATATTCTTTTGTTAAATTACAGCATGTGTTTTTTTTGATGTTGTATCTTATAGAAATTTTTACATTAAAATTGTTAAATTTCATGAATTATATATATTTAGATGATAGGGAAGTATTTATTGTTTTAATGGATAAAAATATTTTAAGGTTTATCTATTATAATGGACTAAAGAATTTAATTTTATAGTTTGAGAATTTTAAGGGAGTTTTTATAAAATCTCACCTGATGGAATAATGGTAATTTAATTCTTGAAAAAAAACTTAAATTTTTTGATATATTTATTGATCATAGAATACATATTTTATCTTGGGGTGGAATTTTGGTTTCAAGTAGAGGAGTTGTGATTTTATTCATTTTAATTAATTAATTTAATAACTTCTAAATTTCCTTTTTTTGAATAAAAATAATGATATGCAGAAAATTTTAGCTTGAATGAAAAAAATTATCAGTATTGTATTGATTGAGATATGGTATTTCATTTAACATTTACGTAATTTTATTTTAAGGTCAAATCCTTTATCGAGTCCCATTTTTTATTTAAATAGGTTTTTCTAGTCATTAATTACTTATTTTTCACATGAATATCAATATGAATAAATTTAATGGATTAGAGAAATAATATGGTTATCTCCCATGGAGGTAAGGATTATAAAACTAAGTTATTTTTAAAAAAAATTTAATTAAAGACAAAACCATGAATGTTTCTTTGTTATTAAATTTGGTTATGAATTTTGGGCATCTTTTTCACATTATCAAATGTAATTTTCCAAGATAGTGGTGATTTATCGAATAAAAAACTATGATAGAAGTGTTATGACTTAGTGGAAGGAGAATTCTCATGTGGTGTAGTGAGTATTAGTGAAAATATATTGATGTGTCATCGAGAACAATGGTGACCATGTGTATTAGAGGTTACTGGATTTGGAGAAGGCTCTATAATATACTAAGAGGTGGTTTTACAAGGTATGTTGATTGGGTGGGCTAGGAGAGGGAGGTTATTTATTCCAGATTAAAAAGTGTTTAAATTACAAAATAAAATATTTAATTGATTAAAAATAGAATAACATTATAAAAAATTGTGTCTTAGACCTGTACATGAAAAAAGGATAGCATGAAGCACCAGATTTGGGTTTTCAAATATATATATAATACTATGGAAAATAATCATAAAATATGTGGGGCTGAGCTAACCCAGTCACATAAAATTTATTTTTTAATAGTTGAAATAAGTGATGTTATAAAGAAGGATTGTAGACATGTACATATAGAACACCCAAAGATTTTGCATCAAAAAGCATAATAAAAATATCAAAAATAATAAATTAAAAAATTAGATTTCCACAAATAATTTCATTCTAAGAATCAGTCACCTGGTTTGACTCTCAATAAACATTTCTCATATTTACTTGAAACTCTTCTAGAAAATAAAAGTAGCACACTCGTTTTCATTAGTATTCTCTATGTTATATTTTTTGATCTCATATTTATGATTTCCCCTGCCAAATTGGAGTCACTCTTGATCCATAAAAATTTAGTAGCATAAATCATCTTCATATATTGACTAGTTCCCAAAATGTTTTGAAAATAGCCCTTCACAAAACCTCTATAGGTGTGAAAATTCCCCCCACCCACCCCCACAACCCACAACATGAGTTAAGAAATTTTCAGATCTATCAATACTAATCATCATTCACTTTCATAAAGGATTTATCCATATAATGAACATTAAATACATGGGTTTCTTATAGCTTTCATAAATACCTAATATTTTTACAGTTATAAGATCAAATATATCATTTTTTATACATCCCATTTGATTGTTATAAGTATCCAATAGGTCTTTATGTATCAACTTAATACCAATACCAATTCATGTATTACCTTGGTTAAAAATACCATTATTTATAGTGTTACAAATTTAAAGAGAAACAGAGGTAATTTAGACCAACAGTATATTAAATAGTTGGTCACTTAAGTAACTACAAGAACTGAGATCATAAAAGCCTTATTATCACTCTTCAAGAATATATTTATCTAGATAAATCCTTATAAATACCTCTAAAAATGGAAAATAATATTTAAAAAATATAAGTACAATGGATTCATATTCATGCATAAAGTTAGAGAAAACTAAGGGTATAGAAATACTCGATTTTGATAGGTAACTATCACTTTGTATTCTGTTTCTCCATATTCTCCATATGAGAAAATATATAATTTGAGAAAATGTTCTTTTAAATATCATAAACCGTCTTGTTGGTTTCCCTAGACCATCACACATGGATATGTATTTTTCTCTAGTATAGAGCATACAATATATATTCTCCTTCCATACCAAAGTATCATTATCAATGAAATTACAATTTTTAAGGAAATTTATAAACTCATTATGAATAGTCTCCACAACCACACTGATATTGATTAAAATATCATAGATATATATTTTTTTAATTATTTTGATGCAAAACCACATTCTTGAAGTGATCAGTCAGTCCAAGGTGTTGTCCAGAAGGTCAAATCAAAATCCCTACTAACCAACAACTTTGAACATAATATAATGTCACAAAAAGAGTAATTCAATATAGACTAAATAGTATATGTAATATATAAATGAAATCCATAGTTTAGTTTATTCAAAAATATGGATGTTAACAAATATAGGGCATCATAACTTCTATTTAGTATAGTCAATGTGAATTTTGCTAACAATGAATCATTTAACTTTATAATATTCTTTATAGTCATTCCCCTATGTCTAAATTTCTTTTTTCACTCCCTAAAATTAATATTCATAAGATTATTGTCTTAAATATACCCAATACATATTTAATTACATAAAATATAATCCATACTTTTAATTAGAATATTTTCCATCTAGAAATTGAGAAAACATAAAAACATAATATACTATCAAATTTACCAAAGTAATTCTCCTTTCCTGTGGAATAAACCTATCATTCCATCTTGATAATCACCTAGTAAATTTAAAATATTTTCTCTCAAGATAGAATGAAATAACTTCTCCCTTGAAAAGTCGAATCCTAATATAAGTAAATGGTATACCCTCCTTTCTTACTCTATGATTTCTAAAAATTATGTTTTACTTTAATGTTGTTCTACTTTTCCCAAAGATAATAAAGGATTTACCCTAGTCTTTTCACAGACCTGAGACACCCTAATAATGATGAATTTTTTTAAAATGGATTCATCATCCAATCAGTCCCCCCACACACCAGATAAGACTAGATCATTTGTATAAAATAGATGCGATTAGTAAAAGAGATTTATTTTAATTTAAATTTTCTTATATTGGTCATTTTTGAATGAGTTTACAAATTAATCTATGTAGATAATTTTCATTAATTGAAAAAAGAATCACAGAGGGTCATTTACCCTACCCAAACCCTCTTTTAAAATTAAGGAAACCATTTAGAAATCCAATAACCAAAATTTATTGTTTAACACTTCTCAAGATGGAAGTAATCAATTTCATAAAACTAGTAGATAATCAAATCCTCTAGATAATGAGGATAATAAAGTTACATTTTATTGTATCAAACAATTTATAAATATACATATTCATAGTAAATTTATCATTCTTTTATTTAATCTTGAGATCACTAACATTCTTATAGGAAGTAAAAATACATGTTTGAATATTTCTCCCAGGAACAAATCCAAATTGATTGGGAGTGATAGACCCATTGACGACCCTTCTTAGTCTTATTACAATAATCTTGTTAACGAGTTTTGGAATCATGATTCCAATGGAAAAAACTATAAAATACCTAATTCAAAGATAATTTTCCTTCTCAACAACATAAATAATAAGCAGAGAATCAAACCCATAAGGAATATGTGTAAAGATAAAGAATTACTTTACAACATTTATGATGACAGTATGTATAATATCTAAATAAAATATATGTTTTTTCTAAATATATGAGTCCTAGTAAATCTATCAATTTTTAGGGATATTTATAGTGCCACATTCCATATTGACCACTGAGAGGGGATGGGTGAATGAGTGGTTTCTTTTTACGAACTATTTTTATTTCAAATTAAACCTCTATAACATGTTAAGGTTATTAATCCACTCAATATTATCTCTCAATATCACCTCATCCACAGTTGTAATAAGAGAGAGAGACAGAGAGAGAGAATCACACATTATTTACACGGTTATGGGAAATCCTACTCCTTATTGAAAATGTTTATTCCCCATAGTTATAGATTCTTCACTATCAAACAAATGAATACAATAGTCTATCTCTAAATAAGATACTCCATTTTCTTCCAAATCCAACTCGAAGACTTATGCTCTGTCTCCTACTGAGATACATCTTCCATCAAAATCATATAGGATCTAAAATTATCATATTCCTATTCAAGTATCTTCTATAGACACTGATGAAGTATGTTGGACTTTCTCAATAAATTATGATTATTTGTATCTGATTAGTTGCCTCAGTACAACTATGCTTGGGATGATTATTCCTTCTTCTAAAGTATAGACCTCACATAGATGTTTGTAATATATTCACACAAATTCTTCATTATTATTTTATGAAAAATGGGACTTGAACAATATCAATTCAATTCAAACATCATAAATGAGTTTCATATCATTTAAAACCCTAGACCATTCATTTATGCTATTTATTATTATGTACTTCCCAATTATGTTTTAGGTAGTTTCCAATGATTATATTTATGCATGTAATAATGCATGTACCATTTTCACCTTCTTCATTCTAGCTTCACACACCTCACTTACATCTCATGAATTCATGTTATCGCATTCATGTGTATTCCATATATCATTCAAATCCATCATGCAAGGTTGTGTATGTCACACATTGTCCACTTATTCATTTATTCACACACACCTTGTAGGCACACACACCATAAACCTTTTTATTTTTACTTCATGTGTATACATTAAATTTCCTATACCCTTCATGTTCACAATAATGAGTCACACAATCATTTATCCAAGAACCTTCATGAAACTACTTATTCACGCAACCTACATGTGTGGTCTATCTCCTTTGAGCTCATTGTCCTCTCTTTCATAGAACAATGTTTGAATTATGAATTTTCTCATGATTCTCAAATAGTTCATGAAATTATATAGGATAATTCATATGAGTATCACACTATATTGGTTTCTTTATAGATCCATTTTTTTGTGAATCACCTTGAGTTTTTAATGCATAATTCAAGATCCCATGACCACATATTCTTATTCTTGATTGAATATGCTTCATAGAAACTCTTCCTCATGAAAAATTATTTATGAATTATATGTTTCTATAGAAATGAGATATGCAATGACTATGTATCACATCACCTCATATTATTTCAATAATATTTACTAGAAAAACATATTTTTCTTGCACTCCCTTATATCGACTTTTCAAGTCACTTATATCCTCTCAATAATATATTGTTTCAATGAATTTTAATATACCTAAGTGTTTGATATTTATCAATTATGTTACATAATATTTATTGGATTATATTCTTATGAGATTTTACATTATAAACTCTAGTTCAGGGGAAGATAAATGAATAATTCTTTTTATACCAAAAGGTCAAACTCATCATTGGTGACCAACCAAAGGAAATCTTTCTAGAAACTATGTTTTAAATCAATAATTAGTAACTTATTCAAAAAAATTATTTCTTAAAAATAATAACATGCATGAATAGAGATTCATCGTCTCATCATATCATCCTTAGATCAGTCTTGGAAACCTCGATCTCAGTCAACAATATTCTAGTATGAGATCTGGAATACTTGAGATTTCAGAAAAAACTTAGGTGTCATTAGAGGAAAAGGATGATGACTAATTTTGATCGGATAGCTTAGATCATCGTTTCAGACAGCTCATGTTCTATTTATATTTTTAGTGACATATAAATAGTGATTATTCTCATTCAAATCCCAAATTGACATCATCTTTGTTTTGGAACTACTTTATTAATAATTGTATTCCACATAGCCCTCGAGCTGGCGATAGGGGTTCATCAACCATAACACCTTCACAAACCATAGACTGCAGACAAGAAGGTCTCTAGTACATATTTATACATTCTATAGTAATGTTCTCTTTGTGTGATTTGTGCACAAGCTCACTCATACAATACAAGCATTATACCACCTCTTCCACCCATGGGCATCCCCGGGTTAGCTCCCTTGGGCCTCGCTGACCTCTGGGTCCCACAGATCCTTGGTCGAGCTAGGTATAGGATGACTTGTGGTTTGTACATATTTTTATAAAAGGCATACAAAAAATTCATGTATGTATTCTATGTATAGAATATATTTCAAATTCTTTCTAAACATATAAATTTCCAATTCATTACTATTCCTCAAAAATTCTTCATGAAAAATATATATGAACTCAAATTTTTTAGGGAATTATTCTCTCTTCATTATTATTGTGTGTAAAATATATAAAATATGTATTTTCCAATTGTGGATCATCACATAAATCATCAAATTAACAAGGATAATATTCCATCCATTATATACAATGTCATTACATTAATCCTTAATAATTATCCACACATCACCACTTCATCCACATCTCACCAAAAACAAAATGGAATACCATTGAAAGAAATTCAAGACTACTCCCAACATAATCAAGGAGAAATTTATCTCCTCTTCCAAAGGTGGATCAATAAACATCAGATTATATTATTCTTCAATTCATTAAATAATAGAATCAATAAGGAAAATCTTGCAAACATTCATGTTATATCCTTCATTGCTGAATAGATTTTCAAAATTCAAGGTAGTGTAATTACTAATCTACTCTTTTTTTTTCAAACAGGTACCCATCAATTTTAATATATTTCTATCCCTTATTAGAATTCCTTTCTCAATATAGTTTTTGAAATAACATGGTGTTTTTATCACCAAATTCCAACTACATAACCTCATACTGCTCCTTAACCAAATTCTCTTTTAAGTATAAAATCATATCATGTTTAAAAAGAAATATTTATGTTATCTTGTGTTGAAATATATTATATTGTTATCATTTTGATATTCTATAATATTTATATAAATATATTTTTTCATAATTTCAAAGGGGGTGGAAAGGGTGAATCATTAAATAATGTATTATTAAATAATATGTAAATATTAGTATTATTATTGATAATTAGGTAATTATTATTATTATTATTATTATTATTGAAACATGTGTAATTTTTTAGAAAAATACATATATTCACCTCGATGTGTTATTAGGACAAGTGAATAGTAAATTTTCTCATTTTTTCTATATAGATCAGGATGATGGTATTAAATTTTACTATATATAATTGTTTGGTAATGGTATTTGAATTTTCAAATATTATCCACCAAAGACATAAGGAATTGTAAAAATACTAAAAATTCCCCTGACGTAATTTTCATTAGTAGAATACAGAGGTTCCAATTATTAAGAACATTAGAGATCCTAAGATGATGAAATGCCTAAAAGAAATTTTAGACATGAGTGTGTAGGTGTGTGGGAATACCAGTTATGTATATGTTGATAGAAATACATGAGGGTTCTTTGGTGAGACTTATGATCTGAATATGGTTATAATGACTCACAATAATTAGTAATTTAGAATAATATGATATTTAAAAACATCACTCATGAACGAGGTTATTAATGAACCCTTTGGCTAATACTATGGGATAAAAAGTGATAATATACAATTTAAGTGGTTAATCTAATAATACATGAAATTTTATTATGACATGGATTACTCTTCTCATATTTAAAAATGATAAAATTAGGAGGATATTTATTTTAATATATTGAATGTTTTTCCTTAATGTGTTGATGATGCATGATTATGTTATGACATAATTTTATGTGGACTCGGTTCTCAGGGTGGGTTATAAATTAACATGATTGTTAAGATATTCTTTATCTTTATTAACTGGTATAATAAATGGGTATTATAAATAAGGTATATTAACTTTATAGGTATGGTTTTTTCAATTGGTTCGTTCAATTTCCATAACATGATGATCATTTCTGATCAAAACTAGTTTTATTTTTTACTGACCATCAAATTTGATTATAAAGATCAAAAGAGAGATGTTTATTCCCCAAGATATAATTGTGATGATGATGATGCATTTATAGTTATCCATATGGGATTTGGTCTAATAAAGGGGTTTTTCCTAGATTCAAATTTGAGTATCTTTACTTTTTAAGACATGTGAATAAAAAATAATGATTATTCATATATTATGATGACCACATGAATGATTTGAACAATATTTTTGTTGATGATGGTCACACTAATGACATGGGGTTGTATTGGGTTATTATATAGATTATGGGAATGGTTTTATCTATGTTTCATATTATATTTTGATTTTATTTCAGTAATGGGAGTACCATTATCAATGAAATCACTACCCGAGGGTGGTTTTTTCAGGAGTGTCCATGTTGAGAATATCACACGCACTTTATACACGATAAGTTCATTCACTATAAGACCACCCTAGTGGAAACAAGTCACTATATAGAATCCTCATAACATCAATGTATCAGAACTATGAAGAAATTACTAAACCCTAATCAAAAAATTGTATTTCATTTGATCAAAAAAATTTACTCAAGATCATACAAACATTTAACTATAATTATGAATTGAAATTAAAGGGAGAAAAAAAGATTAATGTTTTATGTGGGTTGAACTTTCATTATACATCCATGGGAGAATCATTTCACACATTCACTTCATTAGAAGTACAATGGTTTCAATTAATTTGACTAGGTGTCCATATAGATCACTAACATAATTAAATTCATGAAACCTCAATAAAGTGGTATCATATTCTTTTATAGAGTGTCCCACCAAGACATTCAGTAACACCAAAGTAATACAATGGTAGGAATCCATTCATGGATCTATATAAATTTTTATCCACTATTTCTTTCCTTGGCCTTACCACTAATCACCAATAAGAAAATAGTGTTTTCCATGGCTCACTATTTTCCTTCAAACAAAATAATAATAGTTATTAAAATTTATAAACTTATTCCTTACAATTATTTCAGAACCAAATTAATTTCGAGTATAATTTCAACCATTTAGTGTATCCATTGTAAATTTGGAATTTCTAACAACCCCAATGCCATCCTTATGAAGTCTACTACCACTACTACAATAAGAGTAAAGAGTCCTCTAGATTTTCTCCTTATAGAAAACTAATTTCAGAACTTGAAAAGTATTCAAAATACTAAAAAAAATACCAACATATCGATTGGTTCATGGATTCCATAGAATCCTCCCACACTTTGTTAAAAGGAAACCTTATAACTTCCACTACATGAAATGCGCCTCTATATTTCCTTCTTGTTCATCCAATCCCAATTTAATTACAATGCTACCTAAAACTCTCCTAGACTAAACCATTGGTAAACATATCCATCAGATTATATCCTATAACTATCTTCCTCAATATCATAACTTCATCTATAATAAACTTATAGATATAGTGGTACTGAAGGTTAATGTTCTTTATCCTTACATGGAGAACTATATTTTTGAAAAAATATATTACTCTATAACTATCATTTAGGATAAATATAATTTCCTAGATTATTTCAATCTCATCAATAATATGTTTAGGCCTTACCATTTCCATAGTTCTGTTAATTACACATAATTTTATTTTATTATTGATAGAGTAATCACTAGTTGGAGCCTCAATATCTAGCTGACCATAGTTCCACCAAATGTAAAGACGTAATCATTTGTGTTTTTCTATGAATCTAAAAATCCTAAAAGGTTTACATCATCACACCTAAGAAATAGATCATGATCTCTAAATTAAATGTTTATATCTTCTATTCCATTATGATATATCATGATCAACTTCAAAAATTCCTAATGTTTATTCCCAATATTTAACATAAACAGGCCGATAGCGTCCACTAAATTGGAAATATCTGGCTGAGTTCACACTATAAAATGTATGAGACATCCAACCACTGATGAATATGTTATTATTATCATTTTTTTAGCCTCTTATTTAATTATTTTTTATTTTTTTTCAAGATATTTAAGTATCCAATAAGAGGGGTTGAAACATATTTACATCTGGTCATTTTCAAAAATTTTGAAAATATTTTAGAAGTTATAATTCAATGATAAAACTAAACTTATGGCCTTCCAATCAAGCTCAATAATCATCCCCAATATCTTATTCACTTCAGTAAGATCTTTCAATTCAAACTTCTTCAACAAGTACTTCTTCAACAAGTACTTCTTCAACACATAAATGTTTTGTATTGAGAGGGGTGTGAATCAAGGTATGATATATTAAAAAACAACCCCTTAGGATCTTTTTTCACTGTAAAAAAAACACTCATATCTCCCTTTCCCATAAAAATGTATGAACAAAAATTAAAACATGCACATGACACATCAATTTTACTTGGTTCACCCTCACTGGACTACGTCTAAGAAGCATACAATGAAAATGTTCCAATTTACTAAATCAACTAATGTTCACTAAAAAATATGTTTTAGGATGGATCACATCTATGCCCAGGCTCACTACCTTTAAAAAGTTTCAAATGGTCTTATTTTACCTCCAGGTTCACAAATACTCACAATTCGAAATCTCACTACTCTCT
The DNA here is from genome assembly GCA_963277665.1 of Viscum album. Classification (NCBI taxonomy): domain Eukaryota; kingdom Viridiplantae; phylum Streptophyta; class Magnoliopsida; order Santalales; family Viscaceae; genus Viscum; species Viscum album. The sequence continues at coordinate 847,693,623 of OY728160.1, read as the reverse complement.
CAACTAAATTTATCTCACTCCTACTCTAGAAGAATGCTATTTTGATCACTTAAATAAATATATTTTATAAGTCATTTAATGAATCATTAAGTTCAACTTTTATCCACTTGAGGAAGACCTATTTACCATAGATTCCCTGGGAAATATTTTCTGAACACTATTGTGATTCTCACTACCTCCAAAAATCTCCGAGAGCCTTCAAAAAACTACTCAATTATTCACAAGTATAAACTACTGTAGAAAATTCCACAACTTTCTCAATGCTCACCTCTTTGATGATGCTCAAACAATCTTCATGAAGAAACCTCCTTTGGGAAGCTCAAACACATTCGTGAATCTCACTTAACCTTCATGAATCTCACATATTTGGTTTGGATTTTTATATCCTTCGTGAAATTTCTTTCTTAAAAAAAATTCTCAAGAACAACCTTCAGAAATTCAGAGCCTTTAGATTTTCATTAAGGATTTCTCTACTCAAATGAGTGGTGTAGAGGCCTATTTATAGGAATTTCCTCTCGTTCTAAAGATATCCATAGATCTCCATGTCCTTTTTAGAATCTATTTAATTTAGTTTGTGAATATCCCTATTTTCATGAGGCACTAGGGAAATTTTACCATTTGAAAACCATCTCATGGTTGTAGAGATTTACCATCTTTCCATTGCACATTAATAATACTCCACCCCTTTGGGAAACCAATCCTTTGCGACAACAGATGCCTTCTCAAAGATCCTCCCCTATTATTCAACATAAATTATCAACAATATCCCTAGAAATCCACAAATGACTTTGAAAAACTACATTTTCCACAAACACAATCATCCCAAAAACACTACAATGTAACCTTGAGGGGTTCTTTCACAATAGTATTGGGACTTATTTGAACCCATAGATACTTTTCATATAATCATATACCAATACCTGATTTCACTAATACATAAAACCAATAGGTTTATTCATGTATATTTATTCCCCTATATCCCCTTAATTAAAATCCATCTTCACATACATTAGATTCATATTTAATCCTTAGAAAGAAATCAGATTGAGAACATTTTCCATGGTATTATGTTTAACTACTAGAAAATAAATTTTAATCAATTTGATGCCCTAATTTTATTGAAATCCCATTGAATCTTGCCTCATCCTATACCTTCTTCTTCCATTATCTTATAATTTTAAATAGAAAACCCAATTTTTTCAAGTTATATCATTTTATGTGGTATATTTGATATCTCTTAAGTGTTTTCATGAATCAATTCTAAATCCCCCTTCAGAGAAAAATATCAGTTATAAAAATAACATGGTTTAGATAATTATTTGAGTCACTTTGGTTCACATAAATATTTTAAAATTATAAAGTTCAATTTATCTTTATAATTAGGTATTAGAAATTTGAAACTAGTTGACCTCCTTAATTCAGCCATTGGTTCTAATCTTTATCAAACTAAATTCTCTAGAATTTCATTCTCTCTTACTCTGGACTGAGATTCACTAGAGTTTTATATGTCAGGTATTTCTTTCACTGGTCTCATTCTTGAAGTCTTTGATATACCCTATTAACATTACTCAAAAATTTTGGAACTATTAATGGAATCAAAACTATATGAAATATATGGAATTTGTGACCTTATGATGCCACCATTTAGTTCAATTTTTAATTGAGGGTGATTTTTTTCCATGAACATCCTTAACCTTCAAGTATATATCCTTATGTATGATATTTTCATTGAAGATGATATTTTTACTTTTGATGAATGATCATTTCTCATCATCCCAATATAAAAATATAAGTACTTTATGTCTGTATACTATAACATATCCCTATTATTGGAATCCACATGTTCGTAGTAAAAACATCCAAAGAATTTATGGTGGGAAAAATCCTTCTTCATTTCTATCCAAATAACTTCTAAAAATTGCAATCTCATTGGAACAACATTCCTTAGATTGATTATATATGTTGTGGTATTCATTAATTGTTTTTAGAGTTTGTTGGGAATTTTTTAATGAAATATAACAATCTATTTCCTTTCCATCAATATTAATTCATCCATTCAGGTACACTATTTTACTCAGGTTTTTGAGGTAATGTTTTCTCATTCCTAATACATTCGTTTCAATAAAACTTTCTAAATACGTATAGTCACCTATGTTGTTTGGTATCAGGTAATTAATCCTAGAAAATATCTACCTTTAAATCAAATATTTCAATATAACAAACACTCTAAAAACTTCTAATTTAGGTTTCAAGAAGTAATCACATACTTTCCTAGTAGATACATCAAATAAATTCACAATTTATTGTGAACCTCTATGATATTAAACTAGAGAAGGTACCTAAATATCTGTATTTATTATTTTGAACTTCTATAATTATGGGTTTTTCCACTCAAATTAAAATTTACCTTCAATTTCTTTCTATGTTCACAAATCTCACAAATTTGGAAGATTGAATGATCTATCATTATAATTCATTTTTTTCAATAGAAAATTCATAACTTTATTAATTTTTTTTCTAAGATTGTAGTTTATTATAAACTTATAAAAGTTAAAATTTTAAAAAATTTAGATCCTACTACTATTCCATTAATATATAGTGTTTCATCCTTTAAAGATCCATCTATGACCCCAAAACCTGGAGTAATTTTTCATATACATTTTAAATTGTTTATTACATATATAAATTCATCCAAAATTCCTATTAAAATTTTGTTCTCTTTGAGTTATGGAATATATTTGATTCCTTTAAACTCATGAAAACATCCATTATTCAATAAAATTTTTACATCCCACTTCTACACAATTTAATAAACATCATTATATACTAAATGAACTCTTCCAAATATTCTAAAAATGTAATTTTTTATGAATCCCTTTTCAGTAGTGGAGTAGAAAGATGCACCAGAATCTATAATCCAAGATTCAATTGGACTGATGTCACAAAATTGTAGGTATAAAATACTCTCAACTATCGAGTTCATGGAATTAGATCCTCCCAAATTTGATTTATTAAATATCCTTTTCACTCAGTTCAATCCTTCTTTAGATGACCTTTTTTCATAATTCCAATAAGCTAGCTTTGAATTGGTAGATTTTCATCTGATTTTTTATTTACATCCCTTTTGATTATATTAAAATTATTCAATGAGTTATGTTCCTACTTATATATGTATTCGGTGCATAATAGAAAAGAGAATAAATATCACTCCAATAGTTCTATTTATTAAAACTCACATTTCATACATCCTCGAAGAATATTACTGTTTTCTCACCTAAGTTACTCACTTCTATCACTTTACACCACACAATTTTTAAAATGAAGATGGAAACAAAATGGACCAAACATAATCCACAAAATTCACCTTCAGAAACTGAATTTGGCTTCTAATCATGTTGATATCATTCCCAAGATCCATAGTATACCTCACTTCTGATAGACTCATGATAAATATTTTTTACATTAAACATGAATTATTGAGTGTTATGGAAATATCATATATATGATACTATTTCCATCACCTCCCGTATAGTCTTCAATCAAATATTGATATCCACATTCCATTCCAATGACATCATCACCAACCCCAAATCCTTTTGATCCACCTTTTCCCATTATTTATTCTTAATTTATTGAAGTTTAACACCTTTTAATAAACCTTATAGATCATTATAGATGAGATATTACACTATCTATATCATCAAGAAACATAAATACATTCTATCAAATCTATAAATCTAGAACTTTCTCTCTTCTAATGTTGTCACCTTCCAATAAAATGACTCCCATTATATCAAAAAAATATTAACAAGAATGAATGTTACATTACATATTTAAAATAAAACTATAATATACTTAAGAAAAAACACATAATTATTTGATAAAAAATATTTAGAATCTCACACAATATTCATACAGGGGATGATCGTTCACTAAAAACACACACTGGTGGGAACAGGTCACCTTATAGAATCATTGAAAATTTAATGTACCATAACTAGAAAGAAATTATTTAACCCTAATCACCACATTAAATTGAACTTAATAAATAATATTTTCTATAAATCATAAAAACATTCAAAAAAATTATAAAAGTAAATTAAAAAAAATAAATGGATGTATGAAGTTTTTACATGGCTTATACTTTCATCCTACATCCAGTGGAGAAGAATTTCACATATTGATTTCATATAAATTACAATGGTTACCATCACTATGCCTAGGTATCGACATATATCACTAAAAATATATATATATATGAAACATTAACATAGTGTCCCCACCCCACCCCCATCCCCCTTTTATAGAGGCTGCAACCAGGTTATCTGGTTGTACTAATATCCTACAATTATGGGAGTCCATCTCTTTCATTGTGAAATTATTTATCCACTAGTTCTTTCCTCATCCTAACCTCTAATCACTGATAAGAAAATAGTTTCTCCCATACCTAACTCTTTTCCCACAAACATCATACTCATATTTCTTCAAATATAAACATTTCTTCCTTCTTTTGGTTACAGCACCATGTGAACGTCTATTATAATGAACACCATGTTACACATCCATCAAAAGTTAATAGTTACTAATAACACAATTTTCATCTTAATGTAGTCCACTACGACTACTCTACAAACCAAAGAGGCCCTCTATAGTTTTCATTTTCATAAAATGGTTTCTGCACTTGAATAATATTCATAATCCTAATAAATCCAACATTTAGCTTGGTGAAAGGACCAACTAGAGAGACAAACTTGTATACACTCTGACTCCACTGAGTAGAATGTATTGGAAATGTTATGATACATATATAATAAGAGTGTAAATATAGTGTGATTACAGTAGTGGGTTTTTTATAAGATTTCAGTAATTACAGGTATAGATTCAATCTAGTGGGAGGTTTTTTGTAAGTCCCATGTTGTATTTTGACTATGTGTGTTATATTATACATACCTTGTTATTTGGAGAGTGATGTTTGTGGTGATATTGGGGATAAAATAATCTAATTATTTGTACATAATACATTGAAACTTATACTTTTATAATGAAAAATAAACATAAAAGGTAACTTATGAGTCTATAAGGATAAGACAATTCATTGACTGATGATTATCCTAGTTTACCCGAGGTTGGTTATGGTTGGTGAGTATGTGGCTATATATTATTATTTTATAGCATTTATGGTTATGAAAAAACAGTTTTTACTTAGTTTTTTATCCATTGTTTATGGGTTACTATGTATATGGATATACTCACCCTAAATTTTATATAAAGGCTTTTGAGATATGCTGTTGGAGTTATTAGGTGGTGTTTTAAGATGAGAGAGGTTGATAGAAAGATATTTAAATTTTTTGACAATCTAATATACCTATAACATAAATTTAATTGATTTCTATTATGTTTTGGGGGTTAGTGGGTTTTTTTTGTTTTATATATTTATAATTTATGGTTAAGTTGTATGAAATTAATTTATTATATATTTTTTATGATATTAATGATCATGGATACAGTATTGATCATGTTATAGTGGGTTTAATTTTATTTTATAGTCTTCTTTTATGCAACCTAGAGAGTAAGGCCTCTATTTTTTATGATTTATACCATCGGTGTTAGTCACCAACCCATAACCTATTATAGGTGGGCTAAAAGGATAACACTTGGATTGATTATAAGATCAAATGGGATCTCAGTTGAATCACTCTATGATATAATAAGCTAGGGTTTCATATAAAAATATTTTTACTAGATCTCATTATCTTGCATTATTCCATGGATATTATTTTCAATTAATTTTTAATAAATTATATGCATCTCAGATACCACAAATTTCACAAACACTTAGTTATTTTTATCCAACACATTACGACTTTTCTAACATACTTATATACAATTCATAACTGGATCTTATATTAAATATTTAATGGGTTAAAAAAATTAATATAATAGTTTTATAACACTCATAACATATATCGATGTATTGGATGAATGGATGATAGATTAATTTGAATTAGTACTCCTAAATTACTTATGAAATATCTCATATCAAATTTATATCACACTAAGTGATAAAACTAAAATTGAAAAATAAATTAATATTTGAAAGAGTGATATAGCCAATATCATACCATTTGATATTGGATTTATTTTATTTTTATATCAATATCCCAATTTCACTAAATCCTAATAGAATTTTCAATAGTTTATAATTGTTTTACATTATATGAAATCAGTTTGGAAACCATACCAAAAACTCTTTTTGATACACTCGAAACACTTTTTGAAGTAATCCAAACTCTTTTAGATAAGTTATCATATAAACCTAAAATATTCCTTATTCATATATACATGGTATGTAACCCTGCTTGAATTTATAGAATTGAAAATATTTATGAATTATAAATTCATCATCTTAAGAAAATAGAAACCTCTAGAAAAGCTTAATTACTACTCAATATATAAAGGAATCTATTTTGATCTCCATAAAACACATATATCTTTATACAAGAATCCACTATATTATCTCCATATATCATTCATCATCATACAATCCCTTTGTCCAAAAAATATATTATATCCATGAGAAATGTAACATGTAAATATCATATAAGAAATAGAACAAATTATAAATTTTAAACTTAAGACGAATCGAGATAGATGAATATATCACACCTTTAATCTAAGTCAATAATCACATCACATGTCACTCAACTAGGAAAGTCCATACACTTCCTCAATATTACTCAATCAAGATCTGATATGTAATATTCATCATATAGGAGGAAAATCCAATAAAAAACCACTATATGATCAATAATATACCAAACCACCCTCATGATTAGCTTATCCTCAAGGTTAGTGTAAGAAATTTTCCTAATATGGATGTTCATGAGTATGGTACCTTTATAAAATTACATAATGGGGATTAATATTAAATATAGACCAAAAGAATACAAATAAAATTATTTATTATAATATAGTGGTCCTATAATTTTACACATATTATTTCATGATATTAAGCATAATTTTCCATAAAATATAACAAAGGATCGTAAAGTGTAGTGTATTTAAAATATTAGGTACATAACTAAACATCATAAAAATAAAACAAAAACAAATTTTATTTAATATTATTATTTAGCTTTTAGATTCCCTTGAGCCATTACATATATATATAGGATAACCTATGGAATACATAAACAAAGGTATGAGATAAAAAGCCCAGTATAGGAATAGACATATGAATAAAGCAAAGAACATGGGTTATATAGAAATATATTATGACATAAAAAAATGGAACAATATTAAATATAAGTAATAATAACTTATATAACATGGGATCATATAACCATTGAATCCTAGAAATGTGGAAGAAACATAAAACATGATATTAGTATGATTAAAGACTCATTGAACATGGAGGAGCACAATTCAAGGCTAATAACCAAGACTATTTCACATGGATCTCAAGTTAAGGCTAACCACCAAGGCTGTTTCACATAGAGCATGAGTCAAGGATAACCACCATGGCCATTGCACATGACGTCTCATAAGACTAAACATTACCCAATCCATTATATCACTATATGGGTTCACCCATTATAAAATGTTCATTAATATGTGTTCCACATAAAGAATCATATATACGGAATGAAATATAAACATAAGGGTTGCCCATGGAATGAATTGGGTATCATAATCATGTCAAAAGGAATATCAAAAGTGAATATCAAAAATGTGTCAATGAAACAATGGATTTAAATTATACATGAAAATTCATAAGGAAAATAGACATAAATAATGATAAGTGATTTCAAACTTAAGTGAAATACTCTATCATGATTTTTTAAAAACCATTAGAAATCAAACATTTTAGGGTGGTCTTTGGAAAATATTAAAGAGAATTTAAAGTGGTAGAGAAAAAATAGTTTATATAAAATTAGAAATGAACCAATAAAATTTTCATAATAAAAGGATTTAATTTAGAAAACACATTAGTGGATTAAAATATATTATGGATTTCACTTGAAAATGCGTAATAATTCAGAAAGTTCCCTTTAGTCAGGCTTGCCTATTCGGAATAATTGAGAATGAAACCTTATTAAAACATGTATATAGTCAAAAAAAATATGGATGATATGAACGAGATATATAAATTTTTAACATATAAATATAATTTAGAATAATTATATAAAAATAAAGGATAATTACATCAGGTTAAGGAGAGATAAAGAGTTACTTGAAGGAAAAACTGGAGGTTCAGAAGGGATCCCTTATTATTTGTCTGAAATGGTTCTACATTTGTACTTAATGTCATAAATAATCAAATTATGTCCAATAATTAATTAATTATGAAACTTTATTACATTAATTTTATTTAGTATAATTTTATAAAGTCTATTTATAGTATTTTTTATGAGTTTTAAGATACAATTTTATTTTTTGGGAGCGTTCGTTTCCTTTGTTTTCATGATTGGTTTGCTTGTATACATGTATAGAAAATAATGTAAAAAGATAATAGTTGTCAGGAATTGAAATTATATGTTATTAATGATCATATATAAGATAAAATGGTTATGTACGTCATTAGGACATAAGGGACAAGGATGAGTCATTAGATAAAACTTTGATGATAATCATTTGGATAAATTTTGTGGTTTTTCAATCATCACGAACAAGTTTAATTTCATTAATTAATATAATGTATATATATTTGTTAAAAAACCTTAAATAGGTTGTAATAAATGTATTATAATATTTTTTAACAATAAAAATGGTTTTATGATTATTATTTAGTATGTTAATGTAAATTGAAAAAGAAATCGTCCTTGAATGTGATAAATTAACACATCACGGACGATGTTTACATTTTTAGTACAAAAGGAGAGGGGGAAGAAATGATGATTTATTATTTACATTTGTATAATAACATTAAATTATATGTAAGTTACTGGAGTTATCATACCTTTTTTATTATCATATGTGAGAAGATAATAAGAAAATAAAATAACTTGAAAATAAATTAAAAGAAAAGAAAGGGGGTTTTTCCACATGAATCCATCTTCTTAAGAACCTCCTTCGGGGATTCGTTTTGGTGATTTGTTAATAAAAAGGATACATGGAATGGGGGTTTCTTGGGAAGATATTTTATCAAAATTTGTAGAACATTCATTTCTTGGAAGGTGTTAGCAGAGGATGTGGCGAGTGGTAGTATTTATAGTGGAGGAGAGAGGTGTTTTCTGATTATTTTATTCATTATTTTATTATTTTGGCTTGAGACTATGAATAGTGTGGATTATTGTGACTAAAGACTGTAAATAAGTCATTTAATTACAAACCAATGGTTCTTTCATCTTCCAAACATCATTCATTACTCAATTACTCATGTATTTAGCATATACTATAAATTACTGAATTTTACTAATCACCAAATATTCCACTATTTTTAAGAAATCCCAAAAATTAAACCTAAACATTTTTAGACATGTTGAATTAAAAATGGACTCTATTTTATGAAAATAATATTCTAATATATGTGAAATGTATTTTTTAATTAAAAAAATAATTAAATTGAAAAATGAAGATTTTAAAATTATAGATTATTTTATAACACATTGAAAAATCCATTAAGGTATCATAAAATTATCTTAAAATAAATAAAAAATAAAATATTAATTTATTAATTTATTTTAGGAAAATAATGTTTCTTTTAAATTATAAAATTAATCAAAAAATGTAATTAAGTATTTATGACTTACAAAAATACAATCTGATTATTTATCATTTTTTAAAAATTTATTTACTTATACCAAGATAGAAATATATAATATTTTAAATTATAAGATACATTTATTTCATTAATAATTTCATAGATTATGTTACTATTATGTTGGTCATATTACTGTTCTTAATGATCAAGTTTCTATTTCGAAGGTCAAGTTACTATTTATTAAGTATATGTTCTTTAACTTCAAGAAATACCTCTTATTTCATACATTCTTCATTTAAAAAGTTTATATATTCTTCACAATGTGATTGTATGTGGTTTATACTATATAACATAACTATAAGAAGGTAATTTTCATTGATAAAATGGTATCTTGTTATATTTTTCCCGCTTATGAAATTTTTCCTTCAAAATTTTGTTTTACAAACAAAATCGGTGAGGTTACTTCTCCTTCATCACGTCCTAAGGTTCCCATGTTACCTATTTGAACTGATGGTTCTGCTAAAGAACTTTGATCTGGTGAGTGGTCTTGTTGGATAGATCTATATTTATGCTCCTCTTAATAGATATCATTATCCAACTATACCACCTCTAAATGCAGTACATGTGAGGGATATGGTATATACTTCCTCAAGAGAGATATGTGGAATAAATCATGTACTTGACATATTGTTGGTGGAAGTGCGAGTAAATAGTCCATGACTCCAACATAATCAAGAATCACGAAGGGTCCAATGTTCCAGAGACTTATGTTCCCCTTCTTTGGAAATATTATGATCATTTTCCATGGAGATATGCATAGGAATACTATGTCACCATTATTAAACTCAATGTCTCATTGAAGATTGTCAATATATCTCTTTTATCGAATTTGGGATTCCTGGTTGTGTTGTTGAATATTTTTCACCTTCGTAAAAATTTCTTTGACCATTTTAGGTCTTATCATCTTAAGTTCACTAACATCATCCCATTATTCTAGTGTTATGAATCTTTTCTTTTGATGGGATTTACATAGAACCATTCGGATGCTCGAGTAGAAACTAATATTGTAGGAGAATTCGACCAGTGGGCGATGTTGGTCACATCCTAATTTAAATTCTATATCACACGCTCTCAACATGTCTTCCAATTTCTAAATAATTCTCTCATATTGGAAATCATTTGGAGGGTGATAGGTCATATTAAATTTTAACTCATTTTCCAGAGCATGTTAGAGAGTTTTCTAGAACATGGAGGTGGATCTTGGATATTGATTACAAGCAGTCGATAGTGGTACTCCGTTTAGCCTTAACACTATTTTGATATATATCCATGAAATTTGATCAAGTGAGAAGTCCTCCAAAATTGTGGTATTTTCAATTGTCTTTATAAGTCAACCCATAACAATCTATATAGAATTGATTCCTCTAGATGTCTTTATAAGTCCAGTGACAAAGTCTATGGTAATATTTTCCCAATTTCATATTGTTATTAGTGATTATTGCATCATCCCTTTATATGTTTTCCTTTCATCCTTAACTTGATGACATACCCAGAACTTTGATGCATATTTAGTGATCTTATTTTTCATATAGACCCACAAATAGTTCTCACAAAGATCTTGATACATATTTTTAGTCCCTTGGGGAACAGAGAAGGTTGACATATTTTTTCCATTCAAGAGCACCTTCTTTATATCTAGTTTGGATGGTACGCATAGTCATGACCCAAATCTCATGACTCCTTCCTTTCCCATTTATAACTTAGAGTATTTCCATTTTTGAAATATTCCACCTGTTTTTGAATTTCTAAATCATTTATTTGAGCATCCTTTATTTTATCTATAAGGTATGGTTGATAAATCATTTGGGAAAGGATTGATGATTTTACTTCCTTAAAGATTACCATTTCCATCCATTGTTGTTCAAAAAATATTATATCCTTTTAAATTATCATCATTAATAAAGATGTAGGATCCTTTATACTTAGATCATATGCGACATTATTTGACTTACCAGTATGTTAGTGTATTGAGCAGTCATAATCCTTGATGATCTCTATATAGTGACCCTTTCTTTTCATACATAAAAATTACATAAAATTTGTGGAATAATTAAAAACATTATTTAAATAGATTCCCAAAGACTATACCAATCTAGATCCTTTGGAAACATGGAAACATGAACACTAGTTAAAAAAATGAGCTACATCAACCCACACTAGGTTCTTCTTGACTAGAATCCCTTTTAGAAACATCAAACATAATACATATCATCAAAAACAGGGGGAAGGAAACATAAAAAAGAGGTGATATTAGATTCTTAGTAAGTTTAAACAAGGTAGATACACAATCAAAATCATGAACATAAAATTACAAGAACATGATCATGAAAATAAAAGATCATACTCAGTATATCATTGATCATAAAGTTGAATTGTGGCATAAATCTTGGTAGTTGATAAGACATGAATCATAAGGAAATAAATAACATAATACATAAAACCACAAAAAATTAATTAAACATGGAATTATGGAAGACACAAAAATAATATAAAATTATTTTTATAATAGTCTATGCATTTCTACCGAGACCATCTTAGTGGAAAAAGACTTTTACTAAACCAGGTTCACACCCCATTCCAACCCCGTATTTCTAAACCCAGATCACTCCTTGTTCCATCCCTATAATACTTAACCAATTTAATTTCTTATTCCATACATTTAATACTAAAATTCATTCATTTCTCATTCCATCCATGTCTATCTAATGAGATATTAATCTTTACCCAATTCATTGGAGGGAGATATAGGTTCCACCCATCTCATAATGAAATCATGCATACATGTTCCATAAGATCATTAAAAATAATAGAATATCTCATGAAATAAAATTGGTATCATAAAAATTTAATCATATCATATCCTTTGGAAAAAATATAAAGGTTTCATAATCATTTCATTAAAATCATATCCCAATAAAATAACAGTTTTTTATAGGAATATGACACGTAAAAGTGAAATGAATTTCATAAACATCATTCAATAAAAGGTAAACCATTTAAAAAAATAATATTAATGGAAAAATCGTATCATTTACATAGAAATTAATAAGTAACACAGATATTTTTTAACTTAGATGAGAAATAATTTTGAAACATATTTTAAAAAAATTTCTTAAGGAAAATATTATTTCTTATTTTTCAAATTCTTTGTAAAACATAAAGCCTTCTAATAACCATTTTCTTTCAAAATAGCTTTTAAAACTTATAAAAGAATATTTTGAAACAACAAAACATTTTTAAAATCCTTTTTAATTGAAAATTATCTTAATGGATCATTGGAAAACATTTTAGAAAACATATTTGAAAACATGGTTTTTGAAATAAAATAGATTTCCAACCGAAGAAAGAAATACAATTGTATTTTTTAAAAAACATTTTATTTATTTTATTACGTACCAAAAATTGAATAAATGGTACTAAAACATAAATATATCATGAATAAATGTATTAGAATAAAATTAATTATTGTTTTTGAGATATTGATTATAATATTTCATCAAAGTAAGTATAGACATAAACAATCTTGAAAAGTGATGTGATTATTTCAATAAACTCTAATAACATGGTAACTTGGGATTATACTCTACATGTAAGAAAAATAAATTTCATGAAGCCTAAAATAACATTAAAATAATTAAATTCATTATATTACACATAAAATAGAAGTATGCACACCTCGAAAAATAATTTAGGTGTGTAACAAATTATGAGTCTCAAAGAAGAAAAATTGAGACAAAACTATTTTACTGATTTGGTAACTTTTGAAACATAAACCCCATGAAATAAATATAATAAAATGGATATATTAATACCCAGTAAATCAATTTTTATAATCATTTAATACATCCATGATCTGTATACACATCACACAAAAGGAATGGGTGGTGAATAAAGAAGGTATCTCACGGAAATAGAAATTGAGATGAAATCGCCTTACATTATGTCTTGACTATCTTTTCACTCATACAAGATTAATGTATAATAAATTTAAGTTTATTATAAATATTTTACACAATAATATTATTATTTATAATACCTTATAATTTTTATTTTGACCTTATATTACCGACTTGTTAATAATCCTATGTTAAGGTTTCACTTCGGGTAATATTTGACTTACTCTTCACATGTGTCTTAATTTGTTTTATCTTTGGACCTTATAATTAAATATTTATTTATAGAATATACACCATGATATAAATATCATGTATATTTAGTATATATTTTTTATAATAATCCATATAATATACAAGTATGAAATCAAATACATCGTTCATGGAGACGATAAGCCGTACGTACGCATGAACGTTGTTTCTGTTTTTATTATCATATTTAATAAAAGAAGGTAAATGAAAAATATGTATATATATGTATATATATCATTGTTATATTACACTTATTATACAATATATATAATATAATTTCACTAAAATCGTCTTTAATAAATTTCATGTAGTGTGTGAACGAATCATATCTCTTTGAGGTGCTGGTAGTTCACATTTCCTCAAACAAAATTATCATATTTACACCGAATGGAATGTATGAAGATATGTGTTGTAAAAGGATTACATCATGTTAAATAATTAATTAATATAATATATAAAATATATAAACATAGTTTTTATCATAAATTCCACCATGATAGGTGGAAAGGAAAAATGAACAATCGTCATTTTGTGAGGTATTAGTTCGTCATACACATAAATATTTTGTTTGTTACCCATTAGATGGAGTTGTGTGCAACTGTAGGTAGAAATAATAGAATAAAAAATCCAGTTATATTGAATATAATTTTTTTTTACAATAAAATAATAAATATATTGTAGGGGTGGAGAAAGAAAATAAAAGAATGGTGTTTGAGAGAAGTCGTTGCCTCTTAATTTCGAAACTCCTTTTGATATGTGCCAAAAGGATTTTCTAGATTTCATTATTCACAAGGGGAGTCTTGTATGGAGAGTTTATGGGTATTGGGAAGAATATTGGGCTGAGATTATCTGAATCTAAGTTATTTTAATGGTGTTAGGATGTTGGAGGAGAGGTGGCCTTTTATAGTGGAGGATTAGTGACACTCTTGTAAATATTTGATGATAGAATTCAACCCATGCTTTCCATGTTTCAAGTGGATCAAATAGTGTAAATAAGTTGATAAAATTATGGATAAGTTAGAAATATTTCCATAAAATGGATCTTGTACAAGTTTCTAGGTCGTTTGTGTCTTAAATTAAAGGTTTATTCCTTAGTTAAGCTTAATTTTACCTTAATAGATGTAATTAATTTTCATTACATTAACTAATGTTTTGTATCAAAAAAATAATTTGACCTTATTATAAATTATATTTTACGATGACTCAAAAAATGTAATCCATTTTTTCAAATTCCAATCATTGAAGTAGCATAAATTCATTTAAAATTAATCTCTTAGATGGGACGACATACAGATTTTTAAAGTAAAAATTATCAAAAGATTGATGAGTTTTTATATCCAATTTCAAGGTCAAATTTTTTCCAATGACCTTAATTGGATTAATTAATAAAAATAATATATAATTAAACTTCTAAAATAAATAAAAATATAATTTAAACTTATAGATAAATTAGATGAAAAGTAGTTTTGTATTAAAAATTTAATAGGTTTTCACTATTCATCAAAAAATGATGTTTCTCAGAAAAATCCCAAAAATTCACACTAAAATAATTTCTAGATTATAATTTTACAAATTAATTTTATTTTATGAAATTTAATTTTCAAATTTTTCTAAAGTTAATTTTATTATATTTCATATAAGGACATTAAAAGTAGTTCGTTTGAGAAAATAGTATTTTTAAAAATATAAAGACATTACCAAAAAAATATCTTTCATTATCAATCTATTTTATTTATAAAAAATTATTATTGAAATTTTTTTAAAATTATTTATTACTATTCATATTACTATGTTTAATGACTTGGTTATTATTTTATTGTTTAAATAATTATAACAATATAATGATGTTTCGTAGAAACATCGGTGTTGCATGTAACATAAGACAAGTCAGCGTTGCATGTAATGTATGCCAAGTAAATTTTCCATGTAATGTACAACAATACAATTTCATGTGAACGTAATGTTTGACTTAGAACATTGTAATACATAAATTAAAATTTAATTAATTTGAAAAAAGTCCATAAAAATATTGGGAATTATGTTATACTCCCTTTAAAATAAACTTGACCCTCAAAATTCATCATTTAAGTAAAAATTAAGGATACATATTCTTTATCATATCCTCAATTTCCAACACAGCTTCTTCTACCTGGTGATTTCTCCACAAAACATTAACCAAGTGAGTGGAATATTTTTGTATAACTTTCTCTGATTGGTCCATAATTTTAATTGGTTGTTCTTCCTAAAATAGATCTTTCCCCAACGGTATGATATATGAGTTCAGTACAAGTGAATGTTTATGTATGCACTTCTTTAAGAGATATATGTGGAATTCATCATACACTTGATAGATATTTGGAGGATGTTCTAATCCATAGGCTACCGTCTCGATACAATCAATAACTTCAAAGTGACTGACATACCAAGGTCATAGATTCCATTTCTTCCCAAATATCATAATATTCTTCCAAGGTTAGATTCCTAAAAAATCACCAATATCAAATTCTATATCATTACATCGATTATCAGTATAAATTTTCTACTGACTTTTATCTACCTTGATATGTTGCGGAAAGAGTCTAATGTTCTCAACCATTTCTTTAGCAATCTCTGGTCCCAATATTAGTCTCTCTCCACCATCATCCCAACATATTGGAGTTCTATATTTCATCCCATGAAGAAATTAATAAAGATACATCAGAATTATTGAGTGAAATCTACTATTGTAAGAAAACTTAACTAGATGAAGTTATTGATCCCAACTACCTTTAAATTATAGAGAAAAATGTCTCAAAATATCCTCTAGGGTTAAGATTATTCTTTCAAACTATCCATATTTATGAGGATGATAATCAATATTGAAATACAATTTTGTATCATGTGTTTATTGAAGACTTTTCCAGAACATTAAGGTCAACCTCGTATCCCAATCCAACATATTGGAATGTCGTACTCTATTTATCCTTACCACTTCCTTAATGTATATCCTATAAATATAATCTAGATATAAGTATTCTATGATAGTGATAAAGTGTGATGACTTAGTAAGGTCATCAACTACCACCAATAAATCATTAAACCCTTTAGAGGATTTGGGTATTCCAATGAAAAAATGCATGGTGATGTTCTCCCATTTCTATTATGGTATGGGTAATAGATTCAATATCCCCTTTGAATTTTGTCTTTTAACCATAACTTGTTAACATACCAAGAACCGAGATAAAAACTCTATGATATCCCTCTTCACATCATCCCAACAAAATTATACTATCAAGTCCCTATGCATCTTTGTACTTCTAGGATGAACAGAGAATGAATAACTATGAGCTTCCTCTAACGGCTCTATTTTCAAATCTGGTATGGAAGGAACACGTGCATGGTTCATAAACCTTATCATTCCATCATGATCATGTTTTAACTCAAAAAAATTTATAACATTATTTTATAGATATACATCTCCCTTATATGCCTACATAATCTTCACTTGGATATAGTGTTGAAAATTCATTTGAGAAAGATAATATTTCTCTTCTTCCTTTAGAATTTCTAGATCCATCCTTTGGAAATCCATAAACACTTCATCTTTTATGATCCTCATCATGGATAAGCTAGCATGATCCTTCTGGCTCAAATCATTGGCAACCTTATTTTCCTTCCCAGTGTGGTAATGTATTGATTAGTCATAATCCTTTATAAACTCTAACCATCTTCTTTATCGCATGTTCAACTTCTTCTGTGTGAATATACATTTCAGAATTTTATGACTGACATATATATCACAATTTTCTTCATGAAGATAATTGAACCATATCTTTAAGGAAAATATTAACACTTCTAACTCCAAATCATGAGTTTGGTATTTTATCTCATGAATCATAAATTGTCGCGAGGTATAAGAAATAACCATGTTATTCTTCATAATAACACATCACAAACCCTTCTTGTATGCATCACTATAGATTGAAAAAACTTCTCCACTATAGGTTAATGTAAGCACAGGTGAACTAACTAACATTCTCTTCATTTCCTTGAAATCTTCCTCACATTCATATTTCAATAAGAACATGACACCCTTCCGAGTTAACATGGTTAGAGGATTAGATATTATTCATAAATTATTCAAAACCATCGATAATATCCAACTAAACCAAGAATGATATAAATCTCATTCAAAATGGTTTGTCTAGGACAATATCCAATAGCCTAAAGCATTGATGTATTTATAACTATACTATCTCTTGAGATCATGTTACCCAAAACTCAAACCTTTTGCAGCAAAAATTAACACTTTTTAAATTTTCAT
Source organism: Viscum album (assembly GCA_963277665.1). Taxonomy (NCBI): domain Eukaryota; kingdom Viridiplantae; phylum Streptophyta; class Magnoliopsida; order Santalales; family Viscaceae; genus Viscum; species Viscum album. The sequence goes on along the minus strand of OY728160.1, from coordinate 847,675,412 downwards.
ATAGTTTCTCCTTCCTTAGGGTCTTTATTAAAAATCTCAAGTGATAATAATGCTCTTACTTTCTATTTTATTATATAAGAATATCATCTATAAAAACAACCCCAAACTAATCAAGACAATCACAAAATAATCTATTCATTAAATCCATAAAATATAAGGGTCATTAGTAAGACCAAAAGGCATCACTATATACTCATAGTGGCCATACCTTGTATAGAATGTCATCTTAGTTATATCCTTCCTCTTTACTCTCAATTGACAACATCCAGTATGATAGTAAATCTTGCAAAAGTATTGAGATCTGCACAGTTGATAAAACAAGTCATAAATACGATGAAAATGATACTTGTTTTTTATTGTGATATTGTTCAACTCCCAATAATCAATGAAGAGTCAAATTCAGCCATATTTATTATTGACAAAAAGTACCGGTTCACCCTAAGGGGACCCGCTTGGTCAAATGAATCCCTTATCAAGTTTTTCTTGAAGTTTCTTCTTTGATTCCTGCAACACAATCGAGGCCATTCTATAAGGAGTCTTAGAATTTAGTGTGGAACCAAGTATGAGTTCTGTAGAGAACACAAATTCATGTCTTGTTGGAAGGTAAGAAAACTCTTCTGGAAAGATATCCATCAAATCCTTAACAATTGGCATATCATCATTGTCAATTTTATCCACAACTATTTGAGATGAACAACCCTTCTGAGTGAGAATTAATACCCATACACTGGATGTAATTTCCAAAATAATTTCATACTTATCGTTACATGGATGGATGATCATATGAGAGTTTGAAATATAGAACATAACATCCCTTCCTTTAAAATTGATGTGGTATTTATGCAGAGAAATCCAATCCATGCCTAATATGACATCAAATTCAACCAATGAAAGAATAAAATGATATAAAGGAATCACATTCTGACAAAATTCAACTAGAGAACAATCATACCCTTGAGATGAAATCATCATACCATTAGGATTTTTAACTGCTAATTTCACATATAATTGTTTAGGTGGAATAATACCACCCTTAGAAAATTATTTATATATCAAAGAGTGGTTATATCCCAAATAAATTATAACATTATTAGTTCTAGAGTAGATGGTAAGTGTATCATTCATCACATTTTTACACACCCCTCATCCAAAATATATATTGTTTGATATTTCCCCTTTCTCCTAGGCTTAAAAGGTTTTTTACATCGATCATCATCACCAGCCCATGGGTTTGGGAAGTGGTTTTCATAATGCTCATTCTCCTTATACTTATGGCACTAAATCATGGGAGTTCATTGACCATGTTGTTATCACATGAAAAATTTATTATTTTTTAAGGTTGATTTATAGTCTAGGGTAGACCCTATGTCAACTCTCAAGGAGTGTTGATAGGTTTATAGTATGTGTTTTTAATAAAAACTACTAAAAATGGGTGTGATTTTGAAAACAATTTTAAGAAAATAACTTGATTTTAAGACCATAAAATTTGATAGATAAAGATGAAGATTTAAGAATTATGAGAGAATGGGTTCATTGTGATTTCACTACACACATTTCAAGTTCATTATTCTTAGATATTCATTTAGGTATGGATTAATTCATTGGTTGAAATTAATTGGAATCTTGGTTAATTCCTAATATTTTATATCATTGCATGAAGAACCGAACCTTAACATAACAATCATATTGTCAAGGTCCATAACTTATGAATGGAATAAGAGCTTAAAAATTATATTGAAATGTCAAGTAAGTGGGTAAAAAAAGATTCCTATGCTGTCCAATCGGAACAACACAAGCCACGCACTCAAAACCTCACACCGATCGGTTAGAAATTAAGAGAAAATCAAGCACATGCATCAACAAAAGTATTCAAATAAAAAATAATTTAAGATACATGGGAAAAAAATTCACTCCCAAATCACTCAAAACCAGTAGATAATATATGTGTTGGAACACCCTTGACATGTGTGTAGTTCCCTCATAACGAATACCCACCGTTCAGCTCAACATCGGGACGAGGAGGAAGCTCGGGTGGAACTCCTTCTTAATTCTTGATCTCCCTATGATTATAGGGGACTTCAGAACATCAAGGATAAATAGTAGACTTCTATAGGACTCCAAAATGGTAGATCTTTTCCTATTGGTCGAACTTTCAAATGAGGAGCCCAAGCTTCCATTTTATAAGCAAAGTGGAAGGTGGTTTTGAGAACACAGATTGTATAAAACCACTTGTCACATAGTTTTCAACCACATTATATTCGAATATAGATTTATTAAAAACTAGAAACATATTTACCCACCTATTTAATGTCTCCACAAAAATTTGGGCACCATTTGGATAACTATAACCCAAGATATGGATAGATCACAATACACCACTTTTGACTTCGTGCAGATTCGTTGTGCTGGACAGATCAGGTCGGTTGTGCCACCATATGGAAAAATGAGTATTGGGTTCATTAAGATGAAATGTAGACTAATAAATTTCGGACCAGTCAAAAAAATATCATCCAATTTTAATGTACATTATTATAGAAGTTTTATGTTTAGTAAACTGGTTTTCTTGGATCATGTGTAGCTTGACCCATTTTTCTTGAAATGCATCATATACCCTCTAAATCACCTCCACATTTAATGAAATTATTAAAAAAAATTAACATTAACCTTTTTAACAATGATAAACACAAAATAATTGAATCTAAAATGAACTGAAATTATTTATTATATTTGGAATTTACAAGACAAATTCTGTTTAAAACTGTGGTGTAAGGGTGAAAATTAAACAGTGAATCATGATTCGATCACACCCCCACACCTAAATATTTTCACTCCTGGGTAAAGTCAAATTTTTAGTAATTATGCATGTAGATATTTACAACATCATAAAGATTTATCATTCAATAAAAATTTAATTCCTAATAGAAATGTGATCAAAGAAAAAATCATACCGAGGAGTTATTCTCAATAATCATTAAAAAAGACGTCTCAAAAATTGTATCCAAATTAAATTCCATGAGATGCATGATACCAATCAAAAATAATAATTCAAAAGTTAATCATGTCTCTAATTATCCATGTGTGTTTGTTACAACCTTTTCATTCTATTATTTCCACTTTCTATTGAGGAAATATACATTATTTTAATAATTGTCTACTAACAAGATCTTTTACATAGAAGTTTCTCCACATCCTTTGCAATCATATTTCAAGACACGTTCACTTAAGGATTTCCAGAAGTCAAACCATGAGATCCGGAACAAGATATTCCCATATGTTGTACATTTCATCACTCCCCTCATTTATAATTTTTTTTTCAAAAGTGTCACTTGAAAAAAATCTCACACTCTTCTCCCAACCCTTGTTTGATCTCCTCACAATACTAATTGTAATAGTTATAACAAGCTCAAAAGTCGAGGAAGGGTGGTTTTTGACCTACCCAATATACAACACTTTTTTTGTTTTTTAGGGCATACAACAGTCGGATAACAGGTACACAAGCATATGTCAATTTGGAACAGTAATGAAATAAATTAGATAAGGAATGAATGTATGGAAAAAATATTTTGGAAAGTAGATAAAAATAAACCAAACTTATATTTACCTTCCATGATGTATGAAATTTTCACATTTCATGATTGGATGAAAATGTGTGGAGAGATTAAGTGAAACAATTTTCCCTTAAAACTATTCAAAAAAAGGGCACCATTCTTCTCAAAGGTTTCAAACTGATACAACCATTTATATCAATGACACAGAACTGAATTTCAAAAATAATGTCACACCATAGTATTTAATTCTTACTAAAATGCACATTTCATCAGAATTTTTTTATAGTTAAAACAACATGAAATATGGAAATTCCAAAGGTATTTTCAATTACTTCCATGATTAAATAGACATCATTTTACATGATAAATTGGGAATAAAAAAATGAACATTTTGGAACAAAAGTGATGGGGAAAATGAGGAGGAATGGGGGAAAGTAACAATACAATTCAGAAAGCTATAAAGTGAAAATGAATAAGGATGATGAAAATTCATAAATAACCTAGGAATATACCCATCCCCCAAACCTAGAGTGTGTAGTGTCCTCACTGTAATAAAATAGAATGTGGGAAGGAAGGATAAAACCCGATGGGCGTTATTCATAGACTACTTCTTGAACATGGAGTTCCCCCATCAGGAACTCCAGAAGGGCTTTTTGGAATTTCTTCAGACGCTACCCATTGACAGTGAAGGTTTTCTTGGTTTCTTTATTTTGATCCTGGAAAACACAAGAATAAAGAGATGTTAGTAACAATGTGTGGTCCAAACTAGTAAGAACAAAGCATACCTGGATGAAACATAAGCCTTGCATTGTAGAGGAGGACCTTCTTCCCAATGTGGAACTTACGATGAAGGATGAGACGGTCGTGGGCAGCCTTGGTTCTCTAATTATATATCCTTGATTTATCATATGCTTCCCTTATCAATTCCACTATCTCCTGAATTTTCAACTTTCTATGAGCAACTGCACCAAAAATATTAGAATTGCATTATTTAATGGCCCAATAGGCCCAGTGCTCAACTTCAATAGGGAGGTGACAACTTTTTCAAAAAACAAGCCTATAAGGTGACATTACAATTGGAGTTTTAAAATCAGTATGGTAATCCCATAATTAATCATCAAGTCTAAGACTCCAATATTTTCTTTTGGGTTGAACCATTTATTCAAGAATTTGTTTTACCTATGCATTTGACACCTCGTCTTGACCATTGGTTTGTGGGTGATATGTTATAGACACTCGATGACCGACCCCATACCGACACAAAAGTGATTGCATTTCTCAGTTATAGAACTGAGAACCCTGGTCACAATTAATGAACCTAGGTAATCAAAACCTACAAAAGATCTGAGTTATCAGAAATTACCCAACTTTTTGGAATCATTTGTCCTAGTGGCTTGTAACTCTACCCATTTTGACACATAATCAGCCACCAGAAGAATGTACAAGTTGAAAAAGGAATTGGGAAATGGACCCATAAATTCAATGCCCCAAATATCAAAAATGTCATGAAACAGAAATGGTTGTTGTAGAATTTCATTTCTTTTAGAGACATTACCCATTCTTTGACAATTACAATATTTAAAAAAATCATGTGAGTCCTGAAATTGTATTGGCCAAAAGAGACTAGAATCAAGGAATTTGCGATCAGTCCAATGGGGACCAAAGTGTCCCCCACAAGCAAGAGTGTAGAAGAATCTAAGGATAGACAGAAAATTTCTATCGGGAACACAATGCCTATGTAATTGATCACTACAGTTGTGCTAAAGGTAGGGTTCATCCAAAATGTAACAATGAGACTCATGTTTTAGATAGTCGGCCTAGTTTTTCTTGAATTCAGTAGAAATGAAAGATGTTATGAAATAATTTACAATTTCAGCATACCAAGGAATAGTATCATGGACTCTGTACAGTTTCTCATCAGGAAACATGTCATTTATAGGAATAAAAGTAGATGATTCAATGCCCGAGGATGGGTGGATCCTTCTGATATGGTCAGCCACCACATTCACTACTCCTTTTTAGTCTCTAATTTCAAAATTGAATTCTTGAAGGAGGAGCATCTAGTGAATGAGATGTGGTTTGGCTTTTGGTTTATTCAGGAGATACCATAGGTCTGCATGGTCAGAGAATACAATGATTTTAGACCCAAAAAAATATGATCTAAATTTATCCAAGGCAAACACTATGGAAATGAATTATTTTTAAATTGTGGTGTAGTTTTCTTGGGTAGGGTCCAATGTACGTGAGGCATAGGCTGTGACATGTGGATCTTGCTCGACCCTTTGTTATCATTCTCCCCAATTGCATAGTTAGATTCATCACACATGATCTCAAATGGTAAATCCTACTGAGGTTTTTGGCTTACTAGGGGTGATTTGAGACTCAATTTTAATTTATTAAAAGCTGCTTCACATTCTTTATCAAAAACAAAATATTTTTCTTTTTGGAGTAAGTGGAAGAGGGGGAGTGTAATTTTACTAAAGTCATGAATGAAATGTCAGTAAAATCCAATATGACATATGAAATACCGCACATCCTATACATTTTTAGGGAATTGTAAAGAAGAAATGAACTACACTTTTTACTTATCTACTTGGAAACCATCCCCAGAAATTACATGTCCCAAAAATATACCTTTTCGAACCATGAAATCGAATTTCTCAAAATTTAATACAGGATTCTTTTCAATGTAGTGATGTTGGACTGAAGCAAGACTAATCAAACATTTATAAAAATAGGATTTATACATAGTGAAATCATCCATGAAAACTTCCATGAAATTCTCTAAGAAATCCTCAAATTATTAACCATCCATCACTAGAAAGTATATGGAGCATTGCACAAACCAAATGTAATCCTCTGATATGATAATGTGACAAAGGGGTGACTGAAGGTCATATTTTCCTTGTCCTCATGGGAAATATAAATCTTGAAGTATCCAAAATACCCATCAACGAAAACGTAGTGGGACTTACCTGCTAGCCTCTCTAGAATTTGGTCAATTAATGGAAAAGATAAATGGTCTTTCCTAGTGTGTTGGTTTAGTCGGTGATAGTCTGTACAGACACACCAACTATTCATCACACAAGTTGGAACCAATTCATTGTTTCCATTTTTTGATTACTGTAAGGCTAGTTTTCTTAGGAACTACTTGAACAGAAATGACCCATTGGCTATTAGAGATGGGGTAAATGATTCTACCAACCAATAATTTTACAACCACATTTTTCACAACTTCTAGGAGGTTTGGGTTCAGTTGAAATTTTTCCTACCTCACTGGTTTAGCCTCATCATTTAACAATATATGATGTGTACAAATTGATGGGATAATACCAGGAATGTCATTAAGTGTCCATACCAAATATTTTTTAAATGCCCTCAAAAGTTCAATTAGTCCCAATTTATTCTCAAGAGGGATTGAACTAGAAATGATGATGGGCATCTTGTTTCCATTCTCAATATATGAATATTTTAAATCTTAAGGAAGTTTTTTTTAGTTCCAATTCAAATGTATTTCTGATTGACGGAAGTGTGTGTGAATGTGAGAGGTCGCTAATATCATATAACTGCTCAATGGTGTCATCCACATATGAGGAATCCTCCTTTACAAGCTTAGAATTATCATCGATGGTCATTGGATCCTTAGTGTTCAAGAAATTTTTATTTAATAAACAAGCATGACACATTTATAGACCACTACAAAAATAAATGCATGATTCATTACCAATAATTTAAATCAAGGATGAAAACTCAAAAAAGGGATCAGGGGAATGATAAGAAGTGTTTTCAGGGGAAGGGCGTATATCTATTGAATTAATAGAGAGAGTGTAATGTTCTTCTAAGGGGTGATTCATGGCATCAAGGATATTAAAATGGAATATGTCACCACAAAATTCAATAGATAATGTATCATTATGGAAATTAATTATGGTTTTAGTATTTTTCAAGAAGGTTCTCCACAATATAATTGGGCCTTGTTCATTCATCCTCTCATCTTCCATTTTTAGCACATAAAAATCAGCAGGAAAAATTAAAATTTTCACCCACATAAGGACATTCTCTAACACACCATAAGGGTGTGTGGTACTCCAGTTGACTAGTTGAACAAAAATTCTAGTGGGCTTCAATCCCTAGACCTGCAATGTAGATTAAATGGATCCAGGAATAACATTTATAGAATCACCTAAATCAAGCATGTCACTGGAAAATGAATAATCCCCTATGGTGTATGGAATCGATAATGTCCTAGGATCGTCTCACTTGGTGGGAAGTGAGGGATATATAAATGCTGATACATTCCTCCCCAATCTCACCTTTTCATCGCAACAATGATTCCTTTATTGTGTATATAGCCCCTTTAGAAACATTTCATATCTTGGAATTTGTTTAACAGTATCAATCATGGGGATGTTTACCTGCAATTATTTTTAATGTTTCCAATATTACCTTAACTAGTTCTATTTTCTTTTGTTTCCTAGGTATGGTGGCCCTTTAGGGAAATGGAATAGTAATGGGTTTTCTAGTAGAATCATTGACATTCAAACTCTTTCCATTGGAATGGATTCTCTCAAGAGATGGTTTTTCAACATTTGGAACATTTTTAATGGTTCGGATAAAGGTTTACATAGGAGGGGATGACTCTACTGGAGGATTCATTTGACTTTCTAGTTGTTTTCCACTCCTAAGGGTAATGTCAATAACATTTCATTTATCTCTAGGGTTGACTAAGGGTTGAGATTGTAGTTTACCTGACCCATGACTTTGAATTTCACCCACTGAGTTAGCTAGTTGGACTAATTGGGTTTTAAGGTCTTGTATGGATGCCTGGGTGGTATTATGGAAGTGTAGATTATTGAAAGCCATATTTTCATCATACATTCTTGGCTAGTCTCATGTTTTGGAGGGGGTTCTTGGAAAGGCCTTTGGGGTGGATGAGGATTTTTGGGTGGTGGTGCTGGATTAATACTCTAACCCTGTTGGTTCCATGGTTATTGGGGCTGTTTTTAATACCCCACCTTTCCTATAGGCTTGGTTTTCTTTCCACACAATATTTTATGTATAGTATGTTTCTTTCCTAAATGTTTGTTTATAGGATAATCCTAGAAATATTTCCTCACAAATTTAAAAATTTTATCTCAATTTGGGGCATTGGTCAGAGTAGTGGGTATCAGAAGAACATATACCACAATGGATGGGAGGAGGATATTGGGATTTCCCTTGAGAAATATCAAGTTTTCTTATAAGGGTACTTACCTCTTCAAACTTTTTATCCACCTTCTTCTCAAATTTGGTACTTTTCAACTCATGGACACCTCGAATGGGTACATTGGACCTTGTACCAAATTTTTGAGTGTTTTTTTCATGTTCTCAATCATGTTTCTTGCAATAATTGGGGTCTTATCCACTAGTTCACCACATGGAGTAGCATATATCAGATTTCTATCAATAGGGGTTAAACCTTTATAAAAAACTGAATTAAAAGTTTTTTTCTTTTTTAGTGGTGTGGGAAACTTGAACAAATCCTTTTAAAGCATTCCCAATATGCATGTCTGGTTTCCCCTTTTGATTTTCTTATACCACATATTTCTTTTCTTATAATTTCAATGTGAGAGGCTGGGAAATGTTTTCAAGAAAAATGTGTTTCATGTCCGCCCAACCTCTTATTGGGGAATTAACACAATAAAGTTAGTCTTTTGCAGTGTCTTCTAATGAAAAAGGTAATTCCATTAACTTTATTTAGTCTTCATCCACATTTTTAGGCTTTAATGTAGAACACACATTATGAAATTATTTTAGATACTTGTGTGGATATTCTCCAGGCAGTCCATGGAATCATGGTAATAAATGAATTAAACCAAATTTTAGTTCAAAGATGGGTGCCACACCATGAATTTGAATATATATGAATTGGATATAAACATAATCTGATGTTAGTTATTTTAGTGTTTGATTTTTTGCAGACATTTTATTCACGTTAATTTTAGTTTTAATTTGCGTTCTCAAAAAATAAGAAGATGATGGATCAAGATGAGTGTTGATGTTTTGTTTGTCCGCATTCAAATGTTCCTCTTGTGTATCTCGGGGTCACTGATGTAGGATCCTCTTTGGTTTGGGTTCGAAAGGTTGTATGTATCCTAGAGTAGAACCTGGAATACACAGAACTAACACAAGAAATAAATTACAATACAAAAATAAATGTAAATGTATAAGGTAAAACAAACAATCATTAAAAAATTTACAAAAAAATTATCAAAAATGCATACTAAATCCAAAGCGCTCTTCGGAAACGGTGCCAAAATTAGACTGCATTGTCCTGGCATGTCAAATTGATTATGTTTTTAAGTTTTATTTATATTCTAGGGTAGACTTTAGGTCGTCTCTCAAGAATCATTGATATGATTAGAGTATGTGTTTTTTATAAAAAGTACTAAAAATGGTGGTGATTTTGAAAACAGTTTTTTAGAAAATAACATGATTTTAAGAGCATAAAAGTTGATAGATAAAGGTGATTATTTAAGAATTATGAGAGAAAGGGGTCATTTTGATTTCACTACACACGTTTCATGTTCATTTTTCATAGAGATTCATTTAGTTGTGGAGTAATTCATTCGTTGAAATCAATTGAAATCTCGATGAATTACTAAGCCTTTATTTCATTGATGGAAGAACCAGACCTTGACATGACAGTCATATTTTCAAGGTCCAGAACTTATGCATGTGATAATATATTCCAATGAAGATTTAAATCTCAATTAAGTGGGTAAATAAATATTCTTCTGTTGTCCAATCGATACAATACAATTCACACACTCAAAACCTCACACTGATCGGTTAGAAATTAAGAGAAAATCAATCACTTACATCAAAACAAGTATTCAAATAAGAAATAATTTAAGACACATGGAAATAAATGTTTTTACACACAAAAAACTCCAAACCAGTAGCTAATATATGTTTCTTAACTCCCTTGACATGTGTGTATTTCTCCCACAATGAATGCCCATCATTTAGCACGACATCGGGAGGATGAGGAAGCTCAAGTGGAACTCCTTCGTCATGCTTGATCCACCTATGATGATAGGGGCCCCAATAACTTCTAATATTAAGAGTATAATACTGTAGGACTCCAAAATGGAAGAACTATTCATCATGGATGAACTTCAAAATGAGTATCCCAAGCTTCCATTTTATAGGAAAAGTGGAAGGGGGTTTGGGGAACACATATTGTGTAAAACCACTTTCCCCACGGTTTTAAAACAAATGATAGTAGAATATAGATTTGTAAACAAATATAAACATGTTTCCCCACCTCTTTAATGTCTCCATATATATTTTGTAACCATTTGGACAACTAGATCATGAGATATGGACATATCACAACACACCACTTTCGACTTCATTTAGATTCGGTGTTCTGGAACGATTAGGTTGGTTGGGCCAATAGATGGCCGAATAAGTCTTGGGTTCCTTCAAATGAAATGTATCCCAATGAATATTTGACTAGGCCACAAAATTGCAGGCCATTTTAACGAACAAACCTATAGTAGTGTTTGGTTTCGTAAACCGGTTTTCTTGGATCCTTCGTAGCTTGGCCCATTTTTCTTGAACTCTGACATGGGCCCTCCAAATCACCTCCAACTTCAATGAAATTATCAGAACAAGTAAATTTTTCCTTTTTAATAATGATAAAAACCAAATAATTGAATCTATCATGAAGTGAAATTTGATATTATATTTTGAAGTTACAATACAAATTTAGTTTAAAACAATGGTGTAAGGGTAAAAGTGAAATAGTGAATCGTAGTGCGATTAGACATTTATGTGCTGCTTTTTCCCCTTTCATAACATTATCTTACTTCTTCCAATCTTTGGGGGATGTCCCAAGTCTTGTCATTTTGACACTATTTTTAACCATGTTTTAAATGATCTCTCTTCTTGGAAAGGTAAGTCTCTCTTTATGGGAGGTAAGAATTTCCTTGTAAAATACACTACTGTCTCCAAGATGGTTTACTCGCTGATGGTATAAAAATGACATGCTGGTATTATTAAAAAAATGAACACCGCTATAAAGAATTTCATCTGGACTCGTTGTATTTTTGAACAAAAACTTGTGATTGTACCCTGGTAAACTTGTTTCAAGCCCATTGAGAAGTGTGGTATTGGTATAAAAAAATATAAAGTATGTTAATGAATCCCTTCAATCAAGACTCACTTGGATCCTTTTTCACAATTCTTTTGAAGCTATTTCCTTTCTCAAAAATATATTTCTTGAAAAACATAACATGATAAATTTTAATTTCATTAATTCTTCCATATGTACAACCATAAAACACTCCTTCACTAATATTAGGAATAATTATAGATGGATGGTCTCTAGATAATCCTCTATAAATTTCTATTTGGATAACTAGACTGGCACACCTTTAATTTCTATGATAGCTCCCAATAAAACCCCTGAAAATACCAACTGATCTATCAAAGAAATTCTAAACTCTCAATATGATCAAGTCCCTAACAATGTTCTTAATATAATTTACAACTACTCTTTCAATCACACTAATGATTTCTAAATTTTGGATCCTTCTCATAATGGTTTGCTTAAATAAAAAAATTTCTAAAATAATTATTTCTCTAACTCTGATAGTGATTACAGTTGGATAAATTATTTCAATAAACCTTGGATAAAACCTCCAATATTCAATCTCATCTGGTGTCTTGATCACAATAGGGCTCCCACAAAGATTTGTATCCAATATTTTCGAATCTAGCTCTACTCTATGTTTAAAATCTATAAGCAACACGTGGAATATTATTACCACCTCTTCATTTCTTGTTCTATTACTTTTTCTCTTTGGAACTATATTTTTGAAATTTTTTACTGCATATGGTTGATTCTTGACTCTGTAAAATCTCAACTAATGAAATGTGAAGGAATGGAAGGATCTTAGAAAATCAATAACCTTTTCCTCACTGCAGTTTCTGAGCTCCACCATGTGATCTGGTATAATCAAAATTATATTTTTTTTAACAATTACTCACTCAATACAAATTTAGGTTGGATGAGAATCCTCATTGCCATACATGAAGCTACTTTGAGGCAAAAGGGACATTTCCAAAACACTATTACTGACATTGGAATCATGAGACATCTACGAATTAGTGGAAATTTCTATCAACCACATTCCACTCTAGAGGTGTTTTAGAGAGTGTCTCTCCCTAGATGGAAAACAATAAATATTGATCGTGCCTCCAAAGGAAATTTGGACCCTACAGGATGTGGTGATTTCTTCAGGAATCACCTCGGTCAGATCCTTGGATGTTTCATGGGTAGATGTGGCATTTCCACCTCCCTTGAAGCTGAGATGCTGAGATTGATACATACTATTTCTTTTTCCAAGATCTTTGGTTGGAACAACCTATGGATTGAAAGTGACTCAACGACCATCGTGCAAAAGATTTGTAATGGTATAAAACATATCGCTTGGTTGATTACTACCCATTGGATGGAATTCACTCATTCAATTATCGATCTTTACTATATCATCACACATGATTATCGAGAGGCAAACATGGTTACAGATAGCCTAGCCAACACGGGAGTAAATCAAGACATCCCCTAGAAAAAGACCTCCCCACTTCTCTTATTTCCTTATATGAAAAATACTGTAATATGATCCCCTATTTTAGACTCCTGTAATATTTATTTCAATAATAATTGTTCCTTGGTAATTTTGGGCCAAGGTATTACCTTCTTAAAAAAATAATACCCTCTGAAAGAAGGTATGTGTTTCCTTGAGAAAGAGTCAATAAAATGTTTTTACACAATTTATCATTTGAAATTCCACTAAGATTATTATATTAATAAAGTTGTGTGAGAATAGAAATATGTTTTTTTATTCCAACTCCCTTGTCATTCAGTTTCTCATGAGAAAAATCATTACATTTTCTATCAAAATCACCATTAATGCAGTTCTATCATGTTCCATCCATTCTCTAAAACCAAAAAGAATAGTGTGAGAAATATTTATCATATTGAGGAACCACATAATCATGAAAAGTCACTTATATGATGTATAAATTTCGAAAACTTCCTTTAAATAGGAAACTTTAGGTTTATCCTAGGTTATTCATAGGAAACTTCTATTTAAATCCTTCATGATGGTTTATGAAGATTTTGTGAATATCTAAAGAATATCCCCCAGGAGTGTCAAACTAGGTGTGTCGAAAGGGTCATTTTCATGGACTAGATTACCCTAAGTTAGGCCATGAACATATTGTTGGAGTTGTTACCCCAAGGAACATCATTTACAGAGCCACATCCACTTGCAGTATAAAGACATGGATGTTATTCTAGGAAACCACTCACTCAATCCTTTACCAAAATCCCATTACATTTTCCAATATATTTCCTTATCCTGATACTTATCCCTAGACATGTCCTTAGGGTTATAACTATGGTTTTATTATCCTAGATTATAAATTATAATTAAAACATTTCTCTTATACCAACTTTAATGACCCTCTATTTTCATATATTAACATTTCATAACTTTTGTGGAATACTTACAATATTATAGAAACAGATTCCCTAAGATTATACTAGGCTAGTTCCATTGGAAACATAGAAACATAAACATTGATACATAAGTGATCTACATTATCTACCATTAGGTTCTTCTTGGATAACACACTTCTTAGAAACATCTAACATAATACATGTCATTATAACCTGGAGAATGAAATATAAATTGGGACAAACTCAAATTCTCAGTAAGGGTAAAAAAGGGATATACGTAAGAATAATCATTATAATAAGGGTATGATAACATGATCATGAAAATATAAGATCATTCATTTCATATCTTAGATCATATATATGAATCCTAGAATAAATCCTAGAAGTTCATAAGACAAGAATCATAAGAAAACAAAGAACATAAGCCATAAAATCATAATATAGGAATAAAACATGTTATATTTGAAAACACATAATCATATATAATGATTTCAATGGTAGTCAAGGAATTGCTTATGATACCATCTTAGTGGAAAAAGTCCATTACTGAACCAGGTGCACACCTCGTTCCAGCCCTGTACTATTGAACTGTGTTCACTCATCATTTAGTCCCCATAATACTAAATTGATTTCATTTCTCATTCTATCCTTTTAATACAAAAAAAGTACATTACTTATTCTATCCATGTTTCTCATAAGAAATAAAAATATTGAACAAATGTATTGTATTGTGATATAAGACCAACCCATCTCATAATGAAATCATAAATACATGTGCATAAAGTTCATTAAAAATCATATCATAACCCATGAAATGAAATGGGTATCATTAACAAGAAATAATATCATAACTCATGAAAAAATATATAGTTTTAATAATCACTTCATCAAAATCATAACTTGTCAATAAAAGTGTGTTTGATAAGAATATAACCCGTGAGAGAGAAATAGATTTTGTAAATATCATTCCATAAATGGTAAACCATTTCAATAAAGAACATGAATGGAAACATTGTATCATTTCCCAAGAAATTTTTGAGTAACACCAATGGATTTTATCTTCTATGGAAAATAATTTTGAAAGATATTTTAAAAACATTTCTTGAAAAAAATATCCTTTCTTCTTTTAAAAATTATTTTTGAAACATAAAACCTTATGAAATATTTTTTGAAAAGATCCTTGAAAACATATACAGGAATATTTGAAAATAATAAAGAAATAAAATTCCCTTTTCCTTGAAAATTCTCTTCAAGGATCTTTTGAAAAAAAATTAAAAACATTGTTTTTGAAATAAAACATATTTTCGACCAAAGAGACAAATATGGTCAGATTTTATTAAGAAAATTCTTAATTATATTAAGTAACAAAGATGGTAAAAATGTTAATAAAACATTCATATGTCATTAATTACTAGATGAAAATAAAATTATTGAGTTTTCTTGAGATATAGATCATAAGATTTCATCAAATGAAACATAAACATAAATAATCTTGAAAAGTGATGAGATTGTTTCAATAAACACTTATAACTTGGTAACATGGGATCATACTCTCCATGTAAGAAAATGAAATTAAATGAAGCTTAAAATATCCTTAAAAGGATTAAATTCATGATATAAAAAAATAAAATATAAGTATATACACCTTGAAAAATAATTTAATTGTATAAAAAAACATGAGTCTCAAAGAAGGCATATTGAGACAAAACTACTTTACTGATTTGGTAACTTTTGAAAATTAAACCACATGAAAGAAATATCATAAAATTAATATATAAATACCCATAAATTAAATTATTATAATAATTGAATATTTCTATTTTCATTATACACACCACAAAAAACTAATTGGGGTTAAATAAATCATGTATCTAATAGAAATAAAAAAGTGAGACGAAATCCCCTTACATTGTGTGTTAACTCTCATCGTACTAATACAAGATTTATATATACTTAATGTCACTTTATTATAGAACTTTTAAAGAATAATATTATTGTATCTAATAACTTATATGGTTTGATTATGACCTTATATTACCCACTAATTAACAAACCTATGTCAATGTTTCACTTCGGGTAATATTCCATTTGTTCTTCGCATGTGTCTTGATTTGTTATATATTTGGTCCATATAATTATATCAAGATTTATACCATTTAAACCATGATATAAATATATTTTATATTCATTATATTTTTTTATAATAATCTATATTATATATAAGTGAAAAATGGAATAAACTATTTAGGGATATGGAAAGTTGTACGTACGCATGGATGATGTTTCTGTTTTTTATTTTCATATTATAATAAAGAAGGTAAATGACATATGTGTATATATAAATATATATATATAATTTTTATAGTTGAATTGTTATATCATATATATCATATAATTTCTCTAAACTCATCCTTAATACATTCCATGTAGTGTATGAACGAATCACATCTCTTTGAGGTGATGATAGTCTACACTTCCACAAATGAATTTATCGTATTTACACCAAATGAAAAGTATAAATATGTGTGTTTTAAAAGGATTAAAAAATATTAAATACATAATAAATATAATATATAACAAATATAATCATATTTTTTATCATAATTTACACCATGAGATGCGGTAAAGAAAAAATGAACAATCATTGTCTTGTCAGGAAGTAGTTCGTCGTACACATAAATAGTATGTTGGTCACCCATTAGATGGAGGTGTGTGTAAGTTTAGGTCAAAAAATTATCATAAAAACACCCTATTATATTTAATATATAGTTTTTTATAAAATCATGGAATAAATATATTGTAGGGGGTAGAGAAAAAAAATAAATGAAAGGAGCTTGAGAGAAGTCTTTTCCTTTTAATCGGGTAACTCCTTTGGGTTTGTGCCAAAAGGATTCCTGGGATATATTTATGCCCATGGGGAGGCCTCTACAAGTAATGGAGTGATTGTTTGGATTTTATTGGGTAGATATTCTCTAATCCTATGTATTTTTAAAGTTGTGGGTAAGTGGTATGATAGGATGCCTTTTTATAGTGGAGGAGAAGTGGTACTCTTGTAAATATTTGAAGATAGAATTCCACCCATTTTTTCATTTTTCAAGTGGATCCAATAATAAAAAAAGTATATAAAATGAATTATAGGGTCTAAATATGTCTATAAATGGCTATTGGATAATTTTCTAGGCTGTTTTGCGTCTTAAATTTAAGGTTTAGTCCTTAGTTAAGCTTAATTTTACAGTAATCAGTGTAATTAATTTTAGTAACATTAACTAATATTTTTGGTCAAAAACTAAGTTGAACTTATTATAAATTATAAATTATTTTTCTTATAAATAATTAATACATTTTTCTAAATTCCAATCATAGAAGTGACATAATTTTATTTAAATTTACTGCTGCTAATGGGACGACATTGCGGGGTTTTAAAGTAAAATGATCAAAAGATGGCTAAGTTTTTATATCCAATTTAAATGTCATATTTTTTACAATGGCCTAAATTTAATTAATTGATAAAAATAATATCTTATTAAACTTTTAAACCAAATTGAAATATAATTTATCCTTATAAATAAATTATATAAAAAAAGTAGTTTTGAATTAAAATTTTGTATTTTTTCACTATTCATCCAAAAAATGATGATTCTTAGAAAAATGCCCAAAATTCACTATAATATAATTTAATAATTATAAGACAAAAAATGAAGTTTATTTTATAAAATTAAATTTATAAATGTACATAAAATTAATTTTATTAATTTTGACATAAGGTCATTAAAAGTAGTTCATTTATGAAAATAGTATTTTAAACATATAAGGACTTTACCAATGATTATATATTTAATTATCAATCTATTTTATTTATATAAATAAATTAGAAAAATTATTTTAAATTTAGTTAATACTATTCATATTAATATTTTTAACAACTAGGTTATAATTATCATGTTTAAATAATTATAACAATAAGATGATGTTTTGTAGAAACATCGGTGTTACATGTAACATAATCCCGGTCGGTGTTCTGTGTAATTTATGATAAGTTGATTTTACATGTAACATATGAGGAGTTGGTGTCTTGTGAAATGAATTTTTTTCATATTTGGTTGTAATAGATTAATTAAAATTTAATTTTTCAAAAAAAAGTTTCATAAAAACTCAGGGTGTTACACTCTAGCCATCATCACTAATGCATATTAACCTACTTCTGTGTGTGTGTTTATTTGAGGATCTTATGATTATTATATATCTCACACTTCTCACCAGTAATATAATTTCATCATATTTTCAATGCAAAGATCATATCTAGAAACTCTAGATCATGCATATGATATATTTGATCATGCATTTTGAACTGCCTTGAGGTGTAGGCTATCACTTTATCATTTTTTTCATCAGTATACAGCCTATGACCTTCTTTGAAGTATCACTATAAACTAAAAATATTTACCCACTTGTTGGTAGTATGAGCACTAAAGTAGTGATAAGCCACTTTTTCAACTCTTTAAATAAATATTCACATTCAATGGTCTAGGAAAACTTCTCTCCCTTTCAAGTCAGCTTGGTTAGTTGGTTTGAAAATCGTGATAATTTCTTCAAAAATCATCAGTAATACCCATATAGACCAAATAAACTATGGATACACTTTACATATGTTGGTCTGAGCCACTCTTCAATTTCCTTTGTCTTGGTAGGGTCCACATATAATCCCTTTCCTGTGATAACGTGCCCCAAGAATGATATTTCCTCCAGAAAGAACTCAATTTTTATGTACTTTGCATATAGTTTCTCCCTTCACAAAATCATTAGCATATTATTCAAATAATATTTGTGTTCCTCCATGATCTTGGAGTATATTATAATATCATCAATAAAGTCTACCACAAAGTTATTGAGGTAATCTCTAAAGAAACAATTCATTAAATCTATGATAATTATAGGAGCATTAGTGAGTCCAAAGCCAATCACTATGAACTCCAAGTTTCCACACCTCATTTTGATGGAAGTCTTGAGAAAATATTCCTTAATCCCCATTAATTGGTGATATCTTAAATGAAGGCTTATCTTAGAGAAATAACTGGCCCCATCTATCTGATTGAACAATTCATCTAAACATGGTAGGGGATACTTGGGCATTATCATTATTTTATTGAGATCGAGATAATAAATGCAAAATCCAATTGATCCATCCTTCTTCTTGATGAAGTGGAATAGTTCACTCCATGGTGAAGCACTGAAGAGTAAAAAATCCTTGTTCAGATACTCTTTTAAATGCTTCTTTAGTTCTTCTATCTCAACGGTGGCCATTATATAAGATGTCATTGATATAGGTAGAGATCTAACAATAAGTTGAATTAGGAAATCAAAATCATGATCATGAAGAAGAATATGAAATTATGTAGGGAATAAATTAGTGTAGTCCCTCACAATGGGAATATATTCAAGCAATATTGTCTCGTTTATCTCAATAATTTTAGCAATATATGCTTCCTTATATGAAAATAATATCCAAAATTGATACATTAATTCTAATGGAGACTTGTCTTCCTCCTTAAACTTTTAAAGAACGGGAGGATGCCTTGGGATGTGAAGAGTGATCTCCTTATCCCAATATTCAATGTTTTCTTTATATTAATATAACCAATCCATGTCCAAAATAGCATCAAACTTCAGCAAAGAAAGTATCATAAAAGAAAGTAATACTTGGTTGGATAGGAGTTTCATTCCACAAACATTCATCAAAGAGGAGTTATAAAATTTGGATGTAATAATTGATCCATTGTCTTTTCTAACAAACAACTCAACCTCTATATTTTGAGGTGGTGTTTGAATAGTTATACTAAACTTGAATGATATGAAAGAATTCATAGAACAAGAATCAAATAGTATATTCATTATTCTTGAATAAATAACCAATGTACTTGTCACCGCATCATTTTTAGGATCAACCTTAGCAGTAGTGACATCAAATTCCATTCCATGATTCCTTATTGGTTGTTATTATTGATTACCTACAACAACCCTTGGCTTAGAGAAATGGTTCACATAATTACCATTTTCTTTAAAGTTGTAACATTTTATTATAGGATGAGGTTTGATCTATACCTTTCCTTCTTCTTCCACATTAATGGGAGTCCTCCAATTTTCTTGGTAGTTATTATCCATATTCACTATTATTACACATTTAAGTCATTTCTCAATTCCCTTTATATAGTTCCCATGATTCTTATTCCCAAAATCTTGACACGAGGGATGTTGGATTTTCTTTACATCATGACATTTATCTACTGATCCTACCATATTAAACTCTATTTTCTGCTTTTTCCCCAAGCCCATGAGACCACTGGGAGTCACTGATCTCCATTCCAACCTTTAAGGCACAACAGAAAATCTATTCATAACTATCGATATCTTTAATCGCCAAGAATTTTCATAGAATCAGATTTAGTTCTTTTAATAAGTGATCTACCTTTCTTTCGACATTCATGAAAAAGTCTGAGTCATATCTTTCAATAATTATAATGTGTTCTTCATATGCCACTATAGACTCATCTTTCTTCTCCTAAAGTCTGAGGAACACTCTTTTCAACTTGATATGGAGGGTTCTGGGAAGACATTAATTGAAAAAAATCAATAATTCCTCCCAATCCATGTAATCAATTTCTTCCTTGGAATTTTTTTTCTCGATCAGTGTCTACCACTAATCAGCTTCCCCATCAAAAAATAAACTACCAGTGCAAATTTCTCTTCTTCTAAGTACTAGAGGCTAGAAAATATCTTTTAAATGGATTTAATCCATTATTCTGTGACTAGGGGATTATAAGATCTACTAAACATAGGAGGTATTTTACAGATGAAGGATTTGACTGCAACTTTATCTCTCTTAGTATAATAAGGTCATTCCATGTGATTCAGGTTATTTTTCATAACATGAGATAGTTGAGAATTACTATCTTGAAGTTTTGATCCCTCGTTCCCATCATATTTGGAATTTCATTAGGTCAATCATCACTTCTCCTATCACATTGATTTTTGGAACGAGTTCTTATATTTCTTTCCATTAACTATGAAAAAGAATGTAGAATTAGGGGGATTTAATACTTTGGTAATAAGTATATACAAATAAAACTTTTAACATAGAAGGATAAACATGTAAATAAAAAATATATCCTAACTTTTGATACCCTAAATTTCAATCTAGATTATCCATTGTGATAAAATGTTCCCTAGGGTTCTTACTAAAGTTCTCTAGTCCTAATCACCAAACATTACTAGACTTTGATCTGATACCAACTATAGAATCCCTATCCTTTTACACACACCATTACATGATTTTAAGAATAATTTACCATCAAATACATCCAAGGATAGTAAATTCTAGTGTCTTTTGAGTAATAGATACATAATTAAACATCATCAAAAAAACATATTTTATTTAATCTTCATATGGAACTCCTAACATCCATTGAGCCTTTAAATATTCATAGAATAACCTGGGAAAAACATGAACAAAGTGATGAGATAAGAATACTAGTAATGGAATAGAAATATGTATAAATAAAAGAACATGGGTTAGATAGCATAACATGATGACATAAAAATGCATGACATAAGAATAAACCTAAGGAATCATAATATATAGAACATGGGATCATATAATAATGGAATCATAAAAGCGGGGAAGAAAAATAAAAAATAACATAAGCATTAGTCAAGACTCATTGCACATGGATGATCATGATTCAAGCCAAACCACCAATATTGTTGCACATGAATTTCAAGTCAAGGCTAACAACCAAGATTGTTGCACATGGAGCATGAGTCAATGCTAACTACCAAGACTATTGCACATGACATCTCATGAGACTAAAAATTACCCAATTAATTGGAGTTATATATTGGTAAACCCTATCATAACATGTTCATTAATATTTATTCCACATAAATAATTTTAAATAAGGAATCAAATTTAAACAAAAGGATTATCTAGGGAAATAATTGTGTATCATAATCTTGTCAAAAGGCATATCCAAATATAATATCATAATGGGGTCCATGAAATAATGTACTTATATAATACATGGACATTAATAATGGAAAATATGAATAAATATGGATAATTTATGTCAGAAAGAGGTGAAAACATATAGAAAGAGTGTTTAAAAAACATTAGAATTAAAAAATTTTAATCTGGTTTAAGAAAAATATTAAAGACCATTTAAAAAGAAAAATGAATAATCTTTTGTATAAAATTAAAAATGAACAAAGAAATTTTTTCATAATAAAATTAATGATTTTAGTAAAATAATCATGTATTAAAATATATTAGGGAGTTCACTTGAAAATGGGTAAGAATTCGGGAAGTTCCATTTAATCGGGTTTGCCTATTTGGAAGAATCAAGAATGAAACCTTAGTAAAACATGTATATCAATGAAAAATAAGGATAATATGATATGGATACATGATTTTGTAACATATAAAAATAATTTATAAGATGAATATAAAAATAAACAATAATTACATCCAGGTAATGAGAGAGAAAGAGTGACTCAAAGAAAAAATGGAAGTTCGGAAAGGATCCTTTACATTTAGTCTAAAATAGATCTGCACATGTACTTAATGTCCTGAATAATAAAGTTAAATCAATTGAATAATTAATACAGAACATTTATTACATTCTTTATTTAGTATAATTTTATTAATTTCATTTAAAGCAATTGTGATGAGTTATATGATACAATTATAACATTCAGGAGCATTCTTGCCTTGGTTTTCAACATCGGTTCAATTTTATACATGAATGGAAAATCATGTAAAATGGGAATAGTTGTCCATAATTAAAATTAAATGTTATTACTGATTACAAAGAAGATAAAATGTTTACATAATGCATTTTTCTATATACTGTAAAGAGGAATTATTAGATAAAACTATAATGATAATATTTCAGATAAATTTTGTGGTTTTTTAATCCTCACGAACTTAATTGTCATGTTACTATTACAAATGTCAAGATACTATTCATTCAGTATATGGTCCTTAACTTCTAGAAATACATCTTATTTAATTCATTATTCATTTAAAAAGTTTTTATTTTCTTCCCAATGTGATTTTATTTCATTTATACTATATATCATAATTATAAGATGGTGATTTTCATTTATAAATTTTGGGTTCTTATATGCATTCCATGTCATATACTCAAGAGATTAAATCTAAACTACATGTAATTATTGAATTGTGATAGTAGATTATAAATCTCTATTCTATTCCTCACCCATATTAATACAAATATACTACTAAAAAAATTATCGATTGACTCCTAAATAATAAAACTCTACACTTGTGTCTTATCTCATAGGTAATCGTAGACTATCCTACGTTTCTAGGCTTATCACCACCGTCATCCACACACTTATTGAGATGAATAGTTGGTCTTTTAATCACCATTCAGTCCATCTGGTGTTATTTCATCCCACCAACATCTATTGATTCCTATCACTAAAACTTGGTCTAACCATCCTCGTGTCTTCTTATACTTTAATGTCCATCATATCATCGATGTCTATCTCATTCCGTGATGCCCACCCAACATCGATATATTTCATCACCAAACTCTAGTTATACCAGCAATGTAGCTTGTTGACTACTTCGTTTGGCCATCATCCTCTACCTTTAAATGTGAATTTTTCCTATCAATATAACCCCAATCAAGAGAAACATATACATGGAATGAATCCATAAAAGAAAACCCACACCCATAAGTGGGCCTGTGTGGAACCAAACCCACCGTTTTCATGCATTATAATAGGTATGAATATCATTTTTATCCTACCTTTACTACTATAAATAAATTTAAATTCATGGAAATAATTATAGAACAAATTTATAAGCTACATACACACTACATAGAAGAAAATAATTGGTGAATATATATCATATCTCAATGAATAGAGATTGAGAAAATAAACTCTCACAAAGATCATAACATTTGAAGTAAGAATTGACCAATGATTTTATTATGATAATAATTATTTTAAATTAACATAATAAAGAATAAATAAAATGAAAAATAATCAATGTTTACAACACCCATAATCGTAAAAAAAACATATCCAATGAATAAGTGATATGACCCAATAAAAGGAAATTGAGTTAAGAATCCCATTACCTCAGATATCTTCTTGGTTGGGAACACTATAACTTTACTTTATAATAAATTTAGGTTTATTATTAATATGAATAATAAACTTATTCATATTTTTTAAAAAAATTATACCATTCATTAACAATTATTTTTTACCCATAATTTAGTTTTTTACCAATGAAATTCACATTTGAGTGTTAATCATTCAATTTCACTTACGAGATTTGGTTTGGTGGTTCCAGTCCTTGAGTCTTGTTCATGGGTTATCAATACTATAATTTTAAGTATAATTTAATAAATTTTTTTGGTATATTTTTTATTCTTATAGTCATTTCATGGAACATACATTGGTAGATTTTATGGAATGGTTAAACATTCCATTTTCTAGTGATTATCGAATAAATTAAAGAATTGAATTTATAGGTAAATATAGTTTTTAATATTTCCAATAAAAAGTTAATAAAAAATATTAAATTCATAATTAATATATATTATTCCCATAATTTATGTTTTCTTATTTATTCATTCGATAAACATTATAACATTTCCCATGTAGGAGAAAAAACTGACCGAAACATGAACTTGTTATAATGATTTAATGAGTGAGAACATGTTATTTTTTAATAATAAAATAAATTTTATAAAATCTTAATGGTTTAATTTTTTTAATTTGATATAAAAATTTAATAAGAGTTAGATGAAATTTATATATTAGAGATAAATTTTAGAAGTTATTAATTATGAAGTGTCTTGGTATGTTCATTTTAGATTGTTAAATTCTATGAGAAAATTTTATTATTAATGTTATCAATAGAATGAAAAAATTATCTTTTCAATATTTTAATATTATTATAAATATTACATTTATTCATTAAATCTATTCTTTGAACAAGGCATGTAAGGTGATGATGAAAAATGAAATATGTTGTTCATGAAGGTGGTATTCTATTCATAACACAGGTGAAATTTTCATTTTCCAATGGATGGGAGGAGCATAGATAATAGTTATTATATTAACATAATTACATTTTATTATAGTAATTATAATAATTTCATTATATTTGTGTGGTTATAATTTATTTTGTGGATATCGAAGAAGAACTAAACTTGAAAAAACCATGTCCGGACAATTACCTCTTCTATAAAATTATCCTTAATACTTCTTAGATTAATATTTTGGGAATATTAAAACCAATATAATGTGGGAAGGAGGATTAATGGTTTATTTTTCCTGGTATTAGTTTACCTAAGGTGCTCAAATTGTGTGGATAATTGAGGTGGTGAACAACTCTTTTTATAAGTGAGAGGAGTTTCACTCTTGTAAATACTTATTTGATTAATAAATTTTAAATATTATACTCAAGTCAAGTAGCTCTAAATAAGTAATATTTTTAATGTTCAATAATTTAAGTTATAAATAAACTCATCAAATCAAATTTATAAATGTTTTTGTGAAATTTTTACCCTTATCCCTTAGTTTAACCCCCTGTTAACCATTTTATCCAATATCGAGGTGAGTAACTTTTACCATGATAACATAATTTTATGAAAAAACAAAATGGAACGTATTATAAAATTTAATCCCTAAAATTAGAAATGTTATAAAATTTTTACAACATTCAAATTATATAAATATTAAAAATTACATTAATATAAGTATGCATAAAAAAATGGAAAACATTTTTTTGGAAAAATATCTTTTAATCATAAAAGTAAATTAACACAAAAATCATGTATAATATTGATTGAAATAAAATTTATTAGTTTTTAATAAGAAATATAATTTTTTTATTTAAAATAAATAAATAACTTAATATAACTTTTTGTATACTTAATTAAAGGAAAATGACTAAAATAGTTTTATTATTAGAATAAAATGAAATATAGATTCTAAATTGTCAAACATAGGGTTATAAATTCAAAATTATATTTTTAAACGATTTATTTTACTAATTAAATACATATTTGTTCTATAAAATGTTTTTTTAAATTTTCAATTCATTCTTATATCATGAAGATATTATAAGAGTTATGATATTTGAAAAAACTGTATTTTTCACTATTCACCTAAAAATAATTTTTCTGAAAAAAATATAGAAAAATATTCCTAATATAATTTTATCATGATGAAAAATAAAATGAAATTAATTTTTATAAAATTTATATTTTAAAATTTATGAAATAAAAATTTTAATAAAACTGTATAATACATGGAATTCATTTTATTTAAAACAAAACGTGTTGGGTTTCAAATGAAAACTCATATCCTTGTATCATACACTGATAAAATTATTTACCATAATAATATATACCAATATTGAATTATATAATTGATATGAATATCCATTTATAACATATTTAAGTATTAAATCATTCTTTTAATAGTTATATATAATAAATTAGTTTAACTAAATTTACTTAAGCTTCAAATAAAACATCCCTTATGAGATGAAGTAAGCATAATAATAAAAAAACTATTATGAGTATCTTATTGATTATGTAACACCTTTTGAGACATATATAATTATTTTAAGGATATATATAAATTTATGATCATGAAGATTAATAAACTATAAAATTGGTATCTTTTTAAAACTACATGGGTTGTCACACTGATAGAGACAACCTCCATGGTCGTGCTCTGCTTTTTTTATCAGAGGGAGAAAGAAATCAAGGGATTATCTCTTCCGGATCCATACCCTATCTTTATATCATAGACTGAAGTACATTATTTCTGGTGTCACCTTGGATTATAGTGTAATAACAAAGGATATTAAAGAGGGGTTCCAGCTCCAGGATAACTACTGATAAAGGTCAGTCACTCAATTTTTGGATTTTTATAAACCCCATATAAATAAAAAATAATTATCAATCAATTTTAATGGATTTTGAAATATTCAGACCCAGTGAATCGAGATGAAAAAGGTAGGAATTGACTCATTACTATCTGAGTCTTCTTCTACAAAGTAAACTTAGAAATTTTGTCTATAACTCTACTCTAAAGAGAGTCCTGGATACTCCCCTCTTCGTGAAAATATACTATAAACGATCACCGTCTATATAAATTATTCCCTTAACAATATCTTTGGATATGTCTAAAATATGAATAGGGTGACTTGGAATTGGATCTCTAGACATAAAGCCTCTTTAAAGTGAATCACCCTAGGCCCTTCATTTAGAAGATAGTATGATCCATAACAGAATAGGTTCTTATACCTGATATTAAACTATTGTATGTTGTAATTCCCGTAGTGTAGAGTAATAACCTTATACAATAAGCTACATTCAAGGTCAATGAAAGAAACTTGACCTTGAATTGATCATGAAACTTCTCCCACATAACATATAACTACTAAAAAACCCTACGATGAAAGAACTACCACTGTTGAGGTTAGACATACACGTTGTGTACCCTACTTACATTCCATTTAATTTTTTAGAGAAGTCTTGGATCTCTTCATCTCTTTAGTGTGGACTAGTTTCCTTATTATAAATTCCACCAATCCTCTTTAGTGAGGGTATAGAGTGGCATTACATCATAATAACAATATTTTAATCCTCTCTATGGGACTTATTTCAGATGAGGTTTTCATATCCCCATAATAGTCTCAGAGTGGGATCCTCTATTGTTTTCTACACTAGGTGGGGTTCCTAGTATTGGTGTGTCTAATACTACATGGGCATCGGTCCCCTAATTAGAAGTTTATTCCATACATGGTTAGTTGTCATTACCCAATTTATTTGTGTGTGAACCTTATCTGTTTATTTATTTCTTCATTATTCTAGTGTGTATCTTCCTTATGGTGAGACTTGACGAGTACAACATATCAGATTTATGCCATCAATGTTATTATACTCATAAAGTGAGTTATCTTAAGTGAGTGTGTATATGAACTCTATAATATAATACAAGGCTAGAAATTTGGTTATGACTTTACCTTGAGACTAAGTGTCCACTAAGAGTATATATAGATTTTATCATTGTATGTATCATATTTTTTTGACATGAAATTATTATGAGTTGACATGTATCTTGATTATTTATGCTTAATGATATTGGGTTGTCCTACTGGGTATTTTTATACTCACCCCTACATGGTTTATTCTCATAAATTTCATATCTTATGCATATTATGGGTTATTTGATGGGGTTCTTGGTGGGAAAATAGATAATGGGGCTTATTTTTTGGCTAGAAAGACTACAGTGTATACCAGGAGTCACATTTGACTACAATAAATTAAATCAAGTTGGTTGGAATTATTTATAATTTTTTGTGGGATTTTATTTGTCTCCTTTATACTTTCCATATTTATTAGTATACTTTTTTGTGGATTTTAGATGCATGAATGCATTGGTATCAATTTTCTACACTTCAAAATTGTATGATCTTAGAGATGTGTGTCTGTGTACATGTATCTTGGGCTATGGCATACCGTGTGACTGTTAAGACTACTCGACACTAGTATCTGTCCCCTAGCATATTCGAGGTGGTATTGGGGTAGTCACACTCATCTTACCACCGGTCAGGCATGCCTTAGTGGGATGAGTCATGATAGAGTGGTATCAAAGGTGTTTTGTCATAGTAACAGAGTTTGGAGTTTATTTTTCCTAGCAATGAGTTTGGTTTGGATTTTATGGAAATAGTTTTAAGTGTCTTGAATTCATCTCTCACCCCAAGATGTCTAGTGTTAGTGTGGTATCCAACATATCCATCCACTATTAATATTAAATTTCTTATTTACTCAATACTTATAGGTATTGGTTTTAGTGAAAAAAACATTTCTACATGCATCATAGAATAATAGGTTGTGGGTTACATGTCTTTCTTGATTCCGATCTCTAGATATACTCATTGATCATGGTACAAATTGATTATTTTAGGATTCTTACCTGATTATTTCCATTTATAATTCAGTAGAAATATCATGATGATGATCACCATAGCAACACAAATTTGATATATGGGCTTGTTTTAGAGATTTTACCTTCAGGCGGTGCACCAGTCTTACCATCACCTATCAAGAAAAAGATGGTACAAGCAGTACCAGAAGATTAGGAATGAAGGATGAGGTCACTTAATGAGTTTTAGTAGTAGTAACCCCTTAGGTTTTGAATTGATCCAAACCCTATTTTAATTTGAGTATTGTCTTGAGTTAGTGACTCAAGATTATTTATCTCATCAGGAAACCTTTAGATTGAATGGTGGTCTTGGCAGCGATTCTTCTCTGTGGATTTTTAGGACGATGGTGGTGTTTAGTGACTTAGTCATATGATGAGCTGACTATTTCCTATATAGAGTTTGATCTCATTTTTAGAGATGATATTTCTATAGCTATGTTATAGGCTTTGAGGATTCAAGAGCTTCAACATCTTCAGATTGGTATCATAGCGGTGGCTGTGAGTATTTATCAAGGTTCACAAAACTCTCGGGATACTCGATGGATATGGTGTGTGATCAGTTATTCAATGATCAAATCATTGAGAAAGATCTATATAGATATATGTACTCCACTTATATTCCTCTATGAATTCATATCTATGTTGGATTGCTTGAACAAGATTTAATGATATAGAGATTCTTGGCTGAGAAGATATGGACAGTTGGTTCTAGCAGTGGGAACATAGGGGCTGAGTCATTGGAGAAGGTATCCAAATACAGATGTAGTGATATGGACATGCAAGATGTTTTATAGGGAAATCCTAGGATAGAGTTTATATGGTTCATGGATCAAAATATGGCTCTAGTAAGCCTAGGGAGTGGCAATTTTACTCATGTGATGGTCAGTGACATCCTGCATGAGATTTTCCAACCTACCATACAGGTGATAGGGAGACAGTGGATTGGACACCTAGTAAAAGTCAACTATATGAATAGGATAATCCATAGGGATTTGGTCATGAAAGAGCAGTAGGGAGAGCATCTTGTGGTGGATTATATTTTGACGTGTTTCCACCATCACCCCCATATGATCCCCACCAGGATTAAAGAGTTGGTGGTTAGGGGAAGCGATAGTTACATGTGGTCTATTATTATAACCCATAGGCTCTAGGGATGATATAAGGTATGATATTTGTGTTTTCTACCATAGTTGCAGTACTGATAGACATAGGTGTGAGTCATTCCTTTCTTTCCACTTCTATAGTTTGAGACTTGGATATTCTTATGGAGCCCTTGGCTCTACCCTTATACTTAGAGACTCTTACTGGATGTTTCTCATTAATCACAAACTTATTCCAGTAGTTTGATCTAACTCATGTAGGATAGAGTTTCCTATTAGATTTATTTATATCAGTGATGGGGACTTTTGAAGGTATCTTAAGCATGGACATTTTATCCATAGTTTATACCCATATTTTCTATTTTAGGCATAATATTCAGTGTTTCCATAGTAATGAGATGAGGTTTTTAATTATGGGTGAAAAGGAAACATATTAAGATCAAGTTGGAAACATGCATAAGAGGGTGTATCCAATTACTCACTAATTATCTAGAAAGAATCTTGGAGTAGTGGATTCTATGGGATACATTTTTACTATAGTGGTGGCAGATTATGGGGGTGTGTTTCCTGAAGAAGTACTAGGTTTTACACCCTATATAGAGATAGATTTATGGATTTAATTACATCTATAAATGGAACCTATATCTACGTAATCATATCAGATAGATCTCACAAAGCTTCAGGAACTGAGGGTGAAATTGTAGGACTTACAAAGTAAGGGATTTTCTAGACCTAGCATGTCACCCTAAGAAGACTAAACATTTTTCTCCAAGAATGAATATGGGTGCTTGGGGTTGTGTGTACATTACCATCACCTGAACTAGGTGATCATAAAGAACAGGTATCCACTATTTAGGATTGATGAACTCTTTGATTAGTTGAGATAGGATCAATGGTTCTTAAAGATTGACCTCAGATCACAATCTCACTAGCTTCATGTATGGGGTGATGATATACCGAAGAAGAATTGGACTCAGAAATGGTCAAGGAAGTACTATCTTGGGGGCCACCAAAGAGTGTGATGGAGGCTTGAAGATTACTTGGGATGGTAGGATACTATCAGAGAATCGTGCCTAATTTCTCTAAAGTATCAACTCCCTTTAGTTATTTGAATTTTAAGGGGAAACTGTTTGTGTGGACGGAGAGGCAGAACTAGATATTTACAAGTTATGTTAGAGGATTAAAAACACCCTCATTTTGAGATTTCTTGAGTTTGGTGTCAATTAAATAGTGTGTAAAGACCTATGAATTTCAAGGGAATTTTTTTCTTATTTTTCTTTGGGATTTTACGAGTATGCAGTTTTAGACGGCACTTGATTCTGAGACCCAGTGTGCCCGGAATCATGTTCCGAAGTTTAGCTCGGGTACGTTCAGTGAACGAACGAGCGGGTTTTCCTAACTTTTGAACCATTGCTCGGAATCGAAATATGAGGACACTGATGAAACCGCAGTGTCGGTAATTTCTTAATAACACCTTTTCCGGAGTTGCGTTTTATCAGGTGAGGTTATTAATTAAATGGGTTAACTAAAGAAAAAAATAAAATATTGTGCTAAAAATTTTATTTCTATTCTAAATAGTGATAACCTAGGCATGGTGGTTGGAGTGGGACCCACTAGTATCCTAACTCCACTAGGTTGGATATTATTGAGGTGGGGCCCACACGAGCCCCACCCCCTTTATTTCCTTTTAACCTCCCACGTGCATTTAATTTTGTAACTCACCCGCAACCCCCTTTTAAATGCCAAGTCAACTCTCTTAATTAATGAATTAAATTAAGTTATTCAATGTAATAAATTATTGAATTCATTTAGAATTTCGAATTGAATGTCGTCTTGCGTGTGTTAATTAAATAAGACAAAGTCTTATTTCATTAAGGGTTATTTAATTGTGCGAGAAGGTTGGAGAGGAATTGCTCAAGCCTTGGAATATTCATCTTCCTCCTTGAAGAACGCGAAGAACGCACTGTCACCGATGAAGAACGTCGGCCTCCGACGAAGGATGATGAATAACGCTGATTCCTTGGAGATAGCCGATGCGACACCATGTACCGCAAAGATGGCGGTCCTCTTCTCCATGACTCCATGTACTGTGACGCCGTGTACCGCGATGCCGAAGATCCTCCTTCCGCGATGCCATCTTCCGCGATGTCCCTTTCCCGCGACAAACCTCGTTCGATGACTTCATCGAGGTTGGGGTTTGATTTTGGTTCATGAATATTCTTTGACCATCCAAACATCAATTTCTTAGCCGCTTGATATCGGATTAACAGGAGGGGGCCAGACCGCACGAACATGGCCGACCCTCCTCCCCCTTTGATGATGTGTTTGTCATGGCACGAACAAAGGTAGTGCGGTCCAATGGCACCGCGCGGAAACAAAGAAGAACGGGCGAAGAAGCATGGCACCATCGCGCTGCAGAACCATGAAGGGGTCGTGGCCGGAGCGGGGCCGCGGCGGAGGGGCGTGGTTCCGTCGCGCCGTGCCGGTCGGACAAGGTCGCGGCTCAATGCCGCGGCGGTGCAAGGCGGGGCAGCCAGAACTGTCGGTCGCCGATAGCTCGGAGGGGCGAGACCGCGGGGTCCCATGGTGGCAGCACCGGCCTGCCGGACCAGGACAGCCATTTCGGAAGGAAGACCGGGGGTCGTAACCCCCAGCTGGCAAAGGAGCAGCCCCACGTGGGTCGTAGTTTCAATCAAGGGGGGCACCCCCCCCCCCTTTCGCTCGGCTCAGCCAACGCCGAGCTGGCCACACCGGGTCGCGCCCACGCCAGGCCAACTGGCCGCCCAGGCTGGACCGGCCGCACCGGGTCAGGCCGCCCAGGCCAGGCCAGACCTAGACCCAGTTCGGGTCGACCCAGGTGGTCTTGGGCTAGGTAGGTCCGAGCCCAAAACCCCATATTTCCGGATAGTTCCGTTCAAACGCCCGTATCATGGGCTACGGACCTCTGATCGACTCACCGTCAGTTGCGATGCGATCCTTAGATCAAGACGGTCGTTTATGTATATTACACTCAAAGTTTCATAAAAATTTGGGTATGGCCGGGTTGGTTCGAACATGAAACCAACCGGGCCCTCGGAGCGGAAAGGCTTATAACATGAGCTCCGAACGTCCGATTGACGTGTCGTCGACTTTGTTGGATTCCTATTAGTGAGACGGGCCTTTTGGCTTACTCCTCTCAAGGTTTGGACATATTTGTAGTATGTTCAGGTTGGTTTTGACTTAAAAACTAACCGGGACCCTGGAACGAAAAAGTCAGTAACTCTCAGACCGGGCGTCCGAATGACGCACTGTCTGTCGCGTTGAGCTCCCTTTGTCGAGACGGAACTTTGGGATACATCAACTCCGGACTACGTGTCAGTTGATGTATCGAACCCTTAGCTTGTGGATCTAACCCTCTCAAAAACGAGCATGTTGTGTGTGGGAACCCTAGAGCTGGCTGCGACTACAACGACGATGATGATTGCACTGAAATCCTCCGTGGGTTCGGTAACGACGATGACTGCACTGAAATCTTCCATGGGTTCGGCAGCGATGAAGACTGCACTGTAATCCTCTGTGGGTTTGGAAGCAATCAAGACCATACTGAAATCCTCCATGGGTTTGACGGTGATGACTATTGTTCTTGTATCCTACCTGGGCCCGACAGTATTACTATTCTTGTATCCTACATGGGTCCGGCAGTGTTGACTCTGCTCTTGTATTCTCCATGCGTCTGGCAGAGTAGCTGGTTTGTATCCTATGTGGGTCTGACAGCTTAGCTGGTTTAGTATCCTACGTGGGTCCCAGCTTAGATGAATTAGTGGCTACATCTAATCATCTCTATTACCTTACGAAGAAGTATACCTGTGTGAGATGAGTCTTGACTTTCAATCATTATATTCGATATGATTGACTTGCTTTCCTATGTGGATTGTGTTGTGCTTTCCTATGTGTATTGGGTTGTACTATCCTTTGTGGATGTGATTGAACTTGGGCTCAGATGTTGGAGCCGAACTGGAATTGATGACTTAGGTATATGTATGGGCATATACCTATGTAGTGTTGGATGTTACTTCATGAATGTATCTTTCCTTTGTGGATTATCCTTTGTGGATTCTGGGAGACCTTCAGGGGTCTCAAGGTCCCTACTGGGTAGCGTATACTCACCCATGCATAGGCTATTCCCGCACTACGTTGTGTTGGATGCAGACGACGGACAGCGCTGATCGTGGTTGAGGCTTGTGGAGCAGGTCTATACCTAGAGGTGGACCACTGGGCGGGACGTACACGGAGTGGATGGCTAGACCCGAGGAGATGAGGAGGCTATTTGTACCCACCCTTCAGGTGGGACTTCCAGTGGACGGCTCGACGTTGCTTCTTTACTTTCAGTTGTTGTACTTTCTTTCTATTTGTACTTTATTTTCAGTTCGGGTTTGTATTCTGGCCCATTTACTTTCCACACTTACTATTGTATCCAGTTTTACTTAGTGTTTACTTCTGTTGGCTTACTCTGTGGTGTTTGTTTACTTTATAAGGTAATGCCTTCCCCTTTTTATTGGGATTTATGCCTTTGGTGCTAGTCGCCAGCCCCTGGCCTATGGAAGGCGGGCATGGGGTAGTCACAACACGGGTCTCGAGGACGGGTCATGACATAGTGGTTTGTGATACATTAGGACTAGATTTGGTTGTATTCTGATGTACGGGTTGGTGGATATTTCCTATTGATCATCTTAGATTATTCCATGTGATCAAAACTATGTGACACATGATCTTGAGTTAGTAATGGTAGAATTCACACTAAGGGTGTGGATACACTAACTTATGTTTGAGCAGTTTATCATCTATTTTAACGAAAAGAGTCTCAAGTACATATTAGCTCAGAAAGATCTTAACATGAGATAGAGGATTTTTATAGAGTTACTCTATTATTATGAATTCAATATAGTCTAGAATAATGGTAAGGGAACCATGGTGGAAGATACTCTTAGAATGAGATCATGTTCTAGGTTTCTGGCTGAGACATCACAGTAGTTAGCCTCATTCTAGTTGTAATTTATATATGAGGGTAGTTCATATTATCTCAAATAGATGGTTGTTACCCCACCACTTCTACAATATTTCTGGGAGGTTCGTAAAATAGATATATATTTCAAAACCTTAAATTCTTAGATATCTATTATACATTTTCCTAATGGCTTTTAAGAATATGGGGGTAATTTCATCCTTTTTAGAGGTATAATGATGGTACCAATGATTTTTTGGGAGGAGGTGATGAGGGAGTTTCATACACCTCAATTGTTGGTACATATGGGTGTGTAAGAGATGTACTAGGACCACAAAAATTATTTTTGTGTAAAATAATGTAGAAGGGTTAGAAGATTTTGTCTTTTGATGCCTCACATGAAAATAGGTGAAGGATGTGCACTAAATTACAATGGGTTTGGATCAACCCCTTGAGTTTCTAGAGTATAAGTGGAATAGTATATCTATATAATTATTTATGGGTATCCCATAGATGTCTATATGAGATTATAACATATGGTGTATCATAGAACAAATAACCAAGTTAGTTCACTTCTTATCAATTCAAGACGAGAGTTCAGTAGAGATCTTGGGATGCCTTAAATTATAGGAGAGATAGTTCAGGCCATAGTGTTCCCTTGATGATCATTTATTACCATGATTCTTAATTAAAATTTAGATTATGGAGGGGATTTCTGGAGGCCTTTGGGACTTAGTCTCATTTTATCATGGATTTTCACACCCATACTAATAGACAGACTGAGCATACTATTTAGGATATCTAGGACATGCTGCAGGCTTTCATGTTTGACTTTGGCTATAGATGGGAGGGTTATCTACCCTTGTAAGAGTTTTCATACAATAACATCTACCATTCCACCATTGGTATAGCACCATTCAAATCCTTATATAGGTGACCCTACACATCACCACTTTATTCGACTGATCTAGGGGAGTCAGCACTCATGGACCCAGAGTTAGTGTGACCTACTATAAATAAAGATCCTATTATCTAGAAGCATATAGAGACCTCCTAGATACATCATAAGTCTTATATAGACTAATGAAATAGGTCTCTAGAGTTCTAGGGTTAGACCATGTGTTTCTGAAGATTTCAACTTGATGTGGATTGAGAATATTTGGTTTGGGTGGAAATATATCTCCACGATTCATTAGCCCTTTCTAGATATTGCATAGAGTTGGTGTGGTGGTGTACCACTTAGTTCTACTTCCATAGTTAGTCTGGGCACATGACATATTCTATATGTCATAGATAAGGAGGTACACGCATGACACATTTTATGTTATTTATTGGTGCCATATGTACATTGAGGACGGAGATACCTTTGAAGAGTACCCAATGGTGATCGAGGATCTAGAGGAGAAGATCCTCCATGGGGGAGTGGTTCCCCTAGTACGTGTCCTGTGGAAGCATGAGAATCTCCAGGAGTTCACTTATGGGAGGGAGACCTAGATGCAAGGCCAATACCCGCATCTTTTTTAGTAGTATTTTTCACTTTTACGGATGAATATCTCTAAGGTGGGGAGAATTTAACGCCTCTATTTTTTCCATGTAAATATTGGAAATATTTCATGTAATATTTTCAGTTCTAGGAGATAAGACAATGAAAGATTTTGTGGCTCAGTGATCTCAGTCTTGATATTTGAAAAATATTAAATATATTAATATCACATGAATAAATTTTTTTCTAAAAATTTTGTGTAAATACTAAATAGTGTATTGTATCAGAAATATGAGGCCACCATTGAGTTTATAGAATGAGTTTTACCATATTCATGGAATAATATTTGTCGACATCGGGTGTATGCAATAAATTTGTCACCAGTTTAGGGATCAATAAGATATTCCATAATCTCTCCACTGATTTTAGGTTCATAGTATTGATGCTTGTATGAGTATACTTCAATAGTATTATCACTAAAGTCTTCATATGTATGAGGACTCCGTTTTAGATTGAAAGACTAAGGAATGGTTGGAGGAGGTGTAGATTTTATTTAGTTTGATATATTCAAAAAAATTCACTAGGTTTTATTTTTTGTGATGATTATTCATAGGGAAACTCAACAGTGGTGGTTCTAGAAGCTTAGGGATTGATATTAGTTAGTTATTATGTGGGAGAAGTTTCATGATCAATTACACACTTCTACAAAAATGGGTTTTATCAGCGCTAAAAATGGCCTTTAACATCACTAAAAAAGAACTGTAAAGAAAAGCGTTGATAACGGGGGGTCTCCTTTATCAGCGCTTTTTTATTGCTGATAAAGGTAGACTATATCAGTGCTAAAAAATCAATGATAAATGGATTATTTATCAACTCCTTTTTAGCACTAATAAAGGCTCCCTTTATCAGTTCTAAAAAAGCACTGATAAATTCCCTTCCTGCTTTAATATATAATTCTACAACAGCACATCCAAACAAGATCTGCAAGAAAATCAGCATATCAACAATTATACCAATAAAAAATTAACACCTGATTCATAAGGTAATTTCAGCAAGTATACCCATACAACAAGTATACCCATGCACCATTAACACATAATTCATAAGTTAATTAAATACATAGAGAATTCAATTCAGAATTCAAGGGGTTGGGGGTTGTTCATGGGTTTGGGGTGGGTGTCCAAGGGGGTAGGGGGTGTTCAGGGGGTGGGGATGTCTAGGGGGTGGGGTGTCTGGGGGTATGGGGGTTTCAAGGGTGGTAGGTTGTCCAAGGGGGGTGGGGTGGTGTCTAGGGGTGGTGGGGGCTATCCATGGGGGTGGGGTTGTCCAGGGGGTGGGGTGTCTAGGTGGTGGGGTGGTGTCGAGGAGGGTGGGGGAATCTAGGGGTGGGGTTCCATCCCGAGGGGTGTCTGGGGGGGTTGTCCAGGGTTTTGGGGGGAGGGGCCATCCATGGGGGTGTCCAGGGGTGGGGTGATGTCCTATGTGTTGGGGGGGGGGCTTTCTAGGGGGTGGGGGTGTCCAGGGGGTGGGGTGGTGTCCAGGGGGTTGGGGTCCAGGGGGTTGGTGGGGCTATCCAAGTGGGGTGGGGTGGTGTCTAGGGGGTGGTGGTGGTTGTCCAAGGGGTTGGGGATGTCCAAGTGGTGGGGTGGTGTCTAGGAGGGGTGGGGGTGTCATCCAGGGGGTTGGTGGGTGTTCAGGGGGTGGGGGTGTTCAGGGGGGTGGGGGCTGTCCATGGGGGTGTCCAGCGGGTGGGGTGCTATACAGTGGGTTGGGGGGCTTTCTAGGGGGTGGGGTGTCCAGAGTGGTGGTGGTGTACAGGGGGTGGGGTGGTGTCTAAGGGGGTGGGGTAGGGCTGTCTAAGGGGGGTGGGGTGGTGTCTAGGGGGTGGGGTGGTTGTCAGAGGGGGTGGGGTGTCTAGGGGTTGGGGTCCAGGAGGTGGGATGGTGTCTAGGAGGGGTGGGGGTTCCATCCAGGGGTTTGGTGGATGTCTAGGGGGTGGAGTGTCCAGGGGTGGGGGGATGTCCATGGTGGTGTCTAGGGGGTGGGTTGGTGTCCAGTGGGTTGGGAGGCTTTCCAGGGGGTGGGGGTGTCCATAGGGGTGGGGGTTTCCAGGGGGTGGGGGGTTGTCCATGGTGGTGTCCAGGGGTGGGTTGGTGTCCAGGGGGTTGGGGGCCTTTCCAGTGGGTGGGGGTGTCCAGAGGGGTGGGGGTGTCCAGGGGTGGCGTGGTGTCCAGTTGGTGGGGGTGGTCTAGGGGGTTGGTGGGGCTGTCCAAGGGGGGTGGGGTGGTGTCCAAGGGTGGGTGTGGTTGTCCAAGGGGGTGGGGGTGTACAGTGGTGGGGTGGTGTCTACGAGGGGTGGGGGTGTCGTCCAGGGGTCGGCGGCTGTCCAGGGGGTGGGGGTGTCCAGGGGGTGGGGAGGTGTCCAGGGGTTGGCGGGGCTTTCCAGGGGGTGGGGGTGTCTAGAGGGGTGTGGGTGTCTAGTGTGTGGGGTGGTGTCCAGTGGGGTCTAGGGGGTTGGTGGGGCTATCCAAGGAGGGTGGGGTGGTGTCTATGGGGTTTGGGGTGGCTTTCCATGGGGTGGGGGTGTCCAGGGGTGGGGGGTCCAGGTGGTGGGGTGGTGTAGTAGATGGGTGGGGCATCCAGGGGGTGTGGGTGTCCAGGGGGTTAGGGGTGTCCAGGGCGTTCGGGCGTC
The DNA here is from genome assembly GCA_963277665.1 of Viscum album. Taxonomy (NCBI): domain Eukaryota; kingdom Viridiplantae; phylum Streptophyta; class Magnoliopsida; order Santalales; family Viscaceae; genus Viscum; species Viscum album. The sequence continues at coordinate 847,636,050 of OY728160.1, read as the reverse complement.
CAGGGGTTTGGGGGTGTCCATTTTAAACAAAAGAGAGACACTTTGAGTTATACTAGCCACAATGTGCCTCATATTTAGGAGGAGTAGAATTTTACATGTCACAAATGATCCATGGATTGTTCCCCTAAAGTATCAACACAATTAGAATGCGTTTGGTCAGATTTTTGTATGTCAGTTGTTTTTTTTTCACTTAGAATTATGTCCATTTTAATAAAAAGAAGAGACTTTGAGTGATATCGGCCACATCGTGCCTCATATTGAGGCGTGATCGACTTTTACACGTCCCAAATGACCCATGGATCATTCCCCTAAAGTATCAACACAATCTGAATACCTTTGGTCAAATTATCGTACGTCAGTTTTTGTTTTCCCTTAAAATTCTGTCCATTTTAAACAAAAGATACACTTTGTGTGATACCGGACACACTGTGCCTTGAATTGAGGCCGGTTTGACTCATACACATCAATAATTACCCATGGATCATTCCCCTAAAGTATCAACACAATTCGAATGCATTTTCTCAGATTTCTGTATGCCAGTTTTTGTTTTCACTTAAAATTCGCTCCATTTTAAACAAAAGAGAGACTTTGTGTGATACCACCCACACCATGACTCAGATTGAGGCAGGGTTGACTCTTACACATCAAAAATTACCCAAGGATCATTCCCCTAATGTATCAACACAATCCAAATGTGTTTGGTCAGATTTCCATACGTTAGCTGTTGTTTTCACTTAAAATTCTGTCCATTTTAACCAAAATAGAGACACTTTGAGTGATAATGGCCACACCATGCCTCAGATTGAGGCGGGGTTGACTCATACACATCACAAATGACCCATGTATCGTTCCCCTAAAGTATCAACAAAATATTAATGTGTTTGGTCATATTTCCATACGTCAGTTGTTGTTTTCACTTAAAATTCTGTCCATTTAAAACAAAAGTGAGACACTTTGAGTGATATTGGCCACACCATGACTCAGATTGAGGCGAGGTTGACTTTTACACATCATAAATGAACCATGGATCGTTACAATAATGTATCAACACAATCCGAATGTGTTTGGTCAGATTTCTGAATGTTAGTTGTTGTTTTCACTTAAAATTCTGTCCATTTTAAACAAAGGAGAGACTTTGAGTGATACCGGCCACACGGTGCCTCGGATTGAGTCGGGGTTGACTTTTACATTTCAAAAATGTCCAATGTAAAATTTCCCAAAATTATCAATACAATTCGAATTCATTTGGTCAGATTTTCGTACATTAATTGTTGTTTTCCTTTAAAATTATGTCCATTTTAAACAAAAGAGAGACACTTTGAGTGATACCAACCACATCATGTCTTAGATTGAGGCATGATTGACTATTACACATCAAAATTGACTCACGTATTGTTACTATAAAGTATAAACACAATAAGAATGTGTTTGTTTGGATTTTCTTACGTCAGTTGTTGTTTTCACTTAAAATTCTATCCATTTTAAACAAAAGAGATACTTTGAGTGATACTGGCCACACTGTGCCTCGGATTGAGCTGGGGTTGATGCGTACACATCAAAAATGACCCATGGATCATTCCCCTAAAGTATCAACACAATATGAATGCGTTTTTTATGATTTCCGTATGTTATTTGTTGTTTTCACATAAAATTTTGTCCCTTTTAAACAAATGAGAGACACTTTGGGTGATACTGGCCACACTGGGCCTCGGATTGAGTCAGGGTTGACTCATACACATCACAAATGATCCACAGATAGTTCTACTAAATTATCAACACAATATTAATGTGTTTTTTTTGATTTGAATGTATTTTGTATATTTTACTGGTTTTTTATATCCAAATCCCAAAGAAAAGTGGTTCATCATTTAGGCATGTTACTGGTGCTTTTCATCTGTTAAAATGGTCAAATGACTCATTGGAAAAAGGATGTTTTATTTAATAACAATTACAATCTTCCTACAAACATTTATATACAACAATGTTTCATCTTTTGATCCCCTTAACCCCTCTAAAAAATGACCCCCAATTGTACACGTCCCAAACTCATATCTTCATGCTATTTGTGTACAATCTTCCATCAGGTATGCATCCCACTTGTTTCTGAACAAATCTATATAATCTTGTGAGTATGAGGCTTTTTGATAGTCATAGTAGTACTGAAAAATATATAAATAAATAATTTATAAATAATTTAAATTAGATGGTAGTTGTTTTTGAAAATACCTCCTTAGGGATGCTAGTTTATTGATGAAAAATGATCTCTTTCATAAATTTACAAACATAATAACCGAAATCATTATCGTTTGTTTATTTTGGACACTGAAAAAAAATGATCATTAGGATAATAAGTAACTTGTGTTGATATGTGTTTGGATATTGAAATTTTATTATATATACCCTGATATTTATACAGACGTAGTACTTACTCACCTCCTTATGCTTATCCCTTGTCCTTATTCATTTTTTATACGATAATGATACATTACCCTATCATAACAAAATCCTATGTAAAAGTTAATATAAATTATATTACTTGATGTTTAGATTTAAAACTCAGGATGTAGTGCCTTACAGATTCACAAACTCCATCATGTGTAGTCGGTTTGTTGGATATCATTGCATTGAATCCATAAAATAAATCTTTAGAGTATCCAAGTTCACCTCAATTAACAGCCAATGTTTCCTAAAAACACAAAACAGAATAAGTAATAAAAGAAATGAAAATATAATTGATATGCCTTAATCGTAGAGTTTTACCCCTGCATGGTTGGTGTTAGGAAGAGTATGTCATCCATAATCTTTCTTTCAAATGTTTTCAACAAGAAGTTCACTATTTCAAACTTTTTTGATGGCTCTAATTTCGTTAGTTGTATTGGCGTGGTATGAGGACTAACGAGTCCGAATTTTGGATCATGGGAAAATCCTTTCAACTTTTTTTCATATATACGTTAGTTGATAATATAAAATTCATTTAGTCATAATTTTCACATTATATCAAATTTAAAAAATCAATTCATGAAAACATACCTCATATATAAATTTACAACTATGACGCCTATGTAACTGTATTCAAGGATCTCATTTGCATTTTTAACAGCAACGAAATCTTGAATTTACTCTCGATATGTATTCTTTTAAAAAACCACTATATGACTACTACCACCTGTTAGCTTCATATCCACATGAGTCTTCAATACTAGTAAATGTGGATAGAGAATAGGTGGTGTTATTGTGCTTTCAATAGCTCTTTGGGATCGGTTGTTCGATCCTTTTGATGCTTTTGAGCTGACGTTTCTTTTCACCCCTTCCCTTTCTCCGTCTATAATAACATTCATTGGTTCATACCCTTTTTTCATTAATTTTTTAAGGATTAGCTTGAAAAAATTGAAATAAATACCTTTTTGTCCACATGTACTCTTAAAAGTTTCGACAGCCATGTAATGAATGTACCAATAGCCTTTTCGATCATATGAATATCATTGTCATAAAGTGGAATAGGTAGCTCTGCATTTGGATCATGAGCTACAGTAATTGTCACTTTCAGATGATCTTTCGGAAGTAGTCTATTATGCACATTGTCCTCTGGGATGTTGAACGTCTTAATCCTCGCTACAAGGTGATAGGTGGGTGTTGACTGATATAAATCACAGTCATTATCACACTGTAGAAGATATGTACAGGAAAAGTATCAGTGTTTGTCTAGTTCACATTTCGAGGGAATAATTTTTAGAATATTGATTACTACATCTAAGAAAGTTCTTTGAGGGGAATGTCTCACCTCAAAACTGTGGGGTTGGGGTGGGATCTTCATGCACTGTTTTTTCCTGAGTTGTGTCTTCTCCTTGCTTTCCACCCATAAAAGTTTCTAGCAACTCTCCCTTCCTTTGAAATCGTTCTTTGAGAGTTTCTAGCCTTTTTCTCATTTGTTTCATTTTTTCATCTCTATCATCTGTTTTTTTCTCATAATATACTTGGGGTGTCACCCCAGACCCTGCACCTCTGACACGCCCGTATTGTTCTGGCGGCTTCAAAGCTATTGATAATAGGTCTCCATCCGCTACAGGAGTACCTGATTCCTATGACTATCGAATATAGGAAAATAACTAGTTATATTTATTTAATATCAATTTAAAACAAATCTTTTTATAATGTCATACTTATACATATTTCCCACTCTTTTTGTGTGTTTTTATCTACTATATTCCCTTCATTATTCACACGTGTCTCCTTCCATAGTACATGATGTGGGATGGAAGTGTCTTTGGTTTTAGACTCATCAATCTACATATAAATATTAAAAGATAATTAAGATTTTGTTTCTTGGAACCTAACAATGTTATTGTAAATTTAAAATATATACCATTTACTTTTCTAGTGAAGCATACCCCATCCTTGATTTACGATAGGGGTATGTTGGTTTTGATGCACATTCCTTATTTTTAGTACTGACTTTCTGTTTCATAAATGAAATATTGACAATCAAAGTGATGAGTATATGAATCCTCAAACAATGTATTATCAGCCACAATGTACCTGAAACTTCTCATCCCCATGATGGCCAATAAATTCATCCCATTATTTTTGGGATATCAGGTGAGCATAGACAAGGGGTGGGTGCAGGTTTATTTTAACTTTGGAATATTTCAGATGATATTTGGTTAAAATAGTGAGAAAACCTCGATGAAACCTTCTTGTAAGCTTTAGTATATAATTCTTGTGTGAATAATCTACTTTAAATGTACTCTGCAAGAGGTTGAGAAGAGTAAGACACTGTTACATTATTTTATTTTCCATTAAATTAAATAAATAATATCATAATGTTACCGTAATTTTTCCCAGATCGCAGCCTTTATCCCAAAAACAAATTGGTGCCATGAATCTATGTCAATCAGCATGCATTACAGATTGAAAATTCCAATGTAACTACTAAACATAACCTTTTTGGGATTCAAATGTTGGCCTCGTGCATTCCATCTGACATCAAATTTGATGCCTTTTCTTTTCACCTTAAGAACATTGGCTAACTCTGTCAAACTACAATGCACCTGTGTTTTCTGCGACGTTGGTCCTTCATCCATGACCACTTCATCGATATCAACATCATCTATATGTTCATCTGAAATGATAGCAACGCTATGTGCTGATGGTTTTTGGATCTCAACACTAGGAGAAGCAATAGGTTCTGAAACTTGTTGTTGTTTTGCACTGTGAGCAGTCACAGCAGCAGTAACAACAACAGCTTGAGAGACTTGTTCATCGTCGAGGTTAGGATCACCAGAACGTATAGAAGTCATTATCTACAAAAGTGGTTGAACAGTTAATTTAGATTACATAAATTCAGTAATGATAAGATAATCACATGCGATAACAAAATATATATTACAAACAAAATATAACCTATTTATTAAACTCTCTTGCTTTTTTTCAAAGGCTGAATGGATTTGATGCCTCAATAGATTATCCAAATGCCTTAATTGTAGTCTCCTATAACATATAAAACATCATCTACATTGGGACCGCTATGAAATGATTGCGACATACCACTAAAAAGATCTTCCTCAACTGAATTTTCATCGGACCCTTCAGTAGTTTTGGACGATAAGAGAACAATCAACCAATTTCTATTTGCAGGATCTAGAACATAAAATACTTGTACCCCTTGTGATTCCATTATAAACTATTGGTCTTTGTACCCTTATTTACTAAAATCAACTTTCACAAATCCCAATTCATCTATTTTAACACCACTATTGTTATCAACCCATTTTCATTGAAAAATCCGCAATTGGAAGGTCGTATAGTCCAACTCCCATATTTGTTTGATAATGTCAAAGTATGACATATTTGAATAAATTGGATTTCTATCCTCACTACCAGAAAAATGCATCGCTTCAGCCACAAGTGTAACTCCAATATTTTGTATGGTACTATCTTCATCATGTTCATCTGTATAGAATGTATAACCATTAATTACATAACCATTTTAAGATAATACATACACACTTGGTCCGGAGGCTAGCCATCAAAGTTGTTCTGAAATTGAATTCAGATTTCCATCAAAATCCTTAAATATATGGTCCCAAAACCATCCTATAAACTGGTGATTATGTGTATTTGATATCAATTTTTTAGCCCTTGATGGATTCAACTTCCTAAGAATTTATTTGTGGGTTTCAATATAAGGATAAACCTCCCAACTGTTACACAAAACATAAAGTTGGTCCTGCTCCCGATCTGTAATATTGACTGTCACAACATTTCTTCCATAAATTCCCTCACCCTCAATGCGTCCAGTGTGACGAGATTTCCGGAGACCAATTATTTCCACATCAGATAGGTATTCGGTATATAATTAAATGGCTTCCTCAATAATATATTACTCCACTATATAACCTTCTAACTCACTTAGATTTTTGACATACCCTTTCAAAATATTCATATATCATTCAACGGGGTACATCCATCTATAGTGCATAAGTCCACAAAGTCAAATCCCTCCCACCAAGTGAAGCATAAAATGAACCATCATATCAAATAATATTGGCAGGAAGAACATTTCTAATTCACATAATATGATGACAATTTCTCTTTCCATAGTTGGAAATTTCACCGGGTCTAAAACTTTTCTACATATATCTTTGAAAAATAAACAAATTTTGGTTAACGTATGATGAAAATTCTTGGGAAAAATGCAACATAAATATATAGGAATTAAATCTTGCATCAAAACATGGTAGTCATGTGATTTCAAACCTTTTAAGTTCTAATCAATCATTGACACAATGTTCTTGATATTTGATGAATACCCTTATGTAACCTTTACATCATTTAAGAGGTTGAAAAATTGATATCTCTCCTCCCTAGAAAGAGTGTATGTAGCTAGAGGAAGAAACATTTGATTTTCACCCTTCACAGGAGCCAACTCTTTTCGTATTCCCATGTCAGCTGGAGGAAGAAACATTTGATTTTCACCCTTCATAGGAGCCAACTCTTTTCGTATTCCCATGTCAACCTTGTCCAACCTTGCCTTAATTCCATCCTTGTTTTCATGGCTTTTCAGCAACATTATGATAACACTTTAACATACATTTTTTTTCCACATGCATCACATCAAGAAAATGTCTGACGTACAAACAACTCCAGTATAATAATTCAAAAAAAACTGATCTCTTTCTCAAACTAATTTTCATAAGGTTTTTCGAAAATGGTTTACCAAAAACAGTGTTCACATATTTTACTTTCTCAAATAGCTGATCACATATTAGTGGAGTTGGTTTTGTTCGTTATTCGGAACTACCATTAAAGGATGTCATACAATATCGGTACATATGCCGATGAGGTATAAATCTATGATGTCCTAGAAACACACTTTTTGATGAATGTTTCAACCTAATTTATTTTCTATCTTCTTCGCACACAGTAAACCCTTGATTTCCTTTAATTCTATATCCTGAAAAATTTCCATAAGTAGGTAAATCATTTATCGTCTCATATAATATCTCTCTCAACGTGAAGTATTCACTTTTATAAGCATCATACAACATAACACTAGAATCCCACAATAACTTCAAATCCTCGATCAAAGGAGAAAAATAAAAATCAATATCATTACCTGGTTGTTTTGGTCCTGATATAAGCATAGATAACATGATGAATTTCTGCTTCAGGCATAACCAGGGTGGAAAGTTATAATTTACCAACATAACAGGCCATGTACTATGACCGCTAGTATTAAAACCAAAAGGATTCACTCCATATCTAGATAACACAAGATGAAGATTTCTCGGCTCTTTTCCAAATTCAGGATACTCATGATCAATTATCTTCCACTGAGGAGAGTCAGTCGGGTGATGTAATTTTCTATCTTTATTTCTTTTATCTGCATGCCGCGACAATTGTCTTGTAGTTTTTTCACTTCCATATAGACGCCTAAACCTTGGAACGATTGGAAATTACCATACAACTTTCATAGGACTGGATTCATCTTTCTTGTATCAAGAATCAGTACACTTTGGGCATTCTGTAAGTGATTTGTTCTCCTTAAGAATCATTATATAGTCTTTCGAGCAGACATGTATTCTTTCAGAAAACATACCCATCGAGCATAGCATTCTTTTAGTTTCATATGTCCGGTTTGGGAGCACATTATCTTCTGAGAGCATGTCAATCAAGAGAGCAAGTAGTTTCATAAAACTAACATCACCCCATCTATTTCCTTCATTCAATTAATACAACTTTAGTACAGCTGACGATGCTATATATTTAGTGCAACCAGCATACAATGTCATCTTTGCACATCTCTTTAACTTATCAAACAATTTTGGGCAATCACATAGATCATATTCAATCGTCCTTGTCATTTCCTCAATATGATCTTCCTCATCATTAAAATATGTAATCACATCCTCTATACGATCTTCTTCATTATCCATATTTGTATTCATATCTAATGATCCATAAAACACATTTTTATCATAGCCAGTAGCTAAATTCTCTTTTTCTCTGTATTTATTCCAACATTAATAACTCTGATCTATTCCGTGACATATCAAATGTTCTTCCAACACCTCCGGATTAATTATTCTAGAATAAAAATAATGAAAACACTGACTAAGGATTTGATAATAATCCTTTGCGTGATCCTTTGCGAACTTGATGAACTCTTTCACTCAGTTCTTATACTCTATTGCCAAATGATTAGCTTCCATCCAATATTTATCCATATCCATCCTATTCGAATCTCAAATATTAGTATTTATGACTCAAATACAAAAAAAAATACTTCCAAATACAGTAGAACAGAACTACTTATAAAAATAGCGATTAATAGAGCCTAATAATTTCCAATAAAGATTTGGAAATCAAAAGAACCAGGATAGACCCCCCGTCAAAATCAACACACTTTCCAACCCCCTTACCAGTAGTTCTATAACCCACCACCCTTGCAGAAAAAAATTAAACATCCTTTTAACCACCCCTACCTACCACCTCATTCATAATAAAATAATCACATTAAACAGTCCAAAACTAGTGACCAAACTCAAATAAAATGAAAACAACGATACAATTTTGATGAGAAAACTAATATAGTGGATAAATTTCAAAACACAAAGGGGTTCTCAGGGGAAACAAATAACCTAGGTTTATCCAAAATTACAATGGAATATCATAGGTTTTGTTACCCAAATTAACATAAGAAATAGAAAATGAAGGCTAGTGAACATAAATTATATCGTGAACAAATAAAGAATATGCAATAACTATCCCTCTTTTACATGGGGCTCTACCAACACCTACCATATACCTAGAAAATAATTGAAAATATTATGAAAAATAGTTTCTTGTGCCTATTTCTAATAGTACTACAAGAAAATTATAACGAACATAGATCGTACCTCCAAACACTCTGGGAGCCTCCTAGTAAAAAGACTCTAATGACAACATCTATCTGAGATTCTAACCACTAAGTTCCCAATATAGGAGTGGTCTACTTAGGGGTAGTATTAGTAGAATCAAACCAAAGTTTCATCCACCTCATGCTACTCCCCAATCTCCTCCATCACTTTAGTGTTGTACAAACCTCATTTCTCCAGTTTCTTCCTCTACCTAGGCTATTCGTCGACTGCCTCTCTGACTGTAGCATGAATGTTAAGAAAATGCAATGTGATATGTCTATACCCATCAAAATCATATTAATTTCCTTGGATTAATGGTCTATCCTTAAGGTACCCATGAATGACAGTGCCTCTTGAGATGAGACTTGTATCACACACCTACTATGGGTGGGTGCTGCTAACCCTACATCCTAGAATATCACTACCTTATAAGATTGTGATATCAACTCAAACCATATGCATAATCATAAAACACTAATATATCCATCCAAAGCATAGTATTACATGTTGAATTCCCCGAAAAACTAGAGGTCAGTCTATGAATTGATCAACACAAATTAATGGATTTAATAAAAAGATCTGAACTACAATCCAACTAAATGAAAGACATTTACAATCTCTTGAGAATAAATTCATCCCCCATCACGTAATCGGGTTCTCCATAGTGTAGGTGTACTTAACCAAAATCACTTGGTCTGACACACCAAGCGTAGTTCTTTACTAGAGTATTCTCCATTCAAAATAACAATCTTGATACTCATAATAGGTATCAGGGAAGAATAATTATCTACCCAATGAAGTGCATTGTGTCTCCTCATTTTCAAGAAAAAACCTTCTAGACTAGCACCTAGGAACAAATGGTCAAAGAGGTTCACTAATTTGACACCACCCTTAAATTATCCTTGACATAAAAGAAAGATGTTTGGAATTTACCATTGATTAAAGTCAATAAATATCCCCTAATCCAAAAATGAATTAACCACCCAAATAAAACTACTCACATGTTCATACCACTATCTAAACCCAAAGACATTTTCCAAAGAATACCATTCACCTTTCCATGGATGTGATACTCCGATCTCCTCATCTTCTATGGCCCTAGTGCATGAAGACTGAAGGCCACTCCATTAATATTGGTTTAATAATAAATGAACCTAAATGCATTATAGGCTCTACTATGAACCATCTCAAGGAGAGATTAAATTTAGAACACTATAACTTCACAATGAAACTCATCATCTCTGGTATATGGGTTGATGCATAAACCATATACTTACCAAGAGTTAACCATAAGTCTCCCTTATGAAGCATTCCGTAATCACTCAACATTCATAGGGAAGAAAATTATTCATCTTGCACATGTCACATACAACCATACTCACCAACTAAGGGAAATATAACTTAACATCCACAGGGTTGGATACACTTTCTATATTTGATGGGTCCTAATCACTATTATAAATAGATCCTTCCCCATAAACACAATCACCAGCACATCATAACACCCACAAAGTGTAACCAATTAATAATGAGGCAGGTATTATCAAAACTCTTCTTTTTTAGGAAGGGGTTTACAAAAAGGCCAATTTCCCCAGTATAGATAAACCCACTCCACCATAAGGATGAGGAAAAACACTCAACATTAATAGAATATTAATGTATAACAAGGTCTAGCTTGAGGTTTCATGAGAATATCAAACCCTCATATATATGAGACTTGGTGAAAAATAATTTCTAGTTACAAACATCATAAGGACCCATGGAGAATCATAAAAAAGTCATAATTTAGTTCAAATAATCTACTAACCAAGTATAAGAATCCACTATGTGTGTTATTCCATGACATAGATTGTTAGAACTCTATGTTAGTTAGCATCTAATCCAAGGGTGTTGATCATGGGGAAGAATCCAAACATCACCCTAATGAAAACTACTCCCACAAAACCTATCCACAAAATATAAACCTAAAAGGAGAAGTGGGAGACATACCTAGAGTAGATCATACCCGCGATGGAGTGAGAGAAGAAGCATTGAGCGGTCAGGGATCCTTCTGTGCTATGTTGGGTGGGGAAGGTGCGACTGTGATGGGGAGGTTCACGAGAGGAGCCGCCACCGTTGAGAAATAGAGTAGGGTTTACGGGGAGTCCAACGGAGAGGAGGAAGTAGGGCATGTAGGGAGGAGGATCCACGGAAGGGGTTATTGGGAGAGGAGAAAGAGTAGGGAAAGCTGCGGAGCTCCGACAAAGAGAAGATCGCTGGGGGAGGGGATTTTTCACAGGGGTACAACACGGCGAGGGCTTGAGGTCTCGATAAATAGTGGATATTATGCACCACATTTTATAAAATATGAGACTATGGTTTTCTCAGTGCTTATTTCGCGCTTATAAAGCATACTCTATATAAGTTCTAATAAAGAATGCCTTTATCAGTGCTAAAATTTTAGCACTCATAAAGGGTTCCTCTATCAGTGCTTTTTTATTTGCGCTGATAAAAGGAGGCTCTTCCCTTGCCCATTTTTGTAGTAGTGACAGGTCAATTATCTTTCATTGGCCATGAATGTGGCCCATTGTATAAGATTATTACTCTCCACAATGGGAATTATAGCATACAATATTTTAATATCCTATATAAGAACCTCTTCTGTTATGGTTCAGACTATCTCATAAATAAAGGGCCTAGGGTGAGTCATTTTGAAGAATCTTTATGTCTAAAGATCCAATTCCAAGTCACCCTATTCATATTTTAGACATATACAAATATGTTAAAAGGAAGAATTTATATATTCAGTTATAGTTAAGATTATATTTTCATGGAGAGGGGAGTATCTTGGACTCTCTTTAGAGTAGAGTTACGGACAAAAGTTCTCATTTTCCTTGCTCGAAGAAGATTCATATAGTAAAGAGTCAATTCCTACCTTCTTCATCTCGATACACTGGGATTAAAAGTTTCTAAATCCCTTAAAATTGATTGATAATTTTTTTTATGTATATGGGGGTCATAAAGATCCAAAAATTGAGTGGTTGACCTTCTTCGGTAGTTATCATGGAGTTGTAACCCCTCTTGAAGTTCAGTCATTAAAACACTATCCTCCAAGGTGGCACTAGCAACAATGTACGTCAGTTTACGATCTAAATATAGGTTATAAATAAATAATAGGATAATCCCATGATTCCTTTCTTCCTCTGAGACAAAAAGAAGAGCACGACTACGGAGGTGGTCTCCATCAGTGTGAAACCCCAAGTATTTTTAATAAGATATCAATTTTTTGGTTTATTAATCTTAATGATCATAAATTTAAATATATCCTTCAAATAATTATATATGTATAAAAAGGTGTTATATAATTAATTATATACTCATAATAAATTTTTATTATTATTGTGATTACTTTATCTCATAAGGGATGTTTTATTTGAAGGTTAAGTAAATTTATTTAACGTAATTTATTATATTTAACTGTTAAAAGAATGATTTAATTCTTCAATATGTTCTAAATGGATTTTCAGGTCAATTATAGAATTAAATATTGGTATATATTATTATGGTAAATAATTTCATCAATCTATGAAAAAAGGATATGGTTTTTTATTTGAAACCCAATTGGTTTTGTTTTAAATAAAATTAATTCCATATATTATACGGTTTTATTAAAATGTTAATTTTATAAATTTTAAAATTTTAATTTCATAAAAACTAATTTCATTTTTGGGTTCATTATAATAAAATTATCTAGGGAATATTTTTTAGGATTTTTTTAAAACTATTTTTTTTGTGAATAGTGAAAAATACAGTTTTTTCAAATATCATAACTCTTATAATATCATCATGATATAATAATGAATTAAAATTTTATAAAATCTATTTCTACACCAAATATGTATTTAATTAGTAAAATAAATCTTTTAAAACTATTATTTTGAATTTATAAGCCTACGTTTGACAATTTAAAATCTATATTATATTTTACTCTAATAAATAAATAATTTTGGTCATTTTCCTTTAATTAATTATTGACAACTTTATATTCAGTTTTTTCTCTATTTTGAAGAATTTTTTTTAACTATAAACCAATAAATTTTATTTCAATCAATATTATACATGATTTTGGTATAAATTCTCTTTTATGCTTAAAATATTTTTTTTTCTAAATATAGTTTTTAGTTTTTTATGTAAACTTATATTAATGTAATTTTTACCATTTATAAAATTTAAATGTTGTAAAACTTTTATAAAATTTATAATAAGAATGTTTAAATTTTATAATACGTTCCATTTCAATTTTTTCAAAAAAATATGTTAGCATGGAAAAAGTTACTCACCTCGATATTGGATAAAACAGTTAAAAGGGGGTTAAACTAAGGGACAAAGGTACAAATATCACAAAAAAACATTTATAAATTTTATTTTAGGAGTTTATTTACATCCTAAATTATTTTAAATTAAAAAGTTACTTATTTGGATCCACTTTAATTGAGTATGAGATTTATAATATATCAATAAAATAAGTATTTACAAGAGTTTAACTCCTCTCACTTATAAAAAGAGATGTTCACCACCTCACTTATCCGTGCACTTTGAGAACCTTTTATAAACTATGACCAGAAAAATACACCATTAATCATCCCTACCACATCCTATAGGTTTAAAGTTTCCCAAAATATTAATCTAATAAGTATTAAGGATAAGTTTATGGTATAGGTAATTGTCTGGACATGGTTTTTTCACGTTTATTTCTTCTTCGGTGTCCAAAAAATATATTATATCCACAAAAATATAATGAAATTAATATAAATTACTATAATTAAATATTATTATGTTCATATAATAACTAGTATCTACCCTCCTCCCATCCATTGGAAAATGAAAATGTCACATGTGTTACGTGTAGAATACAACCTTCATGAAAAACGTATTTCATTTTTCATCATCACCTTAAATGAATAGTTCTGAAAATATATTGAATGAGTAAATATAATATTTATAATAATAATATTTTTCTATAAATATAATTTTCCCATTCAATTAATATCAATAATAATACATTTTCATCATAAAATTTAACCATCTAAAAGGAACATACCGAGACACTTCATGATTAATAACTTCTTAAAATTATATTTAATTTATAAATTTAATCTAACTATTCTTGGATTTTTATATCAAATTAAAAAATTAAACCATTAATATTCTATCAATGTTATTTTATTATTAAAAAAAACATATTCTGACTAATTCAATCATTATAACAAGTTCTTATTTCAGTCAGTTTTTCACCTACATGGGAAATGTTATAATGTTTCTCTCATGAATAAATAAGAAAACTTAAGTTATGGTAATAATATATAATAATTATGAATTTAATATTTTTTATTAATTATATAGTAGAAATATTAAAAATTATATTTATATATAAAGTTAATTCTTCTATTAATGTGATAATCACAGAAAAATGGAATGTGTAACCATTCCTTAAAATATATCAATATAAGTTCCATGAAATGACTATGAGAATAAAAAATATACAATTTTTTTTTAACATATAGTTAAAATTATAGGGTTTATAACCAATGAACAAGACTCGAGGATTGGAACCACCAAACCAGATCATGTAATAGAAACAGAACAATTAACCCTGAAATGTAAATTTTACCAATAAAAAATTAAATTATGGGTATAAAGGACTGGTAAATGGATGGTATAAATTAAACAATATATGAATAAGTTTATTATTCATATTAATAATAAAAATAAATTTATTATAAAGTAATGTTATAGTGTACCTGACCAAGAATATGTTTATGCTAACGAGATTCTTAACTCAATCTCCTTTCATTGGGTTATATAACTTATTCATTAACTATTTTTTCTAAGATTTTGTTTGTTATAAAAATTTATTATTTTACATTTTATTTCAACTTTATTACGTAAATTTAAATTATTTTTCTCATAATCACTTTATTGGTCAATTCTTACTTCAAATGTTACGATCTTGGTAAGACTTTCTTTTCTAAATTTTCATTAATCGATATATGTTATATATTCACAAATTGTATTATTATATGTAGTGTGTATATAGCTCATAAATTTGTTTTATAATTATTTACATACATTTAAAAGTATTTATTATATTAAAGGTAGGATAAAAATGATCTTCCTAACTTTTATATTGCATCAACATGGGGGGTTTGGTCCCTCACAGGCCCACTTATAGTTGTGGGTTCTCTTTGGAGGGTTCATTACTTGTATATGTTTCTCATAAATGGGGTTATATTGATAGGAAAAATTCACCATTCAAGGTACAGGATGACGGCCAAATCTAGCAGTGAACAAGCTACAAGGCAGGTACAACTAGATTTTGGTGATGAAATATATTGATGTTGGGTGGGAATCGAGGTATAGGATAGACATCGATAATATGGTGGGATCAATATATAGGAAGACACGGGATGGTCAGATCGAGTTTCTGTGATTGGAATTAATGGATATTGGTGGGATTCCATAACACCAGAGGGACTGAATTGTGATGACAAGATTGACTATTCGACTCAAGTAGGGTGTGGCTAACAGTGGTGACAAGGCTGTAAAACATAGGATGGTCTATGATTCCCTATGAGACAAGACACAAGTGTAGAGTTTAATTATTTATGAGTCAATCGATCAAACTACATGTCTCTTTGAGAAAATATGGATTCCACTATAGTAATGTTATCTAGTTGGAAGGTGGTGGCTAGGCTCTAGGTAGAATAATAGAGGGGCTCGTGCACCATTCATTGAAAAAAGGTTGCTTATGGTCCAGATATTTTTTCCCTATGGGCCATCAATATGGGTCTCTAAAAGGGCCATGTAATGTTATTGAGCCACTAGGCCTTGAAGGCTAATAAAATGAAATAAATAGTTCTAATGTATGGTATCCAATCCTAGGTGGATGAATCTTGACCCAATGGGGTTCTTAGTATAACGACCCATACTTTACATACATTGTTAATACTTCAAAATTGAAGCACACTTATTACAACATATGACAAAACCACAAAGGACCGTATAGGTATAGTGTCTTTAGAAACTGGGAAACATAAACAACTGGTTCATAAATCTTCTACAGTGTCTCCCATTTATTTCATCATATCTAGGGTCCCTTTTATCATATTCTACTTAATATCCATCTTCCTGACCTGGGGAAAAGAAAACATAAAAGGGTGAGCTCAAATGCTCAGCAAGGGCAAATAAAGGAAATAAAAATCATATCATATCTTTTTGAAAATCAAAACCTGCAAAATAGATCATAATATCTTAACATGGAATAAATCATAGAAGTGAAAATGAGATCCCCATAATCATAACATAAAACTTGAAACTTTGTGGCATGCACACATAATCATGGAAAATCATTTCTTGTTAGTCATGACTCATTGCCAAGACTATCTTAGTGGACAAAGTCCCTTTCTGAATCGAGTAACCCTCGTTTCAGTCCTGTTTCACTGAACCGGTATAACCTACCGTTCCAGCCCTGTCTATCTCATGAGATATAAAATCTGTACCCAATGCATTGGAGGGAGATATAGGTCCCACCCATCTTATAATGAATCCTTTCTTATGTGTGCCACATAATCATAAATCATACATCATTGCATAACCCATGTAATAAAAATGGGATTCTTAAACAACATGACATCATAAAACATTTCATATAAGATAAAGGAATTCATAAAAATGTTTCCATCACAACATAATCAAATCCATGTAATAATAGGGGTAAAAACAGAACCCATTTATTATCTTAGATGGAAAATAATTTTGATAAAATACTTGAACTCCATTCTTGAGGAAAATATCCTTTCTGCTTCAAAAACACTTTTCCTTTCTTAACATGTCGTACAATTATAAAATAAAATAATTTGATTAAAAATAAACTTGAAAACTTGTAAAGTAAGATTCTTGGAAATAATGTTTTAAAAATCCATTCATGCCTTATAAGTTAAAAAAAACATTCTTCGTACTTTTGTCGGAAAAGTCAAAAAGTACCTCGTATGAAAAAAACAACAAAAGATTCCTTTCATATTCTTTACTAAAAACTCACCGAAGGGTAAAATTGGATTTAAACTAGTGTAAGTGGATGGAAACAATATTACATATTGATGGAACATGGATGTGGATGATAAAATACACCCCAGTAAATACTTACGAATAAACAATCTCGGATAAAAATGAGATTGTGATATTTCCCTTACCTTAGGTCCGATTTGCTTTGTACGTGTCCGAAGATCCTGTATAATGGTTTAAATAATGTTATTGACTTATTCCAGAATCATACATATTGATATGATATCATATATGGTCATATTCTTAGCTTCTTGATAGTAATATTTCATTGTTACTTGTTACTCGGGTCTTTATTGCCTTTTGTTCTTATGCGTGTTTTGCCGAATACATTCTTATTCTTCTTTTAAGGCTATAGATACCTTATATCCAGAATGGTATTAGTGTAACATATATCATATTTATTCATTAAATTCATTTATATAATTACTACGTAATGATGATCATGTAGAACGAGTCGCATCACATCGTGGAGACGGTATTCCGTACGTACGCACGAGTGATGATATCGTTCCTATGATCGTGGAACTGTATTGGAGTATATATATATTATTTCAGTATCAATATTACTTTATAATAATCATAAGTAGTTACTCATTACACCATTATACCCATCCTTGTAAAGTGATGGTGGAAAATAGATTACACCACGGCGTGGAGACGGTATTCCGTACGTACGCACGCGCGGTGATTTCATTTTTCCGTAGGATGGATAGAAGGTGAATTAGGGTTGTTTAATATTTATAATAACATATCAGTATGTAAGTAATACTGATTTTATTACTTCATCATGAAACAACTAAAGAAGAAGAAGGTGAAGAAGAAAGAAATTGAAAAGAACGGTAATGGATATTACCTTTTCTTTGGAACGCTTCTTTGAATTCTTCACTTAGGGAACTAATATTGGTCTTTTAAGAAGACCAGTACCTCTAGGATTATTCTAGGGAAGTGGAGAGGAGAAAATGGCAGGGGTTGGCCGAGCTTGAGTGCTCAATTGGGTGTGAGGAGGAGGGGGAGGAGGTGCCCTTTTGTAAGGGAGGAGAGGGGCACCGTAGGAATATCTCAAAATATTATTTTATATTAAAGTCAAAATCGGTTTATAATGGTTCCAAAGGGTCTTATTTCTAAGCTAAAGTGGGGATGGGTCGCAATACTATCAACCAATAGGATTTAGACAAGTTTAGGGTATTATTTTAACCTTATCAATTAGATTTAACTCTAAGTTAATTAATTTAAATTTTACCGTGTCTTTTTGTTTTCTTTCACTATATGGTTAATACACTTACTATTACATGCCAAACGAATCCCAAATTGTTTATTATTAATATATATATCATTATCTAAGTTATTTGGCCGAACCTTAGATTTTTAGGAATAAAATAACAATTAATAATATAATATTTGATTTAAAAACTATTTTGTGTCAATTTTGACACTATTTGATATATGATTTTTGTGAAAGTAATAACAGAATTATATGTTCAAACCAAGTTGATTAAATCAACATTAATATATCATAGTAACCTATAAAATTAGTTTAATTCATAAAAAGTCTCAAATTACATTTATTTTGGTGTTTATAACATCAATTATGTCAATATTTCATTAATAAGATAATTACTGCATCATCATTGTGTCATAAATAAATTAAATTATTTAATGTCTAAAAATTACAAATAAAATACCATTATGTAGGAAATATTTTTAGATTTCTAATGAATATTTATAGTCCAATTTATCTTATGTATAACCCCATATTAAAAATGATTTACTTATTAAACTTTGATTTTAACTATTTTAACCCTTCTTTAAATAAATTAATAATAAATGTCCTAATCTAATCCAAGTGGGCCTAAATGGTCATATTTTATTCATAAGGTTGTTTTTGGTCGAATTACACTTGTCCAATAGAATTAGGACATGTGTTAGGGTAATAGTAATATCATATTTACCCTTAGTTACCCTATTTACTATTAACCGCGGTAAAAAAAGTAAAAAGTTACTATTCATCAAAAAATTATTTTCATCTCATTGAACCACATTTTAGTCCTTGATATTAACCGTGTCTCTCGGATTTTCGAAATTCCATTCACAGAAGCAGTAAAATTAAGTTTTATGCAAAATTCAGTTTTTAACCTACAACTTAGTGGTTTCACTATTCATCAAAAATTGAAAGTTTTCAGAAAAATACCAAAATTTCACCCTAGGCTAATTTCGATATTCTGAGTCCAAAAATGAAGTCCATTTTGAAAAATAAAATTTATAAAATTTCAAAAAGTGGTTATTACTATTCATAACGGCTAGTTTTAATAGCATATTGTTGTTTAGTGAAACTCGGTATTGCGTACGACGCAAGCTATCGAGGAAGGTCGTGATTGCGTGTAAAGCAAGCCAAGCAAGTGTTGTGTAGAAAAAGATTCCTTTGATAACATAAATGTCTCGGGTGTTACATTCTACCCCCCTTAAAAAGAATTTCGCCCTCGAAATTCGTCACTTTGTAACAAACAGATGAGGATACTTCTCCCTCATCATATCCTCAAGCTCCCATGTAGCTTCTTCAAGTTGGTGGTTCCTCCATAAAACTTTCACCAATCGAGTGGTCTTGTTTCGTAGGACTTTTTCGCTACGATCCAGAATCTCTATCGGCTGTTCTTCATAAGAAAGATCTTGCTCCAGCGGTACAACTTCTGAGCTGAGTACATGTGAGGGATCTGGTATGTACTTTCTCAGGAGAGATACATGGAACACATCGTGAACTTGAGAGAGATTCGGTGTAAGCGCCAATCGGTAAGCTACCTTCCCAACACGATCCAGTATTTCGAAATGACCGATATATCTAGGGCTCAACTTCCCCTTCTTTCCAAATCTCATAACCCTCTTCCAGGGAGATATTTGTAAGAACACTTTATCACCCACTTCAAACTCTAGGTCTTTTCTTCGGTTGTCGGCATAACTTTTCTGTCGACTCTGAGCTACGCTTATGTGTTGTTGAATAGATCTGACCTTTTCTGCCATTTCATCAACGAGATCAGGTCCTAATATCTTTCTTTCCCCAACTTCATCCCAGCAAGTTGGAGTCCTGCATTTCTTTCCATAGAGAGCTTCATAAGGAGCCATCTGAATACTGGAGTGAAAACTATTATTATAAGAAAATTCCACCAAAGGTAGGTGTTGATCCCAACCTCCTTTGAAATCCATAGAGAAAGCTCTCAACATATCTTCTAGGGTTTGAATTGTTCTCTCAGACTGACCGTCTGTCTGGGGATGATAAGCAGTGCTGAAACTCAACTCTGTATCCAGATTATGCTGAAGACTTCGCCAGAACTTCGAGGTAAATCTCGGATCCCGATAAGATATAATAGAAAGTGGTACTCCATGCAATCTTACCACTTCCTTTACATATATCCTGGCAAGCTGATCTAGAGAGAAATCCTCTCTAATAGGAATGAAGTGTGCAGACTTTGTAAGACGATCAACTATGGCCCAGATAGCATTATTGCCTTTGGATGTTTTAGGAAGTCCTGTGACAAAGTCCATAGTGATGTTTTCCCATTTCCATTCGGGTATGGGTAATGGTTGTAACATCCCCTTAGACTTCTGTCTCTCAGCTTTAACTTGTTGACAAACCAAGCATCGAGAGACATATTCAGCAACATCTCTTTCCATGCCATCCCACCAGAAGTACTCTTTCAGGTCCCTATACATCTTCGTGCTTCCAGGATGAATAGAGAATGAAGAACTATGAGCCTCATCCAGCAGCTCCTTCTTTAATTCGGGGATGGAAGGAACACAAACCTGATTCCTGAACTTTATTATCCCATCACAATCAAGGTTGAATTCAGGAACATTTCTCACCTTCTTTTGTAACTCGTCATCTTCTTTCTGTGCCTCTTTAATCTTCACATGTATAGATGGTTGAACATTCATTTGAGAAAGATAAGATTTTTCCCCTTCCATTATAATTCCAAGATCCATCCTTTGTAAATCCATAAATATTGGATCTTTTGTGATCCTCATCATGGATAAACTAGCATGGTCTTGTCGACTTAATGTATCTGCCACCTTGTTTGCTTTCCCAGGGTGGTAATGGATTGAGCAGTCATAATCCTTAATCAGCTCCAACCATCTTATTTGGCGCATATTCAGCTCCTTTTGTGTGAAAATATACTTTAAACTTTTATGATCAGTATAAATATCACACCTTTCACCATAAAGGTAATGCCTCCAAATCTTTAATGCAAAGATTACCGCAGCCAACTCCAAATCATGTGTTGGGTAATTTTTCTCATGGATTTTCAACTGTCGTGAGGCATAAGCTATCACCATATCATTTTGCATAAGAACACACCCCAATCCCTTCTTGGATGCATCACTGTAGATCACAAACCTTTCTCCACTACAAGGCAGTGTGAGCACAGGTGCACTGGATAACCTTCTTTTCAACTCCTTGAAATTCTCTTCACATTCCTCTGTCCAGACAAACTTAACTCCTTTCCGAGTCAACTTGGTGAGTGGATTAGATAATCGTGAAAAATCTTTTACAAAACATCGATAATATCCAGCCAAACCAAGAAAACTTCGGATCTCAGTTACTGTTGTTGGTCTTGACCATCTTTCGATAACCTCTGTTTTTGCTGGATCCACAGATATCCCCTCTCTTGAGATTATGTGACCCAAAAATGCAACTTTTTGAAGCCAAAATTCACACTTGGTAAATTTGGCATAAAGCTTCTCCTTTCTCAGGGTCTTCAATATAATTCTCAAGTGATCTTCATGCTCTTCCTTGCTCTTTGAATAGACAAGAATATCATCTATAAAGACTACCACAAATTGATCAAGATAGTCTATAAAGACTCTATTCATTAGATCCATGAAGATATCAGGGGAATTAGTAAGACCAAATGGCATCACTATAAATTCATAGTGTCCATACCTTGTACGGAAATACGTCTTTGGTATATCCTCCCTTTTGACCCTTAATTGATGATACCCTGAACGAAGATCAATCTTGAAAAAGTATTGAGCTCTGTGTAGTTGGTCAAATAAGTCATCAATGTGTGGGAGAGGATATTTGTTCTTGATAGTGATCTTGTTAAGTTCTCGATAATCAATGCAGAGTCTCATTGATCCATCTTTCTTCTTAACAAATAGAACAGGTGATCCCCAAGGTGACGCACTAGGGCGTATGAATCCCTTATAAAGATTCTCTTGGAGTTGCTTCTTCAATTCCTGCAACTCAATTGGGGCCATTCTATAAGGTGTCTTTGAAATAGGCAAAGCACCCGGTACGAGTTCTATTGAAAACTCAACTTCAAGATTTGGTGGAAGACCCGGTAATTCCTCCGGAAAGACATCATCAAACTCCCTTACAATGGGCATATTCTTAATCGTGAGTTTCTCACCAACCATTTGAGATAAATAACCTTCATTTAGTGGAATAAATACCCATAAGATGGAAGAAATTTCCACTGGAAGGTTATGTTCATCCTTGCATTGATAGACGATCGTAGATTGATCTGGAATATGAAATGTGACTTCCCTTCTTTGGCAATTGATATGAGCTCCATGTAGAGAAAGCCAATCCATGCCAAGAATCACATCAAATTCCACTAAAGGAAGGATCACACGATTTGCAGGAAGCACTTTCCCACAAACTTCAATCGGAGAAGAATTATAAACTTTTGATGCGACTGTTGTGCCATTAGGTGTTGTCACAGCTAACTCAACATCTAATTGTTGAGGTAGTACGGTGATACCCTTAGAAAATTTTTCAGAAATAAAAGAGTGGGTGGATCCAGAATCAAATAAAACATTTGCTACTTTAGAGTGGATGGTAAGTGTACCTTTCACCACATCGTTATCGTACTCCACATCGCCGATAGAAATTGCATGTGACTTTCATTTGTCTTTAGCCTTAAGATTTTGTTGACGTCGACCATCATCATCAACCCTTGGATTTGGGCATTGATTGGCATAATGCCCCATCTCCTTGCACTTGAAACATTGAAGTGTAGTAGGTTCATTCTGTGTATCTCTTCCTTTGTTTGCGTCATTAGACATCTTCTTCCCATTATCACGGCATTCAAATGCCCGATGACCTTCTTTTCCACATTTAAAACATTTACTTGTCCCTTTAAGACAACTCCCTCCATGTTTCTTTCCACACTTTGAGCATAAGGAAAAGTTCATCTTCTTTTCCGTGTGCTCTTTAGATTTTTCTTTGAATTCCATCTTCCTCTTCTTATCAAACCCATGTGACTGATGGGTTACTCCAATCTCCATCTCGACTTTGAGAGCACATCGAACGATTTCCTCGTAGCTATTGAAGTCCCTTATGGCTAACGCACTTCGAAGACTTGGTTTTAAGCCACTAAAGAATCGATCGATCTTACTCTCAGGTTGGATAATAATACCAGAAGTGTACCTTGCAAGTCTTGTAAAATTTGCTTCATAGGTACTAACAGATTCATCATCCCTTTGCTTCAGTTCAAGGAACTCTTTCTCCATCTTTGTTCGTAGAATACGAGGGAAGTACTTATTGAAAAATAAGTTCTTGAACTCGTCCCATTCCATAGACTCAATTTCATCCCTTTGCCTCGTATTCTTAATAGTATTCCACCATTGATCAGCATCTCCTTCCAAACGATACACTGCTAGGATAACTTTATCATGCTCAGAAAATTGAAGAACTGAAAATATCTTTTCAATAATACTAATCCATTGTTCAGCAACTAATGGATCAGTAGACCCGCTGAAAGAAGGTGGACGCTGCCTCATGAAGGATTCAACAGAATGTTGCTCCTTCCTTTGCTCGTTTGGAAGTCCTGCATGATTCATAGCTTGAGAAATTTGTGTGAGCATGGCTACAAGATTTTGCATTACAGCTCCCATATCGTTTGGTTGCTCAGGGGGACAATCATTGCATTGTCCATCGCATTCCGCATTAACACGGTTCCTTCGGGTTCCAGCCATTGACTAAAACCAAGAAGAATAGTGTGAGCAACACTAATTATAATAGGAAAACCACATAATTCAAGAATAAAATTTTCATGCTTAAGGTATTATCCTAGGTTATTCAAGGCCATTTCTAAAACACTAAGATTGTGTTATATTCTTAGACTTATCCTTAGGGTTCTTACTAAGGCTTTCACATCCTAGTTTCCAAAGGTTGACTATACCTTTCCTCTGATACCAACTATAACGACCCATACTTTACATACATTGTTAATACTTCAAAATTGAAGCACACTTATAACAACATATGAAAAAACCACAAAGGACCGTATAGGTATAGTGTCTTTAGAAACTGGGAAACATAAACAACTGGTTCATAAATCTTCTATAGTGTCTCCCATTTATTTCATCATATCTAGGGTCCCTTTTAGCATATTATACTTAATATCCATCTTCCTGACCTGGGGAAAAGAAAACATAAAAGGGTGAGCTCAAATTCTCAGCAAGGGCAAATAAAAAAAATAAAAATCATATCATATCTTTTTGGAAATCAAAACCTGCAATAGAGATCATAATATCTTAACATGGAATAAATCATAGAAGTGAAAATGAGATCCCCATAATCATAACATAAAACTTGAAACTTTGTGGCATGCACACATAATCATTGAAAATCATTTCTTGTTAGTCATGACTCATTGCCAAGACTATCTTAGTGGACAAAGTCCCTTTCTGAATCGAGTAACCCTCATTTCAGTCCTGTTTCACTGAACCGGTATAACCTACCGTTCCAGCCCTGTCTATCTCATGAGATATAAAATCTTTACCCAATGCATTGGAGGGAGATATAGGTCCCACCCATCTTATAATGAATCCTTTCTTATGTGTGCCACATAATCATAAATCATACATCATTGCATAACCCATGTAATAAAAATGGGATTCTTAAACAACATGACATCATAAAACATTTCATATAAGATAAAGGAATTCATAAAAATGTTTCCATCACAACATAATCAAATCCATGTAATAATAGGGGTAAAAACAGAACCCTTTTATTATCTTAGATGGAAAATAATTTTGATAAAATAATTGAACTCCATTCTTGAGGAAAATATCCTTTCTGCTTCAAAAACACTTTTCCTTTCTTAACATGTCGTACAATTATAAAATAAAATAATTTGATTAAAAATAAACTTGAAAACTTTTAAAGTAATATTCTTGGAAATAATTTTTTAAAAATCCATTCATGCCGTATAAGTTAAAAAAACATTCTTCGTACTTTTGTCGGAAAAGTCAAAAAGTACCTCGTATGAAAAAAACGACAAAAGATTCCTTTCATGTTCTTTACTAAAAACTCACTGAAGGGTAAAATTTGATTTAAACTAGTGTAAGTGTATGGAAACAATATTACATATTGATGGAACATGGATGTGGATGATAAAATACACCACAGTAAATACTTACGAATAAACAATCTCGGATAAAAATGAGATTGTGATATTTCCCTTACCTTAGGTCCGATTTCCTTTGTACGTGTCCGAAGATCCTGTATAATGGTTTAAATAATGTTATTGACTTATTCTAGAATCATACATATTGATATGATATCATATATGGTCATATTCTTAGCTTCTTGATAGTAATATTTCATTGTTACTTGTTACTCGGGTCTTTATTGCCTTTTGTTCTTATGCGTGTTTTGCCGAATACATTCTTATTCTTCTTTTAAGGTTATAGATACCTTATATCCAGAATGGTATTAGTGTAACATATATCATAATTATTCATTCAATTAATTTATATAATTACTACGTAATGATGATCATGTAGAACGAGTCGCATCACATCGTGGAGACGGTATTCCGTACGTACGCACGAGTGATGATATCGTTCCAATGATCGTGGAACTGTATTGGAGTATATATATATTATTTCAGTATCAATATTACTTTATAATAATCATAAATAGTTACTCATTACACCATTATACCCATCCTTGTAAAGTGATGGTGGAAAATAGATTACACCACGGCGTGGAGACGGTATTCCGTACGTACGCGCGCGCGGTGATTTCATTTTTCCGTAGGATGGATAGAAGGTGAATTAGGGTTGTTTCATATTTATAATAACATATCAGTATGTAAGTAATACTGATTTTATTACTTCATCATGAAACAACTAAAGAAGAAGAAGGTGAAGAAGAAAGAAATTGAAAAGATCGGTAATGGATATTACCTCTTCTTTGGAACGCTTCTTTGAATCCTTCACTTAGGGAACTAATATTGGTATTTTAAGAATACCAGGACCTCTAGGATTATTCTAGGGAAGTGGATAAGAGAAAATGGCAGGGGTTGGCCGAGCTTGAGTGCTCAATTTGGTGTGAGGAGGAGGGAGAGGAGGTGCCCTTTTATAAGGGAGGAGAGGGGCACCTTAGGAATATCTCAAAATATTATTTTATATTAAAGTCAAAATCGGTTTATAATGGTTCCAAAGGGTCTTATTTCGAAGCTAATGTGGGTATGGGTCGAAATCCTATCAACCAATAGGATTTAGACAAGTTTAGGGTATTATTTTAACCTTATCAACTAGATTTAACTCTAAGTTAATTAATTTAACTTTTACCGTGTCTTTTTGTTTTCTTTCACTATATGGTTAATACACTTACTATAACATGCCAAACGAACCCCAAATTGTTTATTATTAATATATATATCCTTATCTAAGTTATTTGGCCGAACCTTAGTTTTTTAGGAATAAAATAACAATTAATAATATAATATTTGATTTAAAAACTATTTTGTGTCAATTTTGACACTATTTGATATATGATTTTTGTGAAAGTCATAACAGAATTATATGTTCGAACCAAGTTGATTAAATAAACATTAATATATCATAGTAACCTATAAAATTAGTTTAATTCATAAAAAGTCTCAAATTACATTTATTTTGGTGTTTATAACATCAATTATGTCAATATTTCATTAATAAGATAATTACTGCATCATCATTGTGTCATAAATAAATTAAATTATTTAATGTCTAAAAATTACAAATAAAATACCATTATGTAGGAAATCTTTTTATATTTCTAATGAATATTTATAGTCGAATTTATCTTATGTATAACCCCATATTAAAAATGATTTACTTATTAAACATTGATTTTAACGATTTTAACCCTTCTTTAAATAAATTAATAATAAATGTCCTAATCTAATCCAAGTGGGCCTAAATGGTCATATTTTATTCATAAGGTTGTTTTTGGTCGAATTACACTTGTCCAATAGAATTAGGACATGTGTTAGGGTAATAGTAATATCATATTTACCCTTAGTTACCCTATTTACTATTAACCGCGGTAAAAAAAGTAAAAAGTTACTATTCACCAAAAAATTATTTTCATCTCATTGAACCAAATTTTAGTCCTTGATATTAACCGTGTCTCTCGGATTTTCGAAATTCCATTCACAGAAGCGGTAAAATTAAGTTTTATGCAAAATTCAGTTTTTAACCTACCACTTAGTGGTTTCACTATTCATCAAAAATTGAAAGTTTTCAGAAAAATACCAAAATTTCACCCTAGGCTAATTTCAATATTCTGAGTCCAAAAATGAAATCCATTTTGAAAAATAAAATTTATAAAATTTCAAAAAGTGGTTATTACTATTCATAACGGCTAGTTTTAATAGCATATTGTTGTTTAGTGAAACTCGGTATTGCGTACGACGCAAGCTATCGAGGAAGGTCGCGATTGCGTGTAAAGCAAGCCAAGCAAGTGTTGTGTAGAAAAAGATTTTTTTGATAACATAAAAGTCTCGAGTGTTACAGTTAGGGTGTGTATGTGTTTTCTTTCTTGTAGGTTGAATATGTATTTTTATTATTGTAATGATCACTGATGATAATAAATTATATTTTAAACAGATTTACAAATCCATATAAGGTTTTCTTCATAGGTTTTTTATTCAAAAGTTACCAAGGCAACAACATTTTCTTGTTCTCAATTTCAATTCCTTAAAACATGTTTCATATTTTAAAACAAATTTATTCTTATATAGATTTATTTTGAATCAATAACCTATGAATGTATTATGCTATTCTTTGTGTATTTCAATGGATTTAAAAATCCAAATCAAGTACATCCTTTAAAAGTATTTTTATTTTAGTGTTTTAGTTGTCTAGAGGGATCAATGTCTCAATTTGTTATTCTTGATACATATTTATATTTTTGATCCTATTTTTTATATGGTGAATCTAATGAATCATTAACTTTCTATATCGTTATCCTATGTTTATTTATGTTATTTTTTTGATATTTCAATTTCTATTCTCCAAGTGGTTTTTATTAAATGGTCACCAATGTTTTAAATATTTTTCATCTCAATTTTCCTTCTTTGTAACATGTTTCAATTTATGAAATTCTATTCATTTATATAGTGTATATAATTTCTCTTTTAAATATTATATCATATTTGCTGGCACCTCCTTGTATGGATTATGTTTGAAACTCTCTTGTTTTAATGATCACAAACCATTATTCATTTATTACTAATGTTTCTCTTGCTATAAGATACATTTTTATATGATAAGGCTAATTATATTACTCTTATGTTGACTATTATGTCAAGAAACCATTGACTTGAAGACATTGTTACCGTTAGACTCCGAGTCACTGTTACTGCCAATATAAGCTATTACCAGACTCTAAGTCACCATTACTGCCAGGATTAGCTATCCCCAGACCAAGTCACCATCACCATCAATAAAAGATACCTCAAGAGGTGAGTCACCTTCATCATCTACAGAGTCACCATTAGAGGCGAGATACTGCCAGATACCGATTCACCCCCAGTATTCTTGTTACAATTGTTATCTGAGGACTTTGGTGTGAATGGATCAATAGCTAAAACTTTTTCTTGGATAGTTTGACCAAGTCTTCATGACATAATGAATGAAGATTAAAATATTGTAGATCTTTTCTAACCAAAACTTCTATATATTTTAAAATGATATCTCTCTCAAAAAACAGAACAAAAAATGTGATAGATAGTTGACATGATCTCTTACTGACCAAATATTTGAGTTCTCATGAACTTATTGGTTCAAATTTTTTGAAGATCAATGGAATAGAATCAAAAAACCAATTATTGATATTTTTTGAGAAATAAAAATATATCAACTAAAATATACCAGAAAATATATATGATCCTCTATTCTACTTCAAATTTGAAGAACAAATCATAGACTCCTCATATCAGCATCGGTGAGAAGACTGTGCTTTGTTCTGGAAAATCAAATCAGAATAAAGGATTGTAGAAATATGTAGGTATGATTTAGTTTATCTTTTTCTAATTTCTCTATAAAAATCGATATTGGGTTATGAGCTTCTTTATCGTTGATCTTCATAGAATGTGAGTCAGTAAGTTTGTGAGAATTCACAAATTCAATTAGTAAGAGATCATGTCATCTTTTTATCATATCTATTGTTTTATTTTCTGAGAGAGATATCCTTTTTTAATATATATAAGAATAAGATGGAGAAGATCCACAATACTTGAATCAGCCTTTACTAAATCTTGAATACTTTTTCAAAGTGTCCAAGAATAGATTTATCCATAGAATCATTCACACAAACATCCTCGAACATCAATGGTAATAAGAATTCCAACAGTGACTCATCATCTGGCAGTAACACCCTTATTATAGTGACTCCACTAGCAGTGACTCCACTAGAGGTAATGGTGACTCGCCTCTCATGGTATCTCCTATTGGATATGATGGTGACTTGGTATGGAGGTTGCACACCCTAGTGGTAATAGGGAATTTGAGTCTGGCAGTAGAACATACTGGCGGTAATGGTGACACAGAGTCTAGCGGTAACAGTGTCTTCCATCCAACGGTGACTTGCCATAATATTTTTCTGAAATCTCATAGAATTAATCTTATCATATAAAAATCTATCATATAACAAGTGAAATATTAGTGATAAATGAATCATAGTTTGTGATCACTAAAATAAGAGAGTTTAAAACACACTCCATACTAGGAGGTTCTAATATTCTCTTGATTTTTAAGGATAAAAAACATTTAATTTTATAAATCATGTACTAAATGAGTAATTAATAATAATTAGAGATATATTTGAGTTAAAAACCAATATTCTTATAACTAAATGACTAAATGCACAATTATCTCCCCCCTTTGATATTATGAAAAAATAAAAACAATAATAAAATATTAGAAATGAAGAAAATGAACGCTATGGTTTTGAATTATCTATTTTACAATAAGATATAAATACAAAAAATATAATGATAAAAGGGATAAAGTGTATGATCTAGATTAAATAGGTTACATCAAAACATATTCACTTTTAGAAGATGGTAGTTGATCAACTTTATCTTTCCCTTTTTCTTTTTCCCTATCTATGGTATTGTCCTGAGAAGATACTGTTGAAGTATATATTGGGGTGAAGGTTGTAATAGATGGTAAAGTAGTAGAAGGAGGAGGTGGATCTCTAAAAAAAACTTGTCTGATTTTTCTGATTGCTTTAACTGGTGAAAAAATTATAGGTTTAACTGGTAGAATCATAAGACTATCTGATTGAGTGATGAGAACAAGCTTGTATTGAATTGAGTCTATGGATGTGGTTGAAATAATTGTGGAAATGGGGATATATTATATATAAATAATAGAGGTTTTATTGAAATTAAGGTATGGTTTTAGATTATTGATAAATTCCATAATTATTGAACCTCCCCTTTCAATTACATTAAATAGTTTTGTCTTCTCTTCCATAAGTCTTTGAAGAGCTAGTGTGAGAACCTTAAACTGACTCACTTGTTCTTTAAAGGCTATTTCCACTTTTGGAATCCTCATGTTCTTATTAAGAAACTTGAAATTATCATACATTTCAAGCTTAGTGTAGATCCTAAAGAGATAATACTTTATATAATTTTGTATTACTTACTTATCTTGTTTGAGATCACTAGCATACTCTTTTATTAATTGAAGGATATGTTCTCCATGAAGGTGTATCTACCAAATTTTTTTTCCATGAGTTCTTACATAACCCATATAATTTTTGATTTATTCTCTAATTATATGTTGTAGAATATCACTATCACAGTGTACTAGAGAAGGAGGAGGTGCAGATGTTGTAGAGGAATCAATAGCTAAATTATCTATCTTCTGAGAAATGGAACTCATAAAATCTGAAATAGATATTTTTAGACCCTCTATCCAAGGTTTAAAACTTTCTACCTTTAATTTCAATATTCTATTCTATACATCCATTTCTTGAATAAGAAACCTAACTCTTGGTTAGATATGTGATATCACCAATTTTACCAAATATCAAATAATTTCTTCATTAAGACAAGTAGTTGGTTATGGTTGTGAGTTCAAGACATGAGTGAAGTATGAAACCAAATTTTTCCTCAAGGTGTCCAAATCCGAGTTTATGGACCTTTGAGAAGAACTAAAATCATCTTGTTTCACTAAATCATGATTTAAAATAGGTTTAACATATGGTCCATTCATTTTCATGGGGTAAAAGGATGTAACTCTCTTTCTTGATCGATCTGATGCATTGGGGATCCTTCCCTTCTAAAAAATTGTCAGCATCATCATCTGAATCACTATATATGAATCGATGTCCTAAAAAACCTAGATATTGTTTCCATTATTCAAAGGAGAAAATTGTAGATATTATATATGAAATTATTGGTCATTCTCTGGGCACTGGAGAACTTCGACCAATTTAAATTGTTCAGGGCATAGGTGCTATTTCATGTAGTTGAAAGTTGGTTGTCTAGGGACAATAATCCACTAGAACTGACTGATTAACACGAAAGGTAGTCAACACCCCCCCCCCAGACTTATATCTAGTAGAAAATATATCTGATTGGTTTCCATGTTGACCACTAGTTCCAACTAATCTATTTTTTCTAATTGTTCATCAGGATTTAGAATTTCATCCCCCTCACATGAAGATTCCTTATCCTTTATAAGAACTGTTGGAATATCATTCATCATGGTATCCTATGGTTGATTTTCATCTCGATGATAGCGAGATACCATGGGTTAAAATAATTGATGTTTAATTGACTCTTGTTCATGATTGGGGTCATCTTCATTTTCATCACTACCCTCATGATAAGTACCTCTTTTTTATCATCATTGTGAGGAGGGATTCCATTTTTGTTTCCATCGTCATCCTTAGCCACATAACTAGAAGATTCATCAGAATTTTCAAGATCTTAAATATCTTTATCTTATTCTTTATAAACAATATCATCACCTCTATCACCACACTCCTCACACTAAGTCTCAAAGGTAGATGATTTAAAACAAGATTCCCTAGAAACTTTAGTATATTCTTTATCATCATTTTCATGAAAGACGGTTTCTATAGAAGGAAGAGAGCCTGATGAACTGACATTTTCACTTGATACATTAGGTGGAGATTTAATGATCTTTGTATAACACCATTATTCAATTGATTCATATTCTTTTTCTTCTTATTCCAAATTTTATTCATCCACTATTATCTTATCTCATTCAGTAACAACATCATTATCAAAGTAATCAGGTATCTCATCAACTTCAATGCCAAGATCCACCATGTCCTTTGGTCTAGTTGGATAATTAATAAGGTAACATTCATCATAATGTTTTTCATTTTCACTAGCCCAACATCCTTTCCAAGGATTCCATCTTACTTTTACTCTCTTTAAAATAGTTTTGGATAATCAGAAATCACTAAATTTGACTTCATATTCATCTCTATATTTGACAAGACCCTTTTTATCTAAACTAGCTAATATCAACTTGGGATAAATCAGGTAATTTGATCTCTAGCTCTTTTTTCACATCTCATGCATATGGATCATTAAAAATCTATACATATTTGTTCTCTTCCCTTTATTTATCATATATAAGTAGTAGACATCTTGATATCTGATGGTGTTCAAATCCCCTTTCCTGGGACATAGAACATGATGTATAAATTTAAAAATCAACTTACATGCACCATCAAGATCAGTATTAGTAGGTCTTCTAATAGTTCCATCCCTAGTCAAATTTATGAGTGCCATTTTATAATGGAAATTCTCACTATCACTCGGTATACTTCCTTATAAACCCTCATATACCCTTTTATGAGGAACCTCAAAATATTTTTCCCATTCTCTTCAAGAGAAATAATTCTCTTATCCATCTATATTTCTTCTAATTCAATCTGATTTCTTCCCAAAAATAAATTTGTCAATCTGATAAAATTAAAATACTACCCTTCCATAAAACACTTCATGATTTGAGATAAACCTGTTCATAAAATTATGCTTTTTTAGTCCTTTAACACTATATTATTTCTAGTTGGAATCCATTGTGAATCAATTTATTTTTCTTTTTCAACTACCTGCTTTATCAAATGAGGTTTTAGTGAAACAGTTTCAAAAATTCTTATGAATACCTTTTGTTTCTTGCAATCTCTCATCTCCTTTTGATTTGATTATACATTTTTCTTTACTCGGGCTATTTAGATTAGTTGAAGGCTTCAAGTGGAACAAGGAAGAAGGAAGACCTATTCGAGAGGAAGAAAATGGTTTAAGAGATCAAGGGCTAGGGGTAGTGAATCAATTTTGAGTTAACACAATGATTTTATCATCTAGGGATTATAAATAAATAATAATAATTTAATAATAATTTAATTTTTAAATGAAAAAAAAAATGGTTATAATATAATATTATAAAAAGGAACAGTGACTTACTCAATGGTGACTTCATAAATGGTGACTTAATCAATGGAGACTTTGTCAATGGTGACTTCATAAATAGTTAATTCATCAATGGTGACTCATCAACAGTGACTTGTCAATTGTGAATCATCGACGGTGACTCATCAATGGTTACTCATCAATGGAGACTCATAAACGGTAACTCATCAACAAAAATTTATCATTCCTAATTCATTTTTGATGTAGATTAGTATTTCATAATTCAAAGGATTTATGAATATATCATCTAGCTGATATTCAGTTCCAATAAATTCTAACATTATATCACCCTTTTGATAATGATCTCTCAAAAAGTGATGTCTTATAAAAATGTGTTTTTTTCTAGAGTGAGATATTGGATTTTTGGAGAAAAAAAATTCCCTAGGGTTATCACAATATATAGGTACATGTATAAATTGGTATCCAAATTCTAGTAAAGTATGTTTCATCCATAATATTCATGCACAAAAACATCATGCATCTATGTATTCAGCTACAATAGTAGATAGTGCCACAAAATTTTGTTTCTTACCACACCATGATACTAGATATTTTTCTAAAAGATATCATGTTCCTAATTTTCTTTTTCTATCTAACTTGTAGCCACAAAAATCATCATCTGAATAACTTACCAAGTCAAAATCATTTCATCTTGGATAGACCAATCCTAAATTGGTTGTATATTTGAGGTATTTAAAAATTCTTTTGACAACTAGAAAATGTGAATCTTTCGCATTTTCTTCAAAGTGAGCACATATGAACACACTAAACATAGTATCAGGCCGACTAGTAGTTAAGTATAATAGACTGACAATCATACCTATGTAACTAGTTTGGTCTACTGATTTCCCAACTTCATAAAGGTCTAGTTTACATGTGTTACTCATGGGAGTATCACAGCTTTTAGTATTTTCTAGGAAAAAACGTTTTAAAATATATTTAGTGTACTTAATTTGATTTAAAATAATTCCTTCATTATTTTGAAAAATATAAAATCCAAGAAAGAATTTGATTTCACCCATTAAACTAATTTCTAATTCATTTTGCATCAGTTTTGAAAAATCAGTAGATAAGGAATCTTTAGTAGATCCAAAAATAATATCATATACATATATTTGTATTCTTAAAACATATTTAGAAATTATTTTTATAAATAGATTTGGATTAGCTATACCTTTTGAAAAACTTTTTGAAATAAAGAAAGAGGAAATCCTGTCATACCAAGCTCTATGAGCATGTTTTGAACCGTACAAATATTATGTTAATTTAAAAACGTGGTTTGGAAAATGAGGATTTTAAAATCCTGGGGGTTGTTCAAAAAAACATCCTCAACTATAAATCAATTTTTTTAATTCAATTTTAATGTCCATTTGTTATAGTTTGACTTCCAAATGTGTGGTATAAGAATGAATTATCCTAATAGCTTCAAGTCTTGATACAAGTGAAAAGTTTTCTTCAAAATAAACACCTACTTCTTAATTATAATATTGTGCAACTAATATTGCTTTATTTATTACTAATTTGAAAAACTCATCAACCTTTTTTCTAAATACCCACTTTTTTCAAATAGGTAAGGTTTCTTTAGTTCTATCAACAAGTTACCAAACATTGTTTCTTTCTAACAGATTAATTTATTCTTGCATAGCTATTAACCAAAATTCATCATTGATGGAATCACTGATGTTCTTTGGTTCAATATGTGACAAGAAGGCTTCATGTTCAATTTGATTTCTCAAGGAAGCTCTGGACTATGTATCTCTATATATCTTTCCTATTACTATATATAAAGAGTGGCGTATATGATTCTTAATGGATCTTTGAGTAGAGGGGTTGTTAGACTAAAGGTCTTCTTCCTATTTTGATTCTGGAAGTTTATGTCCTAAACCATCTCTTTATTTTACAGAACTTTCACAAGGATTATAATTAAGATTAAAATCTGAAAGATCATCTTCAGGGTCTTCTAAGATAGTCTTAGCTTCATTGGGATCAGTTTCATCACACTTGATATGAACATATTCTTCCATTGTTCTTGTTCCCTTATTAAACACACTATAAGATTTAATATAATTTTAATATCCAATAAAAATTCCTTCATCGATCTGGAAAGAAAATTTGTCCAAATTATCCTTTATATTTAGATTTAAAACATCGAAACCAAAAACTCTAAAGTAATAAACTTTTGGATTTCTTTTATTCCATAAATTATAGGGCAGGTTGTACTCATTTAATGTGTTTAAGGTATCTCTTGAAGAGCCCTATTTATTTTTTCTACCACACCACTTTTCTATGGTGTCCTTGGAGTAGAAAAGTTTTTATTATAACCATTTTGTGAACAAAATGATTTAAAGTCTTTATTTTAAAATTCTAAATCATGACCACTCTTTAATGTTTTAATCCTTTGTCCACTAAGGTTTTCTAGAGATTTAGTATAATTAATAAAGTAAGAACCAACTTCACTTTGGTGAGTTAGAATGTATACCCAAGTGTATCTAGATAAGTCATCTACAAGGGAATATAAAAAATATTTTCCATTTATACTGGAAACTCTATAAGGTCCAAATAGTTCTATATAGATTAAATCTAAAGGTTGAGTGGTTGAAACATCGTTCTTGGATTTAAAAGTAATATTATGAAGTTTCCCCTTTTGGTAGGGATTAAAAACTCTATCATCTAAAAATTAAATATTTGGTATATATTTTACTAAAACATTCCTAGTTATCTTTCTAAGTGAGTGAATATTGCAATGTCTTAGTGTCCTATTCCAAAACCAAAATTCTTTATGAAAGACACTTAAATAAGAAATATTATTAGATGATAAATAATTTAAATTAATAGAATAAATATTATCATTTCTCAAATAAGTAAAAAATAAATCATTTTTATCATTAAAAACATGATAGGAATTGTTTTCACATTTTACATAAAATACATCATCACATAATTGGGATATGTTATACAGATTGTATTTTAAAATATCTACATAAAAAAATTTATATTAATACTGAATTAGATTTACCAATTTGGCCTAAGTGGATGATTTTCCCTTTTTCATTGTCACCAAAAGTGACATGTCTGCCATCAAATTTGATCAAATTATTGATGTTTGAATACTCAAAGGACAAATGTCTAGAACATCCACTATCCAGATACCATAGGATTTTGTTTTAGGTTTTCAAAAAGGTTTCCTGAAACAAAATTTTTATGCCAAAAATGATGTTGGTACCCAAATCCTCTTGGGTATAGTGATGTTAGCAATAATAGATTTTGGAAACCACATTTTCCAAAAAAAGCTTATAAACATATTGAAAACTTCTATAGATAAAAACATTATTAGGTCTGGTTGAATAGGTATTGGTAGTATATGAAATTTTAGATCTCTTACTAGATGTAAATCTAGATTTTGTAAATTTTCTTTATTATGGATGGTAACCCATTCCATTTGTATACTTGGGAGTTAATTTCATTACTATTATTTGAGTTAATATTTTATTACCATTGTAACATTTTTATATCTTTATTTAACTATTCATTTGAAAATTTTAATTCGTTTTTTCTTTCAATGGTTGATCACTTTTCTCCATTTGAAAATCATGGTTATTTTTAACATTTAGTATTATGGAAAGTTTTTTCTTGACTGACTTATATTTATCTTTCAACATTTTCTTCTAACATGTTACAGTAATCATAAAAATCATTTCTAGTTATGTTTTCCTCATTTTTATTATTTTCTTTATTTTCAGAAATGTATTTAACTTTAGTTGGAGAAATAGAAATTACATTTTGTACCTCTAATGTTCTTACTATAAAGCACATATTGGCTCTGTCAAACTTATCTTTTTCATTAGTGTCCAAGTCAGTTCAGTTGTCTTATGAGGCACTACGTGTTTCTTTCATGAACTTTTTGTATCTTCTATCCTTATCCTCAAGCTTATTTTCATATTTCAATTTGTGATAGTCAATTTTAACGTGGCCATTCCTCTTGCATTCATAATAGGTAAACTCATTTTGAGTGCTATCCTTTTTCAAATCCTTTTTCTATTTTCCTTTTTGTCATAATTTCCTCTGAAATTTGACTCTTTGAGGAACTTATTTTTCCTATAAAATTTCATGAATCCTCTATCCATATGTTCCATTTCTTCATCAGTGTCATTGTAAGATTCTTTTTCAATGGTATCTTTGATTTTTACCTTTTCTCTTTTTTTGGAGGTACTAGTCTTGAAGGATACTGATTTTCTTTTTGGTTTATCTTTACCAATATCTTTATTGAATTTAATATCTTCTTCATACATCATCAGATTTCCTATTAGTTCCTTGATAGGTAGTTTACTTACATCACATGATCCTCTAATTGACACAGAAGTTCTTCTATATCTATCTGTTAATCATCTATGCATCCTTATCACTTGATCTTTGTCCATCACTTGCGTTCCAAGTGACTGTATGGTGTTAACTATCACATTAAACTTGATATACATATCAGAAATAGGTTCATCAGATTTCATTTTATGTGTATCATATTTAATTTTGTCTGTATTTAGTCTCATTTATTTTACATTTTATGTTCCTTAATGTGAGACAAATAGGGTATCCCACATCTCATAAGAATATTTTCGAGTATATATTCTACTGAATTTATCATCACCTAAAGAAGAAAAACATATCATTCATAGCTTTGTAATTATTATTGTAAGTAGTTTTTTTAGCCTCATTCATTTTACTTCTCGAAGTTTTTTAGTATTTTATATTGATCTTAAATTATAGTCCATATGTCAAAACCCAAACTTTCTAATTGAATTTACATATTGATTTTACATTAAGAATAGTTGTTACCATTAAAATAAAGAGTTATATTGGTAGTAGTTCCTTCTTCTCTATTATCCATAAAGAACTAAAATTTATAATTGGAAAAAATTTGAGATCTTTAGAATATAACAAAAATCATAGTTAACAAGGATAATTTAAAACCTCCCTTTGATACCAAATATTGGTTGGAGTGAGTAACTCAAGAAGGGGTGAAATGAGTTCCAAATTATATTTTTTGGTTCCTTTTTAAGTAATTTATTTATATTTATTTTTAATTTAAAAATATGCAAATGGATTTTCCTAAAAACATCCCTTTAATTTTTTGATGTCTTTTACCTAAATCTTTTTCCTCTGTATCCATATTCTTTATATTTCTTCAACAATTTTATTCCTATAACATAAATGATTTATTAAATTTCTTTTTTAATATCTTGTAATTTCTTTACAATTTATTAAAAAGGATCCTTTTCAATTTTTTTGTATAGGTTACTTTTTAATTTCTATACAAAATTGTGGAAAGTATTTTTTTTACATTTACCACCTAGCCACATTTTTATTTCATTATGACCATTATTTTTTATCTTGATTATTATCCAAGTTCTCATAGTTTTTCAAAGAACAACATATTTCTATTATTCTATGAATTTTTCATTTTTAAAACTTATAAATAAGAATATGATATTTCTTCTATTTTTAAATCATATTTCAAATGATTTTATAATAATATTTTTCTTCTATGTCAACATCCTTTGACAATTGTTATGATGCACTAGGGATATAATCTAATGATACCATACACTTTATTTTATTTGATGGACTCTAATTATTTTTTAATGAAATTTTCTACAAACCTATTTTTTCCAATGGGTTAATTAGGTAATGAAGGAATTTTAATTTTTTTACGTGTTTTATAACATAAGTGGAAGACCCCATGTGTTTTATTCATGATATAGATCTAAGACATTATATGTGATGATATACTAATACAATACATCCCTCAAATTCCTTGGGTGATGATTATGGAGTTAACTGGATATAAGTCACTCCTATTAAGATGATAGAATTATCCAGTTAGGTGATTCCATTAATAATATATATTAGAATTAACTATATTGATTATTCCATTAGATAGTTGATTTTAATTATGATATGAATATTATGTACCAAGTAACCTTAATTATTTTTATTTTTAATTTATGCATTCTTATGAATTTTTTCAATGAAATTTTCCAGCTAAAAAGTTGATAAATATTGTGATTTTATGGCTCAAGATTACTAACTCGTGATTTTGCATTACTTTTACTCATGTGTTATGTCAATATTCATGATATGACTCGTTATTATGATCCATGTTTTTTGGTTATGATTTAATTATGTTATGTTCATGTTTCATGATTATGTTACCACACCCACATGATCATAGTATACTCAGTTATGATTTTCAATTGATATTTGTTATGTTTTATCTTACTCAGTGTTTTAGCTCACCATTCTTATGTTTCTATTTCCCAAGGTTATAAATAATGATGTGAGGTAAGATATGTATGTAAGGGTATAATTTTAATAACATTTTGTTGAATATATTGAAGTCTTATTGGGAAATAATAAGATCATAGTACAGAATAAAAATATCCATTAGAATATAAAGTTATGATTTTTTCAGTCAATGGTTTTTACTAATTCTCTAAAAAATCTAAAACATTAAAGTCTTTGGTATTAAAGAGACTCAATATTGGTTATTGATATTATAATTATGCATGGTTAAAGTTTTTTTTCTTCATTTATTATCAATTATTTTATGTAAAGAAATTTTTTTAGAATTAGATCTTGGTGTACAGTCTAAGGGAATCACAATTGGTAATAGAGTAGTGTTTAAATAATTTTAGAGGTTAGGTTGTTATCATATGATGTTAATTTAAGATTTTTGAATACCATTGAGGGTTGATAATTTTAATTTTGTCCATAAGTTAAAATAAATAGGTACACATTTAGTGGTATTATGTGATTGTATTTTGAGGTGATTAATGATATTCAGGGAGATTTTTATTGGGTCATATAAATAATAAATGATTAAGTTTGGATAACCCTTTAGGTTGTTTTGTGTTCTGATATTGAGCTTAACATGGTTCATTGGGATAATGGGTTAATTTATTTTGGAAAAATATTACTATATTCTAGGAGAAAATGTGATTAAGGTATATAGTTATTCTTTTGTTACATTATGAGTGAATTTATTTTATTTAAGGATAAAATTTAAGTTGATTCTGTAAGGATATGTGATCTAGTTTTTCTGGATTTTGGGTTTCTAATTTTTTAATGCATGAGTTGAATAATTTTAGGGTTTAGTTAATATGGAAAGGTTCAATTTTAACATGGTTGTTATTTTTTATATTTAGGTTTTAGTGATTAAAATATTACATCTTTATATGATGGTTTATTCTCATTTAACAGGGTGTTATTTTTATTCATCCTAACCATTTTTTATAATTGGTTTGAAATATGTGGAAATATTTTGGTATGAAAATACTTCATAAAATGACTAACATTATATATAAATGGATCTCATGATCCATTAAGAGTTGAATTTCTTACTTCATACATGGAAAATTCATCTTGTAAATTCATCATTGTGAAAGTGATATTAAATAAAGGTCAAAACTAATCAACATACATAACTAAAGGTTGATACTGTTCTTATAGAAATTAAATGAAATCAAGTAAGTATATTTTCTCATAGTATATATTATAATGGTAAAATAATTCCTCAAACTCAAGGAAAATGATGATAAATATATAAATTATTATAGGGAAATCATCAGCTTACTATCAAGGTATTCCCTATATAATCATTCCCAAGTATTAGTCATATAAAATTACAAACATTTATTGACAAAAAAAAACATATTATAAGTATCTTAGTCTTGACATTGAAAATTAAACTTACCATTATTTAGGATCTCTTTTCTAGATCTCTATTATTTTCCTCAAATTAAAGATCTTGAAAAGAATATGTTACTTCAATTACTGATGAATTGATGGTATTTTTTCCTCTCTTATGGATTTATAATTTACACTCCACATTGGTATGAAGATATTTCCTCGACTCTATTACTTTTTCATGAGTCATTATCATTATTCAATGACCATACTCTTCTATGATTGATATATTCTACCATTCTTTGAATGGTATTTTTTGTTCGTCTCTAAGGAGATTACATTTTCAATTTTTTTCTTCCTCTTTAAAAAACTATTATGATATTAATATGACTCATATTACTTCTCTATGTTGAATATTTTTTCTTCTATGTTTATTTTTTTCTTACAACAAATTTTTTCTTAATTTATAAGATAAATAATTATTATTTTTTGAATAATTATTATTTCACATATTCCCTTTTAATAAGGAAATGTTATAATTTCGTTTTGATGTGTGATTCCTCAAAACCCATTATAAAAAATATATAAGGTATTTCTTTCAACTTATATTTATTTATTTTATCTTACATTCCAAATTTATTATCATTACCTCTATTTATTTTTGAGGTGTCATCACCGGGGATTTAATTAAAAATTGTTATTTTTAAAAACCACTTTCACGCAATGAAATGCATTTTAAAAAAAATACTTGTGAACTTAGAAAATAATTCCCATTATCTAAATAAAAAATTTCTAGGATGCAATTTCTTCAAGGGGCAATGTGAAAACTGAGGTATTTTTAATAAGATATATTTTTTTGATTTATTTATGTTCATGATTGTAAAATTATATATATATTTAAAATACTAAAATATGTTTATATCATGTCTCAAAAGATATTATGTAATACATTAGTTACTCATAATACATTTAAAATTATTATGTTTCCTTCATCTCATAAGGGATGTTTTATTTAAAGGTTAAGTAAATTTCCTTAGCATGATATCTTATTTTGAACTATTAAGAGAATGATTTAATTATTAAATAAGTTATAAATGAATATTATTGTTAATTATATAAATTCATATTCATATTTATTTTTATGATAAATAATTTCTTCAAGGTATTAAACAAGGATATTCTTTTTTATTTTTTAAAAATTAACTTTTATTTTAAATAAATCATTATATCATATATATATATGATTTTATTTCAAAAAATAACTTTCAAAATTTTATAATTTTATTTTCATAAAATAAAATTAATTTTTGAATTATCATTACAAAATTACATCAGTAATCATTTTATCGATTTTTCTAAAAAGGTTTATTTTGGGTGAATTGTGAAAAATACATTTTTTACAAATAATGTATATTTTCTGTCATCAACAAAATATAATAATGACTTAAAATTTTATAAAAACATATTCAATACCAAATAAGTATTTAATTAGAATTTTAAAGCTTTTGAAAATGTAATGATTTATTTATAAACCTATGTTTGACCTTTTCGAACCA
Source organism: Viscum album (assembly GCA_963277665.1). NCBI lineage: Eukaryota > Viridiplantae > Streptophyta > Magnoliopsida > Santalales > Viscaceae > Viscum > Viscum album. The sequence goes on along the minus strand of OY728160.1, from coordinate 847,592,580 downwards.
AAGTTGTATTTTATTCTAATAAAAAACTATTTTGATCATTTTAATCTATTTAAGTATTAACCAAGTTCCATTAATATTTAGATTGATTTTAAATACAAAAACATAATTCTAAATAAGTAAATTTTATTAGAATCAACACTATATATTATTTTTTAGAATTAATTTTTATATTTAAAAGACATTTCTGAAAAATTGATTTTCATTGTGGTATGAATACATATATTAAAATTAATTTTTACCATCTATAGGAATTGAATATTGTAAAATGGTTATTAAATTTGGAATCCTAATTTTCAAATTTTTTAATAAGGACTATTTCATTTTTTTCATAAAAATAAGTTACCATTAAAAAAGGTATTCTAATATATAATAGTATAAAGGGGTAAAAAGATAATTAAACTAAGGGATAATGCCACAAATATTTGAAAAATATATATAAATTTTATTTCGTGAGAGATTTTTAGACCTAAATTATCATATCTTCTAAATCACAATAATTTTTAGCCACTTGAATTGGGTATGAGATTTATTATATATTAATGAAACAAGTATTTACACGACTTACAATACTCTCACTTATAAATAAAACCCTTCACTGCCTCATTTATATGGGAACTTTGAGTACCTTATATTTAAAAAGTACTAAAAAACCTACAAAAATATCTATCCAAAGTCCTGTAGGTTTTTATTCCTAAAATACCAATATAAGAAGGCGTAAGCAGAAATACAAGGGAGGATATCTAAAAAATATGTAATTATTTTAATCGAATTATTTTAAGTTTATTTCTTCTTCCAATTCCTATAATATATTGATATATGTAACATTATTATGATCAAAATTTTATAATGTTTATGGAATTACTATTTTCAACCATCCCCATATCCATTGTAAAATGAAAATTTCATCAATGTTACATGTGGACTACTTACTCCATGAATGATTCATTTTATTTTTCATAAAATGATTAAAAGGATTGTCCCAAAAATTTATTTAATGAATAAATATTATTTTTATTTCTTTAATATTATTTTGAAATTATAATTTTTTCATTCTATTAATAATATTTAAAATAAGTGGCCATCGTAAAATTTAACCACCTAAAATGAATATAAAAAGACACTTCGTAAGTAATAACATCATACCATTATCATTAAATTATATTCTTCGAATAACTCTTATTTAATTTGGATTATCCCATAAAAACATTTATTTATTAAACCCTAATATTCTTTAAAATTTATATTATCCTTATATAATAACATGTTCTTACTCATTCATTCATTATTACATATTCTTATTTTGGTTAAGTTTACCACCAACATAAACATTATTATAATATTTATCTCTTAAATGACTAAGAAAAATTAAATATTGGTAATAATATGTAATAATTCTGAATTTATTATATTTTCATATTTATGGAGTTGTAATATTAAGAATTATATTTACCTATAAATTCATTTCTTTTATTAATTCCATAGTCACTAGAAAGGGGAATTTTTAGGCTTTCAATGAAAAACATCCTTATATATTCCATGAAATTACTATAGGACTCTTAAAATATAAAAAAAATTAACATATCATTAAAATTTTAAAGTTGATTAACCCTTGAATAAGACTCAAGGATCAGAACCACCAAACTAGGGCTTGTACGGGAAACAAGATGGTTAAAACCTAAATGATAAATTTAAAAATAAATTGTGAAATTATTAGAAATAAGTAATGATAAATGGATGTTATAAAGTAAAATAAATATGAATATGGTTTTCATTCAAATTAATAACAAACATAAATTTATTATATTCGAATTTTATATTGTGTCCAACCAGGTGGATGTCTGAGGAAAGGGGATTCCTAACTCAATTTCATTTCATTGGGTTATATTAACTTTTCATTGAATATATTATGAAAATGTTATTTTTTTTAAACTATTATTCTTTTATTTTATATGTAAAATTGTTTTATATTTATTTTAATTTGTTTCACATTATTGATTGATTCATACTTCTCATGTTATGATCTTTATGAGGCTTTCTTTTCTCAATTTCTCATCATTGAGATATGCTCCATATTTACCACTTGTTTTGTTTTATGTGATGGGTATAATTACCCTGAATTTATTTTATAATTTTTTAAATGATTTTATATTGATTTAAAAATCTATATAAGGTTCTCTTTAATGGTTTTTGATTTGAAGGTGACTAAGAAAATAAAAGTTTAATGGTCTCAATTTCAATTCCATTAAACATGTTTCATATTGTGGACAATATTTTGTTTTATGTGGTATTATTCATAACCCCATGAATGTATTAAAAAATTATATTTCATGTAGTCGTGGTATTTACAAATCCAAATCATGTTCTTTCTATTAATGTGTTTTGATTCAAGTGTAATAAAATTCATCAGGGTTGTTTGCCTAAATTTTCATTTCTTTAGACATGTTAAAAGTTATGAACCTTTTATATTTTATATAGTGTATATACTACTTATTTGAAATTATATATCATTATTATGTCTTTATTCATGTTATTTAATGTTTTATTTTAATTTTAATTCATCAAGGGGTGTTGATTTAATTGTTACAAAAGTCATAATGTTTTTTCATCCAAATTTTCCTTATTTGAGACTCGTTTCATATTATGTACCTATATTAATTTATATTGTGTTTATAATTCTTACTTGAAATATTAGATCATGTTTTTTAGTTTCTTTTCAAGTTCACTATCTTGAAATATTTTTATTTTAAAATTTCATAACAAGTTTTCTTTAAAAAAATTATTTATGGTTTTAAAAACCATTACCTAACTCTTTTACCTTTATATCCATATTATTTATACTATTTCATGAATTTTATTCTCAAAATTTATATTATTTCTTGAATTGATTTTAAATTATATTTTAATTTTTTAAATTTTTTTTAAAAAGGAATATTTTTAACATTTTTTATAAAGGTTAATTTTGACATACTTTACCAAAATTTGAATAGAATATTATTTTTAACATTTATAATGTATCCATATTATTCCTATTTCATTAATATTATTAATTATTAAGATTAATTACCATATTTTTTTTGGTTTTTAAAATAAATCCCTATTTCTATTTTTTCATAATTCTACTTTTTTAAAATTTTCCAAAAGAAGTGGGTTTTTCTTCTTATTTTTCAATAAATATTTCAAATCATTTTATAAAGTTTTTTTCATCTTTTTCAAGATCCATTTGTGATTTTTATTCCTCACTAGGGATATTATATAATTATTCCATCCACATTATTTATTTAGATGTATTGTGTTGATTTTTTAATTAAATTATGATGAAATTTATTTCTTTCCCATAGGTCAATTAAGATATAAAGGAATGATGAATGTTTTTATATGTTTTATGATAAATGTGAAAGCCTTTATATTATTTATTCATGTTATATTTATTGTAAATTATATACTATAACATTTGGGTTTGATATATCCCTCAAATTCATTGGGTAATGATGATAGAGTTAACATGATATAAGTTACTCCATAAAGATATTATGATTATCTGGTTATGTGATTCCATTAAGAAAATATGTTGGAATTAAATGGGTAGGTTATTTCATTATAAGATTGATTATATGGGTGGTAAAAATATAATTCCCCAATAAACCTCCAAGGTCATTATTTTCGTTTTATTCTTTCTTATGAGATCATTCTGTTAAATTATTGTGCATGAAATTGGATATGTGATATATTTTTATTGATCGTGATTATCAACGTGTGATTTCATGCTCTTTTTCTAGATGTCATATGCCAAGATCTATTTTATTACTCACTATTATGATAAATGTTTTAATTTGAATGATTTATCTATTCTATGTTCATGTACATTGATTATGTTCTCATACCCATATGAACATTTTACCCTTGGTTATGACTTTCAATTAACATTAATTATGTTTACCCTTACTGAGAATTTAATCTCACACTTATTATGATTATATTTTACTTTGTTATGAAAGATGTTATGTATGATATGTCTGAAAGGGTATCATGCATGGATAATTTCATGGTAGATTATGAATAATTATTGGGAAATAATAATTTCTTATTATTGTGTAAAAAATATCACTGGATGTGAAAAATATGGGTTTTGTTAGAAAAATGTTTTTACTAATTCTATAAAACAATAAAGCAAAAATGTATTGGGTATGTATGAGAATCAATATTGGCTATTTACATTGTAATTATGGATCATTAAATTTATGTGTCTTTAGTTGGTATAAAATCTGATATGTAAATAATATGTTTCCAAAACCATATTCGGGTGTATATATTTATAGCATCACAATTTAGGGAAGAGGGGTTATAGAATAGGTTCTGGGTAGTTTCATGCCTTATAATTTCTAGACTCAGTTATTCTAGATGTCATGTGAGGTATGAAATTCTTATATTATACTTTGGTGTATTCCTTGTTTGATTTTGAAGATATTCACTCCTTCATTACCCCCTCTCTAGTTCATGATTTAGGACTTGTAGTGTGAAGTCTTCTAGTTACCTTGTAATTAACTAAACCATTTATAGGTTCTTATAGCTCATATTATGTGTGTAAATAATTTATTTTGATTCTATAGTAGCATCTATCTTGGGGAGATTTTTTATTTTTATGAATGCACTCATATGACATCATCATTAGCATTGACTGAGCGCATTAGGTGTTTTCTATCATGGATTTTTTATAACTTGAATTAAATTCTATGATGTGGATGGATATTAGGGTGTGTTTTTTTATTATTGATAACATATGATGGGTCAAAGGCATATCGAGTTATTTACTTCTTTGATGGTTTAGATTATGTTGACTTCTAAAGAGGATCGTATAGTGTTGTTTCCCAATGTTTTGGAAGAGCGATCTAATTTCTTTACAAAAGAGGTTGTGATGATACCAAAATTAATATTTAATAAGTTTATAGATATATTTTAGTCAAGTTTCATTGTAATATAGATTTATCCTTATAGTATTTCACTTTCTATGTTAGGATATTTTCAAATAAAATTGATGATCTTCTATAGTGAGGCCTTACTTTTCCTAATGTGTCACCTTAGGGTGATCTAGTTTTTTTGTAAATAAATAAAATCGATGTATGAATTTTTGAATTTATTACAATTAGTTGAACTAAGTTATAGTGAAGAACCGTTATCCATTTCTATAGATTTAAAATTTTTCTAGTTAGTTGATTGTATAAAGTTATTCTTTAGGATTGATCTACAGTGTGGATGTCATAAAATATGATTAATGAATGAGGATATATAAAGACTAAAATTTGATATTGTTATGGTAATTTTTAGTTCGTTTTAATTTCATTTTGTGTTTTTAATTCTTCAACCATGTTTATGGGAATGATAAATGCAATGTTCTAGGAGTTTATGTAATAATTCAATGTGGTATTTATAGAAAAAATCCTTATATTTTATAAGATAAAAAAGGATCATGTAGATCATTTGTAAGCTATTTTGGGAGTTCTTATGTATCATTGTACTTATAGAAATATGTTTAAGTGTATGTTATAGGCCAATAAGGTTCATTTTATGGTACATTTCATATCTCAACGTGGACTATTCATAGATCCCTCGAAGGTAGAGGTGATTGTTTCATGGGTATCCCCCAAGAATGTTGTAAAGGTGTAATATATTTTAGTTTTTATAGGATATTATATGAGGTTCATACCCAAACTTCTCTCTAATTGTTACTCGTATGAAAACATTTTTATTTAAGGATTAGTAATTTGTGCAAACTAACCAATTTCATAATACTTTTTGAGAATTTGATGGATAAGTTAGTCAATAATCCAATACATTTTTGGTGGTGGTTCTTTTTTTCAAGGTTTATCATAATACTTCATGCCTTTTCTTGGATATTATTTTGATTTAGTATATGTTTTTATCTTTTTTGGTTCTCAACATTTATAACCTTATTAATGTAACTACACCACCAATGATCTTGAGATTATTACGGTTTTGTTTTCTCTGAAGTTGTGGCACCATTACCACATTAGTGATAAATTTTTGGTCTTTACAAATAATAATAATTTGAGTGATATCTTCTCTCAAAACAATTTTAATTTTTTCTCATGAAAGTAGATTCATTTATTGTGGGATTATGACTTCATGATTTCCTATAAACTAGATAAAGGGAATTTTGTGGCTAATACATTGATTAGTAAGTATTGTGGATATATCTTGCATGATTCTGGTGATACTTAGATGTTTATGGAGGATCTCTCTAAAGTTCACCTTAATATGGGATTATTTGATAGTATATAGTTTATTTATAAGATAAAGGTATAGTAATCTTATATGGAGTGTGTGGAGGAGTCTCAACTTGTGTATTATGAGGTGGAGGTCTGGAAAGATCTGGTTCTCTATGGTGATTCCCATGAAGGGTGATCTGAAGATGATCAACATCAGGTGTTGTTTCAAGGGAATCACTTTTCTCATTTGGTGATGCATGATGTTGTTCTCCATGAGTTCCATAGTTCAAATTTGGTGGTTCATCCTTGTGTGGATATGAATTATCATTCCCTATGAGTTTAGTTTTGGTGGTATAGCATTAAGTAATCACCTACATAGTTTATCGATCAATGTTTATTCTTCTATAGGGTTAATTCCAAGAACCATGTTCCTGGTGGGTTTCTTTAAATGTATTATATTCCTTGGTGGAAGTCGGAGGACATATAAATGGACTTTGTCACAAATTTTAAATGATATCTTGGTTAATTTGATGTTATATGGTTGATCATGAATTGCTTGATAAGGTTATCTCACTTATTAGCTATTAAGGAGTTGGGATCCATGGATATCTTTTTGAGGTAGTATTTGGAGGAGGTGATGAGGCCTTATGGGATTTTAAATATTATGATCTATGATCATGAACCTTATTTCACCTCCAAGGTTTGAAGAGGTCTCTAATGTGCTTTGTCTCTTACTTTTTACTTAAAACCTATTTCCATATACATATGGATAGTTAGACAGAGTAGACTATCCAAACTCTAGAGGATATTTTTTGCATATAAAGTATATATTTTGGAGGTTTTTGTGTGAGGTTCCTACCAATAGTGGAGTTTTATTACAATAATAATTATCACTCTAATATTTGTATGGATCTATTTAAAGCACTATATGGAAAAAATTATTGATATCATTTATGTTAGATCGAGTTTGGGGAGTTATAAATTCTTATACTTTATTTGGTGCAAAGCATGATAGATAAGGATAAAATGATCCCTGAGCAAGTTAAGGTGGAACAAGATCATCATAACTTCAGTGTTGATCACAGTAGGAGACCTCTGGAGTTAAATGATTGAGATCATGTATTCATAAATGTATATCCTAATCATGTTTTGTGAAGTTTAAATCATTGTAAAAGGATTTATCCATGATTTCTTTTACCTTTAGAGGTAGTGTTTTATGGTGGAGTTATTTTTCAATGGTTATCACTACCCTTATAGATGATTTGGATTCATGACATCTTCCATGTGTCACAACTTCACTGGTATCTTCATGAATATTCCTAAACCATCTATTTGGATGAGATATTATTTTATAATGAAGAAACATATAAAGATATTCTTGTCGATATTTAGGGATATCAGGATAAGGTTTTTCACCAGAATTTTATTCTAATATTTCATGCTTGGTGGTGGAATAGTGTCTTGGAAGAGTGTACTTTAGAGCAAGTGTGAGAGATAAATGATCAAAATCCTGATTTTTTATTATTTTATCTTCTTCAAGATACTATATATGAACTTTTATCATTCTATGAGGTTATGGATTATTTAGGTTATTATCCTCTCTTGTATCATGATGTATTGGTTGTGTTTTGTTCTAGCAGGGCCCTTTGAGAATAATCTCATATTGTGGTTGTTTTGATCCCTCTTTCTCTTTCATTCCTAAACATGGATTTCATTATCATGGATGGTAACTTTTGAGAGGTATATAATGTAATGAATTGCTTTATTAATCTCTCAATTTGAATTTTAATTTGTATTAGAGGGGTTGATAGGGAATTTGGGGGCATTGTGGAAGTGATAGTAGGGTTTTATGGTATCTAGAAGGCCATCATCACATGGTGGTAGGCACTGTTCTTGTCATGGTCAGCCTGTTCAGTGTTTTGTTAGGGGTCTAGTAATTTTGGTTTATATTTTGTAGAGATTTTGGAATTTTTATTCATCTATATAGTTCTTGGTGTACCATCTGGAGTAAAATACCCATGATTGATATGGTGGAGACTATTTTCCCATAAAATTTTCCTTATGGGAAACAGGGAGAGATCTATTCCCATAGTGGAGAGAATGGTGTCATGAGGTTCTTGAAAAGTCTGCCTATGGGAAAAGGGTATACCATCAATCAATATTGGTGTGTGTGGTGGATCTTTTCAATATAATTCTTTAATTGTGTGTAGGGGAAAGAAAACGATGATCTATGTCTAACTAGACTAAAGACTTGGACATGGAAACTTAAAATGGAAAGGTATTTTTCCATATGTTGTGGTGAGGGTCATGGTGGATATCTAGGGGATGAAATGGAACCCTCCACATCATGGAACATATCATGGTGATAATCAAGGTGTTTAATGTTATTTTTCAAAATACCTAATATTTAAGGGGATATGTCCATTTCAAATAGTGAAAAACTATATCTCTTTTGACCCAGGGGTATTATGGACATTGTTTAGTTCACTATGACGTGGTAGAGGATAGAAAATAATTCTCTATAAATAAGGGGTATATTCCCCATTGGTTTAACTTTTTATATATCCCTTAAAACCTAATTCGACCATTAATACTCTCTTAACTCTCCATCTACTCTCCTTTTGGGTATAATCCCCTTGGTTGATTGGGATGAAACACTATTAAATTAAGATACCCTCTCTTCCTCTCTTCTTATATTTTTTCTTTTTTCCTTATTTATAGTTGTTACTGTGGTGATGATTCTTAGGTTTTAGAATAATTTTATTCATGATTTGATGGTGGGTTATTTGGGTTATGTTTTGAAGTTTTTCTTTTAAATTTGATAATGTTTGACCCCTTCTCTTCTATTATTTCTTTGATAGTGTTAAAAGTTCCATATTATGGAAGGGTATTCATTAATGTTCTTTATTTTATGTGTTGATGTGGGAGTATCATGATTTGGATCCCTTGGGTATGTATTGTAATTAACATAATAAAGATAATAACCATAATCAAGAATTAATTGGAAGGGATGTTTTGATCGAGGTGGAAATTATTTGTAAATGATGTCTCTTGATATTTTCTAAATAACATGCTATATTTTTTTAATGATTATATTTTTTCATAGAAAGGTTTATGTTATTGAAATTGTGAAAATATGTAATCTAATAATGATGAAGTGATTGGTGAATGAGTCATGTAGATTAAATTATAATATTTCCTTTCTTATCAAAAATATGAGGTAGATAGGTAACTACAATCTTTATTTCCACCTTAATATCCCATAAATTGATTTATTAATTTCTATTGGATTATACTATGGATAACACCATTTAGATACTTGGTTTTAAACAACTAGATAATTGATAAAAATTACTCATAGTTTACATGCTAATACCATAAGCACTCCTCACAAATCTTGTAATATTTTACCCATAGGTACTAACAGATTCATCATCCCTCTACTTTTGATCAAGAAATTATTTATAAATTTCCATATGAATAATATGAGGAAATTAATTTCATAAAGATTAATCTCTTAAACTAACCCCACTCCATGGATTCAATTTATACTCATTACCTGATGTTCTTCATAAGATTTCACCATTGATCATATTCTCCTTTGAAATTATAAACAACTAAAATAAATTTTTCATGTTCTAAACACTGGAGTAATGAAAATATATTTTTAGGGGTACTGATCAATTTTTTGGGCACTAGTTGATAATAAGACCCACTAAAATATGTTTGATGTTTCCTCGAGAAGGGATCAAAAAAAAATATTGTTCCCTCATTTACTTGATTGGAAGCTCAACATGATTCATATCATAAGAAAGATTCATAACTATAAAAATGGGATATTTCATTACTTCTCCCATAAAATTTGGTTTCTCAGGATTTTAATCATTTCATAGTACTTTGTATTTATAATTAACATGATTCATTTTTATTTCAATAATTGTCTAAAATTAAAAAACATTGTGCGAGAAAAAATAATCATTGTGGAAAACCACATAATCCTAAAAAATAATTTATTGGATGTCTAAATCAAGACACATGGTTTTCAATCTATGAAATATTAGGTTTAACCCCATTCACCCAGGATCATTTGAAAAAATATTAGGATATTATACTATACTTACACTTATCCCAGAGAATCTCAATAAAGTATTATCATCCAAGCTTCCAAAAGTAAATAAACCTTACACTAATACCAACAATAACAACCCATACTTTTTTATACATAAATATTACATAATTTTAGATAAATATTCATTACATAGCATAATAATTCATTCTATAATTGTATAGGTCTAGCACCTTTGGAAATTTGGATACATAAGCAACTTGTTCATATGAGTTTTACAAAATCTCCCACTATGTTCTTCAAAACTATCACCCTTCTTAGAAATATCATACCTAAAATCCTTATTCATAACCTGAGGTAAGGAAACATTATAAATGATGAGTTTATATGCTCATTAAGGGTAAAAGGGTTATATTAATGGTCCCTAAAACATAATAAGATCATAAGGGTATGAGAACATAAGCTTAGAATTTGAAAATGATACCCTGCATTTCATAGATCATAATATCAAGTCATGACACAAAGCATAGAAAATAATAAGATATGAATCATAAGTGAATCAGTATATATAATCCATAAGAAAATAACATTAGAATTATACATAGATTTTTGGCATTCACATAAACATATAAAATAATTTCCTTAGTAGTCAAGGCTCAATTACAACACTATCATAGTGGATTGGGTTCACTCCCCATTCCATCAAAGTAGTTAAGGTTCACTCCTAATAATATCATAGTGATCAATGACCCTAACAAAATTGGTTTTACTCCCCACTCAAGTCTAGTTTATCCCATGAGATATCCATATTTACCTTATTCATTTAAGGGCTATATAATTCCAGGACCACCCATCCCATAATAAAACCTATACATATATGTGACATAATATCATAAAACATTCATAAAATCACAACCGATGAAAATAATTGGGTTTTATAAACATTTAATCATACAAAAACCCATGTAAAGTTAATAAATTTTTTATAAACATTTCACTATTTCGTCATATCATAACTCATGGAAAATAAATGTGTTTCATAAAGTTTTCAAAATAACATAATAACCAATAGGAATGAATTAGGTTTCACAAAATCAACCTTAAATAATCATAAGTCATCCAAATATTTATAGTGGATGGTATAATTGGATCATATCCCCAATTAATCCTAATTAGTATCAAAATATTTTATCATACCTAAAAAATGACTTTAAAAGATCATGGGATCATTTTTTAAGGAAAATACCCTTTTAATATTTAAATAAAATATTTCAAATCTAAAATTTAAAAAACAATTAAAGACAAAATATTTAAAAATAACCATTTAAAAATTTAAAGGATGTATAAAATAATTGATTGGTCATGATGACAGGAAATTTTTTTCATGATTTAATAGTTAAAAAATAACATTTCATTCATACTTTTGTAAAAAAAGTCAAAAAGTACCTCATTAAAAAAAAATGACAAGAAGATTCCTTTTAAAAAATTATAAACTCAATATTTTGTAAAAATGAAATTAAATTTCCATTAAAATATTGAAATATTATTAAAACATTTTTATAAAACATAGATATAGAAGAAAAGGTATTTTTGATCGAAGAGATAAATAATGACGATTTTCATAAAAAAACATTCGTTTGGTAACTCATGTTATTAATGAGAGAAAAATTAAAAGAAAATATACAATACAAATAAATAACAGTAGTATAAGAAAATTAATGTGTTTTTTGGGAGTTATATCAAAATATTTTATCATAGATATCTTAATCATAAATAATCTTCATAAATAATGAGATTATAACATAAAAGTCTTAACTCGACTTCTTCTTTATTAGAAAGCACTCTAACCTCATTAATAAAATTTTAAATTTATTATAATTCGGTATTATATTAATTTACATACTTATAATATCATATATTATTGACTTATTACATTTCAACACCAATTTATTAATAACTCATTATTAAAATTGTATTTCTGGGTGGTAACTACTTCATTTTACATGAGAATTTTAATCTGGTAGTTCTAGACTATGTACTTTTGTCATGGTTAAATAATATTTATAATGTTAACAATTATATAAATATAAAATATATTTATTATATTCATATTTAGAGTCAACCACAAAAGTTATAGATAAAAAATTAATTATGTTATTCATGGGTATGGCAGTCCATACAAACACATGAACATTGTTTTCACTTTTCGATTGATGAAACATTATAAAGGTAAATAATAATTCACCATCCCATTGTAATTATTATAAGATATGTATTAATTAAATATATACTTATTACCATCCCATTAAAATGTAAATGAAAAACAAATCGCATCACTTCGGGGAGGAGGTAGTCCACACATACGCATTAGAGACATTATCATTTTACAATAGATTGGAAGGTAATAATTTATATGTAATATTATAATTAAAAAGGAAAAATTGTTTCATAAATATCATATATAAACTTTAAACCCATCATAATATCCATCCATGAAACATGGTGATGAAAAATTATTTGTATCTCTAGGTGGAGGTAGTAGTCCACACATACGCATGGACAATACTTTCAATTCCCATTTGATGAGATAGTGGGCGGATATTAGTGTTTATGAAGTCACAAAGGATCAAATAACAACTAATAAGGGGGGAAGAATCAGTTTTCACTCTTTATAAGATTCAAAAAAAATTAGAAACTTAACCTCTACACCCTTTTATGATTTATTTCCTTGTCAACATTTAGTAAATACTCATGCATGAAAAATGGGGAAAAAAGTAAAGTACATAATATTTATAAGCTTAGACCTTAGTGTGAGAACCTTAATCCTTTCTATATCCACTCCCTTAGGTCTATGGAAATCCACCATTATGAAGAAGTGAATACAAATTGTTCCAACTATAATTACACACCCTATTTCTCACGATAGGAATTATTATACTAACTCACAACAGTTTACAATGTTTTATTATAAAAATTGAGCTAAAAAAGAAAAAATTAATTGTTTAAACTGATTCACAATTTCTCAGTTTGAATCCTCAGTCTAATTTTTCTTGATCTGATTTTCCAATATGATGATTCTAGATTTGATTCTATCAATACAATGATTCTAGATCTAATTCTCTCAGTACGATAAGTCTGGATAGAATTCTCTCAATACGATGGAATCAAAAAGATGAACCCATTCTCAATCTTCGAAACTAAAACTCTTCTCAAATACTCAATACAGTGGACTCAATACGATGATCCCATTCTCAATCTTTAAGACTCTAACTCTTCTAAAATTTTCATTACGATCTTCTTCAGCCTTATTGAATCAATCTGATTGACTAAACATGATTTTATAAATACAATCATCCTCAATCTGGTAAACAAAAATTTAGTTGTTTGATCCTCCTTATAATATCTCTGGCTAGTAATGACTCTCAGTTAATTTCTTAAATTCTATTACATATCCACTTGTGTCAAATTTACAAATGAATTAATGATATAATAATGTATTTATAAGCATCTTAAAAAACAAAAGTGGGAAACTTGAAAACATTCCCTACTTCCTCAAATTTTAAAACTCCAAAAATCGCTCGTAATTAGAATTCAACTTTGACTTCTTCAATCCTCCTTGGATTTCTTTTATATTAATAAAAAAATAAATTTCAAGTTTTAGTTATTCAAATATTCAAAAAACATATGGATTTTTATTTTTGAGTCTTCTTAGAAATAAACTCATTATGAATTTGTTTCCCTCTCATATCATTATAAATTATGTTTCCTTCTCAGTGATTAAAAATTTTGTATCATTATTAGTGATTACAAATTATGTATCCTTCTCAGTGATTTTGATTTTTTTATCCTTCTCAACTCATACCGATATTCCTTTAGCTTCCACCTGATGGAATCCTGAAAATTATGAAATTCTCATTAGGATGGATTTTACCATTATAAATAAATTCCCATTTGGATTGAAAACTCATTACGATGAAATTTCCATTTCAATGGAATCTCCAAAATTTAAATTTGAAATTATTCAAATATCATCATCTTCACACAATCTCACTTCTAGATACGATCTTATAAAACATTTTTCAATTGATGGATTTCTTCATAATTATAGAATCCCTATTACTATGAAATTCTCATTAGGATATAATTTCTCACTATGATAGAATTATTCACTCCACAATACTGAATTTCTTCAAACCTCTCCATCATTTCTTCAAAATCATTTATCATGAAATTTTTCATGATTTTTGAGAAATTTTTTATTAGAAAATCATTTTATGATTTTTCTTATAATGTATGATAAATTTAAAACTCCTGACTCCACAATCTTATTTTAGAAATCTTCATTAACAATAAAATTTATACACTCATCAAATTTTTTCTTTCTTACTCAAAAAATTTATTTCTTTCTCTAATTATGGAAAAGGAAAACCTACATTAAACAACAATTTATAACTCTAATTATTTCAAATCTAATGATCTGAATCTAATGTGGATGAATACGATACTCTGAGTCTGATTAATCTTCATTACAAATGATATGTGTTTGATTCCTAAATACCAAAAAAATATTTTACAAAGAAGTTATTTTTCAACAAATAAACAATCTTTGTTAAAACAATTTATCAAAAAGTTTCCTCAATAGCCTCATTTTGATTTGTTGAAAGGCCTTGTTAACAAATTTTACAACACTAAAAATGCTTTAACAACTCAAATTTTGTAAACAAATCATGTTTTTTTTACTTTTATAAAAAATTATCATTTCTCAAAAGATAGTGTCTTGACACCACACTACTGGATAAAGTATTTTTTTAAATAAATTTCATCCCTCTGTGGAAAGAATATTTCGCAACCATATAAAGATAACTTCCCTTCACTTTTCATTTTCACTCTCTTTTCATTTTCTCTCACCAATTTTATGATCATCGTGGCTTCAGATTAATTTAAGAAAGAAAAGTAAAAACATCTTACAAAGTATAAAGTTATTAATTTCTATCCCCATTTGTCAACTTAATCCATATAATGGTGGGTTATTCTTTATAAGGATTAGGAATACATGGTAGGAGTTGGAACATGAAGTTGTAGCCTCAATTCCATAAACCATTCTTTCAGAATTTATTTTGTAAACATATCAATAATATGATACTTTATATAAATGTATTCTTGATAAACAAATTCAGTAGAAACTTTTTCTTTTATAAAGTGAAATTTTATATCAATGGGTTTTGATCTTGAATATTGGACAAGATTATTATAAAGATCAATTGCACTTTTATTATCATAAAGTATATTCAATGGTTTAGAAACTTTTACTTTAAAATCATCAAGCTAAACATTCATCCACAACATTTGAGTAAAATATTGAGTAGCTTCAATATATTCAAATTCATCTATGCTCAAAGTTACTGAACTTTGTTTCTTACTATTCCAACTCACGTAACATTCGCCAATGAAAAATGTTCTTCCTGGGGTTTATTTTTTATCATTACAATCTCCATCCCAATAAGTAGTAGTATAACCATTAAACTTCATCTCACTATTTCTTTAGTATAAATAACCATGTGAATTTATTCTTTTGACATATCTCATGATTCTCTTTGTTTTCTACATTTGTGATTATTTTTGATTACTTTGATGTCGGTCACATAAATTCACATCATAAACAATATTTGAGCTTGTGGTTACAAGGTAAAGAATAATTCCTATCAACTTTCCAAAGTATTTATTATTCACACTTATTCGGGATTCATCGTTACTAAATATTGTGATGACCTAAATAAGATTTGAAACATATTTGGATTCTATCATCCTTAACTTCTTTAATAATTCTCTAGCATTCTTTTATTGAGATAAGAAAATGGTGTTTCCTTTTGTTGAAATTCTAAGCCAAGGAATAAAGATATTTCTCCTAACATAGAAATTTCAAA
This sequence comes from Viscum album, assembly GCA_963277665.1. NCBI lineage: Eukaryota > Viridiplantae > Streptophyta > Magnoliopsida > Santalales > Viscaceae > Viscum > Viscum album. The sequence goes on along the minus strand of OY728160.1, from coordinate 847,576,366 downwards.
ATTATTCTTCATTTCCTCAGAAATTGTTTTACAAAAAACTTTGATATCCCTAGAAAAAATTATATCATCCACATAAACAATTAAAATTAGATATCATGATTCAACATCTCTCACATATAATTTTCTATAAACTTCTTCTTTAGAAAAGTTCTACATTAAAAAAATTCATGTTTAGTATACCAAGCATGAAGTTCTTATTTCATACCATATAAACCTTTCTTTAATTTAGAAATTTTGTTTACATCCTCATCAAGTAGAAATCTACAATTTTGTTCAATGTAAACTTCTTTCTCAATCTCACAATTTAAGAAAGTTGAATTTATATCTATTTGATAAACTTTGTAATTTTGATGTGAGTCCACTAAAAAAACATTCAAATAGTTTCTAATATTTTAACTGGGACAAAAGTTTCTTCAAAATCCATACCTTCCAAATGTGCATAAACTTTACAAACAAGCCTCGATTTGTTTCTAGAAACTTAACTATGTTCATTCAACTTGTTTCTATAAACCCACTTGGATATGACTACATTTTTATTTGTTGGATTTAAATGAAGTTCCCATGTTTCATTATTCTCAATCTGATCTAACTCTTTATTCATAGAATCCATACATTATTTTTTTTCAATAGATTCTGAAACTGATCCTACTTCAACTTTTGAAATAAGAGAATTTTGGTTAACTAATATCAACTTTCTTCTTGTCTGAACCAGATCCTTTTGATTCCCAATAATGTTTTTAGATTCAACATGTTTTTTAATGTAGGAAATTTCAAAGTTTCTTCCCTTGATAAAATTTCCTCATCACATGATTCTTATTAATCTTAAGTAGGATGTTTTGAATTACTTTCACTATTATTGGAAATATAAAGTTTATCCTCCTCATAATTCTCAAAAAATTTGGTTAAGGAACTTTTATTTTCAATTAACATCATATAATATGATTCCACCAACGTTTTTAAATGTTTGTTCCAATATCTGTAACTTGTTCTATTTAGTGAATAACTGATAAAATTTCATTCCATAGCTTTCTCATAAAACATTCCTAAATCTTGATTTTTTATTTTCAGCAAACATGGACTTCAAAATAATTTGAATTATTTCAATGAACTATTTTTGTTAAACCAGATTTCATAAGGAGTTATGTTAATTTCTGGTCTCAATAAGAATCTATTTTGAACATGTACTAAAACACTTATAATATCTATCCAATAGAATTTTAAATTTTTGTATTCTGCTAACAAATTTCTTCCCATTCCCACTAAACTTGTATCATTTCTTTCTACTACTTCATATTATTTTGGAGTATTAAGAGAATTATACTAATGTTTGATACCATGTTTTCTCATATATTTTTCAAAAGTACTATTTGTGAGTTCAATAACATTATATATTATCAACTTCTTTACAAAAACCCCAATTTCTTTCTCCAAATATTTTCTAAAGAATTTGAACATTTCAATAGCCTCTGACTTGTGCTTCATAAACATGATATTTTTCATCCAAGTGAAATCATCAATAAAATTAATAAATTATAAATCTCATTTTAATTGGAAGGAATAAGCTCAAGTGGTATGGTAGATTAAATATTAAATCTTTTATGACTTTTATTAGTCATTTACCTTTTTAAAAGGTTGTCAAAACATATTATTCCCTAATTTTAAATTCTAGAAGGTTTAAAATGGAATAAAATATAGAAAGTTTGTTCATACTTTTTTGCCTAAGGTTCTCAAGTCTTCGATGCCAGAATTTTTTTTCAGCTTCAGCACTCAAGTAACATGAGTTATTAAATTCTTCTATTGGTAAGATATTCTAACTAGTTATTTCTCATTTTTAAATAACTTTTCCATATTTCACACTTTTAATGAAAAAAATATATTCTCTAAAAATAACTTATTATTCATAAACAAAAAGTTTACATACACTACATAAGTTATGGTTTAGCCTATCAACAAAAAAAACTTCCTTAGCTTTCAAATTTTCTACTTTAATCTCAATTGTTTAGATTCCTATAATTTTTAAAGAATTATCATTACCAAAGGTAACTTATCCTCCATCATGACTTTAAACATGTTTCAAGATTTCTATATCACCCTTCATATGTGAAGAAAAACCACTATCAAGTATCCATGGTTTGTTCCTTTTAACTACTTTAAAAGTCGTGTCAAAAACAAAATCTCTTTAGAAAACTTTCTTCTCTCCATATTCCTTTTCATTTCCATTGTATGAAACTTATTCTATAAGGAGTGTCATAAATTTTTTAGAATCATGAAAAACTTTATCTCATATTCTAAAAAATTCTTCCAGACATTCAAATTGATTTCTTGTTGGAAAGTTTGTAACATCTTGAGAATTCACTTTTTCAAATTTGTTTAAGTTAAGAAAGTTTCTCATAATAATTTCATTATTTCCTTATTGTTTCTTAAACCTTCTTTTGGGTAAGGATATTTTGTGCCAAAGAATTATATTCCTTATTCCCATAGATTCCACAACACCAAAAATAACTATAAAATTTTTATTTTCTATGGAAATATTATCTTTCTCTATTAGTACTTTTTTGATGTTGGTAGATTTTGTCTACTCTATAATACTCTGGATGTTCACCATATTTCTTTCTGAGTGAGTTTTCTAAATTTATAGATTTGATAGGTTTGTTACATCCTTTATCTACCAAAGTTTCTCCAATAAATTTTCCAAAAACTTAAATGCTAAAAGAACCATATGAAATATTATTTTTGGTAAGATAATATTTCACCTGAGTCTCTTATTGAACCTTATAAACAACTATATTAGTCTCAAATTTTACTTAAAAAGCATTGTTTATGATTTCATTCATCTTCCTCAAGTTACTTTCGGACTCAAAAAGTTTTGATTGAAACTTTTTCACTTCTTATTACTTAGATTCTAACTTATTACTAAGATCTTCAATCATCTTTCCATATTCATCAATTCTATGTTTTTAACGTAAAATCTCCTAGATGTCTTCTTCCTCCTCATTGATGACATATTTTCTTCCGTCATAAATTTCTTCAAAAGATTTATTCGTAACTCTAACTTATTTCCTAAGAGTTATTTTTTTCTCAAGACATGAAATAGGTTCTTCTCTGAGTTGTTACTCTTTAGAAGAATCTTCACCACCTTCTTCACAATCTGAGGAATATTTTGTTTTATAAACATTTAAAATGAAGGTTATGAATTTTTCTAAACATCCATATTCATAAGAATTATTGTTATTTGATTAAAATATAACATTCTTACTCAACACATTTATTTTGTTTCCACTAAACTTATTCTTATATTTTTTGGAATACTTTTATTCATTATCATTTTTTCTCCATATCATTCAGAGAGGTTTTTCATCGTAATCAACTTGATATTATCCAACTTTATTATTGGGGAAATTCATAGAAAGCTTTTCAATTCCACCACACTCAAAAAATTTGGGAAAATTTTTACCTCCATACTTTATTTTTCCTCTTCGAAAGTTATTAGATATAAGAGACATGATTTTTTTCATTCAACTCACCATCCTATTTATCATCAGTCTCATAAGTATCAACTTCTTCAACATCTTGAATATTTATCTTTCACGTAGCTTCAAAATAAATTTATTCTATTTTATATTCTTTTAAAGCATTTTAGATTTTCTTATTTCATAAGAAAAAATAAAGTTATGTAATTTATCAAGAGATAAATCATACTTATCTTTCAAATAAATTTTTTTAAAATAAAACATATCTAGAAATATTTTCATAAGTTTCTTCAAAATTTTAGAATCTTACAAGACATCTCTGAATCCTATGATGTTGAAAACAATTTCATTTAGACTAGTGATGTATTAATAAATTTTTTATTAATCTCTCATTCTGATGTATTCATTCTTACTATACCTGATTTGTATCTTTTCTTCCTTAATTTTATTATTCCCTTAAAAACACTTTTTATCTTGTCCTACGTACTTTTTGAAATATTGAGACCAGTCACCTTATAATATTTATTCTCTAATATGGACATAAGGATTTCATTTATAGAATTTCCATCAAATTATTTATTTCACTTATTAGAAAAATTTATAGGCGCATCATTCTCAAAAGGTGAAACCCAATAGTAGTAACATCAACAACTTCTAGGATAAGAGATAGGAGATAATGAATCATCCTATTTTTCCATCCATAATAATTTTTTTATCAATCATAGGAATTCCTATATTGTTGAAATAATTGATATTATCCATAATAAAGATAAACAAGGGAACCTTCCTCTAATACCAATTGAAGTTCCAAGGAATTGAATAACAACTGAGAAGGGGGGTTAATCATTTTTTTACTTTTTATATGTTTCAAAACTTTCAGAAACATAACCCCTAAAACCTGTGAATATTTATTTTCTTATCAACTTTTAGTAAATACACATGCATGAAAAGTAGAAAAGAAAGTAAAGAGTAGAACATTTGCATGGTTTGGCCTCATTGTGAGAACCTACATCCCTGAGATAACCACTCCCATGGGTCTATGAAAATCTACTATTATGAAGAATTAAATACAAATTGTTCCAACACCCATTAGACACCTTATATATCATGATAAGAATTATTTTTCTAACTCCCATTGGTTTATAATGTTTTCTTATAAAAAATTAAACCAAACAAAAGAATAAAGACTTTTTTGAAACTGCTCTACAATTGCTTTTTCTGAATCCTCACACTGATTTGGATGGATATGATTTTCCAATTCGATGAGTCTAGAATTTGATTCTATCACTATTATGAGTCTAGATCTAATTATCTAAATATGTTGATTCTATACCTGATCCTCTCAATATGATGGAATCAATATGATGAACCCATTCTCAATCTTAAAAACTAAAACTCTTCTCAAATACTCAATAAGATGGACTCAATACGATGAACCCATTCTAGATCTTCAAAACTCAAAGTCTTCTCATATTCTCAATATGATCTTCTTTAGTCTAATTAACTTAATTAGATTGATTGAACACAATCTTCTAAATATGATCATTCTCAATATGGTAAAAAAAATTAGTTGTCTAATCCTCCTTACAAATTCTCTGGTTGGAAATGACTCCTACTTGAATTCTTCATCGCACTTCCTTTTTTGCTTGTGTGAAAGTTCCAAATGAACGAATGATCTGAGAAAGGTTTTATAGAGGACTTGTAAAACAAAATTGGGAAACTTTAAAACATTCCCCACGTCCTCAAATTTCAAAACTCTAAAAATACCTTTCTTTTAAACTTAAACATTGAAATCTTCAATCCTACTTATATTTCTCTAAGATTTAAACAAAATTGAATTTAATTTTTGACCTCTTCAACTCATCACAAAACATTTAGAATTTTATTTTTGAGTCTTCTTCACTATCAACTCATTACGAATATATTTCCTTCTTAGATCATTATGAATGTTGTTTTTTTCTAAGTGATTACAAATTTTGTATCCTTCTAAATAATTATTATCTCTATATCCTTCTCAGTGATTACAAATTTTGTATCCTTCCCAACTCATTATGATCTACCAGTAGCTTTAGCTCTATGGAATCCTAAAAATTATGGAATTCTCATTACTATGGATTTTACCATTACGATTAAATTCTCATTCTAATGGAAATATTGTTATGATGAAATTCTAGTTTCAATGGAATATCCATACTTAAACTTTGAAATTCTTCAAACTTCATCAACTTCACACATTCTAACTACTGAATCTGATAATCTCTAAAATTCTTCCTTTGATGGATATCTTCATAATTATGGAATTAATATTTGAAAAAATTCGTACTAAGATATAATTTCTCATTACGATGGAATTCTTCACTCTGAAATTTTAAATTTCTTCAATCCACTTCTCATTTCTTCAAAATATTTTATCATGAATGTTTTCCAGATTTGTCAAAACTTATTGATTAGAAAAGAATTGTATAATTTTGTTTAGAAAGACAGAAAACCTTCTAACTCCTAATATCACAATATTACTTCACAACTCTTCATAAAAAATATGATTTCTTCACTCGAGAATTTTTTATTTATAACTCAGCAACTTCTTTCTTTATAGGATTACAAAAAATACAAACATTCAATAAAAAATTATTTATACCTCTGATTCTTTCATATCCGATGATTTTAATTTGATTCAGATGAATACAATCCTATTAGTCTAATGAATATTTTTTTGATTTATAAGGGTCTAATTATTGAATAACAAAAACTTTCCTTTATAAAGAAGTTATTTGTCAGAAAATACAAAACAATTCAAAACAATTTATCGCAAAGGTTATTCAGTTTCTATAATAATAATAACATTTTAGTATACTTAGGATACTTAAATTATTATTTTATTATAAACACAATAAATATATAGGATAAAAAAATAATTGAAATAAATAAATTAATTAGTTAAAGTGATAACCAATTCATTGAAAGAAATAATTTATACCTCTTCTTAAGGACCCTAGGGTTGGTATTTTGGAGATATCATAACCTCTATAATGTGTATAGGGAATTTTAGGAGATACTTTTTTAGGGTTTTTTCAAGGTCAAAGGCTTAAAGTTTTGTAGAGAAGATAAGTTTGGGGTTTCCTTTTATAAGTGGGGGTGAGGACACACTTGGAATATCATAAATGATTAAAATATAATAAATTTATTATCTACCCAAATGATTCCAAATGGATTGATATTCGAAGGTGGGGTAGGATGTGGTCAAAAATAGTCATGTAATAGGATTTGGACAAATTTAAATGGCAATTATAAACATATCAATTCGTTTAATCCCCCTGCTAAACTCAATTTTACATTATTTTTGGTGAATTTTTTTAACTCTTTTTACTATTCATTATGACAAAAAATGAAATTGAAATCATTACCAAATTTGGAAAAAATAATTAATAATATTGAATCTACTTTATCAAATTTAATTCATCAAATTAGTAGAATTTAATTTAAAATTAAACCAAAAAAATGCGAAGAAATGATGTTTTACAAAAAAAACATAAGAATAACAAGTTTTTATATAAAAATAAAACCTAAGATTAATTATAATAATATTAATCGGATTAATCATAGTATAAATGACCTAATTTTACTTTTAGAACCACAGTGAAACAAAAGGAAACTTTTTAATGATTTAATCAAAAATACAATTAATAAAAATCATTAGTTTTCACTACCCATCGAAAAATTAATCTTTTTAGAAAATTCTAAAAAAAACATAACTCTAAGTTAATTAAGACATGTTGATTAAAAAATTATAATTTCCTTTTTTAAAAGCATTTTCTAAAATTTTGAAAAATTAATTAAATTTTTTCTCTCAATAAGAAATAAAAACCATTTCTGAAAAAAAATAAGCATATAAATACTTTACTAAAAATCGGGTACTTATTTATCAATATATTTTCTTTATCTAAAACTATTATACATATTTTCAAAATATATTTATTTCTATTTATTCTAAAAATTTAATATCTAGTTTATCAACATATACTATATTACAATTCATTTAGAATTGGGTGTTCATGTTTCACAATTTGTCAAAGAAATTAAATTTATTTGAAATGAAATATGTCATTAAACCTTAAGGTGGTATAGCTCTAATAAAACAGATGGGTTTCATAGGCATCAATAATGCTATTAAATAATAGAAGCAAACCACTAGAAACTATAAACTGCTTGATGAAGTAACAGTGCATAAATAAAATAGAAAAAAATAATACATGTATATCTCACTATTCAACTTCAAGAATACAAAATCATTGAGATTAACATAGAACTTTGGAACTACTAATAGAAAATATCCTTCATAGATATCCAAATGAGGTATTAAATAATTTTATTTATAATTCCCCTTCCTTATATGAAGAAACTATATACATTTTTTATGTTTAGTCTACCCTATGCATTTATACATTAAAATGTTTACAACATAAACTTCATTTATATAAGTGATAATATAACTCTCCAATAATCACTTTATAATTAATTCATCATCACATGATGTAATATAATCTCAAATGTTATGATAATTAATATAGAATAACTAGATAAACCAAATTCAAATGATATCACATACTATTACCATAACTGAGGGAGTGATATCATTATATCATGGGACTGTTATGGATCATAACACAGTAAATAATATAAACATATCACTAGTCACTATGCCAAAGTAAGTGTTTAACAGTTGTATAATTATTTATTATTTATTATTTATTATTTATTTTTATTTATTTTTTATTGATTTTTTATTATTTTGGTGTATGCATTCATATGAACATGCCAGACCAAAATTAAGCATATATATGTGTTGCATGAGATTTGAACCCTTTACCTCTTACTTATTCTATAAAGACTTTACCACTCTTGCAAACTCTTCATATGGTGATTAAAAAGAATTTAATATACTTATATATATAATTAATAATAACATTAAGTGATAATAATAATAATAATAAGTAATAAAAAAAAAACAAAAAATAATACATAAGGAATTAATAGGAACTAAATAATTCATAATTATTCATTAATCATTATTCATTAACAATTAATGATTACTGATTAATAAATAAATAATAAATTTGTTTATAATGAATAAATTATAAATTAATAAAAAAGAATAAATAAATTTATGCTAAATAAATAATAAATTAAGAAATAATAGATAATAAATAAGTAATAAATGACTAGTAAATTAATAAAAATTTAATAAAAAATAACAATAAATTAATAATAAATAAATGAACAACATATAATTAATAAATAATAGATAATAGGTCAATTATAAATTAAAAGTATATAGTAATTAAATAGTAAATAATAAATAAATTATAAATTATAAATAATAGGTAACAATATAATATATATATATATATAATATTTAAATAACATTAAAAAATAATTTAACATTAATTGAATAATAAATAATAAATTAATATATAATAAATAAGAAATAAATAAATCAAAGATAAATGATAAATAATAAATAATAAATAATAAAGGAATACATAATAAATATTCATTAATAAACAATCATTAATAATTAATAACTAATTAATAATTAATAAATTAATTAATAACTAATTATTACATATTAATTATTAATAAATACAAAATAAATAAGTAATAAATAATTATAAAATAAAATTTTAATCAAAAACTAATAATAAATTAAAAATAAATTAAAAATAAATTTATAAATAATAAATGGATAAAAGATAAATGATCAATAAATAATAAATTATATATACTATGTAATAATATATAATTAATATATTAAATAATATTAAATAATAATTTATTAAATAATATATAATATATAATATATAATAAATGAACAAATAATAGACATTAAATAATAAATAATAAATGGATATAAATATATATAAATATATATATATATAACGAAATTTACATAAATATATATAAACAAACATTTATGTTACATAAATATATAAAAACATAGACATGGGTATAATTATATATTAATATAAATATAAATATAAACACAAGTAAATAAAAATATCTAAATATAAATTTTTATATAAGATATAAATATATATATATATATACATAAATACAAATAAATATTTACAAATGTATATAAATATAGAAAAATATTCATAAATACATATAAATATCTATGCATGGATACAATGATATACCAAAACGGCCCAGCCATGGAAAGAAATCCATGGATCTGAAATTTATTAAACAAAAGTAAAGGTACAAGATGAGCAAAGAAAAAATGTTCAATTGAAGAACTACCACACCAAAGAAAAGATTACACACTCGACACAAAGCACAGGGATCACCTCTTCTTGGATTGACCCCGACCCCGAGATCCCCCTTGATGGGCCAGGTGACATCCTCATCTCCAATGAATTGCCATTGATGGAGCCTAAAATACCAAGAGGTCTTTACCAACTTCATGGACACCCTGTGCATCTTCCTACATAGAACGTTTAGGCAGCATGATAGGATCAGTTTCCTATGCTGCCACCTCATGAAGAGAAACAACCCTTGAAAAAAACCCCTAGACAACTCCTCTCGAGTGCTCCACAACCAGAGGAGAGCACGCCTATGGTGCCTCCTCATTAGTAACAACGCCTTCTTAATCATGCTCTTGGACAACATGTGGAGAAACATTCTACATAACCAAAAAATAATCATGTTATTTCTTCATGGAAATACCCTCAAAAGTGTATGCCTAGCCAGCCTATATTGCGATTGAAACATCATCATCCCAAGCTGCCTTCTCATAAGAAAGCTGGAAATCCTTTTGAATTTCTGGCATAACTAAAACACCACCTTAAGTAGTCACATTTAATGGAAAGTCCTTTAATTCATCAGAAATTCTAGAGGAATAACTAGCCAAAAGTGGGGAGTTCTTCTGGTTGCGACATCCTTATTGTTCAAGACCTTCTGAATTCTGTAGATCAAAAGCATGCGTGTTAATATAGTCTAGCATAGAGAAAAAATTAACAGTATCTTTATCATTCCCCAAATGGGTCCCAATAATGGGTGAAGCATCAACCATGGGGCCAGCAACAGCAAGTGAGGAACACTCTAACCCAATCTTGACAACCCCCATATCATCACTACAACCTAGACCCCTTTGTACAAGATCAGTTCCCTCTGAAGTCCCAACCAGGGCAGCAGACCCAATCTAAACTACATCAACTGAATTAACTATTATCTACGCAACATGACCATCCCCCATAGGCACACGTCCCCCATCAATCTGGAGAGTAGGGAGGGCCCTATTTTTTTTTGGAAGCACTATTTGAAAGTCATCAGGATCAAATAGCTTCCCCTTACCCTTTATTCCAAGCTGATACCATCTCAACATGAGTTATTTCCAAATTAACCTCATCATTAATGGTAGCCTCACACACAACAAGATTCTCTTCCTCATCATCAGCCACATTATCCAATGATTTGTTTTTTAGATCATCTGAACCTCCAGATTATCCAACAACAGCTCCCTTAGAGGCTATCAAACCACCACCACCAGACATAGTAACCATATGTTGAGATTGGTTCAAAGAATCTGACATAGGATCCCCTTTCACTCCAGTAGGTTCATCTACTATAATGCCTTTTTTAGAGCCTCAGCAATGGAGTAACTTCCAACAGCATATCCATCCTTCTTCCCAAGGACCTGCCTATCCCCTACAGAACCATCCCCAGACAGTTTCCTCTTTCAAGGATCAGAAGAATTTCCTAAAAATTTACAATGGAAACACTGATGGTTTCTTCGACACTACTCAAAAGAGTGACCAATGCAATGAAAAGATTCATAGAACTCTATAAACCATTCATATTTAATAGATAACTCAATATTAAAATCACCCATGATAATAAAAATAGTGTTAATTAAATCATGGGAAAGATCAACTTCAACCAAAACATGAGCAAAACAGTTATACCTTAATCTCTCAGTTTCCTCATAAACCATGATTAGGGCCCCCAAAAGCAAAAGAAACCTCCCACAAAATCACTGAATGCCAAAACAACCAACTTATACCCCTTATTCTAATCTATGTTTGTGTGGAGTAACTCTTAATCCCAAAAGGATTTGAAAGAAGGTCCCATTCTTGAAGCATAATGAAACCAAGCTGCAAAGGCACAGGACCAAAACCCCAAGTGAAATTATCAGATCCCTTTGACATGAAAACAACATGAACAATTCCTTTCAAAATAGATATCAGGAACCAGTTATGCTTGAAGCAGTAGGTCCATCAATTTGTAAAGAGTCAGTGGGGATGCACAATAAGAACATTAGATCCTAGCAAGTAGCGATAACTGAAATTCCACGATGAATTCTTCAAGAATATGAGGGCTAGCTTTGACAAAATCAATAGACACATTCTTCATAATCCATTCATGCACGGGATCATAATACGGATGAATATTAGAGAAGAACCAATACCATCAAGTATGATTTCCCCAGTTGGGATTCTTATGGTTTCGCACGTCACTCATTGCTGAAACAGTAAGATCCAATGAAACCCCACTAGCTTTGGAAATCTTTTGGGTGGGGGTGAAGACATACCTTGGAACAAGGTATCACTCTAGCAGCTCTCCCATAGATCGATTCAACTCCAATCAGCTAATAATCACCCAAGAATCCAATACAGTGATATATAATTATAAATAAACATTTATAAACACATATAAACTATAAATAAGTACCCATAAATGTATATAAATACATAAAAACATATAAATATATATATCTGTGTGTGTGTGTGTGTTTAATAGACAATAAATTATCAAGAGGGAAAACACAAAAAATCCAACATCATAAAATCAATAAGAATTTAAATCCATGGAATAAAATCATAGATGACCTGACAATCATATGTAGACACCATTAAAAGAAGAATAAATATCATTAAATTTTCAAAAATCATTCTATTTGAAATAAAAACTCAGTTTGGGAGGCCTTCTAGGAATTTTAAACTCAAAAACATTATGATCGGGGTTCCCCTAGTCAACATGGAATAGAACACATCCCAATCTTTGATTTGATATTTGATAGATCACATGTGGATATCCGAATAAAAATTTATGGTTGTTTTAAGTTCAAGTTTGATTTTCAACTTCTCCTAAAATTGAAATATTTTTTATTCTATTAATTATTATGTAATTTATTTATAGCTCATTTTATAAACTTCAATTTTACTGGTTCTGGTGTTAAAAAGGACACCCTAATCAAAATTTATCTTCATTTGATGTTGAATTATAATTCTCATTTTATCCAATAATAAATTTAAGTTTCAAATAATTACTAACTAATAGTTATAAATAATTAATAATTGAAACGTTATAATTAACTAAAACTTTAAATAATAAAAAAATAAATTAATTTAAATAATAAATAATTATTATTAATAAATTATAATTAAATGTGTAATACTTAATATTATTCCATTAATTTAGCATCAGTTTTTATAAACTTCGACTAAAAATAAATTTAAAAAATTTAAAGAAAATTAAAAATCTAATTTAGTTTTGGTTTCTCAAAATACTCCACTAAAAAATGTAAAAAAATTTAAAATTTTATTTAGTTGTGGTTTCAAAAAATACCACTATAAAACTACCAGGAAATTATTTTTCATAAAATATTTAGTATCAATTTTTAAATCCACTGCTAAAAATCCCATTGTGAAATTCATTTTTCCTTTTATATGACCTATTAAAAATTTATTGAGCACATATACTAAAGATATCCTGATAGAATTCATTCATATTCTAATCTATTTTCATGTTATTAATTTTCTTATTTACCATCATGTTTTGTTCTTGAAACTTTTTTTGTCAATCTTATAAGACCCAACAAGTGTGTTTATTGTTTCCACTAATTTAAATATACCATTTCATAGGTTAAGTGATCGTCATGTTATTATCAAATGATTATGTGAACACGACTTGAAAATAATATTCGAGAGAATAAACTGAGGGGGTCTGACCCTATGTGCAGATTATAGGAATAAAAACCCATTTTTTTATGATAAAGGCATCTTGTAAAACCAGTTTAGCTTCCTTCAGTGGAACCTTTAATATATAGATCAAGGTGAGATATTTAGGGATCAGATTAATCATAAAAATTGATGAATATTTTTTCCCATTTAATGCTTTACATTTTTTTATTAATTTTGATCAAAATAGTGTATCAACTGAAATGGAACATTGAATAGTAATTCATAACTATACTCATATACTTATTAATTTTTCACTTATATTACTTCATTTATTCACACAAAAAAATTAAATTTTACATTTTTAATCTTTCTAACCTTTTTTATATTTACTGTAATAGGGTGAAATGTTTTTAAATCGGTTTTACACTTCTATAAGTATTTTGTAATTATTCATTCCACTATAAAGGATTTTTATACATGACTAATATGTTCATGATACACATGAAATTAGAAATTTCTTACTTTGAATTTACTCCAATTTTTTTTTTAAAAAGTTTGTAAATAGAGTATCATGGGGTATATTACTGATTATAGATGTAACATCGCTCAAAATGGGAATAATTTTGGTTTTTTAAAGAAATTTTATGTCATATATATTGGTGTAATGGTTCATTTTTTTTTTATGTGGCCACCTTTGTCTCTATGGATCTGATGGGTTTTGTAGGATTATTTACTGATATAATCTATGGAAGAAAACCCATACCAATGCCTGATATATAATTAATAGAACCAATGTATTGAATGAGGGGGAAAAATATAAGCATACCTTGATCCTAGTATGATCCATATATCTTGAACATGATGGAGTATACTTTATTGGGATCACCAAGTGATAGCTAAATTTTTCTCACCTCCATGGGCGGTACACTGTCCTGGGATCCTTATTCTTAATGAGAGGACCCTCGAACACTAAAGGAGTGTCGGTGCCTTATTCACAAAAAAATGATGACCAGGGATGAATAGAGTTTCAGTTATGTATTGTAGTATCTTGTAACCACCAATAGGGGGATCTCATCCCTTATATAGGATCTCTTAATTTAATGAATAGGGTTGGGTGTTAGTTTCCATATCATGGAATTTTAAATTCATTACACAAATGTATGTCTCATTAGTGTTTCATATTCATTTAAATATTTAATAAATTTTATTGCAGCCATAAATGTATCAACCTGTTGATATTTAACTGAATATAAAGCGTTTCTAAGAGATGGAACTAGACATGGACTCACATCCCCTATCATAATCCCATTGTACACTATGATAAAATCCAATAGTGACATCTCAATATCTCTTACGATATAAACATATCGTAACCTGTGATATGCATCACATGTATATCACTAGTTATGAATTTGGGTATATCATAAAATAAAATAATCCCAATTTTATTCCATTTTAAACAATCTCTCACTTTCATTAAAATCCATTGAGGTCATTATGTAAAAATCCACAACGCTTTTTCACTCCATCCAAACTCTTTGGATACAATTTATTAAACTCTATTAATTTTAAATCAATATTTCCAAAATATTAATCCTTATCCTATGCTTGTACTATGTTACCTTCCTATACTTTGTATCATTGAAAATAAAAGTAAAATCATTATTTCATAGAATTAAGTAAATAGTGGACTCTAGTAAGGTATCAGCGTCACTAATGCTAAAAAGGGCTCTGGTGCAATCTTGATCAAACATCCTCATATCTCCATATAAACATTTCCATTGTAAGATGTTTCTTACTCATTGTGTGTATACGTATACAATCCATTTTCCTAGGGCATCAAGAGACCATTGTATATAGAACATTTCAATCTAGTATATGTCATCTCAAAAATTCATGATTCTCCAAAAAGGAGTGCCCAAGTTGATGAATACATCACATGTCATTCAAATAATAGATGAGAACATCACATTTCCCTTCTCCAAGTATCTAATAACATCATATGTCACTCAAAAAATCATGTCCATGCATTTAATTAATCTAATTCTACCATGGGATAAAAACAATCCTCATTATATGAGTGTACCAATTCCATATTTGCTAAGAACTAATCAATAATATGATCAAAAACATACCCAACCACATCCTGATTTTTTAATCATTAATGATTACATAATAAAGGAATTTAATTATAAATTTTTTCATGCTAGGTATATTTCCAACCTTAGGTAATGGGGATTCATAATAATCATAAACACCTATGTATATCAATGACCATATAAAATTTCACATGATATACTTTGGAAGTTCATCATATATAATAATTCTTAACTTATTTCCTCATGATTATATTTATTTTATATCATATATAACTTTTTATTGATTAAAATATTCTACTCAAGTTAATTTTAAAATGTAATCATAACCCATAATAATTTGAGATGATCATCGACTAGGTATAACTCAACATTAAACATTGAGAGGATAATATCATTCCACTATTCAGGTAATATAAATTCAATACATGTGAATGAATGATAATTAGATATTGAATTTATTGAAAACATATCATAAATTTATCACCATTACATTTGATCTCTCATGTATCCAATACAAAATGTTCATCATGACCCTCATGTTTTTGTTTTGTTAATGGATTCCTCAATAAATCTACTACATTTCTCTCAGAAGCCACCCAATAGATCTTTAAATCGCCCCTCTCAATAATCTCTCTAACAAGATTGTATTTTATAATGATGTGTTTCATCCTTTGGTGATATTGAGGATCCTTGGCCTGATAAATAGCTCCATTGTTGTCTCAAAAAAGTCAATTTCTCTTTAGATACTACGAACCGCCCTAATTTTAGAAATAGACTTCTTGATCCAAACAACATTATTCATAGAATCTAATGTAAAAATTTATTATCCCTATATTATTGATTATGATATAAAGTTTTTTGTGGAACTCTTTCAACTAATACATCCCCTAATTAAGAAAAACATGAAACCAGATAGAGATCACTTGTCATGTTTATTGGATTGGAAACTATCATTAGTGTAACCCTTAATACGGAGCTCATCCTGTCCTTCTAAGACCAAGAATAAATCCTTATTTCTTTTTAAGTACTTAATGATTTTATAAACAACAATTTGGTGAATATCACTGGGATTAAATAGGTATCTAATTGTTATGATAAAGTCATAATAGACATCAAGTCGAGTACACAATGTGTCATACATGATATATCATATGGTAGATGAATGAGGAATGTTATCCATCATTTTTAACTCTTTATATTGATCTTGAATATTCCTGGGATTCATTCCATGAGATACTGGTAAAGATTCATTTTTAGAGTTATAAGTGCTAAAATGCTTTATCACTTTGCTAATATATGTTTTCTGACTCAATAGAAAAACTTCTTGGATCCATCTCTATGGATCTCTATGCCCAGTATATAGGCTACTTCACCCATGTATTTCCTCATGAATAATTTTCCCAATCACATTTTTATATAATGTAAATTTGTAACATTATTTATAATAAGAATTATGTTATCAACATAAAATATTATAAATATAACCACACTCTCACTAATATTATTGTATTCACAAGAATTGTATATATTTTATATGAAATAAAACTCTTTTATTGCGTCATCAAACCCGAAATTCCAACTTCAAGAGGATTGATCCAATCCATAAATAGACCATTTTAGATTGAAAACCTTATTATTCCCATTTGTTAATTCAAAATAAATTTTTTTATCATATACACATCCTTGAATAAATTACCATTAAAGAAAGTTGTTTTCACATCCGTTTGATATATCTCATAAACAAAATAAGATTCTACATAAAGAAATATCTAAATGGAAATTATCGTCACAACTAGTGAAAAGGTTTCTTCATATTCAATACCGTTGATTAATTTGGAATCATTTTACACAAGGAAATATTGATAGGTATAAACTCTTCTATACATGTCATTTTTCTTATAGAAACCCCACTTCTCCATATGGGTCTCACCCCTTAAATTATTTCCACAAAGTTCCAAACTTAGTTAGTGTACAAAGAGATCATTTTAGATTCCATGGAATTTAACCATCTCTTCGAATTAAAAACTCAAGGACCTCATCTTAGATAATAGGGTCATCATCAATGAATATTAATTCATCATCATTTTTCATAGGAAATCCATATATATCGAGCTCCTGATGAATCCTTTTAAAAACATTGAGGTACTTGTGTAACCTGATTCAGTTCTTCTTCGATGGATCTATGAAACTAGAACAACAAATTTATTTGCAACAATTATTATTTATTGATCTTGTACTTCTTGAAGTTCAAATTGAATCCCATTGACTCCTGGATTTATATATTTATTATCAATAAATATACAAATTCAGGACATAAACACTTTGTGTTTTGTGGTATTATAGAAATAATATACCATATTTTCCTTAATTTAACTAAAAAATAATCATTTCTCTAATTTATGGTTAATATTATGAGGATCCAATTGTCATATGAGTGGTTTGAAACCCCAAATATTCAAAAAAGTTGATTATGGATGTTTCTCATTCCATATCTCATACAGTGTCTTTATGAATGCTTCAAATATAATAGAATTAAGTATTAATGTTGAAATACCTAGATTATATCCCTGGAATGAAATTGGAATCTCACGTTGACTCATCATTGATAAAAATATGTCCTATAGTATAAAAATCCTCTTCTTAGACACACCATTTCAATATGGTATTCTATAACGAGTGAGTTTTGGAAAAATTTCTTAATCCCTCTGATGATCAATTAATTCCTAGATAATTTATTCACTATGCTAATCTGATTGGAGAATCTTATTACACTTTCCAATTTTATTATCTTCTTTGTTCTAAAAAACCTTGAACTTTTCAAAAGTTTCATACTTATGTCTCATCAAAAACACATAATCATACCAACTAAAGTCATTAATTAAGGTTATGAAGTACCTAAACCAAACACTTCATTTATTTATCATTCATTCACATATATCAAAATGTATAAGATCTAATAGTCCATGTCTCTTTAACCTTTTCCAATAAAAGTTTACTTTTTAATTTTACCAATAAACAAGATTCATAGATATCAAATAATTCATAATCAAATAATTCTGGTAATCCATCTCTACGGGGTCTTTAGATGAATTTATCTTCTATATTTTCATAGTGAAAATGACAAAGGTTTTTGGGGTCAGAATCAACCATGATGTTATTATTTTTAATTTTATATTTATTATTAAACATATCTAGAATATATGAACCATTTAACATATTCTCAATTCCACAAAACTATTCATTCATATATTTAAATATAGAACAAATCGTGTTTTTAATAATGAATGGAAAGATCATCTTCTCTAAAATAGATATAGAAATAAAATGTCTATTTAAGGTGAGAAAATAATTATAGTTCAAAAATATCATAAATAATTCACTAGGTATAATTAGATAATACAGGTTGGCGTCAAATGTAGAAACTATTCTCCCATTTACAACACATAGATCTAATTCACCATTTTTCAATTACCTCTAATCTCTAAGTCTATGTTTATATATACAAATGTGTGATACACACTCAGTATCTAATACCCATGAGTTGAAGTTGGAGAAATTTATCTCTATAACATTCATATTCAAACTCTCATAATTCATCTCTTTTATAAAAATTCTTGATATATATAATTTTCAGGAATAAACTTTAAATAAAACATTCCTAAATTTCATTAATTATTAAGTAATATTTCTCTCATTATTCATTTATTTAAATAATTTTTGGGAAATTAAATTTAAAAATCAATTTTTTTAAAAAAATTAAAAGAAATAAAAAACATACGCTTTAATGATTGATTTTTTCTACTTAGTTAATTCTATGTTTTTAGGTAAACAATATGGCCACCAACCAACCTAGGAGATCAAGTTAATCCAGTCTAAAGTGATGTTGAGCCAATCATTAATCAGTTCGGCCGATGGTAGAGGAGAAAGAGTGTAGCCATTGTCATATAGGCATGTGTATTGGTGTGTAGTTCCACAATAGGTAGAAGGGAAAGGTTGGTGTTTAGACTATCACATGTGGGGTAGCACAAGAGTTTATTCGATGAATGTCGACACATGTTCATACTTATTCTAAGATATAGATATGTAAAAATTATTTATTAAGAATATCTAATATTAATTATTCTCTAATGTGGGATTCTAGAAGTGTGGGGAATGGTTTTTCATAACTAAAATGTTGTGTTTTATTTAGTTCTTGCATCATATTTGATTGGACGTGTCACCAACCACCTTCAAACCTCACCAGTCACTACACTGAATCCCAAGAGTCTACTATTAACATTATCTTTAATCTTGGACTCAAACTACTATTTCACTGAAAAGGAAAGGAACCACCATGAAATCCTAGAAGGAGCTCAATGTGACCCTATATTATGATGAACGAGCCCCATAAAAGTAATATAGAATTTTTAAAGAACACTTTTTATTATGTGAGGAATAATGCATGTACTTGATGAAGTAGAATTCCACTGAATGCATGAAACTATAAGAAAAACATAATGGGATGAGACTTTGTATTTAAAAAGATTAGTTGATCTTGAAAGGGTAATAGAAACACATTGATAAGTCACGGTGTTAGTCATGGTGGAATTGTTTTATGTATGAATACAAATATGAATGAAAAGGTTGGTGGAATGGGATGAGAAATGTTGTGACACCATAGTTAGATGTTGATTCTATTTTTAGACCGAGCCTTCATCTCATATCTACCTTTAAATATATCATTTGTCTATTATCTCTAGAAGGATAAAATTATGTGATGCTTCTATAAGAACATATTACTAGTACCCTCTATGTCTCTTATGTTTTTTATTTTATTTTTATTTCTACTTAGGAATCGAATAAGTGATAAATTTTATAGTTCTAAGTGATGTAATTTTATGTGAAGTGTATTGGTGGATTTTTTTCTATTATTCATGTTTGGTTTGTTTCCATGTCTGGTTTTTATTCTTAGTCTCTTTATCTCTCAGGGAATTACCATTTCTCATGTTAATTAAGGTGTATTGTTTTATGAAAAAAATAATCACCTTGATTCATGTATGACCATTATATGATTTAATATAATTATGATTAAACAATTTCTTGGGTAACCTAATCTATTAATCATCACATGTAGTTGATAATATGAATGAGGTATTTTTGAGTTAGAGATAGGATACCATGATTAATTATTTTCATAGACTCAAAACTGATACCAAACATGGATAAAATACATCAATTATTCAAATCACTAGCACACAAATCTATAAATTCCAAAACATAGAAAAATTTCTCAACTAATTTTTCATCTTCAATTTTCACTTTTTTAAATCTGAAATTACTTTCTTAAATTTTTATAAGTATTATTAGTTATCCTTGTTGTATCAAAACTCAAACATACCAAGTACTACACTCATTTATTTAGAAGTTTTTTTTTCTTTGAGTGATTAGAATTATAATTTTTATTTATATTAGATGTAATAAACAATCACCTCTGAGGCCTAGTTAAATTTGTGGCACCGTCATCGAAGATTATTGTTAAGAATTATTAAGTTAATTAGAAATTTTTATTTTTATTTTAGTTTTTATTCTCTTTATTACACTCATTCTTATAGTTATATTATTTTAGTTTCAACATTGATTAATTCATACAAAACTCAAGATAAATGGAAATATTGACTTGATATTGATCATAAGAAAAAGAAATATTTGTATAAAGAAAAAAATGGTTGAATAGAGAAGACACATTTTGGTTGGATAATTACAACAATGAAATTGAGGGATGGGGATTTTAATGGAATGTGGAAGACCCTCAAGTATGGGTTACAGCCTTGAATCTTGGAACCTTTAGCCACTTCACACTAGTTTGAAATCAAACTATACATCATAAAAGTTAAATACAATTTGATCCAATTATTTGAGAAACTACATAAAGATCCAAATTCACGCATAGGTAATTTTTTCAAACTATGTCATAGTTTTTAGTTTAATTGTGTATATATTGATAGGTTAAGACTAATATTATTTCATTTTTCATTAAGTGAAAAGAATAAGGAATAGATTCAAATCATTCTACCTCATTCCATTACCATGTGGAATGAGTTTGAAAGGAACTTATTAACCCTCTTCTTTACACCCTTTAAATCCATGAATATTCATGTTTATATTTTAAATTTCAGACTATATGGTGATGAATAATTGTATAATAAATCAGAAAGATTTAAATATTTAATTAAAAAGTTACCTAATATGGGTATAGAAATTTGGCTATTAATCCAAACTTTTTACAAATTTTATCCACAAGAAAACTGGTTTATCATTAATTCAATGAAAGGAGGATCATTGATTAAGAATTAACTAGAGTAAAGATACAATATTTTTTATGGGATGTCAATAAAGAGATTTTATTGGAAATTATATGAAATATAAAGGAAGGTAGTGTATATGTTGGAAAATGGTGGTATGGTTTCTCAAATGGAAGCCATGATAAAGAATTTAAATACAATGATAGCTCTACATGATCACCATGGTCTGTATACTAAGGATATTAATTATTTTGATTATAATAGACAAGATAATTTTAGAGTTAGATAATAGAAAAACAACAAGGGAAAGAATTCTAACCAATGATAAAAGGATTTCAACTACAATCACCCAATCGCCCCTCACTCACAAGACAAATTAATTCCTCAGAGGTGAATTTAACCACATTATTGACTATAACTAGGGATTCCATCGTAGAACTAAATAAATACTCAATATATCAAAAATATTATTTGAAGAATAAGTAAATCCTAGTTTTTCATATTGAAAATCACTTAAGAGAGGCCTTGTCGAGTTTTATCGGGTGACTTGGAAGGAAACCCCTACAGGGAACAAAAATATATCACGCTATGGAGTGGAAAAACAATGGAGAAAAGTGTTTAGGAGAAGAAAAAATAGAAAGAAATTAAAGATGATAAGGTGATGAAAAATTATTAAAGGAGGAAGGAAAATAAAATAAAAGGAGAAAGAAGTGCAAGTGGAAGCCCCGCCTATAGAAACCCAGTTTTTTAATTATAATACATTAAAATATATATGTGGATCTAGGAGATGAGACGATGTCTAATTTCAAGGCACTGTGTGCCTAGAATTAATTTTATAAAATATTAAAAATATTTTATATTACACATGAATTACTTAATAAATAAAATGGGATAATTCTTAAAAAAATCTCATATCAGAAATTCAAGACCATGGTTAAGTCCAAAACATAATGTTTACCCTAGGCGTGACCAAAAATAGGTTGGTGTGGGGTGGTCGCGTAAGTCGGTCATTGGTTATACATTTAGTGGATTAATTTAATTATTTATTTAATTAAATTATTAATATAACACAATGGATTACATTAATAAGTATGTTGCTATGGTGATTGGTCTAGGGTTAGCTACCTAAACCCTAGGAAAATTGAGATAGTTCTTATCATCCTTCTTTTGGAAAATCACATATGATGACGATGAATCTATGGATCAGAGTAGATCGGTGCGCAGTGAACACAAAAACCTCTTCCATTTTTTGGTGAGCATGTTCTTCGATAACAAATTATCCAATGATTATTAAGGACTCATCTTTTTATTTATTTCTTTTTTATTGATTATTTTAGTTGAGCAAGATCATACCTCTTATGATCTGTTCCAATTGTTGAACCTTGGAACGTGCATATGTATCAGTTTCATTGATTATTAAATTTCTTTCTATCCTCGGATATCTTTATTCTTGATCTTTGGTCAGGAACACCTAGAAATGATCAATAATACTTTTTTTGTGCCTTTAACCCCTCAATTTCTTCACATTCATCATTGTTGGGTCCTAAGGTCGCGATTTGACATTGTTGAGCAGGACTAAGCCTGATCAGACCCATGGATTCACAATAGATTCATGAGAAATGATGGGATCTGCAATCAGGGATGGTTTTGGGGTCGTGTAATGAATAATGGGTGTTGTTTCCTATGGATATATGATCTGAGACTGAAGGAGGTGCATGAAATGATGGAGGTTCATGTAGGTTTCATTTGAATCAACGATAATCTAATTTTCAACCACTGAATGGCCGGAAACGATGAAAATGTCTAGATCCACCAATTTTGGATGATTTTGAGTTTGGATTCTATGTGGAAAAGTCAAATTTATTGTATGGAATGTGAATCAAGATTTCTATGAAACACGTGACTATATGTTGTGTATCATGATGAATACACAGTGTGTAGCCCCTATTCTATGGTGGCTAGGATTTTGGAAATTCATAAGGATGGAATGCCCAATAGACTCCCTATACAATGTGTACCTCCTCTATTGGTGGATGAGTCGTGTGGAAGAGAACATGAGTAGGACCCTGTCTAGAAACACCCGGTTAGGCACACACCAGGTACCGGAGTACACGAACATGGATAGGTGCACACTGTGTATTGAAGTACATGGAAATGGGGTAAAATACATGGACCCATCCACAAGAACATGGCCCAATCCTGGGTATCTTGGACAGGTTGTGTAGTTCTCTTGCATGATGTGTACTTCTACATGGATTGGGAGCTGTGTGCTGGTCAGGGACATGACTAGGTGTAAGAGTGGGACCACACACCATGTGGGTAACCAACACCATGTACCCCTTGGTTATATTTGAGGAAATGTCAAACTCTCATATATACATTATTTTGAATCATATTTTGGACCAAGAGTAGCCTATCTTGAGTGTTGTTTCTTCATAGAACATGATAGTACCCTTCACTATGGATTTTGGTATACAATGTGAGATGTTATAAGAATAAATCTTGTTTAGGAGTCACTTGATAACTTCAGAGATAAGGAAGAGGATCCACAGTGACCTACCACATGGAAACCCCCCCCCCCCATTGGATAGGGTGCGGGTCCTCGTGACACCTTATTAGAACCCCTTATATAGTAGTTTATGGGTCATCATGACACTAGATAGAAACCCCCTATCAGAGAGGGTGTGTGTCATTAACCTATAAAGTGGACCCCCCCCCCCCATAATCTTGGTTTTAGTTACTCTACCAACTAAGTGGAACCCCCTATAAGATAGCATGAGGGTCCTCATGAAACACAAGTGAAATCCCCTATTAGATGGAGCATAGGTCCTTATCACACCAGAGTGGACCCCCCCCCCCCCCAATCAAATATGACATGATTCCTTGACCTATAGAGTGGAACCCCTCATCAGCTTGGACATGGGTCCCATACCTACTGAGTGGAGCCCCTATCAGATAGGGCTTGGGTCCTCATGAAACCCAAGTGGAAACTTCTACAATATGGGTTGTGGGTCCTCATTACCCTAGAGTGAAACCCCTCTAATGAATTAGGGTATGAGTCCTCGACCATCATAGTGGAACCCCCTAAAGCATTAGGGTGTAGGTCCTCTACGGACACCTACAAAGTGGAACCCCCCTGACATAATTGGGCATGGGTCCTCTATATAGATATTATTCCCCCTTAACTGTGAGGAATAGTGGAAATGTATGGGCCTCCACATGGTTACTTATGGGCAGACACGTGAGGTTATTGGCATTGTTGATAGACTTTTGGAACTATTGGCACCTCTTTTCATAGGTTGGATTGTGAGATGGATATCTCATTTCTCCCTTGTTTAGGTTTATTTTACCAAATCACACACACACACACACACACATATATATATATATATATATATATCCTTGTTGTTAGCTTCAGTTACTCTCCTACCATGGTTTTTGAAGACATGTAGGGAAGTCCACCGACTTTCCATGTTTAGCTTCTTATGCTTGGATGAGGTTACTCTCCTATTATGGGTAGAAAATATTCAACGTGTAGTTCCTCTACACATATTTTGATCCCATTTTATTTGAATGAGGTTAATTTCTCTTGATTTGGGTTGAGCAATGTCAGGTTTACTATATAATTTCTTTCTATTCCTATTGTGTCTTTTAGTTCTCCCGCTTTCATCTTTCAGAGAGTCCTACTATGTATGCTTATACTCACCCCTACATGGGGTTTTCCCACACATGTCTTATCTTATGTATATGATGAACAGTTTGTTGGGGACTACAATGGAACTTAGGGATATTTGGTGCTCTGGACTATATATGGTGGTCATAGCTTGGAGGTTAATAGTTGGTCTCTCTCAAGAGTTTTCATTACAGCGTTTTCAGGTTGGGATATATTTCTAGTTGGGCATGTATTTCTCCCCTTTACTATTTAGTTTTCACTGTCATACTCTTGTATAACCTATAGGTTTTTAATTCTTGGTTTATATTCGATTTGTTTCATATTATTATTCTAATTCCTCATCACTTCTATTTTTAGATGGTCGGGTGTGTACATACAAGTACATTATAATCTAAATGCCTCCCATTTAGAATATTAATTTCGGCACCTTTCACCTCCCACTAGCCTATTGAGGCGGGCTTGGCGTTGTTATTTATCGAGCTCCAGTTAGGGTCATGTCGTGATAGATTAGTTTCAAATAAATTCATTCCTTGGGATGTTTTCTAGAGTATTCCACTTAAAAGGATTTGGTTGGTATTTAAGGAAATAGTTTCAAAGTGTCTCAAGTGCGGATCTTAGGCCAGGGAATCCAGTTATGGTACGGGTGGCTGGCGTATCCATTCACTAGGACCTTGACTATCTTCTTTTTGACTTATCATATCGAGACATTGGTTGTGAGGATAAATTGTACATGAATCAAATAGGATTGATTATTTTACTTTACTTCTTGATTAATCTCTCCATTGATATATATATATATATATATATATTATCATCTTAACATGGTACATATCAAACACTTTTGAGATGCTTATGAGAATATAGCCAACTATGTTATCGATTTTTGGATCTTCGTGAATACCCGCTAAGAAGTGAGACCTCAATTCAGAGTCTATCCTGAGAGATATTTTCCTCCAAGCGGGCAGGTAGTAGAACCCCTACCTATTGAGTAGAATTTGGTACCATCATATCAAGCTGAGGATTCACGCAGGATTAGTGGACTCCATGAGTTCCAACACTAGAGAATATTGAGGTTCCACGATGAGCCAGATCCCTATGCTATAAAGGATTGACTAGATTCAGTGATCCAATTTTCCAAACTTGTCTATATCCTTACCAAATGGATATTTTTACTCGCAACCAATAATATCAGAGTACAGAAGTTGGTTCTAGTGGTACCAGAAGATGATTTCACCTATACTGAGTGCACAATGTAGGTTTGGGAGATAGAGATCAACCAATTATTGTATTGATCCAGAATATCTTCTCAAGTGGTTGAGGTCAGGGTCGATCCTATGCATTGGATATCTTTCTTAGATAGGACCTATTTCGATGGTGATCCTCATGGTGAGACATCTCCAGGATGACTCTAGGCATCAGTAGAGTCCTAAGATGGAGCTTCATTAGTGCGGCATCAAACATACTGGGAAGATGGACACTTCCCCCACTAAGACATGTCCTTGGGACATGATTCAAAACCATGAGGGTGATTTAGTGACACCAACATCTGATTGTTTCAAGGTGTGGTGGATGGGTCTCATTGACTTGTGTGTTTGGGATATATAGATATGATAGGTTGTCGGAGCATGCCCTGGTTGAAGAGAGTATGAAGGAAATGGAAAGGATGAACTCATGTAAAATGGGATTCCATATAGGAGTCTTGAGCATGGTTTGGGGTATGATCCATGTCACTAATGCTCCATTTGTAGTTTTTAGCACAAATTCAAAATCCACATTTCCCAGTGTGTATCCCTTGTTCGAGACCTAGTGATACCAGTGGATGAAATTGTTTCTCAACACTTATTTTAGAGGATATTGAAGAGAGTATCTGTTGTCAAATGTTTCTACTAATGGGATGACCTTAATATACAAGGGGATAGAGAGATCCTCTCACCAAATATTTCCATAGTGGTAGTGGGGACCTATGATGTTTTCCTCAATAAGGATTAGCTGTTAACCATCCATGCTCAGATGAATACTACCAATGAGTTTAGTAATTATTCTAAGTTATGGGATGGAGGTTTCCTCCCTAAGGATGAGTGATCCCCAAACATAGCAGGATTATCTCATTCGTATGATCTTAATCCAATTTATTAGTTGGCTATTATTACCCCCGTAATAATGGATTTTGTGAGCTCTCAAACCCCTCCAATGATGGTGAGGTGTGATTATGTACAATGTAATGCCTGGACCCCAGAATCTAGGAGCTGGTTCATTATTACATAACATTGGCAAGATTACAAGGAATCAAGTCCCAAAGGACCGATCGGTTTATTAGTCTTGGAAACAAGACACATAAATAATTTTAACACTACAACTTGAAAAGAAAAACAACACTAATTCATTCCATTAGAAACATCCAAGAAACCAAGATTAATCCTACAAGTCACTCATAACAAACTTCTTCATATCCTGGGAAAATGAAACATGAGAAAGGGGTGAGCTCAAATTCTCAATAAGGGTAAGCAATACATCGGAAGATAACATAAACATTAGGCATGGTGAATAATTGAAAACACATGACTTTACAAATAATAAACATGAACACTTTATGGCAGGAATATGATCTGAGTAATTAATTCCAAAATAAAACATAGTCATGGGTATTCTACTAGTCGAATAACCACATTAAATATCCTTATCTAATCTCATAATGATGTAATTAATAATATCAGACATCATAGCCACATAGTCAAGGCCTTGTTCCACGACTACAAATAAGATTGTGTCAAGGCCTTATGCCAAGATGCTAGTTTATCTCATGAGACCTACCGATGCATCGAGGAGCTATAGAGGGATCCACCCTTCATTTACTAAGTCCAATGCATTCCTCATATGAAAAGTTTGAAACATAACATAAACATTCGTATTAAAACTAGAAAACGAAATGTCAACAATTTATCCACAAACCATGAATGGTATAATAATAGCACATCCACAGTCAAATATAAAACATTCAATACAATATGGAAGATTTTATTGTAACAGACTAACCTCAATCAATAATAATTAATGATATTGACATAGGTTAAAATAATCATCAAAACTATTTGAGAGAAATAACCCCCGTTTTCTTGAAAACATTTAAAAGTCACACTATTTGTGAAGAAGCCGTTTAAAAATAGATTTTTGAATCAAAGTGTCCTATACCACTTTGAATCTTTTAAAAATAATTTTAATTTTAAAACTTTAATGTCCATATAAATAAATCCTTAAATTCATTTTTAAAACATGGACATTAATGAGAAAGATTTAGAAGAATAAATATTTAAAACAATTAAAATGATATTTTAGTTAGAGTTCCTAACCAAATGAGAGAAACTTGAATAAAAATAATTGAGGTAATCAAAACATTATAATATAATGGGAATAAAGGGATTCACGATATACTTTGTCAAAGTACATTATATACACCACATACAAATGAATTGGTGTATAACAACAAAGAAGTCTCAATGGAATTTAAATTCAGATGAAATATCTTATAAAGACTGTATCCATAGGTTAAGGATAAATAAATGGAATAATTATGTGTGAAAAATATAAATACACTCAACATGATTGGAAATTAAGTGTAAATAAATCAGAGGACATTCACATATATTCTTGTAAAAACAACACCAATGAATTGGATGTTTATCTCAATAAATGGAGATTGAGTTAAAATTACTCTTATCAAGTTCATATCGATTACTTGAGAATTTATCACTAGAGTAATTATGTGTATCAAAAATATATCCACATAAAGGGGAGTGAAAATTAATACAAAAATAATAAATATTTATTCCACACATATTCATGGAGTAAAATAATCAATGAAGTATGCGTAAATCTCAATGAGTGGAAATTGAAATTTGAAATTCCCTTACCGATTTGGTAACTTATGAAACATACACCCCATCAAAGAAGTATCCTTAAATGAAGATTTACATACCCATAAATTAAATTATATTACAAAAAAATAAAATCATGGCCAGTACATACTACACACAAAAGGAAATAGTGTCCAATATAGCATGGATCTCACGGGAATAAAAGTGAGATGAAAAACCCTTACTTTGTTGTAATCAATCGAGTCATATGAACAAAAGTTAATAACCACCAAATGAATAACAAAATAACATGAATATAAAGATAATTAGGATAATATATATCAAATGTTATTACACAATACACCACATGCAATAAATAAGTGGCGAACAATGGAAATATCACAGAAGTAGAAGTGAGATATGAAACCCTTTACCTCAAGTCTGACTTGTCTTGTATGTTCCTTGTTCTTCCTGAATAATAAACTTAAGTTAATTTCTACTTGATTAAGAACATTTTTCAAGTTTATTATTAATTTTATATCAATTATTACATTTCTATGAAAATTAGTTAATTATTTGAGTTCATATTGGATATTTTATCGATGTTCGGAACTTGAGTCAAAAATGAACTTGTTATAATTACAATTTTCCATGTGGTCAAAAGTACATTATCTTCAGAATTATATACATGATTTAGATATCATATATATATTATATATCCAGTATATATATCTATTTATAATAGTACATAACATTTGGATATAGGAAATGAATTGTACCGTTCATGGAGACGGTAAGCCGTACGTACGCATAAACGCTATTTTCATTTATATTTTGTATTTTAATGGAATTAAAACATAATAATACATAGTTATATTATAATTAAAGTATAATATAATATATAATATCATAAATTACATCCTTTATATGTCCCACATAAGGCATTAACGATTCATATCATTTTGAGGGGGCGGTAGTCTGCACTTCCTCAAATGAAATTATCACGTTTTACCCATAATGGAAACCATAAAATAATGATATAAATGGAAAATACAGAATCATAAATAAAAAATAAAGATAATATATATATAATATATAAATACAATTAAATATTAATGGAAACCATGAGAGGCGGTGGGAGATAATCATACAATCATCGTTTCGTGAGGCGTTAGTTTGCAATCCACAGAAACAGTATGTTCTTCACCCATTAGATGGAGGTGTGTGTAAGTATAGTTTGAATAATTCTAATAAAAACATCCTAGTATATTCAGGATACTATTTTGGTTGTAAAATAAAGTAATAAAAAGTTTTTAGGGGTTTGAGAAGTAAAAAAACAAAATAAAACAGAATAATTTAAGAGAAAGTGTTAGCTTTAATTTGGGTAACTTTATTTGGTTTGAACCGAAAGTACTTATTTTAGTTCCTTATGCCTAAAGTAAGGCATCTAGGTGGAATAGGTGGATCTTGAGAGATTATTTTGGTAGGTTTTGGACAATTCAAAAGGCTTGAGAGATGTGTGTAATGGGTTAGAAGTGGTGTCCTTTTATAAGGGGGAGGAGGGTCTCTTTAGGAAATTGTGAAAATATTATTTTATTATATAGTGATATTCGATTTATAAAGATCCAAAACTAATTAAATGAGAAGATAAGATGAATAATGGTCTAAATAAAATCATTCAATAATAATTTTACAGGTTTCGAATATTATTTTAATATAAATAATCATATTCATTTAAATCATTTATTAATGAGGTAAATACTACATTATTATTGTGTCATAAATAATTTAATTTATTTGATGTCTAAAAATTATAAAAAAAATTACCATAATATAGGAAATCATTTTAGATTTCCAATTATTATTTATAGTCGAAAATATGACTTATATAACCCCATTTAAAAATTTATATACTAAATGATATTTGTTAATGTCATTTTTGTCTTTACTTTAAGTTAATTAAAATAAAGAGTCATTATCATTCTTAAGCGGCTCCATGGGGTCCCAAAATAGACCCAAGGATGCCCATGGTCGGACATGACTAATCCAATATGGTTAGGACAAGTGTTAAGGTAATTTCATATTATTATAATATTCTTTTTACCTTGAATTTCTCTATTTACATTTAACCGCGGTAAATAAAAGTCAAAAGTTACTATTCCCCAAAAAATATTTTAATCTTATTGAAGCACATTTTACTGACTAATAACAACCATGTATCTCATATTTTTTAAATTCAATTCACAGAAGTGGTAAAATTTCATTTAAATGAAAAATTCGGATTTTTTACTACTACTTAGTGGTTTCACTACTCATCAAAAATTGAAGTTTTTCAGAAAAATACCAAAAATTCAGCCTAAGATATATTTGATATTCCAAATTAAAAAATGATGTCTATTTTACTAAATTCACACAATATAATTTGGATTAAGTAATTTAAAATTAATTCATGTTGTCAAAAAAATAGAGTGCTTTTAAGAAACAATAACTATCAAAAGATTAACACTTGTTTATGTATAATTTCAAAGTGAAATTAATTCCAATGACCAAAATTGGATTAAAGGGTAAAAATATAATCTAATTACACTTAAAAACCAATTTAAAATATAATCTAACCATATAAATAAATTAGATTAAAAGGCAGTTTTGAATTAAAATACATTATTTCTCACTATTCATTAAAAAAATGAATATTATTAGAAAAATACCAAAATTTCATCAAAAGTAAATTTTGATCTCCCTATTCAAAAGAAGAATTTTATTTTGTCAAAATGAATATGTAAAAGGGTTAAATATTGGATTTAAAAAGGGTTCTCCGTGAAAAGGTGGCAAAATTGAATTTCTTAGAAAAATACATTTTTTATCTGAAAAATTAAATTTGTTCTTATAATATGCCTACTAAACACATAATAAATAAGTTAAAATTATATTGAGTATATAAAATTCAAAATCTAGTCAATACTATTTATAACCACTTTTGAAAGGCTAGTTTGGTAAGTCATTGTGCGCTCGAACTCGGTGTTGCGTGTAGCGCAAGCTATTGAATTTAAAGAAAATAACTTAATATGAAATCTGGGGGTGTTACATTCTCCCCTACTTAAATAAATTATGTCCTCGCAATTTGAAATTGTTCTTCGAAAATAAAAGGTTAAAAATAGAAAAATACCTTTGTGGAAAACCCACATCAGAAATTGGGTTAATAAAATTTAGTCCTAATAAGAGGGAAAAGGAGATGAAAAAGTCACCACTAAATTATGATCTCGATTAGGAGAACATTTTTTGAAATTAGAGACACATAATTGGAGTAAAAATGTAAATATATATAGGGAGTGATTGAGTTCATCAATCATAAACAAGTGTAAAATTGAGGGCCTCAAAGCCATCAATCTATGAAAATTTAAAATATCATCAGTTCAACAAAACATAAAGCATTAGGATTACAAATTTTTGGTTTTAATATCCCTTCTCTGAAGTTTAATAATTAATTTATTCATATAATAAGAAAACAAAAATATACTTTACAAGTAGAGTTTCATCCTTTATCTAATTCTTACCATAAACTCATCTTTCACTTCAAATGATGAGTATTAAAGATGACTTGGTCACACCTGAAGTGCTAGAATCAACTTAAAGAGAATCACATAATCCATAAAGGATGAAGTATATATTTCCCTTTTCTTTTGAGATTAACCAAAACCAAAATGGTTAGTATAAGATCAGATGATCCACAAAAAGGTTAATACTTTTGAGAAAGAAATAATAATCTTAATTTCAAATATTAAACCAACAATACCAAAAGTTCAATAAATACCATTCAATAAACAATTGTCCATAAAATCTTTTAATATAATCCAAACTAATATTGAAACCCTAAAATCAGAAGAATTTTCTTACATAGTTTTCCACGTTAAATTGTATCTCCAAATAATATCGACTACTCTTAAAGTCACATACTTAAAATTAATTTAACTAATCATATATTCCCTATGATAGGTTAATTATTTCCATAAATAACCCAAATTTCTATAAATACAGAATAAAAACATAGGTAAAAAAACACCTTTACTCTTCAAATGAAATCCCATAGTATTCTATTTTCCTTAGGCATATAGTATTCCCAATAGAGAGAACGTCTTCCAAAATAAAATTTATCACTTAATCACCAAATCATTTTCCTATACTAATGATATCCATTTGATAAGACATAAGATCCCAAATCAATATATTATTATTCAATAAAATCATTTAACTAAAAAGAATTAGTCACACTAACTAGGGACTTCATGTAGTCCAGTGGTAAATGATAAATCCCAATCGCAATATGGTTTTTGGTTTGATTCCCTCAGATTTTTCCAACATGATGGGTTATCACACAGTCTATGTGTTTTCCTTTTTCAAAAACTATATAATTTTATAATATTCCAAAAAATGATATAGATTCCTCAAAATAACTATAATATAATTTCATCAAAAATGTTATCTCATATTCCAAAATTTAATAACTTGTAATTTCCTCAAACTCAATGATTATATAAAACCAAATGGTTATTTATAACTATATCCACAAGAGAAAAGATAATTCTTCCTCAAATATCATTTTTACATGACAAACTGTAGGGTTACAAATACAAGAGAAAAGTCGTCCAAAGTAATCCCATTAATAAAGATCACTAATACTTTTTAAACATTTCTCTATCCATTTATTTCAATATAGCTTCTTCCTTGACCAAGAGGATATCCTATAGAATATGGCATTCACTCGGGTAATGTCTAGGTCCCCTACATTTACGGAAAATTATTGTAAATGGATTTTTAGGACCATTTTTATTTTATTCTATAGTACTCTTCATTTTTCCTCAGAAATTATTTACTTTATGTCATTATTTCCCACACATAAAGCATTTCTTTGTTCCATTAAGACACCTTCCTAGGTGTCTCCTTCCATGTTTCCTTCATGATGGAAAATAAGCTTTCTTTTCTCCATGGTCTTCACTACTGGAGCTCTTATCATTCACCACTTTTCTCTTCCTTGTTGAGTCAAGGATGATGGGTCGGAGAAAAATCGGGAAGGATGGCAAGAGGGGGGGTGAATTGCCTTTTAAAAAATGATAAACAAATTAAAATCAAAGTTGAAAGTGCAGCGGAAAGAAAGATGCAAGACACAAGAAATTGATAACGGAGTTCGGCCAAAACCCGGCCTACGTCTCCGCTCCCAACTCAACCGTTTAGAGATTCCTACCGCTTGCTTTTCAATGGTTTTAGAAAGAAACCCACTAGGCTTTGAGGTAGCACTAGGACCTATTACAGCTTGCTTTTGGTGGTTAAGCAAGAACCCACTTGCTTTTAATGGTTTAGCAAGAACCCACTATCCTTCTTACAGGTGAAGGATAGCTCACCTATGTCTCAAGCTATTTAAAGGAAAGCTTGACAACCTCTTCACACCTTAGTGGTGATGTGAAACCCAAAAGAAAGGGAGGATGAGAAAAGGTTGGGGTTTGTAGGCACAAACCCAAATTTAAAGCTCAAAAAAAAATAAAACAATAAAAACCGTATTTGAGGAAGTCTTGGGTGCCTTTGATTGATTGGAGATGTTGAAGGCCGCTTCCAAGCTTCTTTGATGGTGCTCTTGGATGTGGAATTGGATTGGAGCACGTTGGGTTCCTTGAGGAAATCCGCCGGAGGTTCCCCAAAATGATCAACAATGTGTCTGGTGGCTTGGGTGACGTTCCAGGGCTTCCTAGGCCTTTATTTATAGGCTAGGAACCTTCAAGTATCTGTTGGAGGGCTTTGGAGCCGTTGGAAAAGGCTTAAAGAGCCGTTGGGAGCCAAAAGAAGGTTGACTGGTCAAACCCAACGGCTAGTTTGACTGGGCTACCGGCTGGCCGGTGCAGGGCCACCGGCTGGCCGGTGCCTTGGCAGAGGAGAAGCATTCTTTTCCAGGCACCACCGGCTGACCGGTGGAGGAGCCACTGGCTGGCCGGTGGTGAGGCAGTAGCCATCACTGTTGGGGCTGGATGCCACCGGCTGGCCGGTGCTGAGGCCACCGGTTGGCCGGTGGGGAGGCAGTAGCTACCCCTTGAGTCTGGGTGCCACCGGCTGGCCGGTGGTCAAGCCACCGGCTGACCGATGGAGCCTGGCAGTGGGCAATGCCTCTGCCAGGTCCACCGGCTGGCCGGTGCTATCACACCGGTTGGCCGGTGGACTGCAATTCAGTCCATTTTGCCAGCTTTCTTGGGCCAATCCTTTAGCAATCTTTTTCCTATCATCCACAACACTTAAAAACAAGGTTAGACAAATAATGAAAGTGATTGTGATCATGAAAATTAAACCACGAGGGGATACGAGAGGTACAACAATCTCCCCCTATTTTGATGATCACAATCACCAAAACAATTAATGTAAAAAAAAACTGAAATTGAAAGGAAATGCTAAGCATGATGAAAAGGATTCTCCCCCAATCAATCAAGAAATTTCTCCCCCTTTGTGATTATCAAAATAGAATGGGGCATAAAACTTGATTGAGGGACAATTGAAAATCAAGATCAATTGGAATTTTTGAAAATTGAATTGAAAATTTGAATAACAGTTTGAATTGAAAGTTTTGAATTAAAAACCAATTGAAATTTGGAATTTGAATTGAAAGTTTTGAATCAAAAGTTTGAACTGAAAGTTTTGAATGAAAAATTCGAATTGAATATTTTGAAATGAAAATTTTGATACCAAGTGTTGAAATTGAAAGTTGGAATCAAAAATTTTGAAATCACAAAAAAACTTAAAAGATCCTAACTCCCCCTAAATAAAAACAAAAAGTCACCGGGGAGAGGGATTTTGAAAAGAGACAATTTTAGGCCCGGAGAGACTCTCTAGAAGGGATTTTTCAATCCATACTTGCCTTGTAGCGGGTCTTCTCCTATAGAATTCATCCGAATAAAAAATTGATTTGGGCCTACCATACCGGGCGTTTTTGCAATTACATTCATATATCATGTGCCCGGGTTTCTTACAATAGTTACAAAATTTATAACAAGAGCTCCCCCTTACAAAAACAGTTGGAGCATGGGAGGAGGAAGCTATATTGGTGTAGCCTAGCCCTTGGGTGGTTCGGGAAACACGTTGGGAACCAAGTAAATTGTTCAAATTTTGTTCCCCTTGGGTGAACTTCACTAGGGTCTCCCTTAGGTCTTTGATGGTTGATTCCATGGAATCAACATTTGGAAAATTTTGGATTTTAAGGGACAACTCTTCCTTCTCTTTGAGAAGTTGTTCTTTTTCGGAAGAGAGTTTTTTGAAATTCTTTTTTAAAGAAACGAATTTTGAAGAAAGCTCATGAAAACCATTTTCTAGTTGGTCTCTAGCGTGTGAGAGTTATTCATAAGATAGATGATTTAAAGAATTGGAATTTTAAGAACAAGAGGAAGAGGAGTCGGAAGAAGTTACCTCATGAAATGCCATTAGGCATTTTGTACCTTGGTCGCTCGAGGAGGAGGAGGAGGATGATGATGAGGAGGTGTCACTCCATGTCGCCTTGAGGACCTTTTTCTTTCCTTTTTCCTTTTGCGTGGCCCGTTTTTTGTTGAGTGGGCAATCGGGCTTGTAATGGCCCTTTTCGCCGCACCCGTAGCATTTTACCTTGGGCTCGGATCTTGCGGTGGGTTCTTGCTTTCGTGCCTTGCGAGATTTCTTCTTCTTCTTGTGCTTCTTCATAAATTTGTGCATTTGGCGGGCGAGATTCTCCATTTCCAAGTCGCCGCTTGAAGATGAAGAAGATGAAGATGATGAGGAGGAGGAGGAGCTTACTTCTTTTTGTACCTTGAGGGAGATGTTCTTTGGGGTCTTGATTGGTGTGCCCTCCTTTTGAGCTTGCCTCCTCATCGTGATCTCGTACGTCATTAGGGATCCAATGAGCTCCTCGACCGGCATGTTCTTTACATCCTTAGCTTCTTGGATAGTCGTCACCTTAGGTTCCCATGAGCTCGGAAGGACCCATAGAATCTTTTTGACCATTGTTTCAGCTAAAACATCATCACCAAGGGACTTTCTCCCATTGCACACGTCAGTAAATCTAGTAAACATTTCAGAAATAGATTCATTTGTATGCATAGAAAAAGACTCAAAATCCTGACGGTACATGTCCAATCGAGTATCCTTTACTTTGTTGGTCCCCTCATGGGTAACCTCCAAAAGTTTCCAGATTTCATGTGCGGAGGTGCATGTGGAAACTCGATTGAACTCATTTCGGTCAAGGCCGCAATGAAGAGCGTTCATGGCTTTGCCATCAAGCTCAAAATTTCTAATGTCGGCTTGGGTCCATTTGGATTCGTCGGGGGTAGACAAAGTGTAACCTTGCATGACTATTTTGTAAATGGGATATCCTATACTTCTAAGAAAAGTGGTCATGCGGGTTTTCCAATAATTATAGTCGGTTCCATCAAAAAATGGAGCACGACCCAATGAAAAGCCTTCGGGGGCGAAAGAGGTTGATGCCATCTAAATGGATCTTAAATTTGAAACCGGGTTAGGGAATTACTCAAACCTCCCTTTGATACCAATTGATGGGTCGGAGAAAAAGCAGGAAGGATGGCAAGAGGGGGGGTGAATTGCCTTTTAAAAAATGATAAACAAATTAAAATCAAAGTTGAAAGTGCAGCGGAAAGAAAGAGGCAAGACACAAGAAATTGATAACGGAGTTCGGCCAAAACCCGGCCTACGTCTCCGCTCCCAACTCAACCGTTGAGAGATTCCTACCGCTTTCTTTTCAATGGTTTTAGCAAGAAACCCACTAGGCTTTGAGGTAGCACTAGGACCTATTACAGCTTGCTTTTGGTGGTTAAGCAAGAACCCACTTGCTTTTAATGGTTTAGCAAGAACCCACTATCCTTCTTACAGGTGAAGGATAGCTCACCTATGTCTCAAGCTATTTAAAGGAAAGCTTGACAACCTCTTCACACCTTAGTGGTGATGTGAAACCCAAAAGAAAGGGAGGATGAGAAAAGGTTGGGGTTTGTAGGCACAAACCCAAATTTAAAGCTCAAAAAAAATAAAACAATAAAAACCGTATTTGAGGAAGTCTTGGGCGCCTTTGATTGATTGGAGATGTTGAAGGCCGCTTCCAAGCTTCTTTGATGGTGCTCTTGGATGTGGAATTGGATTGGAGCACGTTGGGTTCCTTGAGGAAATCCGCCGGAGGTTCCCCAAAATGATCAACAATGTGTCTGGTGGCTTGGGTGACGTTCCGGGGCTTCCTAGGCCTTTATTTATAGGCTAGGAACCTTCAAGTATCCGTTGGAGGGCTTTGGAGCCGTTGGAAAAGGCTTAAAGAGCCGTTGGGAGCCAAAAGAAGGTTGACTGGTCAAACCCAAC
Source organism: Viscum album (assembly GCA_963277665.1). Taxonomy (NCBI): domain Eukaryota; kingdom Viridiplantae; phylum Streptophyta; class Magnoliopsida; order Santalales; family Viscaceae; genus Viscum; species Viscum album. The sequence continues at coordinate 847,537,670 of OY728160.1, read as the reverse complement.
GGCTAGTTTGACTGGGCTACCGGCTGGCCGGTGCAGGGCCACCGGCTAGCCGGTGCCGTGGCAGAGGAGAAGCATTATTTTCCAGGAACCACCAGCTGACCGGTGGAGGAGCCACCGGCTGGCCGGTGGTGAGGCAGTAGCCATCACTGTTGGGGCTGGATGCCACCGGCTGGCCGGTGCTGAGGCCACCGGTTGGCCGGTGGGGAGGCAGTAGCTACCCCTTGAGTCTGGGTGCCACCGGCTGGCCGGTGGTCAAGCCACCGGCTGACCGGTGGAGCCTGGCAGTGGGCAATGCCTCTGCCAGGTCCACCGGCTGGCCGGTGCTATCACACCGGTTGGCCGGTGGACTGCAATTCAGTCCATTTTGCCAGCTTTCTTGGGCCAATCCTTTGGCAATCTTTTTCCTATCATCCACAACACTTAAAAACAAGGTTAGACAAATAATGAAAGTGATTGTGATCATGAAAATTAAACCACGAGGGGATACGAGAGGTACAACAAAGGAGTTGGTTAATATATATGTTTTTGATCATATTTTTTAAAAACTGATTAGGCATGAACACGATATCTTTTATTCCTATCAACATTCCATTTTCTTTCTCATTTCCACTATCGTTCAAACCATGTACATCATGCTCAAAGTTACTATGACTTCCTTGGAATCCATCCATTGACTAAAACCATAAAGCATTGTGTGAGTAATAATAGTCATAAAATCATTTGGATAATATCATGACACCTTATTTTCAATTTAAAAAAACCTTAGGATTAACCAAGGTCACTTATTATCATATTATATTAAAATCCTTCAAATCGGTTTGTAAATAGAATGTAAATTATCCTAAGAATATCCCCGGGGAGTGTCGTAACCAAGAGTGCAGCAAGGCCCATTGTCATGTACCAGGATACACTACCACAAAATAGGGAAATGGAAGTGCTTCCCTTTATCAGAAATAAACAGAAAGCGTTGATAAAGGGGTATGCATTTATCAGAGATATCTAAAAGTGCTGATAAAAGCATCTCTTTATCAGTGCTAAAAAAGCGCTGATAAATGAATGTTTTATAAGTGCTTTTATTTTATCGCTGATAAAACATACATTTATCAGTGCTTTTAATGAGCGTTTATAAAGGTTTCATCGGTTTTTATTTAATAACCCTAACAGGCCATCCTCGGTCGCATGTGGTCAAGATTTTACAGATGCTGAACCAGGCTCCTCACTGCCGCGACCTCGTCCACCTCTTCCTCCTCCTCCTCGTCCTTCCTCCTCCTAGTTCTCCTCCTCTGCCGTCACCGTCGCCGCCTCCGCCCCCGCTCTCACTGTTGTGACCGCTGCTGCCTCTGCCGCCTCCACCCCGCTGTCGCGACCGCCGCCGCTTCTGCCGCCGCCGTCACCTCCGCCTCTGCCGCCACCGACTAGGTGGGTGTGGTTAGATGGTTTTTTATGTTGGTTATTCTATTTTTGGTTTCACTTCAGGAAACATGATCAAAGTATGGTTTGTAATGCATGATTCTAGATCAATACCTAGGTGGTGTGTAGTCATGTGTCTTATCTTGGTATGAGGAATATGCCTTAATTCTGAAGATGAGAAATGAAAGTGCATCGACTGGTTGGGACTAACATTCTATAGGGGAATAGTCGATTGATTGTGTGTTTTAGCATTTAATTGATGTCTGACTCATGTGAGTCTGATCCCAGTTTTTCATTCAGGTTTCATGGGGACCAATGAGAGGTTCTTGGGGATTCACTCTTCATTGAAAAGGATAATGGTGGTGAGTAGTTGAGTATAAATGTATAGGAATCCATATAGGTAGGAGTGCATCATTGGTCATTGGAGACTGTGATCCTCAATATAAGTGGATTGTTGAACATGTGGGATGTCATTCATAGTGATCTAAGAATTGGGATTGGAAACTGTTTTCATACTAATTCAATAATTTCTATTCATTCCATTAAGTTTTCTATAGATCACAGGTTGTAGGGGTTTATTATTTCTTCTTAAGGGGTGATGATAATGATATTCCCATGATGGGAAGAATAAAAATAGTCCTCGATGAATGAAAATCATGTTGGAAGTGTTGGGCGAACATTGAACTAGTTGTTGGATATTCAAGGTGGCATTTTATTTGATGGTATCTAAGGTGAAATCATGGATATTATTTAACCTCCAAGGATTTTCAGGTAAGATAATCATTATGGGGGATGTTGTGCTGACCAAAAATATTATGGGTTGGGAAAATAGAGGGAAATTTGAAATTCTATTCCTATGTGGTTTTAAGACTTCTTGGTTGGTCTCATTACATTTTATGTGAGGTATATTTTAACATTTTTTTGGATTTTTTTTGTTTGAGGAATGTTGAGAAAGGTTTTGGAGGACACATTTATTGGTAAATTTAGTGATCTTTATGGATTTTTTTATAAAAAAAACATTTTTTAATATGTTTTGAGAAATTACATGACGTGTAAATTGAGTACATGACATGTAATGACCTCCAAAATTGACACATTAATTGAATGCACAATGTGAAAATTTTACAAACTTTGTAATGGTTACATATCATTTAAGTAAAAAAATATAATGTTTTAAATAAAATGTGACTTGTTTTTTAGTCAAGAGGATTACACGACGTGTAAATTTATTACATGTAGTGTCAATGTCACAAAAAGGTTTTTTGGGATCCATAGATTTCTTGAGGATGCATATTTTTTACGAAATTATCCTCTTGGATAGATCTTTATCCCGATGATATTTTGGGTCACTCTCTCCCATCAAGTTTACATTGTTCTATGCATGATCACTATTATGGTTGGATTTCTTTTCTCAAGGTATGTGATCCTTCTGATTCCTATTTGGATTTGTTTTCACCTATTGTTTGGATAAAAATTATTGATCAGATAGTGATTTCTATCAATAAATTTAAATTTATTTTCATGCATTGTCTTTTAGGGTTTCTGGGATGTGGTAAATGGTGTACTCAGTTTTAGATTATTTTATTCTCATGGGTTTCTCCTATTTTATGTTTTCTTTTCAGTTGGAAATCTCCTCTGATGTGCGCCTCTCCTCTGCCACGAACGCTCCTCTGTCGTGTGCCAAACGACACCTTTGCGGTGAGTTTTCTCCTGTTACTCATTGGTTTCATCTTGTTCGATGGTGTTACTATTTGATATTGATGCTTCTAATGTGAAATGTACTGGATAAATGCCCCGCTGAAAATTGTGGCCGTTGGTGGTCCTTATTTGCACACTAAATTAATTGAATGTTGGTTGGTTCTTGTTGAACATCGGAATATATCAATTGGTAATTTACATATACTTGACTTATGAATGAACACCCCAGGATGATAAAACATATGTGATAACCCCAAAATTAACAAACAAAATTGAATAAGGGATGCTTTGTAAAATCTAAAATTTTGATTGTTTGGTTTCTATGGTGTAGCGATTGTGATCACGATTGTGTTTTTGTATGGTGTTGCGGTTGTTGTCATGATTGATATGCCATTTTTTCCATGTTGTAGTTCTTCCACCATTAAATATCAATCCAAAAATTACCCATTTGAATGGCGCCACCACTTTGTTACTAGTGAAATTCCACTGAATCCTAGAAAACCAATTCTAGAGGACTCTATGAGACACTTTAAAATACACGGAACATGCTTCACCATACATGGATTTAATATAGATTTTAATGCCACACAATATTTGTAAAGACCCATAAATTTCAAGTAAATTTTATTTTTCTTAATTTTATTTGGAATTTTACAAGAACGCAGTTTCTGACGGCACCTGATTCCGAGGCCCGGTGTTCCCGGAATCATTTTCCGAAGTTTGGATCGGGTACGTTCAGTGAACAAATGAGCGGGTTTTTCTATCTTTTGAACTGGTGCTCAGAATCGAATTCTGAGGGCACCGATGGAATCACAGCGCCTGTACTTGCTTAGAAACGCCTCTTCCAGAGTTGTGTTTGCTCAGGTGTGGTTTCTAATTTTTGGGCTTTAAGTTAAGAAATAAAATAAAGTGGTGCGACAACTTTATTTTTATTTCACTTAGGCCACTTAAAATCCACTTAAAGCTGCTTAAGCTAAGTTAAAGCGGAGAGGGTACAATTCAAAATAGCCTACCCTCTTGGTAGGATATTTGTGAGGTGGGGCCCGCACGATCCCCACACTTTCTTTTCCACTAAGTAACGCACCCGCGAAAACCCTTTTTAATTAAATTCAACTGGAGTGTTTTCTTAAACAATTAAACGCTCCTATTAATTGGGCGGTTTATTCATTGAAATTATTTCTATGAATTAATGGGTCGTTACTTAGGTTGTTTTTCGTTTGTTGGCATATAATAAAATAAGACCAACACTTTTCTTCTTCAATGTTGTTCGTTGAGAGGTTTTGACAGTAGCCTTAAGTTCTTCATCCTCCTTCGTGAAGAACGCGAAGAACGTCGGCCTTCGACGAAAGGCGATGAAGAACGCCGAACCCTCGGATATCGACGACGTGACGTCGTGTTCCGTGACACCAACGATTCCCCTCCTGCGACGTACTTCTGCGACGTCCCTTCTTCTGCGACAAATCTTCGATCATCCATTGAGGTAAGAGATTGCAGACGTTTTAATTCCTTGTGGTTTATAACAACAACATGGATTCAATTGTTATAATTAAATCTGTGTGTTTCTTTAACCCTCGGAGATCGTCGACACGACGCTCCTTCCGCGACGACGTGACACCCTTCCGCGACGCGATGATCACATCCTACCGTGACGGTCAATTCCGCGAAGAATGCTCATTCGAGGGCTTCGACGAGGTAGGGGTTTGATTCTTAAAAATCTTTGTGATTTATACCTGCGACGGTTGTTGAAATTTTGTTGTGAAATTTCTTTAAAACCGCTAACGCGGTGGGTGCGGACTAACAAACAAGTCAGAACCCACCACACTTTTTCATTCTTGGTGCGCGAAATGGCAGACAATGGCAAACAAGGCTGCAATGGCGATTTGAGCGCCTGACAGTGAAGAATGGGACCCGGGAGGAGCCATGGCGTAGACGGAAACAGAATCGGACCACCGAAGCAACTTCGGTGGCCCGCGGAATCCACCGGGGGCGCCCCGACGCGGCGGCGGCGGCCAGCCCAACCCGCGACCACGCGGGTCCGACGACTCACGAGATGCGGAAAAGCCGCATCCGCTGACCCAGCGCGGCCCACGCAGGCCGCGGCGCTTCATCCCGCGGGGGCAGCGCCCCACGGCTTCCTCCGCTCGGCCGCTTGGCCGAGCCGAGCCGGGCCGAGCCGACCCGCCGGCCGGGTCGCGCCCAGGCCGGGCCGGGTCACGCCAAACCGGGTCGGACCCAGACCCGATTCGGGTCGACCCGGTTCGGGCCGACCCAGGGGGGTTCGGGCCGGGTCAGTCCGGGCCCAGACCCCCCATTTCCGAACATTTTTGGTCTCTTGATCATAACATGAGCTGCGGGCCTCCGAACGACGCGCCGTCAGCGGCGATGCGATCTTTCGATCGAGACGATCTTTTCGGTATATCACACTCAAGGTTTCGGAATACTTTGAGTTCGGCCGGGTTGGTTTGTACACGAAACCAACCGGGCCCTCGGAGCGGAAACGCTCATATCTTGAGCTTCGGACGTCCGATTGACGCGCTGTTGACTTTTTTGAATTCTTCTAAGTGAGACGGATCTTTTGTCTTACTCCGCTCGAGGTTTGGATTCCGTCGGAGTGTGGTCGGGTTGGTTCGCTCACGAAATCCAACCGGGCCCCGGAACGAAAAATTCAATAACTCACAGACCGGGTGTCCGATTGACATGTCGTCTGTCTCGTTGATTTCCTCTTGTTGAGACGGAACTTTTGGCATAATTCACCTGAGTTTTGGTTGTTGTTGGATAGTTTCTAGGTTGGATTGCACCTGAAATCCAACAGGGCCCTTGGAACGGAAAAGCTGTTATCTTTTAGACCAGACGTTCGTTTGACGAACCGTCAGCGGCGTTGGTGATATCATTGAGAAACGGTCCCTATGAGTATACCCTATGAGAGTTCGGGGTACATTTGAGATATGGCCGGGTTGGTTCGCTCACGAAACCAACCGGGCCCCTGGGACGAAAAGGCTAATAACTCACAGACCGGGCGTCTGATTGACGCTCCGTCTGTTGCGTTGAGACCCCTATGATGAGGTGGTTCCTTGAGATACTTCTTCGTGGGACATTGTGAAACATTTAGTATCGACTATCAGCTCGTGGATTGGACCCTCCCGAAGATGAGCGTGCGGAGTACGGAGACCGTGTAGCCGGCTGAGACCTGACGATTGCTTGACCGATCGACTCGGTGTGTTTCGGATAGCCCAGTGGGGAGCGATTCGTTGTAGCGGTAGACCCACGGCAGAGGAGCGCTTGGTTGTAGCGGCAGACCCACGGTACTCAATAGAAGGAGTACCTCTGGAGGCTATGAGGGGGAGTGCTTCGTTGTAGCGGCAGACCCACGGTGGAGGAGCGCTTGGTTCTAGCGGCAGACCCACGGTACTCAACAGAAGGAGTACCTCTTGAGGCTATGAGGGGGAGCGCTTGGTTGTAGCGGCAGACCCATGGTGGGAAGCGCTTGGTTGTAGCTGCAGACCCACAGTACTCGACAGGAGAAGTACCTCAGCAGTCTTAGGTTAGTGAGAAGTACCTCGGAGTCATGACAGGACCACTGTACACCCCAGAGACAGGGCTCTTCAGCAGTTATGGTTTCGATAATGAAAATCCTCATTTGAGATGAGTCTATGACCTTTGTGTTTTCTCATGATTGATATGGGTTACTTGAAAACTTAGGTTTATGTATGGGCATATACCTGGGTAGTGGTTATCCGTTGATTTCATAACCCTTGTGTTTCCTCATGATTGAGATGGGTTACTTGATAACTTAGGTATACGTATGGGCATATACCTAAGTAGAGGTTATCTGTTGAGATCTTCTTTGTGGTTATCCTTGTTGGTTTTAGTGAGGCCTTGAGGGTCTCGGGGTCCCTACTGAGTATCGTTATACTCACCCCTGCATGGGCTATGCCCGCACCTTGTTGTGTTGGTTGCAGACGACAGACAGTGCTGACGGAGGCCGAGTGTTCGAAGACTGGACGGTACCCGGAGGTGGACTACATGACGAGTCAGTATCTGGAGGTGGACTTCATAGCCAGACAACACTCAGAGGAGGTTGACGGGGGAGAGCGTTGTGGAGGCTATCTATACCTACCCTTCAGGTAGGATCCGTGCTGGACGATCCAGGAGCCGTTCCATCCGTACCTACCCTTCAGGTAGGATCCGAGGAGGACGACCCAGGAGCCGCTTCCGTTCTTCCATCTCTTGTCTTTTTCTATTGTACTTGTCCAGTTGTAGTTGTAATTTCATTTGGGTTTGTATTCTGGCCCATTTACTTTTCAACACTTTCTTTTGTACTTATTGTTTTGCTTCCGCTTGTACTCTGTGGTGTTTTGTTTACTTTTATAAAGGCAATGCCTTCCCAGTTATCAGGATTTATGCCTTTGGTGCTAGTCGCCAGCCCCTAGCCTATGGAAGGCAGGCTTGGGGTAGTCACGACATGGGCCCCGAGGACGGGTCGTGACAAATTGGTATTAGAGGAGTTCGGTTCTACCGCAGAACTTGGTACTTTGATCTTTTTATGTGAAGCAATAGTGTTTAGCGTATTGTGTGTGGTTATCAGTCCAGGGAGTCCAGTGTTGGTGCGGCGGCTGACGTATCCGTACACCAGGACCCTGACTTCTGATTTCCGACTTAATGCATGAAAACACTAATTGCGTGTGTGTTTCCAGAAGTTTTAAAAAAAATCAGCTCAACCAGGTCAGCTCACCAGGTATAATCGTTTGACCGTGTCATGTTGTTTCTTTCAGGATGCCTTTTCTCGGACGACCAGCTAGAGCCCAGAGGGATGTACGTGCTGACAGCCTGCCGAGCGACGAGGCTTCGGTACAGGGCCCTCTTGCAGTCGAGGCACCAGCGGAGGCACCAACTGTACTACCATACGTTGGGCCACCGATGCCACCAGCCCCAGCAGTAGGCAATGCATGCCACTTGAGTGCGCTGCACGAGTTCCAGCGCCAGAGGCCACCCAGGTTCTGGGGAGAGACGGACCCGCAGGTGGCTGAGGATTGGATGGAGGCTGTGGTGAGAGTCTTCAGGCTAGTGGGGATGCCAGCAGAATTCATGGTGATCTTTGCTACCATCCTTCTTCAGGCAGCAGCAGGCAGGTGGTGGAGCAACTTGTTCCAGTTTTGCGACAGGATGACCTTCACATGGGAAGACTTCGAGACCTTCTTCAGGGTGGAGTTTGTGCCAGTACCTCTACACCCCGAACGTGTAAAGGAGCTTCTGCTGTTGCCATAGGGTTTTTTATCAGTAGCTGAGTCATCTGTGGGCAGTAGAAAGATGGTGCAGAGGTCCAAGAGGACTAGAGCCAGCCATACGAGGAGTAGGAAGTGTTATGAATGCGGCGGAAAGGGTCACCTGGCACGTGACTGTCCGACTCCTCATACAGTTGATCCGCGGGCTTGGGAGGAGCCACCGAGGCAGAAGTAGCGGCGGGTGCTTGAGCAACAGCCAAGCAGTGGACAAGGCAGTAGAGCTCCGGGAGCAGGTGGACAGGAGCAGAACTAGTGGATACGTCCCTTGTACTTCTAGTTTCATGTTGTTGTTGTATTCGTGTCATTGTACTATGAGCTGCAATAATAAAAAGACACTTATCTTGTGATGTTTTCTTTCCTATCCTTTTTGTTTGGTTGATATTGAGTGGTCCTGGTTAAGACTGTTGACTTGACCCTCACTTTCGAGATTTCTACTGGAGGAGACCCAGTGACCTCACACTGATGCCGACAGTGTGACTCAACCCTTGGAGGCGAGAGTGACAGTTGGATCTCTTGGTAGTTACGTCGAGGCCTTATGACGTCATCCATGGCATGAAGGCATCATTCATGTCAGGATTGACTGTATTAGGCAATGAGTGTGGTACATCCAGGGGATGAGTGTAACACCCCGAGATTTTATGAAAAATATTCTTTTTAATTTCATTAATGTCTTGTGTTGTACGCTACACCAAAAAGAGCTTCCACAACACGAATCCTTGACTTTCCTTACATTACACGCAATCGCGACCTTCCTCGACAGTGTGTGTAGTACGCAATACCGAGTTTCACTAAACAACGATATGCTATTAAAATATCATTAAAACTAGCCGTTATGAATAGTAATAACCACTTTTTGAAATTTTGTAAATTTTATTTTTCAAAATGGACTTCATTTTTGGATTCTGAATATTGAAATTATCTTAGGGTGAAATTTTGGTACCTTTCGGATAAGTTTCATATTCTGATGAATAGTAAAATTACTATATTTTAATTAAAAAGAACTTTTTTAATAGAAATAATTAATAGTGATAAATTTTTAATTTGAGTGGTTTTAAAGTATATTTAGAATATATTTTTACAATTTAATACAATCTTGGTCATTGGATGTAATTATACATTTAAACCAGACATAAACAAGTGTCAATCTTTTGATAGTTATTATCTCTTAAGAACACGCTATTTGTTTTGACGACGGGAATTAATTTTTAAATTAATTAATGAAACTGATATGTTTTGAATTTGGTAAAATAGACAAAATTTTTGAGTTCATAATATCAAATATAGCTTAGGCCTAATTTTTGGTATTTTTCTTGAAACTTTCATTTTTTGATGAATAGTGAAACCACTAAGTGGTAGTTAAAAAAATGAATTTTTCATAAAACTTAATTTTACCGCTTCTGTGAGTGAAATTTCAAAAATTCGAGAGACACGGTTGATGTTAGTAAGTAAAATGTGGTTCAATGAGATGAAAATAATTTTTGGTGAATAGTAACTTTTTACTTTTTTTCCACGGTTAAAAGTAAATATGGCAATTAAGGGTAAAAATGTTATTATTATTACCCTAACACATGTCTTAATTCTATTGGATAAGTTTAATTCGACCAAAAACAACCTTAGGAATAAAATATGATCATTTAGGCCCACTTGGATTAGATTAGGACATTTATTATTAATTTATTTAAAGAAGGGTTAAAATAGTTAAAACCAAAGTTTAATAAGTAAATCATTTTTAATATAGGGTTATACATAAGATAAATTCGACTATAAATACTAATTAGAAAGCTAAACAGATTTCCTATATAATGGTATTTTATTTGTAATTTTTATACATTAAATAATTTAATTTATTATGACACAATGATGATGCAGTAATTATCTTATTAATGAAATATTGACATAATTGATGTTACAAATACCCAAATAAATGTAATTTGAAACTTTTTATGAATCACACTAATTTTCTAGGTTAATATGACATGTTAGTATTGATTTAATTAACTTTTTTTGAACTAATAATTCTGTTTTGATTTTCACAAAAATCAATTACTAAATAGTTTCAAAATTGAGATAAAATAGTTTTTAAAACAAATATTATATTAGTAATTGTTATTTTATTCCTAAAAATCTATGGTTCGGCCAAATGAATTAGATAAGGTTATATATATTAATAATAAACAACTTGGGGTTCTTTTGGCTGGTTATAGTAAGTTTATTGACCTTATAGTATAAGAACACAAGAAGACACGGTAAAAGTAAAATTATTTAACTTAATGTTAAATCTAAATGATAAGGTTAAAATAGGAACCTAAAATTGTCTAAATTCTATTGGATGAAAGTATTTAGACTCATCCCCACCTTAGCTTCGAAATAAATCAATTTGGACCTATTTAAAACCGAATTTGACTTTATAATAAAATAATAGTTTTAGTTATTCCAAAGGTACCCCTCTCCTCCCTTATAAAAGGGCACCTCCTCCCTCTCTTCCTCACACCACTTTGAGCCTTCATGCTCGGCCAACCCCTGCCAAATTCTCTTCTACACTTCCCTAGAAATATCCTAGAGGTTCTTGTCTTCCTCAAAGACCAATTTTAGTTCCCTAAAGGGAGATCTCAAAGAGGTAATTTCCGTTATCGATTCTTTCAACTTTATTTCTTCTTCCACATCTTCTTCTTAGGTTGTTTCATTATGAAGTAATAATATCAGTATCAATCATATACTGATATGTTATTATAATTATGAAACCACCCTATTTCACCATCTATCTATCCTACGGAAAATGAAATCACGACGCGTGCGTACGTACGGAATACCGTCTCCACGCCGTGGTGAAATCTATTTTCCACCACCACCTTACTTTGATGGGTATAATGGTGTAAATAATAACTATATATGATTATTTTAAAGTGATATTGATTCTGAAATAGTATAAATACACTCCAATACAGTCCCGCGATCATGAGAACGATATCATCGCTCGTGCGTACGTACGGACTACCGTCTCCACGACGCGATGAGATTCATTCTCCACTTTAACCATTCATGAATGATTTTAAAGTACATATAATAAGTAATAATGAAATATATGACATAATAATGATACTGGATTTATGTGTATATATATGTATGTCATCTACTTAATTCCATTCAACTCAATAAGGAAACGAAAACAGCGTTCATGCGTACGTACGACCTACCGTCTCCATGAACGGTGTATTTCTTTCCATTTACTGATTATTATATATATATGTATATTATGAATATTTATTATATATAAATCATGTTTTATATTCTGGAATTAAGTAATCATGATCTAAGTAGTCATATGAATAATTACAAGTCAAAACACGGACGACAAATGAAACAATTTTACCCAAAATGCTCTTTAACATGGAATTTACGAAAGAACGGGTAATATAAAGTCATAAGTGAACCATATATGATATCATAACAATGACTATGATTATAGAATAATTCAATGACATTATTTAAACCATTATATAGGAGGTTCAGACTCTTATGAAGCAAATCAGACCTAAGGTAAGGGAAATATCACAATCTCATTTTTATCCAAGATTGTTTATACTTTGGTATTTACTGGGGTGTATTTTATCATCCAAATCCATGTTTTCTCAATATGTAATATTATTTCCATCCACCTAAAATTTTTTTAAATCCATTTTTACCCTTTGGTGAGTTTATAGTAAAAGATATGAAATGAATCTTTTGTCGTTTTTCGTACGAGGTACTTTTTGACTTTTCCGACAAAAGTATGAGAAGAATGTTTTTTTAACTTATACGGCATAAATGGATTTTTTAAAAAAAATTCCAAGAATATTCCTTTACAATTTTTCAAGTTTATTTTTAATCAACTTATTTTAGTTTAAAATTGTATGACATGTTAAGAAAGGAAAAATGTTTTTGAAGTATAAAAGATATTTTCCTCAAAAATGGAGTTCAAGTGTTTTATCAAAATTATTTTCCATCTAAGATAATAAAGGGTTCTATTTATATCCCTATTATTACATGGATTTTATTATTTTGTGATGGAAATATTTTTATGAATTCTTTTATCTTATATGAATTGTTTTATGATGACACAATGTTTAAAGATTCCCATTTTTATTACATGGGTTATGCTATGATGTCTGGTTTATGATTTTGTGGAACACATAAGAATGATATCATTATGAGATGTGTGGGAACTATATCTCCCTCCAATGCATTGGGTAAAGATTTTATATCTCATGAGATAGACATGGTTGGAACGGTAGGTTATACCTGTTCAGTGAAACAGGACTGAAACGAGGAGTGAACTCGGTTCAGAAAGGGACTTTGTCCACTAAGATAGTCTTGGAAATGAGTCTTGACTAATAAGAAATTATTCTATATGATTATGTGTGTATGCCACAAAGTTTCATGTTTTAAGTTATGATTATTGGTATTGCATTTCACTACTATGATTTATCCCATGTTATGATATCATGATCTCTTTTGTAGGTTAAGATTTCCAAAAGATATGTTCTTATAAATATGATGTGATTGATATTTATTTTGTTTACCCTTACTGAGCATTTGAGCTCACCCTTTTATGTTTTATTTTCCCCAGGATATAAAGAAATGTTTTAGGTAAGAAAAAAAAGGGAAGATCTTTATTGGGATATGTTGGAGATCTTTCACCACGATTAGAGGATTTTATTCCGAGTTTCCAAAGACACTAAACTATTATTGTCCTTGTTTGTTTGTTTTTCTTATGTATTAAGTATTCTGCAAAAGTAATGTAATGTCCATGTATTTCAAGCTTAGGGTCTCTACAGTTGGTATCAGAGGAAAGGTTTAGTCAACCTTTGGAAACTAGGATGCAAGAACTTTAGTGAGATCCCTAGAGATATTTCTAAGGTATGTCTTGGGATGTCCCTAAGGTTAAGTATAAGTATAGGTTATATTCCTATAATTATGGTAACAATCTTAGAATTAAACCTAAGATGTTAGATATTGAAGGTACTCCTCCTTTATTATGTTGTTTTCCGTAGCATGATTTTTGCCTCTCACACTATTCTTTTTGGGTTTTAGACGATGGCTGGAACCCGAAGGAACCGTGTTGATCAATGCAATGGATAATGCAATGATTGTCCTCCTGAACAAACAAATGTTAGGGGAGATGGAGTGAAAAATATTATTTCTATACTTACACAAGCTATGAATCATTCTGGACTTCCAAATGAGCAGAGAAGGGAACAATATTCTATTGAGTCTTTCATGAGGCAACGTCCACCTTCTTTCAGTGGGTCTTCTGATCCACTTGTTTCTGAACAATGGATCAGTACTACTGTTAAGATATTTTCAGTTCTTCAATGTTATGAACATGATAAAGTCATATTAGCAGTATATCGTTTGGAAGGTGAAGTTGATCAATGGTGGAATCTTATCAAGAATACAAGGCCAAGAGATGAAATTGAGTCCATGGAATGGGACGAGTTTAAGAACTTATTTTTCAATAAGTACTTACCTCGTATTCTTCAAACAAATATGGAGAAGGAGTTTCTTGAACTAAAGAAAAAGGATGATGAATCTGTTGGTATATATGAAGCGAATTTTACAAGGCTTTCCAGGTATGCATCTGGATTTATCATCCAACCTGAAAGTAAAGTTTATCGATTCATTAGTGGCTTAAAACCAAATCTTCAAAGGGCATTAGCTATAAGAGACTTCAATAGCTATGAAGAAATTGTGCGTTGTGCTATCAAGGTAGAAATGGAAGTTGGTGTTACTTATCCATCTAGTAGTTTTGACAAGAAATGAAAGATGGAGTTCAAGTAGAAATCTCAGAATAATGGTGAAAAGAAGATGAATGCTTCCCTATGCTCAAAGTGTGGAAAGAAGCATGGTGGAGATTGTCTTAAAGGGACAAGTAAATGTTTCAAATGTGGAAAGGAAGGTCATCGGGCATTTTAATGCCGCAATGATGGGAAGATGATGTCTATTGATGCAAACAAAGGAAGGGATACACAGAATGAACCTACTACACTTCAATGCTTCAAGTGCAAGGAAATGGGGCATTATGCTAATAAATGCCCTAATCCAAGGGTTAGTGATGATCGACATGAGCAACCACTTAAGTAAAAGGACAAAGGGAAGTCACATGCGATCACTATTGGCGATGTTGAATATGACAACAATGTGGTGGAATGATTAAGTGTTTATGTAATGGGATTTCAAAATAATGTTGAGTATTGGAATATTTATGTATTGGTCTATTGTGGTCTTCAATAATTTTATACCGGTAACCATGGAAAGTGATTGAGATATTTTTGGAAAAAAGATGATATGTGCATAATGAATGGAAAACGATAAAATGACATATTTGACAATATTCATGAGCTCATGATTGATATAAGGACTAAGTGATATCATGGTTTGAGTATATAGAATTTTGAGGATTTTGGTATATGGAAAGTGTTAACTTTTAACTGCATTAATGTTTTCACTAAGGTTAAATGGGTATTCATTTTTCAAGAGAATACATGATTAAGGCCTTAGAATGTTTGGAATGTGACCAACAAGACATATCTCATGATATACTGGGATCAACGATGGTATTAACATGCTTGTTATATGAACTCTTTGGTAATCGTTTTCACTATAATATGAGATTGGACAACAGTATTATGGATAAGCCTAAAGATTGGAATGGACTATGTTGGACATAAGTTAGTATTGTTTAAGGATAAATTTTTTTCGATATTATTGATGGGATGTTATAGTAATGTAGTTTTTGAAAAAGACAACCTGTAGGAAGGGGGACAGCCCATCGCGTCGGACAAGGCTGTAGGAATCGAACCCACAAACAAAGTGTGACTGGCCTTTATCTCCTACCACTGGCCTACAGGAAGTCCCTGGTTAGTAGAAACTCGTTTTATTTTATTATGTTGTATGATATATGAAGTATAAGTTCATTTTTGGAATCGTATACGATTAACTTCACCATATATGGTCTTATGTATTTTTGATAACTTTTGTAACCTTTTGTTTGAGACAGATGGAATGACCCATCATTCTATCACATGATCTGCTAACACCTCACGAATGACAAATCCAACTTCATTTCTTTAACAGATGAAGTGGAAATTGTCCAAAGAATGACCAACGGTGACACAGTACCAAAATTACGAAAGTATTTCTTCTAATTCCAATTTCATCAACTTTAGGGAAATGATCTTGAAAACCAAAAATGGTGTCCTAGTGCTCTTATATCTGATGAATTAGATGTTACCTTAGATCGTCACAAATTTATGGCTTTGTGATTGCTGGCTTTTCCATAGCCATGTTCTCTACCACTCTCCATCAGAACATGATGGTTAGATTTCTCTTCCATATCCATATTTTCACCTATGTGGAAACCCAGTGATTAGTTTATTTGGGTAACCGTTACGTTTCATACTTTTGTTTTTAATGAATGGTTTTGGTATTCCTTTTTATGATGTGGGTTTCTATTAAAGAAACTTTCGAGTAGTAACCCATTTATAACCCCAACGAATTTCAAGGGCCAAATTCATTTTAAGGGGGGTAGAATGTAACACCCCGAGATTTTATGAAAAATATTCTTTTTAATTTCATTAATGTCTTGTGTTGTACGCTACACCAAAAGGAGATTCCACAACACGCATCCTTGAATTTCCTTTCATTAAACGCAATCGCGACCTTCCTCGATAGCGTGTGTAGTACGCAATATCGAGTTTCACTAAACAACGATATGCTATTAAAATATTATTAAAACTAGCCGTTATGAATAGTAATAACCACTTTTTGAAATTTTGTAAATTTTATTTTTCAAAATGGACTTCATTTCTAGATTCGTAATATCGAAATTAGCTTAGGGTGAAATTTTGGTACTTTTCGGATAACTTTCATATTCTGATGAATAGTAAAATTACTATATTTTAATTAAAAAGAACTTTTTTAATAGAAATAATTAATAGTGATAAATTATTAATTTGAGTGGTTTTAAAGTATATTTAGAATATATTTTTACAATTTAATACAATGTTGGTCATTGGATGTAATTCTACATTTAAACCAGACATAAACAAGTGTCAATCTTTTGATAGTTATTATCTCTTAAGAACACGCTATTTGTTTTGACGACGGGAATTAATTTTTAAATTAATTAATGAAACTGATATGTTTTGAATTTGGTAAAATAGACATCATTTTTGAGTTCATAATATCAAATATATCTTAGGCCTAATTTTTGGTATTTTTCTGGAAACTTTCATTTTTTGATGAATAGTGAAACCACTAAGTGGTAGTTAAAAAAATGATTTTTTCATAAAACTTAATTTTACCGCTTCTGTGAGTGGAATTTCAAAAATCCGAGAGACACGGTTGATGTTAGTAAGTAAAATATGGTTCAATGAGATGAAAATAATTTTTGGTGAATAGTAACTTTTTACTTTTTTTACCACGGTTAAAAGTAAATAGGGTAATTAAGGGTAAAAATGTTATTATTATTACCCTAACACATGTCCTAATTCTATTGTATAAGTGTAATTCGACCAAAAAAAACCTTAGGAATAAAATATGATCATTTAGGCCCACTTGGATTAGATTAGGACATTTATTATTAATTTATTTAAAGAAGGGTTAAAATAGTTAAAATCAAAGTTTAATAAGTAAATCATTTTTAATATAGGGTTATACATAAGATAAATTCGACAATAAATACTCATTAGAAAGATAAAAAAACTTTCTACATAATGGTATTTTATTTTTAATTTTTATACATTAAATAATTTAATTTATTTATGACACAATGATGATGCAGTAATTATCTTATTAATGAAATGTTGACATAATTGATGTTATAAATACCCAAATAAATGTAATTTGAGACTTTTTATGAATTAAACTAATTTTATAGGTTAATATGGCATGTTAATATTGATTTAATTAACTTGGTTCGAACTAATAATTCTGTTATGATTTTCACAAAACTCAATCACTAAATAGTGTCAAAATTGACATAAAATAGTTTTTAAAACAAATATTATATTAGTAATTGTTATTTTATTCCTAAAAATCTATGGTTCGGAAAAATGACTTAGATAAGGTTATATATATTAATAATAAACAACTTTGGGTACGTTTGGCCGCTTATAGTAAGTTTATTAACCTTATAGTATAAGAACACAAGAAGACACGGTAAAAGTAAAATTATTTAACTTAATGTTAAATCTAAATGATAAGGTTACAATAGGAACCTAAACTTGTCTAAATTCTATTGGATGAAAGTATTTCGACCCATCCCCACCTTATCTTTAAAATAAATCAATTTGGAGCTATTTAAAACCGAATTTGACTTTATAATAAAATAATAGTTTTTGTTATTCCAAAGGTACCCCTCTCCTCCCTTATAAAAGGGCACCTCCTCCCTCTCTTCCTCACACCACATTGAGCCTTAAAGCTCGGCCAACCCCTGAAAAATTCTCTTCTCCACTTCCCTAGAAATATCCTAGAGGTTATGGTCTTCCTCAAAGACCAATTTTAGTTCCATAAAGGGAGATCTCAAAGAGGCGCTTCAAAGAAGAGGTAATTTCCGTTACCGATTCTTTCAACTTTATTTCTTCTTCCACTTCTTCTTCTTAGGTTGTTTCATTATGAAGTAATAACATCAGTATCAATAATATACTGATATGTTATTATTAGTATGAAACAACCCTATTTCACCATCTATGTATCCTACGGAAAACGAAATCACCGCGCGTGCGTACGTACGGAATACAGTCTCCACGCCGTGGTGAAATCTATTTTCCACCACCACCTTTCTTGGATGGGTATAATGGTGTAAATAATAACTATATATGATTATTTTAAAGTGATATTGATTCTTAAATAGTATACATACACTCCAATACAGTCCCACGATCATGAGAACGATATCATCGCCCGTGCATACGTACGGACTACCGTCTCCACGACGCGATGAGATTCATTCTCCACTTTAACCATTCATGAATGATTATAAAGTACATATAATAAGTAATCATGAAATATATGACATAATAATGATACTGGATTTATGTGTATATATATGTATGTCATCTACTTAATTCCATTCAACTGAATAAGGAAACAAAAACAGCGTTCATGCGTACGTACGGCCTACCGTCTCCATGAACGGTGTATTTATTTCCATTTACTAATTTATTATATATATATATATTATGAATATATATTATATATAAATCATGTTGTATATTCTGGAATTAAGTAATCATGATCTAATTAATCATATTAATAATTACAAGTCAAAACACGGACAACAAATGAAACAATTTTACCCAAAACGCTCTTTAACATGGAATTTAAAAAAGAACGGGTAATATAAAGTCATAAGTGAACCATATATGATATCATAACAATGAGTAAAATTCTGGAATAAGTCAATGACATTATTTAAACCATTATACAGGAGGTTCAGACACTTATGAAGCAAATCGGACATAAGGTAAGAGAAATATCACAATCTCATTTTTATCTGAGATTGTTTATACTTTGGTATTTACTGGGGTGTATTTTATCTTCCACATCCATGTTTCCTCAATATGTAGTATTATTTCCATCCACCTAAAATTTTTTTAAATCCATTTTTACCCTTTGGTGAGTTTATAGTAAAAGATATGAAATGAATCTCTTGTTGTTTTTCGTACGAGGTACTTTTTGACTTTTCCGACAAAAGTACGAGAAGAATGTTTTTTTAACTTATACGGAATGAATGGATTTTTAAAACAAAATTTCCAAGAATATTTCTTTACAAGTTTTCAAGTTTATTTTTAATCAACTTCTTTTAGTTTAAAATTGTATGACATGTTAAGAAAGGAATAAAAAATTTTATGTAGAAAGGATATTTTCCTCAAGAATGGAGTTCAAGTGTTTTATCAAAATTATTTTCCATCTAAGATAATAAAGGGTTCTGTTTATACCCCTATTATTACATGGATTTGATTATTTTGTGATGGAAATATTTTTATGAATTCTTTTATCTTATATGAATTGTTTTATGATGTCACGATATTTAAAGATTCCCATTTTTATTACATGGGTTATGCTATGATGTATGGTTTATGATTTTGTGGCACACATAAGAATGATATCATTATGAGATGGGTGGGACCTATATCTCCCTCAAATGCATTGGGTAAAGATTTTATATCTCATGATATAGACATGGCTGGAACGGTAGGTTATACCGGTTCAGTGAAACAGGAATGAAACGAGGAGTGAACTCGGTTCAGAAAGGGACTTTATCCACTAAGATAGTCTTGGAAATGAGTCTTGACTAATAAGAAATGATTCTATATGATTATGTGTGTATGCCACAAAGTTTCATGTTTTATGTTATGATTATTGGGATTGCATTTCACTACTATGATTTATCCCATGTTATGATATCATGATCTCTTTTGCAGATTAAGATTTCAAAAGATATGTTCTTATGAATATGATGTGATTGATATTTCTTTTGTTTACCCTTACTGATCATTTGAGCTCACCCTTTTATGTTTTATTTTCCCCAGGATATAAAGAAAGGTTTTAGGTAAGAAAAAAAATGGAAGATCTTAATTGGGAGATGATGAAGATCTTTCACCACGATTAGAGGATTTTATTCCGAGTTTCCAAATACACTAAACTATTACGGTCCTTGTGTGTTTTTTTCTTATGTATTAAGTATTCCGCAAAAGTAATTTAATGTCCATTTATTTCAAGCTTATGTTCTCTACAATGAGACCGAGTTTCTCTTTTCAGCAGAGGAGAAATTTTGGAAGCTCTTTCAGATCGTAGGAAAAGAAGGTGCAGATCATCCAGGAGCGGATGAAGACTGCACAGTGCAGTAAGAAATAGGAAAACAACTCTAGTATTAGAGACTCGAGCATGTTGAATGTTTAAGGAAGAGGAAGCTTCAAGGAGAGATGAGTCTGCGAAGCAGCAGATGTGGAGGCAGAGCTAGGAGAGAAGCATGAGGTGGTGTACATCTTAACATGCTACAACCACCCGCCTTAGTTATCCCCGCCAGGATCAGGGAGCTGGAGGGCGGAGGAAGAGTACGGCCGCATGCGGTCAAGGAGGGTGACCCGATGGCTCTAAAAATGATTCAAGGGACGGTCTGTTTCCACTACTAGATGTTTTAGTAACAGACATCGATATGAATCATTCATCGCTTTCACAAATCTTGTCCCAGACCTAGAGTTTCCGGTAAGCCGTAGACTTGACCCTCACATCTGGAGATACCTTGGGAGAAGACTCGATAATCAAACTTAAGCCGACGGTGTGGTCAGACCCTCGAGGCGAGAGTTTCGGTTGGAATCTTTTGGTGGAAACTTCGAGGCCTTATGACGTTGGTCTGAGTATGGACTGGGCAATCACAGTTCATACACAAATTGACGGTATTAGGAAAAAAGGTTGTGGTTTAACTATGATGTCGGGATGGGTTTTCCTTGGTCGGTGAAAAGGAAACCCCAGGCAGCACAGGATAAACTCTTGCACAGGAGGGTGAGACCGATCACTCTTGATTCGGTCAACCTTACCCTCGTGGAAGCAGTCGTTTTGAGTTTCTGTTCTAACAGGAATTGGAGACCTCTAGAGTTTGAGGATGACGATCACGTCCTTATACGGGTCTCACCTCGATGAGGTTTATGGAGATGTGGCCAAGGCGGCAAGTTATCTCCGAGGTTCAGCGGACCTTCTTAGGTCCTCAGCTAGGTAGGCGGGGTGGTTTACCTCTTGACCCATCCACCTCATTTGCACCAGGTGCACGACGACTTCCACGTATCTCAACTGAGGAGATACGTGCTCAACCCTTCGCATATCCTCGACCATGAGGAGATGGACAATGGCGATGAGGTGACTTCCACGGAGGTTCCCGTGGGGATCGAGGATCGACATGAGGGGATCCTAGGGGTATGGTTGATTCCTCTTGTGCACTTTCTTTGGCAGCACGGGAACCTCCAAGTGAGCACATGGGATCGGAAGGCTCAGATGCGTGCTCAGTACGGCTTTTGTAACCCTAGTTTTTGTTAAATCTTTATGAGGACATAAATCCCTGAGGTGGGAGTGATGTAAAGACCCATAAATTTCAAGGAAATTTTTTTTTCTTAATTTTCTTTGGAATTTTAAAAGAACACAGTTTCTGACGGCACCTGATTCCGAGGCCCGGTGTGCCCGGAATCATTTTTCGAAGTTTGGATCGGGTACGTTCAGTGAACGAACGAGCGGGTTTTTCTAACTTTTGAACCGGTGCTCGGAATCGAATTCTGAGGGCACCGATGGAATCGCAGCACCAGTACTTTCTTAGAAACGCCTCTTCCAAAGTTGCGTTTGCTCGGGTGTGGTTTTTAATTTTTGGGCTTTAAGTTAAGAAATAAAATAAAGTGGTGCGACAACTTTATTTTTATTTCACTTAAGCAACTTAAAAGCCACTTAAAGCTGCTTAAGCTAAGTTAAAGCGGATAAGGTACAATTAAAAATATCCTACCCTCTTGGAAGGATATTTGTGAGGTAGGGCCCACACGAGCCCCACCGTTTCTTTTCCGGTAAGTAACGCACCCGCAAAAACCCTTTTTAATTAAAGTCAACTGGAGTGTTTTCTTAAACAATTAAATGTTCCTATTAATTGGGCAGTTTATTCATTGAAATTAATTCTATGAATTAATGGTTCGTTACTTAGGTTCTTTTTCGTTTGTTGGCATATAATAAAATAAGACCAACACTTTTCTTCTTCAATGTTGTTCGTTGAGAGGTTTTGACAGAAGCCTTAAGTTCTTCATCCTCCTTCGCAAAGAACGCGAAGAACACGAAGAACGCGAAGAACGTCGGCCTTTGACGAAAGGCACCAAAGAACGCCGAACCCTCGGAGATCGACAACATGACGCCGTGTTCCGCAACGCCAATGATTCTTCTCCTGCGACGTTCTTCTGCAACATCCCTTCTTCTGCGACAAATCTTCGATCATCCGTTGAGGTAAGAGATTGAGGACCTTTTAATTCCTTGTGGTTTATAACAACAACATGGATTCAATTGTTATAATTAAATCCGTGTGTTTCTTTAACCCTCGGAGATCGTCGACTCGATGCTCCTTCCGCGACGACGTGAAACCCTTCCGCGACGCGACGATCACCTCCTACCGTGACGGTCAATTCCGCTAAGAACGCTCATTCGACGGCTTCTACGAGGTAGGGGTTTTATTCTTAAAAATATTTTTGATTTATACCCACGACGGTTGTTGAACTTTTGTTGTGAAATTTCTTTAAAACCGCTAACGCGGTGGGTGCGGACTAACAAACAAGTCCGAACCCACCACACTTTTTCATTCTTGGTGTGCGAAATGGTGGACGATGGAAAATAGGGCTGCAATGGCGATTTTAGGGCCTGACAGTGAAGAATGGGACCCGGGAGGAGCCATGGCGGAGACGGAAACAGAATCGGACCACCGGAGCAACTCTGGTGGCCTGCGGAATCCACCGGCGGCGGCCAGCCAGACCCACGACCGCGCGGGTCCGGCGACTCACGGGACGCAGCAAAGCCACGTCCACTGACCCAGCGCGGCCCACGCGGGCCGCAGCGCTTCATCCCGCGGGGAAAGTGCCCCACGGCTTCCTCCGCTCGGCCGCTCGGCCGAGCCGAGCCGGGCCGAGCCAACACGCCGGCCGGGTCGCGCCCAGGCCGGGCTGGGCCACCCTGGCCGGGCCGGGTCGCACCAAACCGGGTTGGACCGGACCCGAGTCGGGTCGGTCCGGGCCCAGACCCCCCGTTTACGGACCTTTTCGGTCTTTTGTACATATCATGAGCTACGGGCCTCCAAATGACGCGCTGTCAGCAGCGATGCGATCCTTGGATCGAGACGGTCGTTTCGGTATATCACACTCACGGTTTCGGAATACTTTGAGTTCGGCCGGGTTGGTTCGTACACGAAATCAACCGGGCCCTCGGAGCGGAAACGCTCATATCTTGAGCTTCGGACGTTCGATTGACGTGTCGTTGACTTTGTTGAATTCCTTTAAGTGAGACGGATCTTTTGGCTTACTATGATCAAGGTTTGGATTCCATTGGAGTGCGGTTGGGTTGGTTCGATCACAAAATCCAACCGGGCCCCTGGAACGAAAAGGCCAATAACTCACAGACAGGGCGTCCGATTGACGCGCTGTCTGTCTCGTTGATTTCCTCTTGTTGAGATGGAACTTTTGGCATACTTCGCCTGAGTTTTGGTTGTAGTTGGATAGTGGTCGGGTTGGATTGCACCAGAAATCCAACCGGACCCTTGGAACGGAAAAGCTGTTATCTTTCAGACCAGATGTCTGTTTGACGTACCGTCAGCAGTGTTGGTGATCTCGTTGAGAAACGGTCCCTATGAGTATACCCTATGAGAGTTCGGGGTACAGTTGAGATACGGCCGGGTTGGTTCACTCACGAAACCAACCGGGCCCCTGGGATGAAAAGGCTAATAACTCATAGACCGGGTGTCCGATTGACGCGCTGTCTGTTGCGTTGAGACCCCTATGACGAGGCGGTCCCTTGAGATACTTCTTCATGGGACTTTGTGATACTTGTAGTATCGACCAGAAGCTCGTGGAGCGGACCCTCCCAGAGACGAGCGTGCGGAGTACGAGACTGTGTAGCCGGCTGAGACCTGACGACTGCTTGACCGATCGACTCGGTGTGTTTCGGATAGCCCAGTGGGGAGCGATTGGTTGTAGCGGCAGACCCACGGCGGAGGAGCGCTTGGTTGTAGCGGCAGACCCGCGGTACTCAACAGTAGGAGTACGTCTGGAAGCTATGAGGGGGAGCGCTTGGTTGTAGCGGTAGACCCACGGTGGAGGAGCGCTTGGTTATAGCGGCAGACCCGCGGTACTCAACAGAAGGAGTACCTTTTGAGGCTATGAGGGGGAGCGCTTGGTTGTAGCGGCAGACCCATGGTGGGAAGCGCTTGGTTGTAGCAGCAGACCCACAGTACTCGACAGGAGGAGTACCTCAGCAGTCTTAGGTTAGTGAGCAGTACCTCGGAGTCATGACAGGACCACTGTACACTCCAGAGACGGGGCTCTTCAGCAGTTACGATTTCGATAATGAAAATCCTGGTTTGAGCTGAGTCTATGAACTTTGTGTTTTCTCATGATTTATATGGGTTACTTGAAAACTTAGGTATATGTATGGGCATATACCTGGGTAGTGGTTATCCGTTGATTTCATAACCCTTGTGTTTCCTCATGATTGAGATGGGTTACTTGATCACTTAGGTATATGTATGGGCATATACCTAAGTAGAGTTTATCTGTTGAGATCTTATTTGTGGTTATCCTTGTTGGTTTTAGTGAGACCTTGAGGGTCTCGGGGTCCCTACTGAGTATCATTATACTCACCCCTGCACGGGCTATGCCCGCACCTTGTTGTGTTGGTTGCAGACGACGGACAGTGCTGACGGAGGCTGAGTGTTCGAAGACTAGACGGTACCCGGAGGTGGACTACACGACGAGTCAGTATCTGGAGGTGGACTTCACGGTGAGACGACACTCGGAGGAGGTTGACGGGCGAGAGCGTTTTGGAGGCTATCTGTACCTACCCTTCAGGTAGGATCTGTGGTGGATGATCCAGGAGCTGCGCCATCTGTACCTACCTTTCAGGTAGGATCCGAGGAGGACGACCTAGGAGCTGCTTCCGTTCTTCCAGCTGTTTTCTTTTTCTATTCTACTTTTCCAGTTGTATTTGTACTTTCATTTGGGTTTGTATTCTGGCCCATTTACTTTTCATCACTTTCTTTTGTACTTAGTGTTTTGCTTCCGCTTTTACTCTGTGGTGTTTTGTTTACTTTTATAAAGGCAATGCCTTCCCAGTTATCGGGATTTACGCCTTTGGTGCTAGTCGCCAGCCCCTGTCCTATGGAAGGTGGGCTTGGAGTAGTCACGGCACGGGCCCCGAGGACGGGTCGTGACAACATTTATCTCCAAAATTTACACCACCTGACTAATCTTCTGACTCCGACTTGGAATAATTTACATTTTAAATGTTACATGTCATGTGAACCTAGGTCACACACAATGTATCTACAAGACATATAATTTAGTATGAAACCATGTACATGCCATGAAATAATGGTAGAACCATATGAAATGTGTTTTACTTCACTCACACCATGTATAGATACCATAGGGACTTGATGTGTATAGACTATACACCCCTAGTGGTCATGTAAGGACTACACACCGTGTATTCCACAAAAATGTGATGCATAGCTGGTGAGGTGACTCAATATGTATCTAAAGTACACGCCTTTAGCTCAGGTTGTTCTAAATGTCATGTATTTTCAAAGGCATCATTCAGTCTTTGTAAGGCTAACTCGGAATAAATTTGATATATGTCAGATTAAATCAGGTATCTTATACATACACAATTTTCACCCTATTGTGCACACCATGTATATGGATTTAACATGTGTTTAAAGGCATCTGTACCATGATTTTTTTTTATAAAACCCAAACAATTCTACCTGATTAATTAAAACATAATATTATGAAAGTTTGAGATCTAATCCATAAAGACGATGAATATGAATAAAGAATAGATGAATGACAATTAGTTGACAAAAGAGTATGAAGATGGAGTGAAATAGTTTATCAAGTTTGCAGAAGATCATGCATGTGACCCTTCTCAAATCCATTGTCTATGATTACGCTGTTGTTATTCAAGAAAAATTAATCTTGGGGAGTTGGAAGAACACCTGATCTGTCACAGAATAGATCGAAGTTATACATGTTGGAATAAACATGAGGAAAAACGAATATAGGTAGTGACTTAGAGAACACAACATTTTATAGATCATCTGATATGATTAGAAGCATGAACAGTGAAGACGGTCATATGGAGGGTGTGATTACAGATGTGAATGATGATGAAGATCATATTGAGAAAATGAAAAGGACAGTTGAAGATTAACTTCGTGATTTCCCAAAATTGTTTGAGAAGTTAAAGAGTCGAGAAAAAATGACATTGTATGTTGGTTGCACTAAATATACAGCATTGTCAGCCGTATTGAAGCTGTATAATTTGAAAACTGGCAACGGGTGGAGTGACGCCAGTTTTACGGAACTACTTGCTCTCCTGAATGACATGCTCCCAGAAGATAATGAACTCCCAATCCAAACATATGATTCCAAACTAATGTTACGATCGATGGGTATGATCTCTGAAAGAATACATTCTTGCCCGAATGACTGTATATTGTTTCTCAAGGACCACAAATCACTTAAAGAATGACCAAAGTGTGGTGCTTCCTAATACAAGAAAGATGATTCTAGTCCTACGAAAGTTGTATGGTACTTTCCAATCATTCCTAGGTTTAGACGCTTATATGGAAGTGAGGAGACTGCAGGACAATTGACATGGCATGCAGATACAATAATTAAAGATGGGAAACTACGTCACCTGGTATACTCTCCTCAGTGGAAGAGAATTGATCATGAGTATCCTGAATTTGGGAATGAGCCGAGAAACCTTCATCTGGCATTATCTATAGATGGGCTGAATCCTTTTGGTTTTGAAAGTAGCAGTCACAATACATGGCCGGTTATGTTGGTAAACTATAACTTACCATCGTGGTAATGCATGAAATGAAAATACATCATGTTATCTATTCTTATATCAGGACCAAAACAACCGGATAATGATATTGATGTTTATTTGGCCCCATTGATCGAGGATTTGAAAATATTGTGAGATTCAGGTGTTACGTTGTATGATTCTTACAAAAATGAACATTTCACTTTGAAAGTCATGTTGTATAGGACGATAAATGACTTTCCTGCTTACGGAAATTTTTCAGGATATAGCATTAAAGGAACTCAAGGGTGTCCTGTTTGCAAACAAGGTACACAGTCAATTATGTTGAAACATTCATAAAAAACCGTGTTTCTAGGACATCGCAGATTTCTACCCCAACAACATAAGTACCGATCTTGGATGACATCATTCGACGAATGTTCAGAAGAACATACAACACTGTCTCCACTGATAGGTGATCAATTGTTTGAGAAAGTAAAATATTTGGACACTACTTTTGGTAAACCGTTTTCAAAAAACCTTACGAAAACTGGTTAGAAAAAGAGATCAATTTTTTTTTGAATGATTATACTAGAATTGTCTATATATCAGACATTTTCTTGATGTTATGTATGTTGAAAAAAATGTTTGTGATAGTGTTGTCGGCACGTTTCTAAATGCACCCGGCAAAAAAGGATGGAATTAAGGCTAGATTGGACATGGTTGAGATGGGAATACGAGAAGATTTGGCACCAGTGAAGGGTGAAAAACGAACATTTCTTCCTCCTACTGCTTACACTCTTTCCAGGAAGGAGAGATATTAGTTTTGCAACTTCTTGAATGACGTTAAGGTTCCAGAGGGGTATTCATCAAATATCAAGAACATCATGTCAATGGGTGATTTAAAATTAAAGCGTCTAAAATCACATGACTACCATGTTTTGATGCAAGATCTAATTCCTATAGCTTTACGTTGCATTTTTCCCAAGAATGTCTGTCATACATTAACGAAGCTATGTTTCTTCTTCAAAGCTATATGCAGCAAAGTTATAGACCCGATGAAATTTCCAACTATGGAAAGAGAAATTTCCATCATATTATGTGAATTGGAAATGTTCTTCCTATTGACATTTTTTGATATGATGGTTCATTTGATGGTTCATTTGGTGAGAGAGATTCGACTATGTGGTCATGTACATTATAGATAGATGTACCCCATTGAACGGTATATAAATATTTTGAAAGGGTATGTCAAAAACCGAAGTCGACCAGAGGGTTGTATTGCGGAGCAATATATTGTTGAGGAAGCTGTTGAATTTTGTACTGAATACCTATCTAGTGTGGAAATCGTTGGCCTACCAAAATCCCATCACACTGAGCAGCTTGAGGGTGAAGGAACTTCTGGAAGAGAGGTTGTCACAATCAATATTACAGATCGGGAGAAGGACAAGCTTTACGTTTTTCATAACAGTTTCGACTTTGACCCATATGTTCAAACCCACAAAGAAATTCTTAGGTGTTTGAATCCTTATAGTGATGAAAAATGGATATCAGATACACATAATCGACAGTTTATAGGATGGTTTCGAGACCATATTTTTAAGCAGTTAGATGATAATCCAGACTTAATTTCAGAACAACTTCGATGGCTAGCTGGAGGAGAAAGTGTGTATGTATTATCTTACAATGCTTATGCAGTTAATGGTTATACATTCTATAGTAATGAACATGATGAAGATAGTACCATGTAGAATAGTGGGGTCACACTTGTGGATGAGGTGATGTATGTTTCCAGTGCTAAGGACAAAAATACAATTTATGGTAATATTTCATACTTTGGCATCATTAAACGAATATGGGAGTTGGATTATATGAAATTCAAAGTGCCAATTTTCCAATGCAAGTGGGTTGATAATAGGAGTGCAGTTAAAATAGATGAATTAGGATTCGTGAAAGTTGATTTCTGTAAGGAAGGGGAGAAAGACGAACCATTTATAATGGCATCATAGGCAGTACAAGTATTTTATCTTTCAAACCCCACAAACCGAAATTGGCCAATTGTTCTATTATCGACCAAAATAACTTAAGGGTCATAGAAAAGTTCAATGGAGGTTGGCCCTTTTATAGGTACTTCACAATCATTTCATAGTAGTCCCAATGTAGATGGAGTTTTGTATGTCATAGGATACCACAATGAAGGGATTTACATAGTTGATAGAGGAGTCAAATATCTTCATCCTTTAAATAAAAAAAGAGAGTACAATAATCAGGTTATTTTTTTATTGTAACATACATTGTTTTATGTTATGTTATTATCTGTTTGATGCTGTTTTTATGTAATCTAAATTAAATGTTAAACCACTTCTGTAGATAATGACTTCTTCACCTGCTGATGCGCCCAATCCCGAGGCACAAAAGGTCTCTCAACCAGCAGCTGGTGGTCCCACTGCAGAGCAACAACAGGTTTCTCAACCAGATGCTAGTGGTCCCAGTGCAGAGCAACAACAGGTTTCTCAACCTGTTGTTGTTGTTCCCAATGCTGAGGTACAACAGGTTTCTCAACCTGTTTTTGCTGGTCCCATTGCTGATGCTAGTGCTCAGGGAGAAGATATTGATGCTAATTTTGAGGAAATGGTAGGAAATGAAACCCTGAAAGCGCAAAAAAAACAAGAGTATCATAGTTTGACAGTGTTAGCCAAAATCCTTAAGGCAAAAACAAAAGGCATTAAATTTGAGGTGGGATGGAATAAGCAAGGACAACATGTTAACCCCAACAGATTTATATTTAGTAGCTACATTGGAATCGTCACTCGGCAACATGTGCCGATTGATACACAGTCGTGGCACCATGTTGTCATCGGGCTGAAGACACTAATGTAAGAAGAGATTACGGTAACATTATGATATCATTTTTTTAATTTATTAAAATAAAACAAAAATACCAAAACATTGACTTACTCTTCATTATCCATTACAGAGTGCATTTATAGTAGATGCCTCACACAAGGAATATGTATTAAGAGTTGCAGGAAGGATTCATAGAGGTTTCCACACAATTTTAATGAAATATCATCTTAAAGATGCAGAAGGGAAAATCAAGCTGCACCCACCTCCTCTTTACCCACACTTCATATCACAAGGAGCATGGGATGTGTTTAGAAACCATCGTGGGGAGCAGACTTTTCAGGTACATTGTGTGGGGTAATACGTTGTTTGACGTCTTCTGGTATTCATCACTCTGATTGATAGTTTTTTATTTATAAAACAGCTAATGAGTGCTGAAAATAAAAATCACACAACAGAACCAGTGTTTCCTTACTGTAAAGCAAGGATGGGGTACACTAAACTTGAGAAAAAATTGGTACATCTTTAAATCTACCATACTACTAGTATGTGACATAAAACAACACCATAACCATGTTTCTATATTTATATGCAGATTGATGAATCGAAATCGAAATCCATTTCCATCACATGCCTTGTGCTATGGAAGAGGATCATTAAAATAAAGAGGGGATAGTGATAGATGAAAACACACAAAAATTGTGGGAAACATGTGTAAGTATGACATAATATAAATTTGATTTGATTTAAATAGCTCTTACATTACAATAACTAATTATTTTTTTATATTTTCTATCTGATGTAGTCACAAGAATCAACAACAACCACACCGGATGAAGACATACTTTCAGCATCCTTGAAGCATCCAGAGCAGTATGGCCGTGTCAAAGGTGCGGGTATTGGGGTAACACCCCGAACATATTTTCAAAAACAAAAACAAGAAGAGGATCAAAATGAAAAATTGGAAAAGCTGCAAGAACAATTATCTATTTTTCAAGAAGAATTACAATACCAGAGAGATATGATATCAAAATTTATGGGGGAGAGGCAAAGAAAAGAAACAACTCAACAACAACCCGTGCGTGAAGATCCTGCCCCACCCCCCACCAGCTTTGAGGTGAGCCATTCCCCTAAAAAACCTGACTTAGATGAGGTAATCAACGTTTTAATAATTGTTTTTGTGAAATGTGATTAACATAGACACTGATACCTTTCCTGTACTAATATTCCACATGGTGAAAATGACTTTGATTAATATTTATCAACTCCCAACTATTGCCTTGTAGCGAGGGCTATGGTGTTCAATACGTAAAATGACATGCTACACAATAGACAACTTCCAAAAGATCATCTTAGAGTTTCAATTAACATAGCTAATGATCCGAGTGCCGAGATACCTTTTCCAAATGACGATGATGACATTCATACAGTTGAACAAGCAGTTGGAACATTCATTGCATGGCTGACAGTTCTTGTAAACAAACATGTCGACAAAAAGGTATCAATTTCCAATTTATTTTTCAAGCTGGACCTTAAACATTTAATGAAAAAAGGTCTGAACCGATGAATGTTATTACAAAATGACAAAGACTGTGGGGTGAAATGAAATATCAGCTCAAAACTATCTCAAGGATCAACCAACCGATTGAAACGGTCTACTAAGAGCACCTTCCCCCCGCATGTTCTATATCCACAGTTAATATCATTGTAGGCTCATGTGGATACAAAGTTTAAAGACGAAAATACTCACACAGTTGATTTTGAAAAAGATATGTATGGAGAGGAAACATCAGATTTCATTAGTCCTGAAAATGTAAATGAACTCCTCAAATATGAATTTCTAGGTGCCTCAGTTGTAAATGTATACATGAGGTATGTTTTCATGATTTGATTTTACAAAAGATGATATACTCTGATAATTATGACTAAATACATTTTATATTTGTCACAGGCGTATATATGAAAAACAATTGAAGGGATTTCCCCATGAACAAAAATTTGGACTCGTTAGTCCTCGCATCACCTCTTCAAAAGATGAAATAGATTCTGATAAGGAGGATGCAATAATGTCATCCTTGCTCAAATCATTTGAAAACAAAATTACGGATGACAGACTCTTTTTAATACCAACGATGCAGGGGTAAAACTCTACAATTTAATCATATCAACTATATTATCATTTTTTTCTTTACATATTCCTTTTTGTATTTTTAGGAACTATTGGATGTTGATTGCAGTCAATTTGGATACTCCAAAGATTTATTTTTTGGATTCAATGCATGGATATCCAACAAACCGACCACGCATGATGGCGTTTGTTAATTTTTAAGACACTAGATTCATCATTTTAGAACTAAACATCTAGTTATATAATTTATGTTATATTTTAATGAGTATTCTATTATGATAGGGTGGTGCATCAATATCATCTAATGTATGGAATGAATCCAGGGCCTAAGGATAAGAACGCCTAGAAGATCTAAAACTAGAAAAGTATCCTGGTATATATAATAACATTTCATTATCCAAACACATATCAAAACAAATTACTTATTGTTTTCGATGTTTCTACAGTGTCCAAAACAAACAAACAGAAAGGACTGTGGGTATTGTGTTTGTAAATTTATGAAAGAGATCGTATTTCATCAACAAACTAACATCCCTGATGAGGTATTTTTGAAAATAATTATGAGTTCATTTAAAATATTTATTAATCCTTTGAGTATTTATATTTTTTCAGTACTACCATGACTATCGCAAAAACTCATATTCAGAAGATGATATAGATGTGTTTAGAAACAAATGGGCATCACACCTGATGGAAGATTGTACACAAATAGGATAAAGGTTAATTCCTACTACTTATGTAATCTAGATATGATCATTGATTATCTTCCAACCTTCTTTTGTGAATTGAGAATGCTCCGATTTATTGAAATCTAAATTTATTACTCAATGTTTTCTATCCCCAGATTCATATTATTGATCTTTGAACAAGTCAATATTGAAGGCATGATGATGTGCAGTGCGTATGGGGTGAATGACAAAACCACCGAGGATCAACAAAATCCATTTTCCAACAAACGATAGATGGAAACAACAAATATGGTCTATATACACCATTTTCAGTTAGATATAGGGCCTAAATATAATTATTTCGGAAATTAAAGTAGAGGGATCAGATTCAACATCTAGAGATAGTATTTGAGCACATGTGTAACCCTTGGTTCATTTTTAAGAAATTTCAATGTTTTGTATCTCGTTTGTTTGAACTTGTATTTGAGCACATGTGTTGTTGTTTGACTTGCACAATTATTTATAGGTAGATGCATGAGATAATCGGTATCGTTGATGGATTTATTGGAAGAAAAATATGTGTCCCGGGATAATTCAAGTAAGGGAAAGTCTGGTTGAGATAAAATCCAAGCTCAAACGACCAGTACATCATCAAAAGAATCAACCCGGTGATGCACCATCATGTATAATCTGGTCCTTGTTATGTTTTGAGGTGTTTATGGAAGGTATGGGGAGTCTGATGAGCCCCATGTCCACCATAAATAATGTTTACAGACATCTCCATGTGTTTTTTGGGCCTTGTGCCTCTTTACAAGGATCACTTTTTGTTCATGTCGTGCCTCTGGGCATTAAAAATCCCCCTTTTCCTATAAATAGTTATCCCCCACTCATAATCATCATTACCCTAACATTTCTCCTTCCAAGCTCCATTTTTTGGAGCCCTTAATCTCTACAAATTCAATAGAAAAATGAATCCCCCAAGGTGCTGGAGCATTGAGAAACACCCTTTTCCTTTTCATATTTACCCCTTCCTATTGTTGGGATACCCTTCACTAAGAAGGAAGGAACTTCATGGTACATCAGGATTTGAGAAACATTAATCATTCACAATGAACTGCTTTTACAACTCAGGTCTCTACAACAAACAAGGGTTACCCTACTTCGTGGAGCTCTTATATTTACAAAGCCTTAACCACAGTTAAGAACCTAAACATCAAAAATATCCTCCCTATGATCCCCCTATATTTACAACACCCAGGCCGCTAAACATGTGTAATCCCTAAACCACCTAACTACATAGGTTTTGATCCCTATATTCTAAATAGGTGCTTATGAATCCTCTGAGAGGTTCAATGACAACCATTAGTAAACCCTGGTTCCCTCCTCCTAGGGGTGCACGTCCTGGCTAACCATGCATAATCCCCAACCACATGTCCCATTTTTATTGGGTGGATAACCATGCATAAGCCTTATATTCCCCTATAATAACTACATGGACATTGATTCCTAGCCAACTAGGGTGCGTCGGATGCCCCTCAAGGTTCATGCCCAACAATTTCATCTTCACTTCGATTCTATCCCATCCATTCCATTCCACTTTAATACTTCCCCCATTTCCATCCAAATTTTACTCAGGCCACCACATCCTGGTAGGATCACGCCATTCACATGGTCTATCTTAGCACGTATATCCCATTCATCCCATTGCTACTCTTGGAAGAAACTGGGAATCTAACAATGCATAAGCCCCACAAAACCCATACTCATCCAACCAAGAGTATTCCTAGTGTGAAGGGAAGCTAACCATGGGTAATACCCACACCATACCACTTTTAAATATATGGTTTTTGATCCTTGTATTATAAATAGGGTACGTAGGAAGCCTCCATGAGGATAAATCCCAACCAATGGTAAACCATGGTGACCCCCTCACTGGGGTACACCTTTGCTTATTTCCCCTTGGGTTTTTCCCTTAGTGGGGTCCGAATAAGTCTTCAAAATGAGAAACCTTACATTTATGGGATACACCACACTTGGGTCAGACCTCATTGGGCGATTTGATCCATCTATCAGGTAAACATTCCAGGTGCGCCCTCCTAGAGATGTACCTACCTGATCCACATTTATAAGTGTTTTGATCCACCCATTACATCTCTATAAGACATTAAATCCTGACCCTCTATCCTTGTGGGATGTTAAACTCATGGAATACCACAAGTTAAACATGGGTTTCCATTTCGTTGAGAATCCCTTTGACGACGATGAATACATGTGACCAATGTTCTAGTGTACATACATTCCACTGATTCCTAATGTGAATACTTTCCTAACCGAAGTACTATGCCCTAGAATGACCCTTTGGAATGTACTGATATAATCATTGTAATTAACCATCAAACATAAAGAGATGGAACCAGGAACAAGTTTCACGAACAAAATCTTATTCTATAAGGGAGAATAATATTAGGTAATGAATTGTGAGGAGGAATCCATGGATGGAATGAACAATATCCCATCACCCTGTTTCAATCAAGGAGAAGACATCTCTTTATAAGTGATGAATGTCACTCACTTTTGTAATGAATGAATGTGTGGTACAATGCACCGCCATCGAACGTCAACATGCTCCAGGCAACGTGCCCCTGCAGAAAGTGTCAGAAACATATTTCATGCTCAATCATATATGGCATCCCATTTTCTCATAGGAACCTCTCCAAAAACTGGATGTAAAATGAGGTTCCCTATAAAAGACTATAGTAGAATTAAATCCATGTAAAAAGATAATCTCAATTAAAAATTGAATTTTGATTTTCTTATAATTTTTTTCATATAAAATGTATATAAATTAAGATTATTTGGTCATACAATTGATCAAAACCCATATTTAATTCTTCCATCGAGGGGTACATGAAAACCTAACCTAATATCCCACAAAAATCTTGTCTCACTTCCATGTCAGAACTGGAAGTAGTTGAAGAAAACCTGAAGGTATCTAATACTCGGATTCGATGTGTTGGTATGTATAATAATGAGATAAATTTTCATTGATATCTCATCTAATACATGGAAACAAGAATATTTAGTGTGTATCATATAACATCTGATTAGTACATTGGTACACTTCCAATGGGGAATTATGGAATTCCATAATAACAAAAAAATCATCGAAAAAGGTACAATATACCAGTTCAAATAGGTGTTTCAGACATGTATTGGGGATAGAGGGATGCCATTAGGTTTTGGGAGGATATCAAGGATGATTTGGGTAGTTATTCTATTGAAATTTAGTAGCATTAGGCTACTCATAGTGTGAAAAGGTAATTCACAACATGAATGAATTTAATAGGGTGATAATGGTCGTGAATGGGGAAAGGGGGTCAAGTAAGGGTTTGGGCCCAAAATATAGTGATGTCACCACTTGCTTCATTTCATGTAACATGAATTAAAACTTATTTTTATGTCGGTGATGGGTTTATAAAGTATAAACCTCATCAGGTTTCTTCGTTTGGGCACCAAGTTCTTAAGGGGTGGCCAAACCCCATTCCCCTCCTTCCTTTCCCTTAGACCTGAGTGGATTATCGGTCGTTTGTCATTTCGAATCAATGTGGTATCTTCTCCTACATCTTCCTTGCTTCTCTAAATTCTTACCCAAATATTTTCATTTAGTTTTTAGGGTTCTAGGTGTCATTATTATACCATAGTATGGATAAATCATCGTTCTTCATGGGACTTTTATATAAGACTCTTAGAACATGTCTCAAAATTTTATAAACTAGTAATCGATCATTATTTGATGCGGATTATATTTTGTGGAAGATTTATTTATGTGTTTTCAAAAATTTAGGCTTAATTTGTCATAAATTTAGTAATATAGATTGAGGATTTGGTGTTTTCTAGGCTTAGGGGTGCATCAGGATTGGATCGCACCTAGTTTCTCAGTATTCTGGCTTTGTTGGATTACACGATGAGTTTGGCGCCTATTATACCTTGCTGGATTTTTTGTTAAAATTAACTAATTTTTTAATTTAATGTTGTTGGACATTTATACATGTGATCATGGACTCATTTGTGGTTGGTATGAACTGAAGATAGTTTATTGGACTTCTGGTTGAGGTAAGGGAATTGACCTAATTGTGTCTCTTGGTTAATTGGTTATTTTATGTTTTGTGCCGCACTAGTATAATTCCATTCAGCAACCTCATTCTTTATTTCATTATTGTATTACTAAAATAATATTTGTTTTCTTATGTAGGTGAAATATTTTTCCTCAGTTTGAATGCTTTGTTCAAAAACCGCCGCCATGGATGACAATTTTTTAGAGCGGATGGATGCAAAAAGGATGGAACATCATTGTTTTTTAACTGTGTTGGATAATTGTAATTGTAACCAAATTAAAAATTTCATGAAATGTATATAGTAGTGTGTTGTTTTATATTCATGATTTCAAGTAAATGTTTGTAGCATTTTTGTTCTTATGTGCTTTGTGTGTGGGTGTTTTTTGTGCTCTGTGCAGGTGTTGTTTGTGGTGTGTGCAGGTGTTGTAATTTGTCCAGGTTCTATGCAGGTTCTGTGGAGGTTTTGGTTTTTCACAAGATCTTTGGACTTTATTAGCGCTAGTTAAGCGCTGATAAATGGATAATATATCAGCGCTATTTTGAGCACTGATAAAGGTAATTTTTATCAGCGCGCAAAATAGCACTGATAAAGGTTGTGTTTATCAGCACTATTTTGAGCGCTGATATATTATACATTTATCAGCGCTGAAAATAGCGCTGATAAATACTGCCTTTATCAGCGCTTTCTTTGCACTAATAAAGGAGCAATTTTATCAGCACTTTTTTTAGCGCTGATAAAGGTCACCCTTTATCAACGCTAGTTTTAGCGCTGAAAAGGGGACCCCCCCCCCCCTTTATCTTCGTCGATATTAATAGTGCTTTTAAAGGAGGCTTTTAGCGCTATTATAATCCATATTTGTAGTAGTGATACCCCGGATCAAGCCTAAAACTCCTTGTCAGAGTTTTCACTCCTACGTACATCTGTGGAAGAGCTATCTCTACCTACTCGTATCCAGATAGGGATGTACTGCATGGAAAATATAAAAAAATCTCTACATTACCAAGATTCTAGAAAGTTATTCTATACTAATACACAAATTCGATCTTAGGGTAATGTTCTCTAATAAGATTTTATCTAAATCAAGTTTCCAAGGTTTGTACTAAACTTCCTATGATAACAACTGTAACGACCCGACCCCAGAATCCAGAATTTGGTGCATTATTACATAACATTAGAATGATTACAAGGAATAATGTCCCAAAGGACTGATCAGTTTAGTAGTCTTGGAAACAAGATACATAAATAAGTTCAACACTACAACTTGAAAAGAAAAACAACACTAATTTATTCTATTAGAAATATCCAAGATTCCAAGATTATTCCTACAAATCACTCATAACTAACTTCTTCATATCCTTGGATAATGAAACATGACAAAGGGGTGAGCTCAAATACTCAGTAAGAGTAAGAAATACAATGGAAGATAACATAAACATTAAGCATGGTGAATAATTGAAAACATATGACTTTACAAATAATAAACATGAACACTTTTTGGCAGGAATATGAGCTGAGTAAATAATGCCATAATAAAACATAGTCATGGGTATTATACTAGTCGAATAACCACATGAAATATCACTATCTAATCTCATAATGATGGAATGTATAACGTTGTACATTCTAACCACATAGTCAAGGCCTTGTGCCACGACTACAAATAATATTTTGTCAGGGCCTTGTCCCAAGACACTAGTTTGTCTCATGAGACCTACCGATGCATAGAAGAGATATAGTGGGCTCCACCCATCACTTACTATGTCCAATTAATTCCTCATATGAAAAGTTTGAAACATAACATAAACATTCATATTAAAACTAGTATACAAAATGTCAATACTTTATCCACAAACCATGAATGGTATAAAAATAGCACATCCACAATCA
Source organism: Viscum album (assembly GCA_963277665.1). Lineage (NCBI taxonomy): Eukaryota > Viridiplantae > Streptophyta > Magnoliopsida > Santalales > Viscaceae > Viscum > Viscum album. The sequence goes on along the minus strand of OY728160.1, from coordinate 847,499,055 downwards.
ATCATAACTCATTCAATATAATATGAAAGATTGTATTGTAACATATTAACCTCAATGGGGAATAATGAAGGATATTTACATACATGAAAATAATCATCAAAACTATTTGGGAGAAATATCCCCATTTTTCTTGAAAACATTTAATAGTCACACTATTTGTCAAGAAGCTATTTAAAAATAGATTTTTGAATCAAAGTGTCCCATACAAATTTGAAAATTTTACAAGGAATTTTAATTTTAAAACTTTAATTTCCATGTAATTAAATCCTTAAAACCATTTTTAAAACATGGACATTAATGAGAAAGATTTAGAAGAATAAATATTTAAAACATTTAAAATGATATTTTAGTTAGAGTTCATAACCAAATGAGAGAAACTTGAATACAAATAATTGGGGTACTAAAAACTTTATAATATCATGATAATAAATGGATTCATGATATACTTTGTCATGGTACATTATATACACCATTTAAAAGTGAATTGGTGTATAACAACAAAGAAGTCTCAATGAAATATAAATTGAGATCAAATCTCCTATAAAGACAGTATCCTTAGGTTAAGGATAAATCAATGAAATAAAAATCTGTGAAAAAGATAAATACACTCAATATGATTGTATATTAAGTGTAAATCAGTTAGAGGACATTCAAACATATTCTTGTAAAAACAACACCAATTAATTGGATGTTTAACTCAATAAATGGAGATTGAGTAAAAATTACTCTTATCAAGTTCATATCGATGAATTGAGAATTTCTCAATGGAGTGATTATGTGTATCAAAATTATATACATGGAAAGGGAGTGGAAATTACTAAACAAATAATAAATAGTGATTCCACACATAATCGTGGAGTATAATAATCAATGAAGTATGCATAAAGCCCAATGAGTGGAAATTGAAATTTGAAATTCCCTTACCGATTTGGTAACTTATGAAACATGCACCCCATGAAAGAAGTATCATACAATGAAGATTTAAATAACCATAAATTATATTATATTAAAAAAATAATGCAATCATGGGCAGTACATACTCCACACAAAAGGAAATAGTGGTCAATATAGCATGTATCTCACGGGAATAAAAGTGAGATGAAAAACCCTTACTTCGTTATAACCAATCAAGTCGTATAAAAAAAATTAATAACCACAAAATAAATCCCAGAATACAATTAATATAAATAAAATAATGATAATATATCTCAAATGGAAGTACACAATACACCACATGCAATAAATAAGTGGCGAACAATGGAAATCTCACGGAATTAAAAGTGAGATAAGAAACCCCTTACCTCAAGTCCGACTTGTCTTGTATGTTCCTTGTTCTTCGTGAATAATAATCATAAGTTAATTTCTACTATATTAAGAACATTTTTTAATTTTATTATTCCTTTTATATCACTTATTACCTTTCTATAACAATTAGTTAATTATTTAAGTTCATATTGGATATTTTATCGATGTTCAGAACTTGAGTCAAAAATGAACTTGTTATAATTGAAATTTTTCCATGTGTTCAAAAGTCCATTATCTCTATAATTATATACATGATTAAGATATAATATATATATATATATTATATATCTAGTATATATATATATATATCTATTTATAACAGTACTTAACATTTGGAGATAAGAAATGAAATGTACCATTCATGGAGACGGTAAGCCATACGTACGCATGAACGCTACTTTCATTTCTATTTTGTATTTTAATATAATTAAAACATAATGATACATAGGTATTTTATAATTCCATTATAATATCATATATAATATCACTAATTCCATCCTTTATACGTCCTATATAAGGCATTAATGAGTCATATCATTTTGAGGGGGCGGTAGTCCGCACTTCCTTAAATGCAATTATCGCGTTTTACCCATAATAGAAACCATAAAATAATGATATAAATGGAAAATAAAGAATAAAAAATAAAAAATAAATATAATATATATATCATATATAAATACAGTTGCATATTAATGGCCACCATGAGAGGTGGTAGGAGATAATCGAACAACCATCGTTTCGTGAGGCATTAGTTTTCCATCCACAGAAACAATATGTTCTTCACCCATTAGATGGAGGTGTGTGTAAGTGTAGTTTGAATCCTTCTCATAAAAACATCCTAGTATATTGAGTTAAATGGTTTTGTTATAAAATAAAGTAATAAAAAGTGTTTAGGGGTTGGATAAGTAAAATAGAACAAAATAAAACAGAAGAATTTAAGAGAAACTGTTACCTTTAATTTGGGTAACTTCCTTTGGTTTGAACCAAAGGACTTCTTTAAGTGCCTTATTCCTAATGTAAGGCTTCTAAGATGAAGAGGTGGATCTTGAAAGAATATTTTTTCAGGGTTTGGGTGAGTCAAGGGGCTTGACAGGTGTGTGGAATGGGATAGAAGTGGTGTCCTTTTATAAGGGGAGGATGGGCTATTTAGGAAAGTGTGAAAATGTTAGTTTATTATATAGTGATATTGGTTTCTAAAGGTCAAAAACTAATTAAATTAGAATATAATATTACTCATGGTTGAAATAAAATCATCCAATAAGAATTTTATAGGTTTTGGATTTTATTTTAATATCAATAATCATATTTATTTAAATCATTTATTAATGAGGTAAATACTACATCATTATTGTTTCATTAATAATTTAATTTATTTTATGTATAAAAATTAAAAAAAAATACCATAATATATGAAATCGTTTTATCTTTATAATTAGTATTTATAGTTGAAAATATTACTTATATAACCCCATGTAAAAATTGATATACTAAAAGATATTTGTTAATTTCATTTTTGTCATTACTTTAAGTTAATTAAAATAAAGTGTCACTATCATTTTTAGGTAGCTCTATGGGGTCCCAAAATCTACCTAAGTATTTCCATGCCTGTCCATGACTCATTAAATAAGTTTAGGACAAGTTTTAAGGTAATTTCATATTATTATAATATTCTTTTTACCTTGAATTACCCTATTTACCTTTAACTGCGGTAAATAAAAGTCAAAAGTTAATATTCCCCAAAAATTATTTTCATCTTATTGAACTAAATTTTACTTAATAATAACAACCATGTATCTCAGTTTTTTGAATTTCAATTCATAGAAGCGGTAAAATTTCATTTACATGAAAAAGTTGGATTTTTAACTACTACTTAGTGGTTTCACTATTTATCAAAAAGTGAAGTTTTTCAGAAAAATACCAAAAATTCAGCCTAAGATATATTTGATATTATTAATTAAAAAATTATGTCTATTTTACCAAATTAAAAACATAGAATTTAGATTAATTAATTAAAAATTAATTCTCGTTGTCAAAACAATTAGCGTGCTTTTAAGAAACAATAATTATCAAAAGATTGACACTTGTTTGTGTATAATTTCAAAGTGAAATTAATTGAAATGACCAAAATTAGATTAAAGGGTAAAAATATAATCTAATTACACTTCAAAACCAATTTAAAATAAAATATAACCATATAAATAAATTAAATTAAAAGTCAGTTTTGAATTAAAATACATTATTTCTCACTATTCATAAAAAAGTGAATATTACTAGAAAAATACCAAAATTTCATCCAAAGTAAATTTTGATGTACTGATTCTAAAGAAGAATTTTATTTTTTCAAAATGAATATGTAAAACGGTAAAATATTGGATTTAAAAAGGGTTCTCCATTAAAAGGTGGAAAAATTGAATTTTTTTGAAAAATACATTTTTTATCTAAAAAATTGAATTTGTTCTTATAATATGTATAAGAAACACAAAATACATAAGTTAAAATTATATGGAGTATATAAAATTCAAAATCCAGTTAATACTATTCATAATCTCTTTTGAATGGCTAGTTTGGTTAGTTGTGGTGCGCTCGAACTCGGTGTTGCGTGTAGCGCAAGCTATTGAATTTAAAGAAAATAACTTACTATGAAATATTGGGGTTTTCCATACAAGTTTTATCTCCCCACCATGAGATATACCTCTATATAGACTTGTTCCATGGATGGCATGATATTTTCATTAGCACATCAAATGACCCTATGGGGCTTTGAGAGATAGTGGTGGGGTTAGAGGATTTACATGAGTAAGGATTTGTACGACACAATGTGTTCACCTAGGTAGCTCCAGTGTTGTTCATTAAAAAAGAAGATATGAGCTTGAGGATTTTCAAGAATTATCATCTCCTGAACCAAGACATGACAAATAATAAGTAACCCTTACTGGTGATTGATGACCTCTTTGACATATTAAGAGGTGTGATATGGTTCTCAAATATCAATCTCAAGTATGACTACAACCAGGTGGTATTTTATGAGAATGGTATTTTGAATATGACATTATAATGTCATTACATACACTATGAGTTCTTGGTTATTCCATTTGGTGTGATGAATACCCCCAAAGTATTAATGGATTTGATGAACGATATCCTTCATCTGCAGTTAGACCAGCTGTCATTTGTCTTCAATGATGAAATACTCATCTAATCTGCATCATAGGAGGATCATGCAGAGAACTTTAGGATGGTTCTATTTTTTCCTTGAGATAACCACCTTCATGGAAATCTCTCAAATTTCTATTTTTGGATTCACATGGTTTACTTCTAATGGACTGTCATTTCTTAGCATGGTTTAGCCATGGTACCAGCAAATATCAATGAATGGCTATCTGTCCATGGTTGTTTGATGATGGAAGAGCATGCGGTTATCATGTACGGGTTGAGGAAGTTGAGACCCCATGAGCATAAATACATGAATCGGGACCTAAAACTCACAACGGTAGTCTTCTCCCTGAGTATGGGGATGCACTATACTATGGTGGTATCACTTTTTGGCTTACTCATACCATTATAGTCTCTGGTACATCTTCACATAGAGATACTTGAACCTCAGACAGCGATGCTGGTTGTATTTCTTACAGGACTATGAATTTGAGATAGTCGTTAATCCGAGAAGGGAAATATAGTATACGATTTCATTATAAATAATTCCTAGACTCTCTTGGTTCAGGAGGCTTATAAATAGTTTTATTCCTTGAAGCTAGCCCTGGTGGAGTAGGAGGGTGAAGTTTTTCTTCATTTGATTATGTTGAATCCTCCACTTCTTGAGCATGTGAGGAATTCCTATCTAGGGGAAATCAATAGTGAGGTCTTGCGTGACCAGATATTCATGATAGATTCACCATAAGGATATTCTGAAGGAGGGAATCACATAATACTCTTTGAGAAATGGGTGGTGGTCCCAATCATGAAATTTGAGGAGGTTATTAGGGAGTTCCACACTTCTCTTATAGTTTTACATCCCAGTGTGGGGTGTATTTATAGAGACCTCTACAAAAAAAATTGGTGGTCCAAAAGAAGATATATAATAGATGATTTTTTCTCTCAGTGCCTCACTTTCCAGCAGCTGATGAATGAGAACTAGGATTCATTTAGTTTATTAAATCTCCTTGAGATCATAGAGTGGAAGTGGGACAACATATACATGGAATTTATATTTTGGATTCTATGGATAGTGAAGGACCGTGACTTTATCTGGGTGATAGTTGACTGACTCATGAAGTTGGCACATTTCATTGCCATCAGGGGGTCATAGATTGGTGGAGAGTTTGAGGAATATGTACGTACGTGAGATTTGTTTCCTTCATGAGTTATTCTCAACTACTATATCTGATTGTGATGTGTGGTTAATTTCATGGTTGTGTAGAGGCCTAAAGGAGTCATTCAAGGACCAAATGAGGATGAGTACATCCATTTACCCCCAAATAGTTGGGTAGATTGAGTGCACTATCTTGGTGTTTCGTAATATGCTAAGATATTTCATGTTAGACTTGGGACGAAGCTGGGAGGATCACTTTCCCCTGGTAAATTTTTCATAAAAAATAGATACCACTTGACTATCAACCTGGAACCTTTTGAGGACCTATATGGGAGACCCTACAGGTCACCCTTGTTCTAGAAATATATCAGTGAGATCTCTCTTATGGTTCCAGTGTTGGTTTAGAAAATGATGAAGAAGGTATAGGTCATTCATGAGAAGAAGAGGATGGGATAGAGTAGGAATAAATCTTATGCATATTGTCATCGTAGGCCCCAAGAGATTGAGTAGGGAGACAATTTCATCTTAAGAGTCGCCCCAAGAGGAGGATTTTGGAGGTTCAATTGGGGAGGAAATAAATCTGTATGATTCATCAGGTCGTTCAAGATTTTGGAGAGGGTTGGTGAGGGTTATTACAACCTCGACCTACCCCCATAGTTTTAGTAGGTGCATGGTGTCTTCCACATATCACGTTTGAGAAGATACATGCATGACCCCATGCATGTCATCGATGGGGGTGAACTGGACATCAAGGAAAGATCCCCTTTTGTAGATCACCTAAGGGTTCTCAATGATCGACATGAGAGGACCCTATGTGGATGGACTATCCCTAGTTCATATGTTGTGGTAGCACATGAACATGCAGTAGAGCTTCTGGGAGTGGGAGAGCCATATGCGGGATTAGTACCCAAAGTTTTTTGTGTTTTTTTTCTTTTCAGGGATGAAAATATTGAAAGGGGGAATGATGTAGAGACCCATTTTGTTCCTTATATGACTTTTAAGTAATTTTATATATATATTTAGAGCCATGTTCTGATATGGAATGTAATTTTGGGGCCCCGTGTTCTTGGAATTAATTTTTTAAAATTGATAAATATATTTTATATTTAATGTATATAGTTTCTTAAATAAAATGGAATAAATTTTAAATGGAATCTCAAATCATAAATCTGAGACCACGATTTAGTCTGGAACATGATGTTTACCCAAGGCGCAACCTAGAATATTTCATCACAGGTCTTTCAGATCAGTTGTTCATTGGAGGTAAATTTAGTTGAAAAAAATTAAATTATTAATTTATATAATTTTTTTAATTATTCTAATAAATTATGTCTATAATTACACTATTATGGTTATTTTCCCGGGGTTAACCACATAAGACTTTGGATAATCTAGAGAATTATTCTCCTCTTTCCATTGGCAAATCACATTCGACGATAATGAATCTATGGATCAGAGAAAATCAGAGCGTAGTGAACACAATGACTTCTTCCATTCAATGGAAATCATGTTATTTGATAAAGAACAATCAAATATATAGGTATAAATTTTCAATTTTTATATTTCTCCCTTATTGATTGAATTTTTTTAGCAAGATCATCCCTTTTATGATAAGTCCCAATTGTTGAACCTTATAATCTTCATATGTACCAGTTTCATTGATTATTAAAAAGCTTTGTAATCTTGGTTAACCCTATTCTTTATCATTGACCAAGAATTATTGGAAAAAAATCAATAAACATTTTTCCCCCACCCCCATCAATTTCTCTTCATTCATCATCATTGGAACTCGAGGTTGCGATTCGACATTTTCGGGAGGGACCGAGCCTGATCGGACCCCCAGATTCACAATGGATTAATGAGGGATGAACTAATTGGAAATTATGGATGGATTTGGGGGTTCTATCATGGATAATAACCACTGTTTCTCATGGATTGGATATCCAAGACTGACGAAGGCATGTGGGAAGATGGAAATTCATGTGGGTTTCATGTGAAGTAATTAGAATTTGATTTCTGGCCACCAGATGGCCAGAAACGAAGAACAATGGCAAGATCCACCAATTTTGGATGAAGTTGAGGCCATATTTGGAGTGGTGAAGTCATATTTGGAGTGTGGAACATGAATCTATATTTATGTTAAAAACATGACTACACACTGTGTATCATGATGAACACATGTCATGTAGCCCCTATGATATAACAACTAGGGTTTTGGAAATTTATAAGGATGGAACACTATGTAGACTCCCTAAATTCCATGTAACTCTTCCCCTGGTGCACGATCTTTGTGATTGAGCAAACAGGTAGGACCCTATGTGGAAAGACATGGATAGGTGCATGTCCTGTGCCAAAGTATACAAACATGCCCGAGAACACATTGTGTATTGAAGTACATGAACATGAGGTAAAATAAACAAACATGTATAGAAAGACACTGCCCGATATTGGGTAGTGTTGACACACTGTGTAGTCCACCTATACAGTGTGTACTTCCACATGGACTAGGAGTCATGTTTTTTTCAAAGAAACAGTAAGTCCATAGAGTGGTACAACACACAATGTGGGCCCCCTACACATCGTGTACCCTTTGGTTCGTTTTTAGGAAAATTAAAACTCTCGTATCTCCTTCATTTTGACTTGGATTTGGTCCCATGATTAATATAGCCTAATTTTTTTCATGTAGAACGTGATGGTACCCTTTGATGTAGATTTTGGTTTATGATATGAGATGTTCCTGGAATGAAATTTATTTATCCAGCACCTAATTATGGAAGTGATAAGGGAGAGGATTACCAATGACCTATAGAGTGGAAGCCACCATCATCTTGGGAATGAGTCTTCTACATACCTAGTGGATCCCCTAAATATATATGTTGTGGGTCCTCAAAAAATCTACGTGGAACCCCTATTAGATAGGGTGTGGGTATTCCTAAAAACAGAGTGGAAGCCCACTATCGGATCGGGCTGGGTCTTCAACCTATAGAGTGGAACCCCCATGAGCTTGAGCATGGGTCCTCTTCATACCATGTGGATCCCCTTTATTGGATAGGGAGTGGTTCCTCATGCCACCCCATCGGAACCCCCTATTGGAAAAGGTGCAGGTCCTCGTGACACCAGAGTGGAACCCCCTATTGGATAGGGCATGGGTTATCAACCTACTGAGTGGACCCCCCCCCCCCCCATAAAATATGACATGGATCTTCATGACACTATAATGGAACCCCCTGACACATTAGGTCGCAGTTCCTTGACCATCATAGTGGAACCCCCTAACACATCAGGGGAAGGGTCCTCTAAAGATACCTATAGAGTGGAACCCCTTGACACTCTATGTAATGGGTCCAATATTTGGAGATTCTTCTCCATAAACTATCCATAAAATTAGAGAGGAGTGGGCCTCCACACAGTTACTTATCATAAAATTAATGAGATGATGGGTATCATTAATGAACTTTTGGAACTATTAGAGACACTTTTTATTGGTTGGGATATGATATGGAGATCACATTTCTCTCTCATATGGGTTTATTTTACCTAATCATATATATACTTGTATCTATATTGTTGGATCTGGTTACTCTCCTTCCATGGGATAGAAAGATGTGCAGGACAGTCCACCTGCTTTCTATTTTTAGCTTCTCATGGTTGGATTAGGTTACTCTCCTAATATAGGTGTTAAAGACTCTATGTGTTATTCATGTACAAGTCGTTTTAAGACCATTTTTTTGTATGAGGTTACTTTATATTTCTTTGTGTTGAGTTTCCTCATGTTTACTTTATATTTCCTTTTTATTCCTATTGTTTCTCTTATTACCCCCCCTTTAGAATTTCATGGCATCCTATAATGTATTTATATACTCACACCTACATGGGTTTTGCCTTAATGTGTCGTGTCTTATGGATATGAAGAATAGGTTGGTGGTGACTATAGATGATCTTAGGTTAACATGGTTCCTTGTTCCTCGCATAGTGGTTATATCTTGGAGATTAAGAGATGTACTCTCTCAGTAGTTTACATTTTAGTTTTTTCAGGTTGGGCATGTATTTTTCCACCTTACTTTTCTATTTTAACTTTTTTACTCTTGTACACCCTATATGTTTTTCATGCTTGGTTTACATTCTAAATGTTTCATCTTTTTATTCTTATTATTTAAAACTTATGTTTTGATATGGTCAGGTGTGCGCGTATAGGTACATTAGGAAAAGGTATCCCATTTAGGATATGTATTTTGGCACTTGTCTCACCAAACCCCTGGACTATGTAGGGGGGATTGGGGTAGTTTCATTTTGAGCCGCGGTTAGGGTTGGTTCATGACAATATCACCCTAAAAACTAAGGGTACCATTCTTATAGAGAATGAGGCCAGGGAAGTTGGATGAAAAATGAGGTAAGTTTCTGTAAATGTTTATGAAAAATTATATTAGTATTTACTTCCCCAAATATTTAGAGAACTTTATCATATAGGTTATTTTTATGAAATATATAGTATAAAATAAAAATAAAAATGATGAATTAGGCATAATAACACTATTTAGGGAATTCTCAGTTATAGGTTCAATGATTCTGCCAAGGAAGCAACAAGACTTGGGTATCTTTTCTATTCCAGTTAAACTTGGGTCCAAAAAAAATTAAAATATTTTTATGATATATGTGAAACTGTAAGAATCATGTCATACTATACATTTAATATCCTTATATTTGAAGATATTAAGTCCACTCAAGTATTTCTTTAAATATTTGACACAATAGTGAGGCATACACAAGGATTCCTTGAAGATGACTTTGTCAAACTAAAAAAAATCTATTGTTTGGTTCATTTCTTTATGATATAAATGGATGAGGATATGACCCTTATAATTTTGGGAATTCTATTACAAGATATATGGAGAGACTTTATTGATGTAAAAATTCAGGATCTTATCTTAATTTTTGATGATGAGTAAGTTAATTAAATATTCATTGGGAAATGAATAATATAGTTGAATAAGAGGATGATCTGGAAAAATAATTTAAGATGAAACATGAAGAATTTATTGTTCTTAAAGAGACAAAATACATAGATACATTATAGACTCAATAAAAAATAATAAAAAACATAAATTAAAGAGATAAACTTTAGTGATATGATCACTAATGATGGAGGAACCATTGGAACTCATAAGTTTGAAGAGGAAAAATAATTTTGCATTGTTCATGAAAAATATTTGGGTTTCTTAAATATAACCAATAATTAATGGATTGGCTCGATTGATGTATAAATTTTTTTCCCACAATTAATAATGATGTTATTTTTAGAGGAAGGAAAGGGACCCATACTTATATAAGGATCTCAAAAACATCCATTTATTAATCTGGATAGGGTAATATCTTTTTGATCCCACATTTCATGAGAGAATAAGAGGTTATTGTTAGCTTAATGTCCATAACCAAAGAACTTCTACAAGGAATCCAAATTTATTTATGTTTTCTTGTAATTTAAGAGATAGGATACACACTCCCTTACTTTTTTTAGTGTAATTGAAAAAGTTTATCTACGCATTCACTAAATCTATTTTTATTTTCAATTCCATGATAGAAGGCATAAAGGGAGAAGGGAACAAGATAATAAAGTAAAAATAGAATGAGGTTTTCATGTAAAAAATATGATTAATATTTAATTTCATTATTTATTTTGACTCCCTTATATTCTTTTCAAATATTATTTTCATCTGAAAGTAAAATATGCATTCCCCACCTTTAATTTATGTTATGTTTTGATCTATGATACAAAATTTATTTCAGAATACTATGATTCCATATTTTATTTTTCAAATTTAATGATATTTAATGAGTAATATGGGGGTATTTAATTATTAAAGTTAAGAATATTCGTATTAATAATATGAATTGTGATTTGGTAAGGCTAATTAATTTTTTTAAATGGAATTTCCCTACCATTTTCATGCTTTGAATTTTATAAATTCATGTTGATTGATTTTTTATTATTAGTCATTCCTTGAGTGATTGTATTCTATATTATATGTCAACATTCCTAAGATGATTTTAATATAATAATTCCCTATCCTTCTTGAGAATATTTTTTAGAGAACTTGGGGCATTTTACCTACTATAAATTTCATAAGTATCTTGTCAAATTTATTATTATACAAATTCACTTTTAGTATTATTGAGTGTTTTTATTTTTAAAACATTTTTTATTGTGACCTAAATTGACATTCAATCCTACTCAAGTCCTTATAATATATGAATGTACATTGTTATAAAATATCCACATTACAATACTATCTTATCCTTTTATACCCTTACTCTCGTATTTTTTATGATATTCAATGGTTTAACTGTGGCGGAGAGGTTATCCTTGGTGAAAAGAGATTTTTTCATTGTGAAGAGAGATATGAAGTGATTATTTGGGTATTTTGAAAGTTTCATTAAACTATAATTCATTGTGATTCAATATTTATGCCTCTTGAAGAAAAAAAAATGGTTAGTTCTAAAAATGTATAAAAATGAGTAAAATTTAGAGAAAAAAGAGGTTATGTCTTTGAAGGGTCAAAAATCACTATTTATTGACCAAGAATATTGATTATTTTGGGTTGAGTGGTAGATTTGAGACTTTTCTAAAGAAAAATTTTGAAAAAAATTGAAAAATAAGGTTGGAAAGGATAAAAAGAGTGAGAAATTGAAAAAAAAAATAGAGCATATTCATTCATTATGATTTTATGTATTCATGACATTACATTAAATTTAAGGATGTGGGGAAGATTTCACCTAGGAGAGGAGGATTTATATAAACGTTTATCAATTATCAAGAATAATCATTTAGTTTAAACCTCATTTTTAAGCCTCAAATGTTTTATACATCAAATACCTACCTGCCCAAAGCTTAAAATTCATTTGATCCCTTACAACTAATTCCTTAAAATTATTTGTGATCTTTTTCATTAAGGGGTGGGGATTTGAGATCCAATACCTGTTTATGAATTGGTTTATGTATTCAAGGTATGATCGCAACTTCATTTAAATTCTTTCCTTGAGTGATGAGTGGAAAAAATTCAAAGTGAGGGAGATCATAAAGTTGAATTCTTCATAATAATATATTAAGAAGATTGAATGAAGGTTAGGAGAAGATCCTAAATTTTCAAAAGGAAAAATTAAAAAACATGATTGGGTAAGTTTCATTTAAATGTGATAATTATATTTATATTTTTTATGTGAAATTAAATAGTTATTTTCTTCATTGATGTTTTTTATTAATTTTAATACTTTGAAATTGGAATATATTTAGCATAGCCTTCCTTTGTAATTTATATATATATATTTATGCTTGTATAAAAAACATAAGATTGAATGTGGGGGTATTTGATGTCAATAATTTTCATTCATAAATTTTAAAATAAAAAAATGTATATTTTATTTAATATTAAATAATTGTTCTCGCATTGTTTAAAAATTTAATTCATTTATCGATGATATAATTTTAAATGTAATTTTTTGAAAAATATAAATCAAAGAAATAAAAGAAATACATGATTTAAATATATAATTTTTACTTAGTCGGTAACTACTCATCATAACCAAAATTACATGTTTTATTCACATATTATATCAAATTTACTCAAACAATCCACATTCCCCCTTCAAACCTCACCAACCACTGCACTAGAGCTACCAGAGTTCAACATTCCCACCATCTTTAAGCGTAGACTCAGTCTACTAGCCACTATCGAGGATAATAACTACCTTTAAAGCTTGATAGGAACTTAACATGACCCTCGATTATGATAAACAAACACCTTACATGAAAAAAGTAATCTCAAACTACATTATCGATGTCATGAGGAATAATGAATGAGATTAATGATTAATAGGGCCACTATATTCATAAAACAGTGAGAAAAATGTTGTGGGAGGAGTCCTTATGGTCAAAGAGATAAGTTCATGGTTGAAATGGTAATTAAATTTCTTTTTTAATTCCTAGTTTTAGTCTTGGTGGTGCTATTCAATGTATAAAATATGATGATGACTAAAACTACTGGTGAAATAGGATTAGAAATTTCATAATGTAATAGTCAAATGATGCATGTGCATAAATGTATGTGGTAGATATATTCATGTATAAGTTTATGTAAAGATGTTTATGAATGAAATGAATCTATGTAAGGGTATTTAAGTATTTGAAAAAATTCTTAAAAGTGAGGAAGAGGTTCCTTAGTGTAAATTAAGGGATGTAAGAGAATAAATCGACCACTGCTACAATTTTGGAGGCCAAGGCCAAGGTGCATAGGTGAAATCCAAATACAAAATTCTCCTTTTTATGGAATGGAGATGCTCATGATTTGAATATGTGAAATAATAGTGATAATATTATCAGAAATGGATTCATTAAACAATAAAAGTATTGATAATATGTTGTGGTGTTGATACCTACAAATAGGAAATAGGTTCAGCTGACTACTCACTATGCGCTTTCTCATTCTACACTTCTGGGGGGATTACAATGACACTAAATGAGGATAATGAGGCTTGTCACAAGTGTGGTTTATATAGATTAATTTTCCTAAAAATGAGGATCGTATATTAAAATATATGATGGTTTTGGCTACCCCCATCCCTTTCACATGATTGAACATATTTTTGGGAGATTCAAATGAAGTTTCTACATGGGATTATTATGATAGGTTGTGGCTAAAATCAACTTTCTAAAAGATAGGAGAGGTATAGGAAATATATTATATTTTAAGGTATATGTTAGATATTATCTTGGTCTATAAATAAAAAGGCCCCATTATTTCCATAAATAAGGAAACTCGTGCTAAACATGTATTTATTTTATATCATTTCTATAAATTTAACATTATCTCTCAAATAATTTTTCAAATACTAAGAAATGAATTTTTAGTGTATTTGAGGATGAGATATATAAGAAAATTATTCTATAAAAATTGTAAACATTTCTGCATAATTAAACCACACTAGACTCCCTTTTAAACTTATCGTAAGTCATACTCGTCATAATAACTTGGGTAATAGAAACATAAGAAAGGGGTGTGCTTTAAAGATCAGTAAGAAAAAAATCATCAATATATCATCAAAGGGTAATATCAAAAGTATATGAGAAAACATGGGAAGGGGGAAAATATCTTATTAAAAGTAAATGGAAAAATAATTTTTTTCTATAAGTCGCGATAGAAGGACATGTAATCTCAAACGACAAACATGCACCATGGTATAAGAGTGTGCAATAATATACATGATCCATAGAGAATACTCATATGAATGTAACATAAAAATATGATATTTCATAAAATAATAGCATAAAAAATAATTGTATCATAGAAATAATCTTAAGTTACATCCCCTTTGTGGGTCACGTACATTTTCCCATGCTTGAGATACACCTTAATTGTACCCTGGTATACATCAATTTCATGATTCACACACTTTCATCCATGATTTTAAGAAAAGATAATTATGAAAATGTATACATATCTCATGATATTTAAACTTTTACCCAATTAATTAGAGGGTAATAGTATCCCATCCATCAATCTTCCATATTTGTGTGTTCCACTTAAAGTCAATATTTCATCGTATCATAATGATATCAAGAAAATAAAATGGATTTCATAACATTTATGAAATGGTATCACATAAAATGTCTTCTATTAGAGTTGTTGTTATGGAATCAACTATTTTTTACTTTATATTATATTTATATCCAATGAAATGAATAAAAATATATTATTATATAATCTTCATTGTTCTGTGAATTCATTTTAATAATGTTCTATAGTATCTATCACATTGAAAAGGTCATAGAAGTTCCCTGTTGTGATGAGAACCTTGAAATTATTTGATAATATTCTGAAATGTTAATCTACGGTTGAATAACATTATTTGATGGGACACATAGTATCTTAATTTTCAGTTTCAAGTACTTATAAGTAGATTTGGCTTTACCTCATGAAGTTAACACTTGGTAATCTCCAAGATGGGAGATTATAATAATATACCTACCTGTAGGAAATCCATATGTTCATGTTTCATGGGATATTAATGTCTATGATCATGTGTAATGGTCCTTAGACATTAAGATTATTATAAATGAATATCATGACTCATTAAATTTGATGCATTTATATAAACTATGATGACATATTATCATGATGAAGTTGGGTACATTGGGTGCATCAGAAATGATATGTTAATGAATAAGTCATAGAAGGATTTATCCCATATATCTTTATGAAAATTGATATCTTGGACCTTTTATTGAAATGGAACCATCACATTAAATTCCATGGACATGGTGTAAATATGAGTTCATTTCATATTATTAATGAAATATGGATAAAGCACATAGGTTAATAACATGGCTGTGTAACCTGGTTGATAAGATATCATGATAAAAGGATTATAATACATAGTGAGAATTTGTATGTGATTACTAACATTGTGATATATCTTCTTCCTCAGTTGGTTCCTAGACCAGTTTCTAGATAGTAATCTTTGAATTTAGGTAATCTCTCCTAATTCCAATAAGGAAGAGGGATAGTGGATCAAACACAAAGTGTTTCCTTTGATCTCAATTAAATATTATTTATATTTAAGTATTTAAATAAATATTATTTTCTTGAGGGAGAAGTAATATTTATTATTTTTTTAATTAAATGATCACAAATATTAAATAAATAGTTATTTTGAATATATTTATTTAACTTTATGAATATATAATATATATTTGTCTCTTGTTATTCTCATAGTAATAAATAAATATTTATTTATTAAATAAATACTTTATCTAGTTACATGAATATTAAATAAATATTTATTCATCAAACTATGAATAGAATATTTATTTATTGAATGAATGAATAAAATTTATTTTAATATTTATATAATAATTCAATTAATTTTTAGGGGTACGAGATGAATTGATTATGTCCAGTAACAAATATTTAATTACGAGACTGTAAAATAATTTTTTTCATGTGTATTTTCATATATCATAACTAAAATATTATTATTATTATTATTTTCATGGAATGGGTATTATTGGAAATTAATTCATATTTAAGGGCATTGGGAAAATTATTTAGAATTAAACTCTAAACCTAAGTCTATTTGTATACAACTATGTCAATTTAAGAAAGGTTAATCATTATTTATACTAATTTTTTTCAAGATCTCTCTCCTCCTCTCTTCCTTTCAAGATGGAGCAGAAGAAGATAAATTTATTCAATCCCAAAGGAATGTTAAGTGACCAAATAAAACAATGCTATATGATTAGTCAGTTTCACTAGAACCCAAAATTTCATTTATGTTATTTAGAGATCGAAGGAACATGTGTGGATCACTGCTAGAGGTGTGATTCTTTGGATCCTCACTATGCAACACTAATACACTGATTGTGTTATAACAATCAACACTGTTAAAAAAATAAATATCTCAAGACTAAGGTAATATTTTATCATGTGTTTTAAATTAATTATAATTTAATATGAAAATATCATCTATCTTTGTTCAAGAAAATTCATTTATCAATATTCTTCAAAAAATGTTTATGTTGGTCTTGGAATTCATTTCATGTAAATTACAAATGATATGTTTAATTTGACAAAACGTCAATCAGATATAAGCCCTATAGGTTCTTACAATATGTTCGGAATCAATAAGTGGTATCATAGTGGTCATGTTGAATTTATAATTATTTAATACTTTTTTATTTTTATATACATTTAAAGTTAGTTTTCATTTCATGCAATTCATTATTGAATATTATCATCAAGATATATTCTTTCTCCATTAATTTAATGATCATATTATCTTGATATGATTAAATATTAATAAATAATGTATGAAAAACCCATCTGGAGTTTCTAATAAGTCTGGTCAGACAACACGGAATTACACAACATGTAGCAGGTGTAGGCATCGTGTATCCCAGTTCACTTCACCATGGTGTAGTGGGAATTAATTAACTACATCATGTAATGAAGGATACATGGAGCATTAAAATATCCATATATTGACCAAGCTATACTGGAACATGAAATATGGGACTACACACTATGTAAGTAGGTTACATGACATGTATTCCATGTGTTTTCATGGAGGAAAATGTGTTGTAGAATACATGTTGAGCATTAATTTCAGGACATGTAAGGACTAAAAATCATGTAATAAGGAGGATACACAATTTGAACTAGTTTTACACATCATGTTCCCCACACAATTCAATGTATAAATATCCAATCAGTTCCCAGGCATGGATCACAGACATGCGGTGAAAATGATACACGACGTGTAGCTAGATTTACACGTCATATACCCAAACAAATTTATACGGAAAATTAAAATTAATTTATTACTCCATAAAATTCATAATTATCTATTACATTTTCCAATTATTTGACTCATACATTCCTTAAGAAATATTTTATATGATATTAATTACATAATTAATTTCTATATAAATCCTAAACTACATACCATGTGTAGCTACAATATGTCAAAGACTCCATGTACAATAATATAATTTCATGAAACATTAATTAACATGTGTTTCATGCGTCATCTAATTGTATCATACATTCCATACATGATAAAAAATGTATTCTAAATATCTCATGAGTATACTATATACTATCTTCATTCATACCAAGTAGTTTGAATGGGTACTCTCTCAGTTGTTTCTAAGTACAAGTTTTGTAATCGTTGTATTAAATTATAAATGGAATTAATTTATTTATTTTATTTAAATTCAGATATGTTGGGTATCTCTAGGATGGGTTGTATGTAGATTAAGATAAATTGAATTAATTGATTAATCAAATAGTTAATAAAATTAATTCATGAGTGTTTATCTTAATAAAATAACAAATCATAATGAATGCTAGCTAGTTATTTTAAATGTGTATTTATTGAACTAGTGGATGATCATGAGATTATACTGACCTGTTTTTGTGTGTTAATTATTGAATGTTTTTTTAACTATTTTATTAAATTAAATTTATGGCATGTGAGTCACCCCTCCCTCATTATTATGTACAGGTCTTCATGCTCACAGTTTCTTTTTTGTAAACCTCCTTTATAATTACCTTCACCAATGAGTGAAGTAAAATAATTATAATAATGTAGCTCCTTGGTGAATGTAGTTGTTTCAAGATAGAGCTAAAGAAAAAAACCAAAATAATAAGATATACAGGACAAAAGTGGAATGCTCCAAACCCCATATCAGACTAGCTTGAAGGATTTTTTCCCCTACAGTCAATGGTTTGTTTATTGTCCCCATAATAATGAAAATTCAAGTTAAATCTCATGTTAATTCCATGTTTTTTTATTTATTATTTTTATTTTTTGATATATTTTATGGATGCAAGACTGTGATCACAAAAATAAATTGATTAAAATAAAAATATAGAATTAAAATAAAATGATTATGAATAAATATTTTATCGATTCATGTATAATCCCTTTAGTAAAATCCACATAATATTATCAAGTCAATTAAAATATTAAATATTAAAATTTCCACATAATAAAAAACCCGCATGTTAATATTAATTTATTGCTCATTCCATTATCTGAATTAAGATTAACTTGTAGTTAAAGTGTCAATTTGACCTCCATCAAAGACACTTTTAATTATCAGGAAGTCTTAACTTAGATAATGGGTCAAATTAGTCAATACTATATTGGATTTAATTTCCTTAGTGAATATAATACAAACATGTTGGCAAGTGTTGCATAAATCCATGTAAAAATTTCTAGATTGGGGAGTTCACTCAACAGATCAAGGAATGGCCAGTTTCTAGTTGTCGAGATAGCCTACCTAAAAACTTTCTTATAGTTTTTATATCTTTTATTTGGATTATAATGTTGGAAATATGGACCCTTTCCACTATAATTTCTAAGTGATTGAATATTCCAAGTTCAATGATTAGGGTCATTGAGACTTGATAAAATAAGGGGATACTTAATAAAATTAAAATTATTTTGTCTTACATAGTTTGTAATAAATTAAATTATGAATAATATTATTTTATAAATTTTTATATTAATGAAAATTTCATAAAGAAATTATCTCCATGATAAATTAAAGATAAATTCTATCTCCTAATAGGTAAAAAATTTTAGGAATGGTTTATGTGCTTATGGGTAGTGTTGCACCATCAAAGGGTGTGTTATGTGCTAAAATCCCCAATCCCTAGTCCTCCTTCTGAAGATGTGAGTGATGAGGAGTTCGTTGCCTATCAGAAACACCTAAAATATTCTCTATATATTCAGTGTTTAATATTTTCATCCATTTCTATAAAACTCTTGAAGTCATATGACAACACGGATTCTTATATAATTCTCCAATATCTCCATGATTTTATCAATAAAGAGCTAGAAAATAATGATTTGACATATCCAAAGCTCCCTTAATGAGAAAACATATAGAAGGTTTTCTAGTTAGACCTTTCATAATTTAACTCATCTAATACATTGAGTATCTAGAGGTTCTAGGGTTTATGGTTCCTCGAGAAATGTTCACCGATATCATTCCTTTATCACTCACATTGAGTTTCTCCACCTTTGTTGTAAAATTTAATATGAACAATATAGAGTAGTATTGTAATGGTGCATACCTTCCAGATCTATTAATTTCATATTTCTTGTCATTGGATGTGTTCATACAGAGTTTGGAGAAGTTAGGTTTCTAAAGGATGGAAGGATGGGGATTACACGTTGTGTAACTGAATTACACAGCAAGAAATTCAGTTTCACATCTTGTCTTGGAGTTTTCAATAAGTGAATACATTTTACGCGATGTGAAGAAGGGTTTCATGGTGTGTAATATTTTTGGGTTAAAAATAAATAATAAATGAATAGGTGATGTGTTTTTCGGTGAAAACTAAACCTAGGGTATTTCATGACGTGAAAGGGGATTACACGTCAAGTAATACCCCAAACAAGTGTTGTACTAAAAATTATTTTCTAGCTAAAACATCATTTTCTCGTCCATGATTTATTTTTTCCTATCATTTTGGGTGAACCCTAAGTGACTTTAGGTGTTCTTGAATCTATTTTTCTCTCTCCTTGATCTTTTCATCCCGATGGATCTCATTGGTGATATTTCATTGATATGTGATGAGTTTCCCTCTCATTCTTCCCCATTTTCTATCTTTCTTCTCCTAGAAATCCACTATGATGGTGTTCCTTTGGTTTTGGGTATGGATTAAGTTTTATTTTAATGGATCCTCCGTGCTTTATAAGTTGATTCATGGTTTCTCATGGTGCATTTTTGGTTTGTGAGCGTTCTTCTTTTCCCTATGGTGCACAGCAATTAGAAAGATTCATTAAGGTAGTATTCCCTTAATTTCTCACTATTGTACATCATGAGGGGAGGTTTTTACTTTTTTTATCTTTGAATCATGGTTGTGTTGTCTTAATTGAAGATAAATAACTAGTTAATTTAAATTGTGGGGGGGGATGGGGTTTGTTCGCATGCTTTTACAGCTTTGATATTACTTGTGATATAGTGATTTTTTGAGACTGATGCCCCACTAAAAATTATGGTCGTTGGTGGATTTTTTTGCATTGATATATCTATTATGATTTCTTATTTCTTTGTGATTTTTTTTGATATCACCCTAAATTTAAATTGATTAATTGTGTATACTTGACTAATGAAATGGTTTCTCTAGGATTTGGTATGTGTGATAACGCCCCAAAGAATATTAGTGGAATGTGATAAATGTTATTATGAAGCTCTAAAATGTTTTATTATGATATGATGTGGGATTTTTTTGTGATTTTTATGTGTGGGGTAAGTGGATGGAATGTGGTTATATAGTGAGGTTGTGATGGGTGTGGTATGATTATGTAGGAGGGTTGCAGAACTGGTTGTTCTATATTCTGTTGTTGGATGTGGTTATGAGTTGAGGGTTTGTTTTTGGTTGGTATAGAGGTCTGGTAAGGGTGAATTTGAATAAGGATAATAGTTATTGGTATGAGTAATTCTCCTAGAGTTTCTACATGTGTAACATGGAGAAAACTTCACCCTGTATCAAGAGGTATTGGTAAAATGTGTCTGTAATGTGAAGCCGCCTTAATTTATCAGGGATCTTCACCTTCTGAAATGTATGTACTATTTTTCATGATATGTTTAGTTCATTATAGTTTCCCAGTAGTGATGAAATGAATAAATAGTTTTTTAATAAATATTGGAATGGATTGGTTTGGTTTGGATAACAGAATGGAAATGGTTAAATAAATTTTTGATAATGTAAAATGTGTTTTTTGGATAGATGTGTGGTGTTGTGCATTTAGAGGTAGTTGAAAAGGTGGAAATGTTGGGGGTTAGTGGTTTTTCTAAGGACCCATTAGTTGGTATTGTGTGTTTGGTATCATATATGTATATACTTTTATTTTCCTTTTGATTTCTATACGTACCCCACCCTAGTTGATAACTATGTGTCAAACACCCCCATCATCAAGGGGGAGGGTGTCTTTCCAAACAAATGGTTAAGAGAATGGATGGTAGGGTACCCTATCATTTCCACTATCTCTTAGAGTTTAGGTAGTTATGGAATAGTTTGTGATGGGTGGAGTTCTGTTAGTGTCTTAGTTGGTTGTTGTGATGGCCCGGGTGTCTTCGGGTGATATTTGATATCCTAGGTATTTATGAGTGAGCTGGTTTTTGATTTCCTAGGTGTCTTCAGAAAGAGATGTTATTTTATTTCCCGAGTTCTATAGTGACCCTATACTTTTAAACATATCATTACATGGTTTTAAGCATAGTAAATCATCATATTAAAATCCATGGATTGTAAATTCTAGTGTCTTGGAATACTAGGTACATAAAACTGAAAACACAGGACTAAAAAACATTTCTTTATTTAATCTTCATAAAGAGATCCTAACATCCATTGTACTCATACATATTTATACGATAACCTGGGGACAACTTGAATAAATGGATGAGATAAAATCCTATTAAGTTAATAATCATATGAATAAATATTTATCACATGGTTTAGAAGTCATGACATAATGATATAAAAATTCATGGAATATATGGAATCTTAACATATAAACATGGAATCATATAAAAATGGAATCATAGTAATGTATAAGAAACATAAAACATGACTTTAGCACAATTCAAGGCTCATTTCACATATAGGATCACAATTCGTAGTTAACCACCATGACCGTTTCATGTGGTAGCACGAGTCAAGGAAAATTGCCAAGGTCGTTGCACATGGTAGCATGAGTCAAGGCTAACCGCCCAGACCATTTCACATAACATCTCATGAGACTCAAATTTACCCAAGTAATTATAGTTCTATATGGGATCACCCATGTTTCCATGTTCATTTATATTTTTTCCAGATAAATAATCTTACATAATCAATCTTACATAAACAAAAGGGAACCCATGGAAAGAAATGGGCATCATAATCAAGTCATAAAGCAAAATAAATGGGTGTATCATACAAGTGTCCATGAAATAAAGGACTTAAATCTTACATGGAATTTCATAAGTTATAAAGTAATATATAATTATAGGTGATGTCAAATAGAAGTGACAACTTGTAAAAAGAGTATTTAAGAAACATTAGAATTAAAACAAATTGTGTGGTTTTACGAAAAACACTAAATTGTATTTAAAAAAGAAAAGGGAATAATACATTACATAAAAATATAAGTGAACCAATAATGTTTTTAAAAAAAATATATTGATTTTATAAAAACAATGGTGTCTTAAAAAATATGATAGAGTGCACTTGAAATCATGTAAGAATTCATGAAGTTCCCTTAAAATGGGTTTTCTTGTCAGGAAGTATTGAGGAGGGAATAACTTAAAACATGTATGTCTTCGAAAGAGAATAATTAATAATTATTGATAAGTGTGTTTGGGAATATATACATCATTTATAATATTTAAATAAAAAATAATAGATAATTTTTTTTTGGTAAAAAGAAAGATAGAGCAACCAGAAGGAATAATGGAGGTTCGGGTAGAATCCCTTATGAAATCTCGACATGGTAACGGGTGTACTTAGGAGGGATTCATGAGATATAAATGGGTATCTTGTCATTTATATATCATTAGGTCAGTATGGGGGAGGTTTTAAAACATACCCTGTCATTATTAATTACACATAAAAGGGGTGTAACATATAGGAGATTTATGAATAAAAGTGAGAAAGAGAGGATCCTTTACCTTATGTATAAAGGTTTTCTCCAATTGATATTAATGTGCTGAATAAAAAATTTAGTTTCCTTAATTAATAATTCAAAAACATATTTTACATGTAATTAATTTTCTATAAACTTTTTAACTTCAATCATAGCCTTTTTGATGGGTTAAGAGGTTCAATTTCATTGTTTGGGTCTGTTTGTTTCATGATTGGTTTACTTATATACATGGATGGATAGTCATGTAAAATGAAGGTGGTTGTCCCGAATTTGAGTTATATTTTTTTATTGAACATCCATATGGTTACATGGTTGTGAATTTCATTTTTTTCTGGTGATGTTGAATCATTATATAAAACTTTAGTGATAACCTTTTGGGTTAATTGGCGGTTATTTGTCACAACGCACATATTTTGTTTTATAAATCAAAACCATGTGTAAAAAAAGATCCCAGAACCATATATGAGACACAATATATATATATATATATTATAGTATTTTTCAACCATAATAATGGTTTCATGACCATAATTAAATATGGAAGTAGAAATTGAAAACCCCTCATTGTTGAATGTGGTAAATTAACACAAATTGGATGGAGTTTATACTACTAGTATAAAACAAGGGTAAAGGGGAGATGATGATAACTTATTCTATTATCATAAAAAATTAATATAAATTTAAGGTATTGGATTTTTCCTAAAATTTGGATTAGGATAGTTAAGGATAGAAAATAAAACAAGTTAATAAGAAAATAAAGTAAAAGAATTGAAAAGAGTAATTTACCTCTTGAATTAATCTTCCTTGGGGGACTCTTAAGGGGAAAAGATTTGGTCTTCTGAGGTGTAAAAGGGATATTGGACATGTGATATGGGATTATGGAGATATTTGAGAAGATTTTAGAGAATTCATAAGGCTTTAGAGGTGTAGAGAGAAGAGGGATGTGAGGGTGGTTTTTATAGTAGAGAAGAGGAGGGTCTTCTAAATATTTTATTCATTATTTTATTATTTTTCTCAAGAAAAGCAATAGTAATAATTTTTATCAGAAAAAATAGTAATATGTGAATGTGAGTTCTAACCAATGGCCATTTACATCATCCATGACTCAAGCATGATGCATAAATTATGTTTTTAGTATTTATCCAAATTTATTGTATTTTACTGTTCATCCAAAATTTCAAGTATTTCATAAAAATCCCAAAAAAATCAACCTAACCATTTTTTCGAGTGAAAAATCCCAAAAAATAAATCCATTTATAATAAAATAATTTTCCAAATATGATTAATTTAATTTTTAATTATAATCATGATTTATTTAAAAAATACAGATTTTAAAATTATAACTGATTTTATAATGATTTCAAAATTTACATAAGCTCTTATAAAATTATCTTAAAACAAAAAGACATAAAAATTTTAATTTATTAAAACCTTTTAAGAAAATACATTTTAAAAAATACCAATAGTTTTACTATGGTTAATGGTCACATAGTATTTAGTATCATGATATGTCATTGTGTTTCCAAATGTGATTATACTATAAAAAATATTTATAATAAGTGAATTACATTGATAAAATGTTAGGTCATTACATTCTTCTCCCTTATGAAATTTAACCCTTGAAATTTCATTTTACATTTTAAGCCGTAAACAGGTGCAGATACTTTTCCTTCATTAATTCTTCCAGTTCCCATGTTGCCTCTTTGTACTTATGGTTCCTCCATATTACCTTAACCAGATGGGTTGTCTTATTACGTTGAACTTTATCTCTATGATCCAAGATCTTCATTGGCTTCTCCTCATAAGAAATATCATTCTGAAATTTTACCACCTATGAAGTCAGTACATGTGAAGGATTTGGTAAGCACTTTCATTAGAGGGATACATGGAAGAAATCGTGCACTTTAGACATGGTGGGTGTAAGTTCCAGTTGATGGGCCACATCCAAAATGATCAAGGATCTAAAAAGGGTCGATGTACCTGGGACTTATCTTTCCTTTATCCCCAAATCTCATAACCTTATTCCATAGATATATGCATAGAAATTTCATGTCTCTAACTTTGAAATCAAGGTCTCGTCGAAGATTATCTGCATAACTCTTTTCTCAAATTTGGGCTTCCTTGAGGTGTTGCTATATGGTTTTCACCTTCTATACAATTTCTTTGACCATTTCAATTCCTAGAATCTTATGCTCACCGACTTCATCCCAACACATTGGTGTTCTTCACCATTTACTATAATGGGCTTTGTATGGTTCCATTCGGATGCTTGAGTGGAAACTATAGTTGTAGGATAATTAAACCAGTGGAAGGTGTTGGTCCCATCCTCATTTTAATTCCATAGAACATTCTCTCAATATATCTTCCAATGTCTAAATAGTTTGCTCAGATTGGCCATAAATTTGAGGATGATAGGCTGTACTGAAGTTCAATTTAGTTCTTAGAACATGTTTTAGACTTTTCAATAACTTGGAGATGAATCTTGGGTCTCTATCGGATATAATAGATAGTGGTACTACATACAGCATCACCACCTCTTTGATATATATCTGTGAAATTTGTTCCAATGAGAAGTCCCCTAGAATTTTGACAAATTGAGTTGCCTTTTTGAGATGATCCACAATGACCCATATAGCATTGTTTCCTATAGATGTACTTATAAGTCTAGTGACAAAGTCCATGGTGATGTTCTCCCACTTCCATGTTGGTATGGGTAGTGGTTGCATAATCCCCTTAGAATTATGTCTTTCAGCCTTCACTTGTTGATATACCAGGAGATTTAGAGTATATCTAGAAATCTCTTTCTTCATATTGTCTCGCCAAATTTTCTCTCTGATATCTCAATACATCTTTGTGATCCTTGGGTGAGTAGAGAAGGTTGAACTAGGTGATTCATTCCAAAGACCCTTCTTTATATCTGGATTGTATAGTACACATAATTGTGGCCCAAATCTTACAGCTTCTTCCTCATCAATATTAAACTCATAGGATTTCCCATTTATAATATCTTCCACCCTTTTTATAATTTCCACATATTTTCTTTGAGAATCCATTATTTTCTCTATGATGGATGGTTGAGAAATCATTTGAGAAAGTAATAATGATGTTACTCCGTTAATTATTCCCATGTCCATCCCCTATAAATATAAGAATATTGGATCCTTTTCAATTCTAATCATTAAAAAATATAAAGGATCCTTTCTACATAGATAATCTGCCACCTTATTTTCCTTATCGGGGTGGTAGTGGATTGAGAAATCATAATCCATGATAAGCTCCAACCATCTTCACATTCAAATATTAATATCATTTTGTGTGAATATATATTTGATACTCTTGTGATTAGTATATATCTTACACTTCTCCTGATAGAGATAATGCCACCATATTTTCAACGCAAAGATCACATATGCTAATTTCTGATCATGCATGGAATAGTTTTTCTCAGGGATTTTCAGCTACCTCGAGGCATAGGCTTTCGCTTTATCATTTTTCATTATAACACAAACTAAGTCCTTCTTTGAAGCATCACTATACAACATAAATAGTTCTCCATTTTTTGTAGTGTTACAATTGGTGAAATGATAAGCCTCTTTTTGAGCTCCTTCAAACGTTCCTCACATTCTTAAGTCCAGAAAAACTTCACCCCATTCCATGTCAGCTTTTTCATTGGGTTTGACAATAATTAAAATTTCTCCACAAATCCTCAGTAATACCCAACTAAACCAAGGAAGTTACGGATCTCCATTATAGATGTTGGATTGGGCCACTATTCAATTTCCTTTTTTTGGAAGGGTCTATAGATATTCATTTGATGGTGATAACATTCTCCAAGAATGATACTTCGTCCATAAAGTAGTCACATTTACTGTACTTTGCATAAACTTTATCCCTTCACAAATTATTTATCACAGTGTTCAAAATCTCTTTGTGCTCCTTCTTTCTCTTAGATCATATCATAATATCATCGATAAAGACTACCATAAATTTTTTGAGGTAATATCTAAAGACTATATTCATTAAATACATGAATATTTCTATATAATTAGTTATTTAGAAGGGAATAACTATGAACTTATTGTGTTTATACCTCATTTGAAAGGTAGTCTTGGGAATATCTTCCTTCCTCACCATTAATTGGTGATATCCCAACTGAAGGTCTACCTTAGAGAAATAACTGACCCCGTGAAGCTTATCGAACAAGTCATATATCTGAGGTTGGGGATACTTGTTATTTATATTAATTTTATTGACCTCGCAATAATCAATGAAGAGGGGCATTGATCTATCCTCATTTTTAACAAATAGGATTGATTCACCCCAAGGTGAAGCACTCAGGAATATAAAACTCATCTCCAGATTCTTCTATAACTACTTCTTTAGTTGTTCCATCTCTACGGTGGTCATTCTATAAGGTGTATTTGATATAGGTAGGGATCCCATAAAAGGTTAAACTAAGAACTCAACCTCTCGAACATGAGGAAGACCAGGAAATTCTTCTGGGAATACATCAGTGATGTCCCTTACAGTGGGCATGTCTTCCAGCATGATTCTCTCCTTTATCTCAATCATTTTTTCTATATATTATTTCTCATATGGTACTAATATCCTCTCTTGAGAAAATTATTCTAAATGAGATTCATATTCCTCCATACACTTGTAAAGAATTGGAGGATTCTTCGGGATGTGAATAGTGATCTCCATTTCCTAACAATTGATGTTGGATTTGTATATAGATAGCCAATCCATGCCCAAGATAACATCAAAATATACAAAAGGAAGTATGAAAATATTTTATGGGAGGTTTTTTCTAAAAACGTTAACTATGGAGGAGTTATATACATTGGATGCATTAACTTCCCCAATCAATGTTCTCACAAATAACTTAACCTCCAAATTTTGAGGTGGTGTTTGAATAGTCCTACTTAACTAAAAAGATATGAAAGATGCGTAGAACCATAATCAAATAGTATATTCACAATTTAGTAATTAATAACTAGGATACCTATCACCAAATCATTTTCTATCTCCACCTCAGCAATTGTGATAACATAACCTCTTCCTTGTTTCCATTTAGGTTGTTTTTTATTGCCTCTGATAACCCTTGGCTTATGAAAACTATTCACATAATTCCTATACTCCTTGTAGTCATAACATTACACTATAGGCTGAGAATGTAACGACCCAATCTTTTTGAGTAGTATATTAACTTACTCTTATTTATTTAATAAGATGTTAATGGTTAATGCAGAAAGAGGAGTCGATGGCTTCATCCAGTAGACTCAACCCTTACGAAGCCCACTTATCAGAGCTTGGGAAGGAGGTAGCATCTGTGGGCTTCGCTTTGGACCAAGCCCAATCTGAGCTCCAGCGTGTCAAGCTTGAACGAAAATGCTTGCAGGAGAAGTTCAAGTTAGTGGAGATTGCTACTAGGGCAATGTTATCTGAGACTCCCTCAGATTCTATCACCATAGCACACCTTACACTTAGGTCTTATGCCAGTGTTATAAGGGGTTATGTGATGAGACCCTAGTTTCCTTGTGTAATCCTTTCGGATGAATAAATTGAGATTTCTTCCTTTAGTGATGTTTGTGAAATTTCAAATGTCTAGATAATTTTAGAATGTATTTTATTGATGAATTTTGAAAAAGGGATATTTTAAAATATTTATGTAAACCCTAAATAACTAATGATGTGTAATTATTTTCAAAAAATGGTCTTCTACAAAAGTGTTCATTAAGGAATTTGGAGTCTAATAAGATCAACTTAATTTTTGATGAATAGTAAATTATGAATAGTGATTTTACGCTTAGGATTAGTAATGTGACCAAATGGATTAGTAATTTTCACTTAAAGAAAGTTTCTATATAATTTAGACACCTTGGTTAAGTAATGTGATTCAATAAAATGGGTAAATAACGGTTTCATAAATTATTAATCAAGTATTAGTTTTTTCAGATGAATAGTGTTTTTTAATTAAAAATTTAATTAAAAATAATTAGAAAATTATTTTTATAAAAATGACTTTATTTTTGAACTCAGAGCATCGATATTATGTTAAGGTAATTTTTGGGGATTTTTCTGGAAAAAATGAATTTTCGATGAATAGTGTTTTTATTTAAAAATTAAATTAAAAATATTTAGAAAAATATTTTTATAAAATGGATTTCATTTTTGAAATCAGAGCATTGATATTTGGTTAAGGTGAAATTTTGGGATTATTCTGAGAAAGTTGAAATTTTCAGTGAATAGTAAAAATACCGTTTTAGGGTTTCGGTATGTTTAATGACATCATAATGATGTCATGATGATGTCATGAGATCTTTTGAGGGTTGGCCGGCCAAGGGTGATGAAAATTTGTTTTGGGGGCCCCATGTGGCCTAACTCCATGATAAATTCCAAGGGAGATCACATGGGTTTGAGAAAAACACATGTGAGGTGTCCTTTGGCCATTAATGCTTTGTCCCCTCACTTTCCCTATAAATACCCACCCTTTCCTCCCTTAGTTTTCACTCCCAACTCTCCCCCAACGAAGTTCTGGTCTTCTTACCTTCCAAGGAGTCCTCCCAAGGTGCCCCCAAGCCCTCAAGGTCCAATCCTTTGAGTTTCAAGAGTCACATTTTAAGGTAAGGGATCCGACCCCTCTCTTTCTTTTCATGAAATCTCTTTTATGTCATTCCTATTATGCTCCATGTTTTTATGTGAGAGGATGTTATTTTATATTCCTATTACTGCCATTTCATGTTTATATGATGAGAGATCCCCTCTTACTCTCATCATTTCGTTTTATGAAAGTTTAAGTGACGCCGTTAGGCTGCCGAATTTTTAAGGGATTCTTTCACCCTTCTCATTTTTCAAGTTCAATTTTCATGTCAAGTCTTTCAAGTTCCTTTTTATTATGTTGGGGTATGATCTCTATATCAATCATACTGATCTCTTATGATCATATGATGAGGGACCCTTTTTGATCTTGTCAAATCATTTTCTTTTGAAGTTAAGTGACGCCGTAAGGCTGCCGAATTTTCATAAGAGAAATCTAATCTTTTTCCTTCCATGTTTTTCATTTCAAATGGTATGTCCCTAAAATTTCGTTACCATGTCCATATGTCCTTCTTATTCTTTCACCCTACTGTTTTATGGATCATTTATGAGTGGGTGACCCATGTCCCCTCTCATTTCAACGTTTTCTAAAACCCCGAAACTTAGCCGTTATGCTGCAGAATTTTCCCCTCAAAATGCCTCTCTCTTTTCTCAAAAATTATTTTATGTTATAAAGTGAATACTCAAAGCTCTTATTTCTACAAGGGTATTCACATATATATCAAAATGTTCCATTTTAAATTCTGGGATTTACATACATGAGACCCGCTTTCCCTTTCCGTGGGTTTAAAGTGACGTAAAGATCATGTCTTTAAAGCAGTTTTTAAAACGTTATGATTATGAAATGAAACCCATTTATTTTATGCTATGTGGGTTATTTATGAAATGTTTGATGATGATATATGTGGCTCACATGATAATAAAGGCAAATTTAAGGGTGCGCCCTGATAGCGCTCCAATGCATTGGGTAATGATGTAACCACTAGAGATTACAATTTTCACGATACCTTGGTGAATAACCTTGGTAATTTTCAAATGACACCTTGGGGATGGACCTTGGTGATATGTTCATGATTGTCTATGTTAAATGATGTAGCCACATCTTCAAGTTATGAAAAATGTTATTTTTATTATGAAATGCCTCATGATTTCTTTCTTATGCCTTAAAGTTCTTTTCATGTCCTTATTGAAGTATCTCAAGTTCACATGTAAAATGTTCCTCTTATTTCCCTTACTGGGCCTTCTGCTCACCCTTTCTTTTGATGTATGTCCCCAGGTTATGAGATGCATAATGAACATAGGATGAACTAAAGGAGAAGCCTTTCAAGTGTTTAAGATGAATGTTTTTATGTTTTTTTATGTATTTTGTTCCTGGTTTCCAAGACACTAGACCTTAAAGATCCTCAGTTATGTGTAATGTAATGAAAGTTTATGTTATAAAATGGCGGGATGCTATAGTTGGTATCAAAGAATGGTTTAGTTATTTGTGGAAATTAGGATATAAAAACTTTAGGAAGAACCCTATAGAAAAGTTTAAATATAGGAAAACTTCCTGGTATTTTGGTAAGTATTGAGTAAGTGGTCTATCAAACAAATACATCCCTGTCTGGATACGAGCAGGTAGAGGCGGATCTGGCACAGATGTACATAGGGGTAAAACCCGAAAACACCGCTTTGAGCTAGACTCGAACGGGAACTGGTGCACGATAACGGGCCTTGCTGCACTCTTGGTTACGACACTCCTGGGGGATATGTTTGGTTAATCACATGCTTTTTATGAATCATTATGAAGGAATTATAGAGAAGTATAATTGTCTAAGCATGAAGTCTTAGTTAAAAGATTCATAAATGAAATAAGTTTCTCACTAAGGTTTTATTCTTTTAGAAAATGGCGGGCAATAGGAGAAACCGTGCCGATGGTGACCGCAATGCACCATGTGCTGACGGCCCTCCGATGGAAGCCGGAATGGAAACATTCATGCGGATGATGAACCAACTGACTCAAGTTATGAGTAATAACTTGAATCAAGCTGAGAGGCCGACCTCACCACGAAGGGAACAACTTTCTGTTGAGCCCTTCATGCGTCAATGACCGCCAACATTCAGTGGATCTACTGACCCATTGGTTGCGGAACAATGGATAAGCTCCATTGAAAAGATCTTTTCTGTACTTCATTGTTCGGAACAAGAAAAAGTCACCCTTGCTGTTTACCGCCTAGAGGGAGAAGCTGATCAGTGGTGGTCACTGATCAAAAACACGAAGCCACGAGGAGATATGGAAGCTATGGAGTGGGAAGAATTTCGGGGAATTTTCTTTAACAATTATTTCCCTCGTTCCATGAGAACGAAAATGGAGAAAGAGTTTCTCGAGCTGAAGCAGAAGGAGAACGAATCTGTCGGAAGCTATGAGATGAACTTCACAAGGCTTTCCCGTTATACCTCAAGCTTTGTCATGGACCCTAATGGGAAGGTTGATAGATTCTTTGGCGGACTACGACCACATCTGCGGAAGAATCTAGCCAACAGGGACTACGATAGCTATGAAGAAATAGTTCGAAGTGCTATGAAAGTTGAACTAGAGTTTGGAGAGACACAGTGGTCTCACAAATCTAATGAGAAGAAGAGAACTCTAGAACCAAGCCTGGGAAGAAGTTTTGATAAGGAAAGAGGTGGAAAGCATATGCAACATGCCACATGCAATAAATGTGGGAAGAAGCATCCGGGGAACTGCTTGATCGGAAGTGGAAAGTGCTATAGGTGTGGAAAAGAAGGCCATATTTCTCGGAATTGTCGTGGTGATGTGAAGCCTCAACTTCCCAACACTAACGACAGAGGAAAGATGGTTCTGGCCCTACCCGAAGTCACATGCTTCAAGTGTGGACAGCTTGGGCACTTTGCTAATCAATGTCCAAATCTGAGGGCGGTGGAGGGGAATCACCATCAACCTCAGCAGAGGCCAAGGGAGCAAGGTCGTGCTTTCGCTATCACAACAACTGAAGTTGAAGTTCCGAACGATGTGGTAGCAGGTACTCTTGTTGTCCTCTCAAAACTAGCAAGTGCTTTATTTGATTCTGGTTCTACGCATTCCTTTATTTCTTCCAAGTTTGCAAAGAATATAGAATCAATCCCTGATTTGCTTGAGGTAGAGTTGTCAGTCAAGACTCCAAGTGGGATTATCCATGCATCAACAGTGTTTAGAGACTCTAGTGTTTACTTTGGTGAGCACAATCTTATCGCAAATCTAGTAGTCATTCCCATGATGGAATTTGACATTATACTAGGGATGGACTGGCTCTCAAAGTATAATGCTAAGATCAAATGCAGAAGTAAGGAAATCTCAGTAGTCTTGAATGAACGACCTACAGTTATCTTCCGAGGAGAGATATCCCGAACTGATCCCTATCTAGAAGCACCTCCTATAGCTTTCTTTATGGAGTTAATCGGTGATGAGGAAGAAGGGAAAGGGAGCATACAAATTGAAGATGTTCCGATTGTTCAAGAATACATGGATGTATTTCCTGAGGAGTTACCTGGACCTCCCCCAGAAAGAGAGGTAGAGTTCTCCATTGAACTCGTACCTGGGTCTCAACCGATATCAAAGACTCCGTATAGAATGGCAAATGTGGAGCTAGAGGAGCTAAAGAAACAACTACAAGACTTGTTGGAGAAGGGGTTTATCCGACCGAGTGTGTCTCCTTGGGGAGCACCAGTTCTCTTTGTGAAGAAGAAGGATGGATCAATGCGGCTATGCATTGATTATAGAGAACTGAACGGGATCACAGTGAAGAACAGATACCCTCTTCCAAGAATTGATGATTTATTTGACCAACTTTGTGGGGCTCAATTCTTCTCTAAGATTGACCTTCGATCTGGTTATCATCAACTGAGGGTGAAGAA
The DNA here is from genome assembly GCA_963277665.1 of Viscum album. NCBI lineage: Eukaryota > Viridiplantae > Streptophyta > Magnoliopsida > Santalales > Viscaceae > Viscum > Viscum album. Next base: position 847,464,749 of record OY728160.1, on the reverse strand, counting down.
GGAAGATATTCCAAAGACTGCCTTCCGATCAAGATATGGGCATTATGAGTTTACTGTTATGCCCTTCGGCTTGACTAATGCTCCTGCTATTTTCATGGATTTGATGAATAGAGTCTTTAAGGACTACCTTGATAACTTTCTGGTAGTTTTTATTGATGATATTTTGATATATTCAAAAAGTCGGGAGGAGCATGAAGATCATCTGAGGGTTATTTTGAAAACTCTACGGAAGGAGAGGCTCTTTGGGAAGTTCAGCAAGTGTGAGTTTTGGTTACAACAAGTGGCTTTCTTGGGGCACATCGTAACCAATGAAGGAATCTCGGTTGACCCTGCAAAGACAATGGTTGTGGAGGAGTGGCCTCAACCCACAACAGTAACTGAGATTCGTAGTTTCCTTGGTTTAGCGGGATATTATAGGAGGTTTGTGAAAAACTTTTCACGGCTTTCTAATCCACTAACTAAGTTGACTCGAAAAGGGGTTAAGTTCATCTTGACAAAGGAATGCGAGGAAAGTTTCCAAGAGCTGAAGAAGAGATTGGTTACTGCACCTGTGTTAACACTACCCTCTATCGGAGAAGGATTCGTTATTTTTAGCGATGCATCTCTGAAAGGGCTTGGGTGCATCCTCATGCAAAATGACAAAGTAATTGCTTATGCATCTCGACAGTTGAAGATTCATGAGCAGAATTATCCTACGCATGATCTAGAGCTGGCGGCAGTTGTTTTTGATCTAAAGATATGGAGGCACTATCTTTATGGGGAGAAATGTGATATATACACTGACCACCAAAGTCTAAAGTATATTTTCACACAGAAAGAATTGAACATGAGACAAAGGAGATGGTTGGAGCTTATTAAAGACTATGATTGTTCAATTCATTATCACCCTGGAAGAGCAAACAAAGTCGCGGATGCGTTAAGCAGGAAAGATCCTGTTGTTCTGGCAACAATGAGGATCTTGGGAGATCCCTTGATTAAAGATCTAGTAAAACTGGACATGGGAATTATAAGGAAAGGGACATCATCAACCCTATCCCAAATGATTTATCAACCTTCATTACTAGAGAAGATCAAGAAGGCTCAAAAAGAAGATCCTTTGCTGCAGGAGAAGTTCGAGGCTGTAAAGGATGGGAAGTTACCTGATTTCAATATTGATCAAGAAGGTGTATTGAAATTTCGTACAAGACTATGTGTTCCATCTATTCCGGAGATAAAGAAAGAACTGATGGATGAAGCTCATAGCTCTACTTTCTCTATACATCCGGGAAGCACTAAGATGTATAGAGACCTTCGTGATCATTATTGGTGGGATAACATGAAGAGGGAGATTGCCGATTACACTACAAGGTGCCTGGTGTGTCAACAAGTAAAGGAAGAAAGACAACTTCCTAAGGGGGTATTACAACCGCTACCCATACCAGTATGGAAGTGGGATAATATCACCATGGACTTTGTAACTGGTCTCCCAAAAACATCCAAAGGAAACAATGCGATATGGGTTATTGTGGACCGTCTCACCAAGACAGCCCATTTTATCTCTATTCGGGAAGATTTCTCTCTAGATCAGCTTGCCAAGATATACGTGAAGGAAGTGGTAAGGCTGCATGGGGTACCACTATCCATCGTATCTGATCGTGACCCAAGATTCACATCAAAATTCTGGAGAAGTCTTCAGCATGCTCTGAATACTGAATTGAATTTTAGTATGGCCTATCATCCTCAAACTGATGTCCAATCTGAAAGGACTATTCAGACACTCGAAGACATGTTGAGATTATGCTCAATGGAATTTAAGGGTGGATGGGATCAACACCTCCCATTAGTGGAGTTCTCCTATAACAACAGCTTCCATGCGAGTATTCAGATGGCACCCTATGAAGCTCTGTATGGAAAGCGGTGTAGAACTCCTACTTGTTGGGATGAAACTGGTGAGAGGAAGCTTCTTGGGCCTGATCTCGTGCAAGAGATGACAGAACAGGTTCATGCCATCCAACAACACATAAAGGCTGCTCAGAGTCGGCAGAAGAGCTATGCTGACAATCGTCGAAGGGACTTGGAGTTTGGTGTTGGTGACAAAGTCTTCCTTCGAATTTCTCCATGGAAGAGAGTCATGCGGTTTGGGAAGAAAGGGAAGCTCAGCCCTAGGTACATTGGCCCCTATGAAATCCTTGATCGCATAGGAGCAGTGGCCTATCGTCTAGCACTTCCACCGAACCTAGCTCAAGTTCATGATGTCTTCCATGTATCTCTCTTGAGGAAGTACATACCCGACCCTTCGCATGTACTGAACCCAGAGGTGGTACAACTTGAACATGACCTCTCTTATGAGGAGCAGCCAGTGGAGATCTTGGACCGTAGAGACAAGGTCCTACGAAACAAGACTACCCACCTTGTGAAAGTGTTGTGGAGGAATCATAAATATGAAGAAGCGACTTGGGAGCCTGAGGAAACAATGAAGCAAAAGTACCCTCACCTTTTCAACTAGGCCTCAAGTATAAATTTCGGGGAAGAAATTTCTTAAGGGGGGAAGAATGTAACGACCCGATCTTTTTGAGTAGTATATTAACTTACTCTTATTTATTTAATAAGATGTTAATGGTTAATGCAGAAAGAGGAGTCGATGGCTTCATCCAGTAGACTCAACCCTTACGAAGCCCACTTATCAGAGCTTGGGAAGGAGGTAGCATCTGTGGGCTTCGCTTTGGACCAAGCCCAATCCGAGCTCCAGCGTGTCAAGCTTGAACGAAAACGCTTGCAGGAGAAGTTCAAGTTAGTGGAGATTGCTACTAGGGCAATGTTATCTGAGACTCCCTCAGATTCTATCACCATAGCACACCTTACACTTAGGTCTTATGCCAGTGTTATAAGGGGCTATGTGATGAGACCCTAGTTTCCTTGTGTAATCCTTTCGGATGAATAAATTGAGATTTCTTCCTTTAGTGATGTTTGTGAAATTTCAAATGTCTAGATAATTTTAGAATGTATTTTATTGATGAATTTTGAAAAAGGGATATTTTAAAATATTTATGTAAACCCTAAATAACTAATGATGTGTAATTATTTTCAAAAAATGGTCTTCTACAAAAGTGTTCATTAAGGAATTTGGAGTCTAATAAGATCAACTTAATTTTTGATGAATAGTAAATTATGAATAGTGATTTTACGCTTAGGATTAGTAATGTGACCAAATGGATTAGTAATTTTCACTTAAATAAAGTTTCTATATAATTTAGACACCTTGGTTAAGTAATGTGATTCAATAAAATGGGTAAATAACGGTTTCATAAATTATTAATCAAGTATTAGTTTTTTCGGATGAATAGTGTTTTTTAATTAAAAGTTTAATTAAAAATAATTAGAAAATTATTTTTATAAAAATGACTTTATTTTTGAACTCAGAGCATCGATATTATGTTAAGGTAATTTTTGGGGATTTTTCTGGAAAAAATGAATTTTCGATGAATAGTGTTTTTATTTAAAAATTAAATTAAAAATATTTAGAAAAATATTTTTATAAAATGGATTTCATTTATGAAATCAGAGCATTGATATTTGGTTAAGGTGAAATTTTGGGATTATTCTGAGAAAGTTGAAATTTTCAGTGAATAGTAAAAATACCGTTTTAGGGTTTCGGTATGTTTAATGACATCATAATGATGTCATGATGATGTCATGAGATCTTTTGAGGGTTGGCCGGCCAAGGGTGATGAAAATTTGTTTTGGGGGCCCCATGTGGCCTAACTCCATGATAAATTCCAAGGGAGATCACATGGGTTTGAGAAAAACACATGTGAGGTGTCCTTTGGCCATTAATGCTTTGTCCCCTCACTTTCCCTATAAATACCCACCCTTTCCTCCCTTAGTTTTCACTCCCAACTCTCCCCCAACGAAGTTCTGGTCTTCTTACCTTCCAAGGAGTCCTCCCAAGGTGCCCCCAAGCCCTCAAGGTCCAATCCTTTGAGTTTCAAGAGTCACATTTTAAGGTAAGGGATCCGACCCCTCTCTTTCTTTTCATGAAATCTCTTTTATGTCATTCCTATTATGCTCAATGTTTTTATGTGAGAGGATGTTCTTTTATATTCCTCTTACTGCCCTTTCATGTTTATATGATGAGAGATCCCCTCTTACTCTCATCATTTCGTTTTATGAAAGTTTAAGTGACGCCGTTAGGCTGCCGAATTTTTAAGGGATTCTTTCACCCTTCTCATTTTTCAAGTTCAATTTTCATGTCAAGTCTTTCAAGTTCCTTTTTATTATGTTGGGGTATGATCTCTATATCAATCATACTGATCTCTTATGATCATATGATGAGGGACCCTTTTTGATCTTGTCAAATCATTTTCTTTTGAAGTTAAGTGACGCCGTAAGGCTGCCGAATTTTCATAAGAGAAATCTAATCTTTTTCCTTCCATGTTTTTCATTTCAAATGGTATGTCCCTACAATTTCGTTACCATGTCCATATGTCCTTCTTATTCTTTCACCCTACTGTTTTATGGATCATTTATGAGTGGGTGACCCATGTCCCCTCTCATTTCAACGTTTTCTAAAACCCCGAAACTTAGCCGTTATGCTGCAGAATTTTCCCCTCAAAATGCCTCTCTCTTTTCTCAAAAATTATTTTATGTTATAAAGTGAATACTCAAAGCTCTTATTTCTACAAGGGTATTCACATATATATCAAAATGTTCCATTTTAAATTCTGGGATTTACATACATGAGACCCGCTTTCCCTTTCCGTGGGTTTAAAGTGACGTAAAGATCATGTCTTTAAAGCAGTTTTTAAAACGTTATGATTATGAAATGAAACCCATTTATTTTATGCTATGTGGGTTATTTATGAAATGTTTGATGATGATATATGTGTCTCACATGATAATAAAGGAAAATTTAAGGGTGCGCCCTGATAGCGCTCCAATGCATTGGGTAATGATGTAACCACTAGAGATTACAATTTTCACGATACCTTGGTGAATAACCTTGGTAATTTTCAAATGACACCTTGGGGATGGACCTTGGTGATATGTTCATGATTGTCTATGTTAAATGATGTAGCCACATCTTCAAGTTATGAAAAATGTTATTTTTATTATGAAATGCCTCATGATTTCTTTCTCATGCCTTAAAGTTCTTTTCATGTCCTTATTGAAGTATCTCAAGTTCACATGTAAAATGTTCCTCTTATTTCCCTTACTGGGCCTTCTGCTCACCCTTTCTTTTGATGTATGTCCCCGGGTTATGAGATGCATAATGAACATAGGATGAACTAAAGGAGAAGCCTTTCAAGTGTTTAAGAAGAATGTTTTTATGTTTTTTTATGTATTTTGTTCCTGGTTTCCAAGACACTAGACCTTAAAGATCCTCAGTTATGTGTAATGTAATGAAAGTTTATGTTATAAAATGGCGGGATGCTATAGAGAATTTATCTAAACCTTCCTTTATTCTTCCTCATTAGTGTAATTCGTTGTATTTCTTCAGTAATTATTTGCTAGATGTCCCATCTTTTCACATTTGAAGCAATTCCTGGTTCCCTTTAGATAGTTCTCAGGATGCTTCTTCATGTATTTTTTACATGCGGGATGTTTGATCTTCTTTCCGTCGTGGTATTTATTTGTCAAACCACCCATATTAGACATTTTCCTATTCTTTTTTCACCGATCCCATGAGACCACTGGGAGTCTCCGATCTCCATTTCAACCTTGAGGGAAAAATATAAAATCTCTTCATAAATTTCAAAGTAAATAATCACCAATGATTTTCATAGACTTGGATTAAGTCTAAAAAATAAGTGATCCAACTTGATTTTGGTGTTCATGACAAATTCAATGGTGTATCTTTCAAGCCTTGTGATGTTTTCTTCATATTCCCTGATAGTCTCATCATTCATCTGCATGGGTCGGAGGAACTCCCTTTCCATCTTGAGATAGAGGGTTCAGGGAAAATATTTATTGAAAAATATTCTCATGAATTCCTCTCAATCCATGGAATAAATTTCCTCTATGGACATTGTATTTTCTTATTAGGGTCCACCACTGGTAAGCATCTCCATTAAAATGATAAACTATCCGTACAACTTTCTCTTCTTCTGAACACTGGAGGACAGAGAATATCTTTTCAATGTACTTAATCTACTATTCCATTAGGAGGGGATTAGAAGATCTACTAAACATGGGAGTTATTTTTTGCTTGAAGGATTCAATGGAAACTTTCTCTTTCCTTGGAGGAGGAGGGTACTTCAAATGATTCAAGTTATTATTCATAACTTGACCCAGCTAAGCAGGTACTATCATAAAGTTTTGAGCGCTCGTTCCCATTTTATTTGACATATTATTAGGTAAATCTTCACATTCCCTATCACATTTATTATTTGAAAGTTTTCTTCTATTTACTTCTATTAAATAAGTAAAATAACGTACAATTAGGGGGATTTAAAATTTAACTAATCATCACAAAGGAAACTTTAAACATAAAAGAATAAACTTGTAATGGAAAAGTATATCCAAACTTGTGATTCCATAGGTTTAAATCTAGGTTATCCTTAATATTTTTCTTATCATATATTCTTATGAGATATTTTTTTATTCCCTTAATAATGGTTTGTACTAAGATTCTGAATTTACCAAAGAATATCCCCTGAGAGTGTCAAACCAAAAGTGCATCAAGGCTCATTTTCATGCACCAATTCCCATTTTAATTTATCTAAAAGTGGTGTTTTGGGTTTTAACCCTAGATAAATTTGTGCTAGAGCAACCTCCACTTATTTTTATCTAGACAGAGATTTATTTTCTTGATAAAACACTTACTCTATACTTACCAAAGTTTAGATGTATTTTCTTATACTTAGTCTCATATATAAGGTTCTTACTAAAGTTATTTGTTTATAATATTAAAAAAATATTGAACCTTGCCTTTGATACCAACTATAGTGACCCTATCCTTTTTCACATATCATTACATGATTTTAATTATATTAAATCATTATATTAGAAGACAAGGATCGTAAAGTCTACTGTATTGGAAGACTAGGTACATAAAACTAAAAACATTGGGACTAGAAAAAATTCTTTATTTAATATTCATAAAGAGATACTAACTTCCATTATTCTCATACATCTTTATTTGATAACCAAGGGATAACATGAAAAAAGTGATAAAATAAAACCCTAGTAAGGTAATAAGAATAAGAATAAATCTGTATCACATGGGTTAGAAGACATGACATAATAATATAAAAAGGCAAGAAACATATAGAATAATAATATATAAACATGGAATCATATTAACATGGAGTCATAGTAATGTGGAAGTATACTAAAACATGAATTTGTCATGATTCAAGGATCATTTAACATAGAGTATCACAAGTAAATGTTAACCACCAAGACCATTGCATGTGGTAGCACGATTCAAGGCTAACTGCCACGACTGTTGCACATGTAAGCATGAGTCAAGGCTAACCGCCCAGACCGTTGCACATAATGTGTCATGAGACTCAAATTTACCCAATTAATTGGATAAATATCAGGGCTCACCCATATTAAAATGTTCATGAATATTTTTTCCACATAAATAATCATACATAATCAATCTTACATAATCATAAGGGAACCCATGGAAATAAATGGGTATCATAATCATGTCATAAATCATAATAAATGGTTGTATCATACAAGTGTCCATGAAATAAAGTAATTAAATTGTACATGTATATTAATAAGGTAAAAATACATATCTCATGATAGGTGATGTCAAATAGAAGTGAAAACTTTTAAAAAGAGTATTTAAGAAACTTTAGAATTAAAATATTTTAGTGTGGTTTTAAGAAAATACTAAATAGTACTTAAAATAGAAAAAAGGAATAATCCATAACATAAAACCATAACTAAACCAATAATGTTTTCATAATAAATATACTGATTTTATAAAAACAATGGTTTTTTAAAACAGATGATAGAGTGCACTTGAAATTTGGTAACAATTCAGAAATTTCTATTAAAACATGTTTGCTTATCAGGAGGTATTGTGGAGGGAATCACTAAAAAACACACATATACCAAAAATAGAATGATGATTGATTATTTAGAAATTATTTTGGGAATATAGATATAATTTATAATATTATATAAAAAATAATATATAACTTCATTTGGGTAAAAAGAAAGAAGGAGCAACCCGAAGAAATAATGGTGGTTTTGGTAGAATCCCTTTCGAAATCTCAGCATGGTAACATGTGAGCTTAGGAGGGATTAATGAGAGATAAAGGGGTATCTAATCGATAATATTTCAGGAGGGATTAATGGGGGAGGTGATTAAACATACCTCATCATTATGAATTACAAATAAATGGGGTATGACATAGACGATATTCTTGAATAAAATTGAGAAAGAGAGGATCCCTTACCTTAAGTATGAAGGTTTTCTCCACATGGTATTAATGACCTGAATAAACAAATTAGGTTCATTAATTAATAATTCAAGAACCTATATTACTTTTAATTGATTTAGTATAACCTTTTTAAGTTCATTAATGGCCTTTTTTATGGATTAAGTGGTTCAATTTCATTGTTCGAGTATGTTTGTTTCATGATCGGCTTACTTATATACATGAATGGATAAACATGTAAAATGAAGATGGTTGTCCATAATTTTGAGTTATTTTTTATTATTGAACATATAGAAGGTTACATGGTTGTAAATTTTATTTGGTTACTTGGAGTGAAGTTGAATCATTATATAAAACTCTAGTGGTAAACTTTTGGGTTAATTGGAGGGTTTTATATCACAATGAACACAATTTGTTTTATAAATCAAAACCATGTGTACAAAAAGATTCTAGAACCATGAATGAGACATAATACATATATTATAGTTTGGTTCAACCATAATAATGGTTTCATGGTCATAATTGAATATAGTAACAGAAATCAAAAAACCATCATCCTTGAATGTGGTAAATTAACACATATCATATGGCATTTTTACTACTAGTATAAAAGAAGGGTAAAGAAGAGATGATAATAACTTATTCCATTATCATAAAAAATACCATTATCATATTTTACTATTCATAAAAAATCATGTATTTCAGAAAAATACCAAAAATTCACACTAACCATTTTTTGGCATGTATAATCCATGAATGAAATCCATTTTTCAAAAAAATAATTTTCCAAATATGATTTATTTAATTTTTAATTAAAAACAAAATTTATTTAAAAAATACATATTTTAAAACTATAACTGATTTTATAATGCTTTCAAAAAGTACATAAGGTCTTATAAAAGTATCTTAAATCTAAAATACATAAAATTTTCAATTTATGAACACCATTTAGGGAAATAAATTTTCAAAAATACCAATACTTCTATTATGGTCATATTGTCACTTTGAAGATGCCTAAATTTTATTTATACATTCATAAGTGAGGTTTCTATTCTTTTGGATGATTTAATATTTATAAGGGTCATATTACTATTCATAAGGGTAGGTTACTATTCATATGGGTAGGTTACTATTCACCAAAAAAAAGTTTGTTCCATCATACCCCAAAAAACACACTTAACGCAACCGTGAATGTCATATTTTCAAAACCGAAGTGGCCAAATTATGTTTAATGGTCACATATTATTTAGTATCTTGATATGTCATTATTGTTCCTAATGTGATTATACTATAAGTCATGATTATAATAATATAATTTCATGGATAAAACATTGGGTTGTAATAGGTGTCATCAGGCGAGATGTGATAGCCAAGGTGATTGTACGTGAGGTGGTTTGTGCTTTCACATGTGTCTTCAAGATGAGATGTGATGTTCTTTCCTAGGTTTCTTCATAATGAGATGTGATGCGTTGTGAGGCCTAGGAATGTTCGATTGGGATATGGTGGGTGGTCCAGGTGTGTGTGGGTGGGATGCGGTGTGAGGTTAATGTTTTTTTGGGCAGGATGTGTTACGAGGATCAGGTGTGTGCAGGCAGGATATGATGTGGTATTCATAAGTAATGGGAGTAGTAGGATGTACGATGTCGGGTGAGAGAGTCATACCAGTGGTAGAGTAGTGTAGGTTACCCTATCATTGATGTGATTTATTTATATTATATTCCTTGTCTTTAATTACTTGGTGAATGTTCCTTGGTATGGTTGGGATTGTTAGTATACCAATTTAGGTGGTGTTTGATCCTACTATTTTCTCAAAGAAGAATTAGTATGCTTCTTTCACATGTGCATGAGATAATTTGGTTTTCCTACTATGTATACTTTTCTGATCACCCTACATACATAAAACTTCTATCATGTTTCCAAGAAGATCTTGTGGATCGTGTTAGGCATTACTAGCTCAGACCTTCAAACACCTATTGTGTCATTGCCATAGTCTTTATTTTGGGTATTTACTTTGGTGGACTTGATTTATATGTATCATTTCTACTTTTTACATGCATGTGGGATGGTTTTTTTCTTTCTCTTTTATATTATTCCATGTATTTGTTGTGTATGATTCATTCTATCTCCCGATATTGTTTTTTATAAAGGGTAATGCCTCCCGTATTGTGAAATTTGTATACCCTTGGGGATAGACCCTAATCTAGGGCCTATTACAGGTGGTACTCAGGGGGTCATTTTCTCCCTTTCTTTATTTCTAGCTCAAGATAAGTATGTTTGGAAGGATGGGGTCATGATAGAGCGGTATCATAGGTTATGGTTGAGAGATAGCATGGAGTTTAGAGTTAGGCACAATGAAGATTCCATGGGATAGTATGGAAAAAGTTCTAGTTGACCTTGTTGCATGACATAGGCCAGAGAGACCTACTAGTACACGATTGTTTAGGGCTCCCTATGATCTAGTGCACAGACTATGAGCTTATTGAACGGCCAAGTGATAGGGGCCTTATTGCATGGTAGAGTCCTATAAAATTTATATTCATCATAAAGACTTATTTTCTTGTATGAATTGGGTTGTTTTGGGAAAGTTGAAATGAATAACAAAATGAAGTAAATGAGTTCAAATGAAAATTAATAAAATTAAATACTACTCGTCATTAGAAAATCCTTGTTTTCCTTTGACCTATGGTGCTTTGTCTTCATCTGTGTGTGGATCAGGAATTTAAGGTTCAGTGGGCTAATTTGGTTGATTATCGTAGGGTTGATCTGATTGAGGAGGAGGATCAGTGTTAGAGGAAGTTGTGTGATTTCTTGAGGTAGGCTTTAGGAAAGTGTGATGGAATTATTTTAAATATAGAGATAGATAGATGGATGGAGGAGTTCAAGATCTATTTTAGTTTGATCTAAGACCCAATGGAATACTAGGTCTATTTGGAAGTCATTCAGGTGTGGGGTGTTGAACATCAGTGGTGGATGTTGTATCTAGGGGATCATAAGGTGGTAGATTATTTTTGGGTTGACATCTAGAAGGGGTTACGGGAATAGTTACTTCCATTGACTATGAAGGATGATAATAGGTGGTATCTATTATCCCTTCAATAGGGTAGTATGTTAGTGTATGAGTTCGGAATCAATTTCAAGGACCTACTGTATTTTTTTTCCAAACCTTTTTCTGGATGTGGAGTCTCATGTGAGACATCTTGAGGAGGAAATTGGTCCTTATATACAGTATGATGTTAATCCTTTTACATTACCAACATATTTGGAGGTTCAAAAGAAGGAATAGGTGATCGATTGGATGCAATCATTAGTAAGTCTACCACGAGAGGGGATCCAACAGAGTTCTTCAAGAGTAAGAGTTGTCAGTGGTAGGCATCAAGTACTAGGACCTTAGAGGTTTCGACTGGTAAGGATTTTACCTCAAAATATTCCCTTCTATCCTTAAATTGCTAGTGGTTTTCATTATTTTATTAGGGAATTTTTGCGAGTGTGTTTTGTTTGTGGGTTTCATTGTCATCATAGGAGCTAGTCCCTAGTAGCTCCCTAAGGTCAGTTTGATGGAGGTGTGTAGGTTCAATTCCATCCCTAGCAGGAGTTTCCAGTAAGACAGTTTCAGTAGTAGAGGTATCAGGTTTTTTCTACACCATGGAGTGATATAGAAGTTAGAGGTCGACCTCAGGATGTTCCTCATGTTCAGGGACCATGACCTGAGCATGGTCGTGGAGGTGGTCATCAGCAGAGAGGAAGAGGAGTTGGGCATAGTCAGTTGCATGCAGTGGAGGCAGGAACTCCAGAGGGGACAAAGATCCTTAGAGGTAAAATTAGTTTGTTTAGAACCTTTTTTTGTGTCATGTCTGATTCAATAGATTTGAACACATTTTTTCACCCACTCAATCCCATGATCTGTGAATAGAAATAGGGAGGTTTCTCATGACCATGGTGTTGAGTACATCATTTAGAGGCCAAAACAACTTTTTTATGGGTATTGAGGGTGTAGACTAATGATAGTATCGAATTAGTCATGTGGGAATATTTTCTCTCTATAGATGTAGCCATATTATTTCATCATTATCATTGACTAGTTTTATTCTTTGCATTATTTTATTTACTACATTCGTAGTAGAGTCGTGTTTTGGATGTGGATAGCCAATTTTTGTTTTTTGTTGGTGAGTGGGGTTGCTAGGTGGCAGTCGGAATATGGAGCCCCTCATTTCTTTTTTGGATGAGCTATCAGTGGAATTATTGGATGATGAGATGGTAGAGGTTTGCATGGTCTTTGGAGAGTTCTTGGATATTTTTCCAAGTAAGGTTTTGATGATACCCCTTCGATGTGATGTAGAGTTTAGGATAGATATGCAACATGGAACTTCTCTGAATTCAATAAATCCTTAACAAATGGAACCATATGAACTATGAGACTTTAGGATTTACATATATGATATGATCCTGAAGGTTTTTATTTGGCCTAGTGTATCATCCTGGGGTGATCTAGTGTTGTTTTCCAATAATACATATAGTAGTCTGAAGTTGTGTATAGACAACTAAAAGTTGAATCAGGTAGGAGTAAAAAACTATTACCCTCTTCCAAGGATAGATGAACTTTTCAACCAACTGAGATCAGAGAGTTGGTTTTCTAATATCGATGTGCATTCTAGATATCACAAGTTTATGGTGAAAGAGTGTGATATCCTAAAAAATGACTTCAGATGCAGGTATGGGAACTTATAGTTTGAATTCATGCCATTTTGTGTTACAAACACACTAGTTTTTTTCGTGGTTTATATAAACTTCATGTTTAATAAGTTCCTAGATCGGTTCATCATCATATTCATCAATTATATCTTAATCTACTCAAATTCAGAGGTGAAGCACGCTGATCATCTCAGAACTGTCTTACATGTTATTCGATGCCACCAGATCTATATAATGGTGTCCAATTGTAGGTTCTAGACACTTCAGGTGCATTTCCTCAGTCATGTGGTTTATCATCATGGTGTTTAAGTAGACTCTTTTAAGGTTTAATCAGTTATTTCTTGGTAAAAAACCAAGAATATAGCAGAGGTTCGCAGTTTTCTTCGTCTCACGGGATATTATTAGAGGTTTGTACCTGATTTCCCTCGAGTTGGAGCCCCATTAATGGCTTTTACAAGTAATTACCAAGATATTACATGGATTGATTAGTGTCAGGCAGTGTTCTATTAACTAAATGGAAAAAATTTTAGTGCTCCAGTGCTCTAGTTTCCTAAGGAAGGGGTGATGTTTGAGGTGTTTTGTGACGCTTTCTGTTTGGGCTTGAGATGAATGCTAATTCAGTAGATAGTTGTGGTTTATTATGGGTCCAAGTAGTTATGTCCCCATGAGCATAACTATGCCACCCATGATCTGGAACTAGAATTCATTTTTTATCCTGAATTTGTGTTGGCATTACCTGATTAGGGAGTGCTTTTTGGTCTTCACAGATCACAAGAGTTTTAGGTATATCATTTTCCATCGTGAACTGAATATAAAACAGTGGAGGTGGATGGAGTTTCTTCATAACTATGATTTTGAGGTCCGCTATACCTCGGGAAAGGTAAATGTTGTGGATGATGCTTTGAAAAGAATTTTGTAGAATGAGTTTGTTAAAGAATTTACGGATTCTTACAGAGAGATGGAGGACTTGTAATTATTTCACTTAGATGTAAGAGTAGATGGTGGTGGAGGCTATTTATTTCAAATGATGGTGTAGTATTATCTAATTTAGCAGGTGGAGCAGTCTCAGTGGGGAGACTCATAGGTGGAGGTGATGCCTAATCATGTTGTCCATGGTGATGCTCTGGAGGGATGGTCGAAGGATGGTTGGAACTGGATATTGTTTTGTAGAAGTTTTTTTGTTATATTTTTGATGAAAAATGGAGTTCTCAGTGATTTTCATATATCACACTTGGAAGTGCACTAGGGATTTTCCAAGATGTACCGTGGCTTGAGGATGCAGTTTTGGTGGCTCAGGATGAAAAGACAATGGCGGGATTTTTGGAAAAGTACTTCGTTTTAAAGCAGGTGAAGGTCGAGCATCATGTTCCTGGTGGTTTTTTTCTTCCATTGTATATCCCTGAGTGTAAATGGGATGAAATATCAATGGATTTTTTCACAATATTTCTCCAATCTCAAGGATTTTGTGACTCTATCTGGGTGATAGTGGATTGGTTGATGAAATCATCTCACTTCTTAGCGATCAAAGAGTCAGGCATAGTGGATGCCATAGCCAAGAGGTACGTGGATGAGGTGGTTCGATTTCATGGATTTCTAAGATCCATTTTCTAATATCAGGATGCACGATCTACCTCACAAGTCTAAAGTGGATTACATCATGATTTTTGAACTTAGTTATTCCTCAGCACATATTTCCACCCTCATACAGATGGGAAGATGGAACAATCTTTCCATATGATAGAGGATATTTTGTCGAAGTGCTTCTTGGACATTGGTGGATCTTTGGTATGACATCTTCCCTTGGTATACTTTTCTTATAATAATAGTTATCACTCTTACATTGGCATGACTCTATTTGAGACTTTGTACGATAGACCATTTTGTTCTCTATTGTGCTGGATAGAGGTTGGGGAAACAATTGTTCTTGGCCCCAATGTGGTGCAGAACATGATAGAAAAGTTTCAAATTGTTCATTAGAGGATGAAAGCAGTGCAGGACTGATAGAAGTCATATGAAAATCATAGAAGGGGTCCCTTGGAGTTTTAGGTTGGGGACCATGTATTCTTAAAGGTTTATCCATGACATGAGTAGCGAAGGTTTGGCATAAGGAGTCAGTTTTCTCCAAGGTTTGTTAGACCCTTTGAGGTGTTGGAGTGAATTGGTGAGGTGACATACTAGTTGGAGTTTCCTCTATAGTTAGAGAGGATCCACGATGTATTCCATGTCTCTCAACTTTACTGGTATATCCACAATGACTCCCATGTCATTGACTTGGGAGGTTTGGATAACGAGAATGATTCAGCGTTTTTGGAGTAACCAGTAGATATCCATGATCATCAGGAGAATAATTTGTATGGATAGACTAGTCCTTTGGTTCGTGTGTTGTGGAGGCATGGTTTTCATCATGATATTACTTGGGAGTGAGATACATGGATGTGCGCTCAGTACCAAGAGTTTTTTTGAGTTTTTCCTGGATTTATTTTGATTTGTGATGTTATGTTTGTGACCTTGTTGTTTAATTATATGAGTTATTTTCCTTAGTTCATGATGTGTGAGGTGTGATTTATGATAAATTAATAACATATGAAAAAGGAATGACCTGATTCCTAATCAAAATGCATTAATTATGATGCAATTAAACCCATTCGGGTGAGTTCGTGTCTCCCAGAGGGGATAGTATCGTGACATGGAGGGCAGAATTCCCTAATTCATGTGTTCAGGATGGTGCAATTTTTTAGTTGTGTAGTTTTCGTGTTTTATTTGGTTATGTAATAGGAGATGGTTTTAATTTTTGGTTTCATAGTGATGGGTTTTTGTGGGATTTTAGTGGTTTTTTGGTTTGGCATGCTAGTTTGGTGGTAGTGTTTAAGGTATGATGATATCCTTGAGAGGTATCTCATTGGGTGGTTGTTCAGACCCCTTTCCTTGTAGGTTTGTTTTTGGATTATCGAGGTAAATAATCATTTGAGAGGTATATTATGTAATGTTTTGTACCTTCGTAGATCGTTACTTTTCTTGTTTTAGTCATTAGAGGTATTCAGAGGGATTTAGTAGAAGTTCGGTTGCTAATGGCTGGGAGAGGGGGGATTACACATCATGTAATTGTATTATACAACATGAAATTAGACTTCACAGTTTTTCTTAGAGTTTTCTTGAAGTGCAAGAATTTTACACAACATGAAGAAGGGTTTCACAGTGTGTGATATTTTGGGGTTAAAAATAAATAATAAAATGAAGAGGAAACATGTTTTTCAGTGGAAATCGAACTCCAGATATTACATGATATTAAAGGGGATTATATGTCGTGTAATACCCTGGTCATCTATAGTTTTAAAAATTATTTTCCATCCAAACCCTCATTCATTCGGTCATGATTTCTTTTTCCTCTCATTTTGGGTGAACCCTAGGCACTCTAATGTGTTCATAGATCCCTTTCCCTCTCTCCTTTATTCATTGATATCGGTGGATTCTCATTGGTGATATATGGTCGATCGATCCATGGTGATTTATCCTCTCATTATTAGCTATTCTTTTATGTTTTTATCCTGGGGATACACTAAAATGGTGTTCCTTTGGTTTGGGGTATGTTTCAGGTTTCTTTTTTATGGATCCTTAGTGTGGTATAGGTTTATCAGTGGTTCCTCATGGTGTGGTTGTGGTTTTCAAGCATTCTTATTTTCCATGTGGTACGCAACAATGAGGAAGATTACTTGAGGTAAGATTCCCTTTGTTTCTCACTATTGGGAATCATTCATGAAGGTTTTTACTTCTATTTATCTATGAATCTTGGTTGTGATAGTTTAATTGAAGATAAAGAATAAGTTAATTGAAATTGAGGGACAAATTGGGTTTGTTCTCATGCTTTTTCAACATTGATATTACTTGTGATATTGTGATGTCCAGGCTTGATGCCTTGCTAAAAATTATGGTTGTTGGTGGCTTTATTTGTGCTGATATATCTGATATGATTTCGGTTTTGGTTGAGATTGTTGTGAAATCACCCTAAATGAAAATTATTTAATTATGTATAATTTGATAATGAATTGGTTTCCCCGGGATTTGGCCTGTGTGATAATTCCCCAAAGAAAAGAATAGAAATGTGATACATGTTATTGTGAAACTATAAAATGTTTTAATGTGATGTGATATGTTTTTTTTAATTTCTACATGTGGGGGAAGTGGATGGAATGTGGTTGTATAGTGGGGTTGTGATGGGCATGGTATGATTATGCAGTAGGGCTACAAAACTAATTTTACTATATTATGTTGTTGGATGTGGTAGTGACTTGGGGGTTTGTTTTTGGTTGGTATGGAGTTTTGGTCAGGATTAATTTGAATAAGGATAATATTAATTGGTATTTGTAATTATCCCAAAGTTTCTCCCTGAGTAATATGCATAAATCATCACCCCATATTGAGAGATCATTGTACGATGTGTCTTTAATGTGAATTCCCCTTAATTTATTAGGGCTCTTCACCTTCTAAAATGACTGTTACTATGTTCCTTGATATGTGTAGTGCCTAATAGTTTCCTAGTAGTGATGGAATGAATAAATAATTGTTTAATAAAGTTTTTAATGGCTTGGGTTGGTTTTTCTAATGGAATAGAAATGGTTAAATAAATTGGTTAAGAATGTGAAATGGGTTTTGTGGGTTGATGTTTGGTGTTATTCATTTAGAGGTAGCAGCAAAGGTGGAAAGTGTTTTGGGTTGGTGACTTGTCTGAGGACCCATAGGTCAGTCTTGTGTGTTTGTTATAATATATGTATATAATTTTATTTTCCTCATGATTTCTATATACACCCCAGCATATTTTAGGACTATGTTCTGAACACCCCCATCTTCATAGGGGAGGGTGTCTTTCCCAACATCCAATGAGGAGTATGGATGGATGGGTACCAGCACTTTTCATCTCTCTCTTCTAGTAGAGGTAGGTATAGAATAGGTTGTGATGGTGGGAGTTATATTAGGGTCTTAGATGGTGGTTGTGGTGGCCTAGGTGTCTTCGCGCGATATGTGATATCCCAGGTGTTTGAAAGTGAGGTTGTTTGTGCTTTCCTGGGTGTCTTTAGTATGAGATGTCATGTGCTTTCCTAGGTGACTTCAAGTGAGATGTGATATCCTGTGTGTTTTTGGGTGAAATGGTTTATAATTTCCCATGTGTCTTTAGGATGAGTTGTGATGTGCTTTCCCAGGTGTCTTCGAAATGATATGTGATGTGCTGTGAGGCCTAGGTGTGTGTAGGTTGGATATGTTATGAGGCTCAGTTGTGAAGGGGCGAGATGTGTCGTGATTCCTAGGTGTGTGCGGGAGGGATTTTTTGTGAGGTCAAGGTGTATGCGGGCAAGATATGATGTGTTATAAAGAAGGTATGGGAGCGATAGTATGTATGACATTGGGTGAGAGTGGCATACTAGTGTGAAATTGGTGTGGGGTACCACATCATAATTGTACATTACTTTATATTATATTACTTGGATTCCATTTCTTGGTGAGTGTGCCTTGATGAGGTTGGGATGGTTAGTATACATGTTTAGGTTTTGTTTGGTTCTTTGGTTTTCTCATAGGATCATTAGTATGCTTCATTCACATGTGCACGAGAGGGTTTGGTTTTCTTAATGAGTACACTTGTATGATCACCCTATTTATATAAAACTACTTTCTAGTTTCTAAGAGGATATCATGTACTATACTGGGAGTTACTAGCTCAAACCTTTGAATAGATACTGTGTCGCTGCCTTAGTCATTCTTTTGTGTATTCACTTTGGATAACTTATTATTTTTGTATCAATTATACTTTTTTCATGAATGTGGGATGGTTTTTGGATTTCTATTTTATATTATTCCCTATAATTATTTTGGATGATTCATTTTATCTCCTGATCTTGTTTCTTATAAAGGGTAATGCCTTCTATATTGTGATATTTGCATACCCTTGGTACTAGTTGACAACCCGGGGCCTACTAGAGGTGGGACTCGGGGGGTAATTATCTCAATTTCTTCATTTCCATCCATGTAAGGGTATCATTAGAGGGAGGGTTCATGACAAGTCTCTCCAAGATCATCTCACTCTAACTCATTAGTTTGAAAAGGATATGAAGAGTGAAAATCCTTATGTTCTTAGGTTGAATAAAAGGAAAGTTTGGGAGAATAGCTCTAAGATAAACATCATTTATGAATATTCTTCTTAATGCCCTTATAATAAGAGTAGGGTCAAGGGGAAATAATGAAAACAATATGTTATCAATTTCCCATATGGAAATAAAGAACCCTAGAATAAAAACATCACCAAAAAAGAAAGGGGAAGATTCAGTTGTGTTTTTAATCGATTGAAATTTATCTTCTTCTATAAATCAGGAATTAGATATACAATTTGTTTCTCATGTATGTATTCAAATACAATAACAAAGTATATTCCAAATGATTACCTATAGTGATATGGATCTATGATCAGCCAATGGAGCCATAATTTTTAGCATGGCTATAAGATATTACCACCTCACGTTGTCTATTGGAAGTATATTGGTTTTGGAAGATTGTTATTATGTTCCTTCGGTCACCAAAAACATTATTTTTGTGTCTAGACTTGATACAATTTGATTTATTTTCACAATTATAAATAAGTGTTTCTTTTTTATATAGAAATAATTTTTATGGTAAGACATATTTAAATAAAAATCATTTTTTGTTAGATTACAAGAACCAAGTTGTGGAAGGAAATAATTAAATAGTTTGTATGACTCATACAATACTCAACTATGGAATCAATGACTAGGTATTATAAATGAAAATTTATTATAATGATTTCACTAAGATGGATATTTGGATTCATTTAAACTAAAATCACTTGGTGTATTTCATACATGTTTAAAAGGAAAATAACCAAAGATCTATTTAGTGGAAAAGGTGAAAGGGTCACAGAGCATATTAAGTTGGTCCATATCGATGTGTGTGGATAATTTCCAATTGAATATAGGGATGTTTATTCATACTTTATAACTTATAGTGATGAATTTTTTAGATATATATATGTCTACTAAAGGAGGAATAAGTCAGATTACATTGAAAATTAAAAGAAATTTAATAATGAAGTTGAGAACCAGCTTGGAAATAATATTTAGAAACAAAAATCAGTAGAGAATATCTTAATCAATACTTATTTGATTATTTATGATGTTTTTTGATTCTATCCCATCTCACTCCTCCTTATAAACCACAATGTAATGGTTTAAGTGAAAGAAATAACCATACCATGTTAAACATATAGATATCAATGATGAATGATATGATTATTCCATTATCTTTTTGGGAATATGCATTATAGATAGTATCACACATTATAAATTGAGTTCCAAAAAAATTGGTAAGTGATATTCCATATAACATTTGGTATAGAAAAAATATCATGTTGTTTCATGTAAGACTGTGGGGTTAAAAAGTATTTTTAAGGATATTTTTGGCATTAAACATGAACTGTGCGGAACTAAGAGTAACTTTATAGAATACCTAAAGGAATGAATGGTATATTATCTATAAGACCCCTAAAATTATAAGGTTGTGGTAGACGGACTTCCCATAATATTTTAGAGGGATCATATCTCTAAAATAGATCATGGTAATGAGATAGAATTTGATGAATTCTAGACTCAATAACGCACTAGAGTTGTCACAAGAACATATTCTACAAAGCCCTGTGGAAAAGGAATTTCTGAAGTCACCATTACTATGTAAGAGTAAAATAGAATTTTTAGATTTAGAACAATATGTTTATCTAGTTATCAAGGATGGTTACACATTATTAGTTAATAATAATGATCCTAAAAACAATAATGAGGTTTTAAGTGGCACAAAAGATACCAAATTGAAATAAGATTTGAATTATAAAATGGATTCCATATACCAAAACCAAGTTATGGTTTTTCTAGATACCCCAATAGATGTAAATTTTGTTATTTTTAAATGGGAATTCAAGAAGAAAACTAACATGGATGGAAAATTGAGTACCAATAAGGCATGACTTGTTTCAAGTGGGTTCAAACAGCATTTCCTTATAGACTATGATGAAACCTTTTCTCTATTTTCTATGATCAAATTGATCAGAATTATTCTTAACATAGCAGCTTAACATGAAGACAATATTTAGAATATGGATGTCAAAAAAATCCTTAATAGGAAACTTCATGAAGTTGTTTATATAACACAGCTACATGGTTTTGTGACTCTGAATGATTCTGAAAAGTTATACAAATTACATAGATCCATTTATATATTAAAGTAATAATCCAAGTCATGGAACATTTTATTTGATAAATACATGATAGAGTTTGATTTCATAAATAATGAATTTGATCTTTGTGTCCATAAGTTGTTTAATAGGATTGTGTTTTTTTCTTAATAGTTTATGTCGATGAAAAAATACTTATTATAAATGAAAAACTAGTCTCATAGTAAATCAATTTCTAGTTAGACACATGATTTTAAATTAATTACTTAGGAGTAAAATCATATATTCTTGGAACTAAGATCTATCATGATGGTTCCAAGAGGCTGTTTAGACTAGGTAAAAATATATACATTAACAAGATACTAAAGATATTCTTTATGGAACAATCCAAGAGGTATTTTTCCATGTTCCACATTTTATTCACCTCTCCAAGAAAATGTTTCCTAAAACACATGAGGAGAGGAATAGGATAGAAAACTCCATATTCCTCAGTGATTAGGTTGGTCATGTATGTTATGCTATGTACTAGGCTAGATGTATCTTATGGTTTATGTGTGGTATGACGATATCAAGCAGGACCAATTGACCACTATTTGATAGTAGTCAAGACTATCCTTAAGTGTTTGAGGTGTAATAAGGATATGTTTATGGTATAGAGAGGAGATGAGGGACTAGTCATCATATAATATACAGTTCCTAGTTTCCAAAAAAATCAAGATGATCTTAAATCATAGTTGAAATATATCTTCACTCTTGATATAGGTTTTTTAGGCTTCAATAGCTCAAATAAATTATTGCTCTCTAATTTTATAGTAGATACTTCTGAGGTAGCTAAAGAACCAATTTTAATTCACAACATCATCCAATAGATTGATGTGGTTCCTAGAGACAAAGACCTTATAACACACAGTTTTGATAATATTATAGTGGTGGATCTTACAAATAATTAAGGTCATATAAGTGGATGAAGAACATACATTAGAAGTATCATCTCTTAAGGTATTTTTCTCAGAGTGGATACATCATAGGGAACATAGTTTTCATGGAAGAAAACATGAAATACCCCTTAACTAAATCCTTAACTCAATAAAAATAATATCATTATATTAGAGAAAGCAGACTAAAAGTAGTTAGCAGTTGTCTCTAGTCCAAGTGGGAGTCTATTGTAGTTGGTGTCTTATAACCAACAGTTTTTAATTTAAATTTCATGTATATTGAAAGAAGTGAATAAAAATACATTATTATATATTTCCCATTATTCTTCATGTATTTACAGTAATAATTTCCTAGACATTATATCTCATTGAAAGGGTCATAAAAGTTAACCTCTATGATGTGATCCTTGAAATTATATAACGATATTATTAAATATTATTCTATGGTCAAATAACATTCTATTATGGAAAACATAGTCTAATGACTATCAGATGTGATTACTCAAAAGTTGATGAGACTCCATCTCAAGAATTTCTTGCATAGTGATCTCTAAGATGAGAGATTATGATAACAGACATCCCTATAAGAAATCCGAAAATTTATATGTCATTTTATAATATTTGTCTATGAGAGTGTGTAATGGTATTTAGATTTTTATACTATTACTAATGTTGGTTCCAATCATAGAAGAATTTTTGCATTGGAGGGAGATATATTAAAATTTCTTTTAATATTCGTTTCCCAAAACCAAGAAAGATGATCTTTCACATCAAATTTATATTTAATTTATTTAATATCTGATGAAATAAATACCTAGGCTTAAGAACTTTATTTTTTGGTGTTTTTTTATCATTTCAAAAGGCCCTTATGGATTTCCTTCATTGCGCTTATGAGGATCCAAGGGTATAATTCTTCTAGCGGAGATCCACACGTGCTCCAATGGTCTTCGAGCAATGCCACTTGTTGTGAAGGTTCAAGTGTGGAGAATCAAATGTCTTACATTGTTCGTTCTTGATCTATCATTCTTCGATCTTAATGAAATTATCTCTTGGGTTTCTCATTCTTTTGAGGGACATAGAAGTAGAATTTGAGAGAGAATTCATTGTGTGCAAAAATTATATATTCCCAAACTTGAAATTGGTTTTGAATGAATTACACAATAGACATATACATCTATTTATAGTTATTGGATTTATTTTACAAAATTTAATTTCATAGCATCCATTAAATATAATTATTTCCATTAATAAAATCATATTCCACATAATAATAATAATAATATTATTATTATTATTTAGTTCACTAACTTGTGAAAATGGATAAATAATATTTATCAGGTTTTAAATAATTATTTTATCACCAGGCATAGTCATGGTCTGTTTGAAATCCTCTTGAATTTATTGAAAACCTGAATAAATATTTTATTTTCTTAAATAAATATTTTACTCAAAAACTATTAATTAGATATTTATTAAATATTCAATAAAATAAATAAATATATTTTAATCACAATTCGGGTAATAAATATTTACTTAATTTATCCGATCAATATAACATGAATAAAATTATTCCTCATTATTGAGGATAATATTTATTCCATTCATTAAATTAAAATAAAATTTAATTAATACCAACAGAAACAGTTAGTGTGTGAACCTCTATGATTCTTTCTCATTAGCATTATGTGGGCTTCCCAAAAGTCCAATATTACTACTTAGCAACTAGTTAAGGCACCCAAGAGAGAGAACATAAAGTCACAATGATGAAAACCAATTAAAAATTATCACTGTGTAATATAATCTTTTTTTCAAAATATCTCATCAAGAACGTTTCATGATGGTGACATAAACTTATATTCTCGATACATAATTCATTGTCTATCTAAAATAAACTCATTATTACATCATGACCATGGAATTTAGGGAAAAGGTTCTATTTTAATCAAAGTTATGAGATATCAACTTCCATAAAGATGGAAGGGAGACATCCTTTCTTGAATTATCTACAAATAACATGCCATTCGTGATGCACCCAATGTACCATACTTCCTGCCAACATATGGCGTGATGTTTTTTGTAAAAAAATCTAAGTGTGGGATTCTTGACATGCATTAATGATAATCTTAAATCATAAATACCATTACACATGCTCATAGATAGGAATATCTGATGACTCCAAAACATGCAGAATTCCTACTGATGGGTATACTCTCATAATCTTTGGTATGGGAGATTACCAAGTACATACTTCATGAGAAGAAGTCTCATGTTATTATGAGTACTCCCACCTAATGGTTTATATACTATATTTCCCATCAGAGTATGTTATCCAAAAATATAACTATATTTAGAATATTGTTATATCACTTCAAGGTTCTCATCATAGTGGGGAACTATTATGATATTATCAATGTGAAAAATACCCTTTTGACATTATTACATTAAAGTCATGGAGAACAATAAAAAATATGTAATAAGATGTTTAATTTAATATTTAATGCATCAAATATTCATGTAATCAAAGTAAAAATAGTAGGTTCTAGGAAGCCAACTCTAAAAAAACTCACACTTAGACTAAAGCCAACTTCCTATGACTTTCAATATGCTAGACCTCACATGATAATCATGTTTATGCTGAGTCAAGGTTTTATTCAAGGGGTCTGCAATGATTTCTTCCATTGAAGTACTTCTCCATGCAACATCTCCTCTCTGAGAAAAATACCTCAAGAGATGATACTTCCGAAGTATGTGATTCACCCACTTATTTGACCTTGGCTCTTTTGCATGAGTCTTCACTGAATTATTATCACAATAGAGTGTGATGAGATCTTTACTAGTAGGTACCAAATAAAACTCTTGGATGAAATTATGCATCAAAACTGCTTCTTTAGCTACCTCATAAGGGACAATATACTTAGACTCTACTATAGAATCTATGACCACAACCTTCTTTGATCTCTTCCAGCTCACAACACCTCCATTCAAAGTGAAGATGTATCATGTTTGTGAAATCATGGAATCTTGATTAGTTTGGAAACAAGAATATATATATCCTCCAATGACTAGTTACTCATCGCCTATATAAAACAAAAACAAATCCTTAGTATGCTTGAGACACTTAAGGATAGTCTTGATTTCTATCCAATGGAGGTCACCTAGATCAGCTTGATATTTGTATACCACACTTAATACATTGCCAACATCTAGCCTAGTATATAACATAGCCTACATGACTGACCCAATTACTGATGTGTATGGAATCCTTTCCATTATATTTACTTCATTATGGGTCTGAGGACACATTTTCTTGGAAATATAAATGCCATGTGATGCTAGAAACAATCCCCTATTATATTGTTCCATTTTGAATCTCTTCAGTATCTTGTCAATGTATGTATTTTGACTTAGGATGAGAAACCTCTTGGATCTATCATGATAGATCTTGATCCCTAGAGTATATACTAACTTTCCAAAGTCTTTCATGAAAATAATTTATTCAACCACTCCTTAATATACTTTAAGACTGGTATTTCATTTCTAATAAGTAATATGTCCTCAACATATACTCTTAAAAAAATGGTTGCACTCCCACTGAACTTTTTGTAGACACAAGGATCACATTCATTCTTTATAAAACCAAATTTTGTTATAGATGATTCAAAATTAATGTTCCATGACCTGGATGATTTTTTAATACATAAATATATTTTTGAAACTTTCATATCTTATTGGAATCATTTGGAGTCAAAAAACCTTCAGGTTGTGTCATGTATACATCTTTAGAAAGGTTCTCATTAAGGAAGTATGTTTTGAAATCTATTTTACAAATCTCATAGTAATGTTAAAAATAAATAGAAAGTATAATTTTTATGGATTTCAGTATTTCAACTATTGAAAAGGTTCTGTCATAGTCAATACCTTGATGTTTTTTACACCCTTTTGAAACCAGTTGCACCTTATAGGTACTAAAGTTTCCTTCCATGTCCAATTTCTTCTTAAATACCCATTTTCAACCAATATGATTTACATGCACTAGAGTATCTACTAAAATAAAAACATTGTTTTGGTACATGGAATCCATTTCAGAATTCATGGATTCTTGACACTTGGAAACATCTATTCCACTTACTAATTCCTTGTAGGTTAAAGGATCGTTATTATAAACTAATAATGAGTCACCATCCTTGGTAACTGGAAAACGATAATTTTTGAGATCTCTAACCTCTCTTTTACTCCTACATAGTACTTGTGTCTCTGTAATATATTCTTCTTCCATAGGACATTGTGGAATCTGATCCTATAACAACTCTTTTATTCCTTAAGCCTCTACTTCATCGATTTTTATCTCATACCACTATCTCTTTTAGAGATCTTATCCCCCTCAAGGAATATAGAATGTCTTCCAACTATTACCTTTTTGTCCAAGGGGTCATATTGGTAATATCCAATTGTTTCCTTGGGTGTACTATAAAGTTTCACTTTTTTCCTTAGGGTTCAAGTTTGTTACCTGAAGAGGACTTAACAAATGCTTTTCTTCTCTACACATGTAAGTTCAATAACATGATTTTTATTCAACTCCAAAATTCGTATGGAATACCATTTATAAATTTATTTGGTAATTGTTTTAGTATGTGTGCATCTTTTTATAATGAATATCCCCAACATGATAATATAAGACTCGCATGACTCATCATTGATCTCATCAAGTCTAATAATGTGTGGTTCCCCCTTTTTCTTACACCATTCCATTGAGGAGTGTAAGGAGGAGTGAAATGGGATAGGATCTAGAACTCAGATAAGTAATCAATGAAGTGTTGATTAAGATATTCTCAACCACTATCTTAGTGGAGTTTCTTAATCATCATACCAATATGGTTCTCAACTTCATTCTTGTATTCATTGATGTTATCAAAAAATATGACTTATACGTCATTAAGTAAATATATCCATATCTACTTAAATTATCAATATAGTTATGATGTATGAGTACCCACCCCTTGATTCAATATTAAATGGTTCACACACATTGGTATGAACTAATTCAAGAAGATAGTTAGCCCATTCACCTTTCCAATAAATGGGGCTTCTGTCATTTTTCCCTGTAAACATGTGTGGCATGAACCAAGTGGTTTTAGTTCAAAATAATCTAAATTTCCATCTTAATGTAAATTTTTAAGTGTTTTTCATTTACATGACCTAGCTTGTGATTCAAAATTTGGGTGTGGTATGATTCATGTGAAGTAACTTTGTCATCGATTGACATTACTTGTTTTATGTAATCAAACACATAAATACCATTATGTAAATGTTCCTTATCATAAAAAATGATATATTTATAAAATAAGAAACATTTATTTCCAAATTTAAAAATGAATCCAACTATTTCAAGTCTGGATATAGAAATAATGTTTTTGGTAACTAAAGGAACGTAATAATAGCTTTGTAAAACCAATATCATTCTGGTCAGAAATGTGAGTTGGTAGTCCTCAATAGCTACAACAACAAGTTTATCTCCATTGGCTATTCTTAGATCTACCTCCCCTCTTTTAATTTTTATAAATATTCTTGGTTATTTTATTTTACTACATATGTGAGCAAAAAAAGCAATATCTAATACCTAATTTGTAGAAATATATAAATTTCACTCGATAACAAATACACTTAAAGCTTCCCCTTGATTCTTTATTTAGGTGGAGTTTTTCTTCTAATGGCCCTTCTTACCACATCTGAAATAGACGAAATCTTTTTTCATTGCTTTCCCTTTGATCTTCTAATTCTTGGTAGGGCTTGAATAAGATTTGGGCTTAAATCTCTTTGATTTCCATTTCTGTTTGTTCACCTTAATGGAAAAAGGAATTTCTCACTTCATATATTTATCTACTTGGTGAAAGGGGATAAGAAGATCTGGTAGAGACTTCCCAATGTTTTTATATTAAAATTCACAACCAAAATAGAGAAGAATTGAGGGATTGATTCAAAAATGAGTTTGGTTCCCAGTTCTTTAGGGATTTTAAACCCTAGAACCTCTAGGCACTCCATGTATCCAATGATATTGACTACGTGAGGCCCGGCTAGGGAACTCTCTCTATGCTTACTCTAAAATAGAGCCTTGAAAATATTAAATTGTTCTTGTATATATCTTTCTTTGTAAATACCATGGAGGTGCTCAATCATGCTATATGTATCCATGTTTTCATGATACTTCATGAGTTTACTAGACATATATGAAAGCATCAAACATTGAACATTGACCGTATATTTCATGTGTTTTTCATAGACTAGGAACTCTTCATCACTCACCACTTGAGCAAGTGGATCAGACAATGAGTATTCTAGCCCGTAATATTTCTATTCATGGCGTAGAATAACCTAAAGTAATCTAAACCACTCTTATAAGTTTCTACTAGTGATGATATTGTATTTATAAAATACTGATGTAGGTATAGTGTGGATGACGAGCTTGTCATTTTATTCTATAATTAAAAGAGAATATTTTTAGTATTTTTCTTAATTAATTTTTTTGATAAATAATAAAATAATTGATTTTATTAAATCTCTCACTATTTTATCATGTCCCAATAACCCTCACCATTGAACTTGTAATTTATTTATTCTAAGACATTCTAGTGGAAAGGATTCATATTCCCCTTTATATAACCCCAAAATGGATGGTAATGTTATTTTAAATGTATTTAGGTAGGAAAGTCTTTTCCAACTATAGGCTTACAGCTCCTTGATTCATTAAGTGGACTCCCTAATCCATACATCCTATCTTGAATTTTCTCAACACTTACCTACAAATTACCCCAAGTCTAGAAAGGGATACTCTTCTTGATGTAAAATTGTTAAATCAACCTAAAGCCTTTATAAGAAATCCCCATATAAAGGTTAGTGTCTCAATAAGGATTGGTCAAACACATAGTTCTATTGAGTTTTTTTCCTAATCAAGTAATGAAAGGATTAGTCTGCCTTAATATT
Source organism: Viscum album (assembly GCA_963277665.1). Lineage (NCBI taxonomy): Eukaryota > Viridiplantae > Streptophyta > Magnoliopsida > Santalales > Viscaceae > Viscum > Viscum album. The sequence goes on along the minus strand of OY728160.1, from coordinate 847,435,542 downwards.
AGATTGCGGGATTTTATTTTGTTGTGCATAAATTTATATATTATTTTATATGTTACATGTCTTTCTAATATTTAAGTGGATGTTTACTTAATTAATTAACCGTGTCTGGATAAATTATTTATGCATAATCAATTTTATTTAAATTCTGTCTTTTCATATTAATTCATTTATGTGATCACAGTCTTTCATTGATAAATATAATATTAGTGAATTATTGAAAAAATAATTAATTAAATAAATAACCAGATCATGAGCCTATCTAATGGTTTATTTAATCATCAAACATTAAATCAACCTATGTCCTAGGGGGAAAACCCCTTATGTCAAACTTGGATGAGCTACAACATTCCACAAGTCCACCAATGTATCACCAAGTTGGAATCATTATGGTTATGTCTTGGACTCTCTCCACGCTCCTTGGGATACTCCATTAATTAAAAATATTTATTACTCACACACATGTGAGGGGAACCAAAGGATTGGTTAAATGGAATTTCATAAATATCCTTTTACATGAAGGTCCTATATAAAAATGGATGGAGGGATGACTCGTAGGCCAGCTTTTAATTTAATATTAAATAATTGAAAACCCATGCAATAAATTTAATTAAATAAATTCCAACACATACATAGGTCTTGTTCAAGATCATGATCGGTCATACATGCAATGAATATGAAAAAACTAATAGGTCATGATTCATTTCTTTATTAATTCTTTATTATTAAGATGAATGAACTTTTATTAATTAATTAATAAATTAAGTAATTCGTTTCATCTTAACCATCATCCAAACTTAATTTGAGATACACATCAATTTGGAATTCATGTAAAATAAACGGTAGAGTAATTAATGACATATTTATTATATTAAATTAATTGATAATTTAAAATTCATTAAAACCATTACTAAATTTTCAAACACATAATGGTGTACCAATAAATAAAATAAGGTTTTAATGTTGCAATTTTTCAAATTGAATTTAATTTTAATTTTTTCCATTAATGGGAGACTACATGGTGTGTACATACATTACATGCCATGTAACTTAGTTTTTGTATATTTGAGTCAGACGCCTGGGGCTTTGGCATGTTAACTCGTCCAGACTACACAGTGTTTACATGCCAACTCACACCCTATATCTTCAGACCTCATACTAGGTTGTCCCGGTCAACATGCGGTGTTTAATAAAATCACCATTTGTTTTTAATTTTTCAGCACATCTAGATATAATGAACATGGGTATGTGACATTTTATTCATCCACACACTGTGTAACCTAGATTTATTGGCCAAATATTTGGCACTTCCCAATAACATCTTCAATCGTTCATTATTTGTTCTTAAATTTCAAAGAAAATAAAACATTGAACTAACATGATTAATATGTCGATAACTTGTTAATTAAAATCAGATTAAAGAAAAAATAACATAAAATGAAAATATAACCATGATTTTTCATAGATCTAAAATCAAATAAATAATTATAAATTTAAACGTGACCGCTCATATACCACTTATTGGTTCCTAATGCAGTGGAAGCGTTGCGTTGGAGGATGATATATTAAAATTTCTTTTAATAATAGTTGCCTGAAACCAAGAGCGAGGATCTTTTACATCAAATTTATAATTAATTAATTTAATATCTAAAGAAATAAATACATAGGATTAGGAACTTTCTTCGTTGATGATTATTGATCGTATGAAAAGGACCTTATAAATTTCCTTTATTGTGCTTGGGAGGATCCAAGTGTATAATCCCTCTAGTGGTGATCCACACATCCTCTAATGGTCTCCAAGAATCTCCACTCATTATCTAGGTTATATCATAGTGAATCGAATGTCTTGGGTTATTCTTCATCGCTCGTTCTTCAGTATTGAAGAATTTTTCTATTGGGTTTCTCATTCTTGAGTTGGAGAGAGGAGGAGTTAAGAGAGAATTTGTTCTGCACAACAATTCTCTATTCTCAATCACGGAATTGGTTTTGAATGAATTACATAATATAAATATCCATCTATTTATAATTCTATGATTTTGATTACAAAATTTAATTTCATAACAACAATTAAATATAATTATAACCATTAATGAAATCTTATTCCACAAAATAATATTACTATTATTATTATTTGGTGCACTAACTTGCGTAAAATGGATAAATAATATTTATCAGCTCGTAAATAATTATTTTATCACTGGACATGGTAAAAATCTGTTTTAACTCTTCTTGCATTTATTGAACAACCGAATAAATATTTTATTCTCTTAAATAAATATTTTATTCAAAAACTAGTAAATAAATATTTATTAAATATTCAATAAAATAAATACATATATTTTATTCACAATTCGATGAATAAATATTTATTTAATTTATGAGATCAATATAAATTGAATAAAATTATTCCTCTATCTTGATAATAATATTTATTCCATTAATTAAATTCCAATAAAATTTAATTGAGACCAACTGAAAAACTTAGTTTGTGGCCTTCTAGGATTCTTTCTCATTGGCATTAGGTGGGATTTCTTAAAGTCCAAGATTACTATCTAGTTAAGGGTCAAGGCACCAATGATAAAGAAATTAAAGTAAAAAACAAAGATAACAACATATGAATGTTCACTGTGTAAATATAATCTCTTTTTTACAATATCACATCAAGCATGTTTCATGACGGTGTCATCAACCTATAATATCGATAAAAAATTCTTTCAATATCTAAAATAAACTCGTTGTTACACCATGGAAATGTAATTTAGAGAAAATGTTCTATTTCAATCAAATTGTCGGGCTATAAAATCCCATAAAGTTATAAGGGAAAAATCCTTCCTTGAATTATCCATCAATAACATGTCATTCTTGACACACCTAATGTACCCTACTTCCCACCAACATATGGAATGATGGTTTTCATCAGCAAATCTAAGTGCATGAGTCATGAAATGAAATAATGATAATCTTAAAGTCTAAGAACCATTACACACACTCGTAGATAGGAATATCTGATTACACCAAAACATATGGAATTTCTACTGGCGGTCATGTTCTCATAATATCTCATCTTGAATATTACCAAGTGTGAACTTCATGAGAAGAAGTCTCATCTACTTATGAGTACTCACACCTGGTGGTCTATATACTCTATGTACCATCATACTATATTATCCAACCATAGAACTACATTAATAATATTTTCATAGTACTTCAATGTTCTCATCATAGAGGGGAACTATTATGACCTTATCAACGAAAAAAATACTCTAAGACATTATTATAATAAATTCATGCAGAACAATGAATAATATATAATAAGATGTTTAATTTAATATTTAATACATTAAATGTTCTTGTAATAAAAGTAAAAATAGTTGGTTCTAGGATACCAACTCTAACAATTAATACATACCATGAATTTAGAACTTTGATATATTATTATAAACTATGATGACATATAATTTCAATGAAGTTGGGTATGTTGAGGTCATCATGAATGATATGTTATTAATGAATAAGTTAGAGAAGGATTTGTCCCTTCAATATTTATAAAATTTTATATCATTACCCTTTGATTAAAATGAAACTATCACATTTAATTCTATGGACATGGTGTAAATACAAGTTCATTTTAAATATTCAAAGAAAGGCATATCAAGCACATAGGTTGATGGAATGGGTCTATAACCTTCTTGATGAGATATCATGATAAAGTGATTATAAAACACAGTGATCATTCATATGTGGTAATTTTCATTCTGAAATATTTATTATCGAGGTAATTATTTAATTATATGAATATATAATATTTTTTTATCTCTAGTTATTCACACAGTAACAAATAAATATTTATTTATTAAATAATTTATTTCTTTATTTTTGAAAATATTTAATAAATATTTATTCATTAGACTTTGAATAAAATATTTATTTATTTATTTAATGAATAGTATTTTTAAAAATATTTATTAGAAAATTCAATAAATATTGAAGAGGATGAGAATACCAGTTTTCATCGAAGACAAATATTTATTTGTTAGAATGTAAAATAAATATTTATCATTGCTCGAGTTTGAACATGTCATAAGTAAAATATTATTATTATAATTATTTACAAGGAATTAGGTTTTTTGGGGTTTAATTCTTAGTTAAGGGCCTTTGGAAAATTAATTTGAATTAAATATTAAAACTAGGTCTATTTATAGACTATTATTTCAATCAGATAAAATTTATTTATCATGCACTACAATTTCCTATCAATATCTTTCTACTCCTCCCTTCCTCTAAAGACTGAGATGAATAACATCATTTCCTTTAATCCTGAAGGAATGAGAATCGATCAAAGTGAACAATGAAAGATGTTCAATCGGTCATACTAGCACATGAAGTTTCACTGACATTATTCATAGACCTAAGTATCACATTTCGATCAATGCTAAAGGGGTACTACATTAGGTACTCACTAAAAAACAAAAATAAACTGATAGGGTTAAAATGTTCAACGACATCAATAAAGAAAGATATCAAGAATGAGGTAATATTTCTTCTTATATTTTAAATTAATTAGAAAATACTGTGAAAAGATCCTCTCTATTAGTTTTAGAGAAATCATTTTCAATATTATATGGAAACAAAATTGTTGGTTATGGAATTCACATCACTAACATTACAAATGATTTGTTGAATCTCAAAAAATATAATTTTAATATAAGAATAATATGTGTTTCTACTACGTTTAGAATCAACATATTTAAGATATATATAGGATTATAATAAAAATATTAATCACCCAAAAGAGGATTTCCAAAGTCATTTAGTGGGTGATTCATGAAAACTAACTTTTCAAGGAGATAATTACTTTTAATATGAAGAGTAAAATGGAAGTGAAACCATAAAATAGTTTTTTTTAATTTGTTTAAATAATATCATAAAATAAAAATTTAAAATAAACTTTTAAAGTAATTTTATAAAATGGGAAGTGAAATCTTTTTGAAAAAAAATTATTTTAAAAATAGACATTAAAAATAGAAGTAACAACCCTGGTCCCAGTTTCCTGGAGTCAGTGTCACAACTTATTACATTCTCTTAGACACAAGGAATCACATCCTGATGTACTAAATAGTTTAGAAATTTTGATGAACCAAAGTATATAAATGATACCCATTTTACCCAGAAAAGCGTATCCAAAGTTAAAAACCCTGACCATTTAATAGTATAAAAGAAAAGTTCAGGAAACAAGCACCACAGACCCAAAACAACCATTACATATCCTCAAAAATCAAACCCATTACCACCTCCATGATAATAAGGTTCTTCTTCAGTCGCTGATTCCCACTCTGAACTTTCGTAATGATTCAGAAATTTAGCGTACTTCCTTCTCAGATTCAACTGCTCCAGTGAGAGAAACTCAGTAGAAGATTGCATATTCCAGACAGCAAATCAGGTGGACATTGGATTTGGCATATAGGAGTAGTCCTTACTCAGATTTCATCATGATGAATCAATCATACTTTCTTGGGTCACCGAAAACATCTTGTTCTCCCCTAGACAATATCACTATATGATGGTCTGACCATGTCACCATAATTTTCTTTAACACTATTAGAAAGATCCCCCCATTTTCCATGGATACGCATCCCTTGATACTTCACTAACCAGTCCTACTGAAACTAAAAATTCATGTCAATAATATCCATACAATGGGGGTGCTCCACCACATCCTCATCAGCACATATCCCATCTTCCATTACATTAATCACTATAACACACTCTTGAGGCTCATTCTGCATGTTGTCACTGTCATGTAAAGGAAAAGTCTCCTCCACAGTCGCATTCCCTAACCCTTGAAATCGATTCCCCATGGGTATTGAAATCATCACACTTCCATCATCATTAGCCTGACCCCTACACCCGCCAGCAAAGACCTCTAAAACTCCCACAGTTATATTAGCATCACATACAGCAGAATCCAGCTCCTTCACTGCAGGAGACCACCTGTGATCCTTGTCTATAGCCAAAGAAGACCCCTTCCTGCCCTTACTCACAACACCACTACTACTCCCCTTCCTCTAATTTTCCACACCATCATCAATCCAGTTTATATCAATATGAGGAAGGACATCTTGATCCTACAGAGCAGAGGCCTCTGGCTCCTGCTGAATGTATGCAATGACCAGTTCGCCTAAAGGGATTGCCACAATACCACCACCAGCACCCCTGGAAACAAATTCCTTTAGACCATTCCCTTGATTTAGATCCTTTCTGAGCTGATTCAACACAAAATACACCAATTTATTCGAAGGAACTCTTGCATATGTTTCCAAAGTAATTGTATCCCAAGATCCCAGACTAGTTGTCATGCCAGTCTCATCCACAGCAGGACACTTGTTCTCGATCCTCATACTCGGCCCTGGTGGCCTCCTCATGATTTTGGTATGAAATATCAAACCTAAGTGCCCTAATCTCTTCCAGATTGAGCAGTAATCAATCCAGTATTCATAAACAATAGCTTGCTTCCATCTAAATTCCTCACCTATTGAGATCCAAATCCATTCCACCAGAGGTCTCGAGATGTCCACCTCAACACAACACCAAGGACAGATCGGGTGTCTCCAAGAAGATGTATGCACATAAAAACATAAGAAATGACCTAGAAAGTTCCCAAGCATATGAATAAATAATAAAAAAGTAAATTTTCAACATCCATGAAACTCATTCCAAGAAATCATCTTTATAATTGTAGAAAGATAACAAAATAATGGTGAGCTCAAAAGATAAGAAAGGCTTATGTATAGTGGAAGTAATTATGAATCAATAAGGATAAAAAATATGGAAATGTAAATAAACTAACACACATTCCATTTAAATAACTTTAATATTTTAATAGATAATGTAGAATCAATATATAATGGTAAATAACTGAAAACACATGTTATTTAATTAATAAACTGGGAGTGAAATATATCCATAGATAATATTATAGAAAAAATATCATGGATAATAATTAATGGATTATCAATGAAAAAATGATTAATTATTATATTTCATGTCTCAATAATATGAAAACCTCTACTCTCAAGATCAATCCTCCAGAAAGGTTATAACTATAGGTAGAAACCCATTTCATTTAGACAACTGATTTGTCTCATGAGATCTGTTGATGTATAGAAGGGATATATAAAGTTTGGGACCCACCCATCACTGTATGTACAATGACTTCCTCAGATATTAAATAATTATTTAATTCATAAAAATTTTCCTTATCATCAAATACCTGAATTGATTAAAGGATATGGATTTATCAATATTTCCCCAAAAAATCATATAACATTCAAAGTAAACACCATATGTAAAATGATATAAAGTTTAGTAAATAACTATATCCATAAAAAAAAATTATATTTAAAATAAATATATTTTTTAATGAAAAATTTATTATAATAAATTTATTGTTTCAAGAGAAAGTTAACAATCACTAAAGGAAGTGAGATTGTATAATAACTTTTACCACTTTGTAATTTTCAAGAAAACCCCCCTTGGATGAAATAATTCAAATTTAAACTTAAAATTACATGAATAATGAATTATTCATGATATTAATTTTATAAGGGGATGTATATACACTTCATGAAATAATATAGGTGCATAATATAATGTACATCTCAAAGAAGGAAAATTTAGACAAAAATCCCTTACCTTCCATGTCCTTTTGGGTGAACATGCTTTATCATATTCTATAGGGGTTTTAAACATGTTATTAAATTATAAAAATCTATATTAGTATTTATTATATCATATATAGTTCTTTTATAAAATTTTACCACCCATTAATTAATAACCATTATTTATTTTCATTTTTTCAGGTGTTAATTGTCTGTTTGCATATGCGTATTTTTTAATTCGACATCTGGTTACTTCGCATATTATAGAGTTTTATCATCTAAATAATAATAATCATTTAATAATTATAATATTTACATATTAATTATACTTTAAAACCCAATCACTAATGACAGTTACAAAAAATGAAGTAAGTTGCGATCATTGTGACAGTAGGTTGTACGTACACATGAGTAACATTTCCATTTTTTCACCGATCATTATGGAAAAAAGGTAAGAAATATTTTACATTTCCATAATGATCATAATATTATTAAGATCAAATTCTATTTTTATATATATCATCTATGTAATTTGGTGATGCAAATAGAGACACATCAGTTCATAAAGGAGGTAGTCCACACATACACGAACGATGTTATCATCTTTACGTGAGTGAGAATGAATGTAATAAAATGATATATATTATCTTTAAAAAATGAAAAATATATCATTTATATAATAATTATGTAATTTATATCAAATATAATCATTAAATTTATCTTTATCACCTTCCATGTGAAGCATTATTGAAAGACACACTAGTGCAGAAAATGTTATTTACGTCGGTTATTTTTCATTTTTTATGTCGGTTTTTAGCCGACGTTAATACAGACGATGTTATAAATAACATTTTTTATGTTGGTTATTTAAAATCGACATAAAAAGCATAACATCGTGGTGTTTATCAAATCGGTTAATTAATATCCAACGTGAAAAAACCTGGGGGGTTATCACGTCGGTTATATAATAACTGACGTCATAAACACAAGCAGGGGAGTTTATCACATCGGTTATTAAATAACCGAAGTGAGAAACCCCTAGGAAATGGTTTATCACGTCGGTTATATAATAACTGACGTTCTAAACCAGTCCGGGGGGTTTGTCACATCGGTTATTAAATAACCGACGTGATAAACCATTCCCTAGACCTTTTATTACATCGGTTATTAAATAATCGACATGATAAATCATGTCACAAGTGTTTATCACATCATTTATTAGAAAAACCGACGTGATAAACCCTTCCCGATTTCTTTATCACGACGATTATAAAATAACCGACGTGGAAGTCAATTTTTTTTAAAAAAAATCGAATGCAGTCCTCTGCTCTCCCCCAGAAACAACCAGAAACCAAATCAAGAATTCGTACCCCAAAAAACAGAAGGAGATCTAAACAAGAACTACAGTAAATTTAATAATTTAAATTGATAACATATAAAACTTACCCCACTTGACATCCCTCACCCTCATGTATACCTCCTAGACAGCCCCAAACATCCCGAGACAACCCCCCACCCTCATGTATACCCCCCCCCCACCCTCCTGAGCAGCACCCCCTCACCCCACTTGACATCCCCCACCCCATTGGAGCCCCCACCACACCCCTGGATTGCCCCCGACCCCCTATACATCCCCAAACACCCCGAGACAACCCCCCCCCCCCCACCCCACCCTCCTAAACAACACCCCACTTGATAACATATAAAACTTACCCCACTTGACATCCCCCACCCTCATGTGTACCCCCTGGACATCCCCAAACACCCCGGGACAACCCCCTCACCCTCATGTATGCCCCCCCACACCCTGGATAGCCCTCCCCCACCCCATTGGAGCCCCCACCACACCCCTGGACTGCCCCCCGACCCCCTGGACAGCCCCAAACACCCCTGGACAACCCCCCCCCCCCCCACCCTCCTGAACAACACCCCCTCACCCACTTGACAGCCCCCACCCCATTGGAGCCACCACCTCACCCTTGGACCCCCCCCCCCCCCCCCCCCCGACCCCCTAGACATCCCCAAACACCCCGAGACAACCCCCCACCCTCCTGAACAGCACGCCCTCACCCAACTTGACAGCCCCCACCACACCCCTGGACTGCCCCCCGACCCCCTGGACTGCTCCAAACACCCCGGGACAACCCCCCACCCTCATGTATACCCCCCCCCCCACACACACACCCTAGAAAGCCCTACCCCACCCCATTGGAGCCCGCACCACACCCCTGGACTACCCCCCGAACCCCTGGACAGCCCCAAACACCCCTGGACAACCCCCCCCCCCCCACCTTCATGTATACCCCTCCCCCCCACCCCCTGGACAAAACTTCCACACCCCTAGACAGCCCTCCCACACCCCTGGACACCCCCCAACCCCACTGAACACCCCCCACACCCTTGGAACCCCTCCCCCCCAGACGATAATCCATACTAGAAAAACCATCATTGGTAGACCAAAACAAGAAGTTGATCAAAATTAAACAATCACATATATAAAATTCAAAACTTACACTATGAACTTTTAAAAAAAAACTAAATCCAACCTAAACGACTACCAAATACACAATTACAATGACAATATTCAAAATTACATTTTACATTACAAATAACTAAAATTCAATCAAACCTGTAAAATAATTTGACCACTCCACTTGTAAGTGTTTGATGTCTTCAGCAGTATAGGGTTGATGGTCATCAAAAAGCTACAAATGAAAAGTATAGTAGTTAACGTGTATAATGAATAAATCAAATTGAAATATTATGGCAATGTTTAAGAGGAAATCTTACCAGGTCAAAATTCACAACTTTCCCAGTTGTTATTATTTCATACATAAATCTTAACATATAATATCCACATTAGATGACACCTTATTATTCATGAAAATTATGTTTTAAGGAGTGTAAATTCAATATATTATTTTTATGTAATAAATCAAAAAGTACAAATTATAAATGGATATTTACCTTCGCATTTACATATTTGATCTTTGCACTCATTTTCTTTATGTTTTTTCGAAAGTAGGCCCATGCCCTGTTAGAAAATAATACGAATGGGGTAAATTTAAAATTCATTATAATATATAAAACTATTGAGAAATTGAAAATTACTTTTCCAATATATTCTTAAAAATTTCCCAGACATCATCATGGACAGAGCATATCCAATAAAGTGCTTTCTCCCTTGGGAAAAAACCCCTAACATCTAATGATCACTGATAAAAGAGAAATTTAATGTTATTCGTTTTTTATGTTAAAATATAATTAACTCTTTGAGAGAGATGTGTTTCAAACCTCTCACAAAAAGGCATCATCCAACATTGTGTGACTATATTCTTTTCAAATCTTTCAGCAATATAAAGCATTCTTTGTTCCTCATCCAATGCACATGCTCCAGGGGAAATCAATTGCGGGTCCATGAATCTATATACATTTTTCAGCTCATTCTTCTCACAAATTTTATAAAGATACCTAATATAAAATAGACATAAGTATACATTTTTAATAAATATAACGTAGGTAAAAGGTGTTAAGACTTACATGAAAAAAATTTGCACCACATTGATGCCCAACTTATCTCTAGTAACAAACTCCATGATATCAAGTTTTCATAATCCTCACACTTATTTCACGTCCACAAACATGAGCATCCATTGGAAACTCATAATGACCGGCCAACAACTTTGAATATCTTGACAATCTGTCAAGACTACTAGAATCTGTATCTGATGTCATAGTCATTTGTCTTTTTTGTTGTCTATACAGTATTTCTTTACCTTTGAAGTATTCCGGTAAAAATAAATTGAAAAATATATTAGTTTTCAAATGATAAAACAACTTTAATAAAAAATAAAAAAATAAAAGATATAACATTCATACCTCTATGGTAATTAGTCGAAGAATTATGGATGGCCAAATTAAAAAATGGCTGATACTATGTCCAATTGTCGCCACCTCATCTGTATGTAATGGTACCCAAGCTGATCTATCTATAATATCCTGTACCGTGACCCTCTAATTATCTACCTCTAATTGTTGATGATGAATTGTATCTCCTATACAATATACCAACCCATATGCTACTATATTATGTTGAGGATCATCAACATATAACTCGCAATAAGTAGGAAGGTGCGGCGGAGGAGTAGGATAAAAAATGGTGTCTGCAAGCTGAGGTGGGGGAGTGGCAGCTACCGGTGGAGGTGGAGGATAAATAATGGGGTCTGCAGGGGGAGGTGGAGTATTGGGAGCTTCAGTCTGAAATTGTCTTTGCATATCTGCAAACATAGACTGCACTGATGCTCTAATCTTGTCCTCCATCGTCGCATTAATATTATGAACTTTAGCCTCCAAGGATTCTATTTTTTTTATAAACCCCCTCAATGTTAGAAGTTGAAGAACGTGGAAACACTTTTATTACTGATACACCTACCGGATATCCTCTTACATGACCAGGATGTTCGGGCTTTCCCAATTCTACAGATAAAATATCTTCCCTCCCAGTAGCTGTAAATGTCCCCTGTAAACTATGCTCCTCAAGAGAGTCCTGTATTAATTAATTGAACATTTCTGTAATGATTGAAACTATATGAAGAAAATAGTTAACTTAAATAAATAAAATAGATATGTTACAATCCTCTCAGCTACGATTCTCGATTCTTCTAAAAGATATTGCCCTTTTTTTCCCTTCCAATCTCTCTTCTATTTTTCTTGTCTAGATGGAGGGGATGGAGGGGCCACCTCTCCAGAGCTTGAAGACTCAACTCTTAGTTGTTTAAATTTTTCCCCCATCATTTGTTCTTCCAAAAATTCATACCCTCCCTGAGATAAACTATGAGGGTATACAGTTTTAGATTTGATCTCCTAATGAGCTTTCATTGTTTTCTGTAAATTAAGAATAATAAATCATTAATAAGATCATTTACATAATAAAGATTATAAAATTTTACATTTCCCTTACCAAAAATGACTCTTTTATTTTACTTTCAAAAACATTTCTCCATGTGTCTTCATCTATAAAAGGATATATACGACATGGATTTTCATGAATCCTATGACCATAAATGAAATCAGATGAGAGGGTTGATTTTAAATCCCTCTATCTCCTGTAAGCCAATGATAAGCATTTCTTCCTGACTCCTCCAGTGTCAGGAATATCAAATTTCATCTGATAAAGAAGAGGTTAAACATATTATATATACTAGAAACGTTTAAACAATAGTCAAACAATAGAAAAAGATATTACCAAAATCATCTCCCACAACTGAGAGATTATCGCTTTATCCACATTTCTCCAATCATCATACAGAATGCTTACTTTTCTCTTAGCCTGAGTTGCTACAAAACTCCTAAAATCTTTTGCATTTGGACCTCTAGGAATATCATCATCATCAAACTCAATGAGTATCCTCTGATCCTGCGTACGGTCAAGTGCTAATTTTGGTAAATGTGTGCACCCACGTTTACCAACCTTTGAACTCTTTGTCGTAATAGGATCATGTGAATGTTCCTCTGCAGAGGTATGACCAATATACTCATCTCCAGAATCATGTGGTTGATCAATAGAATGATCTGTCATTATCCTTCAAATCAAAAAAACAAATGTTAGTTCACAAATATACAAATTCAAATATTTTAATACTACTGTAATCAAAAAATAGAAAAGTGTACTAAGTTACGTAATAGTAAACATTTGTAATATGGTAATCATGTTAAACAATAGTAAAGATAGTCAAGATGGTCAAGATGGTAAACATGGTAAACATGTTAAACATGGTAAACATGGTAAACCTGGTAAACATGGTAAAGTAATTGTCACTGAAAGAAATAATAGATATATAATTCATGTAATGGTAAACATGATAAAGTAAACTAAACAAACTTAAAACAAAAAAAAACAAAAACTTATACTTATTTTGTTTTAATAAATGTTTTATTAAATAAAAAACTTACAATATCAAATATTTTATGAAAAAAATAAATGTAAACAAGAAATAAACATATGTTACCTGTAATTTTAGGAATGTAAAAATGGATTGTTTTCCCAAATTCCTTCATCGTGATCGTTCCTTATGGCACAAACCATGTCTTCAACATGCTCATCATTATGTTCTGTTAATCGATCCATGGAAGTAGGGATCTCACCTAAATAAACATCTTAATCAAGTTCATCCTCACCAACATATTGTTTTTCCCTTGTAAAACATTAGCCCACTGCATATCTGATTGATCTACTACATAGAAAATTTGTTTTCCATGTGTTTCCATTATAAAAGAATCAATTGTGTCTTCCAATCTATTCAGATTAACAAGTATCATTCAAAATTCATCGTGTCTGACACTATTTTTACCGATAAACCATTTAAAGTTAAAAACAGGAACTTTAATTTTAAAGTAATCAACTTCCCATATGTCTTCAATCACTCCATAATATGCACTTGATGTAGAAATTCGGTTTTTGTCCTTAGCACTTGAAAAATGCATTGCTTCTGCAAACACCAATACACCACTATTCTGAACTACACTTCTGTTGTCCTAAGATTTCATATGAAATGTATAGCCATTAATGTCATAACCGGACCATGTTATCACATTTAAACATGGACCACCCACTATCCATTTTAATGTCTCTGATACATCTGATCTACCAAGCAAGGTCTTTTTAATCCATGACAAAAAAGTTTTGTTGTGCTCCTTCAAAATCTACATTTCTTTCTTCTTTGTATGACATTGTTTCAACTCATTAATATGCAATGTGATATATGGTTGAGCATCATCTATATTATTCAAGATGTATGATTCTAACTTCTTCATCTGTTCAGCTGACAATGATTTGAATTTTTAGCCATGAATCCCCTTTCCCTCATTATTAACTCATTCATGGTGAGATGGAGGCAAAGCTATGTGTTGCACCACAGCCAAGTAGCTCGTAAAAAAATATGCTACCTCCTCAAAAATATACTTTTCAATAATGGAGGCTTCAGGTCGATATGGATTTTTAACATACCCCTTTAATATTTTCATATACCTTTCAAAATGATACATCCAAAGAAGATATAAAGGTCCACAAAGCTTTATTTCTCGAACCAGATGAATCATTAAATGCACCATTATATCAAAAAAAGTTGGAGGAAAATACATTTCCAATTGACCAAGTATAAAAATTGCATCCTTTTCCAAAATGTTCAAAGCATTCACATCAATCGCCTTGTTACAAATTGAATTGAAAAAATAACACAACTTCATTATAGTCTTTCTGACATGAATGGGAAATATTCCACGCAATGCAACTGGTAGAATTTGTTGCATCATTATGTGACAATCATGTGATTTCATAACTATCAACTTCAAGTTATTCAATGAGACAAAAAATTTTACATTTGAATAATAACCTTGAGGCACTTTGATATCATGAAGACACTGAAAAAAGATAATTTTCGCCCTATTTGATAATGTATGACAAGCCAGGGGAAGAAATGTTCGTCTTCCTTTAGGAGTGGGAGCTAACTCCAAACGTATTCCCATTGATAGTAAGTCTAATTTTGCATTCAACCCATATTTTGTCTTTCCTTTAATATCTAACAATGTTCCAATCAAAAAATCAAAGATATTCTTATCCACGTGTATGACATCAATATTATTTTTAACTTCATGATACCTCTAATATGGTAGCTCAAAAAATATTGACCTTTTCTTCCAAATATGTCTATCATTACCAGATTTCTGTGTCTTTCCCAATGTCACATCAAGGTTTTTCACCCTCTCAAAATATAGATCAGGGGATAAAGGTTTTGGAGCAGTATCAAATTATTATGATACATTGAATGCCTTTTTTAGTCTTCTATAAGGGTGATCCATAGGCAAAAACTTTTGATGAACCATGTACACTGTTTTCCTCCCATGATGTAATTGACAATATGACATCTGTTGTTTGCAAATTGGACATGCTTTATTCCCTTTAACACTGTATCCAGACAAATTTCCATATGCTGGGAAGTCATTTATAGTGAACAGAAGCACTGCATGCAGTTGAAAATATTCCATTTTATAAGAATCATACACCCTAATACCATCAGCCCATAACAGTTTCAAATCATCAATCAACGGTGAAAAGTAAACATCAATATCATTTTCGGGTTTCTTTAGACCAGAGATCATTATACTCAACATGACATATTTGCACTTCATACAAAATTCAGGAGAGAGGTCTTAAATTACCATTAAAACAGGCCATGAACTATGTGTGCTACTGAGGGTTCGGTATGGATTCATTCCATCTGTGCACAACCCTGGTCTGAGATTTCTAATTTCATTTCCAAATGTAGAATATTGCGCATAAATTTTCTTCCATTGTGGACAATCAGTTGGATGACGTATTTTTACATCACATACCCACTCATCAGCATGCCATCTTAACCTTTTTGCATCATGTGAATAAGCAAATAAACGTTTGAAACGATAAATTATAGGAAGATACCAAAATACCTTTGAAGGGAGCTTTGTAATCTCTACATCAGCCTGTGATTTTTCTTTCACCTTATACCGTGATGTCCCACATTTAGGACACTATTATAGAAATTCATATTCCTTCCTATATATAATGTAGTCATTCGGACAGGCATACACTTTCTTTTATCCCAATCCCATCGGGCATGATATTTTCTTGGCCTTGTAATGTGAATCTGGAAGATCGTTATCTTTTGGAAGAATGTCTTTCATCAATTGTAGCAGCTCTGTAAAACTTATGTCACTCCATCCATGTTTCTCCTTCAGGATAATCAATATTAACACCGCCGAAAAAATCGTAAAACTTGTACAACCAGGATATAATGGTTTTTCAGCATCACCATATAGACGCGCAACTGTCGGTTCTATCTCAATTTGTTCTGCTACAATATCGTGAATCATTTCGTCAATTCCATCGGAGTTACCATCTTGTGAATCATCATCATCAGTGACATTCCATCCAGTTTCACCATGCCAAATCCAAGGGCTATAACTCCGATTAAAACCATGACAAATCAGATGATCTTTTATCTCTCTACTTTTCAACTTCTTCATATTCAAACATTTCAGGCATGGACAGAAAAAAAATGTCACTGCATGGAACATTTCATTTAGAAAATTCCAAAAAGGCATCAACACCTTCCTCATATTCATTTCTCATTCGATGTGTCTTAATCCAACATCGACTCATTATTACCTATAATAAATATTAAAAAAATATATATTTTTAAGATAAGAAAAATATATGTTTATATAAAAAAATCATAATTTGAATGTAAAAAAATTTTGAAATATAAAAAAAATCTATGCATATTTAAAAAAATATTCATGAATATTATTTTTAAAACAAAATATAGTTAGATATAACAGTTTTAAATTCCATTGAATCAAAGAAAACCATGGGGCCTACAGTGGTTGATAGAAAATTGGAGAAAATGAAGTAAACCTGAGAATCAAATCATATTTAAAATAAAAATTCAGATGAATAAAATCACAATGTAAAGACAATCATCACAACACAATCATTATGTCATAATCTCATAAACAACAATGTAGTATTCAATCCCTCTGGACACCCCCCAACCCTCTAGACAGCCCCCCCCCCCCGAACAACCCCCAAAACTCTTTGGACAGGCCCCCACCCCCGTGGACAGCCACCCACACCCACCCACCCCCTTGGACACCCCCCCCCCTAGACACCCCCAACCCTCTGGATATCCCCCCACCCCCTGGACATACCCCCACCCCTATAGAAAGCACCCCACCCCTCCTGAACACCACCCCCACCCCTACCCCCTTGGACACCCCCTGGACACCCCCAACCCTATGGACACCCCCCCCCCCCCGGACTACCCCCAAAACCCTCTGGACAGGCCCCCACCCCCTTGGACAGCCCTCACACCCACCCACCCCCTTGGGCACCCCCCTGGAAACCCCCCTACCCTATGGATAGCCCCCCCCCCCCCACCACCTAGACAGCCCCCACCCCTCTAGACAGCACCCCCACCCCTCCTGGACACCACCCCCACCCCCGACCCCCATGGACACCCACTAGACACCCCCAACCCTCTGGACAGCCCCCCACCCCCGGAAAACCCCCAAAACCCTCTGGACAGGCCTCCACCCCCTTGGACAGCCCCCACACCGACCCACCCCTTAGACACCCCCCTGGACCCCCCCCCCCCCCCAACCCTCTGGACATCCCCCCCCCCACCCCCTGGACAGCCCCCCACCCCTCTAGACAGCACCCCCCGCCCCTCCTGGACACCACCCCCACCCCCTACCCCCTTAGACACCCCCAACCCTTTGGACAGCCCCCCCCCCCACCCCTTGGACAGCACCCCACCCCTCCAGACAGCACCCCCACCCCTCCTGGACAGCACCCCCACCCTCGACCCCCTTGTACACCCCCTGGACACCCCCAACCCTCTGGACAGCCCCCCCCCCCCCTGGACAACCCCCAAAACCCTCTGGACATGCCTCCACCCCCTTGGACACCCCCTGGACACCCCCCAACCCTCTGGACAGCCCCCCACCCCCAACCCCCCAACCAATGGTTTACATATAAAAACATTCCATGTTGAACAACTAAAAACACATGCATTTAATATATACTTCATCATGAAATATATGAAATTAAATATTATTAAATATGGCTACTTAAATGATTGTATGATAATTAAAAATAACCATTGATATTCAACTAGTAAAATGATCACAAGTTTTCTCGATAACTAATATCATAATGAGGTAATGGATAATTCTAGAAATCTTAAACATATTGTCAAGGCCTTGGCCAAGGCCTCAAAAAATACTAGGGTAAGGCCTCAGCAGAACCCAATTTTATTTGGAATCATGAGACTTAGTGATTCATTGAAGGGACATAGAGGTCAACAGCCATTACATTATATATCTAATAGATTCTCATATAAAATAGGATAAAGATAATCAACAACATAAGAAATATCATTTCAGAATTCATACATTTAATCAATAACCATTCTATGCAGTAATATAGGTGAATGAGATCATTAGATGTCAATGAAAATAAAAATTACCATCAATGTCGGGAATTTGTGAAACAAAAAAAAAACTAAATAGAAGTAGTTGAGGCTTGAATGAATATTGTGAGTCAATCTAATAGATCTGAGGATGATAAATAAGATGATGATGGAAAAAAGAGGTAAGAGGGTTCGAAATCGAAGAATCTTACCCAGTTTAAACAAAAAAATCGCAAAACATAAATATAGACTACTCGGGAAAAAAATGAATGAAAAAAAGTTGTGGGAGGCTTACTTGAGTGTTTCGAGTTAATATAATAGATCTGAGGAGAGTAAATATGATAAACAATGATGGCAAAACGTGTTTAACGCAATGAGATCGACGAGTCGATTAGGGTTTACCGCGCACGAGAGACGAGTCGCTGGACTGTCGATCAAAAAATCGTAAATGACAATCCACGGGGCTTGTAAATTTTTTAAATGTTTTATAACATCGGTTATTTAATAACCAACGTTATAAACTATTTTTTTACATTTATAACATCGATTATTATAATAACCTACATTATAAATGTATCAGATACAGACTTTTTTACGTCGGTTATTTTATAACCCACGTAAAAAAATCCATGTGTAGGTTTTTTATGTCGGTTATAAAATAACCGATGTAAAAAATACATCAGAAATCACAGTTTTTTACATCGGTTATTTTATAACCGATGTAAAAAAATCTGCGGGTTGTTTTTTTACATCGGTTAATTTATAACAGACATAAAAAACAAACGTGCATGATTTGTAACGTCAGTTATTAAAATAACCGACATTACAAATTTACTCACTGCATTTTTGACGTCCATTATAAAATAACCGACGTAAAAAACCATGTTTCACAGATTATCACGTCAATTATATATAACCAAAGTAAAAAATTGTGATGTAAATAATGTTTTCTGCACTAGTGACAAATCACATCACTTCACGATGCGACAGTCCTCCATACACACTAGTGGCGTTATTGTATCTCCTTCAAAATGGGAGGTAAAGATATATATATATGATATAATGACTCCATAGGTATCAATTCGTTATAAATATCATATAAAATCTTTATATACATCATTATACCCCACCTTGAGAGGTGTAAATGGAAAAATGAATGACCTCAATTCATGAGACAGTAGTCCGCAATACACAAAAATGATGATGTCATAACAAATTTGATGGAAGTGAAGACAGTTTTACATAATTACATTATCAAAAAATCTAATTATTTGGAATATACTTATTTTATTATATCATAATGGTATAATATTAATTTAATTAGGTGGGGAAATACGTAAAATAAATATTCTTGTTGGAGAATGTTACCTATTCTTCAGGTGTATTCCTTTGGTTTTCACTAAACCCTTCCTATGTTAGATTGCTACAAAAAATAAGGCTTATAGGATGATTAGAGGTAATTTGGGGGGTTATTTGGATAATTTTTATCTAGAACAAAGTGGTTTTAATGTGTGAATAATAGAGGAGAGGGTGTGGCCTTATATAAGTGGGTTGAGTGGCATACTTGTGGGTTTTTAAAGAGTAAATTCCACCCACATTTATTTCATTTCACGAGGCCCTAATAATTTTCCATTATCAATCTAAGTAGATATTTGTTAACATTTGTCCATAAATTGGGTTTTAGACAATTTTTTGTTCATTATTATGCCTTATATTCTTTTTTTAACAACAAAGTAAACTTGTTTTTCCTTAATCATTGTAATTAATTTTAATAGTTTTCACTAATAATTATTGTCAAAAATTAATTTCACCTTATTAAAAAATTTCAATTATCCTGATTCCAAATTTAAAATCCATTCTTCCAAATTCATTCCATAGAAGTGAAATAAATTAATTTAAAATTAATCTCACAAAAGTGATGGGAGAATTTATTTTTAAAGTGAAAATATTCAAAAGTTTATAAATATTTTATTTCTAAATTCAATATGAAAATGATTCCAATGAACAAAATTGGATTAATATATTTAAAATTTAACTAATTTTACTTTCAAACCAATAAAAAATATAATAAAACATTATAAAATATTTAAATGAAAATGTGTTATTCAATTAAAATTCAGTATTTTTCAATATTCATCAAAAAATGAAACTTTTCAAAAAATAATAAAAATTAACCCTAATTTAATTTTGATATTTCTATTTCAAAAAAGAAGATTATTTTTTCAAATAAATTTTCTAAAAGTGATAAATTTTAATTTTAAATTAAGTTTACTAAATATTATTAAATAGTGTTTTTTTAACCCGATGTTGCATGAATTTCAAGTTATCAACAAAATTAAATTTATTATAAAAGGAAAATGTGGTAATGCCTTGGGGTATTACATTATTCCCTCCTAAAAAATTTTACTCAAGATTTCATTTATATTGCCTTCTAAATAAAATATAGTAGTTCTTCATTATAATATCCTTTGATTATCATGTTGCTTCCTCCATTTTATGATTTCTCCAAATTACCTTTACTAGACGATTCATCCATTTCCTCAATACTTTCAATTTGGTATCAAGAATTTGGATGGGTTCTTCATAGTATGATAGATCAAGTTCCAACTTTATTTAATCAAAGATGAGAACATGCATTGGGTATGTCATGTACTTCCTTAGTAATGATATATAGAACACATCATGTACTTTTGAGAGTTTTAAAGGTAATTCCAAATGATAAGAAAAAAATGAAATTCGTTCAATAATTTCAATGGGTCTTGTGTACCTAGGGATTAGTTTACCTTTATTACTAAACCTAATAATACCCTTCCATAGAGATACTTTTAGGAAAACATGATCACCCACTTGGAATTCCAAATCAATCCTCTCATTATCTGTTTAACTCTTTTTCCTACTTTGAACTGCAATAATGTGATACTAAATATCCATTATATTTGTTGTTGTTTTTTTACTCAATGGCCCAAAGTCCAAAATTTTTATTTAGTTTTAGATAAACCCCATTTTAAGGATAAAGTGGGAAACCTCACAAGACATCAAAGAAGTAGAGACCGATTAACCCATAACAAGACTACGTAGAAATACCCCTCCCCAACATCAATATCATTATGGAAAACCTCCACCAAGGCATAGACGCTCAGCAAGCTATCCCATGCAGAGAATCAGGGGTCTGGTACCGATGGATGTGACATACCCTCTAAATAATACAAATCTAAATATCCATGCATGGTGAAGGCTACCTTCTCTAAACCCTCATCTAGAGTACTTCCTTATAGAATGTCTGGAATAATCCAACAACCAAATTCATCCATCAAAAAGCTAAGGAACCGATCAAAATGCAGCTCCACCGTCTGATGATTCTCTTCCTAACATTAAACAAATAAAATAAAGAACAAACAAAAATCCACCTTCATCATCCATAAATTGAAGCCAACACTTCGCTTGATCCTTAGGGAAAACCTTGAAACATCTATTGTCATAAAAATAACACAATCTGCTTGGATCCAAAGCTGGTGGTGATACTTCACAAAACACATGTGGGTTAACCCATTGTGACCAGAATACTATGAGGGTGGTCACAAAGAGGAGTATAATCACCCAAAACCAAGCACAAAATCAAATATTAGAATCTATCACCACCAATGTAGAGTGATGCTGGAAAAAGCTTCCCCATAAATGAACTGATCCAAAACTCATCACCACAATTTCTCATGGAGACCATAGATCCACCCAAATCACACAAGAAAAACATGCAACTTCAACCCCATACTATAGTAGGCCAGATCTTGACCACAGACTCACCGCTCCACCATGAAAAGTTGATCCCACTGAAGATCGTAAGCCTTCAATGCCGTAGAAGCCCGTTGTTGGCTACAACCCATGACACCGCCAGAGAACCCAAGAACCCTCTAAACCAAGGGACCATAACATTTGACGACATTGAAATCTATATCTTGAACCATGATGTCACCATAATAAGATAAGCATGCCGAAAAATCACCAAGAACCAAGGAATAGAGTCACAACTGA
This sequence comes from Viscum album, assembly GCA_963277665.1. Lineage (NCBI taxonomy): Eukaryota > Viridiplantae > Streptophyta > Magnoliopsida > Santalales > Viscaceae > Viscum > Viscum album. The sequence goes on along the minus strand of OY728160.1, from coordinate 847,412,852 downwards.
CCAAGGAGGAGAGCCAAAACAAGTGGAGCATGAAACTGTTGTATCCCCTTCCTTAGTATTCCTATATCTAGCTTTACTAGATCTATGAACATAATATCCCTCTCAATCCTCATTTGGGTTAAAAATTCATGATCTTTTATAGTCAATTCATATTCTACCTTATTTTATCTTATCATGTGGTAGTGTATTAAGAAATAATAATTATTGAGTAGCATGACCCATTTCCTTCATTTCATATTCATATATTTTTGTGAAAATATGTATTTTTAGATTTTATGATCCATGTATATCTCACCTCTTTCACCATAGAGATAATTTCTCTATATATTCAAATTGAATAATATATCTACCTAATCAAGATCATGGGTTGGATAGTTCTGATGTTTAATCTTCAATTTCCATTTTGTATATGCAATAACTTTATCAGTTTTCATTAGGACACAACCAAGTCCCTTATTTGATTCATCACTATATATCACAATCCCATCACTTCCATATGGTAGATTCAAAATCAGAGTATTGACCAATCTCACCTTTAGTTCATCATAAAATTCTTCATATTTATTTTTCCAAAAAAACATAACATTTTTACATGTAATCTTAGTTAACAGGTTAGCTAATAAAAAAATCGTAACAAATATTTGATAGTAACATGACAAACTAATGAAACTATATAATTCAATTATGTTTGTCGGTTTAGGCCAATCTATGACTACCTTTTTCTTTGCATGATCAACATAGATTCCATATTTTGGAGATAATGTGGCCAAGAAAAGAAGATTCTTAAAGCCAAAAATTTCAATTACTAAATTTACCATATAACTCTTACCTTTTATGAGTCTTAAGAATGATATGAAAGTGATTCTCATGTTTCTAATAGATTTTAAAATACACTAGAATATCATCAATGAATACCACAACAAAATCATCAAGATATTGCTTGAATACACTATTCATTAGATCTATAAAAAGAGGGTGAATTATTCTATCCAAATAGAATAACTATAAAATCATAATTTCCATGCCTCATCCAAGAATCTTTATTTGGAATTTCTTCCTTATTTACTCAAAGATTTTGATACCCAGAATACAGGTCAATATTTTAAAAATATTTCACTTTATGAAGTTGATCAAATAATTCATCAATATGAGGCAGAGGATACTTATTCTTTATCATAATAGCATTGATTTTCCGATAATAAATTTATAGCCTCATAGATCCATAATTTTTTAATGAATAGAATAGGGGATCCCCATTGTGAAAAACGAGGTAGAATAAATCTCTTATCACCCAACTCCTCTAGTTGTTCCTTATGCTCCAATAATTCCATAGTGGCCCTTCTATATGGATTCTTTAATAGTAGACTTGCATTACGGAATAAATCAATGGAAAACTCAACTTCACAATTTGTGTTATGTCCAAGTAATTCCTCAGGAAATACATCAATGTATTCTAATTCCATAGTTATATCCTCAAATTGAATATTACCATCTTTATCCCTATATTTTTTGTCCTATTTTTCCTCAAGAATCTTATTTAGTAGAGATACTAGGGGTGGATCTAGACATAACTCAAATGATGAAGTCTCTATTCTAAATATTATGATCTCTAAATATTCTTTAAAAACTATAATTTTATTCTTCTTACAATAATTGTTTGCAAAATATTTTGAAATCCAGTCTATACCAATTATTATATCAAATTTAAAAAAAGGTATGATAATAATGTCAGAAAATAAATCATGTTTATGTGTTATAATGGGGACTTCCTGACACATTTTTGTTGAATGATACTTCCCCTAATATTTTTCATTGAATACTCCCCTATTAAATTAAATTGGAAAGGTATAATTTGATTAGAAAAATAGGTATATATAAAATAGTGAGAGGATCAAAAATCAAATAGAGAATTTTCTAAATTTGAAGATAGGATTAATGTACCATCCACCATATCATTGGGTATTTCTAGCTCAACTATAGTGATTTCATAATCTTTTCCAAATCCCTTAGACCTCTTCTATGGTATATTCCCTTAACACTTTGTGAATTTTTTTGCATGGTGCCCCATCTCCCTATAGTTGAAACACTGAACAAGAGTGTTTTACTTCTTCCATTTTCATTATCTTGCCTGGTGTCCTTTCTCTCCAGACATATAAAATACTCCCAATCCCTTCAAACATTACCTAGCATGCTTCTTTCCATAGTTTTTAAAATGTGGGAAACGTTGTGTTTTCTTATTCTTCTTTGACACATTCCCTTTTTCATGGTTCTCATATGGCCTCTTATTCTCTTTTTTCCATTGAATATGTAATATTTATATTATTCCTTCATCATTTTGATGGCACTTAGAAATATTTCATCATATGAAAAAAAATGTTTTCCAGACTAGTTCCCTGCGGAGAATTATATTAATCCCTTAAAAAAAGTGATCAATCACACCATATTATTGCATATGTAATCCTTCAATACCTATAAAACCTTACAAAGGTAGCTTTATAATCCATGAAACTTTATTCTTCCTTTTTCTATAAGATAAGGAACTTTCTCTTCATCTAAAATTATTGATCGTGAGAGAAATATTTTTGAAGAATGTCTCCTTAAAATATTTCCATCCAATAAGTTTTATTTTTTTCCCTCCCTAGTATTCTGGATTAAAGTCCACCATTGATCAAAATTACATTTGAGACAATACACTGAAAGAATAACCTTTTCCTTTTCACCACATCCCAAGCCCATAAATATATTTTCCAAAGACTTAATTAACTTCCCTTATATAATTGAATTATTATTCACACTAAACAATGGGGTAATCTATCATATAATGAAATCCATAATATGATAATATTATTGTGGAATAAGTTTCTCCATCTAGGAAAGGTTTATTGTCATAACCTAAATAATATTTTTTAATATAAACATAATTTTCTTCATTCCAATACCAACTGTATTGGTTCTCTCAGTAGGTAAATTTATACATTTTCCATGATTATTGATATGATTCGTCCTTCCAGGCACCATTTGTAAACAATGGAATATACTATATTATCTCCTAAAATTATGAATCTTAAATAATAATTTATAATTACAAATTTGGTTTAATTATTAACATATATTAAAATTTTATTCATTTTTTTTCTTAAAATCATAAGTTTTGGTTTCTTTTGGGATATCATTACTTTCAAATACTTCAAAATGGTTTGTAAAGAAAATGTGAATTATATTAATCATATCCACCACGAGTGTCAAACTAAGTGTGTATTAAGGCCTATTTTTAGGTACTAAGTAACACTCGAGTCAAGCCTGACATGCCTTTTTTGGATTTATTACCCCTAGGTACCTTTGTGTTAGAACCACATCTAGTTGTAGTATCCTGATAGGGATCTCTTTTGTGAAGGATCCAAGTAATCTCTTCCACAAAAAAATAGGATGTTATTATGTACCTATCATCAAAATATATCTTAAGGTTATTGTCCTTAATCTATTATTTCCTACATCTACTTACCAAGGTTTCTACTAAACTTACTCTAGTACCAATTGTAACAACCCTAACCTCAGTAGCCCAGATTCAGTGTCTTACTTTATAACTTTTTCATAAACATAAGGAATCACATACCAAAGGATATAACAGTTTACTAGTTTTATAGAACTAGATTATATAAATGATACCCATTTTACAATGGGAAAGTAAAATAAATCATAACAAAATTAAAACCTCTGCATCCTTGAAACTCGTTATAATAATTAATCTTCATAACCTAGGGAAAAGAAAAAAATAAAGGTGACTCAAAAACTCAGTAAGGGTTATGTACAGAGGAAGAAATCATTAATCAATAAGAATAAAAAATATGGTAATATCAATAAATGAACACACATACCATTTAAAGAATGTGACTTCTTTAATAGATAAGGAAGAATAAATATGGAAAGGTAAATAACTTAAAAAATAGTCCATTTATTCAATAAAATGAGAATAAAATATATCAATAGATAAAATCATAGTGAAAATATTGTGGATAATAATTACTAAATTCTCAATGAAGGAAATTATTAATTATTGTACAATATGTCTTAAGCACACAAAAACATCTACTATCAAGATCAATCCTCCTGACAATTCAAAACTACAATTAGAAACCCATTTAATTTGGAAAACTAATTTGTTTCATGAGACTTGTTGATGCATCAAGGGGATATATAAATTACAATGACCTCATATCACTAGATTTCAAAATCATTACTCATATATCATATAATGGATTTACTTCATAAAATTTTTTCGTATCATCAAATGTCTTTAGTGAGTAAAGGACGTGGATTTATCAGTATTTCCCCAATAAAACAAATAACTTCCAAAGTAAATGCCATATGTAAAAATGGTATACAGTTTAGGAAATAATAATATCCATTATAGAATAATATGGATATTTAAAATAAATATAATAAAAAATAAAAAATTATTACAATAAAGTGATTATTTCAAGATAAATTTAACAACCACAAAAGGAAGTGAGACTGTATAATAACTTTTACAACTTAGTAATTTTCATGTCAAATATCGTTGTAGGAAATAATAAAAATTTAAAATTAAAATACCATGAATAAATAATTTTTCATGATATTATATGTCAAATTCTTTGTATATACACCTTGTGAGTGAATATAGGTGCATAATATAACATACGTCTCAAATAAGTCAAATTGAGAAAAAAAAATTATTTCCTCTCATATCCTTTTGAGTAAATCTGATTTATTATCCTATATAGGGGTTCTAAAAATTTATTAACTTATAAAATAACAATATTAGTATTTATTATATCATATTTTGTCATTTTATACATATTAACACCTGTCCATTAGTAATCATTCTTTATTTTCATTGTTTCAAGTGTTAATTACCTTGTTTTCTTATTCATGTTTTGTCATTAAAGATCCAATTATTGTACATATTATAGATTTTAATCATCTATAGAATAATGATCATGACATAATGATCATTTTTATACATGAATTATAATTTTTAAACCAATCATGAATGATGGTTATGAAAAATGAAGTATGTTAATATCATGGAGACAGTAGGTCATATGTACGCATTAGTAACATTTCCATTTTTGCACCGGTCATTATAGAAATGAGGTAAGTAATATTATAAATTTTAAAAATTATCATAATATTATTAATATCATATTATATAGTTATATATATCATCCATGTGGTGTGGTAATGTAAAGAGATTCACATCGCTTCATACAAGGTGGTAGTCCACACATACATGAACGATGTTATCATCTTTACATGAGTGAAAAGAAAAGAAATAAAATGATATATATTATATTTAAATAATTATAAATATTCCATTAATATCATAATTATTTCATTTTTATCATATATAATCATTAACTTTATTTTTATCACATTCCATTTGAATCTTGGGTCAAAGATGAATCACATTGCTTCGCGAGGCGGAAGTCCACCGTACACACGATCGACGTTATCATATCTCCTACAGAAAGGCTGGTAAAAAATACATATTTGATATAATTAATCCAAAAATATAAATATGTTATAAATATAATAAATATTAATTATTTCCATCAGCATACACAACCTTTATAGGTGTAAATGGAAAAACGGACAACATCAATTCATGAGGCGATAGTCCATCGTACACACGAATGATGATTTTGTAACCCATTTGATGGAAGAGGAGATGGTTTTAGATAATTAAATTATTATAAAAAGATTACATTATATTTAATATAATTTTTTTATTATATAATCATGTTTTGATAAAAATTTAAGGTGGTGGAGAAAGATGTAAAATAAAAACACTTTTCAGAGAATGTTACCTCTTCTTTAGGTATATTCATTTGGTTTGCACTAAACCATTCCTATGTTTGATTTAGGAAACAAATAAGGCTTAAATAATGAGTATATATAATTTGGGTAGTTATTTAGGTAGGTATTTACTGAACCAAATTGTTTTTATGGTTTGAATAACATTGGAGAGGTGTGGCCTTTTATAAGTGGGGTTAGTGGCACACTTCTAATTTTATGAAATAGTGAATTAAACCCAAATGTTTCACCTAAATTGTACCCAATAATGGTTCATTATAAACAATATAAGGTATTATATCTAAATATTTCAATAAAATGTATTTTAAATAAGTTTTGGATCATTCTAACACCTTATATGCTAAGTTTAACGACTAAGTAAACTTGTTATTCCCTATATTATTGTAATTAATTTTAACTATTTTTAATAATAATTATGGTAAAAAATTAAGTATAACTTATCATAAATTATAAATTATTATTATTATTCCTAATATTGAATCTATTTTTCCTAATTCAATCCACATAAGTGTAAATATTTAATTTAAAACTAATCTCACAAACGTGACGAGAGAGCAGATTTTTGAAGTGAAAAAGTCTAAAAGTTTACAAAGTTTTTATATCTAAATTCAATATGAATATGATTCCTATGACCTAAATTGGATTAAGATATTTAAAAATTTAACTAATTTTACTTTAAATCTAATAAAAAATATAATTTAACAATATAAACTATTTAAACAAACAAGAGGCTTTCAATTAAAAATAAGTATTTTTTATTATTCATCAAAAAATGAAACTTTTCAGAAAAATCCCAAAAAATAACCATAGGATAATTTTTATATTAAAATTTAAAAAATTATTTTTATTTTTTCAATTAAATTTTCTAAAAGTGTTAAAATTTTATTTTAAATTAAGTGTGAAAAGTGTGACTAAATAGTGTTTTGTTTAAACCCAGTGTTGCGTACATTAAAAGTTATCAAAAATATTGAATTTATTCCAAAAGAAAAATATGTAAAAGTATTATGGTGTTATAATTTATCCTTTAGAATTATTTAATGTTTATATAGAATAAATTTTGAGTTGATGATAAAATATATGATCAGTAAAGGAAAACCTTTTCAATCACTTTTAAAAATACTTATTTTTAACCCAAAATTTTAAATTGAGAGATAAATATTTAATTTTATAAAATCAAAGAGAAATTTTAGTATTAATAGAAATAAAATATATTCATATATTTTAATAATAAAATTGAACATTAGAATGAAGAGTGAATATGGAGATGGAAGAAAAAGAACTTATTTGGAGAGGATGGTAATTATTATTAACATCATAAAATTTTACGAAGAAATAAATCTACAAATGTAATTACCGATAAATTAATAAGGAAGAAAACTATAATATAATCATATAATAGAAAACTATTTTGTAAAATAATATTCAAATATGAATAATTATGACTCAAGAAAATAAGTTGAGTCAAGAAAAAAACATCACATTTTACTTATGACTTCTATGAAATCTATTTATCCTTCTTTATTATAAAAATAAAAATCTTAATAATTTATTTTATAACCTTATTAATGTATATTACCATATATAATATGCATTCATAATTATTTATTATGAATTTATAAGTTCTTTATAGTTTATTATCATCATTGAATGTTAGTGATTTAATTTTTTCATGTATGTTTTAAATTTTTGATGTCATTCCTTATTATTTTATACATATTTTATAATTCCTATATTATTTAAGGTACTTGAATATATGTTTTATAATTATTCATAAATTTATATGTTCACTCCATGATAGTTTTAGTTATGATTTGTGTGGATAAAATCTATGACGAGCTAGTTTCGGTGATTTTTTTAACAAATGATAGGTGTTGTCCTTAATGGATGAGTTAAACATTAAAATTTACATAAAAAACCAAAAAACATTATTTAGATAATAATATTATATTTATTAATTAATTATATTCTTATAACCATCCATTTATTTTTTGAATAAAAATATACTATGTTACTCCATAGAGGCAGTAATCCGCATATGCACATGGATGACATTTTAATTATTCATAGAATGAGATAAAGATAATAAATGGTTTCTATTTTTAAAATATTAAACATGTTATAAATAATATATTTATTCATTAAAACCCCCTTTATAATATTCCATGTATGGCGGTTTAGAAAAAAGAAATGTGTCTCTTCGTGGAGGTAGTATTTTGCATGTACGTACGAAAGAAATTTTTATTTTTATAAGGGGAAATGGTGAATAATGGTTATTAAATTAATATAATAATAATTAATTATATTAACAATAATTAATTATATTATATTATAATGGTAAAATAGATTATAGTGGGATTATAAATAAGAATAAAAAGGTATGAAGTGATTACTACTCACATTGAGAGTTTGAAACTCCCCTTAGAATACCTCTTGGAAATGGATGATTTAAGGATTTACTTTAGATTTAGAGGCTTCCAAAATTGAGAGAGGGATTTGGGGGAATTATAAAGGTAATATTTTAAAGGGGAAATATAATTTTGGAATGGAATTTAAGGGGTGTTGTAAGGTCCATTTTTGAAGTGAAGGGAATGGAAATTTAGTAAATATAACCTATTAATATAAAAGGAACACATGTTTCACGTGGAAAGTTGAATCCAAAGTGAAAAATAAGGGATAAAATATATTTTTTAGTCAATAAACACAAAAAACATTCATTTTAAGGCATTCTTTTTATAATTCTCATCTTGGATGCCAAAAATTGGTTCCCCAATCCGGTGGTTCACATGGCCTCAAGCACATCTCCCCAAATGCCAAAGGTTATCAAATAACAACAAGGTATTACGGTGTTTCCATGAGAGATTATTCCCTCATGTCAAAGTTTAACATATTGGAATAAAAATAACAGTCATAGTAGAATTATCTAGAATAAATTAGTAGCAGAAAGACGATAAACATCTAATGCAGGAATATATAAACAATGTAAGAAGTAATCTCATGTACAAAATATTATGTCATGTCAGGTATTTACAAAGCATCAAAAATAGGTATACAAACAACTAGTATATTATATGTCTCAAAATACCAAAAATACCAAATGGAACTATCCCATCTATTATCATGAGCCTCATCTTAGTCCTCTTCTCCCCTTCTCCTAAGCATAGAACAAATCATGCATCATAATATGGGTGTTTTCCCTGGCCCCTACCTTCATGCATATATTCTATATCAATGCCCAATTATAGTCTTAATAGGGTGTGAGATAACACTCAATATGCCACCACCAATGGGGTCAATAAAAAATTCTTGTTCTGAAATATAATCTATAGCAGTGTGCAATGTATATCACATGTATAAAAAATTGAAACAAAGTTCCTAAGGAATGTGTCATACACGTAAATTGAAACTGCCTAGCCAAACTAGGATCCCTAAAAACAAAAATTGGGCACAAATAATAATTTTAGAGGTAAAATAGAAATAAATAATCCATATTGTCCAGTCATACAACCAAAATCTGATACCTATACCAGGGCTATCTGTAAGCATAGAAAAACCTACCATGGTCTCACTATATAACCAAGTGCATATCATTCATCATGGTCTTATCGTATAATCAATTCACCCACAATGACCGTGTCATGTTTTCAAAATTTTCAAAGCACAAAGAGTAAGATCCAAGGTATAGAAGACAAAGGAATCCATGTCTAGTCCAAGGAGAATCTCAACGGAAACTAGGTAAAGACTTGGGAGGGGTCTAAGGAGCAAGTCAATAGACTATGTCCTATGTGATCTTAATAAAGTTGGATCAAAGGGATAGCAAGACCCAAGGAATTCTAAGGAATCAATACCCAAGGAGAAAAAAATCCCAAGGCATCCACTTCCATAAATAAGATTTATAATAAAAAAATCCTTGGTATCTAATGGAATCAGGATACAAGGTATACCAACCAAGGAATCCATTATAATTTCAATTCATCATTACATTTCATTAATGTTTCACAATTAATAACATTCCATGAGTTCATCTAACTCATATAACAATTTCTACTTGAAACATTTAAATAATTCACATCATGTTATCACATTGAAAATGAGGAATAACCATCTCCTAATACTTAAATCCAATTCAATTCAATTTAGATTTAAAATGGATTCCTCTAACTAGGAAAGCTAATACACACCCCATATATGGTATAATAGATAGGGAAGAAATAAAGAATGCCCCATGGGTGGCCTAGGTTTGGGTAACAACCTCCAAAAATTTCAAATGTTCCTGTGGGTATCTATAATAGGTTCCAATTCATCTAATTCAGCTATTTAATTAATTTATGTGGCACTGCTGGAATGTCCAGTGTGTGTAACACCATTAATATGGCTTATAAAACACCAAACTATATGGGAAATGGTATATACCACCTACCACATACATGTGGTATAACACTCGCCTAGCATCAAGCTCTAATTTAGTCCAGATCAAGAGAAAAAGTAATAATAGATAATAACCCTAGAAATGGGTCATATTACCTCACACCAAAAAAATATCAGTTGATACCCAGGAAAACAAATAACAGCACAAGATGAGTGAAGAACTTTATATCATAGATCCAACGAGATCAACTGTGGAAGAAATAGAGCATGGATTGTGGAATAGGAGCCAAGCCTACACTTTGGATTCCTTGGTTTCTCCTATGAATGAGAGAAGAGAGGAGGTGAGGGTTTCTATCAAAAAAATATTCCCTTCATCCAATTTAAAAAACAATACTCAGGAATTTACATAGTGTGTAAATGATTTATATATTGTGTAAAGCTCGGGGTATTCCCCTATAAAAACTCTTTCCAAGATGTGAACTGTCCTTCCCATGTTATTACACATTGGGTATTGAATACATGTCATGTATTCCAATTACATTGTATATAATTATCCTGCAACCAGCCTACAACCCTCCTACCTCTTCCTTTCCAAAAATATCTCAACCGTCCCATGGGATCGACCTATGGGTCTAAGCCAAAATATAATGTAAACAAGATTTTAACCATAAAAAAATATTTATACCTCATATTAAAACCTAATATATTACACTATTCCCCCTTCATTAAATTCATCACCAAATTTACCTTCCAAGGGTGGTCAATAATTTTCTGATAATAACTTCGGCCGCTGAGCATGTATGTCGGTCTCCTGCTCCCATGTATCAGCCTGTAAATGGTAATGATACAATAACACCCATACTAGAAGAAATATCTGACCTCAGATAACCTTCATGATCCTTCCAGCGATACATATAAGATGCTCCTTAAAGGAAGGATCGACCTGTCGCTCCACCACCTCAGGTTATAGAGTATGATATGAGTCTGAGTGATAACGGAAAAGCTGAGATACATGGAAGACGCAGTACATGGCTCTTTACCTCTAAGTGAACTAAAACTAAAAGTATACCAGACCAAATTTCTCATTAATCTCAAATGTCCTAATATATCATGGTGAAAGATTACCATATCTCTTGATACGCCTTTTCCCCCACCTCGGTGATATATGTAAAAATGTCTGATCCCTAACCTAAAACTCTATAGGTCATCGATATAAATCAGTGTAAGATTTCTTCCACAACTATGTATTAACCATCCATTTTTTAATCAAATAAACCTTCTATGATGTCTCTTTCACAAGATGTTGTCCTAATTTAGCTTCCACACTTACCTCTAATCAACACAGAGGTGATCGACATGGCCTACCATACAATTTCTCAAAAGGTTCCATCTTTATATTCTGGTGGTAACTATTATTGTAGGAGAACTCAACTAAGGGAATATGTCTCACCAAAGAAATCCCAAAATCCAAGATACATTCTCGTATAAAGTCTCTAAGTTCCTGAATTGTGCGTGTTGGATGGCCATCAGTTTGAGGGTGGAATTCCATGCTTCATATCACCTGTATACCCAAATACCTCTGCAAACTTTGAAAGAAACAAGATGTAAACTTGTTTTCCCTATCTGATACAAAATTTTTAGGAACCCTATGAATTCATACTATATCAAGGATATACAACCAGCCATGCTCATATACTGAGAAGGTTTCCCTAATTGGAAGAAAATGAACAACCTTTTTTATCCTATCAACAACAAACCAGACATCATCACTACCTCAAGGAGACCTTGGAAAACCAATTACAAAATCTATCACGGCATCTTCCAAATTACACTCATGAATGGGTAACTACTATAAAATTATAAATGGTCACTAATGTTACTCTTTCACCTTCTAACATGTGGATCACCTTGTAAAAAACCATATACCTGACGTTTTATCCTCGACCACAAATACAAGCCACGTAGATCATAATACATCTTGGTAAAACCAAGATAAACTACCCAAACTGAGGCACAAAAATCCAACATCAGCTCCTCATGTATATCCATTAGAACCCAAACAAGACAATTAATATGATTTATATCATCCTTGACTATGGTACAACTGTGAGGAAGGTCCTCACCTACCACACTCTCATGTATAACTAGGCCATAGAATCTAATAGCTGCCACATTCTCACTATATCTAGAAGGGTAGAGGTAACAGATAAGGATGAAATAAAATCATTCCCTGACTATATTCTACCTCTAAGTGCATCTCTAAAAGCAATGACATAAGCTTCCACTCACTAATGGCCTCCTTAATTACTTATATATGATTCCTCCTACTCGGTGCATCAGCCACTACATTTCACTTTTTGGGTGTATAGGAAATCTCAATGTCAAAAAAATATAGGTACTCAACCCACCTTCACTACCTCAAATTCTGATCACACTATGTAAATATATACTTTAGTATTTTTGGTCTGTTTTTACCACAAAATGCTCTCCCAATAAATAGTGTCTCAAACAGCGCAAAGCCTAAACAACTGCAGCCAACCCAAGATCATGCATCAGGCATTTCCTCTCGTGTGACCTCTACTGATGAGACTAGTACATCAAGACTCTATCCCTGATATCATAACTTCTCCTAACTTGATACTTGATGTTTCACATTACATAGTGTAGCTTATGGTCTGCTTTGGAAGAATTAGGATCGGTGCTGAAGTCAATATCCCCTTCATCTCCTGAAAGGTTGTCTCATAGGTGTCTGACCATACAAACTTCACAACCATATTATTCATGATCATCAATAGTGCTAATAATTGTGAGAATTCTTATATGAAATGCATATAATATTCAGATATCCACATGAAACTCTATATATCAAAGAAATTCTTGGGATGCTCCCATGAAACTAAATCTCTAAAGTTATCTAGGTTAATAGATACTTATGTATCAAAGATAATATAACCCAGTCAATGAATCTCATCCATACATAAGTGGAAATTTGTGATATTAAAATATAAATGATTCTCTCTCAGTGTATTCAAAATATTATCAGGATTTTTGGCATGGTCATGTCGATTGTGAGAATACACCATGATATCGTCCACAGATACAATAACAAAAGAATCTAGATAAGGATAGAAAACTCTTGTCATCAGAACCACTAAAACTGAGAGCATGTTAATGAGACAAAAATTCATAACCAAATACTCATATATACCATACCTTCTATGAAAATATAAATGAGGCATGTCTATAGGTTGGACATGAACCTACTGATATCTCGATCTCAAATCAATCATTGAAAAAACTTGAGATCCTCAAAGAAGATCAAAATTTTCATCTATAAATGGAAATGGGTACCACTTATTAACCATAAACTGGTAAAATTTATAATAATAAACACACATACTAAGGGTACCATCTACTTCTTTCTCAAAAAAGATCGAAAACCCCACAGAAATGTAAGGGGTCATATAAACCCTTTTTCCCTCCAATTCCTCTAGCTACCTCTTGATATCCTACAACTCCATCATAGACATACCATAAGGATGAATGGATACTGGTGAATAAATTTTCACTAGATTCAAAGATAAATTTACCTCTCTCTTAGGAGGTGAACCATAAAATTGATCTGGTAAAAAGTCCCTGAAGCAATCAACCGTTGGAGGGAAATCTTTTTAGCATGATCCTTGATCATCCAAATATAAACTAGAAATATGGGTGGTCATACCACCCATACCATAATTATTTGGTCCAAATAATCTCCCCTAGACATCCCATTCACCCTTTTGAATAAACATTGTTCCCTCTAGTATTGTGAAAGTCACCCTCTAGTGATAGAAATCAACATAGGCTCAATAAGAAACTAGAAAATACACATTGGTAATGACTTAAAACCTATTAATCTCAAGGATTAAAAGATCCCATATGAAGTGACACCCACCAATATCAAGGGGTAACTCCCTAAACTAGTGTATACCCTCCATCTTGATCCTCTAATGGAGTATCCAAGGTTATAACCCCATCAAAAAACTGAACAACTAACCCAAGGCTTTTCACAACAAGTACCGATATGAAACTATGATATGAACCTATATCAAAATAGCATAGATATGAGAGTAGAGGATACTAAGATCATACCTCTCACTATAGGTATACTGGAACTCTACTCCTTAGGGATAGGTTGTACATAATATATGTGGCCTAAACCATGGTCCTATTACACAACCTCACTACCCAGAGTATGACCACTATTCTATCTAGGTAAAACTAGTTTCTAGAAGCCTAATTCATGACCAATACCTCAGGATGAATGACCATAACTTCTACAACTCCTAGATCTACATGGAGCTATAAAACCCAATCCTGAATATGGAGTCAAAACTGACCCCATTCCCCTAACTACTGGAGCGAAGGTCCAGTAAAAATGCTGCACATAACCCATCCTGCCGCAAACACATCACTCAACTGGGTCTCAGTCACACTAATTTCTCATGCTTCCTCATCTTTCACGCTTATCATAGAAAATTTCACTACCATCACTAACAACTATTCTCGTACTCATCTCACAAGAATCCTCAAAATGTCACTTCCTACCACTGGAATTCAAACCACTGTGTCGAGAGACTACACTACCCTTATCTGTGACCCTAGCTTCCCTTAATTTCTTCTCTTTAATTAGTGTCAAATTTAGTATCTCAATAATAGTCATCAACCTGAACACATTAATCGGAGATCAAATAGTATATATGAGACCTTCCTCAAAGCATCTTTCCCTCAACAGTTCATCAGTAAGATATATCAACACAAAATTCTGAATCTATGTAAAGTATGTTGAATTTTCCATAATAGTTGTTGCATCCTCCTCAAGATGTGTAAACTCTCTAGCTTTCTCTACTCTTATAGTCTTGGGGAAAAAGAAATCGTAAAACCTAGTCTAGAAATCACCCCAAACCATATCTCAAATCTCATTATCCTATTTCAATACATCCCACGACGACTTTCCTACACCCTGAAGCATATATTTCATAAGCTTCACTCTCTTATTAGGATGTTTCTTTAGAGGATTGAAAATTGATAATGTATTCTCAAGTCACATATCAAAAAAAAATGGATTGACATACCTTGAACACATGAGATGATATTGCTATTAGGACACACATGCTAGCTCTTCCATAGATGAGGAAAGTTGCGGTGATCCCAGAATTGTTTGCATATATCATAGAAAACCCTCTCGAAACCATTCCTCATCACCTGTGTCTAGAACAACTACTAGTGTCATAGATTTCACTTTTGGTGGATCTACTAGTATCACATGGCCCACCACCTCTAGAGCATGGTCATCACCACCCTCCTAGTGTACAATTAGAGGTCGTCATAGTATAATGTCTCTATAATAGAAAACACATACCTCCGAAAATATTGATAACAAATTTTATATATAAAAGTATAAAATAGGTCAAATACTTCTATAAACAGGTCGCACCCCTCTTCCTACTTCAAAATAAAAGACTATATAAAAATAAATAGTCATAAAAATCACTAGATATGCTACCCACTACCTACTCAAAAGTTGGGTCTGGCTCAAGTTCACTATTTCAAAAATCAATTTTCCATTTCAATTCACATTTATATATCAATTCACGTTAAATGTTTGAAGAAAATGGTTTTCCAATTCTGATCTATAAGGGCCCATACACCTCATGAACCAAAGTATGGAATCCACATAATCTCAACCATAACATGTTTCAGTCCATGCGATCAATGGTCTATAACTCAACATGCCATAATTGGATGCTTAGGGTGTTTTCTATGGCCTAAGTAGGAAAGCATTGTTTAGGTTATGGCAGACACTCTAATTACCAATCATGTTTCCTAATTCCCTATAATAACAGTAGAATGATAATAAATATATCACACAATGAACATATAACACTTTCATGAAGTCAAGAAATGCATCCTATATAGCATTGTATAATTCATGGCATGTGAATCCTAAAAGGTTCCCAAAATGATTCATGATATGAATACCCTAATCTCATCAGTCAATAATGAAATCAATAATCAAAAGGTACCTCAAACTGCATGTGTGTCACCCAATGGTGGAATCAAATCAACTGTAATCAGAAAAATCCATAAAAACATGTTCCATTTTAAGAAATTTGGATTTTTCTTGTATGTGGGTTAACTAATCATAGGCATAGACTACTTCCAAACTCTAGTTCTCCATAATACCTATATATTATCTCAAAATAACAAGACAACAAGAAAAGAAAATACTCTGATACCACATTGTAACATCTCGAACCAGATGCCACTAAATAGTACCCTGAGCTGGTGGGTCACATGGCCTCAATATCATCTCCCTAAATGTCAAAGGTTTTCGACTAGAAGTGTGGGCCTAGGGTGTGTCCATGGGGATAATATTCCCTCATTTTAGAGTATAACAAAGTGTAATAATAGTAATATTCAATAGAGGAGGAATATATAATTACTAAGTAGCATAGATAAGATAAACACCCAAAATAAGAATATATAAACAATTCCATAAGTAATATCATGTAAAATATTTTGTGTCCTGTCATGTCTCTAGAAAGTATCCAAAATAGGTATACAGACAACAAGTACAATACATGTCTCAAAATAACCAAAATACCAAATGGGATTATCCCAGCTAGCATGACGATCCTTAGCTCGGTCTTGTTCTCCCCTACTTCTAATCATTTCAAAAATCAAGCATCGAACTATGGGCACTTACCCCGATTCCTACCTGCATCCATATATTTTTTTTGGGTACCCAATCAGGGACCAAACTAGGTGTGAGATAACACTCAGTAGGCTACGACCAATGTTGTCTATAAAAAATCCATGTTTTTCAATACAATCTATAGTAGTGTGCAATGT
Organism: Viscum album; assembly: GCA_963277665.1. Lineage (NCBI taxonomy): Eukaryota > Viridiplantae > Streptophyta > Magnoliopsida > Santalales > Viscaceae > Viscum > Viscum album. The sequence continues at coordinate 847,395,737 of OY728160.1, read as the reverse complement.
ATATCAAATGTATTATAAAATGGAAATAAAGTTCCCAAGGAATGTGTGATACATGTAAATTGAAATTTTATAGCTAGACAAAGCTCCTTGCAAACAATAGACAACCTCCCTTAACAAGGGGAGTGGTAAAATAGAAATAAACAATCCATACTATCCTTTTGAACAACTTTAATCAAATATTCAAACTAGGGATATTAGTAAGCATCAAAAACCACCACGGTTGCACCATATAACCAAGTACATGTCATTCATCATGGACTTTCCATATAATCAAGTCACCCAAATTTTTTGTATCATGTAATAAAAAGTGTCAGACCATAAAGGGGGATCTAAGGTATATAAGAACAAGCCATCCATATCGAGTTACAGGATCATTTTCATGGAAACTCTTTTAAAACTTGGTAGGGATTCAAGGTGCATGTCAATAGACCATGTCCAATGAGAGCCCAAGAAAGCCGAATCCATGGAGTAGAAGGCCCAAGGAATCCTAGATAATCATGGCCCAAGGAGAAAACAAGTCAAAGTCGTCCACTCCCATAAATAAGATCCCTGGGAGAAACATCCATAGAATCTAATGGAATTAGGATCCCAGATATATCAACCAAGGAATACACTACCATTTCAATTCTTCATTTCATTTCATTCACATTTCATAATTAATCACATTTCATAAGTTCATCCAACTCAAATAACAATTACCACTAAAATCTGTTAAACAATTCACATCATGTTATCACATGGAAATTGAGGAATAACCATATCCTAATAGTTCAATTCAATTCAATTCAACTCAAATTTAAAAGGTATTCCTCTAACTATGAAAGATCATACGCACCCCATAGGTGGTAAAACAAAAAGGGAAGAAACAAGGAACACTCAATGGGTTTCCTAGGAGGAGAAAACAACCTCCAATGATCTCAAAGGTTCTTTTGGGAATCCCTAACAGGCTCCAATTCATCCAATTAAACTATTTAATTAATTTACAGGGAACCTCTGAAAATACCAGCAACCATCACAATGACAATACAGATTATAAAACACCAAACTATATGGGAAAAGGTATAGATCACCTAAAGCATACATGTGGTAGTGAACTCATCCGGTATCGAGCTTTGATTCAGTCCAAATTAGGAAAAAAGTAAGAATGTATGATAACCCTAGAAATAGGTAATATTATCTCACACCAAAATAGAGCAGTTGATACCAAGTAAAATGAAGTGTGACACAATATAAGGGGAAAACATACCATTGTAGATACAATGAGAACAATGGTAGAAGAAATGGAATTTGGATCGTGGGATAGGTTCCAAACCAACACTTTTCCTTCCTTGGGTGCTCTTGTTCATGATAGAAGGGAGGAGGTGAGGGTTTCTTTCAAAAATAGAGGCCCTACCTCCTATTTTAAAAACTAAACTTGGGAATTTACATGACATGTAAATTCTTTACACATTGTGTAAATATCAGGGTATTCCAATAGGAAAAATCTTTTTCATGATGTGAACTGGCTTACCAAGGTCAATACATGTCATGTATTGAATACATGTCATGTATTCTAATTACATGGTGTGTCATTGGCTTTCATCCAGCCTACAAACCTCCTACCTCTTCCTTTCCAAAAACAACCCAACCGGACCATGAGTCCAGCCTTAGTGTATAACCTAGACGAGAATGTAAATAAGTTTTTAACCATAAAAATAAGATACAAACCTCATAATAAAACCAATTATCTTATATATTTATCACATATTAGGTCTTTTACACTTGGTTAGAGTCTTTTTACCTATATTTAACTTTATTATGGTAAATATATTTTTAACCTCTTTAACTAATTTTTATGACTGAAAATGACAATTTATTTATTAACTAATTTGAAATTTATGATTTCAAATATAGAAACTCTTTTAGAAAATAAAATTTCAATGGGTGAGAATACTTAATTTTAATATTAGTGCACATTACGCGTAAAAATCATTTTTAGAAAAAGTGCATTTTAATGCATAAAAATAATATTTGGGATAAAATTAACAATTTTTTTGATTAATGTGAAATTAATTTTTTTATTATTACTAAAATAAGATTTATGTGGCTTTAAAATCAAGTTAAAACTAAATTACAACTTTAAAAAACTTATTTATAAAAATTGACCAAAAATAGTCTTATTTTAAATAAATATTAATTGAGTTCCAAAATGTTAAACATGAGTTTTCTAAATTCAACATAATATTTTCTTTAAATGAATCATTTAATCCTTAAATGTTTTTTTGTCATGAAATTTAATAAGTTCTAATTTTAATCATAGTTTATGGTAATAAAATCTATGGTATTTGTAAACAATAGTATTTTATACTATTCACCTAAAAATCAATATTCTTAGAAAAAATATAAAAAATTATTCTTAATTTAATATAAAAATGTTAAATCTAAAAATAAAGTTAATTTTATCAAATTAAAATTCTAAAATTTATGAATTTAACTTTTAAATGGAAATATAAGATATGATGAAAAATGGTTTTTATAGAAAAAATAATTATTAAAATTTTAAAAAAAATATTTTTATTTCTTAATAATTAATAACTTTCACTGTGCCTAGATATTCAGATTTGGAAGAGTGATAGGGTACGTCCTAGCCATTGGTACTAGGCCCATGCATTTTTTTGCACGGGATAGCTTGTTGAGTAACCATGCTTTGGTGGAGGCTCTCTATAACGACGTTGATACTCGGGAGTGGCATTTTTAGTAGTCTTGTTTTGGGAATAGGTTATGTTTATGTATCTATGTATTTGAATTCATGTGAAGTTTCCCCCTTTCTCCATAAAAGTGAGTTTATCCAAAAATAAAGAAAAATTTAGGCCTTTAGTCCATTCAGTTCCTACTAATTAAATTATTTTTAATGTGTTATCCATATAATATATTTAGTTTCTTAAAATAAAGTGTGTGAGGAGAAAATTTTTTAAAAAACATTTTTAATCATAAGGTTATCTTATTAGTTATTTATCTTCACTAATTTAATTTTACCATTTCATTAAAAAAATAAAATTTGTTTTTATTTGTATGAATATTTTGTAAAGTTGTTACCTTTATTTATACCCTCCAATTCAATAGTTACTTTAAAATAGTTATATTTATATAAATGTGTCGCAATTAATTTTTTCCTGTTGTTTCATGTGAAATAAGTTATTTAACATAATTTTTTTAGGAGTACTATTCATTATAATAATAGGTCATTGCATTCTATCACCCTTAAAATGAATTTTGTCCTCAAAATTTTATTACTATGATATAAATGAGTGAGGATAATTTTCTCTCATTACATCCTCAGGTTCCCACATAGCTTTCTCAAACATATGATTCTACCATAGAACTTAAACTAGATGAGTGGTATTGTTCGGTAACACTTTATCCCTTTGACCCATAATTTCCAAAAGTTTTTCCTCATATGTGATATCATGTTCCAGTTTCAGGAGTTTTAAGTTTAGTACATGTGAATGGTCTGGTATATACTTCTTTAAAAGTGATACATGAAACATATCATGTACTTAGAATAGGTCTAGAATGAGTGATAAGAGATAATATATAGCTTAAGATGGCCAGGGATCTTAAAGGAACTAATATACCTAGGGATCAGCTTCCCTTTCTGCCCAAATATTATAACCCACTTCTAAGGAGATATATAGAGGAAGACCTTGTCACCAACTTCAAACTTTAGATCTCATTGAATATTATCTGTATAACTCTTCTATAAAATTTATCCCACATTTATAATTCTTTGGATTGTTTAAAACATCTCTATAATTTCAAAAACAAGGCCAGGTCATATCATCTTCCCCTTTCCAACTTCATACTAGCATGTGGGAGTCATAAAAATATTCTTATACAAAGCCTTATATAGTTCCCTCTAAATGATAAAATAGAATCTATTTTTTTATGTTAACTCTATTAAGATATGGTATTGATATAGATTTTCTTTCAAATCCATTGAATATGATCTTAGCATGTCCTTAAGAGTTTTAATGGTTCTCTTAGACTCACCATCTATCTGAGGGTTATAATGAGTGATAAAGTTTAGCTATATCTATACTTATTACTAAATACTTCTCTAAAATGTCGAGGTAAATCTAAAATATCAGTAAAATATAATATATAATGGTACTAAATGCATCCTTACCACTTCTATTGTATATATATTTTTGAGTTTTCCAGGTGATAAATCTATATTGATGGTAATAAAAAGTGCTCACGTTATAAGGATTTCAACAATAATCCAAATGGTGTTATGGCCTTTATATTTCCCAGGGAGTCCTATAATGAAATAAAATGTGATTTTTCCCACTTACATACTATTATAAGTGAATGTTTTATCATATCCTTTTAATTATATCATTTTGTATTAACTTGTAGGAATACCACTCATTGAGAGATGTATTTTTCAATCTCCCACTTTATGTTATCCCCCCCCCAAAGATTTACATTAAATCTCTATGAATATTCCTTCTTCCTAGATGAAAATACAAGGATGAACTATTTTCATAATCCAAATATTCCATCTTTAGTTATAGTATTGATGGGATACAAATCTGAGTTTCAAACCTTATTACTCCATTTTTTTTTAAAAATGAACTCCAGAATATCCACTACCATTTTCTATATCTTTATATCATCTTTCTAGGATTATTTGATCTTTGTGTGGATAGATGGTTGAGTAATCATTTAGGAAATATAGGTTTTCTCCCCTTTAGTTATGAATTAAATTTTAATACTTTTCAAATCCATGAGTATTTAGTTTTTAACCCTCATTATTGGTATGGGAGCATGATATTTGCTTCTCAAATCATCAACCACCTTGTTTGTCTTCCAAAGGTGATAATATTTTTAATAATCCTGTTATTTAATCAATTCCAATAATCTCATTTAGAGTATGATTAAATATTTCTGTGTGAATATTTATTTCAAGATCATGTTTTTAGTATAGATATCACACTTCTCACTATAGAGATAATGCCTCCAAATCTTTAATGTATAGATCACTTCTGCAAATTCCAAATCATGCATTGGGTAATTTTTAACCTGATTTTTTAATTTAAATGAGGAAAAAGAAATCAATTTTTCATTCTAAATGAGTACATATCCCAAACCCTTTCATGTAGTATAATTATATTATACAATCCCCTCTCCACTTCATGTTAATGTAAGCATATGGGAAATAACCAATATCTTCTTAAGATCCTTGAATAATTATTCATATTCTTCCATTTAGAATAGATTTACTCTCTTCCATGTTAAGTTAGTTAAATGATACTACATTAATGATATAATTCTCAAAAATAATTGGTAGTAACCAGTTAATCTAGGAAAACTTCAAATCTCATTTACTCTGGTTGGTTCGGGCTATTGTTCAATTACTTCTATCTTTAAAGGATCTATGAATATTACCTCAATTATGATTACATGACCCAAAAATTAATCTTTTTATAGACATAATTCACAATTGATATATTTTTAATACATTTTACCCTTTCATAATGTCTTAAACACAATCATTAAATGATTTTCATAATACTTCCTACTTTTGGAATATTTGATAATATCATCTATGAAGTCAACCAAAAATTGATCAAGGTAATCACTAAAGACTTTCTTCATTAGATCTATGGAGATAGTGGGAGAATTTTTAATTCCAAATTGTATCATGATAAATTCAGAGTTTCCATATCTTTTCTAGAAAATTATCTTAGAGATATCCTCCCATTTGATCTTTAATTTATGATTTCCAGATCAAAGTCCAATCTATGAGAAGTATTGAGAACCTCTATATTAATAGAATAGATCATTGATATAGTGTATATGATACTTGTTCTTGATCATGGTTTATTAATATCATTATAATCAATGTAATGATTCATTTATCAATCCTTGTTTTGAAAAAGTGGATTGGTCCACCCCATGGTAAATCACTAAGGCATATAAAACCCTTATCCAAACTCTCTTGTAGCTACTTTAATTATTCCAACTCAAAGAGGGCCATTGTGTAAGGTATATTTGAGATATTTATGGATCCAAATTTGATTTTAATCAAAAACTCCACCTCAAACTGTGGGGGAAGAATAGATAGTTCATCCGAAAATACATCAGCATATTCCCACATAATAATCATTTTATTAATGTTGAATTCATCCCTAGTCATTTTTTCTAGAAATCCCATGTTGTTTGTTATCACCACTCATATAATATAATTTTATTAAAAATATATTTTATGATTATCCTTAAATTGATATTTGATAATAGGATGATTTGGGATATGAAATGATATTTACCTATCCCAAAAAATGATATGATCTATATGCATTGAAATCCAATCTATACCCAAAATTATGTCAAATTCATCTAAGGGAAGAAGAACTAAATCTACAGAGAGTATCATTCCAAAACTTTGGATCATGGAAGAGTTATATATCTTAGACATGATCATAATTCCATTAGGCGTTTTCATAGATAGTTCAATATCAAAATATTAAGTTAGTAAATCAATATTATTAGAAAAATTTTATGACATGAAATAATGAAAATAACCATAATAAAATAAGAATTATTGTGTAGAGAATGAGTGTGCCTTTCATCACATCATTATCATGATCCACCTCAGTGATAGTGATAGCATACACTTTTCCATTTTAAAATATTTTAGGAGGTTTCTCTGGCCAATTTTATTCATTTGCTTTCAGGTTAGGGAATTGATTTGAATAATTCCAAAACTCCTTTTATTTAGATCATTGAAGTGTGAGTGGTGAATTAGTTTGGGATTGTTTCTCCCCTACTATGTTAATTTTCCTCTTAAAATTACTTAAATTGTTATGAGATTTGTGGCCTCCTATGCCACAATTAAAACACATAAAGGATTCCTTAAGGAAAATACATGATTACTACCTCCCATATTTATGAAATCTAGGTACATGGACTTTCTTTCCCCCATGTGATCCATAATAATTTCTTTTATGATATTCTAGTTTCCTTTTTTCTCTTCGGAATAATGAGAGTACCCTATTTCCATCTTTATCATATGCATACATCGAGAAATTTTTCCGTATCTTCCAAAGTCTCTTATGTTTAATTATTTTTAAATACCTTCCTTTAATACACTAAAGAAATAATAAATTTTACTCTCAGAGTTAGATATAATACCAGATGCATACCTTGAAAGCCTAAGGAAGTTTACTTCATAATTTCTAAAAGAATCATTTTCCTTTTTTAAATACAATATTTCTCTCTCTAAATTTATTTGAATATTTCAAGGAGAATACTTAGTGAATAACACTTTCATGAAGTCCCCTCACTCCATATAGTCTACTTAATTTTTTTTATTTGTATTTTTAATGAAAATCCACCATTGGTTAGCCTCAACATCCAAATGATAAATAGTTAAAACAACCTTCTCATGTTCCTAGAACTTGAGAATATAAAATATCTTTTACATCACATGGATCCATTTCTCAGCGATAAGTGAATTAGATCATCCATTAAAGGATGGTGGACTTTTCAACATAAAATAATTAATATCAATTTGATATTTTATTATTAATTTTTTTGAGATCAACACAGTTTATATTATTATTCATATCTTTTGACATTTGGATGATCATTTAAATAAGGTTATTTACTTTAGATATAATCATATTTGGATATTAATTGGGATAGTAATCACATTTACCTTAATACCGATTGTTACTTCGGTTTCCCATAGCTCAATCCATTTCTTTAAAATAAACTAAAGTTAATATAAGAGAAAAATAATAAATTCATAGTAGGAAATTATAAAATTAAAATAAGTAACTCGTAGATGGAGTGAATATCCTAACTTATGAATCTCTTCGTTTCAATATAAATTATCCATGGTTATTTACTATTAAGTTATCAAACATGAATATATTAAAATCCCTCATAACAGTTCATGAATAATGTGAAAATCCCCAAAGAATATTCTCATGGGGTATTTTATACTAGTTTTATGCATATCATTCTTCATCGTGAACCAAGTGATGATTGAGTTAAAAACTAATATTCTTCTTTTAGGGTTACTAACCCTAAATACATATTTTTCATAGTTTATATCCACTTATAATATCTAAAAAAGGATTCCATTTACAGTAAAACCACACAATGTCTACTTTAACAATATTTTAGGATGTTATCCTATGCTTAAAATTATTCTAAGGGTTGTCACTAAATTTGTCTCACCTTAATCCCCAATAATAACTAAACTAATCTTCATAAATAAATAATTATTTTCTTATTATAATTGAATTGATCCAAAATAATCATGTGTTTATTTTACATCATTTTCATAGATTTAACATTATATATCAAATAATTTCATAAATATCAAGAAATTAATGTTTAGTTTCTTTTAGGACTAGCTATATAAGCAACTTATTCTAAAAATATGGTTAACTTTCCTTTATAATTGACCCACACTAGTATCCATTCTTGAATTATTATAAGTTATACTCATCCTTATAACCTGGGGAATGGAAACATATTAAAGGGGTGAGATTAAATTCATAGTAAGTATAAAACTCATCAATATGTCATCAAATTTCTAGATGATAAGCATATGAGAAAACACAAAAAGGGGAAAATATCTAATTAAAAGAATATAAAATAATAACGGTTTCCCATAATATATGATTTAAGGAAATTTAATCTCCAATGAACAAACATATACCCTAGAAAAAGAGTGTAAGATAATATACATGAGCCATGGAGCATAATCATAAGAAAAGGAAATAAAAATGTTCCATTTCATGGAAACATAGAATAACAAGGAACTATGTCATAAATATAATCATAGTGAACAATAACTTCATTATTTTCACACAATCATCCATTCTTCTAAGACAATTTAATTTTACCCATGTATACACCACCTTCATGATTCACACAATTACACCCATGCATATGACAAAACATAATTGTTCTCAAGTATACATATCTCATGTGATTTAAAATTTTATCCAATACATTAGAGGGAGATATATTCCCCAACCAATAAATCATCCATATATATGTGCATGAAAATTGAAATCAATGATTCATAATATCATAAATAACTCATAGAAAGAAAATGGGTTTCATAAAATTTCTGAAATGGTATCACAAAATAATATCAACAAGATTTAGATTGGATAATGCCAAAAAACTCCAAGCATAAAAAAAGAGGATTTCACAAGGAATTTATAGGAATATTCATGAAAAATAACTTCTTTAGAAGATAAGTCCATTGATATGGAGAGAAAAATATAAGTAAAACCATAAAAGAGTTTTTTTTAAACAAACTTTTTTAACATTTTTATAAAATAAGAAGTTACAAGAAACTTTAAAAGTCATTTTAAAAATGTTGAAGTAAATTTTTTTGAAAAAAATTAATTTCAAAATAATATTCAATAGTTTATCCTTGAAAATAAAATAAATTTTATCTAGGTAAAATGTGGAGTGTAAGATAAAATGTATGATCGGGAAAGAAAAACCATTTCAACAATTTTCTAGAAATATATTTTATTGAAACTCACATTGTAGAGAGTAATAAATATTTCATTTGAAAACATTATGGATAAATTTAAAGATCACCAAAAATAAAACATATTTGGATTTCAAAATAATAAAGGAGAACATTAGCGGGAAGAGTGAATATGGACATGGAAGAAAAATAGCTTTTTTGGAGAGGATGGTAATTATTCTTAACCTCGTAAAATTTTATGAAGAAATAAATACATAAATGTAATTAAATTGAAAATAATAAGTAAATTAATTGTAATATAATCTTAGAATATAAAACTATCTTGTAAAACAACATTCAATGAGGAATAATTGTTACTCAAGAAAAGAATTTTAGTTGAAAAAAAAATCCTTACAAATTACTGTGGAATTCAAAAAATGATATTTATCATCCTATATCAGAAACATAACCATATTAACAAATTATTTTGGAACTTTATTCATATATATTACCTTATATAATCTTAATTTATAATTTTTTTTCATTTATATGTTAGTTATTGTTTATTTTCATCAGGGTATGTTAGGGATTTGATTGTTTCACGCGTGATTTAAAGTGTAGATGTCGATCCTCGTTATTTGGTACTAAATTTATCACTCAAATATTATTTAATTTATAATTAAATATGTTTTATTATTACATATAAATTACTATATTTACTCTATGAGAGTGTTAGTTATGATTCATGAGGTTGAAATTGGTGAAAAACTAATTTTAAAAAAAAATTAACGATGGGTGGTATCCTTAAATAATCAATTGAATATCAAAATTTACTTACCAAAAAATAATATTTAAATAGTAATATTATATTTATTCTCTAATTATATTCTTATAACTATCCTTGTTGGGTGGTGATGAAAAAATTAACTACATCGCTCCAAGGAGGTGGTAGTCATCATGTTCACACAGATGATGTTTTTTCATAAAACAAGATAAATGTAGAAAATGTTTTTTTTATTTTTAGACTATAAAAAATGTTATAAATGAAATATTTATTCTTTAAATACCCCTTTTATAACCTTACATATAAATCACTTATGGAAAATTAAATGTGTCACTTCATGGAGGTAGAATTTTGCACGTACGCACGAATGACGTTCTCATTTTTCTAATGAAGGGGAAAGGGAAAATAATGGTTATGAAATTAAAAGAATAATAATTAAATATATTAAAAATAATTATTTAATTATATTATAATGGGATTAATATATTGAAGTATAATGATAAAGGATAAAAAAACATATGAAGTGATTACTACTCATGTTGAGAGTTTAAACCTCCTCTTGGAGTACTACTTGGTAATAGAGGATTTAGATATTTTCATTGGATTAAGTGTAAAACCCATAAATTTCAAGGAAAATTTTTTCTTAAATTCTTTGGGATTTTATGATTATGCAGTTTCTGAAGGCACCTGATTCAGAGGCCCGGTGTGCCCGGAATCAGTTTCTGAAGTTTAGCTCGGGTACGTTCAGTAAACGAACGAGCAGGTTTTTCTATCTTTTGAACCGGTGCTTGGAATTGAAATACGAGGGCACCGATGAAACTATAGCATCGATAATTTCTTAAGGGGACCTTTACCACGGTTGCGTTTTCATGGGAGGAGAAGTTAAAAATTTTGGATTAATAAATAATTGAATAAAAATTGTGGAACAATTTTTATTCTTTATCCAATTGGTTATATCCTACATAGGGTAGTTGGGGTGGGACCCACAAGCCCCTAAATATCCATGTGAGGATATTTTTGAGGTGGGGTCCACACAATCCCCACCCCTTCACATTCCTTAAAACTCCTCTAACCCCCTCTTAAATTTTGTAACTCATTTTAACTTGTGAAACCTATCCTCTTCCTCTCCTCTCTCTCCCTCATTAAACTTGCCAACATATCACTTAATTAATTAGACAACTCATCGTTTAATTAATTAAGTGAAATGGTTTTTTTTAATTTAGTAATTTGAAATGCATAGCATGGATTAATAAAATAAATAGAAGCCTTATTTTTTTTTGTTTGGGTGGGATTGTTGAGTTGAGAGAATGGTAAGAGAGATCTTGAAGAACTTCATCTCCTTTTTTGAAGAACGCCAAGACTCCGATGAAGAACATTGACTCAGAGACCCCGGATTCTTCTTCATTTTCCTCCTTCGTGATAAGGAAGAAAAAAATGATGCGGGAATTTTCCAACGACGTAATGATTTGTTTTATTCTCTCTGTGATAAAAAGAGGTGATGTTGCTTCCTCCTCGGACGCTCTCCGTCGATGTCTACGAAACCTCACCACGTGAGGCCGTCAACCACAACGTCGACGTTCATCATCGTTTTTTGAGGTAGGGGTTAAGTTCAATTTTAATGGATTAAAATTGTTCTATGATTTTTCATCAAGCATCTCGTTTACTTTGGTCGATTACTATCATTTTAAGCGGAGGGTGCGGGCCGAACTAACATGGCCCGACAACCCTCCATTGTTCTCATTAATCATTTTTAGAATTGATAATTGATGGCGGTGGAAGCACAACGTCGTCATGTTGTTCCGGGAACGAGGCAAAGGGAACCAGTATCGTTGCACCAATTGTGCGGAAAGAACCACGACCCGCTACACGGGATGCTTCGGCGGAAGAACCGGTCGGCCCGTTGGCCGGACGGGCATAACCGGATCGCGGCACCAGGAGGACGTCGCGCCAAAGAAGCCGGGGGCCCACCCATGCGGGCCGCATGCACCAGAGGACTAGCTGGTCGAGCCAACCGGTTTGGGGAAGGGCGGCACTGCCTGGCGTCACCGGTGTAGAATACTTCCCCCCCCCTTGGAGCCCGCCCGGCTCAGCCGCTCCAGGCCGGGCCGAGCCGGGCCACGCTGAGCCGGGCCGCACCGGGCCGATCCAGGCTGCACCGGGCCGGGCCGAGCAGGGCTACGCCGGGACGGGTCGGACTGCGCCACTCTGGCCAGGCCACGCCACTTCGGACCGGGCCGCATCCCTTCAGGCCGACTTGAGTTTTCCCTCCGGACCGGTCTAACACCCCTGCTGGTTTGGACCCGTCAAACTGGGTCAACCTGACCCGTCGGCCCACTGGGCTAAACGGTCTGGGTCTGTTAATCACTCAAACGCGGCTAACATAAAGATCTTGTGTCCGATCGACGCGCCGTCTGCGGAACAGAGAATCTTTCGATGAGACGGTCCTTTCGCAATACTCTAAGTGAGTTTCGGATGAATTTGGATATCAGCTGGGTTAGAAATGAGCGTATTTATAACCGGTCCCTTGGGACAGAAAACCAGATATCTCTCAGATCGGGCGTATGATTGATGTGTCGTTAGTTGTGTAGAGTTCCTTTTGACGAGACGAAACTTTGGGATACATCAACACTGGATTTCGTGATAGTTGTTATATCAACCCCCTTGGCTCGTGGAGTGGACCCTTCCAGAATCGAGCGTGTTGTATGCGGGAACCCTAGAGCTGGCTGCGACTACGACAACGATGACGACTGTACTTGGATCCTACGTGGGTTCAGCAGCGAGGACGATTGTACTTGGATCCTCTTTGGGCTCGACAGCGATGACCACTTTACTTGCATCCTATGTGGGTTCGGCAGCGATGGTTACTGTACTAGGATCCTACGTGGGTTCGGCAGCGACGACTTCTATACTTGGATCCTACGTGGGTTTGGCAGGGAAGATGATTCAGAGGCTACATCTATCATCTCCACCACTCTCCATGGGTAGTATACCTTTGTGAGCTGAGTCTTGACTTTCAATCATTATCATTGATGTGATTGATTTGCTATCCTATGTGGACTGAGTTGTACTTTCCTATGTGGACTGGGTTGTTCTTGGGCTCTTGAGTTGGAATCGAACTGGAATTGATGACTTAGGTATATGTATGGGCATATACCTAAGTAGAATTGGTTGATAATTTTTGTTTGTATCATTCCATTATGGTTTATCCTTTTTGGATTCTAGGAGAACTTCGAGGGTCTCAGGGTCCCTACTGAGTATCGTATACTCACCCCTACACTGTCTATGCCTGCAAAACATTGTGTTGGTTGCAGACGACGGAAAGCGCTGATCGTGGATGAGGCTTGTGGAGCAGGATGGTATCCAGAGGTGGACTATTAGGCAGAACGTACACGGAGTAGACAGCCGGACTCGAGGAGCTGAGGAGACCATCTGTACCCACCCTTCAGGTGGGATAGCCAGAGGACGACTCGGTGGTTGCTGATTTACTTTACTGTGGTCGTACTTTCTTTTCAGTTTTACTGTACTTTCAGTTGGGTTTGTATACTTACCCTTTTTCTTTCTAGCACTTACTTTTATAATTAGTTTACTTATTGTTTACTTCATCTTGCATACTCTGTTGTGTTTCTTTACTTATATAAAGGCAATGTCTTCCCTTTTATCGGGATTTACACCTTTGGTGCTAGTCTCCAACCCCTGGTCTATGGAAGGCGGGCTTGGGGTAGTCACGGCACGGGCCCCGAGGATGGGTCGTGACAAATTGGTATCAGAGGAGTCGGTTCTACCGCAGAACTTAAGACTCTGATAATTTATTCTATATGAAGCAATAGTGTTAAGAGTATTGAGTGTGGTTATTAGTCCAGGGAGTCTAGTGTTGGTGCGGCGGCTGACGTATCCATACACCAGGACCCTGACTTCTGATTTCCGACTTAGTCCATGAAAATATTGATTGCATATGTGTTTCAAGAGTTTTCTTTGTGATTACTTTGTGTCAGCTCACCAGGTATACTGTATTAACTGTGGCGCACCTATTTCTTTTCAGGATGGCCCCACGACGGCAGCTAGCTAGGGTACTGAGCTTTGTGCGAGGTGGTAGCCCACCGAGCAACGAGGCCTCGGTTCAGGGCCCCATTACAGTGGAGGCACCGGTGGAACCTCTACCTGCCAAGCCACAGATGCCACCATCCCCAGTAGCTGAGAGTGCACGTCGCTTGAGTGCACTGCAGGAGTATCAGCATCAGAGGTCGCCCAGGTTCCGCGGAGAGACGGACCCGCAGGCAGCTGAGGATTGGCTGGAGGCTATCGTCCGAGTCTTCAGATTAGTAGGGACACCATATGACCTCATGGTGATCCTTGCGGAGAGTCTCCTGCACGCAGTAGTAGGTAGATGGTGGAGCCTGATGCTCCAGGTGCACGATGAGGCATCTCTACTTTGGTAGGACTTCGAGAGCCTTTTCCTCTCAGAGTTCTTTCCAGCCACCCTCCGTGCGGTGCGCATTCATGAGTTACTACACTTGCGGCAGGGCATCATGACAGTATCCCAGTACTCGGTGAGACTTACTGATCTCTTTCGTTGTTCCACGGACATGGTACAAGACCCATTCTTCTGGGCCCAGACCTTCGAGTAGGGACTAAGGCATGAGATCAGGGCTTCGATGATCTCCCTCAACATTCGACGCAGGCAGGAGTACTGGAGTGAGCCTTACTTGTGGAGAGCTTCCTTGCTCAGCCTACGCCAGTAGCGAGGCCTACCATAGGGCGACACGTGGCAGAGTCTTCTGCAGCCGGCAGTAGACATATGTCGTAGAGGTCCAAGTGGACCAGGCCATCAGGTGGGCGACCTCAGGATACTGGTTCGGAGGTGCGGGGCACATGTAGTAGATCCAGTCATACGAGAGGCAGGGAGTGCTATGCATGCAGCGGGCAGGTCCACATGGCTCGTGACTTCCCAACCCACCATGTAGAGGAGCAGAAGACGGTTGAGGGACCACCCAAGCCGAGGCAGAGGTCTGACCGTGGCGTTTCGCAGGGAGCAGGCGGATGAGGCAGGGAGCTGGTGGACAGAGGCAGGCTTAGCTTCAGGCAGTGGAGGCTTACGACCATGGTGCACCTGTGATGATTTGAGGTACTATCTGTGTCTACTCCACCCTTGTTTTAGTTCTTATAGACACAGGAGCGAGTCATTATTTCATTGTCATTGCCCCTTGTTCGGAGCTCGGAGATTCCGACAGAGTCGTTGGCTCGATCCTTACGGCTAGAGACTCTTATGGGAGAAGACGTGAAAATTACACACTGGTGCCGGCAGTGTGAGATCACTCTAGGAGGCAAGAGCTTCAGCTGGTATCTACTTGTAGAGGTGTCGAGGCCTTACGAAGTCATCTTGGGTATGGACTGGTTATCTACAGTCCATGCCCAGATTGACTGTATTAAGTGCAAGGTGCGGTGTGTTCGCACAGATGGGAGCAGGTTCACCTTCACCGGTGAGAAGGGAGCCTTTGCAGCGCAGGATGGACTCACGTAGAGGAAAGGACAGTTGATCACCCATTAGTTGGCTAGTCTCATCCTAGGAGCAGTTGATGTGCGGAGTCCGAGTTTTCCTGTTGTGGTGGATCTGTATGTGAACGTTTTTCCTGACGATGTTACAGGACTACCTCCTCACAGAGAGGTAGACTTCTATATTGACCTGTACCCCGGGACAGCCCTGATATCTACTCGAGTATATTGGATGGCTCCCGCTGAGCTTCTTGATCTATGGGTACATCTAGAGGACTTACAGTGCAAGGTATTCATCTGACCCAGTGTTTCACCCTAGGATTCTTCTATTTTGTTCGCCAAGAAGGCAGACGAGAGCTTACGACTATGTGCTGACTACCGTCGCCTGAACCAGGTGATCGTGAAGAACAGGTATCCACTCTTGAGGAATGAAGAACTATTTGATCAGCTCAAGGGAGAATGATGGTTCTCGAAGATAGACCTCAGGTCAGGCTATCATCAGCTCAGAGTTCGAGACGAGGATGTGCAGAAGACGGCCTTCAAGTGTTGATATGGCCACTATGAGTTCTTGGTTATGCATTTCTGTGTAACCAACACTCCAGCAGAGTTCATGAGTCTCATGAACAGGGTCTTCTAGCCTTACCTCTATCGATTTGTAGTATTCTTCATCGACGACATACTGATTTACTCGACTACTAAGGATGAGCATTCCTACTACTTTCGGGTTATATTGGACACACTCCGAGATCACCAGATTTATGGTAAGCTCTCGAAGTGTCAGTTATGGATTTGAGAGGTCCACTTCTTGGGGAACTTCATCTCTGAGGTGGGAGTTGCAGTGGATCCTGTGAATATCGAGGCAGTACTTTCTTTGTAGCCACCCAGAAGTGTGCCGAAGGTGCGGAGTTTCCTAGGTATGGCTGGGTACTATCGGAGATTTGTGCCAGACTTCTCTAGAGTTGGAGAACTGATTTCATCTTTAATGAAGAAGGGGAAACCCTTTGTGTGGTTAGATAGATGTCAGCAGAGCTTCCAAGAGCTGAGAGAGAGATTGACCAGTGCACCCATCTTGAGGATACTGGAGGAGGGCGTAGGGTACATAGTTTACTGCGATGCATTAGGGACCAGACTCGGGTGTGTCCTGATGCAGGAGTGGGAAGTGATTGCTTATGGTTCACGACAGTTGAGGTAGCACGAGCAGAACTACGTTACCCATGACCTGGAGTTAGCAGCAGTGGTCTTCGGCTTGAAGATGTGGCGACACTATCTGAGGGGCGAACGGTTTACAGTCTACTCTGACCACCAGAGTCTTAGGTATATCTTCTCGCAGAAGGACATGAACCTGAGACAGTGTCCATGGATCGAGTTCCTCCAGGACTATGACTTTGAGATAGTCTATACTCTTGGGAAGGGGAATATATTAGCTAATGCTCTCAGTAGGAGATCGGGTATTCAGCTACTTAGAGAGGCGACAGAGCAGCTAGCCGCGTTGCAGATATCCTTCATGGATAGAGATGGGACAATCTTTCTACAGTCGCTCACAGTCACTCCTCCACTACTTCAGCGGGTTAGGGAGGCACAGCGTGGGGACGTTGACCATGATATGTGACGTGCACAGATATCCACAGGACAGGCACCTGATAGATTTCCAGTAGGAGGAGAGCACGTCATCCTTTTCAAAGGATTTACCATGGTACCAGTTTCATTACAGGAGGAGGCGCTGAGAGAGTTTCACACTTCCCCATTGGTGGTACATCCAAGAGTAGCGAAGATGTAGCAGGATCTCAGACGATAGCACTGTTGGCCGGGTATGAAGAAGGTTGTGGCAGATTTCGTTTCACGATGCCTCACCTGCAAGCAGGTGAAGGCAGAGCACCAGGTACCAGTAGGCTTGGTACAGCCCTTAGAGGTCCCGGAGTGGAAGTGGGACAGGATATCTATGGACTTCATGATGGGACTACCACGTACTTCCAAAGGACATGACTCCATCTGGGTGATCGTAGACCGACTCACCAAGTTGGCCCACTTCTTACCTATCAGGAGCGGGAGGCTCAGATGTGTGCACAGTACCCTCATTTGTTTCCCTAGTTTATGATGTGTCTTTACGGGGATGTGAATCCCTGACGTGGGAGTAATGTAAAGAACCATAAATTTAAAGGAAATTTTTTTCTTAAATTCTTTGGGATTTTACGAGTACGCAGTTTCTGATGGAACCTAATTTCGAGGCCCGGTGTGCCCGGAATCAGTTTCCGAAGATTAGCTCGGGTATGTTCAGTAAACGAATGAGCGGGTTTTTTTATCTTTTGAACTGGTGCTTGGAATTGAAATCTAAGGGCACCAATGAAACTGCAGCACCAGTAATTTCTTAAAGGGACCTTTATCGTGGTTGCGTTTTCACGGGAGGAGAAGCTAAAAATTGTGGATTAATAAAGAATTGAATAAAAATTGTGGAACAATTTTTATTCTTTATCCAAGTGGTTATATCCTACATGGGGTAGTTGGGGTGGGACCCACAAGCCCCTAACTACCCATGTGAGGATATTTGTGAGGTGGGGCCCACACGAACCCCACCCCTTCACATTCCTTAAAACTCCTCTAACCCCCTCTTAAATGTTTTAACTCCTATGAACTTGTGAAACCTATCCTCTTCCTCTCGTCTCTCTCCCTCATTAAACTTGCCAACATATCACTTAATTAATTAGACAACTCATGGTTTAATTAATTAAGTGAATTGGTTTTTTTTGAATTTTTTAATTTGAAATTCATGGAATGGATTAATAAAATAAAGAGAAGCCTTGTTTTATTTTGTTTGGGTGGGCTTGTTGTGTTGAGAGAAAGGGAACTGATCTATTGAATAAATTCATCTCCTTTGTTGAATAATGCCAAGACTCTGATGAAGAACATCGACTCGGTGACCCCTGATTATTCTTCCTTTTCCTCCTCCACGGTAAGGAAGGAAACAACGATGCGGGAATTCGCCAACAACATCATGCTTTGATTTCTTCTCTCCGCGATAAAAAGAGGAGACGCCGCTTCCTCCTCGGACGCTCTCCGTCGACGTCTACGAAACCTCACCACGTGACGTCGTCAACCATGACACCGATGTTCGTCATCGTTTGTTGAGGTAGGGGTTAAGTTCAATTTTAATGGATTAAAATTGTGCTATGATTTGTCGTCGAGCACCTCGTTTACTTTGGTCGATTGCTATCATTTTACGCGGAGGGTGCGGGCCGAACGAACACGGCCCGACAACCCTCTGTTGTTCTCGTTAATCATTTTTAGAATTGATAATTGATGGCGGTGGAAGTAAAATGTCGTCATGCCGTGTCGGGAACTAGGAAAAGGTATCCAGCACCATCGCACCGGTTGTACAGAAAGAACCGCGGCCCGCTACATGGGCCGCTTCGGCGGAAGAACCGGCCGGCCCGTTAGTCGATCGGGCGAAGAGGAGCCACGACGCCAGGAGGGCGCCGTGCTAGAAGACCGATCGGCCCGTCGATCGGCTGGGCGGAACCAGACCGCGGTGTCAGGAGGTCGCCACGCAAAAGAATCTGGCGGCCCGCCCATGTGGGTCGCGTGTGCCAGAGGACCGGCCGGCCGAGCCGACAGGTTTGGGGAAGGGCGGCACCGCCAGTGCAGAAGTCCCCCCCCCCCCTGGAGCCTGCTCGGCTCAGCCGAGCCAGCCGGCCCGTGCGCCCAGTCGGGCCGCGCCAGGACGGGCCGAGCCGGGCCATGCCGGGCTGGGCCGAGCTGGGCCGAGCCGGGCCGCCCTGCGCCGGGCCGCGTCGGGCCGGGCCGGGCCGAGCCGCGCCGCGCCCCGCTAGGCCGGACCGCGCCACTCGGGCTGTGTCGCGCCACTTCGGACCGGGTCGTGTCCCTTCGGGTCGACTTGAGTTTTCCCTTTGGACTAGTCTGACACCCCTGCTGGGTCGGACCCGTCAAACTGGTTCAACCCGACCCGTTGGCCCACTGGGCTAAACGGGTCGGGCCCGTTAATCACTCAAACAGGGTTAACTTAAAGACCGCGCGTCTGATCGACGCGCCGTCTGCGACACCAGAACTCTTTTGATGAGAAGGTCCTTTCACAATACTCTAAGTGAGGTTCAGATGAATTTGGATGTAAGCCATGTTAGAAACTAGCGTATTTCTAACCGGGCCCCTGGGACGTAAAAGCTGATATCTCTCAAACCGGGCGTCCGATTGACGCGCCGTCAGTTTCATAGAGTTCCTTTTCACGAGACAGAACTTTGGGATACATCAAAACTAGACTTTGTGACAGTTGATGTATCTACCCCCTTGGCTCGTGGAGCGGAACCTCCCGGAATCAAGCATGCTGTGTGCAGGAACCCTAGAGCTGGCTGCGACTACGACGATGATGACGACTGTACTTGGATCCTACGTGGGTTCGGTAGAAAGGAAGATTATACTTGGATCCTTCGGGGGATTGGCAGCGATGATGATTGTACTTGGATGCTATGTGGGTTCGGCAACGATGGTTACTGTACTAGGATCCTACGTGGGTTCGGCAGTGACGACTTCTGTACTTGGATCCTACGTGGGTTTGGCGGGGAAGATGATTCTGAGGCTAAATCTATCATCTCCACCCCTCTTCGTGAGTAGTATACCTGTGTGAGCTGAGTCTTGAATTTCAGTCACTATCATTGATGTGATTGACTTGCTATCCAGTGTGGACTGAGTTGTACTTTCCTGTGTGGACTGGGTTGTTCTTGGGCTCTTGATTTAGAGTCGAACTGGAATTGATGACTTAGGTATATGTATGGGCATATACCTAAGTAGAATTGGTTGATACATCGTGTTTGTATCATTCATTTGTGGTTTATCCTTTGTGGATTTTGGGAGACCTTCGGGGGTCTCAGGGTCCCTCCGGAGTATCGTATATTCACCCCTGCACGGGCTATGCCGGCACTATGTTGTGTTGGTTGCAGAGGACGGACAGCGTTGACCGTGGTTGAGGCTTGTGGAGTGGGATGGTATCCGGAGGTGTACTATCAGACGGAACGTACATGGAGTGGACAACCAGACCTGAGGAGCTCAAGAGACCATATGTACCCACCCTTCAGGTGGGATAGCCAGAGGATGAATCGGTGGTTGCTGATTTACTTTACTACTGTCGCACTTTCTTTTCAGTTGTACTGTACTTTCAGTTGGGTTTGTATACTGGCCCTTTTACTTTCCATCACTTTCTTTTGTACTCAGTTTACTTAGTTTTTACTTCATCTTGCATACTCTGTTGTGTTTCTTTACTTATATAAAGGCAATTCCTTCCCTTTTATCAGGATTTACGCCTTTGGTGCTAGTCGCCAGCCCCTGGCCTATGGAAGGCGGGCTTGGGGTAGTCACGGCACGGGCCCCGAGGACGGGTCTTGACATTAAGGGGATAAAAAACATGGGATAGGGATTTAGGATAAGTAAAAGGGTAATGTTTTAATAGAAAATAAAATTTTTAGAGTCCCATTAAAGGGGTGGTGGAAGGCCCCTTTTATAAGTGAATGGAATGACATTTTAGTAAATATAACATCTTAGTATAAAATGGACACATGTTTCACATAGAAATTGGAATCAAAATTGGATAATGATTGAAAGTATATAAGTTGTTGTCAATCCATACCTAAATAAATCTTTTTATGGAAATTTTTTATCATTTTGTATGTCTTTTATACATGGTTAAAAAAAATACTTAATTTTCCTTTACCATGGTAGCTTCATTTTATACCACAAAAACTAATTTTTATGGAAAAAAATAAAAAAAATTATAATATATTTGGAAATTATAATATAAAATAAATAAAAACATTATTTGAATAAAATTTATAAGGGTTAGTAAAATTTATTTTAATATTAGCGCACATTACGGGGAAAATCCATTTTTAGAAAGTGTATTTTTACGGATAAAAATAATGTTTTGGATAAAATTATCAATGTTATTGATTTAAAATACATTGATTATTTTTTTATTGAAAAACTAATAGTTTTTATCTTTCAAATTAGTACAAAAACAAATTCAACCTTTAATAAACTTAATTAGAAAAAACACAGTAAAAATAATTTTTATTAAAAATTATAACTTTAGTTTCAAAATGTTAAACATGGGTTTTATAAATAAAACATAAAATTTTTTAAATGAATATATTCACTCCTTAAATACATTTTTACATGAATTTTTTTTAATTCATACTTAATTTATGGTAATAAAATATATGGTATTTATAAAAAATTGGTATTTTGAACTATTCACCAAAAAATCAATATTTTTAGAAAGATATAAAAATAAATATATATATATATATATATATAATATTTACATGTTAAATAAAAAAAATAAGTTCATTTTTTCAAATTAAAATTCCAAAATTTATGAATTTAACTTTAAAATAGAAATATAAAATATGATAGAAAAGTGTTTTTATAGAAAAAATTTAAAAAATATTAACATTTTTTCTTATCATTTTCTACTAACTAAATTATTCCCAATATAGTATTCATATAATATATTTCATTTATTAAAAATAAATCACATAAATAGTCAATATTAGTAAAATTGTATTTGTAAGCATAAGGTGATCTTATTAGTTTTTTAGCAACACTAATTGAATTTTATCAATGCATTAAAAATGACTTTTATTTCTATTTCTACCTGTATTTTGTAAAGAAGTTACATCAATTTATACATAAAAATTAAATATTTACTTTATATTAGTTATATTTATATTGATTTTTCATGGTTCATTTTTGGTTTGGTGTTTCATGTGAAATAATATATTTAACAAAATATTTATTTTAAGGAGGAATATTCACACAAAAAAAGATGGGTCGTTACAAGGAACTTATCATCTATCTATAATATTTAAAAGAATTAAAAAAGTTTGTATACCTTGTTTACCCACTAATTATTATACTTATCTCTCTATATATATCACAGTTTTTTATTTTTATTTTTATTCTTCCACGTGACTTCCATGAGGGGGTAAGTTTTATAGTTCCAAGTGATATAATTTGAAGGGGGTGTGCTAGTGGATATTGTTTTTCTAAAATTCATGTGTGGGTTGTTTTCATTTTCCCTTTTTATTCTCAATATATTTAAATATCATGGAATGATCATTCTTTATGAACATTAAAGAGTATTATAATATGAAACAACTAATCGCCTTTAGTCATGTATGACCATTATATTATTTAAGATAATTATGTTTAAACAAGGTATTAGGTCACCTAATTCATTAAACAATAAAATTAGTTGATTATATGTATGGGGAGTTATTGTATTATAGATAGGATACCAAGACCAAGGATATTTTTACAATCAAATATAACAACAAGCATCGATAAACACTTCAATTCTTCACATCACTAGCACATGGACATATAAATAAAAAAAACTTGGTACAATTTAACAACTGGTTTTTTATATTAAATTTTCATTTTTCTCTTCAATGTTAAATTTATTTATTAAGTTTATAATGTATTCATAAGTTTCCTTATGGGTAAATCTCTCGATCGTACCATGTTCTTTATTTATTTATTTATTAGTTTTAGTTGGTTTGAGTTTTTTAAATTCTAAACCTGATTTATACCAGGTGGAACTAATGAAAATCTTCGAGCCTTAGTCACTTCACAGTCTTAGATAAAAATTTAGAATTGTTTTTAGATAATTAATATTAGATATCTCCAAAATTATATACCATATTTATGTCATAATCTACAACAAAGACAAATCTATGGGTGAGTAACATATCTATGGGTCAGTATTATATTTAATGAAAGTACTCCCTCTAAAAATGATACCTTCATGCACCATATACAATTAGTGAGTCATGATATTTATTTCACTGTGTTTTGGGATTCTTTATAATTTATTTCAACACTTATATTTTTAGGTAGGAAATCATTCCAATCAAAATAATTATAATTCCAAGATAGTTGAGTTGACAACCTATTCCCCAATCCATTATATAAACAAACTCAACTCTATTCCTCCTATAAAATAATCCCATTAGGGCCTCCTTGATAAATTTAAACCAATTAAAATGTTATGAATGATCACATAATACTATTAGAAATTTCCACTATTTTCTTTAAATTCCCTAATATTTTGGAATATATTTTTTACTAAATAAATACTATATTTGATAGCTTGTTTCACACGCACCACTAAACTAAAACAAATTGTGACATATTAAATGGATATTATTAAGCAAAATTAAGAATAATAAACCATATATTAAACAGAATATTGTTATAAATTATAAATCCATACAAAATAGGATTAAAAGCTCAAAAAGTTTTAAAAGAGCATTTTTCAATAAAATCGGTTTTCCTTTATATATTTTATTATCATTTAAAAGATAAATTTATAAATTTTAGAATTTTAATTTTTTAAAATTTTATTTTATTTTTAATTAATCATATTGAAATTATATTAGGGATGAATTCTGTATTTTTCTAAAATAATTGATCTTTAGTTGAATAGTAAAAACTATTATTTTTACTAAAATCGTAGTGTTTATGACTATAACAAGAAGTAAGTATAAATTAAAAACTTATTAAACATGTTTAATTGTCCAAGATGTATTTAAGGATTAAAATTATTCATTTAATAATACTAAGTTAAATTTATAAAACCTATTATTAACATTTTACGAAATTAAGTAATATTTTCCAATAAAAACAGTTTTTATTATTTTCTTCAATTAAATGTCATTTTGGTTAAATTAAATTTTGTAATTATTTAGAAGCCACATAAAATTTATTATTTTTATAAAAACCCAACTTTTTAATGAAAATAAATAAAATTGATAATTTTATTCAATATGTAAATTCTATTCTTAAAAACACACTTTTCTTAAACACAATTTTTACGTGCTATGTGAGTTTATTTTGAAATTAATTTTTCTAAACCAGAGAAATTTTAGTTGATAAAATTAATTCATTATTAGTTATTATAATTTTAAAATTATTTAATTATTTAAATTTCAATTTTTGTTGTTAAATTTATCTACCAGGTCAAAAAATTAGTTTCCATAATAAAATTTAATTTTGTTAAAAGTTAAAAACTAAGGTGGGAAGACAAAAATAACTCAAATTTATCTCAAAAATGTATGTTAGATATTATTTTAGAACTTAACTTGTCACAATTTAATTATTTACCAATTTTGGAACTATTGATCCTTGAATATTTTAATTCCATCATTTAAAAAATAATGGTCATTTTACAACATATTTGACCATGGTCAATATACCAAAGAAGTTTCATAAAAATTGACATAACTACCTCAAGTAATTGCCATAAGAAAAAATCAATTAATAAAAAAGTAATATATGATCATAAATAGACCTTATAAAATGAAAAATAAAAGTAAAATTTTCTTAATAATGTTTTTAATAAACTTAATTTTATTTTTTAGAAAGTTAAGTGCATGTGTAAAGAGAATAGGGACCTAAGCTATGGGTTTTTACATCTAAATTTTGTTTCATTGGGATATGATTTGTATTCACCACATGTTTTATTTTATGTAATATATATTGTCCATGGATTTATTTTTTCATAATTTTCATGAAATATAAATTATTTACAAATCCATCTCATGTTCTAATATTTATAGGTTTTCAATTCAAAATATAATGATGATGTAATGATTTTGTTAAATAAATTCTCATTCATTGAGATATGATTTCTATTCTTGAACTTGTTTCATGTAATTTGGGTATTTTATTCTATATGATTTTAATATGTGGTGTTTTATCTTTTTTTATTGGGATTTATATTTCTACCACCTAAGACACCTCTCTATAGGTTTCTTGCTTTGTGAATTAGGATATCCATAAGGGATTTGTTTAACTTAATTTTCCTTGAGTTAAAATATTATTCATTTAGAATCATTCTAATAAGTTTGATAAATTCTTCTATTTCCTATTTCATAAGATATTTCCTCTTTTATATATATTAAAAACTATTTCTCAACTCAAAAATGTTTTATTCATTATTTTTTTCTCATTAATTTACAATGTTTTTAAGGAAAAAATAATCTCTTTTAAAGACATTTTATTATTTATTTCTATGTTCATTATTAAAAAAATAATAATTTCTTATTTTAAAATATAAATATGGGTTGAATCATTTAACCTTCATATTTTACTTCACATCATTTTTACAATGAATTGTCTGTTACTCATTTTAGGATGTGGGTATTCAATAAAGGTATTTCAAAATATTAAAGGTTTTCATTCCCTTAAAAGAAAAAAAATTTTCATACACTCTATGTTATCATTAGAAAAACATTGTGTTTTTTCAAAGATATATGTTTTAGGATTATTTTTAAAATTAAATGTCAATAAAAAAAATCACTTTACCTTTTTAATACATTTATGACTTTTTTTTTCAAGGATCCATTATTGAAGATTATTTTTAAAAATTAAAAGTTTTCAAAAGGTTTATGTTTCTCCTCTTTGAAACTTTTATGCCTTTTTTAAATAATATACTATTGAATGTTTGTATTTAAATATTTTTTTAAAGTTTTTACTTCATCTTTTCAAAAATACATTTTAAAGTGATTTTTACTTCATCTTTTACCCCAATGAAAAAAAAGTTTTCTAAAAAAATATTTTATGATTTAAGTTCCATTTTATCTTTATCTCTAAAGGACTTATTTCCTTGAAAAATAATTTCATTAATCACCCCCTAAATGTTTCCATCGAATATTATTTTGGGTGATTTAATTTTGAGTATCAACTATTTACATTCTTGAGGTCAATTTTGGTGATACCTTCAAGAAATGTTATGAAACCCATTTTTATTTCCATGGGTTCTTAATGATGTAGAGAATGATTATTTTGAATTATAACACATATGGATGGATTATTTATGTTTGATGTCCCATATATCCCTTTAATTCATTGGTTAAGGATTTATATCTCATGAGATAAAAATGTTCTGCATTTTGTGATACTTGAATCAATAATGGTCCATGAGTTTTGATACTTGATTCAATAATAGAATGTGATTTCTGTTACTTGAATAAATAATGATACATGATTTGTGATACTTAAGTCAATAATAAACCATTATTTTGGATACTCATGTCAACAATGGGTCACAAGTTGTGATACTCATGTCAATAATGGTTCATGAGTAATGATACTCGAGTCAATAATGGACCATGAGCTATGATACTTAATTAAATAATGTATTTTTAGTTATGATACTTGAGTCACTAATCAATAGTGAGTTATGATTCATGATCCATAATGGTTCATATAAAGTAATTATTGATCCTCCACATAACGGTTATAGGATTTTGATACATGAACCACTATGGTATGATTTCCTATGATTATGTTTGTATCATAATTATTTATTATGATATGACATTCCATATTACTATGATTAATTTCTAAGTATCACTTTTATTGTCTCACATTCTTATTCCATGGTACATTTTTATTCATTTGATATTTCATGTCCTTCTATGATAATGTATAGATAAATCTTATTATTATAGGTTCTTTTTTATAATATATTTCTCTCATTCTCATGTTTTCTCACATGATTATGATTTAACCCTTGATGAAATATTATTTAGTTTTTACCTTAATGATCATTTGGTCTCAACCCTTACATATTTTTTCATTCACTATGTTATGAACATGAGTATAAATTTTGAGAAGTATATAAGGGAGTTTAGTGTGGTTTTATTATGGAGAAATATTCAAAATAATCATAAAATAAGTTGATTATATAGCTAATCCTAAAAGACACTAAACCTTCTATTATTGGGATTGGGTGTTTATTATGATATCAAAATTTTAACATGTGGAAATGATTAAAAATAAATATAGGTTCATATCAATTTTTATAAAATCCAATGTTTAAAGAAAGTTTTTTTAGCACTAGATATGGGAGTTTGGGTTTAAGGAATCTTGGTTGGAGTCAAGGAAAGGTTTAGTTATTTTTTAGGATTAGTTTAGTTATTTTTTGGGATTAAGATGAGAGAATATTAGTGAAAACCCTTGGGATAAGTCTAAGTATAGGATAAAATCATGGAATATTGGTAACATTTTGAGTATGTTGTTTTCCTAGAAATTACATCATTGTATAAATACAGAAATTTGGATATGGTTGTGGAACATATACACTTAGGGGTAATTACCCTAAAAAAGTTGGTTGAGTGTCAAACTGATATCCACTCGGTACACAATGAGTGGTCCAATGAATGTACACCTATATATATACTATTGGGAGATATTCATTATTTAATCACATTATATTTTTGATAAATTAAAAATGATTTATAATTTTAAGTAATTGGGGTAAGGGGTATGATAGAATCAAACCAAAAGAAACCTAGATTGAATTGGAAGTACCATAGGTTGAGATAAAGGTGTCATTGGAGAAAATGTCTTACATTAGATTTTTTATATTCATATAATCATTTAATATGATTTTATTATACATTATCATAACCTTTTGGTTTTAGTAGTTTTATGTAAATTGGATCATGAAAATGAATCTATGAGAGGTATACCCTAAGGAACTATTAAAGATTCATATTTGGGATAAATTGTTACTTAGTCTTAGCAAGGATAGTGTGGTGGATATCTCATTAGAAATTATATCTTGTGTATCTTATATATAATGGATCACTTATCTATTTACCTTAGTGAACAATAATTAAAAAAATTTAGGATTCAATTTATTTAAGGGGGATGTAACATTCTGATATTTTGGAATATATTTTTTTATAAATTAATACAATGTTCGATAGCTTGATTTAAACACAACACCGAACTAAAATGAACCAAAAAATATTATATAAATATTATTAAGAAAATTTCAGAATAATAAAACATTTAGTAAATAAAATATTTTAATCCATTAAAAATGTATACAAAATATGGTTAAGAATTCCAAAAGTTTTTAGAAACATTTTTTTAATAAAATCATTATTTATTTATATATTGTATGTTTATTTCAAAGAGAAATTTTTAGATTTTAAAATTTTAATTTTTTAAAATTAACTTCATTTTTTAATTAATCATGTCAAAATTATCTTAGTTTTAGTTTTCAAAACCTTTCTAAAATAATTGATTTTAAGGTGAATCGTGAAAAATGCAGTTTTTATTAAAACTATAGCTTTTATGACTATATCCATAAGAAAGTATAAATTAAAATGTTATTAAAAAAATTTTGAAACAAAATATATTTAAAAATTAAAATTATTCATTTCAAAATACTAATTTAAATTTATAAAACCTATGATTAACATTTTAAAGACTTAAGTTATTTTTTCCCATAAATAGTTTTTTTAGCATTTTCTTTCAATTCAATATTATTTTGGAAAAATTAAGTTTTATATTTCTTTTTAATTAATTTAAATTTTATTTATTTTATATAAAACCAATATATTTCATTAAAATAAATTACATTTATAATTTTATCCAATACATAAATTTAAATCAAAAAAACACACTTTTCTTTAAAACGGTTTTTAAGTGTTATGTGTGCTTCTTTTGAAATCAAATTTTCTAAAACATAACAATTTTATTTGATAAAATTAATTACATGTTAGAGAAACTAATTTGGAAATTATTTAATAATTTCAATTTCAATTTTTGTCAGTAAATTTAATCATCTATTTTAAAAATTAGTTACCATGATAAAAGTTAACGATGGTAAAAATTTTATACTAAGGGGAGTAAAGCCTAAAATCACTCAAGGTTGTCTCAAAAATGTATGTTTGTGAGATTATAAACCATAAATTGCCACACACTTCATTATTTTTATATTTTTGAGTCATTTAACTTTGAATTGTTTCATGCCATTATTGAAAAAGTAATGGGTATTTACATGAATGCCATTTTTTCACTTATAAAAGGAGATCACTTCCACCAAATTTATCCAACCATTAAAAAGACTTAGATCTACTAAAAATATACCCTATTCTCTCATAAAATCTCTCCAAAATTCCTATAAGAATTTTTCCTTCCAAAATACCAAGCTAAAGAGCCTTAAGTTGTTACCCAAGGGAGAATATCTAAAGCAAGAGGTAACATTCTAAACCAATCTATCTTATCTCATTTCCTCTTCTACCAATTCAATATATTATATCCATGAAAGTGTGATAAAAATAAATATTATTTATAAACTAAAATTTTATTATGGCGATGGAATTTGTTTTCTACCTTTAACCAAAAC
Source organism: Viscum album (assembly GCA_963277665.1). Taxonomy (NCBI): domain Eukaryota; kingdom Viridiplantae; phylum Streptophyta; class Magnoliopsida; order Santalales; family Viscaceae; genus Viscum; species Viscum album. Next base: position 847,365,767 of record OY728160.1, on the reverse strand, counting down.
TATTTGAAAAAGGAATACGCCATCACTGGTACATGCAGACTATTGTATCCATGAATGACATATTGTGATTTTCTATTACTTATTATTATGGATGAAATTAAAAAAGAATTAAACATATAAAATTTTTATTTATGAAACTATTTATATTCTATAAATATAATATTTTACATTCTATAAGTAATATTAACAATAAACCCTCGGAGTAAACTTAACCTCATTAAATTAACATATTGATGCACCTTTCTTAATTTGAGTCCAGTTTGGGAAAACCTATGAAATAATATATTATTTTTTGTGATGGAATAATAAAATACATATATATATTTAATTATGGATATTATGAACCTATTTTATTACACATTTGATCATGGTCAATAAACTGAGGATGTTTCGAAGAAACCAAACCACCTCATGTAACCACCATATGAAAACAATAGTAAATAAATAAATAAAATATGATAATAAAGAATCATTATAAAATAAAATATATATTTAAAATTTTATTAAGAAATATATTAATAAAATTAATTTTATTTTTCAGTAATATAAGATCCTGTGTGGAGAAAATCAGGACCTAAGCTAAGGGTTTTTTCATCTGAATTTTGTTTCCTTGAGATATGATTCATATTCACCACTTATTTCCATTTACAATGTATATATTGGACTTGGGTATATTTTTAATAATTTTCCTAAAATATAAAGGATTTAAAAAATCAATCTCATACTCTATCATTCATGATTTTTCAATTTGAAATGTAACAACGATGTAAGGGTTTTATTAACTCAATTCTCATTTATTAATTTATGATCATTCTTCTTGATCTTACTTCATATAAGTTTGGAACATTCTACTCTTTGATTATATTATGTGGTATTTAATATTTTTTAGGAGGATTTTACATTTATAACACATAAAACTCATTTATAAATGTGTCTTTCTTCATGAATTATGATATCCATATGGTATTTAGTTAACTCAAATTTCCTTTCCTTGAGTAAAAATTATATTCCTTGGGAATAATTATTATATTTTAGATAAATTATATTATTTTATATTTCATAATATATTTCATAATATATTTCAAATTTTATCTTTAGGTAAAATGATGTTTTAAAGAAAAAAATATTTCTCGATAAACTTCTTTCTCATAAAAGTGTGGCATTTTTAAGAAAAAAAATACCATCTCTATTAAAAAAACTCCCCATTTCCTTGTTCATTATTCCCAAAAAAATGTTTCCATTTATTATTTTGAAATCCAAATATGTTTTTACATACATGAATTTAATATTTTACTTATACCCTTTTTTAAAATGGATTTTCAGTTATTCTTTTTATGATGTGGGTTTTCAACAAAAGTATTTAAATATATTAAAAAGTTTTTGCATCCCTTCAAAATCAAATGTTTAATCCTAAACTACACATTATCATTAAAAATACGTTCTATATTTTAAAATATTTATTATTAAATATTATTTCTAAACTTTAAATTTCCAATAAAATCACTTCACTTTTTTGAAACCTTTATGTATTTTTTCAAGGATCTATTATTGAAGATTATTTTTAAAAATAAAAAATTTCAAGAAGTTTTCACTTCACCTTTTTGAAATATTTTTTTTTCAAGGAACCACAATTGAAATTTATTTTTAAAATTAAATATTTTTCAAAATATTTTACTTCACCATTTTTAAAATGAAATCTCAAGATGACTGTCACTTCATCTTTTCACCAAAGATAAAAAAATTTAAAAAATATTATAAAATTTCTATTTATTTTTATCTTTATTTTTAAAAGATTTATTTACTTAGAAATTTTTTTCATGAATAACCTCTAAATTTTATTATAAAATACTCTTTTTGGGTGATTTAATTTTGGGTATCATCAATTTTTATTATTGAAGTGAATTTTTGTGATACTATCTATAAATATTATGAAACCCATTTTAATTTTCAGGGGTTATTAATGATGTCAGGAATTATTATTTTCAATTGGCACACATATTTATGGATGATTTATGTGTGTGGTCCTATATATCCCTCAAATTCATTAGTTAAGGTTTTATATCCTATTATATAAAAATGGTCCATGAGTTGTGATACCCGAATCAATAATGAGCCATGAATTATGATACTCGAGTCAATATTGAATAGTGAGTTGTGATGCTCAAGTCAATAATTGGTTATGATTTTTGATACTCAATTTAATAATAAACCATGAGTTGGGATACATGAGTCAATAATAGGTCATGAGTTGTGATACTTAGTTCAATAATGTCTTTTGATCTATGATACTTGAGTCAATAATGGTTTATGAGTTGTGATATATGAGTTAATAATGGATCATGAGTTATGATAATCGAGTCACTAATGGGTGGAGAGTTATGTTGATCAAGTTATAATGGGTCACAGGAAGTAATGAATGATCCACCATTTTATGGGTCACAATATTTTGATACCTTAACCACTATGTAATGATTTTCTATGATTATGTTTGAGTCATAATTCCTTGTTATGTTATTTCATGCCATATTTCTATTATTATCTTCCAAGTTATAGGTTTATTGTCTCACAGTCTTATGAAATCGTATATGTTTGTTCATTTTTTATTACATGTCCTCATATCATGACATATGCTCAACTCTTATTATTATAGGTTCTTTTTTATAAGATATTTCTACCATTACAATGTTTAATCACATACTTATGATTTATCCCTTTATGAAATATTGTTGAGTTTTTTCCTTACGTGGCATTTGATCTCACCCCTTCCTTAAGTTTTCATTCCCCGAGTAATAAATATGATTATAACTTATAAGAATTCTAGAATAGATCCCGGTGTGGTTTGGTCAAGTAGAAATGTTCACACGTATCGTAAAATTGGTTTCATATGTAGCTGATCCTCAATGAAACTAAACCTTCTGTTATTGGAATTGTGTGTTTATTTTGAGATGTAATATTTAACTTATATAAATTTTGTAATGTAAAGATATGTTTATCTCACTTTGTATCAAATCTAGTTTTAATTAAATTGTTTTTATAACCAAATCTTGAATTGTGGGTTTGGGAGACCTCATTACATGTCTTACACAAGATAATCCAGGTCACCCAAATTTAGCATGACAATCCCAGTTATATGATTTACATATTAAAAAGGACCGCTTAAAATGAATATCACACTTATTATTTGAGGGTTTTTATTTTAAAGTATCACAAATTTAATATACATCACATGAATATTAAATTTATTACTATTGAATAAAATATAGTATTTGTTATCTCATGTTTTTTCCATTATGTATTCATTATTTTAATGATATAGTTTTGGAATCATTATTACAACTACTAAATTAATATGTTTCTACCATATTAATATGTAACTCTTTTCACAACCCATAATTTGTGTTACTCACCCTAAAATAAAAGCCATACATTTTTACACATATCCAAATGAATCTCATTCATAAGATATATAAACTTTTAATATCATGGTTTAGAATTATAAGAAATCGATAAACTCCATAAGAGTGAGGTCGAAGACATAGATAGAAAACTCTGGCCTTTATAAAGCAAGGAATAAGCCTCAATGATTACAGGAAGTCTAAACCAAGGAACCCTTAACTAGGGATATTTTACTCAAGATATAATCCAATTCATGATATATATAACATCTAATATATATATAAACTATATTCAACAACTAAATTCAAAATTATAACTTTAATTACAAAATGAGGTTGGGGTAGATGAAAATTAAATCTTATGTTTTCATACCTAGCATGTAATGTATGGCTTGAAAATTATAATAATAAATTTTTCACATAAATTAAAGCATACATAATATCCAAATTTCATAAAAAAAAATTATAAATATGAATATCTAAAAGGAATAAACAAATAAATAAATACTTTTTATTATTTTTCAAACATGGAATATAAATATAAACATTTCATATTTTATTTAGGCATGAAAATCACCTATTTATGATGCCTAGAACTTATATTTTATAAAAAATTATAATCTATATGTAATAATTTATAAAATATAAAATTTTCATCATTTTTACTTTATCATAATTTATGATTTTGAATGGAGAATTATCAATCATAAGGTATGATTGATATGTAAAGGTAACTGTGTAAAAGAGTTATCATTTAAGTTGTCAAGAAAATGAATTTTATATATGGGAATGAACCTTACATATGAGTCATATTTGATGATATGTGACATATCATAAACCATATATAGATCTAAACCACACATATGAATACCCTTATATATTGATTCATATTTTAAAATATATCCTATATAATATTTATGGCATGATACTCTATTTTTTCACCGAGGATTTAGTCATATCCTACAATATTCCCTATAACATAACCTATGGCATGGAAAAAACCTCTTGATTTCTTTCTATCATACTTCAAGATATAACCCAACCATACTATATGACCAATAAAAAATAGTATTATGAAATCTTATATCATAAATCAAATAATTCTAGTGTTTTACATTAATCCCTATAATATTATATCCTATGATATGGCCTTATGTAGGTTACAACACACATTTTCATTAAAAAAACAAAATAACATGTTGATTTACTGATAAAAGTGGAAATGACACAAATAATTGTTTTTATTAGATCATCTAATGATCAAAATAGTGTAATAAAACCCACAATAACTCCTAATCTATCATCAACAAAACCAACATGTTAAATGGATAACATAAAATATAAGTGTTCTATAATTTTACTATGATTTGTCTCTCTCAAACATGATGGAGTATGCTTGATTGGGATCACAAAGTGACATATAAATGGTTCTAACATGCATGGGTGGTAAAACATTATAGGTTCATTATTTTCAATGAGGGGACCCTATAACACCAAAGGAGTGATAAAACCTTCTTCACAAAGACAATTAGTGATTAGAGAGGAAGAGAGATCTGGATATAGATTATAGTACCATGTTAATACCAAAAAATTAATCTCATCCCTTAAATTGGATCTCTTAATTTAATGAAGATTGTTTATCATCGTCTATTATCTCATGGCATCTGACATGCATTATAATAATGCATAGAACATTGGTGTTTCATAAATATTTGAACATTTCATATGATTAATTGTATCCATAAATGTATCAACCCATTGATACATAACCAAATTTAAACTATGTGGAAGACATAGAATTAGACATGAACTCACATACCATATCTTAATCCCATAATATCTATGATATAGTCTGATAGTGGCATCCCAAATCCTTTTATGATGTAAATATATCATAAATTACAATATGCATCACATACATTGTAATGCCCTTTCCTGGATTTCCCAAACAGAACCCAGTCTAGGAGCTCCAATTTACCTCAGGTGCACTTCCTCATATACCATAGCATTAAAACTAGCATTGAGGGCCTATGTTAGTCATGGGTAGACTACTATAACACCATAACTTCAATTATATTATGATTTTCATTTTAAAGATACAATAGTACAATACACATTGTTTAATTCAAGAATGTGATTAAAATATAAATTATAAAATTTTATAAATTTAATTTTCCTAAATTAATTTCATTTTTGAAATCATCATATAAAAATTAACATAGGGATAAATTTTGGTATATTTTTAAATGATTTATTTTTTAATGAATGGTGAAAACGGTCTATTTTTCTAATACTATCATTTATTTTAATTAAATAAAGTAATATAAAATAAAAATTATATTTTTGATTTGGTGTTTTGGTCTGGCAGAAACACCCTTCCTGAAAAAAAATTTCTTCATCAGGTGATTCTTACACGATTTTCACTATTAATCACACAACCCCTTAACTCCTATATGATTGTGTGACACCATAATGGGACCCTGAGCACATAAACTGTATCTCTTGAACCCAATTTTTTCTTCCTATGTGTGAAATTATGATCACTTAACCCTTTCACGTATATGTGATCACACAACCTCCTTTGATTATCATAAATATGGTTATGGTCGTCCAATTTGATCATGTAACCACCTTTGCTTCACAGGGACTCCCTTATGGGATTCTATTTATGCAACTTATATGATCTCATAAATCCCTCCACTTTATGTGAAACTCTTCTTATGATTCACTTATAATAATTTGATCATGTAACCTCCTTCACTTCACATGAACCTATTTCTTTGGACTTTTCTTTAAATAAAATCACTTAAGAAAATTATTTCTACTAGATAATGAAAATTTAAGGGGTATTTATTGGCATAAAACTGACTTAACTCTAATAATCATGGTTATCCATTCATTCCACTGACTTAGCAAACAATATACCTTGGTAAAAATAACATCATCCAACTCATTTAATTTTTACAACCGATATCTTTTCATATAATTATGACATCTCATTGAGATCATGTGCTTGATCTTAACTAGGGGTTTCACGCCTCTCTACCTCAAACAAAATCACTTCATTCATGCACCTCGCCTGACTTCATTATGTAATCCATTAGAACATATGTGATCGTGTGATTGTAAGTGAATTTAATTATTTTATTTCCCACCCTAGGTTACTTCAACCATGCACCTCACTTATGTAATCATGATATTCCCTTTACTTCATATGATCATAGGATTTCGAGAGACCACAAGACTTATCCACCTCATCTTGTGTTTCATTGATTATATGATCATGTTATCTCTTTCCCTTCATGTGATCTCATTTTCTTCATGAGATTGTGTGGTCTCTAATGGTTTATGTGATCATATGATATGCTTTGCTTCATGCACCTTTGGGACTTATGCACAAAACCATCTCCTTTTACAAATTCTTCCAAAAACTACAAAAAACATCACATAATTTTTACAAACAAATTTTTTCAACAAATTCAATCCTTTTCAACAAACAAAATAACCCAAAAATAATATTAATATGGATTTTATCCAATAGAGGTCAAACAAACCAAAGAAACTCAATTGATCCCTTTTCATCTTTCCTTGAGAAACCAATTCAAATCCTCTTTTTAAAAACCATTTAAAAAGGAATCACATGGATTCTCACTCATACTAGGTCCTTGGCCTAAAAACCATCAAAATATTCTATAAAAAACCCCTTTCTAATTTTAAAAAACCATTCAAAACCTTTTTCTAAAATCAATTATTTTCCTTTAAAATTCAATTTGAGTCAAACCCATTTTTTTAAAAATATTTTAAAAATTAAAACTCTTGCTCTTTGAAGTTTGACCCTCTTTACTAAGTAATCCATAAATAGGTCCATTAGCATTCATTCGACCAAGCTGTCACCATCGAACCATTTAGCATGTCATGTGGTCCATGTTGACTTTTAGGAAGATGTGATCCCATCTCAATTTATGGTCTAGATCAAACAAGACATGAATCATTGAGACATATGTGATAATAATGGAAGACAAACATAAAATAACCAAATGAGAAAGTATCTCAAATAAATTCAAGGATTCCTACATCATACAATGTCATATCCTTAGAAACCAAGCCCAGTCATCACTTCCTAGGCTCTTCCAAGAATCACCCTAACTTTAAAAAACCAATATCGAACCACAACATCCAATAATTAATTATTAAATTTATTTATAACAATTTATAATCAATTTTCAATGTGATAAAATCAATTTCCCCATGAATAACCTCTTAAAATATCACTAAGTCGTATCGGCGTATGAAAATCGCAACCAACTACACCTGAAAGGTCTGTGAATCACTCTTAACCCCACTCCAGAAAAAATCATGATCATGAAATTTTGATTAAATATGAAATTAAATTAAATTTAACCAAAACCCTAAATTTTTTTGATCTGTAACATACCTCAAGGAGAATTATTATTGGTGTCTTGTTTACATCCTCTCATGGTCTCCTCTAAAAGAATCACATAGAACCCCCAAGAAGTGAGATTAATTCCACTATGATTTCATGGAAATTGTTGTAAAAATGGTAGATATAACCAAAGGAGATGAATAATTAAGGGGTGAGGATAAGTAACCTTCCTCAAAACACTGACAAATCACCACCAAAATCACCCCAAAACAAGAGGGTGGAGGAGGAAGTGGGGGAGTCAACCTATTGAGAGTGCATGTGAGAGGAGAAACTAAGGATGGGGAGATGGGATAAATACAAATAGGGGAAAGGGGTTCATTTATTCCTTTTTAAATAGATACATGGTTTTCCAAACTATGTGAAAACCATGCGGTTGACACTATCTCAATCCACCCCCCTCGTATGGTTCGTCAAACCGTACACTAATCATGTATCCTTAATTTTCCAAATTCATACACCCCATGTGATTTGGTCACATGTTTTACCAAATCTTTAACCAACCATTAAAATACCATATATAATTAAATTTCATATTTCACATGGCTTTTCTATAGTCATGCAAAAAATATGAACCATACCCTTGAACAAAACCAACTTGCACAGTTTCTTCACTTGGTTTCTCCTAGTCATGCATCAATTATGAATAGATAGAGTGTAAATTCATCAGTGAGGAGATTATATCATTAGTATCATTTCCTTTCACAAATATTATATCAAAATATATTAAATAAATAATTATCATAGTAAACATGAAGAACTATGTATATAGCATACCAGTTATACAATAATTAAATGGGATCCCAAAGTGGAAAGATAAACAAAAAATAAATGTATAACATGTGATAAATAAATAAAACTATAGTAATTCTGTAGATTCTATTCTAATACAGATACCATCAATATTCTGATCTATTCATCAATTATCCATGGTCCCTTTTCCCTTTTCTAGATCCCTATACATGAAATTTACACATGTATCGATATTTTTGTAAAAGGTGTGAGTAATAAAACCAAATAAGACACGACCAATGCATCCTTAACATGAGTGTGCGAGCATAAGATTATAATTCATGTTAAAAAAATAAAAGTACACACAAGAAAATAATCCTACCATGTTATCATTCTCTAACCAAGCCTCCATGAACACTAGTTATACATATTTCAGATCTATGGTAGAAAATATATGTGCATTCATGGAAAAATTCAAAAACAAAAGAGCCATACTCGAAGATTCTGAATAGCAATACAGGCCCTTTGACAATGAGTCATATCATAATAGGCCATCATACTGACTGCGTTGTCGTGACACGTCAAATTGATTATGTTTTTAAGGTTGATTTATAGTCTAGGGTAGACCCTAGGTCGTCTCTCAAGGAGCGTTGGTAGGTTTAGAGTGTGTATTTTTAATAAAAATGACTAAGAGAGGGGGTGGTTTTGAAAAGAGTTTAAAACAATGACTTAGTTGAAATAGATTAAAAGTTGATTGACCTAGTGGATTTTGAAAAATATGATATAAAATGGTCTATGTGATTTCAATACACACATATCAAGTTCATTGTTCATAGAGATTCATCTTAGGTTTAGAGTAATTCTTTGGTTGGAGTTAATTGGAATCCCGATTAATTCCTAAGATTTTATTTCAATGCTTTAAGGACCAAACCTTGACGTAACAATCGTATTGTCAAGGTCCAGTATTTATTCATGGAATAAGAGCTTCCAAAGAAGATTGAAATCTCAATAAGGTGGGTATGAAAAGGATTCTTGTGATGTCCAATCGGAACAACACAAGTCACGCACTCAAAACCTCACATCGATCGGTTAGAAATTAAGAGCATAACACTCAAATGCATCAAATCAAGCATTCAAATCTGAAATAAAATAAGTTACATGGAATGAAATTTTTAAAAACCCAAATTACTCCAAACCATTAGCTAGTGTATGCATCGTAACTCCCTTGACATGTGTGTAGCTCCCTCACAACGAACACCCAACTTTTAGCTCGACATCGGGAGGAGGAGGAAGCTCGGGCGGAACTCCTTCTTCATTGTTGATCCCCCTATGAGGATAGGGGCCTCCAGAACCTCCAAGGTGATTAGGAAACTCCTCTGGGACTCACAATTGGCAGCACTTCACTCCTTGGCTGAACTTGCAAATGGGGTTCCCTTGGTGCCCTTTTATAGGAAAATTGGAAGGTGGTTTAGGCACACAGATTTCATCAATCCACTTGTACCACGCATTTTGGCCTTCATATAGTATTATCTTTCTTTGGTGAAAATAGAAAAGTTGTATTACTACCTCTTTAATGTCTCCACAAAAAGTTTGGCACCCTTTGGACAACTATAGCTCACGATATTGATAAAATACAGAACACCGCATTTGACTTGGTCCAAATTCGGTGGCTTGGACAGATCAGTTCGGATGGGCTCCATCGATGCCGAATCAGGATTGGGTTCCTTAATATGAAATGTATACTATTAAATTTTGGACAGTTCTACAAAATTTCAACCCATTTGTATGCACGTATTTCATGTACTATGCAAAAAAGTGGACATATGTCCATGGATCCATGCAATTTTGGCCCATTATTCTTCCACTTCATCAAGGGCCCTCCAAATCAAATCCACCTACATTGAAATAATAAAAACAAGTAACATTTCCCATTATAATGTTGATTAAAATTAATTAAATGATTCAAACATAAAGTGAAATTTATTATTATATTTGGAATATTCATTACAGAACTAGTTAAAAACAGCGGTGTAAGGGTGGAATAAAACAGTGAATCGTGGTACGATCACATACCCCGTTATTATCTCTCATTTTAGGTCACATAGACCATCATACCCTACTTAAACCACATGGTTCAGATCATAGTAAACCATCATGCCCCCATTTCAGGCAATAATAGGCCATCATTCCTCATCATTTATCCCAATCTTGTCATCATATAAAATTCATCATCTAAACATGTTCCCACTCTATGAACACTAACCCATGATGGGTCCACCAGTCACTTAAAACCAATGCATAGATCAACAAAAACTTAGAATATAAAAAAATATATCCAAAGGTGACAATGGTATCATAACAAGGCATGCATATCATATCATGATTGTTAAAAAAATCCAAAACAAAAACACATGTAATAAAACTCAAAACGATCATAATCACATCAACATGGATCATCATATAATGCCAATAAAACATAAACATGGCCTCAAGATGGTAAGGAACTTCCTACCTCAATTTTGTTGATGAAGAACTCTGACATTTGTTAAGCAAACGATGACAAAATATGTTACACATCCATAGAGAATGGCTCACATGTAAATTTTTTATATCTAGGATTTTGGTTTATCAAGAGGGATATTTTGAATGGATACTCAATAGAAACCAATTCGAAAATTTAATTCTAGAATCACATACCTTAAGGATTCGGTTAATGGAATAAAATATGAGGTAAGTTAAAGGAAATAATACTAATTTACTGAATTCATCATTGATTGATGAAGGAATTGTGAATTAATTTTAAATTCTAGAATAGGTCCTATGGTCTAGAAAATAATTATTGATCCTTAATTATTTAATCAATGGAAAATGGATTCAATAAGAATGATGTATGATAATGGTCATTCTAAATATTCTTACCCAATAATGTCACTATTCTTAAGGAATTAAGCTCTGATCAAGTGAGTTCATCATTAACATGTCAATTTCACCACCAATCTATCATGAATTTTTCAACTGATTAAGGTTTCATCATTATTCTAAATTAAAAAAATAGGTCTATCATAATGATTCAATAACACTTATGTGAAGAAAACTTATTGTTAAAGGTAGATCTTATTTTGATAATGAAACATTATCAAATTGAAATATCCTCCATTGATATATAAGTAAATGAAGAATTAATCACTGGAACATCAAGTAAAACAAAGATAAATCATATATCAATACACATATCTTAAAGATGAAAAAGTATTTGGCATGGATCTAGAGAGAAAACACACCATTCTAACTTCTCGGATCAGTCAAAAGTTGTATAACCAAGGTAGATATATGGGAGAGCTCCAAGACCATGTAAGATTAATAAAATTAGGAATATTCCATGGGATTGATTTTTGAGTTAAACGAGGTGGAATTTCATTTGAAAATAAAACCTGTGAGGTGAATCAATTGCACCACCAAAATGGGTGCACCAGCCAGCTAGTGGGCCTCACCAGTCAGATAGTGGCACCATCGGCTGGTCAGTGATTTCCAACTGGTAGGACAATGTGCTTGGAATAATGGAATGCATTCTTACTTGGACACTATAAATCCAGTGGGTTCTACTGTAGTCCGTAGGCTAGTAACAACTCCACTGATAAGATGGTGGAGTCCATCGACTAGCCGGTAGCAATTTTTAGCCACCGTTCATCCCAACCTCTACAAAAATTCTTCCACCTAAGGATCCTAGAACCTTATCCATCAAAAATAATCCTCTTAATCTCCAAAATAATAAAAAAACATTATAGGAATGAATAATTTCATTAACTTAACATCTCGTACATTTTTAAAAAGTGTAGATGTTACAATTCTCCCCCTCTAATGACTTCTTATCCTTAAGAAGTACCTTCAAAGGTTCTTCTCATAAAACATGGACCACTAATCCTAAACATCATTCTACTACTCTTAGGTCTCCCCTGAGATCCATTCATGAAACCATAGAATATGGACTAGTGCTAACTTATTCCCTCGAAAGACTTTCTTAGTATAGTCTATAATATGCATCAAATTCTTCATGTATGATGCATCAGAATCTATCTAAATATCCTCACAATCAATGAAATGTATATAATAAAGCATGTATCTTTGGAGTTGTGACACATGAAAAATATCATTCATACCTTATCATTGAGTAGAAAGATCTAGATAGTACGATGTTATCCTAACCTGCTAAATGATATTAAAGGGTCTAACATAGATCAGTGCAAGATTCCCCTACATCCTCAAACAATGATGTCCTAATCAAGTATTCACTCTTAAAAAGACCCGGTTTCCTATAGAAAACTCTTAAGATTTCCTCCTTTAGTTGTAATACAACTTCTTTTAACTCTGAGTTGTGATTAACCTCTTCTGTATCAAATGTTCTCTCTCGAGGGTCTCTTGTACCATACTGGGCCCCAAAATCACTACCTCGCCTACCTCATGCCAACAGAGTGGTGAATGACATGGCCTCTCATAAAAATCATCGCAATTTTTCATATGAATTGAGGTATGGTAACCATTGTTTTATACAAATTCAATCAAGGACATGTGATCTCCCCAAGCCCCACATAAGTCTAGGTCACAATCCAAAAGCATATCCTTTAGTATTCAAATTGTCAGTTTGACTACCCATCAGTCTAGGGATGGTATTTACTCAATATCAATCGAGTCTCTAGGGCCTTCTATAATCCCTAAGAAAACCAAAATGTAATACATGCATCTATTTTATATGTAATTATTATGGTAAATCCATATAATAATATGATCTCATAGACATAAAACTCTTCAAACTCATCTACTAAGTGAGTCTCTCTAATCAGTAATAAGTAAGAAAAAATTTCCAACTGATAGAAAATCATTCAGATAGCATCATGACTCTTTGTGGTCCAATATAACCCCATAAAAAAGTCTATTGTGATGTCATATCACTTCCACATGAGAATAGTAAGTGGTTGGGATAAACCCCTTGGATACCAGTGCTTATCGTTTACACTCTCGTAAGTAAGGCATGAAGAATCAAATCTTGTAATGTCCCTTTTCATCCTGGACTACCAAAACTTTTACCTGAAGCTATCATACTTCTTTGTCACTCTAGGATATAACATCCACCTTTAGGTATGGAAGCCTCTTATCAAATCTTCCCTAATGGGAGCAGGGACTAATTCTCTCCCATGTACCATGATCGCATTGTCACCATCTATTGACAACCTTGGTATTGGCCCACCTCCTGCTAGCTGCTCCCGCATCACAATGCACTCTGGGTCAAAATCCCAACCATCCTCCACCTAGTCTACAAGAGAAGATTTGATCACCAAATGGGTACAAGTCACTAATCCCAAGTCTCCATACTCATCCATTCTCAAATTGGCTAACAAGATCATCAGGTGTCACTACTCCTCGAAAGTCTAATCACTGAGATCCTAAGTTATCTTTATCTTATGAATAAGAGAATATTCAACTTAATTACCCTTTCCAAGTAAAATTTATATCTCAAAATAAAAAAATTAGGTGCTCTACCTAGTTCATATTCCTCAAATTTTAATCCCACTATGTGAAGATATAACAGAGGCTCTTATTGTTAATGTAGACAATAAACCTATGATAAAAGAGATAATGTTGTTAATACTTCAAAGCATGAACCAATTATTCTAGATATAATTCATGAGTAGGATATTTACTATCATGGGTTCATATCTTATTTGACCCATAAGATACTACATATTCTCTCTTCTTCGATACTCCTCCCAATCTAATGCTTTATGCATCACAGTGCATGGCATAATAGATCCCTAGGTTTGAAAGTATCAACACAGAATATTTTGTAAACCCCCCCTTAAACTCAAGAAATTCCTATTCACATAGGTCTGAGCACTATAAATTTACTCCCTTATTTTTCAATGTAATCATAGGTGCTGATAGACTGGATAATTCCAAGATAAAATGTTGGTATTATCCTACTAAACTGAGAAAGCTCCTAATCTCAAACACATTTCAAGGACATGTATAGGACATCATGACCTCTACTTTCTCAAGTTTTATAGATATACCTACCTCGGACAAAATATTCCCTAATAATTTAACCTTTTTATCCAAAATTTACACCTATACAACTTTTTGTAATGTTAATGTACTCAAAGCATACTCGGAACTATATCATGATGTTTGGCATGTTTCTTTGGAGTTGGTGAGTATATGAGGATTCCATAAACAAAAACCACAATGAATGAGTCTATATATGGGTAGAAGATATTGTTCATGAGGTCCATGAACACTTTTGGTGCATTAATCAAACCAAACATCATTACTAATTACTCATATAGCCCATATGTACTCTAAAAAATTGTCTTCGGGATGTCCTTCTCTTTAACCTATAGATGGTTATAGCTGGATTGAACATAAATCATGGAGAACCACCAAGTTCCTAATAACTGATTATAAAGATCATCTATCCTAGTAAGAAGATATATTTTCTTCATCATCACCTGATTCAGCATCTGATAATGAATACAAAGTTAAAAACTACCACCCTCAATCATGGAAAACAAGATAGGTGCACCCCATGATGAAATACTTGGATGGATAAAAACCTTCTACTTTAAGTCCTGAAACTGTACCTTAAACTCATTTAGCTCAACGGGTTCCACGTAATAAGGTGGTATCAAAATGTATTGCACATCCGGTATAATATCTATCACAAATCCAACTCCTCTATCAAGGGTAGTACTATGAATTCATTTAGAAAGATGTTCTGATAAAGATATATGGCTGGAGGAAAATATGATGGTGATACCACTAATACTACTAAGACAGCCAAGAATGAAATCTATAATGTGATCATCACAAGATGAATGAAGTCCAGACCAACTCTACCTACTCCGAATTCCCCTTCTTCGGTCATCATGTACCCCTATCCCTTTGGAAAATTATACAACACCATCTTTGATATAAATCAATATGATCTCAAAAACTGGTTAACTAGTCCATTAAAAGAATCACATCAAATTTTTTCATCTCAATAATCACGAATCCTAATATATTTCCATAACCAGTAAAGAATATAGGATACTTTGGTAATTACTGACGATGATCCACTTTCATTCCCAATGGTGTGTCAAGAGAATGTAACCTAGAAGATAACTTGACTGGTAAATCAAGACCATAAATAACTTATGGATAAATGAAGGAATGGGAAGCACCAATATCAAACAAGGTATTAAATAAAGTAGAGGTGATCAAGTACATACCTTTAACAGTAGATGCTTCCTTTCCACTATCTACTTGAGTCTGTTATACTATGTAAATGAGGTGTTCCTCATCTCCAAGACCCTAACCCTAATATGAATGAATAGCCTGAGTCATATCCATTTGATCCTACTACTAAGGATCCCATCCTTTCCTATAGTTTGATGCATATTTTTACCTTAAACCCCTATGAGACCTCATTCATGATGCCTTCGAGAGGAAACATTATAGATGCCTCATCATACTACACAAGTGACATGTGATCTCAGTTTTAGGTAATAAAGTATTATAATTCACCCATTTTCCATGGTTGTAGCATTGAAGGCCTCTTCTTCTTATTGAAGGTGTTGAGGAGCCACTTCTCAAATCTGGTTATCTGCCGCTACTCTGACATGAGTCATCTAACTTCCTCTTATTACCAGTGAAAGTATCATTAGGAAGTCCACTATATGCTGACAGAATACCTATATCTATGTCCTCCTCTAGAACCTTCTTGATATTTGGGTTTTTATAAAGAACCTGATTATAAGTTACTATATTAGAGTTCCTAACCAAGTTTCTCAACTACAACTGAAGCCTGATCTCAAACTTCTTAGCTCACTACATTTCATCTCCATCTAATAGAGGAGTGAATCATAACTACTCTAAGGAATGATATAAGTTAGAAGACACCATCACCGTCCCCTGATGGAGTTCCCTGAACTCATGTGCTCGCTCGAGTTTCATCATACTCAAAAAAAATCCTCAAAGAATAGGTCTTTGAATGTCACCTAGTGAGATCATCACATCTTCTATATTGAAGTATAGTGTCCCACCATTTTCCAGTAACATCTTAAGCTTGAAGGTAGCAAGATTCACCTTTTGATTCTATAAGGTCTCAACCAAATTGAAAATCCTCTCAAAAATTCTCTCTAGTCCTTAGCATCATGAGGTCCTCCCATTCCTTAAAATGATGCTAGATGTTGGAGATGAAAGTCCTAATCATAGTCGACCATAGTCTTGGTAACTCCCCCACCTTTTATGGGAACTAAAAGGAAAACTTCAAGATGAAGTGGTCCTTATGCATGAACTACTAGAGCAGGTGTGGGACCATTCTCTATGGCGCCCTCATGCATAGATGGTTTTCCCATGAGTCATATATGAGGCTATATCTTCTGAAACACAAATATAAAAATTCAATAATTTTAATATGTATCCTAATAGATCTATATAATCACAAAAAAAATATCATGGGAGTATACCCTTAACACAAGGTATATCCATCCTACATCTAATGAATGTTCTCCATATATACACATTAGTAATGGTCATATATATACAAAAAATAACAACATGCTCAGGTTTAACTAATTAATGCTATCATATATATATTATAATAGAAAAAAAAAGTAGATATATCTTACATATTAGAATAAAATTATATCCTAAATAGATATCATATATTAAGGCATTAAATTAAAGTAATACTATACAACACAACAATAGTCATATATATCACATGTGAACCTATGTACCTAGTCATGGTTTCTGAATGCACCCAAATCTCAAAAAATAGTAACAAAAATCTTGTCAATGGTAACTTGGAGGTTCATTATGAAAATTCCCATACTCTAGTTTCCTGGAGTCGGTTCCTTACTAAATTAAACTGGTATAAGATACATATAATTTCATCTCAAAGTACTTAATAGTTTATTAGTCTTGGTAAACTATATACACATTTTAAATCCCCATTATATTTTTAAAACATAAAATACACAAAGAATTACATTGAGTCTACCATTTTTTCCCCTTTATGTAACCCTACATATCATTCATAATATAATTCTTGGAATCCTGGGGAAAATTGAAACATATGAAAGGGTGATCTTATATACCCAGTAAGGGTATGTATATAGCATAAGCTATCATAAATAACATTTTTGGCAAGGTAAGTAACTGAAACATGTTTCATTTAATCAACAACTTGATCATAATATGCTCAGAATAAAAGATGATCGAATAATTTCATATAAACAAACCCAAGAGCTAGAAAATGTATCCATGTAAATTATACTAATTGAATAATTACATGTAAACTGATAACTATTCTCATAGTTATTTAATTCATAATGCTAGAAATTTAAAACATACCTTCAAGGCCATAGCCAATATATCTAAAAAATAAATGGATAAGGCCTCACCCAAATATGTATTTGCTTTGTCTCATGGAACCTACCGATCCATTGAGTGGATATAGTAGGAACCTCCCATAACTTACTAAGTCCAATGCATTCCTCATATAAAATAGTTTAAACATGAACAATTTAAACATTCATATTAAAAATTATCATATTAAATGTGAATATTTTAACCATAACCTAGGAATGGTAGCTAAATAGAACATACACATTCAAACGGATCATAAACCATTCAATAAAATATAGTAAATGATATCATAGGATATCAACCCCAATTAAGAATGAAATTCAACAAAGGGTGTTTACATAGATGAAAATGAATTAATAAAATCATAGAAAATTTATTGAGGAAAACTCTTTTTAAACCCATATAAAACACACTTTCATAAAAATACCATTTTCTTTAAAAATAAAAATTTTCAATACCAAATATCCAAAAAATAAGGAACTATGGTTTTCATTTAATAAAATATTTAATCTTTAAAAGGAGCCTAGAAATTAAATAATATTTATCGTGGTGGGAAAGACATTTTCTCCATGCATGTTAAAAATAGAACATTTCTTTTATTATTTGTCAAAAAAATCATTTTATTGTTTGTCAAAACATTCTGTATAAAACATGTAAAAAATTCCTTTTAAAAAAAATTGAATGAAATTAAATGGAAATAAATTTTCCTTTATATTTCATTTAAATACAGATATATATATAAATATGTAAAATAATATCAAGAATATTGACATGAATAAAAATATTTGATAATTAAATCTTTAAACATTCAAGGTGCCCCATAACACTTTGAACATTTAAATAATAAGCCCTAGGAAAGATTAAAATTTAGAAAAACATTAAATATAATGATAATAAATAAATTAATGAAATGATAATTCAAAGGTTATGTATATACATCTCATAAAATAAGGTGGGTGTATAATATCAAACTATGCCTCAATGAAAGGATATTGAGATGAAGTCTCTTGCCTTATAATTCCTTTAGTTGTATGTGTTTTATCCTACTATATAATGGTTTCAAAAATTTAATTAACTTGTATAATAACCTTATTCATATTAATTATATAATATATTATCTTCTTATATTTTTTGTCACCCTTTCTTTATAATATTTCTTTATTACTCTTATTTCGAGTACTAACTGCTTCATTTTTCTATGCATGTTTTTTCATGAATGTATCGATTATTTTTCATAGGATATAGATTCAAAAAACCTCATAATGAAATTAATTATATAAATATCATATTTAATCATTAAATACATTTTAATAATCATTATTGAATGCTAAACATGGAAAATTAATCACATCACATCATGGAGACAGTAGGTCGTACATATGCACGAGCGACGATATCATTCCCTTAATGGTGAATGGGTAAGGAAGTGGATGGTATATTAATTTTTTAAATAATAATTATCATGTAAAAATCATCACATATATCAATTATTTCCATGATTATACCCATCTAAGTAAAGTGATGATGAAATACAGATTACACCACAACGTGGGGATAGAAAGAAACACGTACACACACGCGGTAATTTCATTTTTTGTAGGATGTATAAAAGGTATAATATGGTTTTCCCATAACCATAATAACATATAAAAATATATATGATACTTAATTTATTAAATTATCATGGAAATATCACAAAAGAAGAAGTATACGAAGAAATGAACTTGGATGAGTTGGTAAAAATGATTGCCTCTTCTTTAGTAGACTTCCATTAAATATCTTCTCAAGGGATCTAGGGTTGGACTTTTTGGAAGAAAAAGACCTCTATAAATTATATAAGGATTTTGGGAATGTAAATGTTCAGGTTTTTGTTTATATATAAGGATCAAAGTGGATTGAAGATGTGTGGGAGGAGGTTCCCTTTTATAATTGAGGTGAGGTTCACTTTTGGAAACTCTCAAAATTTTAAATTAATATAAATTAATTTTCATTTCCAAATGAATCTTAAGTGATTTATTTAGAATATAATATGATTATGGGTCTAAATAATCTCAATAAATAATTTTTATACAATTTTATGTCACGTTATTATCCGTATCTTTTGGTTTTAGCCCTTATTTAAAACCTTTAACTCTTACCGTGATAGCATGTATTTTTACTCTTTGAAGGTTAATATATTAACTATAAAAAGAAAAAAAACCATAAATGAAACATGGATGGTATTTTCAACTTGATTCAAATTATTTTTATAAATTTTAGATTTTTATTAATTTTATTCCATTTAATTAAATATTATTTATTTTAAAATATCATTAATGTAAATTTTGACACTATTCATTACTTGACATTTTAAAAATATCATAATAATAAGATATATTCAAACCAATTTTCTAACATATCTTAAATATGTAAAATTAATCTATAAAATTATTTTATGACACTAAATATATAAAATTATATTTATTTTAATATTTTTAAAATATTTAGTTAATATTTCCATTAATTATACAATTATTGCATCATCATTGTGCAGGCCATTAATTTAATTATTTATTCCATAAAATTTAAAAATAACTTATCGCAATTATGATAAAAAAATTATTTTTAAAATTAATATATATATTTGAATATATCTTCTAAATAACCACGTATTAAAAATGTAATACTTATTAAAAACGTGAGTATGACATATTTGACTTTCCTTAAAATAAATTACTATAAAAGGATTAAAATAATAAAAGTGGATTCAAGAGCTCATGAAATAGGAAAAAGGATTTTTTTTAGAAAATAACTCATCCAATAAAATTAGGAAAAGTGTAAAGGTAATTTTCTAATATTTATAATATTATTTTTACCCTTAATTACCCGATTTACCCTTAACCGTGGAGATTAAAAAAAATACTAAAGTTACTTTCCATATTGTTGAAAAATAAAATGAACATATTTAGTAAATTAATGAATTATTATTCCAAATAAAGAAATCCATTTTTCAAAATTCAAAACACATAATTAGTTAAAACTAATTTAATATTCATTCTGTAGATGGGGAATGAAAGCAGGTTAGTGAAAACATTCAAAAGAACAGAATGTATTTACATCCAAATTTAATAAGAAATTGATTACAATGACATAAATTGGATTAAATTATTTAAAATTCATCTAATTAAACTTTAAAATCAATTAAAAATATAATTTAACACTATAAATTATTTAGACAACAAAGTTGATTTCAATTAAAATTCATTATTGTTTTAATATTCATAAAAACATGAAACTTATCAAAAAAACCAAAAATCAATAAGATTAAATTTTGATATTTTTTTATTTCAAATAAGAAGTTTATATTGTCAAATATAATTTATAAAATTTTAAAAATTTATTTTAAAAACAATTGCTCCATTAAAAGGCGGTAAAAATACCTTTAGAAAAATATATTCTTTTAATGTGTAAAATTGGATTCATTCTTATATTAGGTCAAAAAAATATTTTTGATTAATTTAAAAACATTTTATTGAATATATAATATATAAATTTCATAATTTAGTTAATATTATTCATTTTTTCCAATTTAATATCTATTTTATAATAATATTTAATTGTCCGTTTAAGCTAGGTATTGAGTGCAATGTAAGCTTTCGAATAGATTAAATGTAAACAAAAGATGTACCATAAAATATTCAGGTGTAACATTCTTGAATCCTTAAATAAATAAAATCCTCTTAATTTTTAAATGGCACTTTTAAAATCAAAGGTTGATACTTTATAATTCCTTTGTGGGAACCCTACATCGGAAATAGGGTTAGTAAAATGTTCTACTAAAAAAAGGGAAATGAAATGTGAAGGTCACAAAAAAATAGGCTTTTGAATAGGAAATCATTAGTGTAAAGAGAAAACATGGACATATAATATATATATATATAACTATCATGTTCTTATGGAGGGTTATATATAACATGGTCATTAGAAATTTAATGATCACAAAACTGAAAATCTTTTCATCAGTTAAACGACCATTAATTTCTTAGAAATAATACTAAATGTATATTTTTTTTATTCCAAAATCCATTTCCTATAATTGAGGGATTCTTTTTGTATCTAGATAGGAACTTTAGAAAATATACATACCTTATTTCTTTCCATGTCATAATCATAATCTCATCCTTTAGTTTTTATTCTATCTATTTTCACTCCATCCCTTCCACCTGGAAATGAATGTTCATGATGGATTTTTTTACCTGAATAACTTTTAATGAATCATAAGGTTTTCATGTAATTATTTCCTCCTATAAATTTTTATCAAAACCAAAATGGTTAGAACAAGTTGTACAATATGATAAATCATAATTTAGCCTCAAATAATAATATCCAAAGTTCAACTTAATTCATTCCATAAGTAATTACCTTAAGACTCATTAAAAATAAATCTATACAATTTCAAAGTCCAAATATTTATAAGTAAGGTCTCTAAATTCCCCAAATCAACTTAACATTAGATTCTCCAAACAACATAATGTAGAACTTATAGTCACATACCTAATATTTTCTCGCTATAAAAACATTAATAAAAATGTTCATTCCTAGAAATCCTTAAAGAAGAAATATTGTGGTTTAATCCATATATATCTCATGATTCAAATAACCATAGCACAGTTGATGAAATAATCCTTGAATCCAAATACATAAGATATTTAATAATTCCACTTCATTCTTAAACCATTAACTAAACTTCATCATCTTACTCTTTAATACCTTCTTCCTTTCATTTTCATTCTGTAAAATATTCATCATCAGAAGTATAACCATTACTTTTATAACATTTTTTATTCTAACCATTGACCAAAATCCAAAGCACAATGTGAGAAACACTAATCATAGTGATATAGTCTTGAATAATCATTTATAGGATGTCTAAATCATGACACTTTCTATATCTATTCAATCATTCGGTTTAACCTAGGTTATACATGGTGTTACAAAATCTATAAGATGATACCATATACTTATAATTATTCTCAAAGTTAGATATAGGGTTATATTCCCTAATATATATTTCCCGAAATATAACTCCCAAGGTTTCTACTAAACTTACTCTAATACCAACTGTAAAGACCTAGAATCTAGTTACCTATAGTTGATGCCTTACTTTATTACATTGAAAAAATATACAAGGAATCGTATCCTAAAGGACTAAATATTTTAGTAGTCCTATTCAAATAGATACATACTAAAAATCCACATTGAATTTTTAAACATAAAACACATAAATAATTTCATAACCTACCTTTATTCACCCTTTGTGTAACCCTGCATTTCATTTATAATATACTTCTTGGAATCCTATGGGAAAATGAAACATATGAAATCAGTGAGATCAAATACTCATTAAAGGTATTTGTACATAGAAATCTATCATAAATAATAACTATGGAAAGGTAAGTAATTGAAACACATGTCATTTAATCAACTACTTGATCATAATATGGTAGGAATAAAAGATGATCAGATAATTCGATATAAACAATCCCACAAGATAGAAAACTTATCCATGGAAATTATACTAACTAAATAATCACACATAAATCAATAACTATTCTAATAATTACAAAATTCATAATGATAGACATCAGAAACATATTGTCAAGTCCTCAAACAAGAAATCTGAAAAATAAAAGTGTAAGGCCTTGGCCAAATCCATATCTTCTTTTTCTCATGATACCTATCGATGCATCAAGGGGATATATCAGAATATTCTCATCACATACTATTTCCAATCCATTATTTATATAAAAGGGTTCAATGACAAACATCATACACAACAATATTAAAAACTATCATACAAAATGTTAATACTTTAACCATAAACTAGGAATAATATCTAAATATAACATCCACGGTCAAATTGATCATAATCCACTCGATAAAATATGGTAATTGATATCATAAGAGATAAAATTACACTAATGATAATATTCAACAATGTTTTTTAACATAGATGAAAATTCTCTAATAAAATCATTGAAAAATTATTGAGGAAAAACTCATTTTAATCCCATATGAAAAACAATTTCATATAAAAAACTATTTTATTTTAAAAATAACCATTTTAAATACCAAATATCCCAAAAATAATGAAATAGGTTTTTCATTTAAGAATATATGTAATCTTGAAAATGAATCCATAAATTAAATAATATACATGGTGATGGGAAAGTAGTTGTCGTCGTGTATTTTAAAAATACAACATTTCTTTGGTCATTTGTCAAAATGTTCCATATAAAAAATGTAAAAATATTAATTTCTAGAAACATTGAATAAAATTAAAAATTAACATAAAATTTATTTTATAATGCTTTTATATCCATATAAATAAATATGTAAAATAATATCAAGAATACTAACATGGAGAAAAAGATTTGATAATTAAATTTTTAAACATTCAAAGTGTCCCATACCACATTAAACATTTAAATCATATTCCCCATGAAAGAATAAAATTTAACAAAAAAATTTAATAACAACATAATAAATAAATTAATTACATGATAATTCAAATTTTTTGTATATACACCACATAAAACAAGGTGGGTGTATAACATCAAACTATGCCTCAATGAAAGGAGATTGAGATGAAATCCCTTACCTTATGATTCCTTTAGTCAAACATGTTTTAACATATTGTATAATGATTTTAATCATATTATTAACTTATATAATAAACTTATTCATATTTATCATATCATATATTATCTTTTTATATTATTTTATCACCAGTTTTTAGATAATATTTCGTTATTACCCTTGTTTCGGGTGTTAATTGTTTCATTTTCCTATGCATGTATTTTCATGAATGTCTCAGTTATTTTGCATATGATATAGATCAAATATATACAGAATTATATTAATGTTATAAATTTCATATTTAATCCTTAAATATATTTTTATAATCATTCTTGAATGGTTAACATGGAAAATGAATCACATTGCATCGTGGAGATGGTAGGTCGTATGCAAGCATGAGCGACGGTATCATTCCCTTAATGGTAAAAGGGTAAGGAAGTGGATGGTATATTAATTTTTTTTAGAATCCATATCATGTAATAATTATAATATATAACCTTTATTTCCAAAATTATACCCATCTAAGTAAAGTGGTGATGAAAAACTGATTACACCACAGCATGAAGATGGTAAGTCGTACGTACGCACACACAGTTTTTTTTATTTTGTGTGGGATGGATACATAGTGGAATCTGGTTGTCCCAAAATCATAATAACATATATGTTACATTATTTATTAATTTATAATTGAAACAGTACTTGAATAGGAAGTATAATAATAAATGAACTTGGATAAATTGGTGAAAATGATTACCTCTTCTTTGGAGTACATCCTTTTGACCTCTTCAAAAGGGATCTAGGGAGGGTATTTTGGGAAAACAAAGACCTCAAAAACTTGTATAATGTTGTTGGGAAGATAAATTTTCAGGTATTGATCAATCTATATGGCTCAAATTAGTTTTAAGAACGTTGGTAGGAGGTTCCCTCTTATAATTGAGGTGAGGGGAACTTTTGGAAACTCTCAAAATATTAAACTAATATAAATTAATTTTCATTTATAAATTTCTCCAAAGTGAGTTATTTTAAATATAAGATGAGGATAGGTATAAATACTCTCAACCAATAATTTTTATATTATTTTTTGTCACATTCATACCCTTCTCTTTTGGTTTTAACCTATATTTAAACCCTTTAACTCTTACTGTGACAACATGTGTTTTTACTCTTTGAAGGTTAATATAGATACTATAAAATGAAAAAAATAACTATAAATGGGCCATGGATGAAATTTTAAACCATATCCAAATCCTTTTTCCAAATTTTATATTTTTATTAATTTTATATCATTTAATAAAATATTATTTATTTTAAAATATCATTAATATCCTATTTAACAATATTAATTACTTGAATTTTTAAAAATATCATAAAAATATATCTTTGAAACAAATCTTTTGACATAACCCCAATATTATGACCACCTCCCCACAAAGTTTACCCCTCTTAGGCTGATAATATGAGAAGGTGGATAGTGACACCAGATTCCCACCTCCAGAAGGCCATGGGTTGGCGACTAGCACTGAGGGTATAATAATCACATAGATGGGAGGCATTACCCTATAAGAGAACACATGTGAAAGAGAGAGATGTAAGATAGACACCAACCAATTCTAACTCATACTTTAATATAAAAATAAACCCAAGTACACATATGTAATGTCATGCAAAGACTAGTATAACTGAAAAGGGAAAACTGCAAGTACCAAAATGAAGTAAAATAGCAGCGACCACGATGCCTAAATAGCTTCTGAACCCCAAGCTAGTAGTAACTAGTATAATTTCAAACCTGATCCAAGTGACCTGAAAATAGTTTTATATATGTATGGTGAGTATAACAGTATACTCAGTAGGATCCTCCGTAGATCCTCTCGTGAAAAAGTAATAAAATCATGTAAAGCACAGTGAACAACAAGTGAAACTAACTCGCCACCTAAACAGGTATACTATGTTCTCAGAATCACCATGGATACTCTCACCAAGTATTGCAAACAAGAGTATATAATATAATAAGAATATCAAGGGTACTCTTCTACAACTTCCCCAATGGTTTGTCGCTTTGCCCCAACATCGCACATCCTAAGCATCCCTCTCCAAAAAGGCTTTCCCGTAGACACCTGAACATAGCACCACAACATGCACCTCATGCAACACCACCACTAAATCCATGTCACCAATGTAACTAGGTAGTTTCTAGAATCCACCATAGCTCACATAATGTGTATCATACATCGGGCATTATACCTCAAGCCATTACATCCCATATGTCGAGTAAGGATCCTCAAGCCATCATAGCCTATACATGTTACACCTATAGTAGTCTATAGGAGACTATATCCAAAATATATGTGTGTGAATAACCGCAAGACATTACATCCCTATACACACATATATGGGGAAAACTAACCACTATTTCTACCATTACAAGTAACAACCAAGAGAAGAGAACAGGGCCCAAGGCAGTAGTCATCCATCCATCCTCCCACCAGAATGTTGGGAACCCCCCCCCCCCCCCCCAGGGATCATAATCCTCAGAGTTTTAGTTTCCCTAAATGAAAGGGTTGATTATCATATAGAAACACAAAAAAGTATAGAATATAATATATCTCAAAACCAAACTATGGGAAAAACCTAGTCTTAGACTCAACTACGGATAACATCTCTTGGACTCCTGGAAACCACTGCTAAGACTAGATATCCTATAAGAATATAATAATTTAAAGAGTTATATTAATTTACTTATCCTTTTTTACCAGTTTCATTTTATGTAATTAACTATTTAACTTTTCATTAACCATTATTAATTCCATATTACATTTCATTACCATCACACCAAGTTCCATGCCCTCCAGGCATAACAAAACAAAGTCCACAGCTTCTCAGAAATATTACCTAAGCATTGAATTATTTCAAGCTCCAACCCCACAGGTTAATATCATTTATTTAGTCATTTATTAATATCATTATTACTTTACCATAATTATAGGCATTATATAAAATAAAAATTAATCTACCAAACACAAGAGTCTCAACACGATGAGTAGATGGACTACCAGTCAAGCCTTTACCACCTATAGCAGGAGCATAGACTCATCCATCCTCAATAAGCAAAAAACGAAAATCACATGGAATATCCCATGTTTCATTTCCTCCTTTAGAAGTAGGGTAAGTAAGACTAGTTATCTTAAGTAGTGGAAAATTTAAAGAAGATAAACAAGCAACAAGATTCAACAAGCATCCAACATTCATAAATGACCCGTTTCATCATCTTTGGTGTCCTCCCCAACACCTACATGCATAAACCAATGAATATCACCACTATAGGCATCAAATACTACCCCAACCCCTAGGCCTCCTTTCCCCACATACCACAACATCCTCCCAATCTCAGCCATCCCAAGCTCACACCACAACACAAGAAATATGAAAACAATCAATAAGAAACTGGGCTCTCAGCCCCAAGAAAGGCATCTAGCCATCACACAAAACGAGCACTCACGAATCCAATCATAAGTCTCTTGGCCTTTACAAGAAATATGGTAGCTCATAACCCTATTAGGAATTATCTTTTATCAAAAAACTGGTTATTTAATCTATCTTGAATTAGCTGATTCACTTAAACATGCATAACTGCATCCATTCGATTATCAATAGATTACCACAACACCAACCGGATTCAAAATCATGCCTATTTATCTTTGTCAACTTAATTTAAAATTATTCATGGCCTTACTTTATTTACTAATTTCTATCAATAACGACATTCTAAAAAATCAAGCATAGATATAACACTATCTAGTAAAAACAAGAAGCAATAACATATGATCGATACCAATTTATATATCTATTTCAAATATTTATTATGTCAGTTCTATTGTGATATAGTAGGATAAAACATGATAAATATACATTTTCACATAAAATAACAGATAATTCATGAATCCCTTGAATAAAAAATTTTCAGACGTTCTTTGCACGAGAATGGACAAACAACATATCACAATCACCTCTCAAGGAAGACTGCATCCACCCGAGGATGCAGAGACACCACCACACCAACCAATACCCAATAAAACTCCATTAGAAATATATAGATCACATTACATGACTTGTAAATGAGGAATGGAAGGATAAAAACCTAGAATAATGATGGTAGAATATACTTTATATCGAAGACGGATCGATAATTCCTGGTTGCACCAAAACAGGGGGTGTACATGTAGTAGGAAGAAACTTTACGGAAGACATGATCCAAGGCTACAACAATATGCATGACTCCTACAAGAATGAAGGAAAGGTTCAAGCATCTTGTACCATGGAATAATAAAGAATAACAAGGGAGGAATATATCTTGTCTCTTTAGAAGATTTAACAGAGTAGCATTTTAAGATACACTAGATTTTCCATTAAGATCAGATCTATAAAAAATCAAACATTTTGACCAAGTAAAGGCTTCCCAGCTATTAGGAAAAATTAATATAGGAGTTATGGGCTTGGAATCGGCCTTAAATCCTTTAAAACAAGGCCTTGAATTCATTTTATGTCAAAAGAAACTTCAAATAGGAAAAACCATATGAAATCTGGAAAAATATATAAATTTGACAAAGGAAATGACATGGTTCGGTAAAAACTATTCATTACACCATTTCGGTGCCACGGTTTTTGTGCCACTGTTTCAGAGCCACCTTTTTTGTGCCACCATTTTTGTGCCACCGTTTTGGTTCCACCATTTTAGTGCCACTATTTTTGTTCCACAGTTTCAGTGCCACCATTTCTATGCCATTGTTTTGGTGCCACCATTTTTGTGCCACCGTTTTTGTGCCACCGTTTTGGTTCCACCATTTCTATTCCACCATTATAGAAATTTGGTAAAGAAAATGACACAGTTCTAGAAAAACTATTCACATAACTGAAAAATTGGAAAAGTGTTAGGGATAATCATCTTGACTTCCCCGAACACATCCAATACCATATTTTAGAAAAGTAATGGATTGGAAAGGTCCATGCCATTACATCATATACCTCTCAAAACATTATCTTCCCTGATAATCCAAAACCAACCCATATAGGAAATAGAAAAAGGGGTCTGAGAAACCACTCCTCGACATACCTATCAAGGCTCTCTCCACCAAAGGATCTCAACTACTTCAAAAAGGAACATGAAAAACCATATGACACCAAAAACCAGATTCTAAACATTCTCTTGGGGGATATACCTCTCAAAAGAGATCAATCCACACAAGCAACAAGAGAAATAAATTTCATAACCAAGAAAGGCATAAAACCACGAACCAAACTTCATTACAAAGAAAGAGTTAACATCAAACAACTTAGGGTACTGAGCACATATCTACAACTCACATTCCCAATTACTCTCCTCCACACCACCATGACCCCACAAGATACAAACCAAGGGAATAATATGCCCATGTAACACCATCTCCTTACAGTCTTAGATCTCTACAGAACGCGCCTTGAAGGTTGAATCATCGTCAATGTTGATCTCACCCCAGTCGATGATGTGAGATTCATCATGAAGATAATGATGGAGCCTCGACACATGAAAAACATCGTGTATCTGGCTCTTATGCGGGGGCAGTCCTACCCGATATTCCATGGATCCAACATGAGCCAACACCTATAAAGACCCAAAAAATTGGGGAGAAAGCTTACTCCCATGACCAAACCTTCACTTCCCATGACAAGGAGTCTCCTTCAGAAAAATTTAATCCCCAAAATCAAAATCTAGAGGTCTCCTACTATGATCTTCATAGGATTTATAACGATCCTACACTGCATTCATCCTCTCATGACATACCTGAACCATCTTTGTCGTATTTTGTACTAGCTCTAGCCTAAGAATTGTTAACTCTCTAAACCTAGTCCAACACAATAGATAATGGTAAGGTCGGATATACAAGCCTTCAAACAGTGTCAAACTAATGGTAGAGTGGAAACTATTCTTTTAATAAAAATCTACCAAGGCCATGTGCCTCACCCTCGAACCTCCAAAATATAGTACACAGGAGTGCAGCATGTCTTAATGAGTCTGGATGATCTGATCTGTCTGACCATCTGTCTAAGGATGAAAAGAAGTTCTAAGGAATAGCTGAGAACCAAAATCATTCGGGAGACAGAACCATGCCCTGGAGGTAAAACGGGGGACTCAATTAGAAATTATCGTTCTTCGGACTCTGTGGAGTCTCACCACCTCCTCCAGATACTGCCTTAATAAAACCTCCAATGACCTCGACTCCTTGATCACTATGAAATTTCTTAATTTGGTCAAGTGATCCACTACCACCCATATAGCGTCACAGCCTCCCTAAGCTCATGGTAAACTGGTAACAAAGTCCATCGAGATGTACTCCCACTTCCACTGAGTAACATCCAATGGCTGGAGTAAACCACTAGGAACACGTTTCACGGTCTTCACCTTCTAGAATACCAAACATCAAGACACAAACTCTAAAACAGCATGCTTCAACCCAAGACACCAAAACTATCTCTTAAAGGAATGGTAAATTTTCATCGTGCCAAGATGTACTACTAAGGGTGAACCATGTAACTCTCTGAGAACCATCTCACGCATTGCTAAAGGAACAAAAATACTTCCTGGAAACAACACTTGGTGTTTTTCATCCCCAGACTAACCATCAGGGGCTTCACCACAAAAATCAATGTCTCTCTAAACCTCAACCTTAAGATCCCCCAATAGGGACTCTTCTACATGCTGCACCAGAGATGACTACACCGTCATCTGGAAAAGACAACCTCTACCCTCGACTTCTCCCATTTTCATATGCAACACTTAAATCTCTTCCATAAATCTCAAGGAATCACCAAATTTATGCACTACATCACTATGTGACTTCCTGATAAATACATTGGCTACAACATTTCCTTTACTAGGTTTATATGAAATTTCAAAGTTGCAATCCTGTAAGAACTCCACCCACCGATGCTATCACATGTTCAAGTCATGTAGGGAGAAAACATACCTAAATCTCTTATGATCATTGAATACCACAAAGCAATATTTGATGAGGTAATTTCTCCATAACTTTAGATTGAACACCACTATAACCAACTCGAGATCGTGGGTGGAATAGTTACCATCATGGGGAAGTAACTACCGAGACCCATAATAAATGGTTGATCTCTGCTACATCAAAACATAGCCTAACCCAAGAAGTGAAGCATCACAAAAAATTTCAAATTGAACTCCCTCTATAGGTATATAAAGAACCATAGCACTGACCAACTTCTCCTTTAGATACTAGAAAACTACCTGACACTGATTTTTCTATATGAACACCTGATCCTTCCTGGTCAATGCTGTCAGAGGTGTAACAGCCTGAGAGAAATTGTCCATGAACCTCCTTTAATAGCTTTCCAGGCCAAGGAAACTTCACACCTTTGCCACTATCTTAGGTGATTCCCAAGAAACAGCATCTTCTATCTTCGAAAACTCCACAGTTACTCCCTACTGGGATACATCATTCCCCATGAAACAAAATTCTTGAGCCCAGAACTCACACTTCAACAACTTCCCAAACAATTGTTGTTGATGAAGAACTCCCAAAATAGTATACAGATGCTCTACATGATCCTCCTCAGACATAGATTACACAAGTATGTTGTCGATGAAAACCACCATGAACTTATCCAAGAACTCATGGAACACAGTGTTCATAAAGCCCATGAACACAGTTGGAGTATTTTTTACACCAAATGGAATCACCAAGAAATTTTAATGCCCATGACGACAACATAAAGTGGTATTTGGAATATCCTCGTACTTCACTTGCATCTGATGATGCACGGACCGTAAATAGATCTTTGAGAACAACATCGCATCCTTCAGTTGATCAAATAAATCATCAATTATTGGAAGAGGACAGTGATTCTTCTCCGTCACTTTTTTCAAGTGAAGATAGTTGATACACAACTGCAAACTAATTTCAGCCTTCTTCACAAACAAAACTGGTGGGTCCCACAGTGACACACTCATCTGAAAAAAAAACATCACTTAAAAACACCATCGAGCCATATACACAGATCCCATAACTCAAAAGGGTCCATCCTATATGGATACATGGAGATAGGATACGCTCCTGGTTGTAGCTCGATCCTGAACTGAATCTCTCCTCAAGGGGGTAATGCTACAACCTATTCTATAAATACATCAGGGTACTCTTCAATGATCCTGAGAAACACTGACTATTGAACCTTTTATGAACTCAATATCAGTTTATCTATCAAGGATGATAAATAAGGAACATGCCTCTAACCCATTTGAGGTTCTCATTCGCCAAAAAACACTAATGTCTCTCCATCAGCATTGAAGAACACCACCTGCCTCTAGAAGCAATCCCCAATGGACAACACCAAATACAACCATTCCATGTCGAGGATTACATTGTATGGTTGTATCTGTAAACATAGTAAATCTCCTTAAGAGTGGTGCTACCCAGTACTAGCTCACAATCTCTGCCTACTTCAAACAAGTCAGCTCGACCTCCAACTTTAGTACTCAACACCAAGGGAACTAGAAGCCTCTCTACCTCAAGTCTCAAAGCTTGGATAATGGTAGTTGATATAATTGATTACATTTATCCTTAGTCAAAAAAGGCATACACCCAAGTACAAAAAGAGAAAAGGGTGCCTCAAACGATGTATGGCTCCCCTGGCACTAGAAAAGATAAAGCATGAAGCTGACCATGACCTCCTCTACGGCCTCTTTAACCCTAATGAAAACCACCACTATGCCTGTTATTTACTCTCAAAGGATGGGGAGAATCCTGGGGTTTTCCTCTACCTTCCCCCATCTTCTCTCTACTGATCCAAAGCCGGTGTAACTAGCTACTACTACCTTAGATGGAACTACCTCAATGGAGGACCCTGGAGCGGAACACCGGGTGCACACTGACAGCTCTGAAAGGTTGGTGACTCTTTCTACTGCTGACCTTGTACTTCACAAGAAAATTAAGCACTTGATCCCTTGGCATTGGTCAGAGAGCCTCCTCCCCCAGAGAAATGAGATACTAAGGGATGGTACCTACCCCCTACCGAACAGAAAATCTTCTTCCCTAAAAATTAGGAACCCCAAACCACATCTTTTCTTCATGAGGAATCTTGATTACTCCCATATTGTGAATATTTGGTTCTTTATAACATTACCTTAATGACCTCTACTCTTTCCAGCACCTCAAGATATGTCTTCATTATAAACGGGGTGACCTGGAGCTGTATCTTTGGAATCAAATCCTCCTCGAAATTCCACACTCTAGCCTCCTCATCTAAAAATAGTTCTAAAGCATGTCGTAAAAGGTTCATGAAAAGGATTCTAGACTTTCTCACATTGGAGATCCCCTATCGAAGGGTAAGAAGCTCCTAGAGACTAGGCACCTTTGTGGTCAAAGATAGAAACTCAAATCTGAACTAGTCTCAAAACTCCTCCCATGAGATCGTTGAATCCTTGAAATCTCCTAGGAACAAGAATCACCACTTCCCCACATAGCATCATTACAACCAATGATACACAGTGCTTCTTCTAAGAACAGATTGAGCTAAAAGCTATCTCAACCTCATCCAACCAGTCTTCCATGACTACATCTGAAATAGAGCCCTCATACTTTTGTATAATTTAGTGATAAACCTCTTGGAGTATCCTCCTTGAAGTGTCATCGTCATCGACCTTTGCTCTGCAGCGATCTACTGGCGCAGCCTGCTGGGCATTTTCTATATGAACCTTACAAGGACATTGACCTGGAGCCATACCTGCAAAATAAAAATTAGTTAGAGCTCCTAAACCTAGAATACAGAATAATCAACATCAATTAATTGTTTTATTTTATTAATTTTTGTTTAACCTATCACAAGCTAAACCCATTCAAACACTAGAGTAAAGAAGAATTATGCATGATCCTTTCGTAGGTATCTACCCTGCAACAAGTATTACCTTGTTTAGTATCCATTGTAAACTTAAAGTTCCATGTTTCAAACCATAGGGGGCCTAAATACCTGTGTCTTAGCCAGTCTCCAGTGTTTAAAACACTTGGTAAACGTGAATGACATTGTTTCCCTACCAACCCATGCAACCTTACATGTACCTAACTCCAAACTCCATCCTATCCCTCAACCAAACCTATGATACCACTTTTTCACGAAACCCTCCCAACAAACTAGCACAGTAATGTGACAAGGGAGATAGTGACACTTGATTCCCACCTCTAGTAGGCCCTAGGTTGGTGATTAGCACCAAGGGTATAATAATCATACAGATGGGAGGCATTACCCTCTTAGAGAACACATGCGTAAGAGAGAGATATAATATGTACACCAACCAAATCAAACTCATATTTTAATATAAAAAGAAACCAAATTAAATATATGTAATGTCATGGAAATACAACTACAACTTAAAAGGGAAAACTTCTAGTACCAAAAGGAAGTAAAACAGAAGCGACCATGAAGCCCAAATAGCTCTTATAACTCCAAGCTAGTAGTTACCAGCCTGATCTCTATCCTACTCCAAGTGACCTAAAAACAGTTTTATATTTATAGGGTGAGTATAACAGTATACTCAGTACAATACTTCCCAAATACTCTTATGAAAAACTAAAGAAAGCATGCTAAATCACAATGAACAACAAGTGAAACTAACTGGCCACCTAAATAGGTATAATATGTTACCAGCCTCACCATGGATACTCTCACCAAGTATTGCATACAAGAGTATATAATATAATAAATAATATCAAGGGTACCCTGTTACCACTTCCCCATTGGTTTGCAACTTTTCCCCAACGTCGCACGTCTTAAGCATCTCTCTCCAAAAAGGATTTCCCATAGACACTTGCGCGTATCACCACAACATGCACCTCGTGCAACACCACCCCTAAATCTACATAACCAATGTAACCAGGTAGTTTCTAGAATCCACCACATATTATATAAAATGTATCATATGTCGGTAATTATACCTCAAGCCATTACAACCCATAGACCTAGTAAGGATCTTCAAACCACCACAGCCTATACATGTTACACCTATTTTAGTCCATAGGAAACTATATCCAGAATATATGAGTGTGAATAACCACAAGACATTAGAGCCATCTACACACACATATGGGGAAAACTAAAAGTCGTGACTACCATCATAAGTAACTACCAAGATAAGAGAGCATGGCCAAAGGGGGTAGTCATCTATCCATCCTCCCACTGGAATTTTAGGGAAAACACCCCCCCCCCCCCAAGGCTCAGAATCCCAGGGGTTTCAATTTCCCTATCTGAAAGGATTGAGTACCATTTAGAAACACAAAAGGTACAGAATATAATACAGCTTACAACCACACTATGGGAAAACATAGTCTTAAATTCAACTGTAGGTAACATCTCTCGGACTCCCGGATGCCACAACTAAGACTATATATCCTATAATCATATAACCATTTAAAGAGAGATATTAAGTTACTTACCCCTTTTTATCAGTTTCACTTTACGTAATTAATTATTTAACCATTAATTAACCGTTATTAATTTCACATTACATTTTATTAGCATCACACCAATTTCCATGCCCTCTAGGAATAACCAAACCAAGTCCACAGCTTCTCATAAATATTACCTGAGCATTTCATCCCAAAAACCACCAACCCCATGGGTTAACATCGCTTATTCAATAATTTATTAACATCATTATTACTTTCCTATAATTCCAGGCATTCTAGAAAATCAAATCTAAGCTACCAAACACAAGGGGCTCAGCACGGTGAGTAGATAGACTACCTTTCAAGATCTTTCCACCTATAGAAGGAGCCTAGACCCATCCATTATCGAGAAGATAAACACAGAAATCATGTTTCATAACCCATGTATCTTTGCATCCTTTGGAAGGAGGGTAAGCAAGACCATCTACCTTAAGCAGTGGGGAACGTAAAGAATATAAACAACCAACAAGATTCAACAAGAATACAACATTAATAACTGACCCATTTCATCATCTTTGGTGTCCTCCCCAACACCCACATGCATAAACAAATGCATCTCAAAACTCTATGCATCAACTACTACCCCAACCTCTGGGTCTCCCTACCCTACATACCACAACAGCCTCCTAGGCTCAGCCATCCCAGGCTCACACCACAACACAATAAGCAGGAAAAAAATCAACAAGCTAAGGGGATCTCATCCCCAATAAAGGAATTTATCCTTCACACACAATAAGAACTCATGGCTCCAAGAATAAGTAACTTGGACTTTACAAGAAAGAGGGTAACTCAGAACCCTTCTAGGCATTATCTTCTATCAAACAACCAGTTATTTAATCCATCTTGAATTATCTAGTTCATTTAAACATGCATAACTACATTTATTTTATTATCAATAGTTTACCACAGCACAATCATATTCAAAAACATACCTCTTTTTCTTTATCTAATTAATTTAAAATTATTCTCAGCTTTACATTATTTACCAATTTCCACCAATAACTACATTAAAAACAAATAAATCATAGATATCACACTATCTAAAAAAAACAAGAAGCAACAACATACGATCAATACCAATTTATTTATCTGGTTCAAATATTTATTATGTCAATACCATTTTGATCCAGTAAGATAAAACATGATAACTCTAGTGTTTCACACAAAATAATAAAGAATACTTGAATCCCCTACCTCAAAAGGTTTCAGAAATTCTTTTCATGAGAATGGAAAACACAACAGATCACGATCACCTCTTCTGGAAGACTACATCCACCCAAGGATGCAGAGACACCACCACATCAACCAACACCCAATAAAACTCTATTAGAAACATGGATATCACATGGCATGACATTTCAAGGAGGAATGGAAGGAGAGGAAACCAAAATAATGGTGGTAGAACATACCTTATATCGAAGATGGATTGACACTTCCTGGTTTCACCAAAATTGGGGGTGTGCATGTTGCAGGAAGAAACTCCAAGACATGATCCAAGGCTAAAACACAACATGTGACTCCTACGAGAAGGAAGGAGAGGTTCGAGTGTCTTGAAACCAGGAAAAAAAAGGAAGAACAAGGGAGGAATATATATCTTCCCTTTATAAGATTTAACATGGCATCAGTTTATAATATGCTGGATTTTCCATTAAGATCAGATCTATCAAAGATCAAGTATTTTGACCCGGTAAAGGCTTCCGGACTATTATGAAATATTAATATATGAATTATGGGATTTTAATTGGCCTTAAATCTCTTAAAAAGGCCTTGAATGCATTTTAGGTCAAAGGAAATGTCAAACGGGTGAAACTGTAGGAAATCTGGAAAAATCTAGAAATTTGACAAAGGAAATGACACAATTCTAGAAACACTATTCATGACACCATTTATATGCCACCATTTTGGTGACACCATTTCTCTTCTATCATTTTGGTGCCACCGTTTTGGTTCCACCATTTTTTCCCACTATTTAGATGCCACCGTTTATATGCCACTGTTTTGGTGACAATGTTTCGGTGCCACCATTTATGTGTCACCATTTCAATGCCACCATTTTGGTGCCACCATTTTGATTCCAATGTTTCTATGCCACCGTTTTGGTGCCACCATTTATGTGCCACCATTTTGGTACCACTATTTATGTGCCACCATTTCAGAAATTTGGAAAAGAAAATGACACAAACCATGAAACACTGTTCACAGAACTGAAAAATTGGTGAAGTGTTTGGGATAAGTTATATTGACTTCCTGGAACACATCCAACACCTGATTTTAGCAATGGAATGGATTAGAGATGTCTGGGAAATTACACCCAATATGACAATTGTTTCTAGAAAATTTGTGTATGAAACTAATTATATCAAATTATATTTATTTTAATATTTTTAATAACATTTGTTTTATATGTCTCTTAATTAAACAATTATTGTATAATCATTGTGCAAGACTTTAATTTAATTATTTCTTCCCTAAAAATTTAAAAATAATAATGATGAATATAAAAATTTTATATTTTAAATGACTATTTATAGTTTAAGATATCTTATGAATAACCACAAATTAAAAATTTAATACTTATTAAAAGCATGAGTATGACATATTTGACATTCCTTTAAATAAAATGTTATAACAGGCTTAAAGTCATCTAATAGGATCCAAGATCTCAAAAAATTAGTAAAAGGATGATTTTATTTGAATATAACTATTCCAATAAAATTAGGACAGGTGTTATGTCACGACCCGTCCCAGTGGGGCTCGTACCACGACTCCCCAAGCCCGCCTCCAATAGGCTATGGGCAGGTGACTAGCATCGAGTAATAATATCACTAACATGGGAGGAATTTACTATGTACCTATACAGACACACAGACATCTCTAGGCACACAAAATACTAAAAGGTAAAACCCACTAAGAACCAAATGCATTCATACCATGATATCCCAACCATATTATGAAAAGAAAGTGAAGTGAAGTAAAGAAAACTGGGCTAGAATACAATCCCACCAAAAAGTAGTCTATAACCACAAGTCCAACCTATAAGAAGAGGTACTGGGACTATTGTCTGCAGCCATATGAACATCATGGCATGCCAAATCTCACAAGGCATTATGGTCCCGGTCCGCTAAGGACTCTGTCAAAATTTCACTCGTCTTCATAAGACACGACACGTGCGGGAAAAGACCATGCAGGGGTGAGTATACCAATACTCAGTAGAAAACCCTAAAACCATAAATCAATACAAGGAAAGTGTAGTCAGCTCTATACTATATATGTATACATCACATATAACAAGAATATCTAGATATAATTAGTCCAAGACATGAAGTCTAGAGGTAAGTCACAACTACCGTATACCAATGATAGGGGTTTATCTCGAAGATTCCACTACGCACTCATCCAGGAGAATACACTCCTAATTTTTATATCACTGATGACATCTATCATAGAAGTACTATTCATCATGAACCATCATGAGATATAGATACACTGATAGATCTAAAGAGAATATGATACCATAGATGAGGATCACAGCCATCGCCATGGAGTGATACCAACAACTCCATCTTGACTAACCTTCTAAGTAAAGTATTGATGCCCAGTGAAATTGGTCACATAAATACTAAGGAATCTACCTAGGGCACAAATAATTAATAGAGGATCCTACTCCGGTCATCCTGGGGGATTCCAAAAACTCTATATAGGAATCCCTGCTGAAGGGATCAAAGTCCTATGATTAGGAAACAATTCAATATGACCTTCAGGGATACAATCAAGGGAAAAAATCCTAACAAAAATTGTCCAATATAAAGTGAACAATAGATTCAACCCATGTATAAAAGGTATGCACAGTGTGTAGTAGGGTCACACACCATGTTCCTTGACCCTGGATACTGCCTGGGTACAACGACTCATGTCATTCCACACTGTGTCGTGTATAATACAGGAGTCACACACCATGTCCTTCCATCCAGGGTACACCTGTGTACTCTGTATAGTGACCCTATCCTTTTACACATAACATTACATGATTTTAAGCATAATTATACATTAGAAAACAATCCAAGGATCATGAATCCCATTTTCTTTGAATACTAGGTACATAAAACTAAAAACATGGGACTAAAAAAACACTTATTTATTTAATATTCATAACAATCTGCTAACTACCTTTGATCCCTTGCATCAAGAAAGGGTGTCCTAGGGATCAGATGAATGAATGGATGAGCTAAAATCCCTTTAAGGGAAAAATCATAGTAGTAAAACTTTAACACATGGGTTAGAAGCCATGGAATAATGAAAACAAAAGGCATGGAACACATGAATCATAACACATAAACATGGGATCATATAAAAATGAATTCATAGTAATGTGGAAGCAATATAAATCACGACTTTATCACAATTCAAGGCTCATTGCACATAGAGTATCATAAGTCAATGTTAACCACCAATATCGTTTCACAAGGTAGCGTGAGTCAATGATAACCGCCAAGATCGTTCCACATAACGCCTCATGATACTAAAATTTATCTAATGCATTGGAGAGATATCTTGGTGCACCCATATTAACATGTTCATAAATATTATTTCCACATATAGTATCATACATAAAAAATCATAAACATAAGGTCAACCATGGAAATATATGGGTATCATAATCATGTTATAAAGCATAACAAATGGGCATATCATAAAAGTGTACATGAAAGAAAGGAATTAGAACATACAATAAATTCATAAGGTAGAATAGACATATAACATGGAAAATGATGTCAAATAGAAATGACAACATGTAAAAATTCTATTTAATAATTTTTATCATTAAAACATTTTTGTGAGGTTTTAAGTAAAACACTAACAAGAATTTAAAATAGAAAAGGGAATAATATTTTGTAAAAACACAGAAGTAATCCAAGAATTTTTTCATAATAAAAACACTTGTTTTATAAAAACAATGGTGTATTAAAAAATATGGTATAGTTTACTTTAAATTGGGTATGAATTTGAGAATTTCCCTTAAAACTAGTTTTCTTATCGTGAAATATTGAGGAGGGAATTATTTAAAAACATGTATATCCCCAAAAGATAATGATGAATGGATCTTGATAAATGAGTTGGGAGAGTATAAAAAGAATTTATAATATGTACATAAATATAATATATTTCTTAATTAGGGTATAAAGAAAGATAGACCAACCTGAAGGAATAAAGGAGGTTCAGATAAAATCCCTTACGGAATATCGGCATGGTATCGGGTGTACTTAGGAGGGATTAATAAGAGATAAAGTGTGTTTATAATCCTTTATAAATCATGAGGGAAGTACAGGGAAGGTGTGAGATCATAACCTAAAATTAAGAACTAAACATAAAAGGATATAACATAGAGGATATTCTTGAATAAATGTGATAAAGACAAGATCCCTTACCTTAAGTCTGGTGGTGTTCTTCGCTAGATCTTAATGAACTGAATAATAAAATTAGGGTCTTAAATTAATAATTCCATAACCTAAAATACATGTTATTGATTTATTATAACCTTATTAAGTTCATCCATCTCCTTTTTGATGATTTAATATGATTAATTTCATTGTTTGGGGGCGTTTGCTTCCTTGGTTTTAGTGATCGATTCAATTATACTCATGTTATGATAGACATGTATGATGAGAACGGTTGTATAGAATTGAATTTATATAAAATTAGTGAAAATATAGAAGATTACATGGTTATAAAACTCATTTGGTTATTTGGAGTGAAGGTGAAACATTATATAAAAAATCAATTATAAACTCTTGGATTAATTTGGTGAATTTTCTCATAATTAACTCATTTTGTATTATCATTTTATATAAAATGAGAAAAAGGATTCCAAAATATCACATGATATAAAATACATATTTATTATTATTTTTCAACTATAAAAATGGTTTCATTAATATAATTTAATATGGTAATAGAAATTGATAACTCGTCGTCCTTGAATGTGATAAATTAACACATATCGGACGGTGTTTTCGTTTCTTTCCTATAAAAGAAGGGGAAAGGAGAGATGATAATTAATTATCCCATTAGAATAAAAAGATTAAATTACATGTATGGTAATAGATTTTTCATATCATTTGGATGTTGAGAGGTTAGGAAATAAAAGAGAATAAAGGAACATGAGAAGAAAATGAAAGAAAAGATAAGATAAATTTACCACTTGATTTAATCTTCCTTGAGAGCCATTAAGGGGAGAGGATTTGGTCTTTTGAGGAAACCAAGGTATGATGGACATGGGGGGGTCTTGGAAATATATTTGGGCCTAATTTAGGCAAGGAACAAGGCTTGATAGAAGTGAAGAGAGGAAGGGAGTGTGTGTGGTTTTTATAGTGGAGGGGAGGAGGGTTTTCTTAATATTTTAATCATTACTTTATTATTTTTCCATAAGATAAGAAATAGTGATGATTATTGTGACTAAAAATAGTAATATGTGCATATGAGATCCAAACCAAGGTTATTACATCATCCATGACTCAATAAATAGTATATTTAACATATAATGTATATATACGATAAATTGTCGTATTTTACTGATCATCAAAAATTCAAGTATTTCAGAAAAATCCCAAAAAATCACCCTAAACATTTTTGGAAATTTAGAATAAAAAATGAAACCCATTTTTCAAAAATAATTTTCTATGTATGATTAATTTAATTTTTAATTAAAATCATAATTTACTTGAAAAATACAGATTTTAAAACTATGACTTCTTTTATAAAGCTTTCAAAAATTACATAAGGTCTCATAAAATTATACTAAAACCAAAAAACATAAAAGTGTTAATTTATGAACACCTTTTAAGAAAATAAATTTTCTTTTAAATTAATTATTTAACTATAATTAATTATTTATGACTCACAAAAATACCAATACTTTTACTATGGTCATATTATCACTTATAAGATGCCTAAATTTTATTTATACATTCATGGGTGGGCCTACTATTCTTTTGGATGATTTAATATTCATAAGGTTCATATTAATATTCATAAGGATAAAATTACTATTCATAAGGGTCGGTTACTATTCACCAAAAATTAAGTTTGCCTTATCAGACTCCAAACATCTCACTGATCACAACCGTGTATGTCAGATTTTTGAAATTCAAATCACAGAAGTTACAATATTATGTTTAATGGTCACATAGTACTTAGTAGTTCATTGTGTTGTGATTTCATGTGATTATATGACATAATTATAAGAAGGTAATTTCCATTGATAAAACATTGGGTCGTTACATTATTCCCCCTTATGAAATTTCACCCTCAAAATTTCGTTTTACATTCTAAGACATAAAAAGGTGTGGGTACTCTTCCTTCATTGCCTCCTCTAGTTCTCATGTTGCCTCTTCGTACTTATGGTTCCCCCATAGTAATTTGACCAGGTGAGTAGTCTTGTAACGTAGAACTTTATCTCTATGATCCAAGATCTTCACTAGATTCTCCTCATAAAAAAATCAGTATCCAACTATAACACCTCTAAAGAGAGTACGTGTGAAGGGTATTGTATGTACTTCTTTAAGAGGGATACATGAAAGACATTGTGTAATTTGGACATGGTAGGTGGAAGTGCTAGTGGATTGGACACAACCCCGACATGATCAAGAATATTGAAGGGGCCTATGTACCTGGGAATTAACTATCCTTTCTTCTCAAACCTCATCATCTTCTTCCATGGAGATATGCATAGAAATACCATGTCCCCAACTTTGAACTCATGGTCTCATCGACGATTTTTTGCATAACTCTTCTATTGAATTTGGGCTACCTTAATGTGTTGTTTAATGGTTTTCACCTTCTCTTCCATTTATTCGACCATTTCATGTCCTATCATCTTACTCTAACTGGCTTCATCCCAAAATGTCAGTGTTCTGAACCTTTTACCATAAATGGATTCATATTTTGTCATTTGGATTCTTGAGTGGAAATTGTTGTTGTATGAGAATTCAATCAGTGTAATATGTTGTTCCCATCCTCCTTTGATTTCCATATAAAATTATCTCAATATATCTTCTAATGTATGAATAGTTTGCTCAGATTGTCCATCAATTTGATGATG
This sequence comes from Viscum album, assembly GCA_963277665.1. Taxonomy (NCBI): domain Eukaryota; kingdom Viridiplantae; phylum Streptophyta; class Magnoliopsida; order Santalales; family Viscaceae; genus Viscum; species Viscum album. The sequence goes on along the minus strand of OY728160.1, from coordinate 847,321,583 downwards.
ATAGGCCATAGTAAAGTTCAGTTCAGTGCTTAGAGAATGTTGGAGACTTTTCCAGAACTTCGAGGTAAATCTCAGATCTCTGTTGAATACAATAGATAGTGGTACTCCATCCAGCCTTACCACCTCATTGATATATATCCGTGAAATTTGATCTAATGATAATTCTTCTCAAATTGGGATAAATGGATCTATCTTTGTAATATGATCCATAATGACCCATATGAAGATGTTTCCACTGAATGTCCTTGGAAGTCCAGTGACAAAGTCAATGGTAATGGTCTCCTACTTCCATGTTGGTATGGGTAGTTGTTTAATCATCCCCATAGACTTCTATCTTTTATCTTTCACTTGTTTACATACTAGTAACTTTTATGTATACTCAGTAATATTCTTCTTCATATTATCCCACCAAAAGTTCTCTTAGAGATCTCAATACATCTTTGTGCTCCCTGGGTGAATACAGAATTTTGAGTTATGTGCATCATTCAAAAGATCCTTCTTTATCTCTAGATCATATGATACACATAATAGTGACCCAAATATTAAAAATCCTTCCTCATAAATCATAAAATCAATGGACTTCCCATTTCTAATGGCTTACACCATTTTCTGAATGTCCACATCTTTTCTTTGAGAAGCCTTTATTTTCTCTATGAGGGATGGTTAAGAAATCATTTGATAAAGGATTGATGATGTTCTTCCCTTAATTATTCCCATTTCCATACTCTAAAAATCTAAGAAGATTGGATCCTTTTCAATTATCATCATTGATAAAGATGAAGGATCCTTTCTACTTAGAGTATCTTCCACCTTGTTTGACTTATCAGGATGGTAGTGGATTGAGAAGTCCTAATCATTGATGAGATCTATCCATCTTCACTAGTGCATATTAAGATCTTTTTGTGTGAATATATATTTTAGACTCTTGTGATCAGTATATATCTCACACTTCTCCCCATAGAGATAATTCTTCAAGATTTTTAACTCAAAGATCACAACTGCCAACTCTAGATCATGCATAGGATAGTTTTTCTCATGGATTTTTAGCTGCCCTAAGGCGTATGATAACACTTTATCATTTTACATGAGCATACATACTATGAACTTATTTTAAGCATAATTTTACACTACAAAGAGTTGTCCACTTTTTGGGAGTGTGAGTATTGGTGCAGTGATAAGCCTCTTTTTTAACTCCTTAAAGCAGTGTTTACATTCTTGAGTCTAAAAAAACTACACTCCCTTCCATGTAATCCTATTCATTGGGTTTTAAAATAATAAAATTTTCTTTAAAAATCATTTATTATACCTAGATATACCCATAAATCTATGTATATTTGTTACATATGTTTTCTTGGACCACTCTTCAGTTGCCTTTGTCTTGGACGGGTCCAAAGATATCCCTTTGCTAGTGATAACATGTCCCAATAATGATACTTCCTCTATCCAAAACTCACATTTAAATTATTTTTCCTATATCTTATCCATTTGAAAATTCTTTAACATAGTATTCAAATACTCTTCATTTTCCTCCTTGCTCTTGGATTATATTAGAATATCTTCGATAAGTACTACCACAAATTTGTCAAGGTAATCTCTAAAGACTCTATTCATTAAATCCATGAAAATTTCTGCAACATTAGTGAGTTCTAAGGGAATCATTGTGAACTCATAGTGTTCATACCTCATTCAAAAGACAGTCTTGGGAATATCTTCCTTCCTTACCTTTAATTGGTGATATCCCGAATAGAGGTCCACCTTCGAGAAATAACTAGCCCAATGAAGATGATCGAAAAATTCATCTATCCATAGAAGGGATACTTGTTATTTATCTTGATTTTATTGAGCTCGTGATAATAAATGTAGATGAGAATTGATCCATCCTTCTTCTTGATGAAGATGATTGGTTCACCCCATGGTGAAGCACTTGGGCATATAAAACCCTTCTCCAGATTCTCCTGTAATTGCTTCTTTAGCTCTTCCATCTCTATGGTGTAAATTCTATAAGGTTTCTTTGATATAGGCAGAGATCCAAGAATTAGTTCAATTGAGAACTCAACCTCTCGATTAAGATTAATACCAAGAAACTCTTCAGGTAATACATCAGTGTAATCCCTCATGATGGACATATCTTTGAGCAAGATTCTCTCCTTTGTCTTAATCATTTGAGCTAGAAATTATTTCTTATAAGGAATTAATATCCACACTTAAGAAAATAATTCTAAAGGAAATTCATCTTCTTCCTTACAATTGTAAAGAATTTGAGGATTCTTTGGGATATGAAGAGTGATCTCCCTTTCCTGGCAGTTAGTGTTGGTTTTGTATAAAGATAGTCAATACATGCCCAAGATAACATAAAATTAAACTAAAGGTAGTATGAAAATATTTTTTGGGAGGTTCAGTCCCCAAACATTTTCTAAGGAGGTGTTATAAACCTTGGATGCAATAATTTCTCCATTATTTTTTCTCATAGATAACATATACTCCAAAATTTGAGGTGGTGTTTGAATAGTTCTCCTATAATTACAAGATATCAAAGAATGCGTAGAACTAGAATCAAATAGTATGTTCACTATTATTGAATAAATAACTAGCATACATGTCACCACAAAGTTTTTTGGCTCCACCTCTACAGTAGTGATAGCATAAGACCTTCCTTGTTTCCATGGAGGTTGTTGTTGATTTCCTATGACAACCCTTGTATTAGGTAAATTGTTCGCATAATGCCCATGTTCCTTATAGTTGTAACTCTGCACCACTGTTTGATCGCTTATCTGAACCTTATTTTCTTTTTCCACATTAGTGGGATTCTTCATATCATGTGGATATTTTTTAGCTAGATGTACCATCTTTCAACATTTAAAGTTATTCCTAGTTCCCTTTAGATATTTCCCAGGATGCTTCTTCCCAGAATTTTTACACGCGGGATGGTCGGCCTTCTTTCCATCATGGAATTTATTTGTTGAACCACCCACATTAGATTCCATTTTACTTTTTTTTAGTTGGGCCCCTGATACAACTGAGATTCTCTGGTCTTTATTTCAACCATAAGGGCGCAATGGAAAATCAATAGCTATCAAAGTCTTGAATCACTAATAATTTTCATAGACTCATCTTTATTCTGCTAAAGCAGTGATCCACCTTAATTTCGGTGTTCATGAAAAATATAGAGGTGTACCTTGAATGCTTTGTAATGTTTTCTTCATACACCCCGATTGACTCATCTTCCTTCTTCTTGAGTCCAAGGAACTCTCTTTCCATCTTGAGGTGGAGGGTTCGGGGAAAATATTTATTGAAAAACATTCTCTTGAATTCCTCTCAATCCATGGAATCAATTTCCTCTTAGGGATTCATATTATTGATCATTGTCCACCACTGATCAGCTTCCCCATCAAAATGATAGACCACTAGCACAACTTTCTCTTCTTCTGAGCACTAGAGGACAGAGAATATATTTTCAATGGAGTTAATCCACTGTTCTACGAGGAGTGGATCAGAAGATCTACTAAACATGGGAAGTATTTTCTGCATGAAGGATTTTATGGAAACCTTCTCTTTCCTTTGGGTAGGAGGTCATTCCACGTGATTCAAGTTATTATTCATAACTTGATCCATCTGGAGAAGTATTGTCATGATTTTTTGAAAACCCACTTGCATCATATTTTTCATATCATTAGGGAAATATTCACATTCCCTATCACATTGATTTTTGGAACGTGTTCTTCTATTTCCCACCATTAACTAAGAAAAATAACATACAATTAGAGGGATTTAATACTTAGCTATTGAGAATAAAAAGGAATCTTTGAACATAAGAGGATAAACTTGTAAAAGATAAGTATATTCTAACTTGTGATTCCCTATGTTTCAATCTAGTTTATCATCGATATATTTCTTATCTTATATTATTATGGGATTTTTTAATTCCCTTAATAATGTTTTGTAATAAACTCATGAATTTAGAAAAGCGTATCCCCAGGGAGTGTCAAAATAGGAGTGAAGTAAGACCCATTTTCGTTCACCAGTTCCTATTTGTGTCTAGATCAATGTGGTGTTTTCAAGTTTTACCCCTAGATACATCTGTTCTAGAGCCACCTATACCTATTTGCATCTAAATATGGGTGTTTTCTTATACCTAGTATCATCATTAAGGTTATTAATAAAGTGCTCTATTCTTATTCTCCAAAAATAACTAGACCATCCTCTAATACCAACTATAGAAACCCTATCCTTTTAATCATAACATTATATTATTTTAAGCATAATTATACAGCAGAAAACAAGCCAAGGATCATGAAGTATCGTGTCTTTGAATACTACATACATAAAACTAAAAACATGGGACTAAAAAACACTTTATTTAATATTCATAAAGATATCCTAACTTACTTTGATCCCTTACATCTAAAAAGGGTACCCTAGGGATCACATTAAAGAAGAGATGAGATAAAATCACAATAAGGGAAAAAGTATAGTAATAAAACTTTAACACATGGGTTAGAAGGCATGGAATAATGAAAACAAAATGCATGAAACACATGAATCGTAATACATAAACATGGGATCATATAAACATGAATTCATAGTAATGTGGTAGCAACATAAATCATGACCTTAGTATGATTAAAGGTTCATTGCACATAGAGGGTCAAAATTTAAGGTTAACCACCAAGACTATTGCACATGGTAACATGAGTCAAGGCTAACCGCCAAGGCAATTGCACATAACACATCATGAGACTAAAATTTACCCAATGAATTGGAGCATTATCTGGATATGCCAATATTAACATGTTCATGAATATTCTTTTCACGTATAGAATCATAAATAAACAATCATTAATATAAAGGCATTCAAGGAAAGAAATGGGTATCATAATCATGTCATAAAGCATAATGAATGGGCATATCATAAAAGTGTCCATGAAGGAAAGTCATTAGAACATACATGGAAATTAATAAGGTATGATATTAATATAAAATGGTAACTGATTCCAAATATAAGTGACAACATGTAAAAAAATTATTTAATAATTTTTATCATTAAAACGTTTTAGTACGGTTTTAAGGAAAATACTAACAAGCATTTAAAATAGAAAAGGGAATAATCTTTTGTAAAAACCCAGAATTAATACAAGAATTTTTTCATAATAAAAATACTCATTTTATATAAACAATGGTGGATTAAAACATATGATAGAGTGCACTTGAAATTGGGTATGATTTCAGGTAGTTCCCTTAAAATGGGGTTTCTTATCAGAAAGTATTGAGGGAATTATTTAAACACACATATATCCCTAAAAGATAATGTTGAATGGATATTGATACAAGAGTTTTTAGAGTATAAAAATAATTTATAATATGTACATAATCAGAATATATAACTTTATTTGGCTAGAAATAAATATAGAGAAACCTGAAAAAATAAAGTAGGTTTGGGTATAATCCCTTACGGAATATCGGCATGGTATCGGGTGTACTTAAGAGTGATTAATGAGATAGAAAAGGGTTTTATCATCCTTTATAAATAATTAGGTAAGTATAGGGAAGGTTTGAAATCATACCCCAATATTATAAACTACACATAAAAAGACATAATATAGAGGAGATTCTTGAATAAATGTGAGAAATAAAGGATCTAATACCTTAAGTTTGATGGTGTTATTCGCTTGATCTTAACAACCTGAATAATAAAATTAGGTTCTCTAATTAATAATTCTAGAACCTAAACTACATTATATTTATTTATTATAACCTTATTAATTTCATCCATGTCCTTTTTTATGAGTTAAGAGTTTCAATTTCATTGTTTGGGAGTGTTTGCTTCCATAGTTTTAGTGATCACTTCACTTATATTCATGATCGGATAAACATGTAGGATGAGAATGGTTGTCTAGAATTGAATTTATATGAAATTAGTGAACATATATAAGATTACATGGTTAAAATATTCTTTTTTTTATTTGTAGTGAAGGTTAATCATTATATAAAACATTAATGATAAACGCTTGGATTAATTTGAATATTTTTCTCATAATTAAATTATTTTGTATTATTATTTTATATCAAGTATGAAAAAGGATTAAAGAACATCACATAATATAAAATAAATATTTAATAGTCTATTTAAACCATAAAAATGGTTTCATGAGCAGAATTGAAGGTGGTAATAAAAATTGATAACTCGTCGTTCATGAATGTGATAAATTAACACATCTCAGACAATGTTTTTGTTTCTTTCATATAAAAGAAGGGGAAAGGAGATATTATATTGAATTATCCCATTAATAAAAATATTATAGTACATTTATGGTACTGGATTTTTCATACCATTAAGATGAAGAGAGTTTAGGAAATAAAAGAGAACAAAGGAACCTGAAAAGAAAATGAAAGAAAAGAAAAGAGGAATTTACCTCTTGATTTAATCTTCCTTTAGAGACTCTTAAGGGGAGAGGATTTGGTATTTTGAGGAGAACAAGGGCTTCTAGACGTGGGGGAGGATATTGGAGAGATATTTGGGTAGATTTTAGGGAATAAAAAAGTCTTGATACGAGTGAAGTGAAGAGGGGAATGTGGGTGGTTTCTATAGAGGAGGGGAGGAGGGTTTTCTTAATATTTTAATCATTATTTTATTATTTTTTCATAAGACAAGCAATAGTAATGATTATTGTAACCAAAAATAGTAATATGTGCATGTGAGTTCGAACCCAATGTTCTTACATCATCCATGACTCAATAAATAGTATATTTAACATATAATGTATATATACGGTAAAATACAGTATTTTTCTATTCACCAAAAATTCAAGTATTTTAAAAAAATACAAAAAATTTCCCTAACCATTTTTCAACATTCAGAATAAAAAAATGAAACCCTTTTTTCAAAAATAATTTTCTAAGTATGATTAATTTAATTTTTAATTAAAATCATAATTTACTTGAAAAATACAGATTTTAAAACTATGACTAATTTTATAATGCTTTCAAAAACTACATGAGGTCTTATAAGTTTATCTCAAAACCCGAAGACATAAAATTATTACTTTATGAATACCTTTTAGGAAAATAAATTTTCTTTTAAATTGATTATTTAATTGTAATTAATTATTTATGACTTAAAAAAATACCAATACTTTTATTATGGTTATATTATCACTTATAAGATGACTAAATTTTATTTATACATTCATGGGTGAGGCTAATATTATTTTGTATGATTTAATATTCATAAGGGTCATATTACTATTCATAGGGGTAACATTACTATTCATAAGTGTTATTTTCTATTCACCAAAAATTAATTTTGTCTTATCGGATTCCAAACATCTTACTAATCACAACTGTGTATGTTACATTCTAGAAATTTAAATCATAGAAGTGACAATATTATGTTTAAAGTTCATGTGGTACTTAGTAGTTCATTATGTTGTGATTTCATGTGACTATATGACATAAATATAATAAGGTAATTTCCATTGATAAAACATTGGGTTGTCACACTCCAGTCGTGTGCCAGTACATGGTTTCAACCCATGTATCTCTACCCATATACCAGTACATGGAGTGGTCCATGTATTTGGTCTTTCCCAAGTCATGTAGTGGGGTCCACGCCATGTAGGCAACCCGTGTACTCCACCCTGTGTCCATGTATCTTTTGAGATACAAATTGAGTTTCTAGGAAGGGCCTACACACCGTGTGATAGGGTGACACACCATTTGACATTTTTCTATCTTCTAAAATCCTATCTACCACTCAATGGGGTCCACACACCCTGTCACCCCGAGTTACAAGTCTTGTTCATTGGTATTTTCCTAAATCCCATGTTATTCCTCCACGTTCCTTTTTTGATGATCTGGATCTCATTATGATGTTCTATTCTCCTTGAAAATCAATATCAAGGGTCATCTTATCATTGTAACACTGAATTGAGGTGTTTCGGGCCTTCAATCAGCTCAAAAAACAACTTTAAATCCATCTAACAAAAACCGATCGAAGAACGGTATCTCCTGAATCACTTTGATTCATATGTCACCGTCATTGTCGCACCTCTTCTAGGTCATCCTATTGTTGGATCATTAATTTTGGATCGTTGTTCCTTGAAATTAAGGTGCAATGATCATTCGTTCATAACCCCGCGATGAACAAAGAACACGTGTAGAAAACAGGGGAGAGAATTTCACATGGAACAAACTTAAGGAAAAAACCTTGGTCATTGTTTGTTCCAAACTTGATTTTTTCATATATAAAAATCAACAGTAAAATTAAAATAATAATAAAACCCATAAATTCCACAATTTAAAACTCATCCTGCAAGAGCGATCGAACTATAGATAAACCTATTCATTGGTTGCTCCACTTTCTTAATTGAATCTAAGAATGGGGAAAGAAAATACAAATAAGTAATCCTACCTTTTATTTGGATAACTCTTTGATGAATTTCAGTCACCACATTATCATTGTTGGTCAGATCCATCAAGAAAGGCGTTTGTTGATCACCTATAACAACCCTTCTCTTTATTTTACACTTAAACATATTTTATTACATAAAAACTTCACTTGATACAACATAGAATATAGATAGGTCTAGCGTCTTTTGGGCTTAAGAACATTACATAACAACATAAAACATGAAATAAACATCTTTATTAAAAACTACTTTTACATGACCACACACATTCCTTCATACTTATCATTGCATGGGATAACCTGGTGACATGCATAAGAAAAGGGTGAGATATAAAGCCCTGTAAAAGAGTAAACAATTCATAACATGAATAATATAGTACATATTAGGAAATATTCATATCAATGTAGCATAAGAGAAACATGAACCTAAAGGCATGGTATAGCATGATTAATATAACATGGAAATGTGGAAACAACACTTAATAAGGTATTAGCATGAGCCAAGGAACATTGCATGTGGATCATGATTGAACCCTCATTTAAGTTGAATTATCATGATTAAACCCTCATTTCACTTGATGTATAATGATACTACTCTTTACCCAATGCATTGAAGTGCTATTAGGGCGCACCCTTCTTAATCATTTCATTTCATGCATAAGTGTGCCACATGGATTATATAACATGGATTCATTAAACATCATCATTTATTCCATGATAAATGAATTTTTAATTCATACAGAAAACTCTATAATAAATAATTAAATGTTCATAAAGTTTAATACCCTTGATAGATAAATGGGAAAGGTATTCACTACACAATGAATTTGGCTTGGAAAATCGCGGTGCAATTTTGGCATCATAACGGCGTGACATAAAAATTCATAAAAATGATTTGCGAGTGATAAAGGGGTTTATAATCATATGTAAATGAAATGGAAAGTAAGGGGTAAATATATATACATGTCTCAACATATGTAATGGAATATATATTCATAAAACAAAATAATTTATTGAATATAAATGAGGATAGAAAAATCCCTTACGGAATTTCAGCAAGGTAACGGGTGTACTTGGGAGGAATTGATGAGAGAGAAAGGGGTATCTCATCATTAAAAAATAAGTAGTAAAGTATGGGGGAGGTTCTAAATAATACCCCAACATTTGAAATTGAAAATAAAAGGGTATAACAATATAATGAAATTTAGACAAAAATGATAAAGGAAGAAATCCCTTACTTGGAAGTGTGATCCCAAAGGCTTGGGAAGGGCTTCATAGAGGCTTCTTGGGAGCTTGGGGAGCCTTAGGAGGATTATAGAGAGAGTAGGGAATATTTTGGTCGATGTCCAAAGTATTTGAGTGAAGAGGAAATGAGATCTTGGGTGAGTTTATATTAGAAAAGAGGGGGAATAATTTATTATTTAGGTTTTGGACACTACACATTAAACTAATCAAAAAAACCATCCAATGGTTTTTGCCCATGGTTCTTGCCAAATGGGAGTGGAAAACATTATTTTATAATTCCAATGGCTTAACTTTTTAAAATATTTTTCTTGATTATGTGGATGTGAGTCACACTCTCAAGGAAATCATTTTAAAAAGTTAAAATGATTTATTATTCTTGGAGGGTCCACTAAAGCTTTGTAAAATAAATCAAAAAAACCTGAAATCACATTATTTTAATTTTAAAACATATATTTTCTAAACATCCCATTTATAGTATTTTATTACATCACTATTGGGTCATTATGATGTCATAAAACACATTATATATTTAAACAGTATTTAATTTTTACCCAAAAATTCTATTGTCTCAGAAAATTATGAAAAATTAACTATTGTATAATTTCAACATTCTGATTATAAAAATAATATTCATTTTATATAAATAAATTTATAAATATGTGAATTTTTACATTAAAAATAAAAACTAACATTTATCGAAAATTCATGGGTTTTGTCAAAAATAGCTTTCAAACCTTAATAAAAATTACAATTGTATTAATAAAAATTATACAATAATTTTTATTTAATAAAAATTAATTTAGTAATAATATTTTATTAAAATAATATTTAATTCAAAAATCCATTAATTCATCAAAATAAATTTCTTAATTGAATATTAACTAAAACTACTATTTGTGTTTTAAAAACACAATTTACAAAGTAAAAATAATAAAATGAATGTATATTCTCTATAAAAAAATAAAGCACACAATCATGGTGCTAGGGTCTTATTTCATAACCCTTTATAACACTCGCATGATAATTAAGGTTAAGGTGTGTGGTGGTGACAGACTCTTGGGGTGGCTCGGATAACATCGCTCAGATTGTAATCTCTATCACTATCCACTTCTCCCATAGGTGGTTCGGTTTGAGATTAATGTGTTGAAAATCGGATTGGGCTTGGTCAAGAGTGAATCCAAATGACGCCACCTCCTTTCCGAGCTCCAAAAAATGGGCTTCGTATGGAGAAATTCTACTGGATGAGTTCATCTCTTCCTCTGTATGAGTAAATTAGATTTGTTAAAGCCCTATATTTATATTAATCATGTGATCACTGTTCAACAGCTATATTATAAATGGTCACAATTATTAATGGTATTTTAAAATCCAAAAACATAAAACCAAGGAAGTTCATATGTTTTATATAACCATTTTACATAATAATACATTTAATCAGATCAAGAATAATTTTCATTAGTAAAATTTTGGGTCATTACAATCTTCCCCCATTAAGAAATATCTCCCTAGAAATTTTCTTTTCCCACACAAAAATAGATATGTGTAACTTTGATTCATCGCTTCCTCTAATTCCCATGTTTCATATTAAAACTTTTGGTTTCTCCACAACACTTTGACAAGGGGAATTGTCTTATTCTGTAGAACTTTTTCCCTGTGATATAATATATTCACCATATTCTCTTCATAGGAGAGGTAATTCTCTAATGGTATCACATCTGGATTGAGTACATGTGATGGGTCAGGTATGTACTTCCTCAAGAGTGATACAGGGAATACATCATGCACTTGAGATAGGTTCGGTGGGAGTGTTAATTGATAGGTCACCACTCCAATGCAATCAAGGATCTCAAAAGGTACTATGTACCTTAGAATAATATTTCCCTTCTTCCCAAATCTCATAACTCTTCCATGGAGATATGCAGAGGAATACCATGTCTCCGACATCAAACTCTAGGTCTTATCGACGGTTATCAGCATAGCTCTTTGGTCGATTCTGAATAGATTCAATGTGCTGCTGGATAATCTTAACCTTCTCCACCATTTCTTCCACCATTTCTGGACCTAAGATTTTTTACTCTCCAACTTCATCCCAACATGTTGGTGTTCTGCACCTCTTCCCATAAAGGGCTTCATAAGGATCCATTTGGATGCTTGAGTGGAAATTGTTGTTGTAAGATAACTCAACTAGAGTAATATGTTGATATCATCCTCCTTTGAAGTCTATGGAATATGCTCTCAACATGTCCTCAATTGTTTGGATAGTCCGCTCACATTGGAAATCAGTTTGAGGATGATAATTCGTACTAAAGTTCAGCTCATTATTTAGAATATGTTGAAGACTCTTTTAGAACTTAGAGGTGAATCTTGGATCTCGATCAGATACAATAGATAGTGGTACTCCATGAATCCTTACCACTTCCTTGATATATATCTGTGCCAGTAGATCAAATGATAAATCCTCTTAAATTTCAATGAAGTGTGAAGTCTTTATAAGATAATCCACAACAACCCAGATATCATTGTTCCCTTTGGATGTCTTCGTAAGTCCTATGAAAAAGTTCATGGTGATGTTCTCCCATTTCCATGTTGGTATGGGTAAGGGTCGCATCATCCCCTTAGACTTATTCCTCTCAACCTTCACTTGTTGACATAACAGGCGTATTGATGTATACTCAGTGATCTCTTTATTCATGTTATCCCACCAATAATTCCATTGGAGATCTCGATACATCTTTGTATTTCCTGGGTTAATGGAGAAGTTTGAACTATGTGCATCATCCAAAAGATCTTTCTTCAACTTTGGATTTTATGAAACACATTGTCTTGTCCCAAATCTCAAAATTCCTTCTTCATTAACATTGAACTCTAAGGATTTCCCTTTTCTGATAGTTTCCATTTTCTTCTGAATTTTAACATCATCCTTTTCAGCATCCTTTAACCTTTAAAAATTAGATGGTTGACCAATCATTTGTGAAAGGATTGATGATATTCCCTTCTTTATGATTCTCATGTCCACCTTCATCAAATATAAGAAGATTGGATCCTTTTTAATTCTCATCAATGATAGAATTACTAGGTCCTTTATACTTAGAGCATCCTCCACCTTGTTCATTTTCCCAAGGTAGTAATGGATTGAGCATCCATAGTATTTGATCAGCTATAACTATCTTTGTCAGTGAATGTTCAACTCTTTTTGTGTGAATATATACTTGAGGCTTTTTTGGTCCGTATATATTTCAAACTTCTCCCCAAATAGGTAATTCCGCCAAATTTTTAGAGAAAAGTTCACTGCATCCAACTCCAGATCATGTGTTGAATAGTTTTTCTCATGAACTTTAAATTTCCTTGAATCATAGGCAATGAAATTTTAATTTTTCATCAACACACAACCCAGGCCCTTCTTTGAAGCATCAGTTAATACCACAAAAAGTTCTCCACTTGTGGGTAGTGTGAGAATGAGCACAGTGATAAGCCTCCATTTCAACTTCTTGAATCTCTCTTCACATTCATCACTCTAAGAAAACTTTACTCCCTTCTGAGTTAGCTTGGTAAGAGGGTTGGACAATCGTGAGAAATTTCTCACAAATCAATGATAATAACCAGTTAACCCCAGAAAGCTACGGATATCTATTACTGATGTTGGCCTCGGTCATACCTCAATTATAGCTCTCTTGGAGGGATCCACAGATATCACATTTCTTGTAATGATATGACCTAAGAATGAGACCTATTTTAACCAGAACTCATACCTGTTGTACTTTTCATAGAGCTTCTCCTTTTTCAAGGTCTCTAGTACAGTTCTTAGATGCCTCTCATGCTCCTTCTTGGTTTTGGAGTATTTTAGAATATCCCAAATAAATACTACCATAAATTTGTATAGGTAATCTCTAAAGACTCTATTCATCATGTCCATGAATATTGTTGGAGAATTAGTGAGTCTGAAAGGAATAAATATGAATTCATAGTGCCCGTATCTTGTATGAAAAGCAATTTTTGGGATATCCTCCTTCACCCTTACTTGGTAATATCCCGATTTCAAATACACATTGAAGAAGTGTTGTTCTCTACATAACTAATCTAATAATTCATTAATTTAGGGAAGATAATACTTGTTCATTATCATGATTTTGTTGAGCTCATGATAATCAATGCAAAGGTGCATTGACCCATCCTTCTTCTAGATGAAGAGGACTGGTTCATCCCATGGTGAAGAAATTGGACGTATAAACCCTTTATCCATATTCTCATGTAGTTGTTTCTTTATCTCCTCACACTCCACAATAGCTATTCTATATGGAGTATTGGATATTGGCAATGCCCCAGGTATAAGATCAATTGAGAATTCAACATCTCTTCGAGGAGGAAGACCAAGAAATTCCTTGAGAAACACATCTGTGAATTCCATCACAATAGGCATGTCTTCAAAGATGGTTTCTTCCTTAGACTCAATCATCTGAGTAATATATGCATGATTAGAGGGCAGTAATATACATTCTTGAGATTATGGTGCTAAATAAGATTCATCCTCGTCCTTGCACTTGTACAGAATCGGGGGTCGATTCTCTATATGGAGAGTGATTTCCCTGTTATGGAAATTTATATTGGATCTATATAATGAAAGCCAATCCATGCCAATAATTTCATCAAATTACACCAAAGGGAGTATGATGAGGTTTTCTGGGAATTTCAGTTCACAAATAATGACATGGGAGGAGTTATATTCATGGGTTGCAATGATTTCCCCATTTTCCATTCTCACTGACATCTTTACTTCCATGATTTATGGTGGTGTTAGGATTGTTCTACTAAACTTTTATGATATAAAAGAATTCATAGAATCAGAATCAAAAAGTATGTCTACTATTCTTGAATGAATAACTAGCATACTTGTCACCACTTCGTTGTCGGGGTCTGCTTCGGCAGTAGTGGTGTAAAACGCTCACCCTTACTACCTTGGAGGTTGTTGGTTGCCTCAAAAAACCCTTGTCTTAGGGAACTGGTTTGGAAAGTGCCACAGTTCTTTGAATTTGAAGCAATGAACAATGCATTGAGGTTCAAATAGAGCATTCCTATCCTCTGTCTCATTCGCAAGTTTTTCTTGTCAGAAGTTAATATCCAAGTGCCCTTCTTTTCGACACCTAAACAATTTCCTCATACCCTTCATGAAATTTATGTTGTGCTTCATTCTACACCTTTGGAAAGTGGGGTGACGGATTTTATTAGCACAATTGGATTTATCCATCTGACCACCAAAATTAAAGTCCACCCAACACTTCTTATCACATTGATACTCTTGATATCTGCTGATATCCATTTCAACTTTGAGGGAACATTGTAAATTTCCTCATAGCTCTCGAAGTCACAGATCACTAGGCATTTCTATAGGATAGATTTTATCCCACCAAAGAAGCGTTCAAACTTGCATTCAGGGGTAACGACAAAGACAGAGGCATATAGTGTAAGCCTTGTGATGTTTTCCTCGTACACTCCGATGTATTCATCGTCTTTTTTCTTGAGGGAAAGTAATTCTATTTCTATCTTAATTCGGAGGGTGTGAGGAAAATATTTGTTGAAAACATTTTCTGAAAATCCTTCCATTCTAAATCCTCAATATCCTCCTCAATATTCGTATTTTTGATCCATTTCCACCATTGATAAGCTTTACCCTCCATATGATAATCATCCAGAAGAACCATCTCTTATTCGGAACATTTAAGGATTGATAAGATCTTTTCAATGGATTTGATCCATTGTTCAGCAATTGACGGATCAGATGATCCATTAAAAGTAGGAGGTCTTTGTCTCATGAATCTCTCGATTGCAAATTTTTCTTTCTTAGGGGGGGGGGGGGTTGAATGTTCCTCTTGACCCATGTTTCTATTCAAAACTTGAGTTAACTTAGAGAGTATCTTGAAAAAGTTTGTGATTCCCACTCCCATCAGATTGGCCATCTCATTAGAATAGTCATCACGTTGATATTTGCATAGGTTGTTAGCCTGAGTCTTCCTATTACCGGCAATTGGCTAGAATAAAAGGAAAGTTAGCAGTAACACGTAAAGTGTAATCTAATGAAAAAATAGATGACTTATAAATTACTTTTATTTTCATAACTTATGAATCTATAGGCTTCAATCTATGTTATCCATGATCTACTTCCCAACATATTTTCTTAGGGGCATTTTTTTATTCCCTAAACAATGGTTCATACTAAGATTGTCAGTTTACCATAGCATATCCCTCAGTAATGTCATAACCAAGAGTATAAAAAGGCCCATTTTCATGCACCAGTTCCCATTCGAGTCCAGCTCAAAACGGTGATTTCAGGTTTTACCTTAAGATACATCTGTGTTAGAGCCACCTCTACCTGCTCGTATCCATAAAGGGATGTATTTTCTTGATAAAAAACTTACTCAATACTCACCAAAATTTAGGGATGTTTTTATTATACTTAGTCTTGTCCCTTAGGCTTTCACTAGGGTTTTCTAATCTTAATCCTAAAAATAACTAAACCTATCCTATGATACCAACTATAACAACCCTGCTCTTTATTTAACACTTAAACATATTTAACTACATAAAAACACCACTTGATACAACATAGAATATCAATAGGTCCAATGTCTTTGGGTCTTATAAACATTACATAACAACTTAAAACATTAAATACACATCTTTATTGAAAAATTATTTTACATGACCACAAACATTCCTTCGTACTTAGCATTGCATGGGATAACCTAAGGACATGAATAAGAAAAGGGTGAGCTATAAATCCTAGTAAGAGAGTAAAAAATATCTAACATGAAGAATACAGTACATGTTAGGCAATAGACCTATCAATAGAGTATAATAGAAACATGAACATAAAGGCATGGTATAGCATTATTAACATAACATGGAAATGTGGCAACAACACTTAACATGGTATTAGCATGATCCAAGGCTCACTGCACGTGGAGAATGGGTAAAGCATAATTTCACTTTAATTATAATGAGTAAACCATCATTTCACTTAACATATCATGATACAACTGTTTACCCAATTCATTGGAGTGCTATCAGGGTGCACCCTTCTTAATCATTTCATTTCATGCATAAGTGTGCCACATGGATCATATAACATGGATTAATTAAACATAATCATTTATTAAATGATAAAGGAATTTGGAATTAATACATGAAACTCTATAATCAATAAGTAAATGTTCATAAAGTTGACTACCCTTGATAGATAAATGGGCATGGTATTCACTACACAATGACTATGTCTTGTAAAATCGCGGTGCAATTTCGGCAGCATAACGGTGTGAAGAATTCCTAAAAATGGTTGATGAGTGATAAAGGTGTGTCTCATCATATGTAGATTAAATGTATAGTAATTTGGAATATATATACATGTCCCAACATATGTAATGGAATTTCTATTCATAAAACAAAAGAATTTCTTGAATGTAAATGAGGAGAGCGAAATCCCTTACGGAATTTCAGCATGGTAACAGGTGTACTTGGGAGGCATTATTGAGATAGAAAGGGGTATATAATAATTAAAACATAAGAATGAAAGTATGGTGGAGGTGATAAATCATACCCCAACATTTTCAATTTAAAATAAAAGGGTATAACAATATAATGAAATTTGGACAGAAATGACAAAGGAAGAAATCCCTTACTTGGAAGTGTGTTCCCATCGTCTTGGGAGGGGATTTATAGAGGTTTATTGGGAGATTGGGGAACCTTGGGAGGATTATAGAGAGATAATTTCAGATGTTTTTAGAGCTCCAAAATGTTTTAGTGAAGAGGAAGTGGGATCTTGGGTGGGTTTATATAGAAAAAGAGAGAGAATTATTTATTATTTAGGTTTTGGACACTACACATTAAACTAATCAAAAACAAAAACCATAACATGGTTTTTTCCCATGGTTTTTTCTAAAGGGGAGTGAAAAACATTATTTTATAAGGAAAAATTCATAAATACTTAAAATATTTGGCTTAGTTATGTAGAGGTGAGTCACACTCTCAAGGAAATAATTTTAAAAAGTTAAAATGTTTTATAAGTATTGAAGGGTCCACTAAAGCCTTTTAAAATAAATAAAACATACAAAAAATCAAATTATTTTAATTTAAAAACATATATTTTCCGAAAATACCATTTATAGTATTTTATTACATCACTATTGGGTCATTATGATGTCATAAAACACATTATATATTTAAACGGTATTTAATTTTTACCCAAAAATTCGATTATCTCGGAAAATTATGAAAAATTCACCGTTGTATAATTTAGACATCCTGATTCCAAAAAAAAAACATTTTATCTAAATAATTTTCTAAATATTTTAATTTTTACTTTTAAAATAAAAACCTACATTTATCTAAAATTCATGGGTTTTGTTAAAAACAGCTTTCAAACCTTAATAAAAATTATAATTGTATTCATAAAAATTATACAATCATTTATCTTTAATAAAAAATAATTTAGTAATAATATTTTATTAAAATATTATTTAATTAAAAACCCATTAATTAATCAAAATATATTTCTTAATTGAATATTAACTAAAAATACTATTTGTGCTTTAAAGAACTATTTACAAAGTAACAATAATAAAATAAATGTATATTCTCTATAAAAAAAAAATAAAACATGCAATCATGGTGCTAGGGTATTATTACATAACCCCTTATAACACCTACATAAGACTGAAGGGTAAGGTGTGTGGTGGTGATAGACTCTTGGGGTGGCTCGAATAACATCCCTCGGGTGGTAATCTCTATCAACTTCCACTTCTCTCCTAGGCGGTTCCATTCGAGCTTAATGTATTAAAACTTGGCTTGTGCTTGGTCAAGAGTGAATCTCAATGATGCCACATCCTTTCCGAGATCCAACAAATGGGATTTTTACAAATAAATTCTACTGTATGAGTTCATCGCTTCCTTTGTCTAAGTAAATTGGATTTGTTAAATCCCTATATTTATACAAATCATGTTATCACTATTCAACAACTATATCTGCAACAGTCACAATTCATAAGGGTATTTTAAAATCCAAAAACATAAATCCATTGAAGTTCATATGTTTTATATAATTATTTTACATTACAAGACATTTAATAAAATCAAGAGTAATTTTCATTAGTAAAAGTTTGGGTCGTTACATCGTCGATCTGTGATTTCCTCACCGTTTTCTTGGGAGATTCCTCTGAAGCTCTCCCTAGAGATTCTCTGGTGTTCCCAAGGTTATGTGGATAACCTTATAATTTCTACATATGGATATTTTTAAAGTAAATTAATATGTCAATTAAATGGTAAAATAAAACATATTCACAACTTATTTTATTCGTTAAAAATGCCTGAAACTTCTTTTCATAACTGACCCGTGTCGGCTGATGTTAGAACTCACCTAAGATAAAGTTGAT
Source organism: Viscum album (assembly GCA_963277665.1). Classification (NCBI taxonomy): domain Eukaryota; kingdom Viridiplantae; phylum Streptophyta; class Magnoliopsida; order Santalales; family Viscaceae; genus Viscum; species Viscum album. The sequence goes on along the minus strand of OY728160.1, from coordinate 847,302,515 downwards.
GCTCTGATCGCAAAGCTTCCCTTAGATTTTAGATCTGAGAACCCTTTTAGAATTTATTCCACTTTTTCAATAAAAATCTATTCACGTGCTATTTATTATTTTAATATTTTGAAAACATTTATTCCAGACACATTGGGTCTCAGAATCACACACCGTCTCAGCACTTGGTCTCAAAATTAATCCATATAATATTTGAAAATAATACATGGAAAATTCAGGACATTAAATTCCCCCCACCTTGGATATTTACATCCATGAAAATCTAAAAAAATATACTCAAAAATATGAGGGTACTAAGCATGCATCTGAGCTTCCCGCTCCCAAGTTATCTCCTAGAGATTCTCATGCTTCCATCGGACATGCACCAAAGGAATCGATCTCTAATGAAGTATCCTCTCTTAACGATCCTCACTCTTCACTAGGAACTTAGAAAAATTCGTTACATCCTCAATGTCCAGCTTCGCTCAGTCGATGACATGGTATGGGTCATGCACATACCTCCTCAGTTGCGACACATGAAAGACGTCGTGTACCCAATCCAACTATGGGGGTAGAGCTAAATGGTACGCCACCTCTCAAACTGTACACATTATCTAAAAGGGGTCGATAAACCTCAGAGATAACTTGTCACCCTATAAAAATCTTTGTAATCCCCGTTGAGGTGAAACCCATAGGAATACGTGGTTTCCTTCCTCAAACTCCAAAGGCCTTCGCTGCCTATTAGCATGAGACTTATAATGCCTCTGGGTAATATTCATCCACTCTAGGATGATCTTCACCTTCTCTATTTTAGGTTTCACAAACTCGGGTACCATGATTATAGACTCTACAGGTTTATTCCCACAAAGTGGTGACTTGTAGGGTCACCCATACAAATCCTTGAATGGTTCCATACCAACAGTAGAATGGTTGTTGTTTTTGTATGCGAGCTCTACCATTGTAAGTTGATCCTCCCAAATATGGTCGAAGTCCAACATGAAATCCTATGGAATGTACTCTAAAACATGAATGGTCCTCTCTATTTGGTCATCCATCTGTGGATGAAATGATTTTCTCAAGTGTAATTGGGTCCCAAACTCCTCATGTAATCCCTTTCACAACTAGGATGTAAAATGAGCATCACAATATGAAACAATCTTCGATGTAACTCCATGGAGTCGAACTATCTTTTACATATAAAGGTTCCCTAAGCTCTCAACTGAACTCAACTCTTGGATAGCTAGAAATTGGTCCGACTTGGTGAGGTGTTCAACAATCACCTATATGAAATCATTCCCATAGATGTATGTGGTAAACCCATCACAAATTACATCGATATTCCACCCCACTTCCATTCTAGAACCTAAAGGGTTTGAGATAAACCCGCTGGAACATGGTGCTTATCCTTAACTTGCTGTCAAGTAAGGAATCGGGAAACGAACTCTACAACTCCCTTCTTAATTCTTGGCCACCAAAATTGACATCAGTGGTTATGGTAAATTTTTTCCACACAAGGATGTACCACCAAAGGGGGTGTATGAAACTCCTATTGGACCTCCTCCTATAATGCCACTGGTACCACTATGCATCCTCCTAAAAGGACTACATGCTCCCCACCTTTTGAATATCCATCAGAAGAATACCCTATGGATATCTGGTCACATAGATTATCATAGTTGTTATCACCAAGTTTTGCCTCCCTGAATCATTATTGGAGTGGAGGGGTAACAACTATTGACTGGAGGTAAGCTGCTCCATCTCCATCCACTAAAGATAATTGCAATAAAGCCAATTTATCTGATGCCTTGTTCAACAACTGCGAACAAGATATCCTACTGAGAGAATGTGCCACCACATTCCCCTTCCCAAGACAATCTCAAAGTCATATTCTAATAGGAACTCTAGACATCATCTTAGTATCAAGTTCAGATCCTTCTAAGGGAAGATATACTTGAGACTCTTTTGATCAGAGTAGACAATAATTTTTTCTCCCATAAGGTAGTGTCGCCACATATTCAATGTAAAGACTACCACTGCTAACATAACATCATGGGTTGCATAGTTCTATGTGTGTCGCCTGAATTGGCATGAACTATAGGCAATCACCTATTTCCTCTACATCAGGACACAACCAATCCCAGTTCTTGATGTATCATAGAGTACTACGTACTTAACACCTTCCTCTAGAAAACCCAAGATTTTATCACTTGTCAAACACTGCCTCAGCTCCGGGAAGCATTGACCTTGGTTCAACCTTTAAAAACCATTTTGACCCTCTCAACCAATCAAAGGGTTCATCAATCCTTGATAATGTATACTTTTTCATTATGGTCACCTGGTTCAAGTGCCAGTAATCTACACACAAAATTAAGATTTCATCTTCCTTTTTGGGAAACAAAATTAGGGCTACCCAAGACGAAACACTAGGTCTCATGAATCCCTTATTCTGCAAGTCCTCCAACTGCACCCTCATCTCTTAAATCTTTGTGGAATCCATCCAATATGCTAGTGCTAATATCAGGGTTGTCCCGAGGTGTAAATCAATACCAAAGTATATCTCCCGGTGGGGAGGTAATCCCAGAACATCTTCAAGAAAGATGTCCTCATACTCCACCACCACAATAGGAAACTGGTAACTCATACTGTCCATTGCACCAAGGGTCATGCTATCCAACTAATGAGTAATCAGCTACACCATATTATGCATGAGTCTATTATGTCCTGCCTAGGTTTCCTTTTCACCAATAAAGGAAAAACTCATTACATTGTCATGGAAACACTGTACTCTTCACCTAAAATAGTCAATATGGGAAGAGAATATGGATAACTAATCCATACCAAGAATGACATTGTAAGTCCTCAGTGTTTCCACCAAGAGGTTCCAATAGAAACTCTCACTTCCAATGGTCATTTCACACTATTGGCATGATGTTTGATCATTGAGTCTTCTAAAGTAGGTGTCTCCAAGAGTAAGGGTTGAGTAAATGGTTTGATATAAATATCTAGGACTTGAACAAGATTTTTGGTGATAAAGGAATGACTAGCACCTGTGTCTATCAGTACTGCAGCTAAAGTATAAAAGAACTAGATTGTACCTCAAACCATTCTCAGAGCTCCTGGGTCATATGCATCAACTGCATACAGTTATCCCCTCCCTTATTCTCCAGATCCCTGAGCATGGAGTGGACCACCTAGAGGTGATGTTGGTAACAAGTCGAAATGTCGACCACCTCCTCTTGCTCTCCCTGCTCCTCTTCTATATATTTATCCTTGCGGATCTGTCTTCTCCTGTCATTGTCTATGCCTCAGTGTCCCATCCCCTATCTCCATATCAAAAGTATGAAGAGATGGACAATCTCGAGAGAGGTTTCCCCTACCATCATATAAATATAACCACCTCTCCATAGGATGACTGGACCCACCCTTTGATCCCTGATTTGCAGATCCTCTGACCTCGGACTTCCTCCTAAAACGCATCCCACATCTAGGTCATTGGGAATAATGTCAACTCCATTCTTTTGAGGTCTCTAAACTTTCTCATATAATTCTGAATATAACCAACTGTATCTTCTCAGCTGATAATCTTTCGATCACTAAATCTCTCTCCAACACCCCATCATAATTCATAATGCATAGAGGGATAATGCTAGATCATATTTCTCTATGCATACCTTGTTTAAAGGTCTAATCCCTAAATTAATTATATCTTACCATATCCATATATTACTTGGAAAGTTTGGTGAACCTTGATGAATAATCAGTTATAGTCATGTTGCCATGCTAGAGCTAAAGAATCTCCTGAATATGCATAGCACTTAGCGTAACTGGTGAGAACTCCTCTCTGAAGAGATGCTTGAACTTTTTCCACAAATGAGTCACCTCATCATGAGTCGGGATATCCAAACTCCACCATCTCCCTATTGATCCATGTAGAAGACTTTATGTTTGGAATACCATCTAATCCATTGGTATCTTGGCTAGATGGAAAACTTGGGTCACCGCCTCAATCTAGTCCTCAAATGGCTGAGGGTCGGGCTCACCTCAGAACCTGAGGGGCCTCTTTCTCTAAAAACTCATGAAGTGTGCCCAGCCTGCGCTACTTTTATGTTGGTACTACAGGTACCACGTGATGTTCCAAAGGTGTTGGTATATCTGGTGCACCACCTAGAGGTAACATATGTGGAACTAGTCCCTATATTGAATACTCTTCACTAAGGGGGTCATCCTCATGATCGAGCTACTAAATTCTAGTTGGTATGCGTCTCAAAGGCATCCTGTAAGAAAACAAGATGTACCACGGTCAATGAGTATATCTGGAGAGATGACTCAAGAATGACATGGAACCACAACCCATTCCTATATGATTCATGTGCCATTATTTTCCCTATAACCAATGTTCTCATGTACCAATCCAAAAATCAGGTTATCAGAGTTTTGGTGTGTGGATACATCGGTTGCCGCACCAACACTAAAGTCCCTATCCTCAAATCCAAACTCAAAACACTTAACATTGTTTCCCCAAACCATTATCATAGACTAAGAGTTATAAAGTATAACCTACCACCTCTAATACCACTTTGACATGACCCGTCCCAGTGGGGCCTGTATCGAGACTCCCAAAGCCCACCTCAAATAGGCTAGGGGCTGGTGACTAGCACCGAGTTTGTATATCACTAATATAGTAGAAATTGCCTATATACATGTACACACACACACATCTCTAAGACCACAAAATTATATAATGAAAAAACCACTAGGAACCAAATTCATTCATACTACTATATCCCAACCAGAGTATGAAGGGAAAATAAAGTGTAGTAAAATAAACTGGGCTCGAATACAATCCCACCAAAAAGAAGTTTGTAACCACAAGTACAACCTAGAAGAAGAGGTACTAGGATAATTTTTTATAGTAGTAGGAACACATCGGACTGCCTGATCTCATAAGGCACCATTTGGTCCTGGTCCACCTAGGACTCCATCAAAAGGTCACTCATCTGCCCAAGACACGATGTGTGCGGGCAAAGCCCATGTAGGGGTGAGTATAACAATACTTAGTAGGACACCCCGAAACCACAAAGAAATACACAAAGGAAAGTACATTCATATCTACATAGTATATGTCTAAAACACATATAATAAGAATATCTACATATACTCATTCCAAGAAATGTCGTCTAGAGGTAAGACACAACTACCACATACCAACACTAGGGATTCAACTCGAAGATTCCTCAAAAAAACTCATTTGGGAGAACTCGCTCCTGATTCTAATAGCACTGATGATGTCCATATGAGAATTATTGTTCATCAGGAACCATAATGAGAAATAGTGATACGTTGATATATCGGAAGAGGATACAATAACATAGATAAGTATCATTGCCAAGGCCATAAGGTGATACCAACAACTCCATCTAGATTAACCTGCTAAGTAGAGGATCGATTCCTGATGAATTTAGTCATGAAAATACCAAGGAATCTATCTAGTTCATGAATAATGAATAGATAATCCTACTCCGGGCCTCTTGGGGGATTCTAAAAACTCTATGCCGAAATTCTTATTGAAGGGATCATAGTCCTATGAGTAGAAAATGATTTTCTCCAACCATCAGGGATATGATCAAGTGAACAAACTCTAATGAATCTTGTACAAGATATAGTGTAAAATATATTCAAACTATGAAGAAAAGGGATACACGATGTTTAGTAGGGTCACATGTCATGTTCCATGACCTTGGGTACTACCCATGTACAATAGACCATGGAATTCCATACAATTTCATGTATAATATGCGTACACGACATGTAGAACGAGTCACACATCATGTCCTTCCATTAGGGGTCCTCTCGTTTACTCCGGTCATGTCCCAGTACATGGTTTTAACCTATTTATCTCTTCCCTTATACCAGTACATAGGGTTGTCCATGTATTTAGTTCAGTCCAAGTCGTGTAGTGTGGTACACACCATGTCAGAAACCCATATACTCCACCTTGTGTTTGTGTATCTCCCGAGATACACACTGAGTCTCTGGGAAGGACCTATAGGTCATGTTATAGGGTCACACACCATGTAACATTTTTCTATCTCCAAAAACCAAAGTCGTTGCTCAGTGGGGGCCACACACCGTGTAACCATGGGTTACACGCCGTGTTTATTGGGATTTTCCAAAATTCACGTTCTTCCTCTAAAAGCCTCGTCTAATGATCCAGACCTCATTTTGGTGATCTTTTCACCTCAAAAATCAATATCGAGGGTCTTCCTATCACCCTAACACTAAATCGAGGTATTTTAGGACTTCAATCAGCTCAGAAAACAACTTTAAATCCATCTGATGAAAACCTCCAAAAGAAAAATATCTCCCAAATTGTTTCAATTCATCTGTCTTTATTGCCATCCATCGCACCACTGCTAGGTCTTCTGGGTGTTGGAATCTTAAATTTCGGATCATTTCACCATGAAATGAAGTCCCATGATCATTCATTCATAACCCCATGAAGAATGAAAAACACGCATAGAAAATAAGGGAGAGAATTTCACATGGAACAAACTCAAAGAACGAACCATGACCGTTGTTCATTCTGGCCTCAATTCGTTCCCATAATAATGATCAAAAATAAAATCAATTTAATAATTAACCCCATAAATCCCACAATTCAAAACTCACCTACAAGAATGATTGAACCGCGAATCAAATTGTTCATTAGTTGGTCCATGTTCGTCGTTGAATCTAAGGATAAGGAAAGAAAATCAAAATAATGCATCATACCTTTGATTTTGATTGATCTTTGATGAAATTATGTAATTGTGTTTCCTTCGTTGGCAATATACATAAAGAACAACATTCTTTGATCGTTGATATGTGATTCTGTCATTGTTTCATTGAGAGGTTCCTCCAAAGCCCTCCTTATCGATTCTTCGGCATTTCATGGGTTATGCCACTAACCCTGGTATTTCTGCATAAGGATATTTTTAAATTAAACTGTTGTTTCAACAAAATAGTAAAATAAAATAAATTCACAATTTATTTTATTCATTAAAAATGCTTGAAACTATTTTTCATAGGCGACCTGTGTTGACCGATTTTAGGTCGCGGCTTAGGTAAATCCACTATTCTAAACACAAAGGTGCCCTCATATTTCTTATCTAGAAAACCTTTTAGAAGTTATTTCAATTTTTAGGGAAACTATGTTCATGTGATATTTAATATTTTAATATTATTCAAACATTTATTCTAGACACACTAGGTCTCGAAATCACACATCATCTCAACGCCTAGTCTTGAAATTAATCCATATAATATTTTAAAATAATAAAAATAAAATATGGGACATTACATGTTAGGGTTATTTTATAGAATTTGTAATATTATTTTTCCCCTTAATTACCTGATTTTCCCTTAACCGTGGTAATTAAAAAAATAATAATGTTACTATTCATATTATCTAAAAATAAAAGAAATCAATTTAATAAATTTTTACCTACTAATTCAAAATATGGAATACATATTTTAAAATTCAAAACATATAATTGGATAATATTAAGTTAAAATTAATCCCGTAGATGGGGCGTGAAAGAGGGTTAGTGAAAATGGTCAAAAGTTTGAAATGTTTTTATACCCAAATTCAATGTGGAATTGATTCCAATGACCTAAATTGGGTTAACTGATATAAAATTGATCTAATTATACATTAAAATAAATTAAAAATAGAATTTATCAATATAAATTATTTAGAAAACAACTATTTTCAATTAAAATTTAGTTTTTTACTATTCATCAAAACATGAAACTTATTAGAAAATTACCAAAAAATCAATAAATGAAAATTTTTATATTCATATTTCAAAGAATAAGTTTAGTTTTTAGATATAATTCATAAAAGTGTAAAAATTTAATTTAATAATAAGTGCTCCATTAAAAGGCGGTAAAACTACATTTAAAAAATATAGTCTTTTAATGCATAAAATTGGATGCATTCTTATCTTATGCTAATAAAATATTTTTGAGGAATTTAAAAAAAATTATTGAATATATAATATATAAATTTCATGATTTAGTTAGTACTATTCATTCCCATCAATTTTATGGAAATTTTATAATAATATTTTATTATTCATTTAAGTAATGTGTTGCATGAAACATAAACTTTAGAATAGGTTAAATTTTAAAAAATACATATCATAAAATATTGGGGTGTTACACATTACACATGTGAATTCTAGGTATATGGAAACTCCCATAAATAAGTCTTACATAACTATTTCATTTCTACCATGTCTCAGGTTCGTCCAAAAGGAAAAGAAGAAATTTTTTCACTGATACTATTTTGTAATTCCATGACCCAAACAACCGAGTACGAACTAGATTACTGTATGACCCCATGCGTGTCTCCCCATATGTAAGTGGTTTTTTACTAGAAATTAGGGTCTAAGTACATTCATGGGGAGTAAATAACCTTAGTATAATTTTCTTACTCAAATATTATAATAGAATATAATAAATAAATTATATTCATAGTAAACATGTGGAACTATGTATATGGTATAATAGTATTGAAATAAATAATCAGGCTCCCAGATTGGTAAAACGAAATAGGAAATAAATGTGTGGTAGGTAATAAATAAATAAAATTTGGTAATCCTTCAGAGTCTATTATGGTACTATTTCCAACTCCATGCTCCTCTACTTAGCCATTAGGCACAATCCATTTTCCCTTCACTCGATCCCTATACGTGAAATCTATATGTGCATCGAGATTCTCGTGGATGGTGTGAGTAATAAAACCCCATAAGACACCACCAATGGGAATTTAACATGAGTTTACATGAATAAGAGTGTACGTCATAATAATGAATAATTGCACACATAAGAAAACAATCATACCAAGAATCTATGTGATAACTAATCCTCCATCAACCCCGACTGTACTGGTTTCATCTCTATACCAGAAAAAATATATGTAGTAGTATAAAAATCAAAAACATATGAATCAACCATAAAGCTTATAAATATTCATACATTCCCTCAGCCTATGAGTCAGACTATAATAAGCCATCATACCCCATTTCTATCTCTTAGTTCTAAACACATAGGTCATCATGTCCCATTTTTGCCACATGGTTTAGATCATAATAGAACATCATTCCCCTATGTCAGGCCATAATAGGCCATCAGTCTCTATCGTATATCCCGGTCATATAATCATATCAAATACTCCATCTTTACGCACTCACCCTTTAGGGACACCGATCCATGAAGGTTCCAGTTTTTACTTTGGTACTATGCATGGAATAATAGCAACATAACATATACAAAAATATATCATAAGGAAATAGTGGTATCATATCAATGCATGCATAGCATATCATGAGTGTGAAAAAAAAATCCAAAACATGCAGACATGTGATCAGACTCAACATGGTCTAAAGTACATAAATACCAATTAGAATATCATTTTTATAATCATAAACATGGCATGGACATCGCAAAAAACATCCTACCTTAAGGTTGTTGATATAAAAACTCCAATGTTTTTCAATCTAATAGAGACTGAACACATCGCACACCCATAGAGAATAGATCACAAGCAACGGGTTTCTATATCGAGTATTGATTCATCAAGAGAAAAATTAAAAATGGATACTCAAGAGAAAAAAAAGTTAAGAAATTCATTCTAGAATCACATATACCTTAAGGGTTCTTTCAATAGAGTAAAATCTAAAGTATGTTAAAGGAAAGATTTACATGTCACTGAATTCATTTTCAATAAAAGAATGAATTTTAAATTAATTATGTGTTCTTAAATAGGGCCTTGGTTGTATCCAATAATAATTTATTCGTCATTATTCCATCAATGGGAAATAGATTCAAGGTAAAAACAGTCTCTTGATGATCTTTCGAAAGAATCTTACCCAGGAATGTCCTCAGTATTAGGGAATTAAGCTCCAATCAAGAGATTTCATTGTTGAAACATTGATTTCACCACCAATATATCTTGAATTCATCAACTGGTTAATGTTCCATCATCATTACACTATTAGGAAGAGGTGTAGAATAATGTTTCAAAGACCCTTACCAAAATAATTCTCGTTGTCGAAGGTTGATCTCTATTTTATCATGAAACATTTTCAACTTTATATATCTTCCACTGATCTGATAAGAAAGGATTAATTCATCACCAAGTCATCAAGTAAAACAAAGATCCAATATAGATCCATTCACATATCTCAAGGAGAATTAGGATTTCATATGGATCTATAGAGAAAACTCACCATTCTTATTTCTCAGATTGGTCAATGGTTGGAGAACCAAGGGAGATGTATGGGATAGCTCTAAGACTAAGGGGGTAGTCTTAAATTCATAATTTGATAAGGGGTTATATTTTTTAGTTAAATGGGGTGTCATTCCATGTGAAATTAAAACCCATGGGGTGCATTAATTTCACCCTCAGGTTGGGCGCACCGCTTGGCTAGTGGTTGGCCACCAACTGGCTGGTGTGCCTAGAAAAATATCAAACATTCTACCATGTCCATCGGTGGGTCGGTGGGGTTTGTTATAGCCAAAATACTTGCAATAAATATACCGATGAGTTAGTGGATTCCACCAAATGGTCAGTGGTAGTTTTCATCCACCATTCATCCCAACCAATATACAGAGATTCCACCTAAAGATCTTAGAAAAAGATTCTTCATCAGGTAACTATCCTAGGATACCATTTTTACACCCCTTCCCAAACCACCAGGTCTGAACTATTGTTCCAAATGACCTCATGCATACATTCCTATATGAAATAGGATAGTGACTAGTAGTGAGGGTCTAGGTCCTACAGTGGGGAGACTATAGCCTCAGTATCATGCCCTTGAAAAAAAATATTATAATAGAATATAAAAAATATATAATAATCAGAGAAAACATGTGGAACTATGTATTGGAATAATAGACATGCAATAAATAAATAGGATCCCAAAGTGGAAATCCAAATGAGAAATAAATTTTTGGCGGGTAATAAATAAATAAAACTATAGTAATAATATGGTGTCTATTTCATTACAACTATCATCTACATTATCCTCTTCTCATCCATCATCCATGAGTACTTTTTGCTTCTTGGAATCCCTATGCCTGAAATGTTTATAGACATCGATATGACCATGGAATGTGTGAGTAATAAAACCTAGTAGGACACCACCAATGGGTCCTTGATATGAGTTCATATTCATAAGAGTGTAATTCATGGTAATTAATAACTGCAGACATAAGAAAACAACCATACTGAATGTTCATGCACTAACTAAGATCTCAACAAACCTTGATTGTACCTGATTTTCCTCTATTTCATAAAACATCTTTGTAGTCATGGAAAATTTCACAAACATAATATCTATCCTCAAATCTTATGAATAGTCATATATTCCCTAGTCCTACAAATAAAACCACAATAAGCCATAATACCCCATTGTTATCTCTCAGGTCAGTTCACATGGACCATAATTCCTTATTTTCGCCACATGGTTTAGATCATAATAAACCATCAGGCCCTAGTTCAAGCTAAAAATATGTCATAATTACACATCATATATCTAGGTTTTATCATCATATCAAATATATTGTCTAGACACACTATCCCTCTAGGTCCACTAATCCATGATAGGTCCACCTGTCACTTTGGTACTATGTACAGAATAAAAAAACATAGAATATAAAAAAATCACAAGGAAATAATTATATCAAATCAAGTCATCAATATCATATAATGAGTGTGAAAAAAAATCCAAAACATACTCACATTTGATCAAACTATACATGGTCTAAAGCACATCTCCTTTTATCATCATATCATGCCAACAATCATAAATATGGAATCATAATGGTAAAGAACTTTATACCTCAAGGTTTTTGATGAATAACTATTACATACATCAAGGTAAAAAAGACCAAACACATCACATGACCATGGATAATGGATCACACATAAAGTATGAATATCTCATTTTTTGTCTAATCATGGGAGAAATTGAAAATAGATAATCAGGAGAAAAAAATTAAACAATGTTGTTCTAGAATCACTTAACGTAAGGAGTCCATCAATGGAATCAAATATAAGTTATTTCAAGGAAATAACACCAATTCATTGAATTCATCATTAATCAAAGAATTCATTTTGAATTCATTTTTTATTCTATAATAGGGCCTCAATTCTAGACAGATATCACCGCTCCATCATTATTCCATCAATTAAAAAGAGAGTCTAGGATAAATAAGTCTCATTATGATTCTAAAGAAGCTTACCCAATAACTTCACCATTCTTGAGAAATTAATCAATGTTCAAGAGTGGTCATCATTGCCACATCTATTTAACCACCAATATACCATGAATTCATCAATTGATTAAGGTTCCATCATTAATCTACTATCAAGAAGAGGTCTATGATGATAATTCAATAATTCTTACCTGAAGAACACTCATTGTTGAAGGTAGATCTTAGTTTTATCATGAAACATTGTCAACTTGGTAGATCCACCAACGATCTATGAATAAAGAAGGAATTTATCATTAGATCATCAAGTAAAACATAAATCCAAAATATATCCATGAATATCTCTCAAGTATAAAGAAGTATTTGACATGGATATAGGGAGAGAAATCATCATTATTGCTTCTCGAATCGATCAATGGTTGGAGAAAAAAAGGAGATTTATGGGACAACTCCAATAGGAATAAGGATTTGACTTGCATCTAGAGAGAAAAATCACCATTCTTTCTTCTTAGATCAATCAATGGTTGGAGAAAAAAAAGGAGATGTATGTGACAACTCCAAGTATAAGGGGAGAGGTCTAAAATTTATAATTGGTCAAGAGGAGTTGGATTTTTGAGTTATTAGTAACACCTATAGATTTTTATTAAATAAATTTTTAAATAATTTGATTTCTTTGATAGTTTCCATTGCTCACAACAGCAAATTTAAATGAACCATTAAATATTATTAGAATATTATATATCCATTATAACCTAGTCATTAAATTGGTGGGAATGAATAATAATAACTAATTGATGAAATAAATATAATTTTCCAAATCAATATTAATGTATTTTTAATTTTCTCGAAAATAATCACACATTTTTTATTAAATTCATTTTTTTCTTCAAAAATACGTTTTCTTAAAAAATGAGTTTTTTTTATTCTTATGAGTGAATATTAATTTATATAATTCTAGAAAATTTATTTGAAAAAATTAATTTCATTTTATAATTCATAATTTTAAAATAATCATAAAATTATTTTTTTATAATTTTTTGAAAATATTTATTTTTCAATGAATCGTGAAAAATACTGATTTTTATTGAAAATTGTATTTTTCTTTAATTTTTTGCAAAGTCAAATTATGTTTTGGATTTGTTTTAAAAAATTTATGTTAATTTTGATTTAAAATAATCCAATTATTGTTTTTTAAGTGTATTTTATACTTTAATTTAGTATAAACACATTTTATATTTAAAAAGGTTATTTTTACAAAAAAAAAGATGTTTTTCATTGTGTTTTCCAGTTTTATTTTAAATTAAATTAAGAAAATTATATATTTTTAATTTTAAAAAAATGATTCCATATTTATAATTATTGGGTCCAAAATTTATTAAATAATTATCTTTTATTATTTAGTAATATGAATAGTAAACTTAGTAAAAAATACTACAGTAAAGGGTAAATCAGGTAATTAAAGGTAAAAAAATATGATATGAACTATAAAATTACCCTCAAACTTTCCTAAATTTTAATTTTTGAATAATTTTAGACCATAAACATAAAATAATATAATTTATGACCTTTTGGGTCTACTTGGATGAGATTAGGATCATTCTAATATTTTATTTAAAGAAACATCAAATATGTTACATTTATGTTATTAATAACTATAACATTTTTAATGTGGAGTTATCTAGAGTATATTTTTGACTATAAATATTATTTGTAATGATAAAATATTTATCATAATCATGTTAATTTATTTATAATTTTTAGGAATTAAATAATTACCATAAATTCTTACACATCACTGATGTAGTAATTATTCAATTAAAGGAAAAAATAAAATAAGTGATTTTAAATATATTAATAATAATATAATTTAAGATATTTAAGCTGATACATGAATTATATGAATTAATTTTACATTTTATGGATATAATAAAATGCTTTATTTGAATTTTACATGTTATATTTAGATTTTTAAAAGTCAAAGTAGTGAATAGTATCAAAAATGACAATAATGATATTTTATGGGATTAATATTTTATTAAATTATTTAAAAATCATAAAAATATTTAAAAAATAAAAACATATTATTATATGGTTTGAGATGTCGTAAATTTTTCATTTATGTTCCAATTTACGCCATTTAATTGAAAATTACAACCTTTTAATATTGAAAAGGTTGTTACCGTGTTTAAATTAAAATAGGTTAAATAAAGTTTAATTAGAATGATAAGTTTTAAAATAATACAAAAACTTGTCTAAAATATATTTTTTATGATATTAAAACCTTATATTATCTTATATTCAAATAAATGGTCATTATATAGTATTTTAATGGAAAAGTAATTTATTATAATTTAATATTTTTATAAATTTTAAAAGTGACCCTCACCTCAATTATAAAAGTGAACCACCTCCCACACTTCTTAACACAACTTTTAGCTTTATTGATTGACCATAATCTACAAATTTATCTTATAAATTTACCTAGATGCATTCTATAAGTTATAGTATTCTTAAAACACTATCCATAGATCTCTTTAGAGGAGATACAAAGGAGATGTTTTAAAGAAGAGGTAATCTCTCTAACTGGTCACTTTTTTTCTACTCTTCTTTACTTCCTATAAATATATGATTTTTATTATAAATTAATAAATTTAGTGACCTAAATATTATGAAATTTTATTATTATTATTATTAAAACACCATTATACACCCCCTTTTACATTAAACAACATGTGAAAGTAGAGATCATACGTATGTACGACTTATCATCTCCACAGAGTGATACAATTCATTTTTTATCACCATATTTTATGGATGGGTATTATGATCAATTTAATAAATATATATGGTATATATGATATAATAAAGATTCATTAAATATGAATTATTATATATCTTTCTTTCATTCCATCAATCGAAAAATGAAAATAGTGTTCATGCGTACGTACGGCCTACCATCTCCATGAACGTTGAAATTCATTTTTCTATATCTAATTTATATGAAATATTATAAATATGTTTATAATAATTATATATTATTTTTGTACCATTATTAACATTATATAAATTATTATACCAATATCTAACTATAAGGACCAAGACTGCCAAACTGAAACATGCTTGGAAAACGAAGCACTTACCACCTAGAATGATGATTTTAATAACAAACTATTAATAAATGGGTGATAATATGTTATAAATAAATAATACATGGTATTATATAATTAATTTTTTTTAATGAATTTATAATAAATCTATATTTATTATATAGCAGTTTTGAAGATGAACGAAGAAAGGCAAGATTTGAGGTGAGAGAAATCTATCTCACTTTTATTTATTTAGGACACATGCTTTATACACTACATGTTTTTTTTGTAGTGTATATAATTCCCATGAATTATTTTTATGGTAAATACTATGAATATTATGATGATTTACATATTCATATATTTTTATTTATTTCATGGGTTTTATGATTCAAAAGTTACCAAAGTGGTAAGGTTTTATTTCATAATCCCATTATTATTTAGAATTATTTAAATTTATATCTCCATTGGGGAATATTTATCTTCCATGTCCATGTTTTCTAAAAATCTTTTCAAAAAATCTTTTTACTATTTTCCTACAATTTTTTAAATCCATTTTTACCCATTTTTTAATTTTTATTGATCATTTTGAAAGGAATCATTTTGTAATTTTCCAAACAAGGTACTTTATGACTTCATGAAAAAAATATGTTAGGAATGTTTTTTAACTTATATGGAATGAGAGTATTTTACTTATGTTATGATTCCTTAATGAATTTAAGATTCCTATATAATCTTAAAATGTTATTTTCAAAGAAAATTTTTTCTGTTGTAATTTCCTTTCTTTAAAAAATGATTTCAAAATGGAAAGGGTATTCTCCTCAAGAATTATTTCAAGTGATCTTTAAAAATCATTTTTTATCTAAGATACAATTATTTTTTGTTACTTATGATTTATTGGGGATATAATCCTAGGATAATATCCTTATTCTTTCTCTGAATGTTTTATGTTTATGATGTCATTATTTTTTATGAACCCCATTACTTTTCCATTAGTTATTCTATAATGAAATGTTTTTTGAAACCCATTTATTTTCTATTAGTTATGAAATGATTAAATATTTAGGAAACCCAATTATTTTCATGGGTTTTAATATGATTAATAATTTATGATACTATGTCCTACATAAGTATGGTTTTTATTATGTGAATGGTGGGACCTATATCTCCCTCCAATGAATTGGGTAATGTTTAATATCTCATGATATAAAAATGGTAAAAAGGTCAATGGGCTTTATCCACAATGGGAAATAGGTGCGTCCAGATCTACTATGAGAAAATGGTGTGTCTCGGTCCACTATATTGATGGTATTGGTAGTTAACCATAACATATGAAATGGTTTCTATTTTTATGATGGTGCCACACTTTTATGACATGAGATTATAGTTCATGGTTGATTTATGATTATTTCTCACTCTTATGGTCCATGTTTTTAGAAATGATAATTTTATACCATGAATCATGTTATTGATCTATTAAAGGTTGGGTATAAACTTCATAAGTTATGTTTATTATCACATAACCTTATTATTGTCTTAATATTTCATATTATCATGGATTTATATCTCATATATTTACCCTTACCGAGCATTTTATCTCACCATTTCTTATGTTTCCTTCCCCAAGTGATGAAGAATGGTTTAGGTAGAGTATTATTAAGAGGAGTAATATATGAAACAATATTTGTGGGATATTTTTAATAACTTTAATGAAATAATAATATTGTATATATAATATCCAAATACTCAAAACCTTTATGGTTCTAGCATGGATGGTATTATTATGTATTGAATATTCATCTAAATATATATAATATTTGTGTATGAAAATCTCAGGCCATTATAGTTGGTATCATAGTAGGGTTTAGATAACCTTTAGATATTAGGTTTAGAAACCTTTTATGAAAACCATTGGGATAGGACTATGTATAGAATAAAATCCTAAAATTTTGATAATGATCATGAATGACCTAGGTTGAACCTAATGTGTCGTAAAAAAAGGTGTCGTGATTTAGAAATTTTATAAATGATTTGTTAGAATTATGTCACTATCCCCTATGATTAGTGTTTCTCATGATATGATTTATGGTTTTATTCAATGGTTGGAACTTGAAGTAACCTTGTTAATATTGAGTGTAATGGACAATGTAATGATTGTCTTCCTAAGAAACCAAATGTTATGGGAGCTATAATGCATAATCTTGAAGCTATGCTCATGTAAAATTCTAATGATATGAATCATACTGAGTTTCCAAATGATAAAATTAGGGAACCTAGTATTATTGAATATTTCATGAGGCAATATACACCTTATTTTAGTGGGTCTTCTAATCCACTAGAGTCTGAATGATGGATCAACACCATTGAGAAAATATTTTTTAGTCTCCAATGCTCGGGACATGAAAAGGTTTCCCTAGATGTTTATTGTCTAGAAGGAAAAGAAGATCAATGGTGGAATATTATCAAGAATATGAGGAAAGTGTAAGAGGTTTAATCCATATAATGGTGTGAGTTTAAGGTTATATTCTTTACTAATTACTTTCCTTGAATTTTACGTACAAAAATAAAGAAGGAATTTCTTGACCTGAAGAAAAAGGATGATGAATCCATTGGTACCTATGAGGAAAATTTTACAATTCTTGCAAGGTATACCTATGTTTTAATTATCATCCCTAAAATTAAAATTGATCAATTCATTGGTGGACTAAAACCAAATATTCAAAAGGAAATATCTATAAGAGACTTTATTAGCTATGAAGAAATTTTTTGATGTACATTCAAAGTAGTAATAGAAATTGGAGATTCCAACTATTCTTATGGTTTTGATAAGAAAATGTACATTTATTTTCATGAAAACTAAAATAAATAACATTATCAAAATAAATTCTATCTATATACATTTTAGAAATGTGCAAAGAAACACCAAGAGAATTGTTTGAATGGAAATGGGAGGTACTTTAAATGTGGAAATGTGGGTCATAAATACTGTGAATATCGAAATGTGAATAATTGATTGGTTATTTAAATAAAGAAGAGGATTCCAACCTAATGTATCACATACACTCCAGTGTTTCGAGTTCAATGAGTTTTTTAATTATGTGAATCAATGCCACAATTCAATGGCTAATGTGGATGATAAGATATAAAACCCTTTGAAGACAATGGAAAATTGAAATTTTATACAATTATAATGGATGAAGTGAATCATGATAATTTATTCTACCCTCTTTAGTTGGGAGTTTCATGTTTTATTTTGTATGAATGATCACTATGAAAATATTATCGTTCATCCCTTACATAAATTTCAGGTGATTGTCTCCTTTTACATGGCTTCTATAATAATGAAATCACATTTGATATTCTATCAGTAAAAGGATGAACCTAAGCTTCTAATGAAAATATTTTTATATAAGATAAGAGCTTGTATAAGGAATAATGGATGAATTATATTTTTGACATGTATATCTCTCCATGTAAGATTAATATAAGAGTTATGGATATCATCATGGATTTATGTGTTAACACCCTTTCATGGTTTTTATGTGATGTAATTTTATCAAGATTAAGGATATTTTAAGATACATTTATTGAAATACAGCCCTTTTTTATAATATATAAATATATTCATGGAGGAATGCCTTTACACTTTGTGGACATACTATTAAAGTTGTTGGTAACCTTTAGGGTATATATTATCTTTGATATTGAGGTAATTATGGGTTTTAGTTAATCACTTTATGAAGCTAGAAGACTTCATTAAAATAATATTTATCTATAGATCTGCTTTCAAAAATAAAAATTAAAGAAGTGGTAAAGTTTCATGGATAACTACATTAAGTTTTATCTAATTGGGATCTTATGTTTACCTTGAAGTTTCAGTGAATTCCCCAGTAAAAGATCTTGATACATAGTTGAGTTTCAGCACTATGTATCATCCCAAGGCGGATGGTTAGTTTGAAATAATATTTGAGCCTCTAGAGGATATACTAATATCTTATTCTATGTGTTTCAAAGGTGGTTAGGATCAACACCACCCTCTAGTTGAGTTTTCTGTCCAGAATAGCTTCCACTCAAGCTTTCATATTATGACAACACTTCTCTTTATTACACACTTAAACATGACTTATTACATAAAACCTTAACTTGATACAACAAAGAAGATTGATATTTGTAGTGTCTTTGGGGATTAGGAACATTACATAACAAATTAAAACATATAATGCAACATCTTATTGAAAAGTTCTTTTATATGACCACTACATTTCTGTAAGAACCCGGTTTGTATTTCTGAGGTACGGACTTCTTCTTTTCTCTTTTCCTTAAGTGTTTTTGAGAAAATATGGAAAGGGGGGGAAAATCCCTAAATTTGGAAAGTACACACCGTGTACTTTTGGCCGTGTGGAATGAGTACACAGGGCGTGTGGCCGTGTCAGCGTTGAAGGTTGTAGGAACCAACTATATGTCGTGTAGTGGTCCCTTACACGCCGTGTAGTCAGTCGGCAGGAGAATAGTAAGTTTGTGTCCATCTGTGCGATAGAAAACGCTATGTACTCAAGGATACACGTCGTGTAGTCATGTCGGCAGATGAACAGTGCCACGCTGGCGGGAAGCTGCCAGAGGAACAGTTTAAAAATGGGAAGTACACGTCGTGTACTCGGAAGTACACGCCGTGCTATTTGTTTTTTCTCTTAAAATGGGAAGTATCCTCCCCTGTTCACATGGAAGGCTTAGAATGGGAAGAGAGAGATCGGGAGAGGAGGCCAAAGCTTTGGATATCCGCCGAGCGTTCTTCGGGAATCCGTTTCCGCCTCGGATGATCTCGTTTGAACCGCACGGGTAATCCCTCTCATCTCCTGGTGTGTCTCTTGACAATTCTTCCCCTAACAGGAGTTATTTATGTTTAAATGGAGTTTCTTCTACTTCATATCTACGTCATTCTTGGGCATTTCTAGAATCGACATTCACGTATATCGTTCGTTGGCGTTTAAGGTAGGTGGCTTGGTGTTTATTTCCAATTGTCGTGCGTTTTGTGTGTTTTTGAGCTACAAACCCATATTTGGGGTGTCTTGAGGCTGAGTTCGTGGCTAATTTTAATACCTAGAATTGTATAGGTGATTAATTAAAGTTGTAAAAGTGTTGTTTGGGATCGGTGCTTGGATTTGGGACCACCCCAGGGGTACATCCCTCTATTTAGCCCGTTTGGCTATGATACCCGAGGGTATTCCTTTAAAGTAAAAAATTTTAGAATTTCGTTGAGAGGAATTACTTGTGTATTACTTGTTTACATGTTGGGAATGGCCCGGTTAACTGTTATCCTGAGGGAAGTGTTGTGATTAGCCTGTGGGCAGTGTACTACTTAGCCTGTGGTAAACTTCTTCCGTGCATGTGGGCAGATGATTCTGCACCTGTGGAAGACACTTATTACGCCTGTGGGAAATATTTGTATGCCTGTGGAAAGATTATTGTGTTTGGATACTCTTTACCTGAGGGTAGGGGTTTACGTGTCTGAGGACATTCAGCTTTTTACTTAGAATATTCATTGTGGTGTTATTTTAAATTAAATGATTAAATGGATATTATAATGGAAATATAACTGGTTAAGTTAGTTACTTTCAGTACTACTTACTTTATTTCATTTTATTTATGCACACAGTTGTTGCATGATATCACACAGTTGGGCATGGGCCTTTGGTGGGTGCCTACTGAGATATATTTCTCACACCCTATTTGGGTCACGCTTTTTGGCCCAAACAGATTACATTTATGCAGGTGTAGATAAGGGAAAGTGTCCTTATATAGGTACTTGATTTCTGCTGGGGTGTGGGAGAGCACGGGACCGAGCATTAGCTCGTGATGTTGTTGGATATTCTCTTTTTCCTTTCTGTACTTCTACTTCAGTTGTATTGTATTGCAGTGTAACATGTTCTAACTGTTTTATAGAATAGTGACATGTTGCATCTTCATATATATATGACTGCTGGTTTCCCTTTTTGTTATCAGTTCTTCATTTTCAGTTATATGTACTGTTACTACTTCCGCTATTGTTGTATGTTTAAATTATATTCCACTGCGCTACACTTTGAAAAATGAGGGCATAGTTTTCCAACTATCAGACCTGGGCCCTCGCTGCTAGTCGGCAGCCTCTGGTGTTTGGGGAAATGCGCTTGAGGTCACGTGGCGAACCGGGTTCGGGGCACCCGTTGAGTGGCACCCGGATCCGGGACGTTACAAAGTGGTATCAGAGGGGTTCTTTTCTTTGAATTACTATTTGGAGCCTTAGTCAGGGATAGGACGAGAATGGTAGTTAGTAATAAGCTATACCCGAGCGTAGCTAACCCATGTACAGGGAAAATCCAATTTACCTCATATTGCAATTTTTCTTATTTTTCAATTTTTACAGTTGAATTGATTTTCACCGCTGGGTGACGCACTTGTGATTGTTCTGTTGATATTTTATCTATGGGTTCTACTTAGTTGCAACCCAATGAGATGAGGGTATTCCATATCATGCATCATTTAGGCACATTCTAAGAATCACATGTCATGCATAGTTTCCATGCCATGTAGGTGCATTAGAAAATTGCATGTTGTTGTGATAGTTTTTGTGCTAGAAAAGCATGTTTTTGTGATAGCTGCTTGATAAATACCTACTGTTTGATAGGGTATTTTTTTTTCAGCATGTTTATAAAATAATGGATGCCAAACTTTGGTCTTTGGGGAGTATGGGCCCCCATTTACCAGAATTTTGTGGATCATTGACTATTTATTTTATTATAACAGAGATAAGATTTCAAACTTTGATTCGTGGGGAGTATGGGCCCTCACGGATCGGAATTTGGCACTTAGGTGTTGTTTTTCAGTGTTTTCTGGGTTCTGGGGAAGTTTCTGAGGCATACTGTCTGGAAAAACCCAATATACATGCCGTGTAGTACTTTAGACACGTCGTGTATAACCTTCTGTTTGGAAAGAAAAATAAACTTTTTGAGTACACGCCGTGTACCCAGAGTACACGCCATGTACCCAGAGTACACGCGATGTAGTCTCTTCCCGTGTCACAAACTGTGTGGGCGGCGACATGGGGAAGGGAAGAGCATGGTGCGAGCACACCATGTCCCAAATGTACATGTCATGTAGTGTTGACCTGGAGACTCGGCCGTGTAACTAACAAACACGGACCGGTGTAGTCATTTCTTGAACATGTCGTGTCAATGAAGAACATGTCGTGTAGTGTGACCTGGGGACTCGGTCGTGTAACTAATAACACAAGTCAGGGTAATCATTTTTAGTACACGCCGTGTGTATATAGAACACACCGTGTAGGTTGAGCCGTGTATCTGGCTGTGTAACTAACAACACGGGTCGGTGGAGCTCGTCTAGTACACGTCGTGTACCCGTGGGACACACCGTGTAGTCTTGTCTGAGGAAAGACCGTGTGGACTTAGCCGTGTGACGGGGAAATGGGGTGGTGTGCACGCCGTGTGTGGGTGTAAAAAGCCATGTAGTGTCAAGCCGAGTAGTCGGCCGTGTCACAAGTGACACGAGGCAGTTGGAAATAACACCATGCACGCCGTGTGGATTATATACACGCCATGTAGTTTTGTTCAAACAGGACCCGTGTGGCTCAGCCATGTAGAAGGACCCGGGAAGGGAAGGGAAGTCAAGTACACGCCATGTAGTCAGTATACATGCCATGTAGTCTTGTTTTGCACCATTTGAATGCTTTTTTACTCCTATTTCCCTTTGGGTTTCTTCGTTTTCGGTCTTGTTAATCTTGTTCTAAGGTGTGCATTTGACCATGTAGTGTCATGTCGCCGAGAGGACCGTGCGTTGTTCACCAGGAGAGCGGCGACTACTATATTCCAGAGATGGTGGCCCATGGGATACCAGTGGATCCTCCAGTAGAGCCAGATGTGGTGCCAGCCATTATACCAGACACAGGCGCGGAGGTGCAGTTCTATGAAGGATTTATGCGGTTCAAGCAGACCTTTTAGGGAGCACTGCTGGTTGCCACATCTATGGCCGAGCTTACACATACCTTCCAACAGCAGCATCCGCCTACATTTTCAGGGGATGGTGGACCATAGGCTGTAGAGTCTTGGCTAGGATTGATGTAGACTATTTTCTAGCATCTTGAGATGCCTCTAGGGCGGAGGGTCAAGCTCGCGACGTATATGCTGCGTGATTCCTCCAAGAGGTGGTGGGATGTTACCACCCAGTCAGAGCATCACAGAGACATGGCGTGGGAAGAATTTCAGGCAGTCTTCTATGACGTATTCTTCCCAGAGACACTAAAGGAAGATAGGGCTCGAGAGTTCATGAATCTGCAGCAGGGCGCTATGTCGGTGATGGACTATTCTGCTTGTTTCACCGAGATTCAGCGCTTTGCACTCGTGTTGGTGGGTGATGAGACACTGAGAGCTAGGCGCTTCGAGGATGTTCTTTGGTATGACATCCGAGCGTTGGTGAATTTTTTCAGGTTGCCTACTGTACATGTTATCGTGAACCAGGCGCTGATTACAGAAAGGAACCTGTGGGAAGCTAGTGGTGTGGGCCAGGGCGGTTCAGCACCAGTTTCTGGTACTATTTCTATTGGTAGGAGGAAGAGACAGATGGACTTCTCTCAGGGTGGCATTACCAGCCAGGTTGTTTCTTCAGGTGGGTCGGTCAGGTGCTACCAGTGTGGTAAGGAGTAGCACAAGAGACCGCAGTGTCCACGAGACCCAGTGGAGTGCCGAGCTTGCGGCGGGATGGGTCATCTGCAGCGCTTTTGCAGGGCGTTTCCACCAACGGCTAGTGAGAGGGGTTCTGTGCAGACTCCGCGTGCGGGATCAGGACTAGTGGATTTTTACCAGTCGGGGAACTGGAATACGTCAAGGCGTGTAGGCATAGATGGTGGTCGTGGCTGTGGTAGCCAGACACCAGGATCTCAGAGGCAGTAGGGCGGGATAGCTCAGGGTAGTCAGGCTGTGTCACAGGGCCGCGACACTGGGCAGACATATGCGGTGAAACATACCCAGCATGAGAAGGATCCCGGACCTTCTACAGTCAGAGGTACTATTCTAGTAGCTTCTGTTTTATCTTTAGTACTTTTTGATATGGGTGCGACACATAGTTTTATATCTGTACCCATTGTGGAGAGCCTTGGAATCTGTGTTTCTTCTTCATCTGATATCATTATGCTAGACACTCCGTTGGGGACTAGGACGGATGGTGTGCGTCGGTGCAAGGAGTTCCCCCTTGAGGTTGGTGGGTGTCACTTCCTTTGGGATCTCTATGTCTTAGAGATGACGAACAATGAAATCATTCTCAGGATGGACTGGTTGGTTCCCTTTCGATCCTTTGTAGACTACTATCATCGTAGGGTGAGTTTCACATCACCAGAGGGTGGAGAGTTTCTATATAAGGGAGAATGGGATGTTCAGGCGAGTCGAGCTAGACCAGACCATCGTGGGCGAGGTGGTATCATAACCCATATTGAGAGCTTATATCTGGATGACCAGGGAACTTTTCAGAAGGATTTTCCTTCATTGGTTGATCCTTTCAGGGATGTCTTCCCGTACGACTTTTTAGTTATACCTCCGAAGTGAGAGGTGTATTTCTCTATTGAGCTTGTTCCAGGGGCAGCACCGGTGTCCATTCCTTCCTATAAGATGGCTACACCAGAGTTTCAGGAGCTCAAGAGGCAGTTAGAGGAGTTACAGGCAAAGGGTTTCATTCGACCCAGTACTTCTCCTTGGGGTTCTCCTGTCCTTTTTGTGAAGAAGGCGGACGGTACCCTCAGACTCTGTGTGGATTATCAGAAGCTGAACCAGTTGACAGTTAAGAACCGATATCCCTTGATGAGGATTGATGATATTTTTGATCAACTTCGTGGATCACGAGTGCTCTCAAAGATTGAATTGAGGTTCGGATATCATCACCTGCGTGTTAGACCATCTGATATACCTC
This sequence comes from Viscum album, assembly GCA_963277665.1. Taxonomy (NCBI): domain Eukaryota; kingdom Viridiplantae; phylum Streptophyta; class Magnoliopsida; order Santalales; family Viscaceae; genus Viscum; species Viscum album. The sequence continues at coordinate 847,277,241 of OY728160.1, read as the reverse complement.
TCATAGCTTTCAGGAGTAAGTATCGTCTATACGAGTATACAGTTATGCCGTTCAGACTCACGAACGTGCCAGCAGTTTTCCTGGTACTGATGAATTGTGTGTTCCATCTGTATCTGGATTCTTTTGTGGTAGTATTCGTGAATGATGTATTGGTGTACTCTCACACTCGACACGACCATGCCACCCATCTTGAGATCATATTGAGTACAATGAGAGAGCATCTTCTATATGCTAAGCTCTCCAAGTGCCACTTTTGGATGGACCAGATTCACTTCCTGGGTCATATCATCTCAGAGGCAGGAGTTTCAGTAGACCTAGAGAAGGTGAGAGCAGTAGTTTCTTGGGATCGTCCTAAGAACGTGTTTGAGATACAGAGTTTCTTGGGGTTGGCTGGTTACTATAGAAGCTTCATACAGGACTTCTCCCACTTATCAATGCCATTGATGGGCTTGACTAAGAAGGGTGTGAAGTTCATTTGGTAAGAAGCTTTTGAGACAGCCTTTCAGAACCTAAAAGGAAGGTTGACGTCAGCACCGATCCCGATACTGCCAGAGAAGGGGAGGATCTATACAGTTCACTGTGATACATTAGGGATTGGGGTGGGATCTGTGTTGATGCAGGGAGATCGGGTAGTTGCGTACGGGTCTTGGCAGTTGAGGCCACATGAGAGGAATTACCTGACGCATGATCTCGAGTTGGCTGCAGTTGTGCATGCATTGTGCTGTTGGAGACATTGTCTATTGGGATAACGTTTTGTGGTTTTCACCAACCAAAAAAGTCTCAAGTATATTTTTACTCAGCATGACTTGAATATGAGGCAGCAAAGGTGGGTCGAATACTGTCAGTCCTTCGATTTTGAGCTTGCCTATACACCTCGTAAAGGTAATGCAGTAGCTGATGCACTGAGCAGGAAGACTCAAATACATGCTGTGTAGGAGGCCAGTGGTGAGTGGAAGCTTATGGATTTGTTCTCTGAGATGCATTTGAAGGTGCACGACAGTCATGGGAAAACTTATCTTTCCTCTTTAGTTGTGACTTCTACCCTCCTGGATAGAGTGAAGATGATACAACTATCTAATTCATAAGGCCTAGTTCTATGGGAGTTGGTGACAAGTGAGGACCCTCCTCCTGGGTGGACGATAGGTGATGATGAGGTATTGTGTTTCCATGGACGTGTATGGGCTCTAGGGGATAAACGCGAGGAGCTAATGCGGGAGTTTCATGCTTCATTTTGGGCAGTTCATCCCGGAGTTACCAAGATGTACCGTGACTTGAGACATCAGTACTGGTGGCCGGGCATGAAAAGGGATGTAGCTGGTTTTGTTACGAGGCGTTCCACCTATCATCAGGTGAATGCGGAGCATCAGAGGCTAGCCGAACTATTACAGTAGTTACCCATCCCGGAGTGGAAATGGGATGATGTCACGATGGATTTTGTGACTGGGTTGCCGAGGTCACCTCGAGGCAATGATTCTGTGTGGGTTGTTATGGACAGACTCACGAAGGTATCTCACTTTTTGCTGATCAAGGAGGCCTTCAGTGTTGATGAGCTCGGGAAGTTGTATATCTGAGAGATCGTACGTCTTCATGGGGTTCCTCGATCTATCATTTCAGATAGGGATGCCTATTTTACATCTCATTTCTGGCAGAGTTTTCAGAGGGCACTAGGAATACAGGTGCTTTTGAGGACATCTTACCACCCTCAGACCAATGGCCAGTCAGAGCATACGATACAAGTGCTTGAGGACATGCTGCATGCATGCGTCCTAGACTTTGGGGGCTCTTGGGATAAGCATATACCCCTAGTCGATTTTTCCTATAATAACATTTTTCAGGAAACTATTGAGAGGGCACCATATGAGGCTTTATATGGTAGGTCGTGCCGATCACCTTTGTGCTGGTAAGAGGTAGATGAGGCAGCTTTATTGGGACCACGTCTCGTGTAGGAGACTTCTGAACAGGTCCAGTTGATTCAAAAGTGGATGGATACCATGCAGTCTCATCAGAAGTCTTATGCTGATCGCCACAGACGACCTTTGGAGTTCATGGTCAGGGATCATGTTTTCTTGCATGTTTTTCCGAGGTTGGGACACAAACGGATCAGGAGATAGGGTAAGATTTCACCAAGGTATGTGGGGCCATTTGAGATTCTAGGGAGAGTCGGGTCGGTTTCTTATCAGTTGCAGTTACCTTAGAGGTACCAGGCCATGAACGACATCTTCCATGTATCTAGGTTACGCCGCTATCATTCAGAACCATCTCACGTCTTTCATCCCGAGGAGGTTGAGCTTGAGTTAGATGCGTCCTTTGAGGAGAATCCGATTCGTATCGTTGATAGGAGAACGAATGTTATCCAAGGCTGGTCAGTTCCTCTCGTACGGGTGCTATGGCAGCATGGCCGAGTGCAGGACGAAACCTGGGAGCATGAGACCGATGTACATGCTCAGTGGCCAGATTTTTTCATGGCTTTATCTTCACTACCCTTGGAAGGGAAATTTGGGGACGAATTTCTTTAAGGGGGGAAGTTTGTAAGAACCCGGATCATATTTCTGAGGTACGGGGTTCTTCTTTTCTCTTTTCCTTAAGTGTTTTTGATAAAATATGGGAAAAGGGGGAAAAGTCCCTAAATTTGGAAAGTACACGTTGTGTACTTTTTCCACACGCCGTGTAATTTTGGCCATGTGGAATGAGTACACAGGTCGTGTGGCGGTGTCGGCGATGAAGGGTGTAGGAACTGACTACATGCCGTGTAGTGGTCCCTTACACGTCGTGTAGTCATTCGGCAGGAGAATAGTAAGGATATGGCCAGTTGTGCGATAGAACACACCATGTACTCAAGGAGACACTCTGTGTAGTCATGTCGGTAGATGAATAGTGCCACGCTGGCAGGAAGCCGCTAGAGGAACAGTTTAAAAATGGGAAGTACACGTCATGTACTCGGAAGTACACACCGTGTACTTTGTTTTTTTTTTTTGCTTAAAATGGGCAGTAGCCTCCCTTGTTCATAGGGAAGGCTTATAACGGGAAGAGGGAGCTCAGGAGAAGAGGCTGAAGCTTTGGAGATCCACCAAGCATTCGTCGAGAATCCGTTTCCACCTCGGACGATCTCGTTGGAACCGCGCGGGTAAGCCCTCTCATCTCCTGGTGTGTCTCTTGCCAATTCTTCTCCTAACAAGAGTTATTTAAGTTTAAACGGAGTTTCTTATACTTCATATCTACATCGTTCTTGGGCATTTCTAGAATCTACGTTCACGTATATATTTTGTTGGCATTTAAGGTAGGTGGCTTGGTGTTTATTTCCAACCGTCATGCGTTTTGTGTGTTTTTGAGCTACGAATCCATATTTGGGGTGTCGTGAGGCTGAGGTAGTGGATAATTTTAATACCTATAATTGTATAGGTGATTAATTAAAGCTGTAAAACTGTTGTTTGGGATCAGTGCTTGGATCCGGGACCACCTCCAGGGTGTGTCCCTCTGTTTAGCTGTTTGGCCAGGATACCCGAGGGTATTCCTTTAAAGTAAAAATTGTAGAATTTCCTTGAGAGGAATTGCTTGTGTACTTCTTGTTTACTTGTTGGGAATATCCCGGTTACCTGTTAGCCTGAGGGAAGTGTTGTGATTAGCCTGTGGGTAGTGTACTACTTAGCCTGTGTGCAAATTCTTCTGTGCCTGTGGGCAGCTGATTCTGTGCTTGTGGGCGACACTTCTTACACCTGTAGGCAATATCCGTATGCTTGTGGTCAGATTATTGTGTTTGGATACTCTTTACCTAAGGGTAGGGATTTACATGTCTGAGGATATTTGGATGTTTACTTAGAATATTCAATGTGGTGGTATTTTAAATTAAATGATTAAATGGATATTATAATGGCAATATAAATGGTTAAGTTAGTTACTTTCAGTACTACTTACTTTATTGCATTTTATTTCTACACACAGTTGTTGCATGATTTCACACAGTTGGGCATGTGCCTTTGGTGGATGCCTACTGAGATATATTTCTCACACCCTATTTGGCTCACGCTTTTCGGCCCAAACAGATTATGTTTCTGCAGGTGTAGATAAGGGAAAGAGTCCTTATACATGTACTTGATTGTTGCTGGGGTGTAGGAGAGCATGGGACTGAGCATTAGATCGCGATGTCACTGGCTGTTCTATTTTTCCTTTCTGTACTTGTACTTCAGTTGTATTGTATTGAAGTGTAACATGTTATGGCTGTTTTATAGAATAGTGACATACTGCATCTTCATATATATACGACTTTTGGTTTCCCTTTTTGTTATCAGTTCTTCATTTTCAGTTATATGTACTGTTACTGATTCCGATGTTGTTGTATGTTTAAATTATATTCCATTGCGCTACACTTTGACAAATGAGGGCATAGTTTCCCCACTATCAGATCTGGGCCCTCACTGCTAGTCTCTAGCCTCTGGCATTTGGGGAAATGCACTTGAGGTCATGTGGAAAACCGGGTTTGGGGCACCCGTTGAGTGGCACCCGGATCCAGGACGTTACAATTCCCTTGTACTTATCATTGCATGGGTAACGTGAGGATGTGCATAAGAAAATGGTGAGATATAAAGCCCAGTAAGGGATTAAATAAGGTATAACATGAATATTACAATAAATGTTAGGAAATATGAATATAAATGGAGTGAAAGAGAAATATGAACATAAAGTCATGATATATCATGATTATCATAACATGGAAATGTGGAAACAACACTTAACATGGAATTATCATAAGCCAAGGCTCATTACACATAGAGCATGAGTAAACCCTCATTGCACATGAATCATGAGTAAAACCTCATTTCACTTGAATTATCATGATTAAACACTCATTTCACATGACGTATCATGATACTATACTTTACCCAATGCATTGGAGCGCTATCAGGGCACACCCTTCTTAATCATTTCATTTCATGCATAAGTGTTCCACATGGATCATAAAACATGGATTTATTAAACATCAACATTTATTCCATAATAAAGGAGTGTGGAATTCATACATGAAACTCTTTAAACAGTAAGTAAATGTGCATAAAGGTTAATACCATTTATAGTGAAATGGTCATGGTATTCACTACACAATGACTTTTTTGTGGAAAATCAGAGTGCAATTTCGGCAGCATAACAGCATGACATAAGAAATCATAAAAATGGTTGATTAGAGATAAAGGGGTGTATCATCATATTTACATGAAATGGACAGTAAGGGGGTCATATAGATACATTCCACAACATATTTAATGGAATTTAGATTCATTATACAAAATAATTGCTTGAATGTAAATGAGGAGAGGGAAATTCCTTACGGAATTTATGCATTGTAACGAGTGTACATGGAAGGCATTAATGAGATATAAAGGGTTATCTCATAATTCAGACATAAATAGTGAAGTATGGGGGAGGTGAAAAATCATACCCCCAACATTTATAATTGAAAATAAAAGGGCATGACAATATTAATAAACTTTGATAAAAATAGAAATTCAGAATCCCTTACTTGGAAGTGTGATCCCAAATGCTTGGGAGATGCTTGAGAGAGGATTCTTGAGAGATTGGGGTTCCTTGGGAGTATTTTAAAAAGAGGAGGGAAGAGGTTTGACTAACTCCAAAGGCTTTGAGTGAAGATGAAGTGGGAGCTTGGGTGGGTTTATATAGGAAATGAGAAAGAATTCTTTATTATTTAGGTTTGGGACACCACACATTAAACAAATCAAAACCACAAACCAGCCCATGGTTTTTGCCCATGGTTTTTTCCAAATGGGAGTGGAAAAAAATATTTTATAAGGCCAATATCCTAACTTCTTAAAATAATAGGGTTGATTATGTGGAGGTGAGTCACACTCTCACGGAAAATAATTTAAAACAATGAAATGTTTTATAAGCCTTGAAGGGTCCACTATTGATTTTTAAAATAAATAAATAAAACCCAAAATAAAATTATTTTTATGGTCAAACATTTATTGTCGGAATATAATGTTTATATTATTTTATTACACCTTTATTGGGTCATTATGATGTCATAAAACACATTATATATTTAAACGTTATTTAATATTTACCCAAAGATTCGATTGTCTCATAAAACTATGAAAAATTAATCATTGGATAATTTTGACATCCTCATTCCAAAAATAATATTCATTTTATCTAAATAATTTTTTAAATATGTGAATTTTCACTTTAAAAATAAAAAATGACATTTATCGAAAAATCATGGGTTTTGATAAAAACAACTTTCAAACTTTAATAAAAACTACAATTGTATTTTTTAAAATTATAGGATAATTTATATTTAATAAAAATTAATTTATTAATAATAATATTTTATTAAAATATTATTTAATTGAAAAATTCATTAATTCATCAAAATATATTACTTAGTTGAATATTATATAAAAATATTATTTGTGCTTTAAAAACTCTTTACAAAGTAACAATAATAGAATGAATATATAATATTCATAAAAAAATAATGTACATAGTCATAGTGCTAGGGTCTTGTTACATAAACCCTTAAAACGCCCGCATAATACCTTAGCGTAATGTGTGCGATGGTGATAGACTCTTGGGGTTGCTCGGATAACATTGCTCAAGTGGTAATCTCTATCAACTTCCACTTCTCTCGTAGGCGGTTCTGCTCAAGCTTAACGTATTCAAGCTCAGCTTGGTCTTGGTCAAAAATTAAGCCCAATGACGCCACCACCTTTCCGAGATTTTATAAATGGGTTTCGTATGGGGATAGTCTACTGGATGAGGTCATCACTTCCTTTGTCTGAGTAAATTGGATTAGTTAAAGCCCTATATTTATACTAATCATGTGATCATTGTTCAATGGCTATATTAGCAACGGTCACAATTCTTAAAGATATTTTGAAATCCAAAACATAGAACCAAATAAGTGCATACATTTTAAATAACCATAAGAATAAATTTAAATAGACCAAGAGGGATTTTCATTAATGAATTTTTGGGTCGTTACAATCTTCCCCCCTTAAGAAATTTTGCCCTCTAAATTTCCTTTTCTATCACTAAAACATATATGGGTAACTCTACTTCATCACTTCTTCTGATTCCCACTTCACTTCTTCAAACTTGTGGTTTTTTCACAACACCTTGACGAGGGGCATTGTCTTATTTTGTATAACTATTTCTCTACGATCTATTATCTTCATTGGTTTCTCCTCGTAAGAAAGATCATCCTCTAGTTGTAATACCTCTAAAGAGTGTACATTTAAAGGGTCTGGTATGCACTACCTTATGAAATACATCATGTACTTTGGTCATGGTAGGTGGAAGTGCTAGTCGATAGGACACATCCCCAAAAAAATAAAGAATCTTGAAGTCATCGATGTACCTAGGACTTAACTTCTCCTTCTTTCCAAACATAATGACCTTCTTACATGGAGATATGCGTAGAAATACCATGTCTTAAGCTTTAAACTCAAGGTATCATTGACGGTTATCTACATAACTCTTCTGTCGACTCTGGGCTGCCTTGATATGCTTCTAAATTTTTTTCACCTACTCCACTATTTCTTCGACCATTTATGGTCCTAGCATCTTACGCTCGCTGACTTCATCCCAACATGTTGTTGTTCTGCACCTCTTCCCATATAGGGCTTTATAAGGTTCCATTCAGATACTCGAGTGGAAACTGTAATTATAAGAGAACTCAACCAGAGGAAGATGTCGATCCCATCCTCCTTTGAAGTCCATTGAGCATGCTCTCAACATGTCCTTGAGTGTTTGGATAGTCCGCTCAGATTGTCCATCAATTTGAGGATGATAATCCATACTGAAGTTCAGCTCAGTATCCAGAGCATGTTGAAGACTCTTCCAAAACATAGAGGTGAATCGTGGATCTTGATTGTATACAATTGATAGTGGTACCCCAAGTATACTTACCACATCTCTTATGTATATATGTGCTAGTTGATCCAATTAGAAATCCTCATGAATTGGAATGAAGTCTGTAGACTTTGTAAGATGATCCACAACAACCCAGATTGAATTTTTGCCTTTGGATGTTTTCAGAAGTCCGGTGACAAAGTCCACAGTGATGTTCTCCCATTTCCATGCTGGTATGGGTAATGGTTGCATCATCTCCTTAGACTTCTACCTCTCTGCCTTCACTTGCTGACATACCAAGCACTTTTATGTATACTCAGTGATCTCCTTCTTCATATTATCTCAACAATAATGCTCTCTGATATCTCAATACATCTTTGTATTTCCTGGGTGAATAGATAAATTTGAACTACGTGCGTCATCCAAAAGTTCCTTATTTAGCTTCGGACTTGATGGGATATAGTCTTTTCCCAAATCTCACAATTCCTTCTTCATTAACATTGAACTCTGGGGATTTTCCTTTTATGATAGCTTCCACTTTCTTCTGCATTCCTACATCATCCTTTTCAGAATCCTTTAACCTTTCCAAAAGAGATCGTTGAGAAATAATTTGTGAAAGGATTGATTATGTTCCCTTCCTTATGATTCCCATGTCCATCTTCATCAAATCTGAGAATATTGGATCCTTCTCAATTCTCATCAATGATAGAATCATTGGGTCCTTTCTACTTAGAGAATCTTCCACCTTGTTCACTTTCACAAGGTGGTAATGGATTGAGAATTCATAGTATTTTATCAGCTCTAACCATCTTCATTGGCGCATGTTCAACTCTTTCTATGTGAATATATACTTGAGGATTTTGTGGTCCATATATATTTCACACTTCTCCCTAAAGAGATAATTCCACAAAAATTTTTAAGCGAAGATCACCACATCCAACCCCAAATCACGTGTTGGATAACTCTACTCATGAACTTTCAATTACCTTGAAGCATAGACAATTAATTTTTCATTTTTCATCAACACACATCCAAGGCCCTTATTTAAAGTATCACTAAATAACACAAAAAGTTCTCCACTGGTGGGTAAAGTGAGCACGGGCACAATGATAATCCTCCCTTTTAACTCCTTAAAAATTTCTTCGCATTCATCACTCCAAGATAACTTTACTCTCTTCCAAGTTAGCTTGGTATGAGGGTTAGATAAATTTCTCACAAATAGTCGATAATATCCATCTAACCCCAAAAATCTACAGATATCTGTTACCGATGTTGGCCTCGGTCATCCATCTATTACAGCTATCTTGGAGGGATCCACAAATATCCCATTTCTTGTGATGATATAGCCCAAGAATGAGACCTCCTTCAACCAGAACTCAGACTTGTTGTACTTTTTATAGAGCGTCTACTTTCGCAAGTTCTCAAGTATAGTTATTAGATGATCCTCATGATCATCCTTGGTTTTAGAGTATATTATAATATCATCTATAAATACTACCACAAATTTTTTAAGGTAATATCTAAAGACTCTATTCATAAAGTCCATGAATATTACTGGAGTATTAGTGAGTCCGAAAGGAATTATTATGAATAAATAGTGCTCGTATCTTGTACGAAAAGCAGTCTTGGGGATATCTTCCTTCTTCACCCTTACTTGATAATATCCCGACCGCAAATCTACCTTGGAGAAGTATTGTGCTCCACATAGTTGATCAAACAAGTCATCAATTTTTGTGAGATGATACTTGTTCTTTATCGTGATTTTGTTAAGCTCATGATAATCGATGCAAAGGAGCATTAACTCGTCCTTCTTCTTGATTAAGAGGACTGGTTCACCCTATGGTGGAGCACTTGGTCATATAAACCCTTTATCCAGATTCTCCTATAGTTGTTTCTTCAACTCCTCAAGCTCCACAACTACCATTATATAAATAGTCTTGTATATTTGTAATTCTCCAAGTATAAGATTCATTGAGAATTAAGCATATCTTCTAGGAGGAAGTCCATGAAATTACTCAAGAAACACTTCAGTGAATTCCCTCACAATAAGCATGTCTTCAAGGATAGTTGCCTCCTTAGACTCAATCATCTGAACCAGATACATGTGCTCATAGATTAGTAATATCCATGCATGAGATGATAGATCTAAAGAAGATTCATCTTCCTCCTTGAACTTGTACAGAATAGGGGGTCGATTCTCCACATGGATAGTGATTTCCCTCTCATAGAAATTTAGGTTGGCTCTATATAGGGAAATCCAATCCATGCCAATAATTGCATCAAATTCCACCAGAGGGAGTATGATGAGGTTTTCTGGGAAGTTAAATCCATCGATTATGATAGGGGAGGAGTTATATTTAGGGGATGCAATGATTTCACCTTTTATTGTAATCACCGACATCTTTACTTCCATGATTTATGTTTGTGTTGGGATTTTTATACTAAACATTCGGGATATAAAATAATGCGTAGAACCTGAAACAAAAATTCAGTTCTCTATTCTTGAATTAATAACTAGTGTACCTGTCACCACTTTGTTTTCGGGGTTCACTTCGGCCGTAGTGGTGGAAAAATCTCACCCTTGCTATCTTGGAGGTTTTTGGTTGCCTCCAAAAATACTTTTCTTAGGGAACTAATTTTTAATATACCCTGGTTCTTTGTAGTTGAATCAATGAACAACATGTTCAGAGTCGAACGGAGCGTTCCTCTCCTCTGTCGCATCCATTGGTTTTTCTTGTCGGTAGTTAATATCTAGGTGTCCTTCTCTTCAACACCTAAATAATTTCCTCATCCCCTTCAAGAAATTTTTGGGATGATTCTTTCCGCACCTTTTGCAAGTGGGGTGCTGGATCTTCTTATAAATGTTGGATTTATCCATTGGACCTCCAGAATTGAAATCCACCTTACGCTTCTTATCCCCATGATACGCATTAGATTCATCGATCTCTATTTCAAACTTGAGGGCACATCGGACAATTTCATCATAGATGTCTAAGTCACGGATCGTCATGGATTTCTACAGCGAAGGTTTCTTCCCATAAAAGAAGCGGTAAAACTTGCATCTAGGGGTAACAACAAAGAAGGAGACGTATCGTGCATTCCTTGTGAATTTTTCCTCACACGCTCTGATGGATTCGTCATCTTTTTTCTTGAGGGTAAGGAAGTCCCTTTCCATCTTAAGTTGTAGGGTGTGCGGAAAATATTTATCAAAAAACATCTTCCGTAAATCCTTCCATTCCAACGCCTTGATCTCCTCTTTAGGATTTGTATTTTTTATTTATTTCCACCATTGATTAGCTTCACCCTCCGTATGATAAGCATACAGAAGAACCTTATCTTATTCGAAACATTGAAGGATGGAGAATATTTTTTCAATGGAGTTGATCCATTGTTCAGAGATTGAGGGATCAGATGATCCATTAAAAGTAGGAGGCATTTGTCTCATAAAGATTTCGATAGTGACTTGTTCTTTCTTAGGGGGTGTTGAACATTCCTATTGACCTATGTTTCTATTCAAATATTGAGTTAACTGAGATAGAATCATGAAAAAGTTCGTGATTCCTGCTCCCATCGGATTGGGCATCTCATTACTATATTCATCACATTGGTCTTCACATTGGTTGTTAGTCTTTGTCCTCCTATTATCGGCCATTGTATGGAATAAAAGGAAAGTCAGGGGTAACACATAAAGGCTAATCCAAGGAAAAAATGGATGACTTATAATTATCTTTTATTTCCTTAACTTATGAATCTATTGGATTCAATCTATGTTATCCATGATCTACTTTTAAACATATATTCTTAGGGCCATTTTAAAAAAAATCTTAATAATGGTTCATACTAAGCTTGTTAATTTACCAAAGCATATCCCCCGGAAGTGTCGTAACCAAGAATGTAGCAAGGCCCTTTGTCGTGTACCAGGATACCCTGGGTCAAGTCTGAAACTCCTTGTTAGGGTTTTCACCCCTAGGTACATATATTCCCGAGCCGCCTCTACCTGCTCATATCCAGACAGGGATGTATTTTTTTGATAAACCACTTACTCAATACCCACAAAAACATAGGGATGTTTTTATTATACTTATTCTTATCTCTAAGGATTTACTAGGTTTTTCTAATCCTAATCCCAAAAATAACTAAACCTATACTTTGATACCAACTACCACAACCCTACTCTTTATTACATAATTAAACATAATTTATTACATAAAACCTTCACTTGATACAACATAGAAGATCAAGAGGTCTAGTGTCTTTTGGGATTAGGAATACTACATAACAACTTAAAACATATAATGTAACATCTTATTTAAAACTTCTTTTACATGACCACTACGTTCCCTCGTACTTAGCATTGCATGGGATAACCTGACGACATGCATAAGAAAAGGGTGAGATATAAATCCCAATAAGGGAGTAAAAAGGGTATAACATAAATATTACAATACATTTTAGGAAATAGGAATATAAATGGAGCACAAGAGAAACATGGACATGAAGTCATGATATAGCATGATTATCATAACATGGAAATGTAGCGACAACACTTAACATGGAATTAGCATGAGCCAAGGCTCATTGCACATGGAGCATGAGTAAACCCTAATTGCACATGAAGTATGAGTAAAACATCATTTCACTTGAATTATAATGATTCAACACTCATTTGACATGACGTATCGTGATACTATACTTTACCCAATGCATTGGAGCGCTATTAGGGTGCACCCTTCTTAATCATTTAATTTCATTCATTAGTGTGCCACATGGATCATAAAACATGGATTCATTAAAAATAATCATTTATTCCATGATAAAGGAGTGTGGAATTCATAAATTAAACTCTTTAAACAATAATTAAATGTTCATAAAAGTGAATACCCTTGATAGAGAAATGGGAATGGTATTCACTACACAATGACTTTGGCTTGGAAAATCACGATGCAATTTCGGCAGCATAGCAGCATGACATAAGAACTAATAAAAATAGTTGATTAGAGAGAAGATGGTGTCTCATAATAATTAAATGAAATGGAAAGTAAGGGTTTCATATATATACATGTCCCAACATATGTAATGGAATTTAGATTCATAATAAAAAAGAATTTCTTGAATATAAATGAGGAGGGGGAAATTCCTTACGGAATTTTGGCATAGTAACAGGTGTACATGGAAGGAATTAATGAGATATAAAGGAGTATCTCATCATTAAAACATAAATATATCAGTATGGGTTATGTTCTAAATCATACCCCAACATTTATAATTGAAAATAAAATGGCATAACAATATTAAGAAACTTGGATAAAAAGAGAAAGGTAGGAATCCCTTACTTGGAAGTGTGATCCCAAAGGCTTGGGAGAGGCTTGAGAGAGGCTTCTTGGGAGATTGGGGTGACTTGGGAGGATTATAGAGAGAGTATGTAATAGTTTTGATAAACTCCAAAGGATTTGAGTGAATAGGAATTGGGAGCTTGGGTGGGTTTATACAGGAAAGGAGAGGGAATTCTTTATTATTTAGGTTTGGGACACCACACATTAAACTAATCAAAACCACAAACAAGCCCATGGTTTTTTCCCATGGTTTTTTCTAAAGGGGAGTGGAAAAAAATATTTTATAATTATAATGTCCAAACTTCTTAAAATAATAGGGTTTATTATGTGGAGGTGAGTCACACTCTAAAGGAAAACAATTTAAAAAGACAAAATGTTTTATAAGCCTTCAAGGGTCCACTAAAGATTTGAAAAATAAATCAAAAAACCCAAAATCACATTATTTTAATGTTAAAACATATATTGGCAGAAGATAATGTTTATAGTATTTTATTACATCACTATTGTGTCTTTATGATGCCATAAAACACATTCTATATTTAAATGGTATTTAATTTTTACCCAAAAATTTGATTGTCTCAGAAAATTATGAAAAATTCACCATTGGATAATTTCAACATCCTAATTCCAAAAATAATATTCATTTTATCTAAATAATTTTATAAATATGTGAATTTTTAATTTTAAAATAAAATCCAACTTTTATTGAAAAATCATGGGTTTTGACAAAAACAAATTTCAAACCTTAATAAAAACTACAATTGTATTCATATAAATTATATGATCATTTATATATAATAAAAAGTTATTTATTAATAATAATATTTTATTAAAATATTATTTAATTAAAAAATCCATTAATTCATCAAAATAGATTACTTAGTTGAATATTAACTAAAAATGTTATTTATGATTTAAAAACTCTTTACAAAGTAACAGTAATAAAATGAATGTATAATATTTATACAAAAAATAATGTACATAGTCATTCTGTTATGGTATTATTACATAACCCCATAAAACACCCACATAAGACCTTAGGTTAAGGTGTGTGATGGTGATAGACTCTTGGGGTGGCTCGCATAACATCGCTCGAGTGGTAATCTCTATCAATTTACACTTCTCTCGTAGGCGGTTCCACTCAAGATTAACGTATTCAAGCTCTACTTGGGATTGGTCAAGAGTGAAGACCAATCATGCCACCTCCTTTCTGAGATCTGACAAATGGGCTTCGTGTGTGGAAATTCTACTGGATGAGGCCATCGCTTCCTTTGTCTGGGTAAATTGGATTTGTTAAAGCCTTATATTTATACTAATCATGTGATCACCGTTCAACGGATATATTAGAAATGATCACAATTCATAACGATATTTTGAAATCCAAAACATAGAACCAAATAAGTGAATATGTTTTACATAACCATAAATAGACATTTAAATAGACCAAGAGGGATTTTCATTAATGAATTTTTGGGTCGTTACACATATGGATCCCTATGAAAAGAGGTATAGAACTCCAACATCTTGGAAAGTAGTTGTATAAATAAATATATTGGGGCATTATCTAGTAGATGATATGGAATAGAAAGTTAGATTCATTCAAAAACATGTAAGGAAAAAGTTTAAAGAAATGTTATGTTGATAATCATTGATGTGATCTAGAATTTGATATTGGTACAAAGGTATTTATATGAATTTATATATGGAATAAATAAGGTAAAACTAAACCCTAGGTATATAGGTCCCTCTGAAATACTTGATCATATTGAGACAAAAGCTTATCATTTGGCGCTTCCACCAAATCTCTCTCAAGTTCATGATGTGTTCTATGTATTTCTTCTGAGGAAGTACATACCTAATATTTCACATGTACTAAACTCAGATTTCATATTGTTGGACTATGATCTTTCTTTTGAATAATCCCTGGTAAAGATTATAGATCATATATAGAATCTTCTATGAAACAAAACCACTCATCTGGTTAATGTTCTATGGTGAAAATACTAATTTGTGGAAGCTACATGGGAACCTGAGGATGTGATGTGGTAGATTCATACTAATTTTGTTGTATCCCAGTAAAAAATTTTGAGGGATAAATTCATTTTAATGGTGGTATAATGTAACACCCTGAGAATTTTATGAAATGGATTTTTAAATAATTTGATTTCCTAGATAGTTTTCATTGCACACAACAGAAAGTTTAGATGAACTATGGAATATTATTTGAATATTATATATCCATTATAACATAGCCATAAATTAGAGGGAATGAATAGAAAAAATAATTCATGAAATAAAAAGAAAGTTCCAAATCAATATGAATCTATTGGTAAGTTCTTAGAAAATAATCACACAATTTTTAGTAGTCATTTTATTCTTCAAATATACGTTTTCATTAAAAATGAGTTTTTCTTATTTTTTTGATTGAATATTAATGTAGAGAAGTTATATAAAATTTATATAAAAAATGGATATCATTTTTGAATTCATAATTCCAAAATATCTTAAAATGATATTTTGGGATTTTTTTGAAAACATTTATTTTTTAAGGAATAGTGAAAAATACAAATTTCTATTGAAAACTGTATTTTATTTTAAAGTTTTTACAAGGAAAAATTATGTTTTAGATTTTTTTAAATATTTATTATTTAATTTTTATTTAAAATAACTAAATTATGGTTTTTTAAGAGTATTTATACTTTAATTTAGTATAAAAAATGTATATTTAAAAATGTTATTTTTCTATGAAAAATGTTTTTCATTGCGTTTTGTCAGTTTTATTTTAAATTAAATCCTCCAACTTCGATGTTTTTAATTTTAAAAAATTTATTACTTTTTTTAATTATTAGGTCTAAATTTATTAAATAGATCACTTTTTTAATATAAATAGTAACTTTAGTAAATTTTGTTACCATAGTAATGGATAAATCGGGTAATTAAGGGTAAAAATAATATTATGAGGACTATAAAATTACCCTAAAATTTGAATAAATTTTATTGGGTGTATAAGTTTCTACCATAATCATCCAAGAGTGAAATCTATAACCTTTTAGGTCCACTTTGATGAGATTATGATCTTTATAATATTTTATTCAAAGAAAAGTCAGAGATGTTGCATTCATGTTTTTAATAACTATAAAATTTTTAGTATGGTTTTATCTAGATAATATGTTCAACTATAAATATTCTTTGAAAATATAAAAGATTTATATTTATTATGTAAATTTATTTATAGTTTTCAGAAATTAAATATTTACCCTAAATTCTTACACAACGCTGATGCATTAATTATTCAATTAATGGAAAAACCAAATAAATGATTTTAAAAATATTAAAAGTAACATAATTTTAGATATTTAAAGTGATACATGAATTAAATATATTCCCTTGAGTTTTTAGGGTTATAATAAAATATTTTATTTTAATTTTACATGTTTTATTGATATTTTGAAAATTCAAAGTAGTGAATAGTATCAAAATTGACAATAATGATATTTTATGGGATTAATATTTTATTAAATTGTTTAAAAACAAAAAAAATATTTAAAAAATAAAACTTTCTTATGATATGGTCCAAAATTTCATAAATATTACATTTATGGTTAAATTTACACTATATAATTAAAAAATGCAACCTTTTAATTTTGTAAAAGTTGTTATTGTGGTTAAAATTAAAATAGGTAAACTAAGGGTTAATCAAAATTATAAAGTTTAAAATAACACAAAAACTTGTCTAAAATATATTTTTTATGATATTAAAACCTTATATTATATTATCTTTGAATCCATTTTTATTTTTTGGTATTTGGATGAAAAATTAATTTATTAAAATTTAATCTTTTCAAAAATTCCAAAGGTGCCCCTCACCTCAATTATAAAATGGCACCTCCTCCCTCAATTTTTTACACCACTTTGAGCCTTATATATATATAATACTCTAAAAATTTATAATATAAACTTTCCAAGACAAATTATAATGTTTCTGGTCTTCTAAAAAGACCAAGCCTAGATCCCTTTAGAGGAGATCCAATGTAGACATTTTGAAGAAGAGCTAATCGCTCTAACTGATCACTTTATTTTTCTAATATTTATTAACACCTATATATCTGGTATTTTTATCATAAAATAATAAATTAATTGTACTAAATATTATTATATTTTATTATTATTATTAAAAAACCCTTTTAATCCCCATTTTCCATCAAATGAGAAGTAAAAGTATTACTCATGTGTATGTATGGATTATTGTTCCCACGTAATAATACATTTCATTTTCATCACCATATTTTAAATATGGGTATTATGATGGGTTTAATGAATAAATATGATATATATGATATAATAATGATTTTTCAAGTTTAAATTATTATTTACCTTACTTTCATTCCATCAATCAAAAAATGAAAACAGTGTTCATGCCTACGTACGGCCTACTGTCTCCATTAATGGTGTAATTCATTTTTCTATCTCTACTTTCTATGAATTATTATAAATATGTATATAATTATTAAATATTATTTTTATACCATGATTAAAATTATTTAAATTATGAGAAAAAGATAAAATTATAAGGACAAATATTGCTGAACTGAAACATGCTTGGAAAACAAAGGAGTTGCCACCCAAAGTAGTGATTTTAATAACAAACTATTAAAGAAAGAGTGATCAGATGTTATAAATAAATAATAAATGGTATTATATAATTAATTTTATGGAATAATATTATAATAAATCCATATTTATTATATATTAGGTATGAACATTAACGAATAAAGTCAGGACTTGAGGTAAGGGATTTTTCTTCTCACTTTTATTTCTGTGGGACACATGCTTTATACACTACTTTTTTATTTTGTTTAGTGTATATACTACCATTGAATTATTTTTATGGTACATATTATGAATATTATAGGTATTTACATATCCTTATATGTTTATTTCTTTCATGGGGATTATTATTCAAAAGATACCAAAGTGGTAAGGGTTTATTTCGCAATCTCATCATTATTCAGGATTGTTTACATTTAAATATCCACTAGGGAATATTTCTCTTTCATGCTCATGATTTCAAAAAATGTTTTCAATTTTGTTTACAATTCTCTTAAAAAAATTAAATTCATTTTTACCCATGTTTGAATTTTTACTAAATGGTTTTAAAGGAATATTTTTTTGTTTTCCAAATGAGGTACTTTGTGACTTTCCTAACAAAAATATGGATGACGTGTTTTTTTAACTTATAAGGAATGAGTATATTTTCCCAATTTCATGATTCCTGAATTATTTAAATATTTCTATATAATCTTACAAGGTTTTTTAAAAATAAAATATTTTTCTTTATAATTGGTCATCCTTTAAAAAATGATTTCAAAATGGAAAGGAGATTTTCCACAAGAATTATTTCAAGTGATCTTTCAAAATCATTTTTTTATTAATCATAACATTATTTGATTTTACTTATACATTATTAGGTATATGTTCCAATGATACTATCCTTATTATTTCACAAAATGTTTTGTGTTTAGGATTTCATGATTTTTATAAAATCCCATTACTTTTCCATGAGTTATGTTATGATGAAATGTTTTTGAAACTCATTTCATTTCCATTAGTTATGCAATGATGAAATGTTTAATAAATACATTTATTTTCATGGGTTTTGATATGATAAATGATTTATGATTCTATAGAACTTATAAGTATGGTTTTTATTATGTGACGGGTGGGGACTTTATTTTAGCGACCCAACCCCAACAGCCTGAAGCTAGTGTTTGCTACCATTACATTAGCATAAGATATAAGTAATCGCATCCTAATGGATCGAATAGTTTAGTAGTCTTGTTAAACTAGATACATACATGAATATTAAATTAAATTTCAATACAAAAATTATAAAATAATTTTTTTTATAGAATAACTTTATCCCATCTAGCACATCCCTACATATCATCCATATTAAACTTCATGGAATCCTAGAGAAAGGAAACAAAATAATAGTGAGATTAAATGATTAGTAAAGGTTAAGTAGAGCGTAAGAAATAATGAATCAATGAGCATAATCATTATTTAAATCTAAATAACTGAACACACATTCCATTTAAATAATTTGACTATCATAATCAATATAGAAATGCAAATAACTGATCACAACTTCCATATAAATTACTGGATATGGCATAATCAATATGGAAAGTAAAATAACTGAAAACACATTCCATTTAATCAATAAACTGAAAATGAAGTGCATCTAGAGATAATTTTATAGTGAAAATATCATGGATAATAATAACTTAATTCTGAATGAATTAAATTCTTAATTATTTTATATCATGTTTCTCAGACACATTATACCTTTACCATCAAGATATATTCTAAATACAGTTTAAAACTATTGGGTAGAAACTCAGTTAACTTAGGTTAGCCAACTAATTCATCCCATGAGAGTACCAATGCATCGAGGGGATATCATAAACAAGGCCCCACCCATGTCTTCAGCTCTAAATAATTCCTCATATAATGAATAATCAATTTAATTCATAAAAAATGTTCCTTATCAAATTTTTTATTGATTAAAGAATATGAATTTATCAATATTTCCCTATTTAATAAAATAAATTTCAAAGTCAACACTGTATGTAAAAATGGTAAATGGATTAGGAAATAATCATATCCATGATAAATAATGTGTATATTTGGTAGAAATTTAATTTCTAATTATCATAGGAAATTTAACATTTCAATGGAAAGTTATTGACTACAAAAATGAGTTAAGGACAATACTGAGTTTATTATATAAACATTGTATAATAACCCATTTGATGGTAGTGTGTGTTTATAGGTAGTAACCTTATTATCACTAAATCCTATTATATAGATGATACTAAGGTTCTTATATCAACATGGTATAGTAAAAATCTAAGGATGTGGAGAAAGAAGTAAAATAAAAATGATTGTTGGAGAATGCTACATCTTCTTCAGGTATTTTCCTTTAGTTTGCACTAAATACTTTCTAGGATATCTTTATGACCAAAATAAATATTCTATGATGAGTATAGTAAATTTTGGGATTTATTTGGGTAGTTATTGTCTTAACCAAAGTGTTTTTAATGTGTGAAGTGGAGATGAGTGGGGTGGCCTTTTATTACTGGGGTGAGTGGCACACTTGTAATGTTTTTTGAAAGAGTGAATTCCATACATGTTTTTTTCATGTTACCAGGCCCCAATAATGGTCCATTATAAATAATAGAAAGTATAAGGTTGAAATATTTCCATAAAATTAGTTTCGGACAAGTTTTGGGTCATTTTTACACCTTATACTCTAAGTTTAAGCACTAAGTAAACTCATTTTCTGTAAGAACCCAGTTCTTCTCCTTGAGGTACGGGATTATTCCTTTCTCTTTTCCTTAAGTGTTTTTGATAAAATATGGAAAATGAGGAAAAATCCCAAATTTTGGAACTACACGCGGTGTACTTTTTCCACACGCCGTGTACTTCTGGTCGTGTTGGGATGAGTACACAGGGCCTGTGGCCTTGCCGGTGACAAAGGGTGTAGGAACCGACTACACGCCGTGTAGTGGTCCTTTACATGCCGTGTAGTTAGTCGGCATGTCAAAAAGTAAGGCAGTGGAGCAGCCACCAGCTGGGCAGCAGTACACGCTGTGTACTCAAGAGTACATGTCGTGTACTCTTGTCGGCAAGTGAACAGTGCCACGCTGGCGGAAAGCCGCTAGGTGAACAGTTAAATGAAAGAAGTGCACGCCGTGTACTTTTTTTTTCGGCTTAAAACAGGAATTAGCCTTCTTATTTGGAAGATGAGGCATTTGAGCCGTTTCGGAGCCAAAGGAGGAGGTCGGACCTTTGAAGATCTGTCGGGTGTTCGTCTGGAATCCGATTCCGCCTCGGATGATCTCATTAGAACCGCGCGGGTAAGCCCTCTCTTCTCCTAGCGTGTTGCTTTCCAATTCTTATCCTAATGTAAGTTATTTACGTTTGAATGGGTTTTGTTCTTCGTCATATCTACGTTGTTCTTGGGCGTTTCTGGAGTCGGTGTTCGGGTATAACGTTCATTGGCGTTTAAGGTAGGTGTCTTGGTGTTTACTTTTCCAACTGTTGTGTGTTTTGTGCGTTTTCGTGCCACGAACCCATGTTGGGGTGTCGTGTGGCTGAGGTCGTCTCTATATTAAACACATATAATTGATTAGGTATTTAATTATGATATTAAAATGCTGTTTGGGATCGTTGCTTGGATCCGGAACCACCCCAAGGGTGTGTTCCACTGTTCAGCCGTTTGGCCAGGATACCCGAGGGTATGCCTTTAAAGTAGTAATTGTAGAATTTCCTTGAGAGAAATTGCTTGTTTACTACTTGTTTACCTGTTTTGCATGGCCCGGTTACCTGTTTAGCCTGAGGGTGTTGTTGTGATTAGCCTGTGGGCACTGTACTATATTAGCCTGAGGGCGTGACTGTTTTAGCCCGAGGGCTGTCGGTATTCCACCTGAGGGAAACCTTTCATGCATGAGGGCTTGACTTCTGTGCCATAGGGCGACACTTCCTACGCCTAAGGGAAATTTCTGTTACGCCTGAGGGCAATACCTGTAGGTTGGATTCTGTATAGCCTGAGGGTGTGGTTCACTATATTAGCCTGAGGGCAAGATACTGGTTGGCCTGAGGGCTTGGTGTTGTTGATCACAGAACGATACTAAATTTAATGGATTAAATGAATAATAAAATTGAAATTTAATTGTTAAGTTAGTTACTTGTTAGTACTGCTTACTTTGTTGCATTTTTCTATTGCACACTGTTGTTGCATGCTTACATGCAGTTGGGCACGGGCCTTTGGTGGGTGCCTACTGAGATATATTTCTCATACCCTGTTTGGGTCACACTTTTCGGCCCAAACAGATTACGTTGTTGCAGGTATAGATAGGTTCAAGAGTCCCTATATAGGTACATGATTTCTACTGAGTAATAGGAGGGCATGGGATCGAGCCTAGGCTCGCGATGCCACTGCCAGCTATTTTGCTTTGTTTTGTTGTACTCTGCTTTTGGTTGTATCGTATTGATGTATAACATGTTCTGGCTGTTTTCTTAGAACTTGAGACATGTAGCATCATCATTTACATACTGCTGGATATATCCAATGCTGTTGTTTATTTCAGTTGTGTATGGTTTACTGCTTCCGTTGTTCGCTGTATGTTTTATTTTGTATTCCTTTGTGCTACACTTTGAAAAATGAGGGAATAGTTTCCCCACTATCAAACCTGGGCCCTCGCTGCTAGTCGGCAGCCTCTGGCGTTTGGGGAAATGCGCTTGAGGTCACTTAATGAACCAGATTCGGGGCACCCGTTGTGTGGCACCCGGGTCTGGGACGTTACAAAGTGGTATCAAAGGGGTTCTTTTCTTTTACTTACTATTTGGATCCGTAGTCAGGGATAGGACAAACGGTAGCTGGTAATAATCTGTGCCCGGGCGTAGCTAACCTGTGTACAGGGAAAATCCAGTCTACCTCGTATTTTTCAATTTTTCTGATTTTTCAAATTTTACTGTTGATATGATTTCACCATTGGGTGACGCACTTGTATTGTGCTGTTTATATTTTATCAATGGGTTCTATTTAGTTGCAGCCTGATGAGATGAGGGTATTCCATCTCATGCATCATTTAGGCACACGATAGAATCACATGCCATGCATAGTTTCCATGCCACGTAGGTGCATTATAAAATTGCATGTTGTTGTGATATAGTTGTGCTAGAAAAGCATGTTATTGTGATAGTTTCACTGATAAAAATACATGCTATTTGATAGGGTAATTTTTGTGTAAGTCTGTTTATTGAATGGACGCCAAACTTTTGTTTATGGGGAGTATGGGCCCCCATTGACCGGAATTTTGTGGATCATTCACTGTTTATTATTTATAACACAGATAAGATGTCAAACTTTGATTCGTGGGGAGTATGGGCCCTCACGGGTCAGAATTTGACACTTAGGTGTTGTTTTTCGGTATTTTATGGGTTTCGGGGAAGTTTTTGAGGCATACTGTCTAGAAACCCAGTATAAACTCCGTGTAGTATTTTAAACACTCCGTGTATGGCCTTCTGTTCGGGAAGAAAAATGAACTTTTAAAGTACACACCGTGTACTCTGAGTACACGCCGTGTAGTCTCTTCTCGTGTCACAAACCGTGTGGGCGGCGACATGGGGTAGGGAAGATCTTGGGTAAAAGCACGATGTGTACCAAATATACACGTCGTGTAGTATTGACCCGGAGTCGGGCCATGTAACTAACAACACGGGTTGGTGAACTCCTACGCAGAACACGTCGTGTCAATAATAAACACACTGTGTAGTGTGACCTGGGGACTCGGCCGTGTAACTAACAACACGGTTCAATGTCACCATTCCTTGAACATGCCGTGTACCTTTTGGGACACGCCGTGTAGTCTTGTCCGAGGACAGACCGTGTGGACTTAGCCGTATGGCGGGGAAACAGGGTTGTTGACACGCCGTGTGCGGGTGTAACACGCCGTGTAGTTTCAAGATGAGTAGTAGGCCGTGTCAAAAGAGACACGAGAAGTTGTAAAATAACACCATACATGCCGTGTAGACTAAGTACATGCCATGTAGTTTTGTTTAGCGGGATCCGTGTGGCTTAGCCGTGCAGAAGGACCCGGGCAGGGGAAGGGAAGTCAAGTACACGTCGGGTAGTTAGTGTACACGTCGTGTAGTCTTGTTTTGAAAATTTTGAGAAGCCTTCTTCCTCTTGTTCCCTTTGTGGTTTCTTCATTTCAGACTTAATAATCTTGAATCTAAGGTGTGCTTTTGACCTTGTAGTGTCATGCCACCTAGACGACTGCGCGTTGTTCGTGAGGAGAGCGACAATGAGTATACTCCAGAAATGGTGGGCCATGGGCTACCAGTTGATCCTCTAACAGAGCCAGATGCGGCACTAGCTGTTATACCAGACACAGGCGCGGAGGCGTAGTTACGTGAAGGATTATTGCGGTTCATGCAGACCTTTCAGGGAACACCGTAGGTTGCCACATCTATGGCCGAGCTTACACGTATCTTCCAGCAGTAGCATCCACCTACGTTCTCAGAGGATGGCGGACCACAGGCAGCGGAGTCTTGGCTGGGGTCGATGCTGACTATTTTCGAGCATCTTGAGATGCCTCCAGGGCAGAGGGTCAAGCTCGCGACATACATGCTGCATGATTCCACCAACAGGTGGTGGGATGTTACCACCCAGTCAGAGCATCACAGGGACATGGAGTGGGAGGATTTTCAAGCAGTATTCTATGACTTTTTCTTTCCTGATATGCTAAGGGTAGATAGAGCTCGAGAGTTCATGAATCTGTAGCAGGGAGCTATGTCAGTGATGGACAATTCCACTTGTTTTATGGAGCTCCAGTGCTTTGCACCCGTGCTGGTGGGTGATGAGACGCTGAGAGCCAGATGTTTTGAGGATGGTCTTCGGTATGACATTCGTGCACTGGTGAATGTCTTCAGTTTGCCTACTATACACGCTATTGTGAACCAGTCATTGATCACAGAGAGGAACCTTCAGGAATTTAGAGGTGTGGACCAGGGAGGTACAGAACCAATTACTGGTACTTTTTCTTCTGGCAAAAGGAAGAGACATATGGACTTCTCTCAGGGTGGAAGTACCAGCCAGGCAGTCTCTTCAGGTGGCCCGATCAAGTGCTACCAGTGTGGCAGAGAGGGGCACAAGAGACCGCAGTGTCCACGAGACCCAGTGGAGTGCTGAGCTTGAGGCAAGATGGGTCCTCCGTTGCGCTTCTGCAGGGCATTTCTATCGGTGGCTAGTGAGAGGGGTTCTGTGCAGACTCCGCATGTGGGAGCAGGACCAATGGATTCTTACCAGTCGGGGAACTGGAATACGTCAGGGCATGTAGTCAGGGATGGTGGTTGTGGCCATGGTAGCCAGACACTAGGATCTTAGAGGCAGTAGGGCGGGACAGCTCAGGATAGTCAGGCTGTGTCGCAGGTCCGCGGCACTAGGCAGACATATGCGGTGCAACAGACCCAGCATGAGCAGGATCCCAGACCTTCTACAGTCAGAGGTACTATTTTAGTAGCTTCTATCTTATCTTCAGTACTTTTCGATACGGGTGATACACATAGTTTCATATCTGTACCCGTTGTGGAGATCCTTGGGCTCTGTGTTTCTTCATCTTCTATTATCATGATGCTAGACACTCCGTTGGGGACTAGAATGGCTGGGGTGCGTCAGTGCAAGGAGTGCCCCCTTGAGGTTGGTGGGTGTCACTTCCTTTGGGACCTCTATGTCCTAGAGATAATAAGATATGACGTCATTCTCTGGATGGACTGGTTGGTTCCCTTTCGGGCCTTTGTGGACTACTATCGTCGCAGGGTGCGTTTCACGTCACTAGAGGGCAGAGTGTTTCTATACAAGGGAGAATGGGATGTCCAGGCGAGTCGAGCTAGACCAGATCATTGTGGGTGAGGTAGAGTCACAGCCCAGATTGTGAGCTTATATCTAGATGACCAGGGGACTTGTCAAATGGATTTCCCTCCTGTTTTTGATCGTTTCAGGGATGTCATCCCGGATGACTTTTTGGGTCTACCTTCGGAGAGAGAGGTGTATTTATCCATTGATCTTGTGCCAGGAGTAGCACTGTTGTCCATTCCTCCTTATAGGATGGCTACACCTGAGTTCCAGGAGCTCAAGAGGCAGTTGGAGGAGTTGCAGGCAAAGGGCTTTGTCCGACCCAGTACTTCTCCTTGGGGTTCGCCAGTCCTTTTTGTGAAGAAGGCGGATGGTACCCTTAGACTTTGGGTGGATTATCAGAAGCTGAACCAGTTGATGGTTAAGAACCGATATCCCTTACTGAGGATTGATAATCTTTTTGATCAGTTTCATGGAGCACGAGTGTTCTTGAAGATTGATTTGAGGTCAGGATATCATCAGTTGTGCGTTAGACCATCTGATATACATCTCACAGCTTTCATCAGTAGGTATGGTCTATACGAGTATACGGTTATGTCGTTCGGACTCACGAACACGCCAGTGGTTTTCATGGCTCTGATGAATCGTGTGTTCCATCCGTATCTTGATTCTTTTGTGGTAGTATTCGTGGACGACGTCTTGGTGTACTCTCACACTCGACACGACCATGCCACCAATCTTGAGATCGTATTGAGTACACTGAGAGAGCATCGGCTATTTGCTAAGCTCTCAAAGTGCCACTTTTGGATGCACTAGATTCACTTATTGGGTCATATCATCTCTGAGGTAGGAGTTTCAGTAGACCGAGAGAAGGTGAGAGCAGTATTTTCCTAGGATCATCCTATGAACGTGTTTGAGCTACAGAGTTTCTTAGGGCTGGCTGGTTACTACAGACGCTTCATACAGGACTTCTCCCGCTTAGCAGCACCGTTGACAGGTCTGACTAAGAAGGGTGTGAAGTTCGTTTGGTCGGAAGCTTGCAAGATAGATTTTTAGACCTGAATGGAAGGTTGACATCAGCACTGATACTAATACTCCCAGAGTAGGGGAAGATCTATACAGTTTACTGTGATGCATCAGGTATTGGGCTAGGAGCAGTGTTGATGTAGGGAGACTAAGTTGTGGCATACGGGTCTCGGAAGTTGAGGCCACATGAGAGGAATTAACTGACGCATGATCTCGAGTTGGCTGCAGTAGTGCATGCGTTACGCTGTTGGAGACATTATCTATTGGGGGGGAATTTGTGGTTTTCACCGACCACAAAAGCCTCAAGTACATATTTACACAGCGTGACCTGAATCTGAGGTAGCGAAGGTGGGTCGAGTACCTACAGTCCTTCGATTTTGAGATTACCTATACACCTGGTAAAGGTAATGCAGTAGTTGATGCACTAAGCAGGAAGACTCAGATACAGGCAGTGAAGGAGGCCAGTGGTGAGTGGCAGCTCATGGCCTTGTTCTCTGAGATGCATATAGAGGTGCATGACAGTCAGGGGCAGACTTATCTTTCCTCTTTAGATGTTACTTCTACCCTCCTGGATATAGTGAGGATGAGACAGCTATCAGATTCAGAAGGCTTGGTTCTGCGGGAGTTGGTGGCAAGTGAGGACCCTCCTCCTAGTTGGACGATAGGCGATGATGAAGTTTTGTGTTTCCATGGACGAGTATGGGTTCTAGGGGATATACGTGAGGAGCTGATGCGGGATTTTCATGCTTCATCATGGAAAGTTCATCCCGGGGTTACCAAGATGTACCGAGACTTGAGACATCAGTACTGGTGGTCGGGTATAAAGAAAGATGTAGCTGGTTTTGTTACGAGGTGTTCCACCTGTCAGCAGGTGAAGGCGGAGCATCAGAGACCAGTTGGGATGTTACAGCAGTTACCCATTCCGGAGTGGAAATGGGACGATGTTGCGATGGATTTTGTGACCGGGTTGCCGAGGTCACCTCGTGGCAATGATGCCATGTGGGTTGTTGTGGACAGACTCACGAAGGTAGCTCACTTTTTACTGATCAAGGAGACCTTCGGTGTTGACGAACTCGGAAGGCTATATGTCCGAGAGATCGTACATCTTCATGGGGTCCCTTGTTCTATCATTTCAGATAGGGGCGCTCGCTTTACGTCTTGTTTCTGGCAGAGTTTTCAGAGGGCTCTTGGTACGCAGGTGCTTCTGATCATAGCATACCACCCTCAGACAGATGGCCAGTCAGAGCGTACGATACAGGTGCTAGAGGACATGTTACGTGCATGCGTCCTAGAATTTGGGGGATCTTGGGAGAATCATATACCCTTAGTAGAGTTTTCCTATAACAATAGATTACAGGAGACTATTGAGATGGCACCATACGAGGCTTTATGCGGTAGGTCGTGTCGATCACCTTTGTGCTGGATAGAAGTAGGTGAGGCAGCTTTACTGGGACCACGTCTCATACAGGAGACATCTGAGCTGGTCCAGTTAATTCATAAGCGGATAGCTACCTCACAGTCTCGTCATAAGTCTTATGTTGATCACCACTTATGACCTTTGGAGTTAGTGGTCAGGGATCAGGTTTTTCTACGTGTTTCGCTGAGGCTGGGACACAAGCGGATCAGGAGACAGGGTAAACTTTCACCGTGGTATGTGGGGCCATTTGAGATTCTAGAGAGAGTCGGGCTGGTTGTTTATCGGTTTCGGTTGTCGCAGCGGTATCAATCCTTGCACGACGTATTCCATATATCTCAGTTGCGCCGCTATCATTCAGACCCATCTCATACCTTTCAGCCAGAGGAGGTTGAGCTGGAGGCAGATGCGTCCTTTGAGGAGAATCTGATTCGTATCGTTGACAGGAGCACGAAGGTTCTCCGAGGCCGGTCAGTTCCTCTCGTATGGGTGCTATGGCAGCATGGATGAGTGCAGGATGAGACCTGGGAGCGGGAGGCCAACGTACGTGCTCAGTGGACGGAGTTGTTCATGGCTATATCTTCGCCACCCTTGGAAGGGTAATTCGGGGACGAATTGCTATAAGGGGGGAAGTTTGTAAGAACCCGGTTCTTCTCTTTGAGGTATGGTCTTATTCCTTTCTCTTTTCCTTAAGTTTTTTTGAAAAAAATATGGAAAATGAGGAAAAATCCCAAATTTTGGAACAACACGCCGTGTACTTTTTCCACACTCCGTGTACTTCTGGCTGTGTTGGGATGTGTACACAGGGCATGTAGCCTTGACGGCGACAAAGGGTGTAGGAACCGACTACACACCATGTAGTGGTCCTTTACATGGCGTGTAGTCAGTCGGCAGGTCAAAAATTAAGGCGGTGGAGCATCCGCCAGCTGGGCAGCAGTACACACCGTGTACTCAGAAGTACATGTCGTGTACTCTTGTCTGCAGGTGAACAGTGTCGCGCTGGCAGAAAGCTTCCAGGTGAACAGTAAAATGAAAGGAGTACATGTCGTGTACTTTGAATTACATGCCATGTACTTTGTTTTTTCATCTTAAAATAGGTAGTAGCCTTCTCATTTGGAAGATGAGGCATTTGACAAGTTTTGGAGCCAAAGGAGGAGGCCGGACCTTTGAGGATCCGCCAGGTGTTCGTCTGGAATCCGATTCCGCCTCGAACGATCTCGTTGGAACCGTGTGGGTAAGCCCTCTCTTCTCCTAGTGTGTTGCTTTCCAATTATTCTCCTAATGTAAGTTATTTATGTTTTAATGGGTTTTGTCTTTCATCATATCTACGCCGTTCTTGGGCGTTTCTAGAGTCGGCGTTTGGGTATAGCGTTCGTTGGCGTTTAAGGTAGGTGGCTTGGTGTTTAGTTTTCCAACAGTTGTGTGTTTTGTGCATTTTCGTGCAACGAACTCATGTTGGGGTGTTGTGTGGCTGAGTTCGTTGCTATATTAAACACCTATAATTGATTAGGTATTTAAATATTATATTAAAATACTGGTTGGGGTCGTTGCTTGGATCTGGAACCACACTGGGGGTGTGTTCCACTGTTTAGCCATTTGTCCAGGATACCCAAGGGTATGCCTTTAAAGTAGTAATTATAGAATTTCCTAGAGAGGAATTGCTTTTTTACTGCTTGTTTACCTGTTGGTCATGGCCCGGTTACCTGTTTAGCCTGAGGGCGTTGTTGTGATTAGCCTGTAGGCATTGTACTGTATTAGCCTGAGGGCGTGACTGTTTTAGCCCGAGGGTTGTCATTATTCCGCCTAAGGGCAACCTTTCATGCCTGAGGGCTTGACTTCTGTGCCTGAGGGAAACACTTCCTATGCCTAAGGGAAATTTCTATTACACCTGAGGGCAATACCTGTGGGTTGGATTCTGTATAGCCTGAGGGCGTGGTTCACTATATTAGCCTGAGGGCAAGATACCGGTTGGCCTGAGGGCTTGGTGCTGTTGAGCACAGAACAATACTAAATTTAATGGATTAAATGAATAATAAAATGGAAATTTAATTGTTAAGTTAGTTACTTTTCAGTACTGCTTACTTTATTGCATTTTACTACTGCACATTGTTGTTGCATGCTTACACGCAGTTGCGCACGGGCCTTTGGTGGGTGCCTACTGAGATATATTTCTCACACCCTATTTGGGTCACGCTTTTCGGCCCAAACAGATTACGTTGTTGTAGGTATAGATAGAGGAAAGAGTCCCTATACAGGTACATGATTGCTATTGAGGAATGGGAGGGCATGGGACCGAGCCTAGGATCGCGATGCCACTGCCAGCTGTTTTGCTTTGTTTTGTTGTACTTTGCTTTTGGTTGTATCGTATTGATGTATAACATGTTCTGGATGTTTTCTTAAAACTTGAGACATGTAGCATCATCATTTACATACTATTGGTTATATCCACTGCTATTGTTTATTTCAGTTGTGTATGGTTTACTGCTTCCGTTGTTCGCTGTATGTTTTATTTTGTATTCCACTGCGCTACACTTTGACAAATGAGGGCATAGTTTCCCCACTATCAGACCTGGGCCCTCACTGCTAGTCGGCAGCCTCTGGAGTTTGGGTAAATGCACTTGAGGTCACGTGGTGAACCGGATTCGGGGCACTCATTGCGTGGCACCCGGGTCCGAGACGTTACATTTTCTCCTTAATCACTGTAATTATTTTTTACTTTTTTCAAAAATCATTTAGGTAAAAAATTAAGTTTACCTCATTATACATTATAAATTATTATAATTCCAAATATTGGATCCATTTTTATAAATTAAATTCACTAAAGTGGTAAATTTAAATTTAAAATTAATCCCATAGACTGAACGAGAAAACGGGTTTTTAAAGATAAAATGTTCAAGTTTACCAAATTTTTATATCTAAATTCAATATAAAAATTATTAAAATTACATAAATTGTATTAATATATGTGTAATATAACTATTTTTACTTTAAAACCAATTCAAAATATAATTTATAATTATAAATTATTTAGATGAAAATGCATTTTTTAAATAAAAATACAGTATTTTTCACTATTCATCAAAAAAATAAAACTTCACAGAAAAAAATCCAAAAAATTAACACTAAGGTAATTTTGGTATTACTATTTAAAAATTGAAGTTTATTTTTCCAAATAAATTTTATAAAATTTTTAAATTTTAATTTTAAATTATGTGTGCTAAACACAATTAAATCATATTTTAGAAAACAAAATATTGTTTTTAAAAAAACATTTATTTTTATTTTAAATGATTCTTATTTTTATTTTAAATCAATAAATAACCAATAAAAATATATAATATATATATTAATAAGTTATTTAATAATATTACTACCTTCCATTTCCATGGATAGGTGATAATTTTCATATTAAATAATATTATTAATAATATATTGTTGTTTGGTAAAACTCAGTCTTGCGAGTAACGCAGGCTTTTGAAGAAAATTTTTATTCCATGTAATGCAATATAAATTTAGTTGTACATGTATTTAAATATAAATAATGCATTTAATTTATGTAAAATATTAAATATATAATAATGTATTAGGATTTTATATTCATTTCTTCACTTTTTGCTACGTGTCAAACATGCTTTAGAATATGATGTTCATATTTTAAAATTTTGGGGTGTTAGATTCTCCTAACTTTAAATAAAATTTGTCATCACAATTTAAACTTGATCTTGATAATAAAAGTTTTTATATATGAAAATTCCTTTGTTGAAAAACCCACATATTAAAATAGTTAACAAAATATCTCGTTAATAGGAGAGAAAGGGAAGTATAGTGGTCATATAGAATAACACATATCTATATTTCCATGTAGGAGAACATTAATGGAAAGTGAATACATGAACATGGAGAAAAAGTGTAAATAATTATAGAGAATTATTGAGGTCATTTATCACAATAATTTGACTTATTAATTTTAAATTTAAGTGGTTCGAAACCATAAATCTAAGAAGTATGCAAATGTCTTTGATATCATCAAAAATGATGGTGATAAGATAACATTTTATTTTAAGATCATTTTTCTAAATTTGAGTAAATATTTTACTATCTAAGAATATAAGGAAAAATACTTAATTCATAATTTCTATTTCATAATAAAAATTTCATCCTTTGTTTTTGCTTCGATCAATTTCCAATTCATCACTTATTCTAAGAAATAAATATCCCAAAATGAAGTTTTTATGACTGAAGCACTGAAATTTAATTTTAACAAATCATAAAATCTATAAAAGAGTGAAATTTCTTTCTATATGTCTCTAACAATTTTCCAAAACCAATATGGTTAATGAAAAACTACCAAAATTAATACTACCAGTTCATCATTAATATATATTCATCAAATTGTTTAACTAAAAATAATGAAAAATTAACTGGGACATCGTGTACGCTACTAGTAGGCTCTAAACCCTTATCATCCTTCGATCATGGGTTCAAGCCCCACAGCCTTACTAGACTTTATGGGTTGTCACCCTATATAAAGGTTTTCCTTTTTATAAAATATATAATTACTATAAAGTTCCAAAAAATATGATAGACATCCTTGAAATAAAGTTAATAATTAAATAACCTTTTTACTATTATTTTCAACATTATTTATTTATTTATTTATTTATTTATTTAAAATTCTAATAATATTATTTTACTATTATTAAAATGTCATTAATGAACATATCCACCCTAATAGTTAACAATACCTTTAAACTTATGTCTATAAAAAGAGAAGTAATTATTCCTTAAATAACTTTCCCACTAAAACATATTCTTGCCATAAATTTTTCCCAGGATATCCTTAATCTTGGTAGAATCTCATCACATAAAACATAAAAATATTTTTTTAATACTTTTAACTTATGAAAAACCTTAAATGGATAACCCATGATGGTATCCATAACTCTTAAGTTAATAGAAGCATATATGCTTCTAAACTTTTAACACAATACTTAGATGTTTAATGATTCTTGTAACCAAAATACCATTCATAAAATACATATATAGTTTTATTATTGAATCTAAATACATAAATACTTCATCTATTTTATTTCAACATAGATCCTTCCTTGGTCTAGGGATTATCCTAGGTCATTCATCATCATTATCTATTCAAATCATTCGTAATGGTTTGTAAAGAAAATGTGAATTATCCTATGCATATCTTCTAGGAGTGTCAAACCAGATGCATAGTAAACCCCATTTTTTGGGTACTGGGTAATGCTTGATTCAAGTCCAACACATGTTTTTCAGATATATTACCCCTAGGTACTTATGTTCCAGAACCACGTCCACTTGTAGTATCCAGATAAGAATATATTGCAATAAAAACCCACATAATCTCTATCTTACCAAAACATTGGAATTTTCTTATATAATTATCCCCAAATTATATCTTAGGGTTATGTTCCCTGATCTATATTTTCATAAATCTAGTTCCCAAGGTTTCTACTAAACTTTCTCTGATACCAACCGTAGTGACTCAACCCCAGCAGCTTGGAACCAATTCCCTCTTCCATTACATTAGCATAAGATACAAGGAAATGTATCCCAATTGACCGGATATTTTAGTAGTCTTGGTAAAATAGATACATACACGATTCTTTCATTACATTTGAATTCATAATTTACAAAATAATTTTTTTTCCAAAATAACTTTATTCCATATAGAATATCATTGTATTTCAATCGTTGTAAACTTTATAGAATCTTAAGTAAATGAAACAAATAAGGAT
Organism: Viscum album; assembly: GCA_963277665.1. Classification (NCBI taxonomy): domain Eukaryota; kingdom Viridiplantae; phylum Streptophyta; class Magnoliopsida; order Santalales; family Viscaceae; genus Viscum; species Viscum album. Next base: position 847,243,407 of record OY728160.1, on the reverse strand, counting down.
GTGATCAAATTTTTAGTATGGTTTAAGTATGGAAAAATCAATAATTAATCAATGATCATACTCAATATATATAGGTAAATAAATAAACACACATTCCTTTTAAATAATTTTACTAGCACAATTAATATAAAAAGGTAAATAACTGAGCATACATTCTATTTAAATAACTAGATAAGGTATAATCAATAGGTCAAGGAAAATAAGTAAAAACACATGACATTTAATCAATAAACTAAGAATGAAATGAATCTATAGATAATTTCATAGTGAAAATATCATGGATAATAATAATTGAATTTTTAAATGAATGTGATGTTTAATTTTTGTACATCATGTTTCTCAATAACATGATACATTTTCAATCAAGATCTATTCTTAAGAAATTTTAAAATAGATGGGTAGAAACCTATTTAACTAATTCTAGACAACTGATTCTCTCATGAGACTATCGATTCATTAAGGGGATATAATTAACTAGGCCACACCCATGTATTTAGGTCCAAAGCATTCCTCATATATTGAATAATCGATTTAATTCATAGGCAATGTGTCTTATAAAATTTCCATATTGAGTAAACAATGTGTATTTATCAATATTCTCCCAGATAATCAAATAACTTTCAAAGTGAACACTTTATGTAAAAATGGTATATGGTTTATTAAATAATCATTTAAATGATAAATAATGTGGATATTTAGGAGAAATTTAATTTCTAATGATCATAGGAAAGTGAACATTTCAAGGGAAAGTTATTGACTACAAAAATAAACTAATAAAGTGAATGTTAATAATTTATTTATTTAGAATGATCATAAATAGTCCATATAAATAATTAATATGGTATCAATAAAATTTATACCCATTAAAATAAAAATAATGGGTTTTTGTGATTAATGAATGAAATTTCCATAAAAATATCTTTCAAATAATTCTTTAAGAAAATATCCTTTTCTTTTTGAAAAAAAAAATCAAAATCCCTTTTCTTTGAAAATAAGTTTTAAAAAAATTATTTAAAAATAACATCATAAAATTTCAAAGGAAGATTCAAATAAATTATGGTCATGTTAGCAAATAATTTCGTAAAATTTGTAAAGAACATTCCTTTTTCACAGTAAAAAGGTTCGAAAAGTGCATTGTTCAGAAAGTGACAAGAACATTCCTTTGAAATAAAAATACAAATAAATTTTTTTTAAATTATTTTAATAAATTATTTTTAAAATTTTAAAGAAAAAATTTTGAATTTTTTTTAGAAAACATGGTTTTATAAGAAAAAGTATTTTCAACCGAAGAGAGAAACAAATTCAGGTTTTATTAAATCATTTTCTCAATAATTTTATGTACCAATCAGTGGGAAAAAGGTAATATCACTTGAAAAGGATCATAAAAAACCATAGGATAATAAAATAAAACTTTTTTATTAATAAATAATCATATAATTTTCTTTAATGTAAATTCAAGAATAAATAATCTCAATTAGGATGAAATTGTGAAATACACCTTTAAAATGATCATAACGTTGGAGTGGGAATTAATCAATGAATATATAATGTGTATCAACTGTAAATAATCATAAAACAAGTGTAAATACAAAAAATATGTAGTTAAATTCATTACACACAAAATCTTATAATATCTATGACAACAATGAAGTAATATAACCCAAAGAAAATAAATTGATTTATGAAATTTTTTTACCACTTGGTAACTTTATGTTCAAATACCCTTAGATGAAATAATTCAAATAGAAACTTAGGATGCCATGAATAATGAATTATTCATGATATTTCATGTCAAAGGGGTACTATATACACCATATAAAAGTAATTAGGTGCATAACATTACAATACGCCTCAATGAAATTAAACTGAGACGAAATACCTTATCTTACACTTCATTTTGGTTAAATGATCTTTAACTTTCTATATAGTGATTTTAAGGATTTTATTAAATTATACAAGAAAAAATTTAATAATTCTGATATCATATATAATCTTATTATATCATTTTATTATCCTTTTTATAATAATATTTCATTATTTTCATTGTTTTGAGTGTTAATCGACCCATTTCCTCATTCGTTCTATGTCTTGAACATTCTAGTTATTGAACGTATTATTTATTTATATCATATTCATAAGAATAATAATTATATAAGTATTATATATATTTGATATATATGTATTTACATTAGTCTATAATATTTAGTGATAGTAAATGGAATACACCATTTATGGAGACGGTAGTCCATATATATGTATGAACATTGATTCCATTTTCTTGTTGTATTGAAAGAAATAAAAGTAAATGATATATATTAATACTATAATTATAGTATAATTTTTATGTCATATATATCATAAATTTTTATTAGACCCATTATTAATACATTCCATGTAAAGCATGAATGAATCACATCGCTTTGTGCGGCGGTAGTCCGCCTTATACACGAGTGATCTTATCGTATTCCCACAAAATGGAAGGCATGAAGGTATATGTGATATAATAATTCAAGAAGAATAATAATAATATAAATATCAAACATGTTATATATAAATATTATTCCATCATTATTTTCAACCATGATAGGTGGTAATGGAAAAAACGAATGACATCGGTTCGCGAGGTGGTAGTCCGCCATACACACAAACAATGATTTCATAACATATTTGATGGAAGTGTATGTGGTTTTAGGTTTTACCCTTATTATAACAAAATTAAATTATAATAAATATACTTAGGTTATTATATCATCATGTTATAATATAAATTGAAGGAGGTGGAGAAAGAAGTAAAATAACGATGTTTGTTAGAGAATGTTACCTCTTCTTTGAGTATCATCCTTTTGTTTGCACTAAACCCTTCCTAGGATGATTTTATAAACAAAATAAGGATTATAGGATGATTATATATAAGTTATTAAATTATTTGGGTATTTATTTTCTGAACCAAAGTGTTTTGAAGGTGTTAAGTAAAGAGGAGAGGGGAGGCCTTTTGTAAGTGGGGTGAGTTGAACACTTGATTTTTTTTTAAAGAGTGAATTACACACATTTTTTTCATTTCCAAAAGAATAAATAATGTTCCATTCTCTATAATATAAGTTATAAGGTCTAAATATGTTCATAAATGGGTTTTAGACAAGTTTTGAGTAATTTTTACCCTTTATATTCTAAGTTTAACCACTAAGTAAACTCGTTTTCTCCTTAATCGTTGTAATTAATTTTATCTGTTTTCACTAATAATATTGGTAACAAATTAATTTTACCTAATTATAAATTATAAATTATTATTATTAAAAATATGGAATCCATTTTTTCAAATTCAATTCACATAAGTAAGAAAATAAATTTAAAATTAATCCCTTAAATGAGACAAAAACGTGGATTTTTAAAGATAAAATGTTCAGAAGTTTATAAAGATTTTATATCTAAATTCAATATGAAAATGATTCAAATGAACTAAATTTGATGTATATATTTATAATTGAACTCTTTTTACTTGAAACACAATTCAAAAATATAATTTTACATTATAAATTATTTAGACGAAAAGGAAGTTTTCAATTAAAATCCAGTATTTTTTATTATTCATCAAAAAAATGAAACTTCTCTAAAAAAATCCCAAAAATTCACCCTAATAAAAAAATTATTCTAATTTAAAAAATATTTTTATTTTTTCAACAAAATTTTCTAAAATTATGAAAATTTAATTTTAAATTATGTGTGTCAAGCACTATTAAACCATTTATTAGAAAAAAAAATATTGTTTTCAGAAAAAAATTATTTTATTTTAAATGATTATTATTTTTATTTATAATAAATATATAACCAATAAACATGTGTAAACTATATATTTTTATAATTTATTTAATCCTATTATTACCCACTATTTGAATGGCTAGGTAATAATTTTCATACTCAATAATAATATTAATAATATATTATTTTTGGTAAAACTTGTCCTTGTGTTTAATATAAGCTTGTAGAGAAACTCATTATTTCATGTAATACAAGATAAACTCAATGTTTCATGTATTTAAAGCTATATAATTTTTTGAATTTATTTAAAATAGTAAATATATCTTAAAGTCTCAGGATTTTATATTCCTTTCTTCACTTGGTGTTGTGTGTCATACACGCTATCGAATATGATGTTCATATTTTAAAATTTTGGGGTGTTACATATATCTTCCTCCAATGAATTGGATAAATATTAATATCTCGTGAGTTAAAAATGGGAAAAAATCAATGGTATTTATCTATAATGGGAAATAGGTACATCCTGATCTACTATGGGAAACAAGTTTGTTCTGATCAACTATGTTTATGGTCTTGGTAGTTAACCTTGATAAATGAAATGGGTTTCTATATTTATGATGGTTACACACTTTTATGACATGAGATTACATTTTATTATTTATTTATGAAGATTTATCACTATTATGGTCTATGTATTCTGAAATGATAATGTTTATTTCATGAATCATGTTTATGATCTATTAAAACTTGGGTATAAACTTCATAAGTTATGTTCATGATCACATAACCGTATTCTTATATTATGATTTAATATGATTATGGATTGATATCTCCTATGTTTACTCTTATTGAGCATATGAGATCACCCTTTCTTATGTTTCCTTCCCCATGTGATGAAGATAGGTTTAGGTAGAGTATGCTTAAGAAGATTACTATGTAAAAAGATATTTGTGGGAGATGTTGAAGATCTTTCATAAAATAAGAAGATTTTATATTTAATCACCAAAGACTCAAAACCTTTATGGTTCTAGCATGGATACTATTGTTATGTATTGAATATTCAACTAAATATATGTAATATTTTTTTATGAAAAGTTTAGACCGTTATATGGCATGTGATGTGAAATTAAAACATGTGGAGTGTATAAATTTCACCACCAGAATGGGAACATCATCTAGCTGGTGGGTTCTACTGTAAATAGCTGAATTAAAGAGTGCCACCTGACTTCATGCACATATCTCAATACACAAGAGTTTTTTACTAGTATTGACAAACTAAGTTCATCAGTGGGGATATTATACCCTCAATATCATGTCCTTGCATAAATTTTATAACAAAATATAGTAAATAAATAATAATCAGAGTAAACACACATTACTATGTAGATGGAATATCATTCATACAATAAATAAATATGATCCCAAAGTGTCAATCCAAACCATAAATAAATTTGTGGAAGGTGATAAAGAAATAGAACTATGGTAATCCTCTAGAGTATGTTCCGGTACTTCTCTCATCTCTATGATCCTTTACTCATCCATTACCCATGGTCCCATTTCTATTCATTATATCCTTATACATAAAATTTACACGTGCATCAAGATTCCCATGTAAATTGTGAGTAATAAAAATCAATAAGACACAGCCAATGAATCCTTAATCTATGTTCACATGCATAAGAGTGTGATTCATGATAAATAATAATCACACACACACGAATAAAATCACATTGATCATCTATGCACTAACCTGGCTACCACGAACCCTGGATATACTAGCTTTGGCTCCGTACCAAAAAACATCTATGTAGTCATGGAAAAAGTTACACATGTAGGATCCAACCTTGAAGATGTTCAATATCCATACAGGCCCTTGGCCTATAGGCTAGGCCATATTAGGCCATTATACTCTGTTGGTGTCTCTTAGGTTATGTCACATAGGTCATCATTCCCCACAATCTCTGTATGGGTCAGATCAAAATAAATCATCATACCCATAGGTTATGCCACAGTATTCCATCATGACCCAACATCTATCCTGATCTTATCATCATATCAAATAAAGGCTCTATATGCACTCCCCCTATAAAGCCATTGAGTCATTAAGGTTCCACCTATCACTTTGGTAATATGCATAGAATAAAAATAGTATACTATATATCAAAATATATCACAAGAAAATTTTGGTATCATATCAAGACGCGCATAGAATATCATGAATATAAAAAAAATACAAAACACATACATACGTGTTAAAACTCAACTTGTAATAAATCACATCAACACATGTCATCATATCATGCCAAAAATCATAAAAATGGCCTCAAAATGGTAAATAAATTCCTACTTCAAGTATTTGGATGAAGAAATCCAACATTCATCAAGTTAACAGAGACTGAACACATCGCACACCCAAGGAGAATAGCTCACACATCAAGATTGTCTTTCTTGGGTTTTGATTAATTAATAGAGAAATTTATAATGGAGACTCAAGATAACCCAAGTCAAGAACATAATTCTATAATCACATACCTTAAAGAGTTAGTTAATGAAATCAAATCCGAGATAAGTCAAATAAAAGAACACCAATTCACAAAATTCATTTTTGATCAAAGAATGAATTTTGAATTCATTATCAATTCTATAAGAGGGTCCTAGTTATAGATAATGATCATTTATACATGATTATTCCATCAACAAAAAATATATTCAAGGAGAAATAATTCTCATGATGATCATTATAAATAATCATCCCCAAGAATTTCATTATTCTTGATGAATTAAGCTCTGTTCAAGATAGGTCATCGTTGACACATCAATGTCACCACCAATATATCATGAATTTGTAAAATTATTAAGGTTACATCATCATTATATTTTCAATAATAGGTTTAGGATGATGATTCAAGGACACTAACTCAAAGAACGCTCATTTTTAAAGGTAGATCCTGGTTTGATCATGAAACATTGTCAAATTTCTAGATCATCCACCAATCTATGGAGAAAAGAAAAAATTCATCAATAAATCATCAAGGAAAACATATAATCAATATATATTGAAGCGCATATATCAATAAAGTGTCAGGATTTAGCATAGATATAGAAATAAAACTCTTTGTTCTTGCTTTTTAGATCAGTCAAAGGATGGAGAACCAAGGGAGATGTATTGGAGAGCTCCAAGACCAAGGAGAGAGGTTTGAAAATTAAAATTGGACAAGGGGTTGTATTTTTGAGTTAAATGTGGTGGAATTCCTCATGAAATTAAAACTTGTGGGGTGAATTAGTTTCACCAAGGGACTGGGTGCATCGGCCAGATGGTGGGCCTCACTGGCTGGTTGGTGTGACTGGTAGAATTTCATACATTCGATATCGGACCCTAGTAGGCCGGTGGAACCCCACCAACTAGTCGATGGGGTTTTCTATATCCATAATAATTTCAAAAAATCTATGAATTATCTGGTGGAAATTTTCATCCACCATTTATCCCAACCTCTACACAAGTTTTCTACCTCAAGATCTCAAACCCTTACCCATAAAAATTGATTCTCTAAACCTCCCAAATCAAATGAAAAACATTAGGGTAATAGATAATTTAATTCAATTAACATCTCATACATTTTAATAAAGTTTATATGTCGCATCACATCTAATGATGGAAATAGTGTATACAACGACACTACTTTTTAGGGTTTTGGTATTTTTTTTTAGGCTTCTTCCCATTATTTTTGGGATTTGTAGGGTCAATAAAGATATTTTTCTTAATTTGGAACAACCAAATGTTCCTTTTATTATAAAATTTTGAAAAAAAATGTGAGGAAAAATAATTTAATTAGATTTAAATGGTTAATATTCTCGTGATTTTTCGATGATATCCACATATGATATGAGTTTGTGAGATTGACATTTTCCATGTCTTATAATCTTACACAATGTTAATGAAAAAAAAAGAATAATTAAAATCATAGTAAATCTTAGATGATAGTGTAACGTACCAACCTAGAATACCATCTAAATTGATACCTGATCTGATTCACCACTAGCCTGATGAGCATTCCTGATCTCCATGGACTGGAAAGAAGCACCCGGCCATTAACAAAAATCATTATGAATGATTTCACCCTCAAAGTATTTCAATAACAGAGTACAATGTGGAAACATCACCAAATATATAAATCAATACATCCTATCAAGTATAAAGAGACACTAAGAAAATTGAAAGCAGAACATAACCACTAAAACATGTCTCCCAGTGGTCCACGAACACCCACCATGTCCCAATTCACCCACCCTTGGTCACCAAGAATGGGCCCATAAAGTAAGGAGAGAGCACGAACACATTCTAAAAGACAATAAATGCTTGAAAACATAAAAAGTTATAAGTAGGGTATGATCAACAGATCCCAGTAGGATTTTACTAAATATTCTATTCAATTACTTCATAAGGTAATTAAAATATTCTAAAAATGGATTAAAAATGGTATAGTATAAGGATTATTTTAAAAAATAGAGTTTTAAACATTCAAAATTCATTTATTAAACTAAACATGTAAAATATGCCATTTAACCATTTAAAAATTACAAATTTCTTGAAAATATTTGAAAACCATTTCACAAGATAATGTAAGGTAATCAAGAAAATATGAGAATATGAACTTGATATGTAAAGATAAATAGGAATCAATACAATAGATTCCAGTTTTATAACAGTAATAAATTGTAACGACCCAAAGTTTCATTAATGGAAATACCTCTTGATCTAATTAAATGTCTCTTTATGTAAAACGTTTATATAAAATGTCAACTTCTTTAGTTTTATGTTAAGAATTGTTACCATTACTTTTATAGTCGTTGAACAGTGATCACATGATTAGTATAAATATAAGGCTTTAACAAACCCAATTTACTCAGAAAAAAGATGTGATGGCCTCATCCAGTAGAATTGCTCCATACGAAGCCCATTTGTCGGAGCTAGGAAAAGAGGCGGCGTCCTAGGGCTTCACTCTTGACCAAGCCCAAGCTGAGCTCCATCATATCAAGCTCGAACGGGACTGTCTACGGGAAAAGTGGAAGTTGATAGAGATTACCACTCGAGCGATGTTATCTGAGCCACCCCAAGAGTCTGTCACCATCGCACACCTTTCCATTAGGTCTTATGTGGCTGTTTTAAGGGGTTATGTAACAAATCTCTAGTACTATGTTCATGTACAATATTTTTTATATATAATAATGAATATACTTTCTTGTCATCATTGATACATTGTAAATCGTTTCTTTAAGTACAAATAGTGTTTTTAGTTATTATTTAATTAAGAATTATATTTTATTAAATTAAGGGATTATTGAATTAAATAATATTTTAAAAAATATTATTATTATTATTAAATTAATTTTTATTAAATATAAATGATCTTATAATTTTATGAATGTAATTGTAATTTTTATTAAGGTTTGAAAGCCATTTTTGTCAAAACCCATGAATTTTCGATAAATGGCATTTTTATTTTAAAAAGTGAAAATTAACATATTTAGAAAATTATTTAGATGAAATAAATGTTATTTCTGGAATCATGACGTCGAAATTATCCAATGGTGAATTTTTCATAATTTTCTGAGATAGTCAAATTTTTTGGGTAAACATTAAATACCGTTTAAATATATAATGTGTTTTATGACATCATAATGACCCAATAGTGATGTAATATGTAATTCCCCGACCCTAGTTACCTAGAGTCGGTTCATTATTATATAACATTGTCATGATCACAAAAGATCAAGTCTCGAAAGACCGATTAGTTTAGTAGCCTTGGAATCACTAGATATATTCATAAAGTTTTACATTACATCATAAAGTAAAAAAAACTACAACAGCATCTTGTCTTTATATCCCCTCATACTATTCCTATAGGTCATTCATAAATTACTTCTTCACATCCTGGGAAAAAGAAAACATTGAAAGGGGTGAGCTCAGATGCTCAATAAGGATAACAATATAGCAGAAACTTTCATAAATAAGCATAAACAATTATGGCAATGTATAACTAAAACAAAAGCCTTTTAAACTTGAACTTCAGCATAATATAGAAAAAATAAAATTAAATAATTTTATTTACATATTCACATGGATATTCTACTAGTCTAATAATCGCATAAAATATCAAAAACCGCTTTCATAATGATAGAATGCATAATTCCAGATTATCATAACCATGTAGCTAAGGCATCGTGCCAAGACTACAAATAAGATTTTATCAAGGCCTTGTGCCAAGACACTAGTTTGTCTCAGGAGACCTATCGATGCATCGAGGATCTATAGTGGGATCCACCTGTCACATATTAAGTCCAATGCATTCCTCATATGAACAGGTTTAAACATAACATAAACATTCGTATTAAAACTAGCATACAAAATGTCAATAATTTCTCCATAAACCATGAATGGTATAAAAATAACACATCCATAGTCAAACATATCACAAAACCTTCAATACAATATGTAAGTTTTGTTTCATAATAAATAAAGTTCAAATAAGCTTAAAATCCATAAAATCAAAACTATTTGAGAGAAATATCTTTTTTTAAATCATTTAAAAGTCACATAATTATAAAATAAAACATTTACTTTGAAAATATTCTTATAATCTTGTAAGGGAAGCTTCGACCATTTTATAACGGCAGAAAATAGCCGCACCTGCCGTATAAGTTAAAAAGGCATTCTTACCTTAATTATGTCGAAAAGGTTAAAAAGGACCTTGTTTGGAAAACGACTGAAATATTCCATTATAAACTTCTTATAAAAGTAGACAAGGGTATTAATTACTTTATACCATAGTCTTTAAAATAGTAATAATGATTTTAAATATATTTTTAAGAAACATGGATGTGGATGATAAAGAGGTCCCAGTAGATAATTACGTATAAACAACCTCGGATAATGAAGAGATTGTGAAATAAATCCTTACCTTGTACTTTTCCTTGGTTAAGGGTAGGTTAACCTCCTGTATAATGGTGAAATAATTGTTATTAAATTATACAAGAATCATATACATTAATATGATATCATATATGATCTTTTAACATTGATTTGTTAATAATATCTTAGTATTATCGTTGTTTCGGGTGTTAACTTACTCATTTTCTTTTATATGTTTTGTTATGTAATTTGTGTTTTTTATCGATAGGTTTTATCTTATTCATATCCAGAATGATATCAAGTCCTTAAACATTATTTTTAATCATTAAATGATAATTATTCTTGAATGGATACAATGGGGAATGAATCTCATCGCATTTGTGGCGACGGTAGTCCGTATGTACGCATGAGCGACAATATCAATCTTTTGATATTAAAATAATATATAATTGGATGTTATATAATATATAAATAATAATTATAATGTTATATTTATTATTTACATGAATTACACATCATTATTATACTCATCCAAATAATAATTTATTGAATAACAATTACAGCATGACATGGAGACGGTAAGCCGTATGTACGCACGTATGGTGACATGTCATTAAAAGGATGGATATAATACTGAATATGGTTGTACCATATTTATAATAAAATCACAGTATATATAAGATACTGGAGTTATTATTTTATAATGGGAATAACAAAGAAAGAAGAAGTTGAAGAAGAAAGGAACTTGAAAGAGGGTGGTGAAAACATTACCTCTTAATCGGGTTCTTCCTTTTGATTTGATCAAAAGGGCTCCTTAGGTTGGATTTATGATCAAAATAAGGCCTCTAAGTCGAATTGAGGGAAGTTTAGAGAGTATTGGGGAAGGTTTTTTCCGATCCAAAAGGCTTTGAATGTGTGAATTAGTGAGAAGGGGGAGTGCCCTTTTATAAGAGGGGTGAGGGGCACCTTTGGAAAAGCTAGAAATTTTATTTTATAATAAATTAATATTCGGATTATAATGGCTCCAAAGTAGATTATTTAAAGGTTAAGGTGGGTATGGGTCAAAAACCACTCAACCAATAGGTTTTAGACAGGTTTGAGTCACTAAACTAACCTTATATTTTAGTTTTAACTCTTAGTTAATTAGTTTGACATTTACCATGTCACCTTGTATTTTTATATTATATAGTTAATAAACTTACTATATACATCCAAGATACCCCCAAGTGGTCCATTAATGATACACCTATCATGATACAATTCCTTTGGCCGAACCTTAGATTTTTAGGAATAGAATATAAATTAATAATATAATATTTGTTTTAAAAACTCTTTTATGTCAATTTTGACACTATTGGGTATTTTGTTTTTGATAATTTCATAAAAGCATTATTACTTTGAAAACAATTTATATAACCAATCCTAATATGTCATATTAGTCTAGAAAATTATTTTAATTCATAAAAATTCTCAAATTACATTTATTTTTATATTTATAATATCAATTATTTTAATATTTCATTAATTAGGTAATTACTGCATCACCATTGTGTCATAAATAACTTAACTTATTTAATGTCTAAAAATTATAAATAAAATACCATTATGTAGGAAATATTTTTATATTTCTAATTAATATTTACAATCGAATTTATCTTATGTATAACCCTATATTAAAAATGTTTTATTTATTAAACTTTGATTTTAACTCTTTTAACTCCTCTTTGAATTAAATAATAATTAATGTCCTAATCTAATCCAAGTGGACCTAAATGATAATATTTTATTTCTAAGGTTGTTTTTGGTCGAGATACACTTTTCCAATAGAATTAGGACATGTGTTAGGGTAATATTAATATCATTTTTACCCTCAATTACCCTATTTACTTTTAACCGTGGTAAATAAAAGTAAAAAGTTACTATTCACCAAAAATTATTTTCATCTCATCGAACCACATTTTACCCCTTGATATTAACCATGTCTCTTGAATTTTAGAAATTCCACTCACAGAAGCGGTAAAATTAAGTTTTTTGTGAATTTCCAAATTCTCCTAGGAGGTGGGTAAAAGATGGTGAAAAGTTCAATAAAATTTTTATATATCTAAAATTATTATAAACTAACTCCAAGGAATTAAATTGAACTTATATAGGTATTATGTATCTATTTTTAACTTAATTAAATTTAAATAAGATAAATAATTAGTTAAATAAAAATTCGGTTTTAAACTATAACTCAGTGTTTTTTCACTATTCATCAAAAATTGAAAGTTTTTAGAAAAATACCAAAATTTTACCCTAGGCTAATTTCGATATTCAGAATCCAAAAATGAAGTCCATTTTGAAATATAAAATTTATAAAATTTCAAAAAGTGGTTATTACTATTCATAACAGCTAGTTTGATTGGTTGTGGTGTGTGTGTTAGAACATGAAGTTGCGTACAACACACGCTACTGTATTATTCAAAGGGAATCATACTGTGGAAGCTTGGGGTGTTACATTCTCCCCTCCTTCAAATAATTTCATCCTCAAAATTTCTAGAATACTATCGCATTAAAAGACTCAGGTGGTTCTTCATCATAAGTTCCTCGGGTTCCCACGTTGCCTCTTCCATCTTATGGTTTCTCCACAAAACTTTTACGAGACGAGTCATCCAGTTTCTCAGTACTTGTTCTCTCGTATCAAGAATCCTGACGGGCTCTTCGCAATAAGACAGATCGGGTTCCTATTATAATTCCTTATAGGTGAGTACATGTGTTGGGTCAGGCATGTATTTCCTCAACAGTGATACGTGGAACACATCGTGAACTTTGGAGAGACTTGGCGGCATTTCCAAACGGTAAGCTACAGCCCCAATTCGTTCTAGAATTTTGAAAGGTCCGATGTACCTAGGACTCAATTTAACCTTCTTACTGAAACGTATAACTCCCTTCCATGGAGATACCTTCAAGAAAACATGATCTTTTACCTGAAATTCCAAATCCTTCCTTCGGTTATCGGCATAGCTCTTCTGCCTACTTTGAGCTTCTTCGATGTGGTTTTAGATTACCTTTACCTTTTCCATTGTTTCCTCCACCAGTTCTGGGACTACAAGTTTTCTTTCACCAACTTTATCCCAACAGTTTGGTCTGCAACATCTCTTTCTGTATAATGCTTCATATGGTGCCACATGAATACTCGAATGGAAGCTATTGTTATAGGAAAATTCTTCCAGAGGTAAATATTGATCCCATGTACCCTGAAAGTCAAGTGAGAAAGATCTCAACATGTCCTCTAAGGTTTTAATAGTTCATTCTGATTGTCCATCAGTTTGGGGGTGGTAGGCAGTGCTCAAACGAAGTTCAGTATCCAGGGATTTCTGAAGACTTTTCCAGAATCTTGAAGTAAAACGGGGATCACGATCAGAAAAAATTGATATGGGTACTCCATGAAGTCTCACAACTTCATTAATATATAGTCTTGCTAGACGTTCCAGTGGTAGATCTTCTCTTATTTCAAGAAAATGTGCTTACTTGGTAAGACGATCAACAATAACCCATATTGCATCATTCCTTCTAGGATTATTTGGTAGCCCCATTACAAAGTCCATCGTAATATTGTCTCATTTCCACTCCGGTATGGGAAGAGGTTGCATGACTCCTCCAGGCTGTTGCCTTCCAGCTTTCACTTGTTGACAAACCATACATCTTAACACAAAATCAGCAATATCCCTCTTCATGTTGTCCCACCAAAAATGTTCCTTCAAATATCTATACATTTTGTTGATCCCAGGTTGTATAAAGAAATTGTAGCTATGAGCATCATATAACAATTCCCTTTTCAGATCAGGTATATCGGGAACACAAAGTCTCTTCCCAAATTTCAAAATTTCATCTTCATAAAAAAAGTCTTTCAATCTCCCATCATTCATAGCTTTAATCTTCTTTTGAAACTCTTCATCACTGATCTGAGAACTCTTTATCCTTTCTAGTAAAGATGGTTTGGCAACCATTTGAAAAATTATCGATGTTTCACCTTCCATGGTAATTCCCATATCCATCTTCACTAGATCCATGAAAATAGGATCCCTTTCAATTCTCATCATTTTCAAAACTCCATGATCTTTTCTGCTCAAAGCATCTTCCTCCTTATTTGACTTCCCCGGGTGGTAGTGTATCGTGCAATCGTAATCCTTGAGTAGTTCAAGCCATCTCCTTTGCCTCATGTTGAGTTCTTTTTGTGAGAAAATATACTTCAAACTCTTGTGATTAGTATAAATCTCACATTTTTCACCATAGAGATAATGTCTCCATATCTTCAAAGCAAATATTACAGTAGCTCACTCAAGATCATGAGTAGGGTAGTTTTTCTCATGAATTTTTAGTTGTCGTGATGCATAGGAAATAACCCTATCATTATGCATTAGGACACAACCAAGTCCTTTCATTGAAGCATCACTATAAATAATGAACCCATCATTCCCTGATGGTAGAGTCAATATAGGAGCATTGACTAATATTCTCTTTAGTTCTTCAAAAAATTCTTTGCACTCTTTTGTCCAAACAAATTTAACCCCTTTACGTGTGATCTTTTTTAATGGGTTATCCAATCGGTAAAAGTTCTGGACGAAACGTCGATAATAACCTGCTAAACCAATAAAATTTCGTTCCTCGGTTATACTCATTGGTGCTGGCCATTCTTGGATTGCTCTTGTCTTTGAAGGATCAACAGAGATTCCATCCTTAGAGACAATATGGCCAAGAAAATAGATCTCCTGAAGCTAGAATTCACACTTGCTAAACTTCCCATATAATTCATGTCTTCTAGGAGTCTTCAGGATAATGTGCAAGTGATTTTCATGATCTTCTTAGATTTTGGAGTATACCAAGATATCATCAATAAATACCACCACAAAATCATCGAGATATTCTTTGAAAACTCTATTCATTAGATCCATGAATACTGAGGTTGCATTAGTCAATCCAAAAGCCATTACTGTAAACTCGTAATGCCCGTACCTGGTTCGAAATGTTGTCTTCGGAATGTCTTCCTTCTTCACACACAACTGATGGTATCCAGATCGAAGTTCAATCTATGAAAAGTATTGATCTCCATGCAGTTGGTCAAATAAATCATCAATGCGAGGTAGGGGATACTTTTTCTTTATTGTTATAGCATTTATTTCCCTATAGTCGATACATAACCTCATAGATCCATCTTTCCTTTTAACAAAAAGAATAGGGTATTCCCATGGAGAAACACTAGGGAGAATAAATCCATTATTACTCAATTCCTCTAGTTGTTTCTTTAGTTCAACTAATTCCATAGTGGTCATTCTATAAAGTGTCTTCGATATAGGCCTTGATCCCGAAATTAAATCAATGGAAAACTCAACATCTTGTTCTGGAGGATGTCCAGGTAAATCTTCCGGAAACATATCTACATGTTCTTTCACAATAGGTACATCATCTATTTGAACATTCCTTTCCTCACCCACATTCATTTCATTCTCTTCTTCCCCAATAATTGAATTCAGTTGAGCTACTGGGGGTGGGTCTAGGTAAGAATTAGGTGGTGATGATTCCGCTCTAAAGATAAGGCGTTCCTTATCATTATCATCAAAAATAGTAACCTTCTTCTTCTTACAATAAATTTTTGTATCATGGTCCAAAAGCCAATCCATACCAAGGATTATATCAAATTCAATCATAGGTATGACGATGAGATCAGTGGATAAAGAACATTTATGTGCTCTATTGGGGACTGATTCACAAAACTTTATTACAATGATACTTCCCTTAGGATTTTTAACTGACAACTCTCTTATTAAATCAAATTGGAAATATCTAATTTTCATAGCAAACTGGGAAGATATGAAACAATTCAATGATCCAGAATCAAATAATGCATTTGCGAAACTTGAGGAAACCATTAAATTACCTTCCACCACGTCTTTCGGAGCTTCTACCTCAGCAGTACTGATAGCATAATCTTGGACTTGATCCCTTGGCCTTTTCTGAGGTAATTTCCTTGGATGCTTAGGACATTCATTTGCATAATGTCCCATTTCTTTGCAGTTATATCATTGAACATCGGTAGCTTCTTTCTTCCCCTTGCAATCATGAGCTTGGTGGCCTTTTTCACCACACTTATAATAGACTCCCATTCCCTTCAAGCAAGTACCAAGGTCTTTCTTCCCACATTTACTACAGGATGGATATTCAAATTTTTCCTTCTTCCCCTTATTTCCATTCCCAGAGTGATCAGTAGATCTCTTCTTCTCTTGCTTTGCTTTAAAGTCATAAGAGTTAGAGAATTCTTTTTCTGTCTTGATAGCACATAAGACAATATCTTCATATGACGAGAAGGATTGCGACACTAATTCTCGACGAAGAAATAGTTTTAACCCATTGAAGAAATGATCAATCTTACTTCTTGGTTTACGTAAATAATCTCCAGCATACCTTACTAACCTTGTAAATTAAGCCTCATAATTTTCGACATTCTCATCCTCCTTTTGTCTCAGACTCAGAAATTGCCTTTCCATATCTGTTTGATGGTCACGAGGAAAGTATTTTTCTAATAAAATTTCTTTTAACTCCCTCCATTCCATATTTGATACTTCCTCATCATCCTTTGTGTTTTGAATCAAGGACCACCATTGATCAGCATCTCCGGTGAGGCGATAAACTGGCATGATAACTTTTTCCCTTTCACTACTTCCCAAAACCTGAAATATTTTCTCTAGGAAACTTATCCATTGCTCAGCTACCAATGGATTTGTACTCCCATTGAATGCTGGTGGTTGTTTCCTCATGAAGCGATCTAACATTGATTCTATATGCTGTGGATAAAGGTGCTCCATATGGGTAAGGTTATTATTCATAACCTGAGTGAGTTGTCCCAGTATGGTGATTAGCTAATCAGCACTAGTTGCATCACCAGATCCACTATAATTATCTTGAGAAGGAGGTAAATCCCTACATGGAGTGCCTGCATTGATAGGGTTTCCATTTCTTCCACTAGGCGCCATTTCTAAACAATGGTATAAACTAGATCAGTTTATGAATCAAAATACATAATTCCATACTTGTAAAACACTTAACATAAATTGAACTATTTATGCATATAATCCATAATAATAAAAATGTTTTCTTTGAGGAATTATATACTCATAAACCCTTTATAATGGTTTGTAAAGAAATTGAGAATTATCCTAAGCATATCCCCCGGGAGTGTCGTAACCAAGAGTGCAGCAAGGCCCATTGTCGTGCACTAGTTCCCGTTCGAGTCTAGCTCAAAGCGGTGTTTTCGGGTTTTAACCCTAGGTACCTCTGTTCCAGAGCCGCCTCTACCTACTCGTATCTAGACAAGGATGTATTTCTCAGAAAACTCACAAAATTTATACAATACCAAAATTCTAGGAAGTTCTTCTATACTAATCCTCAAAGTCTATCTTTGGTCTATGTTCTCTAATCATACTTTACCTAAATCTAACTTCCAAGGTTTGTACTAAACTTCCTCTGATACCAACTATAACACCCTGACCCCAGTTACCCAGAGTCATTGCATTATTACATAACATTGGCATGATCACAAAAGATCAAGTCTCAAAAGACCGATTAGTTTAGTAGCCTTGGAATCACTAGATATATTCATAAAGTTTTACATTACATCATAAAGTAAAAAAAACTACAACAGAATCTTGTCTTCATATCCCCTCATAATATTCCTACAGGTCATTCATAAATTACTTCTTCACATCCTGGGAAAAACAAAACATTGAAAGGGGTGAGCTCAAATGCTCAGTAAGGATAACAATATAGCAGAAACTTTCATAAATAAGCATAAACATTTAAGGCAATGTATAACTAAAACAAAAGCCTTTTAAACTTTAACTTCATCATAATATGGCAAAAATAAAATGAAATAATTCCATTTACGTATTCACATGGATACTCTACTAGTCTAATAAAAGCATGAAATATCAAAAACCACTTTCATAATGATGGAATGCATAATGCCAGACTATCATAACCACATAGCCAAGGCCTCGTGCGAAGACTACAAATAAGATTTTGTCAAGGCCTTGTGCCAAGACACTAGTTTGTCTCATGAGACCTACCGATGCATCGAGGAGCTATAGTGGGCTCTACCCATCACATATTAAGTCCAATGCATTCCTCATATGAACCGGTCTAAACATAACATAAATATTCCTATTAAAACTAGCATACGAAATGTCAATACTTTATCCATAAACCATTAATGGTATAAAAATAGCACATCCACAATCAAACATACCACAAAACCTTCAATAAAATATGGAAGTTTTGTTTCATAATAAATAAACTTCAAATAATTTTAAAATCCATGAAATCAAAACTATTTGAGAGAAATATATTTTTTTTTTTTTGAAAACATTTAAAAGTCACATAATTATAAAATAAAACATTTACTTTGACAATATTCTTATAAGCTTGTAAGGGAAGCTTCGATGATTTTATAACGGCGGAAAATAGCCGCACCCTCCGAATAAGTTAAAAATACATTCTTACCTTAATTCTGTCGAAAAGGTTAAAAAGGACCTTGTTTGGAAAATGACTGAAAGATTTCTTTATAAACTTCTTATAAAAGTCAACAAGGGTATTAATGAATTTATCCCATAGTCTATAAAATATTAAGAATGATTTGAAATACATTTTTAAGAAACATGGATGTGGATGATAAAGAGGTCCCAGTAGATAATTACGTATAAACAACCTCGGATAATGAAGAGATTGTGAAATAAATCCTTACCTTGTACTTTTCCTTGGTTGAGGGTAGTTTAACATCCTGTATAATGGTGAAATAATTGTTATTAAATTATACAAGAATCATATACATTAATATTATATCATATATGATCTTTTAACATTGATTTGTTAATAATATCTTAGTATTATCGTTGTTTCGGGTGTTAACTTACTCGTTTTCTTTTATATGTTTTGTTACGTAAGTCGTGTTTGTTATGTATAGGTTGTATCTTATTCATATCCAGAATGATATCAAGTCCTTAGACATTATTTTTAATTATTAAATTAGAATTAGTCTTGAATGGATACGATGGGGAATGAATCTCATCGCGTTCGTGGAGACGGTAGTCCGTACGTACGCACGAGTGACAATATCATTCTTTTGATATTAAAATAATATATAATTGGATGGTATATCATATATACCGAATCATTATAATGTTATATTTATTATTTACATGAATTACACATCATTATTATACCCATCCAAATAATAATTTATTGAATAACAATTACACCACGACGTGGAGACGGTAAGCCGTACGTATGCACGTATGGTGACATGTCATTCAAAGGATGGATAGAATACTGAATATGGTTGTACCATATTTATAATAACATCACAATATATTTAAGATACTGGAGTTATTATTTTATAATGATAATAACAAAGAAATAAGAAGTTGAAGAATAAAGGAACTTGAAAGAGGGTGGTGAAAACATTACCTCTTAATCATGTTCTTCTTTTTGATTTGATAAAAATGGCTCCTTAGGTTGGCTTTATGATCAAACTAAGGCCTCTAGGTCAAAGTGAGGGAAGTTGAGAGATTATTTGGGTAGGGTTTGGCCGATCCAAAAGGCTTTGAATGTGTGAATTAGTGAGAAGGGGGAGTGCCCTTTTATAAGAGGGGTGAGGGGAATCTTTGGAAAAACTAGAAATATTATTTTATAATAAATTCATATTTGGTTTCTAATGGCTCCAAAGTAGATTATTTAAATTTTAAGGTGGTTATGGGTTTAAAACCACTCAACCAATAGGTTTTATACAGGTTTGGGTCACTAAATTAACCTTATCTTTTAGTTTTAACGCTTAGTTAATTAGTTTGACATTTACCATGTCACTTTGTATTTTTATATTATATAGTTAATAAACTCACTATATACATCCAAGAGACCCCCAAGTGGTCAATTAATGATACACCTATCATAATAAAAGTCCTTTTGTCAACCCTTAGATTTTTAGGAATAGAATATAAATTAATAATATAATATTTTTTTAAACACTCTTTTATGTCAATTTTGACACTATTGGGTATTTTATTTTTGATAATTTCATAACAGCATTATTACTTCGAAAATAATTTATATAACAAATAATAATATGTCATAGTAATCTATAAAATTAGTGTCATTCATAAAAAGTCTCAAATTACATTTATTTTTATATTTATAATATCAATTATTTTAATATTTCGTTAATTAGGTAATTACTGCATCACCATTGTGTCATAAATAAATTAAATTATTTAATGTCTAAAAATTATAAATAAAATACCATTATGTAGGAAATCTTTTTATATTTATAATTAATATTTACAATCTAATTTATCTTATTTATAATCCTATATTAAAAAAATAGTTATTAAACTTTGATTTTAACTCTTTTAACTCCTCTTTGAATTAAATAATAATTAATGTCCTAATCTAATCCAAGTGGACCTAAATGATAATATTTTATTCCTAAGGTTGTTTTTGGTCGAGATACATTTGTACAATAGAATTAGTACATGTGTTAGGGTAATATTAATATCATTTTTACCCTCAATTACCCTATTTACTTTTAACCGTGGTAAATAAAAGTAAAAAGTTACTATTCACCAAAAATTATTTTCATCTCATTGAACCACATTTTACTCCTTTATATTTACCGTGTTTCTTATATTTTAGAAATTCCACTCACTGAAGCGTTAAAATTAAGTTTTATGTGAATTTACAAATTCTCCTAAGAGGTGGGTAAAAGACGGTGAAAAGTTCAATAAAATTTTTATATATCTAAAATTATTCTAAACTAACTCCAATGAATTACATTGAACTTATATATGTATTATGTAACTATTTTTACCTTAAATAAATTTAAATAAAATAAATAATTATTTAAATAAAAATTCGGTTTTAAACTATAACTCAGTGTTTTCACTATTCATCAAAAATTGAAAGTTTTCAGAAAAATACCAAAATTTAACCCTAGGCTAATTTCAATATTCCAAATCCAAAAATTACATCCATTTTGAAAGATAAAATCTATAAAATTTAAAAAAGTGGGTATTATTATTCATAACGGTTAGTTTGATTGGTTGTGGTGTGTGTGTTAGAACTCGAAGTTGCGTACAACACACGCTACTGTATTATTCAAAGGGAAGCATACCGTGGAAGCTTGGGGTGTTACATAATAAAATACTATAAGCTTTATGTTCAGCCAATATATGTTTTACCATTAAAATAATGTGATTTTTGGTTTGTTTTACTTATTTTACAAATCATTAATGGATCCCTCGAGACTTATTAAACATCTTGTCTTTTTAAATTATTTTTCATGGGAGTGTGACTCACCTCCACATAAGCAACCCCATTATTTTAAGAAGTTCAGACTTTTGAATTATAAAATATTGTTTCCTCTCCCCTTTTTAGAAATCCTTGGGAAAAATTCATGAGCTGATTTGTGGTTTGGATTAGTTTTATGTAAGGGGTCCCAAACCTAAATAATAAAGAATTCACTCACCTTTACTATATAAACCCACCCAATCTCCCACTCCCTCCTCACTCAAAGCCTTTGGAGTTCGTCAAACCTCTTCCCTACTCTCTCTATAATCCTCCAAAGGTTCCCCAAGCTCCCAAGAGGCCTCTCTCAAGCCTCTCTCAAGCCTTTGGAAGCACACTTCCAAGTAAGGGTTTTTTCTTCCTTTCTCATTTTTGTCCAATTTTCTTTAAGTTGTTTTTCCCTTTTAAATTCAATTATGAATTTTGGGGTATGGCTTCACACCTCCCTCATACTTCTCTCTCATTTAATGCCTCCCATGTACACCCGTTACTATGCCGAAATTCCGAAAGGAACTTCTCTCTCCTCGTTTACATTCAAGCAATACTTTTGTATCATGAATCTAAATTCCATTACAATTGTTGGTACATTTATCTATATTACCTCTTTACTTTTCATTAAATGTAAATATGATTAGGAACCCCTTTCTCTATCATCAACCATTTTTATGAATTCTTATGTCACGCCGTTACGCTGCCGAAATCGCACCGATTTTCTAAGCCAATGTCATTGTGTAGTGAATACCATTCCCATTTCTCCATCAAGGGTATTCAACTTTATGCACATTTACTTATTGATTATAAATTTTCATGTATGAATTCCACATTCCTTTATCATGGAATAAATGATTATGTTTTATGAATCCATGTTTTATGATCCATGTGGCACACTTATGCATGAAATGAAATGTTTAAGAAGGGTGCGCCCTTATAGAACTCCAATGCATTGGGTAAAGTATAGTATCATGATACTTCATGTGCAATTATTGTTGACTCATGATAATTCAAGTGAAATGAGGGTTTACTCGTGCTTCATGTGCAATGAGGATTTACTCATGCTCTATGTGAAATGAGCCTTGGCTCATGCTAATTCCATGTTAAGTGTTGTTTCCACATTTCCATGTTATGATTATCATGATTTATCATTCCTTTATGTTCATGTTTATCTTGTGATATATTGATATTCCTATTGTCTAACATGTATTTTACTCCTCATATATTCCATGTTTATTCCCTTACTGGGCTTTATAGCTCACCCTTTTCTTATGAATTTCCTCAGGTTATCCCATGAAATGCTAAGTACGAGGGAATGTAGTGGTCATGTAAAGGAAGTTTTCAATAAAGATGTGGTATTTCATGTTTTAAGTTGTTATGTAATGATCCTAAGCCCCAAAGACACTAGAACTCTCGATCTTCCTTATTGTATCAAGTGAATAGTTTATATAATAAATCATGTTTAAGTTTGTAATAAAAGCAGTGTTGTCATAGTTGGTATCAGCGGATAGGTTTAGTTATTTTTGGGATTAGGATTAGAAAACCCTAGTAAAGCCTTAGAGACAATACTAAGTATAATAAAAACATCTCCAAGTTTTGGTAAGTACTTAGTAAGTGGTTTATCAATCAAATACATCCCTGTCTGGATATGAGCAGGTAGAGGCGGCTCTGGCACAGATGTATCCTAGGGGTAAAACCCGAAAACACCGCTTTGAGCTAGACTCGAACGAGAACTGTTGCACGACAACGGGCCTTGCTGCAATCTTGGTTAATACACTCACAAGGTATATGTTTTGATAAATTACCAAGCTTAGTATGATCCCTTATTAAGGGAATTAAAAAATGCCCCTAAGAATATATGTTAGAAAGTAGATCATGAAAATCCTAGATTGAAGCCTATAGACTCATGAGTTAAGGAAATAAAAGTTTATGTATAAGTCATAAACTTTTTTCTTTGGATTACCTTTTATGTGTTACCCCCTAATTTTCCTTTTATTCCAGCCAATGGCCAGTAATAGGAGGACTCGGGCTAAAAAATGATGTGAAGATCAGTGTGATGACTGTACTAATGAGATGCTCAATCCAATGGGAGTGGGAATCGCGAACTTTGTCACGCTTCTCTCTCAGCTAACTCAAGCTTTTAATAGAAACACGGGTCAAGAGGAACTTCCAAACCCCCCTAAGAAGGAACAAGTTGCTATCGAGAGCTTCATGAGACAAAGGCCTCCTACTTTTAGTGGATTATCTGATCCCACGATCACTGAACAATGGATCAACTCCATTGAAATTATCTTCTCCATACTTCAATGTTATGAACAAGAGAAGGTTATCCTGGTGGATTATCGTATGGAGGGTGAATCTGATCAATGGTGGACGTTGATCAAAAATACGAAGCCTGAGGAGGAGATCGAGGCGTTGGAATGGAAGGATTTCTGGAAGATGTTTTTCGATAAATATTTTCTGTGCACCCTCTGGTTTAATATGGAAAGGGACTTCCTTTCCCTAAAACAAAAAGAAGAAGAATCTGTTGGATAATACAAGTCAAACTTTACAAGGCTTTCATGATACACTTCCGGCTTTATCGTTACCCCCGAATGCAAGGTTGACTGCTTCTTTGGTGGGCTGAAGCCTAGCCTGTGGAAAGCATTAGCGATCCGTGACTTCAAAAACTATGAGGAAATTGTCCGATGTGCCCTCAAGGTTGAAATGGAGATCGGGGAATCACAGGGGTATCATGGGGATAAGAAGTGTAAGGTGGACTTCAATGCTGGCGGTCCGATGGATAAATACAACGGTGCTAAGAAGATCCAGCACCCCACTTGCCAAAAGTGCGGAAAGAATCACCCTAGAAATTTCCTCAAGGGGACGAGGAAATGCTTTAGGTGTTGAAGAGAAGGCCACCTAGATGTTAACTGTCGGCAAGAAAGACCCGCGGCTATGATAGAGGAGTGGAATGCTCCGTTCGAACCTCAATGCATTGTTCATTGCTACAACTGCAAAGAACCGGGGAACTTTTCAAATCAGTTCCCTAAACCAAGGGTTTTCGGAGGCAACCAACAACCTCCAAGGCAGCAAGGAAGAGCTTTTTCCATCACTTCTACCGAAGTGAACCCCAACAATGAAGTGGTGACAGGTACGCTAGTTATTCATTCAAGAATAGAGAACATACTTTTTGATTCAATTTCTACGTATTCTTTTATATCTTGAAAGTTTAGTAGAACAATCCCCGCACCACCATAAATCATGGAAGTGAAGATGTCGGTGAGTATGGAAAATGGGGAAATCATTGTATCCCATGAATATAATTCCTCCCCTATTATAATCTGTGGATTGAATTTCCCGG
The DNA here is from genome assembly GCA_963277665.1 of Viscum album. Taxonomy (NCBI): domain Eukaryota; kingdom Viridiplantae; phylum Streptophyta; class Magnoliopsida; order Santalales; family Viscaceae; genus Viscum; species Viscum album. The sequence goes on along the minus strand of OY728160.1, from coordinate 847,218,037 downwards.
AAAACCTCTTAATACTCCCTCTGGTGAAATTTGATGCAATTATTGGTATGGATTGGCTTTCCTTATATAGAGCCAACATAAATTTTAGGGAGAGTAAAATCAAACTCTATATGGATAATCGACCCCCGATTATTTACAAGTGTAAGGAGGAAGATGAATCTACTTTAGATCCATCATCTCAAGCATGGATATTACTGCCCTATGAGCACGCGTATCTAGCTCAGATGATTGAGTCTAAGGAAGAAACCATCCTTGAAGAAATGCCTATTATGAGTGAATTCACTGAAGTGTTTCTCGAGGAACTGCATGGTCTTCCTCCTATAAGAGATGTTGAATTCTCAATTGAACTTATACCAGGGGCGCTACCAATATCCAAGACTCCATATAGAATGGCTATCGTGGAGCTTGAAGAGCTGAAGAAACAACTATAGGAGAATCTGGATAAAGGGTTTATATGCCCAAGTGCTTCACCATGGGGTGCACCAGTCCTCTTCATCAAAAAGAAGGATGGGTCAATGCGGATTTGCATCAATTATCGTGAACTTAACAAAATCACGATAAAGAACAAGTATCCTCTTCCACGAATTGCTGACTTTTTCGATCAGCTGCGTGGAGCACAATACTTCTCCAAGGTAGATTTGTGGTCGGGATATTATCAAGTAAGGGTGAAGAAGGAAGATGTCCCCAAGACTGCTTTTCGTACAAGATACGGGCACTATGAATTCATAGTAATACCTTTCAGACTCACCAATTCTCCAAAAATCTTCATGGACTTGATGAATAGAGTCTTTAGATATTACCTAGACAAATTTGTGGTAGTCTTTATAGATGATATTCTAATATACTCCAAAACCAAGGAGGATCTTGAAGAGCATTTAAGAACTGTACTAGAGACTTTGCGCAAGGAGAAGATCTATGAAAAGTATAGCAAGTGTGAGTTCTGGTTGAAGGAGGTCTCATTCTTGGGCCATATTATCACAAGCAATGGGATATCTGTGGATCCCTCTAAAATAAATGCAATTGAGGGATGACTGAGGCCAACATCGGTAACAGATATCCGTAGCTTCTTGGGGTTAGCTGGATATTATCAATGATTTTTGAGAAATTTCTCATGATTCTCCAACCCTCTTACCAAGATAAATCGAAAGGGAGTAAAGTTTTCTTGGAGTGATGAATGCAAAGAAAGCTTCAAGGAGTTGAAAAGGAGGCTTATCACTGCTCCTGTGCTCACTTTACCCACAAGTGGGGAAATTTTTGTGGTATTCAGTGATTTTTCAAAGAAGGGATTAGGCTGTGTGCTGATGCAGAATGATAAAGTGATATCCTATGCCTCAAGGCAGTTGAAAATCTATGAGCAAAACTATCCAACGCATGATCTGGAGTTTGCGACGGTGATCTTTTCCTTGAAAATCTGGCGGAATTATCTCTATGGGGAGAAATTTGAGATATATACTGACCACAAGAGTCTTAAATATATATTCACATAGAAAGAGCTTAATATGTGCCAGAGAAGATGGATAGAGCTCATCAAGGATTATGATTGTTCAATACATTACCACCCTAGTAAAGCAAACAAGGTGGTAGATGCCCTAAGTAGAAAGGACGCAGTGATTCTATCAATGATGAGAATTGAGAAGGATCCAATATTCTTAGACTTGATGAAGATGGACATGGGAATCATAAAGAATGGAACATCATCAATCCTTTCACAAATGATTTCTCAACCATCTCTTTTGGAAAGTTTAAAGGATTCTCAAAAGGATGATGTGGGAATTCAGGAAAAAGTGGAACCTATCAAAAAAGGTAAATCCTCAGAGTTTAATGTTAATAAAGAAGTAATTGTGCAATTTGGGAAAAGACTATGTGTTCCATTATGTTCAGAGCTGAAGAAGGAACTTTTGGATGATGCACATAGTTCAAATTTCTCTATTCACCCAGGGAGCACAAAGATGTATCGAGATCTCCGAGAAAACTTTTGGTGGGATAATATGAAAAAGGAGATCGCTGAATATACATCAAAGTTCCTGGTGTGCCAGAAAGTGAAGGTAGAGAGGCAGAAGTCTAAGGGGATGATGCAACCATTGACCATACCATAATGGAAATGGGAGAACATCACCATGGACTTTTTCACCGAACTTCCAAGGACATCCAAAGGAAACAATGCAATCTGGGTTGTTGTGGATCGTCTTACAAAGACTGCACACTTCATTGCTATTTGGGAGGATTTCTCATTGGATCAACTAGCACAGATATATATTAGGGAAGTGGTAAGGTTGCATAGAGTGCCACTATCTATTGTATCTGACTGAGATCCAAGATTCACCTCTAAGTTTTGGAAGAGTCTTCAACATGCTCTGAACACTGAACTAAACTTCAGTACGTCCTATCATCCTCAAACTGATGTCCAATCCAGTCAGACTATCCAAACACTTGAAGACATTTTGAGAGCATGCTCAATGGACTTTAAAGGAGGATGGGATCAACATCTTCCTCTGGTTGAGTTCTCTTGTAATAACAGTTTCTACTCGAGCATCCAAATGGCACCATATGAAGCCCTTTATGGGAAAAGGTGAAGAACACCGGTGTGTTGGGATGAGGTCGGTGAACGTAAGCTTCTTTGACCGGAAATGGTCAAGGAAATGGTGGAGAAGGTGAAAACCATTCAGCAGAATATCAAGGTATCCCAGATTCGACAGAAGAGTTATGCATATAATCGTCGACGAGACCTTGAGTTTAAAGTTGGAGACATGGTTTTTCTATGCATATCTCCTTATAATAAGGTCATGAGGTTTGGAAAGAAAGGTAAGTTAAGTCCAAGGTACATCGGCCCCTTCAAGATTCTTGATCGTGTCGGGGATGTGGCCTATCGACTAGAAATTCCACCTACCATGGCCAAAGTACATGATGTCTTCCATGTGTCCCTCTTAAGGAAGTACATACCGGACCCTTTACATGTACTCTCTTTTGAGTTAGTACAGTTGTAGGATGATCTTTCTTATGAGGAGAAACCAGTGAAGATCTTAGATCGTAGAGAAAAAGTTCTATGAAATAAGACAATACCCCTCGTCAAGGTGTTGTGGTGAAACCACAAGTTTGAAGAAGCGACTTGGGAATCGGAGTAAATGATGAAGCTAATTTACCCACATCTGTTTTAGTGTGGGAAAAAAATTCGAGGGCGAAATTTCTTAAGGGGGGAATATTTTAATGACCCAAAGTTTCATTAATGGAAATCCCTCTAGATCTAATAAATGTCTCTTTATGTAAAAAGTTTATATAAAATGTCAACTTCTTTGGTTTTATTTTAAGAATTGTGACTGTTACTTTTATAGTCGTTGAACAGTGATCACATGATTAATATAAATATAAGGCTTTAACAAACCCAATTTACTCAGATAAAAGAAGCGATGGCCTCATACAGTAGAATTGCTCTATACAAAGCCCATTTGTCAGAGCTCAGAAAAGAGGTGGCGTCCTTTGGCTTCGTTCTTGACCAAGCCCAATCTGAGCTCCATCATGTCAAGCTTGAACGGGACCGTCTACGGGAAAAGTGGAAGTTGATAGAGATTACCACTCGAGCGATGTTATCTGAGCCACCCCAAGAGTCTGTCACCATCGCACACCTTACCCTTAGGTCTTATGCGGTTGTTTTAAGGGGCTATGTAACAAATCGCTAGTGCTATGTTCATGTACATTATTTTTTGTATATAATAATGAATATACTTTCTTGTCATCATTGATACATTGTAAATAGTTTTTTTTAAAGTACAAATAGTGTTTTTAGTTATTATTTAATTAAGAATTCTATTTTATTAAATTAAGGAATTATTTAATTAAATATTATTTTAATAAAATATTATTATTATTATTAAATTAATTTTTATTAAATATAAATGATCTTATAATTTTATGAATGCAATTGTAATTTTTATTAAGGTTTGAAAGCCATTTTTTGTCAAAACCAGTGAATTTTCGATAAATGTTGTTTTTATATTAAAAAGTAAAAATTAAAATATATAGAAAATTATTTAGATAAAATAAATGTTATTTCTGGAATCAGGATGTTGAAATTATCCAATGGTGAATTTTTCATAATTTTCTGAGACAGTCAAATTTTTAAGTAAAAATTAAATACCATTTAAATATATAATGTGTTTTATGACATCATAATGACCCAATAGTGATGTAATAAAATACTATAAGATTTATGTTCGGCCAATATATGTTTTACCATTAAAATAATGTGATTTTGGGTTTGTTTTACTTACTTTACAAAGCATTAATGGACCCCTCAAGACTTATTAAACATCTTGTCTTTTTAATTATTTTCCATGGGAGTGTGACTCACCTCCACATAAGCAACCCCATTATTTTAAGAAGTTCGGACTTTGTCCTTATAAAATATTATTTTCCTCTCCCCTTTTCCAAAAACCATGGGCAAAAACCATGAGATGATTTGTGTTTTGGATTAGTTTAATGTAAGGGGTCTCAAACCTTAATAATAAAGAATTCACTCACCTTTCCTATATAAACCCACCCAAGCTCCCACTTCCTCCTCACTCAAAGCATTTTTAATTCGTCCAACCTCTGCCCTAATCTCTCTAGAATCCTCCCAAGGTTCACCAAGCTCTCAAGAGGCCTCTCTCAAGCCTCTCTCAAGCCTTTGTAAGCACACTTCCAAGTAAGGGTTTTTTCTTCCTTTCTCATTTTTGTCCAATTTTCTTTAAGTTGTTTTTTCCTTTTAAATTCAATTATGAATGTTTGGGTATGGTTTCTAACCTCTCTCATACTTACCTATTTATGTTTTAATGATGGGAGACCCATTTATATCTCATTTAATGCCTCCCATGTACACCTGTTACTATGCTGAAATTCCGAAAGGAACTTCTCTCTCCTCGTTTACATTCAAGAAATACTTTTGTATCATGAATCTAAATTCCATTAAAATTGTTGGGACATGTATCTATATGACCTAATTACTGTCCATTACATGTAAATATGATGAGGAACCCATTTCTCTCTCATCAACCATTCTTATTAATTCTTATGTCACGTTGTTACGCTGCTGAAATCGCACTGATTTTCTAAGACAATGTCATTGTGTAGTGAATACCATTCCCATTTCTCCATCAAGGGTATTCACCTTTATGCACATTTAATTATTTATTATAAAGTTTAATGTATGAATTCCACATTCCTTTATCATGGAATAAATGATTATGTTTTATGAATCCATGTTTTATGATCCATGTGGCACACTTACGCATGAAATGAAATGTTTAAGAAGGGTGTGCCCTTATAGCACTCCAATGCATTGGGTAAAGTATAGTATCATGATATGTTATGTGCAATGAGTTTTGACTCATACTAATTCATGTGAAATTAGGGTTTACTCGTTCTTCATGTGCAATGAGGATTTACTCATGCTCTATGTGCAATGAGCCTTGGCTCATGCTAATTCCATGTTAAGTGTTGTTGCCACATTTCCATGTTATGATTATCATGATTTATCATGCCTTTATGTTCATGTTTCTCTTGTGCTCTATTGATATTACTATTGTCTAAAATGTATTGTACTCCTCATGTATTCCATGTTTATTCCCTTAGTGGGCTTTATAGATCACTGTTTTCTTATGCATGTCCTCAGGTTATCCCATGTAATGCTAAGTACGAGGGAATGTAGTGGTCATGTAAAGGAAGTTTTCAATAAAGATGTTGTATTTCATGTTTTAAGTTGTTATGTAATGATCCTAAGCCCCAAGGACACTAGACCTATTGATCTTCCTTGTTGTATCAAGTGAATATTTTATGTAATAAATCATGTTTATGTTTGTAGTAAAAACAGGGTTGTCATATAAATGAAGCATGCAAGGAAATTTTGGTAATATATGGTTTAATGACCAATTAAAGAGCATTCTATTTTAAATAATCAGGTTTTCCATTTCAAAAGAATATTTAAACAAATAATGATTTACATTTCAAATGATGGAATATTTTGAAACAAATATATTACTAAAACAGTTTATATAAATTCACAAGGCATGAAAAATAGTTTTTGAAAGTGGAATATATATACCTTCCAAATACAGACAAGAAAGAAACATGGTCATGTTCCTGATAGGTATCATAGTTCTAGGTTATAGGGACCCAACACTGTGAATATGGAAAATTATGTACATATGTCCCTCAAACCAAGGACAATAGGACTCATCATGATCTCCTAAGGGATGGTATGTGATGATATGATGTTTTAGAATGTTGTATAATCGTAAAGTGTAATCCAAAATAACTCACTAACTACCTAAGGCTTTCATGTGATATAGTATAAAACAATGATGGGAAATTTATTTCAAGACTGCTTATAATACAATTAATCTCATTCTCTATTTCAAAAATAGGCCAATTTTCTTTCTAAAATCAAAATGGGTTTTTAATCAAAAATAGGTCTTTTCACCAAGATAAAACCCTAAGGATTCTATCAAAACAATTTTAATCCATTTTTTACAAATAATGATTTGAAACCAATTCATGAAATTTCACAAATCACATTCAAAAATTAAATTCAACAATTTAATTTTTTAAAAATTCCATCAATTTCATAACAAAACCCCAATTCAATGGAATTGGGATATTTCAAAAAATTTCATCAAATTTTAATTCAAACCCATTTAAATAATTTCAACATTAAAAAAGGGTATTCATGCCCTCTTCCTTTCATAATTCATCATTGTAATTTCAAACGGTCCATTAAAATAATCATCAAATCATTCCAAATCCTTTTAAAAAATTCAATATTTAAACAGGGTAATAATACTCAATTCCTTTCTTAGATCATAATAAAAATTCCAAATAGTCCTTAAAGATAATCATTTATTCCAAAGAATCCCTAAATAATTTAAAGGAAGTATTACAATTTAAAAAGGATTGAATAAACTTCCAAACATGGGTTAAAAACCTAACTCCATGAATATTAATCATTTATTTCAAATAAACCATGAATATTAATCCCAAATCAAGGTAAAAATCATTCAAAGGGGGTTCTTGGTCATTTAATAAATTCAAGCATTTGAAACTATTTTTAAAACATCAAATATTTCATTTAATTTAATTCAAATCAAGGAAGTTCATTTTATAAATCAAAACCCGAGCCAAAGCCCATTTAATAAATCAAAACCTAGGCCAAAGCCCTCAATTTTCATAAAATTACCCTTAAAAATCTCTTTGAAAATAAATCCAAACAAACCTGGCATTTATTAATTCAAAAAAATTTGAGAGACATCAAATTCAAACCCACTTAATTCATTTCATATTCAATTCAAAGGGAAATTGGTCAAAGAAGAATTTATGAGGAATTAAATGGATGAATTTAATAGAACATGTGATAGAAATTAGGAAACATGTGTCTATGAATTATCTAGAAATAATGAATCACAAAATTAAGGAAAATAATAGAAACACCTACTTGGAAATTAAGGAATCCAACTGCAAAAAAATCTGAGATATGTCTCCTTCGATGGAGATCACTAGATTTAATAAGATTGATCTTGAAATAAGATATAGGTGATACTAGATCTATAATTCCACATCAATCAATCAAGATCTAACAAAACTCAAGGATTTTAAGACCTTTAGGAAGAAGGAATCGAGAGTAGAATGTAGATCCAAGAAAAGAAGAGAAGAACTCATGGAAAGAGAAGATATATGTTTTTATTAGCACTTCGATCCACCAAGAGATGATGTTTGGGGAGAAAAAAATGGCTCTGGAGGGCTCTCAAAAGTCAGATAATCGATTTAGGTTCAAGAGGGATTATTTTAGGGTTGTTTAAGGGGGGGTTGGGTATTTAATTACAATTTTCATAACTTTAATTACCATCTACATGATTTCTTGGGTTAAGTCACATGGTTAGTACTAACCATGCACAAACCATGCAACAGGTTTCACACATTGTTTAAACTATGTGAATACCATGGACAAACCATGCATCTGGTTTCACAGTTTGTTTAAACTGTGTACAAACCATGTGTAAGCCATTCAGTAGGTTGCACACTTTGTTTAGACCTTTCATAGACCATGCACAAATCATTCCTAGGCCTATAAACCTTCAAAACGGCTTCAGTAAAATACTGAAAGCAACCCACAAAGAGATCCAAACATTAGGATCTCAGCTTAGTGGGTCAAAATACATATAAACAAATAACGGGATGTTACAACTTACCCATCATAGTAATTTCTACCCTCTAAAATTATCTAGTCCGAATGATAAAACATGATGAGAAAACAAGAAATCCCTAACTTATCTTGTGATGTGTACAGTCCATGGCCCAGAAGTGAGACTCAAACAAATGATAACAACCCACACTACTCAAAGATCAAAATACCAAGAACATCATACATCTCTAATCAAGATAAATACTGGAGACTTATCATAGGTCTCCCCAACATACAAATATTCACAAAAAATGTGTATAACATAAGAAAATAATGTCCCTTAAAACCAAAATAAGTGACTTAAACTATTCTATAAAGAGTAAAATCAAAGATCATAAATCCATAGGAATGGTAAAGAGCTAAAAAGGATTTTTTTTCCGGGGTAAGTACTCGACGGTAACCTAGGATTTTTCCAAAATCAAGCCTCATACCTCAATAAGCTAATCCAAACAAATGCGAGCACCACTGTGTGCCTGGTCTATCAAAAATCCACATCTTCCTACTTACCCACATACATTATAAAGTTCTATCCAAGTCTAAAAGGAAACATCTCAAACATCAAGGTTAATTCATGATAGGGAACTACACTCTCACACGGTAGATCATCCAACACATCAAAAAAAGTTCTCTAACCATCAAGTCAAAACAAGAAGAACACCAAGGAACAACAATGAAGATGTCAATATAATTAAACCATTATTACAACACCAATCCACAAATGACCCAAACCATGTTCCATAAGATATCAGCAAAAAGATCCCAAACCAAATTTTTTTTCAAAATTGACAATACATAAGAAGGAAAACACAAATAGTTTCTACTCCGACGTCGGAAAAAACAATCTATAAACCAAAATATTCTTCAATGCATGAAAAGATTCACTCTGAGGCTTATGGATTGAGCCCTATTATCATGAATCATATGCTACCTTGTAGTTAGGAACTAATATTCCTGACCAAGTTCTCCATTTCTGATTTCCTAACTTATAGAACATCATAATGTCACCTAATTGGCCACACTATTTACAAACTCTCCAAGATTTTGAACACAAATTCTTAGAATGATCAGGTACTCCACACTAGAAACACATGGTAGGCCTATTATTTTTACATTAATTATTTCCTTTATTAACCATAGAAGAGGAATTATTCCCTTCATGTTGTTTCACTAGATATGCTTTAGCTGAGAAAGCCTTATCAATCACCATATGATAAGTATTCAACCTAACAATAGGCATGGAGGTTAGAAGTTTTGGGTGGAGACATTTTCTAAAATAGATAGCCTTACTAGAGTCATCACCAATAAGATCATGTGTGAAACATATAAAATGTTATAATTTCTTGGAATACACCACAACTAATATCTTGTCTTGACCAAAACCCAAGAACTCGGTAGCTTTATCCTTCTTTGCTTTCTTTTGATACTTCCACTGAATAAATAATAACTTGATGAATTCCCAAGACATTATTCCTTTTAGATAATAGGGAACCACAACTTCCCACCACTCTTTTATAGGTCCCTCAAATAAAGAGTGGATATACTTGACCTTTAGAGATTTAGGAGTTTTGGGAGTATCAAATATCACATCAACTCCTTTAATCCACTACGCCACATCAAAATAACCTCATTCACCTCTATAACAAGGTAGAAAAAAATCTAGGAATTCAAGGATGGGGTTCAAAGGTTGTCAATTCTCTAGATCCACTAATCGATATGGATTATAGGTAGAGTCTTCGACAAGGGATTCAATATATGGAAATGTGAAGAACTAACCTAAGAAATGGACCATTGGACCAACATTCTATCATTATTGAAGGACTTTTTGGGATACATTTCTGAACATCACAAAGCACAAGCATGTCAACTTACGCATCAAGGAACACTCAAAAATAACACATAATCTTTTAAACAAAGTCACAACCTATTTCAATCAAAACATTATTGATTTCAAAATGCATATGATTTCACCATTTATAAAACACTACTCATTCCTTTCAAAAAGATAATTTTTTATATAAATCGATCAGAGTTTCAAAAACCCTTTACCAATAGTTTTAAATGATTTCATGGTTTCAGAATCATTAACCCCTTTTTTTCTAATTAACAAAACCATTTCCATTTAAATCCATTATAAACCAAAATCTATTCTTAAAACATTGTTTTACCACATCACATAAGAGTCTTTGATAATTATTTTTTCAAACTAAACATTTCATAAAACTAAATTTTTATTAGTTGAAAAACAAATCTCAAAGAACATACCAAGACTTGTTTTAAAGAAAATTTTGTTTTTCACAAGGGATTTAAAAATTAATAACAATGGATTAAATTTTAATCAATCAAATAATAGAATAAAAGAACCCACATAACCATCCTCACAAAATTGAATTGACTCATAAGAATATGTATAAGGTTTCAAGTTTAGAACCATGTTAGAACTAAAAATGGCTTGGTCATATGGGATGGTAAACCACACACAAACCTCACAACTAATCATGGTTAGATTTCTAAATTATCCACACTGATTCCTTATAGTTTACTAGACCATAAAAACATGTTGCCACTATGTTCATCCTTCTCTTCGGGTTCAAAAAATCATTAGAGATTCCCCAAATCAACATTGTCTCGTTAGAAATCTAAATATAATTTATCACAAGGAAACTAATAACTCAAAAGAAAGAATCAAATCCCAACATCCCTGGTAACTCAAGTATCACCATGATGGGGTGGTGATCAAGCAATGCTCACAGACTACCTTTTGAGTTCCAACACATTCTTAATCTCCTTTATACCATGACTCACCCCAAATAAGATAATGATTTAAAATTAAAGTATTTCCCTTTATGGAAAAAACTTCCTCTCATACCATTTTTAACGAACCAACCCATAATACCATCTAAACTGATACCCGAGATGATTCTCCACTAACCCAAACAGCATTCCTGATCTCCACAGGCCGGTGACAAGCACATGGGCATTAAAAAAACCATTGGTAATGATTTCACCCTCAAATTATTTTGAATAATAGAGTAAAATGTGGAAACATTACTAGATATATAAATAAATACGTATATATCAAGTACAAGGAGACACTAAGAAAACTAAAAGAAAAAAATAACCACTAAAACCCATCTCTTAGTGGTCCATGACCACCCGCAATGTCCCAAGTCACCCACCCTTGGTCACCAAGCACTGAACCACAAAGAAAGGGGAGAGCACGAACACCTATTATAAGATAATAAAGGTATTAAAACATTAAAAGTTATAAGCATGGTGTGAGCTAAAGAGCTCGGTAGGATTTCATCAATGAACTATAAAATTACTTCATATGGTAATTCAAATATGCTGAAAGAGACGTACAAATGAGAGAGTCTAAGGATTAGTTTAAAAAATAGAGTTTTAAACATTTAAAAACATTTATTAAACTAAACCTGTAAAAAATTTCATTTCCCCATTTAAAAACAAAATAAAAAATTCTTGAAAGTCTTTGAAAACCATTTCACAGGCTAATATAAGGTAATCAAAAAAAGATGAGAATATGCACCTGATATGTAAAGATAAATAGGAATAAATATAGTGGAGTCAAGGTGCATAATAACAATAAATGAAGTAAGCAAGGAAACTCTAGTGTTGGATGGTTTAACAACCAAGTAAAGTACTTCCAATTTTAAATAAATAGGTTTTACATTTCAAAATAATATTTAAAAAAATCATGCTTTACATTTCAAATGATGGAATATTTTGAAACAAATATCTTAATAAAAAAAATTATATAAAACAGTTTATATAAATTCACAAGGAATGTAAAATGGTTTTCAAAAGTGGAGAATATGTACATTCTAAATACAAATAAGTGAGCAATGTGGTCATGTACAAAATAGGTATGATAATTCCAATCTATAGGGACCCAATATTGTGATTACAACAAAGTATGTACATACATACCTTGAACCAAGGCCAATAGGAATCATCACCATCACTTAAGGGATGGTATGTGCTAATATGAGGTTTTAGAACATTGTATAACCATAAAGTGATTCCCAAAATAACTCACTAACTGCCAAAGGTTTACAAGTACTCTAGTACCAAACAATGATGCGAAATTTATTTCAAGATGGCTTAAAATACAATTAATCCCATTCCCTATTTCAAATATTCCAATTTCTCTTTAAAAACCATAATGATTTTTTGATCAAAAACATGCCTTTTCACCAAGATAAAACCCTAAGGTTTATATCAAAATCATTTTAATCCATTTTTCACAAATAAGGATTTCAAACCAATTCCTACAATTTCACAATCCACTTTCACAAATTAAATTCAAAAAATTAATTTTCAAACAAATTCTGTCAATTCCATAAAAAACCCCAAAATCAATGGAATTTGGGTATTTCACAATTTCTCATCAAATAAAAATTCAAAACCTTTTAAATAATTTCAACATTAAAAAAGTGTAACCATACCTACTTCCTTTCACAATTCATTGTTATAATTCCAAATTGGCCATTAAAATAATTATCAATTCATTACAAATCCTTTTAAAAAATTAAATATTTAAAAAGGGTAATAATATATAATTCCTTTCACATATCATCATTAAAATTACAAAAAATACTTTAAAATAATCAATTATTTCAAATCATCCCTAAATCATTTAAATAAAGTATTCCAATTTAAAAAGGTTTGAATAAATTTTAAAACATGGGTTTACACCCTATATCCATGAAGATAAATCATTTATTTCAAATAACCCAAGAACACTGATTACAAAGCAAGGTAAAAACCATTCAAAGGGGGTTCTTGGTTATTTAATAAATTCAAGCATTTGAAACTATTTTGAAAACATAAAATAGTTCAATTCATTTAATTTAAATCAGGGAAGTTCATTTGGTAAATCAAAACTCGAGACAAATCCCATTTAATAAATCAAAACCCAATCCAAACCCTCAATTATCACCAAAATTCCCTTAAAAATATCTTTGAAATAAATCCAAAAAAACATGGCATTTTTTAATTCACAAAAATGTGATAGAAATCAAAGTCAAAACCACTTAATTCATTTCATATTCAATTCAAAGTGAAATTGGTCAAAGAACAATTTATGAGGAATTAAATGGATGAATTTCATAGAACATGTGATAGAAATTAAGAAACATGTATCTATGAATTATCTAGAAAAAATGAATTAAAAAATGAAAGAAAATCATAGAAATGCCTACTTGGAAATTAACAATTCCAGCCTCAACAAATATGAGATGTATCGCCTTCGATGGAGATCACCGGAGCTAATAAGATATATCTTGAAAGAAGAGAGAGGAGATCATAGATCTACAATTCAGAATCAATAAATAAATATCCATCGAAACTCAAGGATTTCATGACCTTTAAAAAGAAGGAATCAAGAGGAGAATAGAGATCTAATAAAAGAAGAGAAGAACTCATGGAAAGAGAATATCTCCACTTGGATTGGCACTTAGATCCACCAAGAGATGATTCTTGGGGAGAAAAAATGGCTTCGAAGGGATCTTAAAAGTTAGAGAATTGATTTAGGTTCGAGTAGGGGGGAGTTTAGTGTTGTTTAGGAGGGTTTCAGGTCTTTTATTACAATTTTCATAACTTTAATTACTGTCTGCACAGTTTCTTGGGTTAAGTCGCATTGTTAGTAGTAATCATGCACAAACTATTCAACAAGTTACACACTTTGTTTGATCCATGCGCAGACCATGTGAAAACCGTGTAGCTGGTTGCATACTTTGTTTAAACCATGTACAAACCATGAAAAAACCATGCAGTAGGTTTCACACTTTGTTTAAACCATGAACAGACCATGTTTAAACCATAAAAAGTCCTAGAAACCTTCAAAAAGGATTCAGTAAAATACCGAAAACAATCCGCAAAGAGATCCAAAAATTAGTATCTCAACTCAATGGGTCAAAACACATAAAAACTAGTAACAAGATGTTACAGATATGATATTATAAAATATTTATGATATGGTTATTTAAAATTATGAATGATATTTTTAATTTTTATGAATAAACAAAAATAGTATAAAAGTAACTAAATAAATATCATCTAATAAGTTAAATTGTCAAAATAATTTTAACATAATTGATGAGTCAATATAGATTAAATATTTAATTAAATATTCAATAGTTGAATTTTTATGTGTGAAAGATTAAATTAACCGGATTAAATTGATCAAACTGAATCAACTTAAACTAATAAAATTGTGTTTAAATTGGTTGATTGGATCAAGTGGGTTGATGAATATTTTATATTCCCTACCACAGATTTCATGATATTCGGTGCTATCCTTTATCGTCAGTGGACAAAAAGTGATGATAAAGGGGGGACTTTTATGAGGCTCATAAAAAGCACTAATAAAGTAAAATTTTTTCAGCACTAAAAAAAGAACTAATAAAAGGGTACCATTTTTCAGCACTTTTTTCTAAAGTTGATAAATGTACCGCCTTTATAAGAGCTTTTTTTTAACACTGATAAAATTCAAACCTTTATCATCTCTTTTTGTTTAGGGATGATATAGGTTGTAGTGAGTAATTTTATATATAAATGAATATATATATATATATATGTATGTATGTATGTATGTATTAATAATATTTATAGTATAATAAGTATATATATGTAAATATAATATATAAATAGGATTTATATAACTTTTAATAAAAAAACGAATCTTATTTTCATAATTTTATTAATATAAAATTATCACATTTATATTAGTCATAATGTTTAATATTATATTTATATACATTAATTGAGAAATGTGTATACAATTAAAATAAATGTAATATATTAAGATTTTATTTAAACAATTATATAGTATATAAATGAATATATTTAATTAAATATATATTTATATTGATATTAAATATTTTAAAATATACGTACATGTATAATTGTATGCGTGTATGTGTATGTTTGTGTGTGTGTGTGTCTATCTCTCTATCCCTCTCTATGTATATATGTGTGTGTACATAAATATGTATTTCATGTGTAAATTTATGTGAGTAAATATGTCTCCTTATTGATTTAATATTATTTTTTATGTTTTAATAATTCTTTTCTTTTAGTATTTTTTTGTAATTTATTCAATTTTAGTATTTATTCATTTTTAATTTATATTTATTTTAGTCTATTCATCATGAATTTATGTGTGTGTTTAATTTAATTTAATATAATGTAATTCAATTTAATTTAATTATTAATATTTGTTTTATAGTCAATATAATTCATTTTTAATAATTTTTCTATTTATATATTTAATATAATATATTTATTCATTTTTATTCATTTTTTATGTGTCTGTAATTCACATAAATGTTTAGAATTCACTTTTTTAAATATTTTTGTAATTTATTTAATTTTATGTATTCAATTTTAATATTAATCCATTTACAGTCATATATTCATTAATAATGTTAAAAATATATTTATAAAAATATATTTTTAAATAAATATATTTATATTTACATATAAAAATATATTTATAAATGTATAATTACTATATTTATAAAATTATATATTTATAATTATAAATAAATATATATAATTTTTTAAAAAATTGTTTATATACTTATAAATAAATATAAAATTATAATAAATATATTTAAATAATAAATATATTTATTATATTTATTATTATATTTATTTATATATTAATATATATATATAATTATATAAATATATATAATTATATAAATATATATAATTATATAAATATATTTATAATTATATACAAATATTTAAAAATATATTATTTATAATATTTATAATAAATATTTATTTGAAATTATATTTATAAATACGTATTTGTAATTCTTCTGATAAATTTATTATTATATCAATAATTAATTATTTATAATTATATATATTTATATTTTTTGTAAATATATTTATAACTACATGTTCATAATTATTTAAATATATTTATAATTATATAAATATTTATTTATAATTATATACATTTATATTTATTTATAATATACATTTAAATTTTTTAATTATATTAATTATATTATTAATTATTAATTATATAGGTCTTTATCAGTGCTTTTTAAAAACTGATAATGCTATAGATTTATCAGGATTATGATAATTAGTGTTGATGAAATTTATCTTTATTAACGCTAAAATTCTAGCATTGATAAAGACAGGTCTTTATCAGTATTTTTCTAGCACTAATAAAGAGGGATTTTATCAATTCTTATTATTTTAGGGCTATTGAAACTCATATTTATCAGCACTTTTTAAAAATCACTGGTAAAAACCTTCATAGTCTTATAAATTTAACCCTAACCGAACCAATTTCTCTCACACCATTTAAGATCTCACAAAATTATATCTCTGCTGGTGCTCCCCCTCGACATTCTCTTAGATAAATCAACCCTCACAAATGTAAGGGTTGGTGTCCTCATAACCAACTGTTTTGTACTTTGATTACATAAATGTTCACTTATTATATATTGTTCATTGTTCTGCATGACTATAATATAATAATGTCCTGAAATATTTGTTGCATTAATAAGGTCATAGAAGATCCCCGCTATGATGAGAACCTTGAAATGCTATAACAATATTCTTAAATAAAGTTCTGCGGTTGGATGACATACTATGATAGGACACATAGTATACAGAACGTCATGTGCGAGTACTCGTAAGAAGACGAGACTCTCTCTCACGGAGTTCGCACTTGGTAATCTCCAAGATGGGAGATTATGAGAACAGACCCGCCAGTAGTAATTCCGCATGTCTTGGTGTCATCGGATATTGCTATCTGCGAACGTGTGTAATGGTCCTTAGACTGAAAGATTATCATTAACTCATGTCATGACTCACGCAAATAGATTTACTGACGAAAACCGTCACGCAGACAGTTGGCGGGAAGTAGGGTACGTTGGATACGTCACGAGTGACATGTTGTTAATGGATAAGTTGAGTAAGGATTTGTCCCTTCCATTTAAGGAAGTTGATATCTCGTCCCTTTGATTGAAATAGAATTGTCGCATTAAATTCCATGGCTATGATGTAAATGACGAGTTTATTTCAGGTAGTCAAAGAACGACATATCAAGCATATAGGTTTATGACACTGCCATGAAACCTTCTTGATGAGATATCGAGACAATGAGATTAAATTACACAGTAAGCATTCGTATGAGGTGATACGTCAATGCGGCGTCAACTTCTTTCTCTTGGGTGCCTTGACCCGTTGCTAGATAGTAATCTTGGATTTTAGGCAAGCCTGCCTAATGCCAACGAGAAAGAGGCCTAGAGGGTCACACACTAAGTTTATCCAAGTATCTCAAGTTGAATAAAGATTATTCCCATACATGGTTTAATAATTATTCAAGGAAGACTAAGTTGTTTTAAATGATGGAGGAAAAATAAAATAAAACAAGTACACGCCGTGTATTATTAAATGTACACACCGTGTAGTTTTATTTTGGAAAGGAAATGAATAAATGAAAACAAGATATACACGCCGTGTACATTTAATGTACACGCCGTGTAGTCTTCAATGAAAAACAAGTACACACTGTGTATTTATTATTACACACCGTGTAGTTTTTCTAGTCGGGATTTTGAGGATATAATATTGTTTTAAATGATATTTATTATAATCAGCGTGGTCACATGTCAAGGAATTATCTATTAGACATGGGGGTTTTAAATAAGAGTCAATGAAATAAATAAAATGTGTAACGCGTTTATTTATTATCATAACTCTATAACCCCACACACCCGATTATAAATATCCTCCAACCCCAACTCTTTTCCTACACACAAGAGAATCATTGTGCACAACATCTCTGGAGAATTCTTTCACGACCGAAAGAACCTCTTCCTCTAAGAATGCTCTCAAGACCGAGAGAGATCCTCTTCCATCGGATCAAGACGATCTAAGGCGGACAACGCAAGCAAATGCTTCTCCACTCTAGCACCCGGAGAATCCTTTGGCGACGTCCAGAGATACGAGGTACACGTGTGGATCACCACTAGGGGGAGTCTACACTTGGCTTATGCGACGCAACGATGGATCACATCGACAACGTGATCGAGAACATCAAAGAAGAAAGAACACCCAAAAGGTATTTCTTTATAATTAATTAAATTAACTATAATCAACCTGTAATGATCCTTGTTTGTGGTTCCGGGACAAACCATCTTCTTTGTCTTTTTCTGTGATTCGATCCGTGGAGACTGGCGTTTATCGTCGCATTGATCCCAGATTGATCATTGTTAATGACAAAAATCCAAGTGGGCACATCCACCCGCATGCTTCCGCTGCGCCCGGAACCTTCAAATGGTATCAGAGAGAGGTTACAACATTGATTATAGTTATTTAATTTTCATTGATAATTTACACATTCATATTTGATTCAATTCGAAACAAATCATTCTATAAATATGAATTAACGAGATCTATTCTTCCTCCTTCGTTTCTCAATTCATATCACAGAAATGACCTTTTAATTTTAATTTTGATTAAAATAAAAATGAGGAACTCATCTGGAGGAGCCGCTCTTTCTATCTGTACAACACGGGATTACACGGCGTGTAATTAAAACTACACGCCATGTACTTAGGTTCAACGAACCGGCACTGGTCTGCCAAACCACGCCGTGTGAATTGACTATGCCTAAATTTTAATCACACCGTGTTGACCAGAATAGAATGGCGCGTGGAAACCGGAATACACGGCGTGTATGTTGGAACAACACGCCGTGTAGTCCATTCCGACCCAGGTGAAACCGTGTACAAAGATAAGCCGCGTACCGCGTACATGGGATCGCCAGGCCGGTTACCACGTAACAAGGAAGTACACGCCGTGTATGATTCATCTACACGTCGTGTACTCTAAAATTTCCAAAGTACAGAAAACATGCCAAAGCCCCGGTGTGTACTTTGGATAAATGGTGAAAAGAAAAATACACGTCGTGTAATTATAAACTACATGCCGTGTACTTTCCAGAAATGGAATTTCACCAGGTTTCCTCCAATGTACAAAGACTTGTACAAGGAATATGGATAAGAAGAATCTCAAGGAAATTCAGAAAGGAATTTAATATAAAGAATTGATTAATTATAAGATCATAATTAATTGAATTCGAGTGCGTCTTATCTTAAATAAAAGAACGATTGAAAGAATTTGAATTCTAAATATGCGTAAATGTCATTGCATACTATGGATGATCATGAGCTATACCAAAGACCCTTTGTATGTGTATGGTTTCATTTAAATTTATTTAATTTTGTTGGCCTGCGAGCCTTCTTCCAATAAAATGTAGGGCCTGTGTGCCCATGGTTTCTTTAATGTAAACCCATGTAATGGAGGATCTCCCAAGCCAGAGGAGACGGTTCAAATCTCGAATCCAAGGCGAAACTGACACAAGAAGATACAAAGGTGGACAGGTGGGAGCTGCAAAACACGAACCATCAGGTTCAAGGTGTTTTCCCTAGGTCAGGGTTAGCTTATCAAAACCACTAGATAAGCTAACCAAATAGAAGCTCATGATCATGCCGTCTTATTTTATTTCTGTCTGATTTCATGGTTTATTTATTATGTATGTGTTTTCGCGATCACATAATTAATAAAATGAACAAGCATGCAAAGATGGAATAAAATAAAAACTGGACTATGCGTAAACATTATCAGAACATGGTTAATCACTTAAGCAAGCATCACTTAATATTAACAAGAATGTGATAATTCAAAGATACGCATAAAGAATAAAATCCCTCAAATACTATATTAAGTCAGACCAAGCCTTCTGTTACTTGATTAAGGGAAAGACTCAATAAAACTATGTGTTTGACCAACCCTTGTTGGGACACTTACTTTTATAAAGGAATCCCTTATGAAAGTTTTTGGGTTGACTTAACCATATTACATCAAGAGAATTAGCCCTTGCTAGACTTGATGTATTATTGGAGGCAAGAGTTGAGGAAATCCAAGTCAGGATTTCAGGATTGGGGAGTCCACTCAACAGATCAAGGAAATGTAAGCTCACAGTTGGAAAAGACTTTCCTACCTAAATACCTTCAAATAGCTTGACCAACCCTTGTTGGGGTTATGCGAAGGGGAATATGGATCCTTTCCACTATAATGTCAAAGTAATTGGACATTCCGAGTTCAATGGTGAGGGCCATTGGGACTTGATAAAATAGTGGGAGAATTAATAAAATTTATTATTTCTCATAAAAATGTAATCAAGAAAGTACTAATAAATCTGCTCTTTTAAATTGTAGAATCAAGATGACAAACTCGTCAACCACATTTTCTCTGCGATCAATACTGGATAAAGACAATATCCTCACCGGTAGTAACTTTCAGGAATGGTTTAGGAGCCTTCGGGTTATCCTATGCCATGAACGAAATTTTTACGTGCTGGAGTCCTCACTTCCCGATTCCCCTGCCCCAGGGGCGAGTGATGAAGATTTACTAGTCTATGGTCAACATTTGAATGACTCTCTCGACGTTTAATGTTTGATGTTGTCATCTATGTCTAGTGAGCTCAGGAAATCTCATGAAGACATGGATGCCTACAGCATGCTCGAGCACCTCCGTGGTCTATAATAGGAGAGAGCAAGACAGGAATGGTTTGAGATATCTAAGGCTCTATTTCAGAGCAAGCTTGGAGAGGGTGCCCCAGCTGGGCCTCATGTAGTCAAGCTCATTGGCTACATTGAGCGCTTGCAGGTTCTAGGGTTTAAACTCCCTGAAGAACTGGGTACCAATCTCATTCTCGCATCACTCCCCCAGATCTTCTCAAACTTTGTTGTTAATTTCAACATGAACAATATTGAGAAGTCTCTATCTGATCTTCTTATCCTTATTCTCCAAGTGGACAATGACATGAAGCATGAAAAGCCTTATGTCCTTATGGTGAATAAAAGGAAAGGGAAGGCGAAGAGCTTTAAGACCAAATCTTCTTCAAGGCCTTACAAGAAAAGGAAGATCAAATGGGAGGCAAACGAACAGGATGTTGTTTGTTTCGCATGTGGCAAGAAGGGCCACTGGAAGAAAAACTGCACCCAGCCAAGGAAGCAAGGGGAAGCTTCAGGTGCGTTTGTTATCGAATGTAATCTATTTGTTTCTACTAATTGGGTATTAGATACTGCTTGTGGTGCTCACATCTGTATCCAAATACAGGAACCAAGTAGATTCAAGAAGATTGATCGAGGGGAGGTAGATCTACGAGCATCCAACGGAGCCAGACTCACTGATGTAGCTGTCGGAGACTACCACCTCACATTGCCTACTGGGATGGTCTTGGTTTTGAAAGGTTGTTATTATGTGCCTTCTTTTACTAAAAACATTATTTCAGTATCCAGATTAGATACTGATGGATTCATATTCAAGTTTGAAAATTAATGTGGCTACTTTTATAAAGATAGCATTTTTTTTGGTAGGGTATATTTATATAACGGCCTTTATGTGTTAGACTACACAAACCAAGTAATGGAAATCGATAACAATGTTAATTCACATGACTCATACCACACCCATCTTTGGCATCACCAGCTAGGTCATGTCAATGAGAAACGTTTGACAAAATTACATCAAGATGGGTATTTAGATTCTTTCGAACTAAAACCACTTGGTGTATGTCATGCGTGTCTACAAGGCAAAATGACCGAAGCCCCATTTAGTGGGAAATGTGAAAGAGCTAAAGAGCTTCTAGAATTAGTTCATACATATGTGTGTGGACCATTTCCAGTTGAAGAAAGGGTTGGTTTTTCATACTTCATAACTTTTACTGATGATTTTAGTAGATATGGATATATCTATTTAATGAGGTATAAGTCAGATTCTTTTGATCGGTTCAAAGAATACAAGAATGATGTTGAGAACCAGCTTGGCAAAAAGATTAAGAAACTCCGCTCAGACAGAGGAGGAGAATATCTTAATCAAGACTTCATTGATTTCTTACGGGAGTTTGGTATTATATCTCAACTCACTCCTCCTTACACACCATAGTGGAATGGTGTAAGTGAAAGGAGGAACCGCACCCTTTTGTACATGGTGAGATCAATGATGAGTCATGTGAGTATTCCATTATCCTTTTGGGGATATGAATTACAAACAGCAGCACACATACTAAACCAAGTACCAACTAAATCGATAAATGGTATTCCATACGAATTATGGAGTGGACGCAAAGCCATGTTATCGAATTTACATCTGTGGGGTAGTGAAGCATTTGTTAAGGCCTCTTCAGGTAACAAACTTGCACCCCGAGTCACAAAGTGTATCTTTATAGGATATCCCAAGGAAACAAGGGGATATTACCTATACAACCCCTCAGACAAAAAGGTTACAGTGGCAAGACACGCCATATTCCTTGAGAGGGAGCACATCTCCAAAAGAGATAGTGGGAGCGAGATAGACTTCGATGAAGTCGAGGCTCAAGATACACATGAGTTGGTACAAGAACAGATTCCACAAAGCCCCGTGGAAGAACAATCTATTCCAGAGACACAAGAACTGCGTAGGAGCACGAGAGAGGTGAGAGAACTAGAACAATATGGTTTTCTTGTCACCGAGGATGGTGACTCATTATTGGTTGACAATGATGATCCTCTTACCTACAAGGAAGAAGTTGAAGGCACAGACGTTTCCAAGTGGCAAGAAGCCATGAATTCTAAAATGGATTCCATGTACCAAAACCAAGTCTAGATTTTGGTAGATCCTCTAGTTGATGTAAAGTCTATTGGTAATAAATGGTTATTCAAGAAGAAATTGGATATGGAGGGGCAAGTCAGAACCTATAAGGCACGACTGGTTGCAAAAGGTTTTAGACAGCGTCAAGGAATTGACTATGATGAAACCTTTTCACCGGTTGCAAGGCTGAAGTCCATCAGAATCCTATTGGCCATTACTGCTTACCATGACTATGAAATTTGGCAAATGGATGTCAAAACAGATTTCCTTAACGGGAACCTCCAGGAAGATGTCTACATGACACAACCTGAACTGTTTGTGACTCCAAAGGATGCCAACAAGGTATGCAAGTTTCAGAAATCCATTTATGGATTAAAGCATGCATCAAGGTCATGGAACATTAGTTTTGATGAAGATATTATAGAATTTGGTTTTGTTAAGAATGAATGTGAGCCTTGTTTCTACAAAAGGTTTAGTGGAAGTGCAGTCGTTTTCCTAATAGTATATGTTGATGACATATTGCTAATTGGAAACGAAGTACCTGTCTTACAGTCAGTTAAGGCATGGTTGCATAAATGCTTCTCCATTAAAGACTTGGGTGAGGCGGCATATATTCTTGGGATCAAGATCCATCGTGATAGATCCAAGAGAATGTTGGGTCTGAGTCAAAGTACATACATTGACAAGATACTGAAGAGATTCAGTATGGAACAGTCCAAGAGAGGATTGTTGCCAGTGTCACATGGCATTCATCCTTCCAAGAAAATGTGTCCTCAGACACATGAGGAAAGAAAGAGGATGGCAAGGATCCCTTACGCATCCGCGATTGGGTCAGTCATGTATGTTATGCTATGTACGAGGCTAGATTTTACTTATTCATTAAGTGTGGTAGGCAGATATCAACCTGATCTAGGAGACCGCCATTGGATGGAAGTCAAGACTATCCTTAAGTATCTGAGGAGTACTAAGGATATGTTCCTGGTTTATGGAGGAGATGAGGAACTAGTCATCATGGGAAATGTAGATGCTAGTTTCAAGACTGATAAAGATGACATGAAGTCGCAGACTGGATACATCTTCAGTTTGAATGGATGTGGAGTGAGCTGGAAGAGCTCAAAACAAAGTGTGGTGGAAGATTCTACAGCAGAGTCCGAGTATATCGCAGCTTCTGAGGCAGCTAAAGAAGCAGTATGGATGCAAAACATCGTCCAAGATCTGGATGTTTTACCGAGCAGTAAAGATCCTATCACACTCTATTGTGATAATACTGCAGCGGTGGCACTTGCAAAAAATCCAAGGTCACATCAGCGGACAAAGCACATACTTCGGAAGTATCATCTCTTGAGGGATTTTTCTCAGAGAGGTGAAGTTGCAGTGAGCAGTATTTCCATGGAAGACAACGTGGTGGACCCATTGACTAAAGCCTTAACTCAGAAGAAACATGATCATCATGTGAGGTCTAGCGGACTAAAAGTCGTAGGCAGTTGGCTCTAGTCCAAGTGGGAGTTTTTAAGGGTTGGTGTCCTCATAACCAACTGTTTTGTACTTTGATTACATAAATGTTCACTTATTATATATTGTTCATTATTCTGCATGACTATAATATAATAATGTCCTGGAATATTTGTTGCATTAATAAGGTCATAGCAGATCCCCGTTATGATGAGAACCTTGAAATTCTATAAAAATATTCTTAAATAAAGTTCTGTGGTTGGATGACATACTATGATAGGACACATAGTATAAAGACCGTCATGTGCGAGTACTCGTAAGAAGACGAGACTCTCTCTCTCATGGAGTTCGCACTTGGTAATCTCCAAGATGGGAGATTATGAGAACATACCCACCAGTAGTAATTCCGCATGTCTTGTTGTCATCGGATATTGCTATCTTAGAATGTGTGTAATGGTCCTTAAACTGAAATATTATCATTAACTCATGTCATGACTCACGCACTTAGATTTATTGATGAAAACCGTCACGCAGACAGTTGGTGGGAAGTAGGTTACGTTGGGTGCGTCACGAGTGACATGTTGTAAATGGATAAGTCGAGGAAGGATTTGTCCCTTCCATTTATGGAAGTTGATATCTTGGCCCTTTGATTGAAATAGAACTGTCGCATTAAATTCCATGGCCATGGTGTAAACGACGAGTTTATTTCAGGTAGTCAAAGAACAACATATCAAGCATATAGGTTTATGACACTACCATGAAACCTGCTTGATGAGATATCGATACAAAGGGATTAAATTACACAGTAAGCATTCGTATGAGGTGATACATCAATGCGGCGTCAAATTAATTCTCTTGGGTGCCTTGACCCATTGCTAGACAGTAATCTTGGACTTTAGGCAAGCCTGCCTAATGCCAACGAGAAAGAGGCCTAGAGGGTCACACACTAAGTGTATCCAAGTATCTCAAGTTGAATAAATATTATTCACATACGTGGTTTAATAATTATTCAAGGAATCCTAAGTTGTCTTAAATGATGGAGGAAAAATAAAATAAAACAAGTACACGCCGTGTATTATTAAATGTACATGCCGTGTAGTTTTATTTTGGAAAGGAAATGAATAAATGAAAACAAGATATATACGCTGTGTACATTTAATGTACACGCCGTGTAGTTTTCAATGAAAAACAAGTACACACCGTGTATTTATTATTACACACCCTGTAGTTTTTCCAGTCGGGATTTTGAGGATATAATATTGTTTTAAATGATAATTATTATAATCAGTGTGGGCGCATGTCAAGGAATTATCTATTCAACATGGGGGTTTTAAATAAGAGTCAATGAAATAAATAAAACGTGTAACGCGTTTATTTATTGTCATAACTCTATAACCCTACACACCCGATTATAAATATCCTCACAACCCCAAATCTTTTCCTATACACAAGAGAATCGTTGTGCACAACATCTCTGGAGAATTCTTTCACGACCGAAAGAACATCTTCCTATAAGAATGCTCTCAAGACCGAGAGAGATCCTCTTCCATCGGATCAAGACGATCTAAGGCGGACAACACAAGAAAAGGCTTCTCCATGCTAGCACCCGGAGAATCCTTTGGCGACGTCGAGAGATACGAGGTACACGTGTGGATCACCGCTAGAGGGATTCTACACTTGGCTTCTGCGACGCAATGACGGATCACATCGACAACGTGATCGAGAACATCAACGAAGAAAGAACACCCAAAAGGTATTTCTTTATAATTAATTAAATTAACTATAATAAACCTATAATGATCCTTGATTTTGGTTCCGGGACAAACCATCTTCTTTGTCTTTTTCTGTGATTCGATCCGTGGAGACTGGCGTTTATCGTCGCATTGATCCCAGATTGATCATTTCTAATGACAAAAATCCAAGTGGGCACATCCACCCACGCGCTTCTGCTACGCCCGGAACCTTCAACAAATCCTAATGTATGTTATTATTTCTAATCCTCTATCATTTATCAGTTTCTTTATATTATCTTCAATTTTCATAGATCACCTACCTCGACATACCTAATATAGAACCATCACGTGTAGTCACCTAGAGCATACCTGATACAGTTAAATTCAAATTTTCTCCTTAGCGCATTAGATTCCCTTCATATTGGTTCATTGATTACTTTTGATTCTTTTTCATGCAAACTATATCCCATGGATTCTCCCTCTTGTTCATTTTCAATCACTCGATGCTTTTTTATCATGTCTATCTATTTAATCATATGAAATATCATCAAATTAATCATATGCGAGATATAATTTTGAAAATTTATCACTTTAATTTCAAAGAGATTTTGATTTAATTAGGATGTGGATTAAATGACCATATGTGCTCTGTAAAAACTCTAACCACTTATCATGTAAGGTGGTAATTTCAAATGATAAGTAGACATGGTTTTTATAGTTCACAGATGGGGATCCACTCCATGTTCCAGGTATGCTTCCTACTCCGATTAATTAAAATCAACAATTTTTCCAATTTTCTTCCATTTCTAGGAAGAATAACCTCAATCCTTTTTATATTTTCATTTTTGTGAACATCTATAATAAGCTTCCATTACTAGGAAAAATAACCCCAATCAACTCTTCCCGCTTTTTGTACTCCCAGCTAAAAAAGTTGCAGAAACCATCCTTGATCTCTTTGTTTTACAATAGATGAAAATTTAATTAGATTATTTGTAAATTTATATATATCACACATTCTTTTCCTTCAATTATTTCCATCACTACAAAACAATCTCAATACGCATTATCCAACTCTTACTATCTTTGAGAAGTGCCTTCATATAGGTTAAATTATTCTTTAAGAATAACCTTTTATGGGTTCTAAGCTCATAAGTTTTGTGTTTTTATTTATTTGGTTAAATATCAATATTACTGAATCAATTTGTTTGGATATGAATAAAAATATATGGATGAAAATCATATGAAAAATGTGTATGAGGATTGGGTAAAAGTGTTCATCAAGTTTGAAAAAAGTAATGTGTATAACCCTTCTCAAATCCTTTGTATGCGTTTACAATGTTGTTATTCAAGACTAATTAGTCCATAGGAGTTAGAAGAACACTTGATCTATTATGAAATAGATCAAATTTATACATGTTAGACTAAACATGAGGAAAAAGTGAATGTATCTAGTGAGTGGGATAACACTGTGTTCTATGGATCATCATATATGATTATAAGTGTGAAAAATGAAGAAGACTATGTCGAGGATATTATTATAGGTTTGAATTATGGTGAATATCCTATTTAGGAAATGATAATGGTAGTTGGAGATAAACTTAGTGATTTTCTGATATTGATTGAGAGGTTAAAGAGTTGTGAAAATAAACTGTTGTATATTTTTTGTACTAAATACACAGCATTGTCATCCATACTGAAGCTATATAATATAAATAATGCAAAAGGATGGAGTGATTCTATTTTTACTAAACTACTTTCTCTCTTGAATGATATGGTTAAGAACCCGGACATTCTTTTCAGGTATGTTTTTCCTTTTTCTGGAGTTTTTGAGAAAAGAGGAGTTTCTGGAAATTTTTAAAGAACATGCCATGTACTTTATGAGTACATGTCGTGTACTTCGTTGCCGCAGGAGGCCATGTGTTTTTCGTGTCATGTCCAAACACACGGTCGTGTGGGGTGACGTGGAGGTCGCCTAAGTGGAGTATGGAAAAGGAAAGTACACACCGTGTACTTCAAAAGTACACACCGTGTATTTTATTTTTTTTCATTAAACGCACCGGGGTCGCATCTAATATCCAGAACGAACTTATCTTAGGTTTTGTTCGTCTGAGAGTGCCAAGAAGTTGCGGATCTTCGACGAGCCTCCATCCATCCTCCGATTCGAACACCGTGGATTGCGTTGGAATCGCATCGGTGAGTTTTCTCTTCTGCTGGTACCTCATTTCATGATTCCTCTTCTTTTCCAAGTTATCCTGGGTTGAATGTTTTTAAAATTTTCTTAGATCTATGGCATTCTAAGGCGATTCAATCCTCATGGTTCAATTATATTGATCTCCCAATGTTGAGGTAGGTGGTTTGTGCATTTCTGTAGAAAGTTTTTGAGTTTTATGTGGAAATTTTCCCAATACCCATGAACGGGGTATTGCGCATTTACAATTTTATCCCTATTGTTTGCCTTCTTTTCTTGTATAACTAATTAGAGGTTATCATTTGTAAATAGGGTAAATTTTTGTGCTTTGGATGTATTTCCCCTTCATGTTTTTCCTGTTTTGAGCTTTGGGTCTAGTTTTCCTGCTAGGTTGTTGTTTACTTTCCCATGCCTAGTATTGTAGGATGGTGTGACTGTTGTTCTGTTATGTTGTGGTACTGTAGAATGCTAGACAATTAGTTCATGAGGTTTACCTTGGCCGTTACGCACTACTACACTTGCTTGACTTACACAGGGCTGTGAGAACTTGGTTTATAGAACATGGGGAGAATTGACATTGAGGGATTCTCTAGAGTGTCTTTATAATTATAAGATGTGAGACCACATGGGGAATTGACGTTGAGTGCTTCCCTAGAGTGTTTGTAGTTCTTCGACATGGGCCACAATGGGAATTGACGTTGAGTGATTCCCCATAGCACCTTTAGTACGATATGAGACTATAGGGGGAATTGATGGTGAGTGCTTCCTTAGAGAGTCTATACTTTAGCTGAACCAGAGGGGTGAGACTGTGTGTGCTTCCCAGAGGGTTGCTTGTACTTGTGGGGTTGAACCATAGGGGTTAGGCTGTGAGTACTACCCAGAGGGTCACCTATTGTGTTAGCTACTTGCTTAACTGCTGCTTGATATTGAAACTGTGGATTGTATTTTCTACTGAGTGCTTTCTGTTTACTGCTTTCTGTACTTTTACCTTGACATATATTCATGGACTGTTAGGCATAGATCTTGTGGTGGTTTCCTTCTGGGATTTAGTCTTACACCCTGTTTGGTCCGTGCTTTTGGGCCCAAACAAATTATATTGTAGCAGGTATAGATAAGGACAAGCACCCTTCTATGTCAGGTACTTGATTGCATTGGAGTTGGAGATCATGGGACCAAACTGAGGCTTTCAATACTGAGGAGTTGCTTATCTGTTTTCCTTTTGTACTTTGTTTTAGTACTATATTCAGCATTGCGACTTTTTTTGCTTATTTCCTAGACATATATGTATCACACATAATTTATATATATATATGGTCGAGTTGTTTCTTTATCTGTCTTTCGTTGTTACTGTTGTTTGTTATTATTACTGCTTCTGCTATTGTATATCTATTTACTTCTGTTGTGTACTCTGCCAATGAGGTCATAGTTTCCCCACTATCACACCCAAGGCCCTCGCTGCTAGTCGGCAGCCTCTGGCGTTCGTGGAAATGTGCTTGAGGCCATGTGACCAACCGGGTACGGGGACCTATGGGTGGCTTCTGGAACCAGGACGTTACAAAGTGATATCAAAGAAATTATTTTCTCTTGACTTGCTGTTTGGAGCCTATAGTCAGGGATAGGACGGGATAGATACTTGGTATTAAGTTGTGCCTAGGAGTCGCTAACCCGTGTACAGGGAAAAGCCAATCTACCTCGTTAATGCAATTTTCTAGTTTTTGAAGTTTATAGTTGCCTTGATTTTCACCGTTAGGTGACTCACATGTTTTGTGATGGTTATTATTTATTTTATTGAGATTCTATTTTTTTCACAACCCGATGAGATGAGGGTATGCCCTTTCATGCATCATATAGGCACTTTCTAGAAATCACATGTCATGCATTCTTTCCATGCCATCTAGGGTGAATTAGCAATTGCATGTTGTTGTGATAGATGTTGTTTAGAATATGCATCATGTTGTGATAGATTCCTTGATAAAAATATATGCTTCTTGTTAGAGCATTGATTGTGTGAGGTTTTGTTTGAATGAATGCCAAACTTTGGTTCTTGAGGTGTTATGGGCCCTCATGGACCAGAATTTGGTGTATCATTAACTTGTTTACCTTGTTTATAACTTTTTGAGATGCCAAACTTTGATTCGAGGAGATTATGGGCCCTCATAGATTGAAATTTGGCACTTCCAGTGTTCTTTTCAGTGTTTTCTGGGCTTCGGAGTAGTTTTTGAGGCTTACTGTCTAGAAAAAACTCAGAATACACGTCGTGCGGTTTTGACTACATGCCCTGTGTTCTTATGTTCGGGAAGAAAATATTTTTATAAGTACATGCCGTGTATCGTATGTAAACATTGTGTAGTCTCTAACCGTGTCATAGGCCATGTGGGCAGAGACATGGGATAGGGAAAATCTTATGGGAACACACTGTGTACCGGTTGTTCACTCTATGTAGTGTAAACCTAGGAGTCTGACCATGTAGCTAACAACACGGGTCGGTGGAGTCTCTTATTATACACGTCGTGTAGTGTGACCTAGGTACCTGGTCATGTCACTAACAACATAGGTCGGTGTTATCCTTCTTATACATGACATGTCCATCTAGAACATGCCGTATAGTGTCAGCTGTGTAGCTGGTTGTGTAACTAACCACACAGTCGGTTGGGACTTCTTCATACACATCGTGTCCATCTGGAACACACCATGTAGTGTAACCTGGGTACACAGGCCATGTCACTAACAACACGGGCCAGGTGAAGCTTGTCTGGTACACGTCGTGTCTGCTGAGAACACATTGTGTAGTCTTGTCTTGGGAGAGCCGTGTGGCTTAGCCGTATAGAAGGACTCGGGAAGGGGAAGAGGATTTAAGTACACGCCATGTGTTAAGAAAACACTTCGTGTGTTTGGGGTGTTACACGACCAGTTTTGGAAGAATTGCATGCCCATGTGAATGAATTAAGGGAACACACCGTGTAAGGTTTATACACACCGTGTAGTCATGTTTTGTGAAACTGGAATCATTTCTTTCTCATGTTCCCTCCTTGTACTTATAGTTTTCAGTCCTTTATAATGTTGATCTAGGGTGTGAGTTTACCTTTAAGATTCATGCCACGGAGATTTCCTCTGATTTTCCACCAGTTACAGGGCAGTGATTAGACGCCGGATAAGGCTGATCAGGGGATTCCCGCAGATCCTCCCGTTGTGCCAGTCTTGGCACCAGCAGTAATACATGTTACCAGTACTGATGCACAATTCAGGGAAGGCTTCATGAGGATGATGTAGACCTTTCAGGGAGCGCCGCCTCCTGCCCTGTCGATGGCTGATTTGATGCGGGTCTTCCAGCAGCAGCATCCTCCCACTTTCTCAGGGGAAGGAGGACCTCAGGCTGTAGATTCATGGCTAGAAGCCATGCTGATGATCTTTGAGCATCTGTAGATTCCTCTAGAGAGGAGGGTGAATTTTTCCACTTATATGATATGGGATTCCTCCAACAGATGGTGGGATGTAATCTCACAGGCGGGTCATCAGTAGGCTATGGCTTGGGAGGAGTTTCAGCGCGTCTTCTATGACTACTTTTATCCAGAGACCTTTAGGGCCGACCGAGCCTGGGATTTTGTGAGACTTAAGTAGGGTACCCTATCGGTTATGGAGTATTCCTCTCATTTCACCGAGATTAAGTGTTTCACACCCTTCCTGGGAGGATATGGGTTATTCCTGGCAAGGAAGTTCGAGGATGGCCTCAGATAGGACATCCGCTCTCAGATGAATATCTTCAGGTTGACTTCCATCGCTTCCATCGTCAACTAGGAACTAATCATGGAATAGAATCTAAGGGAATCCGGAGTTGTGATCCAGGGCGGCTCGACATCCAGAGTTAGTGCTCCGCCAGCTGATAGCCATAAGCACCGCAGGGAGACTACACAGGGATATCCGAGTAGGTGGGATGCATCTTCTGGTAGCCATGTGGTGTGCTACCAGTGTGGGAGAAGCAGGAATACGAGGCCGTAGTTCCAGAGAGACCGGTGGAGTACCGATCATGTGGAAATTTGGGACACCTTCAGCATTTATGTTAGGTCTTCTCACCAGCAGCTGGTGATTGGGGTTCATCTATGACCCCTCGTTCAGAAGCAGCTCCGCCAATTTATCACCAGTTTGGGAACAGGAGTTCTTCCGGTCATTCAAGCCGAGGTGGAGGTTGCGGCCGTGGTGGTCAGTCACCAGCATACTAGTGACAGCAGGGTGGATCAGCTCAGGGTAGTTAGGTAGGGTTACAGTGCCACGGAGCTGGCCAGATTTTTGTAGTGGAGCAGACCCATTAGAAGCAGGATCTCGGCCCCTCTACGGTTTGAGGTATGATCCTAGTTTCCTCGGTTTTATCTTCATCTCTTTTCTATACTGGTGCCACACATAGCTTTATATCTGTCGCTATTTTGGAGAGACTTGGGCTCTGTATCTTTTCTTCTACCGATGTTTTGACACTAGACACTCTATTAAGGACAAGAAAATCTGGTGTACGTCAGTGCAAGGAGTTCCCTCTTGAGGTTGGTGGGTGTCACTTCCTTTGGGATCTCTATGTCCTAGATATGACAGGCTATGATATCATTCTTGGAATGGACTTTCTAGTTTCCTTCCAAGCATTCGTCAATTGTTATCGCCACAGGGTGAGTTTCATATCACCATAGGGTGGATCTTTTTTTCATAAGGGTGAGTGGGATGTCTAGGCGAGCAGAGAGGGTCCAGAGCATCATGGGTTGGGAGAAGTTATAGCCCAGATTTCTAGTATTTATCTGGATGACTAGGGGACTTCATAGTTATACTTTACTCTAGTGGTGGATCATTTCAGAGATGTTTTTCTAGAGGAATTTTCAGGTTTTCCTCTCGAGTGTGAGGTAGACTTTTATTTTGAGCTTGTGCCCGGGGTAGCACCGGTGTCCATTCCGACTTATAGGATAGATACACCTGATTTGTAGGATCTCAAGAAGCAGCTGGGGGAGTTTTAGGCAAGGGGTTTCATCCGACCCAGTACTTCTCCTTGGGGTTCTCCTGTCCTATTTTTGAAGAAGGAAAACATCACCCTCAAGCTTTGTATGTACTACCGGAAGTTGAACCAGTTAATGGTCAAGAACCGATATCCCTTTCCTAGGATTAACGATCTATTTGATCAGCTTCGAGGAGCCCAGGTGTTCTCAAAGATTGACTTGAGGTCTGTTTATTATCAGTTTCATGTTAGACCATCTGATATACCTCTCACAGCCTTTCGGATCAGGTATGGTCTATATGAGTATATGGTTATGTCGTTCGGTCTCACGAACGCTCCTGCAGCTTTCATGGAACTGATGAACCGAGTGTTCCATCCATACTTGGACTCTTTTTTGGTGGTCTTCATGGACGATATCTTGGTGTACTCTCACACTCGACACAACCATGATACCCATCTTGTGATCATTTTGAGTACACTGAGAGAGCATCAGTTATATGCTAAGCTCTCAAAATGCCACTTTTGGATGGATCATATTCACTTCTTGGGTCATGTTATCTTAGATACAGAAGTATCAGTAGACCCATAGAAAGTGAGAGCTGTAGTTTCCTGGGAGTAGTTGAAGAACTTATTTGAGGTGTAGAGTTTTCTAGGGCTGGCTAGATACTACAAATGTTTCATTCAGGAAATTTCACGCTTAGCATCACCGCTGACGGGTCTGGCCAAGAAGGGTGTGAAGTTCTTATGGTAAGATTCTTGCGAGTTAGCCTTTCAGGAGATGAAAGAGATGTTGAATTCAGCACCGATACTAGTCTTTCCAGATCTAGGAAGGAGCTATACTGTGGATTGTGATGCTTCGGGTATCGGGCTGGGAGTTGTGCTTATACAGGGAGATGGAGTCGTTGCGTATGGGTCTCGGCAGTTGAGGCCACATAGGAGGAATTACCCAACGCATGATCTGGAGTTAGCTATTGTTTTCCATGTTTTACGTTGTAGGAGACATTATCTTTTGGGTTAGAATTTTGTGTTTTTCACCAACCAAAATAGTCTCAAGTACATCTTCACTCAGTGTGATCTGAATTTGAGGCAGCGAAGGTGGGTTGAGTACCTTTAGTCATTTGAATTTGAGCTTGCCTATACGTCGGGGAAGGGAAACGTAGTGGATGATGTGTTGAGCAGGAGGACTCAGATACAGGTGGTTCAGGAGGCCAGTAGTGAGTGGAAGCTTATGGATCTGTTCCCTGAGATGCATTTGGAGGTGCATGATAGACAGGGGTATAATTTTCTATCTTCTGTAGCTGTTACCTCTACCCTTATTGATCGAGTATGAATGAGGAAGATATCAGATTCTGAAGGCCTAGTCCTATGGGAAAGAATGACAGAAGAAGGCCCGGTTCCTGGATGGACCGTAGGTGAGGATTAGATCTTGTGTTTCTAGGGATGCGTATGGGTGCCAGTAGATATATGCGAGGATATGATGCGGTATTTTCATTCCTCAGTTTGGGTAGTTCATCCTGGTGTCACCAAGATGTATTGTGATCTACACCATCAGTATTGGTGTCCAGGTATAAAGAGGGACGTTTCAGGTTTCTTCATGAGGTGTTCCACCTGTCAGCAGGTGAAGGTGGAGCATCAGTGACCAGTAGGGATTCTGCAACAGTTAAACATTCCTGAGTAGAAGTGGAACTACATCGCGATGGATTTCATGACAGGGTTACTAAGGTCTCCTTGAGGGAACGATGCAGTATGGGCTGTCATCGATAGACTTACGAAGTTCGCTCACTTCTTGCCGATCAAGGAGACTTTTAGTGTTGATGAGCTGGGACGGTTGTACATCCCTGAGATTATACATCTGCATGGAGTTACACACTCCATTGTTTCAGACACGGATGCTTGTTTTACTTCTCGGGTCTGGTAGGGGATTTAGAAGGCTTTGGGTACACATATACTTTTGAGTACGGCATACTATCCCCTGACAGATGGCCAGTCTGAGCATATGATTCAGGTGCTTGAGGACATGCTCCGAGCATGCATTCTAGATTTTGTAGGTTCTTGGGAGAATCATATACCTCTTTTAGAGTTTTCCTACAACAATAGTTTTCAAGAAACTATTCAGATGGCACCTTATAAGGCTTTG
Organism: Viscum album; assembly: GCA_963277665.1. NCBI lineage: Eukaryota > Viridiplantae > Streptophyta > Magnoliopsida > Santalales > Viscaceae > Viscum > Viscum album. The sequence continues at coordinate 847,182,664 of OY728160.1, read as the reverse complement.
TATGGTAGGCCATGCCGATCACCCTTATGTTGGCTGGAGGCAGAAGAGGCAGCTTTGCTGGGACATCGTCTTGTTCAGGAGACCACAGAGTAGATAGAGTTGATTCGAAAAAGGATGGCTACTACACAGTCTCGTTAGAAGTATTATGATGATCAGCAGAGATGAACTCTGGAGTTCGAGGTCGGAGATCGGGTTTTTCTATGTGTCACACCAAGGTTGGGACACAAGAGGATTTGGAGACAAGGTAAGATTTCACCGAGGTACGTCGGGCCATTTGAGGTGTTGGAGAGAGTTGGGATAGTTTCCTACTGGTTGTAGTTACCTCAGAGGTATCGAACTATGCATGATGTCTTCCATGTTTCTTAGCTTCGATGTTACTTTTCACACCCATCTCATGTCTTTCAACCCGAAGACGTTGAGCTCGAAGTGGATGCATCGTTTAAGGAGCATCCTATCCGGATTGTGGATCACAGTAAAAAGGTTCTCCATGGCCGGTATGTTCCCTTGGTATGAGTGATATGGCAGCACGGGTGGGTACAGGATGAGACGTGGGAGAGGGAGGACAATGTACGAGCACAGTGGCTAGAACTGTTCGGGGTTTCTTCTTCTACACTGCACTAGGGAAATTCGGGGACAAATTTCTTTAAGGGGGGAAGTTTGTAAGAACTCAGACCTTCTTTTCAGGCATGTTTTTCCTTTTTCTGGAATTTTTGAGAAAATAGGAGTTTCTGGAAATTTTTGAAGTACACATTGTGTACTTTATGAGTACATGTCGTGTACTTTGTTGCCATAGGAGGCCGTGTGTTGGCCGTGTCATGGCCACACACACGATTGTGTGGGGTGATGTGGAGGCCGCCTAAAGCGGAGTATGGAAAAGGCAAGTACATGTCGTGTACTTAAAAAGTACATGTCGTGTATTTTCATTTTTTCATTAAACGCATAGGGGTCGCGTCTAATCGCCCGAAAGAACTTATTTTAGGTTCTGTTCATCCGAGAGCGTCGAGCAGCCATGGATCTTCGATGATCCCTTGAGCCTCCGCCCGTCCTCCAATTTGAACAACGTGGATTGGGTTGGAATCGCATCGGTGAGTTTTCTCTTCTGTTGGTACCTCGTTTCATGATTCCTCTTCTTTTCCAAGTTATCGTGGGTTGAACATTTTAGACATTTTATTAGATCTACAGCGTTCTAAGGTGATTCAAGCCCCGTGGTTCAAGTATATTTATCTCCCAACGCCTAGGTAGGTGGTTTTTTCATTTCTGTAGAATGTATTTGAGTTTTATGTGCAAATTTTCCCAATACCCATGAACAGGGTATTGCGCATTTAACGTTTTTACCCTATTGTTTGTCTACTTTTCTTGTATGCCTGAGTAGAGGTTATCATTTGTGAATAGGGTAAATTTATGTGCTTTGTATTTATTTCCCATGCATGTTTTTAATGTTTTGACCTTTGGGTATAGTTTTCCTGCTAGGATGTAGTTTACTTTCCCATGCCTAGTATTATAGGATGGTGTGACTGTTGTTTTGTTATGTTGTGGTACTATAGAATGCTAGCCATGTAGTTCATGAGGTTTACCTTGGTCATTACACGCTGCTACACTTTCTTGAGTTACATAGGTTCGTGAGAACCTGGTGTATAGACCATGGGGAGAATTGATGTTGAGGGCTTCTCTAGAGTGTCTTTATAATTATACGATGCGAGACCACAGGAGGAATTGACGTTGAGTGCTTCCCCAGAGTGTTGGTAGTTCCTCGATGCAGGCCATAGGGGGAATTTATGTTGAGTGCTTCCCCAGAGTTCCTTTAGTACGATACAAGACTATAGGGGGAATTGACGGTGAGTGCTTCCTCAGAGAGTCTATACTTCAGCTAAACCAGAGGGGTGAGATTGTGTGTGCTTCCCAAAGGGTTGATTGTACTTGTGGGGTTGAACCAAAGGGGTTAGACCATGAGTACTACCCAGAGGGTCACCTGTTGTGTTAGCTACTTGCTTAGCTGCTTCTTGATATTGAAATTGTGGATTGTATTTTCTATTGAGTGCTTTCTGTTTACTTCTTTATGTACTTTTACCCTGCCATATATTCACTGACTGTTAGGCACAGATCTTGAGGTGGTTGCCTACTGGGATTTAGTCTCACACCCTATTTGGGCCGTGATTTTGGGCCCAAACAGATTATATTGTTGCAGGTATATATAAGGGCAAGCACCCTTCTACTTCAGGTAGTTGATTGCATAGGAGCTAGAGAGCATGGGACCAAGATGAGGCTAGTGATGCTGAGGAGTTTCTTATCTGTTTTACTTTTGTACTTTGGTTTAGTACTATATTTAGAATTGTGACTTGTTTGCATGCTTTCCTAGACATATATGTATCACACATCATTTATATATATATATTCTCCAGTTCTTTCTTTATCTGTCTTCCATTGTTACTGTTGTTTGGTATTATTACTGCTTCCACTATTGTATATCTGTTTACTTCTGCAGTGTACTCTGCCAATGAGGGCATAGTTTCTCCACTATCACACCCAAGGCCCTCGCTTCTAGTCAACAGCCTCTGGAATTCGTGGAAATGTGCTTGATGCCATGTGACTAATCAGGTATGGGCACCTCTGGGTGGCTTCTGGAACCAGGATGTTACAATATGCTCCCGTAATATAACAATATTCCTTTCTGAACATATAATTCAAAATGAATTCTATGTTCAATTGGTATGATCTATGAAAGAATACATGCTTTTCCAAATGACTATATACTATTTCACAAGGACCTTGAATCACTTAAAAATGCCTAAAGTGTGTTGTGTAATGATACATGAAAGATGAATCTAGTCCTAAAAAAGTTGTACAGTACTTTCCAATCATTCCAAGGTTTAGGCTCCTATATGGAAGTAAGGAGATTATAAGGAAATTGACATGGCATACAAATACAAGAAAAAAATATGGGAAACTTCATCACCCAACAGACTCTCCTCATTGAAAGAAAATTGATCATGAGTTTTTTGAATTTGGAAACAAGCTGAGAAACCTTTGTATTGAGCTATCTACATATGGAGTGAATCCTTTTGGTTTTCAGTAAAGCACTCACAATTTATGGCTAGTTATGTCAGTTAATTATAAATTTCCACCATGGTTATGCATGAAACAAAAATATATTATGTTATCTCTTCTTATATCAAGACCAAAAGAACCGGGTAAATATATTGATGTTTATTTAGATCTATTAATCAAATATTTAAAAAAATTATAGGATTCAGGTGTTACATTGTATGATTCTTACATAAATGAAGACTTCACATTGAGATACATATTGTATATAATGATAAATGACTTTCTTCCTTATATAAATTTTTCAGGATATATCATTAAAGGAACTCAAGGGTGTCCCATTTGTGAACAAGTTACATAGTCAATTAGGTTGAAACCTTCATCCAATATTGTGTTTCTAGGACATCATAAATTCCTACCCCGGTGACATAAATACCGATATTGGACAACATCATTTGATAGGAGTTTAGAAGAATGTAAAGCAACATCTCTACTAATAGGTGATCAACTGTTTGAGAATGTAAAATATATGGACACTACTTTTGGTCAACCTTTTTTTCAAAAACCTTACAAAAACTGATTGGAAAAAGAGATCATTTTTTTTGAATTACCATACTAAAAATTTTTGTACATCATGCATTTTAATCATGTTATGCATGTGTAAAAAGGGTATGTGATAGTGTCATTGTAATTTTACTGAATTCACCCGACAAAACAAAGGTTAGAATTAAGGCTAGGTTGGACATGATTAACATGGGTATATAGGAAGAGTTTGTGCCATTGAAGAGTAAAAATGGAATTTTTCCTCCATTTTCTTACAATATTTTTGAAAATAGATATATTAGTTTTGCAACATCTTGAATGGTGTAAAGGTTCCAGAGGGGTATTCATCAAATATCAAGAATATCATGTAAATGGATGATTTAAAGTTAAAGGGTCTGAAATTGAATGATTTTCAGGTTTTGATTCAAGATATAATGTATGTAGATTTATGATACATTTTTTCCATGAATTTTCATCATGAATTAACCAAAATCTGTTTATTTTTTAAAGCTATATGCAACAAAGTTATAGACCTGGTAAAATTTATAACTATAGAAAAGGAAATTTCAGTCATATTATATGAATTAGAGATGTTCTTTCCATCATATTTCATTAATATGATGGTTCACTTGATGGTTCACTTGGTTAGAGAGATTCAGCTAAGTTGTATTTTACATTATAGATGGATGTAACCCATTGAATGTTATGTGAATATTTTGAAAGGGTATGTAAAAAATTGAATTCAACCAAAAAAAACTATTGAGGAGTAATATGTTGTTGGGAAATCTATTGAATTATATGCTGAATACCTTTATTATGTGGAAAGAATTGGTCTACCAAACTCTCATCACATTGGGTGGCTTGTGGGTACAGGAATTTTTAGAATAGATGTTGTCCCAATTACTATTATAGAGAGGGACTAGGATCACCTTTAAATTTTATATAATAGTTCATAGGTTGGAACATATATTGAAACCCACAAAGTAATTATTAGGCATTTGAATACATAAAAGGCCAAAATATAGATATCAAATAAACATATTCAACTGTTTATAGGATGGTTTTGAGACTTTATTTTATGGATTCAACTGAAAATACTAATTCAATTTGAGAATGAATTTGATGTCTATCCAGAGTAATGTGTGTGCATATATTATCTTATAATGGTTATGTAATTACTAGTTATAAATTATATAAAAATGAACCTGATGAATGTATTTTCATGAAAAATAGTGGAGTTACATTTGTAGCTGAATCAATGCATGTATCTGTTACTAAGGATAGAAATACAATTTATGTGAATATGTTATACTATGCTATCATCAAAAAAATATGGGGGTTGATTGATACATCATTCTAAGTGTATATTTTTCAATCCAAGTGGGTTGATAACATGAGTGTAGTTAAAATAGATGAATTTGGATTCATGAAAGTGGATTTCAGTATGGAAGGGTACAAAGATGAACTGTTTACAATGGAATCACATGAAGTACACGTATTTTATATTCTAGATCTTACAAATCAAAATCAGTCAATTATTCTGTTATCGACCAAAACAACTAAAGGATCATATGTCAATTCAACTGAGGATATACCTTTACTTGGAATGTCCTAATCATTTCATAGTGGTCCCAATGTAGATGGGATCTTATATATTAAAGGATACCACAATGAGGGGATTTGGATACTCTATATAGGGGTCAAATCCATTCAGCCTTTAAAAAAAATTCAATAATCATGTTATATTTTTTTTGTGATATACATTGTCTTACCTCATGCTATTAGCTTATCACTTATATATTTACATAATATAAATTAAATGTTAAACCATTTCTACAAATAATGACTTCTACACATGTAAATTCCCCCAATCCTGAGGAACAATAGGTTTATCAACAAGTTAATGCTCCCAATATAGAGGAATAATAAGATTCTACACATTTCGATGCTGCCAATCCAAAGGAAAAACATATTGATGATGTTGAAGCCAAGGAAATTGTAGCGACCCGACCCCAGAATCCTGTATCCAATTCCTAGTACCATTACATTGGCATAAGATATAATGAATCACATCCCAATGGACTAAATAGTGTAGTAGTATTGGTAAACTAGATACATACATGATTCCCATATTACATTTGAATACAAAAAATTAAACATAATTTTTTTTGAGAATAAATTTATTCCATATAGTGTATCCTTGCATATCAATCATATTAAATTTCATGACATCTTGGAAAAATAAAACAAAATAAGGGTGGGCTTAAATGATCAGTAATGGTTAATTATAGTGGAAAAAATAATGAATCAGTAAGAATAATCAACATAGAAAAGTTAAATAACTAATTACGTATTCCATTTAAATAATTGGATAAGGAAAAATCAATATATAAAGGTAAATAATTGAACACACATGTAATTTTATTAATAAAATGAGAATGAAATTCTTCCATATATTTTTTTCATAGTGAAAATATCATAGATAATGATAATAAAATTATGAATGAAGGAAATTCTTAATTATTGGACATCATGTCTTAGGAACATGATACCTCTACTATCAAGAACTTTCACAAGACGGTTCAAACTATAAGTAAAAAGTCATTTAATGCTAGCTTAACTAGTTTGTCATATGAGACCTACTGATGCATTGAGGGGATATATAATTTTGGGAATCACCCATCACTATAGGTTCAAAGCATTACTCATATATCAAATAATCATTTTAATTCAGGAATCAATATGAATTAACATCAAATATATGTATTGAGTAAAGGATGTGTATTTATAAATAATTCCTCAGTTAATCAAATAAATTTCAAAGTGAACATCGTATATAGAAATTTTATATGGTTTAGAAAATAATAATATCTATGATAAATAATTTGGATATTTAAGGGAAATTTAATGTCAAATGATCATAGGAAATGATCATTTCAATGGAAAGTTATTGACTATAAAAATTAATCATGGGAGTGAATCTCAAAAATTTCTTTAGACATAATGATCATAAACCATCCATATAAAGAATTAGGATGGTATCATTAAAACATATACCAAGTGGAGTATATGTAAAATAAGGGTTGTTTTTGTTGATGAATAGAAATACCATAAAAGGATATTTAAAAACATTTTTGAGGAAAATATCTTTTTCATTTTAAAAAAAATATTAAAATAATTTTCTTTGAAAATAACTTTTAAAAAATAGTTTATTTAAAAATAACCATGTAAACTTGAAAATAAATCTTCAAAGAAATTATATTCATGTCGGTAAGTAATTTTGTACATGTCATAAAGAATATTCCTTTTGTACGGTAAAAAGGATAGAAAATTGCCTTTTTTCTAAAATCTACAAGAAGATTACTTTGAAAAAAAATTGTAAAAAAATGGGTTAAATTTTATTTTAATAAATAATTTTTAAATTTTTAAGGAAATAATATTTGAAAACATTCTTATAAAACATGGTTTTGTAGGAAAAACAATTTTTGACCGAAGAGAGAAATAAAGTCAAATTTTATTAAAACATTTTATTAATAATTTTAAGTAACAAAGATTGGAAAATGTTACCATCATATGAAAAATATTGTGAATTAACATAGGATAAGAAAATAAATTGTTTTCTTAAACAATGATCAAATAATTTCCTTCATTGGAAATTCAAGTGTAAACAATCCTAAATAAAATGAGATTATGAAGTAAACCGTTGAAAAAGTTGTAATGTTGAAGTGAGTATCAACCAATGAATTGAATATGTGTATCAATTGTAAATTTACATAAAAAAGTTAAAATAAAACATAATATATTAAAAAAAACATTATTCACATAATCTTATAATATTAATTACAACGAGGAAGTAATATAACCCAATGAAAAGAAATCGAGTTATGAAATTCTTTACCACATGGTAACTTTCAATTCAAGACCCCTTAGATGGAATAATTCAAATTGAAACTTAATATACTAGGACGAATTAATTATTCATGATATTACATGTCAAATGGGAATTACATAGACTATATAAAATAAATTAAGTGCATAACATTACAAAATTACTCAATGAGATGAAATTGAGATGAAATCCCTTACCGTACATTTACTTTTGGTTCAACACTCTTCAACCTCATTTATAATGGTTTTAAACATATTATTAACTTATTATAGAACCATATTAATATTTATGATATCATATATGATCCTACTATATCATTTTACTGTCCATTTGATAATAATCATTCATTATTTTCATTGTTTCAGGTGTTAATTTCCTTGTTTTCTCGTTCATTCTTTCTCTTGAACATTTTGGTTCATACACTTATTATTTAGTTCTATCATATAAATAATAATAATCTTGATATAACTATCATATATAATTGGTATATATGTATTTAGAGTATTCTATAATATTTAGTGATAGGAAATAGAATACATTGTTCAAGGAGATCGTAGGTCATATGTAAGCATGAACGTTGTTTCCATTTTCTTGTCATATTGAAAGAAAAATAAATGATATATATGTATATTATCATTATAGTTTCATTTATATGTTATATATATCACATATTTTTGTTAAACTCATTCTTAATACATTCCATGTAAATCATTAAAAAATCACATCGCTTCGAGAGGTGGTGGTCTTTCGTACACACGAGCGACATTATAGTATTCTCACAAAATAGAAGGCATAAAGGTCAGTGTGATATAATAATTATATAAGAATAATAATATTATAAATATCATATATATCATATATAAATATTATATCCATCAGTATTCCCAACCTTGATAGGTGGTAATGTAAAAACGAACGACATCGGTTTGCAAGGTGGTAGTCTGACATACACACGAACGATGATTTCATAACCCATTTGATGGAAATGTATATGGTTGTAGGTTGTACGCTTATTATAAAAACATCCCATTATATGGAATATTTTTTTTATTATATAATCATGTTATAATAAAAATTTAAAGAGGTATATAAAGAATTAAAATAAAGACGCTTGTTGGAGAATGTTACCTCTTCTTCGGGTATCTTCCTTTGGTTTACACTAAACCCTTCCTAAAATGGATTTCTATACAAAATAAGGATTATAGGGTTATTAGAGAGAATTTGGGTAGTTATTTGGGTAGGTTTTGGTAAGACCATAATGTTTTTAAGGTGTGAAGTGGAGAGGAGAGGGGTGGCCTTTTATAAGTGATGTGAGTGGCACACTTGTAATTTTTTGAAAGAATGAATTCCACCCATGTTTTTCTCATGTCACTAAGCCCCAATAATGGTACATTATCTATAATAGAAGGTTTAAGGTCACAATATTTCCATAAAATGGATTTTCAACAAGTTTTGGGTTGTTTTTACAACTTATATTCTAATTTTAACCACTAAGTAAACTCATTTTCTCTTTAATCGCTATAATTAATTTTTACTATTTTCATTAATAATTTTGCTAAAAAATTAATTTCACCTCATTATAAATTATAAATTATTCTGATTATAAATATTGAATCCATTTTTTCAAATTCATTTCATATAATTTTAAAAATTAAATTTAAAATTAATCCCACAAATGGAATGAGAAAGCGAGTTTTTAAAGATAAAATGTTCAAAAATTTACAAAGTATTTATATATAAACTCAACATTAAAATGATTCAAATGTTCTAATATGGATTAATTAATATAAAATTTATGTAATTTTACTTTAAAACAAATTCAAAATATAATTTAACATTATAAATTATTTATATTAAAAGCGAGTTTTCAATTAAAATTCAGTATTTTTCATTATTCATCAAAAAATGAAACTTCTCAAAAAATCCCAAGAATTCACCCTAATATAATTTTGGTATTATTATTTATAAAATTACTTTACTTTTTCTAATAAAATTTCTAAAATTGTTTTAAAAAAAATTAAGTTATGTGTGTCCAGCATGATTAAACCGTCTTTTAGAAAAAATGCTATTTTTCAAAAAAAAACATTTCTTTTTCTTTTAAATGATTATTATTTTATTATAATCAATATATAGCTAATAAACATGTGTAAACTATATATTTTTATAAGTTATTTAATTTTATTCTCACCCACTATTCTAATGGCTAGGCGATAATTGCCATATTAAATAATAATATAAATAATATATTGTTGTTCGATAAAAATAGACCTTGTGTATAACAAAAGCTGTCAAAGAAACTTGATGTTTCATGTAATGAAAACTAAACTCACTATTGTGTTAATTTAAATCTATATAATAGATTTTATTTTTTTAAAATAGTAATTATGATATAAATTTTTGGGATGTTATATTCCCTTCTACAGTTGGTGTTGTGGGCCATACACACTATCAAATATAATATTATTCTTTCAGAATTTTGAGGTGTTACACTCTCCCAAACCTTAAACAAATTTAATCCTTTAAATTTAAACTTGATCTTGATAATCAAGTGTTTGACATTTTGAAATACCATTATTGAAAAACCCACATTGTAAAATAGTTAATAAAATACCCCCTTAATAAGAGAGAAAGGAAAGTATAAAGGTCATATGGAATAACACATATATAGATTTATAAGTAGGAGAAAATTAGTGGAAACTGAAGATATGGACATGGAGGAAAAGCATAAATATTTATAGAGATTTATTCAGGTCATTTATCATAATAAATTTAATGATCAATTGAAAGTTAAGGTCCTCAAACCCATAAACCTGTGATGATTTAAAAGACCATATTATTCATCGGATATGAATTTAATAGGGTAACATTTCCATTTAAGCATCATTTTTTCTAATGATATGGAATTATTTTTTTGTCCAATAATATAAGGAGATATACTTACTTTATAGGTTTCTATTTTATAAGCATAATTTCACGATTTGGTTGTACTTCTATGAATTTCCAATTTATTCCTTTTACTCTAAGAAATGAATAAGAAAAAATGAATTTTTCATTCCTAGATCACTAAAATTTACTTTTAATATATCGTAAGATCCATAAAACGTGATAAGTCTTTATATCTGTCCCTAAATATTTTCCAAAACTAATATGGTTAATACATTAATCTCTAAACCACAAAAGTAATACTATTATTTCATCATTAATATTTATTAATAAAATATTTTAATTAAAAACAATAACATGTTAACCCAGACTTTATATAGTCCAGTGATAGGTATGAATCCCTTATCGTCTTTTTCTCATGGGTTCAAGCCCATGGCCTTTCCGGATGCAATGTGTTTTCACTCTATATATGGATTTTTCTTTTTATAAAACATATTAATATAATTTATATAATATTCCCAAAACAAATATAATGGAAATCATTGAAATAAAATTAATCATTAAATAACCTTTTTACTAAGGATTTCAATACAACTTATATTTTTTTACAAAGTATAATAATATTATTTTACTATTATTAAAAATTCATTAATTATCATATTGACCCTAAAGGATATTAATACCTTTAAAATTAGGTCTATAAAATGTAAATGAATTATTTCTCAACTAATTTTTTTCCACTAAAACATATACTTTCCATAAATTTATCTAAAAAATTCCTTAATCTTGGTATACTCTAATCACATAAAACCGAAAAAGTTGGTGTTTAAGAAATTTAACTTATAATAAATCTTAAACTCACTAACCCTTGATGTTATCCATATCTCTTAAGTTAATGAATACAAATATGTTTCTTAAATTTAATATTGTCCTGGGATGTTTCATAATTCATATTATAAAATACTTCTACACAAATACATCCTCTATTTTATTTCAACATAGGTTCTTTCTTGGTTTGGGAGTTAACCTTTATAAGAGGTCATTGACTTTGGTAATGCCTAGGTTCCCCACATTTAAGGTAATGAACTATAAATGGATCACAAGGATAATATTTATTTCGTTCCGTCGTACAATTCATTTTTTATCATCATTTATTTTTTTTATGTCCTTATTTTCAACACATAAAGCATTTTCCTAATCCTTCAAGACACTTTTATATTTTTCTCTTTCTACATATATGACATAATGGAAATCAAGACTTATTTCCTCCATGGTATCCACCATTCGAGTTCTTATAAACTTTTGTCCATCTCTTCTTTGGTGAGTCCAAGATTTGGATAATATATATGTTATTAATCATATTTCAGGAAAACTGATTAGACATAAATAATAAATATTTCAATCTTATCCACATCCCATTCGTTTTCTCATTGTCACTACCTTATCCTTCATGTTCAATGTTATCATGATTTCTTCAGGTTCTAACCATTGACTAAAACTAAAAGAATAATGTGAGTAATAATAATCCTAGTGGGGAAAATGTATATTTGTTTATAGGATTTATAAATCATGACAGATTAATTTAAATTTATGATACCTTAGGTTTAACTCAGTTCATTCATTTTCATCATATATTAAAATCCTTCTTCATGGTTTGTAAATAAAATGTAAATTATCATAAGCATATCTCCTGAGAGTGTCAAAAAAGGTGTGTAGTAAGGCATGTTGTTGTGTACAAGGTTATACTCTAGTAAAGCCTGATGTGCCCTTTTTGGAGTTATTACCCCAAGGTACATCTATTCCAGAACCACATCCACTTGTATTATCCATAGGGGGTGTATTTCTAGAAAAAACCACAAAATATCTACCTTAAAAAAAATTAGGATGTTATTCTATACTTATTCATAAATTCTATTAAAATGGGGGTTTTATTCATGTTAACCATATTCAATATTTTTAATCTTCTAACTACTACAATATAGAAATAACCAGGGTTTTATCCTAATGATATTTCATTTAAAGAGTTTCTTTATCATGATTTTTATTATTATTAACTAGAAAATATATTTATAAGGGTTTTTCTATGACCGTAAATGAATCTATCCTAATTTAATAAACTAAGAAAACTTGAAAATAGAAAACAGAAGTAAATAAGAAAAAGTGAATGAAAACTAGAGAGAATTCAGAAAATACCTGATGGCCTTCTCCCAAGTGACTCAATTGGTTTATCCATTCTTCATTTATTTGAAAGAATTAATTCCATAATTCACTTGAAAAATGGTCTAAAATCTCTAAACTATGTATCTAATTAAGTTTGAGAATTAATGGTCATAATCTAAGATCTCAGTTTCAACCTTATTTCATTAAGAGTCGGTAAAAGTATTCAACAATTTCCAAACACTTTGATAGATTCAAAGTTTTGTGCTCACAATTCTCAATTGAGAATTGATAAGCTTAAACAATAAGAATAGAACAAAAAAATCCTAACCAGACTAACCTAACAGTCCGTATTTGATGAAAAATACATGCCAATAGGTAATGTATTAGTCAATTAATAGAAGATAAAATGGAAAAAATTATGGAAGAAAAATTATCAAACAACAATATCATATCTAAAAATTGTAAATATAAATAAAATTACAGTTTGATAGAAAATATAAAATCTCAAAACGAAATCACCAGAAGAAATCACATGGATTGGCCACTGGAAAATTATTCAATCATGTTCATGAAATGTGATCAGTTTTTTATCTTTATATCCATGCTCATCAACATATTTTCTTCAATCTCATTAAAAGATATCTTGGGTCTTCTCTTCATCACTCCACTCCAGTGTCATGAAAATATTTTCCACTTCCTGTTGTTTGCTTATGTATTCCTCTACCTCAAACTCTGGAATATCCATCATTTTTATATCCCTCTCATTTTCACCCAAAATTACCACCTTAATTTGTTGACAGTCAAAATAGGATGCAGATTCTATATCCTTTAGTCACTGCACTATCATTTTAGCAATACTCTAAAACAACTTATATCACTAGAACAAACCATTAAAATTCTCTAACTAGAAACCTTGTTAGCATGACATCACTGGACATTATTAGGGCATCAATTTTCTATATTTCAACCATAGTACTTGGAAACACATTCCTCATATCTCTTCAACCAAATATTCAATAAAAAACAAATCAAAAAATGAAATATCATTCTCCCCCTAAAACAGATTAGCACACAGCCTCTCCCATATCTCTAAACTCAAAATACTTAGTTTTCAAGCTTTACAATAGGTTCACTCTCATATATATAATTTCCAGGGGATTGTGATGGAAGGAAATCATTAGATCATCTTCACTAGCATTGATGTATTTATGAGCTCATTAGGGCCTCAACTCTTTTTTCATAGTTATGAAAATCCCAATCATCTTCCTCAACCTCATTCTAGAATTGCGACATAAAATCCTTGAAAAAATTTTATCAAGAACATAATGTACATTGATCTACACCTTCTCAATGAAAGAATTTGGGAATTTCAAGGCCCCATAATCTTCAAAAATCTGACCCTACAAACAGATAAGATCTAGAAAAACAATTATCTTCAATAATTCGAACTATTCCCACCTCAAAAATCCACAACACTATTAAACAACATTTATTCTCATCCACAATTTCATTTATAATTGCTTCATTGCGACACTGGAATCCATAAATCAAGTAAAGTTTCAACTTTAATACACATTGGTTTCATCTTCAACCTCAAGATTGAGATTGTAGTCCTCAATGATGGCAGCAGCATCGTGTGTTTTTCCTCATGAGCTAGGTGGATATTTCAGCCTCGAATCAACGACACAAATAGTGTAAAGCATCCCATAACATATTTGGTTTGATTGGATTCCATGGTAGCTTGGAAACCTGACATGGACTCTCAGATTCTCCAAAGGTGGATATAATCATATTTTGGTTTTGGTAATGTTCGATTTAAACTCTTATTTATACATCAGATCAAACAAGAAGATGTGTCAGTTATCCCTCTGACCTTGGATGAATTATGATCAAAACACATCGGTTAGATTCATGATTCATGTTCTACAACCTCAAAAAACTTCATCATAGAATTAGTGGTTCTAGATCCAACAACGTCAGTAGTTCAAGTCAATAGTGGCGATGAGTTGGATCCAACGATGGAGGGATCTGGGATCCGTCCTTCTCTAAAAAATTCCAACCTCGATAGTGGAAGGTTTGGATTGGATCCTCCAACAAAGGAAATGTCCCGATTTAACTTTATCGATGTTGGATAGTAGTGATGTCGGACAGGTGCTTAGATTTAGCCTCTAGTTTACTTCATTGACGAGGGTGGACCTGAATTGTCTTTGAAATGGATTAAAACCAAATGGGGAAACTCTCTTCTATCGAGTTCAGTAGGTTTCTTATTAAGAGTTATTTGAAAGATAAATTTTTCTCACATAGTATTTCTGTTACTCGGATCTTTATTTAATTGGCACCAAAAATTACATTATGCTTGGGTATTCTATTATCTCTTCTTTTAGAAATTATCTTCCACTGCTGACTAAACTTACATAGAAATAAATTCTTTCATGTGCATTTTCTCTTACATAGTATGCTAATAAAAATGTGCAATTATAAAATGTGTGTCCCTTCTCTAAATAATCTTACATGCGTGTATTTTTTATTTTGAAAATTATATCCTATACCACAAATAAATAAAATATCATAAATTGAAATAAATAAATACAATATAATTTCTTAATAAAATTATACTAAGAGTGAAATTTTTAACAATTTAAAAACAAAAATAAGTAATTAAAAATTAAATTAAAATGAAAATTTCTTTTTTAATTAAATATTCACAAAAAAAATATTTAAGTAAAATAAAAAGTAAAATAATTATTTTTTTTAAAGAATAAATTATGTAAATTTGAATATAATAAAATAATTGAATGATAAATTATCAAAATAAAGAAATTATAGAATTTATCAAAAGATTTAAATTATAATTACATGTATCGATTATTAAATTACATGAATAAAATAAATTAAACTTTAAAATCTAATAATTAATTTATTCATTCAAATAAAAAAATAGGTAAATTAAACATATAATTAAATTTTAAGTTTTAAATGAAACTATAACATTAAATAATAACTCAAATTGAAAAAAAATATATAATTAAAATGTAAATAATCGTTAATTAAACATAAAATCATTAAATTTAGAGTTTTATTATTTAAACAATAAACTATCACTGAAATAAATTAACTAATTAAAACATTATTTTAACAATAATGACATAAATAAATTAAATATATTATGTGGAAAAAAGGTATCAAAATATGGTAACATCAATTCCCACACACTAAGGTTTTCCTTGTACTCAAGAAAATAATTAATCAAATTCAAAGGATTGAAATAAATCTTATGTTTGAAATACTATTTTTCCACACAAAAATTGGTTTTCCAAAATATTTTCCCCTTGGATTTCAACAAGTAGTGAAAATATTTTACCCTTAAGAAATAAATTTTTTTAGTGAAAAATCAATTCCAATTTTACAAAAAATAATTGACCCTAAAAATTTGAATCTAGATTAAACTCATTTCAATTTTCATTAAACTGAATGTCCAAACTTTTATTTACCTCTAAGATAACCGACTCACATTAATTATCAATAAAATAATTTAGACACTCGGTTTATATGAGAAAAATTAATAAATTTAAAATAGAATAAATAACTCATGTGATAGATTAAATAATAAATAAAATGTTCTACCTAGATTAGGATTTTTATTTTTTAATTCAGATTAATGCATATCATTCAAGTTTAAATTCAAATTAAAAAATTAAAAGAGTAAGATAATTGTATAACATTCTCACAATTTTTTACCAAAACCAATTGCTTTTCAATATGGAAATAAAAAAATGAATTACCTAACTAAATCCAAAGGTTAATATAAAATCAACCACTTTAATTTGGTCACACATCACTCAAAATTAAAAAAATGTAAAACTACTAAAAATGTTTCATTAAATATTGAAAAAAAATTAAAAACAATTATGGGTTTTCGATGGTCTCACATTGTGGTATGGTTAGCACATTGAAATACCCTGACCCCCAAACTAAATCTAAACATTATCCTCAATGTTGAATCCTAGGTGGAGTCACATTTAAATTCAATTTTTAAAGTTTAAGATAGATTTAGAAATTAAATAGATTAAAATCATGTATCAAGGTTTACAATAAATCCCAATGAATGTTTTCCACACAACAAAAATAAAAAACAAAATTGCAGAGCATGAACAGAAGTTCACCACTGGTTACCAATTCGAAAATTTCAACTCAAATATGGGTTTTGTTTATTATTTCATTTCCAATAAATGTGTAGAATTTTTTTTCATAAAATTTAAAATATTTTCAGCACTAATACACAACTTAAAATGATCAATTTAATAACAATAACCTGCAAGTTTTAGAAAAATATTACACATAAAAAAATCATTCCAAATTTCAATCTTCCTAAACAATTAAAGGCCAAATTAGTAGTTTCAAACAGATTTTAAAATCATTAAAAAGTTATTATAATTTTAAACTAAAAAACTCCCTGAATTAGAATCTTTATTCTCCTTTTCATATATTCAAATACACCCTTTCATTATTTTACAAATCTCCTCTCTTAACTTGAAATCTCTTAAAAATAAAAATAGATTAACATTAGATCCTATAAAAATTTCAACTTAAGTAAAACAAAACCAATGTTTAAGAAGTGAGGGTGTTAATCCAATATTATTCATCTTTTAGTTTCTCTCAATTATTGAATCTATAAAGTATCTATTTAAATTGATGGTGAATGGCCCCAGGTGGACTCCTCATGGTGAATCAACAAACTCAAAATATGGTGTATATCCTTGTAAGGGTATGTACATAGTGGTTTTACACTTTATTTTCTACAAGAAAAACTAATAGTTTTTAAAAGTTTATTGAAATTGGAAAGCAACAACTAAAAGTAAATGAAAAAGAAGTAAATGGAAAAAAAATATTAGGTTAAACTGCCCAAGAGGTTCTGCATTTATGTTTTCACGAAAAGAAATATTTTTTTATCCCCAATTCACTAGTGTATGGGTATTATATGGTAATAACCATCACATACTTTCTTTCTCACATTTTATCATCTTAACTTCTTTATCGATTCCCCCATTGAAAAAAAAAATTGGTGCATCCATACTCCTGATATTGTGGTAAAAATTCATATTCAGGGATAGAAGAAAAAATGAGGCCAGTTATTCAACTTATATATGATGGTTTTCCTCTTGTCCCTCCAAATTTTTTTGGGAAATCCATATAAGATGGAATAATTTCTTCTTTACCCTTAATTAAAAAGCTTCCTCTTCGATTTCCAGCTTCAAATGTTCTTCCATAGAGGTTGCCTCTATTTTAAAATTCATATCCTCCTAAATTTATTTATTAATTAAAACTTGTTTAATAAACACTTCTAAAATATCCTCATTCAGTGAAGAGGGTAAATTTCCTAAAATGCAACAAATAGAGGATTCAGTTAAAATCTTGTATTCAAAAAATATAAAGAAGAATGGTAAAAAATATTGAAATACAACTAAAATGAAATGGTTGGAAACCCTTGTTCATCTTTTATGACTATAGGAAAATCAATCATATTAGGAAGTTAATGTTCTCTAATTTTGACCACAACCTCTTTGATTTCTTTCACAAAAGTTGGAAAGGTCATCTCTCCTACGTAGAACTCAGGGAAAAAATTTGAAAACTCGTGATTTTATTTAACCAAATATTCTAATACTTGTGAATTGATGTCTACTTTAAGTTATTCAATCGTTATTTTAAATTCATTTTCATTCAATGTCTTGAAAATATCTCATGTTTTTGTAATCAAAATATCCAACAGCATTATCTAAGGGTGGGTCAGATTCTATTTGTTCTTTATTTTGTTTAACATTCATGTCATTTCTAGTCTTTTTTAATATTATTTCTTCAAAACTACTTGGAAGCCTCCCCATTAATGATTCCAATTGAAATAAGAGTTTTTAGTAATGTTAACCCTCTTCAATATTTTTAATCTCATAACTACTGCAATATAGAAGCAACTGGGGTTGTCTCTCAATGAGATTGTATCTAAGGAGTTTCTTTATCATGAATTTTTTTATTATTTACTAGTTAATATATTTTTAGAGGGATTATCTATGATATGAAATGAATCTATCCTTATTTACTAAACTAAAAAAAATGAAGATAGAAAATAGAATAAAACAAGAAGAAGTGAATGAAAACTGGAGAGACTTCAGAAAATAATCGATGGCCTTCCTAAGTGACTCAACTTGTTAATCCATTCTTCATTACTTTTAAATAATTCATTCCATAAGTATCTTGACACATAATAAAAAATCACTAAATTTTGTGTCTCATTAAGTTTAATAAGTAAAGTTTATCAAATAATATCTCAATTCTAACCTTATTTTTTTAAGAGATAGACAAATTATTAAATGATTTCCAAACACTTTGACAGATTCAAATCGATGTGCTCACAATTCTCAATGGATAATTGAGAAGCTTAAACAACAATAATCAAACAAAAAACTCCTAAACTAACTGAATTAATAGTCTACATCTGATGAAAAATAAATTCCAATCATCAATGTATTGGTCAAAGAATGGAAGAGAAATAGAACAAGATTATGGAAGAAAATTTATCAAGCAGCAATTTCATATCTAACTATTGTAAATCTAGAGAAAATTATAGTTTGATAGAAAATATAAAATATCAGAATGAAATCGCCAAAATAAATCACAAGGGTCAGCCACTGGAAGATTAGAAATTAATGTCTACGAAATGTGATCGTTTTTTGATCTTCATCTCCATGCTCAAAAACTTATTTTCTTCAAGATCTCCTTAGCTCTGCTCTTCGTCGCTCTGCTCTGGATTTGTGAAAATAAATTTGGCTTCCAGCTGTCCTCTTTTTTCTACCTCTACCTTGATCTTTGGAGTATCTATACTTTTTATATATCCCTAATTTTTCACCCAAAATTACTAACTTAATTTGGAGACACTCAAAAGAGGAAGAAAAATCTATGTCATTTAGTCAATGCATTATCATTTTAACAAAAATATAAAACAACTTTTTTCACTAGAATAAACCATTAAAATTATTCATATATAACCCTTGTTAGCATGACATCACTAAACATCATTAGTGTATTGATTTTAAGTATTGAAACCATCGTAATTAGAAACACGGTCCCTGCATCTCTTCAAACGAAGTTGCAATAGGAAACAAATCAACAAATGATATCTCATTCTCCCCCAAAAATGAATCAGCACATGGATTATCCATCATCATTAAACTCAAAATAATGAGTTTTTAAATATCATAATTAATTCTATTTCACAACTCCAATTTCCAGGGTTGTGTGATGGAAGTAAATCAATCAGCCATCTTCACTACCATTGATGGATGTGTGATCTCATTAAAGCCTCAACCACTTTGTTCATAGAATTTAAAATCACTATCATATTCCTCAATATCATTTTAGAATGGTGACATCATCTCCTTGAAAGTATGTTATCAAGCACCTGATGTTAATTGATCCACACCTTATCGACTATGGGATTTTGGATCTTCAAGGCCCCATCATTTTCAAAAATTCGACTCTACAAATAGATAAAAACTAGAAAAACAGTTCTCTTAAACAATTTGAACTTTGTATGCCTAAAAAATTCTCAACACCACAGAACAAAATTCAATATCGGCCATGGATTTTTTAATAATTTCTTCATCGAGACACTGGAATCTATAAATCAAGTAATGTTTCAACTTTATTACACACTATCATAATCTTCAACATTGGGATTGAGATCTCAATCATCAATTATGGTAGCGACATCATGTGCTCTTCCTCATGAGCTTGGTGGTGGATTCATATTCAAATCAATGACATGGGCAGCATCAATAATCCTTTCATAGTTCTTGTTTGAGTAGCTTCCATGGTAGCTTAGCAACTAAAACACAACTCTAGACTTCTACAAAGGTGGTGATAGTTATATTTGTGGTTCAGTCTTGTTTGCTTCAAACTCATATTTCTTCATCAGATTGAACCAAAAGATGTGTTGTTTTTTCCTATAACCTCAGATAATGTATGATCAAAACACATCATTTAGATCCATTATTCAAATCCTCTAACCTCATAAAACTTTATCATGGATTTAGCGGTTTTGAATCCAATTACATCAGAAGTTCAGGTCAATATTAGTGGAGAGTGAAATCCAACAGCATTGGGATCTTGGTTTTATCCTTCTCTGAACAGATCCAACCTCAATAGTGGTGGGTTCGGCTTATCTCCTCCAACGATGGGGGCATCCTGATTCAACTTTATCGAAATTGGATAGTAGTGATGCTAGAAAATTTCTCGGATTTCGCCTTCAGTTTCCTTAATCGATGACAAAGACCCTTGCTTTTTCTTTTAATATTCTTAGCACCGAATGGGATGGCCCACTTCTATCGAGCATGGGAGGTGGTGTATTAAGAGTCTTGTGTAAGAAAAATTAATCTTAAATAGTATTTTTTTTATGCGGATCTTTATCTTACTGGCACTCAAAATTATATTATGCTTGGGTATTCTATTTTTTGGTTCTTTAGAAATTATCTTCCTCCGCTTATTCAACTTACATAGAGAGAAATTCTTTCATGATCATTTTCTCTTACGCAGTACACTAGAAAAAATGTGAAATTCTAAAATGTGTGGCCCTTCTCTGAATTATCTTAGGCACATTCACTTCTAATTCTGAAAATTATATCCTGCATCGCAAATAAATAAAAGATCTAAAATTGAAATAAATAAAGACAAGATAATTTATTAATAAAATTATACTGAGAGTTAAATTTGTTACAATTTAAAAACAAAAATAAGTAATTAAAATTAAATTAAAATAAAAAATCTTTTTCTAATTAAATATTAAAGAAAATAAATATATAATTAAAATATAAACTAAAATAATTATTTTGTTAAAAGAAAAAATGAAATAAATTTGAATAGAATAAAATATTTGAAAAATAAATTATAAAATTTATCAAAAGAGATAAATTATAATTACATGTCTCAATTATTAAATTATTTGAATAAAATAAATTAAATATTAAACTTCAATTAATTAATTAGTTAATTAAAATAAAAAATATAGGAATTAAAAAGATAATTAAATTTAAAGTTTTAAAAGAAATTGCAACATTAAATAATAACTCAAAGTGAAAAAAAAAATATTTTAGATAAAATATAAATAACCTTTAATTAAACATATAATAATTAAATTAAGAGTTTTATTATTTAAAAAAATAAATATCATTGAAATAAATTAACTAATTCAAATGTTATTTTAACAAAAAATATATAATTAAATTAAATAAGTTATATGGTAAAAATGTATCAATATGCAGCCATGTCATCTATCATAGGGTTATGTTCTATAATATATATATTCCTAAATCTAGTTCCCAAGGTTTGTACTGAACTTGATTAGATACAAACTATAGTGACCCAACCTTAGTAGTCCAGATCCAGTTTCTACTACCATTACATTGGAATAAGATACAAGGAATCACATCCCAATGGACTGAATGGTTTAGTAGTCTTGGTAAACTAGATACATACTTGATTACCATATTACATTTGAATACAAAAATTACAACATTTTTTTTAGAATAACTTTATTCCATCTAGAATATTCTTATATATCAGTTATAATAAACTTCATGGAATCCTGGAGAAAGGAAAAAAAATAATGGTGTCCTCAGATGATTATTAAGAGTTAAGTATAGGGGGAGAAATCATGAATCAATAAGTATAATCAACATGGAAATTTAAATCACTAATCACGCATTCCATTTAAATATATGAATAAGGAAAAATCAATCTGGAAAAGTAAATAACTGAACACACATGTCATTTAATCAATAAACTGAGAATAAAATGCATATATTGATTTTTTTCATAGTGAAAATCGCATGGATAATAATAATTGAATTCTAAATGAAGGAAACTCTTAATTATTGGTCATCTTATCTAAGACACATGTTACCTCTACCGCCAAGACCATTAATAAGACAATTTAAACTATAGGTAAAAACTCATTAAATGGTATCTTAACTAATTTTTCTCATGATAACTATAGATTCATCAAGGGGATATATAATTTTGGGTCCCACCCATCATTACAGGTCCAAATCATTCCTATATATCAAATAATTAATTTCATTCATGAATCAATAAGCCTTAACATCAAATATTTGTATTGAGTAAGGATAAAAATTTATCAATAATTCCCCAGTTAATCAAATAACTTCCAAAGTGAACACTGTATGTAAAAATGGTATAAGGTTAAGAAAATAATCATATACATGATAAATATTTTTGATATTTAGGGTAAATTTAATGTCTAATGGTCATAGAAAAGTGAACATTTCTAGGGAAGGAAAATGAATCATGGGAGTGAATGTCAATACTTTTTGTAATCAGAATGATCATAAACTATCCATATAAATAATTAGTATGGTATTAATACAAAATATCCCAAGTGGATTTATATGTAAAATAATTTTTGTTGTTGTTGATTAATATAAATACCATAAAATGATCTTTAAAAACATTCATGAGGAAAATATCCTTTTTATTTAAAAAAAATTGAAAATCCTTTTATTTGAAAATCACTTTTAAAAAAATAATTTAAAAAGAAAAAAATAAAATTGAAAACGAATATTGAAATAAATTATGGTCATGTCAGCATTTAATTATGTACATATCATAAATAACTTTCCTTTTTCATGGTAAAAAGGATAGAAAAGTTCCTTGTTCAGAAAGTGACAAAAAGATTCATTTGAAAACATTTTATAAAGGACAAAATGGGTAAAAAAATATTTTAATAAATCATTTTGAAAAGGTAAAAGAAAAAAAAATTGGAAAAATTTTTAGACAAAATAGTTTGGTAAGAAAATAATTTCCAACTAAAGAGTAGAATGAAGTCGGGTTTTATTAAAATATTTTCTTAATAATTTTAAGTACCAAATAGTGAAAAAATGGTATTATCACTTGAAAATATCATGAATGAACAGAGGAGAAGAAAACTAAAGGATTTATTAAAAAATTAATAAATAGTTTCCTTTAATGTAAATTCAAGTTTAAACAATCTCAAATAAAATGAGATTCTGAAGTAAACCCTTGCAATGGTCATAACATTAAATTAAGAATCAACCAATGAATTGAATATGTGTATCAACTATAAATAATCCTAAAAATAGTGTAAATATAACATAATATAGTCAAAAATCATTATACACATAATCTTATAATATTAATGACAATTAGTAAGCAATATAACCCAATAAAAACAAATTGAGTTATGAAATTCTTTACCCGTTGGTAACTTTCAATTCAAAACCCCTTAGATGAAATAATTAAAATTGAAACTTAAAATACCATGAATAATTAATTATTAATAATATTACATGTCAAAGGGGAAGTATATACACCATATAAAAGAAATTAAATTCATTACATTACAAAATAACTCAATTAAATGAAATTGAGAAGAAATCTCTTACCTTACACTTCATTTTGGTAGAACACTATTTAACCTTGTGTATAATGGTTTTTAACATGTTATTAAATTATTAAATAACCATATTAATATTTATTATATCATATATGATCCTATTATATCATTTTACTATCCATTTGATAATAATCTTTCATTATTTTCATTATTTTGGGTGTTAATTTCCTTGTTTTCTCATTCGTTCTTTATCTTGAACATTCTAGTTCTTGCACATATTATTAAGTTCTATTATATAAAAAATAATAATAATGATATAAATATCATATATAATTTTTATATATTAATTTATAGTACTCCATAATATTTAGTGATAGGAAACAGAATACACCGTTTATGGAGACGGTAGGTCGTGCATACGCGTGAACGTTGTTTCCATTTTATTATCGTATTGAAAGAAAGAAAATTAAATGAAATATATGTATATTATCATTAAAGTATTATTTTTATGTCATATATAACACATATTTTTATTAAACTCATCCTTAATACATTTCTTGTAAAGCATGAATGAATCACATTGCTTCACGAGGTGGTAGTCCGCCGTACACACGAGCGATGTTATCGTATTCCCGAAAAATGGAAGGAAAGAATTTTTGTGTGATATAATAATTAAATAAGAATTATAATAATATAAATATTATATATATCATATATAAATATTATTTTCATCATTATTCCCAACCTTAAGAGATGGTAATGGAAAAACAGACAACATCGGTTCGCTAGGCGGTAGTCCATTGTACACACGAATGATGATTTCATAACCCATTTGATGGAAGTGTGTCTGGTTGTAGGTCATACACTTATTATAAAAAAATACCAATACATGGAATATAATTAGTTTATTATATCATCATGTTATAATAAAAAAATTAAGGAGGTGGAGAAATAAGAAAAATAAAGACGCTTGTTGGAGAATGTTACCTCTTCTTCAGGTATCTTCCTTTGGTTTGCACTAAACTCTTCCTATGATATATTTATGAAAAACATAGGTATTATATGATTATTTTAGGTAATATTTTTATTAATTTGGTAAGATATTGTCCTAACCAATGTTGTTTGAAGGTGTGAACTGGAGAAGAGAGGGGTGGTCTTTTATAAGTGGGTGAGTGGTACACTTGTAATGTTTTGAAAGAGTGAAAACCACCCACATTTTTTCATGTCATCAGGCCCCAATAATCGTCCATTATCTATACTATAATTTATAAGGTAAAAATATGTCTATCCAATGGGTTTTTGACAAGTTTTCGGGAATTTTTATACCTTATATTCTAAGTTTAACCACTAAGTAAACTCATTTTCTCCTTAATCATTCTAATTAATTTAAACTATTTTCACAAAGAATTTCTGTAAAAAACTAGGTCGACCTCATTAAAATTTATAAATTATTATGATTCCAAATATGGAATCCATTTTTCCAAATTCAAATCAAATAAGTTGCAAAATTCAATTTAAAATTAATCCTGTAGACGGGACGACAAAGCGGGTTTTTAATGTAAAAATGTTCAAAAGTTTACAAAGTTTTATTTCTAAATAGAATATGACAATGATTCACATGATCTAAATTGGATTAATTTATATACAATTGATCTAATGTTACTTTAAAACCAATTAAAAATATAATTTAACATTATAAATTATTTAGACGAAAAGGCTGTTTTCAATTGAAATTCAGTATTTTTCACTATTCATCAAAAAATAAAATATCTTATAAAAATCTCAAAAAATCACCTGAAGATACTTTTTTTTATTATAATTTAAAAAAAATATTTTTTCAAATATATTTTCTAAAAGTGTTAAAAATTTGCAATGTATCGGATTTTCGGAGAGGTATAGATCCATGTGTTACTATTCAAAACCTCTCTTTTTGATGTTATGATGGGATCTAATAGATAAGGAATGGTATGGGAGAGTCTAGGGATTTTTCAGAGTCCAACGATCCAAAAATTGAAAGTAAAGGGTGATCCACATGGTTAGTTCATGGTTAGTGTTAATTGTGTTCCTTAACTGTGCAAGCACTCAGTGTGCAGGAGGAGGCCACACAGTTTCTCTACAAACATGTAGGCTAGAGAGAATGACTATAAAACTTTTATCAAAAAAATCCTAGAGCCATTTCACATGGTATGTTCCTGGTTAGTCAAACTGTTCATACATCTCATGCGATGGGGTTCCCTAAGTAGTATATGTTTCACAGTTGGCACGGGGTTTGGCTAAGAATGTGGCCAAACCATGTGCCCCAGTTTTTAGAGTGGATTTTACCATTTCTCCCCTATTATTTTTTAACCCCCAAACCTTAATTCTTCCTCCTAAATCAAATAGAACACGTGTGAGATCTCTCCTCCCTCAAGCTTCTAGGTATTTTGGTATCTCCTTTTTTCGTCATGTGTTTCTTTCACTATCATATGCATTGAAAATTTAAGAGTGAGATATAAAATCCTCTTCCTTATATTTAAATTTTATCTTCTCCTTTATTATGCTATTTTAATGTGATATCATTTTTCCTATTTTTAGGGAATTTTATTTTTCCTCTGATATCTCCCATTCTATCTTAATTCAAGGGTCGACACTGGATGAGGAGAGTGAAATGAACCTAAGGTAGGTGGTCTAGCTTCTTTACCTCAAGTTCGGTTGTGTTTATATTGTGTGTTGTTTTTCTGCGCACCAAACCTTTCTAGAAAATATCCTAAATTCTTAGTAAAAATTAATTTAAATGGTTTCTCATACTCAATGTGATACTAGCTAGCGGCGAATCACCTCCTAGGTCATTCACCTTGACATGGGCCACCCCTATGGGTGTGACCTTTATTAATAACCTTTTTTACCACTACTATAATTTGTTAAACCATCCTCAAGGGGTGTGTTGTCATTTAATAAATTATTTAAGTATGAATTGAATCAAGAGAAATGGTAATCCATGACTTAGGCTCCTATTCCCCTTTCCATAGTTAAAATTTGTTAATTGAATGACATGGACAACTTGATTAAAATGTTATAAGTTCTATGCCTTGTTAAATAAATGGAATTGTGATATGTAAGCCTTTATATCATACCCTAGACGAGATCAATACTTGTATCCTTATGGGATGCCTTGGACGGGATCATTGAGCTTTATAATCAGAACTTGTATATGGACTGTTTACAAACTGGTAGAAATACTAATTATGATTGGGGTGGGATCACTGTGTGTTTTCTTGCCACCATGTGGGAGATACCAGTTCCCTATAGGAGACACCTTGTATGTTCTAATGGATAGATTGTTACACCAGGTCATTATTGATACTTGGAACCCTACATGAGATACCTAGGACGGGATCAAAGGGTTTATTTCATGCCATGTTGAGAGTGATACTTGGTATTCCATTTATGGATCGCCTTGGATGAACTCTTACGGTATTGGGAATTTACAGTGCCCCTAGAGTGATACATGGGATTCCTTCTGGATCCCCTTAGATGGGATTAGGTTTCCTCTTCTTAAATCCTAAATATTAAATTTAAATTAAAAAATAATAATGTGTAATTAGAATTCCAGGGATGCGCCTTCCAATCCAAATAACATGCTTGGGTATGTTCCACCTTTAACACTTTATTTATAGCATCCCACTTTACCATATTTCATAAACATGTAGGTTAACTTGGTTCAGAGACATTAGAATTATGCAGAATTAGGTAGTATCAGTTGGGTATCCCATAAGGAACCTGAACTGATGTATTTGTTTATTTATTGCATTGCATTTATTATTATTGGATCACTTCTCATTTTAAATTCATAAAATTGATTGATCTTGACACCATTGTTAGTGGCCTACTGAGTATATCTCACACCCTTCTTGTTCCTCCCTTGGTACCCAAGTAGTCTTCCTGATTTCAGGTATAGATAAAGAGAAGAGGCCAGATTCTAATGTTTTATTTTGAGTTCTAAGATGGAGTACGAGAGCAGAGGATCGAGCATATGCTTGTAATGCTAGTAGTAGTAGCTTTTGTTCTTTTTGTGTGTTTTTTATAGCAAGTGGTATATGAATGTTTCCCCTATATCTCGTGTAATAATTTTTTATAGCTACATTATTATCATCATCATTTTGTATATATTATTATTCATCTTATGCCTTTTTATTTATCTTGTATGACTTGTTATTTATTTTCTATTGTTTCTTATTATTCTTGTTTTCATTGATTATCTATATTAATTTCTATTATGCTACACCCTGAATCATGAGGGAATATTATCCCCACAAACCCACCCTATTCCCTCACTTCTAGTCGGTAGCCTTTGGCGTATGGGAGAGTACTTTAGGTCATGTAGCTGACCTTCATGAGGCACCATTAAGTGGCCTCCAGGGCAGGATGCTACAAATTGGTATCATAGTTCTTTTTCATTTAGTATTACTATCTGGGTATTAGATAGGAGACTATTATATAATATCATTTGGTAATGAGCCTATTCCTAGGAGTATCTAACCCATGTACAGGGGAAACCCAAATTACTTGGGATGGGTTTATGTTGTTAATGGTTATGTCGGTTACAGTTTTATGAATTTCAACATTGGGTGATGCACTTTTTTTGTGACTTTATTAATGTTGATATTATTATTATGATATTTCTTCTACCTTAGCTTAATGATATGAGGGTGTATCAATTCAAGAATCATACTAGGTGCCATAGTACTTGAATGACATGCATCATGACATGCCATATCTATATTTCTATTTTTATTGATTTTATTTTATGTGTTTTTTCATGTACCTTATTTTATATATATATATATATATTAAAGTCTCTTCTAGGGTTAACATAATTGGAGTAATTAAATTTCTTACATCAATATAAATGGTGTTTCCCATGTAGATTGATGATTACACCTTAATTATCCAATTATGCCACATTTGATCCATGAACTACTGGTTCCATGGGCTGAAATATTAGTTGAATTGATTAATGAATTCCAATGGAAATTTAAGGAGAAAGTACTACTATAAGTTCAGAATGGAATTTCATTCAATCAAATCACTATGCATGGCCTGTTATATCTTGATATCGGATGTACAGTCTAGGTCGTAGTTACTTGACATGAAACTTTCAGTTTATAAAGAGTATGGGCCTTTATAAATTTGGAATTGGTGAAAGAATTAACTAGATTGATATATCTATACTCAAAAAAATAACTTATGTAAATTAATGTCTTAAAAATGAAATGGTTACCACTAAATAAGGATTTCAAATGCAAAGTAAAGGTTGTTTTCTTTTGTACCTTTCATTTGACACTTCATATTTCAGAACCTCTACTGTATTTTGTGTGACCTCGACCCTGACCGAACCTTTTAGTGGGAAATAGTTTATGTCTCTTCTAGTCTTTTATGATATCTTCATTATCACCTAGACCTATATTTAGTAGAAGGTAGTGAGGTTTGAATTGTTATAGGAAGGTTGTGTACCTATCTTATTCTACTTGGGTTTTTCCTATCTATTATAAATCTTATCTGAGGCATGCGCTAGGAAATTATAGAACTATGCCACCTCAACTTCCTTGAGTTGTATTCCAGGAAGGTGGTGAAGACCATGGTCTATAGGTGGTGGGACCTGATCCATTAGTAGAACCTCCTGTAGTGTCTCTTGAGGAACCTCTTGTTGATCTTCCACTGGGAAACGATGACCAGTTTCAAGATAGTTTCTTCTACTTCATGCGGTCTATACAGGGACCTCAACGACCTACCCATACTATGGCAGAGCTAACATGGGAGTTCTAGTAGCAATATCCTCCCACATTTTCAAGGGATGTAGTACATCAGGATATTGGGTCTTGAATGGAAGCTGTGATTTTTATCTTTTACCATCTTGAGATTCCTATAGAGTGGAGGGTCAATCTCACTACCTATATGCTCAGTGATTTTGCTAAAATTTAGTGGGATGTCATTTCCTAGTTATAACTTCATTGGGGTTTGGTCTGTGTGGGCTTCCAGATAGAATTCTATGAATAATTTTTCCCCCAGACATTATGATCAGACCACACCAGAGATTTTATGCATCTCTAGTAAGGTTCCATGTCAGTGATAAAGTACTCAGCTCATTTCATCGAGCTCCAACGTTTTTTTTTCAACTCTGACCGATGATGAGTTGACTACTGTGAGGAATTTTTAGGATGGGATTTCATATTCCATCCACATGCAATTGAAAATTTTATAGATAACTAATAACTCAGAGATAGTGAACCAGACCCTCATCATAGAGCAGGACCTGAGAAAAGGTGGCAATGTGATCTAGGGCGGTTCGGCTTCCCAAAAGGGAGATGGTTTATCTAGCAGTAGGAAGTGAAATTTTTTGGGTGCACTTGGGGGGAAGTTCCAGCTAGATGACACACACTGACAGTTATTCAGTGTGTCACTAATGTTCCCAGATAGTCCATATGAAGCCCTAGTGTATGAGTAACTTGGTTGAGTGCCAAGCATGTGGTAGGATGGGTCACCTGTAGCATTTCTACCAAAATTTCCCTCGTATATCTTCTGAGAAATGATATATGCTATTACCTATTTCAATTATAGGGTCATTGAATCCACATCAGGATAGTATTTGTTCTACTACCGACCAAACTAGATGATGAGGTGGTTGTGGTCGAGGTATTCAAACATCATAGGTTCAGTTCCAATAGAGCGAACCTTCCCAGGTTAGTCAGGTTGCATCTTAGGGTCATGGTTAGGGCATATCTATACAGTATATCCTATGCCTAAGAAGAATAATCTGAGGCCTTCAATTATACGAGGTGTTATTATAGTAGCCTATACTTTATTTTCTTCCTAATTTGATATAGGTGAATCACACTCCCTTATATTTATTGTTGTTATGGAAACTTTGGGCCCATCAATAGATTACTTCTGTTGCATTATGACTCTCAACACATAGTTAGGGGTCTGATCAGAGGGTATATGTCAATGCCTGGGGTTTCCCCTTCAAATAGGTGGGTATCGATTCTTATGGAATTTCTTAGTCCTCCAAATAACTGGATTTGACATCATTTTTATTATGGACTGTCTTGTCCGTTATCATGCCTATGTGGATTGTTATCATCATCGGGTTTCTTTTACATCACCTAAGGGAAGTTCTTATATTAATAAAGGTGAATGGTATATCCAAGAAAATTTAGTCAGAACTAATTATAATGGTCTAGGTAGGGTGACATCCCAAATGGCTAGTCTATTCATGATCGATCAGGGAATTTAGCTTGTAGAATTCCCTCCCATGGTGGATCGTTTCAAGGATTCCTTCCCTGAAAATTTTTTCAGTTTTCCTCGAGTGATAGAGGTGGATTTCACTATCAATCTAGTTTCAAGTATGAAACTGGTGTCCATTTCTCCTTATAGGATGACTCCTATAGACCTCCATGAACTCAAGAAGAAATTAGAAGATTTAGAGGCAAATGGTTTTATTCGACACAGTACTTCACCTTGGGTTTCAACTATCCTTTTCTCTAAGAAGGAAGATGGTAATATCATGTTGTTTTTGGATTACTACTGATTGAACTAGTTTATAGTAAATAACCAGTATCCACTGTCTCATATAAATGACCTCTTCGACCAACTCTGAGGAGAAACAATTTTTTCTAAAATCGATTTTAGGTTGGGATACCATCAGGTGTGTGTGAGACCATTAGACATACCATGTACAACACCTAAAGTATGTATGACTTGTAAAAGTATCTATTTATGTGTTTTGATCATATGAACACACCTTCAGTTTACATGTCCTTGATGAATCAGGTTTTCCACCCATCTTGGAATCATTTGTGGTAGTCTTCATGGATGAATTCTTAGTGTATTCCCACACCACACATGACCATGAAACCCATATTGAGAACATTTTGAATACATTGAGAGAGCTCCATCTATATGAAATTCTCATATAATGCTACTTTTGGATCATTAAGGTTCAATTATTAGGTTATATCATTTCAAAGGCAGTAATATCTATTGATCCAGAGAAGGTGATCACTGTGGTTTCCTAGGAGTATCCCAAGAATATATTTAGAATACAAAATTTCTTGGGGATGGTTGGCTATTACAGGTGATTCATTCAGGATTTATCATGCTTAGTAGTGCCTCTTATGATCATGACTAGTAAAGGTGTGAAATTAATTTATCCTGAAGCTTGTGAGATAGATTTACAGGAGTTGAAAGGGAGAATGACTTCAGCATCGATCCTAGTTTTTATAGAGTTAGGAAGAAGCTATAATATTGATTGTGATGCTTCAGGTATTGGTCAAGGAGAAATTATGATGTTGGGTGATTGGTTTTTAGTGTACGGGTCTCACCAACTGAGACCTCATGAGAATAATTACCCTACGCATGACCCCGAGTTAGATGTTTTGGTTAATTCCTTATGTTGTTGGAGGAATTATCTATTGGGCGAGTAGTTTGTTGTTTAAACGGATCAAAAAAGTATAAAATATATCTCCACATGGACTGACTTGAATTTCAGGTAGTGCAGGTGGGTTGAATACCTAAATTTGTTTGTTTTTTATATTTATTACACACCCAGGAATGGAAATGTCATGGATGACACCCATACCTAGAATACTTAGACACGGGCTATCCATGAGGCTAGCAGTGAGTGGTAGTTGATGGACCTGTTTTTTGAGATTCATCTGGATGTTTAGGAACAAGACATGTAGCCTATTTTAGTAGCTCTAGTAGTGACATACTCTCTTCTGAATCAGGTGTGGATGAGTCATATTTCAGATCTTGAGGGCCTCATCCTGAGGGAGAGTGTCTCTGGTGAGAAACCACCATTTGGTTGGGTTGTCGACAAGAATGAGATCTTATAGTTCCATGGACGTATCTAGGTTCCTTCAGACATATGGGAGTAGTTTATGTAGGAATCTCAGGCCTATTTTTGGGAATTTTACCTTGGGATTACCAAGACGTACTGAGACATACGCCATCTATATTGGTGGTCAGGAATGAAGGGGCCAATTGTAGGTTTTATCACTCGATGCTCCACCTATCAGCAAGTAAAGTCTAAGAACCAAATACCTACTAGGATTCTATAACCTTTATCCATTCTTGAGTGGAAATGGAATGACATCACCCTGGATTTCATGAAAGTCTTACTGATATCCCCTAAAAGAAGTGATATGGTATGTGTGGTTGTCTACAAGTTGACCAAGGTTTCGCACTTCCTAATGATCTGAGAGGCCTTCTCAGTTGATGAACTTGCAAGGATTTATATTCAAAATATAGTATTCCCTCATGTTATTCCCCATTACATTGTATCGTACTGAGATTACCACTTTACAACATGGTTCTAGTAGGGGATTCAGAAAGCACTGGGTTTATAGGTTCTCTGGAGTACAACTTATCACCCTCATACTGATGGGCAGTCCAAGCGGATGATAAGGGTGCTGGAGGACATGCTCCAGGCATGTATCCTTGATTTCAGAGGTTCATGGGAGAAAAATATACCTCTTGTGGAGTTTTCATACAACAAAATATTATAGTAAAAGATTCATATGGATCTTTATGAGTCACTTTATGGTCACTCTGTTCACCCCTGTGCTGGTTAGAGGCAGGTGAGGCAGCACTATTGGGTCCTCATCTCATTCTAGACAATTCAGAACAAGTACAACTGGTCCAAAAATGTATGGCTACAACTCAGTCCAAGAATAAGTCATATACCAATTATTGTTGTCAACCTCTAGAGTTCAAGGTGGGAATTTGGGTCTTTCTACATGTTTCGCCCAGATTTGATCATATAAATATTTAGATATAGGGAAAGTTATCGCCCCGTTATATCAAGCTTTTTAGATGGTGGAGAGAGTTGGGCTGGTAGCCTATCAGTTGAAATTACTATAGAGGTACCATCCCATGTGTGATTTCTTCCATGTATCACATCTTTATTGGTATCATGATTAATCATCTCATTTGTTTGACCCTGAGGATATTGAGCTGGATGCAGATGCATCCTTTGAGGATCATAATGTGTATCGTTTATCGGAGCACAAAGGCTCTCTTAGGAAGGTTAGTTCCACTAATCCAGGTACTATGGAAGCATGGTCATGTTTAGGATGAGACCTGGTAGTGGTAGAATGATGTACATGTGCAATGGTTGAAACTTTTATTAGAAAAAGTTTTACCACCCTTAGAAGGGTAACTCAGAGATGAGTTATTTTAAGGAGGGGAGGTTGTAATGACCTGGATTTTCATAGAGGTATGAATCCTTTTTTATTGTTAAAAACCTCTATTTTTAATGTTATGATGGGATATAATGTCTAATGAGTGTTCTAGGATAGTCTAGGGATAGTTCGGATCCTAGAGCTCCAGAAATTGAAAGGGTAGGGTGAGCCACACAATTAGTGCTAACAGTGCGACTTAACCATGAAGACACTCAGTGTGCATGAGGAGGTCACAAAGTTTCTCTGAAACTATGCAGGCTAGGGCATAGAACCTTTGTAATAACTAGGCCCTACTAATAGCATAAACACCCCACCTTAATATGGTTGTCGAGTCATAGCCCACCAGGCACCACCAGTTGCCCCACAGACAAATGATCCCCTACCTAGGGCCCACCCACATTCCCAAATAGATCATCAGACTAATGATCATCCCCATAAGATAAAACTTGTTCTTTTCAATGTACTTTGTCCTCACTCACACACATCCTAAGAAACTTCTTAGGTGGTCACCCATCCTAGACACTACTCAAGTCCAGGAATGCTTAACTATGGAGTTCTAATTAGTTAGTCTCCTGAAAATAAAGGTGAACCTTATTGACATAATTCATATCATTTAGAATTTTAACCCTATAACATTATAGGGTGTTACATCCCCCCCTCTATTTAGAGCACAACTCCCTCATTTTGGACCATACATTTCAACTGAGGTAGTGCCACTTCACTTCTGATTGGGTTATTTCTTTGATACCAATGTAACAATTGGGCCCCACTGATAGCATAGACACCCCACCTTAACATGGTCATAGAGTCCTGGTCCACCAGGCACCACCAGTTTCCCCAAAGACACATGGTCCCCTACTTGGGGCCCACCCACATGCCCGAACTAATCATCAGACTAATGAATTTCCATATAGGCCAACACTTTTTCTTTTCAGTGTGCTTTATCCTCACTCACACACACCCTGAGAAATTTCCTAGTATGCCACCCATCCTAACCACTACTCCAGGCCAAGCACACTTAACTGTGGAGTTCTAATCAGGTTGTCTCCCTAAAATAAAGGTTCACCTTGTTTCCATGAATCATATCATTTATCCTTTTAACCCTTTAACATTTTGGGGTGTTACAAATGTGTGAATTGTCTCTAAAAAATACTAGATCTATTTCTCATGGGCTACACATAGTTAGTTAAACTGTGTGGATAGCCCGTGTGAGGGGGTTCCTTGGGCATTAGATGCCACACTGTTAGTGCATGGTTTCTCCAACCATGTGGCCAAACCATGCACCCTAGTTTTTAAAGGGGATTTTACTATTTTTCCCCTCTTATGTTTTTAACCCCCCAAACTTATTTCTTCCTCCTCTAGAAGACATTCCATGTGTGAGAGCTCTCCTCCCTTAAGTTTCTATGGATTTTTGTATCTCCTTCACCCATCCTTTATTTCCTTCATTGTTTTATGCATTAGAAATATAAGAGTAAGCTCTCTAATACTATTCCATCTATTTCTAGTTTATATTCTCTTATGTTGTGATATTTTGGTGCAAGATCATTTTCCCTATTTTTAGGGAGTTTGATGATTCCATTGATATCTTACATTCTAGATTGATTCAAGGGTCGACATTGTATAAGGATAGAACTATGAACCTAAGGTAGGTGGTCTAGCTTCTTTACCTCAAGTTTGGTTTCATTTATATTGTGATCCATTGTTCCGTGCATCGGAACTTTTCAGTGATGCTCCTAAATGCTTAGTAAAAATTAATTTAAATGGTTTCTCATGCTCAATATGATCCTAGCGAGAGAAAAATCACCTCATAGGTCATTATCCTTGACATGGGACACCCATATGGGTGTTCCCTTCCTTGATAACCTTTTTTCCACTACCATAATTTGTTAAACCATCCTTGAGGGGTGTGTTTTCATATAATAGATGATTAAAGTATGAATTGAATCAAGAGAAATGGTAGGACATGACTTAGGCTCCTACACCCCTTTCCAAAGTTTAAATTACTTAATTGAATGACATGGACAACTTTTTTAAAATTTAATAAGAGTTATGACTTGTTAAGTGAATTGAATTATGATATCTAAGCCTTTATCTCATACCCTATTTGAGAGTGATACTTGGATCATTATGGGATTCCCTGGATGGGCTCATCAAGTTTTATAATTAGAACTTGTATATGGGATGATTACATGCTGGTAGAGATACCATTTAATCCTAGGAAGGGCTCATCATGTGTTTTATTACCTCCATGAGGATGATAATGGTTCCCTAGTGGAGAAACCTTGGATAGGATCATGGCTAGATGGTTACACTAGGTCATGAGTGATACATGGTCCCCTGCATGAGATACATGGGACGAGCTTAGAGGGTTTATTTCATAATGTTGAGAGTGATACTTGGGATTCCATTTATGGGTCTCCTTGGATGGACTCTTCTGATATTGGGAATTTATAATGCCCCTGGATTGATACTTGGGATTCATTCCAGATCGCCTTGGATGGGATTAGGGTTCCTCTTCTTAAATCCTAAAGATGACATTTAAATTAAAGGATAATAATGTGTAATTGGAATTCCAAGGATGTGTCCACCAAGAAAAATCACATTCTTAGGGATGGTCCACCTTTAAATCATTATTTATAGTTTCCAACTTTTCCATATTTCATATACATATAGGTTACCTTGGTTCAGATACATCTATCTTAGGCCAAAGTAGGTAGTATTGGTCGGGTATCCCATGAGAAACCCAGAATAATGTATTTAATTATTGATTACCTTAAATTTATTATTATTGGTACACTACTCATTTTATATGTTCAAAATAGATTGATCTAGAAACTTTTGGTGGCGGCCTATTGAGTATATCTCACACCCTACTTGGGACACCCTTGTTAGCCAAGAAGACTTCATGATTATAGTTATAGATAAAGGCAAACGGCTAGCTTCCAATGTTCGATTTTGAGTTCTATGATGAAGTATGGGAGTAGAGGACTAATCCTATGCTCATAATGCTAGTTGTAGAAGATTTTGGTATTTTGTGTGTTTTTGAATAGCATGTGGTATATTCATATTTTTCATGTATCCAATTAATCATTTTTTATAGCTACATGATCATCAACATCATTTTTTGTCTATTATTATTTAGCTTCCACCAATTTATTAATCTTGGATGACTAATTATTTATTTTCCCTTTATACTTATTATTCTTATTTCAATAACTTATCTATATTAATTATCATTTTTCTACAGCCTAACTCAAGAGGGCATAGTCTCTCCATAGACACACACTAGGCCCTCTCTACTAGTCGGCAACCTTTAGCATATGGGAATGTGCACTTGAGGTCCTATGGATAACCATGATAAGGCGCTATTAATAATATTCTAGGGTGGTATTCTATAGTTATAATTTAATTTTAAATTATGTGTGCTAATCCTGATTAAACTATATTTTAGAAAAAATACTATTTTTCAAAAAACATTTTTTTATTTTAAATGATTTTTTTATAATCAATAGATAACTAATAAATGTGTGTGAACTATATATTTTCATAAGTTAGATAATTCTATTATCATCCATTATTCCAAAGGATAGGTGATAATTTTCATATTAAATAATAGTATTATTAATAATATATTGTTTTTCTATAAAACTCGGCCTTGCATGTAATGAAATATTTCAAAGAAACTTGTTGTTTCATGTAACGCAAGATAAAATAAATGGTGCATGAATTTAAAGATATATAATAGATTTAATTTATTTAAAATAGTGAGTATATCATAAATTATTGGGTTGTTATATTCCATTCTATACTTGGTGTTTCATGTCATACACGTTATTGAATATAATGTTATTCTTTTAGAATTTAAGGGTGTTATAGAAATGGTAGATGGATAGTAACCTATATCCCATAAAAACATGATTATTGTAGCATGATTGTGTTAATAAAAAATTATTAAGGTGGGAGACAAAGGAATCAAATTTTAGGTTGGATGGAATGCATGTGGTGAGCCTATTAACCCCAATAAGGCCATGTTCAGTGGTTACATTGGGATCACCACTTGAATGCATGTGTTGGTTGATGTAGACTCATGGAACAATGTTATTATTATTCTTAAGGAACTATTTTGGGAAGATATTAGGGTAAAAATAAGATATAATTTCTTTATTTTACTAAAAAGTAAAATAATGAAATATTTATTTACTCTTTATTATCCCTTGAAAAGTGCATTTATAATATATGATTTTCAAATTAATTTTGTATTAATGCTCACTTAAAAGGCTTACATAGGCTTTTAGATAATTCATATGATGTATCAACTTGAAGATGTTGAAGGTAAAATAAACCTTCACCAAGCACTGATGTATTCACACCTGATAAACCAACAAACATGGAATGCCTTTATTGGTCATTATTAGTAGACAATTTTTCAAGTACATTGTGATTGGTAATACATTTCTTGAAAATAAATGTATTAATCACTTTGATTAATAATTATTAAGTTATTAAATAGAAAATGAGTGATTAAAATAAGCAACATGAATAAAACCAGCATACCCCTACCATAAAGAACGGATGAGGTATGGTTTACTTGAAAAAAAATGGTATGTATTTTAAATATATAGTAATAATTTTATGTTACATGAAACAAAAACATAATTATGATACTTTATATATATATATATATATATATATATATTGATGGTTCAAAATCCAAATCCACTTCTATCCCACATCATATTCTATGGAAGGAGGCTCGGGTAAATAAAAACAGGATACTAATAAATGAAAACTCACAAAAAGTGTGGGAAGAATGTGTAAGTATGACATAATAAAAAATGATTTAAATAGGTATTATATAATAATTATTACTTATTTTTTATATTTTTTATCTGACTTAGACATAATAATCATCATCAGTTGCAACTGGTGAATAACTACTATCAGTGGCCTTAAAGCAGCTAGAACAGTATGGTCACATCAGAGGTGTGGGTTTTGGGGTGTCACCCCAAACATATTTTGAGAAAATAAATGAACATGGGTATAAATATATGAAAATGGAAGAGATGCATACATGACTATCTAATCTAGAAGAAAAAATTAATTGGTAGTTTGAGTTGTTAGGAAATGTTATGGGAAGGAATCAAAGAGAATAAACAACACAAAAACAACCACTATGTGAAGATCCCCCACCCCGACCCCCACCCCCACTAGATTTGAGGTGAGTCATTCCCCTCAAAGGGATATCTTAGAAGAGGTAATAAATTTTTCCATAATTTTTTCAGTGAAATGTGAATCAGGAAGACATCAATACCTTTCCTATACTGATATTATACATGGTGAAAATGATTATGATTTATATCTATTATTACTCACCCATAGACTTGTTTCAATGGGTACCATGTAAAATATCAAGAAGATATTCTACACAACAAACAACTTCCAATATTTCATGTGAGAGTGGGGATCCATGTAGCTCATGAGTCGAGCAACAAGCTACTTGTTCCACTTGATGATGTAGATATTCATATGGTCAAGATTCATATTGGAACATTCATAGCATGGTCATTCCATCATGTAAAAGTACATGTCAAAAATGAGTTATTCCTTTCTAATTTATTTTTTAGGAAAACCCATTAACAATTAATAAAAAATGCATAAACCGATAAATTTTATTATAAATGGATAAAGGGAAGGGTATGAATTAGAAGGTAAAATAAAATATATATAAATTATCAACCAACCAATCAAAAAGGTCTTTATAAAGTACCTTTACCCTGCTTGTTCACCTTCCATGTTTACTAAAATTAAAGACTCGTGTGGATACAATGTTAAAAAGTGGTGATACAACTATAATTTATTTTTAAGAATAGATGTATTGAGAGTCCATTATAGACTATCTTGATCTTGAAAATTTAAATGAAATCCTCAAGCATGAATAGATAGGAGTCGCAATTATAAATGTATACATGAGGTGTGTTTTCATGATTTTTTTCCCATAGCTGATATACAATGTTAATTATGATTAAATACTATTCATATTTTTTGTAGGCGTATATTTCAATACTATTTTAAGGGGAAACCCTATGAACATAAATTTGGACTCATTAGTCTTTACATCAATTCTATACAAATATTCTCATTAGAACCAAATTAATATAAAGAAATAGTGTAAAAAATATCCATAATGTTTGAAATAAAACTTACAGAGGACAGACTCTTCTTAATACCCATGTTATAGGGATAAAAATATATAATTTAATTATATCAAATATATTTTCATTCCTTTTATTACTTATTCCTTTTTATTTTTTAGGAATTATTCATTACTTATTATAATCAATTTAGATACTCAAAATATTAATTTTTCGGATTCAATGCATGGATACCCAACCAACCAAACACATGTGATAACGTTTATCAATTTTTAAGACACTACATGTAACATTTTACAAATAAACTTCAATGTATACATTTTATATTATGATTTAATAAAAATTATATTATGATAGAGTGGTGTTTAAATATCATCAAAATCATGGCATGAGGATAGTAAATGAGCACAAAAATCCCATCGACTTCTACAACTAGATAATTATTAGGGTATATATAATAATATTTCACTATCAAAACATATATCAAAACAAATTACTTATTTTATCATTTTTTGTAGTTTCTGAAATAAACTAATGGAAATGATTGTGGTTATTATGTTTGAAAATTTATGAAATATATTGTATTCCATTAATAAACTAGAATCACTAAAGATGTTTTTATGATGATAATTACAATTTCATTTAAAATATTTATTATTCCTTTATTTATTTATATTTTTTCAATACTTATAGGACTATGAAAAGAAATAATATTCAAAAGAGTAAATATATTTTTTTTAAAAATGAATGGTAAGAATATATTGTGTCAGAATATATATATACATCAGGAGGAGGTGACTTACTACTACTTATTTAGTTAATTTTCTCATTATTTTATCTACTTTTTTTAGTTAATTTCCTTATAATTTTTATTTGATAATTATTTTTTTAATTTTCACAGAGATAATGAAGAAATAGATTCATCTATAATTCTTTTTCTATAACCATTTTGTGCTCTATTAAGAGCACAAAATGATTCGAAAAAAAATTATAGATTAAGTCTTCAACGAGGATAATGCACATATATACTATGATCATACACTCAAAAAGAATGATTCACTAATGATGTTTCAATTTTCTTTTTTTTTATGTAATTAATTAAAATTTTGGGGTAGTAAAATAGAAATATTGTTAGATAACCCAAAATGTTAAATGCATTGCAGAATAAAAAAGACATGGTCTGATGTTTAGAAATCAACCGCTCCTCAATTTGATACAAGGTATGCCCAGTGTGGCTCGAAGTTTATGTTTTTAGTTTAAAATTTACATTTTAGTTAAAAACACATGTTACATACTTAAAATTTATAAAACACATTAATATTGTTGTAATAATTTAGGAAAATGATTCATAAGTCATTTGTGATGTGTATGAGCTAGCTTCACCTCAATCCAATACATGGTGTGACCGATATGACAGAGCTAGTAACATGTTTAAATCTACTCATGATTGTGAGAGATTGGACTTAGAAGCTGCAAATGAGATAATAACAATAGGGAAATGTTTCAAGAATAGATACAGATATCATGAAAAGGTGAATTCCTACTACTTATTTAGTTAATATTTTCATCATTTTATATAATATTTTTAAGTTAATATATTTACCTTTTTTATCTAATACTTATTTAGTTTTTTTCACAAATATTTTAGGAAGTCATGATTTTCTTTCAACTATCTTCAAAACACAAAAAAAGATAGAACATGTTTCCTTCAAAGGGAAGATGAAACCACATGTTTCCTAAAATGTGAAGTGAATAATAAGAATGTGTCTACAAAATCTATGATCACACTAATTTTATTCAATTAATTTTTTAAATATACTGTGTATTTAAAATAGAATCACTTATATTTTAAGATCCAAACATTTTTGGAGATGTCTCATGCTCATTTTTAGGTACTCTTCTACCCTTGTTTTGGTTATACCATGGTTGGGTTTTTATTTTGGGTTATTTTTGGTGAAATTAGAGAAATTTGAAAGCCTAAGGTAATTTTCACAATTGGAACATGGTTAGGGAAAACTGTTCGGTTTGACCAAGAAATTGTGCACCTCTTTTTGGAGGCATGGTAGGTGGTGTATGGTTGGTGCATGGTTTTTCCAAACTATGCATCCACCCACCCCAAATCATGCACCCAAAAACAATGGGGGATTGCATGGTTGGTGCACAGTTCGTAAAATCGTTTGCCACTTAGGATAAATTGTGTTCACCCCTAAGTAGAGGTGCATGGTTAAGGCACATAGTTTGAAAAACTGTGAGCCCCTGCTCAAGAAACTGTGGATGTGGGTTTTTAATTTCCCTAATTTTTTAATAAAATTCCCAAACCCCTTGGTTTTTAACCCTAATAACCACTATTCGACCTAACATGATTTGAAACATTTTTTGAGGTCCTAGAGAGGATTAAAAGGATCCAGAAACCCTTTTCTTAGTGAATCCAAGATCCAGTTGAAGAATTGTCTCCTCGTTGGTAAGTGTTTTATTCCCCGTTTGGTTTCCTCTCTCTCTCCCTTCTATCTTCCCCGATGAATATGGATGATTTTTCCTCTGTTAGTGATCGTTTAGATCTACATTTTTATGGATCTTAATTCTTTTAATCTTAATCATAGGTTTTGATCCTAGATCTTATGTGCCATTGTGAATTCAATCTTTTCACATCAATTGGGGATTTTGGTTTGGTGAATGTTCATCAATTACCTTAAGGTAGGTGGTATAATTTTAAATTCCCATAGTCTTATTATAATTGTGTGTATGTAATTGTGAAATTTAAATTTACATGTTGGGAAATTTTATCCTAGATTTAATTAATTGATTGTTTTTTCCCATGTGATAATGAAATTGGTGAATAATGGGATTATGAAATTGATTGACTAATGGGTTATGGAATTGATGGAGACCCATGGGGTGTACCAATATGATTTAAATAATGATTCATAAATTATTTACATTTGATAAATGAATTTATTAAATGGGTTGAATAAATAATTTTGGAAATGGTTGATATATGGGTTGAGAATGTGGAACCATGAGATGTGATATTTGTGACTGAGTTGTGGGATAGAGATAGCTACTCCAAATA
The DNA here is from genome assembly GCA_963277665.1 of Viscum album. Classification (NCBI taxonomy): domain Eukaryota; kingdom Viridiplantae; phylum Streptophyta; class Magnoliopsida; order Santalales; family Viscaceae; genus Viscum; species Viscum album. Next base: position 847,139,286 of record OY728160.1, on the reverse strand, counting down.
TCCATGGGGTTCTATATTGATGATCTAGGACCCAAATATATATATATATATATGCATATGTATTGCATGAAATCACTAAGTTGTGGGATAGGTACTGCTACTTCCAATACCCATGGGGTTCCATACTACTACTCTAATCCCCCATTATGTGAATGTAAAATTGGAATTAAATTATTAATGGAAACCCATTATGGAATGAAATTTGATATTCCTTTGGTGGATGGTTCAGACTCCGACATAGGCTAAACCACGTGTCGTTTGTTTAGGTGTCATTGTAAACCTGAAAATTTATGTGGTTAATTAAAGAATAATTTAAGGTAAAAATTGTTTACTTGTTCACTTGTACTTTATTCTTTATAAAACTTCATGTAGTGTTATAGACTAGATAACGTTTTAGATGCTATTTTTTATGGCCTACTGATTTGTACTCACACCCTACTTAGGCTACCTAATCATTACCTGACTAGACTTCATGTTTGTAGGATAGGATAAAGGTATGAGTCTATGTTATATAGATGATTTGGCATATGGGATAAAGTATGGATGAGGGAATCAGACATGTTTTCAAGATCTATTTGGGATATGTTAGTGTTTTTATTTTATTTTTTTCATTTTACACTTTAAATGGATATGACATGACATATTTACTACTTTGGTTTTGGATATTGTTTTCCTATTTTAGGATTTTCATGTTATGTTGATCTTTATTGGTTATGGTCTCATTCTAGTTATTTATTATTATGATTTGGCTATTGTATATTTATTTCTAATGTTGTGATTATTTGATAAAGATGGTATAGTTTCCCCATATTATATATTAGACCCTCACTTCTATTCGGAAGCCTTCAACTTATGGGGAGGCATGTTTGAGGTCATGTAACCAACCGAATCGGGGCACTGTTATGTGGTACCTAGGTCGGGACATTACAAAGTGGTATTAGAGAAATTTTATTTTATTTTTCTTTTCTTTTATTTTTTGTGTTACTAATTGGGTATGGTAGACATGAGACTAGGATAATTCAGGTTATGTTCATGAGCTCATGCATGGGAGTATCTAACCCATGTACGGGGGAAAACACAAGTACCTAGGGTGGGATTGATGTTCTTGATGTTGTTGTTATATTTGAATGTTATTTCACTTTGAGTGATGCATATGTTGTGTGATGTTATAATTTTTTTAGGTTTTTATTTGTGCCCCATTATAGTTTGAAAGTTGAGTATACATGCATAATTCTAGACACTTGAGATTTTAAGTTACATGCATCATTTTAGGCATGCATGGAAAATTAGGTTTTTGGTGAGTTGTAGAATAAAATGATTTTCTTTGTTTGAGTAATTTAAGATTAAAAGGTTATTAATATGAAATTGAAAATTTTAAATGAGGCTAAATGTGGTAAGTTGAAATGGATAAATTGTTATCTAATGGGAAACCATGAAATATGAAAACTTTTACTCTATATTATCCATGACCCCAGTGAGGGATGGTTGAGGGTCATGATAGTGCCTTGGTTTTGATACTGTGGAAGGGTATGGGGGTGACTTGTTATGGATTTATGTGGATCTCTATCATTAAAATGTGTTAATGATGTGTTATGTGTCCTAAGACAAGTGTTTGGAAATGTAGAGATATGCCTCTATGATGATGATTATTAATAGGATGATGGGAGGACATGAATGAAAATGTACCTCTAGTAGTGGAGCTAGAGGCTTAAATGGTTCTAGGTGAAGAAGCTGGAGAGTAGTTCCTTGAGGAAGTTTCATGAATTATAAAATATATACAAAGTTCCCTAGGGAGGGATATATGAAATATGTCCATCTTGACATGGGATTTCCAGTTGCAGTAGCCTTAGATATTCACTATAGAGGGTGGACCTGAGATAGATGAGGTATAGATTGATTCTATATAGATGATCCTTGACTATTTAGATAATTATACTAATAAGAGATTCAAGTTGGATGATTATATGTTGAATGGTCAAGTGAAGAGTTGGTGGTACATTCAGAATTGAAATGAACAATTGGAGGATATGGTATGGAAATACTTTCAGGAGAAATTCCTAGAATACTTTTACCCTGAGATTCTCAAGCAGGAGAGGGAAGTTGAGTTTGTGTAGTTGACCTAGGGAAGTATTTATGTGATGAACTACATTGGAAACTTCACTAATTTTTAGTGCTTTATTCCAACATTGGAATAAGATGAAGCAAATGTGGGGAAGTGTTTTTGGGATGGGTTTAAATGTGAGATTAAGTCCCAGGTTAACATCTTTTATCTAAAGAAGTTTTTTGAGGTGGTTATTAGGCTCTCATTTAGGGGGGTCCTAAAGGAGGATTCCAATGAAATGAAGATGGTTTCTACTATAAGAACAAGAGGTATGTATTCCGAGAGTATGAAACATTTCTATGACAATTTCAAATAGGGAAATAACCACCAGAGTGGACAGGGAGAAGGATCGGTTACTCAGAGTAGTAACAGAATATTTTTTCACCAGTGTGTTAGGTCAGGTCACATTTGTAGCTAGTGTTCCCATCCACCAGTGGATTGTAGAGCCTATGGTAGGATGGGTTTCTTGGAGAGGTATTTCAAAAATTCTCTACTGATGGGTAATGATGGAGGATCCAATTAGAGTTGGAGTACTGGAAGGGGGACTTCCATCCCATATCAGTTGAGAAGTTGGATTTTTTCTATCTATGGTGGTCGGGGTGGTGGATGTAGTATGTCAGGATAAGATTTCCCATATCAGAAAATTGGTATAGATCAGGGTACCCAAATAGCATCACATGGAATAAGGGAAAGATATTTTCATTCATTTCATCCTGCACTTGTGCATAGCGTGGCTAGACCATTGATAGTTAGAGGTACTATTCATATAGATTCTACAATTTCTAGTGCCTTATTTGATATAGGATCCTCTCATTATTTTATATATACGCAACTTGTGAATGTTTTGAGTCTAGTAGTAAATTTTTTGAGTGGGTTTATAATGATCGACACACCATTATAGCCTTTATTAATGGAATATTACACTTGTACCTGGATCCATTTTTAGTTGTATTTGTGGATTACATCTTGGTGTACTTCAAAACTCATGACAATTATTCCCAACATCTTGACATCATCTTGAGTACACTAAGAGATCATAATCTATACACCAATCTATCTAAGTGTCAATTATAGATCAATGTGATATATTTATTGGGTCACATTATCTTGGAGGAAGGTGTGTTAGTGGACCCATAGAAATTTTATGCAGTGGTTTCTTGGGAGCAGCCAAAAAAAAATTTTGACATCCGTATCTTTTTTGGTTTAGTGGGTTATTATCGAAGGTTCATCCAAGACGTTTCCCACTTGAAAGCACCAATTTTGGCTTGACCAAGAAATGAATTAATTTTTAATGGTATGGATCATGTGAGAATGTTTTCTAAGAGATTAAGAAGCATTTGACAACTGCAATGATTTTGATCCTACCCAAGCCGAGTGAAGAATATACCCTATTATGTGATGCATCTAAGATCGGACTTGGAAGAGTGTTGATGCAGGGGGATCAAGTTATGGTGTATAGTTCATGGTATTTGAGGCCACATGAATAGAATTACCCTATGCATGACCTTGAGTTAGCTATGTTGGTTTATTCCTTGAAGTGTTGGCAGCATTATATCTTGGTTGAAATTTTTATTGTTTATACCAATAAAAAAAGCGTTAAGTATATCTTTTCACAGTGATATTTGAATATCTAAAAGTTTATGTGGTTTGAGTATATACAATCATTCGATTTTTATTTAGAATATATGCCCGAGAAGGGAAAGAGTATTGTTGACACTTTGAGTAGAAAGAAACAAACTTAGGTAATTCAAGAGTCTATTTCTGAGTAGAAGGTTATAACCATATTGGATGAGATGAATATTATGGTTGAGAGATCCTGGAGAATATAACCCTCATTTTTTTTAGTGGAGTCAACACTTTTGAGCTAGATCAGGTAGAGACAATATGAAGATCCAGAGCATTTATCCTTGAGGAAAATCCTTGAAGGTAGGGAGTAACCTTCTGATTAGACCATAGATGATGATGTAATTATATATGTATAGAACCATGTTGTTGTTCCTATATGTATGCATGAGAAGATGATGCATTAATTTCATGGCTCTAAGCGGGTGGTGCATCTTGGTTTGACCAAAATGTACTGTGAACAACATCGACAGTATTGGTGGCCATGCATGAAAAAGGAGATTGCAGGTTTTGTGAAAAAGTTCTACATCTATTGGTAGGTGAAGGAAAAGAATCAATGACCTAGTGGTCTAATACAGTCATTTACCATTCTGAAATAGATACAAGATGATGTTACCATGGATTTCATGGTGGGTCTTTCGAGGATGCCTCAAAATAATGATGTTATTATTGGTGATTGTGGATCGATTAATGAAATTATCCCATTTATTTCATATTTAGGAAACATTAATAGTGGATTAGTTGGGGGACATGTAAATTTGGGACATATTCCATTTGTATAAGTTTCCATGGAGCATATATTTAGACCATGACTCACGCTTTACTTCATGATTTTTGAAAGGATTATATAAGTCATTGGGTACCAAGGTATTTCTGAGTATGTATTTCCACCCACAGATATATGGGCAGTCGGAATATATTATTCATGTACTATAGGATATGATAAGGGCATGTTTTCTCGATTTTAGTGGTTCTTGGGAGAATCACTTAGCACTCATTGAGTTTTTCTATAACAATATTTATTAGGAGACTATTCATATGGCACCATATGAGGAACTTTATGGTAGGCCATGCAGATCACCCCTATACTGGATAGAGATAGGTGAGTCTGGGTTATTGGGGCTGAGTATTGTGTAGGAGACATCGGATCAGGTTTAGTTGATTCAGAAACATATAGCTACGAATCAGAGTAGTTATAATTCTATGATGATCGATGTTGATGACCCCTTAAGTTTATGGTGGGTGATAGTGTATTTCTTCAGGTGTTTCCTAGATTAGTACACCGTAGGATTTGGAGGTAGGGTAAGTTGGTGCCTAGGTTTGTTGAACTGTTTGAGATTATGGAGAGAATTGGGCATGTGTCATACTGATTGACTCTTCCAGAGGTATAGTACTATGCATGATTTTTTTCATGTGTCATAGATTCGGTAGTATAACCTCGACCCTTATCATGTGATTGATGTTGATGATATTGAAATTGAGGCAGATACATCCATTGGGGAGCATTTGATTCATATTGTGGATCATAGTGAGAGTGTGTTGTGGGGAAAGACCATTTTGTTGGGCCAAATGAAATGGAAGCATGGACATGTTCAGGTGGAAACATGGGAGAGAGAAGAAGATATACAGGCTTAGTGACCCAACCTTTTTACCCCGAAATCTTAGAATTGCTTAGGAGTGCAGCTCAAGGATGATATTTTATAAGTTTGGGAGATTTTAAGATCCCGACCATTCTGGATATGTCTCGTGCTCATTTTCTGGTACTCGTATACCCTTGTTTTATTTATACCTTGGTTGAGTTTTTATTTGGGGATGTTTCAGGTGGAATTAGATAAATTTGGAATCATGTGGGGCTATTCATGTTTGGTACATGGTTAGGGAAAACCGTGCGGTTTTCCTAGGAAACAGTGTGCCCCTTTTTGGAGACACAAGAGATAGTGAACAGTTGGAACATGGGTTGGAAAAAGCTTGTTTCCACCCTCCCCAAACCAAGAACCACGAGACAGTGGGGGGTTTTCAAGGTCGGCGCATGGTTTTTCAAACCATTCACCACTTATGAGAAACTATGTCCCACCTTAAGTAAACGTGGAAGGATAAGGCACACAGTTTGAAAAACTATGCACATGGTTTTTAATTCCCCAAATTTTTAATTAAAATTTCCACCCCCCCCCCTCCAGCTGAGTTTTTAACTCTAATAACCCATATGCATACTAAAATGATTTCCATTATTTTTTGGAGGTCCTAAATAGGATTTTAATGCTCAAAAAACCCTTTTCTTGATGAATCGAAGATCTGGTTGAAGGATCGGCTCCTTGTTGGTAAGTTTTTTCTTCCCTTTTTGGATTCCTCTCTCTCCCATATATCTTCCCCAATGTAGAGGGATTATTTTTCCTACATTAGTGATGGTTTAGATATAGGTTTTTATGTATATTAATTTTTTGGATCTTGATCTTAGGTTTTAGTCCTAGATATTCTAGGTCATTGTGATTTCAATATTTTGGCATCAATTGGGGATTTTGGTTTGGCGAACATCCATTAGAAATCTTGAGGTAGGTAGTCTAATTTTCAATTCCCATAGTCTTGATTATAAATGTGTGTGTGTAATTTTGAAATTAAAATTGCCACGTTGGAAAATTTCATCCTAAAATAAATAAATTAATTAATTGTTTTCCCATGTGATGATGAAATTGGTTGAATATGTGATAATGAAATTGGTTAATAATGGGATTATGAAATTGATTGATTAAAGGGTTATGAAATTGATGGTGACCCATGGGGTGTGCCGATATGACTGAAATGATTATTCATAAATTATGCATGGTTTATAAATGAATTTATGAAATGGGTTGAATAAATAATTATGGAAATGGTTGACATATGAGTTGAGAATGTGGAACCATGAGATGTGATATTTATGATTGAATTGTGGGATAAAGACTACTGATCCAAATACCCATGGGGTTCTAAACTGCCACTCTAGGTCCCCAGTATATATATATATATATATATATATATATATATATATATATATATCTTTGTGTGTGTGTGTTGCATTTGATCACTAAGTTATGGGATAGGTATTATTGCTATAAATACCACTACCACAAAACTGGGTTTCCGTAGTGCCACCCTTTATCAACACCTTTTTTAGTAGCACTGATAAAGGGGGGGTTTATCAGTGCTTTTTTTTCTAGTGCTGATAAAGTGTATATTTAAAAAAAATCATAAAAAATAATATATTGTTATATAAGTATATTTATATTGATATAAATATAATATATATTTTTTAAATATGTTTTAGATCGATTTGATATGTGGTAGACGCAAAATGGACACCCTGAGTAGAACTTATAATCGTTGGGAGGAATTATGACCCTTTTGGCCTTAAAGAATGTGAGAAGGGGTTTCAATGGTCACCAGAATGTAGATATTTTTACCAGATTTGATTTTATAGGTCGTGGAACTCAAACGGACACCCGAAGTAGAAGTTATGATTGTTTTAAATTGAGCAACCCTTCTAGCGCCTAAAAACCTAAGAAACCCATAACTCACTAAAATAGTCATAACTTATGCTTCGGGTGTCCGTTTGAGCACTGCAACCAGTAAAATTAAATTTCGTGAGACGAGTGAGGACCACGTCTAATCGAAACTATTAGAAGATCAAAGAAATAGAAGATATATTAGTTATACCACTCCAAAAAAAACTTCAACTTCAAACAACCATAACTTTCGTTCCGGGTGTCTGTTTGGGTTCTACCACATATCAAATCGAAGTCAGCAAAGATATATATGCATTAAGATGAATGAAATAGAGTTATAGTCATGTTGGGGACCCTAAAACTCCAAAAACAATCATAAGGGCTCCAAAACCCTGTTTCTGTGTCCGGTTCCCTGTCAATTTTTTCTTAAAACGTTAATAACTCCCAATCCATGTGTGTGTTTGGCCTCTATCACCTTTTATATCATATTGTATTATATGATCTTAAGTTTTACTGGTCACAGGTCTAAAATAGACATCCAGATCAGAAGTTATGCTCTTTTTAGTGACTGTGGTTTGTTAGGTTTTTCGAGCCCCCATTTCTAGCACTTTTGTCCTGTCTACTATTTTTTCAAACAGCTATAACTTATGATTTGTCTGTCCATTCAGCCTTCACCACCTATTATATCAAAGATCATTTGATGATCTTCGATTTGACTGGTCACGGAGCTGGAATGGATTCTCATATCATAATTTTTTGTCATTACCCTAAGTTTAGGGTTTATTTGACTTTCTGAATGTATTTACGGGTTTTGAGGGTTTCTCTATTTTTTACCTATTTTTCAGGATTTTAGGGATTGTTATCATTTTTCATAATATGCTATTATTTATAATCAAATATATAACAATATATACATATTTTTTATATATTCACACTTAAAAATTTAATTCTATAAATAAATAATTAAACATATTTACATATAAAATATATTTCTCAATATATAATCCTTATCTAAATAAAAAACTAATATCCATTTTATTTAAAATACAAATATACAAATATTTATATACCTATATAATGTATACTTGTATATATGTGTGTGTGTGTGCACCTGTATTGACAAACTGATATATATTATCTATATATTCTAAACATATGTATATACATATTAATATATAATATTTGTAAATATATATAAATATGTATAATTATACTTATAGATACGCATATAATATGTGTGTGTGTGTGTTGTATATATGTATTTATTTATTTATAAACATACACAAAAAAGCATATTTTATAAATGTATTTAAAAATAATCTTATAAATATATATTAATATACGAATAAATATATTAATATATAAATATAACAATATATATATTAATATAAATATATAAATATATATATATATAACTATATATATATTAATATGACTATATATATATATATTAATATAAATATATATATGTTAATATAAATATATATTAATATATGAGTAAATATAACCATATATATATATATATAAATAGATATATTAATAAATAAAGAGAAAATCAATATGGTAGAGTGGTAAAGGCTTACTAGCACAGGAAATAGGTCCAGAGTTCGAATCTAGAGGGAGGTGGATCACGCGTGTGGGAGGAATAAAGGCCAACACTGATAACGGGTGGGTGGGGGTGCTATTAATGGATGGGGGGCGTACAGTATGGGGTGTGTGGGGCTGGGGTGGGGGTGATGTTAAAGGGAGCTTCAAGTTCTATTGAAGCCCCTCCCAAATTTCAAAAATATTTTTTATTTTTTTTAATGTTTTTTAACTTTTATCAGCGCTAGAAAGGTGCTGATAAAGGACACATTTATCAGCACTTTTTTAGCGTTGATAAAAGACACCTTTTATCAGCGCTTTTTTTAGCACTGATAGAAGGGGCCTTTATCAGTGCTTTTCTGAGCGCTGATAAAATAGACCCCCTATCTTCACTGGGATTAACAGTTCTTTTTTATCACTGTAAATGGACTTTTCTAGCGCTGATAAAGTCCATATTTACAGTAGTATACCCATGGGGTGCCAGACTTATTCTCTATAACCTCATAGTATCACTACCACAAAACTGGGTAAGGCCAGCGCCACCCCTTTATCAGCGCTAACGAAAAAGCGCTGATAAAGGGACCCCTTTATCAGCGCTTTCTTAAGTAGCGCTGATAAAGGGGGGGCCTTTATCAGTGCTTTTTTTAAAAGTGATGATAAAGGGATCGACTTCAAAAAAAATTAATTAAAAAAATATATTAATATATCAATATATCAATATAGTTATATTTATATAAATATAATATATAATTTTTAAATATATTTTAGATAAGTATAAATATACATTTACACTTAATATACTTAATATATAAGATATTAAGTGAAAATGGCTTATAAAAAAATTAAAAAAATATTTTTAATTAATAATTTTCTAATTATTATGGATTAATAGTAATTTAAAATCAAATTGAAGACTAAAAAAATTAAAAAAATTAAAAAAAAAAGATCCAATTTACCTTGAAAACACAACTCGAGCTTCAAACGGACATAACTTTTGATCCGGGTGTCCGTTTGAGCTCTACCACATATCAAATTGAAGCCTGCGATGAGATCTATGTCATTGTCACTGAGGGGGACCCTATTCAAGGTTTTTTAGGGGCCAAAAAAGTCTCATAAGACCTCCAAAACTGAGTTTTTAGTCGGGGTACCCCGATTTTTTAACATTTTGTGGATTTTCAGCCTCGTTTAAGGGGGTATTATTGGATTTTTTTTTGGTGGGGACTGAATTTATTCCAAGGTATTACATTCATATTGATATTATGTCTTTGAAATTTTATCGTTTTTTATAATGCACTTCTATTTATAATCAAATATATAACTATATGTACATATTTTTTATATATTCACACCTAAAAATTTAATTTTTTAAATAAATAATTAAACATATTTACATATAAAATATATTAGCTTTATCTAAATAATAACTAATATACATTTTATTTAAAATACCAATATATGAATATTTATATAACTATATATTAATATAACTATATATATATATTAATATAACTATATATATATTAATATAACTATAAATATTTATATTAATATAACTATAAATATATATATTAATATAACTATAAATATATATATTAATATAACTATATATATATATTAATATAACTATATATATTAATATAAATATATATCAATATACGAATAAATATATCTAAATATATATATATATAAATAAATAGATATATCATAAATAAGAGAACAAATCAATATAGGGGAGTGGAAAAGGCTTTAGGTGCGCAGGGGGGAGGTCTCGAGATCAAATCCGGGTGGAGGCAGGGGCACGCGCGCAGGGGTGATTTAGAGGGGCTAGCGCTGATAAAGGGTGCAGGCGATGCGTGCGGTGCTGGAGGAGCAGAAAAGCGCTGATAAAGGGGGGCTCAAGCACTGTAAAAAGCCCCCCCCCCCCCCCCGAGATTGGCAGTATTTTTTAAATTTTTTTTAGTTTGATCAGCGCTAAAAAAAGTGCTAATAAAAGGTGTCTTTTATTAGCGCTAAAAAGAAAGCACTAATAAAAGACCCTTTTATTAGTGCTTCCTTTTAGCGCTGATAAAATACCCCTTTTATTAGCTCTTTTTTTAGCACTGATGAAAGGGGTCTTTATCAGCGCTTTTTGGAGTGCTGATAAAGGGGACCCCCCTATCTTCGCCGGCATTAACAGCGCTTTTCTAGCGCTGTTAAAGGCCATTTTTAGCGCTGATAAAAGCCATATTTGTAGTAGTGTATGAATGTAAAATTTGAATTAAATGATTAATAGAAACACATTATGGAACTAAAGTGTGGCAAATTTTCATCTATCCACTGTTCAATAGTTCGGTACTCTTATAATGTGTATAGAAGAACTCAGGTTGAATCCTCAGTGATTGTACTTTTTTTAACAGTCGATTATTTTTGTTTATATTGCCTTTTGATTGGGGTTTTTTTTGCAGAGCATAGATGAAGGGATTTATTAATGAATATTGATTTAAAAATTTAATAATTATTGGGATAAGTTCATCAATAGGGAGTTAAGTTTTTGATATCCTTGAGCTTTTATATATATTTCATTAAATTAACATCCACTTCACAAGATGATTTTTTATCAGAATTCCAAAATGTTTTGGATTTAATTCAAGCCTCGACTAGGGTATTGTTCTCAATAAATTATTGTTGATATAAGGTTCAATATTTCATGAACCAATGTGTACTCATGGTTCCAATAATCCATGTAATCCACATGTCAAACAAAACATGTCATTAATCCAAGATATTTTAATTTCAACATACACAATATTATTTTAAATAATATTAATCGAGCAAAATCTCTCAATCACTTAACATACCCAAATTATGACTCACCCTAATGAGATATTTACTCAGAAATTTATATGTTTAGTAATATGTTTTATGATTTTTATGGTGATGAGTTAAAAGAAAATGAAAATAATGGGAAAAGAAAAGAGTAGTGCGCCGAGCACACACACGAAAGGTGAAGAGAATTAAAAATGGGATTTCGATTGAATGAAAAAGAAAAAGAATGGAGTGATTTTAAAATTGATTTAAAAAAATTTAAGAACATTAATATTAAAAAAATAGATATTGTATGATTATAAGAGATAATTATAAAGAAACGTGCATTAAAACAGAATTACAACACAAACACTTATGAGATTACAAACAAAGAAGAATGGAAAAGTAAATCAAAATAAGCATGAAGGAATGGTATCTTGATAAGACAAATTTATATAAAATCCTATATGTCATTTATTTCTATATTTTTACTAATTTACTTGATAATTAACGTGGTATATTCTCCATTTTTTAGGAATAAGGCTTCACAGGAATCAAAGGAAGAAGTGCAGAAAAATGCAGATTTGGCCAGTACACATCATGACTCATCAATGCACATCGCGTACTAGTAGTTCATAGTGTTCCCAAGTCGTGAGACAATTTCTAACCAAGTCATGAATCCAATAGAGTAAATATCCATTACACGTCGTGAAGGCTTTGTACATATCATGACGCCAGTCAAAACAGTCGAGCGAGAAATCCTTGTGGAGGAATAGTTGGAGGTCAGTACATGTCGTGAACACTCAGTACACAATGTGTAGTCAGTCAAACCTCATAAATAATCTAGATATGTGTGAGGTATGTGGGATATCCAAAATTCACAGAGATCCACATGGATCAACAGTACATGACGTGTACCTCTAGTACACATTGTGATGAAATTCACATATAAATATAGGGGTGCAGCAGAACATTTGAGATATATTTTGGATGAGATTCTTCTCTGTTTTCATCCCCCTTAGAGTTCCCTCACATTTTTCCATTTAAACTCTAAATTTATTCATGTTTTTCACTTTTAAATCAATTCAAGATTCATGGATCTATTTTTTGTTTCAATTCCTTCAAGTCCCCATCGCATCAATTCTCATCATTCTTCATCAATTTCAACAAAATGTGTTAAGATCCAACTCTGATTTTGATTCCAAGTTAAGTGTTTTAATCAATTTGTGATTAATCTATTACAAATTTAATTTAATTCTTGTTCCCCTTCCATTCCTAAACCCGTCCATGTGTATGATTCAATTAATTTCAATTTATATGTCAAGCATTATTTCTTTTGTTTATTTAGTTGCATCTCCACCTGCTATGAGAAGTTAAACCTCTTAGGGGTAGGGATCAAAAGTAGATGTATTTTCATACATAATTAATATTTAATTATAAACTTGGAAACCCTAATGGATTAGTAATCAGGATACACAATAATAGTCTACCTAATTTGTGTGAGCATCCCTGACCACGAGATACTTAATCAAATGACCATATCTTGATTGAAGTAGATTAGGATATGATCACTAGCCTAGGATAATTTATTCCAAATAAGCTAAACATAATAAACCTAGGTTGTTACTATCTCCTAATCATGGAATGGTCACTTCCTAGGTAGAACTAGGTTACTTGACCAAAATCAACTAGCGACCACCACTTGCTTCACAGCCTAAGCCTTAGGACCCTGCCAAGATTAGAATTAAAGACTATACTTTACCCAGATACTCAAAAATTGATCCCAAACCCTCATTAATTATTTGATGTCACTCAAAAATAGAGATTAAGTAAAAATTCCAAACACCAATATAACTTTAAATGACTCCTCTCAGGGTATAAAACCAGTGATCCCCTTTCGAAACAGCTTCCTCCTCATAGGTTCGACCCCTCACTTCAACTATACTACAAAGTTGTAGTTATTAAAGTTTGGGAAACATAAATTCTAATTTGGTTACCACCCGTATGATACCAATGACATGTGTGGGCATGACCAAATTCTAGTGTCATTTTTAGGGATGGAGGCACTATTTCTTTAAATAACTCTAGTCTATGACTTAGGATTACCTTTCCCTCACCCCCTTTTTTTTATTTCCTTTCAAGATTCTATTACATCCTTCTTTTGTGAACTAGTTCATGAATCAAGGTCCCTTGACTCATTCAAGGAACCTTGAGTCAAAAGAACCCTTGGACTTCAATCCTGAGATCGAAAGGTATTTATTTTCACTTTTTTGGTCAGTGATGGCCGAGCAGCACAATCATGCAGGACCCAACCCGCCAAACCACCATAAAATAATTCCGAGAGAACACCCAAAGCACCCTTAAAAGACCATAATGGATTATGGTTTCCCATCAATACATGGTACGAACCCAAGCATTATTATTCCCCCAATTCAATCCCACTCCTTCATGATCAAGCCTGGACTCATTCACATGATCCAGAATATGGGACAATTCAGTGGTCTCCTGAGCGAAGACCCCCTGAACATATTTCTAACTTCTTGGAAGTTTGAGACACTTTTCACAACTAAGGAGTTTCTTCAAATTTCCTAAGACTTCATGTCTTCCCATTCTCTATATGATATAGAGCTAAGGACTGGATCAAAATCCAAGATCCTGTGTCAATCACGACTTGGGACGATCTAGACAAGAAGTTTTTAGACAAGTATTTCTCACCAATCTGGACCTAGAAACTCCAGAATGACATCAAAAACTTTGCTCAAATGGAAAAAGAATCTACATGGTAACCATGGGATATATTTAAGGATCTTATGAGTAATTTTTCACAACATGAACTCGATGCATGGATTCAGTTAAAGACTTTTTATCAAGGACTCTAGTCAGCAGCATGAACAGTTGTTGATGTTGTCACTGATTAAGGTTTGATGTTCCAAACCCCCGAAATCGGATGAGAAATTATAGATTAAGTCTCTCACAATGCCAGTCTATGGAAAAGGTATCATGGACCACCATGGAGTGGTATCCAATAGATTTATGAGAACACTTGATTAGCATCACAAGTTGAGGCGCTCACAAAGAAACTTGAATATTTTCAAATACCAGTCGCACAACCCCCTCCTGCTCCCATAATGGAAGTCCAGTCATGTGAGATGTGTGGTGGACCGCACCTGTATCCAGACTACAAGGTAGAATATAAAGACTATAAAGATTGTAATTATGTCAATTACAATAAAAAACCAGTCGTTTCAACAACAACAACAATATCATCAGCAGAGGCCAGCTCAACAGTAGCCTCAAAATAGTCAAGGCTATTTTCAACTGCGAAGTGGTCAGGCTCAGTTCTGAAATCAAGGACTACTAAGGTATCCACCAATGAACCCTATGCCATGACCGTAGTAATAGATGTATCGTCAAATGAAACCATAACCTTTCCAACCAAGACCCCATCAACAAAAATTCCAACCCTCCCATCCAAGACCTTATCAACCACTTCCACCACCTTAAAGTATCCTAGAAAATATCCTATATACTTTTTTCCAAAAGTATGATCAAAGAATGAAAACCCATGAAATAGAAAGGAAAAATCATAGAGCTTCTTTGAGGAACTTGTAGCTTCAAATGGGTCAAATCTCAAAGAACTTATCTAATATATTACTAGGTACTCTACTTGGTAACACTGAGACATACCCAATAGAGGAAGCCAGGGTAGTAGTGTTGAAAAGAAGAAAAGTTTTGGACTTTCAATAGCCAAAAATATAAAGGTGATAGGAAGAACCTAAGAAGAAACTAGTAGTAGATGAAGAATTTGATGCATCCATTCCCACCTCAGCTCAAGAAGAAGTGCTAGCCAAAAAGATACAAATACCTAAAGAACAAAAGGAACCTATCTATGTTGCCCCACCTCTATAAAATACACCTCTTCCCTTTCTAGAGATATCAATACAAGGTAGGTAAGAGTCATAATACAAAAAGTTCCTAGAGATGTTCAATAAACTACATGTCAATATACCATTTGTAGAAGACATTTCCCAGATGCCTGTTTATGCCAAATTTCTCAAGGACCTGTTATAAAAGAAATCTAAAATAAAATAATTTGGAGTCATATCTTTTAATGAGGAATGAAATTCTATTGTACAACAGAAAATTAACCCAAAAATGAGAGACCCTGTAAGTTTCTCAATTCCCTGTACTATAGGAGAGTGAAAGTTTGGAAGATCACTATGTGGTCTTAGAGACAGCATTAAATTGATACTGATGAGTGTTTTACACAAGCGCAGTTTCCAAGAACTTAAATAAATAAGGGTATCATTGCAGCTAGCCAACCGTTCAGTGACATATCCCAGAGGAATTCTTGAAGATGTTTTAGTCAAGATCGGAAAATTTATCTTTCTAGTAGACTTTCTAGTTCTAGACATGGAAGAAGAAGCTGAAGTCCCTATCGTTCTTGGAAGACCATTCCTGGAAATAGGAAAATATTTAATATACGTAAATTAAGGACATATAATCTTTAGAGTTGGATAATAATAGGTAGTGTTTAACCTGATCAAATATACCCAACACCCAAATGATATTGTGGATTGTAACTTCATATCTCTCACTCGGAAAGCAGATGAGCACATGACCATCGAAGAAGTGAGAGAAGTTTTATTCTAAAAAAAGGAAAAAGAGTATGATTATGAATAAGTAAGCTTCATTGAACCACTCACAAGAGACACCATACCATCTTTTATTCCTTCCATCATTTACTCACCCCAATTAGAGCTGAAACCTTTGCCCGGTATACTGAAGTATTCATACTTAAAAAAGTAGTCCTCTTTGATAATCATTATCAACTCAAAACTTTCCCAAGAATAGGAGAAATTTTTTTTTGATGTTCTAAAAATACATAAGCAGTCAATTTTTTGGGTAGTGGAAGACATTAAATGGATCAATCCTACAGAATGAACCCATAGGATCTTACTTGAAGAGGATGAAAATCCAAAATGACAACCTCATAGGTGGATCACACCACCAATGAAGGAGTTCATCAAGAAAAAAGTGTTGAAACTCTGGATGCAAGAATAGTTTTTCGAATTTCATATAGTGAATGGGTGATCCCCCTCCAATTTGTTCCAAAGAAAGGAGGAATCATGATAGAAAAGATAGATGAAAATGAATTGATTTCAACACGCACCATCACTGGATAGAGAGTCTGCATGGATTACAGATGTCTAAATTCAGCAACAAGAATGGATCATTTTCCCATACCATTTATGGACCAAATTCTAGAGAGAATTTCAGATCATGAATTTTTCTGTTTCCTAGATGGATATTTAGGATACAATCAAATTTCTATTGACCCAGCTGATAACCCAAAAACCACGTTCACATTACCATTTGGTACCTTTTCTTATAGAAGGATGTCATTCAAAATGTTCAATTCTCTCGAAAAATTTCAGAGATTCATGACACACAATTTTCAGGACATGGCTGAAGAGTTACTCAAAATATTCATGGATGATTTATCATTTTATGGGAGATCATTTGATGTTTTTTTAAGAAATCTAGATTTAGTTATTCAGTGTTGTGAATAAAAATTATTGGTCCTAAATTGGGAGAAATTCCACTTTATGATATAAGGAGGAATATTATTTGGTCACAAATTTTCCAAGGAAGGTATTGAAGTAGATCAATCCAAGATCAAAGTCATAAAAGATCTACCAAAACCCCCAACTATCAAGGGGGTTAGGAGTTTTCTAGGCCATGCTGGATTTTCTAGATGATTTGTGAATGATTTTTCTAAATTCACCCATCCATTGACATACTTGTTGTTAAAAGATGTTTCATTCTAATTCACTAAGGAATGTTGTCAAACTTTCAACACACTGAATAATATTTTTATAGCATCACCAATAATTATTGCACCAAATTGGGAGAAATAATTAGAATTAATGAGTGATTCTAGCGACCTTTCTATGAGAATTGTGCTAGTAAAGTGCATTGGAAACATATTTTATCCAATTTATTATGTGAGTTATACAATGAATAATGGTTAATTCAATTAGAAAATTATAGATAAAGATCTCTTAGTCGTTGTATATGCCTTTGAAAAAATTTGTTCTTATCTTGTTATGTCCAAGGTCATTGTTCACAATGATCAAGTTGTCCTTAGTTATTTGATAACCAAAAAATATTCCAAACTGAGATTGATATGTTATATCCTTCTTCTATAATAATTAGATTTCCTAATAAAATATACAAAAGGAACAGATGATGTAATGGCAGATCATCTCTCTGGACTCCCTCTCTACATCATTAAAGAAGATGATGAGGTTGATATCAAAGTAGACTTTTCGTATGAGACCATATTCAGTATCAAGGCTCAGCCATGGTTTTTGGATATGGATAATTATCTTACAATGGGATTCTTGCATCAAGACCTCTCGTACCAGCAGCAAAAGAAATTTTTGTCAGATTCCAAGCACTACTACTAGGATGATCCTATGTTATTCAAGAGTTATGTTGTGGACTTTTGAGATTCTACATCCTAGAAGAAGAAACCCATAATGTTATTGAGATGTGTCACAAGTCACTAACTGGCGGACATCATGGACCCGATCATACAGTGGCCAAGATTCTACAAAGCGGATTTATCTGGACCACATTGCATTAAGACGAAAGGGGATTTTTCCAAAAATGTGATGGATATCAATGAATGGGAAATATTAGTAAAATGAATAAGATACCACAAAACCCCATCATGGAAGTAGAAGTTTTCGACATTTGGGGCATCAAATTCATGGGACCATTCCCTATATCACATGGAAGAAGCTACATTCTTGTTGTAGTTGATTACTTATCAAAATGGATTGAAGCAGAAGCTACAGAACATGACATGACAAAAGTTGTTATAAAATTTATAAGAAATAATGTACTTGCATGATTTGGGTTTCTAAGATTACTCATTAGTGATTACAGCACACATTTCACAAATTGATCCATGAGAGTAATTTTACAAAGTTATGGAATTCGATACAATACTGGAACTCCCTACCACCCATAAACAAGTGATCAAGTAGAACTGCCTAATAGGGAGGTCAAACAAATCTTGGAGAAGAATGTGAATACAAGTCATAGTTACTGGATCCTTAAGTTAGACGATGCACTATAGGCATACAGAATTACCTACAAGAAACCCATAGGCACCACCCCATTAAAAATGGTTTATAGAAAACCATGTCATCTTTTGGTGGAACTGGAGCATCATTAATTCTGGGAAATCAAGAAAATGAATTTGGACTTGGAGAAGGATGGAAAAGCTAGTTTTTTTTAATTAACTGTGTTGGAATAAATCAGGAGAGATGTGTATGAAAATGAACGGATTTATAAGGATAAGACAAAGAAGTGGCATGACCATCGCATTGCAAGGCACACCTTCATCCCTGGAAATAAATTCATGTTGTTTAATTCAAGGTTGAATCTATTTCCAGGAAAACTAAAGTCATGATGTTTAGTTCTATTCAAAATCACTCAAGTATTTCTATATGGAACCATAGAAATACAAAGAGAAGGAGGGCTACCATTTAAATTAAATGGTCAAAGGCTGAATATTTTTCAAGAACCATTTCATGAAGATTGTGTCATCAGCCTCAAGTTCACTTAAGCTTAAATGGAGTCAAGATACTGACTTAAAAGGAAGAACTGGCTGGGAGGAACCCTAGGGCCGGAAATCTTAGATTAGGTTAGAGTAGGATCATCTTAGAAGAGTCTTGTGTAGTCCAGGAGCTGAAGGCAAGGAAGGGACACGATTTAGAGCCAAAATAGTTAAGTACATTCCATGTACCTATAGTTCATGACATGTACCCTTTTACCAAATTTCCCTTTTCTTTTACCCATAAACAACATGAACCATCAGTACAAATCATGAACTTGGTCAAGTATGTTTTTAAAAACAAGAACAGGTTGCAAAACTTTAGGTCACAACCCGCACACCCACCCCTAACCCTTTGACTCCCGCAACCCCCCCCCCCCCCATCCCACTCGACACCACTCAACCCGAAACCCCCCTCTCCTTCCACCTCACCTAAAACTTTCCCCATATCACCTGAACACACATTCCCCCTATCCTCCTCTCTCGCATGTTGCACCCAACCCACACACCCTTACACCCATAAATATGGCTCACACCAAAATGCCCCATCCCTCCTCATGCCCCTCCTCCTCGTAGTCCTCATCCTCAGCTTCAGAGGAATAGCCAGCTGTTAAGTGCCCCAAACTATTCCTACTCCTCAAGACAAGACAACCTCCACATCTAGTGATTCAAACATGAACCTGCACCCTGTAATTGGTTTCACCAACCCACAACATCGGGTTAATATTATCAAGTTGAAGGAAAATCCCATGCATACCAACAAGACTCTAGACATTCATTTCATGGCCCAACTAAATATTTTTGACGGTTTCATGGACCTCTTAGATACACTTCACATTGATAGAATTATCAATGTCTAGGAGGAGACCTTTTGGGAGTTATTCTTGGAGTTCTTAGCCATGTTTGAGATAGATATCAACTATCTACATTTCCAATTAGGTGGAAGGGCCCATGAGCTATATTTTGACGAATTCAGGGTCGGGATAGGCATCTACAATGAGTATTTTTTCATTTCATACATTTATCCTACACTTTAGATTTATCCACCTCACAAAACTACTCCTCAATTATGGCTGATGATATCCCATGACCCCCAGTCACACCATGACCCTCGCCTCATGAAGTTTACTCAACTAAGAGGTCTGAAACTGTGTATCCTGCATAGAGCCATGTCACATGGCTGGTTTTCCCAGGATGAGACTCGTGGAAATGTCATCCAGGTGGACGTGATGATTCTTGCAGCAGCCATGGGTAGTCTACCTGTCAACATGGTCACCCAGTTTTCCCAGTACTTCAAGACTTAGGCCCAAAGTCAGTGAGGTACTTTGATGGGAGGCTCCTTCATCATTTGTTTGTCTTGGTACCTGCATGTTTTCAATGCCTCATGTCCCATTACCTCCTTAGGACCTATCTAGCTAATCTATATTGTGGTGCTACACAAGATTAATATGTTAGTGAGGAAGGATGACATATACTTTTGGGCACCATAAGTATAGGACCCAACACTATAGGAACCTTCGCCAGTCACCACAGAAATAGTAGACCCACATGTTCATCCACATTCTAAACCCAAACCTACACCACCCATCCCTCCTCCCACCACCACTCAGACACCCACCCCACCCACCCATTATGAAATTTGGATGAACTAGTAGTGTATCCTTGTGAACCTATGCCAGATATCCACCCACCTCCATCTTAACTTCATAGAGCCTATTGAGTTTACCACACCACCACCACCCACCCCATACGGCCCCTCATCTTCCACCATTCTCACACCCCCTAAAGACCACCTAGACATGCCTCCGGACCTTACTGACCCTGCTTCTCAGTGGGAGTTGTTAGCAGATCAGGCCCAACAAGACAAGGGGCTAGCCACTGATTCCACCCTTGAGGTAGCATTTGTGGATCCAGTTACCAAAAACATGACCTCCATGTGGATCGATACCTCTCCACCACCATGGCCAGCTACCTACCTCTACCACCTCACCATCCACTATAACCGTCACTCCACTGACTACTGCTACTACTGTAGAATCTGATCCATTTGGACTGCTTTTCTCACCACCTAATGGAGGGATGACACTAGATGAGATCTTCAACCCAAACACCTGATCTTTTAGTTTCATACCTTTTTGGGATTTTTGGAATTTTTTGTGATCGGGCTAGATATTCATTTTTTATCTTTGTATCCCTTCTTTTGTACTGACTATTGATATCCATTTATGGGATTTGATTTTTACTTCCTTTTTGTGTTGATTGTCATTTATTTCTTTTTGTATATAGAAATTTATAGCTCCTCTGAATCTTCTATAGTTATCGACGTTCTAGTACCACCATCTATTTTGGAACAAAGGGTACTCCAGCACGTCATAGAAATTACATGTTAACTTCAGGAACTTTCCATGGAAATACATGCATAGCAGCAACCACCCAGAGCTGTGATTCTTTTCCTTCCTCACCACATTCATGCTCATGTTGCAGCACCTTAAGTTATCAACCCACCTATGTGACCATGAGAACTCGAAGAAACAGCGTCGAGTAGCTGTAAGAGGAAATGGAGGAACTAAGCTGGTGGACCCACTAAAGAATATCTTGGTCTATCTGTTTGGATTATGACGTCTTGTTAGATCTTTATGGGAGGAAACCCATAGTTGATCTTTTGTTTAGTTTGAGTTGTCATTGTTGCATATTTTTATTTTTAATTCTAAGTCTTTTATTGAACTACATTGTTGGAATTTCATAACAAATTCAATAAAATAGTTATCTTTGTTTATTAATTAGTGCACCTACCTATTACTATTCTATTAAAATGATTAATTCTATGTACTAATGTTTTATTTAGTGCAGCATTTGTTATCTAACCCATTTTCTTGGGGACCTAGACTTCACATTGAGACAGATTAAATTCCCTCAAGCATACCACTTCATTCAAGGAGATCTCAATTCCCTCATTTACATTTTTTCAAAATTCCATTTCAAATTCATTAATTTTTCCTTTCTATACCACTCTAACAAAACTTTCATGGATAGTGAGGACACTATCTCTTTCCATGTGTGGGGGTGGGGGGGTTTCTCACAATTTTTACTGATGATACGCTTGATTTTTTATTTGTTCTCACTTGTCTAGGATACATTTTTCGCAATTATAAGCATGGTTTAACCTTGAAAAAAATTATTCCCATGTAAATTAAAGAAAAAGATAAGTTGTAAAATGTTAGAATCCATGTTTTGGTTTTTTTAGAATATTATAATGATTTCTGAGTTTATAAATTTAATTCAAATTCAAAAAAATTGAAATTGTGATCAATTTACCCATTACTTAGTTTTATACCCATTACAATTTCCAGTTTCTATTTTATTATCATTGCCTGAGAGCATTATAAGACTTCAATTACACATTATTTTCTGAGTATATTTCTTGAGGGATACTTGGGATGTGTCAACCTATCAGAACTTTCATTGAGATCTTATCAAGGTAATGACTAAACAAGTACAAATTTAAAATGATTGAGGTACCCTTTGTTAGCCATTTTTCCTTGAGACCTACCTTGAATTTATACTTGATTTAACCCATTTTTTTCATGAATGGCCTTTTAGGATGAATCTATTCCAAGCCTATTTCCCTTCATACCCTACTCCTTGTATAATTCATGATACTACTTTTGAACAAGTG
Organism: Viscum album; assembly: GCA_963277665.1. NCBI lineage: Eukaryota > Viridiplantae > Streptophyta > Magnoliopsida > Santalales > Viscaceae > Viscum > Viscum album. Next base: position 847,116,409 of record OY728160.1, on the reverse strand, counting down.
CGGGGGAGGCATTCAGACAGTCGAAATGATTTTACTAGTAGGAGATGTATGGTGTTCTTATCAGACTATTGAGTTGTGATACATATCTATTTTTATGCATTTCATATTCATTCTATTCCTTTGAAAAATACAAAATAAAAGAAAAATTCATAATGGGTTGTGTATTAAAAAGGTTAAAGATCTCCATTTTCTAGACCGATGAATCCTGCGAATGATCATATGTGGTTAGGAGATGGATGTGAGATCTGGACTATACATGACTTTTGAGGAAAAAAATGAAAAAGAAAAAGGAAGAAATAGAATCATCATTGTATACATACTTGATACATTTATGGATCCAGCCCAAGCTAATGGAGGGTGGAGTTGATTAGCTAGAAGGAAGAATTTTTTTACAATTGTCTTCAAACTCATGCATTATTATTTAGATATTACCCTCATTTTGAGCTTTATATTCACTTATTACCTAATTACCCACAACCTCATAGTCATTTGAACTTAACTGTTAAAGCCTTCATGATTAAGGTTGTACTTTTCTTTACATAGTGGAGATGATATAAACAATGAAATTCTACGTTTAGAAACATGTTCTCAGGGTATGATCATACCTCTACTTTCATTTTACCCTGGGTGATGAGAGAAAATTCATTGAGAGGTGAATTAAAAATGAGTATATAATTAGAGGAACTGTCGAGAGGCTGTAATTAAAATATTAGAATTTGTTTTGAAAAGATGGACTGTGAGGCATGACTAATTTTCTATATAGGGCTAATTCTGGAGGATTACTTTTTTTTGCTTATAATTAACCTTAATTAATTATAAATAATGAATATTTCTTGTTGTAAAAACTGTTTATCTATTGATAGAAATCATTATTGATACTTTTTTTCTTGAGTACAAGTAATTATTCAAGTGGGGGGGTTGATAAGCCCAATTTATATACACTCCTAGCTGTTATTTATTTCTATATTTTTATTGATTTACTTGATATTGCATGTATTATATACTCCATTTTGTAGGAATAAGGATTCACAGGATTCAAAGGAAGAAATGCAGAAAAATACAGATTTGGATAGTACACGTCGTGACTTGTCAGTACACGTCATGTACTGGTAGTTCACAGCATGGCCAAGTCGTGATCCAAGCCATGACCAAGCCATGAATCCAATAGAGGAAGTATCTGGTACACATCACAAATGCTATGTACACATTGTGATGCCAGTCAAAATAGTCGAGCGAGAAATCTGTGCGGAGGAACAGCTAGAGGTAAGTACACGTCATGAACACTCGGTACACGATGTGTAGTCATTCAGACCTCATAAATCCACTAGATATCCATGAGGCATGTGGGAGATCCAAAATTCATGGAGATCCACACGGATCAATGGTACACGATGTGTACCTCTAGTACACATTATGATGAAATTAGCCTATAAATATAGGGGCACGACAGAGAATTTGAGATATATTTTGGATGGTATTCTTCTCTTTTTTCATCCCCCTTTGAGTTCCCTCACCCTTTTCCCTTTAAACTCTAAATTTATTCAAGTTTTTCATTTTTAAATAAATTCAAGAGACGTGGGTCCGTTTTTATTCAATACCTTCAAGTCCCCATCGTAACAATTCCCATATTTCTTCATCGATTTCCACAAAACATGTTAATATCCAATTCCGCTTTTGATTCCAAGTAAGAGTTTTAATCAAGTTGTGATTGATCTATTAAAAATCCAATTACATGCTTGTTCCCCTTGTTGAAAGTGGGTTCCCTAGACCCAACTTGTATTGTACTTTGATTACTGTTACATGTATTCAGTTTGTTTTTATACATGTGTTTATCTTGCCATGATAGTGTAGATACTTCTGCATCCACTTTGTTTATGGAAATGTCCTTAGATTACCTGTCGTATCAAAGGGTTATAGTAGGTCCCAGGCTATAATGAGAACCATGAGATGCCATGAAAGAAATCTTAAAGTAACATCCTATAGTCCAGTTACATCATTCTGAAAGGACACAGATGATGTGTGACCATTAGGTGTTGGGGGCTTATAAGCATTGAGACTTCTTCTCATGAAGTTCACAGTTGATGATCTCTAGTAATTGAGATCATGAGGACATACCCTCTTAATAGGAACACCACATGTTTTTGGTTTCATTGGTCATTCCTATCTACAGACATGTGTAATGGTCTCCTGACTTGATATCATTATCAATGAATGTCATTTAATTACGTATATTTGATATAAGGAGAAAACCATGGTGACAAAGTCTTGGTGAGGTAGTTTGTATCGGGTACGTCATTAATGGAATGGAATTGATTGAATGATCGAGAAAGGATTTGTCGCTTCCGAGTTCAGGAAGAGATATCTCAATCCTAGTTGATTAGGATGGTTGCACCTTTAATAAATCCATGGCCATGGTAGTTGAAGGTAAGACCGTCCGGAAAAATCAAAAAACAAAATAAAGAAAATAAAGAATGATGACACTAGTATGCATTCTGCTTTATTGAGATATCGATGATGAAGAGATTATATTACACGGACCGTGTTCATAGGAAGGCATTCATTGCTTTGACTTTGCCTTATCTCTATAGGGGTCTCGATGGGTTGCTAGACCCTACTCTAGGTCGGTGGTATTATTCACTGCTATTGAGATAAGGGCCTAGAGGGTCATACACAATAGCGCCTTGAGAATCTACCCTATTCTAAGAATAGGAATTTAGAACTTGGTGGGCCCCGCCAAAGGGTTCAAGCACTATCCAAGTTCTATGGATCACCAAAGAATAAATAAATTCATTAATTATTCGAGTTTAGAATAATTTTTTGAATTTATTTATAACATGTATTTACAAGTTATATAGTAAATACAAGTATTAATATTATTCGAATGGATTTAAATATCCTAGGTTCGTTTAATATTAGTAGGAGGAATGAGTCAATTTAAAGACTCAAATTTATCATGTAATATATTTATATATTACAAGTAAGTGATAAATTGTAAATATTACTTATGGCATAATTTTATTTGTCATAAATAATTATTTATATCACTTATATAGAGGACGTCTATTACACGGGGGTTGGGAACCTATACCGCGTGTTTTAAACACTCCCTATATAAGTGAGAGAGAGGATCTCTCATGATTACTATTCATGTGTCAAGATTGAGAGCTTCTCTCTCCTCCTAGAATCTAGAGAGAGAGTCTCTCAAGCAAAGAAGGATCTTCAAGATCATCTATCTCGGATTGAAGCTCCTTCCTTTTTGGTGATCGTCGCTGCGCTGAAGTGATCATCAAAGATCTGCGCTAGCACCCGGATCTTGACAAACGGCACACGAGTAGATTCGCGAGGCGTGTGTGGACAATCTAGAGGGCTTCGACGTCGGAGTCTTCGAGCAACAACCACCAGCGTCCTGCGGCAGACTTGCACACGTCAATTCTGAACAAGGTAAATTTTCAGTTTAATTTTTTGTGCTCTATATAAACCTTACGAGATCCTCAGACCAAGCCGGGACAAGATCACCAAAGTTGACAGGGTTATGTCACTCCGGTGAAGCAGAAATTTTTAAATTCCCAGCCCACCGGCTTCTTCTACGCAGTCCCGGTAACCAACAGTGGTATCAGAGGGATCGAAAGGTTTTTCTGAGTCAACAAAATTAAAATGCATTAAATTTAATTGCGGGGTGTTAAAACAGTTCATTCGGATTCGACTGCGTGTTGTTTCGTTTTCGAATGATCAAGTTATGATCATTTAAAAATTTTAATCGGATCGACGTTGTTTTTTCATTCATTTGATGTTTATCTCAAATTGAGAATTAACATCAAATATATATTTTATTATTATAAAATTTAATAAAATATTTATTATAAAATATTTTATTATAAAATATTTTTCCACAAAGGTGTGTGAAAAAAAATTAATAATAAAATAAGAGGGAAGGGGACCAAGACCAAGACCCCAATTTGGGGTCTTCTTGCTTTAAAAAAAATTGGGAATACAAAGACCCCAAAATGGGGTCTTCTCCCTTTATTTAAAAAAAGGTGGCTTTGTTTTGTCTAAAGACACAACAACAAAAAAATAGGAAACTCCAAAAAGGGGTCTCCTCTCACGTGGTGCACAGGGGAGGCAAACCCTAGCTGCCTCCCCTCCCGCCGGACCTCCTCCGTCCGGTCACCCTGAGCCCGCGCCGGCCTCCTCTTCTCGTCGGCTCCTCTCCTACCAGACCTACCTACTGCGCCTCATCAGACCCCGCCTGGCGCTGCTCCTTCTCGGACCACCTTCGCCTGGCCGCCCTGAGCCCGCGCCGGCCTCCTCCTCCGCGCCGGATAGACCTCCTCCACTTGAGCTCACCGGCTACCCTGAGCCCACTCCGGCCTCCCTTCCGCGTCGGACCGGCTCCAGCCAGCCGCCTCGAGCCCGCGCCAGAACCCTGTGTCGGACCGCCTCCAGCCGACCGCCCCGAGCTCACCGGACCGGCCGCGCCGCGCCATCCTAGCCATCCCAGACCGGACAGCCGCCTCTTCGGATCGCCGGAGCAGCAGGCTGTCGGCCATGTGGTTGGATGACTTCTTTCTCGGCCTCCTTCTACTCCCCTCGGACCACGCCAGGAGATGCATCCACCGTGGGAGTCATTGGACACTGCTGTCACTCTGCGGTCACGCCGCGGTCACGTCGCGGTCACACCGAGGCCACGCCGCGGGCACGCCATGGTCAAGCTGCGGAGAAGCCGCGGTCAAGCCACGGTACCCTGTTCCAAGATGACATCCTGCAGCGGTACGCAGTCCTACCGGACTTCTCTCCGGATAGAGGTAACCCTGCATTGAATTAATTTTAATTAATTTAGTTTTTTAAATTAAATTAATTGGAATTAATTTAGGGGTTTAAATTATTTTAATCCTAAATATTAATTTAATTTAAGTTTAGAATTAAATTGATGGTTTAATTTAATTTTTGGAATTAAAATTAAATTAAGCAAATTGAACCGATAAAAATAAATTATTTGAATTTAATAAAATTCATTTAATTTATTAGAACACCCTCACATTATTTAAATTTATTGAAATTTAATTTTACTGTGCATTTACCCCGACTGGTCTTGAGAAAGTGACCGACCTGTGTATCTCTGGCATTTATTTATTTATTTAATTTTTTATTCAATGCGTACGATGATTTTAATATTTAATTAGATAAATGATGGTCTACAAATCATCTTTTAATTCAAATATGTATAAGGGTATGCGCGTCCATTGCACTTGTTGTATTTTGTACCCCAGACCCCCTCGCCTGTGTGCAAATATATTTGTAATTATACGGTGACGATCCAAGAGGCAGACCCCGCCAAGTTGAGGCGGTAGTCCAGACAGGATTTGGGCGCTTTGCACTGGGGAAAGCAGCAACACGAGTCATGTATCGACTCAGGTATGGATGCCCCTAGGTGATTATTGATCAGTTATCGATCGATCATTATAGAATGCTCAAGACCAGTCGGAATGCATGATTTAATTTATTCATAGTTTATTATTTTATGCGTCTGCATGATTATTGCGTGATCACATAGAATAGTAAACAAGATAAAATGCCTAAAGTTGTGATGAATAATATTCTATTGATTGTTCAGTTGTGAGCGCGACAACCCAGTTTGAACATAATAAATATAAAAGGATTATATCTTTCAATTAATATTAAAAATCCCTCAAAGATATATTAAGTCTAAATGCCTTCCATTTCTCACATCTAAACAAAACCGGCTGTTTGGGTGCTCATCATCCTTAGTTGAGAGTTCCTCTTACTACTGGGGCGTTTTCATGAGATAAATGGTTCGACTTAACTAAAGTGATTAGTCAAAGATTAGCCTTAGATAAATTGTTATCACTTTAGAGGCAAGAGGTTGAGGGAATCAAGTTTAGATTCCAAAAGTTGGGACTTAACTCAACAACACAAGGAACCACAAGAACAAGTGGTTGGATAGAATAGCGCCTACCTTGAAACCCTCCAAGTGGTGGCGTAGCCCTAGCTTGTAGACTATGAGGGAGTTTTCGAGGATCCTTGCCACTAGAATTCTCAAGTGATAGAGTATTCCGAATCTAATAGTGAGGGCTATTAAGGTTTGTTAAAATAGTGGGAGACATTGAATGATATAATAATTTATTAATCATAAAATGTAAAAAGGTAATCAAGACAAAGTACTAACTACTAAATGTTTATCTGATGTAGATTCAAAATGGAAATCACCAACACCACAAGTACTTTATCACTACGATCGATCTTGGATAAAGAAAATATCATGACTAGCAATAACTTCCAAGAGTGTTACAGGCGCTTTCATATAGTACTATGCTAAGAAAGGAAGTTATATGTGCTGGAATCCCCAATTCCTGCTGAGCCTCCTTAGGGAGAAAGCAAGACGGAAAAAGATAAGTGGAGAAATCATGTAGATGATGCGCTTGATGTACAATGCATCATGTTATCATCCATGTCCAGCCAATTGCAAAAAATGCATGAGGAAGAGGACGCCTACAAGATGCTTTCACATATCCAAGAACTATATGAGGATAGGGCCAGGAAAGAAAGGTATGAGATCTCAAGTGCACTTTATAAGTGTAGGCTAGCAGAAAGGTGCCAAGTCGTTCCTCACATACTCAAGATGATTGGGTATATTGAGAGTCTTAAAGCCCTTGGGTTCAAACTGAACCAAGAACTAGAAGTGGATCTCATTCTTGCCTCTTTATTTTCAAGTTTCTCGACTTTCATTGTCAATTATACTATGAATGATATGATAAAGTCACTCCCGGATCTCTTGGCTTTAGTTCTCCAAGCTGATAAGGACATGAAAAACACCAATTCAATTGTACTTATGGTGAACAAGAAAAACAAGGGCAAGGCAAAGGGGTCTAAGGCCAATTCAAGGACAAAGACACCAATGCATCGTTCTGCAAAGAATCCAAAGATTCAGAGGCAAAGTAATGAGTAGGAAGCTATCTGCTTTGGATGTGGCAAGAAAGGCCACTGGAAGAAGAATTGCAGAGCTGGGAAGAAGAATAAAGATGATGCTTCTACTTCAGGTATTTTTGTTATTGAATGCAATCTATCTTTATCTACAATTTTGGTATTGGATACGACATGTCGTTCACACATTTGTATTCATATACAGGAACCAAGTAGATTCAAGAAGATTGAAAAAGGTCAAGTGGATCTCTGAGCTACAAATGGTGCAAGTCTGGAGGCCTTGGTAGTGGGAGACTATCACTTGACTTTACCAAATGGTTTGGTTCTTGTTTTAAACAATTTCTATTATGTACCATCTGTTACCAGGAACATTATCTCTGTGTCAAGTTTAGACACTATGGGTTTTTATTTCAAGTTTGGAAATAAAATTTATCTCTTTTATAGGGATAACATATGTTATGGTAACATCTTAACAATGGTTTATATATACTAGAACTAGAAAACTCAGTAATGGAAATCAATAAAAAAAAACAACCAACATGACCCAAATAATACCCGCCTATGGAACTTCAGGCTTGGTCATGTAAACGAGAAGTGATTACGAAGATTACATCAAGAAGGGTATCTAGATTCGGTACAGTTAGAACCCTTAGATGTATGTCAATCTTGTTTACAAGGAAAGATGACCAAAGAACCTTTCTCAGGAAAGGAAGAAAGATCCAATGTAGTACTGGAATTAATACATACCGATGTATGTGGTCTATTTCCAATAGAGACAAGGGGTGGTTTTCTATACTTCATTACTTTTACTGATGATTATAGTAGGTATGGATATATCTAATTAATGTGGTATAAGTCGGATTCATTTCATTTATTTAAGTAATACCAAAATGAAGTAGAAAACCAACTTGGTGAGAAGATAAAAGCACTTTGCTCAGACCGAGGCGGAGAATATCTCAACCAAGATTTCATTGATCACTTGAAGGAGTGTGGGATTGTATCCCAACTCACTCCTCCTTATACACCACAATGGAATGGTGTTAGTGAAAGGAGGAATGGGACATTGCTTGACATGGTCAGATCAATGATGAGTCATACAACTCTTCCATTATCCTTTTGGGGATACGCCTTGCAGGCAGCAGCATATACCCTTAACTGAGTACCAACTAAAGCTACAGATGGGATTCTATATCAGTTATGGTATAGAAAGAAACCCAATCTGACACACATGTGTGTGTGGGGGTTCGAGGCATTTTTCAAGACTTTACCAAGTGAAAAATTAGCATCCAGAAGCACTAAGTGCATCTTTATAGGTTATCCTAAGGAAACTAGAGGATACTACCTATATAACCCTTTAGATAGAAAAGTAATTGTGGCAAGATACGTCACATTTCAAGAAAGGGATCACATTTCTACTGGAAATAGTGGGATTAAGATTGACTTCGATAAAGTTAATGCTCCAGATGCACAAGAGTTGGTAGAGGAATAATCTCCATAAGAGCAAGTGGAAGAAGAAATTGTTCCTGAGACACAGATACTGCATAGGTCTATGCGAGAGGTTAGAGAACCAAAACGTTATGGTTTTCTTGTCACCGAGTCAGGTGACACAATATTCCTTGAGGATGATAAACCTCTAACCTACAAGGAAGCAGTAGAAGGCAAAGAAGCTGCTAAATGGAAAGAAGCCATGAATTCTGAGATGGAGTCTATGTACCAAAATCAAGTTTGGATTTTGGTAGACCCTCCAGCTGATGTAAATCCCATTGGATGCAAATGGGTATTCAAGAAGCTGGACATGGATGGTAAGGTTAATACCTTTAAAGCAAGACTGGTTGCAAAGGGTTTCAGACAACGTCAAGGCATTGACTATGATGAAACCTTCTCACCAGTGGCAATGCTTAAATCCATCAGAATATTGCTTGCAATAGTATCCTTTCATGATTATGAAATTTGGAAAATGGATGTCAAAACTGATTTTCTAAATGGGAAGTTGGTTGAAGATGTCTATATGACTCAACCCAAAGGGTTTGTTAAGTCAAAGAATCCTAATAAAGTATGAAATTTGCAGAGATCCATTTATGGATTGAAGCAGGCATCAAGATCATGGAATTTTTGCTTTGATGAGGCCATAAGAGATTTTGGTTTTGTCAAAAATGAAAGAGAACCTTATGTCTATAAAAAGGTTGAAGGGAATTCTATCATTTTCCTAGTTTTATATATTGATGAAATATTAATCATGGGAAACAAGGTGCAAGTCTTACAGTCAGTTAAGACTTGGTTAAATAAATGCTTCTCCATGAAAGACTTAGGTGAAGTAGCCTACATTCTAGGGATCAAGATCTATCGAGATAGATCTCAAAGGCTTCTTGGCCTAATTCAAATTACATATATTGACAAGTTACCCAAAAAGTACAATATGGAACAATCAAAGAGAGGATCATTACCTATGTCACATGGTGTAAATCTCTCTAAGAAAATGTGTCCACAAACACAGGAGGAGATTGACATAATGAGTAGAGTCCCTTATGCTTCGGCAGTGGGTTCTATCATGTATGGCATGCTATGTACTAGGTTTGATGTTGCCTTTGCTTTAAGCATGGTGGGTATATATCAATCCAATTCAAGAAGAGTTGCACTGGACAGCTGTTAGAACTGTCCTAAATTACTTAAGGAATACTAAGGATATGTTCTTGGTGTATGGAGGAGATGAGGAACTATTTGTGAGGGGATATACTGATGCTAGTTTCCAGACAAATCATGATGATATGAAATCATAGTCAGGCTACATATTTTGCTTGAATGGTGGTGTAGTGAGCTGGAGAAGCTCAAATCAAGCTGTGGTTGCTGATTCTACAGCAGAGTCCGAATATATTGCAGCTTCCGATGCAGCAAAGGAAGCAGTCTGGATACGTAGATTTATCTCAGACATTGGTGTTATACCTAGCAGTGCAGACCCAGTTCCAGTATATTGTGATAATATTGTTGCAGTGGTGCTTTACAAGGAGCCCAGGTCTCACCAGAGGACAAAGCATATTCTTCGGAAGTTTCATCTCTTGAGGGATTTTACTCAAATAGGTGAAGTGATGGTTAGCAGAGTAGCCACAGAGGACAACGTGGAAGACCCCCTGACTAAAGCCATTACTCAGCAGAAGCATGATTCACATGTGAGAGCTAGCGGATTGAAACCTGTTAGTAGTTGGCTCTAGTGCAAGTGGGAGTGTTGAAAGTGGGTGCCATAGACCCAACTTGTATTGTACTTTGATTATTGTTACATGTATTCAGTTTGTTTTTATACATGTGTTTATCTTGCTATGATAGTGTAGATACTTCTGCATCCACTTTGTTTATGGCAATGTCCTTAGATTACATGTCGCATCAAAGGGTTATAGTAGGTCCCAGGCTATAATGAGAAACCTGATATGCCATGACAGTAATCTTAAAGTAACGTCCTATGGTCCAGTTACATCATTCTAAAAGGACACAGATGATGTGTGACCATCAGTTGTTGGGGGATCATAAGAATTGAGACTTCTTCTCATGAAGTTTGTACTTTATGATCTCTAGTAATTGAGATCATGAGGACAGACCCTCTTAATAGGAACACCACATGTTTCTTGTGTCATTTGTCATTCCTATCTACGGACATGTGTAATGGTCTCCTGACTTGAGATCATTATCAATGAATGTAATTTAATTACGTACATTTTATATAAGGCAAAAACCATGGAGACAAAGTCGTGGTGAGGTAGTTTGTATCGGGTACGTCATTAATGGCATGGCATTGATTGAATGATCGAGAAAGGATTTGTCGCTTCTGAGTTCAGGAAGAGATATCTCGGGCCTGGTTGATTAGGATGGCTGCACCTTCAATAAATCCATGGCCATGGTAGTCGAAGGTAAGACCATCTGGACAAATCAACAAAACAAAATAAAGCAAATAAAGAATGATGACACTAGTATGCATTCTGCTTTATTGAGATATCGATGATGAAGAGATTATATTACACGGACCGTGTTTGTAGGAAGGTAGTCGTTTCTTTGACTTTGCCTTATATCTATAGGGGCCTCGATGGGTTGCTAGACCCCGCTCTAGGTCGGTGGTATTATTCACTGCTATTGAGATAAGGGCCTAGAGGGTCACATACAATAGCGCCTTGAGAATCTGCCCTATTTTGGGAATAGGAATTTAGAACTTGGTGGGCCCCGCCAAAGGGTCCAAGCACTATCCAAGTTCTATGGATCACCAAAGAATAAATAAATTCGTGAATTATTCAAGTTTATAATAATTTTTTGAATTTATTTATAACATGTATTTACAAGTTATATAGTAAATACAAGTATTAATATTATTTGAATGGATTTAAATATCCTAGGTTTGTTTAATATTAGCAGGAGGAATGAGTCAAGTTAAAGACTCAAATTTATCACGTAATATATTTATATATTACAAGTATGTGATAAATTGTAAATATTATTTATGGAATAATTTTATTTGTCATAAATAATTATTTATATCACTTATATAGAGGACGTCTATTACACGGGGGCCGAGAACCTATACCGCGTGTTTTAAACACTCCCTATATAAGTGAGAGAGAGGCTCTCCCCTGATTACTATTCATGTGTCAATATTGAGAGCTTATCTATCCTCCTGGAATCTAGAGAGAGTCTCTCAAGAAAAAAAGGATCTTCAAGATCATCCATCTAGGATTGAAGCTCCTTCCTTTACGGTGATCGTTGCTGCGCTGAAGTGAGCATCGAAGATCCGCGCTAGCACCCAGATCTTGACGAATGGAATGCGAGCAGATTCATGAGGTGTGTGTGGACGATCTAGAGGGCTTCAACGTCGGAGTCTTTGAGAAACGATCGTCGGAGTCCTATGGTAGACTTGCACACGTCAATTATGAACAAGGTAAATGTTCAGTTTAATTTTTCGTGCTCTGTATAAACCTTGATAGATCCTCGTACTAAGCCGGGACAAGATCACCAGAGTTGACAGGGTTATGTCACTCCAATGAAGCAAAAAAATTTAAATTCCCAGCCCACTAGCTTCCGCTACGCAGTCCTGGTAACCAACACCCCTTCCATTCCCGAACCCCTCCATGTGTATGATTCAATTAATTTCAATTAACATGTCAATCATGATTTATTTCATTTATTTAGTTGAATATCCACCCACTATGAGTAGTTAAACCTCTTAGGGGTAGGGATCAAAAGTAGATGTATCTTCATACATTATTAATCTTTAATTCTAAACTTGGAAACCCTAATGGATTTGTAATCTGAATAAACATTAACAGTATACCCAATTTGTGTGAGCATCCCTAACCATGGGATACTCAATCAAAGGACCCTATTCTAATTGAAATATACTAGTCTATGATCACTATACTAGGATACTTTATTGAAAAGAAACTAAAATTAATGCACTTAGGTTGTTACTATCTCCCAATCATGGAATAGTCACTTATTGGGAAGAACTAAGTGACTTGACCAAAGTCAGCTAGAGACCACTGCTTGCTTCACAGCCTAAGCCTTAGGACCCTGCCAATATTAGAATTAAAGATTTTCATTTACCCAGATACTCAAAATTTATCCCAACCCCTCGTTAATTACTTGAAGCCACTCCCAACTAGAGATTAAGTAAAACTTCCAAACACCAAGATAGCTTTAAAGGAATCATCTTGGGGTCTAAAACTATTTATCCTGCTTTTAAATAACTTTCTCCTTGTGGGTTTAACCTCTTACTTCCACTATACTATGGTTTTGTAGTTAGTAAAGTTTGGGAAACATAAATTCTAATTTGACCACCACCCATACAAAACCACCAATGCGTCCGAGAATGACCATATCTAAAGTATAAACTTGATTATAGAAGATCATCCCAAGCCTTTATAATATCCTTGTTTATGCCAACCTATCCTCCTTTTCTCTTAAATTCCAACCCCTTTCAAGGAGAATATGGGGATGTATGTATAGCCCAAGGTGGTAGAATTTTTCATTCCAAATATTCCCCTAAATTTGGCTCTGCAATTTGATAAATCATACATCTAAATTTGGAGAAATTTTATTCTTAAAAGTTTTATATATTAATATTTAAATTCTACCCTAAAATTTTTTCAGCTATTGGAAATTTTGATCCAAATTTATGGCTTTTTGAATAAACAATTTTCTACTGTTCATTTTAATCCATACTTTTTAAAAGGCTATAATGTGAATGGGTTTTTGAAAATGAATATGCCCTAAAATCTGAAAAAATTATTATAAAAATTCTTCTAACTATATCTTGTATTTCACACTACAAAACATCAGCTCTATTTGATTTCTATATCAGAAGAAAAGTTACGAATTGTGTACTAATTTTAAATACCAGATAGAATAGTGGGATGGACTTTCATGGATCAATTGGAACCCTTATTGGTTTATTTGGGCCTTGAAAATTTTATCCACAATTCCTTTGGATAATCAAAAACATATTATGGATTTTAATCAAATTTGGTCTTCTAGATTAAGCCCAGAAATCGTATCATCATGGCTAGTCTAGTTTTCTCAATAGATTTGTTGGGTCTTCTTGTGTGCTCTATATGGAACTCCAATTGGACGAATTGACCAAAGATACCTTATAATGATATGTTTTAATTTCAATAAGGAACACTAAAAAATAATAATCACATAATTTTTATCAATATGTTGAAATATATAATCAAAATATTAAAATGTAGTTTAATTAAATGAACTTGAAAAATTCTCTTCTTATGTGTTTATGATCAAAACATGAAAATTGATTGGAAATTAATCATTTTTAAGTGAAAATTATATGATGGGATTAATTTAAAATTAGTAATTAATATGTAATATCAACTCCCCCACACTTAGGATTGTGCATGTTCTCATGTACATCAAATAAAAACATAACTAAATCATTTTTACTCACCAAAAAATATTAAAATTTTGTTTTCACCAATCAGGGGGGTCTATACTAGTTTACTCATCCATAAGAAATTTCACCAAAAAATATTATAGAAATAATGTTCCAAAAACAATTAATTTTTCATGTTCAAAATTATAAATGGAAAATGTTGGCACGCAAAACTTACTTCACTCAAGATGATAAAAATTTATTTCTCAAGGTTCACTCATTCACCAACCAAAAGTAAAAAATATTATATTTTGAAAGAGCTCTCAGCTTAAATTCCCTATCCTAATATGCATAACAATCAATAGGTATTTTTATTGGTTTTTTAGTGGGTATGGGATGGTAGGAATATAATGGACAAAAGATATAAAAAGAGAGGTAAAACACTAACATGGAAAAACCAATGCACAATTTTTTTGAAATAAGACATGGAAGGTTATGAAAAAAAATATTTATAAGGGTATGATGTTTCACGGAATACGAGAGAAAGGAAAAGATAAAATTTATACAAAACAAAAAACATTTCCCAACAACATAAGAAAATATTATTCAAGTGTTTTTTTCTTTTTTTTTACATTTTTTTAAGTTGAACTTGAAACAAATAGCACACTAATCTTCTAACCAGTGTTTGATCTCCTCAAAACGCTAATTTTAATATTTATAACAAGATAAAAGGTTGAGTAAGATTTATTTTTTACCTTTCCAAGACACAATCCATTTTTTTCATTTTTTTTTTGATTTTTTTTGATTTTTTTATCTTTTTTCATTTTTGAACACTTTTCAATAACATGTACAAAATTACGTAAACATTAATCCATTCCTAAAACTTACTGAATGAAAACCTCTCCCCCACACTTAAATAGATTCTTTCCCTCAATCATATAATTAGACATTGAAAATAAAAAAATGGTACCCAAAATGAAATCCACTCCCCCCACACTTAAACTTTAATAAATTATGCAATGAAAATCCATGTAGATGTTGGGTGGGATAAGGTATTGGTATTGTAATTTGGCAATCAAAAAAAATTATTAATAGGCTTTAAGGGTTTTTTAAATGGAGGATTAATGTTAGGGTAATGGGAGTCAATTTGGCTATTGTGATTGTCATTTGGTTTAGAAAATGCATCTATCATATTAATGTACACTAAAGTAAGAAATTCATCTTGAAGGTCCACAAACTCAAGACTCACAATCGGGGGTGAAAAAATCACAAAATTAAAAGATGGACATAGGTGACCTTGGCATGAAATCTATTTTTTTCCCTATGGTTGGGAGTGAATCATTATCCAAATCAAAAATTGAGTATTCAAAAAAAAATCCTAACACAAAATTATTTATCCAAATTTATGATGAAAATGAAAAAAAAAGATGAAAGCATGTCTTTTGACTCCCCAAAATGGTTTGGATAAAATTTCAAAATTGAATGGTGATTAATTATGACTCTTTTTTCATATTTTTTTTAGTTTTTTTAGTTTTTTTATTGTTTTTAAAATACACACCCACACAAAAGAAAAATAGGAAACAAAATTTTGATGAATAAAGTGGTAAAAAATATGAGTGAGAGTGGAAGAAAAAGAGAGAGAAAAGGGGATGAAGAGGGGGAGATGGAGAGAAAGAGAGAGTTAAAGGGAAAGAGGTACCCCCTGGTTTGGATTTGGTGGGTTGTTGTCTCCATCTAGTTGTAGGTCTACCATAGTGGTTGGGGATTTGGTGGAAGTTTATGTGATTCATGTGATGTGTTTCCTCTCATGGTGATGCTTTAACTGATGTCCATTAATCGTGAATGTCCTTTTGGAAGTGAGGTCTTGGAATTACACTTCACCAAATGGGTAAACATTAGTAATTATAAAAGGACTTCACCAATGATAATTAAGCTTACCTGGGTGAAGCCGAAATCTAGAATTGAATAGAATTACCTTTCCACCTTCATGAAATACCTTTCATGGGATGTGTTTGTCGTGGAGTGCCTTAGCCTTTTATTTTTAGATATTTTAATTGTCATAAGAATATAGTCTAAAATCCTCCAGTTCATTTAACTGTTACAATCTCTCTTCACTGGATTTTTCACAATCAAAATTACAAGTTTTTGGTAGCCCAAAATGAATTATATTGGATTTCAACTGGTAAATGATATTCTTTACTGAAAACTATCTTAAATGGATACATATAAATGGGTGTTTTATGGGTAGTTAGATAAGCCCAAATTGGTTCACCAATTCTTTCAGGCAAGTCTTTTCTGGTGGGTTTTCTAATTCTCTCAAACACTATTTTCACTTATCTATTAGAAATTTTAGCCATGAAATTTTTTTGGGGGTGATATACAGTTAAAGTTTTATGTAAAACCCCATATTTTTCAAAAGAGATTCCATGGTCCGATTGTAGAAATGAGTTCATAAGTCACTTATAAAGGCACATGGTGTTCCAAACCGGTGGAAGAAGTAGATTTTTAGAAACTCACAAATAGTATGTGAATCATCCTTCCTAGTGGTTTTGGCCTCAACCCACTAAGAAACATAATCAACTAGAGTAAGAATATGTGATAATCCATTATAGGGTAGAAATAGTCCCATGAAATCTATGCCCGAGACATTGAAGATCTCACAAAAGATTAAGAGATTTGGGGGAATTTAATTTCTTTTGGAAATTTTTCCAAACTTTTGGAAAGTGGGATATGATTGATAGAACTCATATGAGTCCTTGAAGAGATAAGGCTAAAAGAATCCTGAGTCAAGGAATTTTTATGAGGTTCTTTGTGGTTCAAAGTGGCCACCACCAGGCATTGAGTGACAAAATTCCAAGATGGAGGAATGTTCTTATTCATCAACACATCTCTTAATTACCATTTCATCCCTGGTTTTACAAAGTTTATTATCTTCCCAAAATAGAATTTTGAATCACTTTTCAAATTCACTTTTTTTTCTTTTGAAAAAAATTCAGGAAAAACACCAAAAAATAAGTAATTTACAATTGGGTCATACCATGGTAACTTTGGAGTGATAAATAATGGGTGTTTAGTTGGAAATTCAGGATCAATTGTTTCAAAATGAGAATAATTAGACATTCTACTCAGGTGACCAGCCACAGGGTTGTCTTTTCCAGTTATATATTTAATCATAATGTTAATATCTTGAAGCATTAAGATCCATCTTATTAGCATACTTTTGGAATAAATTTTCTTAAGTAATAACTTCAAATATTAATGGACGGTAAAATTGATGATTTTTGCACCTAAGACCCAATGGCCCTATCAGAAGCATCGCACATCAATTCAAAGGGTAAGGACTAATTTGGGGGTTGGATTATTGGGGTATATTTAAGAATATCTTTGATTTCAATGAATTATTTCTTACAAGCTTGATTAAAATGTAATATAGCATCATTTTGGAGTAACCAAGTGAGTGGTAGGGAAATCCTACTAAAGTTATAGATGAATCGCTGATAAAAACCGGCATGACCAAAGAATTAACAGATGTGTCAAACTGTTATGGGTTCAGGAAGTGATTGGATCACCTCAATATTGATGGGATCGACTTGAATACCATATTGTAAAATTATGTTCCCTAGAACAATCCCATTAGTAACCATGAAGTTAAATTTTTCATAATTCAGCGCAAGGTTACATTTGACACACTTTTAAAGGACTAGAGAGAGTGAATGAAAGTAGGATTCTAATGAATCACCATAAATGGTAAAGTCATCCATGAATACCTCTATGAAATGGTCAATGAATTCAAAAAATATACTCATCATACACCACTGTAATGATAAAGAATAATTGAAAAGTCCAAAAGGCATTCTCCTATATGCATATATTTCAAAAGGGAAAGTGAATGTAGTTTTTTTTCCTAAGGTGTAGTTGGGATTTGGAAGTATCCTGTATATCCATCAAGAAAGAAATAATTTGAATTTATAGATAATAATTCTATCATTTTATCAACGAATGAAAGAGGGAAGTGATCTTTTCATTTTTTATCATTCAATTTCCTATAATTGATGCATACATGCCATTTGTTTTTCACTTTATTTGTGACTATCTATCCATGTTCAAATGTAACAACAGTTATCCCACCCTTTTTAGGCACCAATTGAATCAGACTAACCCATTCACTATCAGAAATTGGGTAGATAACACCATCTTGAATAAGCTTGGTGATCTATTCCCTAACTACCTCAAGGATGAGTAGATTGAGTCTTCTTTGTGATTGTCTGATTGGTTCGGATGACTCTTCGAGATGGATGTAATGCATACAAAAAAGTAAGGTTGATTCCTTGTATGTCATCTAGGTTCCAACTTAAGTCCTTTTTTTCCTCTAACACCTGAACAAGTTTGTAATCCTCAGTTTTAGTAAGTGTGGTATAGACAATGATAGGATAAGAGTGATCATGAAAAAGGAATGCATATTTCAGGTGTGCAGGAAGAGGTTTTAGATCATTGTCATATTTTATTTTTTAGCTAGAAAAATCATTAATGGAATATGGTCATTTATTTGGTTTTGATTAATTTTCCTCAATAATATCCAAGGTAGAACAACATAGATCAGAGTTGGGATGGGATTCAAGAGAGTTTTCAAGATCCTCTTGATTGATTGAGTCTATAAAAGAGTGGTCAACATCAACTTTCCCATTTATGACTTGTTTAATTATGGTGGAAATATCACAATCTCATCTCTCATTAGAATATGATGAACATGATGTAATTGGGTTTAATTGGCTCTTAGATGTGTCCTCATAAGCATGAATTGAGAATGTAGAGTGATCCTCTGATGGGTATCGCATGTCTTGAAAAATATTAAACTTGACCGGTTAGTTACCAAATTTCATGGATAGGTTTACCACATGGAAATCAATCTTAGTTATTTCTATTATAAGGAATGGGATTCATAGAATTGGGGGATATAGAGAATATTTTGTCTCACCTTCCATGTCAAGGTCATCGAAATCAGATGGAAAGATAAGATCATTAATTTGGACAAGGAAATACTCAATTATTTCCTCAGGACTAGCTTTGATTTGATTGGATAACTAGATGACATCACCCATTGGGTGTAAGGGACCTAGACCAAGGTTAGAGAATATTGATTTGGGGAATAAATTTATTGAGGCTTTTGGGTCTATGAGTGCATCGTCAAAGTTAAAACTCTCTATTTGGCATGGAACCGTAAAGGTCCTTAGATATTTACACTTCATGGGTATGGACTACTGGGTTGAAACATTCTCAATGGTCCTAAGTTGTCTATTATGGGTGAAAATTCCTTAAGAAACTTGGCATACTTAGGAATTTATTTTATGGAATCTAAGAGGGGAATGTTGACTTCAACACATATGAACATGTCGAGCATTTTAGGATCAGGTTCAAAGGGCTTACTTTGATTATGGATAGCTTAAGGAAAATAAATTAGGTTCCTTATAGGAATTAAAGGAGGTGAGGTAGTGGCTTCAGGTTCATTTTTTGGATTTTTTTCCTTTTCATTTTCAATATCAACATTAAAAGGTTCATTTGAGGATCCATTATGAGGCTTGGTAATTTGTTTACCCGATCGAAGTGAAATTGCACTTACATTAACCTTGGGGTTGGGAAACGGTTGATATGGTAGTTGGGAAGAATTGAATGGTTTTTTTTAGATAAATTGGGATGCAAGTTGACCAATTTGGGTTTCAATGCTTTTAAGGATAGAACAGGTGAATGAGGTAAGATCTTCCATAGTGTTTTCCCATGGTTTCTTGGAAGTAGAGGATTGTCCTGAATTGATATTTCCTTGATTTTTATTCTTGGGAAATCAATTTTATTGGGTTGGGAATTGGGAAGGCTCGTTAGGATATTGGAATCTAATAGGAGAAAGAGGAGGATTGATCCTTTGAGTTTGAGGAACAAAAGGATAAGGTTGTTGGAAGTTACCACTGGCTTGACTATATTGGAATTGGTTTAGATTTTGAGGAGGGAACTAAGAGGGATGTGAAATGGGATTACCATACCTCAAGCCTGGGCTATAGGTAGAAGATAAGGGATCAGAGTGGGGTTGGTTGAAGTTTTTAATGAACTGCCCTAATTGTTGAGGGATGGTGTTTCGCTGAACATATGTTTCATTGAGCTCTATTGGTCCAGATGAATCTGATGGATCATATTAAAGCTTTGGACATGTGTCAGTTTAATGATCTAGTGAGCTATAGATTCCAAAAAATTTGATAGGTTCAGGAAACATAGATTGTAGAGAAGATGAGGTTGGGGCTTTGACAGCCACAACTAGTTGCCTCAAAAGATATGTAAGTTCACTCATCCACTCAGTCATCTTGTTGGGATCTATTCATTAATTATCTTGGACTTGTTTGAATCAATCATGTGATTGAGTATGGAATTATTATATTTTTACAAGCATATTGCTTATGAGATCTCATGTAGTTGTAGGAGTTTTGTCAAAAAGAGCACCACCACTTGCGGCATCAATGAGAGTTTGATCCATAGCCAATAACCCCTAATAGAAGTTTTGGATCAAGAGTTGGTCAGGGATTTAGGTTTCCACAATATGTTTAAACCTCTCTCAATACTCATGGAGTGATTCATTATGGAATTTATAGATACCACTTATTTCCTTTCAGATATAAGCAATATGAGAAGAAGGAAAGAATTTCTCTAAGAAGAGTCACTACATGTCATCCCATGTGGTTATGGAACCAGGAGGGTGGTAGTAGATCCATTACTTGGAAGAGTCATCTAGGGAGAAAGGAAATTCTCAAAGTTTTATTTGTTCTTTATAAACCCCTTGAGGATTTAGGGTAGAGTACACCACTTGGAAGTCTTTGAGATGAAGATGTAGATCCTCATCGAATAGCCTGTGGAAATGAGGTATAAGATGAATCAAACCCAATTTGAGTTCAAAATAAGCCTCAATATTTAGATATTGAATACTAAGGGTTGGTAATTCCTATCATGGGAAACAAGATCATTAAGGGTATGTTCCCTAGTATTGGCCATATCTAGTTCAGTTGGACAGTCAATGAATGGTTCATGGGTGATTTGATTATCCCTAATGTTACTCATAAGTTGACAAAGTGTTCACTCAATTTATGGGTCAAAAAATCTGATGGATTGTTTGAGAGGCTACAAGGCATTAAAATATGTTTGTAAAATAGTAGGAATATGGGTTTTCTTTGTGTTTTTTTCAGATTTTTTGGTTTGTTTTTTTATTTTATTTTTCTTAATTTTTTTTATTTTGTTTTAAAAAAATAAAAAAGGACTGACTGCTAATTGCACCATCCCTAGAAATGGTTCCATTTGAAGTGTATTAAGTTTTCACCTATTGACCGTTCAAGGGTTTTGTGCTCTACTAATATGTATAGCGACACTCAGGTTAAATCATCGGTGATGATACTTTTTTTAATAGTTGGTTTTTTATTGTATTTTTATTGGGGGGTTTGTTTGTAGATCTTAGATGAAATGGTTGATTAATGAATATTGATTTAAAAATTTAATAATAATTGGGGTGATCTCATCATTAGGTAGTTAAGCTTGTGATATCCTTGATATTTTCTATATATTTCATTAAATTAACGTCCACTTCACAAGATGATTTTTTATCAGAATTCCCAAATGTTTTGTCTTTAATACAAGCCTAAACTAGGTTATTGATCTCAATCAATTCTTGTTGATGGAAGGTTCAATATTTTATGAACCCATGTGTACTTTTGGTTCTAATAATCCATGTAATCCACATGTCAAACAAAACATGTCATTAATCTATGACATTTTAAGTTCAACATACACAATATTAATTTAAATAATATTAATCGAGAAAAATATCTCAATCACTTAACATCCCCAAATTATGGCTCACCCCAATGGGAGATTTACTTAAACATTAATATGGTTAGTAATTTGGTTTATGATTTTTATGGTTATGAGTTAAAAGAAAATGAAAATAACGGGATAAGAAAATAGTAGTGCATAGAACACACACACGGACAGTGAAGAGAATTAAAAAAGGACTTTCAATTGAATGAGAAAGAAAAATAAGGGGGTGATTTTCAACTTCATTTAAAAAAATTAAGAATATTTATATTACAAAACATAGTGCGGATGAAGGATGAAAAAGTAAATCAAAATAAGCATGGAGGAATGGTATCTCAAGTAGAAACATGAGTATGGAAGATCCTCCCAAGCCTTTGAAATATCCTTGGTCATGAAAACCCATCCTCCTTTGCTCTGAAATTCCAACCCTTTGCAAGGAGAAGAGGGGGATGTATTTATATCCCAAGGTGTTAGAATTTTTTCATTACAAATATTACCCTCAAGTTGGATCAACAATTTGATAAATCATATAGTTGAATCTAGAGAAATATTATTCTTAAAAGTTGTATATATGAATTTTTAAAGTCTAACCTCAAAATTGGGCGTCCATTGGACTTTTGGATCCAAAGTTATGGATATTTGAATAAACAATTTTCTTCTGTAAATTTTAATCCATACTTTTTTGAAGTCCATAATGTGAATGGATTTTTGAATATAAATATGCCCTCAAATATGAACCATTTATTCTAAAAAATTGGTCATCTATATATTGGATTTCTCACAGGAAAATATCATCTCGATTTGATATCTATATCAAGATAAAAGTCAATGATTGTGTGCTAATTTTAAATCTCAGACAAGAATGGTAGGATAGACTTTCATAGATCAATTGGGCCCCTAATTTGTTTATTTGGGACTTTAAACTTTTATACATGATTTATTTGGATAACCACAAACATATTATGAAGTTTTATAAAATTTTGGCTTCTTGATTAAGCCTATAAATTGTATCATATTGGATGGTCTAGTTTTCTCAACAGATTTTTTAGGTCTTCTTGTGTGGTTCATATGGCACTTCAATTGGATGAATTTTCCAAATATACCTTCTAATGATATGTTGTAATTTTTATCAGGAACACTAAAAAATAATAATCACATAAGTTGGATTAATATGTTGAAATATATGATCAAAATATTAAACTATAGTTTAATTAAATAAACTCATACAATGCTCTTCTTATGTGTTTATGATCAAAACATGAACATTGATTGGAAATTAATCATCTTTAAGTGAATATTATATAATAGGAGTAATGTAAAATCAAGAATGAATATATGATATCAGGAATGGAATGTGATATTCTTTTGGTGGATGGTTTAGACTCTGATATAAGCTAAAGCAGGTATTGTTGGTTCGGGTGTCATTGTGAACCCGAGAATTTATGTGGTTAATTAAAGAATAAATATAATGTGAAAACTATTTACTTATTCATTTGTAATTTATTCTTTATAAAACTATATACACTATTATATAATGTATATTTTTTAGACATCATTGGTGGCGGCCTACTGAGTTGCACTCACACCCTACTCGAGTTGCATGATCGGTACCTGAATAGACTTCATGTTTACAGGACAAGATAAGGGCAATAGACCTATGTTAGATGGTTGAGTTGGGATATGGGATGAAGAATGGATGAGATAATTGGAAATGTTATTGGGACCCACTTGGAAGATTTTAGTGTATTTATTTTGGGTTTGCATTTGACACTTGAAACATATATGACATGACATATTTACTACTTTGGTTTTGGATATTGTTTTCCTATTTTGGGATTATCATGTGATGTTGGTTATGATCTCATTATGGTTATTTATTCGTATGATTTAGCTATTGTATATTTATTTTATTTATTTTTCTACTTTGATAAAGAGGGTATAGTCTTCCCCGCATTATATATTAGGCTTTCATTACTAGTCGATAGCCTCTGGCATATGGGGAGGCGCGCCTGAGATCACGTAACCAACCAGCTTGGGGAATCTATATGTGGCTCCTGGGTTGGGATGTTACAAATATACCATGAGATTTTTCTACATTTGAATACAAAGAATGACTTCCCAAAAGATCTATCGTGAACATTATCTTGAATGGTGTAGGAATCAACCACACCTCAATCAGTTTCACTTCAATCTGATACAGAGTGTGCTCGTTATGACTTGAAGTGTATGTTTTTAGTTTATAATTTACATTTTATTTCAAAACACACATCACATACTTGAAAAAATAGTAAACCTATTAATATAGTTTTTATACTTTAGTACAATGATCCATAAATTATTTATGACGTGTAGGAATCAACCTTACCTCAATCTGATGCACAGTATGCCCAGTATGACTCAAAGTTTATGTTATCAGTTTAAAATTGACATTTTAGTTCAAAATGTGTGTCACTCATTTAAAAATGATAAAATATGCTCATATTGTCTTGATACTTTAGGGAAATTATTCGTAATTTATTTGTGATGTGCAGGAATCAGTCACACATTAAACTGACATGCAAAGTGACTATTGTGACTAAAAGTGTGTGTTTTTAGTTTAAATTAACATTTTAGTAAAAAAGACATGTGACATACACAAAACCAAGAAAACACATTCATATTGTACATAAGTCATTTGTGACATATAGGAATCAACCACAAGTCAATCTGACGCACAGTGTATCTATTGTGACTCAAAGTGTATTTTTATTTAAAATTGACATTTTAGTTCAAAGCACATGTCACATACTCAAAACCAAGAAAATAAATTCATATTATTTTGATACTTTATGAAAATGATCTATAAATCATTTTTGACATATAGAAATTAGTCTCACCACAATATGATATACGGTGTGCCCTGTATGACTCAAAGTGTATATTATCAGTTTAACATTGACATTTTAGTTTAAAAAATGTGTCACACGCTGAAAACTGAGAAAAAATGCTTGGATTGACTTGATACTTTAGTACAAAAATTCATAATCCATTTTTTATTTATAGGAATCGGTATCATATCAAACTGACACATGATGTGACTAGTATGACTCAAAGTGTGTGTTTTCAATTTAAATTGATATTTTAGTAAAAAAGTAATGTGACATACTCAAAACCAAGAAAACCCCTTCATATTATTGTGATACTTTAGTAAAATGGTTCATAATTCATTTTTGACATGTAGGAATCAACTTCATGTCAATCTGATGCACGGTGTGACCGGTATAACTCCACGTGTGTATTTTTATTTAAAATTGGTGTTTTAGTTCAAAGCACATGTTACATATTCAAAAACAAGAAAACAAATTCATATTGTTTTGATACTTTTAGAAAATGATTCATAAGTCATTTTTGATGTGTAGGAATCAACTGCACCTCAATCTGATGCACGGTGTGCCCGGTATGACTCAAAGTGTTTGTTATTAGTTTAAAATTGGCATTTCAGTTCAAAATGTGTGTCACTCACTGAAAACTGAGAAAACACACTTGGGTTGTCTTGATACTTTATGAAAATGGTTTATAATTTATTTTTGATATGCATGAATTAGTCACATATCAAACCAACACACGATGTGATCGGTCTGACTCAAAGTGTGTGTTTTCAATTTAAATTGACATTTTAGTGAAAGACTTGTGACATAGTCAAAATTGAGAAAACACGTTTATATTATTTTAATACTTTAGGAAAACAATCCTTATGTCATTTATGATGTGTAGGAATCAACCACATGTCAATTTGATGCATGGTGTGACCGATATGACCCAAAGTGTGTTTTTATTTAAAATTTATATTTTAGTTCAAAACATGTGTCACATACTCAAAACAGTTAAAAAGCATTAAAATTGTTTTGATACTATATAACAATAATTCATAAATCATTTGTGATAAGTAGGAATTAGTTGCACCTCAATCTGATACACGATGGTTCTGGTATGACTCAAAGTGTATGTTATCAGTTTAAATTGACATTTTAGTAAAAAGAAGATATGTGGCATACTCAAAACAAATAAAATGCATTTTGATTGTTTTGATACTTTAGAAAAATGATACATAAGTCATTTTTGATATGTAGGAATCAACTGTATGTCAATCTAATGTATAGTGTGATCGTTATGACTCAAAGTGTGTTTTTATTTAAAATTGACATTTTAGTTTAAAACACACATCACATACTCAAAACTGAGAAAACGCATTCGGATTGTTTTAATACTTTATGAAAATGATCCATATATCATTTGTGACATGTAAGAATTATCTTCACCTCAATCTAATACATAGTGTGTCGGGTATGACTCAAAGTGTATATTATCAGTTTAAAATTGACATTTTAGTTCAAAACATGTGTCACACACTAAAAACTAATCCAACATGCCCGAATTTTCTTGATATGTTAGGACAACGATTCAAAAGTCATTTTTGATGTGTATGAATCAGTTTCACATCAAACCGACATATAATGTGACCGGTATGACTCAAAGTGCATGTTTTCAGTTTAAATTGATATTTTAGTAAAAAAGACATGTGGCATACTCAAAACTGAGTGAACACATTCAGATTATTTGGATACTTTAGGAAAATGGTTCATACGTCATTTGTGATGTGTAGGAATCAACTGCACATCAATATGAAGCACGATGTGACTGATGTGACTCTTAAGTGTGTCTTTTTATTTTAAACTGACATTTTAGTTCAAAACACACATCATATACTTAAAACTGATGAAATGCATTCATATTGTTTTTATGATCGAGCTTTTTTGAGAGGGGGTCGTGTGCCAGACAATGAAACAATTGATATTTTTGAATGTTTATGATAAATTGTATTTGGTAATGTAATTCTACGAAACAATGTTTGAAATGTCTATAATATAGTGTTTTTTCTTGTATTTGTGATGTTATTTTTATTTCAATTAAAGTATGAATTTTCCATAATTATGAATTATAGCCCCAGGCATGCAGTTGTGGTGGCAGGGGGGTTTGGGGTTTGGGGCGGTGGTCGCAGGGTCGAGTCCTCGGGCCGATTTTGTTTCCTTAGGTGCGTTGTAAATAAAAAAAATTATAAATTATAAATTTCCATATAGTTGTATTTAGTGTTGTAATGTGATGTAATTTTAACATCACGTTGCAGCAATATGACATTTATCAACGATATTTCTAGCACTGATAAAAGGGGATCACTTTTATTGGCGCTTAAGACAATGATGTTTTTTTAGCGCTGATAATGGTTTTAGTGTTGATTATAGCTTGATCTATAATAGTGATTTTAATTTTTTGGTTTATTTTGGTTTTGTAAATGTTAAATGTTCTTAACTAAAAAATAAATAATTAAATAAATATATAAATCATTGTTGAAAGTGGACCTAATGATCAACTTTCTATGATCAAAAATTAATATAACATAAATCATTATTGAGTTTTCAATATAATGAAAGTTGATGAATATGTACAATGATTAAGTGAATATAAGGCATTGGACCACATTTAAAATTTATATACTAATAAATTCCTTTAAATATTTTCCATGTTGATGGTTTGGTTGATTATCAAATTTTTTTCTTCACATTTTCTAAGGGATATTCTATCTCTACGGTAATAATCTTCGCATTATCTTACAACCCTTAAAAAGTTTGAATTCGTGTCGTCGACCGGAGTTCCGTGATGGCGCTGGACTCCTCGCCCCACCGCGCTCTTATATAAAGCCCCAATTTCATCTCCGGCAGCCCACAGTCCACAATTTTCCTCGACCAACACCACAGCTTCCTTCCCCTGTCACCTGCAACTCATCTTCTTCATCCTCGAGGAACTGCCAGACCAATCAATGGCCACTTGCGTGGACTGCGGGCGAGCCAAGGTCGCCCGGCCGATCCATCTTCCCCGCGACCTGAACCGGTCGCAATTCGACGATCCCACCTTCAGGTACGCCAATCTCTGTCGATCCCTCACCGGCAGGCCGCATGGACAGGCGCAGCCGGTGATCGAAGAGGATGAAGATGATGGGTTGTGGCGGAGAATGAGGGAGGAAGCTCGATCGGAGGTGGAGAAAGAACCCATCCTGTCCGGTTACTACTTCGATTCGATCTTGTCCCACACAACCCTACCGCAGGCTCTCGCCCACCACCTCTCCCTGAAGCTCTGCAACCCCATGCTCCCCTGTTCCACCCTCGCCGACCTCTTCCAGGGAATCCTCGCCTCGAATCCGGGAATCGCGGCGGCGGCGATGGAGGATCTGAGGGCGGTCCGGGAGAGGGACGCCGCCTGCGTCAGCTACGCCCACTGCTTCTTGAATTTCAAGGGCTTCCTGGCCTGCCAGTCGCACCGGATCGCCCACCAGCTGTGGGAGCAGGGGAGGAGGGCGGCGGCATTGGTGATCCAGAGCCGGGGGTCGGATGTTGACTATTTTTATTAATAATTTATTTCACCGGTTTTTTTTTATTCCCCTCATTGATGAGTCAACGCGGTTTGACCTCATTAAGGCTGACGCGTGGTTTTAATTACGTTGTAAATACGTCTTGTTTTTTTGCCTATATAATGAAATGAAAACCTCTCCAGAAAACCATCCCAATTGGTGGTGTACAAAACATCATTTGTGTTCAAGTTTTTTTCCTTCAATCATCTTTCCATTCTCGCTTGTGTTTTCGTGTCGAACGGTCAGACTTTTCCAACATTTGGTATCAGAGCGAGGATGACTTCATCCACAATGCCGAACTCCGAGCCCTCATCGCCCCGACTCTCCCAGACATCATCGGCACGTCCCAGACCCCCCGTTGACAGCGGTAGCGGCCCTCTGGTGGTACATCGAGTGGTGAAGGAGATCGGGGGATCGACGACGTACCCGATCCTCACGAAGACAAACTACAGCGACTGGTCCTTGATGATGAAGGTCATGCTTCAAGCACGCGGTCTTTGGGATGTCGTCGACAATGGCAGTGCGGAATTCCAGGAAGATCGGATGGCGCTGGAGGCCATCCTCTGCGCTGTCCCGCCGGAGATGATCTCCATACTCGCCGTCAAGGAAACTGCCAAGGAAGCGTGGGACACCGTGAAGACCATGCGCATCGGCATTGATCGCGTTCGCAAGGCCAATGCTCAAAAGCTCCGTAAGGAGTACGAAGGCATTGTTTTTCACAACGGCGAATCGGTGGACGACTTCGCAATGCGGCTCACCGGGATGGTCAACCAACTCACGATCCTCGGCGATCCAGAGCCTCAAGACAAGGTCATTGAGAAGTATTTGCGCGTCGTCCCCTCCAGGTTCTCCCAAATTGCCCTTTCAATTGAGACGCTTCTCGATATCTCTACGCTCTCTGTGGAGGAGGTAACAGGGAGACTCAAAGCGGCGGAAGACCGTTTTGACCCGGCACCCACCATCGACTATGGAGGGAATTTGCTCCTCACCGAGGAGGAGTGGGATGCACGGATGAAGGAGCGGCCAGCGAGGGATGGACCCCTCAACGACTCCAAGACTGGCAACTGGCGTCGCCGACAACCACGAAGGGATGATAGGGGATCCAATGACAGTCATGACGCCTCAAGAGACCAATGTCTCTACTGCGGAAAAATGGGTCATTGGGCCAACGATTGTCGCAGCAGGATGAGACATGCTAAGGCTCTTCTAACCCATGGTGACGACGACGAGCCGACACTCCTTATGGTAAGGGCGTGTACTGCGATGCCCGATACACCACCACCACAATCTGCCACTTCGAACTCCTCACTGCCACATTGCAGTCCTCTCCGAGTGGTCGAGGCGAAGGTCTTTGCACAACATGCTCAAAGGGAGGCGTGCGACGACGACCTGTGGTACCTCGACACTGGTGCCACAAACCACATGACCGGTTCCCGTGCTGCCTTCTCTGAGCTTGACTCTGGGATCCGCGGCACCGTGAAGTTTGGTGATGGATCTGTCGTCAATATCGAGGGGTGCGGGACAATCTTATTCACTTGTAAAACCGGTGAGCACCACGCACTCACGAGGGTATACTTCATCCCGAGCCTCACCGCCAACATCATCAGCATCGGACAACTCGATGAGAATGGTTGTCAGGTTTTAATCGAGGGAGGCATCATGAAGATTCGGGACAAGCAACGACGCCTGCTGGCTAGGGCGCAGCGCTTCCCCGACCGGCTGTACAAGCTAAGACTCAGCATTGCACAACCTACATGCTTGTCAACAAGGGGGTCAGAGGTGGCATGGCGATGGCATGAAAGGTACGGCCACCTGAACTCCCATTCTCTGCCCAAGATCGCTCAACACGATATGGTGCGAGGGCTTCCGCGGATTGATCAAATAGATCAAGTCTGCGACAACTGCCTCACTGGGAAGCAGCAACAAGCGTCTTTCCCCGAGCAAGTGAAGCATCGTGCAGAACAAGTCCTCGACCTTGTCCACGGTGATCTTTTTGGGCCGATCACGCCAACAACGCCAAGCGGGAACCGCTACTTTCTGCTACTCGTGGATGACATGAGCCGCTACATGTGGGTCAAACTTCTTGCAAGCAAAGACCAGGCTCCAGCAGCAATCAGACACTTTCAAGCCACAATGGAGGTGGAGACAGAGCGCAAGCTGAAGGTTCTCCGCACTAATCGCGGTGACGATTTTACTTCAGTAGAATTCGGTGAATACTGTACTGATCGTGGCGTACAACGACAACTCAAGGTTCCCTTTTCACAACAGCAGGGTGAGGTCATTGAACAACACAACCAAACCGTGGTGTCTATGGCTCAAAGCATGCTGAAGGCTAAGGGTCTTCCCGGGATGTTTTGGGGTGAGGTTGTCTCCACCGCCATCTTCATCCTTAACCGAGCGTCGACTCAGAGTCTTGACGGAATGACACCGTATGAGGCCTGGCATGGAAAACGACCGACGGTGCACTTTCTTCGCACCTTTGGCTGCATCGCGCATGTTAAGAATGTGAAGCCTCACCTGAAGAAGCTGGATGACCGGAGTACGCCGATGATCTTCGTCGGGTACGAGTTCGGGTCCAAGGCATATCGCGTGTATGACCCTGTCAGCAAGCGCGTGCATGTAACGCGCGATGTCACCTTCGACGAGGCAAAACAGTGGGATTGGAGTGCTCATGGTGAACAAGCTGTGTGGAGTAGTGAGGATCCATTTACCGTCGAACACACAAAGGCATGTAGACCAAGGAATGTGGAGGCCGACAACACTGTTGGAGACCAGAGCTCATCACTCAAACCCATTAGTGCGAACTTAGCAGAAGATGCAACACCAGATGTGGTTAAGGTGATACCCGTGGCATCAACCATAGTGGAGTTTGCTTCACCGCCATCCAATATGGCAGAAGCACTGGACATTGATCACGACGACGCCCCGCTTCGATTTCGCACCATCGGCAACATTATCAGTCCGACAACACCGCCTGGGTTTGCACAACGCAAGCTCGACCCTGGTGAGTTACACTTCATTACGGCCAACGAGCCAAGCCCGCCCACCTGCATGCCACATTCATTGCAGAGAAGCCGGCGGCGAGCAAGGAGAAGGTTTCGAGGGAGGAATAGCAGCCTGCAGACATTCTCACGAAGTCACTTGGGCGCGCCAGTTTCAGAAGTTGCGTGCGAAGATCGGCGTCGTTGAGATCCAGAGAACGCAATAAAAATTAGGGGGGTGATTGTTGACTATTTTTATTAAGAATTTATTTCACCGTTTTTTTTTCTTCCCCTCATTGATGAGTCAACGCGGTTTGACCTCATTAAGGCTGCCGCATGGTTTTAATTACGTTGTAAATACGTCTTGTTTTTTTGCCTATATAATGAAATGAAAACCTCTCCAGAAAAGCATCCCAATTGGTGGTGCACAAAACATCATTTGTGTTCAAGTTTTTTTCCTTCAATCATCTTTCCATTCTCGCTTGTGTTTTCGTGTCGAACGGTCAGGCTTTTCCAACATCGGAGGCGTTCGGGGTGGACATCCATCCCGGGGCCAGGATGGGGAGCGGGATCATGCTGGACCACGCCACCGGCATCGTGGTCGGCGAGACGGCGGCGATCGGGGACAGCGTCTCCATCCTCCACGGCGTCACGCTGGGCGGCGCGGGGAACGCGTCCGGCGACCGCCACCCGAAAATCGGGGAGGGCGTGCTGATCGGCGCCGGGAGCTGCGTGCTGGGGAACGTCCGCGTCAGGGAGGGGGCCAAGATCGGAGCGGGGTCGGTGGTGCTGAAGGAGGTGCCGCCGACGACGGCGGCGGTGGGGAATCCGGCGAGGCTGGTGGGGGGGCAGCTGGACAAAATCCCCAGCCTCACCATGGACCATACTTCCCATATATTGGAGTGGTCGGACTATGTCATCTAGCCCGCCCGCCGCCCGCCGCCCGCCGCCCACCGCCGCCAGTCACGGATGAATGACAGGGTGGCTGAGTGATTGTTTGGAAGCTTTTTTTGAAAGGCCTTCTTATGATCAACAAAAGAATAAAACACATAGCCCTCGTTTGGCAGCGCCCATTTGGGAGGAAAAGGAATGAATCGGGGCGATTGAAACTTATATAGCCTGTTTGGTGAGGACAAAAAAAAGGAGAGAAATCAGAATAGAAGAAATGGAAAGAAATACATTTCTCTCGGATGGTGAATTACTTTAGATTTCGAATCATCCCAAAATCGGGACGATTCGGGCGGAAATCCTCCGGCTCGTGAAATTTTTTTTTGACTTCCCATTTTATCCCTCAAGATAGCTAACTTTTCAATCAATAATTTAATTAAATATTAATAGCAATACAATTTGTTGTATATGACCTACAATTTATATTAATGTAATATATTTATAAAAGAAATATTATATTATTATTTAATATATAATATTAATATTGTAAAGATATTTTTATAAATAATAGTAAATAAAAAGAAATACATTATAGGGGAGCAAAATATTTTTTTGTATTAAATTTCAGTTATTGATTTTCAATTGGCTGAACTCTATTATTTTTTAAATTATCAATTATGTATTAGATAAATTAATTATCAAAAAACAAATATTATATTGTAATTTTTATGAAATGATTAATATATTTGTTTATACATGTTAAATGGTGATTGGAATCATGAAAAGTGATATATGAATAGTATAAATATTGATATTGGATTTATATAGTTTATAATAGATTATACAAATTTATTATTAGGTTATATCATAAAATTTATGATCTATACAAATAAGTAAAAATATTAATAGTTTATATAAATAATTTATTACTAATTTTGAATAAATAAATATTCTGAATTAATAATTTTGAATTAATAACTGTTTTGAATTAGTAATTATTTTGAATTAACAATTATTTTGAATTAATAATTTTGAATTAATAATTTTGAATTAATAATTTTGAATTAATAATAATTTTGAATTTATAATTTTGAATTTATTAATTTGATTATCTTGAATTAATATTTTTGAATTAATAAATTATATAAATAATTTTGAGTATCTCTAATTAATTTTTAAATTTTTTAAAATTTGTATTAATATATGTTCGTAGTTTAATGTTTACTTAATTTTGGTGATATTAAAAATAATGATTGATTAAAATCAAAATTATTGTTTTTAATTTTTTTATAAAAAAAGGTAATAAAAATACATTTTTTAAAGGTTATTTGTGTCATTTAACAAAAATTGTTGATATTATGCAGACATGGTCATAGGTGTGGTGTCTATGGGATCTAATATATGATTGTTTTGGATATTTGGCAAATATGTCCTTCAATCCTGTGTGTATGTGTTATTTTTTAACAAAGGTTATTTGTGTCATTTTCACCCAAACAGTTTCTTTTCTTTTCTTTTAAAAATTTTCACCAAACATGAGGGAGAGAAATGGTAATCATTTCTTTTCTTTTACTAAATTTCACATCCAAACAAAATGAAGGAAATGAAAATCTTTTCTTTTCTTTTCTTTTCTTTTTTGAATTAGGGAATCATTTCTTTTCTTTTACTAAGACATAGACAAACATAGGCATAAGGTTATTGTATTTCCATTATAGATGACCTATGTGCACAACAACATTAATGTCACTGATGAAAATAAAGAAACCTAGACTATTCAAATTTGGAAAACCTTTCATACCAAAATCATGCCCCAATCTTTAGCTAAAGTGTGACCATTGTCACAATAGGCAACCCACCAAGGGACCACTAGGGTCTGGACTTGAGATAAATGTGATCAAAGACAGCCTCAAGACTTTTGAAACTCAATTGCAATATGAGAGGAGTGTGTGATTGAAGAGACACCCAAAACAAGTAAAGTGGTCGAATGAATCTTCCCGATTAATCATCCTTATCTCAATCTTCGTGACATAAGTAAGAAAAACAAAGGTATTGTGGATGAAAGTGAAGGTGAAGTCCAAAAGAACTTGTATTCAAGAACTCTAACCACAATATGTTATAAAGGATGATTAATCATACTATATGTAGAAGAATTAAACATGAACACCCAATTGCACGCATAACTCAACAAAAATATTTTTCACCAAAAATCATTCATTTTTTCATTATAATGGATTTCATTTTAAAGAGTTTTTTTATCTACATTTTCTAAAAAAAATTAAATAATACTAGTTTTTTTTTATTTCTGATGTAGAA
The DNA here is from genome assembly GCA_963277665.1 of Viscum album. Taxonomy (NCBI): domain Eukaryota; kingdom Viridiplantae; phylum Streptophyta; class Magnoliopsida; order Santalales; family Viscaceae; genus Viscum; species Viscum album. The sequence goes on along the minus strand of OY728160.1, from coordinate 847,082,148 downwards.
AGTTAGCATCGACCTTGTCACCTTTTAGTTTAGTCCAAAGGCAGTAAAGTCAATGCCACCTTTGCTGAAAACTAAAAAAAACAATTAAAAAAATAAAATATATATGTTTGTATGTTTTGATAAATATATTGCATTTATTTTATTTTGTTTAGAATTATGTCCATTAATATTTGAAAGTAAAAATGTTATATTTTTAATCAATAAATTTTGTGACATGTAAATTAATTTTTACTTATTATATTTATGATTTTTTTATTTTTATTTATGTTTTATATGATGATTCAATTTTTCAAATACCATTTACATTGTATTTAAATTTTATAAGTTATCTACTTTCAAAGCCACATACACGAAACATGACAATGTTTGAAATTGGTGGCTTTGAAAGTCTATAAATAATAAAATAAAAATACAATCTAAATGAAATTTGATACTATTGACACCGTGAAATGTGTTACATGTACTTATCCACAAAATTGAAGATATAAACCGCACTTAGATGCCAAATGTTGACTTTGAGTAGAAATACGTCTTTACACCGAAATGAGCAGAATGGATTTCCACATGTTGAGACCCAAAACATCCTTGACCAGGCTCGAAAAGTTCGTGGTGACTCCATTTTTCAAGGGGGTCAAAGACAATAACAAAGGGCCAACACCACAACCCGGTGATGATCTCAAACAGGGGTGCGAGGGCACATTCCTTACGGTATGAAGCAGCGGGTTCACCCAAGTGAGACGCTCAGGTACCCCCAAGCAACGTCAGTGTGCATGGTACCTGTGCATCGGCTTGTGCAACGGACCTGCACATCATTCTGCATGGACAACCTGAGCAGACAGCCTAAGCGGACAGCCTGAGCGGACATCCTGCGCGAACAACATGTGCAGGAAGCCTACACAAGCCAACACCTTCACCCCATGGTTCTATATTTTCCTATAAATAGGACCATTAAGCCCCTCATTTGTATGGACAAAATATTTCAAAGGCCTCCCAATGTTTGCTCGCCCTAATCCTTCGATCAAGCCCTTCGAAAGCATCTTGGTAGCTTTCTAAAACCTGAAGAAGAGGGAATTGAAGGGATTAGTGAAACTAAAGACCTCCCTGGGTTTAAAAAAACAACACTTGTGTGAGGCACTTGCTCACCCTGTGATCAACGAACACTGGCGCATGCCCCCTTCCTTAACAATGGACCCACACAAGCCATTTCCAGGAACACTTGGGGAGCCCCTTGAAGGCTTGAGTAAGGTCTCTCCCATGTGTAGTTTCCCAAGTAGTCTGTCGCCCAGGGTACCACTAGCTCGCCCGTGTCTACTTGTGCAAACCATGCCCCGTGCGAGCCCCCCTTAGCTAGCCCAAGCCTGCATGTGCGAACCCCCTTGGTTCCCCCTAACCTCCAACCTATGTGAGCCACTCATCAGACCTTCTTCAAAGTCATCCATGATAGGCCCCCTCATCCTTTGGCTCCCTTGTCTAAGAGGGACCAAGTTGAAACCTCCACCAAAGCCTCCAAACTTGCACAACCATGGCGAGTGGCACACCAGCATGCCCCCCATTTGGGTGTGTATTCCTACAGTCATAGGTTTCCTACACTTGTCTGATTGGCTGGTCAAGGTCCTCGGGGTGCATGTCAGTGTGAATCCTTATGGTCACGAGGGCCCCTACCCCAAGGACAATGTGAGGGAGTTCATGGGCTTGGATACTAGGGTTATGACCATGTCTTACCTTTATCGTCTCTATGACCCGAAGCCTCTAGTTCCAAGCAGAGAGGGTGAGGATCACACTCGCTTTCCCATTCAACACGGAATGAGATCCTCCTCCCTCATTATAGAACCAATATCAGGGACTCCCTCACTATAGAACCAATAACAGGGCACCCCTCATGGAGTAATCCCTAAGCCTTTCTTGTAGGAGGTTGCACCCCTACTCCTCTCTACCTCCTGGCCACCGGATCAGAGATGGGATGGGCACCATAGTCTCCTTCTCTCTCTGTTTTAGCCCTAAATTCTTCCACCAAAAAAGTAGGAGAAGTGTGTGGTTTGCTATATCTTTGAATCCCTCTTGTCCCTCACATCCAAGCATAACTCATCCCGATTCATATGAACACAAAGGCTAGCCAGAATCACGGAACCAACACAGTTGGTTGTATGTTTCTGTAGAGGATCATCCTTTGAATCTTCCTCTCACCTTCCTTCAGAGTGCCTCCATAGGCATGAGTCCTCTGGGCCATGTATCCAACCTCAGGGAAAAACAGATTGTGTGGTTTCTCTGATCTTTCGTTTCCTCTTGTTTCTCACACCGAACATGACTCACGTGAGCTTATAGGTTGATGGTGGTCATGAAATCCACATGATCCCAAACCATATGGGAATCCTACTCAGAAGTAAGCCCAAATCATCACCCTAACTAGGCATCCTCCTTAGGAGTAAATCCTAATCCAATCAATTATGGGCATCCTCCTCAAGAGTATGCCCCAAATCAAACCAATTAAGGCATCCTCCTCAAGAGTAAGCCCCAAAATAATCCTTTCAACCACCGTGAATCAATACACCCCTCAAGATCCCTTTACAAGGCATCCTATTCAATATTAATCCCTAATTTAGTCTTCTCAAAGGGCCATACTCCCATACGATACAAAACTGAGGGCCTCCATAGGTGCATGTCCTTGCAACCAAACTACATGGGATTTGATTCCCATCTAAATAGGATACGCAGGAAGCCTCCTTGAGGTTCAAACCCAACACCCAAAAATAAACCTATTCTCTCTGGGCCATATTCTTAGTAAGGTCTAATTTATCTTGGAAATTCATACTCCTTCCAGGATCACCGGGCTGCCTTGACATAATTCTAACACCAAACTTTGATCATGCACTTTTCACCTGGACATCCTTTCCACATGACGTTAAACTATATACTTAGGTCCTTATCACATGAACTTAAAAGGTATGACATGTACCATTAAGCGACACCGAACTATGTGGGTTCTGATCCATCTCGTGAGGATATGTAGGAATCCCATTTCATGGGTCCGATCCTAACATCAAAACAAATTTCATCTCCCTGGATGATAATACAATCCATAGCACCCCACTATGTGGCTAAAAAACAAGCATCATTGCAATAACAACAAAAAAGAATATCTAATCAGTATATAAGAGGATAACATCAATAGAGAACCAAAAATACATATAGATATCTCTATTGATGAAGAACCTCAGATACATACAGATGATTCTAAATTCCATACATGCTAATAATTGATTGTTAATTCTAAGATGACCCACATCCTAATTGGTAATTAATAAAGGATTCATGGATATATCTTAAATATATAAAAGAGTCCCAGAGTAGACAATAATTCCTCCCAAAAAGGTGTGACGGGACTGACATCCCATCCTCTTGACCAATGTGAGTTCATAAGTATCGTTGGCCAAGACTTCCTGACAAGCGCCTGCCTTTGGAAAGAAGGATCCTCAAGGATACAGAACCATTGGGTGTTTCTGATTCCATGAACAAACCCATTGGAAACCATTCAGAAATAGTGATCCTAATATAGATGATTGCATGAAAATCAAACCACTGCAATTGAGCATCGGGTGACTGAATTTCAAAGGAAATAGACACACTTTCTGAACATATATTTTTTTTGAAAATAAAAAACATTTCAAAAAATAAATAAATAATGGAAAGTAATTTTAGTGGCACAATATATTGTTGTTTTTAACCATTACATTTGTATTTATATTTTTTTACATTCCTTTAATTTTCAATTATTTATTATATTTATGAAATTATTTTTATTTTCAATTTTTTTTAGATGTTTAGGCTATGTTTTAATTTTTTAGATTGTTTTTATAGTTTATATATTATAAGATTTTAAAGTTACCTACTTGAAATTTAATAAGTTTTCCTATGTTCTAAGTAATCGACTTTGAAATCTTATAAAATTTAAACTACAACTAAAATATAAATGAAAATTGAAATAGTTCCTAAACATGTAAAAATGGTTGATATTAAAAAGAATTTCATAATTTTAATAAATAGGAAATCATCTAGAGGATAAAATAAATTGTTGTTTCAAATCCTTTAAGTCATCTGCAAACATTTAAATAAATGAGTACAATCACTGTCTATGATGAGATCCCGTCGCATATGATGGTGTATGAATGAGATGCCCATATCAATATTGTCAACCTCTATACTGGGGTGGAGTATGATGATCTAGAGATGGAACTTATTCAGGCTATAGAACCTCAAATGTTAGATGCTCTGGCTGTGACTCATCAGGATAAGGTTTTTGTTGGATGCCTTCATGTGCACCTGATCCTTCTCCCACTACATGAGTAGAAGGACCTGAATCATCACCTAGGGGAACCATACAACCTATAAAGGATTGAGCATGAAAGGTGGAGGCATGATAAATGACCCTTGATAAAAGCTCAGATCATTTGTACCCAGATAAAACTATAGATATCCTAACAACACGAGTGGATACCATGCCTCCTAATGTGCACCCCCAATCAACTAAGGTTGGACTACTAGAGGGCCTACCTATTCCTATGGAACAGGTGAGGCCTCACATGCATCACAACATGGTATACCTTGTCATTGTTGTGGCTCCTAAAAATCAGCAGTTGTTGGAGGAGGCTCCTGAGTAAGAACCACCACTCCTTAGGTAGGAACATCATCTCCTTGGGGTGGATGATCAAAGATACTATTAGGCAAAACAAAATACACTGACATCATTCCCTTCGCTGTAGAATGGTACACTGCCTGGCTGAAAGCCTCCTCCTCCTCCAGATTAGACATGTGGATAATATTCTATAGTCGAGTATACTGTAAAGAGATTCAAAATTAATTAAAAAAAGTACAAAAAACAAACTAATGGAAATTTATCAACTTACCAGATTATAGAGACCTCTACCATGTGGAGTAAGATACAATATAAACCTCAGTCAATACCATGGATCATACTCAAGTTACTATGCTAGAGGGAATCACATAGTAGACATACCCTTGATATGAAATGATGATTATCTATACCAGCAGTCCAAATACTTTGTATATCATCGACTCTAGTTGACATCCTGCCTCCCAGCCAGTTTCACAGAATGAAGTACCGCTGACTATCTAGGTGGAAAGGGAATACACTGAACAAATCCAAATTGACACATGAATTTATCAGGTTGGTGCCAATCAATAATATAAAAGTGAATAAGAGGCACTATATCCATGGCATCATGGATCCCAACAGTGCAGTATGTGGAAAATTGGTCTAATAGAGCCTAATATGAAATCCATGCAACTTGAAATGACATGTGACATTTGTTAAAAAAAATTGTTACTAAAAACCAAAAAATCTAATATTATGAAATTGATTAGTCAAGGAAAAACTGTATATACTTACATTGGTAGGTACTGAACTGTCCAACCTAAGACGATATGCACCCAATTTGTGCCTCGATATCTTGAAAAAGTGGCATGATTACCTCCACCTATAATATAAAACATAGAAAGTGATAAATAATAAGAAATTAAATTTAATAACTCGTAGTAGAATTGTAAAACAATAAAGATCAGTGATCATACCGGTTTCCATGCAGAGCATCAAACAACACATATATATGAAGATTATAACTAACAAAAATAGGGGAGAGGGGAGGGATAACCTACCATTCCCACATCTGAATAAGGATGACACATCCTCTAAGATCTGTGCGATCTGATTGGTATGTTGTGCATACTTCTTTGTAAGTGTAAGCCAAGCATGAAGATCCCTAGTTGTATCACCCGACCTGATAAAAACCCTACAGTAGCCCCAGATAAATCATGTTCACATGCATAATAAAGTGATCAGTGCACAATTTCCCTCCAATAAGCTACAAGATATATTCACAGGCGTGACACATGACAATCTGCTCATCAGCGTTAGTGGGTAACTGTGCAAAGTGAATCTCAATCCACCTCATAGATATCGACCCTCCATCTATAACATCATTATCTCCCATAATGTTGATTCCTATAAATTGATGTACAAGCTCATGTCAGTCTCTACAAGTGGATAATATAATAACATCCCCTGGATAGGAAGACTGAGCAGAACTGCCACATCCTCAAGGGTGAATCTCAATCCACCTCATAGATATCGACCCTCCATCTATAACATCATTATCACCCATAATGTTGATTCCTATAAATTGATGTACAAGCTCATGTCAGTCTCTACAAGTGGATAATATAATAACATCCCCTGGATAGGAAGACTGAGCAGAACTGCCACATCCTCAAGGGTGATGATCATCACTCCCCCAGACAAGTAGAATGTGCGTGTCTCAGGTATCCATATCTCGGTGAGCGCAATAAGGAGGTGATTATTAATGAATGTAAAATAAGGTAAAGAAATTTCATAGAATCCAACACGAAGTAGGTATGGTATAATGGTAGCTGGAGGTGGAATGTGATAGTAATGGTGTGCTATATGCACCCTGATCCATCAAACCTCATGGCCCGCTATCACACCATGTGAAACATGCCTATACCGCTTAGTTATTAGCATAGTATCCTCCATTGGTATATATAGAAATGAAATAATTCTTAAGTGTAAATTGTAAATTTAATGTTATGCTCAACAGAATATCATGATAGGTAGAATGCATGACATCACATGTTTATTCCTATTATTTTATGAAGTTTTTATTACCAAAATAAAAGGGAATGTATTATTGTTTCTCAAATAATATTTCTAAATTGGTTTTAGATATGGTTTTACCTTGTAAAGGGTGTTTTGTAAGATATGTTTTTATATATTTATATATATATATACATTTTGTCTTCGTTTTCTAAATGTTTATTATAAAATAAGTTACATTTTTATGTAAAGTGAGGTAAAAAGAATAGAAAAAATAAAATCAGTTTATTTCTCCATAATAAAATTAAAATTATGATCATATAAAGTAAAATGAAAAATAACAAACCCATTAAATAAAAAATGAATTATTTGAAAAAGATAAAAAATAACTTGAAAATTTTAAATAGAATAGAATTTGGATAAGATGATCCTGACTTCATAAGTGAAGTAAAATACAACTTATTTTCAAGTGGTAGCTTAATAACATCTTCCAAAGAGATGTACTTAACTTTTGAATTTTGAAAAGATTTTGGCCTTCTAATGATATGCCTACCCATATGGTGAATATTTCATTAGAATTCCTAAATCTTTTGAAAATTTAAAAGTTAAGTACATCCATTTTAGAGGATGTTATTAAGCTACCAACTGAAAATAAGTTGGATTTTACTTCACTTCCAAAGTCAGGATCATCCCATCCAAACTCCGTTTTGTTGAAAAATGTCAAGGTATTTCTTGTCTATTGTAAAGAATTCATGTGTTATTTAATGGGTTTGTTCCTTTCCATTTCACTTTATATGATCATAATTTTCATTTTATCATAGATAAATAAATTTATTTGATGTTTTTTCTTCCTTTTACCTCAATTTTCAAAACATTTTGTAACTTATTTTCTAATAAAATTTTAGAAAATAAAGAAAAAATATTTTTTATAACCCAACATAACCTTAGTTTAACTTTAACTAATAAGTTAGATCCAAAATAGTGTGATTTGTAATTTATGTATGATTTATCACATGATGGTATATTTCATGATTATTTTCTCACATGCTTGCTTTATGGTTTATCCATAGATAGTTTGATTATTCTTTCATGTCACCTCACATGTAATTGTCATATTCATTGTAATGTGAATATGAAAGTATTATTATTATTTGATATTAAAAGTATTCAAAAATGTAAGAAAATTATAAAAAGTAAAGGATTAAATATTAACACCATGTAATTGATAATATGAAAAGATCACATTGGATATAATACATCATTGTGGATGAGAGTGTGAAATCGATCTATCAATTTTAGAGCATCGTTTCTTGTTATAACCTTCCTAATGACATATGTTGCACCTGAAATATTGTCCTTACACTACTACAAATCTGGGTTATAGCCACGGACCTATAGCCACAGTTTTATAGGTCCGTGGCTATATCTCTTCTACCGCCACGATTCATATCCCTCTCCGTGGCTAAATCATAACCCGTTTATTTTTCTCCCAATTATCATCGGGCGCCTCCTCTGCCCTCTCGCCGCGCCCTCCTCCTCCCTGACGCCTCCTCGCCGCGCCCTCCTCCTTCCCGACGACTCCTCGCCGCGCCCTCCTTCTCCCCGACGCCTCCTCACCGCGCCCTCCTCGCCGCGCCCTCCTCCCCGGCGGATCCTCGTCGCGACCCTCCTTCTCGACGCAACCCTCCCCCCCGACGCCTCCTCACAACGACCCTCCTCCTCGACTCAGCTCTTCCGACGACTCATCGCCGCGACCCTCCTCCTCACCGCGACCCTCCTCCCAGACGCCTCCTCCCCGACGCCTCCTCCCCGACTCCTCTCTTCCGACGCCGAGGCAAGTTTTTATGTATGTAAGCATATGAATTATATAATATTCTTCCTATTTCACGGAGTTTCAGAAATTTTCTCTAACATTGGGAGGTGATGAGCATTCTATGTATCATCGGTTTGAGTATGGGTTGATGTTAGACATACTTTCAAAGGTTTATCACATTTTCTTCCTAATTATGAAGGATATAAAATGTATCTTTTTATTTAAATTAAACTTGAGGTGAATAATTAGGAGATAACAGGATCATAATGATCTAGTAGAAGTAAGAATAGGAAAGGAGATTATTCTACAAGTTGTGGATGATGATCAATTGGTTAGGGAAAGACTTTATCATTCCCTTCTTCTAGAGTCAAAGGATTCATTTTTTATATGTGTAATAAATATACACACTCATATGGTTTTCCATTTTGACCCTAGGAAGTATCACTCATGTAGATATTGGCCATCTTCTAATGATTTTTCATTATGGTTGGAGTGGCGGTTATAATTTTACTTTTACAAAGGAATTGTGAGCACAGTTAGTGATTTCTAGTAGAGTGGGATATATAAATTATCTAGGAGGTCAGTATGTGGTGGATTTAAAGGCACTAAAGGGATGGTTTAATATTTTTATATAGATCTAGGGAACCATATGTAATTTATGTAGGGTCATTGTTTTAGTTTTATGAGGTTTTTTATTTTATCAAGCATTGATGGATTCATCTCATTATTTTATGTCCGTTAATATCATATATAATATATATTTTTCTATTGTGTTCCATTAATTAGTTTTATCATTTATAACTATTTAGGGATGAGGGAGGAGGTTATCATATGGGCTCTTTCTTATAATGTTGAAATTTGTAGGATGCAATGCAATGCAGTGATTCACAACAGGTGTTTTCTTATATATTCGTTGAATTATTTGTAGTTCTCTCCAAGAATTTGCATTTCTAGTTTCACTTGAGTTTGTTAAACATTTTTACACTACGTCTCAACAGGATGCAGTGCAATGCAGTGATTCTCAACTGGTGCAGGAGGGCAGTGGGGGGTGTCCAGGGTCTGTCCAGGGGGCTTTTATTTTCCCCTTTCATAGAAATTAGTAGAAAGTGTATACAAATCCAAAAATAACTCCTCTAATTGGTAATGACATCCATGCCACATATCCATCATACAAACTGATGAAATGTTTTTGTATTGAGTAGAAGATACTATAATCCCATGCACCATTTTCTAGGGGGTGTCATAGGGCACAACAATGTGAGATTTTTTACTTTTACATCACTTCACACCAAGATTTCACTTATTTGCAGTTTACTGTGCTAGTTCTGTTTTATCTTTTTTCACCCCCTAATGTGTAACGTGAATACGTAGATTGGAAGTGGTAAGACTTGCACAATGTTGGGAGACATTGAGAGAGGCAGTAAAAGATACAATGTACTAGAAAAATTATGGTCACAGTGTTCTAGTTCTATTTTCCTTTGCATCTCTTTTCCTTTGTCTCTAGTTTTGACCAAGGAAATTTTAGGAGGAAAAGTAGCATGGTGGGGAGTTTATGATAGCCCCTATGTCACTACATAGTTCTTTTATTGTTATTTGGTTAAGTAGAGTTTTGGTTTTTATCTCCATGGAGTTCCAGGTCAGAACATGGAAATTTTTGAGGTTTTCATACTCTTCATGGTTAAGGTGCATGGTTTGAGGAAAATAGTATGACCTACCTTCGTGAGGATAATTTTAAGTTCATTTTGAATTGCACACAATTTTTTAGCATGAGTTGAACATAGCCAAGTCTAAAACATGTAGCCCCTTGGTGAAACAATGTAGGATCCTTGGGCCAGTGCAAGGGGCTGGGGAGGGGGACAGGTGCAGGTGGGCTGGGGTAGCAGGGGGCTGGGGGGGGGGGGCTAGTGCAGCAGGGGGCTGGGGTTGGGGGCTGGTGCAGGTGGGCTGTGGGGGGGGGACTGGTGCTGGTGGGCTGGGGGGTGGCAGGGGGCTGGGGGGGGGGCTGGTGCAGCTAGGGGTTGGGGTTGGGGGCTGGTGCAGGTGGGCTGCGGGGGGGGGGGGGGGTGGAGGTGGGCTGGGGGTGGCAGGGGGGCTGGGGGTAGCAGGTGGCTGGGGGGGGGCTGGTGCAGGGGGCTGGGGAGGGTGGGGGAGACTGGTGCAGCTAGGCCGGGGGTGGACTAGTGCAGCTAGGGGCTGGGGGCTGGGGTTGGGGGCTGGTGCAGGTGGGCTGCGAGGGGGGGGGGGGATGGTGCAGGTGGGCTAGGGGGTGGGGAGGGTGGGGGGACTGGCACAACAAGAGAGAAAATAAAAAATCTGAATGTGAGGAATTTCTGTGACAATCAATGCTTTGCACAGGCACATTCAGGTTCACAAGCCCAAGCTTCTTGGAATTTCTGAACCTAAAGATTATTTTTCATTAGGCTTTGCTGGAATTAATAAATTTGGTTTTAATTTGGTTGCTTCTAGTGGTTCCACTAGTTAGGGGGATCTTTTATGGGATTTTTTTTCTCATTATTCATTCGGAAAGGTTGAAGTTATTGCCATTGATGAGCAAATTATCTCCTGAATGTATGTGATTCAATTTCCAGCGTTTCTCTTCCTAAATTTTCTTCAGATCACCATCCAATTATGGTTAGTTTCAAGAGTAAAGAGCAACAAATGCCTCTTCCTTTTTGATTCAATAATGCTTGGTATTTTCAGACTGAATGTGACAATCTTATTAAAAGTTTCTGGTTCATCATGAATTATAGCTGGGGTGAATCGGCCTTCTCTTACAAGTTGAGGTTACTAAAGTCCCAACTGAGAATTTAGAGCAAGGACAATTAGAGTGGATTGGATAAAGAGATCCTCACTCTCAAGTCGACTCTGCAACATATTCAAGATGAAGCTACTAATTCTGATTTTAGTCATGACATTTCAATAGAATTGGGTGTTATATCTATGATGAACTCTCTTATTACAAAGAGGGAAGGTGTTCAAAAGGAAACTTTCAGAATCAAATGGATACAGGATGGGGACAGGAACACAAAATTCTTCAACTCTCTTCAATGAATTCGAAGGGCCAACTGGCCTTTATCTTTTCTTAGAACTGGATAATGCATCTTGCATAACAAGGAAGCAATCACTGAACATGTTGTTGACTATTTCACTAAGCTTTTCAATGGACCTGGAATGGAGGGGACCTTAATGGATGGTATTGTTCCTTCGATGGTTTCTGATGAGGATAATCTTTTTCTCACAAGCACCCCCCATGAATTTGAGATTAAGGATGCGGTCTTCAGTTTCAATGCTGGTAGTTCCCCTAGTCTGGATGGATTTGGCAATTCTTTTTATTTAAAGTATTGGGAGGATATTAAAGTGGAAGTTTCTAAGATGGTCTCGTCTTTCTTCACCTCAGGGGTGCATCCCCATGGTTTCAATGCCCAATTTATCACTTTGATTCCTAAAGTTGAGAATGCTTGTGAAATTCACCTCTTCAGGTGAAATAACTAGATTGAGTCGAGTGATATTCTTGAGATATTCGATCCAATGAGTAATAAACCTCTATGGGACATTCCGTGTTCTTGATTACAAAGTCTTGGAAGCAATTTCTGAGTCAGACTCAATCCATAAGTAGCTCTGTCATGCTGAGGTGAAAAATTAGTTCTTGATTATTGAACAACCTTGAATTCCTTGTAGTACACACAATAAAAAAAATGATTCCACTATTTCTAGAAGAAGATTCTATACCTGCTCGCTGCATCTAGCCTTGGAGACCTACTCAAGCAACTTGGGTACCTATAGGTGAGTGTTAAATGACATCCCAAATAGAAATCCAGCATATTCCTATAGTTTCTGGTCAAAGTTATATCTCAAAAATAAGTATTGATCATTTTCTATATCCTGGAAGTAAAAAGATCAACCAGAAAAAATATGCAACCCTGATTTTTTAAGCTAATCATGAGTTGAAATTTGATTTTTTCATATTTTATAGAGAATAAAAAATCTGGATAAATGTATGAATGGTGATCTAAAGTCTATAAGCTATTTTGGTGGTCTATTTGGGCTGTTTCATTCCATCCTGTAGTGAACTCTAGTATTAAACTGTCCAATATAGTTTTTCTTCCATATGATGATGTCATAGTCCATGAAAGCATAACTCTAAATATTCATATTATCCTGTGTACTCAGCAGACCATCATGACTTTGATATTGTGAAATAAATTCATCAATGATCATATGAGATAAATCTAGTGGTATGATAACAATGTCTTGCAGGGGGGGGGGGTGCGGTCCAGGCAGGGGGGAGGGGTGTCCAGCAGGGGGGAGGGGTGTCTAGCAGGGGGGGTGCTGTCCAGGAAGGGGGGGGGGCTGTCCAAGCAGGGGGGAGGGGTGTCCAGCAGGGGGCAGGGGGGGTGCTGTCCAGGCAGGGGGGCTGTCTAGGCAGGGGGGAGGGGTGTCCAGGCAGGGGGGAGGTGTCCAGAAGGGGGGGGGGGCTGTCTAGGCAGGGGGGAGGTGTCCAGGGGGGAGTCCAGTGTTCAGGGGGGTGTCCAGTGTCCAGGGGGAAGGGGGGATGGAGGGGGGGCTGTCTAGGGGGGCTTTATAGGGGGCGGGGGGCTGCAGGGGGGAGGGGTTTCCAATGTTCTTTCCACTTTTTAGGTGATTTAGAGGACGAGGTTCAGGATTAAATGTATCCATGTATGAGAAGAGTAAGATAGGGAGGGTCAACTAGAAAGATAAAAGGGATTACTCATATTTTTCTCTACCAATGGGGACTAGGTCTATGAATATGTCAAAGGACAAATAGAAGGAATGTAACCCACCTCTCCAAGGTGGTCTTTTATTAATGGGGACTAAGTGTTTATGCCTTTTTTTTCTGTCCCTTTCTTCAATCATTCATGTATTATTCTAATATTTAGTTATGAATTGTCTAGTTATTAAGTAGTTTATGGTATTGTAGAAGTTAAGGGCTACACTCTTCATCGGTTTTAGGAATGATCCTGATTGAGGATGGTCCCTATTATTTTTTCATGCTGAAAATCCTGCTTGGGAAGCTCTCTCAAAGTCTCTATAGTCAGGTATGTCCTGTAATTGAAGGTTGTTCAATCTAGTAGCTTCAAGAATCCATTTTTCTTCATTTTTTAAGATGATTTAATCTTTGGAAAATTTGTATAATTACCTAAATCGTGTAAAATGTGTCCTTTTTTCTATCTACAGTTGACACACTGATCACATATATATAAGAAGTTGTTATATCTCATTTCTTTTCCCACTATTTTCTTATAGGTGGTTTATTATGATAAGACCAGTTCTATTTACCACCATCGAAGACAATGAGTTCAAGATTTGGGTAAGGTTTATTCCATTTTTATTCTTTCAGCCACCTATGTTCAATATATGAGTAGTCATTCAATTTGACATTACCGTTTATCTGCTTATAGGGTGCTTCTTCTGGTGCAAGATCCCAAACAACTGACTCAGGTACTATATCAATGTCATCCTTGTACCTAACGGTATGTAATAACTTATTCCATCATGATTTTTGTTTTATGTACTCTGAATTCTTTATTCAAATTAAAAAATTGTAAATGTGATTTTCAAAATATTCTCTTAATGAAAAATATAATTTTATCTTATGCAATTTAATTTCTCCATGCATCCAAATCTAACATATCATTCTTTATACATTGAACATCAACTATTCTCTATACTTTCAAGGGAGTTATATGATTATTAGCTGCTTTATTGTATTTATTACTCAGCTCGATTGTATTATTATCACATGATCATCAGTAGTTGCATTTTTTTTGGTGCTCCAACTCTTGTGTATGTAGATTCATATCATAGTCTTTCAACTTTTCTACTACCGGGTATGTTATACCTGAATCGTCTGATCATAGGGTGTCTACTTAGTGTACAATTTTATTGGACCATCCGATGATCCTCCATTGCATATTGTATTCTCACAGCGCATATTCTTTCCTCTGATTGTAGTGTACTCTATCCGATGATCAATCCGATATTCTCACTCTGCCCATTCGTGTCATTGCACGACCCCTTCATTTGGTTGTTTTACATTAAAATTCTCATACTGTGTCTGATTATCTTGAACCATTTCATCTATGATTATAACCTTCTGATAGTTACTGCATGCAGAAGTCGCTGGATTGGGCCAACACACTGCGGTCACGCCGCGGTCACTCCGCCATCACGCTGCGGTCACACCGCGGTCACGCCGCGATCACGTCGCGGTCACGCCGCGGTCACGCCGCGGTCACGCCGCGGTCACGCCGCAGTCACGCCGCGTTCACGCCGCGGTCACGCCATGATTTGGCCCTGCTCCAACCACATACAGCCCACACCAGCCCCCTTCCACCTTCATTTCAGCCCGCTGCCACCAGCATTCTAGCCCGAAACAGCCCCCCCCCACCACCTTCGAATCAGCCCGCACCATCCCCCCAACACCTGCAACCAGCCCCCTTCCACCCGCATTCCAGCCTCCTCCCGCTCCCTTCGCTCCTGGCCGGAAGATGCTGCCCCGTGGATGTCGCTGGATCGGGCCAACACGCTGCGGTCACGCTGCGGTCACGCTGCGGTCACGCCGCGGTCACGCCGCGGTCACGCCGCGGTCACGCCGCGGTCACGCCGCGGTCACGCCGCGGTCACGCCGCGGTCACGCCGCGGTCACGCTACGGTCACGCCGCAGTCACGCCGTGATTTGTCCCTGCTCCAGCCACATCCAGCCCACACCAGCCCCCTTCCACCTTCATTTCAGCCTGCTGCCATCGACATTCCAGCCCACAGCAGCCCCCCTGCCACCTTCGAATCTGCCCGCACCATCCCCCCAACACCTGAAACCAGTCCCCTTCCACCTGCATTCCAGCCTCCTCCCGCTCCCTTCGCTCCTGGCCGGAAGATGCTGCCCCGCAGATGTCGCTGGATCGGGCCAACACGCTGCGGTCACACCGCGGTCATGCCGCGGTCACGCCGCGGTCACGCCGCGGTCACGCTGCCGTCAGGCCGCGGTCACGCCGCAGTCACGCCGCGGTCACGCCGCAGTCACGACGCGGTCACGCCACAGTCACGCCGCGGTCACGCCGCGGTCACGCCGTAGTAACGTCGTAGTCATGCCGTGATTTGGCCCTGCTCCAGCCACATCCAGCCCACACCAGCCCCCTTCCACCTTCATTTCAGCCCACTGCCATCGGCATTCCAGCCCGCAAAAGCCCCCCTGCCACCTTCGAATCTGCCCGCACCATCCCCCCAACACCTGCAACCAGCCCCCTTCCACCAGCATTCTAGCCTCCCCCCGCTTCCTTCGCTCCTAGCCAGAAGATGATGCCCCGCGGATGTCATTGGATCGGGTCAACACGCTGTGGTCACGCCGCGGTCACGCTGCGGTCACGCCGCGGTCACTCCGTGGTATTAATATTTTTCCCTTTCAGAGAATCTTTCAATGAAGTATTAATAGAGGATGGCTTGCAGTATTTCTGTACAATTCTGCACTTATCAGTGGCATGGCCTATCATCCTGCAATGCTCATTGTACTTTGGTGTGTTTTCTAATACAAAACATACCTCAATAAGATGATCATTTATATCAATAGAAACACATTCCAGGGGGTGTAGAAAGGGCCAGGGGGAGGGGTGTCTGGCAGGGGGGTGTCCAGCAGGGGGGGGAGGGGTGTCCAGGGGGTGCAGGGGGTGTCCAGTTGGGGCATGGGGGCTGTCCAGTGGGGTGCAGGGGGAAGGGTGCAGGGGGCAGGGGTGTACAGCAAGGGGAGGGGTGTCCAGCAGGGGGAGGGGC
Source organism: Viscum album (assembly GCA_963277665.1). Taxonomy (NCBI): domain Eukaryota; kingdom Viridiplantae; phylum Streptophyta; class Magnoliopsida; order Santalales; family Viscaceae; genus Viscum; species Viscum album. The sequence continues at coordinate 847,065,925 of OY728160.1, read as the reverse complement.
TATCCAAGCAGGGGGGAGGGGTGTCCGGTAGGGGGGGGGGAGGGTTGTCCAGGGGGTGCAGGGGGTGTCCAGTGGGGCTGTCCAGTTGGGGCATGGGGGCTGTCCAGTGGGGTGCAGGGGGGAGCATGGGGGGTGCAGGGGGGTGTTCAAGGGGGCTGTCCAGGGGTTGCAAGGGGGTGCAAGAGGGTTGTCCAGGAACCTAAGCCCATGCGGGTTATGAATGTCTCTATAGAGAAAATACAGTGCTGTCCAGATCTGGAAAATATCATAAAACATCCCACAGATACTTCACAGACACCAGGTATAACTATTTCACCACCTATAGATAGTGAGCACGGTGCTATAAAATCTGGTAACTCTATTTCAAATCATAATTCCAATGTTTTTTTTAATGCAGTACTACATGAAATTTGATGATTTATGTTGATGACATGATTACAATTTGTAAGAACATGAGCCTCATAATTATTGTAAAATCACAAAATAATGGTAAGTTTGAAGTGAAAGACTTAGGCATAGCTAATAAAACCTTAGGCATTGAAATTGTTAGAGATAGACCAAATAAATTTTCTTACTTATCTCAAAATGGTTAAATATTAAATATTAAAAATAGACACATGTTTGAATCTCTCAAAATTTCCAATGTACTCCTAGTAAAACACTTTAAATTTTCTTCAACACAAAAACCCATTGCTGATGATGATATTCAATTTACGTGTAAAATCCATTATGATAATATTTTTGGTAGCATTATGTACTCTGATTTCCATGGGACCTGATATTGCCTATGAAATCTACAGTCATAGCAGATTTATGACCACACCTGGTGCAGGTGGGCTGCGGGGGGGGGGGGGGGGTGGAGGTGGGCTGGGGGGTGGCAGGGGGGCTGGGGGTAGCAGGTGGCTAGGGGGGTGGCTGGTGCAGGGGGTTGGTGCAGGTGGGCTGTGAGGGGTGGGGGGCTGGTGCAGGTGGGCTGGGGTAGCAGGGGGGCTGGGGAGGGGGGACAGGTGTAGGTGGGCTGGGGTAGCAGGGGGCTGCGGGGGGGGGGGGGGTGCAGCTGGGGGCTAGGGTTGGGGGCTGGTGCAGGTGGGCTGCGGGGGGGGGGGGACTGGTGCTGGTGGGCTGGGGGGTGGCAGGGGGCTGGGGGGGGGGGGGGGGGTGGTGCAGCTAGGGGTTGGGGTTGGGGGCTGGTGGAGGTGGGCTGCGGGGGGGGGGGGGGGTGGAGGTGGGCTGGGGGGGTGGCAGGGGGGATGGGGTAGCAGGGGGGTGGGGAGGGGGGATGGGGTAGCAAGGGTCCGGGGGGGGGGGGGGCTGGTGCAAGAGTGATGAGGGGGAGCTAATACTAAATTTCTTTACATTGTAGAGTATGCACTAAAAGAATCTATACCATGTCTAGCTACTATAAAGGTATGGTGTTTATTTTTTATCTCTATGTTGTTAGAGTTAATTGGTATTGAAGTTACTCATTCTTTTTTATCATCAATTTTAGTTGAAATGTAGTTCTTAAATCCAAATACTATATAATTCTTGTTGGATCCATACATGCCTTTAGTAAAGAGGTCCATGTAATGTTTTAAATTTCATGTGTGTTATGTGATGGTTTCCAACTTTGAAGTGGTGTGGGATCTCTTAGTGCATGATCTGGAGGTATTTGACATTATTATTTGAATAGATAGAATGATCGATGTTATGTACTAGATTGAATTTTCTCATTTTTGAGTTCAGTTTAAATCTCTTTTTGGGGTCTCTCTTGTCTTTTAGGGTAAGTGGGATTCTAGATTTGGGATAGTAGGGGGGTGTCTAGACAGGGGAGGGGGTGTCCAGATAGGGGGGAGGTGTGTCCAGACAGGGGGATGTCGCTGGACCGGGCCAACACGTTGTGGTCACGCTGCGGTCACGCTGCGGTCACGCCGCGGTCACGCCGTGATTTGGCCCTGCTCCAGGACGACACCCTGCGGCGGTTACTCCTCCTTAGAGAAACATTGAATGGTTAGCTCTATAATTTTTCGTATTTCCTCATTCCTAAACTATATCTCCTCTCAGCGCTGCCTCTCATCCATCTTTCCACAGAACGTGCATAACAGGTGGTACAAAGTGTCAATTCAACTGAAAACATTGGTTTGTAATTGTCTGGCATATTTTATTGTACATGTATCACATAATATTTGTTTGGTAATTCTTCTTTTTCCTCATCATCTTCACATGTTTTCCGAACCAGATCATCCTCATCCTCTGCACATGTCGTCTGAACTGGATCAGCCTGTTGTGATGGAAATTAAATGTCTACTTTTGGCTGTTTTAGATGAAATTCCTTCCATAATTCCCTCATCTCATGTAGCACTCATTGGAGGAGGATGATCACTGCCAAGTTGAGTTTTAAAGGCTGCAAACAATATGTTTGATGCAATTCCAAAGAGGCTGTTCTATTCTGCGGGCCTATTTCATGCTGGAGTTCCCACATTTCCCCCACAAGCTGGCAAAGGGAGGTCTGTTTGGGCCTATGCAAACAAGGCTTGTTGTTATGGACAAAGATGCAATTGGAGACCTGGTTTTCTTTAAGAGTTTCCATGAAGGGTCTTCACTGTAGAGGAGACTAGCTCTGGTCTGTATTTGGTAGTTGCTTCCATGATGGTTCCCACAACCGTTTGACTGAATTTCACACCAAACCAAGTCCTTCTAGTGACTCTTTTTCGATGCACTATAAAAATCCCATGGCCAACCCACCAAAATCAAACCAGCTATTCCAGGTCCATTTCCACTCTCACTAAAAAATCCAAACTCAAGCCCTACTACAATTCCAAGCTCCCACTTCAATTTAGCCACTATGAACTCCTTTCCAGTCCCCCACCATTTTTCAATCCACCTAGGCAACCCATCCACAAATTGACCACCAATCAGGCCTACCCACCTCTCAACTTCTAATCCACCAACCCCACATTTTCCACCAGACATCCCACTTTAAAACCATTCCAAACCTCACCCAATTCTAACCAATTAAACCAGACCCCTTAACATTTGAAGCCCTCATCTAAATTCCTGTTCCAACTCACTTATTTTAGGACCCAATCATCCCTGACACTTCAGAAAAAAAAGAGCAGCCTACTTAAAATCCAGTCCAACTTAGTTTCCTTCATGCTTTCCCCCAAGTATATTGGGAAAATTTTATTCATTTTTCTTCATTTACCTCTTATTACTTACTGCTGATTTCAGCACCCAGATTCGGTCTTTTAGCAATAGCCCATGACATCCATCCGTTGTCTAGGGGGTCCAGTGGGGGGGGGGGGGTCTGTCCTGGGGTGTCCAGGGTCTGGGGGGGCTGTCCTGGGGGGTCTGTCCATGGGGTGTCTAGGGGGTCCAGTGGGGGGGGGGGCTGGATATAGGGATGGGTGTAGGGGGTGGGGGCTGGATATAGGGCTGGGTGCAGGGGGAGGGGCTGTGCAGGCAGGGGGAGGGGCTGTCCAGCAGGGGGGAGGGCTGTCCAGCAGGGGGAGGGGTGTCCAGCAGGGGGGAGGGGTGTCCGACAGGGGGTAGGGGTGTCTGGTAGGGGGGCGGGCTGTCCAGCAGGGGGGGCGGGGCTGTCCAGCAGGGGGGGCGGGTTGTCCAGCAGGGGGGAGGGCTGTCCAGCAGGGGGGAGGGGTGTCCAGTAGGGGGGAGGGGTGTCTAGCAGGGGGGAGGGGTGTCCAGGCAGGGGGCGGGGCTGTCCAGCAGGGGGGGCGGGCTGTCCGGCAGGGGGGCGGGCTGTCAGGCAGGGGGGATGGGGTTGTCCAGCAGGGGGGGAGGGCTGGATATAGGGCTGGGTGCAGGGGGAGGGGCTGTGCAGGCAGGGGGAGGGGCTGTCCAGCAGGGGGGAGGGCTATCCAGCAGGGGGGAGGGGTGTCCAGCAGGGGGGGAGGGGTGTCCGGCAGGGGGGGAGGGGTGTCCGGTAGGGGGGAGGGGTGTCCGACAGGGGGGAGGGGTGTCCGGTAGGTGGGGCGGGCTGTCCAGCAGGGGGGCGGGGCTGTCCAGCAGGGGGGAGGGCTGTGCAGCAGGGGGGAGGGCTGTCCAGCAGGGGGGAGGGGTGTCCAGTAGGGGGGAGGTGTGTCCAGGCAGGGGGCAGGGCTGTCCAGCTGGGGGGGGGGCTGTCCGGCAAGGGGGCGGGCTGTCAGGTAGGGGAGAAGGGTGTCCGGTAGGGGGGAGGGGTGTCCGGAAGGGGGCGGGGCTGTTCAGCAATCTGTTTTGTTGCCTGAGTTCCTTCCTTTGAGAAACCACTTGAGCATAGGAATGGACAATAGTAGTAACAGGGAGAACAGGTGCAGGATCCACAACTTCTTCCACAATGTCAGCCCATGTTTTATGGCTGGGCGTACAGACCTTCTCATTATCAATCTTGGAGTCATAAACAACCATCCCTTGATTAACAGGCTCAGCAAACTGCCTATTAACAGGGTTTTCAGAACTAGAGGTGAAAGCTTTATTGCTTTGTATTGATTTCCTCTCCAAATAAAGGTTGGAACATGATTTATGATCATGTCCTCGTTGAGAACAAAGGGTGCAAATAACAGATCTTCTGCAGTTTTTAACCTCATGATCAATGACCTTACAATCTGGGAAAAATTTTGGTATGTTCTCAAATTCCACTAAGTTCCAGCTCCTCTTCATCAGTAGATAAACAAACTTTGTCTACTAATGTGGAGAAAAGGTCTATTTCAATTAGACATCTAGCATAATGGCCAAATCGAGCTATTTCAGTTTCTCGATCCATCTTAACTAGAACTCCAACAGCTAATGCAATGTCATATAGAATTCTAGGATGCCATAAAACCCAGTTTAAGCCATAGATTTTAACCCATACCTGAACTGAGGTCTTACCAATTTCATATGGGTTGAATTTTAGATCCCAGTCATGTATATGTACTGCACCTGGCTTGAGTGAGAGGGAGCCAAATCCCTAGTCATGTATATGTACTGCAGGGGGTGCAGGTGCAGGGGGTGCTGGGGGATGGGGGCAGGGGGAATGGGGGCAGGGGGGATGGGGGCAAGGTTAGGGGGGGTGCGGGGGGGGGGGGGTGTTGGGGGTGCAGGGGGGAAGGGGGGAGGGGGTCAGGGGTGCAGGGGTGCAGGGGGCAGGGGGCAGGGGTAGGGGGAGGGTGGAGGGGGGCAGGGGGAAGGGGGGGTGCAGGTGCAGGGGGTGCTGGGGGGAGGGGGGGATGTCCAGCAGGGTGGAGGGTTGTCCAGTAGGGGGGGGGGGCTGTCCGGCAGGGGGGGAGGGCTGTCCAGCAGGGGGGGGGGGTGTCCAGCAGGGGGGAGGGCTGTCCAGTAGGGGGGAGGGGTGTCCAGTAGGGGGGAGGGGTGTCCAACAGGGGGGAGGGGGTAGGCTGAGGTTGGGGGGCATACTGGTGTGCAAGGGTTCATGGGGGAGTGAAGTTGGGTGGGGGGTGTCCAGGGTCTGGGGGGGTCTGTCCTGGGTGGGGGGGATGGCAGTTGGGGGGGTATCCAGGGTCTGGGGGGGGTCTGTCCTGGGGGGTTTGGGGGGGGGGGGCAGGACTGACAGGGGAGAGGGGGGAACTAGCAGGGGGTGGGGGGGAAAGTAGCAGGGGGGAGGGGACTGGGCATGGGCAGGGGGGTGTTGTGGTTCGGTGTAGGGATGAACAACAACATTCACCCATCTAGGTACCAAGTAGTGAACAACAGCTCTGTAGAATTTCCATGCAACTGCTAACCAAGGAAAAGAACCAGTCTGGAAACTTCTAAGGCACACTTCTGGAATGTTTACTGCAAATAAAAAAGGTTTTCCTTGTCTGTCTCCATACTCAGCCTCTGAATCATATCCTTTCCTTTGAACTCTAGCACCACAAATTTCTGAATCTTCAACACATGGTCTAGGCTCCAGTGATGACTTATTACTAGGCTCCAACCCCATCGAGAGAGTTCGTACGGCTTGGCCATCGAGAGCAGAAGGTAAGACAAACTTCCCCAATCTGAGACAATCAATTGTACCTGGCAGCATGTTCTGAATTGTCACTTCATCATCAAGTGGAATCAATTGTTGCCCAGGGACATATTGTTCCTTCACGTCAACCCTTCGCTGAAATTTCTTTTTCAGACCGTGCAAAACTGGAATCATTCAGCTCTTTGCCTTACTGTTGTCCTGTGGGGGTGCAAGGGGGCTGTCCGGGGGGGGGGGGGGGGGGCAGTCTAGTGAGGTGCAGGGGGGGGTGTTCAAGGGGGCTGTACAGGGGGGGTGCAAGGGGACTGTCCAGGGGGGGCATGGGGGTGCAAGGGGGATGTCTAGGCGGTGCAGGGGGGAGGGCTGTCCAGCAGGGGGGGAGGGCTGTCCAGCAGGGGGGGGAGGGCTATCCAACAGGGGGGGGGTCTGCAAGACAGTTGGGAGGAGGGCAGGGGGGGGGGTCTGCAGGGCATAGGGGAGGGGTGCAGGAGGTGTCTAGGGGGGTGTCCAGGGGGTGTCCAGGGGGTGTCCAGGGGGTGTCCAGGGGGTGTCCGGGGGGTGTCCAGGGGGTGTCCATGGGGTGTCCAGGGGGGTGTCGTGGGGGTTGGGGGGTATTTTTTTTATGGATTTGGAGACCCTATAGCCACGATTTTAAACTATGGCTATTGGTGTATTGCCATGGTTTTTAACCGTGGCTATATACCTAATGCCACGGTTTTATACCGTGGCAATAAAGCCTGTCCGGTCTTTAGTATAGCCACGGTTCAAACCGTGGCATTAGGTATACAGCCACGGTTTGGAACCGTGTCTATAGGGCTGGGCCTATAGCCATGCCAAACTTATCCACGGTTTCTCAAACCATGGATATCACCTATAGCCATGGTTTAAGGGCCTATAGCCATGGTTTAGAACTATGGCTATAGCCCGAATTTCCAGTAGTGTTATTATTGAGGCCAGTCCATATCATTCCACATCTTGATAGACTTTGTCATCCCTAATAGTCAAAACTTGTTGATGTTAGGTATCAATACCGGCTAGTCTTCGGGAATTAAGAAATATCAAAACTCTCCAATAGGCATCCATGGTGTAGCATAATAGTTAACAATAGTGTTATACTAGTACACTAGATCAACATATTGTTCCCATGATATGTTCACAATGGCACATGCTGTGATGACATGTGCACATGAAAACTATAATTCATAGAATTTTCCACATCAACATTACCTCACTTATAGTAATACCACTAAGACTCAGCTGCTACTACTTGTGATGGGTTCCGAACACTCTTGAACTTAAAATAGATAGTTTTCTCGGTGGTAAAGTCTCACTCGATAAGTAGAAGCTTCTTCATTGTTCTTTTCAATCTCTCATTGAAAGTGTATTTTATACCTTAGTCCCTACTGAATCCCATCCACTGTCTATTTTTTTCTATCAATGAAGTACTTGACACAATAATAAAATTTCTCCAAAACTATGATAATTATAGGTAATTTTTGAATCCCCTTAAAGAAGTCATTGATGCACTACACTATGTTTGTGTTCATGTGTCTATACCTCTTCCCTCGTCATATTCCAATTCCAATTTTTATTTTGAAATCTGAATCATATAATCATACACTCCTTGATTAGAAATTAGTTTTTCTTCAAAATGTTGTTCAAACCTTCATTTATCTGGATCATATGAAACAAAAAAAGTGATAATATTTCACATAAATTCATTTTATCATTACATTGAAATAGTTAAAAAATAATAAATAGATTGCATACCAAGCCTCATGATTGCCTTCTTTACAGGTTCACCATGGAATGTTTTTCAAACATTTCTAGAAATGTGTCTAATGAAGTAATGATGATGTGAATTCAGGGTTCTCTATGTATCAGGATCCACATTGATTGCCTAATAATGATTAGAGATCAAACAAACACCTTGAATATAGGTGAAATCGTTATTGATACATGAAAAAAACTAACTCCATGATTCATAATTCTCCTTCTCCACAACATAAAATGCAAGTGTAAGAGGTGAAAAATTTTCATCCTGGGTTACCGAAATAAAAAATATGCCCAGGTATTTTCCATATAGAAACATTTTGTCAATATGTATGAACTGTTTGCATAAACAAGATGCAGAAATAAAGGGGAGGAATTCCCAAAACAACTGAGTAAATTTAACTCGAGATAGATCAAGTCAGTTATCTTGAGACACATGTTATTTAATATCCACATGGAAAAAACTTGTTCATTATGTCTTAGTATGTCTAGAAATTGTGAAAACACCCAATATGAGTCATCCCAATCACCAGAGACCTTCATAATTGCCTTTTGTTTCATCATCCATGCTTTATTATAGGAAATATTATATATATTTTGTTATATTCTCTCTTTCACAAGGTCTACATGAACATATTTTTAGGTCCTAATCATCTTGAAGATAATAGATAAAAAAATTCAACATCCAATGAAGTATGATCTTATGTCAGGTTTTGATGAACGTAAGTATGAGCTACCTCAATCATAAAAATTATCCAACCACTAAATACAATGTTAGGAATTTCCCTTAAGTGGAATCTATAATCATCCCCATATTTACCACACTGTATGATGTATTTTTTATATCTTGATTCCTGAACTAAATATATACAGTTCCGCTCAATATGAAATCTTTTTAGTTTATTTTTAAATACATATTTACTTAGAAAATCTCTTACAACATATAATGTTTTCTACATCTCACTAAAACTATCTAGTACAACTCCAAGAAACTCAGTTGCAGGTGTGATGAAATTCTAGTTGAATTCAAGAAAATGTTCCATTGATTTTAACCAAGATGAGAAGAGTGGTAGATGATTTATTTTGGGTCCAGACTTCTGTAAAATTACTACATTTCTTGAAAATTCCCCCAAATTCTACAACTCCATACTCACCAACATTGTTGTCTCTATTTGTTCCATCATTAGAAAATCCCTCATCGAAAGTCAGATTTATATGTATACATGGGAGATCATCTAGATTGTCCTCTTCTGTGTCATAGAAAATAACCTCAATTTATTGGGATAAAAATTCTTTAACCACTCTTGTAAGTATACATCTTTATACATTTGAACATTATTATTGTATAGTAGAAACCTTAACATATAACTCCATCATGGAACCATCTGACCGCTTTGAAAATAAAGTTATTTCTTGGTCCCAGTGATCATCATCAACTAATGGACAAGCTAGATACCATAGTGTAGCTGAGAATTGAAAATTTATGTAGCTAATAGACTTGATCTCTTGATCAGGTCCCAGATTTAAGCAACCATGCATTATTTTTTGAAGACCACTTAGCATTACACAATCAGATGTCCTAACCATTTTTTGGTTGTGTACTATAAAAAGCCCATTACTTTGTGTGAATAACCTCCCTATAGAAAAAGACACAGGAAAACACGATTCTCTATAGTAAAATTATTTTTTGATCAAGATTTTGATAGTGTAAAGAATATTGACAATGATGGTTGACCATAAAATATTTATTAAATTGAAATGTTAAAACATCTTCTTATATCCTAAAAGATGACACTAATGTTTTGTAGTATTTTTTTTAATATTCCTAAAGGTATGTTTAATATTTTATAAATAAAATATGAATAATCTAAATCATATCCCCTAGGAGTTTAAAACCAATTATCCAGCAAAGCCTGTTGTTGTGCACCAGTCCCCGATTGAGTCTAGATTAATGCGGTGTTTTCGAGTTTTACCCCCAGGTACATCTGTGCCATATCCACATACACTTGTAGTATCCATACAAGGATTTTATTACTTAGATAACCACATAATCATTATGATACCAAAATTTTAGAATGTCTTCTTATATCCTAAAAAAAGATACTAATGTTTTTTAGTAAAATTGTTAACTTTCCTAAAGGTATGTTCAGTATTTTATAGAGATAATGTAATTCATCTAAAAAATATCCATTGAGGGTAAAAAAACAAGAATTCAATAAGGTATGAACCATTGAAATCATGGGAGTAACAAATCATGTGTGTAGTGAAGACTCTTTGTCATCTAGTTTTCCATCTTTCATCCTATGTTTATTCTATGTTAATCCAAAGTTAATCAACAGCTGATCATTAATTAATTATTAGTTAATATTTTTTAATAATTAACTAATCCTGTATTAATTACACCTTAATCAGTCATTAATCACTATTTAATCATTACTCCATTAATAAATATAAAATAGTTACTTTATATCTAATTATTAGTTAATTAATAGTTAATCATTAAGTAATTATTAGTTAACAATTCTTTAGTCATTAGTTAATCATATGTTATTCATTAGTTAATTATTAACTAATCATTCTTTAATCATTATTTAATCATTCTTTAATAATTAGTTATTCAATCTTTAATCATTATTTAATAATTATTTATTCATTAGTTAATAATTATTTAATAATTATTTAATTATTAGTTAACCATTAACTAATCATGAGTTAAACATTCTTTAATCACTAGTTAATCATTCTTTAATCATTAGTTAATCATTATTTAATCATTAGTTAATCATTATTTAATAATTAGTTAATCATTCTTTAATCATTAGTTAATCATCAATTAATTATTAGTTAATCATTGTTTAATCATTACTTAATTATTAGTTAATAATTATTTAATCATTAATTAATCATTCTTTAATCATTAGTTAAACATTCTTCAATCATTATATAATCATTATTTAATCATTAGTTAATCATTATTTAATCATTAGTTAACCATTATTTAATCATTAGTTAATAATTCTTTAATCATTAGTTAATAATTAGTTAATAATTATTTAATCATTAGCTAATCATTAGTTAATCATTATTTTATAATTCTTTAATTATTAGTGAAACATTGTTTAATTATTAGTGAAACATTCTTTAATCATTAGTTAATCATTCTAAAGTAATTAGATAATCATTTTTTAATCATTAGTTAATAATTATCTATTCATTTGTTAATCATTCTTTAATCATTAGTTAATCATTATTTCATCATTAGTTAATCATTATTTATTCATTAGTTAATCATTAGTTAATCATTCTTTAATCATCAGTTAATCAATCTTTAATCATTACTTAACCATTCTTTATTCATTAGTTAATAATTAGGTAATCATTATTTAATCATTAGTTAATCAATATTTAATAAATATTTAATCATTATTTAATCATTAGTTAATGATTATTTAATCATTAATTAATAATTAGTTAATAATTCTTTAATAATTACTTAATCATTAGTCAATCATTCTTTAATCATCAATTAATAATTCTTTAATCATTAGTTAATCATTAGTTAATAATTAGTTAATCAATCTTTAATCATTAGTTAATAATTCTTTAATCATTAGTTAATAATTGTTTAATCATTAGTTAGTAATTATTTAATCATTATTTAATCATTAGTTAAACATTATTTAATCATTAGTTGATCATTTTTTAATCATTAGTTAATCATTCTTTTATAATTAGTTAATCGGTAGTTAATTAATATTTAATCATTAATTAATCAGTCTTTAATCATTTGTTAATCATTATTTAATCATTAGTTAATCATTATTTATTTATTAGTTGAACATTATTTAATCATTTGTTAATCATTCTTTAATAATTAGTTAATCATTATTTAATCATTAGTTAATCATTCTTTAATAATCATTTAATCAATCTCTAATCATTAGTTAATCATTCTTTAATAATTATTTAATCAATATTTAATAATTAGTTAATCATTCTTTAATCATTAATTAATCATTCTTTAATCATTAGATAATCAATAGTTAATCATTGTTTATTAATTATTTAATCATTTGTTATTAATTAGTTATTTATGAGCTAATCTTTAGTTAAAAATTAATCCTTATTAATTATTCCTTACTAATTAGTTAAAAAAATGGTATTCATTAGTTAATTATTAGCTAATAATTACCTAATCATTATTTAATCCTAAGTTATTCACTAGTTAACCAATACTTAATTATTACTTTAGCATTAGTTAATCATTACTTATTTAATAGTTATTTCTTAGAAAACCATTATTTCTAAACTATATCTAACTAAAATACTAAATAACATATTTACAACTAACTAAAAATCAATCAATTAAATAAATAAATCACTTTAATATAAATAAGAAAAAAATACCTCTAGATGATACTTCAAAAAATTCAGCACTCCTTTAAGGCCACTGAAACCACCGTGCATAAAGGAAGAAGAACCATGATGATTATTGTAACACCCCAAGATTTCATAGTACGTTATTTTTTCAAATTAATTCAATAACTTTCACTACACGCAAAACCGAGTTCTAGCACACCATGATTTACCAAACAAGCCGTTCAAAAGCGGTTATGAATAGTATTAACTGAATTTTGAAAAACACTGAGTTGTTGGTTAAAACCGACTTTTTATTTAAATAATTATTTATTTTATTTAAATTTATTTTAGTTCAAAATAGATACGTAATACCTATATAATTTCAATTTAATTCATTGGAGTCAGTTTATAATAATTTTAGACATATAAAAATTTTATTGAACTTTTCACCGTCTTTTACCCACCTCTTAGAAGAATTTTCAAATTCACATTAAACTTAATTTCACCTCTTCTGTGAGTGGAATTTCAAAAATCTGAGAGACATGGTTAATATCAAGGAGTAAAATTTGGTTTAATAAGATAAAAATATTTTTTGGTGAATAGTAACTTTTTACTTTTATTTACCACAGTATAAGTAAATAGGGTAATTAAGGGTAAAAATGATATTATTATTACCCTAAAAAATGTCCTAATTCTATTGGATAAGTATAATTCAACAAAAAAAACCTTAGGAATAAAATATGAACATCTTTGGTCCACTTGGATTAGATTAGGACATTTATTATTATTTAATTCAAAGAAGAGTTAAAAGAGTTAAAATCAATGTTTAATAACTATTTTTTTTTAATATAAGGTTATACATAAGATAAATTCGATTATAAATATTAATTAGAAATATAAAAAGATTTAATACATAATGATATTTTATTTATAATTTTTAGACATTAAATAATTTAATTTATTTATGACACAATAGTGATGCAGTAATTACCTAATTAGTGAAATATTAAAATAATTGATATTATAAATATCCAAATAAATGTAATTTGAGACTTTTTATGAATTAAAATAATTTTCTAGGTTAATATGACATATTATTATTGGTTATATGAATTTTATTTTAAGTAATAATGCGGTTATAAATTTATAAAAAACAAAATACCCAATAGTGTCAAAATTGACATAAAAGAGTTTTTTAAAAAAATATTATATTATTAATTGATATTATATTCCTAAAAATCTAAGGTTCGGCCAATGTACTTATATAATGATAGGTGTATCATTAATGGACCACTTGGGGGTATCTTGGAAGTATATAGTATGTTTATTAACTATATAATATAAAAATACAAAGAGACATGGTAAATGTCAAACTATTTAACTAAGAGTTAAATCTAAAAGATAAGGTTACTATAGTGACCCAAACCTACCTAAAATATATTGGTTGAGTGGTTTTAGACCCATCCCCACCCTATACTTTGAATAATCCACTTTGGAGCCATTATAAACCGAATATGAATTTATTATAAATTAATACTTTAATTTTTTCCTAAAGAGACCCTCCTCCCCCTTATAAAAGGACACCACTTCTAACCAATTAATCACACCTCTCAAGCCTTTTGGATCATCAAACCTCTGCCCAATTAAGCTCCCTACATCCCTACACTCATCCTATAATCCTAAAATTAGGCATAAGGCACTTCAAGAGTCCTTTTTGGTTCAAACCAAAGGGAGTTACCCAAATTAATGGTAACGATTTCTCTTAGCTTCTTTTCTTTTGTTTTACTTATCCATCCTCTAAACTCTTCTTATTATTTTATTTTGTAACAAAACCATTATCCTAAATATACTAGGATATTTTTATGAAAATTGTTCGAACTAAAATTACACACACCTCTATCTAATGGGTGACGAACATAATGTTTCTGTGGATGACAACCAAACGCCTCACGAAATGATGATTGTTCAATTATCTCCTACCACCTCTCATGGTGGCCATTATGATGGAACTATAATTAAATATTATATTAATTATATTTATTTTATATATAATCTTATATAATTCCATTTTATATCATACCATTATTCTTTTCATGTTGTATATATATACGATAATTTGATTTGAGGAAGTGCGGACTACCGCCCCCTCAAAATGATATGACTCATTCATACCATACATGGAACGTATAAAGGATGGTGTTAATGAACTTAAGTAACATATATAAGATATTATATTATAATTTAATAATAATATACCTATTTATCATTTGGTTTTGATTCCTTTTAAAATGAAAAATGAAATGGAAGTAGCGTTCGTGCGTACGTACGGATTACCGTCTCCACGAACGTGATGAGATTTATTTCCCCATCATATCCATTCAAGAATAATTATCATTTTATGATTAAAATTAATGTTTAGGGACTTTATATCATTCTAGATATGAATAAGATACAACCTATCCATAATAAACACGACTTACGTAACAAATCATATAAAGGAAAATGAATTAGTTAACACCCAAAACGACGATAATACTAAAATATTATTAACAAAACAATATTAAAAGATCATATATGATATAATATTTATATATATGATTCTTTTATAATTTAATAAAAATTATTTAACTATTATATATGAGGTTAACCTACCCTCGACCAAGGAAAAGTACAAGGTAAGGGTTTATTTCACAATCTCTTCATTATATGAGGTTGTTTATACGTAATTATCTACTAGAACCTCTTTATCATCCACATCCATTTTTCTTAAAAATGTATTTCAAAACATTCTTACCATTTTACAGAATATGGGTCAAAGTAATTTATACCATTGTTTGACTTTTTATAAGATGTTTATAAAGGAATCTTTCTATCTTTTTTCAAACAAGGTCCTTTTTAACCTTTTCGACAAAATTAAGGTAAGAATGATTTTTTAACTTATTCAGCAGGTGCGGCTATTTTCTACCATTATAAACTCGTTGAAGCTTCCCTTACAAGATTATAAGAATATTTTCAAAGTAAATGTTTTATTTTATAATTATGTGACTCTTAAATGATTTCAAAATAGAAAGAGATATTTCTCTAAAAAGGGTTTTGATTTCATCTATGCCAACATCCTTTGATGTATTTTAAGTTTATTTGGAGTTGATTTATTATGATTCAAAAATTCCATATTATATTGAAGGTTTTGTGATATGTTTGACTGTGGATGTGCTATTTTTACACCATTCATGATTTATGGTTAAATTATTGACATTTTGTATGCTAGTTTTAATATGAATGTTTATCATATGTTTAAACCTTTTCATATGAGGAATGTATTGGACTTAGTAAGTGATGGGTGGAGCCCGCTATAGCTCCTCGATGCATCGGTAGGTATCATGAGACAAATAGAAGTGGAATTGGCCAAGGACCTTTCCCAATTTGATTTATGGTTTTGGCCGAGGCCTTAATCATTTTTAGACGTCTTGGCCGAGGCCTTGAAAAAATGTTTCAGAATGTCCAGCATTATACATTCCCTCATTATGGAAATAATATTGATGGTTCATGTGGTCATTCGACTAGTAGAATACCCATGATTATGTTTTATTATGGAATTATTTACTCAGCTCATATTCTTTCCATAAAAGTATTCATGTTTATTATTGGTAAAGGCATGCGGTTTTAATTATTTACCATGCTTAATATTTATGTCATTTTCTGTTGTATTACTTACCCTTACTGAGTGTTTGAGCTCAACCATTTTTTATGTTTCATTTTCCCAGGATATAAATAATTTAGTTATGAGTGACCAGCAGGCATAATCTAGGAGGCTTGGATGTTTCTAATGAAATATATTTGTGTTTTATTTCTTTTCAAGTTGTAAAGTTGAACTTATATATGAATCTTGTTTCCAATAATACTAAACTGATTGGTCTTTCGAGACATGATTTCCTTATGATCATGCCAATGATATGTAATAATGCACCGACTATGGGTAACTGGGGTCGGGGTGTTAAAATTATAGAGAGAGAGGGAGTGTAATGAGAGAGAGAGAGAGGGTGTGAAATGAGTGAGGAGAAGGGTGAGGGGCAGGTGCCTAATATTTTTATTTCATACATACATTTTAGGGTGTTTTTAAGTATTAATTTCTATATTTAATTGATTATTATTTCCAATTTGTGAGTGATTTAACTTGTTTTATGTTTTATGTAAGGATTCAATAGAAATTTGAAAAAGGAATGAAAAGAGGAAAATAATGGAGCTAAAAGACACTTCACGCCGAAAGGGAAGCGAAGTAGCGCGACACCGAAGTTTTGAAGCCAAAGAAAAGATGGAAAACTTGAGAAGAATGTTTACATGACATGAAATTAATTTATAAATCATGAATTTATCCAGAGAAGCACCCACTCAAGACAGGTTATGAAGATATTACATGCTATGAAAGTCAGTTACACGTCGTGAGTCCCAATTAAACGTCATGAAAAGAGTCAATGTTCCAAATCTCTAAATGTGATTCGCGAGAGATTCACATAGTTTCAAAAATCATGGAGGAAGACTTGAATCAAAATTACATGACATGTAAACACATTACACACCTTGAAAGTTTTATAGATGAGATTCAACTCAACAGATTCAGTGTATCTTCAAATTTGGATCAAATATGTTTTTGAGAACCCACCTCAGACCACCTATTGACTAAATGTTTATGATATTCATTAATACCAGATCCCATCTAGAGCCTATAAGAGGAGGGCTAGGCTACTTCTGTTGGGGGATTGAGTTTCAGATCTGGAGATTGATGGTTAGAGCAAGAAGTTTCAGGTCCCTTTTTGATTTTTTCTTCCTTTTATTTATGATTTCATTTTATTTTCTCCTTCCTTTTTATTCTCTCACCACTAGGATAAGGGGGTAAAATCACCATGTTCTAGGTTAGTGTAAATAGAAGGGGGAAGCTGTGTTGGATTGATTTCTTTTCCATTATTCATGTATTCAATTTTCATGATTTCTACCTTCATCTTCCAATCCCTTTATTTTACTTTTATCATGAACATTGAAAATTGAATTAAAAAGGGACTTTAAAATTGCATAACTGACAACCCTAAAGAAGGAATGACCATTTTAAACTTTATGGGAAATCAGGTTTAAACATGGTATCAAGAAAAACTTGATTTGGTGAAACCCTGAATCATTGGACCAAGGGAAATAGGGGTTTCTATGTCAAAGAGGAGATACCATGACCATTGGATCTTCCTCTTCATGACTCTGACATCAATCATGAATTAATTAACCTATTTTCTAAAAACTAATTTCACCCATACCCTGAAATTACAAATCCCTGGAGCACTTTCAAAATCTGTTTACAAAACCAATCAATCTAATGCTTCATTTTCATTCTTCGCTTTCATAAAATTAATAAAACCAATATTCTGTCACTAGTTTCTTCAATATAATAAAATTAAATCTTTTGAAAACATAAATAAACTAATTCACTGTATCTTTGGGTTTGACCTTAAACTTTCCTAATACTATTTTTTAATTAAACTGAGTAGCATAGTTTGAGTTTTATAAATTTATTTTTTCATAGACCAATACTGGATTAATGACTCCCTTTGGGCCTATTAGTTTCCTATTTATAGGGGGTTCGGGGGAAGTAAGCAACATCGATTCAAAATTTACTCTTTATTTTTAGGAAACACGAAATATTGGATGTTGCCTTTTTCACATCATTGATCTGACTCGATGAGTGGAAAATGCAACATCAGCATTTCCCCTTTTCCATATATTCAAAAGTAAACATCACTAATGATGCCTTTCCACATTACATTTAAAAAAAATAACCTATTTTTTTTCAAAAAACTTATAAAAAAACTATATTTTAAACCTAAACAAGCTTCATGGTTTAGGTTATGTGGGAAAATTTAATTTTCATTATCAATCATAATTCCTAATGAAACAATTACCCCATTTCCATGAAATTTTAAACCCTCACATTTGAAGAATTTTTTTTACTTCCAATATTCCATAAAAGTAAAAATTCCTTATAAATGATATTATTCTATTTATAATTCACACCTTTGAGTGAACTTAGACATTCATGAAACAAAAATTCATCCCTTTCTCAAAAATATTGGAAATGGAATTATTAAACATGTAATTTTTTTTCTTATTAAATGTGTTTTTATTAGTGATAACTAATTTGATGGACCCTCTTGGCATTTTATGAACCTTTTTTCACTTTGGAACCCAAATGTGAGGTGAATTGAATCTGAATTTTATTATATTTAGATCAAGTGAAAATCACAATAATTTATAGATTATTCCCATCAATTATAGAAGATTTATTTTGGAAGGATCTCCATGGATAAGCCATGGATTGATCATTTCATTTGTTGTGTTGTTGTTCCTGTTATTGGGAATCCAATTCCCCACAACATGATTTGTGAATTAATGGGCATTGTGTATTGAAGATTATTTTTAACAACTCACCCACCACCATGTCTATAATCATCATCATCAAATTTTTATTTAGGAAGACAAGGGGAACAAACAAGGAAGACAAGGAAACAAAACAAAAAACAAGCAACAAGGCACCCAAGAACTAGGGGGGTCTAAAGTAATGTAAATCAAGAGCGTCTCCTCTTATCAAATTAACCCCCCTCCCCCCCCCCCCCGAGTTTCAAGAAATTAGTTGAAGGGAGGCAAGTGATGTTGGATCCCGGGCTCGCTAATGACATAAGGTGATCCAAAACTCTGTTCCCCTCCCGCCATGTGTGGGTCACTCTGACATTGTGGATGAGAGTGTGGCATTTCTTAACCATTTAGGATATTGACCAAGGTGTGTAAACTTTTCCATTCAAAGACTTATAAAGAATTAGAGTGTTAGTCTCCGCTTGAGTTATCATAATTTCCCTATGTTCGCAAAGGGATAGTCTGGCGAGGAGGGCTTTGGCCTCTGCCTGAAGTGGGGTGACTTTCCTATAGAAAGCAGTGAAATCGAGTACAACACTGCCTCCCCTGTCCCGAACCAGACCCCCTCCTCGCATATCACCTAGTAGGTAGGAACCATCTGAATTGAGCTTTTATCCCAAGGCCAGAGGCCGCAAGCATATCCACTACCCTGGTGGCCTGTTGCAGGGAGGATTAACCAGTGGAGCACTTACCTGCAGCAGCTTCAGCAAGGGAGCCTCCCGTTAGTCATGTATGAGTGTGACCAGTTCCGGCAGTAGGCTCTATATGCTTGCTATTACGGACCTTGCAGAATGAGTGATGCCTTCGAAGCAGTCCTGGTTCCTGGCATGCCACATGCTCCAGCACCCTGCACTGAAAAGTAGAGACTGTTCCATCCTTTCCATGTCTGAACCATCCAGCTCGTGGAAAAATCTGTCCAGAAAGGGCACATCACCTTGAAAACCATAGGAGAACATTGTGGAGGCTCCAAAAAAGGACAATACATTGTGAGCCCACTCACTCTCGAAGAACAAGTGGATCGTGCTCTCTTCGTGCTGGCTACAACAACAATGGCATTTGGAGGCCATACTGATCCCTGGCTTCTTGACCTGCTCGTCCGTAGCCACCTCATTGTTTCTAATTCTCTATGTTAGGAAATTATATTTGGAAGGAATCTTCTTGCACCAGACAGTGGAGTTCCAAATGTTTCAAGGGCCCTGCGAAGCCAAGAGCCTTCGATAATACTTGGAAGATAAGCGCCCTGAGGAGGAACCAGTGAAAATGCATGTGTCTGGGTCTGCATTAATAACAATTGAATTGAGGATGTCCTGCTGTTATGTGTCCATCACAGCTTTGGAAAAAGAGGGATGGAGACTGGCTTCTTTAAGTGTTATCAAGGGATATGGGAAGCCTAGAAAACCTAGAATAAAGACAACCTAATTATGCCTCCAGAATAGGATCTTTCCCTCCCTGAAAATCTAGCGGGAGTGTGGTTTTCGGGTGTTGATGAGAGGGTAAATTCTGGACCAGAATGGGGAACCATTACCGCCAGTGTAATCCTCTTCCCCCACCCAGCTGTAGGACATGGACTTCCCCCATAGGGTTTTCCCTTCGATCACCTCCCATTCCATCTTGGCATGCATACAATGTAGTGTGTAATCAAGGATCCTCACTTCTACTTCCCCCTCCTGGATTGGATTTTCCATTATTCCTCACGAAACCCAGTGGCACTTCCCCTCAGAAAGAGCATCCCACACAAAGCGATCCAAGAGATTATCAATAGTCCTGATGACTCCTTTTGTCACAATAGTGAATGCCATTGCATGGATGGGGATGACTTCCATAACACTATTAACCAAAGTGATCCACCCCCCGAAGGAAAGGAAACAGTTCTTCCAGTTGAGGACCCTCCCTGTGATCTTTCTCACAACATGGTCGAAGTCTCGGATCCTGAGTCTCCCTACATAAATTGGGGTTCCAAGGTAATCCATGGGAAAGGACCCATGTTGCATGTCAAGCCTACTACAAAGAGAGGAATCTCTGCTAGGAATACGCTTATTGGAGATGTAAAGGTTACTTTTAGCATTATTGACAACCAACCCACTCTAGTAACAATATTCCTCAAGAATTTTCTTAATTCCATTAACATAACTCCTTTTACCATTTATGAAAATCAAATTTTCATCCTTGAACATCAGATGATAAATTGGAGGGAAGTTCAAATTTCTGCAATAAGGGAGTAATTCCCCATTGGATAAACCCTTGTTAATAAGATGACTAAGCATGCCCTGATCAAGAATGAAGATGCTGGGCATGATTGGGTCTCCCTGCCGAAGCCCTTGGGTGGCCTTAAAGAAGCCATGAGTTTTTCCCATAAAGGAAATAACCATCCAGGAGGAGCTGAAACATCTGAAAATGAGATCTGAGGCCTTATGAGAGAGGCCCATTGCTAAAAAAACTATGTTAATGATTTGGTGGATTGTTTGATTTCCAAATCCATCCCTCCATGTGGATCACCAATTTGATAATTCAAAAAGAAAAATCTAGAGAAATATTATTCTTTAAAGTTTTATATATTAATGTTTAAATTCTACCCTCAAAATTTGGTGTCCATTGGACTTAATTATCCAAAGTTATGGTAGTTTGAATAAACAATTTTAATCTATCCATTTTTTTCTTGGATTTTTCAAAGGTTAAAATGTGAATGGGTTTTTTAATAGGAATATTCCCTCAAATATGAACTATTTATTTTAAAAAGTTGATCCCCAGAATCATAACTTTCACACCAAAAAATTCTAGCACATTTTGTCTATTGGATTGGGAGAAAAGTCAATAATGGTAGGCTGTTTTTAATTCTAGGACAGAATGGTGGGCTGGAATTAAAATCATATTTTGGGCCTCTTTTTGTTGGAGTTGGGCCTTAAATTTTTTATCTGTGATTATTTTTGGTAATCAAGTATATATTATGGATTTTCATAAAATTTGGGCTTCTGAATTGATCCTAGAAATTCAAGCATCATGGATGGTCCAGTTTCTTCACAAATTCTTTGAGCCTTATTATGTGGACTATATAAACCTTAAAATGGTATAATTGGACCAAATTCTAGTTCAATTTTTTGTATAAAATTGAATAAGGAACCTTAAAGACAATAATAATATAATTTGGATAAGTAGGGTGAGAGTAATAATTAAAATAGTAAACTGAATCGATTGGATTAATTCAAATAATGCTCAAAAATTATATTTAGTATTATAACATGGGTATTTCACATGAATTATGCATGTTTACTTGAAAATTACTAAAGGGAGTAGACAAAAAGTTATGAATAAATGAATAACATCAACTTACCCACACTTAGTCTTATGCATGTACTCATGTACAACAAATATAAAAACATAACAAAATTATTTTTCACTCACCAAAAAATATTAAAATTTTGTTTTCCCCAACCAGGGGAGGTTTATACCATTACACTCATCCATATTGAATTCGACCAGAAATTATTATAGAAATAATGTTCCAAAAACAATTAATTCTTCATTCTAAAATTTATAAATGGAAAATGTGGGCACTCATAACTCACTCCTCTCAATATGATAAAAATTTATTTATTGAGGTTCACTCATTCACCAACCAAAAGTGAAAATATTAGAGTTTGAATGAGATCTATACTTCCATTACCTATCCTAAAGTGCACAATAATAAAGAGGTATTTTTAGGGGTTTTCTATGGATATGGGATGGTAGAAATATAATTTCCAAGAGAGAGGAAAATAGGGGTAAAACACTAACATGAAAAAAGCAATGCACAATTTGAAATAATACATGTAAGGTTATGGAAACACATATTTAAAATGGAATGATTGCGTTAATGATGACACAAAATAGATGGATAAAATTTGAAGGGGATGAAAAGGTAAAATATGTACAAGACACAAAACTTCTCCTAATGACACAAGAATATATAGTTCAAGTGTTATTTTTTTTGATTTTTTAATGAAAGTTGAACTTAAAACAAATATCACACTCATATCCTAACCCATGTTTGATATCCTCATGAAACTAATTGTAATAGTTATAACAATATCAAAGGTTGATGAAGAGTTATTTTTGACCTTCCCAAGACACAATCCATTTTTTTGTTTTTTGTTTTGATTTTTTTTCATTTTTTGAACACTTTTCAATCACATGTACAAAATTACATAAATGAAAATCCATTCCCCAAACTCACTGAATGATAACCTTTCCCCCACACTTAAATATATTATTGACCTCCAGCATATTATGACACATTGAAAATCAAAAAATAGATACCCAAAATGAAAACAATCCCCCTACACTTAGATTTAAAACAATTATGCAATGAAAATCCATGCAGATATTAAGTGGGACAAGTTATTGGTCTTATAAGGTGGCTATCAAGATTTTTTTTTCATAGTCTCGAAGGGGATTTCAAAAGGATGATTAATGTAAGGGTAATGAGAGGCTATTTGGATATTGTGACTCTCGTGTGATTTAGAAAACGCCTCTATCATATTAATGCACACCAAAGTAGAAAATTCAACTCGAAGGTCCAAAAACTCAAGTGTAATGGCTTGAGCTCTCCTAGTCCATTACTTTTCCAAATTTCTAGTGTTTGAGGTATCCTAGGGACTCATTAAGGAGTTTTCTAAAAAAATTGGTTCCACCGGAATGATGGCACCGTGGTGGTGGCACCGTGGCAGTGGCACCGTGGGGGTGGCACCATGATGGTCACACACCGAAATGGTGACACCATTTACGATGTATCATTGAACTGGTGGAACCATTATGGTGCCACCGTTACAGTGGTGTCGTGTCTCCCACCCTTTTCTTTTTCCAGTTTCCAGATTTTCTTTCTATTTTTTCTCCCGGAATGTATCTTTTGATGTAAAAATGTTTTAATACCATTTTTGAAGTCATTTAAAGACGGTAAAAGATGTTTTTAAACCCCCAAGAGTTGGGAGACCCTTAAACTACCAAAACATGTGGCCTTTTTACTCATTTAAAACCTTTCCCCATTCCTTCCAGCTTCACCCCTATTATGTGGTTTCCTCTGTTTAGAGGATATATAACAACTCACAACTGATATCTCCACCATCTCGAAGGATGATTATTAAATAAAAATTAATTCCATCGTGTGTAACCACCCAAACACGCGGTGAAACCATGATATGAATTTTTATCATTCAATATTTCATATCCCAAAACTCTAGGATCTGGCCTTTTATCACACAAATTTTTCCTTCTTCCCTAGCCTCTTTCCTTTCCTTGGTGAGTTTGGAGTCCCTCTTCTGAAGATGAGTTGTGCACCCATGCCAGAGCCTTTCCTGCTCACCCTTGAAGTTCTTCCTCAACAAGTTGCGCATACCCAGTTCTTAGCATGAGGAGAAAACGTCAATACTTGATTCCAAGTAGGGTTTTTCCTTCGTCTCTCTTTTTGTGTATCATGTGGGGTGGGTATGATAATGTTTCCTCGGGGGGTGGATGAAACCAAATCTTAACAAAAATAATAAATAGACATTAAATAATGAAGGGGTGTGTTTCATGATGATGCTTCTGTACTCTTTAATCTTATCTTATATGTTGTGAATTGTATGGGCTTATGCCCACTGAAAATAGTGGATGTTGGTGGTCCTTTATTTCACACTAATGAACCTTTGTTTCTCTGTATAAGCTTGTGATTGAATGGTCGTAACATGGAAACTGGTTAATCACATAAACTTAGTTGATTAAATGGATTCCCAATGAATAAAAATCCTTGTGCAATCACCTCAGTTAAACAAATGAAAGGAAGAACTTGATAAATGGTTTGGTTAAATCTGAAATCTCCATTTCTCTATTCTGCTTATAATCATGGATGTTCTGTTTGATGCTTGTGGGGTGATGTGGATGGGTATGGGATCCCCTGTTGTTCAGTTGTTGGTTTTGGATATGAGGTAGTGTGGGTCCATATGTTGGGTCTTAGTTTGGTTCCAGTACTTTGAGGGATCTCACAGATCCCTTTTGTTGTGGTGACTTTACAAGATAATCGAGTGTGAATGCTTAAATTATTGTTTGATTGTCTCCTTCTTTAGTCCAGAGTTG
Organism: Viscum album; assembly: GCA_963277665.1. Lineage (NCBI taxonomy): Eukaryota > Viridiplantae > Streptophyta > Magnoliopsida > Santalales > Viscaceae > Viscum > Viscum album. Next base: position 847,041,333 of record OY728160.1, on the reverse strand, counting down.
TTTTGACTTGTGGATGTGCCCGTTAGTTGACCGTTAGTGGAGAATTAATTTCTAATGAAACCACATGAACATGATTATAATAATGGGTGGTGCTCTAGTTGTGGTTGTTATAATTATGTGCATGAATGAATAGTAATGAGGGTGTTTGTGTATGGGATGATTTTGGGAGCCTTAGGTTAGGATGAGTTCTTGTTTACCTATACGTATAAACTTAGTTCTTTTTTATCTTATTCTCACCCCACCCAAGTTGATCACTTAGTGCCGAACACCCCCATTTCATGGGGGAGGGTGTTTTTCCCAACATTCTTATGGGTGGTTGGTTATTAGCTCCTTTATGCTCCCTCTCCCGAGTAGCCAAAGACTCTTTGGGAAGGACATGACATCCTGAGGTCCATTATAGACCAAGACTCTTTGGGAAGGGTATGTTGTGGTGGTTGGCCCAGGTGTGTGTGGGCATGTTTGTTTCCCCAAGTGTCTTTGGGATGAGGCTCAAGTTTCTTTGGGCGTGGTAATAGTTATTCTGACCTAGGTGACTGCGGGCGTAGTTACGTATGGTTGTGGTGTCCCAGGTGTCTACAGTTGGGATGTGTGGTTGTGGTGGCCCAGGTATTTGCAAAAGGGATGTGTGGTTGTGGTGGCTCATAAGGTTATTGTTTGGGCGGTAGTGGGACTGTAGTGAAAATGGCAGTGGAGGTTTGAAGCCCTAAATAACCAGTTGGAAAGCGATTAAGGGTACCCAAACCTCGATGTGTTATTAATATTACCTTACCCAACTTGCGTTATTTGGGGAGTGTGGCTTGGTGAGGCTGGGTGGATAGTTTTCTTGTTAGGTGTTTGGGTTATCTCTATTTCTCACGGGGAATTAGAATGCCTCCCCACTTGTCCATAAGAGCTTTTGGTTTTCCCTACTGAGTATACCTGTATACTCACCCTACCTATATAAAACTGCTTTCAAGTTTCCAAGAGGACTTCGAGGAAAGTGCGGGACCGTATTAGCTCGGACGTTGGGACAATTGTTGTTGCTATCTTCTTTTCTTTTGGTACTTTCCTATGGAGTTTTCTTGTACCTTGTAACACTTTATTTTGAACATGCATATTAGAATGTATTTTTTTGGATTTACTTTTACTTTCTGTTTTTGGAGTTGTTGGGATTTATCATCTTATCTCCTGATCTTGTTTTATAAAAAGGGTAATGCCTTCCATATTACGTGTGGTTATATACCCTTGGTGCTAATCGCCATTCCATGGCCTATTGAAGGCGGGACTTAGGGTAATTATATCTCCTTCAACTTGAAGAAGGAAGGGTCTGGCATTTTTCTACCCCTTACCTCATCTTGGAGAAGGAGGGTCATGAAAGAATTGTATAAAAGGGATGGTTGAGAGATAGTATAGAGTTCTGAGTTAGGAACAATGATGATTTTAATGGAAGGTAGGGCAACAGTGTTAGACAATCTTGGTACGTGAAGTAGGCCAGGGAAGACTGACCAACACACAAGATTTTAGGCCCCCCTATGATCCGTTGCAAGGAATCCAGGCCTACCGAATGACCTAGTGAGGCTACACCGATTGTAGGGTAGATACCCTAGGAAAGGTACATGCTTCATAATGTCTTGTGTTCTTGTGTGTTCTAGGCATTTAAAATGAATAACAAGTTTAGGTAAAATTTAAAAGGAATCCTCTACACTACTCGGGCTTAGGAATCCTTATTTACCTTGCAGAAATGACACCCGGATGATGACCACGAGTAGTGTGCGTGATTGAGGCCCAGGAGGATGATTTGGTTGATTAGCAGAGGGATGATCGAGAGGAGGAAGATGACCAGTGGAGGATGATTTGGTTGATTAGCGGCAGACCCTCGGGAAGTATGAGGACAACATCTCAGACATGGAGACAGAAAGATGGCTCAAGGAGTTGGTAATAGATTTCAGATTGATCCAGGATCCAGCTGAGGGTTCCTCTAGCTATAATCCAAATGAGGGGAGTGACACTTCAATGGTGGATGATCTACCTTGGAGAGAGGATGGAGGATGAGGTTTCGTGGGCTGACTTTGAGAAGTAGTTTAGGGCGGAATTCCTTTCTTCTATGATGAATTCCGAGAAGAGGTAGGAGTTGATCTACCTCCAATAGAGGAGTATGATAGTGAGAGATTTGGGGATCAAGTTCAAGGATCTCCTTCATTTTTCTCAAGACCTCTTTCCAGATGAGGAGTCTTGGGTGAGACACTTAGAGGAGGCACTCCGACCCTCCCTTCAGTATGTTGTTACTCCCTTCACTCTACTAACGTACTTGGAGGTTCTAAAGAAGGCTAAAGTGGTGGAGATGATGCACACACTAGGAAGTGTTTCATGGGAGGGGAGCCAGTTTGGTTCATCGAAGGGGAATTCCATCAGCAGTAGGCCTCCAGCCTCAGGGCCTTCGAGGTTTCGGCTGGTGGGGAGCATCCCCCAGCAGTTCTAGTTTCGATCTCCCAGTCCTCACCCTTTCTCCTAAGGCCCAAGACCAAGATGATTCATCTTTGGAAGCCGTGTGAATCTTCAAAATCAGTGTCTAGAATAAGTGAAGTATAGTGGAGGTGGGCAGGTTCAGTGCCCACCTCAGCAGAAGCAGTTTATAGCTAGGCCTTTTTAGAAGTCGCAATAGGGACAGCGAGCTCCCTCTCCTCTAAGAGTAGATGTAGCAGAAGGAGGCCGACCTTAGGGAACTCATCAAGTACCTTGACAAGGGCATGGTTGGGGAGGTGGCTGACAGCCGAGGGGAAGAGGAGCTGGGGACAGTTGCACACCGCAGAGGCAGCAGTTCCAGCAGGGCCATAGGTTGTTCATGGTACAATCATCTTTTTTAGTACTCTTGATTATTCCATGTTTTATTGAAGAGCTTTTCACTCCTTTGTTGCACCCAGTTTATCCCATCCTATGGGTCTAGACATAGAGAGGATTTCTATGCCCTTGGTATTTAGTACTCTAGTTGAAGGTCAGACCAACTTGTCTTATGTTTTCCAAGTATGTAGACTAATGTTGGGGCCACATCAGTCCAGTGGGGACCTCTTTTTTCTGAATATGTAGCCATATGATTTAATTTTAGGCATCGACTAGTTGTTCTCTATGTATTACATTATCGAATGATTCTGGAGAAGGGTTGTGTTTTCAGATATGGGTGGCCAACATGTAACTTTCATTGGTGAATTGGGTTTCTAGGAGGGAAACCGATGAGTGGATCCCCTTCTTTCCTTATTAGCAAGCTGTCAGTGGAGTCGGTAGATATAGATAAGGTTGAAGTCTTAGGGATCGTTAGTGAGTTCCTGTACATCTTCCCTAGAGAGGTGGTCACTCTACCCCCTTGATGTGATGTTGAGTTCGATATAGACTTACAACCCGGTACCCATCCAATTTTGATGGCTCCCTATTAGATAGTGCCTTATAAGTTGCAGGAGTTGCAGATCTAGGTTAATGACCTAATGAAGAAGGGTTTTATCTGACTGAGCGCATCACCTTGAGGTTCTTCAGTCTTGTTCGAAAAGAATGAAGATGGTGGTCTCAGGCTGTATATAGACTAACAAAGGCTGAATCAGGTGACGGTAAATAACCATACCCCTTCTCGAGGATCGAACACCATTTTGACCAATTTTAGGGAGAAATTTGGTTCTCTAAGATCGACCTGTGGTCAGGATATCACCAGTTGAGGGTAAAGGAGGGTGACATCTCAAAGACTGGTTTCAGGTGAAGATATGGACACTTTGAGTTCGTGGTCATGTCATTCGACATTAAAAACACACCAACTGTGTTTATGGGGCTCATGAAATCCATCTTCTAGGAATATATGGAATGGTTCATAGTCATGTTTATCAAAAACATCTTGATCTACTCAAGATCAGAGGAGGATCATGCCAAGAATCTAAGGATAGTTTTAAAGGCCCTCTGACAGCACCAGCTCTACGGGAAGTTGTCCAAGTGTAAGTTCTAGAAAAGAGAGGTGCACTTCCTTGGACATGTGGTGTCCCAACATGGAGTAGAAGTGGACCCATCGAAGGTCGAAACAGTTGTTTCTTGGGCAACAACCAAGAATGTGGCGGGGGTTCATAGTTTCTTAGGTCTAGTAGGTTACTACCGGAGGTTCGTGCCCAACTTCTCTCGAGTTACAAAACCTTTGACAACCTTGACCAAGAAATATCAGGCTTTTGTATGGAGTGAGCAGTTTCAGATAGCTTTCAGTTATCTAAAGGGGAAGCTGGTTAGTGCCCCAGTATTGAGGTTTCCAGGGGAAGGGGTGATGTTTGAAGTGTTCTGTGATGCTTTAGGCTTAGGCTTGGGGTGTGTACTGATGCAGCAACATGGAGTGATCTATTATGGGTCTAGGAAGTTACATCCCCATGAGCGGAACTATGCCACCCACGATCTAGATCTTGGAGCGGTTGGGTTCACACTGAAGTTTTGGTGACATTACCTCATCGTGGAATGCTTCGTGGTCTTCAAGGATCACAAGATCTTGAGGTATATTTTCTCCCAGCATGACTTAAAATTGCGGAAGCATAGGTAGATAGAGTTTCTTTAGGACTATGACTTTGAGATTTCCTACACATTAAGAAAGGGGAACGTGGTGGCTGATGCCTTGAGAAGGAAGTCACAGAAGGATGTGGCTTTAGAATTAGCAGATGCTTGGAAGGCGATGGAGGAGTTAACTGCCTTACACCTAGATGAAAAAGTGGATGGAAGTATAGGATGCCTATTTTAGTTGATGGTGTAGTCCTCCTTAGTACAACAAGTGGATGAGTCTCAATGGGGGACTTAGAGGATGAAGTGATGAACGATTGCGTTATCTAAGTTAATGCTTCAGAAGGATGGTTGAAATATAGTCAGAATCATATGATTTTCTGTGGGAAGTTGTTTTTCCCAGAGAAGATATGTGAGAGAGTTCTTGGTGAGTTCCATAACTCATCCCTGAAAGTACACCTAAGAGTTTCCAAGATGTACCAGGTCTTGAGGGGTCAGTTCCGGTGGCTTAGGGTGAAGCAGGCAATGGCGGAGTTTGTGGAAAAGAGCCTCGTGTGCCAGCAGGTGAAGGATGAACACTATGTTCCGGGCAGTCTGTTGCAGCCTTTAGATGTCTTGAAGTAGAAGTGGGACAAAATCTCAATGTATTTCATCACAGGACTACCCAGGGTTCAAGGAGGCTGCGATTCTATCTGGTTAGTGGTGGAACAACTGGCGATATCATCTCACTTCCTGGCATTCAAGGAGTCGAGTGCGATGGATAACTTAGCATGGAGGTATGTGGATGAGGTGGTGCAGTTTCATGGAGTTCCGAGGTCCATAGTCTCGGATCGGGACACACAGTTTACCTCATGAGTCTGGAAAGGATTGAAACATGATTTTGACACCCAGATATGCCTCATCACTACTTTCCACCCCAAGATGGATGGGAAGATAGAGTGGAACATCCAAATATTGGAATATATACTATGGGAATGCATTTTAGACTATGGGGGATCGTGGGTATGACACTTTCCTCTGGTAGAGTTTGCCTACAACAATAGATATCACTCTACCATTGACATGGATCTGTTCGAAGCCTTGTACGAAAGAATGTGTTGTCCATCCATGTTCTGGTCATAGGTTGGGGAAGTAGGTGTTCTTTGCCTAGAGGTGGTGCAGAGCACGAAGGAGAAGTTTAATCTTATACAAGAGAGGATGAAGGCAACCTAGGACCAATAGAATTCGTATGATGATCATAGGATGAGACCCTTGGATTTCAAGGTTGGGGATCATGTGTTCTTGAAGGTATCCCCTCGGTGTGGGAAAAAAAGTTTTGCCAAGGGAAGTAAGATTTCTCCTAGTTTCGTCAGACCCTTCGAGGTGTTACCACGAGTTGACGAAGTGGCTTATCAGCTGGCGCTACAACTACTGCTACTAATGGTGCACAACATATTCCATGTGTCTCATCTTCATCAGTATCTACATGATTATTCACACTTCCTTTACTAGGGATATCTGGATATCGAGGACGATGTGAAGTTCGTGTAGCGACTAGTGAGGTTTGAGGATCATAAGGAGAAGGTGCTTTGTGGATGAACCATTCCCCTGGTTTGTGTGTTACAAAGGCATAGTGGCCTCAAAGAGAGTACCTAGGAATGGGAGGCACATATGCATGACCAGTACCCAGAGCTGTTTTGAGTTTTGTTCTGTGTTGTTTTGAACTTTACTGTGATGTAGTGCTTGACCTAGTTAACTATGAGATGGGATATTTCCCTTGTTTCTTGGATGTGTGTGAAAATTCCTAATTGTAGGGAGGGGAGAACCTGATCCCCAATCAAGATGCATTAAAGTGGATGCAATTAAACCCGTGCGGGTGAGTCAGTACTGCCCAAAGCGGATAGTATCTTGACATGAGGGAAGGGACTCCTTAATCCATATGTCTAGACAGTGAGGCCTTTATATGTTTGTGTGGTTACTTGGGGTAGAAGACTGGTAGTGTATCTATGGTTTTTCAGAAGATAGATGAGGGAGAGGTGTTCCTAGATGTCAAGGCTTGTTCTAGGTTTCGAACAACTCTAGGGTGGTTTGTTCCTGAGAGGTATCTTGCAGGTGGTGGTTTAGAACTCTCTCTTTTATTTGGGTTTACCCTTGAATTATCAAGGATGAGAATAGTTTGAGAGGTATCTGATGTAATGGACTGAGCCCTCCTGGTCCATTACTTTTCTAAATTTCTAGTGTTTGAGGTATCCTAGGGACTCATTAAGGGGTTTGCTGAAAAACTCAGTTCTACTGAATGGTTCCACCAAAACGGTGGCACCATGACAGTGGAACCGTGACGGTCGTACACCGAAACAGTGGCGCCATGTCTCCCACCCTTTGTTTTTTCTAGTTTCCTGATTTTTTTCCATTTCTGCTCCCTCAACATATCTTTTGACATAAAAATGTTTTAATACCTTTTTGGAATTAATTTAAAGCCAGTAAAAGATATTTTAAACCCCCAAGAGTCGGACGTCCCTTTAGTTACCAAAACACGTGTCCTTTTTACTCGTGTCACACATTTTCTTGTGCCTTCTATCTTTGACCTTGTTACATGGTTTCCTATATTTAGAGGATATCTACCAAATCATATCCTCTATCTCCACCATCTTGGAGGATGATTATTAAATAACAATTAATTCCATCATTTGTAACCACCCAACCTTATGGTGAAACACAATCCGCATTTTTAGTGTTTGGGATTTCATATCCAGTAACTCCAGGATATGGCCTTTTATCACATAGAGTTTTACTTCTTCCCTGACCTCTTTACTTTCCTTGGTGAGTTTGGATTCCCTCTTCTAGAGATGAGTCGTGCGCCCGTGCCAGAGCCTTTCCTGCTCACCCTTTAAGTTCTTCCTCCACAAGTCGCACATCCCTAGTTCTTAGTGTGTGGAGAAAACGTCGATCCTTGATTCTAAGTAGGGGTTTTCCTTTGTCTCTCTTACTTTGTATCATGCAGGGTGGATATGATAATGTTTCCTCAGGGCGTGGATGAAACCAAATATTAACGAAGATAATAAAAAGACTTTAAAGAATGAAGGGGTGTGTTTGATGATGATGCTACTATACTCTTTCATCTTCTATTATATGTTGTGAATTTTATGGGCTTATGCCCACTAAAAATAGTGGTTGTTGGTGGTCCTTTCTTGTGCACTAAGTAACCTTTGTTTCTCTGTATAAACTTGTGATTGAATGGCTGTAACATGGAAACTGGTTAATCACGTAAACTAAGCTGATTAAATAGATTCCCAATGAATTAGAATCCTTGTTTGATCACCCTAGTTAAACAAACGAAAGGAGGTAACTTGATAAATGGTGTGGCAAAATCTGAAAACTCCATTTCGTTGTTCTTCTAATAAGCACAGTTGTTCTTCTTGATGCTTGTGGGGTGATGTGGATGGGGATGAGATACCGTGTTATTCAGTTGTTGGTTTGTGGATATGAGGCCATGTGGGGCCATATGTTGGGGCTTGGTTTGGTTCCAGTGTAAAGACCCGTAAATTTCAAGGATTTTTTTTCTTACTTAATTTTCTTTGGAATTTTACAAGGACGCAGTTTCTGACGGCACGTGATTCCGAGGCCCGGTGTGCCCGGAATCATTTTCGGAAGTTTGGCTCGGGTACGTTCAGTGAACGAACGAGTAGGTTTTTCTAACTTTTGAACCGGTGCTTGGAATCAAATTCCGAGGGCACTGATGGAATAGCAGCGCCGGTACTTTCTTAGAAACGCCTCTTCCGGATTGTGTTTGCTTGGGTGTGGTTTTTAATTTTTGGGGTTAAGTGAAGAAAATAAAATAAAGTGGTGCGGCAACTTTATTTTATTTCACTTAAAGCCACTTAAAGCCACTTAAAAGCCACTTAAGCTAAGTTGAAGCGGATAGGGTGGAACCCAAAATATCCTACCCACCTGGTAGGATATTTGTGAGGTGGGGCCCGCACGAGACCCACCATTTCTTTACCCCTAAGAAACGCACCCATGAAAAATCCTCTTTAATGAAAGTCAACTGACGCGTTTTCTAAACTCTTAGCGCCCCTATTAAATGGACAGTTAAGTCGTTACCATTAATTCGCCAAATTAGTGGTTCGTTTCTTAACCTGTTTTTTTCAAACTATTGGCATAATAATAAAATAAGACCGACATGATTTCTTCTTGGGTGCAGTTTGTTGAGAGGATTTGGAGAATCTGTATCTTCATCCTCCTTCACGAAGAACGCGAAGAACACGAAGAACAGAAAGAACGCCGACCTTCGACAAAAGGTGATGAAGAACGCCGAACCCCTGGAGATCGACGGCGCCACGCTGTGTACCGCGACGCTGATGATTCTTCTCCCGCGACGTTCTTCTGTGACGTTTCTTCTTCCGAGACAATCTTCGATCATCTGCTTGAGGTAGGATATTTCAAATCTTTTAAATTACTTTGTGGATTTAATCCTCAACACGGATTTAATTCGTGAAATTAAATCTGTGTGTTTTTCTTCAACCCTTAGAGATCGTCGACGCGACGCCGTATACCGCGACGACATGACGACCTTCCGTAACGCGACGATCCTCTTCTTCCGTGACGGTCAATTCCGCGAAGAACTCGTCTGACGACTATGAAGAGGTAGGGGTTGTTTCATTTAAATCTCCATGATGTATATCCCCGGTTGTTAAATATGGATGTTGTGAGACTTTAAAAACCACTAACGTGGTGGGTGAGGACCAACAAACAAGTCCGAACCCACCGCCCTTTTTGTTTGTTATGCGCGGATTGGAAGGCGACGACAAACGGGGCCGTAAGTTAATTTTTGAAGGCTTTGCAGTGAAGAACGAGTCCCGGGATGAACACTGGCGAAGACCGCGCGCAAATCGGACCACCGGAGCGCGTCCGGTGGTCCGAGGAAGCCCCCACCGGCGCGCCACCGGGAATACCCACCGCGACTGAAGCCGTGGCGACGCTGGCCGGTCCCGTGGCCACGTGGGACCGCGGAGGAGGGACGTGGCTTAAGCCGCATCCGGTGACACAGAGCGGCCCCCCACACGGGGCCGCAGCTCTCCTTCACACGGGGGCAGCACACCCCCACGCCGCTCGGCCGTAACCGGCCGAGCCGACCCCAGGCGGCCGGGCCGGGTCGGACCCAGACCCGGGTCGGGTCGACCCGGTTCGGGCCGACCCAGGGGGGTTGGGCCGGGTCGGTCTGGGCCCAGACCCCCCGTTTTCGGACCTTTTCGGACTTTTGCCCGTATCTTGAGCTATGAGCCTCCGATTGACGTGCTGTCAGCGGAGATGCGATCCTTGGACCGAGACGGTCATTTAGGTATATCACACTCAAGGTTTCGGAGTACTTTGTGTTCAGCCGGGTTGGTTCGTATACGAAACCAACCGGGGCCTCGGAGCGGAAACACTCATATCTTGAGATCCAGACGTCTGATTGACGTACCGTCAACTTTGACGGATTACTCTTTGTGAGACGGATCTTTTGGCTTACTCCACCCAAGGTTTGGATGTAGGTGGAGTACGGTTGGGTTGGTTTTTCCTTAAAAACCAACCGGGCCCCTGGGAAGAAAAGGCCAATAACTCTCAGACCGGTCGTCCGATTGACGCGCCCTCTACGACGTTGAGTTCCTGTTGACGATACGGAACTTTTGGATACATCAACTCTAGACTATGTGTCAGTTGATGTATCGGCCTCTCGGCTCGTGGAGCGGACCCTCCCGAACGAGCTTGCTGTGTGCAGGAACCCTAGAGCTGGCTGCAACTGCTACTGTGACGACGACGACTGTACATAGATCCTCAGTGGATTCGACGACGATGACTACAGCACTCAGCGATCCTTTGTGGGTTAGTGCTACCGATCCTGTGTGGGTCCGATCCTGTGTGGGTCAGCGCTCAGCGGTCCTGTGTGGGCCAGCGCCTACAGATCCTGTGTGGGTCCGATCCTGTGTGGGTCTTTGCGGGGGTTAGTTACCTATCGATCCATTGTGGGTCATTACGGGGGTTAGTTACCTATCAATCCTTTGTGGGTCAGATCCTTTGTGGGTTATTGCGGGGGTTAATTACCTATCGATCCTTTGTGGGTCAGATCCTTTGTGGGTCATTGCGGGGGTTAGTACCTATCGATCCTTTGTGGGTCCGACGGCTTAGATGAATCAGTGGCAATATCTGGTCATCTTTATCGTCATATGAAGAAGTATACCTGTGTGAGCTGAAATCTTGTTTTGCTTTCCTTTGTGGATTGTGTTGTGCTATCCTATGTGGATTTACGTTTTGCTTTCCTGTGTGGACTGGGTTGTACTTGAGCTCGGATGTTGGAGCCGAGCGAGAATTGATGACTTAGGTATATGTATGGGCATATACCTAAGCAGTGTCGGATGTTACTTCGTGATTGTATCTTTCCTTTTTGGATTATCCTTTGTGGATTCTGGGAGACCTTCGGGGGTCTCGGGGTCCCTACTGAGTAGCTTATACTCACCCCTGCACGGGCTATGCCCGCACTACGTTGTGTTGGTTGCAGACGATGGACAACACTGATCGTGGTGGAGGCTTGCGGAGCAGGACGGTACCTGGAGGTGGACCACTGGGCGGGACGTACTCGGAGCGGTCGACTAGACCCGAGGAGCAGTGGAGGATTTCTGTACCCACCCTTCAGGTGGGATTTCCAGTGGACAGATCGATGTTGCGGCTTTATTTTTGAGTTGCTGTTTTCCCTTTCTAGTTGTACTTTACTTTCAGTTTGGGTTTGTATACTGGCCGACTATCTTTTCCGCACTTACTATTGTACCAATTTTTACTTAGTGTTTACTTCTTCCTGCTTGCTCTGTGGTGTTGTGGTTTACTTTACAAAGGTAATGCCTTCCCTTTTCTGGGATTTACGCCTTGGTGCTAGTCGCCATCCCCTGGCCTTTGGAAGGCGGGCTTGGGGTAGTCACGACATGGGCCCCGGGGATGGGTCGTGACAAATTGGTATCAGAGGAGTTCGGTTCTACCGCCGAACTTTGGGACTCTGATATTTTCTAAGTGAAGCGATAATGTTAAGCATATTGAGTGTGGTTATCAGTCCAGGGAGCCTAGTGTTGGTGCGGCGGCCGGCGTATCCGTACACCAGGACCCTGACTTCTGATTTCCGACTTAATACACGAAAACATTGATTGCATGTGTGTTTCAAGTTTCTTTGTGATTACTTTATATCAAATCACCAGATATACTGTTCTGACCGTGGAGCACCTATTTCTTTTCAGAATGTCCCCATGACGGCAGCCAACTAGGGTTCCGAAAGTTGAGCATGACGACAGCCCGCCAAGCGATGAGGCCTCGGTACAGGGCCCTTTGACAGTTGAGGCACCGGCGGTACCTCTACCCGCCGAGCCACCGATACTTCCAGCCCCAGCCGCTGACGATGCACGTCACCTTAGTGCACTGCATGAGTTCCAGCGCCAGCGACTGCCCGGGTTCCGCAGGGATACAGACCCCCAGGCAGCCGAGGACTGGCTGGAGGTAGTGGTGGGAGTTTTCGGGCTAGTGAGGACACTAGCAGACCTCATGGTGATCCTCGCAGTGAGCCTACTGCACGCAGCAGCAGGCCGATGGTGTAGCTTGATGCTCCAGGTGCACGATGAGGCATCTCTTCTCTGGACAGACTTTGAGAGCCTCTTCCGCTCAGAGTTCGTCCCGGCCACCCTCCGTGTGGTGCGCATCCAGGAGCTTCTTCAGCTACGATAGGGTAGCTTGACGGTCGCCCAGTACTCAGCGAGGTTTACCGATCTCTCTCGCTACTCGACCGAAATGGTATGGGACCCATTCTTCCGGGCCCAGACCTTTGAGTAGGGATTGAGACATGAGATCAGGGCATCGCTGAACTCCCTCAGCATTCCGACTCAGGCAGGAGTACTGGAGTGAGCCCTTTCGATCGAGAGCTTCCTTGCTGATCCTTCATCAGCAGCGAGACCTACTGAGGGGTAACACGTAGCAGAGTCTTCTGTAGCAGGCAGTCGATGGATGACTCAGGGGTCCAGGCAGACCAGACCCTCACACAGACGACCTAAGGACAATGGCTCAACAGTGTGGGGCACACAGCGTGGAGCCAGTCTTTCGAGAGGCAGGCAGTGCTACACATGCGGCGGGCAGGGCCACATGGCTCGTGACTACCCGACCCACCGTGCCGAGGAGCAGAAGATGGTTGAGGGGCCACCCAGGCAGAGGAAGAGGGTCGACCGTGGCAGTCCGCAGGGAGGAGGCAGACGAGGCAGAGGAGCTGGTCGAGCAGCAGGTGGTGGGCGACGCTTTGAGGCTCTACCACCACCACCACCAGGAGGTCCACCCCGACCACAGGGAGCTGGCGGGAAGAGGCAGGCACAGCTCCAGGTAGCGGAGGCCTACGACCACGGCGCGCCCGAGATGATTCGTGGTACTATCTGTGTCTATTCCACCCTTTCTGCAGTTCTTATAGACACAAGAGCGAATCACTCTTTCATAGCCGCTGCCCTTGTTCGGAGCTCAGAGATTCTGACAGAGCCGTTGGATCGATCCTTACGGCTAGAGACTCCTACGGGAGCGGACTTAACGATCACGCACTGGTGCTGGCAGTGTGAGCTTACTCTAGGAGGTGAGAGCTTCGGACGTGGCCTTACGATGTCATCTTGGGCAGGGATTGGTTATCTACAGTCCATGCACAGATTGACTGTATTAGGCGCAAGGTGCGATGCGTATGCACCGACGAGAGCAGGTTCACCTTCATCGGTGAGAAGGGAGCCTTCGTAGCATAGGATGAACTCTCGCAGAGGAGAGGACAACCCATCACTCATCAGTTGGCTAGCCTCATCCTAGGAGTAGTTGACGTGCGGAGTCCTAGTTTTCCTACAGTGGTGGATCAGTATGCGAATGTCTTTCCCGACGACGTTCCAGGACTACGTCCTCACAGAGAGGTAGACTTTCATATTGATCTGTACCCCGGGACAACCCCGATATCCACTCCAGCATATCAGATGGCCCCCGCTGAGCTTCAAGAGCTACGGGTACAGTTGGAGAACTTGCAGGGCAAGGGTTTCATTCGACCCAGTGTTTCACCCTGGGCTTCCCCGATATTGTTCGCCAAGAAGGCGGACGAGAGCTTACGACTTAGTGTTGACTATCGTCACCTGAACCAGGTGATTGTGAGGAACAAGTATCCGCTATCGAGGATTGATGACCTCTTCGATCAGCTCAAGGGAGCACGTTGGTTCTCGAAGATAGACCTCAGGTCAAGCTATCATTAGCTCAGAGTTCGGGATGAGGACGTGCAGAAGAAGAACTTCAGATGTCAGTATGGTCACTATGAGTTCTTGGTTATTCCTTTCAGCATAAAAAATTATCCAGCGGTGTTCATGGGCCTCATTAACAGGATCTTTCATCTATACCTCGATCGATTTGTCATGGTCTTCATCGACGATATTTTGATTTACTCGACGACTGAGGAGGAGCATGCCTACCACTTGCGAGTTGTGCTGGAAACACTCTGAGAGTACTAGATTTATGGAAATCTCTCGAAGTGTCAGTTCTGGATACGCGAGGTCCACTTCTTGGGACATGCCATCTCTGAGGTAGGAGTTGCAGTGGATCCTACAAAGATTGAGGCAGTGCTAGCTTGGGAGCCACCCAAGAGAGTGACAGAGGTGCGGAGTTTCTTGGGAATAGATGGATACTATCGGAGATTTGTACCAAACTTCTCCAGAGTTGTGGCACCACTCTCAGCTTTGACAAAGAAGGGGAGACCCTTTTTGTGGTCAGACAGATGTTAGCAGAGCTTCCAGGAGCTGAGACAGAGATTGACCAGCGCCCCTATCTTGAGGTTGCCTGAGGAGGGAGTGGGGTACGTAGTCTACTGCGATGCATCAGGGACCGGACTCAGATGTATCCTGATGTAGGAGCGGGCAGTGATCGCCTTTGGATCACGTCAGTTGAGGCTGCATGAGCAGAACTATGCTACCCATGACTTGGAGTTAGCAGCAGTGGTCTTCGCTCTGAAGGCATGACGACACTATCTGATGGGTGAGCGCTTTACAGTATTTTCTGACCATCAGAGTCTCAGGTACATCTTCTCTCAGAAGGAACTGAACCTGAGACAGTGGAGATGGCTTGAGTTCCTATAGTACTATGACTTTGAGATAGTCTATACTCCTGGGAAGGGGAACGTAGTAGCTGATGCTCTCAGTAGGATGACGGGCATTCAACTACTCGAGGAAGCGACAGAGCAGCTAGCTGCTTTGAGGATATCCTTCATGGATAGAGATGGCGCAACCTTCCTTCAGTCTCTCACAGTCCCTCCTCCACTACTATAGCGGGTCAGAGAGGCACAGCGTGGGGACGCTGAATGTGAGACGCGGCGTGCATAGATATCCTCAGGACAGACACCTGATGGTTTCTCCTTTGGAGCAGAGCACGACATCCTTTTTAGTGGACGTACCTTAGTACCAGTCGCTTTACGAGAGGAGGTTCTGATAGAGTTTCACACTTCTCCTTTGGTGGTACATCCTGGAGTGGCGAAGATGTGCCAGGACCTCAGACAACATCACTGGTGGCCGGGCATGAAGAAGGCTATGACAGAGTTCATTTCTCGATGCCTCACCTGCCAGCAGGTGAGGGCAGAGCATCAGGTACCAGTAGGCTTAGTACAGCCCTTGGAGGCCCCGGAGTGTAAGTGGGATAGGATATCTATGGAATTCGTGATTGGACTTCCATGCACTTCCAGAGGTCACGACTCCATTTGGGTGATTGTCGACCGACTCACCAAGTCGGCTCACTTCTTACCCATAAGAGAGCAGGGCTCAATGGAGATCTTGGGGCGTCTCTACGTTCATGAGATTGTACGGCTTCACGGTGTGCCATCATCTATCGTCTCCAATCGAGATTCTCTCTTTACTTTCCGGCTTTGGAAGGGGTTTCAGGAGGCGTTCGGGATGCAGCTACGTCTGAGCACCGCCTTTCACCCTCAGACGGATGGTCAGACGGAGAGGACCATTTAGACTCTCGAGGACATTCTCCACGCATGTGTCCTCGACTTTGGTCGCAGCTGGGAGGACCACCTAACCTTAGTGGAGTTTGCGTACAACAACAGCTACCACTCCACCATCGGGATGGCACCATACGAGGCGTTGTACGACAGACCTTGCAGATCTCCTTTATGCTGGACAGACCCTGGGGAGTCAGCACTTGTGGGACCAGAGATGGTCCGAGCCACGACAGAGAAGGTCCAGGTCATCCAGGAGCAGATGAGGACAGCTCAGAGCTGACAGAAGTCTTATGCTGACAGGAGGCGGAGACCACTGGAGTTCGAGGATGGTGACCACGTCTTCTTGCGTGTCTCACCTCGATGTGGATTACGGAGATTTGGCCGAGGCGGCAAGTTGTCTCCATGCTTCATCGGACCATTCCAGGTCCTCAGTAGGATCGGTGAGGTGGCTTATCGCCTGGCTCTACCACCTCAGTTTCACCAGGTGCACGACATCTTCCACGTATCTCAGCTGAGGAGATACGTGCACGACCCGACACATATCATTGACCATGGGGAGCTAGACGTTGATGATGGGGCGAATTTTGTGGAGGTCCCAGTGGAGATCGAGGATCGACAGGAGCGGGTCCTAGGTGGATGATCGATTCCTCTAGTGCACATCAAATGGCAGCACGGGAACCTCCAGGAGAGCACTTGGGAGCGGGAGGCTCAGATGCGTGCTCAGTACCCTCATTTGTTTCCCTAGATTATGATGTATCTTTACGGGGATGTAAAGCCCTGAGGTGGGAGTGATGTAAAGACCCATAAATTTCAAGGAATTTTTTCTCTCTCTTAATTTTCTTTGGAATTTTACAAGGACACAGTTTCTGACGGCACGTGATTCTGAGGCCCGGTGTGCTCAGAATCATTTTCCGAAGTTTGGCTCGAGTACGTTCAATGAACGAACGAGCGGGTTTTTCTAACTTTTGAACCGGTGCTTGGAATCGAATTCCGAGGGCACCGATGGAATCGCAGTGCTGGTACTTTCTTAGAAATTCCTCTTCCGGAGTTTCATTTTCTCGGGTGTGGTTTTTAATTTTTGGGGTTAAGTGAAGAAAATAAAATAAAGTGGTGCGACAACTTTATTTTATTTCACTTAAAGCCACTTAAAGCCACTTAAAAGACACTTAAGCTAAGTTGAAGCAGATAGGGTGGAACCCAAAATATCCTACCCACCTGGTAGGATATTTGTGAGGTTGGGCCCGCACGAGCCCCACCATTTCTTTACCCCTAAGAAACGCACCCGCAAAAACTCCTCTTTAATGAAAGTCAACTGACGCGTTTTCTAAACTCTTAACGCCCCTATTAAATGGACAATTAAGTCGTTAGCATTAATTTTCCAAATTAATGGTTCGTTTCTTAACCAGTTTTTTTTCAAACTGTTGGCATAATAATAAAATAAGACCAACACGCTTTCTTTTTGGGTGCCGTTTGTTGAGAGGATTTGGAGAATCTGTATCTTCATCCTCCTTCACGAAGAACGCGAAGAACGCGAAGAACACAAAGAACGCCGGCCTTCGACAAAAGGCGACGAAGAACGCCGAACCCCCAGAGATCGACGACGCCACGCCGTGTACCGTGACGCCGACGATTCTTCTCCCACAACGTTCTTCTACGACGTTTCTTATTCCGCGACAATCTTCGATCATCTGCTTGAGGTAGGAGATTTCAAATCTTTTAAATTCCTTTGTGGATTTTATCCTCAACACGGATTTAATTCATGAAATTAAATCTGTGTGTTTTTCTTCAACCCTTGGAGATCATCGACGTGACGCCGTATAACACGGTGACGTGACACCCTTCCGCGACGCGATGATCCTCTTCTTCCGCGATGGTCAATTCCGCGAAGAACTCGTCCGAAGACTACAACGAGGTAGGGGTTGTTTCATTTAAATCTTCTTGATTTATATCCCCGGTTGTTAAATATGGATGTTGTGAGACTTTAAAAACCGCTAACGCGGTGGGTGCGGACCAACGAACACGTCCGAACCCACCGCCCTTTTTGTTTGTTATGCGCAGATTGGCGGGCGACGAAAAACAGGGCCGCAAGTTAATTTTTGAAGGCTTTGCAGTGAAGAACGAGTCCCGGGATGAACACTGGTGAAGACCGCGCGCAAATTGGACCACCGGAGCGCGTCCGGTGGTCCGCAGAAGCCCCCGCCGGCGCGCCACGCCGGCAGCGGCCGACCGCCAGGATGCGGCGGCGCCCGGTCCCGCGGCCGCGCGGGGCCACGGAGGAGGGACGCGGCTTAAGCCGTGTCCGGTGACACAGAGCGACCCCCCACACGGGGCTGCGGCTCTCCTTCATGCGGGGGCAGCGCACCCCCGCGCCGCTCGACCGTAACCGGCCGAGCCGACCCCAGGCGGCCGGGCCGCGCCCGCGCCGGTCGGGCCGGGTCGCGCCGAGGCCGGGTCGGGCCATCCTGGCCGAGCCGCGCCCGTGCCGGCTGGGTCAGACCCAGACTTGGTTCTGGTTGACCCTGTTCGGGCCGACCCGGGGGGGGGGGGGGGGTTGGGCCGGGTCGGTCCGGGCCCAGACCCCCCGTTTTCGGACCTTTTCAGACTTGTGCCCATATCTTGAGCTACGTGCCTCCGATTGACGTGCCGTCAGCGGCGATGCGATATTTGGATCGATACGGTCATTTCGGTATATCACACTCAAGGTTTTGGAGTACTTTGGGTTCGGCTGGTTTGGTTCGTACACGAAACCAACCGGGCCCTCGGAGCGGAAATGCTCATATCTTGAGCTCCGGACGTCTGATTGACGTACCGTCGACTTTGATGGATTCCTCCTAGTGAGACGGATCTTTTGGCTTACTCCTCCTGAGGTTTGGACGCAGGTGAAGTATGGTCGGGTTGGTTTTTCCTTAAAAACCAACCGGGCCCCTGGGACGAAAAAGCCAATAACTCTCAGACCGAGCGTCTGATTGACGCGCTGTCTGCGACGTTGAGTTCCTGTTGACGATACGGAAATTTTGGATACATAAAATCTGGACTATGTGTCAGTTGATGTTTCAGCCTCTCGGCTCGTGGAGCGGACCCTCCCGAACGAGCTTGCTGTGTGCGGGAACCCTAGAGCTGGCTGCGACTGCTACTGTGACGACGACGACTGTACAGAGATCCTCAGTGGATTCAACGACGACGACTACAACACTCATCGATCCTTTGTGGGTCAGTGCTACCGATCGTGTGTGGGTCCAATCCTGTGTGGGTCAGCGCTCAGCGGTACTGTGTGGGCCAGCGCCTACAGATCCTGTGTGGGTCCGATCCTGTGTGGGTCTTTGCGGGGGTTAGTTACCTATCGATCCTTTGTGGGTCAGATCCTTTGTGGGTCATTACAGGGGTTAGTTACCTATCAATCCTTTGTGGGTCAGATCCTTTGTGGGTCATTGCGGGGGTTAGTTACCTATCGATCCTTTGTGGGTCATTGTGGGGGTTAGTACTTATCGATCCTTTGTGGGTCCGATGACTTAGATGAATCAGTGGCAATATCTAGTCATCTTTATCATCATATGAATAAGTATACCTGTGTGAGCTGAAATCCTATTTTGCTTTCCTTTGTGGATTGTGTTGTGCTATCCTGTGTGGATTTACGTTTTGCTTTCCTGTGTGGACTGGGTTGTACTTGAGCTCGGATGTTGGAGCCGAGCGAGAATTGATGACTTAGGTATATGTATGGGCGTATACCTAAGCAGTGTCAGATGTTACTTCGTGATTGTATCTTTCCTTTTTGGATTATCCTTTGTGGATTCTGGGAGACCTTCGAGGGTCTCGGGGTCCCTACTGAGTAGCTTATACTCACCCCTACATGGGCTATGCCCGCACTACGTTGTGTTGGTTGCAGATGACGGAAAGCGCTGATCGTGGTGGAGGCTTGCAGAGCAGGACAGTACCTGGAGGTGGACCACTAGGTGGGACGTACTCGGAGCGGTTGGCTGGACCCGAGGAGCAGTGGAAGATTTCTGTACCCACCCTTAAGGTGGAATTTCTAGTGGACAACTCGACGTTGTGGATTTATTTTTCAGTTGCTGTTTTCCCTTTCCAGTTGTACTTTACTATCAGTTTGGGTTTGTATACTGGCCCACTTTCTTTTCCGCACTTACTGTTGTACTAGTTTTTACTTAGTGTTTACTTCTTCCTGCTTGCTTTGTGGTGTTGTGGTTTACTTTACAAAGGCAATGCCTTCCATTTTTCCTGGATTTACGCCTTGGTGCTAGTCGCCAGCCCATGGACTATGGAAGGCGGGCTTGGGGTAGTCACGACACGGGCCCCGAGGACGGGTCGTGACATCCAGTACTTTGAGGGATCTCACAGATCCCTTTTTTTGTGGTGACTTTACAAGAGAACCGGATGTGAATGCTTAAATTGTTGTTTGGTTGTCTCCTTATTTAGTCTAGAGTTGTTTTAACTTGTTGATGTGCCTGTTTGTTTCCTGATAGTGAAGAATTAATTTATAACAAAACAACTTGAACATGATAACAAGAATGGGTGGTGCTCTAGTTGTGGATATTATGCTTTTGTGCATGAATGAATAGTAATGAGGGTGTTTGTGTATGGGCTGGTTTCGGGACCCTTTAGTTGGGATGAGTGCTTGTTTACCTATATGTATAAATTTGGTTCTTTTGTTTCATATTCTCACCCCAACCAAGTTGATAAATTCATGCCAAACACCCCCATTTCACGGGGGAGGGTGTTTTCCCCAACATCCTTATGGGTGGTTGGTTATTAGCTCCTTTCTGCTCTCTCTCCCGAGTAGCCCAAGACTCTTTGGGCAGGCTGTGATGGACTAAGGTCAATTATATCCTAAGACTCTTCGGGTAGGGTATGTTGTGGTAGTTGGTCCAGGTGTGTGCGGGAATGTTTGTTTCCCAAGTGTCTTCGGGATGAGGCCCAAGTGTCTTCGGGCACGGTGGTAGTTGTTCTGGCCCAGGTGTCTGTGGGCGTAGTTACATATGGTTGTGGTGGAACAGGTGTCTATGGGTGGTATGTGTGGTTGTGGTGGCCCAGGTGTCTGCGGGAGGGATGTGTGGTTATGGTGGCCCATAAGGTTGTTGTTGGGGTGGTAGTGGGATTGCAATGAAAATAGAGGTGGAGGTTTGACACATAGGATGTCCTAAATAACTAGTGGGAAAGCGGTGCAGGGTACCCAAACCTCGATGTGTTATTACTATTACCTTACCTAACTTGTGTTATTTTGGGAGTATTCCATGGTGATGATGGGAGGATAGTTTCCTTGCTAGGTGTTTGGGTTATCTTTATTTCTCATGGGGTATTAGAATTCCCCCCCACTTTTGCATAATATATTTTGGTTTTCCCCACTGAGTATACCTGTATACTCACCCTACATATATAAAATTGCTTCCAGGATTCCATGAGGACTTCATGGACCATGCCAGATCATATTAGCTTGGAAATTGATACAATTTTTATTTCTATCTTCTTTTCTTTTGGTACTTTCCTCTAGAGTTTTCTTGAACCTTTTAGCACTTTATTTTGAACATTCATATGAGAATGGATTTTTTTGGCTTTACTTTTACTTTCAATTTTTGGAGTTGTTGGGATTTATCATCTTATCTCCCGATATTGTTCTATAAAAAGGTTAATGCCTTCCATATTATGTGTGATTCTATAACCTTGGTGCTAGTCTTCACTCTGGAGCCTATTGAAGGTGGGACTCAGGGGTCACTATCTCTCCTTCAACTTGACGAAGGAAGGGTCTGGCAGTTTTCTGTCCCTTACCTCATCTTGGAAAAGGTGGTTCATGAAATCAAGACTCACAATCAGGGGTGAAAAACACACAAAATAAAAATATGGTCATAGGTGAACTTGGAATGAAATATAATTTTGTTCCTCATGGTTGGGGAATAATAATTTTCCAAATAAAAAATTAAGTAATCAATTTTTTTTGGTTTTGATACAAGATTATTTCTATAATTTTATTTTGAAAATACAACATTTCTGAGTTAAAAAAAAAGTCTTTTTTACTCCAAAAAATGGTTGGAAAAATTTTCAAAAGTGTATGGTGAGTAATTACGACTCTTTTTTTTTTCATATTTTTTTAGTTTTTTTAGTTTTTTTAGTTTTTTATAAAGACACACCCACACAAAATAGAAAGAGAAATTATAAAGTTTGATGAGGAAAGTGGTAAAAAATGAGAATGAGAGAGTAAGAAGGAGAGAGAGAGAGATAAGAGGAGTTAAAGGGAAAGTGGTGCCCCTGGTTTGGATCTTTTGGGTCTCCATCTCCATCTAGTGGTGGGTCAACTTTAGAAGTTGAGTATTTGATGGAAGTTGATGTGGTTCTCAAGATGTGTGTCCTCTCATGGTGATGCTTTAAATGATGTTCATTAACTATGAATGTCCTTTTGGAAGAGGGGTCTTGGACTTATACTTCACTAAATGGGTAAACATTAGTAATAATAAAAGGAACTTCCCAACATGAATTAAGATTACTTGGGTGAAGTCAAAATCGATAATGGAAGAGCATTACCTTCTCACCTTCATGAAATATCTTTCATAGGATATTTTTTTCATTGAGTACCTTGGAATTTTCTTTATAGATATTGGAATTATCATAGGAATCAAGTCTAATCTCCTCCAATTCAGTAAACTGTAACAGTCTTTCTTCACCAGATTTTTCACAATCAAAATTACAAGTTTTCACAGACCAAAATGACTTATGTTGGATTTCAACTAGTAAATGAAATGATTTACGAAATACTAAACTAAAATGAGACATCCTAAGGGGTGTTTTATAGTCATTTTTATAATCCCAAAGTGCTTCACCAAGTATTTCAGACCAGTCTTTTCATGTGGGCTTAACAATTCTATCAAGAACTAATTGCACTTCTCTATTAGAAAGTTCAACCATGCCATTTGTTTGGGGGTGATATGAAGTTTAAGTTTTATGTATAACCCAATTATTTTTCAAAAGATATTACATGGTTCGATTACAAAGATGGGTTTCCAATTCACATATAAAGGCACACATTGTTCCAAATCGGTAGAAGATGTGGGTTTTTAGGAACTCACTAACTATATATGAATCATGATTTCTAGTGGGTTTGGCCTCGACCCAGCTAGAAACATAATCAGCCACAAGAAGAATATATGAGAATCCATTAGAAGGGGTAAATGGTCCCATGAAATCTATTCCCCAAACATAGAAGATCTCATATAAGAATAATGGATTTTTGGGAATTTAATTTCTTTTAGAAATCGTGCCAAAATTTTGGCAAGTGAGACATGATTGAAAAAATTCATGTGAGTCCTTGAAGAATGAAGGCCAGAAGAATCTAGAGTCTAGGACCTTTTGGGAGGTCCTTTGTGGTCCAAAGTGGCCACCACCAGGAATTGAGTGACATGATTCTAAGATGGAGGAATGTTTATCTTCATAAACACATCTCATAATTACCATGTCATCCCTTGTTTTCCAAAGTTTATTATATTCCAAAAAATAGAATTTTGAATCAATTTTCAGCTTTATTTTTTGTTCTTTTGAAACATTTTCAGGAAAAACACTAGAAACCAAGTAGTTTAAAATTGGGGGAATACCATGGTATCTTTGGAGTGATATATGATAGGTGTTTAGTTGGAAATTCAGGATCAATTATTTTAGAATGAGAAGAATTAGAAATTCTACTTAGGTGATCAACCATATGGTTTTCTTTTCCAGGTCAATATTTAGTCACAATGTTAAACTTATGAATAATTAAGATCCATCTTATTATACTTGGTTTGGAATAGGTTTTCTTAAGTTTAAAATTCAAAGCTTAAAGATCTATAAATATGATGATTTTGGAACCTAAGAGATAGGATCATAATTTATCCAAGGAAAAAACCACAGCTAAAAGTTTATTTTCAGTCAAAGTGTAGTGAGATTGAGTTTCATCCAATGTTTTTGAGGCATAATATATGACATGGGGAATATTTTTTGTTCTTTGACCAAGGATGGCCCCAATGGCCCTATTAGAATCATCACACATCAATTCAAAGGGTAAAGACCAATCTAGGGGTTGGATTATTAGGGAATATGTAAGAAAATATTTTAGTTCAATGAAGGATCTCTTGAAATCTTCATCAAAATGGTATAAGACATCATATTTGAGTATCTAATTGAGTGGGTGGGCAATCCTACTAAAGTTATGGATGAATCTCCGATAGAAACCAACATGACCAAGAAATGAATGGATGTCTCGAATAGATGTGGGTTCAGGAAGTGATTGGATCACTTCAATTTTGGTAGGATTAACTACAATACCCTCTTGTGAAACTATGTTCCCTAGAATGATCCCATTTGTAACCATGAAGTGACATTTTTCAAAATTCAGCACAAGGTTACATTTGACACACTTTTGAAGGACTAGAGAGAGTGAATGCAAGAAAAATTAAAATGGATTTCCATAAATGGTAAAGTAATCCATGAATACCTCCATGTAATACTCAATGAATTTAGAAAAGATACTCATCATACACCTCTGGAATGTTGTAGGAGAATTGAAAAGGCCAAAATTAATTCTCTTATATGCAAATGTTCCAAAGGGGTAAGTTAATGTAGTATTTTCTTACTCTTGAGGTGATATTTGGATTTAAAAGTATCCAATGTATACATCAAGAAAGAAATAATGAGACTTTATGGCTAATATTTCTAGAATTTGATCAAGGAACTGAAGAGGGTGGTGATATTTTAGTGTTTCAACATTCAATTTCTGGTAGTTGATGCACACACACCATTTGTTTTTCACTCGAGTTGTGACCACCTCCCCATGTTCATTTGTGATAACATTTATCCCAACCTTCTTCGATACCACTTGAATTAGGCCAAAAAATTCACTATAAAAAATTGGGTAGATAAAACCAGATTGAAGAATCATGGTGATCTCTTCCTTAATTACCTCAAGGATGATTGAATTGAGTCTTCTTTGGGGTTGTCTGATTGGTTTGGATGACTCCTCAATATGGAAGTGATGCATGCAAAGAGAAGGGTTGATTCCTGGTATTTCATCTAGGTTCCAACCTAAGGTCTTTTTTCCTCTAAAAGATACACAAGTTTGGACTCCTCAGTTTTAATAAATTTAGAAGAGGTAATGACAGGATTAGAGTGATCATGGAAGAGGAATTCCTATTTTAGGTGTGCAGGAAGATGTTTCAGATCAGTTCCATATTTCATTTGTGAGATAAATAACTCAAGAATGGAGGAAGGGCTTTCAATTACTTCTGATTCATTTTTCTTAATACCATCCAAGGTGGAACAATAGATATCAGTGTTGATGTGGGATTCTAGAGAGTTTTCAAGATCTTTTAGATTGATGGAGTCTATGAATGAAAGGTCCACATCAACTTCCCCATTTATGACATGGTTAATCATGGTTCAAATTTAAAAATATCCTATATCATTTTAAAATGATGAACATGATGTAATGAGGTTCAATTAACTCTCAAAAGTATCCTTAGAAGCATGGATTGAGAATGCAGAGTGATCTTTAAATGGGTATCACATGGATTAAAAAATGTTGAACTTGACCAGTTGGTCACCAAATTCCATAGATAAGATGCCTACATGGACATCAATCTTAGTTCTAGCTATCAAGAGGAATGGTCTTCCAATAATTAAAGAATATTAAGAATAAGTTGTCTCACCTTCTATGTTAAGAACATAGAAATCAACTGGGAAGATAAGATCATTAATGAAGATAAGGAAATCCTCAATTATTCCTTCAGGACCAGCAGTTATTCGATTCGCTAACTAGATAACAACACCCATTAAATGTAAGGTACCTAGAACATGGTTGGAGAATATTGATTTGGGAATGATATTTATTGATGCTTATAAGTCTATGAGTGCATCATTGAAGTTTAAAATTACTATTTGGCATGGAGCTATAAAGGTCCCAAGATCTTTTCACTTCATGGGTATGGACTCTTAGGTAGAAAAATTTTCAAAGGTCCTAAGTTTCCTCTTATGGGTTCATAAATCCTTAAGAAACGTGTAATAATTAGAATTTTTTAATGGGATATAATAGGGGAATGTTCACTTCAACACGTTTAAACATGTCTAGCATTTCAGGATCAGGTTCAAAGGATTTCCTTAGATTAGAGACAACTCGAGGAAAAGGAATTGGGTTACTTTAAGGAATGGAAGGAGGTGAGGGAGTGTATTTAGGTTCAATTACATTACCCTTGGGGTTGGGTAATAGTTGATCTGGGAGTTGGGAAGAATTTGGTTGTTTCTGCTAGATTAGGTGGGATCCAAGTTCCCCAATTTGGGTTTCAATGTTTTTGAGTCTTGAATGAGTGAAGTAGGAAAGATATTCCACTTAACTTTCCCATGGTTTCTTGGAAGAAGAGGCTTGTCCTGAATTGGTATTTCCTTGATTTTGGTTCTTGGGAAAGTGATTGTATTGGGTTGGGAATTGGGAAGGCTCATTAGGATAGTGGAATCCAAAAGGAGTAAGACGAGGATTGATCTTTTAAGGTTGAGGATCAAATGGGTAAGGTTGTTGGAATTTACCAACACCTTGACCATATTGGAATTGTTTTGGGTTTTGAGGAGGTAATTGAGGGGGATAAGATATGGGATTACTATACCTAAATCCTAGGTTATAGGTAGAAGAGAAGGGTTCAGAGTGGGGTTGGTTGAAGTTTCTAATGAACTGACCTGATTGTTGAGGGTTTGTGTTCCTCTGAGTATATACTACATTAAGCTCCACTGGACTAGATGAATCAGATGGATTGTATTGAAGTTGTAGAAATGTGTCTATTGTATGAGCTGGTGAGATATAGATTCCACAGTTTTTGATAGGTTCAGGGAATATAGATTGTGGAGAAGATGTGGTTGGGGATTTGGTAGCCACAACTAATTATCGCACTAGACCTATAAGTTCACACATCCACACTGTTATCTTACTCAGCTCTATGGATTGATTCTCTTAGACTTGTTTGACTTGGGAATGTGATCAAGTATGGAATTGTTTCATGTTTTCAACCATGTTGATTATGAGATATCCTGAAGATGTATGAGTTTTTCCAACAAGAGCACTACCACTTAAAGCATCAATGAGTGTTCTCTATATAGCCAATAACCCCTCAAAGAAGTATTATATCAAGATTTTGTCATGGATTTGATGGTGTGGGAAAGTTTCTAAAATATTTTTTGAACCTATCCCAATAATCATGCAGTGATTAATTGTGGAATTTATGGATACCACTAATTTCATTTTGGATAGAAGCTGTACGAGAAGAAGGAAAGAATTTCTATAAGAAGAGTTTCTTTATGTCATTCCATGTGGTTATGAAACTAGGAGGGAGGTAGTAGATCCATGAATTGGAAAAGTCATCTAAGGATAAAGGTAATGCTTGGAGTTTGATTTTTTCTTCATAAACCCCTTGAGGCTTCATGGTAGAGCACACCGCTTGGAACTATTTGAGATACATATTTGGATCCTCACTAGCTATTCCATGGAAATGAGGTAGAAGATGAATCAAACTTTATTTTAGTTCTAATTCAGCCTCGATGTTTGGATATTTAATACCAAGGGGTTGGTAATTCGTATTAGGAGAAACAAGTTCTTTAAGGGTTTGTTCCTCAGGATTGGCCATATCTAGTTCAATTTGTTGGACAATTACTGGATCTTGAGTGATTTGATTATCTCTAATGTTCCTACTAAGTTGGTGAAGAGTTTGTTCTATTTTAGGGTC
This sequence comes from Viscum album, assembly GCA_963277665.1. NCBI lineage: Eukaryota > Viridiplantae > Streptophyta > Magnoliopsida > Santalales > Viscaceae > Viscum > Viscum album. Next base: position 847,014,126 of record OY728160.1, on the reverse strand, counting down.
GAACAGATCTGAGGGATTGTTTGCGAGGCTATGATGAATTTAGATAAGTTTTTAAGGATGAAGAAGGCAGGTTTTTCTTTGTTTTTTTCATAATTTTTTTGGTTTATTTTTTAAATTTATTTTTTTTACAAAATTTAAAAAATAATTACTACTTAACACACCATATCCAAAAATAAAACCATTTGAAGCACGTTTGATTATTGCTTATTGACCGTTCAAGGGTCTGGTGCTCTGCTGATGTGTATAGCAGCACTCGGGCCGAATCCTTGATGATGGTACTTTTTAATAGTTGATTGTTTTAGTTTTTTTTGTATTTTTAATGGGGGGTTTGTTTGTAGAGATTAATTAAATTGATTAATGGATGATGTTTTATTTAACAATTTGATAAAGATTTTTGTGAGTTCATTGTTGGGGATTTTAATCTTATGATATCCTTGATCTTTTCTTTAAATTGTATTAAATTAACACCTATTTCACAAGATGATTTTGATCGGAATTCCCAGGTGTTGAGGCTTTAGTATAACACTTAACTTAACTTAGGGTTATAATATAAATAAACACTTGTTTATAGTAGTGTATTTATGGTTCCAATAATCCATTTAATCCACATATTAAACAAAACATGTCATTAATCCACGACATTTTAAGTTCAATATACATAATGTTAACCTTTGAATAATCAATGAGAAAAATCCCTTAATCACTTAATATACCCAAATTATGACTCACCCCAATAGTAGATTTACTCATCCATTGATATGGTTATTAATTTGGTTTAATATTTTTATGGTTATGAGTTAAAAGAAAATGAAAATAATGGGATAAGAAAAGAGTAGTGCGATGAACACACACATGAACAATGAATAGAGTTAAAAACAAACTTTCAATTGAATGAGAAAGATAAATAAAGGAGTGATTTTCAACTTTATTTAATTTTTTTTAATAAAATTAATATTAAAAGAGATAGTGTGGATGATAATAAGAGATAATGATAAATAAACATTCATTAAAATAGAATTACAAACACAAACACTTATAATATTACAAATGAAGAAAAATGAAAAAGTAAATCAAACTAATCATGGAAGAATGGAATCTCAAGTATAAACATGATTATGTAAGATCATAAAAATCCTTTGGAATATCCTTGGTCATGAAAAACTATCCTCCTTTGCTCTGAAATGCCAACCCCTTGAAAGGAGAGGAGGGGGATGTATTTATAGCCCAAAGTGGTGGACTGTTTTCTTTCAAAATATTCCCCTCCAATTGGTTTTCCAATTTGATAATACAGAAATAATATTCTAGAGAAATATTCTTATTAAAAGTTTAATATATGAATATTGAAATTATACCCTAAAAATTTGGCAGCCATTGGACTTAATTATCCAAAGTTATGGTAGTTTTAATAAACAATTTTAATTTGTCCATTTCTATCGAGGATTTTTTGAAGACCAAAATGTGAATAGATTTTTTGAATAGGAAGATGCCCTAAAATACAAACCATTTCATAAAAAAAGTTGATCCATAGTATCTTAGATTTTACACCACAAAATTCTATCACATTGTTCTATTTTATTGGGAGAAAATTCAATAATGGTAGGATGTTTTTAATTCCCAAACAGAATGGTGGGATGGACTTAAAATCATATGTTGGGCCTAAAATTTTTTATTTATTATTATTTTGGGTAATAAAGAATATATTATAGAGTTTCATAAAATTTGGGATTTTGTATTGATCCTAGAAATTCAAGCATCATTGATGGTCCGGTTTCTTCACAGATTCTTTTGGCCTTCTTATGTGGACCATATGACCCTTCAAATGACCTAATTGAACCAAAATAAACTTTAATTATTTATAAGAAATTGAATAAGTTACCCTAAAAAACAAAAATAATACAATTTTGATATGTAGGGTGATAGTTATAATTAAAATAGTAAACTGAATCGAGCGTATTAATTCAAATAAGGCTCAAAAATTATATTTAGTATTAAAACATGGATATTTCACAAAAATTATGCACTTTTACTTCAAAATTACTAAATGGAGTAGAAAAAAATTTATGAATAAATTAATAACATTAGAACCATCCACCCCAGGATCCATTCCCTCTAACAGGGATAAAAGATCCATTCCCCATGATATCAGGTTAAATAATGACTCCAGTGTAGGATTCTTATCTTTTTAGAGCTCTTTAGATGGGTGAAATAACGACTACATAGATAGAGGATCCTTTCCCCATGTAAAGTGGGTGAAATACCAACTATATCGGATTCCATAGGTATAAGATCCCAACTCCCACCAATATGGGTGAAATAATGACTCTAGCGGAGTATCCCAATCCAAATAGGTGAAATGAAAACCCTACCCATTAATTATTGGACACACCCATAATCTCACTAGTTAACTAGGGGATAGGTTCTCATCCTCGGGAACACTTTGTATCTTGTGCCATGATCTTTGCTATCTATTGTTGGACAAACTTTTGTTTTTCCAAAATATCTATATTCTTATATTTTTTATGATTCGAAAAATCCCTATTTTTATTTTAATGAGTTTATCTCAAGTGTTTCAGATTTTATTCTATTATAATATATGATCTATCTATTTCAAAGGAGTTTATTCCATGCTTAATATAAATTATTATCTTAAATTGAGTAAAATGTTCAAATTTGGGACAAAGTATTTTATACTATGGGAATATAGTTTTGAAATATTATCTTCCATATACTCAGAGTCAGAAAATTTAGTGTTGAAAATTTATCTTACTATGTAAGATATTATCTTACGAAGAGAATAGATTAGATACTGCATGTTCAGATATAGGTATTTCAGTTAGAGAGTGGTTATTAAAAGTATTTATCTTACGAAAATTATATTCACAAATGATTATATTACGATCACTAAGAAAAGTTTTGAACTCTAAGTATCACACTTCAGTAACATAATTCACTTATATAGAAAGAATTATTCTTCACAATGTTGAATAAAATTTATCTTATGTGTAATAGAAGTCAAATGTATCTTTTATTATATGAATCCAATAATAAATTTATTTTATGAGAGAAATGATTTTATTTTTTTATCTTATAAAGAACAATTTGTTGTGAAGATCATCATTATTACTTTTATAATGTTATAATAATCTCTTGATAAGCTGTTTCATTCTTTTGAGAATATGAGAAAAGGAATTATCTAATTACAGAAAGGTTGATTTTTATAAAGTGTTGTTTTTCCAGGTATGGAAAGATCCAAATAAGAAGATCTCTAACATCACCATTGCATATGCATATTCCATATTTGGAAATAATGGAAACATTCTATTAAGAGGTTATCTCATCATCATTTCAATGTATTATTCACTTGACTGTTGTGATTATATCATATGCTTAAGTTCAAAATCAAAGAGGAGATATAAATAGGGAGAGTAAGCCAGTGCATGGATATATATACACACAAATACATAGAGACAAAAAGGTGAACATGTACATACGATTACTATAATAACACTAAAAAATATTTCTTGCACGTAGATAAGAATTTTTATACAACATGTTCTCTATTTAAATGCTTATCAGATGTAACCAAAGATCATCCATAGCTATGATTTTAAGATAATAATATTATAAGGATGAATATTTATCCATTGTCAGTTTCTTCTTGTAATTGTGTGCTATAAAAATTATTTAAAGTTCATTCATCTCTATTTTATCTATGATTGTTGTAAGTGAGTGTGTTAAGATCATGGATAAGTCTTGTAAAGGGAGATCCTGGTGGAAAGTTCTTGTATATTTGTAATAATTAATAGCTCCCAATGTCAAACAACTCATGAAATATGGACTAATATATAAGTTTCTTATGAGGATACAGAAAATTTGAAGTCCCTTAGATATGATACTACCAAACTTAAGTTTGAAACCTTCAAAATGGATAAAGGGGAAATAATTACTTACCAGAATGGAATAATCACAAAGATTATGAATAATTTTACTTCTATAGGAACATAAATTACTATTTCCAAGAAAGTATTGAAAATTTTAATAGTTTTACCACCTAAGTGGAGTGGAATCTCAGCTTCCATTTGACAATCCATAGAGGTCAATAATTTTAAAATAAAATTTCTCATTTGAACTCTTATGATGTATGAAACTGAAATGGAAGCTAAAGTTTGAAAACATAAAATTGTTAAGAAATAGATTTTTTAGGGTTTCTACTTCTAAAGATTAAAAAAGAAACAAGGATATATATATCTATAATACATCTTAAGAAGAAGATTCCTCAAGAAATTATGAATCAAATGATGAACCTGTTTAGTTTTATTGTAATTTTATAAAGTTATATAACAAGAATAGAGGTTTTATAAGACCCTTCAATAAGTATAGGAAGCATGGTGACAATTATAAAGAAGTGAAATACTATGAGTGTAATAAGTTTGGAAATATCAAGCTAGACTATCTACAATTTCATAAAAATTCTAACAAAAATTTCTTCAAGAATACGGGATATTAAAATAAATCCAATAAGGATATAAAATCCATTTGGAATGATTATGAATAATCTAGTGAATGTATATCATTATAATTGGAATCTGAAGCATTTAATCAAAATTCCAAAATGTGCTTCATGGAACATTCAAATGAGGTACATTCTTATTATTCTTCTTAGCATGAGTGTGAACTGCAAAATGAAAATTGGTCATATGAAGAACTAAATGAGCATTGTACCATGTTAGAGACTATGAAAGATTAAAAAAACAAATCTATTAGGAATTCATATAAAATAATTTTTAATTAAGAGAGGGACTTAAAAAAACAAATTTTAGATTTTAAATATCAATTGTAAAAGTATAATGAATCATGTACTGAATAGGTTATCACAATTTAGAACCTATAGAAGGAGGTTAAATTCTTTAAAGATGATATAATTTCTTTAAATATGGGGGAGTATTACCTAAACAAAATTCTTGGTCAAAATCAACTCAAGAAGGAAAAATTTGGAATAGGAATTTGGGGTAAAAAGCCCAAATTTTATAAAAAATATTTTGTGCCTAGTTTTAAAAATAAAAACCACTTCAAAGTTACTTGTTTCAACTATGGAGAAATAGGAAATTCCAATATCTGTATTATAAAAAATCCTTAATTTTGTGGAATTCAAAATTATTTTCTTACAAAATTTTTCTCAAAATTTGCTACTAATTTTTATGGAAAGAATAAACATATTTGGATCCCCAAGTATTTTGAAGATAACATTGATATACCCAAGATAATTTTGATACCAAAAAATATTGTTTGATTTTTCATTATAGGTGTCATGAACCATCCCATTTCGACCCCAAACCGGTCACCCAAGCCAATCTATGACATGGCCTGAGAGGCATTCCTAATCCCTACAGGTTGGAAACTAGTGCTGGGAATCATTAGAATAATCTAATGGAACAATTTTACCCAATAATAAATAAATAAATTTAATAGTGTAAAGATAAAAAAAGTATCCCAAATGTATATAAATATCCAACTGAACATATTTTATAAAATAATCTAAAAATGAAACTAAACTAAAAGATGACATTCAAACTGGACCTGAAGAACACAACATCTCCATGTGACCCCAAGGGTCACTCTTCAATACCAAAACCAACCAACACCTAGGGAGATATAGAACATGATAGAACCTAAAACACAAACTAAAAACAACAAAGAATTATAGGTGTGAGTATTAAAACTCAGTAGGCATGCACAAACAAATCTATTCCTAATACAATTGCTTTAAATAAAAGAAATATCAACTTCAAGTTTGAAATAAAATATATAAAGGTAAGCTTTTACAAACACTTTTCCACTTTAAACCAAATCAAGGTCCATTGGAATTTTTCACTTCCAAAACCAAGTTCATTTCCAATAAGTAACTATTTACATTTTCAAGGAGGATCGTGATTCTTTCATTTCAAAACCGGGACAAGAGAGTATAAAACATTTTTAAGAGAAAACATTTTCCATATATATTTGAAAACTAACCCATCACTTTCCAAAATAAATACCACACATGAGAATAAAAATAATGACATACTAAGGGAAATGGAATATAGAACACACAAGTAAACAACCAACAATCATCTCAACCATCTACTGTAAGTAACCAAGTGCCAATAGACATGGGGTGAAATCCTAGGATCTCATGAATAATCCTGAATATACTAATACATGTTGAATCATCCCAGAAAACATGCCTCGCTCGATGAAATGAAAATTCCCAATATTCTTGGAAACGCCTCACATGGTACAGACCGAGGGGCACAATTCCCTAGAAATAAAACTCAATATACCCCCATGTTATGGGCCACTAGCTAGTAGATAACCTAACTAGTGAATCAATCATTATAAGAAAATTCCATATCTATTCCAAGTTATCCATATCAATATTTAAATAATATGGTTATCCAAACTATACCAACTGAGAATCCAATCACATACATATATAATAATTCACATAACAGGCATCACCTGAGTTACCCCAAGGATCAATCTCTTTCCATAAAACTCAAATATTATAAAGGAGTCCATACCAAGGATCTCCAATTTCACACACATAAATGGATAATGAGGATTATATAGTGAGAACATCTCATCCATTTAATATAAACAAGTAAACAATATTATCCAAGGAGAGTTTTCATGTTAAACTCTTTAACTATTTTCACAAGATTGACAAACAGGCCTCAAACTCTTTTCACACAACCATTATTTGTCAAAGAACAAAGTAACCTTTTAAAAGAGGTGAAAACACAAAATTTTCTATTTCAAAATCACTTTAAAAATCTCTTTTAGACATTCAGATCACACTTTAAAACTAGATACATTTTTATAAATATGCCAAATGGGGCATTAATCATAATCATATGCCAAACCATTTTCAAATCCAAGTACACACTTTTTTAATTCAAAAACACTTGAAAACTCTTTAAAGAAACCCAATTCATCATTTCACATGTCACAAATTTTTTTAAAAATACAAGCTATGCTTTAGATATCAAAAATCACTTGCAAGATACAACCCTAAATTTTATAAAAAACTTGGTGTGCAACATTTCACAAAACAATGCTATTTATAACATAACAAGGAAGAAATCACCACTTTACACACCAAAAAACTATTACAAAGATCACACACCAATATTTATCATACAAGGGAGGTGTAAAAATTATGAAACCAATGAATATTATATTAAAAAGGAAATTGTAAAGGGAACACTTCCTCAAACCATTTGCGCTTTGACAATGCACACCTGAAACCACTCCATGAAGGTTCCAAGAGCCAAAATATACCAATAAAAACCCTAAATAAACCAAAACCCAATATAAAACAAGGGGAACATGAACCCTATATCCACATGTATTAGGAAGAAGAAGATCTCAAGAGGAAATGAAATGAGGTAAGAGGGGGAAGAGAGGAGATGATTATATGAGAAATCTAGTTTTGAACTTGGAGAATCACCTTATATCTACCATGGAAGGAGGAGTGGAGGCTCATAAAGGGAGGGGATCCGTTTGGGGTGAAAGAACCATGAGAGGAAGAGGGGATTCATTTTGGGTTAAAAATCCTGTGAATAATACTTGGAATTTCATAATTTTTTAGATCTAGGAAGCTCGCACAGTTTGGCCACATGGTTTACCAAACCATGCACCAACTGTGCACCCCTCACTGGACACACAAGGAACCCTATACAGTTTGGCCACATGGTCTAAAAACCATTCACTAACCATGACCGACTCCACTATCCTAAAATTTCATATGGCCACACAATTTCCTGGGAAAGGGCACACAATATGACAAACATGCACCAACCATGAACTTCCTACTATCAAGACTAAAACTTCTATTTTTCATTAAAAACTTTCAAAAAAACTAAGAAGTGAACATCAGGTCACTAATAGACAAAATAATAGTTCAAAATAAAACCATGTAATACCTGAAAATCGAGATAAAAACCAAGGTCAAGGATGAACCAAATCAAAGGATGAAAATAAAAATTCTAGGTGTGACAATTCTCCCCACCATTAATGATTTCTGCCCCAGAAAATCCATAATATCTTCCAACCAATCGATCTAAAACTTATAATTTTATAACCAATTGATCCAACCTCTTAAACAATGAACATATCAACCACTTCCAAGGATAACTTATGCCTCTTGACCAAAATAAAACTGAAAGGAAACTTAGAATCAAATAACCTAAAAAAGAATCCACTTCCTACCAAACCACTTCCAGAACCAAATTGAATTCTCAACACGGGAGGATAGAATGGACTCCCCAACATTAGAAAGAAACTAGAACTGATTTATTCCAAGATAAATCTCAATGATAACTATGGTGTGGCTCCCCACCATTAATAAACAACTAGATGAAACCGACTTCATTGGACAACATGAAAAAACCAAAAACAACATAAGAACTTCCCCACATTGACCAACCACCCCCACCATAAGGGGCCCTGCTAAAGAAAATAAATCCAGGTGGTACCCAAACCATGATAGGGAAAAACCACAATAAGATCATTTAGATCACCCAATCCCAAACTTAGGAGACAAGAACTGAGAAAAATCTCCCCACACCCCTGATGATCTCTTAACTATGTGAAAAGTTTCAGTCTGAGACCTAGGGATGGAGCTCTGATGTTTGAAGCATCTGTTGTTCCACAGTTAGGAGATAATGATCCCAATTGGAACACACCAACTTAAGGTATAAATAAAATATCATGAAACACTATGAAACTCACTTTCCCACACAAGTCACACACAAAATAGACCTATTCTTATAATGTAAGGATTCATAATTTCCAAGATAAAGAACACGATTTTATTAAAATTGGAGTTCTAAAGAGATCCAAAGCATCCTCTTAACTTTCCAACAAAATAGAACACTACCAGGAACAATTTCCACAATAGAAGGGAACACTAAAACATAAATATATATAAAACCAGACCCAAACAACACTCTACTTCCACAAACTAGCTTCACGTTGCTTCCTAGAAACACACCGATAGAAGCATTTCAAGTGGAATATGAGACCACAAGCATGAAAGGTATTTGGTGCACTATGAAATAGTTACCTCTTATGACATGGATCTCCACACTGATGACACAACAAGATTCCATGCCCAAAAGAAGTTGACAAAAGATCCTGAGGTCTTTTAATTCCATGACCAACTTTAAAATCTTCCAAACACTTCCCCACTTACTTACTTGAATTCCCCTCACCAATTCCAGGAATTGAAGTTAGTAAAACTAACTCAAGCACCCCTGATATCACAACTTCAACACGAAAATATTGCCTCCCCACGTCGGTAAAAGAAGTTAGATTGCAATCTGATACCTTTAACTATAGATTAGGATGAAGTCTACACTCAAAACACCAAGACTTCAAGGAATCGTCCACAACATACTTTGGAAGGTAAGGGAAAAAGTCCAAAAAATGAAAAAATAACTCCAAAATTGATCAATAGCCTTGTTGAAAATTGCACATATCCATACCCTTCCTCACCTTCACCTTCTCAGAAAAATACTGCTGAATAAACAAAGCCTTTAAGAACTCCCAAGTGATAACTTCTTGAGGATTATTTCGAGAGACTGACTTCCACCACTTCCAATTTGGTCCTTCAAGCATAAAATTAAAAAACATAACCTTAAACGACCCAAGATACTCAATGAGGATAAATATTATTTCAATTTTCCACATCCACTCTTCCACTTTGAGAGGATCATCTTGACTATAAAATAGAGTTGAATTTAACTGTTGAAACTCAAGAACTAAATACTTAGGTTGATCAACTGGAAAGCCTACTAATGGGGAATCACCCATAAATTCACCACAAACATCCATCGAATATCTTTTGTGGAAAACACTAGACAACAAGAAATCCAAGAGTTAAATCAAAACCACCTCTTCAACAAGAGATCTCAAACTCAAAACACCACATAAAAAAATTCCAAATCACCAGGAAAATAAGACACACAACCACTGTGTTTCAAAAAACCACATTTTTTGTCCCAAAAACATGTGTTTGAATGAAAAAAAACTTGGTGGGTTGCACACTTAACAATGTAATTCCTTATAATCACACTCACATGCACATTTCCATGCCACCCCAGACATATATCAACTCATTCCATATAGGGTACTCATCCAACCAAATCCTCATCCAACCACTTCACACACATTTACATGCATAAAAGAAGCCAAGAAAATACCAAAGGTGAAAGAAAAACATTTCCACTTTCCAAAAAAACATTCAAACCACACTTTCACACTTCTAATACACTTTATCTTGCTCAAAAACAAAATCCCATGGATTTAATCCAAAAATTTATTTAATCTCATTCAAAAAAAATTCAAAAGCTCAATAAATTTTATTTTATTAAAAATCATTTAATTGAAAACTCATTCTTTATTATTTTATTTTTTTCCAAAACCCCCTTTTTATAATAAAATCCCACTTTTAAGCAAAAAACTTTGATAAACCCCATGTTTTGATTATTAAAAATTAAATCTTGGTGAACTCATCCCCATTTACTCAAAAATCACTTGATAAAAACCCATTTCCTAATTCCTTATTCAAAACGATTATGAAAATTCATTTTCCATCTTTCCAAAACCAAACCATTACCATTTTAAAATCAATTTTTCACAATTACAATATAAAAGTTATCAAAACAATTTTCAGAACCATAGAAGACCCAAAACAATTCACAAGGTAAACTATCATCGATAAGTGACTTGTCCATATGGTTTCTGTCTATACGCCAATCGCACCATAATCATAGCGAGTATTCCAGGACCATGCCCCTAGCACCACATGGTTTTCCAGACTCTACGAGCTCACTATGACCACTATTCCAACTCTATTTTTGTATTTCAAATACCGAAAAAAATAACTAAAAGAACCAACAAAACTAGAATTCCCATGTAAACCCAAGGCTTTTTATAGAATGTGTTGGCCGAACACTCCCTCAAACCTATACCTCAAGGTTCTGACCGTCCTACTCCATCTACCCTGACATCCCCAAATAAAAAAGGGAACTCTGAAAGCTAGGTCCTATAAGGTAGCTTTATCTGATACATTTTTTCACAAACTAACCCAGGTCGTCCCCAAACCATTCACCTGAGCTAATCCGCAACATGACCTGTGGGGCGTTCCCAATCCCCACAGGCTAGAAACTAGTGCCAGGCATCATCAGAATAATCCAAAGGAATGATTTCACCCAATAATAAATAAATAAAATGAACAAAGGAAAGATAAAAAAGTACCCAAATATATATAAATATCAAACTAATCATATTTTATACAAGAATATGAAAATGAAACAAAACTAAACAATTACATATAAATAAAACCTAACAAACATAATGTCTCTATGTGACCCTAAGGGTCACTCTCTGATACCAAAACCAACCATCACCCATGATAATATGAACCAATATGGAACCTTCACTATAACCTAAAAACAATAAATAACTATAGGCATGAGTATTAAAACTCACTTGGTGTTCCTGAACAAATATTTTCCCAATGGTCTTCCTTTAAAATAAAATAAACATCCACTTTTGGTTTGAAATAAAATATATTAAGGTAAGATTTTACACACACTGTGACACTTTAAAACAAATCAAGTTCCATTGGACTTTTTTACATCCAAAATCGAGTTCATTTCCAAGAAGCAACCATTTACATTTTCAATGAGGAAAGTGATGCTTTCATTTCAAAACTGGGATAATAGAGTATAAAACATATTTAAGAGAAATTTTTTTCCATAGATCTTTGAAAAATAACCCATCACTTTCCAAAATAAATACCACACATGAGAATCACACTAATCATATACTAAGGGCAATGGAATGTATCACATACAAGTAAACAACCAACAAGCATCTCAACCATCCATTGTATGTAAACAAGTGCCAATATACATGGGGTGAAATACTAGGAGAACATGAATAATCTAGAACATACTAATAAATTTTGACTCATCCTAGAAATCATGCCTCACTAGATGACATCAAAACACCCAATACTCCCAGATACACCTCACATGGTACAAACTGAGGGGCACAATACCATATCAATAAAACTCAACATATCCCCATACTATGATCCACTATCTAGTATATAACCTAACTAGTGTAGAAATCATTCTCAGAAAATTTAATAGTGATTCTAGGGTCTCCATGTTAAGACATAAATAAGAGAGTGGGATAACTGATTCCAACTGAGCATCCAATCACATACATATATAATAATTCACATAATAGGCATCACCTGAGTTACCCCAAGGATCAGTCTCTTTCCTTAAAACTTATAGATTAAAAAGTAATCCATACCAAGGATCTCCCATTTCACACAATTAAATGGATAATGAGGATTAAACAATGAAGAAATACCATAAATTTAATATAAATAAGGAAATAATACTATCTAATGAGAGTTTCCATGTTAAACCCTTTCACTATTTTTACAAGATTTCTAAACAGGCCTCAAACTCTTTTCACAAAACCATTTTTTATCAAAGAACTAAGTCACATTTTAAAAGAGGTGTAAACAAAAAATTTTCCATTTCAAAATAATTTTAAAAATATCTTTTAGACATTCACATCACACTTTCAAACCAAATCCATTTTCATAAAAATTCCAAATAGGCCATTAATCATAATCACATGCCAAACCATTTTTGAATCCAAGTACACACTCCTTTAAATTCAAAAAAACTTGAAAACTCTTTAAAGAAACAAAATTCAGTATTTCACATGTCACAAATATGTTTAAAAATAAAAACCATGCTTTAGATATCACAAATCACCTGCAAGAGCCAACTGATTATTTTATCAAACATTTGGTGTGCAACATTTCAAAAAACAATGCTATTTATCACATAACAAGGAATAAATCACCACTTTTCACACCAAAAAATTATTCCAAAGATAAAAAATAAATATTTATAATATAAGGGAGGTGTGAAAATTATGAAACCAGTGAATATTATATTAAAAAGGCAAGTGAAAATGGAAACCCACCTCAAAACACAATATCTTTGACAACGCACACCTGAAACCACTCCAAGATGGTTTTAAGAGCCAAGATATACAAAGAGTAAAACTAAATAAACAAAACCCAAAATATATACAAAGGGGAACATGAACCATAGATCCAAATTACCTAGTAATAAGAAGATCTACAAAGGAAATGGAAGGAGGGGGGAAGATGGGGAAGAGATGATAGGATTACCTTGAGATATATAGCCCAAAACTTAAATAATCTCCTTAGATATACCATGTAAGGAGGAGTGAAGGATTTTAGATCAAGTGATGGTATCTATTTGGGTATTAAAAACCTCAAGAAGAAGAGGCGTGAAATTTTTAGTTAAAAATCCTGAGGGGATATACTGGTAATTTCAATTTTTTTTAGATTTGGGAAGCTTGCACAGTTTGGCCACATGGTTTACCAAACCATGCACTAACCATGAACCCCTCAATAGAAACAAAAGTCACCCTGTTTCATCTAGAAGTGGGGATGACCTTGTTTTTTTAAGGTGCAAACTTTCCAATCGATTTCTAATGGGTTTATTCGTAGAACCGGATACACCCAATGATTCTATATCCATTTGGACATACTTTCCAAAGGTAGGTGCTCATTAGTTACGGACTGACGAGGCTTAAGAATTTGAATTGGTCGAGAGGATGGGAGGTCAGACTCATCACACCTTTTTGGGGGGAATTATTTCCTACTATGGGAATCTCTTATATATTTAAGTTATGTAATGCCCCGATACCAGTTACCCAGATTCAGTGCATTATTACATAACATTGGCATGATCATAAGGAAATCATGTCTCGAAAGACCGATCAGTTTAGTATTACTGGAAACAAGATTCATACATAAGTTCAACTTTACAACTTGAAAAGAAATACAACACAAATATATTTCATTAGAAACATCCAATCCTCCTAGATTATGCCTGCTGGTCACTCATAACTAACTTCTTCATAGCCTGGGAAAATGAAACATAAGAAAGGGGTGAGCTCAAACGCTCAGTAAGGGTAAGTAATACAGCGGAAAATGACATAAATATTAAGCATGGTAAATAATTGAAACCACATGCCTTTACCAATAATAAACATGAATAATTTTATGGAAAGAATATGAGATGAGTAAATAATGCCATAATAAAACATAATCATGAGTATTCTACTAGTCGAATGACCACATGAACCATCAATATTATTTCCATAATGTGGGAATGTATAATGCCAGACATTCTAAAACATTTTGTCAAGGCCTTGGCCAAGACGTCTAAAAATGATTAAGGCCTTAACAAAAACCATAAATCAAATTGGGAAAGGGCCTCGACCAATTCCACGTCTAGTTGTCTCATGAGACCTACCGATGCATTGAGGATCTATAGCGGGCTCCACCCGTCACTTACTAACTCCAATACATTCCTCATATGAAAAGGTTTAAACATATCATAAACATTCATATTAAAACTTGCATACGAAATGTCAATACATTAACCATAAATCATGAATGGTATAAAAATAGAACATCCACAGTAAAACATATCACAAAACCGTCAATACATTATGGAAGTTTTGTATCATAATAAATCAACTCCAAATAAACTTAAAATCCATTGAAGGATGTTGACATAGATGAAATCAAAACTCTTTTTAGAGAAATATCTCTTTCTATTTTGAAATCATTTAAGAGTCACATAATTATAAAGTAAAAAATTTACTTTGAAAATATTATTATAAGATTTTAAGGGAAGCGTCTATGAGTTTATAACAGTAGAAAATGGCCGCATCCACCATATAAGTTGAAAAGAGACATTTTTACCTTAATTTTTTCGAAAAGATTAAAAAGGACCTTGTTTGGAAAACGACGGAAATATTCCTTTATAAAAATCTTATAAAAATTAAAACAAGGGTATAAATTACTTTAACCCATATTCATTAAAATAGTAAGAATGATTTGAAATACATTTTTAAGAAACATGGATGTGGATGATAAAGAGGTCCCAGTAGATAATTACGTATAAACAACCTCAGATAATGAAGAGATTGTGAAATAAACCCTTACCTTCTACTTTTTCTTGGTTGAGGTAGGTTAACCTCTGGTATAATGGTGAAATAATTGTTATTAAATTATAAAAGAATCATATAAATTAATATGATATCATATATGATCTTTTAACATTGCTTTGTTAATAGTATCTTAGTATTATCGTCATTTCAGGTGTTAACTTACTCGTTTTATTTTATATGTTTTGTTACATAAGCTGTGTTTTTTATGGATAGTTTGTATCTTATTCATATACAGAATGATATCAAGTCCTTAAAAATTATTTTTAACGATCAAATGAAAATTATTCTTGAATGGATACGATGGGGAATGAATCTCACCGCGTTCGTGGAGACGGTAGTCCGTACGTACGAACGAGCGATAATATCATTCCTTTGATATTAAAATAATATATAATTGGATGTTATATCATATATACAGAATAATTATCATTTTACATTTATTATTTACATGAATTACACATCATTATTATACCCATCCAAATAATAATGTATTGAATAACAATTACACCATGACGTGGAGACGGTAGGCCGTACGTACGCACGTATGGTGACATGTCATTAAAAGGGTGGATAGAATACTGAATATGGTTGTACCATATTTATAATAACATCACAATATATATAATATACTGGAGTTATTATTTTAGAATAGAAATAACAAAGAAAGAAGAAGTTGAAGAAGAAAGGAACTTGAAAGAGGGTGGTGAAAACATTACCTCTTCTTCGGGTTCTTCCTTTTGATTTGATCAAAAGGTCTCCTTAGGTTGGATTTATGACTAAAGGAAGGCCTCTAAGATTAATTTAGGATAGTTGAGAGGGTATTTGGGCAGAGGTTGGATGAACCAAAATGCTTTTAATGTGTGAAGAATTGGTTATAAGTGGTGTCCTTTTATAAGGGGGAGGAGGGGATCTTTAGAAAAAACATAAAGTATTATTTTATAATAAATTAATATTCAGGTTCTAATGGCTCAAAAGTGGATTATTTAAATTATTAGGTGGGTATGGGTCGAAATAATTTCAACCAATAGATTTTAGACAGGTTTGGGTCATTATATTAACCTTATCTTTTAGTTTTAACTCTTAGTTAATTAGTTTGACATTTACCATGTCACTTTGTATTTTTATATTATATAGTTAATAAACTTAATATATACATCCAAGAGACCCCCAAATGGTATATTAATGATTCACCTATCATGATATAAGTCCTTTGGTAGAACCTTAGATTTTTAGGAATAGAATATTAATTAATAATATAATATTTGTTTTAAAAACTCTTTTATTTCAATTTTGACACCATTTAATAATTGATTTTTGTTAAAGTCTTAAAAAAATTATTAACTAGAAAAAAATTCATTTAAGAAATCCTAACATGTTATATTAATCAATAAAATTCGTGGATGGCATCAAAACTTTCAAATTATAGTTATTTTAATATTTATAATACCAATTATTTGATTCTTTCATTAATAAGGAAAATACTGCATCATTATTGTGTCATAAATAAATTTAATTATTCAATGTATAAAAATTATAAATAAAATAATATTATGTAGGAAATATTTTTATATTTCTAATTAATATTTGTAGTCTAAAATATAATATATATAACCCTATGTAAAAATTGTTTTTCTAAAAGATATATGATTATGTCATTTTTGTATTTACTTTAACTTAATTAATATAAAGTGCCATTATCACTTACAAGTGGATCCATGGGGTCCCAAAATAGACCCAAAGATTCCCAGGGCCGGACATGTATCAAAAAATAGGGTTAGGACACGTTTTAGGGTAAATTAATATTATTATAATATTATTTTTTTACCCTTATTTACCGGATTTACCTTTTAACCATGGTAAATAAAATATTTACCGAAGTAATTATTCAAAATGTATAAAAATAAAAGTTACCTATTTACAAAATTTGGACCTCCTAATTCCAAATATGGAATCCATATTTCTAAATTCAAAACATAGAAGTGCCAGAAATTAATTTAAAATTAATTCCCATTGTTAAAACAAAAAGCGTATTTTTAAGAGATAATAACTATCAAAAGATTGACAGTTGTTTATGTCCGGTTTAAATATGAAATTTTGTAAAATAAACAACATTGTATTAAATGGTAAAAATATATTCTAAATATAATTTAAAACCACTCAAATCCATAATTTATTACTATTAATTATTTTGATTAAAAAAGTTGTTTTTAATTAAAATTTAGTAATTTTCACTATTCATCAAAATATAAAAGTTATCCGAAAAGTTTCAAAATTTTACCCTAGGATAATTTCGATATTACGAATCCAAAAAGGAAGTCCATTTTGAGAGATAAAATTAATAAAATTTTAAAAAGTGGGTATTACTATTCATAACGGCTAGTTTGATTGATTGTGGTGTGTGTTAGAACTCAAAGTTGCGTACAACACACACTACTGTATTGTTCAAAGAGAAGCATACCGTAGAAGCTTGGGGTGTTACATTCTCCCCTCCTTAAAATAATTTCATCCTATAAATTTCTAGAATACTACCGCGTGAAAAGACTTGGGTGGTTTTTCATCATGAGTTCCTCAGGTTCCCACGTTGCCTCTTCCATCTTATGGTTTCTCCATAGAACTTTTACCAGACGAGTCATCCGGTTTATCAACACTTGTTCTCTCATATCAAGAATCTTGACAGGCTCTTCACAATAATACATATCAGGTTTTAGTTCTAATTCCTCATAGGTGAGTACATACGTTGGGTCAGGCATGTATTTTCTCAATAGTGATACGTGGAACACATCGTGAACTTTGGAGAGACTTGGCGGTATTGCCAATTAGTAAGCTATATCCCCAATTCGTTCTAGAATTTCAAATGGTCTGATGTACCTAGGACTCAATTTACCCTTCTTATCGAAATGTATAACTCCCTTCCATGGAGATACCTTCAAGAAAATATGATCTTCTACCTGAAATTCCAAATCCTTCCTTCGGTTATCGGCATAGCTCTTCTGCCTACTTTGAGATACTTTGATGTGGATTTGGATTACCTTCAACTTTTCCATCATTTCCTCCAACAGTTCTGGGCCTATGAGTTTTCTCTCACCAACGTCATCCCAACAGGTTGGTGTGCGACATCTCTTTCCATATAACGCTTCATATGGTGCCATATGAATACTTGAATGGAAGCTATTGTTATAGGAAAAATCCACCAGAGGTAAATATTGATCCCACATACCCTGAAAGTCAAGTGAGCATGATCTCAACATGTCTTACAAGGCTTGAATAGTCTGTTCTGATTGTCCATCTGTTTGAGGGTGGTAGGCAGTGCTCAAACGATGTTCAGTATCCAAGGCCTTCTGAAGACTTTTCTAGAATCTTGAAGTGAAACGGGGATCACGATCAGAAAAAATCGATAGGGGTACTCCATGAAGTCTCACAACTTCATTAATATAAAGTATTGCTCGACGTTCAAGTGTTAGATCCTCTATTATATCTAGAAAATGTGCTGACTTGGTAAGACGATCAAGAATAACCCATATTGCATCGTTCCTTCTAGGAGTCTTTGGTAGCCCCATGACAAAGTCCATCGTAATATTATCCCATTTCCACTCCGGTATGGGAAGAGGTTGCATGACTCCTCCAGGCTGTTGCCTTCCAGCTTTCACCTTTTGACAAACCATACATCATGATACAAAATCAGCAATCTCCCTCTTCATGTTGTCCCACCAAAAATGTTCCTTCAAACCTCTATTCATTTTGGTGCTCCCAGGGTGTATAGAGAAATTGGAGCTATGAGCATAATCTAACAATTCCCTTTTTAGATCAGGTATATCGGGAACACAAAGTCTCTTCCCAAATTTTAAAATTCCTTCTTCATACACAAATTCTCTCAATCTCCCATCATTCACAGCTTTAATCTTCTTTTGAAACTCTTCGTCACTGGTCTGAGAAATATTTATCCTTCTAGTAAAGATGGTTTGGCAACCATTTGAAAAAGTATCGATGTTTCACCTTCCATGGTAATTCCCATATCCATATTCACTAGATCCATGAAAATAGGATCCCTTTCAATTCTCATCATGTTCAAAACTCCATGATCTTTTCTGCTCAAAGAATCTACCACCTTATTTACCTTCCCCGGGTGGTAGTGTATCGTACAATCATAATCATTGAGTAGTTCAAGCCATCTAATTTGCCTCATGTTGAGTTCTTTCTGTGAGAAAATATACTTCAAACTCTTGTGATCAGTATAAATATCACATTTTTAACCATAGAGATAATGTCTCCATATCTTCAAAGAAAATATTACATCAGTTAACTCAAGATCATGAGTAGGATAGTTTTGCTCATGAATTTTCAGATGTCATGATGTATAGGCAATAACTCTATCATTCTGTATAAGGACACAACCAAGTCCTTTTTTCGATGCATCACTATAAATAACGAACCAATAAATCCCTGATGGTAGAGTCAATATAGAAGAATTGACTAATCTTCTCTTCAGTTCTTCAAAACATTCTTCACACTCTTTTGTCCAAACAATTTTAACCCCTTTACGTGTGTGCTTCGTTAATGGGTTAGCCAATCGGGCAAAGTTTTGGACGAAATGCTGATAATAACTTGCTAAGCCAATAAAACCGCGTACCTCGGTTATACTCATCGGTGCAGGCCATTCTTGGATTGCTCTTATCTTAGAAGTATCAATAGATATTCCATCCTTAGAGACAATATGGCCAAGAAAAGAAATCTCCTCAATCCAGAATTCACACTTGCTAAACTTTCCATATAATTCATGTCTTCTAAGAGTCTTCAGGATAATGCGCAAGTGATTTTCATGATCCTTGTAGCTTTTGGAGTATACCAAGATATAATCAATAAATACCACCACAAAATCATCAAGATATTCCTTGAAAACTCTATTCTTCAGATCCATGAATACATAGGGTGCATTAGTCAATCCAAAAGGCATTACTGTAAACTCGTAATGCCCGTACCTGGTTCAAAATGTTATCTTCGGAATTTCTTCCTTCTTTACACACAACTGATGGTATCCAGATCGAAATTCAATCTTTGAAAAGTATTGATATCCATGCATTTGATCAAATAAATCATCATTGCGAGGTAGGGGATACATGTTATTTATTGTTATGGCATTGATTTCCCTGTAGTCGATATATAACCTCATAGATCTATCTTTCTTTTTAACAAAAAGGATAGGGGCTCCACATGGAGAAACACTAGGGAGAATAAATCCCTTATTACTTAATTCCTATAGTTATTTCTTTAGTTCAACTAATTCCACAGTGGCCATTCTATAAGGGGTCTTTGATATAGGCCTTGAACTAGGAATTAAATCAATGGAAAACTCAATTTCTCATTCTGGAGGATATCCAAGTAAATCTTCCAGAAACACATCAACATATTCTCTCAAAATAGGTACATCCTCTATTTGAACATTTCTTTTATCACCCAAAGTTATTTCATTCTCTTCCTCCCTGATAATTGAATTTAGTTGATCTACTGGGGGTGGATCTAGGTAAGAATTAGGGGGTGATGATTCCACTCTAAAGGCAAGGTTTTCCTTATCATCATCATCAAAAATAGTAACCCCCTTCTTCTTACAATAAATTTTTACATCATGGTCCGAAATCCAATCCATACAGAGGATTATATTAAATTCAATCATAAGTATGGTGATGATATCTGCAGATAAAGAACATTTATGTGCTCTAATGGGGACTGATTCCCAAAACTTTGTTGCAATGATACTTTCCTTAGGAGTTTTGACTGACAACTCCATTGTTAAATCAAATTGGAAATATCTAATTTTCTTACCAAACTGGGAAGATATGAAACAATGTGATGATCCAGAATCAAATAAAGAATTTGCTAAACTTGAGGAAACCATTAAATTACCTGCCACCACATCTTTCAGGGCTTCAACCTTAGCAGTAGTGATTGTGTAACGCCCCGACCCTAGTTACCCAGAGTCGTAGCATTATTACATAACATTGGCATGATCACGAGAAAGATCAAGTCTCGAAAGACCGATTAGTTTAGTAGCCTTGGAATAACTAGATACATCCATAAATTTTTACATTACATCATAAAAAAAACATCTTGTCTTCATATCCCCTCATACTATCCCTGCAGGTCATTCATAAATTACTTCTTCATAATCCTGGAAAAAATAAAACATTGAAAGGGGTGAGCTCAGATGCTCAGTAAGGATAACATTATAGCAAAAAATTTCATAAATAAGCATAAACACTTAAGGCAATTTATAACTAAAACAAAAGCCTTTTAAACTTGAACTTCAGCATAAAGTGGAAAAGGTAAAATGAAATAATTCCATTTACTTACTCACATGGATATTCTACTAGTCGAATGATCACATGCAATATCAATAACCACTTTCATAATGATGGAATGCATAATGCCAGACTATCATAACCACATAGCCAAGGCCTCGTGCCAAGAATACAAATAAGATTTTGCCAAGGCCTTGTGCCAAGACACTAGTTTGTCTCATGAGACCTACCGATGCATCGAGGAGCTATAGCGGGCTCCACCCGTCACTTATTAAGTCCAATGCATTCCTCATATGAACATGTTTAAACATAACATAAACATTTGTATTAAAACTAGCATACGAAATGTCAATACTTTTACCACAAACCATGAATGGTATAAAAACATCACATCCACAGTCAAACATAACTCATTCGATACAATATGGAAGATTGTATTGTATCACATTAACCTCAATCAAGAATAATGAATGATGTTGACATAAATGAAAATAATCATCAAAACTATTTGAGAGAATTATCCCCCTTTTCTTGAAAACATTTAAAAGTCACACTATTTGTCAAGAATCCATTTAAAAGTAGATTTTTGAATCAAAGTGTCCCATACCACTTTGAAACTTTTTAAAAGGAGTTTTAATTTCTAAAACTTTAATGTCCATATAAATAAATCCTTAAAACCATTTTTAAAACATGGACATTAATGAGAAATATTTAGAAGAATAAGTCTTTAAAACATTTAAAAATGGTATTTTAGTTAGAGATTCTAACCAAAAGAGACACTTGAATACAAATAATTGAGGTAATAAAAACTTTGTAATATCATGAGAATAAAGGAATTCATGATATACTATGTCAAAGTACATTATATACACCACATAAAAGTGATTTGGTGTATATCAAAAAAGAAGTCTCAATGGAATGTAAATTGAGATGAAATCTCTCATAAAGGTCGTATCCTTAGGTTAAGGATAAATCAATGACATAATTATGTGTGAAAAATATAAATACACTAAATATGATTGGATATTAAGTGTAAAACAATCAAAGGATATTCACACATATTCTTGTAAAAACAACACCAACGAATTGGATGTTTAACTCAACAAATGGTGAATGAGTTAAAATTACTCTTATCAAATTCATATCAATGACTTGAGAATTACCAATGAGTGATTATGTGTATCAAACTTATATCCACAGGAAGGGGAGTGGAAATTATGACATAATCAAATGAATAGTGATTCCACACATAATCATGGAGTAATATAATCAATTAAATATGCATAAAGCCAAATGAGTGGGAATTGAAATCTCAAATTCCCTTATCGATTAGGTAACATACGAAACATACACCCATGAAAGAAGTATCATACCATGATGATGTAAATACCCATAAATTAAAGTATATTACACAATGAATACAATCATGGGCAGTACACATACACCACATGCAATAATTAAGTGGTGATCAATGGAAATCTCACGAAATTAAAAGTGAGATAAGAAACCCCTTACCACGTTAATCAACTGAGTCGTATGGCCAAAAGTTAATAACCACCAAATTATTTCTAGAATAAAATGAATATAAAGAGAATCATGATAATATACATCAAATGGCAGTACAAAATACACCACTTTCAATAATTTAGTGGCGAACAATGGAAATCTCACGGAATTGAAAGTGAGGTAAGAAAATCCCTTACTTTGTACTTTTTCCTTGGTCTATGGTAGGTTTACCTCCTGTATAATGGTGAAATAATTGTTATTGAATAATACAAGAATCATTTACTTTAATATGATATCATATATGATATTTTAACATTGATTTGTTAATAATATCTTAGAATTATCGTCATTTCGGGTGTTAACGGGTTCATTTTACTTTATATTCTTTGTTATGTGAGCCATATTCGTTATTAATGGGATGTATATTATTCATATCCAGAATGATATCAAGTCCTTAGATACTATTTTTAAATCATCAAATTACAATTATACTTTAATGGATATGATGGACAATGAATCTCATCGCGTTCGTGGAGACGGTAGTCCGTACATACGCACGAGCGACAATATCATTCTTTTGATATTAAAATAATATATAATTGGATTTTATATCATATATACAGAATCATTATCATGTTATATTTATTATTTACATGAGTTACACATCATTATTATAACCATCCAAATAATAATATATTGAATAACAATTACACCACGACGTGGAGACGGTAAGCCGTACGTACGCACGTATGGTGACATGTTATTCAAAGGATGGAAAGAATACTGAATATGGTTGTACCATATTTATAATAACATCACAGTATATATATGATACTGGATTTATTATTTTATAATATAAATAACAAAGAAAGAGGAAGTGGAAGAAGAAAGGAACTTGAAAAGGGGTGGTGAAAACATTACCTCTTCTTCGGGTTCTTCCTTTTGATTTGATCAAAAGGGCTCCTTAGGTTGGATTTATGATCAAAATAAGGCCTCTAGGTTGTAGTTAGGGATGTTGGGAGAGTATTTGGGCAGAGTTTGGCCGACCCAAAAGGCTTTGAAGGTGTGAAGAAATGAGAAGGAGGAGTGCCCTTTTATAAGAGGGGTGAGGGGCACCTTTGGAAAAGCTAGAAATATTAATTTATAATAAATTCATATTCGGTTTATAATGGCTCCAAAGTTGATTATTAAAAGGTTAAGGTGGGGATAGGTCGAAAACCACTCAACAAATAGAATTTAGACAGGTTTGGGTACTTATATTAACCTTATCTTTAAGTATTAACTCTAAGTTAATTAGTTTCACTTTTACAATGTCTCTTTGTATTTTTATATAATATGGTTAATAAACTTACTACATACATCCAAGTGACCCCCCAAGTGGTACATTAATGATGAAACTATCATTATATAAGTTTCTTGGCCGAACCTTAGATTTTTAGGAATTTAATATCAATTAATAATATAATATTTGTTTTAAGAACTCTTTTATGTCAATTTTGACACTATTCAATAGTTGATTTTTTTGAAACTCATAAAAGATTTATTACTTCTAACAAAGTCAATTAAATCAATCCTAATATATCATATTATCCTAGAAAATTAGTTTAATTCATTAAAAGTTTCATATTATATTTATTTGGGTATTTATAATATCAATTATTTTAATTTTTCACTATTATAGTAATTACTGCATCATCATTGTGTCATAAATAAAATAAATTATTTAATGTATAAAAATTATAAATAAAATATAATTATGTAGGAAATCGTTTTATCTTTCTAATGAATATTTATAATCTAAAATCCACCATATATAACCCTATGTAAAAATTGTTTTTCTAAAAGATATATGCTTGTGTCATTTTTGTATTCATTTTAACTTAATTAAAATAAATTGTCATTATCACTTAAAAGTGGATCCATGGGGTCCCAAAATAGACCCAAAGATACCCATGGTCGACCATGTATCAAACAATAGGGTTAAGACACGTTTTAGGGTAATTTAGTATTATTATAATATTATTTTTTAAGCCTTGTTTACAGGATTTACCCTTTAACCATGGTAAATAAAATATTTACCGAAGTAATTATCCAAAATGTTTAAAAATAAAAGTTACCTATTTACACAATTTGAACATCCTGATTCAAAATATGGAATCCATTTTTCCAAATTCAAAACACAGAAGTGACAGAAATTAATTTAAAATTAATTCCCGTTGTTAAAACAAAAAGCGTGTTTTTTAGAGATAATAACTATCAAAAGATTGTCACTTGTTTATGTCTGGTTTAAATGTGAAATTATGTTCAATGACCCACATTGTATTACATGGTAAAAATATATTCTAAATATACTTTAAAACCACTCAAATTCATAATTTATCACTATTAATTATTTTGATTAAAAAAGTTGTTTTTAATTAAAATTTAGTAATTTTCACTATTCATCAAAATATGAAAGTTATCCAAAAAGTACCAAAATTTCACCCTAGGCTAATTTCGATATTATGAATCCAAAAATGAAGTCCATTTTGAGAGATAGAATTTATAAAATTTCAAAAAGTAGGTATTACTATTCATAACGGCTAGTTTGATTGGTTATGGTGTGTTAAAATCTCGAAGTTGCGTACAATGAACGCCATTGCAATATTCGAAACGAAACATACCGAGGAAACTTGGGGTGTTACATTATCCCCTCGTTCAATAAATTGCGTCCTCGCAATTTTTAAAATTTTGCTTGGGAATATAATGTAAAGTCCCACATTGGAAAAAGAGTCAATAAAACTATCACTTTAAAAGAAAGAAAGAGAGGTATAAGGGTCATCCAAGATAACCCATACTAGGATTACATGTAAGAAAACATGGATATGGATGATAAACTAAGTGTCAAGTTCTGATGGAGAGGGATAGAAATCATGATCAGGAGAAAGTTAACAATGAGAAAACCACAAACTTGTGTTGGGACAAACGACCATTAGTCTCCTAGTAGGAAAGTAAACGGACATCATTTTTTTTAAAGTTACATTACATAAGGAAGAGGAATTCATTTATGATATTGACTAAGAACATTATGAGATATACTTACATTTTAAGTAAATTTTCATTCTTTAATAAATTTCCACCACTAACTCAATTTTTTTTTAAAACGATGAGTATTCAAGAAGACTTGGTCACACTGGAAGAGCTAGAATAAACTTCTATAGAATCACATGATCCATGCAGGATAAACCATATATTTACATTGTCTTTGAAGATTAATCAAAACCAAAATGGTTAGTGAATGATCTAATGATCCCCCAAAAGGATATTCATTGAGATAAATATGCACTAATCTTAATTTCTAAAATTAAACCAACAATACCCCAAAGTTAAATAGATACCATTCAATAACCAATTGTCCTTAAAATCCTTTAATATAATCCAAAGTAATATTGAAACCCAAATCATAGACGAATTTGATTATGTAGTCTCCCATGTTACATTGTATCTCCAAATGACATCAAATACTCTTAAAGTCACATACTTAAAAGTAATTAACATCATCACATATTCTCTGTTATAGGTTAATCATTTCCATAAATAACCCAAATCACTATAAATCAACAATAAAAACGTAGATAAAAATCCACCATTACTCTACAAATGAAACCCCATTATATTCTATTTTCCTTGGGAATATAGTGTTCCCAACAAAGCGAACATCTTCTAAAATAAAATTTATCACTTAATCACCAAATCATTTTCCTATACCAAGGGTATTCATTTGATAAGACATAAGAACCCAAATCATCTTATTATTGATCAATAAAATCATTTAACAAAAAAAAAAATAGTCACATTAACCAGGGACTTCACGTAGTCCAGTGGTAGGCGATAAATCCCAATCGCACTTTGGTTGTGGGTTCAATTTCCACAGCTTTGTCCGACGCGACGGGTTGTCACACGGTCTACATGTTGTCCTTTTTCAAAAACTATATTTTATAATATTACCAAAATGAGATAAATTCCTCAAAATAACATAATTTAACCACAAATGTTATATCATATTTTCATCCCAAATTATAATAACTTATCATTTTCTCAAACCCCAATGATCATATAAAACCAAATGGTTATTTATACCTATATCCACAAGAGAAGAGACAATTCTTCCTCAAATATCATTCTCACATGGCAAACTGCGGGGTTACAAATACAAGAGAAAATTATTCCAAAGTAAACCCATCAACAAGGAGTGCTAATACTTTTTAAATTTTTCTCCAACCATTTATTTCCACATAGCTTCTTCTTTAACCAAGAAAATATCCTATAGAATAGGACATTCACTCGGGTAATGGCCAGGTCCCCTACATTTACGGAAAATGACTGTAAATGGACTCTTGGGACCATTTTTATCTTCTTCCATAGTACTCTTCATTTTTCTTCGGCAATTATTCACTTTATGTCCTTCCTTCCCGCACGTAAAACATTTCGTTGTCCCATTGAGACACTTTCCTGGGTGTCTCTTTCCACATTTCCTACATGATGAAAATTGAGGTTTCTTTTCTCCATGGTCTCCATTGCTGGAGATCTTATCATTTATTACCTTTCTCTTCCTTGTTGAGTCTGGGAGTTGGTTAATATATATGTTGTTGATCATATTTTTGGAAAACTGATTTGGCATAAAGACGATATCTTTTACGCCTATCAACATTCCATTTTGTTTCTCATTGCCACCACCATTCCCACCTTGTACATCATTCTCAAAGTCACTATGACTTCCTTGGAATCCAGCCATTGACTAAAACCAGAAAGCATTGTGTGAGTAATAGTAGTCGTAAAATCATTTAGAGATTAAAATGTAACCATATTCTCAATTTGAAACATATTAGGATTAACCAAGGTCATTTACTCTCATCTTATGTATATATTACTTAAATCAGTTTGTAAAGAAAATGTAAATTATCCCAAGCATATCCCCCGGGAGTGTCGTAACCAAGAGTGCATCAAGGCCCGTTGTCGTGCACCAGTTCCCGTTCGAGTCTAGATCAAAGCGGTGTTTTCGGGTTTTACCCCTAGGTACATCTGTGCCAGAGCCGCCTCTACCTGCTCGTATCCAGACAGGGATGTATTGCTCGGAAAACTCACAAAATCTCTACAATACCAAATTTCTAGGAAGTTCTTTTATACTAATCCTCAAAGTTCATCTTAGGTCTACGTGCTCTAATCAGAGTTTATCTAAATCTAGCTTCCAAGGTTTGTACTAAATTTCCTCTGATACCAACTGTAATGCCCCGAACCTAGTTACCCATATTCGGTGCATTATTACATAACATTGGCATGATCACGAGAAAGATCAAGTCTCGAAAGACCGATTAGTTTAGTAGCCTTGGAATAACTAGATACATCCATAAATTTTTACATTACATCATAAAAAAAACATCTTGTCTTCATATCCCCTCATACTATCCCTGCAGGTCATTCATAAATTACCTCTAGGTTGTAGTGAGGGATGTTGGGAGAGTATTTGGGCAGAGTTTGGCCGAACCAAAAGGCTTTGAAGGTGTGAAGAAATGAGAAGGAGGAGTGCCCTTTTATAAGAGGGGTGAGGGGCACCTTTGGAAAAGTTAGAAATATTAATTTATAATAAATTCATATTCGGTTTCTAAAGGCTCCAAAGTTTATTATTCAAAGTTTAAGGTGGGGATAGGTCTAAAACCACTCAACCAATAGAATTTAGATAGGTTTGGGTACTTATATTAACCTTATCTTTAAGTATTAACTCTAAGTTAATTAGTTTCACTTTTACAATGTCTCTTTGTATTTTTATATAATATGGTTAATTAACTTACTATATACATCCAAGCGACCCCCAAGTGGTACATTAATGATGAACCTATCATGATATAAGTCTCTTGGCCGAACCTTAGATTTTTAAGAATTTAATATCAATTAATAATATAATATTTGTTTTAAGAACTCTTTTATGTCAATTTTGACACTATTCAATAGTTGATTTTTTTGAAACTCATAACAGATTGATTACTTCAAACAAAGTCAATTAAATCAATCCTAATATAACATATTATCCTAGAAAATTAGTTTAATTCATTAAAAGTTTCATATTATATTTATTTGGGTATTTATAATATCAATTATTTTAATTTTTCACTATTATAGTAATTACTGCATCATCATTGTGTCATATATAAAATAAATTATTTAATGTCTAAAAATTATAAATAAACTATAATTATGTAGGAAATCGTTTTATCTTTCTAATGAATATTTATAATATAAAATACAACATATATAACCCTATGTAACAATTGTTGTTCTAAAAGATA
The DNA here is from genome assembly GCA_963277665.1 of Viscum album. Taxonomy (NCBI): domain Eukaryota; kingdom Viridiplantae; phylum Streptophyta; class Magnoliopsida; order Santalales; family Viscaceae; genus Viscum; species Viscum album. The sequence goes on along the minus strand of OY728160.1, from coordinate 846,984,872 downwards.
TATGCTTGTGTCATTTTTGTATTCATTTTAACTTAATTAAAATAAAGTGTCATTATCACTTACAAGTGGATCCATGGGGTCCCAAAATAGACCCAAAGATTCCCATGGTCGACCATGTATCAACCAATAGGGTTAAGACACGTTTTAGGGTAATTTAGTATTATTATAATATTATTTTTTAACCCTTATTTACCGGATTTACCCTTAACCATGGTAAATAAAATATTTACCGCAGTAATTATTCAAAATGTCTAAAAATAAAAGTTACCTATTTACACAATTTGAACATCCTGATTCAAAATATGGAATCCATTTTTCCAAATTCAAAACACAGAAGTGGCAGAAATTAATTTAAAATTAATTCCCGTTGTTAAAACAAAAAGCGTGTTTTTTAGAGATAATAACTATCAAAAGATTGTCACTTGTTTATGTCTGGTTTAAATGTGAAATTATGTTCAATGACCCACATTGTATTACATGGTAAAAATATATTCTAAATATACTTTAAAACCACTCAAATTCATAATTTATCACTGTTAATTATTTTGATTAAAAAAGTTGTTTTTAATTAAAATTTAGTAATTTTCACTATTCATCAAAATATGAAAGTTATCCAAAAAGTACCAAAATTTCACCCTAGGATAATTTTGATATTACGAATCCAAAAATGAAGTCCATTTTGAGAGATAGAATTTATAAAATTTCAAAAAGTAGGTATTACTATTCATAACGGCTAGTTTGATTGGTTATGGTGTGTTAAAATCTCGAAGTTGCGTACAATGCACGCCATTGCATTATTCAAAAGGAAACATACCGAGGAAACTTGGGGTGTTACAGATTTCATAAGCTTGGCCTTGGTCCCTAGGCCTTTTCTGAGGTAATTTTCCCTGAATCTTAGGACATTCATTTGCATAATGTCCCATCTCCCTACAATTGTAGCATTGAACATTGGTAGCGTCTTTCTTTCCTTTTCAATCACCAGCTAGATGGCCTTTCTGTTCACACTTGTAGCATACTCCTTTTCCTTTTAGACAGGCACCAAGGTTCTTCCTTCCGCAATTATCACAAGGTGGAAATTCAATTCTTCCCTTCTTCGCTATTTCCTTATTTACTTTCCTAGCGTGTTCAGTAGATCTCTTCTTCTCTTACTTTGATTTAAAGTCATAAGACATAGATAATTCTTTTTCTGTATCGATAGCACACGAGACAATATCTTCGTATAATGAGAAGGATTGTGAGACCAATGCTCGATGGAGAAACGGTTTTAACCCAACAAAGAAACGATCAATATTACTTATTGGGTTACGTATATAATCTGCAGCATACCTTGATAACTTTGTAAAGTTAGCCTCATACTTTGCGACATTATCATCCTCCTTTTGTCTCAGACTCAGAAATTTCCTTTCCATATCTGATCGATGGTCACGAGGAAATTATTTTTCTAAAAATAGATCTTTGAACTCCCTCCATTCCATATTTAATACTTCATCATCTTCCTTCATGCTTTGAATCAATGACCACCATTGATCAGCATCTCCAGTGAGACGATAAACTGCCATGATAACTTTTTCCCTTTCACTACTCCCCAAGGCATGGAATATTTTCTCTAAAGAATTTATCCATTGCTCAGATACTAAGGGATTTGTATTCCCATTGAATGTTGGTGGTTTTTTCCTCATTAATCGATCTAACATTGATCCTCCACGCTGTGGATCAAGGTGCTCCATATGGGTAAGGTTATTATTCATAACCTGAGTGAGTTGTCCCAGTATGGTGATTAGATGATCAGCACCAGTTGCATCACCAACACCACTATAATTATCTTGAGCAGGAGGGAAATCCCTACATGGAGTGCATGCATTGATACGGTTTCCATTTCTTCCACTAGGTTCCATTTCTAAACAATGGCATAAACTAGATCAGTTTATGAATCAAAATACATAATTCCATACTTGTAAAACACTTAACATAAATTGAACTATTTATGGATATAATCCATAATCATAAAAATGTTTTCTTTGAGGAAGTATATACTCATAAACCCTTCATAATGGTTTGTAAATAATATGACAATTATCCTAAGCATATCCCCCGGGAGTGTCGTAACCAAGAGTGCATCAAGGCCCGTTGTCGTGCAACAGTTCCCGTTCGAGTACAGCTCAAAGTGGTGTTTTCGGGTTTTACCCCTAGGTACATCTGTTCTAGAGCCACTTCTACCTGCTCGTATCCAGACATGGATTTATTGTTCAGAAAACTCACAAAATTTCTATAATACAAAAATTCTAGGAAGTTATTCTATACTAATCCTCAAAGTCCATCTTAGGTCTATGTGCTCTAATCAGAGTTTATCTAAATCTAGTTTCCAAGGTTTGTACTAAACTTCCTCTGATACCAACTGTAACACACCAACCCCAATTTACCAGAGTCGGTGCATTATTACATAACATTGGCATGATCATAAGAAAATCATGTCTCAAAAGACCGATCAGTTTAGTATTAGTGGAAACAAGATTCATACATAAGTTCAACTTTACAACTTGAAAATAAATACAACACAAATATATTTCATTAGAAACATCCAAGCCTCCTAGATTATGCCTACTAGTCACTCATAACTAACTTCTTCATATCATGGGAAAATGAAACATAAGAAAGGGGTGATCTCAAACTTTCAGTAAGGGTAAGTAATCCATAAGAAAATGACATAAATATTAAGCATGGTAAATAATTGAAACCACATGCCTTTACCAATAATAAACATGAATAAATTTATGGCAAGAACATGATCTGAGTAAATAATTCCATAATAAAATATAATCATGGGTATTCTACTAGTTGAATGACCACATAAACCATCAATATTATTTCCATAATGAGGGAATGTATAATGCCGGACATTCTAAAACATTTTTTCAAGGACTCAGCCAAGATGTCTAAAAATGATTAAGGCCTCGGCCAAAACCACAAATCAAATTGGGAAAGGGGCTCGGCCAATTCCACGTCTAGTTGTCTCATGAGACCCACCGATGCATCGAGGAGCTATAGCAGGCTCCACCCATCACTTACTAAGTCCAATACATTCTTCATATGAAAAGGTTTAAACATATCATAAACATTCGTATTAAAACTAGCATATGAAATGTCAATACATTAACCATAAATCATGAATGGTATAAAAATAGTACATCCACAGTCAAACATATCACAAAACCTTCAATACAATATGAAAGTTTTGTATCATAATAAATCAACTCTAAATAAACTTAAAATCCATCAAAGGATGTTGACATAGATGAAATCAAAACTCTTTTTAGAGAAATATCTCTTTTTATTTTGAAATCATTTACGAGTCACATAATTATAAAGTAAAACATTTACTTTGAAAATATTCTTATAAGATTGTAAGGGAAGATTTGACGAGTTTATAATGGTAGAAAATAGCCGCACCCACCGTATAAGTTAAAAATAGAATTTCTTACCTTAATTTTGTCGAAAAGGTTAAAAAGGACCTTGTTTGGAAAACAATGAAAAGATTCCTTTATAAACATATTATAAAAAGTAAAACAAGGGTATAAATGAATTTAACCCATATTTTTTAAAATAGTAAGAATGAATTGAAATACATTTTTAAGAAACATGGATGTGGATGATAAAGAGGTCCCAATAGATAATTACGTATAAACAACCTCGGATAATGAAGAGATTGTGAAATAAACCCTTAGCTTGTACTTTTCCTTGGTTGAGGGTAGGTTAAACTCCTGTATAATGGTGAAATAATTGTTTTTAAATTATACAAGAATCATATAAATTAATATGATATCATATATGATATTTTAACATTTCTTTGTTAATAGTATCTTAGTATTATCGTCGTTTCGGGTGTTAACTTACTCGTTTTATTTTATATGTTTTTTTACATAATCCATGTTTGTTATGGATAGGTTGTATCTTCTTCATATCCAGAATGATATCAATTTATTAAACATTATTTTTAACCATCAAATGAAAATTATTCTTGAATGGATATGATGGGGAATGAATCTCATCGCATTCGTGGAGATGGTAGTCCGTACGTACGCACGAGCGACAATATTAATCTTTTGATATTAAAATAATATATAATTGGATGTTATATCATTTATAAAGAATCATTATAATTTTATATTTATTATTTAAATGAATTACACATCATTATTATACCCATCCAAAAAATAATGTATTGAATAACAATTACACCACGACGTGGAGACGGTTGGCCGTACGTACGCACGTATGGTGACATGTTATTCAAAGGGTGGATAGAATAATGAATATGGTTGTACCATATTTATAATAAAATCACAGTATATAGAAGATACTGGAGTTATTATTTTATAATGGAAATAACAAAGAATGAATAATTTGAAGAAGAAAGGAACTTGAAAGAGGGTGGTGAAAACATTACCTCTTCTTCGGGTTATTTCTTTTGATTTGATCAAAAGGGCTCCTTAGGTTGACTTTATGACTAAAGGAAGGACTCTAGGATTAATGGAGGATAGTTGAGTTGGCATTTGGGTAGAGTTTGGCCGAACCAAAAGGCTTTGTATATGTGAAGAATTGGTTAGAATTGGTGTCCTTTTATAAGGGGGAGGAGAGGCTCTTTATAAAAAACTTAAAGTATTATTTTATAATAAATTAATATTCGGTTTATAATGGATCCAAAGTGGATTATTCAAAGTCTAAGGTGGGTATGGGTCGAAATCCTTTTAACTAATAGATTTTAGATAGGTTTGGGTCATTATATTAACCTTATCTTTTAGTTTTAACTCTTAGTTAATTAGTTTGACATTTACCATGTCACTTTGTATTTTTATATTATATAGTTAATAAACTTACTATATACATCCAAGAGACCCCCAATTGGTTCATTAATGATACAAATATCATGATATAAGTCCTTTGGAAGAAACTTAGATTTTTAGGAATAAAATATCAATTAATAATATAATATTTTTTTAAAAACTCTTTTATGTCAATTTTGACACTATTTAATAATTGATTTTTGTTAAATTATTGACAACATTATTAATTAGAAAAAAATTCTTTTAAGAAATACTAACATGTTATATTAATCAATAAAATTATTGTATGGAATCAAAACTGTCAAATTATATTTATTTTAATATTTATAATACCAATTATTTGATTCTTTCATTAATAAGGAAATACTGCATCATTATTTTGTCATAAATAAATTTAATTATTAAATGTATACAAATTATAAATAAAATACTATTATGCAGGAAATAATTTTAGCTTTCTAATTAATATTTATAGTCAAAAATATAATATATATAACCCTATGTAAATTTTTTTTCTCTAAAAGATATATGATTATGTCATTTTTGTATTTACTTTAACTTAATTAATATAAAGTGTCATTATCACTTACAAGTGGATCCATGAGGTCCCAAAATCAACCCAAAGATTCTCATGGTCAGACATGTATCAACCAATAGGGTTAGGACACGTTTTAGGGTAAATTAATATTATTATAATATTATTTTTTTACCCTTATTTACCGGATTTACCCTTTAACCAAGGTAAATAAAATATTTACTGAAGTAATTATTCAAAATGTATAAAAATAAAAGTTACCTATTTACACAATTTGGACCTCATGATTCCAAATATGGAATCCATATTTCTAAATTCAAAACACATAAGTGGAAGAAATTAATTTAAAATTAATTCACGTTGTTAAAACAAAAAGCGTGTTTTTAAGAGATAATAGCTATCAAAAGATTGACAGTTGTTTATGTCCGGTTTAAATGTGAAATTATGTCCAATGACCAATATTGTATTAAATGGTAAAAATATATTCTAAATATACTTCAAAAACACTCAAATTCATAAGTTATCACTGTTAATTATTTTCATTAAAAAAGTTGTTTTTAATTAAAATTTAGTAATTTTCACTATTCATCAACATATAAAAGTTATCTGAAAAGTTCCAAAATTTTACCCTAGGATAATTTCGATATTAAAAATCCATAAATGAAGTCCATTTTGAGAGATAAAATTTATAAAATTTCAAAAAGTGGGTATTACTATTCATAACTGCTAGTTTGATTGGTTGCGGTGTGTGTTAGAACTCAAAGTTGTGTACAACACACACTACTGTATTGTTCAAAGAGAAGCGTACCGTGGAAGCTTGGGGTGTTACAAGTTATGTTCATAAATACTTATTAATTCACCAAGCATGAAAATGAGTTTTCCTTTATATTTGGAAATCGATGATTGATATGTATGGGATTTAGAGAATCTTTTATATGTATTTGAGGTTCTTCATTGATGGAGAATCATCCATATGTATTAGAGATTATTAGTCAATGGTATCATTAAATAAATTATATAGAAATATATTGGTCATTATGATGACCATACTGGTTTTAAATCCACTCAGTGGGTCACTTGAAGTTTATTGTCATTCAGAAAGATAGAGATTATTTCAGAGTTGAGATCGTACCCACATATGGGCTACCTACGTATCCTCATTAAAAAGGAATCAGAACCCTCATAGTTCGATAAGAAGGATATATTTTAATGTCATATGGGACGGAAAAGAATTAATGAATGATGGGTTTGAACCTTAGAAAGGCTTCCTACGTACTATACTTTTAAGGCAGAGATCAAAGTACACGTAGTTTGGGTGAAGAAACATGGGGCTTATGCATGGTTAACGGCCTAAAAAGAGATTTCGTGATTACTTTTACACTCTAAGATCACATGAGTCATGCTCATTAAAAGAAATAAGAGGTATTAGTAAACCTGAAGATTGTTCCATGAAAGATGTAGTCACAAGAAATGATGTGGGGCTTATGTATGTATGACTGCCCAAGTAGATGAAGATCAGGACTTACTTCAGGAAAGAATCCTAGGAGAAGGGTTCATAAAGGTATTTGTACTTTATAGAGATTTGAAGTTTCAACCCAGGGTTTACTCCTAAGGAGGATTCCCAAATCAAAGGGGACTTATAACTTTGAGCTTACTCCTGAGAAGGAGGCCTAATGTTAAATGAAATTATGACTGGGGATTACTCCTGAGAAGGAGGCCCGAACCAAGGGAACTTGGGACTTACTCCTGAGGAGGATGACCAAACCAAGAGATCTTCTCATATTAAAGGATGGAGTTATATGTAGGAAAACTCTAACCATAATGACATAAATCTTGTAAGTCATGAGGTTTTGGGAGAGGTTCTCACATAATTCATTCCAGATAAGGAATTCAATAGAGGAACCATGCCATAAATGGATTTGAAAAGGGGTTCGAGGGCTAATATATTGAAGAGGATAGGTTAACGGGAGAGAGGCACACAAATGAAGTTGGCGCGCAAGTCTTGGCCGCACAAGTGTACTTGCATGACATGGGTTCACCTGGGCGATGAAGAATCTGTAGGGTAATACTTGGGAGAGACTTAACTCAAGCCTTTAGTATTATCCTAAGATGTTTCCAAAAGGGCGGCGCAAAAGTTTCATCTAAAGGCTAGGGCGGCGCACAAGTGTTTCCATTTTTAAGGAGGTTTGGACACTTAGGCGCACAAGTGTTGATGAATTCTAAACACTTAGGCCTTATTCTACTCCTTCAGGTCTTCCATTCTAGGTAAAAAGTTACCTTAGAAGCTTTCAGAAGAGTTGAGTTGAAGACTAGGGCAACCAGAGCTTGAATTTGACTTTTGGAAAATCCGTCCTTGAAATGGGGTCCCACAGGGGCTATTTATAGGACACCTTGAAACTTGGGAGAAAAACCAAATAGGGAGTGCATGTGAGTTGCGCGACCCATAGGTGGCGCGCAAGTGACTTGCGTGGCACGAAAGTAACTTGCGCGCCTCACTCCAAATGGGATCCTAGTCCATGCCTTCATCAATTTTTTTTGATGTTCTTCAAATGGTGACTCTCTTTGTGCTTAAGGTATTCCCCTTTGCCATTTGTTGGACTCTATGATTGAAAGGAGCATCAACAAAAGTATCCCCTCAGAGTTGGATCCGAAAAGAAAAGAGGATCTGGCTCTCAGGTAAAGCCAGAGAAATCAAGGGTCTGTGGCGCGCAAGTTCAGCGCGCAGATGGTCTGGATCAGCTATACATACAGGCTCACTCCCACGCAAACTCACTCGGATTCTAGAAACTTGATCTCTCATCACGAAGGTGCTTCTGTCTTCGGCGAATCGCCCTTATGGATTTTTTCGCGCTTCTGTAGAAGGTATTTGACTTGCGCGCCATGACTAGGGCGACAAAACTTGCAAGACCAGTCTGACTTGCGTTCCAAGTTGGGACTTGCGCGCCTTAATGCGTTTGCCATTTTTTTTGATTTACTTCATCAAAATTTCACAAAACAAACTTACTTAAAAGTTGATTGTTTCATCTTTGTACTGATTCAATGACTCCCAGAAGAATTAGATCAGTTGATGAGTTGGACACCAAAAGAATAGATGACATGATGAATGTCATCGACCATGAATATTATGTTATCTGTGACAACACTCTCCCAGATTTGGATAAGTACTTGAAGAAACATCATGCCAATTTCCCACAGAGCATCTACTTGCCTTTGTATGTCCATGGTCATCTGCAAGGAGTCAACGTTCCAAAGGCAAAGAATTATATCCCTCATTCCTAGTTTTAGACCTACACCAACTTCTCTTCGACAAATGTCTCAGTTGCAGGATCATTTGTCAATGTTGGGACAGTGGAGAAGGCATATATAATGCATCATATCCCATGTACTCTAGATCTGAATCCTCACACGCCTGAGCTACAGCTGAATTTCTATCCTTCTATTTTCCAAAATTATCAGATGGACCAATCTAAGGGATAGAAGAAGAGATGGGATTTCCGTTCTGGAGGAGGTGTGAAGCCAACTTGGATGTGGGTATATTGGGTGCGACAAACCTGTGTAGAGTTTTTCGATGATCTGAAGGGAGCTGTAATATATGAAGCTATCTGGGCTGGGCAGATATATGTCAATAGAAATGATGATTTCATGCCGGAGTTAATCAGCCGTTGGAGCCCGGAAACAAATTCTTTCCATCTGACACATGGAGAAGTTGGAATCAGTTTTTGGGATGTCTACAAGATTTCAGGGGCTCCAATTTTGGGAGATATGTATGATGAATTCATCCCCCCAAGGTGACCTGGAATGATTCATAGAAGACTCCAGCTTTGGCTCGAGATTTAATGAAAATTTTCTACAAGATTAAGAATACCACCACCATGAAAACCCACTCCAGAAAAGATATCCATCCAGAGGAGTGGATGGACATGTTTCTGATTAAGAAGAGAGAGGAGGGACCTTCCTGCACTCGTCCTACTAGTTTCCCTAGAGCAGCAAAGAGGGGTGCTCCGGGCACATTTTGGACAACTCTAGAAGCATGAGAGTTTGATAGGTTGGGGTATGAAGTGAACCAGAAAATTCCAGCGAAGACCCATATGAAAGGATTTCTGGCCTTGTGGCTCAGTGTTTACCTTTTACCAGTTCGAGATTCGAAAGGAGGTGTGAGTCTGGGGACCTTTTTCATTGCAGGCAAGCTGGCTGAAAGGAAGATGGTTGGGTTGGCCACCCTAGTTTTGGAAAAGATTTGTAGGAGCTTACTTCATGTTTATATGGGTAAGTATCCTCTAAGAATAGTGGGACCATTCCATGTTTTATGGGGATGGATCGCCACCCAATTCAGAACATATGCTGTACAAAGTGTGGTACAGGTTCCTGGAAGTTCTTTCCGATCGTCTGTTTAGGCCTTTTCTGGAATTTCTCCCTTATCCCTCAATGCTTATAATATCAAAATAAGGCTGAGCATGTTCAAGGAGTTTCACTTATTTCCTTATGGAAATATGCCAACAGGGAGATTTGTTGATGTTGGAATAGCCAACCTGGAGTTAAGGGTATATATACTGGCATGTAGAGATGGTACACTAGCCATGAGGATTGACAGAGAAATTATATGTGATGCCTATTCTCCATACAGATTCGCACTTCAATTCAAATGTCTGTAGCGAATTACTGTATCCCCTTCGGTGCATGTCAGGTTAGAGAAGCATATGATGGTTGCTCGTCAACTATGGTTGCTGACATCTATGGAGAAGACTGGGGTGGTATTTGATCTACCAGTTGTTGAAGTGGCAAGTCGATTGACTACATGGCATGCCGAGAGATGGGTATCATCATACCCTTAAGGGGTACTGAATTAGCCAGTCCCTTGGGTGGGGATAAAGAAAGAACCATTAGGAAAGAATCTCTTCATTTGGAAGGTGACTCTTCCTCACCCAGATCTGATTCACCGGATTCTTCAAATGGGGATGATGAGGCTCGAAATGCATCAAAGCGGCCTTGTTATAGATATAACCCACCTTCCAGAGTCATGAGACCTACTCCATCGACTCCTAGTGAGTTACATCATTGAGGAAATTTAGTCGCCATTATTTTAAAGAGCAACAAGTTTCATTTTCTTATCCTTTATTTGTGATTGTAGGAGTTGGGAAGAATTTGAAGTCCCAGATTATAGGACCCTCCTTGCGGCCTTCTGGTGCACATTATGAATATTTATGACCAGAGGCTGTTCGAACATGGTGGAGTTTATATTGTGATGCTGAAACCGCCTGGATGAGATTATGCGAAGGGCTACATATCCCTGGAGTGGGGAATCTCTGAGCTTCCTCTGACATCATTTTTGAGGACAACCCCAATGAAGCGAGGGATTAAATCAAAGAGCTATAAATTCTCATATATTCCACTGATGAGTCAGTTCCTGTCACCAAGCAGGTGAAGGAAATAATGGACTGTGGTACCAATGAGGGGATTTTTCCTTCATTAGACAAAGAGTGGCGTGATTACGTGGCTCCTAAAGATGTAAGTTTCCTTTTTCTCATATTTCTATTTGCTTTGAAATTTGAATTTAGTCAAGGCTTTTTTATTCAAGGAAATAATATTCTTCATCATGCAGCTTGTAAAGTAAAGAACCACTGATATCCCTTCGTCGTGGTATAGCCCTGGTGGCACCGCTCTTGGAGCCACTAAATCTCCTCATGAGCCGAGCGAAGTATCTCCAGGCTAGAAAGTCATGGATGAGGAAGTTATAAAGGGAATTATTGTCTCCAATACCTATTTTTGGAGATGATGATGCCAGTCTACCCAAAAAGGCCAAGAAGAAAAGGCATCTAAAAAAGAAGATCACAGTCAACCGCTTTTTCAGTAGTGGTAAGTCTTTCTGGTAGTCATGAATCTTAACTTATGAAAAAGTGCTCAAACTTCTCAGGGTTGCAGGGGCTGCTTAAGTTTCCCCTTTAAGGGAAAGGACTGACCATCCTCAGAGTAGAACAAAGGGTGCTATAGAACGGTTGCAAGTTCCTGATTAAATGGTTGTTCCTGAAGAAATACTGAGAGCAGATGAGCTGGCATCTGTTCCCATCACCGCTCAGGTTTCTGATGCCAGGAGATAAGAGACTTCTGATAAATTAACAATACTTCATAGAACCTCAAATGAGACAACAAATGACCTCTATTCTATGATGTTTTAGGTTCCACACATGCACCAGAACATTTGTCAACCACCGAAGCTAACCCCGCAACTGTCTTTGAAAAAGCTATTCAGGGTCAGAGATTGCTAGATGAAAGTCACAAAGAAGACATGTTGAGTGCTCCCACTGGTGAGACTAACATGGGACCTGGGACATCATTGTATGAAATGATGAATCTTGGCATGTCCTTTGAAGAAATTTTAGAACATGTTAATTTACCACTTGATTTAGAAGATTTTGGAGATCTATTTATAGAATCAACTGGACGTGAGTTTCATCGTTTGTACTGTTAATCTTCTCATGATTACACTTCTAACCATGCTTGGTTAAAAAATGTATAGTTACATCTGAAGAAACTTCTGAACCAACAATGTTTGAAAGGGGTGTAGACATTGATGTCAACCCTGTTATTGTAGAAACACTGGATCAGGTGGAACTTAGCATGGAAGACCCTCCTGAAACCCATCCTGAAAATCTTGTTGAAGCTAGGAAAGATGGGGAGGAGTTTTCACAAGTTACTGATCTACTTTTAGGTAAAATATGATGATATTTGTGGCTTAATTAACCTGAAATACAATCAATAAACTTTTATTGTCCTTTGAAACAAACAATAATTTCAATTGACCAAACAGGGTTGTCAACTTCAATGGCTAGATCTGGAGGTGAAGCCTCAGCCTCATCCTAAATAGTAGTAAAAGGTGAAGCAACCAGAGTCAGGGAATGAGAAAAATAGGGCACTTCCTTAAGTGCATTAATCCCAGACTATGTTCCTCCCTGTGATAGCAATGCCTAATCAGACCTAGAGGTAAAAAAGGTGCTCCAATTCTCACGTCTTAAGGCATGAAAAAATATATGGAAGATAATATCTAAGGTGCCTCTTGAAGAGATGCCTTCCAAAATTCCAAGACTTTCATCCCTGTTCATCATGTTGGGACTTTGCGTTTTTAGATATCAAGAAATCCATGTCGTAGTGAAACAAGTCATTTGAAGGAGGGAGCAAGAGCAAAGGTGCCATCAAGACTTGATCAGAGCTAGATTACTGACTAATATCAGTGAATTTCAGGCTGCAGTGTCCCGAGCTGAGGCTAATCATGTTGCAAAGTTGAAGGAACTGAAGCATAAGATCAAGGAGAAGATTTTATAGCAGTTTCACCTTCAGCAAGAGCTAGATTTTGTTACTGGGGAGCTTGACCAGCTTCATAATTTGTTGGAAGAAGTCCAAGTGGATGGTATAAAATCCATCAAAGATGCCAAAGAAGTACTTCGTTGAGCTGAAGAGAGTGAAGCTGGTCGAGTAAATGAACTTCAAGTGGCTGCTGATGAAGCTTGGGATGCTGTGAAACAGATGAGAAATCATGTTGAAAGTCTTCTGTAATTTCTGAAAAAATAGAAGAGACTCCAGTCTGTGGATGTTCTTCTAATCTTGTTCATCAATGAAAAACAGTTCATCTTCAATCATCTTTACCTTAATTTTCTTGATAATTGCTCTTATTTTTACCTAAGCCAATGGGCCTAGTAAACATAGTTTGATTTTTACTAGGGTTATATAAACAACCCCACAAACTTTGCATCTTTTAATTGATCAATATTTCCTAAATCATAAAAAATATGCGTTTAGCGAGATGGGACTTGACTTTTGTTCAGAGTACCCTTATAGGTTCCCAATTTAATGAGTACCATGTCTTTTTTTATTGGAAGTTTAAAGTCATTCATATTGGTCTATAAAAATGCTAATATTTAAGGTTAAATAGCTTTGAACGAATGGATGATATTGACTCAATTCTTGATAATTTGTTTGGAAACATATTACCATATTCAATTATGGAGGGGGGAAATTGTAAACTGTGACTTGAGAAATTTTGAATCTGAGGAATGACATAGGAAAAGAGCTAAAAGGCATTAGAGGAAGTATTTTCTAAGAATGAAGTTACCACTACTTGAAAAACCCGTTATGGGGGATAAATTATGCAGGTCCAACTAGGGTATATGCTACATAGTCAAATAGCAGTATCTTTTGGCTGACAGGTCCATTATGTAGACAACTTATGCAAGGCCACCTAAGGGCACGTGATGCATATTCGGGAAAAATAACTCTCAGAAATTTTACTTTCTATTGCTAAAAGACAAAGGAAGTTTTATAGAGATTAAATTTTCCAAAGAATAGAGTCTGCTTTATAGAGAAAGGTACTTGAATATGGAGAGGATATTTCCAATTAGAATTGTCAAAGAATTGGAGGAATGTGACTTCTACGAAGGTCTGACCCAAACGTAGGAAAAAAGGTATCTGTGGTTTTAAATCATATGACTAAAACCAGAGATAGAAACATTATAAAACATATGGTCAAGTGGTCCAAGGTTATTTCATATTGCTCTGAACATATGGAGAAGGAGGAAAATGTAAACCATAGACTTGAATACTTTCAAATCATGAAAAAGAGTATGGAACAAATATGTTAAGGATGACAGTTTTTTTGCAGATCCCTACATATCACCATTAAGGCTAATAGGGACAAAAGAGGCTTCTCCTAAGAATGAAGTTACCATTACTTGACAAACCCATTATGGAGGTTGAATTATGCAGGGCCAACTAGGGAATAAGCTGCATAGTCAAATAGTAGCATCTTTTGGCTGATAGGTCTATTATGTTGACAACTTATGCAAGGCCACCTAAGGTAATGTGCTACATAGTCAGGAAAAAGAAATCTCATGTATCAAAAATTTTGCAACTAGAAGTCAAGAAAAGGGTTATGGAGACTATGAATATTATTTGTATAATGTTGCGGCTGGGTCCTGAATTGAGATTCTGGATGTCACTATATATCTCATTAGGATGAGAATCAAGACACACATAGTTCTTGAAATACAGTTTAACGTCATGCAGGACGAGAGAATGGAATATCTTAGTTTAGGGTCATAGAGCTTGGACCATAGTGAGGGTGACACATCGTGCATTTGTTATAGACCTGATGTGAATAAAGTCCAGGGTGTTCTATATCACACCATGTGCTCCCAGGGGGACTTTTCAGCCAAGGGATCAAAAGTGGAGTTTGGGTTTAGGCCCAAAGGCTCAAGGATAGACTCGAGGAATGCTCGAGCACTCCTACATATCCCATGAGGATGAGAATCAAGTTGCACGTAGTTCTTGAAATACCCTTTGTACAAATTTGGTTCGTACATATAAAGGGTACAAAGGGAATTATTACAATTATGGCTGGACCCAAGATTAAAGACTTGGGTGTCACTACGTATCTCATAAGGATGAGAATCAAGCCATATGTAGTTCTTGAAATATGACATGGTTGGAGACCTTGTCAATGATGATTCCTCTCAAGTTAGGGTATCAGTGATTATTGCAGTTTATTGTCATACAGGAAAAAAGTGCAAATAGTTTAAGGTCATATGCATGGAACAGTGCTGTGAAGTTTAATGTCTTGCAACAAGGACAATGGGGGACTGTATAGTTTAACGTCATATAGCTAGGATGATGGGACGTACACAGTTTAACATCATATAGGACGAAAGTGAACCGATATGAATAAGATGGTTGATGGGGGCTTCACGGATCAACATCATATGGGATAGAGGTTAATCGATGTGAAGAAAGTGGTTTCGAGTTTGAACCTCATGAGGTTGCCTACGTGCCCGACCTAGGAGGCAAGGATCAAAGTCTGCGTAGTTCAATTGAGAGGGATTCAGCGATCAGGGTGTATTTGAGGACAATGACCCGAAGATGATGTTGGGACTTAAGCATGGTTAGTGGCCTAGATAAGATATCATGGTCAAAGATTACTCTAAGCTCACGTGAGTCATGCTCAGTGTGAGAAACAAGAGGCAACAAAAGACCTGACGATCGTGTCGCGAAAGATGCGACCACAAAGGATGGTGTGGGGATTATGCCTGGTTAGCTACCCGGGGCACGCATGAAAACATAGTTTAAAATACAATTGCGCATGCGGTGATCATAGTTTAATGTAATGTGTCACAGATATGGGGTGCTTGGTATTTTAACGTCCTGCAGCTCAGACGATGCACAATTTAACGTCATGTTGGATGATAGAGGGGACACAATTTAATGTCATGTTGGACAATAGAGGGGGGTATGCAGTTTAATGTCCTGAATCAA
The DNA here is from genome assembly GCA_963277665.1 of Viscum album. Lineage (NCBI taxonomy): Eukaryota > Viridiplantae > Streptophyta > Magnoliopsida > Santalales > Viscaceae > Viscum > Viscum album. Next base: position 846,969,200 of record OY728160.1, on the reverse strand, counting down.
GGACAATGGATGTATTTGTGTTACAAAAAACACTTCTTCAAGAATATTACATTGGTTGGAGTTGTAATGAGTTATCTATACATTGAGATTAAAGAATAAGCTCCATTGGAGTAGACCTTATGCATTGAGTAAGATCCTTCCCACTTTGGCTCAAGATTTGAAGGCTTCTTTCCTAGTATCATTGGGGTTATGAGGACCAATACCAATTCTCCTTGAATGAATGAACGAAGATGAAATTTTTTATTGAAATCTCGTGCTATTCGATTCTGATAGACTTCTAAATGGTGCAGTGTGCACAATCTTTTTTTATCTAGTTGTTCCAATTCATCCAATCGCTTTTGAGATTGTTCATCTGTAAATAACAGATCAAAAATGGAGACCCTAAGATAAGGTAATTGGACTTCAATAGGCAAGACTGCTTCCGTTCCATATACCAATGAATATGGAGTTGATCGTGTAGTAGTACGGGTGGTATTCCGATAAGCCCATAGAGCATTAAAATTTTTATCACGCCATGAATTCTTATCGTTATCCACCATCTTTTGAAGTATGTTTGAAAGAGTATTATTGAAAGAATCTACTTGACCATTTTCTGTTTCATGATACCGAGATGAATGGTTGGATCTGATATTGTATTCTTGATACAATTTTCTTACCTTAGATGAACAAAAGTTGGTGCCATTATCTATCAATATGGTATGAGGAACACCAAATCTGGTAATGATGTTGGACTTGACAAAGCTAAAAGTGCTTTTAGCACCAAATTCTTTGAGAGGTATTGCCTCTTCCCATTTGGAAAAGAAGTCAGTAACAGTAAGAATATACTTAAACTGCTTAGCTATAGCTGAAGAATAAGGTCCTACTACATCCATTCCCCATGTAGAAAACAGTCAGGAGTATTTAGTCGTATGAAGCAACTCTGGGGGTTGATGAATGAAGTTGGAACATACTTGGAAAGAATGACACCTCTTAGTGAAATCAACACAATCTTGCATCATTGAAGGCCATAAGTATTCAAGCCTTCGAATTTGACCAGAAAGTCTTTGTCCAAACTGGTGGGTACCAAAAACTCCTGCATGTACTTCATTAATGACTACCATTGTCTCTTCACCATCAATACATCTGAAGAGAATTCCATCAAAACCTCACTTGTAGAGAATTTCTTGGTGACTTGGACTATCATAAAGAGTAAAATTGACCACACGTCACCAGAATTGTTCTTTCTTGGCTCTATCTGGTGGGAGTGTTCTATTTTGAAGGTATTCCCTGATAGGTGTCATCTATCCTATAGTATAACCATATGGTTTATAAATTTTATTGATTTCATTGATTTCCTCTATTTTGATTTGAAGAAAAGGTGAAACTATATAACGGTGGGCAATACTGATGATTGTTTCGTCCCGATTTGGATCTTCTAGGGCTGTGGCTACATTAGCCAGTGCATCAGCTTGGGCATTTTGTGATCATGGGACATAAGAAAATGTCGGTTCTGAGGGAAATTCTTCAATTAACTCTCTGATGTAATCACAAAAAGGGATTAACTATTCCTTTCTGATGGCATAACCCCCATTGATTTTTTTGATTACCAAATCTGAATCACCTTTTACCTTCAAGTGATTCACTTGTGCCTGAAGCGCCAATTCCAAGCCTGTGATGAGAGCTTGATATTCTACTTCATTGTTTGTACCGCCTTCTAACAATAAGAATCATATAGGGCAGCACTGCCTTTTCTGGGGAAATAAGCACGATTCCTAACCCAACTTTGTTGAATTTAGGATCTTCCATTTTCTTCCCTGTTGGACTTCTGGAGGCACCATCAAAGTACATTTCCCATGTTTGAGGATTATCTTGAATAGAGAAGGATTCCTCATTAGGAAGTTCAATATTTAAAGATGTATCTTATACAGATGGATGTTCAACAAGGAAATTGGACAGAGCTTGGCCCTTTATTTCCTTTTGAGACACATACTGGATATCAAACTGCTGCAAAATAACTGCCCACCTTTCCAGACATCCTATAAGAATTGGATGACTAAGGATAAATTTGAGCAGGTTATTGTGAGATACCAATTGGACCTCATGATGTTGCAGGTTGTGTCTCAATTTTTGAACTGCAAAGATTAATGATATGAAACACTTTTCAATACTTGAATATCTAGTTTTTTCCTCAAGCATAGTTCAACTGAGATAGTAAAGGCAGTTTTCATTCCCAGCATCATTTTTTTGGGAAAGGAAGGCACCCAATGATCACTCTAAATCTGTCACATTGAGAATAAGTGGTCTTCCTTCAATAGGTGGCCTTAATACCGGTGGACTCAAGAGATATTTCTTGATAATATCAAATTCTTCTTTTCAGTCCACTGATAGGTGACTCCCTTCTTCATTAATCCGGTGAAGGGTAAACACTTGCCTGCCAAATTGGAAATGAAACGTCAAATATAGGCCAAGTGTCTTTGAATTCCTCATAATTCCTTCAAATTTCTAGGAGGTGACATGTCAAGGATTGATTTTTTCTTACCAGGATCAACTTCGATACCACGATGGCATACAACAAAGATGAGAAATTTTCCTGAGGTTACCCTGAAATCACATTTCAAGGGGTTCATCTTCAAATTGTGTTGTTGAAGTTTGTTGAATATTATTTCCAGATCATCCAAGTGATCAGAAAGTTGTTTTTATTTAACCACAAAATCTTTCACATAACATTCAAAAAATTTCCCTAAAAAGGGTTTGAAGATATGGTGCATGACACATTGAAACGTTGCACCTGCATTCTTCAGACCAAAGGTAATTACCCGATAGAAAAACACACCTTGAGGAGCTCTGAAGGCTGTAGACTCCTCTTCTTCTGGGGCCATTCATATTTGATTGTACCCAGAGTAACCATCCATGAAGGAAAGAGCTTCGTAGCTAGCTGTTGCATCAATTAAGAGTTCTATGATCAGAATTGGAAAATCATCCTTGGGACAATGCCAATTAAGATCTCTAAAGTCAATGAAAACTCTAATTTGTCCATTCTTATTTTTCACAGGGACAATATTATCCATCCATTTGGGATATTGAACTTCTCTAATGAAGTTATCCTTAATAAGCTTATCAACTTCAGCTTCAATTTTGGAGGCATAAGTTGGGTGTGTTCTTCTTGCTGCTTGCTTGAATCCTCGATGTTCTCCTGGAAAACCCAAATAATGAGTGGAAACATCGGGATTAAGACCTGGAATTTATATATAATTCCAAGAAAATGCATCTTGATTTTTATTTAGAAATGAAGTATACATTTTTTTTCTCTATAAGAGTCATGGATGCACTAGTTAAAGTGGGGCGTGGATCTTATTTTGTACCCAGATTTATTTCTATGAGTTCATCCACAGTGGTAGAGATACCCTCTTCAAATGCTGGAGTAGCATCCATAAGATCTTCCTCTTCTTCTTCAATATGTGTTACTTCTTCTATTTATACTTTCATAGTAGATGATAAAGCAGAATTTCCATGGTCAGGGGAGAAGTTAAAATTTGATCATCTTGAAGAAGAGGCTGCCATTTCTGACCCTATTGATGATGACAGGTCTTCCTGGGGTGATAGAGAGGAGATGATGGATTGAGAATCGACATCATTGTTTTCTTCTGGTATTTCTATAACCTCTTCTGGCCTGGTTGATGAAGTATAGAATTGCTAGATTTTAGTGGATGAAAAGAAGACATCTCCATTTAAGCTTTCATCACTGATTGATGAATCAACAATTTCTCCCTTGTTGTCTAGCTTGGGTGTCATAATTGACATTATGGAAGTTTCCATAAGAGGGTTTGGATTTATGTCTATCCTTTAAATTTGACTGATAGGCAACACATAATCTGTACTCACATGTATGAATGGGTTTACTGGAATCTTTTCCAAACCATTTGGAGCATTAATTTTGGTGACCTCCTTTGCCATGGATTTTTCCTTTCCATCCATGTGATAAAATTTTGCCTCAATGTATTGAGATTCACACGTTTTGAATGGGGTATTGTCACCATAAAATGTCCCAATTTGACCGTTGAAACAATATTTGAGACATTGATGGTATGAAGAAGGTACGACCGCATGTTGATGTAGCCAAGGTCTTCCAGGAAAAATGTTGAAGGCTGTGTCCTGATGAAAAACCATGAAATCTGAATTAGACACAATGTCTCCAAACATAATTCTGAGTGTAATCTCGCCCAGAGGTTCTTGTTCATTCTTATCATATCCTTGTAACATAAAAGTAGAAGGAGATAAATTAGATTTGGTGAGGTCCAATCGATGAAGTGTATGAATAGGAATGAGGCTGACTCCTAATACATTATCAATAAAAGCTCATTGGATGTCTATGTCATTGAATTTTATAAATAGATATAAAGGTCTGATATGTCCATGTACAACATCATCTTCATCTTCATCTGTAAAAGATATCACTGCATGAAATTCTGCAGGATCATTCTCTATACGGTAGACCACAACCACAACAATTTCAGTTTCTAATTCTTGAGGACTTGACAAAGCCTCAATAAGCGCCTCCCAAAGATCTTTTGATAGATTAAAGGAATCCAAAATTGATAACTTGTCCGGTATATGGGCCAAATTTTTCAAGACATCATACTTTTGGTCCAAAGGTCTGCATTTCCCAGTATGAAAATGTGGTTTTGAAGGTGCCTTGGAAGTTGATGCTTTTCTAGTAGATGCATCCCATATCAGGGAAGGAATTGAAAACACTCCTAGCTTCGGTAGATTAGACTGACTAGGTCTATCTATTTTCTGAGAGGAATAAGGTGTAACCTCTAATCGGTCCTCCAAAATAACTGTTCCAGGACCGAATCTGCCATGTGTGGAAGAACTTTCTTATTCCAGTTGAGCCCGCTGAAGGGCTTTGCCACGAGTTTCTTCCGCATATACAGTTCTAGCAGGGGTAGGATTGAAATAGTGGCTTCTGGAATATCCATGTCTTCCTCTGTATCCTATAACTCTGTCTCTTCCTCTAATTCCTCTGTTAGATACAGGGAAATTAGGCTCATCATGATTGAAACTGTCATTGGCATAGGGATCCGTTAAATGAATCATGTTAACATAACCAAAGATAAATTCTTCATTTGAATAAGATTCTACCTATTGAACCAGTTCAGGCTGTGCCTTTTGGGTGGGTGGTGCCCGTGCTTTTTAATAAGATGACATAAAATCTTCCAGAGTCAAAGAAAACTTAGGATTTGACACGATATCGTCTTCTTATGACTGCTCTTCTTTCTTCAAATTACGCCACTTCTTTGAGTATTTTCCTTCTGATGAAGGGGGTTTTGCTATGGAAGAAATAGCAGAAGACACAATTGTTTGATTCAATTGTGTTTGTAAAATGGCATGAGTTCAGTTGACCATTTTCCTGACCATCCAATCATCATATTTTTGTGCATTTTTACTTTTGACTTCATGCCACTCACCTTCTTCCTCTGGATCAGTAGAAATAACACATTCTACCTGGGCTGAAGAACCTTTTAGTTTTACTTGTCTAGAGTCCACCATCTTTTGCAGGAGGTCTTTGAAGACAAAATACTCCTGAATGGAATGCCCCAACATCTGATGAAACAGGAAATAGTTGGGGAGGTCTTCATCTTCTTCCTTTTTCGGCCTTTTGGGCCTTGGCAACTGAATCAGATTGTTTTCTAGAGAAGATATTAAGTAACCAGCAACTTGTTCATTCTGGAAAGAATAAATTTTTTTCTTTAAATCCTCAAACTATTTCCTCCTTTGATCTCTTTGATCATCTTGATGAGTCAGCCGTTTTTGTTGAAGCTCAGGAGGTGGAGCCCTTCGATATGATAAAGGGTTTGAAGTGAAATCAGGTACATGTGCTTGTTTAAGTGTAACTGTAGCAGTCTCTACTTTCCCTATTCTCTTTCCCGGAGCTGATGGAATTACACGAGACTTAACTCTTGTTTCTATAATGGAATTTTCCACTTGTTGGGCAATTGAATCAAGTTCCCGAAACCCTCCTGTGTATTTCACAGGGATCAATAGTGTACACAATTCATCATGGAGATTTTACACACAAATGGGTAGCAACTCCTCTTGAGGGAGAAGTAGATTCAAGGAATATGTTAATCCTTTACACTGATAAATGAATTATAAAACTCTTTCATTCTCCATTTTTTTCAATTTTTGAGATAAAAAACTGTTTTTTTCTGCAGCGTTGAGCTGAACTGAAAAAGGAATTTATGACTAAGATATTCCTATCCAATAATTGTTCGGGATTGCAAAATTGTATACCAAACAAATTCTGTTCCTTGAAATGATTGCACAAAACACCTAAGTTTTACTGCTTCTTGTTGTTGAGGAGTTCCCATCAAAGGATCGCAGCGAGAGAAAAAATGTGTCAAATGCTGTTCTGGATCTCCTGAACCATTAAAAATGGGGAAGGTGACATTTGAAAAATTTGGAGGAGGAGGAATTGGATCTACCCATTCAGGGTAAACCTTCTTCTCTAGTTTCACTGGTGCACGTTGTCCTTTCATAGCTTCCAACCGAGCTGTTAATGACTCAATGGTAGTCATTAATGCTTGAGAAACATCTGGTTGAGCTTGGACCTAAGTAGGTGCAATAACTAGAGTTTGGATGGGTGTGGCGACCAATACTTCCATTTATGGTAGTATTGATGGTTGCTGTCGCATATGACCCATAGGATTAGACTTGTGATGGTGTACCTATAAAGGGGGATATTCTTGATCCATCCCAATAGCTGCAACAAATTCCCTTGATTGATTAACTCCAGAATGCTTAGGAGGAATACTACCTTGAACTAGTTCTACATTTAACCTCCTTAACTCCTTAATTTCTTCTTCTTGCTGTGCGAACCTTTACACTAATGAGAGTGATTGGACTTCTCCATAGGTAGGGTGGGATGTAACCTGACTTTTACCCTTTTTCTTGGCATGTGACTTTCTGGAGTATGAAAGGGTATTACCTGAAGGAATTTATTGCCTCTGGGAAAATCTCTAGATTCTGGTATGCACACCTCCTTCATTTGTTTCTGTGTATACATCCTCTTGAACATGAACTTCTTCATCTGATTCCTCTGAGTGAGCCTTATGTTCTGGGGGATCAATGACCACAACATTGATGGCATTTATCGATGCATAACACATTGCAGCCCTTCTGTCAGTATTTCTGTGATACTATCTTTTTCCATGTACTTTATGAGACATTTCCTTTTGTTTGGTTTATTCCTCAAGAACTTCTTGATGAACTATAATTTGGAGGGAATTTCCTAATAATTTGGCTCTGTGTTCCTCTTGTGGCTTCTTCCCTAATCGAGAAAAGACTGACTTTCGCTGAGGAAGAGATTGAGAATTTGAAAAAGTCCCCAGTCCGGTGGACTGGGGCTATTCCTATTTTTCCTGCTCAACTCCTCAAATCTTGTCTGTTGATACTGAGGGTTGGATTAAAAGAGTCCCTATCCTGGAAAGCCGAGGTGTCTCTTGAGCTGCTATATCTGAAACTTTCTTAAAATCTCTCCTGATTTTGAGGATTTTAGTCTAGAAATTGGTCGGATGCATCATCCGACATCCACTCAAATCACCTGGCTCAGATGACCGTTCGATTATTTCTGAAACCTCTATTACCTGATGATGCGCATGCTCTAAACGAGAAGACTATTCGATATTCTCATTTTCTTTATGTAAGAGTAATTCGAAAACTTGTTCTTTATATTCCTGAATTTGGGAAGAACTAGTTGAGGCCTATTCTTGAGCAAGCCTTTGATTACACACAAAACCAGTTATCTGTGGCTAGCCATGGGCAATAACATTGCATGAGACCACTTTTGGCGGGCTTTTTTGACTGGAGAGCATAGTGAAATGCAATGCTCCATGAACACCCCATCCCTTGATATGAATAACAGATGGGGAATTGGTAATTAACTGACACAACCTTTTTAATGCGCCGAGGCATGTACACTGAAGGGCTCTCTATTGCTTTTCAACCTTTGGATGTTGGGAAACTGAGAGAGATGCCAAGTCAATTTGGCATTGTAACTTTTCTATTACCTTAACATGATTTTGATATTCATCAAAAGGTAATATTTTCTCTTTTAAGTGACAAAGAGTTTTCCATATGTTGAGACGAATATCATGAATACAATCTTTTGTCAACGTTTCTGGAATATCATACTGAGAGTTAGCCGAAGGCCAAAACATGACTGGTATTTCACCTTTTGCCAATTGTTTTCTCATATTCAACACTTCATCTTTGTCATTTGATGAAGATTCTTCTTCCTGATTAGACCAAAGCTGGTGCTTCTTTGTTGCTTCATCAGATTCAACAAGATTGTTATAGAATTCATTTGTCAAATTAGATGATGAATGACCCAGGGGTGGTTAGGAGAATGACCTATACCCCGGGCTATCTTATGATTGAGAAATCATTTCACCTACTAGTGGTAAGGCATCAAAAATGATTGGCTTCACATTTGAAAGTTCCTCAAGATAAGAGGGATTTCTCGTTACTACATTGTCCATTGAAGAATTTTCCAGGCAATGCGAATTATTACTATGGAGAGGACTTTCACAGCTAAATTCATCATCATGGGGAGGACCACCATGGTGGGTTACAACAAAAGATGAAACCTTTTTCTCCTTGGTCTTCTGGCCATGCAGAGGGTTATTGTGGCTCTCATCTGAAGATGATGCTTCGAGATTGACCAAATTATCAAGAATCATTCCTTCATGAGGAAGTGTCTAATGAAGACCTTTAGAATTATTGTTGTTATTTCTAGAATTTGGAAATGAGAGAGTAGAATCTTGAGTTGCAACAGATAATTGTCTGAGGGCTTCAAGAACTCCATCATTGAGAAAGGTCTTATTGTAGATTGGCTCTTGATGTTTTAACTGTGATGGATGGGTATTTTTCTTGGACGCCTTATTACCCACTTTGGAAACCAATTGTTGACAAAAGTGGTTATTATGGGAAGATGTATGTGCCTTCTCAGGAGAAATGGTCAGGTTAGGCTGACTATCTCCATTTAAATCAGGTGTATGTGCTCGACTTGATTGTCTGTATGACATGGGGGAGTATGCCCCAAGACCATCCTAGACTGGAACAGAGGTGTGTATCTACTCTGGGGTGACATGCTGATGAGTCACTCTATTGACGGGGATATATTTATGTTTCTTTCCCTATGATGTCGCTGAAGTTTTTATAATATTCTGATAGGTATCCAGAATATGGGCAGGGATTTTATTCTGCTCTTTCACCATTGTCACAATGTGCTTGGTGACTTCAGCTACTGGAATGAGAATATACGTCCATTATGTGTTTGGAGTAGGTGTGTGTTCTTGCTCCTGTCCTCCTTTTCCTGTCAGTGAATTCTGACAATACTCATGTGTGGGGGTAGAAAGTTGTGTCTGCCTCCTGTTTGTCATTGGAGCTTTCCAATTGACATCTCCGGGTGCTACCAAATGAGACTATTGGTTAGCTTGATGAATTTCAAGTGTATGTAACTGCTTATTGTTCTCTACCAAATATGATTGATAAACTTCCTTCAATACTGGCAGACGAGACTGCTAGCAGAATTGATGAATGTAAGCAGGTGTATGTGCCTGTTTAAGGTGGTCACCACATTTGGTTGGCGGGCTTCTTTAGATGTAGTTAGACAAGCCTGCTAACTGGATGATGATTTATAAATAGGTGTATGTGCCTGCCTATAGTACTCCGCTGGAATTTCCTAGTGGGATTGGTGTGTTACTTCCAGACGAGTCTGCTGGGCAGTGAAATTAGGACGGACGAGTGTATATGCCCGCTCGTTGTTTGCCATCAAGTTAGGTTTATGGAATTCTCTGGAGGGGGGAGAGGTAAGAACCTGCTCCCTATTGGCCGAATTTCACCTCTGACGGTTCGTCTTGTGTGATCGGGTCTGAGGAACTTGAGCCGAATGCCTAGAGGTGATACCCCCATCATGTTGAGGGTGCACTATCGCACGAGTCTGGTGGATATTGTTGGTGGGAGTCCTCAGGAAGGACTCCTGTCTTCTTGAACTGAGGCCTTGAGTGACCTCTTGATCCACCTCCCTATAATATGGGAGGGACTAGTTGTTGGGTTCCAGGGATAAAGACCCGAAACGGTTGGAGACGGTGGTTGGAACTACCTACTTCTTGACCACTGGTCATCGCTATCCGGACAACCAGGGTGAGTTGTTAACTTGGAGGGCTTGTTGAGTGGCCTCCAGAGTCGGGATGGTACCATGTTGATGATATTCCCTCACCAATGCATTTGAGACCCATCGTTGAAGATGCTGAGTAGGTGATGTCGTCCTCAGAGAAGATTAGGATCCAACAGGAGTAGCGGCTGAGGCATTCACAGGTGTGAACCTTAAAGAAGAGATTTTGTGTTATAGAGAGATCTTGTAAAAGAGTGCATATTTGATATAGAAAACATAATCAAGATAAGTCTAGCCAAACTACATCTTTTAGATGAGCACATATGTTATTTATTGCTTTTTTGGCCCTCATATTGTGTTTAATAGGGGCCTAACAAATAAGTAAAACATCATTTAACTTGGTTAAGGATTCACATCGGGTTCACCATTTTTTGTTTCTTTTGGAAATGGGGATGACCTTGTTTGTTTAAGGTTCAAAATTTTCAATCAGTTTCTAACGGGTTTATTCATAGAACCATAAACACCCAATGATTCTATATCCATTTTAACCTACCTTCCAAAGGTAGGTGCTCATTAGTTGTGGACTAATGAGGCTTAAGAATTTTCATTGGTCGAGAGGATGGGAGGTCAGGCTCATCACACCTTTTTGAGGGGAATTATTTCTTACTCAGAGACTCTCTTATAGATTTAAGTTATGTTCACAAATCCTTATCAATTCGCCAAGCATGAAAATGAGTTTTCCTTTAGATTTTGCAATCGATGATTGATATGTATGGGATTTAGAGAGTCTTTTATATGTATTTTAGGTTCTACATCGATGGAGAATCATCCGTATGTATTAGAGATTCTTAATCAATGATACCCTTCAATACATTATATAGAAATATCTTGGTCATTATGATGATCATACTGGTTTTAAAGCCACTCAGTGGGGCACTTGAAGTTTATTGTCATTTAGAAAGACAAGGATTATTTCAGAGTTGGGATCATACCCACATATGGGCTACCTACATATCCTCGTTAAAAAGGAATTAGAACCCACATAGTTCGATAAGAAGGATATAGTTTAAGGTCATATGGGATGGAAAATAATTAATGAATGATGGGCTTGAACCATAGAAAGGCTTCCTACGTACTATACTTTCAAGGTAGAGATCAAAGTCCACATAGTTAGGGTGAAGAAATATGGGGATTATGCATGGTTAACGACCTAAAAAGAGATGTCGTGATTACTTTCACACTCTAAGCTCACGTGAGTCATGCTCAGTTTAAGAAACAAGAGGTATCAGTAAACCTGACGATTGTGCTATGAAAGATGCAGTCACAAGAAATTATGTGGGGCTTACGTATTTATGACTGCCCAAGTAGATGAAGACCAAGACTTACTTCAGGAAAGAAGCCCAGGAGTAGGGTCTATAAAGGTATTTGTACTTTATATAGATTTTGAGTTTTAACCCGTGGCTTACTCCTAAGGAGGATGCCCAAATTAAAGGGGACTTATAACTTGGGGCTTACTCCTGAGAAGGAGGCCCAATGTTAAAAGGAAATTATGACTGGGGCTTACTCCTGAGAAGGAGGCCCAAATCAAGGGAACTTGGGACTTACTCCTAAGGAGGATTCTCAAACCAAGAGATCTTATCATCTTCAAGGACGAGGTTATATGGAGGAAACCTCTAACCGTAGTGACATAAATCTTGTAAGTCACAAGGTTTTAGGAGAGGTTCTCAAAGAATTACTTTCAGATAAGGAATCCAACATAGGAACCATTCCATAAATGGATTTGAAAAGGGGTTCAAGGGCTAATATCTTGAAGAGGAGAGGTGAACGGGAGAGAGGCACACAAATGAATTTGGCGTGCAAGTCTTGGCCGTGAAAGTGTACTTGCGCAGCATTGGTTCACCTGGGCGAAAAAGAATCTATAGGGTAATACTTGGGAGAGACTTAACTCAAGCCTTTAGTATTATCCTAAGATGTTTAAAAAAGGGCGGCACACAAGTTTCATCGAAAGGGTAGGGCAGCATGGAAGTGTTTCCATTTTTAAGGTGGCCAGAACACTTAGGCGCGCATGTGTTGATGAATTAAAACACTTAGGCCATATTCTAATCCTTCAGGTCTTCCATTCTAGGTAAAAAGTTACCTTAGAAGCTTTCAGAAGAGTTGAGTTGAAGACTAGGGCGACCAGAGCTTGAATTTGACTTTTGGAAAATCCGTCCTTGAAATGGGGGCCCACAGGGGCTATTTATAGGCCACCTTGAACCTTGGGAGAAAAACCAAATAGGGCACGCAAGTGAGCTGCATGACCCATAGGTGGTGTGCAAGTGACTTGCATGGCACACGAGTAACTTGCACGCCTCACTCCAAATGGGCTCCTAGTCCATGCCTTCATCAATTGTTTTTTATGTTCTTCAAAGGGCGACCCTCTTAGTGCTTAAGGTATTCCCCTTTTCCATTCGTTAGACTCTGTGATGGAAAGTAATGTCAACACACCCCACATGGTTTAAAAACCGTGTTCTAACCATTAAAAATACCACTATCCCAAAATGTCACTTGGTCGCACGGTATCTTGGGCAAGGGCGCACGGTCTGACAAACCCCACGCCAACTGTGCACCTCCTTCTATAAAGACCAAAACTTCCATTTTTCCTAAAAAAATATTAATAAAATTAAGAAGTGAACATGGGGACACTAAAAGAGAAACTAATATATCAAAATAAAACCATAGAACACCTATAAATCAAGAGAAAAATAAGTTCAAGGATGAACAAGATCATAATATGAAAATAAAAATTTTGGGTGTGATAGTAGGGAACTAAAAACATGAAAAATATGAAAATTGGATTTTGGATAGTGATTTTAGGAGACATATTATTATATAGTTCCCAAAATTTTACTCACTATACAAGATTTATAGAGGCTATATCACATTTGGTGACAATGAAAAAAGAAAAATTGTTGGTATTGGATCAGTTGGAAATCTATAACATATCCTCATCAAAAAAGTACTTTATGTTGAAGGCTTAAAGAACAACCAGATAAATATTTCTAAACTTTGTAATGATGTTTATTCATTTAATTTTTTTAACAATGCATTCTTAGATTTCAAATAAAAATATCTAAAGTTTAAAGAAAAAAGAATAGATAATATCTATACTTTAGATCTTAATTCATTGTGTATAAAAAATGTAAATTGTTTTAATGATGGAATTTATGAATCATGGATTTGGCATATGAGGCTTGGAAAATGTAATTTCCATTCCTTAAAAAATTTATCTAAAAGACATTTTATTTCTGATTATCCTGATCTTACATTGGACAAAAATAAACTATTGATACATGTCAAATGGGAAAGAAACACAAATCTCATTTCAAACTAATTAAAGAATTATATATATATATAACTCTAGATATTATCCATATTAATTTTTTTAGAACTTCTAGAACCAAAATTCTTGCTATAAAATCATTTTTATGTATTGGTTGACGATTTTTTAAGATTTATATGGGTTTAATTTTTGAGACTTAAAATTGAAGCTTTTTCTATTTTTATTATCTTCTTTAAACTTTTGAAAAATGAAAAAGATGACAAAATTATATCCTTAAGAAGTGATCATGTAGGATAATTTTAGAATCATGAATTTAATTCATATTTCTCAAAATAATTTATTAAGCATCCTTATTTTTCCCCCCAGGACACCTCAATAGAATGGTGTTGTTGAAAGGAGGAATAAGACCTTGCAAGAAATTTCTAGAACAATGTTATATGAATATAACATGCCCACATATTTTTGGGATTAATATATTAATATATCATGTTATGTCATTAATAGAGCTCTGATAAGGCCTATATTAAAGAAAACACCCTATGAGTTTTGGAATAATTGAATAGAAAAGGTAAGGTAATTTAATGTACTTGGATGGATGGTTTACATCTTAAACACTAAGGATAATATTACTAAGTTTGATCCAAAAGATAATGAAGTTATCTTAATAGGTTATTATACTACTTAAAAATATTATAGAGTTTTTTTAAAAAAATTCCAAGGACTATTTAAGTATCAACTCATGTGATGTTTTATAAAAGCAATCCCTTTTATCACAAAATCTCTCAAACTAGAGAGATGATTGATTTTCTTAAGGACATGAGGAATAAAAGTCTCTTTAAAAATAATAAGTATGATGATTTGGAACTGAATTATTTTGAACCAAATCCTATAAGGGTTGATAGTAGTGGAACAAAAAGTGTGCTGCCTAGAAAACATAGAAATCTTAATGACCATCCTCTAGAAACAGTGATATGAAGTTTAGATAAAGGAGTTAGAACTATAATAAATATAGTAATTCTAGTATAATTATCCTCCTTTTTATCTTATCTATAACACAAAACTATAGAATACTATTTAGCTAAAAAAATTTGGGTTTTAGCTATGCATGAAGAGTTAAACTAATTCAAGAGGAACAAGGTTTGGGAATTAGTTGATAGACCCTATGACTATCCTGTTATTAGAACTAAATGTTTATTTAGAAGCAAACAAGATGATAAATGTGTGATCACTAGAAATAAATATAGATTGGTTGCAAAATGTTACAATCAATAATAAGGGATATACTATAAAGATTCATTTTCTCCTATAGAAAGGTTAAAATAAATTATAATCCTTCTTTCATATACATCTTATATGAATTTTAATTATACAGATGGATTTTAAATATGAATTTCTAAATTTATTTTTAATGGAGAAAGTTTATGTTGAAAAACATCCTATTTTTAAAGTCCCTCACTTTCAAAATTATATTTTTAAACTTACCAAAGCTCTCTATGGACTAAAAAAATAACCTAGAGCATGGTTTGAGATATTAATCTCATTTATTTTATCAAATGGTCTTTTAGTAGGAAAGTATGACCCCACTTTATTTAAGAAAACTTCATATTCAGATATTTTTTTGGTATAAATATATATTGATTGTATTATTTTTGGGTCAAAAAATAAAAACTAGGTAAATATTTTTCATAAATTTTCCAAAAGGAATTTGAAATGAGTATGATGGGTGAGTTATAATACTTTCTAGGATCTCAAATTTATCAAAAATATTTTGGAAATATCTTAAACTAAGGAAAGTACACATTTGATTTAATTAAAAATATTGTACTTGAAAACAGTAAGGCTTATTCAAATCCTATGATATCCAATATTAAACTTGATATGGATGAGTTTAGAAAACTAGTTGACAACAAGTTTTATAGAGGAATCATTGGAATTTTATTTTATCTTACTGTAAGTAGTCCATACATTATGTTTTAATATGACTTTGTGAAAGATTTCAATCCAATCCTGAAGAATCTTATTTAAATTCCAACAAAAGGAATTTAAGATATTTAAAAGGAAATATATAAATTTCTCTACCTTTTCTAACACCTTTTATTTTAATTTGACTTCATATTCAGATTCTGATTTTGGTGGATATAGACTAGATATGAAAATAACCTCAAGAAATTTCTATTTTATTTGTAAATCTATAGTATCATGGTCAAGTAATAAACAAAACTCTGTATCATTATCAACTACTAAGGCTGAATACATCACAATAGGTAGTTTCTATGCACAAGTGATGTGGATAAAGCACACCCTAATGGATATTGGATTCAATTTTAATTGTGTTCCAATCAAATGTGATAAAAAAAGTGCTATAAAAATTTCAAAGAATCCAATAAACCATTCTAAAAAAAGCATATTTATTAAAGGAATAATTTCTTAAGAGATAATGCACAGAAATGTGATATCTCTTTAGAATATTTTTTCATAGAAAATCAGTTAGCATAAATTTTTTCCAAACCATTTTCTACTTATAGATTTTATTTTATCAAATTCAAATTTGGTTTATTTAACTTTGATTATTTTTTTTTCATTTTAACTTATTTAGTATCAGGAATTTATAATTATGTAAATATTTTATTTTAAATATTTAGAATCATAATTCTTTTGGTATTAGTCACATCATATAGGACCACCACCTAGTATTTTTATGATTACTTTGTACATCGCACTGCACAAACCTTTGATTACCACAAAACAAAATAAGGTAATACAGTTCTAATCACAAAAAACTTGTAAATATTTGAATATTTTTCACTTTTATATTTTAACCTATCTACCCTAACCCTCCAATCTTCCAAACCCTTTTCAAAAATGAAAAAAAGAGCTGATGGTGCTACGTCTAGAAGAATCAAACATCCAAGGAATTACAAAGCATTTTGAGTGGAAGATCCATAGACTCTAGTTGGATGGACGGTATATATATGTTACTTAATAAGGTCATAAATCATCAAGGTTGGTAATTTTTTTTGATGAAAAATTAACTGAATTTTTCTATGAAAAATAAGCTCGAGAGTTTTATGATTTGGGTGTATTTCATTTTGGTGAAAGTGAAGATCTGGTTACAATGACTGTGAATCAGAAAATTTTTTCAATAACTTATTTTGCAGTGGATTAAGCTTTCAAATGTCCTCATGAAGGTTATGATGACTTCAATACTTCTGTATATTCTATAGATGAGGTAATTACACTAAAAATGATGAAATCTCTATTCATAACAGTCGATGTTTAAAATAATCCATTAAAAGATTTAGAACTTGAGATGAAGGTTCTTGTGAAATTAATTCAGTCTTCTATTGAAAAACAAAACGATGAGTTTTAAAATTTTATTTTTCAAGAATTTACATTATTATATCTATTTATGATTGAGAAACCTATGAATATTACACATTAAATTATGAGGTATATGTGTCACATTCAAAAAAAGTCAGTGAATTTTTATCCTTTTGGAAGGATGTTGACCTTAGTTTTCCCTAAAGTTATTGTCTATATAGATGAAATTACTGTAACAAATTTTCATAGACTAACAATGTTATGTGAAAGTGTGTTAAGATGAAGTGTTTTATACTGTTATACTGGAGTTTATCTTTAAACAAGTTGTTACCCATCGGTTCAGATGATAAAATTGAGATAGGCCCTACTACTACTCAGGGGATGGGGGGGTTGTCATGCATGATAGTTTATATTGAGATTATTTCTAAAAATCCAAAAAAATTTCATGTTTCTATGGTATAACCAGTGGTAAGTATAAATGTAAGGGATCTTATAGACAATGAAACTCTTTCTAAAAGGAATAGAAGAGTGAGAGTTTTTGTTCAATCTAGGGAATGAACTCTTCTAAGGTTAGTTCATCCTCTACTATCACAATAGTTTATCCTAATGTCATTCCTATTTCCTTTGTTAGAGAATAATTATCCTAAACCATTACTATATTGGTTAGTGTTGGAAAGGAAATGACTATCTCAACAGTATTAGGTGCTATCCCTCATTTTGAAGTATCTCCATCTGAGGAGGCAAGTTGAAAAATCTAAATTGAATCTATTGGTTTTATAAGTAAAAAATACAATCAGTAGAGAAGAAGAAAAAAAACTTGAAGATGTAACTCATCTTTTTCAAAAAAGGAGAGTCCGATAAGAATTTATAGAACCATTTCATGTGGATAAAGTGCCTGATATTGGTAGAAATCAACTGTTTGATGAAAATTAGAGTATATAAGTTCATTGGGATAGATTCTATCCAATTCATACAATGCATACAAGTTCAAAAATCCCCACACCAGAATTAGATTTTTTTGATGAAAGAGTCTAAGAGATATATTCCAAATTTATGTTTAATGTAGAATATTTGAAAAATAATTTGGTTTAATCCATAAGTTAAATCCAAACTCTTCATGAGAAATTCATTTGAAAAGATGAAGTGAGTGAATTGAAATTGTTAATTCAATTATCTTTGGATAAGTTTTTAAAGGAATCTACTAGAGAAGCTTCAAATAAAGTGGATATATAGTTAAAATTATAAGAAGCGTCTCAGGTTATAGTCATGATTACTTCCAACATTGCTTCCATGAAATGTGAGATTATTTCTAGAGAGATAATACATGATCTTCAAAGATACATGATTGATAAAGTTAGAAGGATGGTTACATTTTTGAAAAGATCTATCCTGTATATTGATAAATCTCAGAAAAAAATCATTTTCTTATTAAATTACAAAGTATCATAAATTAAAAATATTTTGATTCAATTGAAAAAGGATACCATCTTTATTATCATAGGGTTGTAAAGAATGACTGGATTGATAGAACATAATTTCAAAGTGTTATAGAATATGTTTGAAAACTTACATCAACTGGTAGTAAATAATTTAAAGAAAAAATATACTAAATAAGATGAAGAATATGAAAAGGAATATGAAGATTCATTTACTGAACCTCATAAGTGTCAAATAACCTTGAAAGGAAATGAAATAGTTTCTTCTAATCATCCTGTTGGGTTTTCAGAAAAATAGTTTGAATCATTGAAGAAGTTAGTTGTGAGTTTTATTAAGAAATAAGACTTTAAAAAATTATATGTAAATTTTTATTAGAGTCTGGAATGGTATTATGACTATCATAGTCTATTGAAAGAATGATATGTTGAAGAGGATTGACACATGTGTAGTGGATCTATTTCAAATTTGAAGGTGTTTCCATGGACCTTATATTGCTGACTATCATGCATCTATATCTTAGAGAATCAAGGATACTTTCTATCCAACTAAAATATATTAAAGGTAAAATCACAGGTTTTAACAATAGATTTCATTACCTATACCTGAAACCTCTTCTAAGATATCATTTTCCCTACAAAAAAATTGATATGGAAAGGGAACAAAAATTGATCTCAACATTCAGTCCACCTCAGTAAGGATCACTTGAAGTGATCAAGATAGACTTGGAGAATATTTACTCACATTGGCTGATATTTTTAGAGAAAGTGATGATTCTCTTATGCCTACATCCTCCCTACCTATTGTTAAACCACAATTGTTTAAAACACCACCTCCAAAATAATGGTTTTCACCTAATAACTAACACACTTTTGTGATTTTCTTGTTTACATGAATGGAGTTTCAAAAACATTTGAATGGTGTTTGATTTTTTTTTAATGTTTTCATGATTATATTTCATGTTTTTAATACCTTTCTTTATTTTGTTAGTGTTATAGTTTATAGTGAATTCATTTATCTATATTCACAATTTTTTTATATTTTTATTCTTATAATTTATTTACTACTCTTGTTTTATGTTTATTTACTCTTTATTGATTTTATCTATGTATTAATTTAATGATTTCTGGTGCTCAATAATTTTTTCAATAAATATCCATTCCAAATTCTATTCATATTTAGTAGTATTAACTATTTACAAATGTTCATGTGAAATATTTATTGTATTATTTTTTCCTTAACCTACTTCTTTTTGATATCACAAAAGGGGATAAGAAAATGGAGAACACACAAATTAAAATTTATTTTAAATTTTCTTTCGTTATTTTTTTTGGATAAGAAAGAAAATAATACACAAATTAAAATTCATTTTAAATCTTATTTCGTTAAATTTTATATTATTCAATGGGTGTTGTGATCATAAAAAAGGGGAATATTTTTTGACAGAATTATTATATTCCAATATATCTCAGTTCTTATAAGTTTTGATGATTCAAAAAAACCCTATTTTTATTCTAATGAGTTTATTTAAAGTGTTTCAGATTGAATTTTATTTTAGGATATGATCTATTTTTTTGAGGATTTTATTCTATGATTAATGAAAATGATTATCTTACATTGAGTAAAATATTCAAATATATGGAAAAGTATTTTATCCTATGAAAATCTAGTTTTGGAAGTTTTTCTTCTGTCTGCATAGAGTCAGAAAACATAGTGTTGAAAATTTATCTTACTACATAATATATTATATTATTATAAGAATATATTATCTAACCCATCTTCAAAACTAGATATCTCAATCATAGAGTAGTTATGAAAAATATTTATCTTATGAAAATGATATTTGAAAAATATTATATTGTGAGAACCAAGAAAAGTTATGAAATTTAAGTAACACAATTTAGTAACATAATTTTTTATAAAGAATAATTATTCTAAACAATATTGAATTCAGTTTATCTTACAGATAGTAGAAGTAAAATATAGGTTTTATTTTACAAAGCCTCTTAGAAATTTATTTCACAATGACGATTATTTTAGTTTGTTATCTTATGAAGAAAAAGATATTGTGTAGATCGTTATGATTGATTTTATAATATTAGCATAATCTCTTGACAAATCATTTCATTCTTGTAATAATATTAGAAAAAGAATTTTCCAATTAAGGGAAGGTCAATTTTTATAGTGTCATTTTTCTAGTAATCCAAATAAGAATATCTCTGACATCACCATTGTAGAATTGTATTCTATATTTGAAAAGAATGGTCAGATGCCATTAAGAGGCAATCTCATTAACTTCTCAATAGATTATTCACTCAAACATTATGATTATCTCATATGATTAAGTTCAAAAACAAATAGTTGATATAAATAGGGAGAGTTATCCTCTACATGGATACACACACACACACAAATACATAGAATCACATAAATTCATACGTACATATGATTACTATGATAATTCTACTGAATATTGATTGTACATACACAATAATTTTCATACAATGGGTAATGTTCGTACAAGTTTATCAATTTAAATTTAAGATCATCCAGATTGGAGATATAAATATCATCATCTTCTTAGGATGAATATTTATCTACTATTAGTTTCTTATTGAAACTATATACTAAAAAAATTCTTTAAAGTTCACTCATCTCTATTTTATCTACACTTGTTGTAAGTGAGTGTGTTAAGACCATGGGTAGGTCTTGTAAAGGAAGATCTTGGTTGAAAGCCCTTGTACCTTTGTAATAAGTAAGAACTACTTATACTCATCTGGAAGAAATGAAAAAAGGGATATCATAGTGAAAATCACCGAACTCATGAAGTGGAGTGTTGGTGGAGAGGATTGGGGGATTTTCTTTCCCCGAATCACTATAAATACTATGTGTTCAATATTTTTTTGCTAAGATTTTATATTTCCACTAATTACTTTATTTAAAGAAAATATTAGAACTCATATACCTTGAAGAGGGTGCTTTTAAAGTAAATAAATTTTTAGGAACTCAATTCATCCCCTTTTGAGTTTTCAGTTAGCCATTCTCTGGGACAAAATCTATGGTAGTGTGCATAAAAGGGTTTTTTTAACATCAATTGTTTTGTTTTTATCATCATTTATTTAGATATGTCATTATAAGTGATGTAATAATATTTTTTATTCCAGTTATAAAAAATGATGTCAAAAAAGTATATTTAATATCAGTTAGTTTTAAAAATGATTTATAAAATACCCCAACAACCTAAAATTTCATAAAGTTTTCACATAAATTATTCAATTACTGATGTAAAAAAAATATTTTAAATTTGGTTATTTCTAATAACCAATGTCAAAATCATCATTTAACATTTTATAATGAATAACCTTCATGAAAATGTAATTAATGACATTGGTTTTTTCATAACCAACGTAATAAATAATTTTTTATTTTTTATTTTTAAAATACACCAACCTAACCTGCTTACAAAAAATCCAACAACTCAAAGAAAAAGCAAAAAATAGCACAAATAAATTTTTTTATAATAAATATTTACATCAAAAATTGTTTCAAATTACAACCAATTTTCAATTTAAGTCTAATATTTTAAAATCAACATACAATAAAATTGAATTTAAACTGAAAAATATTCTACCCATGCTCATTCAACTCATTTGAATCATAAGATAAAGGATAATAAAAAATCTTTATACTATAAAATAAATAATTAAAAATATATTTTCAATAAAATTTCTATATAAATAAAACGAAATATTATAATAAAATTTTACATTGTAAAAATCTATAACTGTTCTAGTAGTTATTATTTCATACAAAAATATTAAAAAATATTATCTACACTCGATGAATCCTTATTGTTTATGATATTTATATTTTAAAAGAAGTTATAAATTCAATTGAAAATAAAATTTTAAGTATTTTTTAAATTTGAATACTTAAAAATGATGTCACCTCTGTGCATAAATATTTGTTCTTTGTTTTCCTATTTCCTCTTTACTTGTTATTTTGATTTCATGATCTGTTTAAAAATGATACATATAAAAATAATAATGTTATTATAATATATAAGTATTAGAATAATCAAACTTATATATCTAATAATTATTTTATATTTTCTCACACATATCTATATATGGATCGTATCTAATAATCATTTCTTTCATGTGAAAAAAAACACCCAACATATAATGGTCACTGATATGAAGAAATATAACATTAGTGGTTGTTTAATAAAATAAAATAAAACTTTTTGAAATTTATTTTTCATAAATTTTTCAATAAGAAAGCATCCAACAATTTATTTCATCCTTATAAAATCTTTTAGATATATAATTTGTTCTTTTTTTCATCCCACATTATCCAGGATACAGGAGAAATAAATTATGTGTCCATGATTCCATACACTAATTTCGTTTCATACCGAATACAAAGTATATGAAGATTCCTAATAAAAAACATAGGCATTAAATCAAATCAATTTGATATATTTGAAATAAACATGAAACTCGACATACATGTGAAAGATTTACATTACTGTGAGACCCAAGATATTTGTAGTTAAAAGCTCCATGATATCTCTATTACAAATTGTTACCATCTAATCACACCCAAAATTTTTATCATTTAGTGGAACGTCATAAGTATCCCTCAACATAAATTCGTATGATTCTAATCAAGAAAGTTCTTTAGAAATAAAAAGCAAAGTCGATGAGGTCTCAAAATGTTTTTTCTTTCTATACAACATTTATTTACCTTTATTGTATTAGCAATATATATATATATATATATATATATATTTATAACATTATTTTTTTAACAAAAATATAAAATAAAGGATATAATAAAAGCATACCATAGTGGTAGTTTTTCAGAAAAATGAAGATAGCCAAAGTAGAAAATGTCCAATAATTTTTCCAGCTATAGAAACCTCATTAGTTGGGAATGATACTTTAACTGATGCATCAATAATATCCTATAACATTACCCTAAGTTGATCTATATCTATCTTCTTAAGATATAGGGTATCCCTAATATTATATATAATCTGATATTCTATAATATGATACCAAGTATCCTCAACATATAACTCATGGGATATGGGAAGTTGGAAAGGAGGGGGTGGAGTAGCGGAATATTCAGGTGGATGTGGAGGAGTTGGATATGCAAGTAGAGGTGGAGTGGGAAATGCAGCCTAAAACTATCACTCTTTGTTGGGAAACATTGAATGTATCGACTACCTAATCCTATCTATCATCTTTACCATATCCATAACCATAGTTTCTAAAATGTCTATTTTTCCTCTATATACATCACCCCTTAAAGAAGTTCAAGAATTAACAAACACTTTTTAAATTGATACACCTGTCATGTATCCTCATACGTGACTCGGGTGTTTGGGATTACCTAATGAAGTAGTAAAAATACTAGTCTGACCCCTAGTTATAAAGTTCTTTTGTGTGCATTGATCTTAAAGGGAATCCAATATTGAATATGTGTATGTTTTTTTAGGGAATTAAAAAATATAAAGAGTTAGAAAATAACTTATATAAATTATTATAATATTTTCAACTACAAACTTCACCTCATCCCCCCTTTTGACATATGACACCTTTTCCATTTTTCATGTCTAGTTGGGGGGTCTTCACAAAGTCTGATGACTCGAATCTTAAATTTTCAATTTTTTTGGACATAATTTCCTACAACAAATACCATCCTTGAGATAAAGTATGTCAGTATACATTTTTTGATTGGATCTCTGGATGAGATATCATCAATTAATATTAATTAAAGATATTTTTTTTATTATGATCATTTTTAATGATTATAAAAAGAAATACATCAAAAATATTTCATTTCACTTACCAAAAATGCTTATTACTATATACTTTCAATAATTTTTTTACATTTATCTTCAACTAGAAAACCATATATATTACATGGATTTTTATTTTACCTTTAACAAAAAAAATGAAATCCAAAGTTATTTTTGATTTACATTTTGTCCACTTCCTAGAAGAAAAATATAAACATTTCCTCATGACTTCTCTAGTGTCAGGTGTATCATATGTCATATGATGATAAGAAAAAAATAACCTAAATTAGTAAAAACATGTCATGATAAATATAATAATAACAAACAAGCTTACCAAAATGGTCTCCCATGGATGAGATATTACCATTTGATTGAAACCTCTCCAACCATAAATCAAAATGTTGAATTTTTCTCAATATTTATGTTACGACCCATCCTAGTGGGGCCCATTATACGAATCCCCAAGCCCATCTACGATAGACCAGGGGATAGTGACAAGCACTGAGTAAACATATCACTAACATGGGGGGAATTTCCTAAGTACCAGTACACACAAACACATCTCCAAGACCACAAATGATGAAAAGTAAAACCACTAAGGAACAAAAATCATGTATATAACTAAACCCAACCAATAGAGTACAATGGAAAGTAAAGTCCAGAATGTAAACTGGGTCAGAATACAAGCCCACTAAAATAAAGAGTCTGCAAACTAAAAAGTCCAACCTATAAGAAAGAAAGAGGTACTAGGACTACTGCTCATAGCCATAGGAACACCTCGGCCTAAAAAAACTCAGAAATATCAGTATAGTCCTGGTCTAACCAGGACTCCATCAAAAGGCCACTCATCTGCACAAGACACGATGCATGCAGGCAAAGCCCGTGCAAGGGTGAGTATAACAATACTCAGTAGGGGACCCAAAAAACCACAAATCAATACACAAATCAAAGGTACAGTCAGATATACACAATATATGTCTACTGAACATATAACAAGAGAAACACATCTAGATATACTCGACACCTAGAACCATAGTCTAGAGGTAAGTCACAACGGCCAAATACACATGCTTATGGATCAATTCAAATATTCCACAAAGCTTTCATCTGGGAGAACTCACTCCATGAGTCTAGTAGCTCTGACGACGTCCATCTGATAAGTACTATTCATCAAGAAAATCCATGAGAGGGATAGATGCACTGATAAATCTAAAGAGAGAACTGATACACTCATTCCAGAAGGACACATTCTTGAGTGGGGAAAAGATCACGATACATGGATGAGGATCAATCCTAGGGACTTGGCGGATACCATGACTCATCTGAATTCACTTGATAAGTACAGGATCAGTGTCCTTTAGTATTGGTCACATCAATACCTGACTCTACCTAGGGTCAAGAATGGGTAGAGGATCTCACTTCGGGCCTCTCAGAGGTATTCTGACTCTATCCATAAATTCCTACTGAAGGGATCATACTCCTATGGATGAAAATGATACCTAACCTTCAAGGGAATGAGAAAAAAGTGTCCCTAACCCAACCATAACTTGTACATGGAACTGTGGGCAAGAAGATTAATCCATGTACATAAAGGTATACACATGTAGAAAGGTCCCACACCATGTCCTATGACCCTGGGGACTGCCTGTGTACAATAAACTGTGTTGAAGGCATGTCATGTAGAAGGAGGTATACATGGTGTGTAAGAGCATGACATGCTATGTTCCATTATTTGGGGAAGACTCTGTGTATAACAGATATATGCCCGTACACATATTCAACCTATGTGTAACAGACCATGTACTAGTACAAAAGGTGGTCCACGTATCTTAAAAGGTTTGGCCGTGTGGCGGAGTACATGATATGTACTCTACCCCGTGTCTGTGTATCTCCTGAGATACATGCCAAGTCCATGTTAGGACCCACATGATGTGTGATAATGGTCACATGTTGTGTTAGAGCTTCATGTCGCCCAAAACTCTAACCGCCGCTAGGTAGGGGCCACATGTCGTGTCCTCCTAGGAGAATACTGTGTTCTTCATCATCTGTAGTGCGGAAACCCTAGCCTCTACTGTGCCAGTCCCACACGACGTGTTCATCGGAGAACAGGCCATGTTCTTTGTAAAATTCCAGAACATGTCGTTCTTCATCGCCACACCTCGAGTGCTCCTTCGATATTTGATCCGACCATCCGATCGTCATGATACTCTAGGTTTGTGGTCATCCCGACACCAAAAATCTATTTTCATTGTTTTTGGACCTCCAATAGGCCCTAAACACAAGTTTTGATCCACCCATATAAAGAACGCTCAAAGAACGATCCTCCTTGATCCGAGCTAATTTATCATCCTCTATCATTGTCACACCTCCGCTAGGTTTTTGTGATGTCTGATCTCTGGTTTGATATCGTTCTATTATGAAACAAATTCACAACGATCCATTGTTCATCTCCCTGAAAAGAACGTGAATAATGAATAGCGAGGAGGGAAGAAATTCAATCAACAGATTGAGGAATGATCCTCTACTATCATTCATCATGGAGTTGATTTTATCCCGTTAGTAGGTTTAATAGGGTGAATAAAAAACAACTATTCTGATCATTGTGAATAAATTCCCGGAATCAAAATCCCCAAAAGAAACAAAAATAATCAACCTCCCGCAAGAACACATAATCCACAGATCAACCTATTCATCGATTGATATGCGTTTGTTTTTTAATTTAAGAACGAGTAAAAATAACTTGGAACAAAAAAACCCCTACCTCGATTCAGTTAAATAATGATCACTGTGTCACATTTATTGGTGAGGTTCGTCAGATCCGAGATGCGTCGATCGATCACTCTGTCATCATCCACCAACAGGTTCTTCTCTGAAGCTCCAATGGAAATTTTCAATTTATAGGGTTATGCAGATAACCCTATGAATTTTACATAAGAAGGTATTAATAGGGAAGTATTAGGTCACTACATTGTTAAAAGGTTTAAAATAAAATAAAATATTAATTTATTTCATTTCCTTTAAAACATCCAAAACTAACTCTTGCAGTCGACCCGTACTGGTCGATGTTAGGCCCCACCTAAGGTAAATTCACTACTCTGAATGAAACGGTGCCCTCAGATTTCTGATTCGGGAACCCATTTAAAAGTTATTCCACTTTTTTAGGAAAACCACTTGTACGTGCTATTTAGAGTTTAAATTATTTCCAACATTTATTTTGGGCACCCCGGGCATCAGAATCGCATGCCATCACAAAGCCTGGTCTCATAATAATTCCATATAAATTTTAAAAATAATACATAGAAAATATTATTCATTACATTACCCCCACCTTATGACTTTTACATCCCTAAAAATCCAAAACAAAAGGCTACTGAAACAGATGTGGGTACTGTGCATGAATCTGAGCATCCTTCTCCCACGTACTCTCCTGAAGATTCCCATGTTGTCACCAGACACACACTAAAGGAATTTCTCTCCCATAAAGGATCCTCTTCTTTTGATCTTTGATCTCTACTGGGTACTATGCAAAGGTCTCTCCATCTTCAATGTCCAGCTCACCCCAGTTGATGGTGTGTGATGGGTCATGCACGTACCTCCTTAGCTGCAACACATGGAATATATCATGCACCCGGTGAAACTGCGGTGGTAGAGCTAGGTGGTACACCCCCTCTCAAACTCTGCGTAGTATCTAAAAAGGGGTGATGAAACTCAAAGATAACTTTCTACCTCATCCAAATATCCTCAACCCTCATTGAGGTGAGACCCAAATAATGACATGGTCTCCCTCTTCGAACTCCAACAGTCTCTTCCATCTGTCAGCATAAGACTTATTCCGACTCTATGTAGTCTTCATCCACTCCTAGATGATCTTTACCTTCATGGTGGTAGCTCGCTCCAACTTTGAAACCATGAGTGCTGACTCTCCAGGGTCGGTCCAACAAAGTGGTGACTGGAAGGGTCACCCATATAAAGCCTCAAATAGTGCCATACTGATGGTGGAGTGGTAGTTGCTGTTGTACACAAACTCCACCAGTGGTAGGTGGTCCTCCCAACTACGTCCAAAATCCAAGATATAGGCCTGTAACATATCCTCTAGAACCTGAATGGTTCTATCTTTCTAACCATATGTCTGGGGATGGAACAATGTGCTCAAGTGTAGCAGAGTCCCAAATGCCTCCTGTAGTCCCTTCCACAACCAGGATGTGAAGCGAGCATCATGATCTGAGACTATCATCGAAGGGACTCCATGTAGACAAACTATTTGTTTCAGGTAGAGGCGTCCCAATCTCTCTACGAAACTCTGATCCCTGATAGCTAGGAAGTGGGATGACTTTGTGAGTCATCCAATGATCACCCAGATGGAATCATTTCCCTTGGACGTCGGTGGTTATCCTGTCACAAATTCCATCGATATTCCATCGCACTTCCACTCCGACACTTCGAGGGGTGAGCTAACCCTTATAGAACCTAGTGCTCAACCTTCACCTGCTGGCATTTAAGGCATCGAGAAATGAACTCTACTACTATCTTCTTCATACCTATCCACCAAAACTGATGCTAGAGGTCCTGGTACATTTTTTCTACTCCAGGATTTACCACCAAGGGGTACGTATGAAACTCCATTATAACCTCCTCCTACAACACCATTGGAACATCTAGGCACCCTATGAAAAGGACTACATGCTCCCCACCTTATGAATATCCATCAGGAGCATGTCCTATGGATAAATGAGCATGTAAAGTCTCACAGTCGACATTCCATAACTATGCCTCCCTAACTCACCGTAATAGGGGAGGGGTGACAACCATCGATTAGAGATAAGATGCATGATCTCCTTCTATGAAGGATAACTATAGTATGTACAACTGCTCTGATTCCTTGCTCAGTAGCTGCAAACTCAATCTCCAACTGAGATAATCTACCACAACGTTCCCCTTTCTAGGAGTATAAATAATCTCGAAGTCATAATACTGGAGGAACTCTAGCCATCACCTATGCCTCAGACTTATATCCTTCTACGAGAAGATGTACTTGAGGCTATTTTTTTTCATAGTAGATGATAAAATGTTCTCCCATCAGGCAGTGTCACCACATCTTCAATGCGAAGACTACTGCTTTCAACTCAAGATCATGGGTCACATAGTTCTTCTCATGTGACCTTAGCTGGCATGAACCATAAGCAATCACTGCCTATCTCTGCATTAGGACACAACCAAGCCTGGTCCCTAATTCATCACAGAAAACTATGTAATCGAAACCCTCTTATAGAAATCTCAAGACCAATTCACTTGTCAAACTCTACCTCAACTACTATAAAGAATTTTGGAAATTCTCTTTCAATACAAAAGGATTCCCCTCCCAGTTCAAGGCTATCATAGGTGCTGATATCTGGGAGAAATTAGGGAAAAATCTCCAGTAATATCCTTCCAGCCTAAGGAATCTCCACACCTCTGTCACACTCCGGGGTGGCTCCCATGATAACACCGCCTCGAACTTTTACGGGTCCACTACTAATCCATCTACTAAGATAACATGTCCTATAAAGTGGAACTCATGTATCCAAAACTAGCACTTCGAGATATTTCCATCAACTGGTGCTCTCGGAGTTTGTCTAGAACCATCCACAGGTGTCCCGCATGCTCCTCCTTTGACGCCGAGTACACAAGGATGTTTTCGATGAAGATCACTATAAACTAGACTAAGTACTGTTGGAATATCTAGTTCATGAGTCCCATGAATACTGTGGGGGTGTTCTTCATGCTGAAAGGCATCACAAAGTACTAGTAGTGACTATAGCAGCATCTGGAAGCCGTCTTCCATGTATCCTCATCCCGTACTCATAAATAGTGGCAACCTAATAGAAGGTCAACCTTTTAGAACCATTTATCACCTCTTAGATGATCGAAGAGGTCATTGAACCTTGATTGGGGAAACTTGTTCTTCACCATTACCTGATTCAGGCGTCGGTAATCCACACACAACCTCAAACTCCCTTCTTCCTTCTTGGAAAACAAAACTGGGGCTACTCTGAGTGAAACAATGGGTCTTACAAATACCTTACTCTACAAATCCTCCAGCTGCAACCTTAGCTCATGAAGCTCCGCAGGTGATATCCGATACACTAGTGAGGATATCAGCACCATCCCAGGGTGAAAGTCGATGAAAAATTCGATCTCCCGGTGGGGAGGTAATCTCGAAACATCTCTTGGAAAGATGTCCTTGTACTCCAACACTATTACTGGGAACTGAAAGCTCACAAAATATACTACATTGAGGGTAAGGATATCCAACTCATGAGTTATCAGCTACACCCTCCTATGCATGAGCCCATTCTGTGCTTCTTGGTTCTTCTTTTCACCAACAAAGGAAAACCTCGTTCCATCACTGCAGACACATCACACTCTTCACCTAAAGCCGTCAATATGGGCATGTAATGAAGATAACCAATCCATATTGTGAATGACATCGTAAGACCTCGATGCTTCCACTAAGAGTTTCCAACCGAAACTCTCACCTCTAAGGGAAAGATCACACTATTTGTAAAGATGCATGATCATCGATTCTCCTCTCATAGGTTTCTCTAAGCATAAGGTTCGAGTAAACAGCTCTATCAAAATCTCAAGTTTTCACCTAAGACATGTGGTGAGGAAATAATGACTAGAACCTATGTCTATAAGTATGGAAGCTAAGGTAGAAAAGACACAGACTGTACCTCGAATCATCCCTGCGGTCCCTGGGTCATACGCCTCGACTACATGCAGCTGCCCCCACCCCTATCCCCCAGCTCCCTAAGCCTAGTGTGGATCTCTTGGGGGTGGTGGTGGAAGTAGATCAAAGCATCTACCACCACCTAAAGCTCTCCCTAACCCTCTTCCATGTCTGCTTCCTAGTGGGTCTACCTTCTCCAGTCTCTGCCTCTACCTTGGTGGTCCATCCACCATCTCCTTATCAGCAACTTGAAGGGTTGGATAGTCTATATCGAGATGTCCTCTACCATTGCACGAGTAGCATTTCCTATCCCTAGGATGACAAAATCCAGCCCGAGAGCCCTAGACTGTCGATCCCCTATCCTGGGCCCTCTTATGATGTCTCCCATGTCCTGAACCCTGTGCCTGACGTTGGATCCCTACTGCCGAGGTCTCTACACCAGTCTGCCTGCTGCTGACTTCCACTGGATGTCTCTACTCCAGTAAGAATTTTTTGATCACCAAGGCCCGCTTGATCACTCCAGCATAATATGCAATTCAAAGAGGCACAAAACTATCCTGGATGTCCCATCGTAGACCTCGATCAAAGGTCCAATCTCTAAAGTACTGATCCCTGACCATATCCATCAAGTACTTGAAGAGGTTGGTGAACCTTGATGAATAGTCACCCACTATTAAAATTCCCTAATGGAGTTGAAGGAGCTCCTGGATATGCACTTATCTCAGCATAACTGGATATAATTCCTCCCTAAATATTCTCTAGAACTCCATCCATGAAAGAGTCTTCTCGCCGTGAGTCTGCATGGTCAAAATCCACCATTTTCCCACTAAACCCTGAAGAAGGATCACTTATAGGACCACCATCTAGTCCACTGGTGTCCTCATTAGATGGAAAACTATGGCCACCGCCTCAAACCAGTCCTTAGTCACCTGACAGTTGGGATCTCCTCAAAACCTTAGGGGTCTCTGTCTTGAGAGCTCCTAGAGCGCGCTCAGCCTGTGCTCCCAATCTTTTGGTACTACAGGTACCAAATGCTATTCCACTGGTGGTGGCATAGAATGTTCACCACCTGAAGGTAATTCCTGGGGAACTGGTCCTTGTATTGAAGTATCATCACTAAGGTGTTATCCTCGTGATCAAGCTACTGAATCCTAGCGGGTATGCGTTGCAGAGGCATCCTGAAAAGAAACAATAAGTACTATGGTCAAGAGTATATCTGGATAGCTAAAAAAAGGGCATGGAAGAAACTATCCATTCCAATATTATGCAAGTACCATTATTTTATTTCCATGAAACTAGTATTTTCATGTACCGAGTCAAAAAGAAGGTTATCCAAGTCCTGATGTATGGATACGTCGGCCGACCACACCAAAACTGGGATCCCTAGCCTAAAATTTGAGCTCAAAACACTTAACACTATTTTACTAAACCAATATCATAGACTCTTGGTCCTAAGGTAGAACCGGCCACCTCTGATACCACTCTATCACGACCCATCCCAGTGGAGCCCCTACCACGACTCCCCAAGCCTACCTCCAATAGGCCAGGGGCTGGTGACTAGCACTGAGTAGGCATATCACTAACATGTGGGGCATTTCCTAAGTACCTTTACACAAACACAAACATCTCCAATCCCACAAATGATGAAAAGTAAAAACTACTAAGGAAAAAAAAGAATGCATACAACTAAACCCAACCAACAGAGTACAACGAAATGTAAAGTACAAAAAGTAAACTGGGCCAGAATACAAGCCTATCAAAAGAAAGAGTCTTCAAACTACAAAGTCCAACCTGAAAGAAAGAAATAGGCACTGGGAATATTGTTCGTAGTTATAAGAACACCTCATCTTGAAAGGAACTTAGAAATCTCTGTCCGGTCATAGTCTACCCTAGACTTATTCAAAAGGCCGCTCATCTACACAAGACACGATGCGTGCAGGCAAAGCCCATGCAAGGGAGAGTATAACAATACTCAATAGGTAACCTTGAAAACCAAAAAGAAATAAACAAAGAAAAGGTAAAGTAATCTCTACATAGTATATTTCTACTGAACATATAACAATATAAACACATCTAGATATACTCAACACCCAGACCCGTAGTCAAGAGGTAACTCACAATGATTGCATACCCATGATAGGGGCTCTGTTTGAAGATTACAAAAAGCACTCATCCTAGAGAACTCACTCCACGAGTCTAGTAGCTCTATTGACATCTGTCCGAGAATTACTGTTCATCGAGAAAATCCATGAGAGTGATATATGCACTGATAAATCTGAAGATAGAACATATACACTCATTTTGGGAGGAAACACTCCTGAGTGGAGAAAAGATTACGATACACAGATGAGGATCACTACCAAGGCCTTAGCGGATACCACAACTCATCCGTATTCACCTTCTAAGTAGAGGATCAGTGTCTTATAGGATTGGTCATGTTGATACCTAACTATACCTAGGGCCTATAATGGGAAGAGTATCTCGCTTCGGGCCTCTCAGATGGATTCTGACTCTATCCAGAAAGTCCTACTGAAGGGATCATACTCCATTGGATGGAAACGGTACCCAAACTTTAGGGGAACAAGAAAATAGGGGTACTAACCCATATGGATATTTTCCAAGGAATGGTAGACAAGAAGATCAATCCATGTACAGAAAGGTACATGGCTTGTAGAAAGGTCACACACCATGTCCTATAACCCTGGGTATTTCCCGTGTACAACGACCCATGTCAAAGGCATGTCATGTAGAAGGAGGTATACATGGAATTTAAGAGAATGAAACACCATGTTCCATTATCTGGGGAAGACTCGGTGTATGATGGCCATGTGCCCTTACACAGATTCAACGAGTGTATCATAGACCATGTACCAGTACACAGGGTGGTCTACATATTCAACTAGGTCTGTCCATGTGGTGGAGTAAACTCTTTGTACTCCACCCCGTGTCCGTATATCTATTGAGATACACACTGAGTCTGTGTATCTCCCAAGATACACAGTGAGTCCCTGTAAAGACCTACACACCATGCGATAATGGTCACACGCCGTGTTAGAACTTCCTGCCACCCAAAACTCTAGCCGCCGCTGGGTGGGGCCCAAAAATTGTGTCCTCTCGAGGAGAACACCATGTTCTTCACCATCTATAGCGCAGTAAAACCTCACTGACGCTGTGATGGCCCCACATGGCATGTTCATTAGAGAACACGTCACGTTCTTCAGAAAATTCCAGAATGCGTCATTCTTCATCACTACGTCTTGGGTGCTCCCCCGATCTTTGATTTGGCCATCTGATCATCACAATACTCTAGGTTTGAGGTTGTACTGACACTGAAAAGTTGTTTCCATTGTTTTTGAAACCACTGATTGGCCCTAAAAACAAGTTTTGATCCACCCAAATGAAGAACGCTCAAAGAACTATCCTCATTGATCTGATCCGATTCATCATACTCCATCGCTATTGCACCTATGATAGGTTTTCTTGATGTTCGATATTTGGTTTGGGATCGTTCCATTGTGAAACAGATTTGAAATGACCTATTATTTGTCTCCCCATGAAGAACGCGAAGAACAAAGGGAGAGGAGGGATGAAATTCAATAAACAGATTGAGGAACAAACCTCTTCCATCATTTGTCATGGCGTCGATCTTCTCCCATTAGTAGGTTTAACAAGGAGAATCAAAAACAACTATTCTGATCATCATGAATAAACTCCTAGAATAAAAATCCCCAAAGGAAACAAAAATAAACACCCTTATGCCGGAACGCACGATCTGCAGATCAACCTGTGCGTGGGTTGATCTGCATTCATCATTTTGTTGAAGAACGAGGAAAAAAATTGGAACAAAAAAACACCTACCTCAATTCAGTTGAAGAACGATCACCACATCATATTCGTCGGTGAGGTTCATCAAATTCGAGATGCATCGATTAATCACTTCGTCATCGTCTGCGAATGGGTTCTCCTCCAAAGATCCAATGGCAATCGTCAATTCGTAGGGTTATGTGGATAACCATACAAAGTTTCCATAAGTAGGTATTAATAGGGGATGATTAGTTCACTGGGTTATTAAATGGTTTAAAATAAAATAAATATTAATTTATTTCATTTCCTTTAAAACGTCCAAAAACTAACTTTTTCAGTCGACCTGCACCGGTCGATGTTAGGACCCTCTTATGGTAAATTAACTCCTTTGAAAGCAACAGTTCCCTCAGATTTTTTATCTGGGAACCCATTTAAAAGTTATTACATTTTTTAGGAAAACTGCTCGTACACAATATTTAGAGTTTAAATTATTTAAAACATTTATTTCAGGCACCCCAGGCTTCATAATCGCACGTTGTCACAAATCCTGGTCTCATAATAATTCCATATATAATTTAAAAATAATACACCGAAAATCCAAGACATTACACTTTAAAAAACATATAAGTTATAAATAGTTTGGAATTTAGACCCACAGGATTACCATTATCATCAAACTTAAGAACTATTCTCTGGTCCTGATAACAAGTAGATGATAATTTAGGTAAACATATGAGACCATGTTTTCCAATCCTAGAAGTCTTCTCTTTACCTTAATATGTTAAAGTCTCCTATATAGAAGAATAAGGAGCCCCCTCAACATAAGTATGTATAGGATCCTCTCCAAAAGATTGAGGTGACTTGACTATTTAATCAAACATTATCCTATAAATAAAATAAACAAACAATTAGTAAAATATTATAAAATCCATCAGTTACATGTAAAATTAAATAAAAAATGATAAAATGATACAAGAATAATGAAACTAAATAAAACAAAATTTTATTCATATTTGTTTAAGTATTTAACTATATCAATAAAAAAATATTGACAATATTTACGAGATAGACAATGATATAGTCAAAATAAAAAAATTAACTACAAAATTATAAAAATCCATTGGTTAAATATAAAGTTGAATAAGAATTGGAAAATGATAAAAAAAATTAAACGAAAGTAGTCAAATTATTTATCAAAATACAAATAGTATATATAACAATTTATAAAATTAAATAATTTAAAAATTATACAAACAAAACTAAACAAACAATTAATATATCATATTTGTTAAAACATGTGACTTAAATAAAAAAATTAAAAACAATATGTCTAACATTTTACAAAATTCTTAATGTTAAATAGAAAATAAATATATAGTACCTATAATATTAGGATATTTCTAAAGGATTTTTTATCATATCCCTTCTTCTTGACCATTATGTATGGAACAAACCATTTATATGACTTGGTCATAAATGTACCATATTAATATTTTTTATAGAATTAGGGATGACACATAATTCATAATCAATTTTTTCATCACAAAAAATATTATTTTTTATTATAACATGATATACCACTTCATATTTAATAGACCAAGAACATATAATATTTAT
Source organism: Viscum album (assembly GCA_963277665.1). Classification (NCBI taxonomy): domain Eukaryota; kingdom Viridiplantae; phylum Streptophyta; class Magnoliopsida; order Santalales; family Viscaceae; genus Viscum; species Viscum album. The sequence continues at coordinate 846,933,028 of OY728160.1, read as the reverse complement.
TTTTCATGTGTTTCCATGATAAAGAGGTCTTCTAAGTATTCCCATCTATTCAGATTTACTAGTGTCATATCAAAATCATAATTTCAACACTATTTTTACCAATAACCCATTTATATTTTAACAAAGGAACAAAAAATTTAATTTAATAAATCTACCATATTTATTTAATAACTCATGCACTTTAAGCAAAGATTTATTATTTTACATTTTCACTAAAAAAATGAATTTCTTCAGTGAACGCCAATATATTATAATTTTGAAGTGTACTTCTATTTTCATGGTCTTTGGTATATAATGTATATTCATTGATGTCATACCTAGACCATGTTATTACATTTAAACTTGGTTCTGATATCAATTCTTATAACACATTTGATTTACCATGAATGGTCTCTTTAATCCATTGCAAAAATGTTTGTTTTTCTCACTCAATATCAAAAAATATTTAATTTTTGGATACTAATATTTTAATAAATTAATATGAAATGTTTTATATGGATGAGAAACATCTATTTTATTCAATATATATAAATTTTCATGCTTTTTTTGACCTATCAATGACTTTATTTTTAACCTATATATCCCCTTTCTCCCTAAACCGACCCATTGATGATGAGATGTAGGCAAACCAACAGTATCTACTAAAGACATGAATTCTATAAAAAACTCCACCACATCCTCAGAAATATATTTCTCAATATTGGAGGCTTTTAGTAAATATAAATTATTAACATACCATTTCAATATATTTATATAAATTACAAATGGATACATTGAATGTAGATATACGGGACCAAAAATCTTTATTTCTCACACCAAATGAACCATTAAATATACTATGATATCAAAAAATATAGTGAAAAGTACATTTATAGTTGCAAAAATATGTAAACTACACCATTCTCTAAATTTTTCAATGAAGTAAAATCCATCACTTTGTTACAAATGAAATTTAAAAAAATAACACACCTTCGTGATTGTCAATTTGAAATAGACGGGTAGTATTCCACACAATGTAACTGGTTGGATTTTTTACATCATAAAATGAGAATCATTAGATTTTATGCTTATTAACATCAAATATTTTAGTGGATTTTTTTTTCATTTGAATAATAACCCTGGGGTACTTTGATAGCGTGGAGGCACTAACAAAAAATTGATTTTTCCCTCTTTGAGAATATATGAAAATCTAGAGGAAATTATATTAATCTTGCTTTAGGAGTGGGATATAACTCTAAATTTATTCTCATTGAATGTAAATACAATATGGAATTAAAAATGTCTTTAATATTGCCTTTAAAATCTATAAATGTTCCAATCAAACCAGCATAATTATTCTTTTGAACATGCCTAACATCAATGTTATGTATGGACTAATGATATCTCTAATATGGAAGATCAAAAAATATTGATAATTTCTTCCATATATTTCTATTATTACTAGATATTTGTGACTTTACAAACCATTATATTCATTCCTATATAGCACATAGTTATTCAAGTGGGGATGTATCTTTTTGTACCCCAAATCCATCGAGTATAATGTTTTATTCACATTTTAATGTGAATATAAAAGATCACTGTCTTTAGGAAAGTATGTATTTCAATAGCTATAGAAAATCTATAAAAATATTAACACTCAAATAATTTTTTTACTTCTTGTTAATTAGTCATAACTCCATTGATAAAACCATAATTTTTGTACAACCCAGATTGAATGGTTTTTCAGCATCACCATATAGGTGCTCAATCAGTGATGGTTTCTCAATTAACTAAATTTATCACTTTTTTTGTTGGGTAGCTTTCCAACTATGACTCATTATCACCCACCAAAAAATTTCATGTATTGAATATAAGTTACTATATTTTTAAATTTAATTTATAAATTACATTTATAAATAACAATACAATAAAATAAAAGAGTTATATTGATATAAAAACATATATTCCTCTCTAAATCCTTATATAACCATTATATAAATGCGAATCTAAGAAATTATAAAGAAGATAATATGAAGAGGGAAGGAAAATACATTTAATGTAACCAATTCATATGAAGGAGAGTAAATTTAATTTTTCTAAAGGATAACAATGTGAGAAAAATAAGTTTTAATTTAGAACATGAATTGGGATAGTTGATCAAGTATTAAAATAATATAGTTGTTTCTACATGATCTTTAGAATGTGACAATTGATGTAATAAGTAAATCATTATATGAACCATATATAATTGTTGGATGTAATAATTAATCATTAATTTAGGAAAAAACTATTAGTTTAATGTAATAGAATCATTATATAATATGATTAATCATACATTTTCCCCTTGATCTAGTGCTATAATGACACATATTTTATATATAATGTAACTCATAATAGATATAAAAATCTACCAAAATTCATCATTTATAGTGTTTGATAACAAATGAAATTATATACAAGAAAAATAAACACAATTATTTACTAAAAGAACATATACGTGAACTATAAATCTGTAAATGATCCATAAAATTTATATCTTTTGAAATGATCATTTTCCATGGATCATAAAGGAATATATATTAGGTAAAATAATAATTTAAATGGAACATCATAATGATTTACCACATAAATAAATGTTAATATTTATGTATACTATAGAAAATAATCATCATGTTTCCATATAAAGTACATTAACCGATCACCTATTTACTACAAAAATAAATCATGCACTAGTACAAGAATGACCATTAAAAGCCGCCAAAAGCCGTCGCTAAAGGCATATAACGGCCGCCTAGCGGCCGCCAATCAGCGGCCGCTTTTTCCCCATCGCTGTTACTATCAGCGACTGCCATTTGGCGGACGCTGTAGGCAAGCCGGTATGGGCTTTAGCGGCCGCCAATTGGCGGCTGATATAGCCCGAACCTATAGCAGCAGCCAAATGGAGGCCGCTATAGGTCTCCTTGAAAAAACTATAGCGGGCTCCATTTGGCGGCCGCTAATGGTGTCCATGGAGACACCTATAGCGAGCGCTATTAAATTTTAATTTTTTTTTTAAAAAATTCAACTATACATTAATATACAAAATAAATCTCGGCTGTCATCTTCCAAGCTCTGCATCCATCATCACATATAACTGAATAACAAAATTTAATAACAAAATTAGTACCGAATAAAACCTAGAAAACAAATATTTAACTTCAAACTTACTGTAACAGATCTAAAGTATTTGATTTTCAAAATAATATTCATAATTTTGATTACCGTTTTATAAATTTAAAATCATTAATTCTATTGTTCCAATTGGATTGTTGTCCTGTGATTTCAGGTCAATCCGATGTCGTCCGCTAAGAGTTTGACTGTTAGACGCCAGTTTTGGCCGTTTATGACACCAGTACGGTGTTCCCGGTCACCGCGGGCACACGACACATCCAATTGACGTGATGTATTCTCAACCACATAATAATTCACTCACCCTTTGATGTCGTCCGATTTCAGGACATTCAGACATCGTTCATCCAGTTTGGACCCCCCACGAGCGTTTATCAAGAGCGTGTAACTCTTAAAGAACGCATAATGATCCCTACCGCACAGACCGCACGTCCGATTGACATGGCTTCTACGCGTGCACGTCGCAAATAATAATGGGATTGTTGTCCTGTGATTTCAGGTCAATACGACGTCGTCCGCTATGAGTTTGACCGTTAGACGCCCGTTTTGGCCGTTTATGACACCAGAACGGCGTTCCCAGTCACCGCGGGCACACGGAACGTCCGATTGACGTGCCGTCTGCTCAACCACATCAAAATTCACTCACCCTTTGATGTCGTCCGATTTCAGGCCATTCGGACTTCGTTCGGCCAATTTGGACCCCCCACGCGCGTTTATCAAGCGCGCACAACGCTTAAAGAATGCATAATGAGCCCTACCACGCAGACCACACGTCCGATTGACGTGCTGTCTATGCGTGCACGTCGCGAATAATAATTGGATTGTTGTCCTGTGATTTCAGGTCAATCTGATGTCGTCTGCTAAGAGTTTGACCGTTAGACGCCAGTTTTGGCCGTTTATGACACCAGAACGGCGTTCCCGGTCACCGCGGGCACACGGCACGTCCGATTGATGTGCCGTATGCTCGACCACATCACAATTAACTCACCCTTTGATTTCGTCCGATTTCAGGCCATTCAGACATTGTTCGGCCAGTTTGGACCCCCCCCACGCGCGTTTATCAAGAGCGAACAACTCTTAAAGAACACATAATGAGCCCTACCCCGCAGACCGCACGTCCGATTGACATGCCGTCTACGTGTGAACATCGAAAATAATAATGGGATGGTTGTCCTGTGATTTCATGTCAATCCGATGTCGTCTTCTATGAGTTTGACCGTTAGACGCCCGTTTTGGCCGTTTATGACACCAGAACGGCGTTCCCGGTCACTACGGGCACACGACACGTCCGATTGACATACCGTCTACTCTTCCACATCACAATTCACTCACCCTTTAATGTCGTCTGATTTCAGGCCATTCGGACTTCGTTCGGCCAGTTTGGACCCCCCACGCGCGTTTATCAAGCGCGCACAACGCTTAAAGAACGCATAATGAGCCCTACCACGCAGACCACACGTCCGATTGATGTGCCGTCTACGCGTGCATGTCGCGAATAATAATTGGATTGTTGTCCTATGATTTCAGGTAAATCCAGTGTCGTCTGCTAAGAGTTTGACCGTTAGACGCCAGTTTTGGCCGTTTATGACACCAGAACGGCGTTCCCGGTCACCGCGGGCACACGGCACGTCTGATTGACATGCCTTCTGCTCGACCACATCACAATTCACTCAACCTTTGATGTTGTCCTATTTCAGGCCATTCAGACATCGTTCGGCCAGTTTGGACCCCCCCCACGCGCGTTTATCAAGAGCGCACAACTCTTAAAGAACGCGTAATGAGCCCTACCGCGCTGACCGCATGTCCGATTGATGTTCCGTCTACGCGTGCACATCATGAATAATAATGGTATTGTTGTCCTATGATTTCAGGTCAATCTGATGTCGTCCACTATGAGTTTGATTGCTAGACGCCCGTTTTGGCCGTTTATGACACCAGAACGGCGTTCCCGGTCACCGCGGGCACACTGCACGTCCGATTGATGTGCCGTCTGCTCGAACACATCACAATTCACTCACCCTTTGATGTAGTCTGATTTCAGGCCATTTGGACTTTGTTCAGCCAGTTTGGATCCCCCACGCGCATTTATCAAGCGCACGCAACGCTTAAAGAACGCATAATGAGCCCTACCGCGCAGACCGCACATCCGATTGACGTGATGTCTACGCGTGCACGTCGCGAATAATAATTGGATTGTTGTCCTGTGATTTCAGGTCAATCCGGTATCGTCCGCTAAGAGTTTGACCATTAGATGCCAGTTTTGGCCGTTTATGACACCAGAACGGCGTTCCCGGTCACCGCGTGCACACGGCACGTCCGATTGACATGACGTCTGCTCGAACACATCACAATTCACTCACCCTTTGATGTCGTCCGATTTCAGGCCATTCAGACATCGTTCGGACAGTTTGGACCCCCCCACGCGCGTTTATCAAGAGCTCGCAACTCTTAAAGAACGCATAATGAGGCCTACCGCGCAGACCGCACTTCCGATTGACATGACGTCTCTGCGTGCACGTCGCGAATAATAATTGGATTGTTTTTATGTGATTTCAGGTCAATCTGATGTCGTCCGCTATGAGTTTGACCGTTAGACGCCCGTTTTGGCTGTTTATGACACCAGTACTGCGTTCCCGGTCACCGCAGGCACACGGCACGTCCAATTGACGTGCTGTCTACTCAAACACATCACAATTCACTCACCCTTTGATTTCGTCCGATTTTAGGCCATTCGGACTTCGTTCGGCCAATTTGGACCCCCCCACGCGCGTTTATCAAGCGCGTGCAACACTTAAAGAATGCATAATGAGACCTACCGCGCAGACCGCACGTACGATTGACGTGCCGTCTGCCCGTGCACATTGCGAATAATAATTGTATTGTTTTCCTGTTATTTCAGGTCAATATGGTGTCTTCCGCTAAGAGTTTGACCGTTAGATGCCAGTTTTGGCCGTTTTTGATATCAGAACGGCGTTCCTGGTCACTGCGGGCACACGGCACGTCCGATTGATGTGCCGTCTTCTCGACCACATCAAAATTCACTCACCCTTTGATGTCGTCCTATTTCAGGCCATTCGGACATCGTTCGGCTAGTTTGGACCCCCCACGCGCGTTTATCAAGAGCACGCAACTCTTAAAGAACGCATAATGAGACCTACCGTGCATACCGCACATCCGATTGACGTTCTGTCTATGCGTTCACATCACGAATAATAATTGGATTGTTGTCCTGTGATTTTAGGTCAATCCGATGTCGACCTCTATGAGTTTGACCGTTAGACGCCTGTTTTGGCCGTTTATGACACCAGAACGGCATTCCCATTCACCGCGGACACACGACACGTCCGATTGACGTGCCGTCTGCTCGACCACATCAAAATTCACTCACCCTTTTATGTCGTCCGATTTCAGGCCATTCAGACTTCATTCGGCCAGTTTAGACCCCCCACGCGCGTTTATCAAGCGCACGCGACGCTTAAAGAACGCATAATAGGCCCTACCGCGCAGACCCCACGTCCGATTGATGTTTCGTCTATGCGTGCACGCTGCGAATAATAATTGGATTGTTGTCCTGTGATTTCAGGTCAATCCGATGTCGTCCGCTAAGAGTTTGACCGTTAGACGCCAGTTTTGGCCGTTTATGACACCAGAACGGCGTTCCCGGTCACCGCGGGCACATGGCATGTCTAATTGACGTTCCATATACTCGAACACATCACAATTCACTCACCCTTTTATGTTGTCCGATTTCAGGCCATTCGGACATCGTTCGGCTAGTTTGGACCCCCCACGCGCGTTTATCAAGAGCGCGCAACTCTTAAAGAACACATAATGAGCCCTACCGCGCAGACCGCATGTCCGATTGACGTTCCATATGCGCGTGCACGTCGCGAATAATAATGAGATTGTTGTCCTATGATTTCAGGTCAATCTGATGTCGTCTGCTATGAGTTTGACTGTTAGATGCCCGTTTTGGCCGTTTATGACACCAGAACGGCGTTCCCGGTCACCGCGGGCACACGGCACGTCCAATTGACGTGCCGTCTACTCGACCACATCAAAATTCACTCACCCTTTGATGTTGTACGATTTCAGGCCATTCAGACTTCGTTCGGCCAGTTTGGACCCCCCACGCGCGTTTATCAAGCGCGCACAACGCTTAAAGAACACATAATGAGCCCTACCGCACAGACCGCACGTCCAATTGATGTGCCGTCTACGCGTGCACGTCGCGAATAATAATTGGATTGTTGTCCTATGATTTCAGGTCAATCCGATATCGTCCGCTAAGAGTTTGACCGTTAGACGCCAGTTTTGGCCGTTTGTGACACCAGAACGGCGTTCCTGGTCACCGCGAGCACACGACACGTCCGATTGACGTGTCATCTGCTCGACCACATCACAATTCACTCACCTTTTGATGTAGTCCTATTTCAGGCCATTCGGACATCGTTCGGCCAGTTTGGACCCCCCCACGCGCGTTTATCAAGAGCACACAACTCTTAAAGAACGCATAATGAGCCCTACCGCACAGACCGCACATCCGATTGATGTGATGTCTGTGCGTGCACGTCACGAATAATAATGGGATTGTTGTCCTATGATTTTAGGTCAATCCGATGTCGTCCATTATGAGTTTGACCGTTAGACGCCCGTTTTGGCCGTTTATGACACCAGAACGGCGTTCCCGGTCACCGCGGGCACACGACACATCCGATTGACGTGACGTCTGCTCAACCACATCAAAATTCACTCACCCTTTGATGTAGTCCAATTTCAGGCCATTCAGACTTCGTTCGGCCAGTTTGGACCCCCCCATGTGCGTTTATCAAGCGCGCACAACGCTTAAAGAACGCATAATGAGCCCTACCGCGCAGACTGCATGTCCGATTGACGTGACGTCTATGCGTGCACATCTCGAATAATAATTGGATTGTTGTCCTGTGATTTCAGGTCAATCTGATGTCATCCGCTAAGAGTTTGACCGTTAGACGCCAGTTTTGGCCGTTTATGACACCAGAACTGCGTTCCCGGTCACCGCGGGCACACGGCACGTCCGACTGACATTCCGTCTACTCAACCACATCAAAATTCACTCACCCTTTGATGTTGTCCGATTTCAGGCCATTCAGACATCGTTCGGCCAGTTTGGACCCCCCACGCGCGTCTATCAAGAGCGCGCAACTCTTAAAGAACGCATAATGAGCCCTACCGCACAGACCGCACGTCCGATTGACGTTCCGTCTGCGCGTGCATGTCCCGAATAATAAATGGATTGTTGTCCTATGATTTCAGGTCAATCCTATGTCGTCTGCTATGATTTTGACCATTAGACGTCCGTTTTAGCCGTTTATGACACCAGAACGGCGTTCCCGGTCACCTCGGGCACACGGCACGTCTGATTGATGTGTCTTCTGATTGACCACATCAAAATTCACTCACCCTTTGATGTCGTCCGATTTCAGGCCATTCAGACTTCGTTCGGCCCATTTGGACCCCCCCACGCGCGTTTATCAAGCGCCCACAACCCTTAAAGAACGCATAATGAGCCCTACCGTGCAGACCGCACGTCCGATTGATATTCCGTCTACGCGTGAACGTCATGAATAATAATTGGATTGTTTTCATTTGATTTCAGGTCAATCCGGTGTCGTACGCTATGAGTTTGACCATTAGACGCCCGTTTTGGCCGTTTATGACACCAGAACGGCGTTCCCGGTCACCGCGGGCACACGACACATCCGATTGACGTGCCGTCTGCTCGACCACATCACAATTCACTCACCCTTTGCTGTAGTCCGATTTCAGGCCATTCGGACATCGTTTGGCCCGTTTGGACTCCCCCACACGCGTTTATCAAGCGCGCACAACGCTTAAAGAACGCATAATGAGCCCTACCGCGCAGACCGCACGTCCGATTGACGTGCCGTCTGCGCGTGCACGTCACAATTCACTCACCCTAAAAAGATACAAATATTGAAAGAGTTCTTGGGATTCTCCCAAGAAACAACTGTCTGGAGTTTCTCTCCATCCACTGACACACCTTTCTCTGAAATTATTTGACCCAATAACTATACCTATATAATCAATACAAAACTGACATATATATAGCTTGACGTATTGTCAATAAGTGTAATCTGTATGATTTCAAGATGTTGGGTATGATCATAATCACTCTTGGAGTGCACGAAGATGTCATCCAAAAATATTAAAACAAACTAATCTAGGTAAAAAGGAAAATTATATTCATCAAGGATATAAAAAATTCTAAAGAATTCATCAGGACAAATGAAATTACCTCATGCATGGGGTTTATTCTCATCTGGATCACCAATATCACTGTGATGTCCACCAGATGTATTCAGAGCCTACAATATATATCAATATTATGTATCTTAAACATATCAATAAAATTCAATCTGAGTATGGTTTGTTTTATTGTTTACCTGTGGCGCTGCTTGTTGCGTCGTCATTTCATCCATACGTGATGACATCTGTGACAGCCTCTCCTCATACTCTGCACGTAACTGCTGAAACTGTGAATCAAAATTGCACTGCATATCCTGCATGGAAGCATCTATCTCAGCCTGTGTGCGCATCCCCGACTCTCTGCATGCACTCATCACATATACTATAACAACTGCACGTCGTGGGACACCACCGCCATAAGTCAAAGAATAACCATGACCATCACTCCCCACGACACGGTGAAATATTTCATCTCTATGCACAATACTACGACATTGCTCCTCTGGAAACTTTTCTAACTGAGCGTCAAACTGAGCCTGTAGCATATAATGAATCAATGAACAAATATGCATAATTTATATAAAATAAAAAATACATTTATTAATTAGTAAATAATTTTCTTACTATAACACCGGTAACATCAGGATCACCCGCCCTATGAGTCCTCATCTATATGGACATCTGATCGATTGGCTCGCCGCATTGGTGTAACTATAATAAAGGGGTTCACGATGTTATACTACAATATTTTTAAAATATGAATGAAATAGTGAATTCTAAACTTACATCATGTCTGAGCTGTGAAACATGTCGAGTGCCAAGTCTAGAAGGCGTGGCCTGCATCGCCCGATTATGTGAATTACGAGCAGACTCGGTCTATATTCAACGTATTTACTTAATAGACATTTGAAAAATTAGTCATTTATAGATTAAAAGTAATAAATCTTACCATCGCTGCCTCACTCGACCAAAACGCAAACAAATCCTGCTACTGCGCAGGAAGAATGCCTGGAGGGACTCGCATGTCTGGCACACCCGTAAATGGTGTCCAGTGATCTCTCTTCACCCTTGACTTGTAATCCTTCCATAATTTTCTGCATTTCGACATACAGACAGCCAGAAACTCATCTGGACAGGATGCCAAATTATCCTGTTAAAAATATTGTCAGTAGATGGGACAATAATAATAACAATATCATGAAAAATTAAACATTGAATTTAACTGAACCTCCCTCCATAATCTGTCCATCGTATCCTGAGGGAAAGAACTCCAGTCATGAGTCGTCAGAGGGAATCTGTGTGAGTATCATATCATATGCCCAAACTAACGACTCAATGCAGTAGCACCATCTCCAACTGGATGAAATGTGTCATCAAATAACACATCCAATCAGGCTCCAGAGTTCCAGGATCGAACCCCTCTACCAGGACCCCTACGTCTTCTAGAAGAAGCAGTAGATCCTGATAAACATAAATTCATAATTCAATTACAATATAAATTAATGATTAGAAACAATTAGGGAAATATAAACAGAAAATTGCAATCAATTAATTTAGAAAAATGAAAACATACATACCAACAACATCAGGTGAACCACTGTGACCACCCTGTGACATACCTGCATTAAAAGAAATTATAGTTAAATCAAGCAATTTTTATACATATATAACTGATAAATATTTTTACAAATAATAACTAGGAATATAATTACAATTTCCACTAATTATGAAAGTCTATCGTATCTCCTTCAACTGTCTCTCTAGTCCATTGTGTATCTTCATCTCGTAAAACTACTGTTGTTTGGTCAAGTGTTTGATCAGGAAATGCGACAACTTCAGGTTCCTCTTGGTCAATCAGAAAAACCCCTCTTCTAGACATTTTCACCACAACTTTCCAATCAGAATCAATGCCGACAAAGTAAACTTGTTCTGCCTGTGATGTCAGTATGAAGGGCTCATTACTAACCCGATCATCTTTATATAGCATATTGTTAAAATTTGCTAATGTAAATTGGAAGTTATCAACTTTCGTTCCACAAACTGGATCGACCCAATCACACCTTAACAATATGTGTTTTAAGCCACGATCATAAATAACCTCAATAATATCTCTCAAAAATCCATAATAATAACCCACACCAACAAAAGAACAACCAACACCACTATTTTGTGTGGCTCGGTTCATGTCAACATCACTAATACAAAATCGGAATCCGTTAGCATCCAAATACTTGTAGCGACGAGCTGTAATAAATGGACCATCAGCTAGTTGGTTGAGTTCTTCGCTCACATGCTGGGTTAAATCACGTAACTTTTGAATCTGCAAATTTCACATATATAGTTTAATGGATAAAGGATTGTGAAAATACAACTTAGTTGCACTATAAAAATATTAAATCAATTATACGTACATGAGTCTTGAACCACTCATGAAATGTGTTGAAATGATGTTTTTGGATTTGATACTCAGTTGCACGGGGCCTTTCACGTTTCAACTCAGCGATATGCATCCTAAATCACAACACAATATAAGGTAAGCAATAAAATAAATATAGAAACAAAATACAAATCAACTATGAAACTTACTGTATCAATGGAATAACTGATGGAGTGTTGAACAACACATATCGATGAGCTTGAACCCACTCGTCGTTCCGCATATCAAATGTTATTCCTTCTCCAATTGGACCCTCATCAGTCTGGGACGGTTTATCTATCTTTGTTTCAACCTCATCAATATATGAAGCACAGAAATTAGTACACTCATCCATTAAATATCCCTTGGAAATTGATGCTTCTGGAAGAGCTTTGTTGCACACATAGCGTTTCAATGTATTTAAGTATCGCTCTATTGGATACATCCACCTGAATTGCACGGGACCGCCAGCAATGACTTCACCAGTTAAATGCACGGTCAAGTGAACCATGACATCAAAAAAAGACAGCGGAAAGAGTTTTTATAGGTGACATAGTGCAAGTACAATCTTATCCTGTAGCTTTTTCAAATCACTCATGCGATAATTCCTAGAACAGAGCTGTCTGAAAAAATTAGAAACTCCAATCAACGGCTCAACAACCTGGGAAGGTAAGTAATCACAAATTGCTATAGGAATTAACTGTTGAAGCAGAATATGATTATCATGACTTTTCAAACCCTGTAATGTCATGATCGTCATATTCACGTGCTTCGAAATATTATAGCAATAACCATCTGGCACCTTAACAGTCTTCAAAATTGATAGAAATGTTTTTTTCTCTTTTTTACTCATTGTGTACTGTGCAGAAGGCATGTATGCCTGATTACCTTCACCCAGCTCTAAATGTAAAGGTTTTCTCAATCCCATTTCTTGCAAATCATGTCGAGTATTAGCACTGTCCTTTGATTTCCCCTTGACGCCTAAAATGGTGCACAAAATATTATCACATACATTTTTTTCAATGTGCCTCACATCTAAATTATGCCTTAAAATATTATATTTACAATAAGGCAATTCAAAAAAAATACTTCATTTCTTCCAATTATGACTTCGTTGTCTATTTGCAGAAGGAATAGAAGGCTATGCAGGATCCAATAAATCTTGAAAATCATACATTGTACAGATGTTTTCTTCATCAAGTTGTGCACAAATTTCAACCCCAGACAGTATTTGTGGTGATGGGTCAAACTCTATATTCCCATCAAACAATACATGGTCTTTTCTGAACCTATGCAATGGAGGAAGAAAGCGTCTGTGACCAAGATAAGCTCACTTTCTACAGTTCTCAAGCCATATAGATTTCTTACTCTTATTACAACAAGGGAAAGAAAATTCTCCTTTTGTACTCCAACCTGATAAGTTAGCATACGCTGGGAAATCATTAATTGTCCCTAACAAAGCGGCCCGAAGTCTAAACATTTCATTTGAAGCTGAGTCAAAATTCATTACACCATCAGCCCAAAATTCTTGCAGCTCATCAATCAAAGGTTGCATATAAACATCGATTTTATCACCAGGTCCTCTCGGTCCATCGATTAGAATTGACAGTAACAAAAAAGGTTGCTTCATACATACCCATGGGGGAATGTTGTATGGAACCAACACCACTGGCCATGTACTATGTGTCGCACCAACCATGGACCTAAATGGGTTAAAACCATCTGTTTCCAAACCCAGTCGAATATTACGATCATCTCGGGAAAAGTCTGGGTGTCTCTGATCAAACTCTTTCCATGCCAAAGAATCTGCCGGGTGAGTTAATTTATCAACATATTTCTTTCTCTCTGAATGCCAAGTCATCAATTTAGCAATTTTAGTGGACAAGAAGAATCTCTTCAGTCTCGGTTTCAGTGGGAAATAACGCATCTGTTTAGTGGGAACTTGTTTCCCTTGATTCAAGACTCTCCCAGGAAAAATCTGAATACCTTGATTAATCTCATTGGTCTTCCACCTGGATGTATAGAAAACAGTACAATTATTTAATTGCGCATTCTCTTTTCTGAACAACATACAATTATTGCGACATGCATCAATTGTATCATATGTAAAACCAAGATCATCGATTAACTTGTGAGCTTGATAGAATGACTCCGGAATCTTCGCTCCAGCAGGGAGTAACTTCTTCAATAATACCAAAAACATGTCGAATGAGGTGTCTGACCACTGGTTCAAGGCCTTCAGGTTTAACAATTCAACGATGAACGACAGTTTACTAAATTTAGTGCATCCAGGATATAATTCAGTATGCGCATCGTCAATAATTTCAAAGAATTTCAATGCTTCTCCATCTGCAGAAGAATGAGGATTACTCAATCCAACGTCGTAATTTACGACATTACTGTCTTCAGATTGAAACTGACGCATCATATCATTCAGCATTATGTTCATCGAATCAACTGTTCCCGAATCAACATTCATATGAATATTTTCTGAGCGATGACATGAAACAGAATCCTCTCCATGACACGTCCATGTCTTATAGTTTTTCAAAAACCCATTCAAAAACAAATGTTCCCTAACACTATCTCGTTTGAAGAGATATCTATTTGCACATTTTCTGCATGGACAACTATTCATATCGCTTGGAAATTTGTTGGTGAAATCCATAAATCGCTTAATCCCCTCATAATATTCAGCTGAAAATCTATCTAGCATATCAATCCAACTCCTATCCATATCTGTATTTAATAGAAATCAAAAGTGAAATATCTTATTTAAATTCTAAAAGAAACACATATCATTAAAATTTAAAAACGAAATTTGGATAAAAAAGATTACCTGCGGAGGACTCGACCGCGGGTAACGGGGTCTGACTTGATTGTGGATCCATGATGGCGCAATGAATTGACGACAGAGGTTCGACGACCGGACTCGAAAGGAGCAGAACCATTGGACCGCGTGGAGGGTTCTACACGGCGGGGCACAATGGACCGGAAGGGTCCAACAGAGGAAGGAGGACTTGCCGGAGGGATGAAACGAGGCCGCGAGGGGACGGCGGCGGTGGGGCTGTCCAAAGGTGCAGCACGGGCATGGGTGGGGGTTGCTGGGTCATGGGGGTGTCGGGGTCACGGGGGCGCAGCGCGGAGGCAAGGCGGTGGGGGTCACCGGGGTGCAGCGCGAGCAGGGGGTGTCGGGGTCACGGGGGCGCACCGTGGAGGCAAGGCAGTGGGGGTTTTCGGGGTTGCCGGTGGTGCATCACAGAGGCAAGGGGGTGGGGATCGCCAGGGATCGGGGTCGCTGGGGGTCGGGTCGCCAGGGGTTGCCGAGGTCGCCGGGAGGTCGGGGGTAAGGGGTCGGGGTCAACGGGGGTCGGGGTCGCCGGTGGGGTCGGGGTCGCCGGGGGTCGGGGAGGGTCATCGGGGGTCGGGGAGGGTCGCTGGGGGTCGGGGAGGGTCGCCGGGGGTCGGGATCGGGGTCGCGGGGTCGGGGAAGGGGGGGTCGCGGGGTCGGGGAGCGGAGGGAGGGGAGGGAGGGGAAGTTAGGGGTTTTTTTTAGGAAAAATTACAGCTTCCGCCATTTGGCGGCCACTATTGATAGTATTAGCAGCCGCCAAATGGCGGCCGCTATAGATGCCCCGCCTCCAAAACTAGATTTTCTAGTAGTGATGTATATAATCCCATAAGTCAGAATATCACTAAAAATACAATTTCATTTTCACCTATAGACAATTTCATTCCACAGTACACAAATACTCAAATAAAACACTCATACCATTGATCATAAAATAAAATGAATAAGAAAACATATTTGATCCCAAACCGCATACAATAATTTGAATAACATATAATTAAATTTTATCTTCATTTAATGTTAAAATAACTTCTAAAATAAATAATAATACCTCCCATATTCTTTATAGCTATTTCATTAATAAAATATTATTATATGGTGATTTAAAAATTATAGGTGAAACAATTATGAATGATATCTGAAATGAGATTAAAAGGAAGAAAAAGATAAAATGAAGTAGAAGGGAAAAACAC
This sequence comes from Viscum album, assembly GCA_963277665.1. NCBI lineage: Eukaryota > Viridiplantae > Streptophyta > Magnoliopsida > Santalales > Viscaceae > Viscum > Viscum album. The sequence continues at coordinate 846,917,169 of OY728160.1, read as the reverse complement.
GTGACATAGCGATTTACATGGTTCATAAAAAATAATTATACCCCTATAAAGGTAGAATCACTTAAATATGTTTGGGATAAATATTACAGGTTGATTATAGATCATATAAAAACCCTATCTCAAAATGGGTTCATAAATCAATGTGGTGCTATAGTAACCTGCATTGCCTTAGTGCCACTAACCACAGAGTAAGTCCATTATACTACAATAACCGGTGGTTGGAAGTTTGGGAAGCTATAGCGACTTGTTGTTTTCACCATTCACATGGTAATATAGTACCATGTTGAATTCCACACTCCTATATTTGTTTTTTGGTTTCATTGGTCATCAATGATATAATGAGTCAAGATTTCTATAGTGTCTAACTTTTACTATTTTCTACCCTATTGGATAATATCATAAGTCTTTACAAAGACTTAAGATGGGTGTTGAAGCCTTATGATCAAGAAAAAAGTCTTAAAATCCTTCAAAGGCTTACGATGGAAAGTTATATGATAGAGGGTAAAGGCTTATGATACAAATACACATGATAAAAGAAAAGTATTACAATCTAAATAATTATAAAGAATGAAAAGTCTTATGATCACCAAAAAGGTTTACAATTGGTAGAAAAGGCTTACATTTAGGACCATAGGCATAATATTGGACACTAAAGTCTCATGATAAACACTTATGTTCATGAATTTTCCATATTTTAGCCTAAAAACTAGTAGAAATTACATATTTCCTTACAAATCCACTCTTATATTCCCAAATCAACATCAGGAATCTGAAATAATCATCAAACCAACCAAGAATTAAATATAGGTTTTATTATAATTATTCCAAATATATATAAAAACATAAAACTCAAGATTTATTCCATTTTTCACAATGAAATCAAAATTACTCACAAAAACAATAATGTGATATTTCCATATAAATTACCCAAAACAATGGGATTAAAATTATTGAAACATAAGATAAAATGTATGAAAGTATTGTCTTTTTATTAAGGGATAATGATAGCCATCCCATACTAATAATTACATAATATTGCTCTATTACAACCACTAAGATATCACACATGAACCTCTCTCCTTCAAGGTCTAAGTCACACTACAAATAGATTGGAGTGATCATGTAATCTCCTATGTTTGGAGTCTCCATACTTAATGGTTAAGATAGAGACTATATTGAAATATAGTGCTCTAAAATAATGGATATAAAAAATAAGGAAAAGGTTTATGTCATCATATACCAAAACTGATGCTAAGATAGAGAAGATACATATTGTACCTTGAATCATGATAGGGGCCTATAGTTCATAAGATTCAATTTCTAGTATCTTTTGATGATCTTAAACACTATAATTCTGATCCCAATGTGGAAAACTTGGAGGTGGGGGTGGTATTGGATCATATCATAAACCACCTTTAGTAACACCTTTATCTCCCTTGACATAGATACCTCCCTAAGGATCTCCCTGACTACCCTTGGAAGGTCCTTAGTCATGTTGCTATCCTTGAGATGATGGTTCATCCACTTTCCATCATTTTTCTATCGTATGATGTGTCAGGTAGTTTCATGAAAAATGTACCACCCATCATAAGTATAGAAAAACTTATCTTATGGATGAATATATCCCCATTTGTATTGTTGCACCATTGATCCCTAAATATAAGACAAACATGTAAATTATTTGAGTGTCATGATCCCAAAGCCTGACACTGTCTTCCTACTACTGATGTCTCTTTTCTATGGGAACCACTACCCACACCTTCCATCTAACGCTCCTTGGACAAGAAGATCTCTACTAATAAATGTTTCTCTAGTACCACTTCATAGGTGGGAATTCATAGGGGTAATAAGCTAGCCTAAACATACCTATGGAGTCCATGATCAAACTTCAACATTTATAAGTATCCATAATGAATCATGTTAAGGGAGTAATGCATGGGATCAATGAACCTCGATGCATACTCTTGTATGGATATGATCTACTACTAAAACTCAAGGACCTTCTAAATATGAACAAAATAAAAGTTTAATAGAAAATATTTCTTCATAAGAGATTCATGAACTCATTCTATAGAATCATTACCTCATCATGCGTTTGGGTCACTAGGATCCACCAATTCCCTATTTTACTATGAAGGAGACTATCTGTGAGTGTCACCATCTAATCGAAAGGAGTCCAAATGAAGAGAAATAATTTAACCATTAACTCAAGAAAATACTCTATCATATAAGGGTCTGGATTACCATGGAACCTAGGTGGCCTCTACTTATAAAACTTATATAGCATGCTCATCCCATTTGTTTCATCATACCAAACTTCCAATATGATCCATTTCACATTACATCATGGAGAATCCACCTAAACTTCATGGGTTTTTTTCCTTTCTCAATAGGTTGAAGCCCCACAATATATCAATATATAGAGAAAACCTCATGGACAAGCCCCTAAATAAGGCCTCATCATTCAGCTTCTCTTCATCACGAACCCTCTGTGGAATCCTCACTTGATATCTATTTGAAAACTTCTTGAAATAGTTAATATGCACCATGATCAATAAAGAATATTTGGGGATCTAACTCAATAAGGAAATATAAATCATTAAACCATTACTATATGATACATTTACCATTGTTTTCTATGCAATTGGTGTATCTATGTACCAAGTTGAAAAATAGGTTATTAGAGTCCTAGTGTATGGATACATCAATCGCTGCACCATCATTGAGTTCCCTATCCTAACAACCAAACTCAAGACACTTTCAATACCATTTAACTAATTTCCCAAACCAATCCTCACAATGAAACTAACTTCAACTCCAACCATGTGATAACTAATCTTTGATATCACTTTGACATGGATTTAACCATAAAGGCCCCACCTATGATGACAATAATTCATGTATTGTGACCCAATCCCACCTCCAATAGGCCAGGGTTTGGTGAATAGCACCAAGTAGAAATATCACACTCATGGGAGGCCTTAGACTAATACACTTGAATACAAACACCCATCACCACACATACCAGAATAATACAAAATAGTAGAAACTCAAATAATAAATGAATGTTTAACCTCTAACATCCTAAAAAATAGTTTAACAAAACAATGGACATGAAAAAAATGAAAAAATACAGTCCCAAAAACCAAAATATAGGTACAACCTAACAATCTATGAGAATAATGTCCTAGAACATAACCTCCATAGTTTAAACACTGTACTGATAAAACATCCACCAATCACCACTATAAACCACCCACAATAAGACCACTTAGATAACCTTTGAACTAATTGTCATTTTCATAAGAAATGACACATGGGGGAAGATCCCATATAGGGGTGAGTATATAAATACATAGTAGGACACCAAAAAATCACCAAAGAAATAAAGAATCAAGGTGAGTCAGATTAAAACCAAAATAAATATGGAAAAGAAAGAAAATCAAAAATATAACCATAGAAGGACACAAGTCATAGATAAGGTTTGAAATCTTCACAACCAACTCTAGTCGAGGAACTTTATGTTTAGTATCTGATACAGTAATTAGTATCAAACCATGTGGTCTCACCCTCTAATAGTGATAGAGGATCTTTTCCCCATGATATCAGGTGAAATTATAACTATTTTAGAGGATCCATATCCCATCCAAGATCTTTATATTGATGAAATATGAACTTTTTAGACATTGGATCCAAATATCATGTAAAGTGGGTGAAATTATGACTCAATTTTATTTTGTGGGTATAGGATCCCAACCCCACTACTATATAAGAGAAATACCAACTCTAGTGGAGGATCTAAATCCCAATAGGTGAAATTACGACCCTAATTGGGAATTATGGGAGAAACCTACATCAAGGTGCACTATTTTATTAGAGGAAAGATTCTCATACCCAGTAACACTTCACATCCTATGTCCTGATCTTTTCTCATTATGGTAGTACCACCCCCACACTCCACACAATAAGATAATTTGAAGGGGATATTTGAGAGTCAAATTCAAAGCCTAAACAAGGATTCAAGGCTATCATATAGATATGGTAGATGTGAACAGTGTGTGCCTAGGGTATATGGGGTGTAGCCCACAATCCATTGCTAACCCGTATACTGATTCCTTACATGGTGTGTAAAAGTATAACCACATGTAATGTGTATGTGTACACGACATGTAGAATACTCATGTTCCCTAGCTGTGTAATCCTTTTACAGGAAAGGGTGTTTAGATAATGAAACACATTGTGTGGGATAGTCTACATAGCATGTGATATTTTACTCAGTTCAAAATCCCTTACACCACATCACCCGATATACACAACATTCTTTCGTCCAAACTACATGCTGTCTAGTCATTATTTCTCTAGAAACTTAATATTCTCCCATAAAATTAAACATGTCTATTGATTTCACCACAACCTTCACTAAAATATTCACTCAATGCGTTGAGTGAAGATAAACCCACATCAGTGGCTCATTTATGGACACCGATCACTAGAAATAAGAACTCACATCACCTCATTCTTTCTCATGCGCACCCCAATTCATGAAAAAACCCACCGGTTCCCCCCAAGATCTCCACCATCATAAAAATCCTCTTCCATGTGTATCCCTTGATTTCAATCACAAAATAAATAAGAAAGGTTTCAAATTCGACCGCGAATCAAATTAGACTTCTATTTTTCAAATCGATGACCAATTCATGACCAGTGATTAATACACAAAGAATAGGGGGGACCATTAAACCATAAAATTAAATAATACATGATGGAAGAATGTGATTATTACATTGATTGGGGGGGATGAGAAATCAAATAATCAATAATATAGATACAAATTTGAAGAATGAAAATTTCTCAAACATAATTTTAGGAAGCACATAAGTTGACAGGGCCATGAAATTATCCTGACTATGGATTAAATATAAGAGTAATTAATCCATGATAAAAAACATTGAGAATAGGGGGAAATCCAATAATAATAACTTTAGATTGGATAATTTGTTGGTGAAGAACATGTGTACAATGATAATGTTGATGAAACCATTGCATTCATAATTTATCCTTAGTCCTAAGTTCTTCCACTAAAAATCTCTACCCTGGGAAGATCTCTACCATCTTCACACTCTCTCAATTCTCTATGGTCATATATCTAACCATAAAAAATCATTTTAGAGAGGATTAAATAGATAGAGGATAGTTTAAGGGTAGATTAAAATGAAATTAATTTTATTATTTAATTAATTCATTTTAATATGCCTATAATTGTGAATAATCATGACACCTGATATGAATGAAACTTTTGTCATATCTTGGAAAAAACCCACATTCCATACTCTACAATGATCTCAGTTTTCTAATCTGAGACTCCATTAAATTAATATAACAATTTTTTTATTAATTCAACAATAAATGCTGATAAAATATTTATATTATTTTAATAACTCACTACCAGGGTCCCAGGGCACCAGATATCTAATCTAGTACAATAAATAAAAATAAGGGAATTTCAATAAAATTTTAAAGTGTTTAATCATAAAAACTAGAGATGCTATTTTTTAGAAATTTTAGATTCATCAAAGATATTGGAACTCAAAAAAGTTACATCAATTGTCTCATGGGTAAGGAAAGGGGAATATTATTCTTTATTTTCCACTATGGACCTTATGTAAGACACTAGGCTTCTAATTTTTAACAACCAAAATCATTAAAAGTTAGTAAAATCATGGGAAATTTGATTTTTTAGTTTTGGAGTAGGGTTAATTAGAGAATATGTATTTGGATTAATAAATATAAGTTTTTATACATCTGTAGGATATGTTTGTAGGTATTTATGGAGCACCAAGAGGTTTCTTAGGTGATTGGGAGAGCATCAGAGCATGTTTGGGGTGGTACAAGTGCAAAAAAATTGTATTGGAGATAGACTATATTACAACCAGGGGGTGTTGTTGTATAGAATGTGCTGACTGAAATACAAATTTTGGAGGGAAGAAGAGGGTTTGAACATTAAGTAAGGGGATCATTCCTAAAAACCTCATATAATATTAAATTTCTAAAGCCAATGGAGTTCATTCCACAACCTAAGTTCTACATTTCAAGGGTCATATTGAGGGGTGTGTGTTTCCTCATAGCCATGGGTTGCATCGCAATGGGTGTTTAGAAAAAACATGTATCATAATACTTAGGATGAGTATTGAATAATAAAGTGATTAACTTGAGTAGGGTTTCACCATGAAATGGATACTCAAGAGAAGGTCATTCTATGAGGTATCATGCCACAACGTAGTGGGTGGTCTCAGGGTTATAGGTTCTACTCTGGGGTTGGGGGTTGTGTTGCGACCCATTGGACCATTCCGTAATGGGATTACTATATAGTTTTTAATAGGGAATTAATATTATTTTCAAGGTTGGACCCCTATTGGATCTAGTCCAAGTACCCATACTAGGAGGTCTATTTCAAAAAGCTCTTCCCCTCCTTCCTCCTCCCCTTTATGAGGGTTAGTTTGTGGGATGTTTTCATGGTGTTTTGTGGGTATGATTTTATCCTTCATATTTTTTTATTCCTTCTATTGGGTTTTAACTAAATTTTTTATATTATTTGAAAGATTTTAAGTGGATATTACACTAGAAAATGGTGGAATTATCATGATTGATGGAGATTTTTCATGCAGTAGATAGATGATTTCTTGGGATAATGAACGCATGTTAGATTTTATTGTTTCAATTAAGGTGTATTTCCTACTAGATTTTTCTAGGGTTTTCATTTAATTGGATAAAAAATTGAGAAATTATTGGATATTGATTAGTGGTTATTTTATTTGTAGAGTTGTTATGGATGTGTCATAGATCTTCCACATATTTTTGGTTTTGGTTTTAGTGTGGTAGTGAAGCTATATGAGTTTTGGAAGATTATACCACATTAGATTAAATTTTTTAATTAATTATAAATGTTTTATAAATAATTTTTTTGGGAGTTTTGATTGATATAGGGGATCATGTAATGGATGAGATTTTTCTTGGGGTTGTGTGAGGCTTGGATGATCTTGGATTGAGGAGTTAACTCTGGTATCAAGGTAGGTAGTCTCTATAATACTTAATAATATGCATGTTTCCATATGATAGTGAATCACTACATGGTAATTCTAGTTTGGGTAAAATGGATATGTATAAATAGTACCCTAAGTAGAGGAATGAGGTGGTGTTGATTCTCTTAGGTTTAGAGTGAGTTCTTCGCTGATTATTGGGGAATAAGAAATCACCCAACGGTTTTCTACCAAGGGGAAATGGGAGAAGATTAAGGTTATGAGAGGCTTGAGATATGTATTGGGATCAATATTAGTGGGGATTAGCATGGTTATATTCCTTAAGTATATTATGGCAGGCATGAGTGGAATATTCTCAGGGATGATGGGTGAGGTGGTCATACATCTCAATCATGATTGGAAATAATCTCTTCAGAGTGTGTTAGAGTTTTAGTGTGTTATTTGAGGTGGATATTTCATTTAGGGATAAATGTGGTGTGTCTTTTAGGGATTTTTATTGGTGATGATATTGGGATATATCGTAATGGAGATATAGGATGGGACTCAGGCATGGGTCATAAGAATTGTCTTAATGGCTTAATAATGGGTTTACAAGTGGGCTTGAGGACATGAGCATGGCATAGTTTACGAAGATCAGGATAAGGACATTTCTACAGGGAATTGGAATGGGTATCAAACTCAACCTCTTGAGGCTGGGTCCATATAGGGTCTTTAGTTCATGTTATCATTGTGTGGTGATAAATGTAATTTGGTATCGATGAATAGAAGTCAGGTTGGGTATAGAAACCTAGTAGGAGCCTTCAAATGTGAGAAGTGAACATCAATGAGTTTGGTGAGTCATGATATATGTTAATAGTTCCGGGTGATTTATGATGATCAACATAGTGGTAAATCCCTTAGAAGTATGCTAAGGGCGGGTTAGTGGATAGCCATGAGGGGGGGGGGGTTGATGGGTTATGCTTTACTAGGTTTTGTGTTCCCTAACCTTGTGCATGATTTATGATGAGACTTGATGCTAGGAATTTCCTTGAGTGATAGGGTGTTGTAAATGACTACCCTAAGTGTGAGGGAATTGTCTTAATATGTGATTGTTAGACCCTCTATCAGTGAGAGAGGAGTGGTTAGTGTGATATGTATGAGTCTGGATGTGAGGCCTTTTAATGAGTGAGAAGGTGCTGGCATGGACAACCCACAGTGAGAGGTTATTATCTGAGGATATTATTATGTGACACACCCTGAGTGAGAGGGAGGTGGTCATAAAGTTATGACATGATATGAGGTATATACCCCACCTTGGGTGAGAGGGTAGTGGTATGAGTTGTGGTGTGAGATGGTTATGAGGTTGAGATTCAATGTGGGACCCTACCCTAAGGGAGAAGGTAGAGGTCAGGCCTTGGTATGATTTCATTGTGGTTTGGTGTGAACCCTACCCTAAGTGAGAGGATAATGGTAATGACATGGAACGGAACCCTACTATGAGTTACATGTTATAGGTTTGGGTTTGTGGCCTGAGGTGACTATTTCCCTGATGTTGGCTAAGCCAGGTATAGTCAGGTATCTTGGTGGTATTGTTAGCACATGACAACTCAAAACAAATGATTTTATACCATATTTATATTGTTTAATTCTCCATGTGAATACACATATATAACTATCATATATTAGTGACACTTGGTTAGTCCCTACTAAGATGTACACTATTAGAAAATGATATTTTAACATCAATGTTTTAAAGTTTTTTTTTCACAAACTATGTTAAAAGTGACATGTGAAAGCTTTAATATAAGTTTTATAAAAAACCAACATTAAAAGGTCTTAAAATGACATTTAACATCAGTTCCATATAAAACCGATGTTAAAATATTTTAAAAAATCTAATTTACATTGGTATCCCCGCATTTTTTCAAAACTATCTTTATGAAACCCTCATCCTCTCAACTCATGACAACACTTGACCCAAGATTGATCTTTTACTTTAGTTCAATTTTAAACTTCTTTTTTCATTTATTTCTCATAAATATTCCATACTTCATCTTTCTTTTATGACCCTTGACATTATTCAAACTACAAAAATCCTAATCTGCTTGAATCATGATTGTGCACTAAAGTTTTTTTTCATTCATTTTTCTAATTCTTTTTTGAAAACATTTCTCTTAAATATTTCATCATTTTCATTATTTCCAAATCCCTCAAGTGAGGTCTTCATATTTTATATTTCTTTTTGATTTTTGGTAGATTAATTAATTATTTTTAGTTATAAATTGTATTCATGCATTAATTTTTTTGTATGAATATTATTGTCAATTATAAATTTTCATTGTTAAAATTTGTTTAATGTTATAATTTTTTTTGATTATAAATTGTTTATGGTTTCGATTTTTCTTGTTTTTAATTTTTTTTGTATTTATAATTATTTTAATTTATAAAATTTTTATCAATATAAAATTTTTATGGTTGAAATCATTTTTTTCTTAGTTTTTTTCATTTATAAATTATTTTTTTTCATTATAATTATTTTTGATTATAAATTCTTTTCTAGTTGTTTTTTCCATTTTTTAATTATTTTTAAAAAATAAATTATTTGTTAACATTTTAGGATTGTTTGTATATTTATATTCTTATATGTTTTCATTATATATATATATATATGTCTAAATATTTATATGTATTACCATATTCATCTATTATATTGTGACTTTTTAGGTAATTAATAGATCGTAATTGGATAAATGATTAAATAACTAACAATGAATATGATAACGAGGTTGGAAAATACTTGGAAATTTTTAAATAAAAAATTTGAAACAAAGATGCTATTTTCTACCCATGCATGAAACAAAGATGACATTTTCTACCCATGCATGAAGTGTTTAAATATGAATAAATTAAGGTATAAAGAAATCAAGGACCATCAGATTTTATATGTTTTTTATAGTACCCAAACTTTTTATTATGTGACTATTACATCATTTTTAAGATAATTAACACAATATTAATATATTAAAGGATCGAAAGGTTTAGTTTCTTGGGAAAATTAGGCTCATACATCACTTATACATAATAAAAATTGAACATTATTTAAATCTATATTTGTTCTCTTTATAAAATCTCTCACATTATCCTTATTACATGTAATCACCTGAGGATATACATTAAATGAAGGGGTGTTCTAAAATCCCAGTAAATATATGGATAAACTGTAAGTAATAAGATACATGAATCAATAGTATATAGGTGTGCATAATCATCAACATTATATCATAAGTGTAGGATCATCATCATAAAAATGAGGGAAACATTTGATAAAGTCATGGAATGTAGAATATTCATAATAATAAAAAATCATAACATAGTGTTCAAATACTACGCATAGTTGTGAAAAAATCTAGCATCATGTTCATGCATAACATATGTGCCTAAATTGTAACATCATAATTGTAAACAAATATAAAATCATGTTCACACATAATATGCATAATCTCATGAGACATACAACATTATAAATTTCATTGGATGACTATATAATCTCTATCCCACCCATCACAATATAAAATGATCATAATAATGTATTCCACATGGAAAGATAACATATAACATTCATAGTCATGAAATAAACCCATGTAAAGGAATGATTTTCATAAAGGATTTCACATATAATACTTCATGTAATAACCATTGGGTTTCCCAAATCATTAAGGGAGATCATAATTTGGAAAAAAGATCATTGTTTTTTAAATAAGAAACATCTTAAGAGGATTTAATGACGTGTTTTGGAAAAATAAAGTATTTATGATAAATCTTTGTATTTGTCTTTCAAATAATTTTGGCAATATAAAAAATTATATATCCCAAAAAATAGAAATTAAATAATTTTTAAATTTTTTTAAGACATTATATGAATATCCATATTGAATATTATTTGAAGGAGGGATAACCCAAAAAGAAGGAGTTGGGTTGAATAATCCCCTTACCTTAAATCCCGCTTAATTTCATCATTCTTAAACCTTATGAATAATAAAATTAGGTGTATTAAATCATGGAAATATAAGTTAATTATGTTCATTTTTTTAATATTGATCAATTATAATCATTGGATTTTATTTTTTAATTCCATTTGTTAAAGGTGAGACGTTTTGATATCACGTTTTCCTTAAAATATCATATCATGATTTGATTTAATGACCATGTTTTATTGCTAATTATATATTATTGAGATTAACTCAAGAATATTGGACATAAATTTATTTATACATTTTATATATTATAAATAATTTATTATAATAATTCATAATGTTGGTGATAAGAAAATAATTGCCGACATCCTTGTTTGCGGTTAACTGACCATTAACGAGGCAATGTCCAAAGAAGGGGTGCGAGATATATATTATGTTATTATATTATAAATAACATTTTTTATGAGATTAATAAAATAAATATAAAAATAATTTTAATGTTTAATTATTTTAATAATGTTTTAATAGAAAATAAAAGTAGTATATGGATTTTAGAAAAGGAAAACAAAATAAAAGATGAAAGGACATTACCTCTTTCTTAAAGTTGTTTATTTTCTATAAACCGTAAATTCTTGAAAGACTAGATTTTGATTCTTATAGAATGTCCCTAATGATTTTAAGGGGATTTTGAGAGGGTATTTTGGTATATATTTGTCTTTGCTAAGTGAGGGAGTGTTTTTTCAATGGAGGGGTGAGGGGTTATTTATATTTGGGAGGCGTATTTTTAAGATAAAATATCGAATAAATTATTATATCCAAGTTAAACATCTTAGTAGTGATATTTTTGAAATTATGAATTAAATATAAATAAAAAAAACTATATCCAGGAATTTAATCCCCTTTATAAGCTGAATTAACACGTTTATTAAAAAGGAAATTGGGAAAATTGAAAAACTGTTATTTTAATGGAATACTTTTAACTTTAGACATTGGAAAATATTTTTTAGGTTTGGAGATTAAGTTTAATGTTTTTAAATAACAAATTTATATTATTTAATTTATTTTGGGTTTATATAACCAATTTTACATTTATAAAGTCACTATTGCATCATTATTATGTCTTAAAATATGTGGTATTTGAAAAACTGTATTTTACAATTTATGTAAAAATTGATATTTCTCATAAAATTATCAAAAATTTACCATTGATAAATTTTTATGTAAAGATTATAAAAATTAATTTCATTTTATAAAAATAATTTTCTAACATAGGTAATTATAATTATTAAAATAAATATTATGATTTTCTAAATACATTAAAATACAGTTTATTAAAAAATTACTTATAATTTCTTTGAGTTTTTAATCCTGATATTTATTTTATGGTATTATAATATTTATAATTTCTTAAATTAATCATGATAATTATTATTTATATTAAATTTTATTATTTTTATGTCAAATTACTATTCCAACAGCTAGGTTACTATTCCTAATGGTCATGTTATTATTCCCAATGATCAAGTTACTATTCCAATGATTATATTAAATTATATAAATACCAATTAATTCCTTTATTCAAATTTCACTATAATTACTCTCAAGGTTCTATAATTCCATTTTCTAAAACGTTGATTGGATTACTCATATTATGTTTCTTTTTAATAGTGTTATTCATGGGGGTGGTGATTCTAGTAGATTGGAATGATCTAATTTTTCCCATTATACCTTTTTTTCTATTTTGTGTTCCATTGTAATGTTTGAAATTTTCATGGGTTTAGTTGTTGACTAATTTAATAATTATCTTTAATGAAAAAAAGTTTTTTTTGATTTCTCTATGTTCTGTATGTTTATAACACTTTAAAATATAACACACATTTATTCATGAAACAAATGTCACTTATAAATTCTCAGTTGTTACATTTTTCCCATTTAAAAATTTTATCCCCAAAATTTCTACTCATATCCACAATTGAGAATAAATGAGGGTACTTATATTTCATTGTTTCCTCTGGTTCCCATGCCACCTTTTCATATTTATGTTTCTACCAAAGTATCTTTACAAGATGAGTTGTATTGTCTTGTAGAAATTTGTCTCTACGGTCCAAGATTTTTACCAAATGATTCTCATAAGAGAAGTCATGATCCAATTATACCTCCCATAGATTCATCTCATATGAGTGATCAGTTATGTACCTTGTTAAGTGAGATATGTGGAACACATCATGAACTTGATCCATATTTAGTGGAAGTTCTGCCTGATAGCCCACTACTCCAATGCAACCAAGGATCTCAAATGGGACAATGATCATAGGGCTAAGATTTAATTTATTTTCAAACTACATGTTCCTATTCCATAGTGATATTTAAATAAAAAATTTTCATCCATCATCAAAATCCAAGTCCCTTCAAAGCTTGTTAATAGAACTATTTTTCCAACTCTGAGAAAATTTTATATATTATTGGATATATTGTACCTTTTATATCATATCTTTAACAAGTTTGAGTCCAAGTATCTTTTGTTCACCAACTTCATCCCAACTAGTAGGAGTTATACATCACTTCCCATATAAATCTTTATATTGAGCCATTTGAATACTCAAGTGGAAGATGTTGTGGTATGAGAACTCAACTAATGGGATGTGTTAATCCTTCTCACCTTTAAATTCCATTGAGTGGGCTCCCAATAAGTCCCCAAGTGTCTGAATAGTAATTTTCGTTTGGCCAACGGTTAGAGGGTTATATGTATTATTGAAATTAACTTTGTATTTAGAGCATGTTGAATATTTCTCCCAAATTTAGAAGTAAAACTTGGTTCAAGATTAGATATGATTGAAAGTGGTTCCACATGCAACCTCACCATTTCATTTATACATATCTTAGAATGTTTTTCAAGAAAGGAATCCTCATGAATAGTGATGAAGGAGGTAGTCTTGGTGAGTTGATAATATACAAGCCATATTTCATTGCATCCTTTAGATGTATTTGGGAGACCAGTGACAAATTCCATATTGATATTCTCCCATTTACACATGGGTATAGGAAACAGTTGCATCACCCCCGTCTACATTTTTTCTCTACTTTAACTTTCTAACATACCAACAAATTTTATGTGTACTTAGTGATATATTTCTTCATTTTTCCCACCATAAGTTGTCTTAAATGTCATGGTACATCTTGTTAATTATAGGATGGAGGAAGAAATATGAGCTATCTTTATTATCCAATAGCTCTTTCTTTATTTCAGGTGATTTAGAAACACCAAGAATAGTTCCAAACCAAATTAAACCATCTTCATCAATGTGGAATTCATGAATCTTCCCCTATTTAATAGATTCCACCTTCTTTTAAATCTATAAATCATCCCTTCAAAAATCATTTATATTCTATTAAATAGATGTTTGGGAAATAATTTGGGAAATGTAGGATTTATTCCCTAACATTGTGATTTATATATCATCCTTTGCACATCCATGAAGATAATGTCTTTCTCAATTCACATCATGGATATAGTAACAAGTTTTTTTACTCTAACAGAATCAACTACATTTTTTGAATTTCTAGTATGGAATTGAATAGAGAAATCAATACCTTGATCAGCTCTAACCATCTTCACTGAAACATGTTGGGATCCTTCTAAGTGAATATATACTTTATAATCTTGTTATATATATATAACACTTCTCACCATAGAGGTATTTATTCCAAATATTTAAAGTGAATATCATAGATACTTACTCTAGATCATGTGTTGGGTAGTTTTGATCATGGATCTTCAAATTTTGTGAAACATAGACTATCAATTTATCATTCTGCATGAGTATACAACCCAAGACTTTTTTGAAAGCATCATTGAATATCACAAAACCTTCTCCATTTGATGGAAGTTTGAGTACATACATAGTTATTAGCCTCTACTTTACATCCTTAAATATTTCCTCACATTCTTATGTCCAATAATACTTTAACCCTTTCCATGTTAACTTAGTTATAAAGATATAAAATCATGATAAATTTCGTAGAAAAAATTAGTAGTACCAATCTAATCTAATAAAACTATGGATTTTCATGGCACTTTAGGGTCTGGTCTATTTCTCAATTTCCTTTGTCTTTGAATGGTCCATAAAAATCCTCTCACTTGTGATCATATTCCCCAGGAATATGACTCACTACATCCAAAAGTCACACTTTCTAAACTTACATATATTGTATCCTTTCTTAATATTTCTAGCATAATCCTCAGATAATCTTCATATTCCTCCCGAATCTTGGACTAAATGTGAATATCACCAATAAATACTAACAAAAAATTTTCATGGTAGTATTTAAAGTCTTTATTCATAAAATACATGAAAATTTCAAGGGAATTATTAATTTCAAATGAAATAACACTAAACTCATAGAATCCCTACCGTTTATAGAAGTTCATCATATGAATATATTTATTTTTACCTTCAGTTGATGATATTCAGAGTGAATATCCACCTTTGAGAAGTATTGAGATCCTCATAGTTGATTGAAAAAATCATTAATCCTTGGAAGGGGATACTTTTTCTTTGTGGTGATCTTGTTGAGTTCTAAGTAATCAATACATATCCACATTAATTAATCATTTTTCTTGACAAAGAGCACCAGTGAAACCCATAGTGATACTCTAGGGAATATGAACCCTTGGTCCAAATGATCTTGTGGTTTCTTCTTTAACTCCTCCAATTAAATTGGGGATATCCTATTAGGGAATTTGGAGATAGGAGTGTCTCCAAGTATAAGCTTTATCGATAAATATACCTCATTATCTAAGGTAAGGTCATGTAACTCTTATAAAAATACATTAGTATATTCCACTACAATGGTTAATTTATTAAGGTTGGTGATTTAATTTGAAAAAAACGTTTGAGAAAGATATTCTTCTTCACTAGGTATCAACACCCACACTGTTGATGGATTTTCCAAAAAAGATTCATGATATTCCTTAAATTTGTATAGGAGAATGGTATGATTCGGATTATAGAAATATATTTCCTTTTCTTATCAATTAATAATATCTCTATATAACAAGATCCAATCTATGCCTAGTATAGTATAAAATCCACAAAGGGAAGGATTATGAGATTTATTAGAAGAATCTGACCACATAAAATAACAAGAGAAGATTACAACACTTGGGTTTCATTGATCGCTCCACTATGTGTTTTTATAGATATCTTTACTTCAAGGTATCAGGGTCCGGATCCAAAAATTCCAAAAAAATTAGGATATAAAGGAATGTGCAGAACCAATATCAAATAAAACTTTTCCATTATTTAATGATTAGAAAGTATACCTTATACAAATTCACTTTCATTTTCCACCTTAGTGGAAGTGATGGAATAATATTTCCATTTCTACTTTGGATTTAGTGTTTTTTGACATTGATTACCATTGATGACCCGTGATTTAGTGCGTCGACTTAAATAATTCCCTTTCTCCCTAAGTTGAAGCATTTAACCATGGGTAGTGCATTGGGAGGTGTCTTTCTTTCCTCCATCATGTTGTCCAAATTTTTTATGTATCTTAGACCGTTATGATCTTGGTGTCCTTATCTTCCAAACTTGAATCATTTCCTTGCCTATTTTAGGAAATTCTTGTGATTCTTTTTCCCACATTTTTTACATGTGGGTGGTTAGATCTTTATTCAACCATTTTCATTTGAATCGCTATCTTGAAAGTAAATTATTCTCTTATTATATCCATTTCCATGGGACCATTCTACAAACTCTATATCTATTTTAAAATCGCATCAATCTAATTCTTCATAAACACCAAAGTCTCATATATCTATATCCTTTCAATGGTGTGGTTTTAAACCACAAAAGAATATATCTATTTTTCTATCATTGTTGATAAAAAAACCTTAGGATTATCTTTCAAGATTTTTGAAATTTGAATCACTAGCCATGAAAGATTCACCATCCTTTTACTAAAGATTTAGGAATTATATCTCCATTTTTGTTTGAAGAGTTCGAGGGAAATACTTGTTAAAAAATAACTTCATAAAGTATTCCCACTCCATTTCTTCCATTTCAACTCTTGTATTTTTTTTCTTTATAAACTCCTACTATTCATCATCCTCTGCCTCTAAATGATAGATAAAAAAGGTAATTTTCTCCTTCTCAGAATAATAGAGTATAGAAAAGGTGTTCTCCTTTGAGTTAACCCACTATTTCATGATAAGTGGATTAGAAGATATGATAAATACCAATTTTCATTGCTGTATAATGGAATTGATTCCAATTTTCTACTTGTTGGGTGAAGATGGAAATTATGCATGTTTTTGGTTATTATTAATTGCCTGAGATAGATGAGTAAGTATTTCCATGAATTTTTTAACCCCATATCTCATCGCATTGGGAACCTCATTCAGATAATCATTGTATTGTCCCTCACATGAGTTATTGGTATGGTTTCTCCTAGTTTCCACCATTTTATAAAATTTAAAATGTTTGAATAAAACATAACTCAACAAAGAAGGAATAAATAATTTATTAATATATTCAAATTAATTATAAAGTCATATCTTATGGGATCCCTTTTTTTATACATTTTCTAAGACAATTATTCTAGGATTATACACTTTAATCTTTTTCTAACTTTTAATTGGTATAATTACTTAATTTATATATCCTTTAACATGGTTTTTATAGATCTTGTGATTAACTAAAGTATATTCCCCATGAATTTCAAACCATACGTGCAACATGGCCTCCTTATCATGCACTAGGTGATGATCAAGTTAATACTAAATCTTCCCCATTTAGGGTTATTACCCCTAGGTGTATTTTTTCTAGATCCATATCCACTTGTAGTATCCAGATAGTGATTTAATTTCTTTAAAACTACATGCTCTTATACTTTCCAAAAGCTTAGGATGTTTACCTAAAATTAGATACATCCTTATGAGTTTCACTAATATTTTCGGATCCAAATTCCCATACTAACTAAATCATTATATGATACCAACTATAATGACCCAAGTTTTTCTTGCATGACCATTACATCATTTTTATGATAAATAAAATTTTAAGTTAAATAACAAAATAGTAACACATTAAAGGATTAAAAGGTTTAGTATCTTGGGAAAATTAGGCTCATACATCACTTGTACATAGTAAATCTTAGAAATTATTTAAATACTTCTTAATTATCCTCCTAAAATATCACACATTATCCTTAGTACATATAAACACCTTAATATATACTTCACATAAAGTGGTGATCTAAAATCCCAATAAGGGAAGGGATAACAAAGAAAGAATAAGAGACATGAATCAATAGTATATGGGTGAGAATAATAATCATCAGGATATCATAGGCATGGGACCATAATTATAATAATGAGTGAATCATTTGATAAATTAATGGAATGTGTAATATGCATAATATGGAAACATCCTAACATATTGGTCAAATACCCCATATAGTTGTGAACAAAGCTAGAATCATGTTCATGCATATCATATGTACATAAATCAAAACATCATAATTGTGAATAATGATAGAACCATGTTCATGAATAATACACATAATTTCATGAGATATATCACATTAACGAATGAATTTAATGAATATATATTTCTGGGACCACTCTTCACATCATAAAATTCTCATAATCATGCATGCCACATAAAAATATAACTTTTGAAAATCGCAATAATGAAATAAAACCATTGAAAGGAATGAGTTTCCTAAATGATTTCACATATAAAAAATAATATAATAAACTTTGGGGGGTTCAAAATGAATAAAAGAGATAATACTTTAGCATAAAAGATCATTTCTCTTCGAAGAAGAAACAACTCAAGAGGAATCGAAGATACATTTTGAAAAACTAAAGTCTTTTTGATAAATCTTTATATTTGGATTAGAAATAATTTTGGAAAGTTAGAAACATGTATATACAAAAAAATTGAAGGGAAATAGTATTGAAATTAAATTTTAATGATATTATAGGAATATAAATAATGAAACTTATGTGAAAGAGGGATAACCCAAAAAGGAGTTGGGTTCAAGAATCCCCTTAACTTAAATACCAATTTATTTCACCGCTTTCCACCTCTTGAATAATAAAATTAGGTTTATTAAAACATGGAACCAAAAGTTAATTATATTAATTTTTGTCACTATTTATCAATTATAATCATTTGATTTTATTTCTTAATTCCCTTTGTTAAAGGTGAGATGTTTTGATATCAAAATTTTCTTAAATTATCCTATCTTGATTCAATTTAATGATCTTGTTATTTTGATACTTATAAATTATTAAGATTAACTTAAAAGGATTAGAAATACATTAATTTATTTATTTATGTATTATAAATAATTTGTTATAATATTTCATATGGTTACTGATAATAAAATAATTGGCAACGTCCACATTGGTGATTAACCGACTGTTAATGTGACATTGTCTAAAGAAGAGGTGCGAGATACATATTATGAGATTTTATTATAAAGAATTTTTTATGGGAAATTAAAATTTTCAATACCATGTTAACATATTTTTTTTAGTTTTTAAAGATGTTTTAGATTATAAAATAAAAGTAGGATAGATATTTTAGTAAAGGAAAACAAAATAAAAGATGAAAGGTCATTACCTCTTTCTTGAAGTTGTTCATTTTCTATGCCATTTAAATTCTTGAAATATTGGAGTTTCATTACTCCAAAACAACCCTAAGGAATCTAAGGGTATTGAAATAGGGGATTTGGATTGATATTTCATTTTGTTAAGTGAGGGACGAGTGTTTTTTCAATGGTGGGGTGAGGGGTTATTTATACTTGATGAGAGGGGCATTTTAAGGATAAAATATCGAATAAATTGTTATATCCATGGTAAACCTTTAAATAGTGATATTTTTGACATTATGAATCATAAATAAATAAAATAATATGGATTTAGGACTTTAAAATCCTTTATAAACAGAATTAACTAGTTCATTAAACAAGAAAGTCGGAAAAATGAAAAATTGTTATCTTAATGGAATTCTATTGACTTTAGACTTTAGAAAATGATTTTTAGGTTTGAAAATTATGTTTAATATTTTTAAATAACCAATTAATCTTATTTAAATTATTTTTGGTAGATATAACCAATTTAACATTTATTAAGTCACTATTACATCAATATTATGTCATAAAACAAGTTGTATTTTAAAAAAAAAATTTAGTCTTCACGTAAAAATTAAAGTTTCTCATAAAATTATCAAGAATTACCCATTGGTAAATTTTTACATGATAATTCTAAAAATTAATTTCATTTTATCAAATTAATTTTCTAACAAATGTGATTTTAATTATTAATATAACAAGTATGATTTTTTTGTGAAATGTATTAAAATATTGTTTATTAAAAAGGTGCTTATAATTTCTTTGAGTTTTTAATTTTTATATTTATTTCACGGTATTATAATATTTATATTTTTATTAATTTACTCATGATAAATTAAATTTATATTATATTTTATTATTTTGAGGTCAAATTACTATTCTAATGGTCATATTATTATTCCCAATGGTCAAGTTACTATTCCCAATGGCCAGGTCACTATTCCAATGGCGAGGTCACTATTCCAATGGTTATATTACCTCTTATAAATACCACTTAATTCCTTTATTCAAAATCAACTAAAATTACTATAATGGTTTTATATTTCCATTTTTATAATTCTGATTGGTTTACTAATATTCTGTTTCTTTTCTATAGTATTGTTCATGGGGATATGATTCTAATAGATTCAAATGATCCTAATTTCCACATTATAATTTTCTTATTTTCTATTTTTTTATCCCATTTTAATTATTTGGAATTTTCATTGGTTTATTTTTTGATGAATGTAATGATTTTCACTAATGAAAATAAGTGTTGTTGGTTTCTTTATGTATGTATGTGCATAATATTATATAATATAACACACATTTATTCAAGAAAAAAATGTCACTAATAATGTTTTGGTTGTTATAGTTTTAGTCATAATTATACATGATAGATCTGGCTTGTTGAAATAAAAAACAAGTTAATATATACTAATGATTAATATGTTCAACATGAGACATTAGATTATCTTGATGAATTAATTCATGATGTTTTTGTTGAAACCATTGAATAAATAAGTGTTAAACTACTAGACAGAGATGCTGAGAAACCACAATTATCAGGTTTCACCAAATTTATAATGTTATCAATAGTGTTGAGATAAGTTAACTTGAAATAAATACATGGTTGGAGTGACACATGTTTCACTGAAATGATGGAAATTTTAAATGGGATGCTTTTAGAAGAAAATGAGCTTCCAAATTCTAATTATAAGGTAAAAAATATTATGTCTGATGGAATTAGAGAATAAAAATACACATGATTTTTTTAATTATTTTTTCTATATAGGAAAGAATATGAAAGTTTATTAGTGTTCTAAATGTGAGAAATTATGATATAAAATGGATAAAAAATCCAACTATGATTAATTCTCAGAACACGTACCAAAACTCCTACAAAATAAATATAGAATCTTCCAATAATTTCTTATTTGTAGCATCTATTTTCAAATTAAAATGATGAAAATAGGATAAAATAACATATAGATGAGTGAATTTATAATTTAATCCCTTATCACCCTACTGATTCACCATAATAAAAAGGAGTTGACTGAAAATTTTATATTTTTGGAAGTGAAGTTAGAAATATTTGAATAGGTAGAATGAATCCATATTAGATCCTCAGTAGCCAGAAGCATTCATGACTATTAAGTTGGTTATTTATGACTTGTACCCACATATATGTATGAAGAGGAAATATTTGACGATAAGATTAATGATTTATGGAAAACAATAGTCTGGAAATGATATTGATGCTGATCTATCACTGTTGATTGATGATTTTCAATTTCTATGGGAGACAAGTTTTATAATATTTAATGCATAAATTAAATATTTTTTTTATTTTCTATGATAATGTTCACTATAAATGAATTTCTTACATATGGAATCTTATTTATATATAATTTTAAAATACATAAAGATTATCCAATTTGGGTAGAGAGAAATTAATGTCATCAATTAAAAAATGGAAAAATAGTATAAATGGTAAAATAGTTTTTTTTAAAATAGATCATCCTTATCTAAGATTAAATTAGGTATTTGAAGATTTATAAGAGTGTGGTTTTTACCCAAAACCACAATTAACTAAATACTTTTACGACAAGGTAAAAACAATGATGTCCTATTTGGAAAGATATAATGTTCTAATCAGCAAAAAAATATACTGAATGAATGATCCATTTTATTCGAGATAACATATCAGATATTTTTTATGTAAAAATAACAATGGTGTTATTATTTTTTGGGAAAAAATTTGTGATAGCCTAATTGGAACATTGCTAAGCATAAAAAAAATAAAAAATATGGATTGCAAGCAAGACTAGACTTAATAACCATGGGAATACATTTGGAGTTAGCTCCCACACTAAAAGGAAACAAAAAATATTTTTCTATGGTTTTTCACACATTAAGAAATAGTAATAAGATAATTTTTGTTTCAATGCCTTTATTTCATTAAAGTACATAGTGGGTTTTATTCAAATGTAAAATTTTTGGCAACATTGAATGATTTAAAATTAATAGGTATGAAATCTCATGACTGTCATGTATTAGTGCAATATTTATTATTTATTTCATTATGTGACATATTTTTTGATACCTATTAGGAAGTATATCATCAAGATACATTAATTTTTTAATTCAGTTTGAAGAAAAGCATAGATTCAGATTTGTTAGATAAGTTAGAGAATGCATTTTCCCTCATACTTTGTCAACTTAAAATGTATTTTCCACCATAATTTTCTGATACAATGGTGTATAAGTTGATTTATTTGGATTTAGATATAAGAATATGTGGTCATGTTTATTTATGTTAGATGTATCCTTTTTGTATGATATATGAAAATTTCAATGGTATATGTTAAAAATATACATCGATCAGAGGCCTCTATTGTTAAAAACATATATTTCAGAAAAGGTAATTGAATTATATAATAATTATCTATAAGAAGTAGAGAATGTTTGGATACCTATATCTCAACATTAGATAGATGATAGTTAAGGTAAAGAATTTATGTCTTTAAGGTAAAGTTAATTCCATGTGATGAAGTGATGCATACACATTTATAAATTTTAAAAAACAGAAGTGAGGTTCAACCATATATATCATCACATTTTTTTTGATTGTAGGTATGATATCCAATAATAAAAGAAAATTTGTTGATAAATGAACATAAAAAACACATTTGTTTCATTGTTTAAGGAGAAAATCAACAATGATTTATATGTATAAAAAATATTGAAATGGTTAGCAAGGGTACCGAGTGTTAATGTGATCACGTGGTCTAGTTTAGATATTAATGGTTACATATTTTACATAAAAAACCAAGATGATAATAGTACCATTCAAAATAAGGGAGTAATGGATATCACTGAAGCACAACATGTTTCAAGTTCCAAAGATAAAAACCCAATTTCTACATCAATATCATATTTTGGTGTTTTTGAGGATATATGATAGATTGATTGTACTAAATTTCAGGTATCAATATTAATGTTTAACTGAGTTGATATGACCAATGGTGTGAAACATGATGAGTGTGGATTTACACATGTCCATTTGAAAATATCTAGTCATAAGGATAAATCATTTATCATGGAGACTCATAAAATACACATATTTTATTCTGTTATCCCATCATATGATTCATGGTATGCTGTTTTGTAAGGGGAAAATATTATTTTAGGTGATTAGAATATCGATGACATTGAAGAATCATCTAAAATTTATTTATTTATCACACGATTAACCAATGTTAACAATCACTATGATGTAGAAATTTTCCATGAAACATAAAATGATCATGAAGAAGGGATATGGGAAAACACTCTAATACTCCCCTAATTAATTATGTGATAGTTTTTTTTGAGAAACAGACATAGTTAAAAAAATTAATTTTTAACTTTAGTATTTAAATATATAGATGTTATGAATTCCTACCATTTTTGTAATATTTTTTTATATTAATTATATTCAAATATCAATTTTTTGGGTTTAAAATTTTTCCTTCATCATTTTATTGTGACTATTTTCTTTACATTGTTTAATTTCATGTATATGATTTTATTTAATATTTTTTTCTTCATATTATGAACAATTAAATTTTTAATTATAACATTTATTTATTTATAATAAAATATAGGTACAAAAAATTACACTTTTTTAGATGATAATCATTTCTTCCATTTTATTATTATTAATTTTTTTATTCAGTAGTTTTAGTTATACATTTTTTTGGTTGAAAAATCAAACATTAAATGTTTTGTTTTCTATTATAAACTATTTTATTTATTTATTACAATTATTTAATTTTAATCAAATATGGGTACACATAATTTTTTTGAAGTGATATACATAATTCTAAATAACATACATGGAGGCAATAGAACCAAGGCACGTACATTTTTCTATGTAAATATATCTATAATAATTTAATTATCTAATGAAATTTAACTTATATTTCTTAAAATTTTGTGCAAATATTCTTCTCCAGAGAGGATGGTACCTAATGATGGAAGGAGTGAGATTGCACATTTACCAAAAAATTTACTCACACATAGAGAGAATAGGTTAATAATTGACTTTGATGAGACAGACCACCTAATTGCCCCACTTGCTATGTAGTTTAGGACTTACCTATCTATGCAAAGTCACTGTATGATAAGTGTTTTATTCCCTGATTAGAGGAGTATCAACTAGTAGATGAAATATCTATTATGAGAGTCCATAAAAATATAATTTCTAAATTTATTTATTTATTTTTCTAATGGTTTTAAATATAATACATTTCTTAATATTTCATCTATTCAATTATATATAACATTTATCTTTTAAGAGATCAAAGCAATTGAAAAAAAATTTCTATCCTTTACAGAAACTAAATTGAGATTTTTTCAGTAAAATTTAACTTCATTTTATATTTTTTAGAGTAAATAGTATCAAGATCCATGCCTTAAGTATGATTTTATAGATATAGATATTTTAAAGAAGTTTGTCTCTAGTCGGCATGAGGAAGTCTTTATGGCTTGTTTTTGTTGTTCAATTTTTTTTAATTAATTACTTAATAAATTATATATTTTTTCTTATGTAAAGGGCCTATAGTAAAACTCACTAAGTGGTAGAGTATTAGAATTTATACCCTCATAAATTGTCACACATATGGTATCCATTATTAGAGGAGAAAATGACTATCACAAAATTTGGTGAATTAAGAGCGAAGTCAAGTTGAAACTCTAAAGTGGTTCCAAATGACCCTCCATATCCGCCATCATCATGAAAGATGATAAATGGTGAGAAAGAAAAAAGGGGGATTATATTATCGACCCAATAATATAAGTATTTAACAACATTATAAGTAATTAATTGTTAATTTTATTCAATATTTCTATTTTGTAAATTTATCTCACTTATATAAAATTTGAAAATATTATTTCAGGATTCCATTTAGGAATAAATGATATATGGTACATTTATATTTAAGAGTTTGATGGATATTCTTACCACTGCTTTAAGAAATTCTGAACACTCAGTCTGTGTCATAGGGTATAAAGAGGGTATAAGTTTAATTTTTTTATAGACGCACCCTTAGTGCATCATCAATGAGGAAATAATATAAGGGAGAAATATCTTATTTTAAGTCCAAGATGAAATAATTTAATGATTCAATAGAGGATATAATTAAATCATCTATATCGACTATGATTGCAGAAGTGATGAGACAGATGCAACCTACATAGCTTTCCTACCCATATCCACCACCTCCTTGTTTAGACCCGACCATGTACTGTGAGTTATTTCTTGGGGATCCCCATGTATGTATTGTTGCATATAGAACTGTACATAATCCGAAGTATTATGTACATTATCACCATTTTTAGTCATGTCAGGTAAGATAATTGGTAAATGATTGATTTAATTATTCTAGTGTCACTTCCTATTGAGGGTATATCCATAGTTGGATAAAGTATTGGTCATTTTTACTATGTCTAACTAATCATTATCATCAGCTGACATATGAGGCATACCTTTTTTTTCATTTTTTATTTATCATTTAATTCAAAATTACTTATAATTATTATTACACTTACCTTATATATGAGTATCTAAAATCAAAGGAATCACTAAAAATTAAAGGAAAATTTCTATCTCCAACACCTTCAGATTCTCCTTAGAATGTTGACGGGGAAATAAAGTTAACACACATTTTTTATATACTAGATAATTATTATAATTTTTGATGATTTATTATATATGTGGAAGATATTACATGTTAAGAATATTTAAAACTGACATCATGGGTGTTGTAGAGAGTGAGGGGATCATTGTACCCATGTTTTAGTTATTTTCCATATAAATAAATTTCAATTATTAATTTAATTTAATTTAAGTAATGATATTTTATATTGAATTAATTAATTAGATTTCTAATCATGTATATCCAAAAACTTTTAATCCAATATGATTTCACTTCTGTTTATGGTTTTTTGAATCTAGAATACATTTCAAAATAAATTTCAATAATTGAACCAAAATACCAAAATTGAATATATATATATATATATGAAATATTAAAAAATGAACATATTATATATTATTTTCCCTTTCCTTGAATGTTAAGAACACATATGTAATTATGAAACACTATTCATTGTATTATTATTAATACTAAATTTTATGTTATGCATATTTTTCCAAAAATAATGTAAAGCATATTGGTTATGCTCTTTATTGGGTAGTGTTTGAAGAAGATTTAGAAAGTTGTTAAATAAGTAATTCATATTCCATTATTTTAGTTATTTAATCTTTATATTTTAATTTTACATAAGTTATGATAATTAATATTTGAAATTACAATAGGTCATACATTGAGTTTAACTGGGATAACTTTTAAATATTGGAACTAGATAAAATTAAATATGTGAAAGTTTAGGTTGATAACTTTTATATTATTTAATACATATTTTTTATTACACATCTAGTGATTTTATTTTTAAAATATTATTTCATAAACACAATTTAATCATCAAAAAAGGATTTTCGAGTTTAGGTTTTAAGTTTTATGATTAATTTATGAGATAATCGTAATTATGATGACAAGATATAATGAAATGGTTAGTTTTATTATAACAATTATAATTTTAAAACATATGTTATATTTTTAAATCCATAACACTTTATGTTGTATGTTTTTAATGATGTTTCTCTGTGTAGATCAAATGACTTGAAACACCTTCAATTTTTTTTTGTATAATATTTTCTATGTTTGACTAATTTGAATATTTTTTTTGGTTTTGATTTATATTTGTAAAAAAATATTGTAATTTTTTCTAATTAATTTTTTTCTTCCTTTTTCCCTTTTTTTTGTTTTTTTATATTGTTTAGTGTTTTTTTTGTGTTTAAATCTATAGAATTATATATATAATAATATGTTTTTTAAAATATTCATCTTTAAATATACGTTTTAGAAAAATTATACATTAAAATATGAGACTGAAGGCTTTCCACAATGACTTTTAGTAAAACCAATGTATAAAAAATTCTATAATTCATATTTTATTAGGGATTTCAACATCGGTTTTACTAAAAACTGATGTTGAAAGCCTTATATATTTCATATTTTTGAAGGGGTTTCAACATTTTTTTATAAACTAACATTGAAAGTTCCACTTTCTATATTTCCTTTATTAACATCTCTTTTTTTTCCAATGTTGAACAGAAATAAAAAACTAAGGTTAAAAGTGTATTTTCCACTAGTGGTATTTCTCACAACATGCATGGGAACCCTAGTGTGCATACATAACTTATGTTTGATATGTATAAATAAGCATAGGTTTCATAGTGGATCGGGCAAGAGCAACTCGATAGTGGTTGGAGATGGACTAGGGTGAGGCTTGAGGTTATGGTGGAGCCACTTGTGTATTTTGTTTACGTATTTATATAATATATATATATGATTGAACGAATAGGATATTTTTTTGACATGTATGACTATATGAATTGAATTTACATTTGATATAACATGGCTGCATTTTTATTTTGTTATGCTTTTCCTTGGATATAATTCTCTATATGTTTACTCTGATTTGTGAATATGCATGATTTTTAGTGATTTATCAATTATTAATGAAACTAATTTTGGGATTATAGTATCCCTAATGATAATAATTGAATCTTTACCCTATTTAAAAACTTATGGAATATGAGGTGTTTCACATGAGGTCATATGGTGACTCGACTAGGGTGTTGTTTGAGAGATTTTATCCAGACTATTATAAAGTTGTATCATAGTGTCTTTTCATTTTTCTTACTATTTAGGGACTTAATAGTTGAATATAAGAATATTTTGTAGCTTGTGATGGGACTCAGGCTAGTGTTTCATTACACCTATTTAGTGTGAAGTTAGGGTTACCATGTAACAACATGTATTTTTTTCTTGAACACTATAATTTTTGAGTTGAAGACCCCCTTTATGGAATGGTGTTGTATTTTGTGCCATGATTTGGATCATTTAACTATTGTGTTTTCGGTTTTAATGTGAAGATTTATGGCACTTTCAGATTAATTTGATGTAGGAGGCATTGTGTCAGGGAAATGGATGCTGTGATATGGATTTAATTTCAACTTTTGGTTAATCTAACATGGGAGGTGTTTCACCATATTTTTTTCATGATGTAATAGAGGTTTTTTCATGTGATGTTACGAGGGTTGAATGAGCTTTATGGGTGTTTTAGAGGGGTGTTAATCATGTTATGGTTTTAATATATCAAATTGTTCGAGGGCCTTTACAATGTTATAGTTCCTAATGCACTGTGATTTTTTATCTTGGCTTAAAGGCCTTGTGGAATGAAATGGTGAGTCACACCATGAAGGGGGTGACAAAAGGTTCTATATAAATACCATCCAGACTATATCTCACATAGATTTAATTTTTAACTGTCATTATCTTATACTCTAATGGTGTATTTTTAGATCCCTATATTCCTTGTAGGATCCTTCAACTTGAGAAAAACACATGGTTAAACACTATCATTTTAAGAGTTTAGACTCATTTAGCATCGATGAATGAGATCTTAGGTATGACTCTTCTCTCATATTATGATCCATTATCACATGATTATAATTTTGAATATATATGTTAATCTACATCATTTCTCATTTGATATCTTCTCTAATAAGGCCTATTACTCACTATGAGAATTCCCATTTCAAAATGAAACCTTGTTGTTGTGTTTCCTATATATGATATTATATTGAATAATAATTCCGTTTAATCCCTTCTTCTACTCTCAGTTTGACTAAGTGGAATCCACCATACCTTAAAATGAGAGATTGTAGTAATGGTGTTTAGAAATGAATTAATTAAGTAAATATGATAGTAAAAGATTTAAATGATAAGAGTAGTGGGGAAGTGATAATAAATGTCTCATTATGGTGTTTCAAGTCTTTCCATGACATGATATAGGGGTCTCATGTATCTCACATGTACACAAAATGGAGTATCATGCCACAACACTATATGTTTTTTCATGAGAACCCCCTTAATAGTGATGTGTAAGGTTAGCTATAGATTATCATACATGGAGCTAAATATCCCAAGTTAACCTTACATGGCATGAGCTATGAAATTGTGATTATCGATGCAAAGTTGAGGTGGTAGATATGGGATAATTTGGGGTGGGGTTTTTTTAATGGGTTTAGGGTGAATAAAATTAGGGGAATGAGTTTGTTGAGCACCACATGAAGTGGCGCTTTGCCACCCCTTTTTTTACACACCTTTTTTTGCACACCCCCTTTTTTTTGCACACCCCTCCCTTTTTTTTTTGTTTTTTTTTGTTTTGTTTTTTTTCACCCCATCCCTTTTTTAAATAATTTTTTTTGTTTTGCACACCCCTCCCTTTTATTGTTTTTTTTGTTTTGTTTTTTTGCACCCCATCCATTTTTAAATAAATAATTACAAAATAAATAATTAAAAGTTTTTTTGTTTTGTTTTTTTTGCACCCCATCCCCTTTTAAATAAATAATTAAAAAATAAATAATTAAAAGTTTAAAAATAAACTTATAAATATGTATTTAAAAATGTTAACTTATTTATAATTATATAATTATAAATTTATATTTATATAGTTATAAACCTTATTTAATTATATAATAAAATAATGGAATAAACTTTATATATAATTATTTATAATAAATATAATAATTAAAATAAATACAATAAATTTATAAAAATGTTTGTTATAATTATAACAATTATATAATTATAAAAAATATAAAAATATAATAATTATAAAATTATAATAAATATATAAATATAATAATTGTATATTTATAATAAATATATAATTA
Organism: Viscum album; assembly: GCA_963277665.1. Taxonomy (NCBI): domain Eukaryota; kingdom Viridiplantae; phylum Streptophyta; class Magnoliopsida; order Santalales; family Viscaceae; genus Viscum; species Viscum album. Next base: position 846,886,705 of record OY728160.1, on the reverse strand, counting down.
AAAATTTAATAATTATATAATTACAACAATTATAATAATTATATAATTGTAAATATAATAATTATATAATTATAATAAATATACAACTATAATTACAATAATTATATAATTATAAATATAATAAAGATATAATTAAATATATAAACCTTATTAAAATTATATATATAACCTTTTAAAATTATTTATATTTATTATATTTATTATAATATATTATAATTATGTATTTATTATAATATTATAATTATGTATTAAATTTATAATTATGTATTATAATACATAAATAAACCATATTAAATTTATTTATAGATTATTTTTAAAATTATATATAATTATTTAAATACAAAAATAAACCATCTTAAATTTATTTATAAATATATATATATATAAATATATAAATAAAAATTATTAAATATTCTTTAATTATTATAATTACATATTTATTATAAATAAACTTTGTTAAATATAAATACATAATTATAAATTTAATACATAATATAATATTATAATAAATACATAATTATAAATTTAAGAAAAGCATAATTATAATATATTATAATAAATATAAAAAATATAAATAATTTTAATAATGTTTATTTATATATATATAAATTTATAAATAAATTTGACATGGTTTAATTATGTATTTAAATAATTATATATAAATTTATAAATTTATAAATAATTATAAATTTATAAATAATTATATATAAATAAACCTTATATTTAAAATTTATAAATTTATATTTAAATAAACATTATTAAAATAATTTATCTTTATATAAATAAAAATTATTAAAAATTCTTTAATTATTATAATTACATATTTATTATAATTATGTAATTACTATAATCATATATTTATTATATTTATAACTATATATTTATTATATTTTTAATTATATATTTATTATATTTATAATTATATAATTATTCTAATGATATAAATATTATAATAACATCTTTATATAAATAAAACTTATTAATTACATATATATATATATATATAATAAGTATATATTTACGATGATTATATATTTACAATAATTATATAATTATAATAATTATATAACTACAATAATTATATATTTATTATAATAAATATACATTTATAAATGTAATTATAAATATACATTTATTTATTATAATAAATGCAGTATGTAATTATTTATTTATTATAAGAAATGTAATATATAATTATACATTTATATTTATTATACATTTATATAATTATAAATATAAATTTATTATAATTAAAAAATAAATGTATCATATTACATTTATTATATTATATTACATATTACATTTATTTATAATATAATTATATAATTATAAACATAATAAATATAGATATGATAATTCTATAATAAAGATAAATAATTACATATTACATTTATTATATTATAATTAAAAAATAAATGTATTATACTATTTATTATACATTTATTGTTCATATTTATTATAATAAATGTATAAAATAAATGTAGATTTATTATAATAAATAAATGTATATTTATTATAAATATAAATATACATTTGTTATAATTAAATATTATAATATTTATTATAATAAATATATATTTATAATAAATGTGTTATAAATATTTATTATACATTTAGTATACATTTATTATACAATTATTATAATATTTATTATAATAATATTTGTTATACAATTATTATAATATTTATTATTATAATATTTATTATACATTTATTATAATAAATATTATAATAATAAATATTATAATAGATATTATAAATGTATATTTATTATAATAATATTTATTATACATTTATTAGATATTTATTATTATAAATATTATAATATTTAATTTTAAAAAGTATTTATTATAAATATTTATTATACATTTATTATACATTTATTGTGCATTTATTATAATAGTATTTATAAAAACATTTATTAGATATTTATTATAATGAATATTATAATATTATAACATTATAATATTTATAATAAATGTATAATAAATGTATAAAAAATATATATTTATTATAATAATATTATAAAACTTATTATAATATTTATTAGATATTTATTAAAAATAAGTAAATTTATTATAATTTTTGTATTTATTATAAAAAATATAGTTATGTATTTATTGTATTTTTTTATATTTATTATAATAAATAAATTTATTATATATATATATATATCGGGTTTGGGGGGTGTGGGGTCAAAGCGCCACTTCAAGTGGCGCTTTGCCCATTTTTTCTTCAGCGCCACTTCATGTGGTGCTGAAAAAACCCATATCCCCAAAATTTAAAAACCCTACCCCATAAAACTGAAAAAAACCCCACCCTCCTAAATTACCCGGTAGATATGATATAAATATAGTGGTTGAAGCATTGTGAGGATGATTTAAAGATTGTATATAGTGTGAGAATATTCCATTACAACATGAAACTTACATATCACGATTTGTGACATGATAGTATAATTAATTCCCTGACCATGTTAATTCATAGAGATAATGACCCGACGCAAGATATTCATGGTAATTTATATATATTTTTACCTCTATATCAGATTAGGGTGAGGATATAATATAACCTAATCATTTTAAAATTTAGAACATGATGATACATACTTATCTTACATTAGATGTGATATGTAAAGACCCAGAAATTTCAAGGAATTTTTTTTAATTTCTTTTGAATTTTACGAGACTGCGACTTCTGACGGCACCTGATTCCGAGGACCGGTGAGTCTGGAATCAATTTCCGAAGTTTAACTCGGGTATGTTCAGTGAACGAATGAGCGGGTTTTTCTAACTTTTGAACCGATGCTCGGAATCGAAATTCAAAGACACCATTGAAACCGCAATGCCGATATTTGCTTAAGAAGAACTTTTTCAGAGTTGCGTTTTCTCGGGAAGAGTTGTTTAAATTTTGTGGATTAAGACTACTGAGAAATAAAATTGTGGTACTAATTTTATTTCTTTTAAGTGGTTAAATCCTAAGGATAGAGGTTGGGTGGAACTAACCACCCATGTGAGGTTAATAGTGAGGTGGGGCCCACACGAGCCCCCACCCCTTCAAATCCCCTAAACCCCCTCTTTAATGTTGGAAACCCCCCATAAGTTTATGACCTTCTCTCTCTCTTAAATTGAATGCCAACACACCTATTCAATTAATTGAATCTCGTTAATTAATTAAATGAGGTTTTTGAATTTTAAAAAATGTTGGCAATTGTGGATAAATTAAGACAAAGTCTTAATTTATTTTTGATTGGTTCATTGTGTGGAGTCTGGGGAGGAAATAACCAAGGTCTCGAAGAACATCTTCTTCCACGTTGAAGAATGCAAAGAATATCAAAACCTCGACGAAGAACGCCGACACCGCAGAGGAAGACCGTCGTGCCGTCTTCTCTCATCTCCGCAGTCGGTGAGAGACACCGTTTCCGGAGAACGACGACGCGTCGTTTTCTTCATCGGGTGAACACCGACGACACTTACAGAGCCTCGATCCGCGACATCGTCTTCCGCGACGTCGTTTTCTGTTACGTTCTTTTCCTGCGACGACCCTCGTTTGATGACTTCATCAAGGTAGGGGTTTGGTTTTTCTCGTGAATAATTCCTTGTGTTCTTCGTTTAATATTTGGGCCGCCTGTTATCAATTTAACGGGAGGAGGTCGGACCACCCAAACACGGCCGATCCTCCTCCTCCCTTTGATGTTGCGTTCGTTGCAGCTCGAAAAAAGGCGCGCGGTGCAACGACACCACACGGAAACTTAGAGGAATGCGGCGAAGAAGCGCGGCGCCGTTGAGGCCGAAAGAAGCCGCAGCCGGAGTGGGGCCGCAGCAAAGGGGCGCAGCGCCGCCGCGCCGCGCCGGAGAACCATGAAGAGACCGCGGCCGGAGCAGGGCCATTGCGGAGGGGCACGGCGCCGTCGCGCCGCGCCGGTCGGACCAAGGCTGGGGCCTTTTTCCGCGGCAGAGTAGGGAGCGGCGGTCGGAACCGCTGGCCGCCAGCGCGTCGGAGGGGCGGGACCGCGGGGTCCCGTGGCGGCACACCGGCCGGCCAAACTGGCCGGCCGGTTTCTGAGAAATCCGGGGTGTGTAACCCCCGGCTGGAAAAGGGAGGGCCCCCCATGCGGGGGGGGGGGGGGGGGGGGGGGGGGGGGGGTTCGTAATCAAGGGGCGGGGCTGTGCCCCCCCCCTTCGTATCCCGCTCGGCCAATTGGCTGAACTGACTGGACGCGCGGGCCGCGCCCGCGCCAGGCCAACCGGCCGCACCCAGGCCGGACCAGCCGCACTGGGTCGGGCAGAGCCCTAATGGTCCGGACCTGGACCCGATTCGGGTCACCCGGTTCGGGTCGACCCAGGGGGTCTTGGGCCCAGTCGGGCCGGGCCCAAAACCCCCTAAAACCGGTCAGGTTCGTTAAAATGCCCGTATCTTAGGCTACGAGCCTCCGATCGACGCACCGTCAGTTGAGATGCGATCCTTGGATCGAGACGGTCGTTTTGGTCTATTAAAATCAAGGTTTCAGAGAACTTTGGGTACGGTCGGGTTGGTTCGAACATGAAACCAACCGGGCCCTCGGAGCGGAAACACTTATATCTTGAGCTCCGGACGTCCGATTGACGTGCCGTCGACTTTGTTGGATTCCTCTTAGTGAGACTGACCTTTTGGATTAATCCGATCGAGGTTTGGATGCAGTTGGAGTGCGGTCGGGTTGGTTTTGACTTAAAAACCAACTGGGCCCCTAAAACGAAAAAGCCAGTAACTCTCAGACCAGGCGTCCGATTGACGCGCCGTCTATCACGTTGAGTTCCTATTGATGCGATGGAAGTTTGAGATACATCAACTCTGGTCTACGTGACAGTTGATGCATCGACCTCTTGGATCGTGGAGCGGACCCTCCCGAAACGAGCGTGCTGTGTGTGGAAACCCTAGAGCTGGCTGAGACTTAACGACTGCTGATCGATCGACTCAAAGTGTTTCGATAGCCCAGTGGGGAGCGCTTGGTTGTAGTGGAAGACCCATGGTGGAGGAGTGCTTGGTTGTAGAGGAAAACCTGCAGTACTCAACATAAGGAGTACCTCTGTAGGCTATGAGGGGGAGCGCTTGGTTGTAGCGACAGACCCATGGTGGGAAGCGCTTGGTTGTAGCAGCAGACCCACAATACTCGACAGGTGGAGTACTACAGTAGTCCAATGTTAGTGGGAAGCACTTGGTTGTAGCGGCAGGACCACTGTACTCGATAGAGGAGGAGTTCCCCATCAGCTATGGGTTCGACGGTGAAGACTTTCGTACTGGAATCCTCTGTGGGTTCGACGATGATGACAACCGTATTGGAATCCTTCGTGGGTTTGACAGTGAAGACTTTCGTACCGGAATCCTCCATGGGTTCGACGACGATGACAACCATATTGGAATCCTCCGTGGGTTCGACGGTGAAGACTTTCGTACTGGAATCCTCCGTGGGTTCGACGACGATGACAACCGTATTGGAATCCTCCGTGGGTTCGACGGTGAAGACTTTCATACTGGAATCCTCTGTGGGTTCGAAGACGATGAAAACCGTATTAGAATCCTCTGTGGGTTCAATGGTGAAGACTTTCATACTGGAATCCTCCATGGGTTCGATGATGATGACAACCATATGGGAATCCTCTGTGGGTTTGGTGGTGACGACTACTATACTTGTATCCTACGTGGGTCCGACAGTATTGACCACTATTGTAGTATCCTACGTGGGTCCGACAGCTTAGCTGGTCTAGTATCCTACGTGGGTCCCAACTTAGACGAATCAGTGGCTACATATGATCATCTCTATCACCTTATGAAGAAGTATACCTTTTTGAGCTGAGTCTTGACTTTCAATCATTATCTTCGAAATGATTGACTTGCTTCCTTGTGGATTGGGTTGTGCTATCCTGTGTGGATTGAGTTTTAGTATCCTGTGTGGATATGATCAAACTTGGGCTCGGATGTTGGAGCTGAATTGGAATTGATGACTTAGGTATATGTATGGGCATATACCCAATTAGTGTTGGATGTTACTTCATGATTGTATCTTTCCTTTGTGGATTATCCTTTGTGGATTCTGGGAGACCTTCGGGGGTCTCGGGGTCCCTAATGAGTAGCGTATACTCACCCCTGCACGGGCTATGCCCGCACTACGTTGTGTTGGATGCAGACAACGAACAATGCTGATCGTGGTTGAGGCTTGTGGAGCAAGTCGGTACTTGGAGGTGGACCACTGGGCGGGACGTACACAGAGCGGACGACTGGACCCGATGAGCTGAGGAGTCTATCTGTACCCACCCTTCAGGTGGGACTTCTAGTGGACGGCTCGACGTTGCTGCTTTACTTTCAGTTGCTGTACTTTCTTTATAGTTGTAATTTACTTTCAGTTTGGGTTTTTATTCTAGCCCACTTACTTTTATGCACTACAATTGTACCCAGTTTTACTTAGTGTTTACTTCTTCTTTCTTACTCTGTGGTGTTTGTTTACTTTATAAAGGCAATGCCTTCCCCTTTTTGTCGGGATTTATGCCTTGGTGCTAGTCTCCAGCCCCTGGCCTATGGGAGGCGGGCTTGGGGTAGTCACGACACGGGTCCCGAGGATGGGTCGTGACATGATACCTAAGGTAATTTAGGTATATTAGTGCTCTTATCTCTTTAGGGATGGATACTGGGTTTGGGAGAGATGATTGGAGTAGACATTGGGTCTGGTACCCCCTGGAATTATGTGAGTGACAAGGAATGGGTCCCTGATATTCTTCCTAGGGTTGGTACTCCCCTATAAACTTAGGTAAAATTTCCTCTATATTGAGAATGGAATCGGTACTCCCTCGACACTGATAAGGTATGCACCCGCCTCACACAACCAATGGAGTTTGATTATTACCCACTTACTAAAGGCGTGAGTCCTCTATCCATAAATTTTGATACCCCCACTTACTTGGGTCACATGATCTCTATCCATAGAGTTAGGTAATCCTTTATCTAAGTCACACTACATAGAAAGGCATGGGTCTTCTATAACAACCCTACCTTAAACATTACATATTCTAGTGAATTTAAAATAGAATTAACTTTATTTCATTAAAAAATATATTTTATGATTATAGGCTTGGGTCATAAATCTTTAATTAAAATACCAATTATTAAAAAGTGGACACTTCTACATAGTATCCATATTTCCCCCTAAATAAAACTTTTAAAAAGAAACTTGTTTTCCCTTCATGAAATATCTTTACAAATTTGATATTAACCTAATCCTTGACCCTAATAATACATAAATACCTATGAAAAACTTTTGAAAATGTGGTATGAGAATAAGAAACTCGGTTAGGGTAATAAAAATCATAAATTTATTAGTCTGGTGAAAAAATGAAAAACCTTAAAAATAATTCTCTTAAAAACATAAATTTTTATCCAAAAGCATATCATTTTTTTACTTTAAAAAGATCATTATCTTACCTTTTAAAATCAAATGATTTCCATGAAAACTAATTAAAAAGAATATAAAATTAATTTAGGTTCCTTAGGACATAATTATCTTATAACCCTTATAATTATAATAACCATACAACTGACTTCCAATATAATTCTTTAAAGAATATAATCATTACCCAATGCATTAGAGAACTATTTGGGAACAACCGTCGTATAAGCTATATCAGGCTCACTAATGATATATAATGGGAATAAACCTTTTTTATAAGATGTATCAATATCACCCATAAGTTATAATGTGGTTAAACCCTTTGTAAGCAATGTATAAGGACCGTATCATGAATAAAACTCTTGAAAAACACTTTTAAACCTGTGTGAAAAACAATTTCTAATATCAAAATACCCTTTTATCTTAAAAAATAGTTTTCAAAACTAAAATAACAATAAAAAGGGAAATATAAGAAAAAATTAAATACTTTAAATGAATCCAAACTTCAAATAATTATTATTGGGGTGAGAAATGTCATTTCTTTCGTATACGTTAAAATAGAACATTCCTTTTATATTTTGTAAATAAAGTCAAAAAATTCCTTAGAAATATTCCCTTTTAAAAACATTTGAAAAAAATTGGCATAAAATTACCTTTATATTTATTTTATATCCATCTAAATAAATTCATAAAATATTTTTAAATACATTGACATGAAAGAGAAAGATTTTGAAAACAAGTCTTTAAAACGTGGTTTTATGTTAAAGTGTCCCTTAACTCGAGTCATACTCATTATGTATGTTATTTATCTTTTTGAATAATATACTCATGTTAATTATTTAATTTCTTTAAAACCTTTATCAAGTTTATTATTCCCATTATTTTACTTATTACCATGTCATATAGAATTACTTAATTATTTTATTTTATGTCAGATGTTTTGATGATATTCAGTTTATAAGTAAAATGAATTTGGTAGGTTGAATATGGTCAAAGAGGCATTATTTAATCATATCCAAAAAAACAATCATTAAATAATTATATTTTTTATAAATAAATTATATTTTTAATACCAATCATGAAATATTATTATGAAAAAATGAACTACATTACAATCATGGAGATGGTAGGTCGTACGTACGTATGAGTAACATTTCCATTTTTCAACGATCATTATAGATATAAGGTACCATTTATTTTATAATTAAATAATAATAATTTTATTATAAATAAAATATTATTTATTTAAACCTACTTAAATATATCATCTATGTGATGTGGGAAAAAACACATCTCTTCGTGGAGGTGGCAGTCTGCATGTAAGTACAAATGCCATTATCATTTTTGAATGAATGGAAAGGTAAGAAATTAAATGATATATCATATTTTTAGAATGATAAATATTTCATAATTATCATATATATATATATACATTAATTCCATTTTTATATCCATCCATGAGAGACGGTGAAGGAAAATGATTTACAACGGTATGTGAGGTGTAGTTCGCCGTACAAACGAATGATGACTTCATTTCCCATTTTATGGAAGAGGAGATAGATATAGGTTGTGAAATTAACATAAAAAACCTCAGTATATGTAATATATTGTTGTTATTATTTCAAAATTGTTAAATAATATTTTAATGTGGTGGAAGAAGAAATAAATAAAAAACAATCTGTTAAGAAAAATAACCCTTCTTTGAACAATTTCTTAATGTTTACAAAAAAATATTTCCTAGGTTGGATTTTTAATAAAAAAATACTCTAGGATGTGAGGACAGATGTAAGGAATAGATTTGGTTATATTTTGGATGAACCAAAATATTTTTGAAGTGTGATGAAATGATAATAATAGGTTCCCTTTTACAAGAGAGGGGAGAGACACTCTTGGAATTTCTTAAAATATTAAATTAATATAAATTAATTTTAATGTAAAAATGGATAAAAATGGATAATATTAGAATATAATTTGATTATGAGTATAAATTATCACATTAAATAAATTTTGGACAATTTTGGATCATGTTTTTAGCCAAATTTTTTTTATTTTAACCTCCCATTAACCCTTTTCACACTTACTTTGATAAATTGTTTTTTACTCTTTAGGGGTCAATATATTTACTATAAATGGAAAAACATCCCATAAGTGAACCATGTTTGATATTATAAAAAATATAATAATCACTCACAATAATATAATATTTTTATTAATTTTACACCATTTAATAAAATATTATTTATTATAGAATATCATTAATGTCAATTTTTAGAACTATTCATTAGTTTTAACTTAATAGCATCAAGAAAACAAATAAAATAAAAAAATATTTTATAAAAACCCTAAATGTTATATTAATATATAAAATCCAGGTATCACATTAACAATCTCAAATTATATTGATTTTAATATTCTTAATATCATTTATTTTATTTTTCTATTAACGGAATAATTACTGCATCAACTTTGTGTAAGAATTTATAGTAATTATATCTTCACTAAAAACTGAAAATAAATTGTCATGATGAAGATAAATAATTTATATTTAAAATTAATATTTATAACTACACATATAATTACTTTATCCCCATTTTAAAAATATCATAGTTATTAAAAACACGAGTGTGACATTTTTGACTTTTCTTTATATAAAATATTATAAATGTTATAATCACATATAAATGAAAAAAACGCCATATATTATAATATTGGAGAATTATTAATTATATATACTCATACAATAAAACTTATGCAAGTTTTAGGGTCATTCTTTAGTTCTTATCATTTTATTTTTAACTTTAATAACCGATTTACCCTTTAACGTGATAACAAATATTACTATGGCTATTATTCATATTGAAAAAAATATAGGTACCCATTTAAAAAATTTATACCTTATGATTAAAAATATTTAACCCATTTTTCAAAATTAAAAACATAAAATTTGAATAATTTAATACAAAACTAAACTGAAAAAACGCGATGAAAAATAGTTTTTCCAAAAAATACTTTTTTTTAATGTAAACATGTTTTTATAATAAATTAAACCATAAAATTCATTTAAAAAACAATAATTGAATTATTTTGTATCAATATGATCTAATTAAATTTTAAAATCCATTAAAAATATATTTTTTACTTTGTAAATATTTGAAAGGAAATATAATTTTCAATAGGAAATTCAGTATTTTTCACTATGAAATAAAAATAACTTTTTCAGAAAGTTATCAAAAATTAATCTTAAGATAATTTTGAAATGATGATTTCAAAAATTAAATTGATTATTTCAAATTCAAATTATATAATTTGAAAATTAAATTTTTAAAGAAAACTTATATGAAAATAGTTTAATAAAACTTTTTCCTTTTTTATCTGAAAAGTTACTTTATATTTTTATAATGTATATAACTATAAAATTCAAGAATTATATAAATATAAAAAATATTTATAATATCGTTAAATTGGTCATTAAATTCTTCTACCTTTTATAAATTACATCCTCATAATTTTATTCTCTTATTAAACAAGTGGGTATATCTTTCCCTCATAGCATTTTCAGACTCCCATGTGGCTTCTTCAACCATATGGTTTTTTCAAAAAACCATAACTTGGTGAATCACTATATTACATAACAATTTATCCCTATAGTTAATAATATCAACATAATGTTCCTTATATGAAATATTATATTCAATTTTAACTACTTTAGGGCTCAATATAAGAGATGAATCTGGCACATACTTTCTTTACATCGAAACATTAAAACATTGTGTACCTTGGATAAAGTTAGAGGAAAAGAAAATTGGTAGGAAATTAACACAAATTTATCTAATATTTTATATGGTCTCATAGAATATTCAATTAAATTATTATTTTTACCAAAACAGATCACCCTTTCCATTGAGATACTTTAAGAAAAACATGATCACCTACCTCAAAAGAAAGATATTTCCCCTAATTATTCGTATAACTTTTCTAACTCATCTAAGACATACTCATAGGTTACTAAATTATATTCAACTTCTCAACCATTTTCTATAACAATTTTGGTCCTATGAAATTCCTTTTACTTACTTTATCCTAAAAAAGTTTAAGTTTAACACCACTTTTCCATATAATGTCTCAAAATGTGCCATATTTATACTAGAATGAAAACTATTATTATAAAAAAACACAACTAAAGAAAGATGTTGTTCCAAAATTCCATATAAATACATTTAAAAAGCATGGAGCATGCATTCCAGGTCTGAATATTTTGTTTGGACTATCCATTATATTGAGTATAAAAATCTATACTGATGTTTAATTTAGTACCCTATGACTTCAGAATCCCTTTCCAAAAAATTACAGTAAACCTAGGATCACAGTCAGATACGATGGAGTTTAGAACTCCATGTAACTTGAATACCTCTTTGAGATACAATTGAGAAAGTTGATCCAAATAAATATTATCTATAATGGTAAGGAAATATATATATTTAGTTAATCGATCAATAATAATACAAATCAAATTATTACCTCGAGAGGTATTTAGAAATCCTACTAAAAAAATCAATGAATACATTTTCCCATTTCCAATATAGAATTGGAAAAGGATAAATCTTCCGTTTTAATAATTATCATTCTTATTTATCCTATTGAAAATTCAAAAAATTTATGGTAAAGTCAGAAATATCTATTTTCATTCCATCCCACCAGTAATACTCCCAAAGTTCTTGGTAAATAATAGTGTTTCCAGGATAAATGGGAAATGGGGAACTATGAGCTTTACTAAAAAGTTATCACTTTAAGTGGGAAACACAAGGAATACATAACATATTTCAAAATTTCATAACAATTTCTCTATCAAGATTAAATTCAGGATACTTACCATTATTAACTAATTATACCTTTTCCTATAAATCATTTTCTTCCTTATAAACTTGATTAATTATTTCTATTATATATGATTATAATGAAACCTGAATAAAAATAGATAAGGTTCTTATATCCACAACTTCTAGTCCAAAATTCATCAATTAATTAACCAATGGTCCATGTTCCAAATGTAACATGGTTAGTTTAGTATTATTTTTCTGACAAAAAACATAAACTAGTTTGTTTACCTTTATAGGTTGATAATAAATCATGCAATGATAATGCTTATTGAGTTTTAACCATATTCTATATCTCATGTTCAACTATTTCTAAGTGAATATGTACTTCAAAAATTTATGATCAATATATATTTCACACTTGGCTCCATATAAATTTCAACTCCAAATTTTTAAATAAAAAACAAAAACATCTAATTTCATATCATATATAAGATAATTTTACTCATGAGGTTTTAGTTGATGTAAAGAATAAGAAATTACTTGATCATTCTACATCATGACACAACTAAGACCCTTTAAATAAGAATCAATTTAGATTAAAAAGTCACCATTTCTAGAGGGAAAGGAAAAAAATATAGAATTCACCAATATTATTTTTAGTTCTTGAAAAAATTCATCACAAACATTTTCTTAGATGAATTTAACTATTTTTCAAGTTAACCTATTCAGTAAGATGGACAATTGATAAATATTTTCAACAAACCACCAGTAGTATCCTGCAAATCCAAGAAAACTTCAAATCTCTATGACATTTATTAGTCTTATAAAATCCTCAATAGCTAGTTTTATTAGGGTCAATATTTATGTCATCTTTATAAACAATATGACCAAGGAAAGAAATATGTTTCAATAAAAATTCAAACTCACTAAATTTTTCATATAACTTGTTTTCTTTTAAGGTTTTAAAAATAATCCTTAGGTGTATTTCATGGTCCTCATGAATTTTAAAATATACCAATATGTCACTAATAAAAAAACCACAAACTTATCCAAATATTCTCGAAAGACTATTTTCATAAGATCTAAAAATAAAACTATTTTAATATAAAACCCAAAGGGAATAACTAAAAACTAATAATTCTCATATATATATATATATATATTGAAACACTATCTTTGATATATCTTTCTCCTTGACATTCAATTGATGGTACCCAACCTGTGATCAATCTTTGAAAAATACTACACTCCCTGGAGATAATAAAAAATAATATATATAAGGAAAATGATACTTATTACTAATATTTATGTTATTAAAATCTCTATAATAAATTCAAATCCTCAAGGAACATTATTTTTTTAACAAAAAAATAGGATCACCCCAACATTATGTACATGAAAAAATGAAACCTTTATCTAGAAACTCCTACAACTTCTTTGTAATTTCCAAAAGTTTTACTTGTTCTATTCAATAAAGGGGTTTTGAAATTGGATTATCATCAAGAACTAAGTAAAATATGAACTCAACTTATCAATAAAGAATAATACCCAGTAAATCATTAGAAAAAACAACCATATATTTATTCATTACTGGTACATCACTACCAAATAATTTATTTATTTTTAAAAACATTTTCTCAATAAATTTGAACACCATTTGCAATTAATTTCTTAATTTCTTGGTAGGTTATAAAATGTATGAAATCATTAAAAAAACTTTCTTATCTCTAAAATCTATCTTATCATGATAAATTAAAATCTAATACATACAAAAAATAATGTCAAACTCTACCATGGGTAGTTTAATAAGATTTAGAGGGATTCCCATTCCATAGAAAACAATAAGAATATCCCTATAAATCTTTGTTGATTTAATATTTCTACCTGAAGTTTTCACAAATAGTTCTATCTTACTTTAATGAGGTTATATTCCCAATTTACTTGTAAATCTCTCAAAAATTAAGGAATGTGAAGATCTAAAGTCAAACAAGGTATTGTAATAATTAAAAAAACCAGTAACATACCTATCACCACTTTATTAGATGTCCCTATAACAACAATAGTAGTAGAAAAATATTCTACCATACCTTTATGCTTTAGGTCTTGATGATTTCCATCCTAAATAACTAACTTTAGACACATGTTATCATAATGAAATAAATCATTTCAACTAAAACATCTAATTGATGGACGGATATTGGTTACCCATTATTTAGTTGTTTATGACTTTTTTATTTGTAGTCACGAGCCCTGTGACCAAACTTACCTCACTGCTAAAACTTTCAATAATTTAACATAAATTCCCTAGGAGTTTTTTTACCACACTTATCATAAGATGAGAACTTAATTTTATTACCACTAGATTCCTTTTATGAATGCTTCCCCATTTCCTGCCATACATACATTTTATCTATTAGTTTTCATGGAATACATGATCATCAGTGAACTCTATTTATACCTTCTCAACACACCAAAAAAGTTTCTTACAACTTTCTAATTCATGGGAATATAATTCCATTTTATATCTCAGTTTCAACCCTAAGTAAAACTAATATATTCTTACTATCAAGATCCTAGATAAAATCTTGCACATACTTGTCCAATCTTGTAAAATTTTCTTTATACGTAACTACAAAATATTCATCCTTTTTCCTCAATTAAAAAAATTGTTTCTCCGTCCTATGTTAAACAACCTTAGAGACATATTTTTCAAGTAAAAGGTTCTTAAATGTGTCCCATTACATATGATAAATATCATTTCTCTCATTGGTAATATTTACCAAATAACACCAACGACCAACTTCACCTTCAAGATTATAATTATAAAGGGTTACCTTTTGATGTTCTGAACACCCCATGAATTCACATATCTTTTATAGGGCATTGGTCTGTCCTTCATCCACCACTGGATCTGAAGTTCCACCAAACACTAGAGTTTTTTGCTTCATGAAGTGATCAACTATCATCAAGTTCCTCCATGGTAGATCTAGATGATCTCTAGAAGGAATTACACCACTATTTATATCTTGTGTCAACTGAACCATTACAAAAAAATCTTCTGAGTTCCAATCTAGACCATTTTGGGATGCTGTTTTAGAAAGATATCATCCTCTTGGTACCTTCCTACTATAACCTCCTTATATCTTCTATTTAGAACCATTCTAAACAAATATAATTTAAATAAAGAAACATGATATTCTTGAAATTCTATATTATTTCAACTAAACTATTAGGTAAAATATGTTAAGGGTATTTTATTAACATTATCCTAACCTCTAGTGTTATCGAAACCTTGGATATGATACAAACTATAAGGACCTGACCTTAAACATTACTTATTATAGAGACTTTAAAATAAAATTCACTCTCTTAAATTCCCGAATATCTTTTAGTTTTACAGTTTTATATAGTTAGGTCATAAATCTTTTATAATAAGACCGTATATCCTAACCCCTAAAGTTATCAAAAGAAACATATTTTATTTTCATGTCATATATTCATAAATTTAACATTAACCTCATCCATTCCCATACTCATCCTTAAATCTAGGTGAAAAATATTTTAAAACATGATATGAGCACAAGAAAATCAGTAATGAATATAAAAATAATAAATCCCTTAGTATAGAGAAAAACATGAAAAACCATGAAAATATTTTTCATAAAAACATACCTTTTTATCTAAAAAGAGAATCATTTTTCTTCAAAAAAGTTCATTATTTTACCTTTTGAAATCCAATTATTTTCATTAAAAATCATTATTAAGCATAGAAAAGTCATCTAGTGGCCTTAGGACATCATCATCTTAAAACCCTTATTATTGGAATAACTATACATATGACTTCCAATATAATTCTTCGAAGAACATAATCCTTATCCAATGCATTGGAGCACTATCTGGGAACACCCATCATATAAGCTATATCAAGATCAACTATGAGATATAATGGGGACCAACCATTTTTATAAGCTATATTATGATCACCCATTATCTATAATGGGGCTTAACCCTTCATAAATAATTTCTAAGGACTATATCATGAATAAGACCCTTGAAAACCCCTTTTAAACTCGTGTGCCAAAAAATTCAGATATCAAAATAACCTTTTCTATTAAAAACCCATTTTCAATAACAAAACACTTAGAAAAATGGAAATATGGGTTTTATTTAAAGAAAAAAAATTAAATCATGGAAAATAACCCAAACATTAAATAATTATTACAATGGTTGGAAAATTTGATGTCATATATCTAAAAATAGAACATTCCTTTTGTATTTTGTAAAGAAAGTCAAAACATTCCATAAAAAAGATTCCTTTTTGAAAACCTTGGAAAAAAGTGACATAAAATGATCTTTATAGTTTTGTTATGTACATATAAATACATTCATAAAATAATTTTAAAAACATAGACATCAAATATAAATATTTTTAAAATAAATCTTTAAAATGAGGGTTTATTTAAAGTATCCTTTACCTCAAGTACGACTCATCATGTATGTTATTTATCTTCGTAAATAATAAAATCATGTTAATTTTTTAATTTATTTTAAAACTTTTTAATGTTCATTATTCCCTTTTTTTACTTATTACTATGTCATATACAATTACATAATCATTTAAGTTTATGTTAGTTGTATTGTTGATATCTGGTTCATAAGTTCAAAATGACTTTGGTAGTTTGACTATAGTCAAAGAGGTCATTATTAAATCATATAACAAATAATAATCATGAAATAATTATCATTTTTATATATCAATTGTAATTTTAAAATTAATCAAGAAAGATGGTTATAAAAAATGAACTATGTTACAATCACGGAGACGGTAGGTCGTACGTACGCATGAGTAATGTTTCATTTTTTCAATGATCATTAAAAAAAGGGTATGTATTTTTTATATTTATAGAATGATAATTATATCATAAATATAATATTATTTATTTATTAATAATTATATATATCAACTATGTGATGTGATTATAAAAAATAATTACACCACTTTATGGTGGTGGTTGTCCACACATACACACAAACATCGTTATCATTTTCAGTGAAAGGAAAGTTCATAAAGTAAAGGATATATTATTTTTTCAGAATAATAAATATGTAATTAATATATATATATATATATTAATTCCATTATTATAACCATCTGTGATTGAAAATTGTGGAAAATGAATTATATCGATTCACGAGGCGGTAGTCTGTCGTACACATGAATGATGGGTTTGTTTCCCATTTGATGGAATATGAGAAGGATATAGGTTTTGAAATTAACATAAAAACACCTAATTATATTTAACATATTTTTATTATTATTTAATTATGGTTAAATAATATTTTAATTAGGTTGAAGAAGAAATAAAAAAACACTCAATTAAGAACGATATCGTTGCTTCGAACAATCTATTAAGGTTTACACCAAAAGATTTGATATGTTGGTTTTATGATAAAAAAAGAATATAGTATGTGATGAGGGATGTAAATAATGGATTTTTTTTAGATTATTGTGTTGCTAAAATATTTTTTATGTGATGAAATTAGAATAATAGGTTCTGTTTTATAAGAGAGGGGAGGGAAACTCTTGAAATTTCTTAAAATGTTAAATTAATATAAATTAATTTTCATATTGAAATAGATATACCTTGATATTATTTGAATATTATATTAGTATGAGCCAAAATAATCCCAGAAAATAATTTTTTACAAGTTTGGATCACATTTTTAGTATTTTCTTTTTATTTTAACCTCTCGTTAACCCTTTTCACACTTATCGTGATAAAACGGTTTTTACTCATTGAGGGTCAAGATAGTTACTATAAATGAAAAAAGCCCCAAATGGACCATGGTTTATATTATTAACAAAATACTAATAAATTGGAATAATCTAATATTTTTTTTGGAATTTTATATCTTTTAATGAAATATTATTTATTATAAAATATCATTAATGAATTTTTTTGAACTATTCATTACTTTGACTTTAATTACATTAAGAAAACAAATGAAATTATAATTTTTTTATTACATTCCTAAACTATTATATTAATAAATAAAGTTCATGGATCACATTAATTATCTCAAATTATATTACTTTTAATAATATCATTTATTTGATTTTTCCATTATTTGAATATTTACCATGTTAACATTTTGTAAGCATTTAAGGTAGTTATTTCATCAATAATAATTAAAAATAAATTATCATGAGGAAGATAAATCATTTATATTTAAAATTAATATTTATAATAAAATATTTTTTATCCCCATGTTCAAAATATCATAGTAATTAAAAACATGAGTGTGACATTATTATATTTTCTTTATATAAAATATTATAAAGTTCATAATCAAATAAAATGAAAAAATGCCTTATATTATACCTTGGATTATTATGTATAATATATACTCATAAAATTAAATTTAGGTTAGTGTTAGGGTCATTATTTAGTACTTATAATTTTAATTACCTTATTTACCCTTCACCATATAAATAAATATTATTATAGTTACTATTCATATTAAAAAAAATAAATGGTAAATATTTAAAAATATGTACCCAATGATTAAAAATATGGAAACCATTTTTCAAATATTAAAAAATATAAGTTTCATAATTAAATTTTAAATTAAACCGAAAAAATGTGAGAAAAATAGTTTTTCAAAAAAATGTCCTTTTAATGTAAAAATGTTTTTATACTGAATTGAAGTAAAAAATTATTTTTAAAAACCATAATTTAATTATTTTAAATGAAATGGAACTAATTATTTTTTAAAAAATCATTAAAATTGGAATTTGAATTTGTAAATAATTGAAAATAAATACAAATTTTAATAAAAAAATCTTCATTTTTCACTATTCACAAAAAATCAATCGTTTCAAAAAATTATTAAAAATTCATCCAAATATAATTTATACATGATGATTTAAAAAATTAAATTCATTTTTAAATTTTAAAATTCTATAATTTAAAAATTAAACTTCTAAATAAAACCATTTATGAAATGTGTTTAATAAAACTACTTCCTCTTTGATTTAATAAAGTACGTGATATTTTTATAATGAATATTAGTAGAAAATCCATGAATTATATAAATATAAATGTGATTTATTCTATCATTACTTGGGTTTTTCTATTCCATCATGGTTTGGTACTCCCTTGATAAATGTTTTTACCTCAACGAGGCATAGGTCCCCATTTATTTACTTGGAGAGGTGATTTGTGTATAGTTTAATTAGTTAGCTTAGATTTTTAAGTTTCTCAATGTGATTGATTTACTTGTGAATCTACTTTATTGTTGGGTGGGACTTGGTGTCCTTGATTCTTGGACTTGGAATCATATATGGGTTTGTTTTTTATCTTTTTATCTTCTTTCCTTTTTGTACTATCCTTTACCTTTGTGGTTATAAACTGACTAACCCTTACTTTAATTTTTAATTTGTGATTTTTAGGGAATCTTACTAGGTATGTATATACTCACCCTTACATAGCTATTTTTCCTACACGTGTTGTGTATTAAGAGGAGAAAAAATGGTTTATCACTGGATTTGGTGGGAATAGTGTTAGTGGAGTAAGATCTTAGTGGCCACTGTAGGTGATAGTATAGGAATAAGTTTATGCATGGTGATAGTTCATGGATGAGATACCTTAACCTTGGTTACTTAGGTTAGTTATCCTCTAAGGTGTGTATTTTTATTTTTTTTTACTCTATATATTATGAACTAGTACTTTTTTTTTGTTCATAGTGTTTTCATATGCATTATATATTGTTTTTTGTCTAGTAGGAATTATTATATCCTATGTGAAAATGTGAAATTTTCTACAATTTAATTAGGATGAGGCCCCTATAATGTTGTATATGCCTAATCGACATTATTCACTAACCCATGAACTATTAGATGAAGGATTGGTGGGGGGGGGTACAATCAACATACTATCGGCCTAGGCTGGGTCCCAGTGGGTTGAGTCATGTCAAAGTGGTATTAAAGAGGGTTTGTATTTATGATAGAATTTAGAGATATATTCCAATGAATATTGGTTTGGAAACTTATGAAAATGGTTTAAAGGGGTTTTTAGTTCATCTTTTAGGCTATGGAACCTTGTTTTGGTGTGGCAGCCAACATATCCATTCACTAGGACTCTAATTGACTACTTATCAACTCAGATCTCTAAAGCACCAGTTGTACGGAACTAGTAAAGGTTACATGGATAATATATAGATCAATTATTGATTTTTTATTCTTATTGAGTCATATACCCATATATTCTTTAATGAATATGATTAAGCTTATAAAATATTAGGATACCTTCACACAGAAATCCAGTTAGGATCCCAAGTTAGAGTCACGATGTGAATTTGTTAGTGATTGGGCCTCTTATCACTCACCAATTGAGCGACATGGATTCCATCTTAGGACTTAATCATGAGATATTTTCACTAGGTGAACAGGGAGTAACAAATATTTCCATACTGTAGTGAGTATACCCACTACTTGTAACCTTGATGGAAATCCCTCCAAATGTTAAGAAACAGATGGTTCTAGTGGTACAAAATGTTTATGTGTGTTGGATGAGTGTTCTTTATGAGTTTTAATGATAGTTTCCTCCTAATTAATAAGGTTAGTAGAGACCTTGGTAGGTGTAATATTATATTGATGTAGTGATTTAGGTATTTTTCATTGTTTAGAAACCCTCCAATCAGATGGTGTCACTAGCATCCAACCTTATCCATGGAACCTTGATTATCTAATGGACTTTGATCGCTATGACCCATGATGAGAAAACTATCTCATGGATAAATTTTGAGTTCCTCTTTCAAGATGAGTACTATCTAGTTATGTTGAGGTCAGTGTAAATCCTAGAGTTTTTGGAGCCACCATAGGGTACCATGTCATTTTAGAGTATGTTTTAAGGTTCATTAACCTAACAAAGTACTCCCTCAAAATTATTTGTGAAAAATTACTTTGAGAATATTATTTCCAAATATATTAGAGCCATAATTTTTAACCACTATATCCCCACCTATATTTGGGATCGTGATAGGACCTTGATGATCAATATATTTTTTAAATAGGATAAACAGGTAGCTAGAGCTGGTGGTGGGTACCTAGGAGAAAATTCATCATCTGTAGTTGATCATCAAAAAGTTGTACAAGTCACATCATCAGAAGAATACTCATAGAAACACCCATACTCAAATTTAAATGACATATGAGTCTTAGATAGGTTTTATCTATCTAGGGGATAAGTTTTGTTACGCCTGTGTAGGATGGGGTCACATGGAATACAACTATGTGAACAATCATTCAATAGAGGGAAGTCAGGAAGTGGATGGACCTCCATGTCAGAGGTAGTGATGTGAAAATGGACTTCCTAATCTTATATAGGGTGGTCCTTAAGGAGGAATCCATCGTAGAGGAACTAAAAATGATCTAAAAGGATGATCTAGAGATAGATTCTATTATGATCTACTTCCATAACCACCATCTATAGGTGGTCCATGCCAAGCATATCGAGATAGCAGGGAGGGATGCAACTAGGTGTAGGTGATAGAGTGCTTGGACCTAGAAGTTCCCACTATGATATGAGGTATGATCCACACCTTTACTACACTAGAACCCATACCGATAGATACCACTATGAGCCATTATTTTTTTTCTTCATCCCCTGTTTAAGATCTAGATATCACTGTAGATATTTTATCCCGACCCATCCAACTAAAGACTCCTACTGGAAGAGATGATTTGATTACCTACATTTGATGATGATGAAATCTTATGTTAAGTGGAAATAGGTTCTAATTGGGAATCATAGTGGCAATGATGAATCCCTATGATATCATCCTTCTTATAGACTATCTATATTCAGTCTAACCCTAGATATACTATTACCATTAAATAGTGATTTACTTCTCAATAGATGAATTGATGATATACTTCATGAGTGAGTGGGAGATTTAGAAGAAATTTGTAGGCCCTGTGTGTAGAAAGTTATATCCGATCACTCATTAATTGGATAGTTTTTCTCTATGTATTGTAGAACATTTATATGATCAGTCGTTTATAAGTTTATGGATGACTTTAATAAGGATATTCTAGGGTTTTACCCTCATTGAGAGATCAAATTTTATATTAATTAGCACCCTAAGACCACTTTGATTTATTCTGAAGCATGACATATGACCACTTCTAATATTAAGGGTCTAAAGGTGAAACTATATTACCTTATGGATAATGTTTTGATCATTTCCAATGTGCCCCCTGGGTAGATTTAGTGTTTTTCTCCAAGAAGTAAAACAAGAGTTTATTGATTTGTATTGACTATTTCCACCTAAATCAGCTGACAGTAAAAAAAAATCTCTAGTGAGGATTAAATTACTATTTAAAAAACTAAATGGAGTGAATTGGTTCTAAAATATCAATCTTAGTGATATCTATTGAAGAGTTTTATCATAGATTATCTCAAAATAAGTGTAGTTTTTAGAACTTAGGTGTAGTGGAGTGGCTTACGAAAGTCATTTTTTCATGGATGAAGTACTTTAAAAAACTCATCAAAGGTATTATGAAAATAAAGTAAAATAAATAAACTACTAAAAAATCATGAGGTGTTTGTTTTTTCCTTATAACACAAGAAAAAGTATGTTGGAAGAATATGTTTTTCCCTAAAGTTTAATATATAAAAAGGATCAGAAATATATTTTTTTAGAAAATATTTTTAGAATGAATAATTGATATAACTCACCACATAATTAATTCTTTAGTAATTATCCATATAATTAAAATTAATTAATTTATAATCCTACAATTTATCAACTTACAAACCCCAATGAAATTAATAGAACCACTAAGATTAAAGGGGTTAAACCTTAGGCTAACTTTGAAACGTGCAATATTATCACCCTACCTTGATTTTCATTTCTAGGATAAATTATGTTTAGTGGTTAATTTGTAAAAAAATAAACACTATAATTTTGAATGAAATTATTCTAGGGATTAGATTTAAACTATACAAATTGATCCCAATTTTTTGTTTTGTTTTCTCAATTAAAATTGGTGTTCTCACAATTCACATATTAATTAACCTCGCGTGTAAAGTGTTTATCTTTTGAATAGTTTTTAAATTAAAACCCAATTCAAATATTATAGTTATATTAATTATAATGATATTTTAGATTTAAATGAAATCATAAAAGAAGGTTAAAATTAGATCAATTACTAGTAAAATGTACTCTTCTATGGTTTGAGTATCCATCTTAGAAACGACTTGAATATGTGAAGGTATGGAAAGGGTATAACCAAATAAAATATATAATCTTGATTTATAGAAAAAATAAGTGAATTAAATAATAATAAAATAAAATAAAATAAGATAAATTGAATAGAAATATATAATTTTATTACAAGAACACAAACATTATAACAAAAAAGAGGGAGACAAGAGAATTATGGAGGAGATCATAGCATTATAGATTCCACCCTCCAATGGTGTTGAGAAATATAAAAACATCACTTATTAGATAATAAAAATACTATAATCCATGTAAAATCTCCTATAAATTAGTCAAACAAGAATTTATAGATTGGATAGGATGCTAGGGTTACAGGAGTTCACAAGTGTGAATGATGAATTCATCCAAACATTTTAATCCAACATATACTAACTGGTTGATATTAAAAACACATGAAAGAACTATCCTTATAGAATAATGGTTTGATGATAACAAGATTATATATATCATGTCCATATTTGATCCCCATCCAAGGCCAAATATATAAGATATGGTTTAGAAGATAAAATGGTTTTCATTCTAACGAGTCCAGGCTAACTTTAACTTCATAAACCGTTGTACTCGATAACATGTAAGATCGAGTAATAGTGTAACAAATTAACATTTTATCATATAGAATTAATAATACTATAATTAAATTTAAATTATTAATATGGACCAAAAAAATATTTATGTCAAAAATACTACAGTTTACTTTAAAGGGTTAAATTGATTTTTCATTAATTTTTTTAATACTTTATATAATCCCATATTTTCAATAAATAAACATATTTATCACAATATGGGTAAAATATATCATTTATTATCAATAAAATATTTAATAAAAATGTGTTTTATCATCTATCACTAACTTTGGGTTCATGATGAGGGCATCCTGAAGATGGAATTTTGATGCCACTACAAACGTTATGAGTTTTTGGTATTCCCTTTGGTATAATTAATAACCTGGCTATGTTCATGGGATTTATGAACTGATTCTTTAATTATTTATTAGATCAATTTTTATTGGTATTCAGTAATGAACTCTTTATCTATTAAATAATAGATTTTGGGAATGTTGAGCATCTCAAGATTTTCCTGGACCTATTTTTGGAGCATCAACTATACGACAAGATCTCAAAGTGTATTTTTTTATTAAAAATTATTAATTTATACGGTATTAAATCTTAGAGTGTGGAGTATCCATATAACCAATTAATATAAATTAAGTGATATCCTAAGGTCCACCTAAGAATGTGTGTATGGTGTCAAGTTTCCTTGGGTTAGAAGATTACTACAAGAGGTTTGTGGTGGAATTATCCAAGATTGTGGATCCCATGAATACCCTTAAAAATAAGTGTAATCGCATCATTTGGTTTTAGAAGTGTTAGATATTTTTTTAAGAGCTAAATAAATATTTAATGAGTGCTCTTATTATGAGGTTACAAGATGAAGGAGTCATGTTCATGGCATTTTGTGATGCCTCTAGAGTTAGGCTTGATTGTGTGTCACTGCATTGATATAAAGTTATTTCTTATGGGTCTTTAAAATTAAGACATCCTGAGAAAATATATACAACTAATGATTTGAAGTTAGTAGTGGTAGCATTGATCTTTAATACTAAGATACATTTCCTTCTTAGTGAGTTGTTCATATTCTACTCGGAATATAAGAGCCTCAAATAGATTTTTCTTAGAGAGATCTTAACCTTATATATGGAATTGGTTGTAGTTATTATAGGACTATGAATTTGAGATTTTATATAATATAGTTAAGGGAAATATGGTGGTTGATTCCCTCATCAGGAAATCTAAACCTCAATTTATGGAGGATATTTTGGGCATTTGATAGTGATGAAGTTTTCCATGGTGGAAGAGGGAGAGGTGACCTATATTTTTTCTATGGTGGTGGAACCTATGATTTTAAAAAATTTGGGAGAGTCCCATTTTGTATACATATATTATAATTTATTTCATGACTGGATATCCTCAGATGATGTACCAGATAGAACCTACAAAATTGTAGAGCGCATCATCCTTTTTTGAGGATGGATATTTATATTAGTTGTACTGTGTGAGGAGGTACTGATGGAGTTCCATAATTACCCCTTAATGGTGAATACATGAGTTATAAATATGTATCATTACCATATGTTTTATTCTTTTGTGGATAAATATGAAGAGGATCATTTTTGAGTTTAACTTATAGTGCCTCACCTATCAGGAGGTGAAGTATGAGCGCTTTGTTTTAGTCAGTTTGGATAAACCCTTAGAGGTTATATAATGGAAGTAGGATGGTTCATAAATGGAATTAATGATAGGAATACAATGTTCAATGAAGGGTAATGACATGATTTGGGTGATCATCGACAGACTAACCAATTCATCCCACTTCCAATTTGAGAGAAGTGTTTGGTTGAATGTTTCAGAGACTTGTATATAGATGAGGTTTTCCATATGAATGGATTACCTTTGACAGTATTTTATGATTTAGATACTATTTTCACATCTGAATTGTTGAGGATATTTTATGAGGCATTCAGGATGCCGTTGTGGTTGTGTATAATTCTTCACCCATAGATGGATCATCTAATAGGGAAAACCATACAAATTATGGAGGATATGTTTATGGTGTGTTGGATTTTTTTCGAATCTTGAAGGATCACTTAACCTTTTTGGAGTTCACAAACAAAAATATTTATCACTCCACTATTATCATAGAGCCTTTCAAGGCCCAATACAAGATACCTTAAAGGTAACCTTTATGCTATATGAAGATTAAAGAGTCATCGATGATGGGGAAAGAGTTTGTGAAAATGAAAAAATAAAAGGTACAAGTGATCTTGGAGTGGATGAGGATATCTTATATCCTTTTGATGTCCTACATGGACTAATTATGGGGGATTTGTATTTATAAGATTTAGACCATGTGTTCCTAAAAATATCACTATGATGTGGTTTGTGGAAGTTCAATCTTGGAATAAATTTATCTCTGATGTTCATTAAATTATTCCTAAATTTTCATAGGTTGGGAGAGGCTACATACCATTTGGAGTTACCCCCACAGTTTAATAGAGTGCATACTATTTTCTATGTTTCATAAATGTTGATATACTTGCATGACCCATCACATGTCATCATCTAGGGAGAGTTAGATATCAAGGATGACTCGAGATTCTTATAGTACTTGATGGTGATTAAGGATAAAAAGAAGATGAAATTTTGAAGTTTGGAAATACTTTTGTTTTGTGTGTTTTGGTAGTATGGAAACCTTTAGATGATCTCATGGGAACACATGAGTTAATTTTTGGTCCAATAACCTTATATTTTTGGGTAGGCCATGCTTTTTGATATGAAAATCATTTAAAGGCGGGGATGATGAACAACCTAGAATAATTCTCTTGAAACCATTACAATTTTTGAGTTGAATATCCCCTTTGAAGTATGATATTTTATTTTCACTATAATTCATATAATTTCATTGTGGTTTGTTAGGTTTCATCATAAAGATTTTTTGTGTTTTCGAATTAATCTTACATGGAAGGCATTGTGCCACAGTAGTGAGAATTACTCCATGAATTTCCTTTTGATATTTTGGTTAATTTTACATAGGAGGTTTTATTTTATGATAGAATATTTCACTTTGAAGAAGGGGTTGATAAATGTGAAGTAATGTGGTTTGAATGGGGTTTTTAGGGGGTTAAGATGGGATTTGATCATGATATGGTTTTCAAATCTTGAATTCACCGAGGTCCTTTATGGTGTGATGGTTCATGATGTCCTGTGTTTTTTTTCCATAATTAAAGGCTGTGCAACATGACATTGGAAGCAATTTCATAAAGGGATGAACCATGTATTTTTTAAAAATAGTGGCTGAATACCTTCTTTGGGATTTCATTTTTAATAGTCAACATTTTATCCTATAGTGGTGTTTTTTTAAACCCTAGATTCCTTGGATAATCTATTAACCGATAAAGAACATGTGGTGATCCCCTGGAACTTCCACCATATGGATTCATGTAGAATCTATGGATAAGATCTAATGTAGGAATCTTTTCTCATATGATAATCTATTATCACATGATATTTATTGTGAATCTATATGAATTAGTCTATTATTTTCCTTATGATATGCCATTTATGAATCCCTGTTGATCGATTTGAGAATTATCCATTCAGATTTAACCCCTGTTGTTGTGTTTCATGTATCTGATATTGCATTGTCAAAAACTTTCCATGAATATATTCTTATTTTAATGGTTTAATTTAATTGAGTCCACAAACCCTTATGATGATGGGTTGTGGCATTGGTGTTTAGAAGTGGAGGTATGATATAGAGATGATAACATGGGATATAAATGATGAGTATAGAGTGACTCATTGTGGAATGACAATTATTAACACACCATGATATAGGGGTATCATGTATCTCACCTTCCCCAATAGGTAGGATCATACTGTAACACTATGTGTTTTGGTGTTACCACATCCATCCAAGTGATGTATATGATTAGTTGGATTTAATCTTACATGAAGTCCACATGTCTTGAGTTAATCAAATGTAAGGTGAGTTATACAATGATGGTTCTAACTATAGTTCATAGGTAATGTTTTTGGTATGAATTAAGTGGTTGTTTAATGGTGAAGATGTTTACAACCATGGATATGATGAGAGGTGTTTCTATAGTGGTGAGAAACCAGTAGTTTAGAAAATTTTCCATGATAGTATAACTCCCGTATTGACTATGTTATTCCTTATAGAAAATAAACCAACATGATCCCTTCATGGGGATTTGATAAAAAAATTTATTGAATATTTTGTTTATTATAAATGATAAATTTTCCCCAAATTGTGCTCAATATGTTTATTTATGGAAAATATGGGATGATATCATGCATTTGAAAAGTTGATGAAAATTATTATGTTTACCCTTTAAAGTACACTCAAGTATTTTTGAAATAAATATTTTTCTATGTCTTATTAAAAATTAAAATTTTATTAAACTACTATTCACTCTATGGGATACAATGTTCATTTGGACCACTATTTTGATATCATACATGTAATGGAAGAAAATCGTCCATGAAGTCAAATCTAGACTATACTTTTCCACATGGAAACAAATTCACCTTTGGAACTATATATTATTCATTAAGAATTTATTGAGTACCAAATTTGGATAAGAGATAAATGAACTAATTCTGAACAAATCATCCTTTTAATGAAAAAAATTTTCATGAATTTTGGAGGTTAAAAAGTTAGTAAAATTTGGATTAAAATATTTGGCTAAATTTTCCATTCACAATTGTGAACTCTTGTAACCCTAGCCTCCCCTATACTATTTAAATGTGTGTTTTTATCATTTTTAGGGGGGTTGTACATGAATTAAAGGATTTAGAGTATATTATAGGTGGAACTTTTCCATTTCTCAATTCCATTGTTGAAGGTAAGCTCTCAAGCAAGGATCTTTTATATAATGATATTCTTTTCCTTTTATTTGTAGTAATATTTTTGTTCTTATAATATAATTATTTGTTTCTATTTTATTTATATTGTTTTATTTAATTTTATTATTATTTAATTTTATTATTATTTAATTAAATTATTTGGGATTCAAATTAGGAATATAAATTTTATTCGGTATACCCATTTAATACCTTTTCATATGAAATTCAATTCTACGATGACTACTCTACCCATGGAAGAGTACATTTTCCTACTAATTGATCTAATTCTCACATCCTTAAATTATTTTTTAATCCAAAAGCTCACTAAAATTCATATAATTACAATATTTGAAATGGGTTTTAATTTTAAAATAATTCAAATTATAAACAATTTTTACATGAGGTTGAGTAAAGTGAGAATTTGTGAATGTAAATTTTAATTGGAAAAATAAAAAAACATGGGATAAATTTATAGACTTTAAATATAATACCTAGACTCAATTAATTCAAAATTATAATGAAAATTATTTCCTTAATTAAAAACAGACCGTAATTTATTATAGGAACAATAATCAACGTTGGGTGAAAAGATCGCACATTATAAAGTTAGCTTAAGGTTTAATCCCTTCTATATTAGTGGTTGTGTTAATGTCTATAGGGTTGGGAAGTTAATAAATTTATGGATTAAAAATTAAATAATCTCAATTAAAAGGATAATGATTGATGAATTTTTTAATGGGTATAGTTATATTGATTATGAATTATAAGAATATTTTATAAAAAACATATTCTCATTAATTTTTATTAATTAAATAAAAAACAATAATCTTCTACCATACTTATTCTAATGTTATAAACATCAAATAAACCACCCATAATTTTCAGAAGTTTTTATTTCACAATACCTTTGATGAGTTATTTTATGTACTTCTTCCTTGAGAGAAAGACCTTGTATTTCCACTTCGTTGTAATAATGTACTAAAAACTACACATATTTTGAGAGAGCCCATGAAAATAAACTTCAAATCAGAATTGTTTTCAAGGAGAAAAGTATTTTATTAAACCAATTAGAGGTATTTATTTGTTTATTTTTCATTCATTCCTTCTATTAATATTATTCCTTCTTTACACTTTCTTAGTTTTTGTTTTTAACTAATAATTAAAACTTATTCTTATTATTATGGTTAGCTTTTATTATTTTCTCTTTTCCCTAATTCATTACACGATCCCATCCTAATGACATATTTTATCTAGGATCTGAGATTTAACGTATTATTAGGGATCTAATCAGATATTCTTCATCTATAGGATGTATCAACATTCACCCAAATTGAGAATTAATTCATTATGGGAACAATGAAATGGGATATCATATGAATCAATCTTAAAATAATATACAATAGATGAAAATAATAGTAATGAACTTAATAGAACCATTCAAGAATTGGGTACACCGGACATAAATTATAAACAACTTATATTGCATACCCAAATTTGAAATCAGAATTAGAGCTAAAATATGGGTTAATATACCTTTTCCAAAAATTATATGGAATCTCTAGAGAAGTCCCAAATAATCATATTAAATAATTTAATGTGGTTTTCCCATTAATGAAACCAAGAAATGACTATGAAGACCAAATTAAATTAATAAAATTCCAATTCTCACTTGATAGAATTGTAAAATATTGGATGTATTATTTATAACCACAATATGTAACATGTTGACACCTTTTTCATACATATATTTTTTCCAACATCTAGGATAAGTGTAATTTGGAAGGAGATCTCAATTATTAAGAAAGTATATGGGGATTTAATTTATGAGTACTAAGATAAATTTAAGAAGTTTTGTACAATCATCATGCATCACTAAATCAAGGAGAAACTTTTTATCTAGTACTACTATTAAGGCCTTACACATATGGATTGAAGCATGGTGGATGTCGCAGCATGATGGTTATATAATAATTTAATTGATAATTACTTAGAAGATTTGACAATTATGATGAGATAGATTATATTTGCTCAAAAAACATCATAACCAAATCCTATAACTCCTTATAAAATTTTCATTGAGCTAGAACATCAAATTGATTGTTTCCCACAATTTCAAGAGATAGGGGATTGTGTATACATATTCTTAACGAGGCCATATCAGTAAGAAAACAACCATTCCCCATAATAAGTATGATCCATTCACCCCAATATACAACCCAATATTGAAATATTAATTGTACTTGAGGTATGAATCTAGACAACAATAAAGACCCCCTTTTAAAAAAAACTTCCAATAACCTCCTCCTTATTAGTAGAGATTATAATATACCTAAAATAGGTTTTAAGAATAAGAATCAATAATACAATAACAAAAAGGTCATTCCTAACCAAAGATATATTCTAATACTGATGATATTTTTAATTTTTTTAATCAACATAATGATTTGAAGAGTTAGGGTACGGATTTGAGGAAGTTGAAGATGAAAATGATCTTGATTTTGAGTTTCCTCTATGAATTGGAAAGTAATAACTATGAAAAATCTCCCATCCAAACCTACTAAAAATATAAAGGGGAATGATATCACCATCACAATGAGAAGTGGGACGTAAACAACTAATAAATCTTCTCCTATATTCCTCTTAAACCCCTTCTATTTCCAAATAGAGTTGTACAAACTAATATTATGGATAAAGAGGCAATAAAAAATAGGTTTTGGATACATTAGAGTATGTTAAGATCAATATAAATCTAATTTAAGTAATTAAGAAAATTATACTATATTCCATTTTTTTGAAATAATTGTGTTTGAATATAAGAAGGCTAAATAAAAATGAGTAGATCAACCTTGGGAGAAATTTCTATGTTCTCATCACCCCGTAGAAGACCATACTGCTCAATTCATATCCTATTTCGACCCATCTTGTAACGATTCTTCAAAAATTGATTTTTTAATTGGAAATCATTCCATGATTATGAATATTTTGAGTATTGGGGATGACTTGATGTATCAAAAAATTTCCAAACCTATTTCTAATGGTCAAACCACTCTTGATTATGATTCTTTAATGGATTTTTGTTCTAATTTTAAACATATAATTTTTGATTATGACATGAATGTTGATTTTTTAAATGGATTTGATGCATTATTCATGGATATTGATGATGAAAATTATACACATATCTCAGTTACCATGAAATTTCCATCAATACAACACCCACCCAAACTAAAAATCAAACTATTTCTGCTAAATTTGAAATATTTATTCCTATTGAATGACGAAAAATAACCTATAATTATTGGTAATAATATAATTCCTAAATAATAAACACAAATACAAAATATTTCATGGGAGAATATTAGGTCAATAGGATGGACCTTAGAAGATGTACTATGTATTATCCCCTCCAATTTCATGCATATGATTCATTTAGAGGATGTGTCTAAACCTATTTTGAAACTATATAGGAGACTTAATATAGCGAACCCAGATTTTAGATCCTTTCAAATACATACTATATTCAATAACTTGTGTAACATACTACAACCAATGTAAAGAAACCATGATATATTAAAAAGGCTTTATTAATAAATCTATAGTTAACACTAAGATGTTAAACCATTAATATCTATTACTTTTAGATGGTAAATAATTAATATGAGTGAATATTAAAAATTTTATTTTTAATAAAAACCATTTTCTATATATTATATTTTTTATTCTAAAATGATAAAATTAAATATTTTGTAATTCAATTTTTTAAAATTAATATTAATTTTTTAATTCCTCACAACAAAATTATCTTAGGATGCATTTTTGATATTTTTATAAAGTTACTGATGTTAAGGTGAATAGTAAAAAAATCATGATTTTTCTAATACCACAAATTTTATAAGACTTATATGTTTTTGAAATATTTTTTATATAAAAATTATGTATTTATAAAGAAAAATGAATAATTTAAAATTACTATTTTCAATTTTTAAAACCCATGATTTTCATTTTATAAAATCAAGTAATATTTTATGAAAACTATTTTTTGTTTGTTTCTTTAATTAATTTTAAGCATGTGAAAATTAGGATTAGGATTTGTTTTAATGTAAAATAACATTTATTTGAACAATAATTATATTATTAATATCATTATAATCAATATAATTGATAATTATATCTGATACATAAACATTATTCTTAGAAATACACTTTTTTAAAAATCGGTTTTTACGCATTACATGAGCTAATGTTAAGATTAATTTACATACATATAGAATTTTAATTTGATAAAATTATTATTTTATTTGAGATAATAATTTCTATATTACACAACTAGAAAAACAGGCTACTACCATGAACGTATAACCATGGTTTTAAAACCATAGATATAGGTGGCTACAACCACAGTTATGTGGAATATAGACATGGTTTTTAAACTGTGGATATATGTCATTTTTTCATGGGATATAGCCACAATTTTTAAAACCATGTCTATAGGCCATTTTTTCGAAGGTCTATTGCCACGACTTTGAAAACCATGGCTATAGGTCTCCTGCCCTTGCGCTGGAGAAAAAATATCCCACCAACAAATGACGTGAAGAACTATTACCACGATTTTGAGAATATTTCCATTGGGTTTTAATAATATATATAATCCTTGGTGGTGTAGTGGTTAGGGCGCTGAAATGTGAAGTGAAGGTGCAGGGATCGAATTCGACTAGGCACACATTATTTTTAGGCTATTTCCATGGTTTTCTAAGGCTATAACCATGGTTAAAACTATAGAAATAGGCCACCAATTACCACGGTTAAAACCATGTCCATAGGTCAACTTCCACAGTTAACAACAGAGACACCTATTTCCACGGTTAAAATAGTGGCCATAGGTCAGACCCTACTACCATGACAATAGTGTCCACTGTTGGGCTATGACCATAGTTTTGGGTCCTATTTTCATGGTTTCGAACCTTGGAAATAGCCCATTTTTAGTTTTGTTAATTCATATGGATAATTTCAGTTTTATTTAAAAAAATTTTATTATTAGTATTAGTACTACTTACCACAATAATGGTGAAATAATTATTTTAAAATAATTATTTTATTAATATCAGGAAATTTATATCAAATAAATTAAAATAATATAATTTAAATTATTAATATAATATGATGTATAAAATCATAAATAAATATATTAACACTATTGAATGGGAAATCAATACTAAACAAGATTAATAATCCATATTGTTCAAAATGTCATTTTTCAACTAAAACAGTTTTACTACACATTATTTGTTTTAATTAAAGTTAATTTCATAATATTTAGAAATTAAATAGGATTAAATATATGTCAGGTTTAGTTCCATTATTCCCTTATTTGTTTATATTTGAAATTATATATTCTTAATAAAACATAAAATCACTTAATTAAATAATAGTTCCCAAATTAGAAAGTAAAAGATTAAAACGTAAAGGCCTAATGGTAAAAATAGTATAACATGTTTAAAACATGTCTAGAAACAATTTTATGAGAATTTATTGAGAAAAACATACCCCACAATCCACTTTTTTCATTTTTTATCCATTTCACCTTGAATATTATCATGCTATTACTGAAAAATGTAACGTTTTTTCCAAACATGACCTTACTTTCACTTATAAAAATATACCACTT
Source organism: Viscum album (assembly GCA_963277665.1). Classification (NCBI taxonomy): domain Eukaryota; kingdom Viridiplantae; phylum Streptophyta; class Magnoliopsida; order Santalales; family Viscaceae; genus Viscum; species Viscum album. Next base: position 846,852,091 of record OY728160.1, on the reverse strand, counting down.
CCGCCCTTAAAGATGAAATTAACCTTTTAATTCCTCCTTTAAAATATACTATTTTACTCTAAATATAACCATATCCCTCTAAAATAATCCCCTTATCAATCATAATTATCCTAATCCCTTAAATTTCAAGGATACTTCCATGGAAAGATCAAGTCTCCAACATAAGTTTTATCTCCTTATGTTTTTCTTCTTAATATTACTCATCCAAATACCATATAAAAATAATAATATTATTAGTTAATTATAAATAGTATACTATTATGTTTTCATATTAATGTAACAACCATTATTTATTCATTTCCATTCACTTATAAAAACCACGGAACACCAATCGTGCGTGCGCGCGGACAACTACCTCCATAAAGAATCATTTTTTCATTTTTCTTATAGTTTTTCATTATTTATCAAAAAATACTAAAATATGTATTAATATCATAAAAATATAAAAAATAATATTATTTTTATTATTTTATAATGATATTATTTCCAAATAAAAACCTTCTTAACGATACTTACCAATCAAGTTAAAGTGTGTTCAAGTTTGGGCGGTTATTACCACCTACGTGAGTGAGGCTTTAAAAAATGATCATTGACAACAATGATAAAACAAATAATGATATTATAATAGTATAATAAAAAAATAATGATCATTTTATGGTTTTTTGAAAGTTATAACAGGTATATAATTTATTATTAATAAATCATCTTTGACTACCAAAATTACCGAAATAAGCTGTTATCAATCCATTTTCACATAATGTTACCAAAAAAATATGGAATGAAATAAGAAAATTTTAAATAAATACAAAATCAATATTAAATAATATTAAATGATATATAAGTAGTTAAATTGGTATCAAATTATGGTTAATGATGTCAAAATTATGAAACATGTGCAAAAAAGTTAAAGTTACTAACAACTGATGACCATAATATGCTATAAATAATTATCATAATCATGATAAAAAAATTATAATAATGATTAAAAATGTTTAATATTTATAATTGATGTTATTAAATAGGATATAATTTAGTTATGTTTTTTGACAGGATTTTAGAGTGTGATCAACTAATCAAGGAAACAAGGTAAGGGTTTCTCATCTCAATTTCCCTTCATTGAGACATATTTTAATGTTATGCACTGATTTATTATTTTTATCATGTATGTAATGCATAATAATATATTTTGGAGTAATCCATGATTTTATTCATTGGATTTATACAAACATATGAATTTAAATCTTATAATTACATTTGATTCAAAAATTACTAAAGTCATAAGGGTTTTTTTCGTCTCAAATTCTTCTCATTGAGACATGTTTTTTATTATGCACCTAATTTATTTTAAGTGATCTATATACTACCAATTTGAGATGATATATCATGATATAGATTCTATTAATTATATTTTAAGTTCAATTTCAAGCTCTCTCTCCTTCAAGGATTTTCATTCGAATGTCACTCAAGAAGTAAGGTTTATATTTCAAACTACATTTTGAAATTGAGACCTATAAAAATTGAAAACCCATCTAGGGAATTTTTATATACTTTAATTATAAGATCAAAATCATTTTATTATCCTATTTTTTATCCTTGGTAAGTTTTTTATTCACTTTTAATTTTTTTAAATTGGATGTTTTATAATATTTTAAAGTGATGTGGTTTTTAACAAAAGTTTTTTAAAAATAAAAGTATACTCCTTTTATTCTAAACTCTACATTTTTTTGGGAAATCCCAATATCTATTTAAAAAAATTGAAATTTTAAATTTTAACTAACTTCATATTATTCTTATGTTTTTTGAAGGAAAATCAATTAATGTTTTTCGTAAGGGTAGTTTTTGATAAAAATAACCTCATTTTACATTTTGATGTAAAAATATCATTCCAACTTTTTTTTTCTTTTATATGAATCTTAATATCTATGTTTTTATGAATTCTAAAAAAAATACTTTTCCACTAGTAATATAAATTATTTATTTTAAAATATTTTCAAAGGATCAAGCATATTTCTTATTTCCAAAGTGAGTTTATTTTTAAAATTCTTAAAAAATGTTTTTCATCTAAGTCAAAATTCATTGATATATATTTTTTTTCTAGATTGAGGATATTAATCAAATGATACCATCCATATTATTTATTTGGATGGATTATGTATTGGTCTCTTATATCGAAGGAATGATCCATCACCACCTTTATCTTTCTTAATTTTATTTGGTGTATAACCTTGATTTTTATTCCAATGTGTTTCCTCTATGAATACCCTATTCAGGATTCCTTTGATTGAATGGTGTTCACCTAGATATGATAACATCATTGATTGGTCATAATTATTATCTTAACCATATACCCTTATTTATATTGTTTAAATACTGTATGTTTTATTATATTGATTGAATGGTATTTACCAAGAAAGTTACTTGATGTATTGAATGAAACCCATTTTATTTACATGGAACTATTATGTTATGTTGAATGAAACTCATTTTATTTACATGGGTTATTTATCATATGATGAATTATTGTTTTCTTATAGAACACACATGTATGGATGAGTGATATTTGGTTCCGTTAAAAACCAAGGATGAGTGGTTCCGTTATAAACCAAGGACATGTGGTTCCATTATAAATCATATACATGTGGTTCCATTATAAACCAAGGATAGGTGGTTCAATTATAAACAAAGGATGTAAAATTCTATTATAAACCAAGGATGGGAGGTTCTATTATAAATAAAGGATAAGTGGTAATGTTATAAACCTAAGATAGGTGGGTTCATTATAGCTATCCAATGAATTGTGTAAATGATAATATCTCATAAGATTGAAATTTTATGTGAACATGTTAGCAATTATGTGGGTATAAAAAAGGTGATTATGATAAAGTTTATTTATACTCACAATTTTATGTGTAAATAGGTTGGTTGATAGATGAGTTTAAAAAGATAATAAATCATATGGTTATAATTGTACCACTTTCTTTCTTATATTCAATGGATTATGTTTTATGCTTCATGTCTGTTGAATCATGTTTCTATGCTCTTTTGACTCATTTATTATGTTATTCAAAGTCATATGCTGTGATTTGTGATATATGATTTATTGGGTTTGTATTTTATTATGTATCTTGATTATATCCATATGCTCATCTTATGATCACTTATAATATTCAATTTTCATTACTTATGTTTATGCTTATTGAGTATCTGACCTCACCCCTTTCTTATGTTTCCATTTCCCTAGGTTATAAATAAAAGTAACATGTAAGATGTGTCTATAAGGGTATATTGTGAGAATAATTTTGGTAAATATCAATGAAATTTTATGTATTAAATAGTTTTTTATAGTGTGAAAATATCAAATGGTTGGAAAAGATATGAGTTTTGTTAGTTAATGCCTTTTCATAATTCTCTGAAACTCTAAAAATAAAAGGTTTTAAGTGAATGTATTGTATTGAAATATTTTATTCAATCCTTGTAATTAAAAAATAATTATTCATGGGGTATCATAGTTGGTATTAGAGTAAAGTTTAATTAAATTTTAGTTTTAGGATATTATCAGTTGAGAAAATATTGGGAGTTTGAAATGTCGTAAAAGTTTTATAAGTTAAGGTTTAACGTAACTTCAATGTCATAGATAACCCTTTAGTTTAGTTGAGGTTTTATTGATTTTTTTTGTATTAGGATAAGAAAAATTTAGTGAAAACCTAATGCATAAGTCTAAGATATAATTCCATGTATAGGATATATCTTGAAGTATTGGTAAAGTAGATATTTTGTGTCTTTTATAGCACATGAGCCTCAAATCGGTTGGTGAGGACTCCTTAAGTGCATCCAGGAAACCTGGGATCCAATCCAGGTAGAGGCATATTTCTGGGTACTGTAGAAGTACTGTAGTGGGGACTGTAGCGGGTACTATTTGTCACTATAGCATCCGGGAATATTCCCCCATTTGGGCCTTTGGGACACCGATTTGGTCCCTGAGTCCTTTAAGGCCTTCGAGCCACCTAGGACTTTAGGTCAGTAAGGACTTCAGGCCACCTTAAGTGCAGATGAAAACAATACAACCTTCAAGGAATAATCTCTAGAATAGGGATGAGCAAGGAGATTTCCCCACATTGAAGCTAAACATATTTCAAGAATGAGAGGGTATAACACCTGCCATCGGGACAAGCCTGTGCATGCATGGGAAAGCCTAGCCAAACAGCCATGAGACGGTGGATAACTGATTTCACGATGAAGATGCTAGGGGAGGAGCAGTTCCAAGTAGTTCATCTGGTTTGTATGTAATATTTGAATCCTATGAGTAATGAATTCCTCTAAGGCCTACGGACCATGTAATACTTATGCCTACGGGCCCTGTAAGGGTTCCACCTCACCCCTTGAAAGGTGGATTATCAAAAATCAATAAAAAAATAAAGGCCTTCAGGCCATTGGAGGAGGTGTCTTTCCTAGAAAAAATATCCCTATATAGATGCTATAAGTGGACATAGGCTTTGGAATAGTTGTACCTAGGGTTAATAACCCTAAAAAGGGAGGATTGGGTATAACTTTGATCATGGTTTAGAACAAAGATCCCTAACTACACACTTGGTTTGAAACTCTCTAGGTATATGCTTTAGTCAATCGCATTCTATTTATGAACCATTTTGAAGGATTTATTTCCTAATTACCATAAGGTATTGGGTTAACAAGTTTTAGTGAAAATAATTTAAAGTAATCAAAGTAGAAATAAGAGAGTTATAATATTAACCAGGTATGAAATAATTTAAAAGAAAGTTTCATAGGTTTAAATGAAAGTGTCATTGGAGAAGACATCATAGGATTGATATTTCATATTCATATACTATGATTCCTTTTTATATTATCATAATAATTTTATTTTAGTATTTTGTTGAAACAGGATCATGAAGATGAAGCTAAGAAAGGTATATATTAAAAAAACCACTGTGTCATATAACAAAATAAGAGATCAAAATTAAATAAATGAATCATAGTATATTCATGTTATGATGGAAAAGTGAGTTTTTTAGTCTTACCTTGGGTAATGGGGTTGATATCCTAATAAAAATTAAATCTAGATGTTCATAGCTATTTTAATTAGTGAAGTGACATGTATTGATGATATTTTGTAATGTTATGCGGGTTATGTGAAACATATAAGTGTTTTTATTTAGTAGTGTTTCTTTCATGGTATGAAAACATATATTAAATGGTATCAATAAACTTGGAAAGTGATTTTATGACAAGGTTATATTTTTAGGTATAAATATTGAAGAACACATGACTGAGGTATGAAAAAATCTTAAGTTTAATATATTCTTGAGGTTGAAGTAATAAAGAGTTAATTTATTTGGAAAAATTATGTTAAATAATATAATTAACCTCGAGATTGATAATTGATTTATGATATTTTTGATTAATTTTATCTCATTTTTTGATTATATTGACTAGTTTGTGATTTTATAAACTAGTGGTTGAATATAAGAGTTAATTTTGGAGGAATATGTGATTTCATTTTGGTTTAATGTCTTTGAGATTAAAATGGTTTGGGAAAAGTTATACTATAGAGAATATATGATTAGGGTATAAACAATCAATATTGTTCGAGGAAAGATAAGTATGTTGATCTAGATTAATATAGTATGTTTGGTTTTGTATTGGAAGTTGTATCAAGAATAATAAATGTGTTAAGAATAACCCCTCAAACTTTCATCAGTGGGTAAGAATTAAAAATTTGATGAAAAAATTTATTTATGGAGGGTAGAATGTAATGAACTGAGATTTTGGATCCTTTAAAATACATATTATGTTCTATAAATTGTGTTTTATGCTACACCCAACATAAAAAAACCACAAAATATAAAGAAGAAATCATCAATAAAGATATAATAAATACTAAGATTGTAAAACATTAATAGTTGTTACATTTATAAGGTCAATAATTAATATGATTTATTATTGAAACCCTATAGGAAAATCAATAAATAGATGTTTTTTTGGGTTTAGTAGTGGTTTTTTAAAACCACCAAAAAATAGTGTCTCATTGAATATTTAATGATGGTTTCAATTTTTTTCATGATATATTCATTATTTGCGGATAAAATTTATATTTAGTTTTGGTTTTGTTTTAAATAGTTGCAGTTTTCTAAGATGTAAAATTTAGCAGATGTTTTAAGACTATTAGTGTTTTTATGAAGAAAAATGTTTTGCGGTGGTTTAAACCACCACTAAATATGTAAATTTACTATGTTTTTAGTGGTTTTAACCACTAGTATTTCATTCACAGTGGTTAAAACCACTGCTATTTATGAATTTTTGGAAACATAAGAATTAATGGTTACCTGATCCACCAAAAATCATTACATAATAAATATAAAAACATCAACCAATATAGTATAATAAAAACAACAAATTTTATACATTAACAAAAATTACATTAAATATAATTCAATATAAAATTACATCACAGTGTACAAAAATCCATGTTTCATAAAATGTGAACACAAACATGGGTCCTGACTACTCTATTAAGATGCATTCCCCTTACCCTCCATCAATTGATCAAGTTGTTTCCCATCACCTCCTTCCCAACTTCCTGCCTCCAGTGCCTACATTTAAAGTAGTTATTTAGACATCAATAATCTAAATATTTAATGAATAAAAAACAAATTACAATTCAACTATATATGATTTGATATAAATTCAGTATAATTAATTGTAAGTTAATGAAAAAATGATAGTCATGAGCATGCCCAACAAATCTAATGAGCCACTATATGGTGAATGAGACTCACTACTCAATTTAACCCATCAAAAGCCTTTAATAGTTATCTCTTCAATTTTTATATCTCATACTCAATAATCCTTTTCAATATTTACTGAATAAAAAATAACTACGAAAATGAATAATATAAGTGAAAATTTATGAAATTTACCTCTCATTCACCCCCGATGAGCATTTCTATTTCTTTAGGAAAACTGCTAGTCATATTATGAAACACAATAACCAAAGAAATATCCAATACAGAGACCTGATCATTCAGTATATTAATAATAGATTCTTGATCTTCAATGGTATTATTCAATTCATCAATTTTATTTTAAACACCTGAATCACTAAAACCTATAATTCCCCCTCCAGCTGACATCATCAATGAAGATATAAGTACCCTACCAAATAACTTCAACGGAGATAGCCCACAACACATCCTCCTAACATGACCAAAATTATCTTTTCAAAGAACTCAAGACATGAAATCCTATAAGGATATATAAACTAATAAGGAAGAGTTGAATTCCCATGCTGCAATGAGTTTAGAATCTAAATTTAATAATATTATATTTTGAAGTAATTTAGTAACACCAACTAATAATTAAAATTGTTTGTAACACCCCGAGTTTTTATGATTTTTTTGAATAAATTAAATTTCATTGATGTATTGTGTTATACTCTACACCACGTTAAACTTGACCAAAACACAACACTATATTATCTTTTGTTATATGCAACAGTGAGTTTCTACGAAACATCATTTTATTATTGTAATTATTTATACAAGACAATTGTAACATCAACGTTAGGATGAAAGGTATGAACACGATTAAATTTATTATGAAATCATGGACTAAAAAAATATTTATGTATAATTATTTTAACAATAGATTATAAATTAATGTAAAATCCTTTTTAAAATAAAAATGAATGTTTTTTTGAAAAACTATTTAATAGTGCACTAGTTTAATTAATACTAATAAATAAACAAATCACTATTTTTGTAATAATATTAATAATATATAGATATATATATAATATTAAATATAATTTTTTACATTCATCCTATTTTTTTAGACAATATATAAAAATAAATTCAATTTTACCCTTAAAAGATGTATTTTCCTAAAAAGACAGTTTTTCTGCCATTTGAAGACACACTCATTTTCAATCTCGTTTTTTAAAATTTTATGAACTATATTTAAAAAAATAATTTTTTTATTTTAAATTAGATTATTAAAATTTACTTAGGTTGAATGTTTGGTATTTTTTTAATAAGATTCATTTTTTGATGAATAGTGAAAAAATATTGTGGTTTAATTGAAAACTACTTTTTCGTCTGATTTATTTATATTGATAGATTATATTTTAGACTGGTTTAAAAGTATAATTAGATCAATATTTCATCATTTAATCCAATAAATTTCATTGGAATAAATTTCACCTTGATTATGGATATAAAAGCATTTCAATATTTTGGATATTTGTATTTTAAAAACTCATTTTATTGATCCTTCAATGAGATTAATTTTTAATTAATTTATGAATATTATGTGTATTAAATTTTTAAAAATGGATTAAATATTTGGAATAATTGGGTCAAAATTTATTAAATAGGACTCTTTTATTTTTGGACAATATAAATTGCAACTTTAGTAAATTTTATTACCACATTTAAGGGTAAATCAGGTTAATTGAGGTTTAAAATAATATTATAAAGATTATAAAAGCACTCTAAAAAATGGCCAAATGTTATTCTATAAATTTAGTTTAACAATTAACACATAAGTATCTAAATTTAATAATTTAATGGACAATATTATGTGAAAATGACTTGGATATTATTAAAATCATAGAGAGTGAAAAAATATTACACTCTTAATTTTAATATGTATAATATTTTTAATATTTGGTAAAATATAATATATTTTAGAATTTTTTTATAATTATAAAATATAATTTTTTTAAATACATCATATTTTTTTTAATTTTTAGAGAAGGTATAATTATCAAAAATAATTACAAAATGATGTTGTAGTAATTATTCAATTAATGAAACAATCAAATAAAGGATATTAGAAATGTTAAAATAAATATAATATGAGTTAATTAAGGTTATAAAAGAATTTAAATGGTTAATATAACATATTATAAGTGTATTAAATTATTATTTTTTTGATTTTATCATGTTTAATTCATTTTCTGAAATGTAATGTAGTAAATAGTGTCGAAATTGACACTAATGATATTTTATAAAAATAATATTTTATTAAATAAGATAATATTAATAAAAATAATAAATAAGTACAAAGGGGATAAATTATGGTATAAAATATCATAAATATAACATTTATAGTTCAATTTACACATTATAAGTAAAAATATCCACCTTTTAATATTGAAAATGGTGTTACCGTAGTAAAAATTAATATAGGTTAACTAAGGGTTAATGAAAATGATAAGGTTAAAAATAATAACCAAAAAATATCTAAAATATATTTTATGATGAGATTACAACCCTAAATTATATTATCTTATAATAAATTTCCTTTTTATGTATTTTTTTAATATTGAATTTATTATAAATTAATATTTTTGGAGATTCCAAAAGTGCTCCTCACCTTCATTATAAAAGGACACCTTCTCCCTCATCTCATTTCACCAAAATGAGTATTATAGTGAAAAAAATATAAAATTATGTTTTACACTTTACTATCCATATTCTAGATGTTATGGTCTTCCCAAAGGGTCAACTCTATAGTCCTTTATAGGAGATCTAAAGGAGCTGTTTTGAAGAAGAAGTAATCGCTCTAACCGATCACTCTATTTTTCTACTCATCTAGACCTGCTATAAATATGTGATATATAAAATAAAATAATAAATTAATCATCATAAATATTTTTATATGTTATTATGATTATTAACATATCATTATACATCCCCCTTTCCATCAAACAAGAAATGAAAGTATCGCTCGTGGGTACGTACAACTTACCATCTCCATGGAGTGATACAATTCATTTTTCCTCACAGTATTTTATAAGTGATAATTATGATGGGTTTAATGTATGTATATGATATTTACAACATAATTATACTTCTTTAATGATAATATCATATCTATATTTTTACCACCTAATCTTTTGGGAAATGATAACGTCGCTCGTGCATACGTATGACTTACCATCTTCACAATGTAATGTAGTTTTTCATCTATATTTCACATGTATGGTAATAATGATGATTTTTATGAATATATATGATATATATAACATAAAAATTATTTTTTAAAGATAATATATAATATATTTTTCTTTCTTTTAATATGATAATAAAATGAAAACAACATTCGTGTGTACGTACGGTATACCGTCTCCATGAATGGTGTATTTAATTTCTATATTTTATAGATTATTATAAATACTCATATACTAAGTATATATGATATTTATATCCTGATTATAATTATTCAGATGATGAAATTGCGATATAATTAATAACTCAAAAAATACAACAAATCAAAACACATGCGAAAAACAAAGCTGTTATTACCCAAAACATGACTTTTACATGAAATTATTAATAAACAGGTAATAAAAGGACATAATTAAATCATATATGGTATGATATAATTTAATAAGGTTATATAATATTTTTATAATAAAATTATATTTATTATACATGTGTTTTTCATGGGTATGATTATATTCAAGACATAAGGTAATGGATTTTCATTTCACTTTTATTTTGTAAGACACATTCCTTATAGATAACTTCTTTATTTATTGCTGTGTATACACTAAACATGTATGTATTTTATGAGTATTATTCTGAATAATATGGTATTTTCATATCCATATAAATTTCTTTCTTACATTGGTCATATTAATCTACTGATTATAAATTTGTAAGGGTTTATTTCACAATCTCATCAATATTTGAGATTATTTCATTTTAAGTATTAGTTGGGGAATATTTGACTTCCATGTCCATGTTTTCTAAAAATGTTTAAAAACTGGATTTTATATCCTCCTATGAATATTTAAACCTATTTTCCCCATGTTTTATTTTTAAGAAATTGTTTAAAAATGATATTTTTGTCATTTTCTAAACAAGGATCTTCTTGACTTTCATACAAAAAGATATAGAAGGAATGTTTTTTAACTTATACGGGATGAGAGGTCTTTCATTCCATTATAAATCCATAATTCATTGAAGATTTATTTAAAATATCATAATTCTATTTTTAAATAAAATAATTTTCTTTATAATTTTCTGGCTCTTAAAAATGAATGATTTCATAAAGTAAGGATATTTTCCTCAATAATTATTTCAAATGATCCTTAAAAAATATTTTTCCATATAAGATGACCTTGTTTGATGTTACTTATGATTTACTAAGGATATTACCCAAGGATACCATTATAATTATTTCTATGAATTGTTTATGGTTATAATGGAATGATATTTATGAAACCTATTTCTTTTCCCTGTGTTATGTTATGATGAAGTGTTTATGAAACTCATTTGTTTACATGAGTTATGATGTGAGGAATAATTTATGGTCCTTCAGAACACATATGTATAATTTTCATTAAGTTATAGGTGTTAAATATATCTATCTCTAATGCATTGGGTAATTAATTATATATCATGAGATAGAAAAGGGAAACAAGCTGATGTGCTTGATCCGTGATAAGAAACAAGTCAATGTTCTTGATTTGTAATGGTTAACAAGTCAATGTGCATGATGCATTAGGAGCAATAGTTTATAAGGCCTGATCCAAGAGTCTTAGTAGTTAAACTTGACATATGAAATGGGTTTCTATTCTCATGATTATGCCATACACATTTATGATATGAACTTTTTTTTCATGATTGAGTTATGATGTTGTTTCATTCTTATGATTCATATATTTCAAAATGTTAAATTTTTATGCTATGACTCATGTTTATGATCCATTATTGGTTGGGTATGAAATTTGTAATTTATTCTCATGACCAAATAAGCTTATTTATTCTCGTTTTTTCATAAGATAATAGATTGATATCTTCCATGTTTACCCTTACTGAGCATTTGAGCTCATTCTTTTCTTATGTTTTCCTTCCCATATGTTATAAAGAAAGGTTTTAAGTACGAGTACTAAAGGGAAAATATTTATGGGAGATATTGAAGATATTTTACCAAATTAGAATAATGTGTTCCATGTTTCCAAAGGCACTAATCTATTACGGTCCTTAGGCTTGTGTTCATGTATTGTAATTAATATTCATATAAAAAGGATGGAATATCCATCTATAAAAATTCTGGGTCATTGTAGTAGATATCAGAGTAAAGGTTTAGTCCACCTTTGGAAATTAAGTTGAGAAACATTTAGTGAGATCCCTTGATATATTTCTAAGGATATGTCTAGGTATGTATCTAAGGATAAGTCTATGTATAGGTTACAATCCTAGAGTTTTTTTAATAATCACGAATAACCTAAGATTAGACCAAATATGCCATTGATTAAAATATTATAATTAATTTCCCATTATTATGGGGTTATACCACTATGATTAGTGTTGCTCACACTATGCATTATTGTTTTAATCAATGGTTTGAACCCAAAGGAACCTTTTTAATGATGAATGTGATGAGAAATTCAATTATTGTCCTCCTAATCAATTTAATGTTATGGGGGAAGGAATGAAAAATCTATTTTCTATGATCACACAACTTTATCAAGCTATGCATCATGACAGACTTCCAAATGAGAATTGTAGGGAACAACATTTTATTGAGTCCTTCATGAGGTAACATCCACCTTCTTTTAGTGGGTCTTCTAATCCACTAGTGACTGAGCAATGGATCAATACCACCGAAAACATATTTTCATTTCAATAATGTTTAGAACATGAGAATGTTATTTTTGAACGTCTATCATTTGTAAGGTGAATTGGATCAATGGTAGAATCTCATCAAGAATATGAGTTAGTGAGATGAAATTGACTCCATGGAATGGGATGAGTTCAATAACTTATTTTTCAATAATTACTTTACTGATATTCTAGATATGAAAATAGAAAAGGAATTTTTTGAGTTAAAGAAAACAGATGATTAAGTTTTTGGGACCTATGAATAAAATTTTAAAAGACTTGTGAAGTATGATACTGGAATTATTATCCAATCTGAAAGTAAGATATACTGATTCATCAGTGGATTAAAAACAAGTATCCAAAGGGTGTTATCCACAATAGACTTTGGTAGCTATGATGAAATTGATCGATGTGCTCTTAAGGTGGAAATGGAAATTGGATACACCCACCATTCTCATGGATTTGGTAAGAAAATAAAGATCAAGTCCCATAAAAACTCAAATAAATAACATTATAGAAAGAAATTTTAGCCTTTTACATTCCATAAATGTGGGAAGAAAAATCAAGGAAAGTGTTAAAATTGGAATGTCAGATGATTTAAATGTAGAAAGGTGGGTCATAAATCCCATAAATGTCAAAAGGCAATGAACATGCTAATTAATGAAACAGTGGAAAGGAATACACCAAAAAATGCACTGGCCACGCTCCAATCCTATAAATGAAAGGAGTATGAACATTATGCTAATCAATGCTCAAAAACAATGTTTAAAGACGATGATGAACATCAGTATCCTATTAAAGCCAAAGATAAAGTGAAATCTCGTGCAATCACTATTGGTGATGTAGAGTACGACAATGAAGTGGTGGAATGATTGAGTGTTTATATAATGGAATTCAAGAATAATGTTTTAGAAGTAAATTTATGGTATTATGGAATAATGAAATATATATTGGCCCATTATTGGTTTTCCACAATTATTTTAGATTATATGCTAAATGGTACTGGTAACCATGAAAAGAGATTGACCTGGTAAGGTGATATTTTTGGAAAACACATGATTAATAGAATGATAACCCTTAATATGCACATGATGTTGGGATAATGAAATACAAAGATGTTTGATTATGATAAAATTAATGGGATATTATTGATGACCGTGGGGTGATTAGATGATAAGGTGGTTTATGACATCATGGATTAATTTTATATAGTTTTTGGATTTATGGTATGATAAAGGAGTTAATTTTTGAAGGAATGCTTGTTTTCATTGAGATTTTATGGTAATCTAGGTTATTACCATGTTTTAAGAGAATACATGGTATTCACATGTTTGATATGTGACATACAAAATATAATTTCTGATATATGGGGGATAAATGCTAAGTTGTTCTTGAGAAATTTAGTGACCTTATTTATAAAGTTTTGGACTTTATTATTACACAAGGGTTATAAGATTAAGCATTTATGGAATGGTTTATGTTAAAAATCAGATGAGGTTTTTGAGATTATAGTATTATCTCTTCATTTGGGGATTTAGGCATATTATATAACCCGTGCTAACCATTTTGTTATGATGATAACTAGAAATAGAATGAATGAATTGTTATCCTATTATGAATCTTATGATTCAATAGTTTTACAGTTATTATAATTTCAACTTCATTTCTTGGAGTAATAAATGAAGTAGAGACTGATCAAGGCCCAGTCAAAGAGTGATATTGTACTTATAAGATGAACATAAGTAATTATTTCTTCTCAATTGATTTTCAAATAAAATGTTATCATATCATCATCCTCATCTATTATGATAAAAATGACCTTTTTCAGACCTATTTGGTCCATGGTTGTGTGTTCATTAAAATTTTAATGGCCATATTCTCTATTACTCTCCATTGTAGCATGATAGTTAGTTTTCTCTTTCATGTCCATGTTTTCACTTTCCACCTATGTTATCCTACACAGAAAACTAGTAATGAGTTACTTTGGGTAACCTTTAAGTTTATAATTTTTCTTTTCTTAATTAGAGTTTTTGTATTTATTTTTATGATGTGGGTTTTTATAAAAGGAACTTTCAAGTATTAAACCATTGATGACCCTAATGAATTTTGAGGGTGAAATTCATTTCAAGGGGGGTAGATTGTAACACCATGAGTTTTTATGATTTTTTTTAATAAATTAAAATTATTTGATGTCTATTGTTATACTATACACCAATTTAAGCTTTCTCAACACACAACACCAGATTATCTTGCGTTACATACAACACTGAGTTTCTACAAAAAAACATTTTATCATTATAATTATTTAAACAAGACAATTATAACCTTGACGTTAGGATGGAGTTTATGAGCATGATTAACTATATTATTAAATCATGGTTTACACATAAATATATAATTCCTTGACCAAATAATTATAAATTAATGTAAAACCCTTTTAAAAATAAAAAGAAATGCTTTTATGAAAAACTATTTAACAGTGCACAAGATTGTTTAAAGCCAATAAATAAAAAATCACTATTTTTGGAATTATCTTAATGAAATATATATAATTTTATATATAAAATATATTCAATTTAATGTTTAAAATTATTCCTAAGTGTTTTCTATACATGATATAAAAATAAATTAAATTTTATAGATAAAAGATGTATTTTTCTAAAGAGAAATTTTTTCCGCATTTTGATGGAAATCTCATTTTAAATCTATATTTTTACACTTTAATAAATTATATTTGAAAAAATAAAAATATTTTTTTAAATAAGAGTATCAAAATTTAATTTGGTTGAATGTTTGATATTTTTTTAATAAGATTCATTTTTTATGAATAGTGAAAAATATTATAGTTTAATTCAAAACCGCCTTTTCATATGATTTATTTATATTGTTATGTTATATTTTAGATAATTTTTAAATTATAATAATATCATTTTTTATCATTTAATCCAATTAAGGTCATTGGAATAAATTTCACATTTAATTTGGATATAAAAATATTTCAATCTTTTGGATGTTTTTACATTAAATACATATTTTATCGATTGTTTAACTGGATAAAATTCTAATTAATTATTGAAAATTATATGTTTGGAGTTTTGAAAAATGTATTAAATATTTTTAATAATAATTTCTAAATTTAGTAAATAGGACCCTTTTATTTTTGGACAATATGAATAGAAACTTTAGTAAATTTTATTACCACATTTGAGGATAAATTAGGTAAAATGAGGGTAAAAATAATATTATAAAAATTATAAAATGACCGAAACACTTAAAAAAATGTTATTAGAGGAAATTTTCTCAACCCTTAACATATAAGGATCTAAATTGAAAATTTTAATGGAGACATGTCCATGAAAATGACTTGGATATTATTAAAATCAAAGAGAGTGAAAAAATGTCACTCTTACTTTTAATAAGTATAACATTTTTAATATATAGTTAAATAGAAGATATAATAAACTATTTATATTATTATAAAATATAAGAGGTTTAAATATATAATTGAATTTTATTTATTGAAGGGATAATTATCATAGATAATTACACAATGATGATGAAGTAATCATTCAATTAATGAAACAATCAAATAAATGATATTATAAATATCAAAATAAATATAATTTTAATTAATTAAGGTTATCCAATAATTTTATAAGTGAATATTAAATATTATTAGTGTATTAAATTAATTGGTTTGATGTTAACTTTATTTATTAATTTTATTAAATTCAATGTAATGAATAGTGTGAAAATTGACACTAATGATATTTTTTGTAAATAATATTTTATTAAATTATTTAAAAATAATAAAAGTCATAAATATGGTAAAATTGGATAAATTATAGTATAAAATATCATAAATTTACCATTTATGGTTCAATTAACACCTTATAAGAAAAAATATTCACCTTTTAATATTGAAAATGTTGTAACTGTAGTTAAAATTAAAATGGGTTTACTAAGGGTTAATCAAACTGATAAGGTTAAAAAAACAAAAACTTGTAAAAAATATATTGTATGATTCTATTCAAACCCTATATAATCTTATCTTTGAATAAATTTTCTTTTTTAGGTATTTGGTTTGAGATTTAGTTTATTATAAATTAATAATATTGGATATTCCAAAAGTGTCCCCCCCCCTTTATTATAAAAGGAAACCTCCTACTTCTTCTCATTTCACTACATTGAGTTTTCTAGTTCAACCAAAATCTATAAAATTATATTATCTACTTTCATATCCACATTATAGAGGTTATGTTATTCCCAAAGGATCAACTCTAGAGTCCTTTAGGGGAGATCCAAAAGATCGATTTTGAAGAAGATGTAATCGCTCTAACTGATCACTCGCTTTTTATACTCTTATAAAACTACTCTAAATATATGATATATTCATAAAATAATAAATTCATAAACCTAAATATGTTCAAATGTTATTATTAATATGAAAAAACCAGTATAAAACCTCTTCCCATCGAGCAAGAAATGTAAGTATTGCTCATGCGTATGTACTACTTACCGTCTCCACATAGAGATATAATTCATTTTTCATCACCATATTTTATAAGTGGTAATTATGACGGGTTTTTTCATGACCCGTCTCTCGGGGCTCAAGCTGTGTCTACCCCAAGCCTACCTCCTAAAGGCCAGGGGCTGGAGACTAGTGCCGAAGGTGTCAACCTGCAAGTGGGAGGCATTAGCATGGATACCTGTATGCACACACACACCCAACCAAGTCCAAGCTCACAAAAGTGAAGAAACATACCACTGAATAACTGAGTTCATGTACAACTGAAAGAAAGTGGGATAAAATATAAACCCAAGAAAAATTACTAAAAACTATAAAGTATAAAAAGTACTCTGATGGAAATCCACAGTAAACCCCACCTGATCGTGAGAGTAGGGAAGCTACTGGAAGATGAAGTAGTACATCCTGTCCACCTGGTCCTACTGGGCCTTGCCTATTCCCAGGCCACCAAGTCCACTGTCCTAGAATCCGTTCGTCCCATCTCCCTAGGCACCCCTATCGAAACGTCGGTCGTCTGCACCAGACACAACACGTGTGGGTAGAGCCCGTGCAGGGGTGAGTAACATAGTACTCAGTAGGGTCCCCAAAACAACAAAAGAAAGAACACACAATAATTCCTCAAAGTAAAGCACGAAAAAAATACAACTCACATCAGGTATATTCTAGGATAGTAATGGTAGCATCATCAGTCACAATCATCGAACACTTCGACTGTTGTAGAACTCATCCTTTATTAAGTATAGTGGTTCTGCCGAGTCACACAGAGTCGCTTCCCACTAACCTTGAATTGCTTAGGTACCCCTCCCCACCACGTACCGTGGGTCTACTGGGTCACAGAGAGACACTACGCACCGTGTCCTACTAAGGTACTCCTCCTCTCGAGTACCATGGGTCTACTGAGTCACACAAAACCGCTCCCCACCATGGGCCTGCCGAGTCACACAGAGCAGATTCCCACAGGGTTGTTGAGTCACACAGAGTCAGAAGTCAGTAGTCTTTAGGTCTCAGCCAGTCGTAAGGTTCCACATGTAGCGTACTTGGGGGAACCACTCCTGAAGACATTCTTCGCATCTAGAAATCCACTAAAGTCAATATAGAATGTTCCAAAAGATACTCTTCATCGAGAGGGTCCCAATGCCTCAAATAGATCTTCAATCGTATGTACGGTTTGCAAGATATATGCATTTTAGTAACCAAGGGGACCAGTTGTGATGGGGCCCAACCCTACCTGACTCGGTTAGACCAACCTGACCAACTCGGCTCGGGGGTTCCAAATACCTCGGTTCATTCTACTAGACCCGAACTGACCTGGTGTGGGTAGGGTTAGTCTAGTCCGACCTAGCCAGTGTGCCAGGCCCAATAAGTCTAGCCCGTCCCAACCCGGTTGGCTAAGGGTCTAGCCTGCCGGGTTTCCTGACAACCCGAACTTGTCCGGACCAGATAGAATAGGGTGTGGGTCTGGACAGTCAGTGCGGGTTTGACCCACCGACATGGTTCCGGCCCACCGTATCAGGTCTAGCCTACTGGGGGTTCGCACCCTATTCATTCCACAAGAGGCGGACCGGTCTGCCTCACTAGACATCTCCGGGAGCCACATAGGTGCCCCTCTATCTCCCTACGGGTCACCGTGGGGTGCCTCCTCTACCGTAGTAAAGTGAATGAAGCTCGTCGCGTGGGAAGTGGCTTGGTGCCGCATCCATGGGTCTCTAACGCAGTCGAGCGACCACGTCTACTACCTTCAGCTGTCAATTCGGTTGGCGGCTTCTCCTACTGCGCCGTGGCTCAGTCTGGAAGTGACCTTTCATCTAGTGCACTGGCGGATTCTTCTGCAGACCACCATGTCTGCACCATTGGTCCATTCTTCGTGATTCTTGTGCCTGAATTTTCCAGGGATCATCCTCTCCACCACGACGATTTGAAAAATTCCTTGTCATTGATTTAAAAGATTGGACACAAAGAACACATGATAGGACGTGATTAATCCTTGTTTGTGTTAGCCTGGGCCCTCCATGTTAGAAGTTTATACAAGGGGGAGGCTCAGGGAGGTTTTTGTTCAATCATTCATGCCAAGGTTTATTCCCTAATAGTCACCCCAAAAGAAAATTCACCCTACCATTATAACTCACGATATTTGGATTAAACTTTTTGTGGGTTAATCTGTGTTCATCTTTATAAATGGATAGGGAAGAAAAAATAAATAAAACCCCTACCTATTTTAGTTCATTTTCACACGTTCTTCCTCGAGGGGTTAAGACGTCGGTGTCACTTCTAGGTTCTGATATTTTAAAGGCATCAAAGAAGGAGAAGTTCTGCCAGCGTTATTCATTTTTCGCTGGGGCAGAAGTCCGTCAGAGGTTTGTGAGAGAATCCTCCAATTTCTTTAATCCAAATTTTCCCAGCGCGTCAAATTATAAATAGGATAACATCACAACGTTCCCATAAATATGTGGCGTCATGTCATCACATTGAAACAACATCGTTGTTACTCGTCATTAAAGCATCATTACACTATGAGTTTAATGAGACATTAATGAGCCTAATTGATGCACATTGTCACCGCCCTATAGTTTCCCTGCAGCGTCGTCTTCCGCCACTCCAAAGGGAGAATGAAAAGAAAATAATTCATTTAAATTATTTTATTATTTTTCTGAAAAAGTATGAAAAATAAATTTTATTCTCGGACCTTACCAGCTGAAGTTAAGTCATTTATAAGAGAATCCTGGCATTATGAATTCAATGATTCCCTTGGATTTTTTATCTGAGTGATGGTTAAAAATATATAAAAACTTTCTCACACATTTACTTAACGTACCTTAAAAAAGTTAAAATTTTTTTTGTGGGCTCTCCAGACCTCGGAATCACATGCCATCGAATTTCACGGTCTCAAAATAATTTAATATAAATAAATAAAATTTAAATGGAAATTACAAGACATCACATTCTCCCCAACTTAGGGTTTTAGGTCCCCAAAATCCAAAACAACAACTAAACAAAAAGATGGGGGTGCTGAGCATGAATCTGAGCCTCCTGCTCCCATGTTCTCTCCTAGTGATTCCCAGGCTTCCATCGAACACACACTTGAGGAATCAACTGCATACGTAGGACCCGCTTCTGTTGATCCTCTCTCTCTACTGGGAACTCTGAAAATGTCTCCCCATTGTCGATGCCCCGCTTGCCCCGATCGACAACATGTGATGGATCAAGCACGTACCTCTTTAGCTGTGACACATGGAAAACATTATGCACCCATTGCATCTATGGGGGAAGATCTAGATGATACGACACATATTTTCCTCTGCTGAGGATCTGGAAAGGTATGATTAACCTTGGATATTGCTTGCCACCCTGACCAAACCTCCACAATCCTTATTGGGGTGAGACCCGTAGGAAGACATGGTCTCCCTCCTCAAACTCCAATGGTCTCCATCTCATATCGGTATAAGACTTCTGTCAGCTATGTGCAGTCTTTATCTGCTCCTAGAGGATCTTCACCTTCTCTGTGGTATCCTATGCCAACTCTAGACCCATAAGTGATGACTCCCCAGGGTTTCTCCAACATAAAGGTGATCTACAAGTTCTCCCATACAGGGCCTCAAACAGAGTCATGAAGATGGTAGAGTGATTACTATCATTGTATGTGAAATCCACTAGTGGTAGGTGGTCCTCCCAACTGCAGCCAAAATCTAGGACACAAGCACAAATCATGTCCTCAAGTATCTATATGGTCCACTCCATCTAACCATCTATCTGAGGGTGAAAGGTGGTGCTCAAGTGTAGATGATCCCTGAAGACCTCCTGCAATCCCCTCCACAAGCAAGATGTAAAACGAGTATCACGATCTGAGACGATCATCGATGGAACCTCGTGAAGCCTTATAATATTTTTTAGGTAGAGACATCCCAAGACCTCTACATATCCCTGTTGTTGGATGGCTAGGAAGTGGGCCGACTTGGTGAGTTGGTCAATGATCACCCAGATGGAATCATGGCCCCTAGATGTACATGGTATCCATGTCATGAATTCCATGGAGACACCATCCCACTTCCATTTTGGCACCTCAAGTGGCTGAGCTAAGCCTACTGGTACCTGATGCTCAGCCTTCACTTACTAAAAAGTGGGGCATCATGATACAAACTCTACCATGATTTTCTTCATCCCTCGACACCAGTACTATTGCCAGAGGTCTTTATACATCTTCTCCACACCCAGATGTACCGCCAAAGGGGATGTGTGGAAATACTTCAATACCTCCTCTCGTATCATCAATAGTACCATGGTGTGTCCTGTAAAGAGGACGATGTTATCTGCACCTTTAGAAAATTGTTCAGGAGACTGTCTTGAGGATATCTGAGCATGTCAGGCCTCACAGTCAATGTGTCCAAGTTTAGCCTCCTGAATTCACTGAAGAAGTTAGGGAGTGACAGTCATAGACTAGAGTTAAGCTGCTCTATCTCTATCCATGATGGATATCTGCAATGCGGCTAGCTGCTCTGTCGCCTCACTCAGCAACTGCTGTCCAGATCTCCTGCTGAGTGCGTCTGCTACTACGTTCCCCTTCCCAGGAGTGTAGACAATCTCAAAGTCATAGTCTTAGAGGAACTCTATCCATTATCTCTATCTTAAGAACAAGTTCTTCTATGAGAATATATACATGAGACTCTTGTGATCGGAGTAGACAATAAACCATTCACCCATAAAGTAGTGCTGCCACATCTTCAGCGTAAAGACCACTACTACTAACTCTAGGTCATGGGTAGCATTGTTCTGCTCGTGCTGTCTCAACTACTGTGAGTCGTAGGTGATCACCTCTTGCTCCTGCATCAGGACACAACCTAATCCAGTCTCTAATGCATCTCCATTGACTATATACCCAACACCCTCTTCTGGTAGTGTCAAGATGGGGGCACTCATCAGTCTCTGCCTTATCTCTTGGAAACTTTGCTGGAACTTCTCCATCCACAACAAAGGCTGCCCCTTATTTGTCAAAGTTGACAAGGTTTCCACTACCCTGAAGAATTCAGGTACAAGTATATGGTAGTACCCATCCAATTCCAGGAAACTCCGCATCTCTGTCACACTCCTGGGTGGCTCCCAAGCAAGAACCACCTCTATCTTTGCTGGATCCACTAAAACTACAGACTCTGAGAGAACATGCCCTAGGAAGTGGAATTCCCATATCCAGAACTAGCACTTATAGAGATTTCCATAAATATGGTGCTCTTGGAGTGTATCAAGAACTATCTGCAGGTGCATGACGTGTTCCTCCTCCATCGCCGAGTACACCAAGATGTCGCCAACGAAGACTACTACAAAGCGATCAAGGTAAGGCTGTAAGATCCTGTTCACGAGCCCCTTGAACACTACTAGAGTGTTGGTCATGCTGAAGGGAATCTCCAAGAACTCATAATGGCTATACCGACATCTAAAGGTTGTCTTCGGAACATCCTCATCCCGTACCCTAAGCTGATGATAACCTGATCTAAGGTCTATCTTTGAAAACCATAATGATCCCATCAGTTGGTCAAAG
Organism: Viscum album; assembly: GCA_963277665.1. Classification (NCBI taxonomy): domain Eukaryota; kingdom Viridiplantae; phylum Streptophyta; class Magnoliopsida; order Santalales; family Viscaceae; genus Viscum; species Viscum album. The sequence continues at coordinate 846,829,404 of OY728160.1, read as the reverse complement.
AGATCATCGATCTTTGGTATATGATACTATTTCTTCATGGTAACCTGATTTAGGTGCCAATAGTCCACACAAAGCCTCAGGCTCCCATTTTCCTTCCTGGATAACAAAATCGGGGCTTCCTAAGGAGAAACACCGGGCCTTACAAACCCCTTCCTCTACAAGTCTCCCAATTGTACCCTCAACTCATGATGCCCCATGGGGGCCATCTGATGTGATGGTGTAGATATTAGTGTCGTATAGGGTTACATGTCAATGTAAAAGTCTTCTTCTCTAAGAGGGGGTAGTCCCAGAACATCATTAGAGAAGACATCAGCATACTGGTCCACCACTACAGGATAGCTCAGACTCCTCTCATCCACTACACCGATGGTGAGGCTAGAAAACTGATGAATGATTGGTTGTACCCTCCTCCAAGAAATTACATCATGTGATGAAAAGTTTTCCTTATCACCAGTGAAGGAAAACTTGACCCCACCCTCATGGATACACCACACTTTGCACCTAAAACAGTTTATCTAAGTATGGACTGAAGATAGTCAGTCCACACCTAAGATGAAGTTGTAATGCCTCGACTATGATACTAGGAGATCTCAACCAAAGATATCACCTCCTAGAGTGATCTCAAATTGTCTGCACCAATGTTTAATTATTGAATCATCTCTCGTAGGAGTCTCTAATCGTAAGGATCGAGCCAACAACTCCATCAGAATCCCCGAGCTCTGAACGAGTGTCGTAGAAATGAAAGAGTGACTGACACCTATGTCTATAAGAACTAAAGCTAGGGTGGAATAGACATAGATAATATCTCTAATCATCTCTGGAGTGTCATGGTCATAAGACTCTACTGCCTGGAGCTGAGCTCTCCCCTATCCTCCTTCTCCCCGTGGTCAGGGTGGACCACCTGGGGGTGGTGGAAGTAACACCTTGAACCGTCACCCACTGCCTGCTGCTCGTCCAACTCCCATGCCACATCTTCCACCCTACATACCTCCTAACTCGAACCACTACCATTATATCAGTGGCCCCTCAACTGTTTTATGGTCATCCGTACGACGGGTCGTGTAGTCACGTGCCACGTATCCCTGTCCGCGACATGAAAATAAAATCATGTCCCCTGTCTAACTCCCTCTGGCCTGGGATCCTCGCACTGCTGACCCTGAGTCCTGGGGCCGGCCTCTGAAAAACTTGGCCCACTTGGGTCCATGCATCTGCTATCTGCTGCCTGCTGAAGACTTTTCCACCAGGGGTCTGCTTGCAGCTCTAACAGCTGGTGGCTGCACTGCTAAGAAGTTCTCCATCAAAAGGGCTCGCTTCAGTACCCTAGTCTGGGTAGGGATGCTGGGAGACACCATCGAAGCCCTGATCTCCTACCTGAGTCCCTACTCGAAGGCTTTAGCCTCGAATAAAGGGTATTACACTATGTCTGTGGAGTAGTAATAAATCTTCGTGACCCTCGCCGCATACTCGGTCATAGTCATGTTTCCCTCTTGTAGGTGATGCAACTCCTGAATGCACATAGGGTGAAACGTTGCTGGAAAAAACTGCTCCTAGAAAAGCCTCTCAAAGTCAACCAAAGTCATGGTTGGCTCATTGTGAGTCTGGATGGTCAAAATACACCATCTCCATGTTGAGACCTATAGAAGGATCACTTCCAAGATCACCATATGGTCTGGTGGTGTCCTCACTAAGGGGAAGACCCGCGTCACAGCCTCTAGTCAGTCCTTAGTGACTTGAGGGTCTATCTCTCCATTGAACTTGGGTGGTCTTTATCTCTAAAACTCATGTAGGGCACTGATCTTAAGAATATCCTCTACTAGAACCACTGACATTAGATGCTAACCATCGGGTGTTGGTAGTATTTGTGCACCACCCGGTGGGGCCATCTCAAGCACTTATCCCTGAATAGACGCCTCATTGCTAGGCGAGATGTCCTCATGACCACATATTGGGATCCTGGTTGGTTATCCATGTGGAGGCATCCTGAGATAGATCAATATGTACCACGGTTAAAAGGTTATACCTAGTGAGATGACTCTTATTCAAATAAAGGAGACACTTATGCAACAAGTTTTTTCAGGTATTGAGCTGAAAACAGAATTCAAGGTCCTGGTGTATGGATACGTCGATCGCCACACCAATACTAGACTCCCAGAATCTGAAAGTTCGACTCAAAATACTTAACTCTTTTCCAAAAAAATGAAATCAGACTCCCAGTCTTTGAGGGGGAACTGACCCCCCTCTGATACCACTTTTTCAAGACCCATCCCCCTGGGGCCCATACCGGGACTACCCCAAGCCTGCCTCCCAAAGGACAGGGGTTGACGAATAGCGCTGAAGGTGTCAAGCTACAAGTGGGAGGTATTAACTTAAATACATGTATGCACACACATGACCAAACCAATCCGAACTCACAAAAGGGAAGCAACATACCACTGAATAACTGAGTACAAGTACAACTGAAAGAAAGTGATCCAAAATACAAACCCAAGAAATAATACTAAAAACTATAAAGTACCAAAAGTACTCTGATGGCCATCCATAGTAAACCCCACCAATTCATGAGAGTAAGGAAGATACTGGAATCTGAAGTAGTAAATCCTGTCTGCTCGGTCATACTGGGCCCTTCTTAGTCTTAGGACACCAAGTCCACTGTTGTAGCGTTTGTTCGTCCCATCTCTCTGGGCACCCCTATCAAAATGTCGACCATCTTCACTAGACACAACACGTGTGGGGTTAACCCATGCAGGGGTGATTAACACAATACTCAATAAGCACCCCAAAAAAATAACACACAACAATTCCTTAAAGAAAAAAATGAAACACAAGATAACTCACACAAGGTATATTCTATGGTAGTAACTGTTACATCATCAGTCACAATCATTGAACACCTTAGCTACTGGAGAAATCCTCCTCTATTGAGTACATTGGGACTTATGGGTCTTACAAAGATGCTTCCCACTAACCTTGAACTCCTTAGGTACCCCTCCTCATCACGTACCATGGGTCTGCCAGGTAACATAGAGTCACTCTCCACTGTGGCCTGTTGAGGCACTCCTCCTGTTGAGTACAGTGGGTCTACCGGGTAACAAAGAGTTTCTTCCCACCGTGGTCCTTTGAGGTCACACATAGCCTCTTCCCACTGGGCCGTTGAGTCACACATAGTCATAAGTTAGCATTCTTCAGGTCTTAGCCATCTATAGGGTTCTGCAAGTAGCGCGCTTGAGAGAACTTCACCTCAAGCCATTCGTTGCACCTCAACATCTGCTAAAGTCACCATAAAATGTTCCAAAAGATCCTCCTCATCGATAGGGCCCCAAAGACACAAATAGTTTGTCAATTGGAAATATGGTTTCCATGATACATGTGTTTTAGTATCCAAGGGGGGTTGTAATGGGGCCTGGTCGGACCCAGTCAAGCCAACCCAACCAACCTGGCTCAGGGGTTCCACATACCCCGATTCATTCTGATAGACCCGACCTGACCTGGTGTGGGTCGGGGTTGGTCTGGTATAGCCTGGCCAATGGGCCAGCCTAATAGGCCTCGATGGACCCAGCCCAGTTGGCAAAGGGTCCAGCCCACTGGGTTGCCTAGCGACCCAACCTAGTCCAGCCCGGTCCGAAGAGGGCACGAGTCTAGCCCGCCGGTGCGGGTTCAACCCACAGGTGTGGGTTTGGCTCGCCGTCTCAGGTCCATCCCACTGGGGGTTTGTTCCCTATGTGGTTTGCCTCACTGGACACAGCCAGGTGTTGTGTCTGTGCCCCGCGGGTCACTGTGGGGAACCTCCTCTACCGCGGTCAAGAGACAACATCCTGTCGCATGGGACATGACTCAGTGCTGCATCTATGAGTCTCCAATGAGGTCGAGTGACCGTGTCTTCTGCCTCCAGCCACCGTCTTCTCCTGATGCGCTATGGATGGGTCCGACCATAGCCTTTCTTTTGACACACCATCATGGCGTGCCGTTTCCCACCCGCAACCACCACTGCGGGCCACCACTGGCAGTCACAGGATCCATCGCCAGCACTGGCGTGCTGACCGATTCTTCCACACACCACCGGGTCCACACCAGTGGTACATTTTTCATGCCGTTTGTGCTTGCGTTTTCCAGGGATCGTCCTCTCCACCATAACGTTATTAAAATTTATTTGTCATCGATTTAAAAGATTGGCCATGAAGAACACACGAGCAGAGGTGCTCGGGCCTTGTTCATGTCGGATCAAGCCCTCTACATTAGAATTTTAAACAAGGGGGAGGCTCGGGGAGGGTTTCATTCAATCATTCATGCCAAGTTTTAGTCTTGAATAACCACCCAAAAGAAAATTCACCCTCCCATTATAACGAACGATCCATGGATTAATTTGTTCATGGTTTAATCCACGTTCGTCGTTTAGAAATGGATGGGAAACAAAAACAAAATAAAAACCCCTACCTCTTTAATTTACTTGCCACACATTTTTCCTCGAGGGGTTAAGATGTCAGTGTCACTTCTCAGTTCTGATATTCAAAAGGCGTCGAAGAGGGATACGTTTTACCCGCGTTCTTCATTCTTCGCTGGGGTGGAAGTCCGTCAGAGGTTCGCCAGAGAATCTTCCAAATTCTTTAATCCATATTTTCCCAGCGCGTCGAATTATAAATAGGAACACGTCATAGTGTACCCATAAAGATGTTGCATCGCGTCATTACATTGAAACAACGTTGCTCCTACTCATCATTAATGTGTCGTTACACTGTGAGTTTAATGATCCATTAATGAGTCTCATTGATGCGAATCGTCACCACCCTTTCACTGCCCCACAATGTTTCCATCCACCACACCAAAGGGAAAAATATAATAAAATAATTTTTTTAATTTTTTTTATTATTTTTCTTGAAAAGTATGAAAAATATCGTTTCTGATCGGCCCTTGCCGGCAAAAGTTTAGTCATTTCTAGGAAAATCCTAGCATTCTAAATTCAACGGTGCTCTCGGATTTTTGATCCAAGAGATGGTTTAAAATATAGAAAAACTCACTTGCACGTTTACAGAATGTTACTTAAAAAAAGTTAAAAATTCCGTTCCGGGCTCTCCGGACCTCGGAATCACATGCCATCAAATTTTGCGGTCTCGAAATAATTACATATAAATTAAATAATTACATGGAAATTGCGAGATGTTATAGGTTTAAAGTTTATATATAATATTTATGAAATAATTATACTTCTATAATGATAATATCATATCTACCTTTTTACCACATAATCTTTTGGGAAATGATAACGTCTCTCGTGTGTAAGTATAGCTTACGATCTCCACGATGTGATTTAATTAATTTTTCATATATATTTCACAAGGATGGTAGTAAGGATGATTTTTATGCACCAATATGATATATACAACATAAAAATTATTATTTAATTATAATATATCATATCATTTTTTTTATTTTAATATGACAAGAAAATGAAAATAGTGTTCATGCGTACGTACGATTTACCGTCTCCATGAATGGTGTATTTCATTTCTATATTTTATAGATTATTATAAATACTCATTTACTGAATATATATGAAATTTATATAATTTGTTTAATCCTAGATTTTATAAAATCATGATATAATTAATAATACCAAAAATATAACAAATTAAATCACATGAGAAAAACAAAACGATTATTACCCGAAACGTAACTTTAAAATAAAACTGTTAATAAATGGGTAATAGATAGAAATATTTAAATAATATATGGTATGATATAATTGAATAAGGTTATAAAATATATGTATAATAAAATTTTATTTATTATATAGGATTTTTTCATTGGTATGATGATAGTGAAGATATAAGGTAAGAGATTTTCATCTCACTTTTATTTATGTGGGACACATGCCTTATACACTACTTGTTTATTTCTCATGGTGTATATACTACCCATTTATGTATTTTATGACTGTTATTCTGAATATTACGTTATTTTCATATCTGTATAATTTTTTTCTTACATGGGGAATATGATTCTACTGATTATAAACTTTTAAGGGTTTATTTCACAATCTCATCAGTATTCAAGATTGTTTCATTTTATGTATCCATTGGGTAATATTTATATTCCACATCCATGTTTTTTAAAAATGTTTTCAAAAAGGTTTTAAATATTATTCTATGAATATTTAAATCTATTTTTACCCATGTTTTACTTTTTACAAAATTGTTTGAAAAAAATATTTTTTTCATTTTTTAAACAAGTCTCTTTGCAGCCTTCTGACAAAAAGATATTGAAGGAATGTTTTTTAACTTATACAAATGAATGACCTTTCCCACCATCATAAAATATTAATTAATTTAATATTACTTTATAATATTATAAGGGGATTTTTTCAAATAAAATGTTTTCATTTATAATTATAGGGCTCTTAAAAAAGAATGATTTCATAAAGGAAAGGATATTTTTATCAGGAATTATTTCAAGCGATCCTTCAAAAATCATTTTCCTTCTAAGATTATATTATTATATGTTACTTATTATTTATTGTGTATATGACCCAATGATACCATTATTATTCTTTATATGAATGGTTTATGGTTATTATGGCATGATATTTATGAAACCTATTTTTTCATGAGTTATTTTATGATGAATTATTTATGAATCTCATGTCCCTACATAGGTTCTAATGCGATGAATGATTTATGGTTCTATGACACACATATGTATAGTTTTAATTATGTTTAGGGTGATAACTATATCTCCCTCCAATGAATTTGGTAATGAATTATATATCAGGAGATAAATAAGGTAAACAAGTCGATGTTCTTGATTCGTGATGAGAAACAAGTCAAAGTGCTTGATCTATAGTGGGAAACAATTCGACGTGCTTGATTCGTTAGAGGAAATAGGTGATAAGGCCTGATCTGAGAGTCTAGATATTTAACCTTGACATATGGAATTTTTTCTATAATTATGATGATTCCACACACATTTATGATATAAAATTATGTTTCATGATTGAGTTATGCTGATGTTTCATTATTACGATTCATGTATTTTGAAATGTTAATGTTTTATGATATGGCTCATGTTTATGATCCATAAAAGGATGGGTTTTAACTTTTTATATTATTCTCTTGATCAAATACCCATATTTATTATCTTATTCTTTCATAATATAATAAATTGTTATCTTCCATGTTCACACTTACCAAGAATCTGAGCTCACCCTTTTCTTATGTTTCATTTATAAAGGTTAAAATAAAGGTTTAATGTAGGATTAATTAAGGGAAATATCTTTATAGGAGATTTTGAAGATATTTTACTAAATTAGATGAATGTGTTCAACATTTCCCAAGGAACTAAACTATTATATTACTCAGGATTGTGTTTGTTTAATGTAATGAATATTAATCTAAAAAGATGTAATATTCATGTATGAAAATCTTGGGTTGTTATATTGTTTTCCCCTATGTTTTCTGAAAGGTTTTTGATATAAATGCAATATTTTTTTGTGAACATCTGACCAAAAATATGTCCTTCCAATAGAATGAACTAAATTCTTCACCTGTTATAAAAAATTACATAAATAATATTTTATAAAACTAAATTACTTGCGATGTTATAGATATTTATAATAATAAATTGAATGGATCCTTTCCAGGTCATTTCCTAACAAAAGTCATCAATCTAGAAGTGTGGGGAATCAATTACTTCTCTCGATTAATAAAATTTCTCATAAAAATAATTTGAAGAAATTATATATCAACAAAACATGAAATGTTATTAAAATATTGTTATTAATTTATAGAAATTTAATAAAATACCCTATGATATTTAATAAGATAACAGCCAGAGAATGTTTTCCATTTGTCCCAAGGAAAACCTTAGGGGACCTTCTCATACATCTTAGAAATGATAAATATGTTTCATTGAATTCGTTCCACTATCACCACATGAAATCTTTCCATTTTTTTCCTAAATTTTTTAAGTTCTATGGACATAAAATGACATCAAGCACATAAAAAAGTACCATAATAAAAAAATAAATATACACAGTGCATTAAATTAGTAACACACTAAGTAAAAATGTTTAATTTAATCATATATGAATATATAATAGTGACATTATCCTTATTTTAGAATCAAATAACTCATTTTTCTACGATAATGGAATGTATCTCCAATATAAACATTGAATGGGGAGGGATGTAACTTCACATGATAAATACCCCTAGAAATACCAAAAAATGATTGCTACATCTTGAGTGGGTACCACATATTCATCAAAAGGAACAACTAACTTTACATTAGTGAAATTACAAACATCTTGAATATATATGTTTTTCTCCCTTATATTATTATTTGAATTTATTTCACATATAAATAAAACAATCAGTATCAATATTTAAGAAAGTATTTTTTCCATAATGAATTACATATCAATGAATGTAACATATCAATAACCTCTCACTGGAAACTGACTATCGGATGAATTACCATACAGATGCAGTATATGGATCATGTTCTTCTTTCTCACCAATGTCGATCAAACAAGAGAAATTGAAATAATTATATTGTAATAAGTAAATTGTAATTAATATTTCTTTTTACCCCTATTAATATAAACCCAATTACATTTAAATAAAACAAATAAAAGTTTCCTAAGATAATTTAATTCAATAATATCAACCAACTTTCCATAGTAACCTTGATTTGTATCTGTGAATATTCCGTTGTTTTGTGTCTTCAACCCTACCAAATGACCAATAGTATGAAACTTGAAACCACGAAAATTGTACGTATTGAATATCCTAGTACTCTTCAAAGGAACTTAAGATAAAAAATTCAAATCTTTATATATTTCAGCTCGATTAACATCATTCATTACCTATAAAAGTTCATATAAAAAATTATTACATAATTTAGATAATTTTAAACATATTCAAACTATATATTAGATTAACAACTTACACGATGTGAAAACCATTTAGTAATTTCTTTAGTAATAATGTTTTCTATATCTCTATTATTCTATGTTTAGATCATAGGGCATAATTTCATTTGTGTTATTAATTATTCAACATAGTGATAAAAAGTAACACTATTGAGTAGGACATATCAATGTTCTTTTCTTAACTTTGTATCTTTCAATGAAAATGAATAGACTTTTACAACTTCCCAACCTAATTTTGGAAACATTAATGAGTCATTATTCACCCACAATTGATTTGAATTATTTTCTAATCATACCAATTTAATTAATCTTACCACTATCAAATCCAAACACCTTGAACATAAGGTTATACACTCTTCATAAAGGTAACCTTCCTCTATATTACCTTTTGGATAATTTTTTTTCACACAATAATTTAAATGACCAAGATACCTAATGATAAATGTTAAGAAATTAATAAATAATGTATTTAAATATTTAAAAATAAAATTTGAATTTTTGAATGAGAAAAATATTAAAATAAATAACTCTCTATGGGATACATCTATTGATTATGCACTAGCCCTCTAATTTTAGCCTCTTTATAAAAATAAATGATTATATGAATCATAAAAAAAATGATGGAGGAAAGAACATCAAAAAAATAACATAATATTTTCAAAATTCTTTTCTGATGTTTTCCCAATGCATTGGGGTTTAACATCTTCTCACAAAGATATCTAAATAATGTTAAAAATTATATGATAATGGATGCTATTTATTTATTTAAAAAACTATGCATTTATAAAGGTTGAAAATGATCCATCAATACATGTGAGCCATGCCTTTTAAATCCATGTATATTACAAAATATCAACTCAGTACATCTTAAAATATTACTAGAATATCCATCAGGAACTTTTATATTTTTTAATCTTTGAAGGAAAACATCTTTTTGATGATTTTTCATTGGTAAAATAGATACTAGATACCTCCAATTATCATTTGGCCATATATCACATTTGATATTGATTAATTCTAATTATTTAGGATCATTTAAATGATCCATTGATTTTCCATGATCATTAAGAAATTTAAGTATCACATTATCTTATACATTCTTATCAATGTTTTTAAAATTAATATTATGATGTAACAAATAAAATTCCTAATATGGATGTTTGAAAAATATGATAATTTTATTCCATTTTTGTGCTCAAATTGTTATCGACGGTGTTCGAACTATTTTTCCACTTTCATTATGCTAAAAATATTTTCCAAATTGTGTATCAAGATTTGATAATTTTTTTATGATATCTGATCATGATAATATTTTTTTGGAAGCCTCAAATAATTTTTCCATTGAAATTTCACTTGTTAAAATAATATTTATGAGGTGTATCAAGGATTTATTGATGACACACGAAACCCAAATTTCTTCTATAAGGTATCCATTGATAATAAAAATCAAATTTAAAAATTGGACAATCCAAACTAGTGTGTATGTTCCAACATGAAGATTTTACTAGTCTAGGAAATTCACTAATGGTCATATAATTCTAGTTTTCATTTGAACATTTTCCTAGTAGATGCATTGTATGTTTCTACACCATCATTCCACAACTCCTTTAATTATTAAACAAGATTCTAAAGGTAGACATCAATGTCATTTCTAAGCATTTGATTTATAGAAATAATCATCAATATGGTGAATGAATTTTGTTTCACACACATCAAGGGATGTTTATTATAAGGGATAAAGATAACTATCCAAATGTTGCAACTTCTACTTAAAGTCCCAAAAGGATTGAATCCATCATATGATAATCCCAAATGTACAGTTTTAAGACTAGAATATAAATATAGATGTATTGAATCAAAGGTATTCAAATATTTTGAATATCTTGGATGTTGTACGAAATCATCATTATTATTATACAAAGCATGTAACTTTATATGGTCAGTGGTTTTAGATGACATAAACAATCTTTAAAACCTCAGTTTAATGTAAAGAAATGTAAAAACTTTACAATAATTTTAGTTTTCTATTTCTTCATGGTAGTATGTAGATTCAAAATTAAATAATTACTTTCTTATTTTCATTTAGAGATATAATATATTTTATACTTTTATCTCTTTTAATATTCTTTACAATAAAGAATAAAATCATTGGGACATGTATTTATATTTTTATAATTTATTCTATGATTTAAACAAATATTATTTATATCCTAAAAGATATAGGGATAATAGATTTAGAAAATTCATCACACAAAAATTACAATCTCATGGACATTGATTTATTTGTAATTCCACATAAACACTTGATGTGGTATAGCTTTAGCAGAAAAGACAATTTTGAATATTTGACACATACTTCATAAGATTTATGATTTCCATAAATAACTAATTTAGAAAACTTAGTTATTTATGTGTTTTATTTTTCCATTTTATTAGACTCCTCATCATTATCCATTAATATTTTATCATCTTGATCAGGTTGTCTTGCAGTTCTGAAAGTTCCATTAAAATCTAAAACATCAAAAAAATGCATCAAACGATGTGTTTTATTATTGATGGTGTATCCCTACTATTCTAAAAGCATTGTTTATCACGTTTTTAATTTCATTATGAACTCTCATGGAATTAACTTGTTCATTTTGATTGTATAAATAATTTATCAAATTTTTTTATAACATTTGATTATCCATACAAAATCCTACACACATAATAGGGAAGGAAAATTTTCAATATCAAGTTCTCAAATACTTATTCTCTCTTCAACCATCATCTGAATTTTTATTTAGGAAATGGGAATTTTATTCTTCCATCCACAGATAAATTTTAAAATTCTTAATCAAAAAACATGTTCAAACTCATAACACATTGTGGTGTGTTCTGAGTTAAGGTGGACTAGTTTTTATCCATATATTGGAAAATCACCTCTTGATAGTGATTCTAGGTTGATTGTGTTTTTTGACAAGGTTTGATGTTGTTGGCGAAAGATGATTTTCAAAGGAGGAGTGAAGAGTTGGGGAAAATGTCTAAACTAATCATGCATAGTGAGATTGTTATAATTGATGATGTGGAGTGCAAATGTATGAACTCATTATGTAGAGTGAAAATGTAATAATTGATTATTAAAAGAACAAAAAGAAACCATAATATTTTCATAGGATCTTATGAAGAGATCATATCAAGAAAATGAAGACATCAAATGATTTTCAGGGAATCTCCTGAAGAGATCATATAAAGAACCCGAAGAAACCACATGATTATAATTGGATCTTTTGGTGAGATCATATGAAGTGAAATTTATTTTCATTTGATCATGAAAAGATATCATGCAAAGATAATCAAGAAAAATAGGCTGTAAATGATAGAGTCATATTGCGGTCAGTAAAAGTCAATAGAATCACACATGATTGTCTTTGGATCATGCGATGGGATCGTGTGAAGTGCTGTAATACAATGGTGTTGTCCACATGATTGTATTTGTATCTTTCAATGGGATCACATGAAGCCAACATGATTATCAATTGATCACATGATGAGATCACATGACATGCTCCAAGACAATGTTGGTGATCACGCTAAGTGGTAGTGACATGGTTCAGGTGATCACACTAAGTGATCATGTGAAGAGCATAAGGCCTATTGTTAAGATAGTGAAATAGATGGTTAACTATGATTTATGGAGTTAAGGTGGTGGATTCATACCTATGAATACCAGCTAATACATCCTTAAGAATAAGAGTAGTTTTGATTAAGCAGTTTGATATAAAGAGAAGTATTTCTCATGAGATGAAGAAGGTTTTTTTACCGGAATCATATGATCTGCATAATCAGAAGGTCTCATAAAGGTGTATCATAGGGAGATATTGTGAAGGAATCAAGTGAAGTGAAGTATTCATAGGGTGTTTGTGTTGAAATATTGGGTTCCCTACACCCAACTATGTGACAATGTTTTATTACCATATCATGTTTACAATTAGATATACACAATGTTTTCTTACTATTATAGTGTAGATATTTCTACCTACACTATTTAATGGTAATTTCTATAGATTAATTGTCGTATCAAAAGGTTATAGTCGATCCCAATCTATAATGAGAACCTCAAGATACTATGGAATTAATCTTAAATATGTCCTATGGAATGGATACATCATACTGACTGAACATAGTAGATGATTGAATATCAGGTTCTAGGGGGTTCATTTGTATTGAGACTTATTCTCATTAAGTTCTCACTTGGTGATCTCTAGTAGTTAGAACATGAGGAAAAACCTGCCAATAGGAACTCGACATGTTTCAGGTGTTATTGGATGTTCATATCTATGCTCATGCATAAAAGGTCTCCTGACATGAGATCATTTCCAATGTATACCATTCAATCGCATACTTTGATGCAAGAAGAAAACCGTGATATTGAAATCATGATGAGGTAGTTTGTGTTGGGTGTGTCATTAGTGGCATGACATTGATTGAATGACCAGGAAATAATTGTTTACTTCTATGTTAAGGAAGTAATTTATCTCGGGCCATGATGATCAGGATAGTAGTGGTTGGATAAATCCATGGACATGCTCATCCATGGTAATTCCATCCAGTTAGATAAAAAATAGTAAATCAAGAAAAAGGGTGATGACACGGGTGTGTGACCTGCTTTATGAGATATTAAATACAAAGAGATTATATGACAGAGTACATATTCATTGGTTGGTTTTCGCTGTTATGATAATCCTTATATTTTTAGGGGCCATGATGGGTTTCTAGAACCAAATATTGGTATGTGAATAATAGTCACTGCTATCAAGATAAGGGCCTATAGGGTCACACACAATAGCATATTCGAGAATATTCCATACTCATTTGAATATGAGTTTTGTACATAGTGGGCCCCAACATTGGGGTCCGACATTTGTCCAAGGATAAATGATGACCAATGAAATAAAAAAATTAATATTATTAAAGTTAATAATAATGGGAATTGAATTTATTTATAAAATGTATTTACAACTTTTAAGTAAATACATGAGAAATATTAATTAATGAATATTAGTTTAATATATTCAAGGTTCAATTAATATTTCTGGGAACGATGAGTCAAGTTTACGACTCATTTATTATCATGTAATATATTCAATATATTATAGGAAAGTGATAATAATACTTATTACTCAGTTAAGAATTCATAACTTTTCGTTTATAGCATGTTAAGTATTCGAGGGCTAGAGAGGCAATACCAGGTATTTTATTTACACACCATATATAGAAGAGGAGAGGATCCCATGAGGGACTGACTATTCATGGGATTTATCTATTATACCTTCTCCCATGTTCTAGAGAGAGAGACTCTAGAACCAAGGAGCTTAGGTTGAGCTCTCTCTTAGGCATCAAAATCATAGAGATGCAGTGATCGTCGGAGCGTCGAAGGAGTCATCAAATCTCCGCGCAAGCTCCTGGATTTCGACGATCAACGCTCTCAAAGATTTTTGAAGCATGTGTGGATGATATATAGGAATTAGGATTCATATTATTTGAGTAGTGATTTCTAATGATGAGCAGACATCGAGTACGGATTAGGATCTGAACTAGGTTTTATGGTTTTTATTTTATGCTTAACACTCTTCATGAAAGATCCTCTGTTTAAATCAGGCAACGATTTGCTGATGTCGATAAGTTCATGTCGAATATTAGTAATAAACTTTAAAATCCTTTTCTGGGGATTCCACTATGTGCCTTGTTCCTTCAATTGGCATCAGAGCGATTTGTAAAAATTTTAATCCAATGTAAAAAATTAAATTTGCATTAATATATGAAGAGGGTTTGGTTACAGACCCAACACCACAGATGGTTTATGAATCTGAGATCGATAACCAAATTATGGACATCAAAAGATCATAATATGGATTGAAATCATACGTTTTTAGGTTAATTTTGATTAACATATAATTTTATTATATTTTTTATAACTTAACCCAAAGGAATTTCTAGTTCAACACGATCACTGGCGGGATTCCAGTCATCAAAATAGTTTTTTCCAGTGTCAGAGGTTTTATTATAATAATAATAATATAATAATATTATTATTTATTTTTCAAAAAACTAATACATTGAAATTTTTAAAGATGTGAATAAAAACAAAAAAAGGGTTTAAAAATTTTCATCTTGAAGATTTTCTTTTTGGGTGGCCCCCTTGTTGGGTTGTTTTTTTGGGCATTACGTTTTTTTTAAAGTAAAAAAACATTTCAAAAGAATATAAAATAAAAATAAAAAAGGAAAGTAGGTCAAGGGGTCATCCCCCTGCCTCCCAGTGTGCCACGCTGGCTTGTGTGGATGCCTTACCAGGTGGCGGTGTCAGCCGACCTTCCACCACGCCATGCGCTGGACACCCCTCCACAACGCCTCGTGCTAACCATCTGACCTGTTGGAATTGCAAACAAAAACCCACGGGTCAAGCTGCCCATGTTTTTTTTTCTGCGTCATTTATTTCATTCGGGTCCGCATCATTTATTTTTTATTTGAATGAATTTAAATGATATGCATTTAAGGATTTGGTATATCTTTGTACTATTATAAATGTTCTGCATTTAAAGATTTGGTATATCTTTGTACTATCATAAATTCTCTGCATTTAATATTTTGGTATTTCCTTGTACCATCATAGATTCTCTGTATTTAATGTTTTTATCTTTCTTTGTACCAACATAAATTCTAGGCATTTAATGTTGTGGGTCTATAAATTGATGTAATTGTAGTCTGAAATTTCAATTGTGAAATACAAAGCTTGAAAGATCCTTTGTGTTTTGTGCCAATTTTCTACCTCTTCCATTATTCCTCTCATATTTCTCGGCTTGTATAGCCAACATGACCACCCCTGGGTTTCTACCATAGCCATGACTCCTCCACCAGAAAGGCCACCCCTGGATAGCCTTCCTCTTCTACGGCGGTGAGATCCACCGGACCGTGTGGTCCCCTCCTCCCTAATGAGCCGCTTCTAGTTGCTGAACCAGGAAGCGTGACACTCCCACTACAATGAGATTTTCTCCCTAGATCGGGCCATAGCGAGCCCCCCAGCTAGACTCGACTGACTGCCACCTTCGGCCCCCCTTCAGGCGAGCTCTTCTTCTGCACACTACACCCCCTGTGAAGCTTCTCCCTCCAGACTGACGTCTTATCGGACCACCACTTCACTCTCCAGATCTATGGGCCGTCAGATTCACACCACCACATTCGGGAAGTAACAAAAACCCTCCCCTTTCTAGTCTAGTCGCCGCGACCCCAACCCCATAGGTTGTCTCCCCTTCCGCAAACCCCTACCACCCATGGGAATCCCTCGTGGATTTTCTCCTCATGACCTCGGTCGAACGAACCAGCCACTATCTGCAGCTCCAGATGGGTGAACCACTACAGTGTTACACTACGACCCTGCATCCGACTAGTAACCCTTGCCTAGTTCGATTCACTGCAACAATGAGATCTGGCAGGCCTGCCCAACTAGGAATGGGCGTGGGCGGGCCTTCCTGGCCCATGACACACTGCACAGGGTCTGTAAGGCATGGATTGGGACTGCACATATTCACCCCGACCCGTACAGGCCCACCGAGGGTTTTCGGTGCCCGAGTAATTTAATTTAATCCAAAATTAATTAAAATAAATAATTTAATTTTGTTTGAAAATTAAATTAAATTATATTGATATTCAGTTTAAAATTAATGCGGTGTAAATTAATTTAATTTTTAGTTTTAAAATTAAATTAATTATAGGGACCGAACGACATTATGATCAAATTTAAAATGAGAGTAGAATTTTTAATTCAATTAAATTCCCACGAATTTATTTAATGCAAGTTTAATTCTATTTTTTCAATTACTTTTAAATTTTCGACTTAATGTATATTGAATAATCATGAGCTTGAGATCATACAATGTATGTTTAGTACATATTTAATTTATTTAATTGTTGCATGCTGATTTGTAATAATTATTTTAATTAAATGATGATTTGTGTGTCGTTTGAGAGTCATTATTTGTATAAGGACCTGTGCATCCACTGCAGAGTTGGAATTTGTATTCCCTATTTCCCCTTTCCTGTGTTCGATTATTTTTTTATAATGGTGAGATGATGAGTGACACACTTCACATTGATTAACGGTAATGCACTAGACATGAGTTTATGCATTGGATGAGACATGCTGCAACTCAAGTTGCAAATGACGCAACTCTAGGTAAAACCCATTGGGTTAAGATTGTTCTGTTATTCACTCGACTGATCAAACATTAGTATTGTATCATGATTAGGTTTTCATTTTATCATTGAATGGTTTATTATTTTGTGTATGTGTAGCTGATGCACAAACACATAAAATAATAATAAACTGGCATGCAAGACAAAATAAACATGTGATGCGATGGACTTTTCTATTTATTACATTATTAGTTGGGAGTGAGATCACATAGAACATGCTTACATATAGAAAATGGTTTTCTTATCCAAATTAATAACACATAAAAATCGTTAAAGAAATATTAAGTATGTACCGCCTTCCATCATTTGAATTTTTATAAAACTGACTGTTTGAGGTGTCAATCATGCCAAATCCAAGGGTTCCTCTTACTACCGGTGAGTTCTTATGAAAGTGTCGAGTTGACTTAACTAAAATTACAGTAAAGAAATATCCAAAGCTATCTTTTTGTAATTTTAGATACAAGTGTCGAGTAAATCAAGTAATGATTTAAGAATTTGAGACTTTACTCAACAGATCAAGGAACCACAAGTTCAAGTGGTTGGATATCCAACAACCTACCTTGAACCCTCCATGTAGTGGTGTATCAAAATATTTTAAACTACGAGGAGTGTTTCAAAGATCCTTTCCACTAGAATACTCAAGCAATGGATTATTCCGATTCTAGCACAGTGAGTTCCTAGAATTTGATAAAAATAGTGGGAGACATTTAATGATACTAATCCAAATTTCTAAATTGGCAATCATGATGAAAAGTAGTTATCTGCTAAAATTTATTTTTATAGAAAAATGGAATGATATACCACAAGTTTGAAAACTATGATAAATAATGGACAAAGTAAATGTCCTCACTAGAATAAGTATCCAAGAATAACACATGCACTTGTGCATGATACTGTTGGAAACTCAGGGTACTAGTGTGACTACACCTGTTAAAGTACCTCAAGAATTGAGGGTAAAATGACTTATAGAAGACTAATGTAAAAATCATATGACAGTTATGTCATTATTCTTTCATCAATGTCTAGTTTTATTTGTGGTCGCTATATAAGGACATGGATGATATAACATAAAGTCTTATCTCTGAGTGTTTTTTATGGAGAAAGCGAAGTAATGATGTGAATAGGTAATGGTTACACTGGATTTTTGTAAATAGAAAGACGAGTTATGATATTTCAATACATTCTGTTCTAATATCACTTTCACTCCATTTCTCAAGTCTTCTTTTAAGTTACAAAATGAACAAGTATTGAGTAAATGATTCATTACCATTTTAGGTAAGGTTCACTGAGTGAATAAGAATATCAAAGATAGTTTCATATTTAATTATTATGGTGAATAAATTGAATGATAAGGAAAAAAGGACAAAGGAATTTAATTCCAAGGGAACATTTAAAACGTCCATCAATGAAAGAGGCATTAATAGAGGTTATTTATTTTTTATATCATAAAGTAAAATAATGGAAGTTTAAATGAAATAAACTAAATTAAATAATCCAGTACCCATTTCTTCTACAAGTTTATTCATCAAAGTAAATCCTAATGTTTCAGTTTTTCTTCTTTTGCATTAAATACTATATTCTTGTCACATATATGTATTGAAAATACAATAACCAAGTATAGAAACATTACTATGAAGTCAAGTGTGTTCTTTAAGTGGCTGAGAAAGGGTGATACCTAGGCCAGTGGTAATAAGTACACGAATTCTTTAGTTCTAAGTGAAAGATTCATGTAGAACTATTATTTGGTATAACCAAAAAAATTAATCTCACATGTACTTTTAGAAATAAGGTGACATTATTCCAGGTTCAAGAATGAATGTTGTTTTTGGTATTTAATACTCAATCACTAGTTCAATGATACATGAATCATAGGCAATACCAGATGAATATAAAATGTAATAATTATACCCAGTTGTGACAAGATAATTATTTTTCAAGCAACACTAAAGTGGGAATCAAGAATATACCAAGTATGGTATTTAGCCTTAGAATAGATAAAAACCTATTGTATTATCAATGTATTTAGTTTGGACAAAGAAACCTTTAGAAATAATGGTATGTCCCAAAGAATTTGAAATTAGTTCAACAAGTGAGAATGAATGGTTTCAAGGGAAATCTAGTGGTAAATATACTTTGTATGACTGGTTTAAGTCATTAAGGAATGAAAAAGTAAAGTATATGCGTCATCAGAAGATATGAGCTGCTTTGAGCCAGCATGATAAAGAATATCTTGACTATGAAATCATCAATCAAGATAATGTAGTGTGGAGTAATTCCCAAACACACCTTACCTTATCTACATCATGACATTAATGATAATAAGGATGATCAATGATGAAGTCTTACATATCAACATTGATAAAAAAAATATTGCACAGAGTAATTCCTAAATGAACATTTTATACATCTGGGCTATAATGTAGGGAGTATCAATGTTGTAACTTGCAAAAAATTCCATTTTATTTCATGGAGTGATTTAAAAATAATGACATTATCCTACAACCATATGCCAACTAAAATGAAAAATTATATAATATGAGTTATAGTATGATGAAAATCCATTATTTCATGTGTTTGGATGCAAATATTTTATTAGGAAATAAAAACAAGTATTAAGTTAAACACATGGTGCATCTATGCAATCACACTATTGGTTTATTAGGATGTTAAATAAATCCCTAAGATAGAAAATATATAGTCAAGTTATAGACTTTATTTCTATATAAAGGCGCACGTCTCTTTTGAGATAGTGGGAGCGAGGTTAACATGAGCTTAGTCAATGCTAAAGATGCACAAATAGTTGGAGTAGGGACAAGTTCTACAATTACATGTGAAAGATGAATGTTCTAGAGACACATACTATGTAGGAAGAATAAAACCATGGTGATGTTTTTTATACTCACCACGGTCCGTGATCTATTATTCACTGTGAATAATATTTCATACGAGTTAGCAATGTACAAAAATTAGTTAATATTGAAAAGATCAATTAAAATTCCATAATGGATTCCATGTATCACAACTCAAAGGGGCTTATATTATTGAATACTGCACTGAGTATTCAAGTGAGTTTATACATGGATGGTACAAGTGTAGTACCAATAAGGATCGATTGGTAATAACAAGTTGGTATGCCTAAATCCCTTATAATTTTACTTGTTATATATATTTTATATGATCATATTATTTTTCATTGGATGTTATAACCATCAATCATGGAATGTGTCTATATGAAACAACTAGAAAAGGATGTCCATGACACAGAATGATACTAAAGGTTGCAAGTTACTTAAATCCGGTTTAGGATTGAAGTAACTAATGAGATCATAGAATATAAATTTGAAATAAATGTTTTCCCTGGGTCTCCTAGAGGTTAGTGGGAGTGGAAATGTTTTCAAAATATAATATGTTTGGAAACATAATGAAAAAAGATTATTCTTTGAGTTAGTTTAGACCAAGATGAAATTAATTCTCTAGTGATTGACTTAAAGCAGAAACCTGAGTTCTAGGAAACATGATCAACTAAGGTGGATCTAAAGGTTTCTTATTTATAGTCTATTGTACATATAGTGAAATGGTATTGAAAAATACAAATTGGAACAATTCAAGAGAGGAATTGTTACCAATGTCACATGACATGTATCTCTCCAGGTTGACATGTCCAGCACATGGAAGGAGATCAACATGGTGAGTTGAAGTCCATACACTTAAGAGATGGATCAATCATGTATTCTGTGATATGTAAAAGAACTAATATTTATTTGATATACTTTATTTTAGGAAAATATCAGTAATATCTAGGAGCACTTCAAGGGAAGCAGTCATAACTATCTAATTGTATTTCAGCCAGTACAAAAGATATGTACCTGGTAAATGGAGAAGAAATGATACTAGTTTTAAGGGTATGAGAACTAGTCTTCCTTAGATCCATGTGATCTAATATCACATCTAGGATAAGGTGATGAGCGAGACAAGATCATATAAGCTAGTGTTAGCCATACCTACAAATACCGAGTACATTTCAACATTTGAGGTAACTAAGAAGCAGCTATATGTAACAATTTTTTATAGTTCTTGGAATAAAACCTAGTAAGAAAAATATTATCATAATGTAAATTATGATACTCTTACTAGCCATGATGTCATGTTGTGACAGTGAATAAGAGGTATATACTCGAGTATACCATATCTTGAGAAGTTTTCCCCCATTAGATGAGGTCGCATGTAGAATAATAGCAACATGGTGGAAACATGGAAGAACCAGTAGCTAAATCCATTACTCAGTAGAAACATGATCTTTTTATCATATGAGTAGCTAATCAGTTTGGCTAGAAAGTAGAATCTAGTAGAAGTGGGAGTGTTGAAATAGTGGGTCCCTAGACCCAACCATGTGGCGATTTTTGATTACCATATCTTGTATACAGTAAGATATACATGAAATTTTCTTACCATTATAGTGTAGATATTTCTATATACACTATTTAATAGTAATTTCCATAGATTAATTTTCATATCGAAAGGTTATAGAAGATCCCTAGATATAATGATAACCTCAAGATACTATGACATTAATCTTAAATATTTCGTATGGTCTAGATATATCATACTGACTAGACACAATAGATTATTGACTATTAGGTTCTGGGGGTTCATAAGCATTGAGACTTCTTCTCATGACGTTTTCACTTGGTGATCTCTAGTAGTGGGATTATGAGGACAGACCCGCCAGTAAGAACACCACATGTTTCAGGTGTCATTGGATGTGTAATGGTGTCCTGAATTGAGATAATTTAAAATGTATGCCATTCTATCACATACTTTGATGAAATATGAAAACCATGATATTGAAATCGTGGTGAGGTAGATTGTGTTGGGTGCATCATTGGTTGCGTGACATTGGTTAAATAATCAATAAAGAATATGTCGCCTCCAGGTTAAGGAAGTTATATATCTCAGGACATGTGGATTAGAATGGAAATACCTTGATAAATCCATGGCCATGGTCGTCGAAGGTAATTCCATCTAGTTAGATCAACAAATAGTAAATCAAGAAAAAGGGTGATGACACGGGTGCACAACCTACCTTAGGAGTTATTAAAGACAACAAGATTATATTACATGATACATGTTCGTAGGTTAGTTGTTGCTGCTATAAAGATCCTTATATCTTTAGGGTCCATTATGGGTTTCTTGATCCCACTCTTAGTCTATGAATAATATTCACTACAATCGAGATAAGGGCTTAGAGGGTCACACACAATAGCATATTCGAGAATCTTCCCTATTCAGTTGAATAGGAGTTTTGTACATAGTAGGCCCCACCACTAGGGTTCAAGATTTTTCCAAGGATAAATGATCACCAATGTAATAAATTAATTAATATTATTCAAGTTAAGAATAATGGGAATTTAATTTATTTATTAAATGTATTTAAAACTTTTAAGTAAATACATGAGAAATATTAATTGATGAATATTAATTTAATATATTCAAGGTTTGATTAATATTTGTAAGAATGAGGAGTCGAGTTTATGCCTCATTTATTATATTATAATATATTTAATATATTATAGTAATGAGATAATAATACTTATGAATGAGTTCATAAGTCATAACATGTCGTTTATAGTGCGTTAAGTATTTGGGGGCCATAGAGGCAATACCGTGTATTTTAATTACACACTATATATAGAAGAGGGGAGCCTCCCACCAAGGACTATTCTGAAGGACCCCAGGACAACCTGAGAGGGGAGGGGTGAATCAGGGTGTCAACTTTTTCTTTTAAAGTTGTGGATCTTGTTCCCATGTTAGTAGAAACTTGTTAAACCTTTATGATGTAAATGAACAGAAAGCAAGCATTCACTTGCAGAGAGATGACACAACACTTTTTACTTGGTTCAACACTAAGGGCTACGTCCAAGGAGCATATGCCGACAGGTTTTCAGTCGTACCAAATTCCACTAAACTTCACTAGCTATGGATTACAAAGGTTCAGGCACAGTCACTCTGTCCCAGGATCACTGCCTTTACAAAAGGTTTAGGGAAAGCTCACAGTGTCCCTCAGGTCACTCCCATTGACTCCCCCTGGCTCACTGCCCTTGGTGAAGTCACACTCAGTTTATAGACGTGAGGATCTCTTCATAATTGCAAGAGAATGCATCATCTTTTGTGTGTAGATGCTCTGTTGAAGTCCAACTTTCACTCGTAGACTAATCTCACTTTGCACCGAAGATATCAGAAAATCTTCCATCTTTCGTGCAGCTCCAAAAAGACTGACGTACTCTAACCTCTCCTGGCACGATTCTCCAAGACTGACGTGCAAGTTTCAAGAATGGCGTGCAATTCACTTGCGCGGTAAAAATTCAATGCGTAGGTGAAACCAACCCACTTGCGTGACACTGCCTATTTCAACTCCAAAGTCTCACGACGCTGCGCCTTTAACTCCCAAACTACTTTGGTTGCGCAACCAACAACCGGCGCACAACCTCTACTTGCGCGACCCAACTACCACTTGTGCGACTCAACCACTTGCGCGATGAGAGCTAGAAAAATATCTAAGTCTTGAACTTCGTTACAAATGAGGAGGTGTGATCCTCTATTTATAGGAAAACTGGACCCCCAGCGTGGTGGCGCGCAAGTATCCTCTCGGTGCGCAAGTTCCAGCGCGCAGCTCATCTCCCCTAGCCTTTGTCGCATAACTCACTTGCACGACCCAACCAATACCTGTGCGACCCTCTTTCCTTTGCCATATTTTGAATTTCTGATCATGAAGAACAATAGGCACACAAGTTTCCATACCTCCTAGGCACCGGAACACAAGTCCCTTCTCAGCACGCATGTCACTTGCACGACCCACCAATACTTGCACGACCCTTATCCCTTTTACATTTTTCCACGTTCTGATCTTGAAAAACTCTAGGCGCGCAAGTTTCCTCTCCTTCAAGTACACAACACACAAGTCTCTTTGCCAAAATCACTTTTCTCCATTTGTCGATTTTGAAGCCCAAAAATTTGGAAAACACTGAGAAATGGAGCCACCTTCAATACTATTGTCTTCTTGAACTGTATGATCAATTTGCTAGTACACATTCTGAAATTCCACTGAGGATTGTCAACAAACACAAAACATACTCCAATTCATGCATAGAAGACCATGGTTCCAACATATTCATGGGATTTCACTTTCTTATCCTCTCTCCCATGTTCTAAAGAGAGAGGATCTGGATCCAAGGAGCTCGGATCGAGCTCTCTCTCAGGCATCAGAAGCATAACAATGCAGTGATCGTCAGAGCCTTGAAGGAGTCATCGAATATCTGCACTAGTACCTTAATTTTGATGATCAGTGATCTCGCAAATTTTTGAAGAACGTGTGGACAATATAGAGGAATTAAGATTCAGATTCTTTAAGCAACTATCACCAATGATGAGAAGACATCGATCACATATTCATATCAAATCCAGGTTTTTATGGTTTTAGTTTTATTCTTAAAACTCTTCATGTGAGATCCATGACTTAAACTAGGCAGTGATTCACCGACATTGACAAGTTCATTTCAAACGTCAGTATTTTTTTAAAAACCCAGTTTTGGGGCCTCCGTTGTGTGCCCGGTTCCTTTAGTTTTCATGAATTGATAGACCTATTGATATGACCTGAACCACGTACCCTTAAAAGGGTATCATGCTAGATTCATGTGATCCACGTGATCTAAATAAGGAATCACGAAGGGATCTTTCAAAGGGGTCTCATGGAGGGATATCATGAAGGGGTATCATGAAGGTGTCTCATAGAGGGGTCTTATGGAGGAGTCTCATAGAGAGGTATCATGGAGCTATCTCATGAATATTTCTTGTGAATGAGTCTTGTACAATGGTTACACACTCAAAAAAGTATTGTGCAAAGGTGGTGGTCATCTCTTTGGTGAATCAATAAAATAAAGAGACAAAGAAGTGTGAATCAAATCAGAATTGATTTTTAGAAGACTCTTCTTGAGGAGAAGTGCATTCAATTCAGTAAAGAGAGTAGTGAGCTTTCAAATTTTGAATTCTTGTAAACCATGAGGGAAAATGAGTCCACTCAAAATCTTATAAAATAAGTGAGATTTATTGGATTTGGTACATAAGTGCATTGCCTTTGTATGCTCCTTAGATGTATCCTAATGAGGATGAACCAAGTAAGATTGATGTGTCCTTTGTATTTTTTAATTAAAATTTATTATATTCTTTGGGAAGTAGAGAGAATAGAGTTTTGTTTAACATTGAAACAATATTCAAGGAGAAAATTGTTTTAATCTATCATACTCTAATTCATCCCTCATCATAGTATTTAACCTAGTTGGGATAACATTTGGTATCAGAGTGAAGGGTTAAATTTAAAGTTTCTCTCTACGAAGAAGCAATGGAAGTTGTTAATCATAAATGGATTCTGATCTTCGAGGGAAATAATTTTCTGCTGTGGAAAAAATGGATGCATCACTACCTCCAATCATTAGGAATTGATTTTTTTAAAGCTTTAATGCATGGTATTTCTACCAATATAGATAATAGAGTTTTATTAGAATCATACCTAAGAGAACTAGATGTTGGTTCCAGTAGAATAAATTCCTTAGGAGTATTTTTATCAAAAAAAAGATATACAAAGGTTATGTCATGTAAATGATCACATAACATGTGGAAAAAGTTTCTAAATATCTATGAAGACAATTAAAAATTCCAAGAAGCTAAATTAGAGGTCCTATGGAGGAAATATGAGGACCTGATAATGAACACCAATGAGTTTTTATACGTATTATTTGACCAAGTGAATGTCTTCATGGAAGAAATGAATAGTCTTAGAGAAATTATTGAATATATAAATCTCATTAAACACATATTAAGGAGACTTTCACCTCAGTTCAATCCAAAAGTTTCTATACTAGAAGATAAAAATTGAAAGTAGTTAACATTGGATAACTTAAACAATACTCTTATCACATATAAGATGAGAAATTATGATAAAGAGTCTTCAAAAAAAGGGATTCTAAAGTGGTGGCATTCAAAGCCATGAAGAATATCTCCATAGAATATGGCTAGGAAGAGGAAATAGTGTATGAGGTTATGTCACTTATTTCCACACAACAAAAATAGGGAAAAGGAAAGTTTAAAAGTAAACTTCCTCTTTCATGATTTCATTATGTAAAGGTTAGAAATCTTGTAGAAAAGAGCCCCCAGAAGTTTCAATATTAAGATGAGGAAAGTGATTAAACTCCTAAGAATAAGTCATTAGCTAGTGTAAAAGGTAAGAAAAATACTAAGTGAAATTTCTTCAGAAAAAAGAATCAACTTTCACGAGAAAATGAAAATTTAAAAGAATATAAGGTAGAAGAGATGAAATATTGAAATGATCATAGAGATGATGTTATGGTAGAATTTTTCAGTACTTATCATTAAAGGAAAGAAAGTGATAATGATGATGGATATGTTGAAGGAAGAGTTGACCTTTGGGAAGAATTAAAAGCTTCAATTGAGGATACAGATGTTTGGTGAGACAAAATGAAGAAATATAATAGGGTAGTTTATGATACCAAACACCATATATAGAAGTTGGAAGAATATATTTTTGAGATGAAGGATAAAATTGAAAAGTTAATATCCAAGAATCCATATAAATCAAAAGAATTCATCGATTTAAAACTCAAGGACAAATAAAAAACAAGACCATTGATAGTATGAATAAAAAAAATAAATAATTGAGTAGAACATATCAAAGAACTTGAGGATGAAGTTTTTAGCATATTAATAAAGTTAAAAGATCAAGAGAAACTCTTGAACCATGATATGATGTTAGGAAAGTAGGTCATACAAGCAACAGAAAAAGGGAAATTATTGATTAGAGGTCCAAAAAAATAGTCAATGGAATATATAGAGAAGAAAATAACACAACAGAATGACATATATAGCTGGTATGTGTATTGATAAAAAAAGTAATAATGGTTGATATCAAACTACAAACACCTACTTTGAGGTTGAATATTGATTTTAATAGGAATTAAAATTACAATATTCAAAGATCTGAAGTGAAAATATGTGGTGAAACAATGATTCGCAAGGATACACCCCATATCAAGTGTTATTGCTATGAAAATATAAGGAATTATTTGAATTTATATTCCATAGAAAAGTGATTTTGATGGGTGTAAGAGAAATAGATGTATCCAAACAAATATAATTATTCCAGAAGTGATTTTTATGGTCATTGGTTTTAGTGTTGAGGATTTAGAAACATGTCCATATATTTCTCATCAATAATGAAGATGAATGTACGAATGAAAACTAGAATTGGTTGTATGCATCACTTCAAGGGATCTTTAAATGAGTCAAAAAAACATAATAAATATTCATCTTTTCTGGATATGTTTGGAAAATACTAATATAAGGATGATCAAGAATATCAATCAGTATTAAGTATGAAGTCAAAGACATGGGTCCAAAATAAAAGAGTTGAGAAGGGAATGGTCGCAAATATTACCTTTAAAGAATCTGATCACACTGGAATATGGATTATTCATAGTGGATGCACCTCTAATATTATAGGAAATAATAACATAGTGATATTAATTAGCTATGATAAGGTAGGTGTCATAATATTTGGAAATGATGAAGGCCCGAATATTATTGGCATAGTAAAAGACAAATTTGAGGGCATAGTCATGACATGCACAGATGTCTTGGTTGTTAAAGATCACAGTCACAAATTTCTAAGTGTCAGTCAACTTTGTGACTCAGTAATACTATAATATTTACTAATAAGATGTGCATATTAAAGAAAAAATATTGTACAATAGTGTTGGTCGGAGTAGTGTACTAAGGGGGGGGGGGTGAATTGAGTGTCTATTAAAATTTCTATTAAAAAGTTTTCTTAAAAAGGTTCCCCAATAAAAAATGAATACAACCCAGTTAATCAAGGTAATATAGTTATAAAGGTTTGACTGTTCAAATACCCTCTCAGAAGATTGATTAATTATAAGTAATATCAATATGAATTATTGATACTAATTTTGAAGCTATTCGAATAAGGGAACATAATTATAACTTATATCCAATACTAACTATCAAAGTAAAATCTAGTGTTTTCTGAAATATATAGAAAAGCATAAAAAATAAATTCAAAGACACAACAGATAAAACAAGTGGTTCAATATCAAGATGAGACCTAATCCACTCTACTTGGTGATCACCTTCCACCAAGTAGTTTATATTAATAAACTTGATCCACACCTTGGATTGGGGGTAAACAACAAGACACAGGACTTTCCGGGTCACATGACCTCTTCTACAGTTCTTTGTGGGTATAATATACTAGGTCACACAAGGATCTATTCCACACTTATCTGTGGGAGTAAAAAATTGTAAAAAGATATGATAAGAAGGATATCTTGTATCCTTCAGTTTAGTGCAGGAGATAGTGTGTGTTTTAATATAGACACACACACACACACACACACTTCTCGAAAGCTAAAAACAATACACAATAGAGAAAAGATGATGAGATAAGTTTAGAAGTGCTCTGAGTGTTATTATATATAGCTCTGGACTTATAGGATGAAGAAGATGCAAGTATTGATTCATCTTGTGAAAAACAGAGTATCACAAGTCTGGTGATCTGGTTTCTAGTTTGATGTAGCACATGTTCTTTGTGGAGTTGGTACTACAAAGGTTATTTTGATTCTGATCTAAGGTATTCCTACCTTTGGATTGGGAATGATTCATCTGTTCTTCAATTGTATCTTGTTTTCATATATCAGTTCAATTTTTTAAAATGCTCGTGCACCTGCTACCCGACTTCTCATATTTTTGTGATTCATTCCAGTGCCACTATTTTCTTTTAATTTTAGAGTGAATGTGTTGGAGCTGAAAGGATGAATGTATTCTAAACCTCGTACCTTTTATTGTCTGGTGACATGTCTACAAATAAATATTAATTATGTTAGTTCCTTTAAATGACTCAAATATGACTGTTAGAAATTAAATTGAAAACGAAAAAACAGATTAAAGAACAGTGTCAAAGTCTATCTAGAAATAGTGTCACTTGGAAATAGTGTCACCACAAAATGGTGTCTTCTTCTTTTCCTGTGAGCAGTGAGACTGTTATGATGCAATAGTTTTATTGAGATATGAAACTAGTAGCACAGATGCAGTGTTAGGATCATGATGTCTGGTCCTTTTCCAAACATTGAACGGTATCTTAGTGATGGTAGCAAGAAACTGATGTCACAAACTTCATAAGATCTGAAACTGGTCATGGTGTCTAGGTCATGGTGTTTGGGTCACGGTTTCTAGGTTATGGTGTCTGTGTCATGGTGTATGGGTCACGGTGTAT
Source organism: Viscum album (assembly GCA_963277665.1). NCBI lineage: Eukaryota > Viridiplantae > Streptophyta > Magnoliopsida > Santalales > Viscaceae > Viscum > Viscum album. The sequence continues at coordinate 846,799,894 of OY728160.1, read as the reverse complement.
GGGTCTTGGTGTCTGGGATACAGTGTATAGTTTACGGTGTCTGGGTCCTTTGTCAAAAAACTAGAACTGGTGGAAAACTCATGGTTTCTCATATTTATCCAAATATATGTATACAAACTTAAGAAGTAATATTCACAGAATTAATTATACTTAATCATTCAAATAATAAATCATTATAGAACAAAGTTTAACATAGGTTACAATAATCACACATGGTTTAGGATTAATACGATTTAGTGGAAGTTTATTTAAATCATAAAAAATCAACCATATCTATACATGATTTGAGTCAGATTAAATAGGATTAATAGGATTTATAGGATTTACAGGACTTGTGATCATTAAAAAATTATTAAAACTTGAGGAGTCCAACAATCTCCCCATTTTGATGATCACAAATAATATTAATTAGATATCTGTTCTTAGTGTGGTGTTCTCCCATAGGACCTTAGTGATTATTGTTCTCCCCCAGAGCCTTTTAGTGTGCTTTCTCCCCCTTTTGAGATTATAAAAAAGAGTACAAGAATAAGAAAGAGAATAAATGAAATTAAACAAGAGAATAGGAAACAACAGTTCACATTTCATTAGAGGAAAAAGACGTGGTAGTAAAAATAGTAGGTACAAATATAAAATATCCCTATGAAAATAAAAATTTCACTTTTATTTAGCACTAGTCGACTTCTCTTTTCCCTTGGCAGCAACATGAGAAGAGGCCATAGGAGCAGAAGTAGAAGTTGAAAAAGGGAGTGAGCCAACGGTTAGAGAAGGAAAAGGGAGTCCTTCAAAAATAGAAGGTGACTAAATAGGTTTGGTGGAAGACTGAGGCATGTGTTGGTCAAGGATAATAGGTCTGATCTGACTCAGAGCCTGAGATATAAACATTTAGGTAGATTCCAAGGCAGTGGATGAGGAAGGAGGTAAACCAGACCACAAGGGTGCAGTTTCATGAGCCACAATTATAGTGCTCTATACATGAAGATAAGGTTTCAACAATTGAACGAATTCAGTAATAATATCACCACCATACTGCATTTATTTCTCATAATCATCATTATTCTCCATGAATTTTTCCAATAAAGGAGTGAAATCTTTCCACTTTTGAACTTGAGTCTTGAATGCTTGAGTGACAGGAGGGATTTTCAAATTTTCTACAAGATACTTGAAATGATTGGTCATATCATGCTTAGAGAAAATCCAATTTAAGTAGAAATCCACTTTTTAGTAATTTCTTCCTGAGCATCATTTGAAATCATTGAATGAATCCTCACTAAATCAAGTACTCTGTCACTATTCTTGACAATAGTAGATAGAATCTCCTTGTCAAAGCCACTGAACACTGAATTAAGTTCCTCCTTTACCATAATTCTGAGCAGATCACAGTCAAGGGATTGAAATGAATATCCAGAGGCACTAGAGGCCATAACAACTAAAGTAAGGGACTTGATTTGATTCAAAACATGCTGTAGACAAACCTTATACCCATCAGTGAGTTTTTTTAGACCAATAAAAAGCTAACACATCTCTTGGACTATATTCTTGTTTCTCTCAGACACTTTGTCAGCTAATGAAGTCAAGTTTGGTTGAATCAGAGAGGAAACTTGCTGTGGAATCTAACCACTAACATCCCCATTAGAATGAGTAATAGGATCTTGTCCTGATTGAAACACCATTTTTACATCTTCAACTATAGCTCAGAGAGACTTCACCTCATTAGTCAAATATTTGTTCTCAATTCTAACCTATTAAATTTCATGAAGAATTTTTGGCTGAATCTACCATATTATCTTCTCTAATAGAAAGGAAGCATCTATTTTACTTAGAATTGTTACAGGAGCAGGTTGGGTGTTCATGATATTTTCAACTCCAGCCAATAAAGTAGCTCTAAAGGATTTGAAATCACCTTGAATCAAGAAAGTAGGAGGTTCTTGTGAGAATTTAGGAACAGGAGTTAAGACAGGCTTAGGTTCCTTTTTAGAGATTACTTCTAGAGTAGAAACCAGTTTCAATTGAAACACAGTAGATCGGTCTATGCCTTTAAACGATACTTCCTAGGAATCATTCACATTAATGTAGCTAGGTAACTTGTACTAGGTATCCATAATTCTTTGATCTACAGTATTATGAACTTCAACACTTTCTAGACTAGGGGCAGTTCCCCCTTAACAGGTGCATCTCTCATGGGACTAAGAGATTCTATTCCTTGATCCGGTTCTAAAAGATCATCTCCAATACTCTCACCCATTTCTTTTCTAGCCAGCTGGAAGGCTTGTTCCATTCTTTCCTCATTAGAAAGGATAACATCAGGATTAAATTTTTCTTCTAAATGTTCTTCAACCACATATTCTTTCTCAAGAGAAAGTTCTTCTTCTAGATGCTTTTTAGGAACAACCTATTCTTTTATACTAACAACAGATTCTTTTCCAAAAGTAAGGTTTTCCTCGAAATCAATACTTCTTTCAGTAACAGGTGATTCCTTCTCAACTAAGACTTGTGGAACATGTGGATTACCATATTCATTATCCAAGATAGTTTCTTCCATAGGTGAAACAACTGTATCTTCTTCCTCTTCCACAGGATAGTCAAAAATTTTATCTGGTTCCAAACCAAGATCAGATATTTTCTTAGGTTTTGGAGGATGCTCAATTGTATTTAAATTTTCATATAAAATTTTCATTATCCTCCACCCAATTATTTTTCCATAGATTCCAAATTATTTTCATACTTTTGACTGTAACCATTTAGATACAAAATTCATGATCTTTGATAACTTCTTCATTTGGTCAAAAAATTTGTTTAGCATACATTATAACAGAGATTAACCTTGAGTAGAAAAAGGAAGTAGACTCTGAGACTATCTTAATAAACTCACACATATGAAGTATAACATACTTTCACTGATTAATCATGTGTCTAATCATCATAAGATGTATCAAAAATACATCTTGATATCTAAGGGTAGAAAAATATCTTTTTCTTGGACTAATTAGATTCTGAAAAAACTTAAACAGAAATTTGGTTTCCCCATTTAACTCAGCCATAATAACTATTCTATTCCTTTTATCACCAGTAAAGATTATCAAGGCCTCTTATAAAACAAAAATATCAGTTGTAGGAGGAGGACCTCACTGGTAGTCCTCAAAAATTCCTTCATGGGTTACTCCTAGGTAGGTATACCATAACCTTGATAAAAAGGTACATCTTTGGCTATTAATCCAGCTTCTCACAACAAAACCATCTTCTGTATCAAATGAGAATCGAAAAAAATGATAGAACTGAGAAAAAAGATTTGGATAAATCGGACTTGGGTCCTTCGTGAACCAGTTCATCCATCCCTACCTTTTCAGTACTTTCAACACCAAAGACTTACTTGACAACAACCACTTAGGGCAGATTTCCTTTTTTGTTACCACTATTCTATCAATAAGGTTTGGGTTCGGTGGTCCTTCAGGCACTAACTTCGATGATCTTTTCACTTTATTATTAGATCTATGATTCTTAGGAGTTGAATAATATGGGAGATTCATTCTGGGAATTCAATGAGGTGTTCACCAGAGATATAGAGATTAAAGGGATGAAGGAGGTGTTATGGTTTAAGAGAGAAAGGTTTCAGTTTTGAGAGAAGAGAGGTCGAGTGAAGAAAATAATGAAACATATTTCGTTTTTATCATTTAGGTATTTTAAGCGTCATAAATTAAAAAGTATGGGATGAATATAGTAAAATAATCAACATAGCGATATAGGTAATAAAATAAAAATAAAATAAAAACCTGTCATTATAGTGAGACCGGAACATGTTGTCATGGTGATACTAGAACATGTTTTCATGGTATCACCTTTACGGTGTGTCTCCACACAGTTTGACCATACTACTTGAGACATTAAGTGACAGATAGTAACCAAGAAATAGTAACTGTGAGACCGTAAACATAATATTGTAACTTCAAGACAATGACTTGTGAAACCATATATTATGAAACAATAAACTGTGAAAGAATAAGCTGTGAGACAGTAGATTTTGAAACAATACATTTTCTACTTAAAATTTATCATTCCTAATTCATGTATGATGTAACCTATACTTTCTGAATTTAATGGTTTGGTGAATATATCCTCAAGATGATATTTAGTTCCAATGAATTCTAAAGTGATATCACCTTTTTGATAATGGTCTCTCAAAAAGTGATGTCTTACGTCAATATGTTTTGTCCTAGAGTGTGAAACATGATTTTTTGAGATGTTAGTAGCACTTTTATTGTCACAATATATGGGTACATGTATGAATTGGTATCATAATCTAGTAATGTGTGTTTCATCCACAAAATTTGTGCACAACAACTACCAGTAGCTATGTATTTAGCTTCGACATTGGATAATGCAACATAGTTTTGTTTCTTACTACACCATGATACTAGAGACTTTCCTAAAATTTGACATGTTCCAGAGGTGCTTTTTATATCTAACTTAAAACCACTGAAATCATAATTGGAATAACTAAATAACTAAAATTATTGTCTTCTGGGATAGAACAATCCTAGATTGGGTGTATGTTTAAGGTATTTGAAAATCATTTTAACATCATTTAAAAGAGATTCCGTAGGGATTTCTTGAAAATGAGCACACATACACACACTAAAAATTATGTCAGGTTGGCTAGAATTTAAGTAGAGTAAGCTTCCAATCATTCATCTGTAAGTGGTTTGATCAACAGATTTTCCATCTCCATCAAGATCCAACTTACAAGTAGTACTCATTGGAGTATCAATACTTTTTGTGTTATCCAAGCCAAAATGTTTTAGAATATCTTTAGTATATTTGATTTTATTTAAAATAATACCATATTTGTTTTTGAAGGATTTGAAATCCAAGAAATAATTTTAGTCCACCCATTAAACTCTTTTCAAATTTGTTTTGCATCATTTTAGAAAATTCAACACATAAAGATTTTTTTGAAGATCCAAAAATAATATCATCTACATAAATTTTAACTACTAAAAAATAATTGGAAATTAATTTTATAAATATATTAGGATCATATCTACCTTTTTGAAAACCTTTGGAAATGAGAAAAGTAATTAATCTGTCATACCAAGCTCTTAGAGCTTGTTTTAAACCATACCAATCTTTTTATAATTTGAAAACATGACTTGGAAAGTGAGGATTTGTGAAACCATAGGGTTGTTCCACAATGACATCCTCATCTATATACCCATTCAGGACTGAAGTTTTTACATCCATTTGATATAGTTTGAAATTCAGATGGGCCGCATGAGCAAGAAGGATTCTGATGGCTTCTAGTCTAGCTACTGGTGAAAAGGTTTCCTCATATTAAATTCCTTCTTCCTGACTATATCCTTGTGAAACAAATCTCTCCTTTTTTCTAACTGTATTACTAGCTTCATCTAATTTATTTCTAAACATCCACTTAGTGCCTATGGTAAAAATTTCTTTGGTTCTATCAACAAGTTTCCAAACTTTGTTTCTTTCAAGCTGATTTAGTTCTTCTTGCATAGTCATCACCCACAATTCATCATTGATAGCATTATTAATGTTTTTAGGTTCAAGTTGTGACAAGAAAACTTGATGTTCAACCTGATTTCTAAGAGAAGATCTATTTTGAGTTCATTTATCTAATTCTCCTACAACAACATCTAAGTGATGGTTCTTAAGGGTTCTAATAGCTCTAGAAAAATAGGGGCTAGTGATTTCAGGTTCTACAACAGGTTTGGGTTCATTATGACTTGAATCTGTAGAATTTATAGAACTAGAAGTTTTCATAGATTCCTTTATAGGATAGTTAGAGGATTTAGCATTAATTTCCAGATTTGACATATCATCCTTATGATTTTATAGAGAGGTCTTAGGCTCATGTGGATCTGTTTCTTCAAACTTGACATGGAAAAATTCTTCCACACATTTAGTTCTTTTATTAAACACTTTGTAGGCTTTAATAGAGATTAAATATCCTAGAAAATTTTCTTTATCACTCTTGTATGAAAACTTGTCAAGATTTTCCTTAGTATTAAGGATATAGACTTTGAAACCAAAAACTTTGAAGCATCTTACTTTGGATTTTCTATTGTTCCATAACTCATATGGAGTTCTTCTATGAATAGGTCTAATAAACACTCTAATAATATAGTATGCTGTATTTAGAGCTTCGTCCCAAAAATAAATAGGTAAGTCATATTCACTAAGCATGGTTCTAGCAATTTATTGCAAGGTTCTATTTCTTCTTTCCACAACTCCATTTTGTAGAGGAGTTATAGGGGCATAGAAATTATGACTGTAGCCATTTTATGAGAAAAAGGATTCAAACTCTTGATTTTCACACTCACGACCTTGGTCACTTCTTAATGATTTAATTCTAATTCCACTAATATTTTCTACAGTTTTATAATATTTGGTTTAATGAGAGCAAACTTCAATTTTGTGAGCCAAAAAGAAGGTCCAAGTATATCTAGAAAAGCCATCTATAAGAACATAAACATATTTCTTCCCATTTAAACTAGAAACTCAAGATGGTAAAAAAAATCCATGTGAACCAACTCGAGAGGTTGAGAAGTTGACACTTATTTCTTTGGTTTGAAGGAAATTTTGTGTTTCTTTCCCTTTTGACAATGATTTCACATTTTATCATTTGGAAACTCATGTTTGGGTAGGTCTTTGACTAAATTTTTTCCAGTTAGATTTCTAAGGGAGTGAATATTATAGTTTCTTAGTCTTCTATTCCAAAGTGAATAATGTTTTTGAAATACACTTAAACATGAAGCATTTTAGGAAACTAAAGAATCTAAGTTAAGAGAGTATGTGTTTTCATTTATCAATGCAGAAAATACTAATTCATTTTTAGAATTAAAAACATTGCAAGCATCATTTTTAAATTTAACATGAAATCCATCATCACATAGTTGGGAAATACTAAAAAGATTATATTTCAGTCCATTAATAGAAAATAATTTAGAAATTAAGACTGAGATTGAGTTACCGATTTGGCCAAGGCCAATGATTTTTCCTTTGGCATTGTCACCAAAAGTGACATGTCCACCATTAATTTTTATTAAGTTCTTGAACAATGAATAGTATCCTACAATGTGTCTTGAACACCCACTGTCCAAGTACCATAAGCTATTGCAAGATCACCATAAACAATTTTCCTACAAAATAGTCAAACAAAAATTGACTTTGGTATCCATATTTGTTTGGGTCCAGTAATATTAGTGACCAGTGATTTAGGATCCCACATTTTCCTCACAGGTTTCCAATAAGAATTTTGTAAGTATTTGGGAAATAAACTCTATTTGGTCCAGAAATGTTTGAAATAGTAGAGAGTGTATCATAATTTGAACTAGAAGAATAATTTCCAGAACTATGAGTAAAGCTGTATGTTCTAAATTTAGAAACAAAATTGGTTCTTCAAAAATTTCTTTTACCAGGTTGATAGCCAATACCAGTAGTGTATTTAGGGTTGATCTGTTTACCTAGAATTTATACCAATGTATCTTTACCATTATTAAACATTTAAAGTTCCCTTTTCAATTACTCATTAGATATATTTAGTTCATTGTTTTCTTTGAGTAAATGAACATTTTTTTCTCTTTCTACCGTGAGTTCAGATTTAACAGTTGAGGTAAGAGCATATAGTTTCTTTAAAGAATTGTATTTATCTTTTAGTTTATTACATGTATCTTCAAGCATATTGAAATAATCAAACATTTATTATTTAGACATTTTTTCAGAATCAGTTTCATCTCCAGAATAATAGGAATTGTGTACATAAGATTCCAGTGTTACCTCAGAAGTGTTTTCCATGAAACACATATTGTCTTTGTTATCCTGTTCATCATGGGAAGAGTCGGAGTCACTTAAAATATCCTCAGAAGCACTCCAAGAAGATTTCATTCACTTTTTATACTGTCTATATTTGTGATCATATTTATTTTTATACTTGATCTTGGGAAAATCATCCTTACATGTCACTTTCACTTACATTTATATCATACTATCTCATCAGACTTTTCACTTATTTTCCAATCTTTTTTCCAGCTTCCCTTTTGATCATATCTTCCTTTGAAGTTAGGATTTCTGAAAAATTTATTCCTCTTGTAAAATCTCTTAAACCTTCTGGAAAATAGATCCATCTCCTCATCACTATCAGGTGATGTAACACCTCAAGCTTCTATGGTATGCTTCTCTTTGAATAATGTGATAGCGTGTGTTGTACGCAACACTGAGTTCTAACACACCATAACCAATCAAACTAGCCGTTATGAATAGTAATACCTACTTTTTGAAATTATATATATTTTACATTTTAAAATGGACTTCATTTTTGGATTCGGAATATCGAATTTAGCCTAAAGTGAAATTTTGGTACTTTTCGGATAACTTTCATATTTTGATGAATAGTAAAAATTAATAAATTTTAATTAAAAAAATCTTTTTTAATCAAAATAATTAATAGTGATAAATTATGAATTTGAGTGGTTTTAAAGTATATTTAGAATATATTTTTACCATTTAATATAATATTGGTCATTGGACATAATTTTACAATTAAACCGAACATAAACAAGTGTCAATCTTTTGATAGTTATTATCTCTTAAAAACACGCTTTTTGTTTTGACAGCGGGAATTAATTTTAAATTAATTTCTACCACTTCTGTGTTTTGAATTTAGAAAAATGGATTCCATATTTGGAATCAGGATGTTCAAATTTTGTAAATAGGTAACTTTTATTTATAGACGTTTTGAATAATTACTGCGGTAAATATTTTATTTACCATGGTTAAGGGTAAATCCGGTAAATAAGGGTTAAAAAAATATTATAATAATACTAAATTACCCTAAAACGTGTCCTAGACTTATTGGTTGATACATTTTCGACCATAGGCATCTTTGGGTCGATTTTGGGACCCCATGGTGCCACTTGTAGGTGATAGGGACACTTTATTTTAATTAAGTTAAAATGAATACAAAAATAACACAAGCATATATCTTTTAGCAAAAGACTTTTTACATAGGGGTATATGTGTTGGATTTTAGATTATAAATATTCATTAGAAAGATAAAAAGATTTCCTACATATTGATATTTTATTTATAATTTTTAGAGATTAAATAATTTAATTTATTTATGACACAATGATGATGAATTAATTACTATAATAGTGAAAAATTAAAATAATTGATATTATAAATACCCAAATAAATATAATATGAAACTTTTAATGAATTAAACTAATTTTATAGGATAATATTATATATTAGGATTGATTTAATTGACTTTTTTTCTAAGTAATCAATCTGTTATGAGTTTCACAAAAATCAACTATTGAATAGTGTCAAAATTGACATAAAAGAGTTCTTAAAACAAATATTATATTATTAATTGATATTAAATTCCTAAAAATCTAAGGTTCGGCTAAGAGACTTATATCATGATAGTTTAATAATTAATGGACCACTTGGGGGTATCTTGGATGTATATAGTATGTTTATTAACCATATTATATAAAAATACAAAGAGACATTTTAAAAGTGAAACTAATTAACTTAGAGTTAATACTTAAAGATAAGGTTAATATAAGTACCCAAACCTGTCTAAATTATATTGGCTGGGTTTTTTTCGACCTATCCCCACCTTAAAATTTAAAAAATCAACTTTGGAGCCATTAGAAACCGAATATGAATTTATTATAAATTAATATTTCTAGCTTTTCCAAAGGTGCCCCTCACCCCTCTTATAAAAGGGCACTCCTCCTCATTTCTTCACACCTTCAAAGCCTTTTGGTTCGGACAAACTCTGCCCAAATACTCTCCCAACTTCCCTCACTACAAACTAGAGGCCTTATTTTGATCTGAAAGCCAACCTAAGGAGCCCTTTTGATCAAATCAAAAGGAAGAACCCGAAGAAGAGGTGATGTTTTCACCACCCCTTTTCAAGTTCCTTTCTTCTTCCACTTCTTCTTTCTTTGTTATTACCATTCTAAAATAATAACTCCAGTATATTATATATACTGTGATGTTATTATAAATATGGTACAACCATATTCAGTATTCTATCTACCCTTTGAATAACATGTCACCATACGTGCGTACGTACGACTTACCGTCTCCACGTCGTGGTGTAATTGTTATTAAATATATTATTATTTGGATGGGTATAATAATGACATGTAACTCATGTAACTAATAAATAAAACATGTTAATGATTCTGTATATATGTTATAACAACCATTTATATATTATTTTAATATCAAAAGAATGATATTGTCGCTCGTGCGTACGTACGGACTACCGTCTCCACGAACGCGATGCGATTCGTTCTCCATCGTATCCATTAAAGTATAATTATAATTTGATGATTTAAAAATGATGTTTTTGGACTTTATATAATTCTGGATATGAATAAGATTAAACAAACATGTCTTATGTAACAAAACATATAAAAGAAAACGAGTAAGTTAACACCCGAAACAATGATAATACTAAGATATTATTATCAAATCAATATTAAAAGATCATATATGATATCATATTAATGTATATGATTCTTGTATAATTTAGTAACAATTATTTCACCATTATATAGGAGGTTAACCTACCCCAACCAAGGAAAAGTACAAGGTAAGGGTTATTTCATAATCTCTTCATTATCCGAGGTTGTTTATACGTAATAATCTACTGGGATCTCTTTATCATCCACATCCATGTTTCTTAATAATGTATTTCAAAACATTTTTATTATTTACAAGAATATGGGTTAAAGTCAATTATAACCTTGTTTGACTTTTTATAAGAGGAATCTTTCCGTCATTTTCAAAACAAGGTCCTTTTAACCTTTTCGACAGAATTAAGGTAAGAATGTTTTTTTTAACTTATACGGCGGGTGCAGTTATTTTCCGCCATTATAAAATCTTCAAAGTTTTACTTACAAGATTATAAGAATATTTTAAAAGAAAATGTTTTATTTTATATGGCTCTTAAATGATTTCAAAAATAGAAGGAGATATTTCTCTAAAAATAGTTTTGATTTCATCTATGTCAACATCCTTTGATGGATTTTACGCTTATTTGAAGTTGATATATTATGATACAAAACTTCTATATTGTATTGAATGTTTTATGATATGTTTGACTGTGGATGTGCTATTTTTATACCATTCATAGTTTATGGTGAAATTATTGACATTTCGTATGCTAGTTTTAATACGAATGTTTATGTTATGTTTAAACCTTTTCATATGGGAATGCATTGGACTTAATATGTGACGGGTGGAGCCCGCTGTAGCTCCTCGATGCATCGGTAGGTCTCATGAGACAAACTAGTGTCTTGGCACAAGGCCTTGGCAAAATCTTATTTTTAGTCTTGGCACGAGGCCTTGGCTATGTGGTTATGATAGTCTGGAATTATGCATTCCAACATTATGAAAGTGGTTATTGATATTGCATGTGATTATTCGATTAGTAGAATATCCATGTGAACAAGTAAATGGCATTATTTCATTTTACTTTTGCCATACTATGTTGAAGTTCAAGTTTAAAAGGCTTTTGTTTTAGTAATTCATTGCCTTAAATGTTTATGATTATTTTTGAATGTTCCGCAATATTATTATCCTTACTGGGCATTTGAGCTCACCCCTTTTCTATGTTTTATTTTTCCCAGGATGTGAAGAAGTAAGTTATGAATGACCTGCAGGGATATTATGAGGGGATAATAGTGTGTACTGTGGAAACATTATGTTGTTGTAGTAGTTTTTCATTTTTTGATGTAATGTAAAACTTATGAATATATCTAGTGTTTCCAAGGCTACTAAACCAATCGGTCTTTCGAGATTTGATCTTTCTTGTGATCATGCCAATGTTATGTAATAATGCACTGACTCTGGGTGACTAGGGTCAGGGCGTTACAGTTGGTATCAGAGGAAGTTTAGTACAAACCTTGGAAACTAGATTTAGATAAACTCTGATTAGAGCACGTAGACCTAAGATGAACTTTGAGGATTAGTATAGAAGAATTTCCTAGAATTTTGGTATTGTAGAGATTTTGTGAGTTTTCCGAGCAATACATCCCTGTCTGGATACGAGCAGGTAGAGGCGGATTTGGCACAGATGTACCTAGGGGTAAAACCCGAAAACACCGCTTTGAGCTAGACTCGAATGGGAACTGGTGCACGACAACGGGCCTTGCTGCACTCTTGGTTACGACACTCCCGGGGGATATGCTTATGATAACTCTCATTTTCTTTAAAAATAATTTTGAAGGGATTATAAGTATATACTTCCTCAAAGAAAACATTCTTATGATTATGGATTATATCCATAAATAGTTCAATTTATGTTAAGTGTTTTATAAGTATGGGATTATGTATTTTGATTCATAAACTGATCTAGTTTATGCCATTGTTTAGAAATGGCACCTAGTGGAAGAAATAGAAACCGTATCAATGCACGCACTCCATGTAGGGATTTCCCTCCTGCACAAGATAATTATAGTGGAGCTGGTGATGCAACTGGTGCCGATCAGCTAATCACCATACTGGGACAACTCACTCAAGTTATGAATAATAACCTTACCCGTATGGAGCACCCTGATACGCTGCGTGGAGGATCAATGTTAGATCGATTCATGAGGCAACAACCACCAATGTTCAATGGGAGTACAAATCCCTTAGTAGCTGAGCAATGGATATTTTCCCTAGAGAAAATATTTCAGGCTTTGGGGAGCAGTGAAAGGGAAAAAGTTATCATGGCAGTTTACCGCCTCACTGGAGATGCTGATCAATGGTGGTCATTGATTCAAAATACGAAGGAAGATGATGAAGTATCAAATATGGAATGGAGAGAGTTCAAAGATCTTTTTATAGAAAAATACTTTCCTCACGACCATCAAGCAGATATGGAAAGGAAATTTCTAAGTCTGAGACAGAAGGAGGATGAGAATGTCACAAAGTATGAGGCTAAATTTACAAGGTTAGCAAGGTACACTGGTGATTATATACGTAACCAAATAAGTAAGATTGATCGTTTCTTTGATGGGTTAAAACTATTTCTCCGTCAAGCATTAGTCTCACAATCCTTCTCGTCATACGAAGACATTGTCTCATGTGCTATCAAGACTGAAAAGGAATTCTCTAAGTCTTATGACTTTAAAGCAAAGCAAGAGAAGAAGAGACCTGCTGATCAATCTGCTAATGGAAATAAGGGGAAGAAAGGAAAGGTTGAATATCCATCCTGTGGTAAATTTGGGAAGAAACACCCCGGTACTTGCTTGAACGGAATGGGCGTCTGTTACAAATGTGGTGAAAAAGTCCACCAAGCTCGTGATTGCAAAGGGAAGAAGGAAGCCACCAACGTTCAGTGCTACAATTGCAGGGAGATGGGACATTATGCAAATGAATGTCCTAAGAGTCAGGAGAACTTACCTTAGAAAAGGCCAAGGGATCAAGGCCAAGCTTATGCTATCACTACTGCTGAGGTAGAAGCTCTGAAAGACGTGGTGGCAGGTAATTTAATGGTTTCCTCAAGTTTAGCAAATGCATTATTTGATTCTGTATCATCGCATTGTTTCACATCTTCCCAGTTTTCTAAGAAAATTAGATATTTCCAATTTGATTTAACAAGGGAGTTGTCAGTTAAAACTCCTAAGGGAAGTATCATTGCAACAAAGTTTTGTGAATCAGTCCCCATTAGAGCACATAAATGTTCGTTATCTGTTGATCTCATCGTCATACCTATGATTGAATTTGACATAATCCTCAGTATGGACTGGATTTCGGACTATGATGCGAAGATTTATTGTAAGAAGAAAGAGGTTACGATTCTTGATGATAATGATAAGGAACACCTTATCTTTATAGCAGAATCGTCACCACCTAATTCTTATTTAGATCCACCCTCAATAGCTCAACTAAATTCAATTATTGGGGAGGAAGAGAATGAAATAACTGTGGGTGAGGAAAGGAATGTTCAAATAGAGGATGTACCTATTGTGAAAGAATTTGTAGATGTATTTCCGGAAGATTTACCTGGACATCCTCCAGAACGAGAAGTTGAGTTTACCATTGATTTGATTCCTGGATCAAGGCCTATATCGAAGAACCCTTATAGAATGGCCACTATAGAATTAGTTGAACTAAAGAAACAACTAGAGGAATTGCGTAATAATGGATTTATTCGCCCTAGTGTTTCTCCATGGGGAGCCCCTGTTAATTTTTTTAAAAAGAAAGATGGATCTATGAGGTTATGTATCAACTACAGGGAGATCAATGCTATAACGATAAAGAACAAGTATCCCCTACCTCACATTGATGATTTATTTGACCAACTACATGGAGCTCAATACTTTTCAAAGATTTACCTTCGATCTGGATACCATCAGTTGTGTGTGAAGAAGGAATACATTCTGAAGACAGCATTTTGAACCAGGTACGGGCATTACGAGTTTACTGTAATGCCTTTTGGATTGACTAATGCACCCTCTGTATTCATGGATCTGATGAATAGAGTTTTCAAGGAGTATCTCGATGAATTTGTGGTGGTATTTATTGATGATATCTTGGTATACTCCAAAATCTACAAAGATCATGAAAATCACTTGCGCATTATCTTGAAGACTCTAAGAAGACATGAATTATATGGAAAGTTTAGCAAGTGTGAATTCTGGCTTCATGAGATTTCTTTTCTTGGACATATTGTCTCTAAAGATGGAATCTCTGTTGATCCTTCTAAGACCAAGGCAATCCAAGAATGGCCATCACCTACGAGTATAACTGAGGTACGTAGTTTTATTGGTTTGGAAGGTTATTATCGACGTTTCGTCCAGAATTTTGCCCGATTGGCTACCCCATTAACGAAGCTCACACGTAAAGGGGTTAAATTTGTTTGGACAAAAGAGTGTGAAGAATGTTTCGAAGAACTGAAGAAAATATTAGTCAATGCTCCTATATTGACTCTACTATCGGGGAATGATGGGTTCGTTATTTATAGTGATGCATCAAAGAAAGGACTTGGTTGTGTCCTTATACAGAATGATAGAGTTATTGCCTATGCATCACGACTGTTGAAAATTCATGAACAAAACTATCCTACTCATGATCTCGAGTTAGCAGCTGCGATCTTTGCTTTGAAGATATGGAGGCACTACCTCTATAGTGAAAAATGTGAGATTTATACTGATCACAAGAGTTTGAAGTATATTTTCTCACAAAAAGAACTCAACATGAGGCAAAGGAGATGGCTTGAATTACTCAAGGATTATGATTGAACGATACACTACCACCCAGGGAAAGCAAACAAGGTGGAAGATGCTTTGAGTAGAAAAGACCATGGAGTTTTGAACAATATGAGAATTGAAAGGGATCCAATTTTCATGGATTTAGTGAAGATGGACATGGGAATAACCAGGGAAGGTGAAACATCAATGATTTTTCAAATGGTTGCCAAACCATCTTTACTAGAAAGGATTAAGAGTTCTCAGACCGATGATGAAGAATTTAAAAAGAATATTAAAGCTGTGAATGATGGGAGATTGAGAGACTTTGTGTATGAGGATGGAATTTTGAAATTTGGGAAGAGACTTTGTGTTCCCGATATACCTGATCTAAAAAGGGAATTGCTGGATGATGCTCATAGTTCCAATTTCTCTATACACCCTGGGAGAACCAAAATGTATAGAGATTTGAAGGAACATTTTTGGTGGGACAACATGAAGAGGGACATTGCTGATTTTGTGTCAAGATGTATGGTTTGTCAACAAGTGAAAGCTGGAAGGCAACATCCTGGAGGAGTCACGCAACCTCTTCCCATACCGGAGTGGAAATGGGACAATATTACGATGGAATTTGTCATGGGGCTACCAAAGACTCCTAGAAGGAACGATGCAATATGGGTTATTGTTGATCGTCTTACCAAGTCAGCACATTTTCTTGCTATAAGAGAAGATCTACCCCTGGAACGTCTAGCAAGACTATATATTAATGAAGTTGTGAGACTTCATGGAGTACCCCTATCGATTGTTTCTGATCGTGATCCCCGTTTTACATCAAGTTTTTGGAAAAGTATCCAGAAATCCCTGGATACTGAACTTCTTTTGAGCACTGCTTACCACCCTCAGACAGATGGACAATCAGAATGGACTATTCAGACCTTAGAAGACATGTTGAGATCTTTCTCACTTGACTTTCAGGGTATGTGGGATCAATATTTACCTCTGGTAGAATTTTCCTATAACAATAGCTTCCATTCAAGTATTCAAATGGCACCATATGAAGCGTTATATGGAAAGAGATGTCGTACACCAACCTGTTGGGATGACGTTGGTGAAAGAAAACTTGTAGGCCCAGAACTGGTGGAGGAAATGGTGGAAAAGGTGAAAGTAATCCAAAATCACATCAAAGCAGCTCAAAGTAGGCAGAAGAGCTATGCCGATAATCAAAGGAAGGATTTGAAATTTCAAGTCGGTGATCATGTTTTCCTGAAGGTATCCCCATGGAAGGGAGTCATACGTTTTGGTCAGAAAGGTAAATTGAGTCCCAGTTACATCGGACCTTTCGAAATTCTAGAATGAATTGGGGTTGTAGCTTACCGATTGGAAATGCCGCCAAGTCTCTCTAAAGTTCACGATGTGTTCCACGTATCTCTGTTGAGGAAATACATGCCTGACCCAATGCATGTACTCACCTATGAATAATTAGAACTGCAACCCGATCTGTCTTATTGCGAAGAGCCCGCCAAGATTCTTGATACGAGAGAACAAGTGCTGAGAAACCGGACGACGCGTCTGGTAAAAGTTTTGTGGAGAAACCATAAGATGGAAGAGGCAACGTGGGAACCCAAGTAACTTATGATGAAGAATCACCCGAGTCTTTTCATGTGATAAGTATTCTAGAAATTTCGAGGACGAAATTATTTGGAGGGGAGAATGTAACACCCCAAGCTTCTACGGTACGCTTCTCTTTGAATAATGTGATAGCGTGTGTTGTACGCAACACTGAGCTCTAACACACCATAACCAATCAAACTAGCCGTTATGAATAGTAATAACTACTTTTTGAAATTATATATATTTTATATTTTAAAATGGACTTCATTTTTGGATTCGGAATATCGAATTTAGCCTAAAGTGAAATTTTGGTACTTTTCAGATAACTTTCATATTTTGATGAATAGTAAAAATTACTAAATTTTAATTAAAAACAACTTTTTTAATCAAAATAATTAATAATGATAAATTATGAATTTGAGTGGTTTTAAAGTATATTTAGAATATATTTTTACCATTTAATATAATGTTGGTCATTGGACATAAGTTTACAATTAAACCGAACATAAACAAGTGTCAATCTTTTGATAGTTATTATCTCTTAAAAACACGCTTTTTGTTTTGACAGCGGGAATTAATTTTAAATTAATTTCTACCACTTCTGTGTTTTGAATTTAGAAAAATGGATTCCATATTTGGAATCAGGATGTTCAAATTTTGTAAATAGGTAACTTTTATTTTTATACATTTTGAATAATTACTGCGGTAAATATTTTATTTACCATGGTTAAGGGTAAATCCGGTAAATAAGGGTTAAAAAAATAATATTATAATAATACTAAATTACCCTAAAACGTGTCCTAGCCTTATTGGTTGATAAATGTTCTACCATAGGCATCTTTGGGTCGATTTAGGGACACCATGGTGCCACTTGTAGGTGATAGGGACACTTTATTTTAATTAAGTTAAAATGAATACAAAAATAACACAAGCATATATCTTTTAGAAAAACAATTTTTACATAGGGTTATATGTGTTGGATTTTAGATTATAAAGATTCATTAGAAAGATAAAAAGATTTAATACATAGTGATATTTTATTTATAATTTTTAGACATTAAATAATTTAATTTATTTATGACACAATGATGATGAATTAATTACTATAATAGTGAAAAATTAAAATAATTGATATTATAAATACCCAAATAAATAAAATATGAAACTTTTAATGAATTAAACTAATTTTATAGGATAATATGATATATTAGGATTGATTTAATTGACTTTTTTCTAAGTAATCAATCTGTTATGAGTTTCAAAAAAATCAACTATTGAATAGTGTCAAAATTGACATAAAAGAGTTCTTAAAACAAATATTATATTATTAATTGATATTAAATTCCTAAAAATCTAAAGTTCGGCTAAAATACTTATATCATGATAGGTTAATAATTAATGGACCACTTGGGGGTAGCTTGGATGTATATAGTAAGTTTATTAACCATATTATATAAAAATACAAAGAGACATTTTAAAAGTGAAACTAATTAACTTAGAGTTAATACTTAAAGATAAGGTTAATATAAGTACCCAAACCTGTCTAAATTCTATTGGTTGGGTTTTTTTCGACCTATACCCACCTTAACATTTAAAAAATAAACTTTGGAGCCATTAGAAACCGAATATGAATTTATTATAAATTAATATTTCTAGCTTTTCCAAAGGTGCCCCTCACCCCTCTTATAAAAGGGCACTCCTCCTTCTCATTTCTTCACACCTTCAAAGCCTTTTGTTTTGGCCAAACTCTGCCCAAATACTCTCCGAACTTCCCTCACTACAACCTAGAGGCCTTATTTTGATCATAAATCCAACCTAAGGAGCCCTTTTGATCAAATAAAAAAGAAGAACCCGAAGAAGAGGTAATGTTTTCACCACCCCTTTTCAAGTTCCTTTCTTCTTACACTTCTTCTTTCTTTGTTATTACCATTCTAAAATAATAACTCCAGTATCTTATATATACTGTGATGTTATTATAAATATGGTACAACCATATTCAGTATTCTATCCACCCTTTGAATAACATGTCACCATACATGCGTACGTACGGCTTACCGTCTCCACGTCGTGGTGTAATTGTTATTCAATATATTATTATTTGGATGGGTATAATAATGACATGTAACTCATGTAAATAATAAATAAAATATGTTAATGATTCTGTATATATGATATAACAACCATTTATATATTATTTTAATATCAAAAGAATGATATTGTCGCTCGTGGGTACGTACGGACTACCGTCTCCACGAACGCGATGAGATTCATTCTCCATCGTATCCATTCAAATATAATTATCATTTGATGATTTAAAAATGATGTTTTTGGACTTGATATAATTCTGGATATGAATAAGATACAACAAACATGTCTTATGTAACAAAACATATAAAAGAAAATGAGTAAGTTAACACCCGAAACAACGATAATACTAAGATATTATTATCAAATCAATATTAAAAGATCATATATGATATCATATTAATGTATATGATTCTTGTATAATTTAGTAACAATTATTTCACCATTATACAGGAGGTTAACCTACCCCAACCAAGGAAAAGTACAAGGTAAGGTTTATTTCACAATCTCTTCATTATCTGAGGTTGTTTATACGCAATAATCTACTGGGATCTCTTTATCATCCACATCCATGTTTTTTAATAATGTATTTCAAAACATTTTTATTATTTACAAGAATATGGGTTAAAGTCATTTATACCCTTGTTTGACTTTTTATAAGAGGAATCTTTCCGTCGTTTTCAAAACAAGGTCCTTTTAACCTTTTCGACAGAATTAAGGTAAGAATGTTTTTTTAACTTATACGGCGGGTGCGACTATTTTCCGCCATTATAAAATCTTCAAAGTTTTACTTACAAGCTTATAAGAATATTTTAAAAGAAAATTTTTTATTTTATATGGCTCTTAAATGATTTCAAAAATAGAAAGAGATATTTCTCTAAAAATAGTTTTGATTTCATCTATGTCAACATCCTTTGATGGATTTTACGCTTATTTGAAGTTGATATATTATGATACAAAAATTCTATATTTTATTGAAGGTTTTATGATATGTTTGACTGTGGATGTGCTATTTTTATACCATTCATAGTTTATGGTGAAATTATTGACATTTTGTATGCTAGTTTTAATACGAATGTTTATGTTATGTTTAAACCTTTTCATATGGGAATGCATTGGACTTAATATGTGACGGGTGGAGCCCGCTATAGCTCCTCGATGCATCGGTAGGTCTCATGAGACAAACTAGTGTCTTGGCACAAGGCCTTGGCAAAATATTATTTGTAGTATTGGCACGAGGCCTAGGCTATGTGGTTATGATAGTCTGGCATTATGCATTCCAACATTATGAAAGTGGTTATTGATATTGCATGTGATTATTCGATTAGTAGAATATCCATGTGAACAAGTAAATGGCATTATTTCATTTTACTTTTGCCATACTATGTTGAAGTTAAAGTTTAAAAGGCTTTTGTTTTAGTAATTCATTGCCTTAAATTTTTATGCTTATTTTTGAATGTTCCGCTATATTGTTATCCTTACTGGGCATTTGAGCTCACCCCTTTTCTATGTTTTATTTTTCCCAGGATGTGAAGAAGTAAGTTATGAATGACCTGCAGGGATATTATGAGGGGATAATAGTGTGGACTGTGGAAACATTATGTTGTTGTAGTAGTTTTTCATTTTATGATGTAATGTAAAACTTATGAATATATCTAGTGTTTCCAAGGCTACTAAACCAATCGGTCTTTCGAGATTTGATCTTTCTTGTGATCATGCCAATGTTATGTAATAGTGCACCGACTCTGGGTAACTAGGGTCGGGGCGTTACAGGTGATGATTGTTCACTACTAAAACTTTCTATAGAGAATTTCAGTTTCTAATTTTCTTTGTGTTTAGAGGTGGTGGTCTTGAATGCCACAAATTTTCTTTTGGGTTTATCCTCCTCTTCCTTGTTGAATTTCAGCTCCTCTTCACACATCATTAGTTTCCCAATGAGTTCATTGATAGGTAATTTTTTATGTGACATGACTCTATAATAGAGACATAGGTTCCTCTCCATCTATCAGGTAGTCATCTAAGAATCCTTGTGATTTGTTCTTTGGAAATGACTTCTTTTCTAAGAGAAACCATTGTGTTGAAAATTTCATTGAAGTTGAGATACATGTCATAAATAGGCTCATCAAGATTCATTTTAAAGTTATCATATTTAATGGTATAATTTTTAAGTTTCATTTCTTTCACACTAGAAGTTCCTTCATGTGAAACAGAAAAGGTATCCCAAATTTTATTGGTAGTTTTACATGCGAAAATTCTGTTAAATTCCTCATCTCCTAAAGAGAATTATAAAAGCATTATTGTCTTTGAAATTATTATTCTAGGTAGTCTTAGTTAGTACATACCTAGTAATTCTATTAGTATTAGGAATTTTATAGTCATCTATAATTGAAGGCCCAATTTCAAAGCCCATACTTTATAAATGCATTTCATTTTAATTTTCCATTGGGAATAATTAGTTCCATTAAAGAATGGTGGTATGTTTGTTGCATCACCTTACAGTCTATTTTCTATAATAAAGAAATAATTTTAAAGATATAGAAATTTATAATTAACATAAATTTATAGATCTTTAAAGTACAACTAAAATCACATTTGAACTGATTTAAAAATAGATTCTTAATAGGAATAAACTCTTATGATACCAAATGTTGGTCAGAGTAGAGTACTCAAGAGGGGGGAGGGTGAATTGAGTATCTATTAAAATTTTTGTTAAAATTTTTTCTTAAAAAGGTTCTCTAATAAAAAATGAATAACACCCAGTTAATAGAGGTAATATGGTTATAAAGGTTTGACTGTTCAAATAACCTCTCAGAAGATTGATTAATTATTAGTAATATCAATATGAATTATTGATACTAGTTTTGAATATTTTATAAAAAGGAAACATAATTATAACTACTATCCAAGAATAACTATCAAAGTAAAATCTAGTTTTTTATGAAATATATAGTAAATAAGAGAAAAAATAAATTCATAGAAACAATAGATAAAAAATAGTTGTTTAGTTTTAAGTCGAGACCTAATCCACTCCACTTGGTGATCACCTTCCACCAAGCAGTTTATATTAATAAACTTGATCCACAGCCTGGATCGGGGTAAACAACAGTACACAAGACTTTCCAGTTCACACGATCTCTTCCACAGTTCTTTGTGGGTATAAACTAACAGGTCACACAAGGATCTCTTCCAAAATTATCAGTTGGAGTAAACAAGTCTAAAAAGATATGAGAGGAAGGATATCTTGTTTATTTAGTTTAGTGTAGGAGAAAATGTGTGTTTTAATACATACACACACACACACACACTAATGGAAAGCTAAAAAAAGTACTAAATAGAGAAAAGATGACGAGATAAGGTTATAAGTGCTCTGAGTGTTATTCTATGCAACTCAAGAGTTGTTGGATGAAGCATATACAAGTATCGAGTCCTCTTGTAAAAATCAGAGTATGGAAAGTCTGGTGCTCTAGTTTCCAGTTAGATCTACCTCATGTTCTTCATGGAGTTGGTACTACAAAGATGATTTTTATTATGATCTAAAGTAGTCTAGCCTTTGGATTGAGAGTGATTTGTGTGTTATTTAGTTGTATCTTTTTTCATGTATCATTTCAAATTTTTAAAATGATCGCACATTTTCTATTCGACTTCTCATCTTTCTGTGATTTGTTCCAATGGCACGATTTTCTTTTAATTTTAGAGTGCTTGTGTTGGAGTTGATAGGATGCACATATTCTACACCTTGTACCTCATATTTTCAGGTGACATGTCTATAAATAAATATTAATTATGTCAGTGCCTTTAAATGACTCAAATATGACCGTTAGAAATTAAATTGAAAATAAAAAAATAGATTAATGAACGGTGTCACAGTCTATCTCGAAACAGTGTCACCAATTTTTATTTTACTTTAAGTGGTGAGACAGTTATGATGCAATAGTTGTATTGAGATAAATAACCAGTATCATAGATGCGGTGTTAAGATCATGGTGTCTAGTCCTTTTCCAAACTTCAAACAGTATCTTAGTGATGGTAGCAAGGAACCGGTGTCACAGACTTCATAAGATATGAAAATAGTCATGATGTCTGGGTCACGGTGTCTGGTTCACAGTGTCTACGTCATGGTGTTTGGGTCATGGTGTCTCGGTTACAGTGTATGGGTCAAGGTGTCTGGGTCCTTTGTCAGAAAACCAAAACTTGTGGAAAACTCATGGTTTCTCAGACTTAGCCAAATATATGTATACAGACTTAAGCAATAATATTCAAAGAATGAATTATAATTATTCATTCATATAAGAAATAATTATATAAAAAAGTTAAACATAGGTTATAATAATCGAAGATGGTTTAGGATTAATAGGATTTAGTGGAAGTTTATTTAAAGCATAAAGAAACCAACCATCTCTACACATGATTTTAGACAGATTAAATAGGATTAATAAGATTTAGAGGATTTATATGACTTGTGATCATTAAAAAATGATTAAAACATGAGTATTACAACAAATAGTTTTTCAAGGAAAGAATATTAAGGGGAATCTCAATCTTGTTATTGGAGAAGAATACATGTGATTTATATCCAAGGAGGAAGAGAAAAAGTCATGGAATAAACATATTGGTCATCTGAGCCAAACAAACATGGAATATATAGTGAAATGTGATGCTACATGAGATATCCCTATGTTATCATGTGATCATACTCATACATGATATTATTTAAAACAAGGTAATATTACTTGAAATACATATAAGGAAAAAGATCAAAGTTTAACAAGACTGATTATAATTGTACATATTGATGTATGTGGACATATTTCACCAAGAGTTATTAATATAAGGAGTTATTATGTACTTTTCATTGATAATTTCAGTATAATGTCATGGTTTTCAGTTATCATCCACAAGTCCAAGGTTTTTAGTTTCATAACATGTTATCATAGGGAAGTTTAAAAGACACTAGATCAAAAAATCTAAAAGTTTCAAACTGATAATGGAATAGAGTTTACAAATATACAAGTAGAGGATTTTCTTGAGAAACATGTTATAAGACATAAAGTTTCATTATTAAGAAATTCACATAAAAAATTGTGTTTTTGAGAGAAGAAAAAGGATTATAAACAACATGGATAGAATGATGCTCGTCGATAATGACATTCTAAAGATGTTTTGGAAAGAAGTAGTGGTGACATCAGTCTACATTTTTAATAGAGCCTTATTATGTCTAAAGGAATATAAGAATCCATATGAGATGTGGTATGGAAAGAAGATGATATTTAAGTAATTTTGAGTCTTTAGAAGTAAATGTTTCATTCTCAATAAGGGAAAATAAAAAAACTTTGAATCCTATGGAGATAAATGGATATTTCATGGTTACTCAAGAAAAAGAAAATCATATAAATGATTAAAAAACTGGATGGGAAAGGTAATTAAGATAAATGGTGTTGTGGTAGTGGAAAATGAGAAGAATCTCCCAAATATTCATAAATAGTCTCAAGAGGATTGTGATAAAGAGTTGAGCAGCCCAGGTGGAGTGAAAATACCTAAGGAAGACTCTGAAAAAGATTCATATTATGATCATAATAAACCTATATAGAAACCAAAGATCCAAATATAATTCAATAGGAATAATATCTTCAAGTATAAAAAAACACTAGTATCTACAAGGAGGATAAATACTCTACAATAAGCATATTTATTATCAGAGGTAGTGCCAAAATGTTTTGAGTAAGCTTCAAGAGATGATAATTGGTTTTATCAGCTATGAATAAAGAGCTAGACCAAATTCAAAACCACAATTGTGAGAGATTGTTTCATGACAAAAAAAATAATTTCATCAGGACCAAATTGGTTTTCCGTAACAATATTAATGAAGATAGTATAATAATTTGCAATAAATCGTGACTTATGTGCAAGGTATACTCTTAGATTGATCCTGCAAATCACTTTTTTTGGATTTTTAAAAGCCGGTTTGAGGGTTATCCGGTTCCCGATGATAGCCGGTTTGTAAGGGTTGCCGGGACCCGTAGAGACAATCATACATTTCAAAATTCAAAAACCATCCAAACAGGAAACCGCACAACATCTTGAGCCGCGAACCCACGCGCCGGCCTCGAAACCCGAGATCATCTGCCACAGCATCATCAGCCTCGAGATACACCCCCGAGGCGACTAACAAACCCACTTTCACCGGAGCACCGGTGAGGTTCACCGACTCCCGTCGTCGTCCAGCGACCATCGTCCTCTTCACCGACAACCACCGCTGCCATCCCTTCACCAGCACACCAACACCCCTTCACCGACTTCAACGAGGCAGAAACCCTCAACACCGATTTCAGCGAGGCAGAAACCCTCAGCGCATCACAGAAAAAATCACCGGATTTCCATGAAAATCCGGTGAAAGAAACCAAAAACTTACAGATAACATCCCGCAAAGCAACCAACAACAACCAAACATCAAAACCGCTAACGATGAAAAGAAAACCATCCAAGGAGCTGAAGATCCCTCCGCCACCAGACAGACCAGCTACGACAGAGACAACGAAAACCCCATCGAACTCACCTGGGAGGGGACAAAGCCCAAACCGCCGACGCAAGAGCGCGACCCTCGAACGCGAGTAAAAACACCACCGATCATCAGAAAACTGCCAAGATCTGGTCCAGGAGCGCTCCGTAGAGTGTGCCGTCAACAGGATCGGTCTTACACCCGCGGACCAGGACCAGCAACTACCGAAGCTCGAGATCATCTTCACCGCTGGAGAGACAACCACACAGCGCCGAGCAGCAAAGGGCCACCACCAACCCACCGAGCGTGAGAGGGAATTGATGTTGATGAAATATTTTCACTAGTTTAAAGGTTGGAGATAATGTGATTATTCTTGGTCATAATAGTACAAAGAAAATTCAAAGTTATCTCGATGGATGCAAATTAAGAATTTATGAATGGGATTTTAGAATAAGAAGTATAAATTGAATATAAATATGTTTTTTTCATTTATAAATATGATAATAAAGTTTTTCGGTTAAAAGTATCTATAAAAGTTAAATAAAGTACCATGATTTTTCTATTCATCATTTGATCAGTATTTGATGAAGCCCAGTTTACAATGTGGTGGACTTGATTGTAATCTTTTCGTCAATAATGTGAACAATCAAAGGATAATGGTGATGGTATATGTTGATGAAATAATATTTAGGGTATTGAAAGAAGTGTTATGTAAAAAGTTTAAAAAATTCATAAAAAACAAGTTTGAAATGTCAATGATTAGCAAGATAAATTTTTTCCTTATTTTAAAGGTACCACATGGACGAAATGGAATATTTATTTTCCAATAAAAATATGCCAAGGAGGTTTTTATAAGATTTGGTATGGACAATTCCAAATAGATGAAAATCCCATTTTATTCAGGGATGGAATTTTCAAGGTATGATGAAGGAAAAGCAATCAATATCAAAAAATATAGGCATATCATTGATAGTCTACTATAATTAACTGTGACATGACATAATATTGTTTTTTCCACATGCCAGGTGGAAGAGTATAAAATGAATCCCAAATAAATATTCTTACTTATAGTAAAAAAATAATACTTTGGTATATCAAAAGATTGATTTATTTCTAATTACTTACAATGAAAAATATCATTAAGAGTTATTGGGTTTTATAGATACATATAAGGTTGGTTCAACATATGATCAAAAGTCAACATCAGGTGGTGCATTCTATATTGGTGGAATAAATAATTAATGGTTGAGAAAGAAACAATATTGTATTTATTTGAGTACTTTAGAATCTAAATACATCACAACTACCCAGGATTCTATACAATTACAATGGATAAATAAACATCTTGAAGATATGGGATTTTAAGTGAAGTCTATGATCAAAATTAATTGTGATAATTTAAGTGATATAAATCTCAGAAAAAATATAATCTACCAATCAAGGGAAAAAAGTTGAAATTAAATATTTATTTTTCAAGGAGAAAGTAAAGCATGGAATTGTGAAGTTGGAGTATATACATACTGAACTAATGGATATATAAATCCAAATGAAGGCCCTACCTAAAGAAGAATTTGAATGGAATCGAATGCCTATTGTAGTTAAGTTGACTCCCCATACTTGAATTGTGGGGATACGGTACCCCCTCTCCCTAAGGTATGGTGTGTTTTACCTTTGTATTGATATTTTTTATTTACCATGTTGCAGTCCATAAAGGAGTGACCTTTAGGTTCATTGATAAAGGTAAAAAATTACTTAATTAGGATAGGTGAGAGGCTAATATGTGTAGTAGAAAAACAAATAAGAATCATGAAAAGGAGTAGCCTTTAGATTCATGATGTGATTAGTTGACATGTTCAGGTTATGAAGTGATCTCAAGGGAAGATCTTGTTCCATATTTTTGGTGCTAAGAAGGTTTCCAATAGAAATATTTAGAATAAAGGGATATATCAGTGAAATTTTCATGATACTCTTGTTTATCATTAGGTTATTGAATAATTTGGGATTAGAGTATGAGTTCAATAATTCCTTGATCACTATTTAGGATTTCATATGGAAAATGATTTCCACATGCATGACTTGTCAAAAAGTTCACACTTGAAGTTTGTAAGTGTTGTCAAAAACCCAAAGGGGGGTATTTTGGGAAAAAATACCTATTGATGGTGATTTTGGGTTGATTGTGTTTGTTGAAAAGGTTTTATGTTGGTTAAGAGTTTTGGTTTTTAAAGTATGCATGAAGAGTTGGAAAAGATTTCTGAATTGATCATGCAGAGCATAAATTTATGAATTGAACATATAGAGTGTGAAAGTTATAACTGATCATGAAGAGTGTGAATGTCAAAACTAATCATGTAGAGAGAAAATGTCAGAACTCATCATATTATTTTTTAAGGATATCATGATTATATTATTCCACACACTTGAATACATCATATGACTGCCAAGGGATATCATGATGAGATCATGTGAAGCACCTAAAGAAACCACATGGTTTCAGTAGGTATTACAATGAGGTCACACAAAGTGCACATTATTTTTAGTTGATCTTTCAAAGATATAAAATGAAATACATGAATAAAAATAGGCTATAAATGATGGAGTATTCTTGAGATCATTCAAGATCACACGAAACACACATGATTGTAGTTTGGATCATGCGATGAGATCATGCGAAGCGCTAGAAGGCAATGGATTTGGAAACATGATTATATTTGGATCTTTTGATGGGATAAAAAAAGCACACATGATTTTAAATTTATCACATTATGTGATCATATTAAACACTCAAAGATAATATAGGTGACCACATGAAGCACTTTCGACATGAATCCAATGATCATGTGAAGTGATCACATGAAGCACATATGTCCTATTGTTATGGTGGTGTAATGGAGCGATAATCATGATTTGTAAAGTTAAAGTGGTGGATTTATGCCTATGAATACCCCATAATACATCCTTAAGAATACTATAAGTTTTTATTAAGTTATTTGGTTTGAAGAATTTTTTTTCTGAGTTGAAGAAGGTCTTGCGCCGGAATCACAGGATCCACATAATCATAGGAAGGTCCCATGAAGGAGTCTCATAGAGAGATATCATGAAAGAATAATATGAAGTGATATATATGTAGTGTTTTTTCACATAGGTGAACACATTGATATCACACAAACCACTTAACCTTAAAAGGGTCTCACCCCAGATTCATGTGATCCGCATGAATAGAATAACTCATGAAGGGATCTCATGGAAGAGTCTCATATAGGGGTATCATAGAGGGATCTCACAGAGGGGTATCATAGGGGGGGGGGGTCCCATAGAGGTGTATAACATAGGGGTATCATGAAGGTATCTCATGAAAGAATCTCACAAAGAGGTTTTGTAGATACATCACATGGAGATGCATTGTAAAGGATTCTTATGCAGGGGTTACACACTCTAAAAAGAAAAGTTTGGAACAAAGGTTGTTATAATATATTTTATGAATCAAGATAATATAGACACACTAAAGTTTCATTCATCTACGAACTGATTTTCAAAATATTCTATTAGATTATTAGTGTATTCACTTTAGAAAATAGAGTAATGAGATTTCAAATTTTGAATGATTATAAACTAGGAGGGATAGTGAGTTTTCTCAAAACATTGTAACATTAGTGAAATTTAGTGGATTTAGTACATCAACACATTACCTTTGTATTCTCCTTGGATGTATCTCAGTGAGGCTAAACTAAGTAAATTTTTGCGTCCTATGCATGTTTTAATTACTATTTATTCTGTGCTCTAGGAAGGAGAGAGAAGAGAGTTTTTTAACAATGAATCAAGACTCAAGGAGATAGTTTTTTTAATCTATCATACCATGAATCTCCCCCATCTCAGGTTATTTAACCTAGTTGGTCTAACACCATATGTACATAACTTCATACAAAGTCAAAAAACACATAACTGAAATTGTAACCAAAATGATATAAAAAATACCGAATAGAAATTGTGACTAAAAAACCAAGTGTTACCCATCTCAATGGGAATATTTGTACCCATGAAAAGTCAACTCATCTAAATCGAAATGATTTTTTTTGTATTTTCCATATAAATATGATTTCTTAGTCTTATATAAATTAATGAAACCAAGTCTACAAACACACAGATTGTGTATGAATTATGTAAGTGAAGATACACAGTAATATTCCAATTCATTCCCTATTTATAAAATTATAAAATAGATTATTATATAAAAAATAAAAATTCTTTTAAAATTTAGCAATACACATTTGCCAAAATCATGTAAAATTTAACAAAAAATTTATACCATTCATTTGATGTTCAATATATTATATAAATTTAAACTAATATATAAATCTATATGTCAAATAATATATAATATTATATTTATAATTTAGTTAATTTTAAGGAATCATGGGATGGTGCATAATATAAAATTCATTTAAGCTCAAGGATCTCATCACTAAAAATTTCAATCCCTGTTATATAATCCACTAGTAAAAGTATATTTCTAAAGTGCCGAACAATCACTAGTTAGAGTGATATACTAAAGATGTATATATTGAAATCCTAAAATGGAATAATCTAAAGAATAATACCATACTAGAACATCCTCAATTTTATGAAATCTCTACTAGGTAGAAAATAAGGCATGGATTTTTTGAATCATAACCTAGTAGTGGTTTTATCACCATATTACTCTCCTTAGGTACTTTGAGTATTCCTTAGAGATTTATTATCAATATAGTATATAAATTTAAAAAAATGATCATGAAATAATCAAAAACCATAAATACAAACAATAATTAATAAAATATTGAACAAATTGATCCTTAAACCATGCATTAAATAATTTAACATATATAAATTTCATAATAAAATTAGGAAAACCTAGATATCAGCGAGTGGAGAGGATATCAGTGAGTGGGGTTTAGAGTCAGGTGGTGTTGATAGTATCAGTGTGGGGGGGGGGAGATGGTATCATTGAGGGGGGTCTTGAATCAGGCAGTGTTTAGGGGGAGAGTGTATCAACATTTAGGGGGATAATGTGTCAGATGAGGTGAGAGAGGGTGTTAGGTGAGTGGGGGGTATTTGTGAGGGTTGTCCAATATTGAGCAGTGTCTAGGGGGAGAGGGTGTTAGAATCGAGGGGGGGGGGGGGGATATTCAACATTGAGGGGGAGAGGGTACCATTTTTGAGGGGGGATGGGGGAGAGGGGGTCAGCTGATGAGGGATTTTATGATAAGGGGAGGTCGAGGGAAATTAGAATATTTAAAAATTGATAGCTATGGTTTAATTAAAACTACTTACAAATAAAATTGATTGAGTTTATTTAATAAAAAAATCCTTTAAATATCACTATTACTGAATGTTTTCATAAGAATCATTGGAAAATAGAATGAAAATATTATTCAAAGTTTTAGCCGTGATTTTAGAAACTACTGTAATCTACTATATTTCTTGTAGTGAAAATGTTATTTACAATAAAATTTATTTTCTTTTTATTATATATTTTATTTTCAAAATACAAATTTAGAAATTTTATAATTTAAAATTAATTTTTTAATTCATCCTAATAAAATTATCTTAGTATGTATTTTTTATAATTTTTTAAAGTAATAGATTTTTAGGTGAATAGTAGAGTACAAATTTTTCTAATATCACAACTTTTGTATGAATTTGAAGTTTTTGAAACCTTTTTGATATAATATATATATATATATATTTAAAGTAAAATAAATCATTTTAAAGTACTATTTTAAATTTATAATACCCACTATTATCATTTTAGAAAATCAAGTAATTTTTTATGAAAAACTATTTTTTATTTATTTATTTATTTAAATTTACACATGGGGAAATTTGGATTTGAATTTAATTTAATTTAAAATAAATATTATTTAAAAAATAATAATCTTTTTAATATCATTAGAATCAATATCATTTATAATTATGTTCTTTAGATAAAATTTGTGCTTAAAAATAATTTTTTATTGAGAAAACGTTTTTATGCGTTACACATGATAATGTTGGGATTAATTTCCCTACACATCAAATGATAATTCAATAAAATAATTATTATATTTTAGGTAATATTTTTCATATTACTAATATTTAAAATTTCATTCTCTGGTATAAAATTTGTATTATTAGGATAAATTATAATTACCACAATAATAATGAAACAATTATTTAAAAATTATTGTTTTGTTAATATCAGGGAATTTAATTCAAAGAAATTAAGTTAATAAAATTTAAATAATTAATCTAATATATTTTATAAAAATATAAATAAATATTTTAAAACTCATTTAATGGGAAATCAATAATATATAGGATTAAGAATCAATATTGGCCAAAATGACACTTTCTACTAAAAAAGATTTTCTACACATTTTCTATTTTAATTGAAAATTTAGTTTTATAACATTTAGAAATTGAATTTGATTAAATATATGTTAAATTTAGTTCCATCACAACCAAATTTTGTTATATGGGTTATTTTATATTCTTAATAAAACATAAAATCACTTAGTAAAAAATTAGTTTCCTAGTTTAAAAGTAAAAGAGTAAATGTAAAGAATTAAATGTAAAAACCCTATAATATTTTAAAAAATGCATGGTAACAATTTTCTTATCTTTCATATAACCATAAATACTCCAAAAATCCATTTTTTTTATTTTTTATCTATTTAAACTTGAATAATTTCATGGATTTTGGTTTCACTTATATTAACATAACACTTTATCCATTCAAATATACTATTCACCATTTAATTCCTATTTTAAAATCTGAAATTTTACTCTCCTTATATCCCAATCCCCTAAAAATAACCCCCTTATCACTAATAATTAGCCTAATCCCTTCAATTTAAAGGAGATATACAAGGGAAGATCAAGTCTCAAACGTAAGTCTTATCTACATCATATGTTTTATACTTAATATTAATTTTAAAAATACCTTATCCCCAAAATAATATGATTAATTATGTATAATTATTATGCTGATATGTTTTCATAGTAATGTTACAACCCTTTTTTATTCATTTCCACCCACTTAGACTACCAAGGGAATATCAATTGTGTGTGTGCGTGGACTACCACCTCTATGAAGAATCATTTTTTTCTTTTCTTTTGGTTTCTCATTATTTATCAAAAAACATAATAAAAATATAAAAATAATATCATTATGATTCTATTATAATGATATTATTTTAAAATAAACAACTTCTTAACCATACTCTCTAATAAAGTTAAAGCGTGTTCGAGTTTGGGTCTGTATAACCACCTACGTGAATGGTTATTTAAAATTTGATCTTATAATACCATGATAAACTAAATTGTAAGATCCCATTTTTTCCAGGATTGTATCCCTCTGAGATTTTCATTTTATCCTTGTGGGCGGATTCTTATTCAGTGATGAAGATCCTTTATTGGAGAAAATGAACTAAACTTAGAGGATGTTTGTTCGTTTGAATTAATGGAGTCTGTGTATAAATGGGTAAGTGTTTCATGGGTTCTTGGTATGTTAAGAAGCATTAAATGAGGTTCAGAGAGTTAAATGGAATATGGGTTGAAAACCTAACTATATCACCTTTACATATAGTGTGAAGGGATTACATGTTGTGTAATTGTTCATGGGATTAATTAAATAAATACGAGGCAGCATGTTTTTCGGCGTATACCATTAACATTTTTTACACAACATGTAACTACTTTATGCAACATGTAAATTCTTGACCTTCTATTTTAAACAAGTTGTGTGGCTGATTTTTTTTTATTTCACTGCATCTCCTATCCCCCTAACCATAGGGAATTCTCTACGCAATTTTGGGGTGCCAACTTCCCTTTTGAAAGTCCTGTTTTTGTGAGAAATCCCCAGAAAGTTATTTTAGTTAGCTTTATTCCTTATATTCTTTCTTCTACAATCCATTGCAATGAAATCCTTTGGAAAATTGCATTGTTGGTTTTTATGATGATCAGTTTTGATCTAGAAAATTCTTCGCAATCGTCTACACTTTCTTCCTCATGGTAGTTGGCCATTTGATGCATTGTTAGATCATCAGATAAAGACAGGGGTTATAAATATTAACCCTATGGTTTGATAATTTCTAATTTTAGGTAATATTGTGTTTTTTCCATCATTATGTCCCCCCAAATTAACTAAATAATTGAACAAGATTATTCCTTGATTTCATTTGGTTCCAAATGGATTTATAATTGGATAATGGATTAAAATATGTTTATCATGACACATGACCTAGGTTAATTTATTGTTATAGAATCCCTAAATTGTGAATTATTGATAATTGATATAACTTTTAATCAATTTTGATTTTAATTCAAGTGGTATTTGAAAGAATAATGGTAATTCACATAATTAACCATTGATATATATAATGTGATATTATGATATCCATGCTGTATGATAGAGATTATTCTCTATGATTAAATCCTTATATATCAGGATCGAACTTGGTATTTGCACACTTATATGCTACAATGCTGATATTGAATAGGATCAACCCAGTCCCATGTGGTAATGCTTATAGAGAGTGGGCTATGCCCAGTCTAATGTTATAATGCTTATAGGGATTTGACCCGAAAATGCTATAATGCTTATAGGGATTTGGCCCAGATAGATTGATGTGACTATACCATGGTTATATGATAGTTGGCATGGTCATAAGACATGATCATATATATTATGGAATGGAACTGAAGCATGTTTTTGACCCTGGTTATATGTTTATGGTTGGCATGGTCATAAGACATGCTTATAGCTATTCGAGAAATGTGACGAAGTAGGTTATGGTTGTATTTTATTAATTGTTGAATTAATTAATACACATGTTTATCATTTTATTGCATACAATGCTTTTCATACTGGTTTTGTTTAGACATGGTGGTGTTGACGTACTAAGTTATACTCACACCCTATTTGAACTACCATTTTTTACTTGAGAAGATTATGTGGATGTAGGTTTAGACAAGGGAAAAAGATATTACTGTTGATTTCTTGTTTTTTATTGGGTTGGAGTATGGGGATTGGACCAACATGGGATTAGGGACCTAGGATTTTGATCCTTCTATTTGAGTCAACTAGTCTTTTTCTTGTATTGTTATAACATGGCATTTAGTTTCATTCCATCACGTCATTACAATATTCCTTTATTATTATTAGATTTATTTAGTTGGATTTTGTTGTTATATTCTTCTATGAATTTAATTTTATTGTTATTTCAATTTTATTATGATTTTTCTACTACTATGATACTTCATACCAGGGGTTATAGTCTCCCCACTATACATTTTACAGCCTTGCTACTAGTCGGTAACCTCTTGTATATGGGGAGGCGTGCTTGAGTTTTTTATAAGCAACACTTACTAGCCCCGTGAGAGAGTTCCAGATTGGGGTACATTACAAAGTGGTATCAAAAGAGAACGATTTCTTTTCTTTTTTTAATTATAGTCTAGGAAAGGTTGAAAGGAGACAAGGATGTGTCGGGACATGGTAATGAGCTTGATCATGGGAGTAACTAACCCATGTATGGGGGAAAATACATATACCCTGAGATGATATTGCTGTTTGTGTAGTGTTATTTTTATAATTAATGTTATTTCACATTGGAGGATTCACATGTTTTGTGAGGTTATTTTTTTATGATGTTAACGATTGTTGAGTTTTGTAATCACATCCTGGTATGTCGCGATGTGAGAATACATGCATCATAATAGGTACATATGGATATATTGACATGCATTGTTCATGATAGAGACATATCTATTTTTTCATGTAATATATACTTTCCTGTTAAACTATAATATGAGATATCTATTTCACTAGATAAATGAAATTAGTTTTCATTTCTTGATAACATACTTGTAATCCGTGTCTATAGAGAAAAAAGAGTTAGTGGATCTCTTTTTCAGTCACCTATTAGCTTGACCTTATTTCTAGAAAGTTCCCTAATGTGTACATTTGTCTTTTTGAGAAAATTCATCCTCTTCATATTTGATTTGAGTTACAGGAGAGTGAAAATTAGCATGCCCCTAACACTCCCAAACCAGAGAATCCAATTATTCCTGAAAAAAATTGATGTTCAGCTTCATGAAAACTTTCTAAGGGTCATACGGTCCATGGAAAGGGTGACTCTTCATATAATTCCTTCAATGTATAAGCTAACAAGAGAGTTTTAGCTTCAGTATTCGCCTATGTTTGCTGGGGAAGGGGGACCCCATGTATCTGAGTTTTGGATTTATTCAGTCTATATGATCTTTAACAGTATCGAGACACCACCAAATATGAGGGTGAATCTTTTTATGTATATGCTTCATGGACTTGACAAGCATTGCTGGGATATTTTGGAAGAAACTGGGAAGTATGTTGAACTATTATAGAAGGACTTTGAGGTGAATTTCCTATACCATTTCTATCTTGAAACCTAAAGTGATGAATAATATCACAAGTTCATGCATATTACATAGGAAGGTTTATCGGTTCTGGACTATACTAGACATTTTACCGACCTACATCATTTTGCACCATATTTGGTAGCTGATGAGATCTCTAGAGAAAGATGTTTCCAAGATGGTATTTGTTATGAGACTGGGGCGTAGGTAAATGTTTTTCTTTAAAAAACTTTAAAGACATGATGAATCAGACACTCATCATAGAAGGAAATCTAAGAGAGGCCCGAAGAAGAATCCATGCTATTTCAGTAGGGAAATCTAGAAGTTCTTCTTCAAGTGTTAAGAATCATCGTTATGATAATATCATCCAAATTAATATTGGTCATAATAGTCAAGGTAGTAGAATACCATATCAAGACTGTGTTCCATACCACTTATATCAATCTAGAAATTTAGGTCATAGGAACCTGCAATGTCCTTACCCCATAGTTGTATATTGCATACGTGGAATATTGGGTCATCATTAGAGGTTCTGTATGAATTTTCCACCCCAAAATAGTGTAATAGAATCCGGATTGGCACCAGAGTTAAGAAGGGGATCAACTACCCCTCAACAGGCTGGTATCTAGAGTTATATAGGCTATTCAGGCTAGTGTAGGGGATGTGGTACCCTAGTGCATGAGAAAAGTACTTAGTAAGTGAAATAGATTAGGGTATTCAAACTAGGGAACAAGGTCGAGGGAAAAGTCCATTTTATGTTATGCGGACTACTCCAGCTAACATGGATTTAGGTCCATCTACCATCAGAGGTATGATTCTTGTATCATCCACCTTATCTTGTTTTTTTGATATATGAGCATCATGTTGTTTTCTATTTTCTCTTTTTGAAAATAGTTTGGGCTTGGATGTGGAAATATTATACGGTGTTTTAACCATTTTCACACCATTGGGAGTGTGGTTAGAAAATATCAAATGTTATACGGAATGTTCTCTTGAGATTGGCGGTTACTGTTTCTTTTGGGAACCGTTCATGGTGGAAACAGAAGTATTTGAATTAATTCTTGGTATATATTGATTATTTTTATACTAGGCTCATATCCACTATTATAGGAAGATATTTTCTTTTATATCTCTATAAGGAAGAAGCTATTATCACCAGGGTGAGTGGGATCTTTAGGCTGGTCATGCATGACCAATTTAGTGTAGATTTGATTTTTTTTATAGCTCAAATCATAAGTCTTACTATAGATAATGATGGAATGTAGCAGGATTATTTTCCACTAATGGTAAGACATTTTTGGGATGTTTTCCCTGACAAGTTCCATGGATTAACACCCAAGTAAGAGGTTGAGTTCATGATCGAGTTGGTGTCAGGAGAAGAACTAGTTTCTATCTTGCCTTACCAAATAAAACCAGCAGATATTCAAGAGTTGAAGGTTCAGTTGGAATATTTATAATCTAAAGGATTCATATATCCCATTACATATTCTTGGGGTTCTCTAATAGTCTTTTATAGGAAAGCTGATTGATCTTTGTACTTATGTGTAGATTATTGAAGGTTGAACCAAATGAATTCCAGGAGCCAACATCCTCTTCCACACATTAAATATCTTCTCGATGAGTTGAGAGGTGATAATATCTTTTCCAAGATTGACTTGACATCAAGATATCATCAATTAAATGTGAGACTGTCAGACATTCCTATAACTTCTTTTAGGACCAGATATAGCTTTTATGAATTCACAGTGATGTTGTTTGGGTTAACTAATGTGCATGTGGTATTCATAGACTTAATGAATATGATATTAGATCCTTTTCTGGACCAGTTTGTGGTGGGTTTTGTAGAATATATCTTAGTGTACTTTCATTTAGTAGAGGATTATATCAAACATCTTGACATTTTCCTAAGTACATTGAGAGAGCATCGACTTTACGCCGAGATAACTAAATGCAGTTTATGGATAAATAAAGTGAACTTTTTTTCCATGTCATCTCAGATGAAGGAGTGTTAGTGGACCCAAATAAATTCATAGCCATGGTATCTTGGGAACAACCTAAGAAAATCATTAGAATATAAGACTCTTTGGGTTTATTAGGTTATTCCCAGTGTTTAATCCAAGATTTATCTTATTTGGCAGCATCCATGTCTGGGCTGACTAGGAAAGGGGTAATGTTTGTTTGGTCTGATGCTTATGAAAGATATGTTTAGGATCAGAAATCTAGGTTTACCTCAACACCTATATTCACTTTACCTCTAACAGTTAAATCACTTACCGTGTACTATGACTCATCCAGAGTTGGACTTGGAGTAGTTCTAATGTAAGAGGATGGTGTGGTTTCTTATGGATCTAGGCAGCTGAGACTGCATAAGTGTAATTAACCTACTCATGATCCAAATTTTGTAGCGGTGGTACATGAACTGAGATGTTGGATACTCTATATCATGGGTCAGAGGTTTGTGGTATACATAGATCACAAGATCCTCAAGTACATTTTTTCTCGGTGAGACCTTAACCTTCAATAGATGAGGAGGGTCGAGTATCTATAGTCTTTCTAATTTGAATTGGATTATACACCAAGAAAGGGAAATTTCATTACTGACACTTTGAGATGAATTACATAGATAGAAGTAGTACATGAGTTTTGTGATGAGTGTTGGATAATGTCCTTTTTTGTATAAATGCATTTGAATGTTTAAGAATCTCAGGGGGGGGAGTTATGACCTTGAAATCTATTGTGCCCATGATTTAGGAGTGAATTTTGATTGAGATGCTTTAGGATTTAGAGAGCTCAGTTATAGGATAAAAATTATATGATGGGTAGGTTCCATTAGTATGATCTCTTAGGAGAGGAAATTCAATTCTTTTTTGTGTCCAAGTATGGGTTTCTATAGGTTTTCATGAGGAGATGATGAGGGAGTTTCATGATTATAGATGGGTGGTGCATCCTAGCTAAAACATATGTATCATGATCTCTATAGATAGTACTAGTGGAGAGTAATGAAGAATGAGTTGGAAATATTTGTGGCTAGAGTCTTCACTTTTCAGCAGGAAAAATTTATGCATTAGAGTCAGGTTGGGATTTTTCACCCTTTGACCATCCCAGAGTAGAAATTGGATGATGTCATGATGGATTTTATGATTGGATTACCCAGTAGGACCTATACGAATGATTTTTTATGGGTTGTTTTGGATTGAATGAATAAGTTATCCCACTTATTACCTATTTGGGAAGCCTTTAAAATTTAGGATCTTTGAGAAATTTATGTGCGTAAGGTGGTTTGGTTGTACGGCTTTCCGAGGAGTATCGTTTTAGAAATAGACCCTCATTTCACAACACATTTCTTGAAGGGTCTTTAGAAACACTTACAATTTCAATTTCTTTTAATCACAACCAATCATCCATAGATTAATGGTCAATTTGAGAAAACTATTTAGGTTATGGAGGATATGCTACGAACCTTTGTTTTGGATTTTGGTGGTTCTTGGGAGAAAAATATGTCACTCATGGAGTTTTTATAATATAATAGCTTCTAGGTATCGATCCAAATTCCACCTTTTGAGTCTTTGTATAGAAGTACATATCACTCACCTCTTTGTTGGCTATAGGTAGATGAGTCAGAACATATTGGGCCTAGTCTCATGCAGTAGATATCCGAACAAGTACAATTGACCATACAATAGTTGGTGACCATATAAAGCAGGAAAAAAAATCATATTTTGACCATCAAAGATGACCTTTGGAATTCAAGGTTGGTCTTCATGATTTTCTTTGGTTTTATCCTAGGTTAGGGAAATACCATATTAGAAAACAAAGAAAGCTAGCACCTAGGTTTGTCAGGCTATTTGAAATAGTGGTAAGCATCATTCTAGAGGTGTACCATTTATCCCTTCCACAGTGATATAGTTCCATGCACAATGTGTTCTATGTGTCTCAACTATGAATATATCTTCCCAACCCTTTCCATGTGAAAAATGTATCATAAATTAAGATTTTTTCTGATGTGTCCTTTGAGGATCATCCGATACGGGTTGTGGATTGTTGCAATAAATATCTTTGGGGTCGAACTATACCATTGGTTTGGGTACAATGGTAACACGAGTGAGTTTGGGAGGAGACATAGGAGAGGGAGTCTGATACGTGAACATAGTGGTTGTAATTGTTCACCAAGACCTTATAGTTATTCTTGGGGAAGCTCGAGGACGAGCTATTATAAGGCGGGGAGGTTTTAAGATCTCATATTTTTCCAGGAATGTATCCCTCTGAGTTTTTTGTTTGAGACTTGGTGGATGAGTCTTGTTTGGAGACAAAGAGACTTTATTAAAGAAAATGACCTAATGTTTTGGGGATTTTTTCTCATTTGAATTAATGGAGCCTGAGTATAAATGGGTAAGTTTTTCATGGGTACTTATTATGTTGAGAATATTTAAAGGAGGTTCGGAGAGTTAAAGGTAAAATGGGATGAAAACTCAATTGCGGAAAATTTACACATCATCTAAAAGAATTACACATGATGTAATTGTTCATGGGTTTGATTATAAAAATATAATGTGACGGGTTTGTTGGTAGATACCATTAATAACATTTACACGGTGTATAACTACATTAAATGCATGTAAATGCATGACCTTCTATTATAAACATGTTGTGCAACTGAAATTTGTTCTATTTTATTGAAGATCCTATCCTCTCGAACCTAGTTAATTTTCTCAGTGATTTGGGGTGAAACATTCCCTTTCAGACATCTTTTTTGTGTGAGAAATCTCTGGTATGTCCTTTTGGTTAGGTTTTTCCTTCTCTTCTTTCTTCTCTAATCCGTTGTGGTGAAATCCTTTCTCCAATTCCATTGTTGGTTTTGATTTTGATCAATTTTGTAACGCCCCGACCCCAGTTACCCAGAGTCGGTGCATTATTACATAACATTGGCATGATCACAAGAAAGATCAAATCTCGAAAGAACGATCGGTTTAGTAGCCTTGGAAACACTAGATATATTCATAAAGTTTTACATTACATCACAAAGTGAAAAACTACTACAACAACATAGTCTCCATATTCCACACTCATATCCCCACATTCTATCCCTACAGGTCATTCATAAATTACATCTTCACATCCTGTGAAAAATAAAACATAGAAAAGGGGTGAGCTCAAATGCCCAGTAAGGATAACAATATAGCGGAAACTTTCATAAATAAGAATAAACATTTAAGGAAATGTATAACTTAAAACAAAAGACTTTTAAACTTGAACTTCAACATAGTATGGCAAAATTAAAATGAAATAATTCCATTTACTTATTCACATGGATATTCTATTAATCGAATAATCACATTCAATATCAATAACCACTTTCATAATGATGGAATTCATAATGCCAGACTATCATAACCACATATCCAAGGCCTCGTGCCTAGACTACAAATAAGATTTTGTCAAGGGCTTGTGCCAAGACACTAGTTTGTCTCATGAGACCTACCGATGCATCGAGGAGCTATAGCGGGCTCCACCCGTCACAAATTAAGTCCAATGCATTCCCATATGAAAAGGTCTAAACATAACATAAACATTCGTATTAAAACTAGCATACGAAATGCCAATACTTTCTCCATAAACCATGAATGGTATAAAAATAACACATCCACAGTCAAACATATCACAAAACCTTCAATACACTATAGAAGTTTTGTATCAACTTCAAATAATCATAAAATCCATCAAAGGATGTTGACATAGATGAAATCAAAACTATTTGAGAGAAATATCTCTTTTTTTAAATCATTTAAAAGTCACACATTTATAAAGGAAGTAATTTAAAAGAGATTTTTGAATCAAAGTGTCCCATACCTCTTTGAAACTTTTTGAAAGGAATTAACATTTTAAAAACATTCATGTTCATATAAATAAATCCTTAAAAACCATTTTGAAGACATGGACATTAATTAAAAATATTTATAAAGAAAAATCTTTAAAACATTTAAAATTTGGATTTTTATAAAGAGTACTTTTCAGAAACTCTTAAAATATTCATTTTGAAATCATTTAAGAGTCACATAATTATAAAATAAAACATTTAATTTGAAAATATACTTATAATCTTGTAAGGGAAACTTTGAGAATTTTATAACTGTGGAAAATATCCGCACCCTTCGTATAAGTTAAAAAAATATTCTTACCTTAATTTTGTCGAAAAGGTTAAAAACCTCCTTGTTTGGAAAACGACGGAAAGATTCCTTTATAAACCTCTTATAAAAAGTCAAACAAGGGTATAAATTACTTTAACCCATATTCTAGTAAGTAGTAAAAATGTTTTCAAATTCATTTTTAAGAAACATGGGTGTGGATGATAAATAGATCCCAGTAGATTATTACGTATAAACAACCTCGGATAATGAAGAGATTGTGAAATAACCCTTACCTTTTACTTTTCCTTGGTTGGGGTAGGTTAACCTCCTGTATAGTGGTGAAATAATTGTTATTAAATTATACAAGAATCATATACATTAATATGATATCATATATGATCTTTTAACATTGCTTTGTTAATAATATCTTAGTATTATCGTCGTTTCGGGTGTTAACTTACTCGTTTTATTTTATATGTTTTGTTACATAATCCATTTTTGTCATAGATAGGTTGTATATTATTCATATACAGAATTATATCAAGTCCTTAAACATTATTTTTAAATCATCAAATGATAATTATACTTGAATGGATACGATGGAGAATGAATCTCATCGCGTTCGTGGAGACGGTAGTCCGTACGTACGCACAAGCGACAATATCATTCATTTGATATTAAAATAATATATAAATGGATGGTATATCATATATAAAGAATAATTAACATGTTATATTTATTATTTACATGAGTTACACATCATTATTATACCCATCCAAAATATAATATATTGAATAACAATTACATCACGACGTGGAGACGGTAAGCCGTACGTACGCACGTATGGTGACATGTTATTCAAAGGGTGGATAGAATACTGAATATGGTTGTACCATATTTATAATAACATCAAAATATATATATATAATACTGGAGTTATTATTTTAGAATGGTAATAACAAAGGAAGAATAATGGAAGAAGAAAGGAACTTGGAAAAGGGTGGTGAAATCATTACCTCTTCTTCGGGTTCTTCCTTTTGATTTGATCAAAAGGGCTCCTTAGGTTGGCTTTCTGATCAAAATAAGGCCTCTAGGTTGTAGTGAGGGAAGTTGGGAGAGTATTTGGTCAGATTTTGGCCGAACCAAAAGGCTTTGAAGGTGTTAAGAAATGAGAATTAGGAGTGCCCTTTTATAAGAGGGGTGAGGGGCACCATTGGAAAAGCTAGAAATATTAATTTATAATAAATTCATATTCGGTTTCTAATGGCTCCAAAGTTTATTATTTAAAGTATAAGGTGGGTATGGGTCTAAAACCACTAAAACAATAGAATTAAGTTAGGTTTGGGTACTTATATTAACCTTATCTTTAAGTATTACCTCTAAGTTAATTAGTTTCACTTTTACAATGTCTTTTTGTATTTTTATATTATATGGTCAATAAAATTACTATATACATACCAGAGACCCCCCAAGTGGTCCATTAATAATATCACTATCATTATATAAGTCTCTTGGCCTAACCTTAGATTTTTTAGGAATTTAATATCAATTAATAATATAATATTATTTTTAAAAACTCTATTATGTCAATTTTGACACTATTCAATAGTTGATTTTAATGAAACTCATAATAGAATGATTACTTCGAAAAACGTCAATTAAATCAATCCTAATATGTCATATTATCTTAGAAAATTATTTTAATGCATTTAAAGTCTCAAATTATATTTATTTGGGTATTTCTAATATCAATTATTTTAATTTGTCACTATTATGGTAATTATTGCATCATCATTGTGTCATAAATAAATTAAATTATATAATCTCTAAAAATTATAAATAAAATATCATTATGTATTAAATCTTTTTATATTTCTA
The DNA here is from genome assembly GCA_963277665.1 of Viscum album. Classification (NCBI taxonomy): domain Eukaryota; kingdom Viridiplantae; phylum Streptophyta; class Magnoliopsida; order Santalales; family Viscaceae; genus Viscum; species Viscum album. The sequence continues at coordinate 846,756,077 of OY728160.1, read as the reverse complement.
ATGAATTATTATAGTTGAAAATCTAACATATATAACCCTATGTAATAATTGTTTTTCTAAAAGATATATGCTTGTGTCATTTTTGTATTTATTTTAACTTAATTAAAATAAAGTGTCCCTATCACCTACAAGTGGCCCCACGGGGTCCCAAAATCTACCCAAAGATGCCCATGGTTGGCCATGTATCATAAAATAAGGTTAGAACACGTTTTAGGGTAATTTTCTGTTATTATAATATTATTTGTTAACCCTTATTTACTGGATTTACCCTTTAACCATGGTAAATAAAATATTTACCGAAGTAATTATTCAAAATGTATAAAAAGAAAAGTTACCTATTTACAAAATTTGAACATCCTGATTCCAAATATGGAATCCATTTTTCCAAAATCAAAACACATAAGTGGCAGAAATTAATTTAAAATTAATTCCCATTGTTAAAACAAAAAGCGTGTTTTTAAGAGATAATAACTATCAAAAGATTGACACTTGTTTATGTCTGGTTTAATTGTGAAATTATGTCCAATGACAAAAATTGAATTAAATGGTAAAAATATATTCTAAATATACATTAAAACCACTCAAATTAATAATTTATCAATATTAAATATTTTGATTAAAAAAGTTGTTTTTAATTAAAATTTTGTAATTTTCACTATCCATCAAAATATTAAAGTTATCTGAAAAGTTACAAAATTTATCCCTAGGATAAATTCGATATTATGAATCCAAAAATGAATTCCATTTTGAAATATAAAATACATATAATTTCAAAAAGTAGGTATTACTATTCATAACGGCTAGTTTGATTGGTTGTGGTGTGTGTTAGAACTCGAAGTTGCGTACAACACACGCTACTGTATTATTCAAAGGAAAGCGTACCGTGGAAGCTTGGGATGTTTCATTTTAAATTTTTGATGTCCCCATTTAGTCAAAAAGTTTAAAATATTGTATTTAAAAATGTTTCACTATTAAAAGTTGATAAAAGTGCAATACTGAAAGTGAATTTATTCTTACATTATGTCTAAGAAACTCATAATATGGATTCTAAAATTATAAGGATTATATAAAGTTTAAAATTTAGTTAATACTATTCATAAACTCTTTTGAATGGCTTTTTTGGTAAGTCATGGTGCGATTGAACTCGGTGTTGCGTGTGGTGCAAGTTTTTGAATTATTTTGAAGAAATAACACACTATGAAATCTTGGGGTGTTACAAATTTTGATCTAGGAACCTATTTGAAATTATCCACACCTTCTTTCTCATGGGATATGGCTGTTGGAATCATTTTTGGATCATCAATTCAAGGTAGGGGGTCTAAATCTTAACTCTATAGTTTGATAATTTCCAAGTTTATACAATATTGTGTTTTTTTCCATCGTTGCATGTTCCCAAATTAACTAAATAATTGAATGTGATTATTCCTTAATTTCATTTGGTTCCAAATGGATTTTTAATTTGATAATATATTAAAGTATGTTTAGAATAAAATGTGACCTAGGGTGATATCTTGTTATAGAATCCCTAAATTGTGTCCTATTTCTTATTGATATAACTATTAATCAATTGTAATATAAATACAAGTGGTATTTGAATGAATATTGGTAATTATTAAAATTAACCATTGAGATATATGAAGTGATGTTGTGATATCCATCTTGTATGGTAGGGATTGTGTTCCATGTTGAAATGATTATATATCAGTCTTGGCCCAGACACTTGCGCACTTATATGATGTAATACTGATATTGAGCGGGCTCCACCAAGTCCCATGTTGTAATTCTTATAGAGAGTGGGCTATTCCCAGTACAATGTTGTAATTCTTATTGGTATTTGACCTAGAAATGATATATTGCTTATAGGTATTTGACCTAGATTTATTTTTGTGACTATACCATGGTTATATGGTGGTTGGAATGGTCATAATATGTGCTCATATATATTCTATAATGGATCTGAAGAATGTCATTTATTAATTTTTGAATTAATTAATACACCTATTTATTGCTTTATTTCATGCACTGCTTATCAAGCTGGTTTTGTTTGGACATGGTGGTTTCAACCAACTAATTTATACTCAGGCCCTATTTGGGATGTTTTTTGAACCCAAAAAAATTATGTAGATGTAGGTTTGGAAAAGGGAAAAGTACCTTGATATTGATTTCTTGTTTGTTGTTGGGATGGATTTTGGAGATGAGACCGGTGTGGGTTTGGGACTCGGGACTTTGAGCCTGCTAGTATTTTTCTTCTATTGTTCTAGAATGGCATTTGGTTACCTTCCAGCACATCATTACAATATTACTTTATTATTATTGGATCTATTCAGTTGGATTTTATTGTTTCATTCCTCTATGTATTTACATTGATTATTATTTCCATTATATTATGATTTTTTCTTCTGCTATGAAACTTTAAACCAGGAGGTAAAGTCTCCCCACCATAAACTTTACACCCCCACTACTAGTCAGTAGCCTCTGGCGTACAAGGAGGCATGCTTAAGGTCTCGTACCCAACCCTTTCTGGCCATGTGATAGAGTGACAGATTGGGGGATGTTACAAAATATTGATATTATTATAGTATAATAATAAAATAATTTCCATTTTATGGTTTTTAAAAAATTTATATAAGGTATATAAATTATTATTAATAAATCACCTTTGACTACCAAAATTACTGAAATAAGACGTTATCAATTCAGTTTTCACATAATGTGACCAAAACACACATGGAATGAAATAAGAACATTTTAAATAAATATAAGATAAATATTACATACTCTTAAATTATACATCAATAATAAACTTGGAATAAGATGATGGGAAATAATATCAAAATTATTAAACATGCACAAAATAGTTGTAGTTATTAACACTCGACGGTCATAATATGCTATAACTAATTAATGTACTAATGATAAAAAAATTATAATAAGATTATAAAATGGTAATATTTATGATTGAGGTTATTAAATATTATATTAATCTAGTTATTTTTATTTTTATAGGAGGTTATAGTGTGATTAACTAAGCAAGGAAACATGGTAAGGGTTTCTCATTTCAATTTCCCTTTATTGAGACATGTTTTAATTTTATACACAAAATTATTATTTCAAAGGTGTATATAATTCCAAATAATTTATTTTGGAATAATACGTGATTTTATTCATGGTATTTATATAACCATAAAAATTTCAAGCTTTCAATTATTTTGACTAAAAAATTACTAAAGTTGTATAGATTTTTTTCATCTCAAATTCCTTCCATTGAGACATGTTTTTTGTTATGAATCTAATTTAATTTAAGTGGTGTATATGATATCTAATTGATATGTTGTATCATGAAATACCAAATATTCAATATATTTTAAGTTAAATTTTATGCTCTATCTCCTACAATGGTAATTATTTGAATGTCACTCAATCCATAACATTTCTATTTTTAAGAACATTTTAAAATTGCGACCTCTCAAATATGTTAACCCATATGTGGAATTTTTGTATACTTTCATTATAATATCACAATAATTTTATTATACTATGGTTATCCCTAGTGATATTTTTATTCTCTTTAAATTTTTTAAAACTTGAAGTTTTATAATTTTTTAAAGCGATTTGGTTCTCAATAAAAGTGTTTAAAAAAGGAAATTCCAATTTTACTAAACTGAACAGTTTTTCAGGACATACCTATATCTATTCCAAAAATTTAAAAATAAAATTTTGAAATACCTTGATCTTATTCAATTTTTTTTAATGAAAATAACTTAATGTTTTCCAAATCGACCTTTTTAGGAAGAAAATAAACTCTTTTGATGTTTTTGTGTAAACATATCAAATGACCATCTTTATCATTTTATATGAAACATCATCTCTATATTTTCATGAATTATAAAATAAATTATTTTTACCCCAGTATTATAAAATATTTATTTTAAAAAAAATTCAAAGGATCAAGGATATTTCTTATTTTTAAAGTGATTTAAAATATAAAATTATTATTTCTTTCATCTTAGTTAAAATCTGTTGATATATATTAAATGTTGTTTGAGGATGTTCATAAAATGATACCAACCAAATTATTTATTAGTATGGATTATGTATTGGTACATTATTTAAAAGGAATTCTCCTTCACCACATCTTTCTTTCCTAATCTTTTTTGATGTATAACCATAATTTTTCTTGAAATGTATTTCCTTTTTGAATACCCTATTCACAATTCCTTTTATTGAAGGGAGTTCAACTAGATTCCATAACATAAATTGATTGGAGATATTTATCATCTTTACCATATAACCTTATATATATGGTGTAAATACCCTATTATTTATTATATTTATTAAAATATATTTACCTAGAAAGTTACTTGATGTATTGTATGAAACCCATTTTCTTTCCATGCGATCTTTATATTATGTTAAAAGAAACCCTTTTTATTTCCATGGGTTATTTATGGTAAAATTAATGATTATTTTATTACAGAACACATTTGTATGGGTAAGTTATGGGTGGTTACACTATAAACCAAGGATGGGTGGTTCTTTTATAAACCAAGGTTAGGTGGTTCCATTATAAACCAAGAATAGGTGGTTACACTATCAACCAAGGATGGGTGGTTTCATTATATACCAAAGATGGGTGGTTCCATTTAAACCATAGATGGGTGGTTAGGTTATAAACCTAAGATGGATGGGTATTTTTTATCCCTCTAATTCATTTGGTAAACAATTATATCTCATAAGATAGAAATGTTACGCACAAAGGTTAGCGAGTATCTAGGTTCACAAAAGGTGAGCGTGATGGAGTTTATCTCTACTCAACATTTTTTGTGTGAATAATTTGGAGGGTATCTAGGTTCACAAAGATAATAAATCATATTATTATGATTGGTCCACTTTCTTTTCTATATTCCATGGATCATGTTTTATGGTTCACATTTTTTGAATCATGTTTCCACACTATTTAGATTCACATCTTATGTTATTAAAAGTTATATACCATGATTTATGATCCATGTTTGTTGGGTATTTATTTTTTTATATACCTTGATTATACCCATATTTTAATCTTATTATCACTTATGATATTTAATTGTTATTGCTTTTGTTTACCCTTATGGAGAATCTCAGCTCACACCTTTCTTATGTTTATATTTTCCCAGGTTATGAAGAAAATTAATATGTTAGATGTGTTTAGAAGACAAATTTATGAGAAGAATTTGTGAGAGATATTAAATAATTATTATGGATTGATCAGTTTTTTTTATATTGAGAAAATCTCCAAATTTTGGAAAAAATGTGTGTTTTATTAGTTAATGTTTTCTACTAATTCTCTAAAACTCTAAACCTAAAAGGTATTAGGATTGTATTGTATTTAAATATTTTCTTTAAGTCATTTAATTACCAAATGATTAGATCTGGGGTATCATAATTAACCACACACTATTATAATTTATAAATAAATAGGTGGAAAAATAACATGAAGCATGTATCATTTATCCCATTTCTGATTCTCAGTTGGTTATCCCTATCAAAGTTTTACTAAATATTTATGGTTTCACTATTTTAAATAATGGAAATGATGATTTAGTTCCCATGACAGTGAAAAAGTTAGTAAGTGTGCTTAAATTATTGGAAACTGAATCAATTCATTCATAGGGATCATTTCCACCTTCCCTTCATTGACCAAATGTTTAAGAGAATTGTGTTTAGGATACACTATTGTTTCATGGATGGTTTACCTAGATATTTTATAGGTTCTCATTGTAGTATAGGACTAGAATAAGATGAAATTCACCTACATGTTTGGTAAATTTTCTCACTGAAGGACACAATTTGGACTTTGTAGTTCCCTAGGTACCTTACAGAGATGTATAGTGAGTATATTTTATAATTTAATCAAAAATTTAATATAGGTATTTATTTATAACATTACTATATATGCATCGTCATTTAATTAGTGTCTATCATTACTTGGAAAAGTTTTTCATCATGTTATAGATGAAAATTTGCTTTTAAATTTTAAAAAATTTCATTTCATGGTAGGGAAGGAATTTTTCTAGGTTATATAGTGTCATAACATGGAATTGAGTTAAATATATCCAAGGTTAAAATTATTTCATACTTTATATACCCTACACATGTGTGTACTTTTTGATCATTTTTTGAATATTATGGTTTTTATCGATGCTTCATCGGAGATTTTAGAAAGATCAATCTATCATTATCTCAATTACTTTAAAAAGACATTAAATTTATTTTTTATACTTCTTATAGTGTATCATTTAATGATATAAATAAGTGTCTCACCACTCCGTTGATCATATTTCTCCCACAGTGGGAGCTACCATTTTAGATTTTGTGTGACGCTTCAAACTTTGTATTTGGAGGAGCCATGTAATATAGGATGGAAGAATTTCTACATGTGATTCCTTATGATCTTAGGACATTTTATTAATCCCAAAAAATATAAAAAATGGAAATGGAGTTTATTTCCATAATATTTGTTTTGGATAAATTTCATTCTTATTTATTGGGCTCTAAAGTAGTTTTTTTACCAAACAACTTTGAGGTACCTTTTCAAGAAGTTAGATGCAAAGCCCATACTAATATATTGTATGATAAATTTTAATATTTTTAAATGAAGATAAAGGAAAAGGTTTTGGAGAAAATGGTGGTATATTGAATGAGTAGGATTACTCACACACCAGAGAATAACACTTTGGACCAGGTACCACTTCATGATACATTTCCCAATGAGAATATTTATGCACTATCAGGTATATATCCTTGATACAATGGTTTAGTTAAGTGTATTTTTTCCTTTGAAATTACTATAAATATATGGAAATACCATGTTAAAAAATTATACAATGAGTATTGGTTTTATGATTGGGATGTTTCATACCTCTAGTGCATTTATAGTGACCAAGTTATTTGTAGGTGTATTCTTTATCATGAGTTTGAGTATGTTTTTCAATTTTTTACACTTCCCTATAGTCAACACTCAGACCCCGAAGGACTTTTTGGAAAGTCTTATAGTTCAGATTATATTGGACCAGTTTGTTCCATTATGAACCTATGTTTTTTATGTCATGTTTATGTTTCCAACATATTAGAATTATTTCTATGAGACAAGATATACTTTAACAACCCATATTATTATGAGTTTTTTATGTATGGGAATTGATTTTCTAGGTCTTCTTCCTAGATTTTTAGGTTTATTGTACATTATAGTTATTGTTGAATATGTTAGAAAATAGGTGGAGTCCAAGCATACCGAGACCAATGATTCCCATGTTGGAGTGTATTCTTTCAAGTCTTGGATTTTTTTACAGATTTATAGTATCAAAGGCTATCATTAGTGACCAAGGGTAAAATTTTTTGAAATTAAATTTGCACTACCTCATTTAAAATTATGATTTGAGGCACAAAACATCAAGTTCTTAACACCCCAAAAAATTTCCTAGTGAAAAGATACAAATTGGTAGATGTAAGAGATACTGGAGAAAAAATTGCAACTAAATATATAAAGACTCCAACCCATGTAACTTAAACCCAGAGGTTACTTTATTTCATTGATAAAAGATACAAGAGATAACATCCTATAGGATTCAATATATAAATAGTATTGTAAACTAGATACATAATTGAATCACACATTACATTTGAAAATATAAAATATAAAACATAGTGAAAGTAACTATTAAACATCCATAAACTCATTCAAAGATTCCTTATTCATATTCCAAGGAAAGGAAAAAATAAGGGTGAGATTCAATTCTCATTTAGGGTTATGTACAATGAAATATATCATGAGTAAATAAGGATTACTCAACATGGAAAGGTAAATAACTGAAATACATCCCATTTAATAAATAACTTGAGCATGAATAATAATATATAAGAAGTAAATAAAGATAAAATGATGCTATATAAATAATCACACGAGATTAAAAATTATCCATCGGTATCATAACTAATAAAACAATGACATGGATATCAATAAATAGTTTCATAATTATAGAATACATAAATTTGAACATCTAAAACTTACCATCAAATCCATGTTCCAAGAGAGTTTAAACTATGGGTATGTATACACCAAAAAACCCCATTCAATAAAGCCAATAAACTGGATTGTCTCCTGATAGCTACTGATTCATGAAGGGGATATGTAATTTTGGGCCCCAAACATCACTTAATATGTCCAATACATTTATAATATGAATGAATAATAGAATTTAATCAATATTCCTTATTTAAAAACTATCAGTATAGGAAGAAATGGAATACAGAATGAAAATATTTTCCCTATTAAAATTGATCATAAACTATCCAGATAAAGAATAAGGATAGTATTATTAAAAAATATACCTAGTGGAGAATAAAAGGTTTTTTGTTTATAAAGAATATAAATACCATAAAAATAACATTAAAAACATTCTTTAGGAATATACCATTTTCATTTTGAAATCCACTTTTAAAAAATGAAAATTTCCATAATATTTGGAAAAAAAATTATTTGAAAAGATTCATGGATAATTTCAAAGTAATATTCAATTAAATGATCTTCCATTATGATGTAAAAATTATGTTCATGTCGACTACATTAAAATAAATATTCCTTTTAAATTTTCAATAACAAGTCAGAAAGTATCTTGTTTAAAAAATGAAAAAAATATTTCTTTTTAAACATTTTTTAAAATGTATGAAATGGGTAAAAATTTATTTAATAAATAATTTTATAATATTAAAAATATTATTTAAAAAATATTTAGGAAAAATATGTATATGGAAGAAAAATATTGCTGACCAAGTAGAAAAACAATGTTGGTTTTCCTTAAATACATGATTTTGGTATCTTGAGTAGTTAAGGAGTGTAAAATGAAAGTAAAACCTATAATTTTAAGAAATAAACTTATGATAACAAAATATTTTTGGTTTAATAGAGAAATATAAAATATTTTTCCCATCAAATACTTAAACATAAAAAATCTGGAATAATGATGAGACTGTGAAGCAAATCATTAACAATTTGGTTACTTTTAAATCATAAACCCTATGAAATAAATTAATTCAAACAAAAAATTAAATATAATTAATATAAATATATTCATGATATAATAGATTAAATGGGTAGTAGATACACCTCATAAAAATAAATTAGTGCATAATACTAAATATGTATCGATGGAGTGGAAATTGGGACAAAATCTCTTACAAAGATAATTCCATTGAAGTGAGTATTAATCAATGATTGGATTATGTGAATATAATTTAAGTCAACATAAATCAAGTGGAAATAAAACATAAAAAATAATACATCATTACTCATATAATCTCATAATATCAAAGACAATAGAGAAGTAATATAACCTAATGAAAAGAAATTGAGTTATATAACCCTATACTGCTTCATAAATTTCATATCAAACAACACTAGATGAATTAAAATGAATTTTAACTTAAAGTATCATAAATTAAGAAGGATACATGATATAATATTTAAAATAGGAATTATATACACCATATAAAATAACATAGGTGCATAACATTAAAATATGCCTCAATGAATGGAAATTGAGACGAGATCCTTTACCTCAGGTATGAATCGTCATGTACATTATTTATCTTCTTGAATAATAAAATATTGTTAATTATTTAATTTATTAAGAAATTTTTTAATGTTTATTATTCCTTTTATTTTATTTAAAACCATATTATAGTTATTTACTTAATCAATTAAGTTTATGTTGGACCATTTGATGATATTCAGTTCAAATATCCAAAATGACTCTGGTAGTTTGAATATGGTAAAATTGGTCATTATTACATCATCCCTAAAATAATGATTAGGAAGTAATTATAATTATTATATATAAATTATAATTTTAAAACCAACCATTAAATATTGTTATTAAAAATGAACTACGCTACAATCACGGAGATGATATGTCATATGCATAAATGAGTAAAGATTCCATTTTTAAATGGTCGTGATAGAAAGAACATAAGTATTATTATATATTATAAAAAATTTATATCATAAATATCATATAATTTCCTTAAATAAAATTATATATATCATTCAAGTGATGTGGTTAGGAAAAATTAATCACAACTCTTTGTGGAGGTGGTAATCCACAAATACGCACGAACAATGTTATCATTTTTAAATGAATAGAATGGTAATAAATTATATGATATATTATCTTTGTATTATGATAAATATATCATGAATATAATATATTTATAGTTAATTTATCATTAAAACCATCAATTAATGGCAGTGATGGAAAACAAATTACATCGGTTTGTGAGGCGGTAGTCTGTCGTACACATGAATAAAAATTTCATTTCTTATTTTGTGGAAGAGGAGATAGATATAGGGTATCCCATTAAAAAATATCTCTATATATAGTAGATAAGTATTTTATTATATCATAATGGTTTAATAAGATTTTAAGGTGTTTGAAGAATAAATAAAACAAAAATGCTCAATTAAGAACAATACCTCTTTTTTGGAAACCTCTTTAGGTTTAGACACATAATCCTTCCTAGGAGGGTTTTATAATAATAAAGGACTCCAAGACATGGGAAAGGAATTAAGGAAGTGATATGGGTAGATATTTTCTGAATGAAAATGAAGTGTGAAGAAAATTGGATAGGAGGTTCTCTTTTATAAGTGACGAGGGGGAGGGACTTTGAGAATTTCTTAAAATATTAAATTAATATAAATTAAATTTCAAAGATAAAAATAAAAAAACTGGTATAATTTGAATATAGGATGATTATGGGTCTAAATAATATCATCAAATAGATTTTTTACAATTTTATTTTAGGTTTTTACCTTTATCTCTATATTTTAATCAGAGTTAACCCTTTTTGAAAATTACTATGATAAAAAAGTTTTTACTCTTTAGAATTAAGGATAGTTAATATAAAAGGGAAATTCGTCAATAAACGGACCATGGTTTATATTTTAAACCATACCTTAGTAATTTTTCAAAAAATAGGATTTTTAGAAATTCTAAATCATTTAATAAAATATTATTTATTTCAAAATATCATTAATGTGATTTTTGGAACAATTCATTAAATTTGAAATTGAAAAAACATGACAACAATGGAATTAAAATATAATCCTTTAAACCAAAAATAACATGTTATATTTATATAAATAATTCACGGAACATGATAATTCATTTAATTTATGTTAATTTTAAAAATTTTAATGTCATTTATTTTATTTTTATATTAATTTAAAAAATACCCTATCAGTATTGAATAAGAATTTAAGGTAATTATTTAATTATGAAAAAATAGAAATAAATTACTATGATAAAAATATAATTTATATTTAAAATGAATATTTATATTGAAACATAATTTTTTTATCCCTATCAAAAAATATTATAGTTATTAAAAGAAAGAAAGTGACAATTTGGTCTTTATCTTTTACTTAAATGTTATAAAGGTCGAAATGAAATAAATTTGGAACCAAGTGGAAATATATTCAATACATAGATGTAAATTTGTTAAATAAACTCATCCAATATGATAAATAAAAGTTTTGGGGTCAATTGTTATTCCTTACCATATTATTTTTGACCTTAATTATCTGATTTACCCTTACTGCATTGATAATTATTTACTATTGTTACTATTCATAATGACTAAAATTAATATGATACTATTTTAAAATTTTGGAACTCATGATTAAAAATATAGAATAACTTTTTAAGTATTTAATTTATATAATTTCCATAATTTGATTTAAATTTAGGCTCACAAAGCATGATGAAAATCAATTTTTTCAAGAAAATGCATTTTTCAAGGAAAAGATTATTTTACATAAACTATAGGACTAGTAATATTAATTATATGAATTTAAAATAATATATTTGGATATATAATCTTTAAATTTAAATTAAATTATTACTGATTATGTTTTATTTTAATTAATTAAAATGGAAAAACATTATGCACATAAAAACAGCTTCCCTAGAAAATGGGTTTGAATCTTAAAAATAAATTTATACAAAAATCAAAAAAATTGATGATTAAAATGAAATTAATTAGATTATTATAAATAAAATTAATCATATTTATCTTTAAGACCGAATCCAAAATATAATAATACTTTAAATTACTCTATTTAATGAAAATAAATTTCAGTTTTGAAAAAATTAATATTTTTTACCATCAAACTTTTCATAAAAACATCAGAATTTTATCATTAGAAAATTTTGTTATGATGATTAAAAAATGATGTAATTTTTATGAAATAGAATTTATAAAACTTCCATAAATTAATTATAATATTTTCTGATGAAAATCAATAAAATCCATTTTTGAAGAAAACGTATTTTTAAAGAATAAAATGACTTTACTAGAGATGGAGTGATTATTTACTAAGAATTTATTAATTTATTTATATTGATTTGGAACTTTATATATATTTAATAAATAATTTAATCTTATTTATACCCTCTAATTCAATGGCCATGTTATAACTACCGTATTTAAATAATATATCTTATGGTTCATTTATGCTCGACATTGTATGTCGTTTACACTATCAAATAGAGTGTTTTTTTAAAATATTAGGATGTTACTGAATATAAATGATTAGATAAATCACATGGATGATGTTATTTTGGATTATAGGATGGAATTCATGACTCCCATTGGTATTTATATTGTCTTTGGGAAAGCCTTACATCGCCTCATGAAGGTCGAGTATCAGGAATTTTAGGTTATAAAAAATTGTAACATGGATTTGGCCCAAGAAGAAGATCAAAGGAAGTTATAATGTCAAGAGCATGGTTATATTTGATTATAATCATATGATAACCCAAGTATCTTTAAATAATGATTAAAAGTAACCGATGAAAAGATGATCCCTTAGAGGGAGTTTCATGATAGATACAAATTACCTCTCTATAGTTCATGACTGAAGTTGATGCACAGTAATTTGTGTTCTAGTTGTTTGAGAACTTATTATAACAACCCGTGTTTTTTTCCAAGGTGAAATTCTGAGGGAATATGAATTTTCGATTTTACTGGATGGTTTGTTTTTAAAAACAAGATTCATAACTTAATTTTGAGAGTTATAACACTTAAATATATTGTTTCTAGACTTGGTTAAAGTTATGAAGGGTCCCACAGGTGTCTCATAGACATTTGAGAGCACTGGGGCTATAAATTCCATATTTAGTGGGTTTTCAGAGGGCACATGGTTTGTCTAAAACTATGTGTCCCCCAAAAGAAAACTTTGCAGCCTATAGAGAGGAGCAGATGGGAAGCACATGGTTTGCACTTGGTTTGTCCAAATCATGCACCTAGCATGAATGTTTAGTGCTATCTAGGCAGTACACACACACTATTCATCACACAGTTTTCATATGGTTAGGCTAACCATTCGGGACAAACCATGTGAGGTGGTTTCTTAAGTAGGAGGTTCCACACAGTTGGTGCATGGTTTGGCCAAACCCTATGGCCAAACCATGTGACCCAAGTTTTAGGATGAAATTAAAATTTTTAACTTAATTAAAATTTATGTTTTTTTTATTTCTTCTCCTCTTGGAAGCTATGTGAGCCTCCTCTCCTCCATGGGTTTCTCCTCCTCCTCTCTAATATATGCACGACTAGATCTGCTCTGTCTGGACTCGAAATTAATCTTCGTCAATCTTTATGGATCTCCATTAGTAACCTCTAGAGTCCTATCTAATATATTTCAAGTTCTTCATTCTATCTATTTCACTATTTTAGTTTGAGATCATTTTCCCTATTTTAGGTAAAAGGTATGCTTCATTGATTTCTTGAAAACCTGATCGAATCAACCCTCAAAATTGGATGAGTGAGGAATCCTAAGTACAAGGTAGGTGTTCTATGAATTTTCCCATCAATTTCCATTGAATTATAAATTATGGAATTGTACCGTGCACCCATTATTGCTGAGTGTTGCCTTATAATTGAATTTTTCATATTAAATTGATCAACTCACAATGTATTACACCTGTTGACCCCTGTTTTGTAGTTATAAGATGATAATATGAACCACAAACCTCCCATGTGTGTGCTAACTTGAATTTTCCTTCTTTTATCAAATGAATTAAATGACTAAAACACCTTATAATCCTTCATATTGGATTAATAATGGGGTTTTACCCTAAAATCTTTTTTTCAATTACTAGAGGAACCTCCTAAGTTTAATGATAAGCTTTAAAATTATTTTTCAATGGTTTGGAACTTTTTCTAAAATGGTTCGTTTGGTGACTTGAAATGTGGTTATTAAATATAATGTTTAGTTATGACAATTAATTTTTAACTAATAAGGACATGTTTTTATAATAAAACCCCTCATATGAGGTACATTGTATTCAAAATTTCAATGTGTTGATTAGTGATTAAATGCATGCTTGGCCGTTTGGCATTGGTGTTTTTGTTCTTTTTTTGTTAGCTATAAGGAATAATTTGTTCATTTATTTGAATGACCATGATAAATGTATTATCCCTATCCCATGTAAATTTTCAATTAACCATGGCACCACCTAAGTGCATGAAACGACCACTATTATCTATATAACTAAAGGAATAATCTTTTTTACGGGTTTGGATTGTATAATAAGTGGGATTAACCATGTAGGGAATTGACCAATTGACTATGGTACCTACCAAGTACCTATTGATCCCTTTTAAAATAATTTTCATGCTTCATTAGACCGAATGGATTGTATTAGTTAGAATATATTGTTCATGATGGAATGCTTACATTAAATGTAATAATGGTTTTAGATGCAATGGATTTTAATTGGGTGGTTTTATCACACCTTTCATTTTAATTAGATAAGCACAAATTAAGAGATTTATATTAAATTAAATAGAATGAACATGAAGGGTTAATTCCTTGTATAAATTAAATGTTTATCAGGAAATGAATTGGGAAAGGGAGGAAAGATCATGCTATTTATTTCATTCTATGTACATGCCAGAATTGAAATGTTATTCCTTGTTTATAATGGCATAATAAATGTAGATAATGAGATGTATTGACTCATGTATCTAGTTATCAATATAGATATATGATTATTCCTTTTTCATAGGCTTTGGAATGATGGTAAGGGTTCTGTTGAGCATAGAGATATCAGGCTACCTTACATCATATATTGAGCATAATGTCTCGCACCAGTGAAACTAAATGGGAATTGGGATTTACACACCAAGTTCCATGAGTTGATTTTTTTGCATTGTGGCACACTCACCATCTCGAGTGCCGATCATAACATCTGACACACTTTTGGGATATTGGAAGGGTACCCTATTACTTGAGCTTATAGGCTCATTTAGACTGGTTATGGATGTCTGAGTTATGCCTGATCCATCCAACATCTAGTATAACTAGTATAAGTTTATTAGAAATTGACACACATTTAGTCCATATAGAAAGATATAGTATATAAAAATACTATGTACACACACACACACACACATCTTTACTATATACATAGGGTTACAGATCATCTCATCATTCCGACTGTGAGCCGAAGAAGGTTGAGTCAACTAGGTCACCTAGTGGAACCAGAGCCGACTGGTATTTAGTTATTTATTCATCACTATTTGTTATTCAATTTTTCTTATTCATATTACCTACACACTTATTTACTTATATTCATGGACATGATTCAGTTGTAGACACCATGGATGGTAACCTACTGGGATTTATATGTCACACTCTACTCGGGCCTCCATTTCACTAGGGTACCTGTGTAGACCTTCTTATTTATAGGTCTATGGACCATTACATGTGCTATTTTCTTGTACCTGGGAGTTAGGAGCAAATGGCTGAGCTGGATCTCAAGATGCTCATGGAGATTACCCTTGGGGATTTTACTTATTTTATTTATTCATGTATTGTAATGTATATTATTACCTATTATATATATGGTTTTTAGTTATGTATCCTTAGTAGGACAAAATGCATTTTTTGTACTATTGGCATTAACCATCATCTATATTCAGATTATATTATTCCTCCACTATTCTATCTTTCTTATATTTAATACTTCTATTATTGTATATTGTTTCCTTATCTATTATACCACTATTCTACTCTAATTATGAGATTATAGTCTCACTTATGTACCATATTTACACCCTCACTGCTAGTTGGAAGCCTATGGAATACCAGGAGGCATGCTTAAGGCCATATGACCCACTGGTTCAGCTACCGTCTTCATGTTCAGTCAGGACAAGATGTTACAAAGTGGTATTAGAGCCTTCTTTTCCCCCTTTTTCATTCTATTTTGCACCGTTATATAGGAGACTAGAAATTTGTTAGTGCTTGGTAAATAGTTATGTCTTGTACAGATCACCCCACCCCTGGGGAAATGACCAAGTAGCCAAGGTTAGTGTTGATGTTCATGTAGTTTGATATTGTAGTTAATTTTATTTAACTTTGAGTGAATGGTGTACTTTCTACTACTTATTGATTTATGAGATTATAGTATTTTGCCTTGTCCTGGCGTGATAAGGAAGTAAAATCACATAAATCACTACAGGAATATATAAATTCACATTTCATGCATATTCCATTTCATGTAGTTTCATTAGTGGGTTTCTTGCTTATTTTAATTGTGTTCTTGATTACTATATCATTCTATTAGTTTCTTTAGCATGCCTGTTTATATAACTTGTTTGGGTGATTTGTTTAGCATGTTAATCCGTTGCCCTGTTTAGGTGATTATATTCCATTTTTCTTGATTTATTTAGCATATCTTTCTTATGTATCATGATTCTATGTTTATATCATGTTTCTTAGTGTTCAATGCTTATGATTACATGATAAGTAATGATTTTAATATATGTAATTGGTTTGCCTGGGATAAATATATCTATTTAAAATAAACGAGAACTAATTTTTAGTTATAAGGTGTATGGTATCATTATGATTGGAAAAAGGAATCATGTATACTCGAACCATATTTTGAGCATGTTTATATATTTAGATAGCTTTTTTAAAATGTTAAGGCTTCTAAAGTTCAAACTTTTCAAGTGGAATGATTTTGATTAATAGGAGTAAATTGAAAACCTTTAAAGTGTATGAGAACTTAATGGATTTGTAGATGACCACCCATATCACTAATCCTGATGTGATGCAGTTCATTTTAGGTATGACCATAGGTACTTCCTAGGATCTAGATTCTGAACGTTATTTATGTGTATGGATATCACAGTATGACACCGATGTGGGCTATTGTGGCATGACACTGAAAATTATGGATGGTGTGAAACTATTTACAATGTTTTCTATGGATGTTCTATGTTTAATCAAGGAAGACTCTAGGGTCAATGGCCTAGGGTCCAAGCCCAAGTAGGTCTATATTGTACTGAGTTCTCTATGGATGTGCTATGTGGACTCAAGGAGGATACATTGGTCAATAGCCTTGGGTCCTAACCCATGTATGTCTATATTATACTATGTTTTCTATGGATGCACTCTGTGGACTCGAGGAGGACGCCTTGGTCAACAACATTGGGCCTTGGACCTAGTAGGTATTTTGGGGTATGTTTCTAATAATATAACCCACTTTGGGTGTTTTGAAATTTTAATGATTTAAACAACTATTATTGGGTTGCTTTCTAAATGACACATGTTGGTTTAATTGGGACCATCGTAGGTCTCCTTATTTATTATAACATAAAAAGGAGTTTATTTAATAAATTTATTATTGATTATGGGATGTAAATAAATGTTAAAATTTTGAAAAGGATGTTTGATAAGACTTGTCTATTTTTCCTTGGGATGTTAGTTAAATCAAGTTCCTAGGGATTTTGTTTTAAAATGGGTACCTGATGTTTTTTCAAATGTTTAAATATTAAATGTTAATTAATGTAATGTTTTTGAAATGGAACCTATAGTGGTGTACTTAAGTTAAACCCTCATGTAAGGGTAGTTTATACTTCTCATTAAGTTTCCTTGGAACCAAAATTTAAGGATTTTCTATAGGCCCTTGTCTTGTTATTTAGCAATGGATTAAATGATAGGATCTTGAGCCTAGTGACTCTCTATTTGGAGTGACCTATTGATAGGGTCAAAACGTTTTCCTTTTGTAAGGGGATAATGCTAGGTAGGTAGCACGCTTAGAGATTGAATGGCTTGCTGAAACTGTGAGATTTTTTGATTCTTGGTGTCTTTGTCCCTAGTATGACTCTAAGTTTCTAAATGAAACCCTTGTTCAGATGGGTGGTCATTGTATATTTTTCCTTTTTATGGGTGAGAGAATCATGTTATGCTCAGTTTCTGTAGGTTGGACATGCGAATGGAATGGTCGACCACTTGGTAGGTCTCATGACCCTGTTTCTTTTTTCCTTGGGCATCTTGAGAGGTTTTCAGTATGTTTTATTGTCATATGAGATAGAAATCCATTGAGACAATTTCTTCATGATCCATATGATACTTGAATTCATAGGGTAGATAGAATATGGATAGTAATCAAGGTGTTCAATTTTCTTCTAAAACCTCAAGGTAGTATGCATGCGTATACATGATGCCCGTTGAGTTGCTAAATGTTGTAACCGACTAGTTGAGTTTGGTAGAATTTTTAATCCTTGTGCTATTGAGTGTGTTCTCATGTCATCTATGGAGTAGACTGACAAGGGATTTAAAAGAATAATTTTTCCCCAATACTTGGAATGAATTCCAAGAGAATATGGTGTTTTGACACACTGGTTAGTTTGGATTGGTTTTTGGGATAATTTATTTATTATGTGTTTAAAGTAAATATGACATAGTTTTCTCGTAAGTGGCTAGCCTATCTCTTGTAATGATGACTTGGAAACTTCTAAGGTGGGAAGAATCACATCATTTTTAGGGTTTACATGTCAGTTCTTGGTTTGTAGCATGATGTTGATATGGTTGGCGGTGTATGCAGTCTTTGATAAACACCGTTGTTCTTAAATGGACATTGGTGGTTAATTTTGATCGATCACGTGATACCTCGGGTGATAAAGTATTATGATCAGTTAATGGAAGTGTGTTAGTAGGTGAACCCAATATTCTTTAAAGAAGTCAACTAGTTGTGGATCGACTATTCTTCTTGTGGTTTTTTAGTACCCTCTTAGTGTACACTTGTTAGTGAAGAGCATGTACCATATCCTAACATCATTATTGATGCACTAAGAGAGTGTCGGTCTTACACCACACTAGAGTTTTGAAAGATATTTGATCTTGTTTGGGTGACCTCTATATGAATTTAATGCTGACACATGATTCTTATCTAGGCTTGGTTAATCCTGAGTGATATCTAGGTTGCTAAGTAGAAACTCCTTGAATGGACTTTTGGACACTAGTCGCTTTATTTTGACGTGACATCTAGGTGGATTCCACTCTGGGCTCAGTCAATGTTCTTATGTGGAAGTATTTTCTTTATACCAACATATCATTTATAAAATGGAGTATGGACTGCATTGGGTTAGTTCCTTGGACTCTAGTGAATGAACCTGAGGTTATCTCAGACTCATAGTTGGGATGAGAGGTGTGTTTAAGGGTAAGGAACCCAGTGGGTAGGATCTGGGTTACACCTTTGTTCATGCCGATGAATAATAATTTAAATAGACAGGTGATGGGTTGATTGAGGAACATCACTGGAAGTTAGGTATGGGTTTCTGTAAATGTTTTATGTGATAAACGCTGGACGCCTTGAAGGAAGGATTTGTAGTTCAATTTGTAAAGTGTTGAACGTCTCAGCTGGGAGTCTTCGAGATAGGTCATATGGAGTGGATTGACTTTTTATTATTCATTCTAAATGCGTATGGTCATAAGAAACCTATTTAAACACATCTCTAGGTTAAGGCAGGTGGTGGTCTGGGGTCAGCTATGTCTTTCAAGGAAAACATTTGTGGCCAATTTCAGTTTGGTCGATCTGAATTTGATTATTTCATTTTAGTGAGATCTTTAGTATGGGCTCAGTGGTAATATGGTTCTCCTAGTTAAAATAATTATGCCAGCAACATCATTAAAATGATTAGGGGTGTCATTTGTTGTAAATTCCGATGGTGGAGGTCTCATGACTCAGAATTGGCACCTTTCTAATGTTAAGACGTATGATGGGGAGCACCATTGAACAAATTTTTAAAGAGATGATGACATGATCACGTCTCTAGTTAAATTGGACCAAACAATCACCATTTAGGTGTCTATGTTAAAAAACTAGCATTGGCTTGGGTTTTGATGTCTTAAGTTTCATGGGCTTAAGGAATGATTTGAGGTGCGTTGGGAATTTAGAAACTCAATGTGACCGTATGAATGATATTTAATGACCCATGTAGGTTGGGTGGAGTTTTAATTGTGTCATGATGGATTATCGAGGAAAATAAGTTCTATGAAGGGGGGGTTGTAACGACCCATGTTTTTAACCAAGTTAAAATTCCAAGTGAATATGAATTTTGGTGTTTACTAGATGTGATGTTTTTAAAACCAAGATTCAGAACTCAATTATGAGAGTTGGAACACTTAAATGTTTTTTTTGGACTTGGGTGAATTCCCAAAGGGTTCGTCAGGTGTCTCGTCAAGTTTCAAGAGTGTTGGGGTCGAAAATTCCATTTTTGGAGAGACTTCATAGGGTGCACAGTTTGTATGAAATTTTGTGGCCCCCAGCTGAAACCCATGAAGCCTATGGAGAGGTATAGATGTGAAGCACATGAGTTGTACATGGTTTTCCCAAACTATGCACCTAGACCACATGGTTAGTTCCACTTAATAAGTACCTAATCACTATTCATTTCACAGTTTGTGTACGGTTAGGCTAACCATGCAGGATAAATTATATGAGGTGGTTTCATGAGGGGGTGCCCCACGATTGATGCATGGTTTGGCTAAATCATGTGACCTAGGTTTTAGGGTGAAATTAAATTTTTTCCCTTAATGAAACATAAAGTTTAGATATAACGATTTTTTGTGCATTTCTTCGAATGAACATGATAAATGGAGTGGCCCTCTCCTATATAAATGTTTATTTGACCATGGTACCTCCTAACTGGATGTAATGACAACTCTTATATAAATAAATAAAGCACGAATCTCCTTATAAGGGATTGGATTATTTGATAAGTGGTATTACCATGTAGGTAATTTCCCAATGGAATATGGTACCTACCAAGTACCTCGTAAACCTTTTTAAAAGAATTTCCATGTTTCATTAGACTAAATGGAATGTATTTTTTATAATAAATTGTTCATGATGGAATGATTACCATGAATGTAATAATGGTTTTAAATGAAAGGTGTTTGAATTGGGTGGTACGATCACACCTCTCATTTTAATTAGATAAGCACTACTTAAGTGAGTTTTAGTAAATGAAATGGAATGATCATGATGGATTCCTTCGTTTCATAAATTTAATGGTTATAAAAGAATGGATTGAGAAAGGGTGGAAAGGTCATGTCGTTTATTACATGTTATGTACATTCCATAATTTAAATGTTATTCCTTATTTATAGTGGATTAATAAATGTAGAGCATGAGAGGTATTAGCTCATGGATATGGTTATCATTATTGATATATGAATTTGCCTTATAAATTGTTTGTGGAATGATGTTAAGAGCTCTATTGAGAATGGAGATATCATGCTCCCTTATATCTAGTGTTGAGCATCATGTCTTGCATAAGTGATACTAAGTGGATTTTGGGCTTTATGTACCATGTTCCATGATCTGAGTATTTCCATGGAAGCACACTCACTATCCCACATGTCGAGAATGAAGTCTCACAGATTGTTGGGATATAGGGGATGTACCATATTGCTTTATCTTATAGGCTCATTTAGACTAGTTATGGATGTCTGCGTTTTTCCCGGTCTAGCCAACAACTAGAATTCCAAGTATATGGCCATTAGGCATCGACCCACACATGGTCCATGTAGGTGAATGTGGTATATAACTATATATATATTTACTATATACATATGGTTACAGATCAGATCATCATTTTGACCATGAGTTGAAGTAAGTAGAGTTGGCTAGGTGACCTAGTAGAACATGAGCCGACTAGTATTTATTTATTTATTCAGCACTAATTTTTATTTAATTTTTCTTATTCATATTACCTACCCACTAATTTACTTATATTCATGGATTGGATTCAGTCATAGACATCATGGGTGGTAACCTATTGGGATTTATATATCACACCTTTCTCAGGCCGCCATTGCACTGGGGTACCTGAGTAGACCTTCTTGTTTGCAGGTCTATGTACTATTGCATGTGCTATTTTCTTATACCTAAAAGTTAGGAGCACAAGACTGAGCTAGAGTTCATGATTCTGAGGAATATAACCCTTGGGGATTTTACTTCTTTTCTTTATTTATGTATTATAATTTATACTATTGTATGTTGTATGTCTGCTATTTAGTTATGTATCATTAGTAGAACATGCAAGCATCTTTTGTATTATTGGCGTTATCCATCTTCTAAATTCAGTTTAAATTATTATTCTGCTCAATTGTCTTTATTTTATTTACCTCTTCTAAAATTTTATGTTGTTTCCTTATCTATTATACCACATTACTACTCTAATTATGAGGGTATAGTCTCCCTTCTATACCACCTTTACTCCCTCGTTACTAGTTTGTATCCTTTGGAGTTCGTGGAGGCACACCTGAGGCCACATGACCCACCGGTCCAGCTACCCTCTTAGTGGTCAATCAGGAAAAGATGTTTCACTTATATTGTATCTCAATATTTGCATTATGGTTTATTGGATATCACACATGAGTACTTGGTTATGTGATTTATTAACAATGAGTTATAGTTAAAGAAATACTTTGAGAGACTTACAACACATGCAGTTGATGCCATCACACTACATGACCCCATCATCACTTGAGTTCATTGGGCCACCCCTAGCCCTCTCATTTTTATGTTATTTTTCATATTCAAAATTCTTAATTTCATGAGCATATATAATTTCATAGGATCAAATTGGGGATAATGTAATATTTCATGTGTATGGAAGGGGATAATATTTTAGTTAGTGTATTTTTTAATTTTCTAAAAAAACAACAACAAAAAAGAATAGGAAAATGTCACATACTCATTTATGTGTAGAAATTATTTAAAATTCATGTTTTTTCCTTCCGAATCACATTTATATCATGTTAATAATGAAAAATATTTCTTCATCAGTGGATGATTTTTTGTAAAAAATAGAAGTTTTCAATGATATGATCAGTTATATCATTATAAAACAATTTAGATTTTGAAACCATTCATTGTGATATTGGTTTATAATAAATTATGTGATTTTATTTCTTTAAATAATACCACACAAAACAATGAATTATATTTTTTGTTGCATTCAATTAAAGATATAATCGACTGAAGTATTTTTTTCAGCTTACAACAATAGTCTTTCCATACGTTCATCTCTCTTCTGATCAATTTCATCACTATAAAGAATTGAAATATTCCTGTATACCTAAAATATGACTATTTTTTTCCATAAAAAAATAAAAAAAAATACTAAAATAATAAAATGGGAGTGATTTAATGTAAAAGATATAGGGAAACCTAGGTTAGGAGATTATTATTTGACTTTCATGAATTCTTAAGTGAGTGGATTTTGAAATTTTATTACAAAATATATTGAAAACATTTGGTGGAAAAGAAATAGGTAAGTATAAAATTTTTACTTGAACTAAATATATTGAGTAAAGGATCTAAATATAAGCTTTAAATTTATCAAAAACACACAAATGTGGAAAATTAGTGGCATAATGGACCCATAACTTGTTTCACAATGATTAGTGTAATTGATGTCATTGGATTTTATTTTGATAAAACATATGAGGAAATAAATTCAAAATCCAATGAGATTTAATTAATTATGTGATTATTTATTTTCTCATATTTTTATCATAGATTAAGAAATGTCAACATGCGTATCTTATCATAATTATTTTTGGAATACACGACATGTGACTTTCCCAAAAATTAAAAAAGGGTAAGTGTGGGGGGCTTGATAAAAAAATTTATTGAATATTTTTTGATAATAAATTATATATTTTACCCAAATTGTGATAAATATATTTATTTATAGAAAATATGATACTAGATCTTGAATTTGGAAATTTGATAAAAATTGCAGTTTTAACCCTTTAAATTACACTATATTATTTTTGACGAAAATATTATTTTTAACCTTATTTTGACTTGAAATCTCATGAAATTATTCTTCAATATATGGGAGATAATTTTCATTTGGTTTTATATTATTTGATGGTACATGTGATGGGAGAAAATGGGCTACTAATAGAAAGGTGTACAAGAATTTTCATCTTAGAAAACGCTTTAAATTTTAGGACATATCTTATTTATTAGTAATTTTATGGGAATAAAACATGTAAAGCAGAGAGAGGATAATATTACTAAAATATAATACTCATGGAAGGATAGTTGGTTCACATGTTTTGGAGGCCAAAAATCTATTTCAAGTTGGATTAAAATATATGGATGAATTCCCCATTCGCACTTGTGAACTCTTATAACCCTATCCTCCCCTACACTATATAAATATGTGTTTTCTCATTTATAGGGTTTTTATGGATTATAGGATTGGTAGTAGAGGATAAGAGGTGATTTTATTTTTCTCAACACCATTATAAGAATGAATTCATCATTCTAATATCTCATATGTAATGATCTTCTCTTCCTCTTTTTTGTTGTAATGTTTGCATTCTTATAAAATAATTATTTATTTATCTTCTATATCACTTGTTTTATTTATTTTTATTCTTAATTTCATCACTTATTTTCTTATGTAAATAAAGAGTAGGAACATGATTGGGTTATGTACTTTATATATTTTTTCATATGTAAATAAATTATATGATGACCACTCTTTCCATGGAAGATCACATTTTCTTACTAATCTATCAAATTGTCACCCCCTTAAATGATTTGTTTTGAATGAAAAATATCAATTTAATTCATACAAATATAATATATAATTTTTTTTAATTATCCTCAGAGCAGCATATCCTTCCTCTTCACAGTGGCAAGGGTTTCTCTTGGGCATTGCTACCCCTCCCCCCTATGACTGGGCTCGGTTCGTGTCAGCTTCCTCTGGATGTCTTAGTGTAGGTGTAGCTTGGCGACGACACGACATGTTGGAGTTCTGGAATGGTTCTGGTGGTGGTGTTCCAATGTCGTACGATAATCTTTGGATGTTATCGATGATGTTGCGGCCTAGTGGAACATTGGATTCTTGCTTGATTCGACGCGACACATTACTTCAGCAATGTCCACTCACTATTTCTCGGATCAGCATGGCTCAAAATTTGCGGAAAAGATCTGGATTGGCTAGATCTGGCTCCTCATGTCGGTCTGGCTCGGTTTGGTGGCATTTATGGTGTGCATCCAGTGCAGGTTAGTAATGGATCTGGTGATTGAAGGGGGGAGGATCCTCCTGGTTTTTGTATGGTTGAAGGTTTTTTTGGGGAGTCTCCACCTCTAGAGGTCCAATGATCCTCCTTATTGCTTTGGCTTCCCATGTGCGGCTCAGATTTGAACATTGGCGACTCCTCTCTGGGTTTCTTCTGCGGTTGGTTGGAGTTTTCTTATGGATGGTGGTAGGGGGTTTTCCAACGGTGGATCCTACGACTGGTGCAATAATTTTGGTGTCATTACTGTATTCTTGTGCTTCTTATGGTGATCTTGGTTATCTTACAATTAGTTTGTTGAAGCTGGAATAGATGGGTTTTGGACTCTATGTTTCTGGTTTTGTTTGATGCTAATGAAGTGATTATGGTGTTGTGTTAAGTCTATATGATATTGGTGGAAGTTTTTTTTATGAGTCCGGTGTGATCTCGAAGGTGGGTGGTGCAGCCAGACTCAATCGCAGGAACATACCCCATAGGAGGATTCCAAGCTCGTAGTTCATCTTTGCAGTGCTTTTTGGATTTGGTTGTTGAGAGGGTATGATATCAACCATCGGATCGGGCTTGTGCTTTGACACATGAAACTTTTTAGCTGAATATCCTTGAAATGATGATGAATTTCAATATGATCATAGGCTGGGGAGGGGCACTTCCGGTAGCCAGTCTGGTTTTACTCCTTTTTTCCTTCAGGTATGATTTGTCTTATGTCCATGTTGTCTTTGGGTTTCCCCCTTCTTCCCTAAAATGGGGTATTTTAAAATAATAATAGAAAAATTGAAGGCATTAGGGCTACTGGATGGATGGAATTGTGTTTTAATTTTCAAATCATTCAATTGATATCTACTTTTCATGTGAGGTTAAGTAATGTATGAATTGTGAGAGTACAAATTTTAATTTGAAAAACAAAAAAATATGAGATCAATTTTTATAGTTAAAATATAATCATTATACTCAATTAATTCATACTTACATTTTGAATTTTTTCCTTAATTAACAACTAATTTTATGTTATCCTAAAAATTAAAATCAAGGTATGGTGGAAATATTGTACATTTTAAAGTTATCCTAAGTTTCAATCCCTTTTGTCTTAGTAGTTGTATTAATTTTATTAAGGGTTTGAAGTTGATAAATTATGGGATTATAAATTATTTAGTTTTAATAAAAAGGATAATGACTAATGAATTATTAAAGTGGTAGAGTTAGACTGATTATGAATTTTAAAAATATTTTCTAAAAAAATATTCTCAATACTTTTTATCAATTAAATTTAAAAAAATATTCTTCCAACAAACTTCTTCTTTTTCTGTAAATATTAAAAAACCCCATTATTTTAGTAGTTTTTTTCATCCTACATTTTATGAGTTATTTTAGGTACTTAATCATTTATAGTTTTACCCTTTTCATCAACTTTTCTACAAATCAGTATAAAAACTACACATTTTTTAGAGTTCCCATGATAACACTCTTAATAATTTATATATATTTTCATACATATGTTAAATTAGGGTGAGAACATATACTAATTTAATATTTTTTCCTTATATAACATGATCGTACAACCCAATCTAACAGAATAATTGAGGTATGAGGTGATTTAGGTAGATTAGTGTTCTTAGATCTAAAGGGATATTGAACGTGTTTGATGATATGATCAGAGATGAAACAGGGTTAGGTACTCACCTAGTAGTTTTTAAGTGATAGGGTGTGAGTCCCCCACATTCTTCCTAGAGTTGAAATCCCCTATATACTTTGGGTATAGGTCATTTATATCAACCATAGTGTCAGTACTCCATAAACATTGATAAGTTTTGATCCCCCCACAACTGATAGAGCTCATTCCTCCCCTATATAATTGGGGCATGGGTCCTCTATCCATAGAGTTTAGTACTCCCACATCATACACACACTGCTGAATGAGGAATGGGTCCTCTATCAGAGTTTGATACTCCCTAAACTAATATGTTTTCCATGATAAGACATTTATCCCATATTATATACTTTGAGAGGTGATGTGGGTATGGTTTATCTGGGTATCTTGGATTGTTGGGTTTCTCAGGGTGATGAATTTTCTTGTGAAGTTAGGATGTTGTGGGGTGGACCCAGTGTACCCAGTTCTCAAACATGAAAACATACATAGATTTCTTTTATTTATTATTTGTTTTTCTTCCTTAGGTGGTTTATCCTTTACCCTTGCTGTTCTGAATTGACTAGACCATACATTATTTTTTTCACTGTGTTTTGTATGGTATCCTGCTAGGTATGTATATAATCACCAATATATGAGAATTTTTTCCACACATGTTTTGTCTTTTGAAGATGATGGATAGTTCAGTGGAGACATAGGTGGATATGGTGTTGTTAGAACATGTTATTAGTGGTTTCGGAAGGTGAATAAAGTGGAATACATTTATCTATGGTGCTAGTTCATGTTATAGATTCCTTCACCTCAATTTCATTAGTTTAGTTATCCACTAGGTTTTTTGGGTGTGTATTTTCACCTTTTACATTATATATTATGAACATGTACACCTATATGGATCTTAGTGTTTATCACATGAATTATATATTTTTGTTTTTTATCTATAATTCATTATTATATTTTATGTTAGGGTGTGTGGTTTCCTACAAGTGAATTATCTTAATTCCTCCCACCATGTGTTTTATGCCTACTTGGTGCTTGTCACTAGTCCCTAACCTATTGGAGGTGGACTTGGGGTGGCACACTCATCCTACCTCCATCCCAAGTAGGTTCCTGGTGGCCCAAGTCATGTCATACTAGGTTTTTTGGTTCTTAGTTTTCTTTTATAGTGTTAATATGTTCATTAAAGTATTATGTGCGGATTTTTGAGACTGTTATTTATGGTTTTAGATCTTGTCCTATAGTAGAAAAAGGTTATCATACATGCATTACATTATGTATGTATGATTCCCATGAAATATGAGTGCTTTTTTGTCATTTATTTTTTTATGACAAAGGGTTTAGTTGTTTAAAATGTCAACAACAACTTATATAGTTATTTCCAATATAACTTGTTATTAAAATTCTATATAGTTGAACCATGTTGTTTTCCTGATGGAAGATCATGTGGATCTTATCAGGGATGTTATTTAACAACGACTAAATAGTCCCTGATTTCAAGGGATATATAATAATACTTGGTGGATGAATTCAACACTAGAGGTTATGGTTATGGTTAAAATTTAGAGGGGATTCCTTGGGGTCATAAGATGCAAAGAACTGAGGGTGATTTTGGTGCAATGTTCATGTTTTGAATGCAAGATTGGTGGGACAAATAGACTTTTTATAGGTTTTTTTTCATTGGTAATATAAATAACATACTATATGGAAAAATTTAGTATGGGTAGATCATGGATTGATACTTTAGTGTTTTATAATTATGCATAAGTGGTGAGTGATCATGTGTTGTACTTGGAATGAGCGATATACCTTTGGCTCATTGAAAGGGAAGCACTGATATTACATCTTGAATTTTCCAATTGAAGTGTTGGGGATGTGTGAGTAGTTGGTTAGGCATGAGAGACAAGGTTTGTTGTGATGCGACTCATGAGATCATAATTTTGGTTTCATGATCATGTGATGCTAGTGCATGTACCCATTTTTGTTTAGATAAGAGTTATATGGTTATTATTAATGAAATAGTAAGAGGGTTCTTAGAGGTTCACTCTACCTTAGAAGGGGGAGGGTGAGTATTGGTGAGACTTTATAGGAAATTTCATAATGTTTGAAGGAATGTTCAAATTGGTTATACACAATTACTCTTTTTTTTTTGTGGTGTGTTAGATTAGACCATGTATAGTTAAATTAAAAAAAATTTAGGTTCCAAGAGTAATTGAGTGGTGAAGAGATTATGGTAATATTATGTTGAGAACCCCTTACTCTAAAGAGGTCAGAATATAGTCCATGAGACTCATGTTATCCATGGTGAAGATCACAATTGGGGTATAATCATGGTTTATTTATGGTTTTTTTGATTCAATTATAGATCAAGGAACGATAGAATTAGTGAGATTCATGTGGGCATGGTGGCTTGAGGTTCTGATCCGAATAGGTGGGTTTTCACTTATGGTTATATGAGATATTGGTAATAGATAAAAGTGTCATGGTGTAGTTTACCAAATCATGGTAATTTGGGGGGGGGGGGTTAGAGATGGGATGATCATTATTAGAAGGAGTAACACATGAGAGATGTTGTAACTTGTCAAGCATTGTTCTCATGGAGGTGTGATAATTAATGTCACATGGTGGGGAGCACACCCTTGTTTGTTGGATGGTGTGATCCTTATTGCGGGTGAGTTTTAGTGAATGCTAAGGTTGATTTTACTAATAAGACAAGAACATGTAGTGATTAATGATTTTATTATAAATTTATTATGAGATAGTTGGTCATATCCATCCATTACGTCCAATAATGGAAGGGGTTGCGGGACTTTGAGTTTGGGTGTTGGTACAATATAATAATAATAAATATACTACTATGGGGGAGGGAATCTCATTTGTCATTATACATGACCCTCACATTGGAAGGGTTGTAGATGTTGTGATACTTATTAGTAGACGGTGAAGATGGAACCAGGATACTGGTGCAAGGATAGATATGATTTTAACTATTTCCTTTTTGAATAAAATATTTGGGATTAAGATGTAGTGTCAAAAAAGGTTTATGTATCAATATCCACATTGGGATGGAATTTAGTGTGATCTAGGAGTAATTCATATCAAGGGTGAATCAATTCTCATGGGTAGAGTGTAATAATAGATTTGGTTGGTTGAGGACCCAACCATAAAATTACATCAAGTTTCAAGTTTGATTTTTTTGGGTTCCTAATGTGGTTACACAATGCCTTCCATATTTAAGACATCATGATATGGTTAACATGATAGCATATCAAAATGCAATTTAGGGTTTTTTTAAGGAAAATTTGTGCAATAGAGGACCAAATAGTGTTTTTTAATGTACTTAGATGTAGTGAGGTGGAATCTGTATCAAGATTATTATTTGGGATGCGGATGACATGTTTTGAGGATCATATGAGGGGTTTTGGGGGAAAAGATGGTGTATCTAGATTAGTATTTGGGTAGTGTATAACAACCCTGATCTTTATTACACACTTAAAAATGATTTATTAAATAAACATGAACTTAATAAAACCTAGAATATCAATAGGTATAGTGTATTCGAGGATAAGGAACATTACATGACAACTCAAGACATAAAATACAACATCTTTATTGAAAACTTATTTTACATGACCAAAACATTCCTTCATACTTAGCATTTCATGATATAACCTAAGGACATACATAAGAAAATTGTAAGCTATAAATCCTAGTTAGGGAGTAAAAAATGCATAAAATTTAGAATAAAATACATGTTAAGAAATAGACATATCAATGGAGTATAAGAGAAACATGAACATAAAGGCACAATTTAACATGATCATCATAACATGGAAATGTGGAAAAAAATTAAAACATTGCATCCTTAAAATAAATGAATCAGGTAAACCCCAATCCCAACATGACGTATCATGATACTAAATAATACCCAAGGCATTGGAGTGCTACCAGGGCACACCCTTCATAATCATTTCAATATCATGCTTAAGTGTGCCACATAGATCATATAACATGGATTCATTCAAAATTATAATTTATTCCTTGATAAAGGAATGTGGAATACATACAGTAATGTCTATAATCAATAAGTATATGTCCATAAAGGTGAATACTCTTGATAGAGAAATGATCATGGAATTCACTACATGATGATTTTGGTATGGAAAATCGTGGTGTAATTTCGGCAGCCTAAGGGCGTGACATAAAAATTCATAAAAATGGTTGATGATAGAGAAGGGTGTATCTCAACATATATAAATTAAATTTATAGTAATAGGTTCATATAGATACATGTCCCAACATAATTAATTTCTTAATATAATGTGTAATATAATAAATAAACTTGAAGAAAGAGGAGAAATGGAATAACCCTTACGAAATTTTAGCATGGTAACGAGTGTACATGGGAGGGATTAATGAGAGAGAAATAGGTATACCATCATAAAAACATAATAATGGAAGTATTGGGGAGGTGGAAAAAAATACCCCATCATTTATAATTGAAAATAAAAGGGTGTAACAATATAAGTAAACTTGGATAAAAATGAGAAAGGAAGGAAACCCTTACTTTGAGTGTGTGAATTCAAAATATTGAAGAGGGGATTATTGAGAGCTTGGGGATCCTTGGGAGGATTATAGAGAGGGTTGGATATATTAAAGACATTATAAAATTATTTTGAGTGAAGATAAGTGGGATCTTGGGTGGATTTATATAGGAAAGGAGTGAGAAATTCTTTAATATTTCACAAACGTAGGTTTTAGAATCTATATAATTAAATATTCAAAACTAAAAACCTTCCCATTGTTTTTTACCATGGTTTTTGCTAAATAGGAGTGGAAAATATTATTTTATAAGGTCAATGGTATAAAATATTAAAATAATAGCCTTGATTATGTGGAGATGAGTCATATTTTTAAAGAAATGAATTTTAAATCATAAAATATATTATACATTTTGTAGGATTCAATAAGGATTAATAAAATAAGTAAAAAAAGTATAAAATCAAATTATTTTAATGTGAAAACATATATTGGTCCGAGAATACCCATTATAGTAATTATTACATCATTTTGGGGTCATAAAAAACATATTTATTTATATGGTATTTAATTTATACCAAAAAATTTGATTGTCTCAGAAAATTATGGAAAATTCAGTGTTTGATAATTTCAACATCTTAATTACAAAAATTAATATTCATTTTATCTGAATAATTTTCTAAATATTTTAATTTTTACTTTAAAATGAAAACTGACATTTATTGAAAATTCATGGGTTTTGACAAAAACATTTTTCTAACCATAGTAAAAATTACATTATACTTCATAAAAAGTATATAATAATTTATTCATAAAATTAATTTTATAATATTAATTTAATAAAATATTAATTATTTCAAAAATTCATTAATTCATTAAAATAAATTCTTTAAAAATACACTTTTTCTTTTATCATATAAAAAATATAACTCTTATCGAACTGATTACCTGATCATTTACGGATAAGGAAACAATATAAACATCATTTATAAGAATTGTTTTTATAATATTATTAATAAAAACCTTATATTAATATAATAATGTATATATTTCTCAAAATTACAATTTTTACCCAAAGATTCAGTTGATCAAATAAATTTTTTTAAGAAATACTATTCTCATAATGGAATTTATGGAAGAATACTTTTATTAATAGAAAAGGATTATACAATAAGTAACTAATACCTTGTTAAATAACCCCTTATAACATTCGCATAATACCTAAGGGTATGGAGTGCGATTGTGATAGACTCTTGGGGCGGCTTAGATAACATCACCCGGGTGGTAATCTTTATTAACTTGAACTTCTCCCATATGTGATTCTATTCAAGATTAACATATTGAATCTTGGCTTCGGATTGGTCAAGAGAGAGTCCCAGTGATGCTACCTCCTTTCTGAGCTCTGAAAACTAAGCTTTGTACGACCTGAGTCTACTGGATGAGGCTATCCTCTCCTTTGTCTATGTCGAAAGGATTTTCTTAAAACCATATATTTATATCAGTTGTGTGATCAATGTTGAATGGATACATTATCAAAGGTAATAATATATAAGGATCATTTAAACCCAATAATAATAATAATAAAAGTGAATGTATTTTCTATATCCACGATACATTAAAATAAAGTGAATTTTATTCATAAATTATTGGGTCGTTACATAGTGCTGATGAATCCAATTTAGTTTGGAATTATAATTGGAGAGTGATATTATATTTCATGTGATAAATTCTAAATTAGGATTCATTTTTAGGTTCTTTTCAAGGAAAATAAGAGTTATGATGGGGTGTTTGTAATGACCCATGTCATTGTAAGTTGGTGAAATATGGGCAAATTTGAATTTTTGGTTCTAGAGTAGGGATTATTGGAGAATTTGGATTTGGATTTGAAATAATAGTTTTTAGAAATCTATTGGATGTGTTTTTGAGTTTTTCTAGAGGGATGAGAGGTGCTTCGGGAGATCAGGTGAGAATCAAAGTGGGGTTGGGAAGGCCTTGTTTCCAAAAAAAATCCATGCAGTACACTATGATGAAAATGAGGGTTGTTGTAGCATGTTATGTGTCATGTTCAATAAAAATTTTAGAGGTAAGGGAATGGTTTCAATATGAATTAAGAGGATCATTCCATAAACCCATCTATATAGAATTAAATTTGTAGAGTAAGGGGAGTTCATGTCACAACTAAAGTGAAGTGGTATGAGTGACTTCTTGAAGGGTGTATGCTGTGTAGATACCCATAGGATACAACCCAACTAATATTTATGGGGAAGATATACCATGTTTCCCAAGTGTTTTTTTCACTATGAAGGGAATTCCAGAAAGAGGGTTGTGTTGTGAAATTGTTTCCCAAGAAAAGGTCGTATTGTAATGCATTGATCCACATCATAGTTGGTGGAATCTAGGTTTTGGGTTCTATTTCAAGTTTGGGGATTATGTGATGAAGCATTAGACCATGTTGTAATGAAATCATGTGCATGGGTATTTGAACTGCGACCCAAGGGGGTTAGTGGTAATGGGCCCCTTCCTATTTTTTTGTAGGGATAAACTCATCTTCTCTAGGCTAGACCCCTTTGGAATTTAAGTTGAGTAGCTAGGAAGATAGATCTATTTTTAATAGATCTTACACTAATTCTACCATATTTGGATCCCTATTTATAGTTGGTTGGTGTTTTGATGTTTCTATGGTTTTTTGAGTAATTATTTCTTATTTTTCTCTCTGTTATTCCATTTATTGGTTTCTCATTGACTTGGTGATGGTCTGAGTTATGGATTGAGTGATGATTCCACTATATCATAGAGGAATCATTACAAGGGATGGATATTTTTGTTTATTGGTTAGAGGATATCTTGAGATGATGGATGGATAAATCATTTTAGAATTTTGATTAATCTTCATTCCCTAGTGGGTTTTTCTATGTCTTACACTAAATTAGTGTGTAATTGAGAATTAATTGGAGGTTAGTTTATGGGGGATTTTTTATAGAGGTTTTGTTGATGTGTCATTGATATTATATTTTTCATTATTCATGAATTAAGTTTACTGGGGTGGATCAGTTTGTTTTTGAAGATTATTTCATGTTGGTCTAAATTGTTTAATTAATTATAAATGTT
Source organism: Viscum album (assembly GCA_963277665.1). Classification (NCBI taxonomy): domain Eukaryota; kingdom Viridiplantae; phylum Streptophyta; class Magnoliopsida; order Santalales; family Viscaceae; genus Viscum; species Viscum album. The sequence continues at coordinate 846,721,356 of OY728160.1, read as the reverse complement.
TTATATTTAATTTTTTGACTCTTTTGGTTGAGATAAGGTCTTGTGGAATAGATGATATTTTGATTGGGATTGTATGAGCATGTCTTGAGGGATTAATTCCAATATTGAGGTAGGTAGTTCTTATAATAGTTAAAATTAAGAATATTTATATATTATACTGTATTCTGGCTTGGGAATTTAGGTTTGGGTAAAATAGATAGGGATTGATAGAACCTAAAGTAGATGAATAGGGTGGTTTTGAGTATCTTAGGTTCAAAGTGAGTGCACCAATAAGTATTGATTAATTTTAATTTGTTTGAGAACCTTGTACCAATGGGATGTGGATTTTGATTGAGCTTATGAGAGGCTTAGGATATTTCTCGGGCCCAGGATGAGTTGGGATTATCCTTAATTGGATTACTGCATGTTGGTGTATAAGGTGTCGTTGGATCAGGTTATACCAAATATACACAATAGGGGGGGGGGGTGAATTGTGTCTTTTACAAATTATTTGTAATATCGTGTTCTGCCCTTTTACTTTAATCAGATGGATTAATGCAGCAGAAATTTAAATTTTAGGGACACACGATGTATAGTGGTTCGGGGAACAGAAGGCCCCTAGTCCACTCCACCAACACTCTACTCCATGAGCTTGGTGATTTTCACTATCCGGTCCTCTTGTCAACAAACAATTCCACAAATGAGTACAGGAAGTTGACACCTTTACAATATAAGGCAGAAAAAAGCCTTCAGGTTCACTCACAGAACCTGTACAACTTAGTAGGAGAAGAAGATCACTCAAGAATAGAAAAGAAATATATTTGTACTTTGAAAATACTTTCCTGTTGTTCGTCACAATTGCAATAGAATGAAATTAACAATAGATGGATCATCACCTTTAGAAATAATTATCTTCAAGTAAGAGTCATTCTAAGTTGATCCTGTTGTAGTAGATATAGAAATATAATTCACAACTTCAACAGTAGTATATTCACAATATATCTTCGATGTAGAATAAGTGAATCTTCTATCATGATTCGTTTTCTTCAATAAACAGAGCTTTGTCGCTCTTCTTAATTAGCAGATCTGTGTGTTATTTATAGTCTCTATTTCTCTTATATTCGTCGTTGTTGTCTGGAAAAAACATTTATATATTCTATGTGTAAATATAACATCTATATAATAACGACAAGCAGTTATCCTATAAATTTAGATCCACAAAAGTCACCTTATGACCCGCGATAATAAAAAATTTAAAATAACAGAGCAATCGTAACTTCCCTAAAGATTCAGCATAAAAAGATTCTTTTAAATTGATCCTTTGAATCATAGATAAAACAGATTTGACTCAGTCAAAAACGCACTTTAAAAATCAACTTTTAATCCGTCTTGAAATCAAACTAATAATCTTCTTGCAGACCGTTGCATAATAATATCATCTTTAATTCTCCAATGCCAAATGTAAGGTTGAACTGTGTAGCATGCATCTTTCAAATTTAAGGTTGAACACAAATGTAGGGTTGATGTCGCATCCTTCAAATGTAAGGTTGATTACAAATGTAAGGTTGATGAACCATACTTTTCCTTTCAACAATCAAACGCATGATAAATGATCCATAATTTTAAAATCCTCTAAATGTAAAGTACATGAACCATACTTTTGATGAAATGTAAAGTTGTTTACAAAAGTAAGGTTGATGAACCATACTTTTCAATATCCCAAACGTATGGTTCCTTCCTAACATAGGGTTCCTCTTGCATACTTTTTTGATAAAGTATGGTTGATTAACCATAATCTTCGGATAACTCATAAAGTATACACCACATTTCATCATTGCGCTATGTTTCTCCACGTTGGGTATGAACATTGATTCCATAACACACTTAAGCAATTCCCGAACATGTAACACATGAATAGTGTTTCTAGAACATGATAATGCAAATACTTTAGTAATTAAATCTCATTGTTCAAGAACTGAAATATTTCTTCCAGAAATAAAAAAACAATGAATAATAAATTCCTGAAATATACTTAAAATAAAATCATTATAAAACAATTAATGGTATTTTTGAGCATCAAAATCATCATAGAGATAGAGTATTGTTCTCAACAATCTCCCCCTCTTTAAATAATAATATTATGTATCGTTGAAAACAACACTTTCTCAATAGGTGTGAGGGTAATAGTCTTAGGGATGATGGGTGAGATGACTACATGTCTCACATGTGATTAGTAATGACATAATAAAGATTCATTAAAGTATTTATTTGTGTTATGAGTGGGAAAATCCATTTTGGGATAAATGTGTTGTGTAAGGGATATTTTCTTCCAGGCAATATTCTTGAGAGTTATTCTAAGTTATATTTGGGATGGGACCTTGGTATAGGTTGTAGTAATTGTCTTATTGGATGAACAATGGGTTTCAAAGAGGCCTTGAGGGTGTGGGAATGACATAGTCTATGTGGATTGTGATACATATAATGATGTTTGGAATTAGATGGGGTATCACACTTAGAATCCTGAGGGCTGGATCAAGTAGGAACTCTATTCCATGTGACCACCATTTGATGATGGAAGCAAGTTGATATCGATATATTGAAACCGGTTTGGTTAAAGGAGCCTTCATGGGTGAGTGGGGAAATTCAATAGGTTTGGTGAGTCATGATCTATTTGAATAGGTTAGGGTAACTAATGATGAGATACATAGTATAATATTCCCAAGCAGTGTTCTAGGTTCGGGTTAGTTGTTTTCCAAGGGGGATTGGTGGGATAAGCTTCCCTAGCTGTTACATGCCTTGATTGTGTTTATGGTTGGTAATGAGAGTTGATGTTATGAATCTCCTTGAATTACAGTGTTTTGGCATGGACTGTCCTAAGTGGAAGGTATTAACCCAAGATATTATTGTGAGACACCCCATGAGATAGGGGATTGGTTGATGTGATGTAGAACAAGACCAATTATAATTAATAACCCAAAGTAAAATGAAACTGGAATGGACCACCTTGAGTGAGGGGGTATTGGTTTAGAATGTGATTTTGAGACCCACCTGAGTTATAGGGGAGTAATCATAGTGTTATAGAATGAGATGAGGTATAGACCTCACCCTCAATTAGAGAGAAGAGATATGAGTTATTCTATGAGATGGTATATGATGTCGAGATTTATTGTGGTCCCTACCCTAAGTGAGAGGGTGGGGATAGAGACATTTTATAATGTGGTCGAGGTTCAGTATAAACCATACCCTTAGTGAGATGGTAGTATTTGTGACATGGTATAACACCCTACCCTAAGTCATATGGCTTAATTTTGGGTTTTTTTCCCGTGGTTATTGTTTCTGATATATTCTATGTCCAAGGTATGGTCCATTGTTACAGTGGCTTAATTAGAACTTGATGAAATGACTTGAAAATTTGTATAATGTATTTTTTTGTTTAATTTTTATCATTTAAACACATTTATATGATGGATTATTTTAGGGAAACAATGTGATACCCTACTAAGATGCATTTATTATACCCTTTAGAATAAACTTGGTGCATGTGGAAGCCTTATGTTTTATATAAAAGATTGAGCATAGGTTTTATAGTGAATTAGGATAGAATAGCTTGATAATGGTTGGATATGGATTAGGGTGAGGCTCAAGGTTATAGTGGTGAAAATACTATTTTGTTTATTTATTTATATTTTATATGAGATCAGCCTAATGGGGGATCTATTAAGATATATGAATATATAAACTTAATTTTCATTTTATATAGAGTGAGTGTATGTTTATTTTATTATGGTGTTCCTTAGAATTAATTATATTAATGCATAATATAATTTGTATTTTTGGATTATATTTAGTTATTATCGATTATTCAAGGTACTAATATTGAAATTATTGTTTCTATAATGAAGATCAATGACTATCACCACTAGTTAGGAGCTTCAGTAATATGGGAAGGCATTCTTGAGGTCATTTTGGTGACCCAAATAGGGTTCCCTTTTGGTTATTTTAGCTAGGGAATTTCACTGGTGGAACACCATAAGGTTAGTGGGGGTATACTCAGACATCAAGGGAATACTTGAACCACATTTCTAATGGGGGTGTTATGAGGGTTTTTTATTGATCTTATATAAGAATCCTCCTAGTTGTTTCTTATAGACTAGTAACCATTCCCATTACATACTCCCTTTTTCATTCATGGATTAGATACATTCCAAATTCTTATAATCATTTGGATTAATAGGTTTTTAATTTTATTGATATTCTTGGGGAAATAATAACCCTAAAACCTTTTAATATAAATCTTATCTATCTTATTATTATTGTTTCACCCTAGATTCCTAACTTGTTGGGGTGGGGGTCACATTCTTAAATATCGATATAATGAGGATGAATTTGGTAGTGATATTCAATGATGTATCTTGTGTTAGCTAATAGTTGGTGGTCCTTAATATTCTTCCTTATTTTATATGTGTTTTTTGAGTAAAAAGGTAGAGATGTTAAGTGGTTACAACAGAACCTATAATGAGATCTAGAGGGTTTTTATGTGTAAGAGAAAATAGTTGAGATCTATTAGATACATTTTAGGTGATCGGTACAGGCAGAGGCCAAATCCCTTCTCACCGGACTATCCCTTTGTGATCAGAGGGAAATTGTGATCACTCAAGTGGTGACTGATTCTATCATTCTTTATAAGTCTCTGAATGGAAAAGGACACACACCTTGGTCAATATCCTACATGGTTAGGAAATGTCACAATTTCCTCAACAATGTCAGAGTGACCCACACATTGAGGGAGGGGTATAGAGTTGCGGATCATCTTTCATCATTATCAAGCCTGGGATCCAGTATCACTTGCCTCCCTTCGATCAATCTCATGAAACCCGAGGGGGTAAATTTGATAAGAGGTGATGCTCTCAGTTTACTTTACTTCATACCCTCTAGTTCCCGGGAACCTTGGTGCTTGTCTCTTGTTTTGTTTTATTTTTTGTTTTTCTTTTCGTCTTCTTTGCTTGTTCCCTTTGTCTTCCTAATAAAAATTTGATGATGATTGGAATAATGTATGTATGTAACCCTGATGACTTTTTATATGGGCTAGACTCGAGAATGGATCCCATGATGGGCGTATAGGCATGGATAAACTGATAAAATACCTTGAGTGGTCTATTAAGTTGATTTTTGACACATTTAAATGAATAATGAGATGTATAGATAGATTTTTTCTTGTGATAAAAAAAGTTTGAAGGGGTGATTAATGGATTATGTACATTTTATCTATTTTATATATGGTCTTTGAATGTTGTGAACTATTCCAAGAGTGTTGGGGCTTAATAAAGGGTATGCTGAGTTTTCTGAAACATGATATATGACTAGGTATTACAAGGATATATGTGATCATTTGTTTCATAGAATGTTTATTGTTTCTTACTCATAACCTATATTATTGACATGATATCAATGATATTTGAGGAAAAATACGAATATAATAGGATCTTTTCATTGAGGACATTCCCCTTAGTCCGACTATATATATGTTGACCCACTATTAGAAGGAATCACTAAAAATTGGATGGGTACATGCAAACTCACTGATAAGAGGGAACTTCTAGAGGGATACATATAACCATGTATAATAATTATTATGATGATCATATTTAGTCTAGAATTTATCCTACTATGATCTATGTGAGTACTATGCCTCAAAGTTTGATATGTGTATGGAACTATGCTATAAGGGGATCAATTATTGATATCATGGAAAATCCATATGTGAGGTGATGCAACCATGATATATATGAAATGAATACATGAATGTCCATACGCTCTCATTTTCATTCTCTCATATAGGAAATGTTGATCATTAGAGTGTATTAGTAAGCATGTGATTATATGACCCTATCTATACAAGTTGATTTTTAATACTTATATATATAATGTTACATGTGAAATCATATATATGTTATATTATTTTAGATCTATGTTGGTGTTATCCATATATGTTTTGTACTCACACAATGTGCGTGCACATTGGTGGATATATAGAATTCATGGTTCATGATACATATGATAGGTGGTTGAGTTTGAGCTTCTTGATAGGGATCTAAAGATAATTCATGGGTGAGGCTTACCGTCTTTTTTATAGAGTTTACTTTATAAATTTATTATTTTTAAACACATCGTGCACATGATTGGTATATTGGGATATCATTCACTAATACATCAGTTGAGTTTTGTTATAACATTACATATTTATTAATAATGAAAGAAACCCATTTAAATCTTGATCTATAATCATTGAATCAACATGAAATATAAGGAAAATAAAATAATCATTCATACCTAAATTCCATGAGCTCTATCCCAATGGAATATTTTTTATGAAGATCATTAAGTAAAAACACCAGGGATCTTTCTGTAAAAGGTATTATAATGGACACTAGAATCTACGTATTCTACATGAGAATCAATTGATCTCTAAAAGGTATGATAACACCCTCTCCTTGAAGACTAATATAGAATAGGGATAAAAAGAGTTACATATTGTCTGGAAAGTCCACTAATCTATCAAATGGTAAGTATTGAATCATTTATTTAGGCTCACATAAATTAATAAATAAGGTTAATCATTACTATAAATTCTTGTCATCTTCCATGCATTACTCATAACATATACCTATTTTATATTTATGATTTTTGAATATTTCAATGATTATATGATAATAAAAATAAATACATAAACAAATAGTATTAATGATTTATAAAATATGATAAACTATTAGGGAAACTTGATAACACTATATGAAATGTCACATCATAAATCCTATTCCATGTTTATATCATATGTTGTGATATAAGTATCTCATTCCTATCATAACATATGATCAGAAACCATACTACTGCCAAAAATATGCATCCTATTAATATAATATGATATGATATTGATGAATCATACCTTATGATTTAGATTATATTAGTACATATCAATCAATATCACAATTTCATTAAAATACAATGAGATTTTTTTAAACCACTCCATGTGAATCCATCAAAACTTCTTTTGTATTTGGTTTATCTATCTCCCTTTATTTCATAGAAAATTTTTTATTCAAATTGTAATTCTTTTTATAAAGCTTTAATGTGTGACCCTATAAGACTTTTTCACATTGGAAGCAAATGTGAATTCTTTAATTCATATATCTAAGGTAAGAGAATACTTTAGAGAAACATTATTATTACTGAAGCTATAAATGGTTCTAGAATTTTCTCAATCAAACATACTAATATATCCATATGAACATGAAGATCATATGATTAGATGATATATCATATTTTTAATTATATAATACATTTATTTATATCACTTAGTGGCCATTAGTTATGGAACACATCAATCTAGTATAATTGAACTCTCTAAAATAGACCTAATAGTCTATATGAATACATCACTTGTCATTCATCCAAAATAGTTAAGAACATTTCATGTCACTCAACTAAAATAGCCATGAAATTCCTCAATCTAATTCAATTATGGTCTTATATATCCTTCATTTTTATACGAGTTGAAAAAATCCCATCTTAGATAAGCTAAACTGATGACATGATAAAAAATACCCAATGATAACCAAATTAGCTCTACCTCAAGGTTTGAGTATGAAAGGTAGAAAATTATACTAGTTTACATGCTAATTTTTTTTCAACCACAAGTAATAGGGATTAATATTAATTTTACATCATTTATTGTATCAATGAATGAATGATATCCCATGTGATATGCTTTCAGGTATATTCTCGACAATAAGTTTTAACATTTTATCTCACGAGTCTACTCAATATTGTATATGAGACTCATAATGATCATAATATTTGACTTATCATCATAATTTACTCTATGACAATCTATGATTAAGGATAAATCAAAGGAATACAATGAGATGATTTTATCATTCAAATTTTCATGTTTAATACACACATTATAAATGAATGAATGATAAAAAAGTGATTTCCATTATTATAAAGTCATGATAAATTTTACAACCAACAAATCCAATATATCATGTATCTAATACCTAAATAATCAATATAACCATCATGCGTTTTCTTCGGTAATGTATTCATAAATGGATCCACACCATTTTCATTTTTATCCCCCCAATTGATCTTTTCATCATTCCCTCAATAATTTCTCAAATGAGATGGTATTCGTAAATAATGTTCTTGCTCATTTCGTGATACCGAGTTACTTAGAATGAGAAATACCACCATTGTTCTCATAATAAATATCAATCGATCCTTTAATATTAGGAACCACCCTGTGTTCAATAATTAACTTTTGGATCCAAAAAATCTTTCAAAACATTTGATACAGTAATGTACTCCACCACAGTTATTGATTCTACCATGGTGGATTATTTAAAACTATTCCAAGTGATAGCTATACCATCGATGAAAAACACAGATCCTTATTGAGATCTCATGTCACCTATTTTGGTTTGGAAACTAGTATCAATTTATCCTCTTAGAATGGTCTAATCCTCACCTCCAAATACTAATAGAAAAAATTACTTGTTTGTAAATACTTAAGGATGTTCTTTACAACAATTCAGTGACTTGCTAGTATTAGATCAGTATCTACTTATTATGATCAACGTATATGTAACATTGGGTTGAGTATATAACATATAATATCTAATAGATACTATGATAGATGTATAAAGAACATTATCCTTACTTTATAAATATTTAGTAGGAATTGAAATATTTCCAATACTCGTTCCATGAGATAGTAGTAAAGACCCATTCTTGGAGTTTTAATTTTTAAGACTCTTTAAAAATTGAAAAATATATTTTCTTTGACTCAATCTAATTAATATCTTTGCTCTATTTCTATAGATCCTCATAGCTAGTAGATAGGCTACTACACCCTTGTCTTTTACTAAGAAGAATTTTCCCAACCAAGTATTTACATAATGTAATGTCGGGACATAACCTTTTATAAGGAATATTTCATCAACATATAATAACAAAAAATACAAAAAACTCCCATTAACCCATTAATATTCACAAGAATCATATATATTATTTACGAAACTAAATGCTTTGATTGTGTCATCAAACATGATATTCCAACTCAGAGAAATTTTCTTTAATCCAAGAATGGAGCATTATAATTTCAAAACCTTAGAATGATCATTTGGAACCTCATAACCTTTGAGTTGTATTGTATACATGTCCTTAATCAAATTAAAATTACATGAATAGGTTTTAAAATCCACAAGATATATCTCATAATCATAATGTGATTCTATGGAAAGAAATATCTGATTGGAAATTACCATCACAACTAGAGAAATGGTTTCTTTATAATTAATAACATGAATTAGTTTGTAACTATTTCCAACCAAGTGTGATTTATAAGTAGAGAATCTACCATCGAAGCCAATTTTCTTATGGAAACCCACTAGAATCCAAAAGGTCTCACCCAATCAGGTTCATTCATAATGTTTTATAGTTGGTCTGTATACATGGTTCCCATATTATATTTTATAGATTATAACCATTTCTAGAATTAGAAATATTAATATCCTCTTATTAGGTTGTAGGTTCATCGTCTATTTCATTGACCAGCCTGGGTATACTTGACACGTCACCCAATCTAGCTTGTGACAAGGCCTCAAGAGCACATCCTTATACACTAGAGGCTGCCAACTAATAGTGAGGGTTTAAATAGACACCAAGGGGAGACTATACCCTCATATTAGAGTTTAATAACAATAGAAAACAACCAACCTCAAACACATCAATAGATTCTGATTGCCAGAGATAAATAAACAAAACAATATCAAACTATAAAAAATGAAATGTTGCAAATAAACTCATGGTGCAGTTAGAACACATTAATTGATCATCCATTGGTCCAACCATATATAAAAAATAAATAAAATTAATAAGGATTTACTTTTATCCCTAATCCATCCATCAAAATAGGTCTCCAAAAACTATTGATCTACTCCAACATGACCCTGAGAATACACATGAGAGGCCCCTCTCAATCCTCAGCATTAGTCCTCTACAAAATCCACTATGAATATTATACAAAACCTGAAATCATACATAAGGACTTCAAATTCACCAAATTTCATGCATAATGGGCGGTAAAATAAATATTAGTAGTCTGCACCCAACAGTAGTCCTAACTTATAGTGGGATAACATATTCATGAAACAAATGGTATTCCCCACCTTGTTGAACAAAAAATACATAAAATAAAATAAAAAACTAAAATAAAAAAATAACATAAATAGAATAAGAGATCATCCTTTTACCTCTTGAGTTTTAATGGAACCCAAGACCGACCAAACCAACTCTGGACTAAGCCAGAAGACTCAGAGCATGGGGATCACCAATTCACACATCATCAGAAGCATCCATTAGACTAAAATGGATATCCAAGAAATATATCACTAACAAGAATGAATTTCAGAAACTAGGATCTCTATAGGTTACCAAAACCATGATACACACCTCTAATAGTTTATAAAACTCAAATAATACAACCTAAACTAGTGATAAGAACACTTGGATGATACTATAAACCTACCAATGTCTTATAATTCCTAAAAAAATCAATATATACAGTCATATGATAGTGAAATGATATCCATGGGTAAATGTTACTATGTTTGGGAGTTCATAACATCTATGGGTATCAACCCCCTAGAGAAGGCGTACCACTAAACTAAGGGGGGGGGGCTTCATCTAGATCAACTATTAGGTCCCTATATCCATGTAACACCAACCATTTAATAAATTTGAGAATCTATGAATCTTAATGGGCCAATGTGTTAGCCTATGTTGTCCATATATCTCCTCTCACCTCTAATACTTCATCAAGAACTCACTTCTAACAGATTCACACCTTAGCGCTTGACCCTATCACCATTAATGTTAAAATCTGACTACCAACACTTCTAGGGTCAAACATAACACGGGTAACCTGTTGTGGACCCCAAAACCATAATAGAAATAGGAAACCCTACATGGGGATCCTCTATCAAAACAAACCCTTCAAGCAAGCTCATCATATGAAACCCTCAACTAGCATCCATGGCACACAATCCACCTCGATCAAATCACACTTGTAAGAGAATATTCTCGGGTCACCATACCCATATAAACCTCAACTTAATAGAACACATTCATGCCTTAGAACCCCTGGTGTAATCCTAACCTAGAGGCTCAACCCAAACTAAACCTCATGAAATCGGTCTAAAAATCCAATGTCCATATGAAGAACCTCATCCAAGACACTACTCGATATCATCTTCTAGGAACAATTTAAAATATCCCAAACTAAACCCCTTGTAATAATCAATCTAAGGTGACTAAAGATATAAAAAACCACACCCGATACTCACACCACAACTCACATCCCTTGGGAGGATTATAAATCAAAACCTTAAAGGAATCCTCTCACTAAACCATGAACCATCCTAAACCATCTCACCAAAAATTATAATCATATCAAGGTCCTTAACCTTATGTGATATGTGGGAAACACTCATAATGGGCTACTTATAAGTATAATTCCACATCCAAGGTGAGAAAATAGTTTAAACACATCAAAAGGGGAAGTATACAGTGTGCACCTCATGTAAACAGTGTGTACCCCTTCCTTACCTGGTTATTTAACTCAGTTGGAATTGGTGTGTAAAACCCATGTACACAACATTTCTCCCTCCTACATGATGTGTACTATATATGGCTTACTTTTCTATGCATACCACATGGCCTCTGGTCAAGTACCACACATGGAATCTATCCATGAACCATTAAAGGGCTCTATCCATGTATTCTGCACGGTCATGTGCCACGCACACAAGGTGTCTGGATGAGCACCTTGCCACACCCAAAGTCAATCTACATAGTGTTTCCCAAATACCCACTTCATGTATTCCTCATATTCTACCCTTATCCCAAAAATAATCACACATGGTGTGTCTTCTTTAATCACACATCATGTGATCAAGTTTTCTTGAAACAAAAAACCCTGTGTGGTTACCATAAGTCCCCAATTTACCCCAAACCACCTCATGAAAAATCTAATTAAACTAAAAAAACCAAAAAAGGATTTAAAACTTTAAAAATGTATTAAAATGGGAAAAGGTGGAACACAAAAATACGCTATACCTCGGGGTGTAAAACGAAAAATCTTCAATCTTTGATCCACACTATGGAACCAACACATCCCAATATAACTCCTCTATAGCTCCCCGATGAAATACCATATCCATATACATTATCTATATCTATCCAGGTCAATCACATGAAAAATGGTAGATTCCCTCTTGAATATGAAGCAAGCCATAGAGATGGGGAAAGAAAATAAAAATAAAAACACCCACTTAAATGACTAGTCCTGAGTCCCAGGACCTAAAGAAAGTTTACACCTCTCCTAGGAAACCCCCCCATTTCAGACTAAACCATGATGTAAAAATTGCAATATGAGACTCTATTCATGAGGTATTACACTTTGAATCATAGTGGTATAAAAATTAATTTGAGATCACATAATAGGGAAAATTTCAATTTCCCCCCTCAAAAACACTCGATAAAAAAATTTAAATTTCCCATAATTTTCTCAAAATGTGATGATGCAGTTCATTATAATCTCCCCACCACAAGGTTTCTCACCCCTCAGAATCTTCAGTGGCTAACTAGAAATAATGCTCTCACCCTAATCACCAACACACCCACAACCCCTCCAGTGAAAAATGAATTCATTTATGACCGATGAGACACTACTTTCCATTGTTATGTCTTTATAATCATCCTATGACCAAAACACCAGACTTCACAACCCATGATATATCCACTACCTAATACTGTGACTTAATGTAGCAGACTCGATCACACCCAAGAGGCCATATGAAACACTAACTACCACCCACTCTTAGATTTCCAAGGTTAATAACCTTTATACCAATAAACCACTTATAATGAGGGGCACACCCTCTGAATAGATATGGTGCACTCCTTAGTAAAAATATTCTCTTTCACAAGTCCTCGAGCACTGAACTCAATAAATATACTAGGGATAAATTGCTTGGGTTCCATAAAGAACTAAAAAACTACTAATAGACCCACACATGGTCCATTCCACTGATCAAAAAATAAACCAACACCATATATAACCTGTATTCACATTTCATCACATCCTAATTTTTTTACCTTAAAATGTATGCCAACATCCACTATAATCTCAAGGAATTTTTATTTCTTAATAACCACACATAGGCTCTCATGAACCACCATAATTAGACACAACCACACATAAAATTCTTACATTTCTAAGTAACATGGTCACCCAACCAAAATCACACTCAAGAGTGTCAAATCCTAGCGATCCAAAGCTAACATTCCTAAACCACTGGCCATGATCCTATCACATGTTATTTCTAACTAACTATACCATCTCCACCCAAGAATCATTAGAAAACCATAAGCACCTACCCACAATCTCACAGTTCCATATGAAGTAAAACCAGAACAAAAAAGGGACAAGAATCCAACAAAACTTTCCCTTTCAACCCAACTAAGAAACCAAGAGCACTCTAATCTACCTACCTCTCAAACCTAATGCATTGACCTTCCTAGACACAAAACTATTCATGGAAACTAAAACCTTAGGGAAACTATAGCCCAATCCAAAAACCTGTCATATATCTTTTCCTTCATCGAGCCACCACTAGGGAATCCAAATCCCACACTAACACACTAGGAAATCTACACATCCCTCAATGAAGGGACTAAGTTTTCATCACTAGAGAATATTTAATCAATAGATCCAGATGGCCTATAGTTATAAAAAAATTAATATGGTTTATTTGAGTAGAATTACACTAATAATATATATTGGAAAATTCTATATAGGTTGTTGTTTACAATTTATACACATGAACCTCCATCATTAGCTAAATCACACACATATGAGCACATGTGATCTGAATCCTAAGTGACTAGAATGCTACATGTACACATAATTATTTCCAATGGTCCAATATCCAAAAACTATAATAAATCCTAAATACAAAACCCAAATGTTTCATTAAAGGTGAAATCATACAACTATATCATTGAAAACAAAGAATGACTTTCCATATACTTGGTAACCTGGACTTTTCATAAGAAAATTTATTCTCAACACACTCATAATAATATCCAAAAAATTCCTAGATCACCTTTCCAACTTCTCCCAAAATAATATGAAAATATTAAAGGAAATGAATCAAATACAATTTTTTAAGAACCTACCTAGTTTGACATGACATGTTACATGATCTGGGTCGCAAAAAAATCTAAATCATGATTCCCCATACAAAAAAGGTTTCCAACTAGTGTTATGGGTATAAAGAGATAATTCAGGGAGATTATAAACTCATATAAAAGTATAATAATAGCATAAAATATCCAAATTCTTGCACATCCATAACATCTGAGTACACAAGATAAAAAAAAACAGAAAAATTGTATAATAAATGAAATGTCATATATAGACTGAGAACCATGATACAACACATAAACCAATATCCAAATGGGACAAATATGTATATATATATATATAATATATAAAATAAATAAAATTCAAAAGGATCTATTTCTATACCCAAGGAATACCTCTCACCCAATCTCCGATAATTATTGATCTGCTTTGTCCTGATCCCCAGACTCTACATGAGTAGTCCCACTCAATAATATAACACGGGGCCTCCACCAGATCCACCATGAGTCTTGTTATAAACCTAAAAGTAGACATAAGGACTGCACAAACACTTAATTAAATGAATGGGGGGATAAAATAATTTTGAGTAGGCTAACCCCAACGGTAGCCCAAACATATTTCATCATAAAAAGTGCATGAAACAGGTGGTATACCTATCCTAGTTTAATAAAAACTGACATAAATTAAAATAAAGTACTAAAATAGATAAATAAAATAAACAAAATAAGAAAACTCTCATATTACCTTTTATTTTAATGGTACCTCAGATTGACAAAAACTACTCTGCCCAGAGCTGGAAGACTCAGATCACACAACTCACCAAGACACATAACATCACATATGTTCATAAAACTAAAAGGGGTATATAAGACATATAAAACTAAAATGAATGGATTTTGTGGCATAATATCTCCATATGAATCCAAAAAAATGACACACATATCTACTGAATTCTATGAATCAAATGGTTATATTTGAACTATAAATGGGAATTCTAAGACAAAACTAGAAACCTACCAATTCCATGATAATCCTGTAGAAATAACCAAGAAATACTACTATGTACAGAACAAAAATAGAATCTACTGGTAAAAATAATAAATTCAGAAGCACTTAATATCTATAACTACCATCCCCCTAGCTAGGTAAAACTAAAAAACTATAGGGAGGTTCTGTCATCCAGATCATCCGTTAGGTCCCCAGATCCACTTAACACCAACCAACTAACGTTGATGAGCATGTAAAAATATCATAGGTCTAGTACCTCAACCCATGATATTCATATATATCCTCTCATATTTGAATCAATAATAATATTCCAGTTATAATATATTCACACAATAAATCATAATATCAATGGTTATCTTAGCTCCTAAACCCATCATCATCAACACTAAACCCTCAACACCAACCCTCCCAGGGTTTAATATAACACATGGAATCTACAGTGGTCCCCAAAACCATAATATAAATAGGATTCCATATGGGGGTGGGTACTCTATCATAACCAACATTTGGGACAATAATGTCAAAATAAACCCTAAACTAGACTCTATTGAAGACAACATAACTCGATCAACACCATGTCTACAAAGGCATACTACAGGGCTCCTCATACCCATATAAACCTCTACTCATTGAAAACCATTTTTACCCAACACCCCATTATGTAATACCATCCCAATGTCTCTACCCAAACTAAACCTCAAACAATTTTTATAAAAACCCAAACACCATCTAAATAACCTCATCCAAGGAACCACCCGATCATGACTCCAAGGAACTATCTGAAATATCCAAAACTAAACCCCTTTTTATCCTCAATTTTAGGAAACCAACAAGCTCACAACCCTTTCACATGCCTTATACCACAAGTTACTTCCCTCTAGAGGATTCAAAATAAAAAACTGAAAGGAATCCCCTTGCCAAACCACTAACCATCTCATACCATATCACCATAGAATCTAATCACCCCAAGGTACTTACCCTCACAAATTTCAAGAAAAACACTCAGAATGGAAAAATTATGATTTTAATTCAATATAAATGGTGATAAAACAAGTGAAACACCTCCAAAAGGGAAGTACATGATGCGCGCCTAATGTACACAACATGTTCCCCTCACACCATATCTAGTTATGTACCTCATCTAGACTTAGAGTGTAAAAGGAAAGTACATAGAATGTATCTCTCTAACATGATGTGACTATTCATGTGTTACTTGGTCATATACCCACATGACCTCTATCCAACTACCACACATAGCCTATATCCATGTATTATACTTAGTTATGGGCCCTAAAAATGTTGTTTTTCTGTTGAGTACCTGGCCACACCCTTAGTCACTCATGGGGTGTCTGGAATACACACATTGTATAGTTCTCATATTCAATCCTTCATACATAATTAAGAACAGATAATGTGTTTTCTTGAATCACATGTCATGTGATCAGGTTTTCCTTAGTAGAAAACCCCTTATGGTCACATGCAACCACCAATTTACCCCAAACTACCTCACAAAGGATCTAATGGCACTCCCAAAAACCCAAAAAAGGATTTAAAACATAAAATCTAAATATTAGAAGGTTAAAAAAGGGAAAATTAAAATAATAATTACCTCAGGGTGTAAAACTATGAAGACTCAATATTGGATTCATGTTATAAGGCCACCACATCCCGATATAGCTCATCCCCAACTCCCACATGTGATCTCATCTCCCTATCACTTCTCTCAATATCTATAATGATCATGAAAAAAGGGAGAACCCATATTGTGTTTGTATTAATCCTTGTTTAGTAAGAAATAAAAGTAAAAAAAATAAACTAAAAAGAAAAACACCCCCTTAAATGGCTAGAACCAAGCCCTAGAACCGGAAGTGAGTTTACACCTTCAATAAGAAAAACCCCCCATTTCAGACTTAATTATGAAGTATTAATTTAAATATGATAATTTATCTGAGATATATCACCATTATCATATGAAACTATAATTAATATTTAATTAATTAAACATTAAATATTGCATGAAAATATAACAAGCTCATAATACCACCAAACTCCAACCTTAGGAAAACAAATCATATTTTGGGACTAATGGAGTTGTCAAAAATTTAATCTAAGGTTATTTAATATAGGAAATTTCCATTTTCTCCCCAAAAACACCATGGAATAAAAATTAAAATTTTCCCTGATTTTCCCAAATTATAACAATATATTTCATTTCAATTTATAAACACAAATTAATTATAAATTGTGGAACTTATCAATATTTAATCTTAGGAACATTTATAATTTATTTGTTTTGAATAGCTCCAAATTAAACTTCCCTTTATTTGAAACCTCATTTTTTATATTCCTTTTCAAAGACTATAGTAAAGTGAAACACAAAAATTTGCGATCTTTAGTATTATAGAAATAATATCCCTTAGTTTTCTTGAGATACCCAATAAACAGTACTTATTTAAATTTACATCTATTTATAAGAATTTTCTTTGTACATATACATTACAACCCCAAATACCTATAAAATATAAATCAATATGATTCAAAATCAATATATCATATTGTGTCTTTATAAATTATTTAAATGGAATAAAATTAATTTGGAATGTATAATTTTCTATAGTATGACATTAGAATTATATAAGAATATCACACTAACTCATTATTGATTGATCCATGTCCAAAAAAGATAATAATTATCATCTGAGAGATACCATTCTTGTATTTTGTTCTTAGAGGACTGAGTTTTGAAACAATTTTATAATCTATATAATGATAAAATAATTCATGGATCAAGTATGTACCACTCTAATATAATAGAAGAATCTTAGTAATTTTAACCAGTTAGTGATGTGCTTAACTTTTGGAAATATTAAAATTTTAAAGGTTTTTAAACTTGTGTCTCATTAGAAATAGTTAACCATTCCAAATAAATTCATCAAAAAGGTTATAAAGTAAATATAACCACCACTTACTTGAGTACTCATTGGTCCATATACAATACTATGTATTAGATCCAATAGTATACTAGCATTCTTAAATGTTCCAAAAAAGGTTCTTTGGTTATTTTATTTAATAAATAAAATTTTCATGTGTATAAAATTTCATAATAAAATGATTCCAAAATTCAATATATGTGGAGTATTGAGATGAATTTCTCATTTACATTCCCAAGGTGACAATGATAAATATAAGTGGTGTTGATATCAACCTTGACCTTGTCATATTTAATGCTTTATAAAGGATTATCCATATCCATAATTTATTAACCATTTACCATTTTTTCTTTAACATAAATTATTTTATTTATATATTAAACAAATATTATTCCTAATAATGAATGAAAATCCCTTCTTATCTAAAAAATATTAAAATAAAATTTGTATTTGTAGATAAAACATAGTAATAACTTTTTAATTAAATAAATAATCTAATTATTATACTTGTATCATAAGTATAGGCACATAATAAAATAACTCTTTCTCTTTTTCTAGCACATAGATATACTTCTACTTTTATAAATTCGCTCTTATTTTTGAGATTTTGTTTTTTAGTAAAAATTTATAATGCATGAATAGTATATAATACCCATGAGTTATAATTAGGGAAATTTATTTCTATAAAATTAAAAACTAAATGATTAGAATTATTCTATTTGAGAACACTTATCTACCTTAGATATAAATCTATTAAACTATAGGTCCAATATTTAAGATAACTCAAAAATATGTTCATGAAAATGTAATTATCTACAACATGATATATCTTTTAGTGAGTATCAAGTTTTATATTCTCATCAAGGAATTTTATTAAAATTTGTCCCAATAAAATTATTACACTAGACATCATTACCTTTAGTGGGTAAATATCCATATTTTACTAAATAATTAGTCTGTTTTGGTATTCCTCTCATCACTTAGTTTTTTAGGAATGGAATGATGAAAATCATATAACATTTTATTCTTGGATATTTGAGTGAATCACTCTTTTCTAAAATCAATTATATGTATTAGAATATCTATATTCCTTTAATATTCTATCTGATAGGGTTTCCCACCTATTTGTAACCCAAATCTCACAATGATATTTGGTTACTTAACTCTTATGGTCATTTACCCCATATATTATACAAGATAATCCATAGGAAAATTAATTTAGGAAAACCTTTAGGTTTGATTGATCGAGGTATCAAAATGTGTCTCCTTTAGATGGAATCTCACACTTTGTATTTGAGGAATTTTTGGTAGTCTTTTTATTTTAATATACATCCCGTGTATGTTACATTATTAACTATTTCATCTTATGCAATCTTTATTTTCTATTTTTGTTTTCTATATGTATGAATTCTTAATATAATTTAGTTTTTGAATCCATATTCCTTCCCCAAATTAATATTTTCAAACCATATTAATGTGTAAATATTTACACAACTGAAGGTTTGTGTAATTAACAAAAAAATAGAATCCAAATATATCTACAATATCTAAATGCATTATATGCACGAAGTACATAAAACCCTACAATGAGAATCCTTATGACCCGGTCCAACCCACTAAGACCTTTCCTGGGCTGATAGTTAGGTCGAGTGTTCCACCCCAAGCTTTCCTCTAATAGGCTGGTGACTAGAACTGAGTAGGTATATCACAAAATATTGAAGGCCTTATCCTAAAGCACCAACAAACAATACATGTCTTCACTCATGTTATAATAATAATTAAAGATAAATAAAATAAACCATCTATAATACATAAATTCATGGAACAAATTCTAAATATTCAAATAGTACGACCATAAAAGATAATAAAGGAAAAAAATGATCTTAGACACCGTTTTAAAGTCAAGACTTGAAAATGTGAAGAAGGGAAACTCCTCAACACAGTATCCACTGACGTAAACATAGACCACTAATTTAACCATAAAAACCACTCTATTCCAACTCCACTAATGTCAGTTCCACCATGATCACCTATGTGTTGTTTATAATTAGAATAAGAAATGTCACGTGTAGGGAAAATACCCATGATGGGGTGATTATAAACATACCATGTAAGATCCCCTAAAAATGACAAATAAAATCCACAAAAAAGTTATATTAACCTATATATACCATTAGGTTATAGAACCAAGGATGTATGAGAGTCCCACTCTTCATATCCTAACTAAAAATTGAATGTGTACCATGAGAAACTCTATAAAATCCAATTTACCCACTTTAAAAACCCAAATTATTTATTGGAACCTACAGTGGGGGGACAATTCCTCTCTAAGGTATACATATTTGTTAAGGGAGTTCCAACCCCAATAAAGGACCTGAACATATTTAATAAAAGCATATCAAATATGGGAGTGCCTAACTCTATTGATAGAGGACCCATGTCACATCAGTGGTGGAGTTCCTAACTCTTTCAACCATGTATATTCCATTACCTTGTTAAGACCAATGGATTATCGACCTAGGACTAAATTTGGAGGAACCATGACCTGAGTGTGTGGGGGAGTATTGAAAATTGTATGTATGTGTATGATCCATTATCTATCATCAACATGTATCCAAGGTATTATTAAACCTTATATATACTTTGGTCATCATACCCAAACCCAATAATTGCGTATATGGAGGTAAAGAAATTGATCTAACACAAATTCTATTCAAATAAAACCATATGTCCAAACAGATCATACCATCAAATTTTATGTGAAATTTTTTTCATGATAGGGTATTTTTTTCTTATAATTGAAACACAATGAAAAAGGTCTGAGAAAAACCACATAGGTGAACACTGGGCCACATAGAGTCCCCAATGTGAATCTTGTTGCATACTAGTGGTGGAGAGTCTTGTATAGGGGAACATGAATATTCTATGTGTAGAAATAGAATAGGTGAATGGAGCCACACACATTCCCACCACCCCAAATAAATAAAGTCAAGAAGGACTGAAACTTGTTAACTAATCCACCCAACTATGTGATCAGGCACCATGGTATGAGAGTAAGACTATTGAGCTAACTCACACCTCGTAGACCACTTAAAAGCAAGGCTGGGTGGCAGTTCAACCCATATACATTCCGGATCAAGTAAGGATGTAACGTCTAATCCATTAATGCTGCACAACTCATGTTGAGGGCTAGCTGCAACATAATTCCAACCCACACCACTTGAACTATGTGAGTATAGGCATTTGATGACCCATTAGTGGGAGGAGATTTCCATAATACTGTACACCACTCACTATGTTGGGGGCAATTCTCCATCTGATCATGTGATATAAAACAGCCTAGGGAAAACCCCTAACTATACTTGCCTCTTATACCACCCCATCACAACCTTCCCAAATGGGTGGCTTCATCCACCAATTAGGTTGTCACCATAATAGTGATGCCTTCCATCTGAAACCCATAGTATTCCTATATCCACTATGAATTTTTTTCACCTCCACCCACCTCCTCCACCACCATACATTTCTAGTTTTTATGACAATAACCTATTCACGAGAGATAGCGAGAGGCATGATTGAAAAAAGAGAGAGGGTAAGAGAGTCGACAATCAAAGATCTAGTCCCCCCACATCGCATCACCATCCATGGTTGTGTATTTATGGCACTCCTAAAGTCACATCACATTGTAGGGTTATGAGTTTTCAATATATAAACTTCTACAAATCACTCACATTTGAATTATATCACTTACCTATCGATCACCACACCAATGAAAGGGAAGAAAATCATGTTAAAAACTTCTACTAAGAACCTGTGCATGGGGATTGTGAATTATAAAATGAATAAGAGACATAAATTTCATAATTAATGGATGAAAGTTGAAATAATGACCCATATCTAGATATTGGATCATTTCTCATCATATTATGCATTTTCACTGACCTCTATCAATGATCTCTTTGAATAATATGAGTGATAATCACTAATATTCAAGGAAATCGTATCTAATTAGGGTTTATGAAAAAACCACAATCAGGGAGGGTAAATAATCCTAAATAGATGGTTTCTAGGTATTTCTATATTTTTATTAAATTACCCATGATGGGAGTATTCCTAACCCTGGACACTAATATGAAATTACACCACCCTAGGATAAACCCCCCACATAAATCAAACTATGGTAAAAGTTTTCCCTTATGGGGATTCATTAATAAGATATTAGTAATTTTCCACCATCATGCACATCTTTAATCAAATTAATATATTTTATCAAATATATCATTATTATTCATTCATGTCACCACATATATTAAAAATATCCAACAACCAATTAAATTTTTTTATTGAAAATATTACCAAGGTTATGATTAAATTTTACAGGTCTTAACATCCTCCCTAGCTTTGATGGGTTTTACCTTGAAAAGTTTAAATCACTCAAATATTTTTGATTAATAAGGTAAAATATAATATTTTCCATCCCTAAATATCTTTTTTAAGGTTCCCATATTATTAAAAAATATATAACAAAAGTATCCATTAACCACAATGGGTCGTCTTCTGTTGAACCATGGTCACTAATTGGTAATATACCAAGGTGATTTTTTTCATTGATTTCTAGCTACCCCAATTAATAAAATTTTTTAAATCATGAAAAATATCATCATATACAACATATAAAAGATTTTTTGCACCTATTTTAACAAAAGGGGTAATTCCAAGTAGTAAGGAACCTCACCTATCCTACATAATATTTGGAAAGGTTTGAGAAACCTTAGGGATATATTTCTCCCTCAACCAAACCTTCACATACCACATCATGGTGATACCTTATAGAATACATGTACTCCATTATTGATGTATACATATCCACTCCTACATCACCCTCACCTTCTTTATCATCAACCACACCAACTTTATCCCCATAGGATATTTCTCTCCAATTTTTGTCTAGTAGAGGGGATCTCTATATAGTCTTCCTTATATGGAATTCAAGGGTTAAATTATATTAATTCATTATTTGTTGTTGTTTTACATAAAACAAGCTAATGTTAAGTGATATCTCTATATTAGACCAAAATTCAACACACATTCCCACAACATGTCCTCAAGAACCTAAATAGTTCTCTCTGTTTGGCCCTCTATATGAGGTTGGAATACTATTATTATCAAAAATTGATTCCAAAATTACTCCAATAAGATCCTCTAAAACTAGTATATGGATTGAGAATATAAATTAGTAATGATAATAAAGAATAATCTATAAAATAGTATGATCTCATTTGTATGCAGGCACCATAATCTCTCCACCAAATTTTTCTCTAAAATAATATGGAAGTGGGATGATTGGGTGAGTCAGTCTATGATCACACAAAAAACAATTATTATTCATGAATAATGGTTTTCCAATATCAAATTTCACTAATATACCATCCCACTTACACTTTGAAACCTTTAGGGGTAGATCCAAACCCACTGCAACCAGATGCTTGGCCTTCACTTGCTAACAAGTGAGGCACCATGACATAAAATCTTCAACAATACTATTTATAGAGAGACACCAGTACTAATGGTTGAGATATGGATAATCTAAACCATGTTTGAATATACCACGAAGGGGGATGTGTGAAACTCCCTTCAAATCTCTTCATGCATAAACATGAAGAGGAATGATTTATCTTGGAATAAACTTTCCCCTACTCTCAAATCTCCTGACTTTATTTTATTGAGATATGAAGAGGAATTCCTTATCTCCATCCTCAAACTCCAAGTCACATCGATGATTGTTTTCATATAAAATTTATCAACTATAAAAATCCAGGACATGTTTCTGAATGGTTTTGAACTTTTCCACAATTTTCTCAACCATTTCAGGGCCTAGTTGTTTGAATCCACCAACTTCATCCAATCATGTGGGTGTTCTTCATCTATTACCATAAAGGGATTAATAGGGAGAAATTTTGATGCTTGAGTGGAAACTATTATTATATGAGAAATTGACCAAATGAATATGTTGATCCCATCCTACATTCAAATAATTTGAGAATTCTCTCAACATGTCATATTTTCTCTGGGTAGTCTGCTAAGATTGGCCATTAGATTGCGGTTGATAAGCTTCATTGAAGTCAAAATCAGTATTTAGAGAATTTCATAGACTTCTCCAGAACATGGAGGTAAATATTGGGTCTCAATAATATATAATAAATAGTTCTATTCTATGAAGCCTCACCACTTAACTAATGTATATCTTTACAAGTTGTTCTAGTGATAATTCCTCTTCAATTGAAATGGAGTGAGAATTCTTTGTAAGATGATCCAATACGAACCACATAGAATTATTTCACATTGATGTCTTTAGAAGACAAGTTAAAAAGTCCGTGGTTATGTTTTCCCATTTACATGTAGGTATGGGTAATGGTTTCATTATCCCCTTTTATTGTTACCTTTCATCCATAACTTGATAACATACAAGACACCTTTATGTATATATCAGGATATCTTTCTTCTTATTGTCCCACCAATAGTTCTCTTAGAGATATTGATATATCTATGTGCTACATTGATGTATGTATATGGTTGATCTATGTGAATCATCTAACAACTACTTCTTTAACTCAGGATTTGATGGTAAAAACAGTCACGATCAAAATCTTACAACTCATTCTTCATCAATTTTGAACTCTAAGAGATTCCCTTTTTCATAGATTCCACATTCTTCTAAATTTACACATCACCTCCTTGAGAATACTTTATATTAAATAAAAGGTATTTTTGAGAAATAATTTATGAAAGGATTGATGATGTTCCTTACATTATGATTCCCATGTCTATCATTTTCAAGTCTAATCAGATCAGACCCTTCTTAATTCTCATCAATGATAAAATTGTTAGATACTTTCTACATAGATAATATGGGACTTTATTTGTTTACCTAGGATGGTAGTGGATTGATCAGTCATAGACCTTAATCAGCTCCATCCATCTTTTACGTTTCAAATTCAACTCTTTCTATGTGAATATATACTTGAGTATTTTATAATCCATATATACTTCACACTTCTCCCCAAAGAGATAATGCTTCCAAATTTCCAATATGAAGATTACTATGGATAACTAAAGATCATGCATTGGGTAGTTATATTCATGAAATTTATTTTTTTGAGGCATATGAAATCAATTTGTCATTCTATATTAGTACACAACCCAAGACATTCTTTGTAGTAACATTATATACCATGAGAATTTCCAAACATATGGGTAACATAATTATAGGTGTAGTGGTAAGAATATTTTTCAACTCCTTGAATCTATATTAACACTAATTATTCTAAAAAAAATTTACTCCCTTTTAAGTTATCTTGGTTAAAGTGTTTGAGAATAATAATAAATTTATCGTAAATCAGAAAAAATACCCAGATAATGCATGGAAACTAGGGATTTATGTTATATATGTTGTCCACAACCATCCTTCAATTTCCATTATCTCTGACGGGTCCAAATATATCCCATTACTTGTGATAGTTTTCCCCAAAAATTATATTTCCTTCATCAATAACTCACATTTTCCATACTTTTCATAAAGCGTCTCCTTTCATAAGGTATTTAGAAAAGTGCTCAGATTCTCCGCATGGTCCTTCTTACTTTTGGATTATATTATAATATCATCTATAAATAGTACCATGAATTTTTCAAGGTAATCTCTAAAGATACTATGAATCAAGTCCATAAAGATTTATGGAGAATTATTGAGTCCTAATGGAATTACTATGAACTCATAGTGCCCATACCATATAAGGAAAGTAGGCTTAGGAATATCCTCTTTCTTCTCCCTTAGTTGAAAATACCCCAAATGAAGATCCAACTTATAGAAGTATTGGTCTCCACATGGATGATCGAACAAGTCATCAATTTGTAGAATAGGATATTTTTTCTTTAATATGATCTTGTTGAGATCAAAATAATCCATGAAAGGTATATCAACCCATCCTTCTTCTTGATGAAGAGGACTAGTTCACCCCATAGTGAAGAACTTGGTCCAATAAACCCGTTATCACTCACTCACTAATTAAATTTTTATTATAGAAAAAGTATCAAAGGAAAACAGATCAAGGGAGCCTAAAATTATGAAGTTTGAAAGAATCACCTCTTACAATGGACATAAAGCCAAATAAACGGAAAAAAATATAGTATAATAAATACAAAAGTTTTCCGTACTAATCCATGAAGCCAAGAAGTTTGTATCATGTTTCTCTGTATGAAAAGTATGTAGGATAATAGTGAGATTATTAATGAGGGCCTTTCATCTTCTAATGTGGTAAATAATATACCAGGGTACCTTTATCTATATTTTCATTGATCAAAATATGATCTCTAAATCTATCTCCATGCACAATATAGGAATGATGTTGTTTCTACACCTCTCTAGCCCACCATGTAAAGAAAAAGTGTCTACCATAAGAGAATCACATGGATCATGAGAGGCACTGAAGGAAAAATGTATCAATCCACCAGGGTTTCCCACCAGACCAACTTCTTGTAGATAACCATCACAACATGAGCTAGGAGGAAAAGTATATAATTGTTTGGGAAACACATTAGTTTATTCCCACATAATGGAAATGTCTTAATGTTTTATATTTTCCTTTGAAGAAATAATTTAATCTAGATATGATTTCTCATAAAGAAATAATATTCATGCTTGATATGTTTCTGCTAAATAAGATTCATCCCCCTCCTTTTATTTATATAGAATCAGAGGATGATTCGCGATATAGAGAGAAATTTCCTTCTTGTGAAAATTTCTATTGGATCTATATAAGTAAATCTAATCCATAACCATAATTACATAAAATTCCACTAAATGGAGTGTCACATGGTTCACTAGGAAGTTACTTCCCCAAATTTTGATAGGATAGGAGTAATATACTTAGGATGTAATGATTTAACCACTTCCCATTTTTCATTATAATATCTACTTTCATGCTATGCGGCAGTGTTTGAATAGTTTTACAAATAAATTTTGATATGAAAGAATGAATAGAACCATGGATTGTGACCCAAAATTTCACTTTTTGATTATAGTTCTAACTATTTACTTTATAAAAAATAGAATTATGGATGATAATTTTTAACCTATTAAAAACATAAATGGGAATCCATTAACATTAAATTTATAACTTATAAATGAAATTTCTTCCTTAACTTGTGAATTTATAGGCTTCAATCTATATTGTCCAGGATATATTTCCTAACATAAAATTTTATGGTGTTTTTTATTCCCATAATAATGGTTCATAATGATCTTGTGAATTTACCAAATCATATCCAATGGGAGTGTCAAACTAGGTGTGAAGAAAGGACCATTGTCATGCACCAGTTCTCAATCAAGTCTAGATTAGTACAGTGTTTTCAGGTGTTTCCCCAATGTAAATCTATTCTAGATTCACATCCACTTATAATATCCAGAACAAGGATGTATTTTCATATAAACTACTTAATATATACAGTAACAATTTTTTTGAATGTTTTCTTATGTTTAGTCTTATTTCAAAGTATTTTCTATATTTTTCTAATCTTAATCCCAAAATGAACTAAACTTTCCTTTGATACCAACTATGACAACCCTTCCCTTTAATACACATTAATTCATGATTTATTACATAGAAATACACATGATACAACCTATAAGATCAATTATTCAAGTGTATTTGGGTAATTAGGTACATTATATAACAACTTAAAATATGGGATACATCTACATTATTGAAAACATCCATAACATGCTCATATTTTTCCATCATTCTTAAAACTGCATGGGATAACATTGGGATGTACATAAGAAAAGGGTTAGATATAAATATTAGTAGGGGAATAATCAATGAATAACATGAAGATAATATTACATGATAGATAGTAGGAATTTCAATAGGACATAAGATGGTTTATAATTATAAACATGAACAATGATGCATGATATAACATGATAATATAAAGGAAACATGGGAATGTGGAAAAAGTTTTAAACATGACGTCATACGAATAAGTTATTATTAAAAACCAATAAATAATAACATAATATGCTTAGGATAACCTTGAATGCACCATACATGTAATATCATGAGAATAAAACATTACCTAATACATTTGAGCACTATCTGGGTGCACCCATTATAATCATATCATGTACATAAAAAAAGAACGACACATAGATCACATAACATAAGAACATATTTCATCACATTTAATTCCACGCTCAAAGTTTGTGGAATAAATACATGTAATTTCGTTATAAAATAAGTGTAGGTATGTCTTGGTGAATAACCTTGAGTGGAAATAGTGGTGGTATTCAACCAAAGGTTTGTCATGGAAAAATCATAGTAAAATTTTTGCAACATAATGTTAGTATATAATGGTTAATAAATTAGTTTAATTAGAGAGAAGTGGTTCTATCATCATTTTGAAATAAAATTTATAGTAATATGTATGTGAAAAAAATATATTCCTATATTAGTAATGGGAAATAAAATGCATAAAATGCATAAAATGAAGAGGATGCTTAAATAATGAGGAGAAGGAGAGCATAACTTACCTTGAGAGGGTGATTACAAAAACTTGGGATGAGATTATTGAGAGCTTTGGGGAAAATTAGGAGGAATATAGAGAGGGTAGGGATTATTAAGGAAGAGATATAAGGGTTTTGAGTTAAGATTAATGGGATATTTGGAGGGTTTATATAGTAAAAGAGAGGGGAGTTCTTTAATATTTTCCAAACATAGGGTTTGAACTCTATATAATAAAATAATAAAAATCACAAACGTTCCAATGCTTTTTGCCCATGGTTTCTCAAAATAAGACTGGTTTTCATTATTTTATAAGTAAAAGGGAAAAAAATTAATAAAATATAGCCCTTGGTGATGTGGAAGTGGGTATTGTTTATAGAGAATTGATTTCAAAACCTTTAAATATAATATAGGTTTTAGAGGATCCATAAAGTCTTTATAGAATTACTCAAATAATCAAAAAATAATATCATTTTAAATGGTAAATATATATTTGGTCATGGATACTTTTTATGTCATTTATTACATCACTTTTGGTTCTTTATGATGTCATGATACACACTGTTTATTTAAACTATATTTAATTTTTATCTAAAAATTCAACTATCTTAGAAAATTATTAAAAATTCACAGTAGTATAATTTTGACATTCTGATTCTTAAAATTGTATTTATTTTTTTATTATTTTTTTCCAAAAATGTGAATTTTAAATTTTAAATAAAGTATCTAGTTTTATTGAAAATTTTGGGTTCGTCGACAATAATAGTTTTTGAATCCTTTTAATAATTAAATTTTACTTCATAAAAATTAAATTATCAATTATATTTAATAAAAATTATTTTATTTTATAATTTTATTACGTTACCTTTTATTTTTAAAATTCATGAATTCATCAAAAATGATTGTCTTAATTGAAATTTCATATTATAAAAAAAATACAATTTGTGTTTTATCATGTCAAAATAGAAATAATTCATATAATAAAAAAAATTAAATATAATCATTATTCTATTGAAAATACAATATAAAAATTTATTTTATTAGGGTCTTGATACATAACCCTTAATTAAATCTGAAAACACCATGGGGTTAACATGTGCGATGGTGTGATTTTCTTAGGGTGGTTCATTGTACATGGTTTGGGACATGATCTCAATGAGACTAAAATTATCCTATAAATGGTTTCACTCATGCTTCAATTATTAGATCTCATGTTGGTCCCAGTGAAGGTAAAATTTCAGTGAAGCTATCTCCCTTTGAAGCTCCATTAAATGGTCTTCATTGGGAATGATCCTATCAGTCGAGGCCATAACATCCTTTTTCTGTGTCAATTGGATTTATCAAAACCCAATATTTATACTAATAACATGATCACTATTCAAAAAATATTTTATTATTGTTTATGATGATTAATGTTATTTTAAATTCAATATGATAAAACTAAATATGTTCATGTATTTTCTATAACTGTAATTGGGAATTTAATTCAATCACAAAGGGAATATTGTTTAATAAAGTTCGGGTCATTATAGAGGTTGATCTAGTAGTAATTTTTACCCCAATCTGGTGTAAGGGATTTGAGGATTCCACCTTTTTTCACAAGTCAATCAATTATAGTTTCACCGCTCCTCTAACTAGATTTATCTCATTTGTACCCACTCTAGAATTTATTTTTTGATTCTACCTACTTGTCCTCCATTTAATCTTTCACAATATTATTACTTTATTTACTACTTAAACCTCAATTCATTCAACTATTATTATTTATAGCCTCCACTATCAATTTTAAACCATTTTTTCTACTTAGAATTTTTTTTAATAATTCATAAAACACAAACCTTATTTGTGGGATCAACCCTACTTTCCACTAGACTAGTTTTTAGAAGGTATAAACAAATTTTTCCATTTAATTATTGATTAATATTTTAGCATTGGTTCTATGGAATGAACTGTGTGTTAGTGTGTAGAATTTTGTTAAAAAAACATCCTATAAAACAAAAAAACATTCCAAATAAACTACATTATGTTTATATTTAACTTGAAAACATACTTATTGTTTGGTGTTTTTAACTGGAAAACAACATGTTAGTTTTTTGTAAACATTGTAAATAATTATTGATTTCGTGTGTTATTGTCTTCAGTGGTGAAATAATTGTTGATCGCTACTATATTGAAATGTTTATTTCAAGAAACTTCCATTTTTTATCTTCTAAACTTTAAATTGATTTCATTAAACTTATATGTACGCTAATATTATACCCACTACTGAGTTGAAACAGTTAATATATGAAATTGATAAACATTGTAGTGAGATTAGGAAAAAATTAGGAAAACCTGAAAAATATTGGGAATGGGATAGATGTTAACCAAAAAAAATTAATTATTCCACCTCAACCAAGGAATAACATTTTTGAGAGACCTAGACTAATGGAGTTATGACTGACCACTATTTCAAGTAATCAATATTATATTTGGTTGTCTCTTAGGTATATAAACAATAAAATGAAACAATATTATCTCCCAATGTTTTCATCCCCTAATATTCTACCTAGTAATGACCCCTTAGACTTTATTAGGTATTTTTATAGTATTATTTAGTTGCTTCTATTTCCTGAGATGAATATAAAAGAGATTAAGATAAGGGATCCCCCCTTTGTACTTAAGGGAAACACTTTGAGATTTTTTCAATAGCTATATTTGGATATTTTTGATACTTGGGATCAATTTTTAATGATTTTTTCATGACATTCTACCCTATAAGGTTGACCACTAATGTGTGACATAAAATCATAAGACTTGTTGAAGATATGGGTGAGGTTTTTTATAATATTTGGAATTGATTACGAGGTATTCTAACGTATTTTCCTAATCATTATCTTCCTTCTCATTTATTTATAGATATATTATATAATGGTCTCACTCCATATCATAGATCATAGGGTGATCAATCTTTTAGTGGTATTTTTATGATGTGAAAATTGAGTAATTGAAACAAATTTTTAATAAAATTGCACAAAATTCATTTCAAAAGTATTATAGGAGAAGGAAAATTCATATAAATGAATTTAATACGGTTTTTACTCATGAAGCACATTCCAATTATTCTATAATTTACAATGAAAACCAGTAAAGTTTACTTAGAGAGTAATGTAAATAATGTGGGATGAATGAGAACACTATGGCTTCAAATAAAAACTTTTATATGAATGTAAATCCTAAATAAAGTTCCCAGTTTGTGGTTTATAGGGAAAATAAATAGGGTAATAATGATCATTTTTTAAAACATTATAACTCTAGGTATGAAAGCCATTATAATCTATCTTGGAGAGACCAAGGATTTTTTTAAACATCCTTCTGCCTCTCGTTATTTCAATAAACCCAAACAATATTTTAAAATTTTTGTTGAATCATTTTGTTATCATTTAAATTAGTAATGGTTGATAAACAAAATTCTTAATGAAGTGGGATTATAATATTCTCGACACAAAGAAGAAATGAAATCTCAAAAATATTTCTTTGAATATAATATCAAAAAATATCAAATTTAGTTGAATCAAATAGAAAGAGATATAGGTGTGAAAAAAAGGTAAAACTACGAACCACCACTAAAATTAACCCATAAGATAATGACAATGATATCACTAAAAGAAGTGGTTTGAAAAATCAAGAAAAATATAATGATCATCCTTGGAAATATGAACCTAATGTTTTGAGAGAATCTAAATATGAAAATTTTGACAATAAAAAATCTAAAAAAGTTGACAACATGGTCCAAATAGATATAAAACATATTTATTCACCTTAAAAATCAAATAATAAAATTAAATTAAATGGGACTTAGTTAAGGAAACAAAAAGAATTAAGGCTGAAGAAAATGAGAGGAATCCAACTTCTTTTTCATCACTTTGCACCACCCATTATATATCCTAAATTAATTAAAAAAATGATTTATTTACTCATCTCAAATTACTTTATATGTTCAAAAATTTCAAAATGAATTTTACTTTAATAATGTTATTGAATAAGATTCCATTTTTTGTAAAATTTCTCAAAATATTCTTGTCCAATAAGAGGAACTTGGAAGAGTTTTAAATAATAAACTTATATTAGGAATGCAATGTTTATTTACCAAGGAAACTAAATCTAAAATTAAAACACCCTAGTATTTTTTTCATACGAAGAATAATAGAATAAACTAAGGATAAAAATTATTTATATGACCTAAGATCTATTTTTAATCTCATTCTTTACTTCTTATTTTATCACTTGAGTCTTAGGGAATTAAAATTCACTTAAATATATATTAAATTGGTAGATAGGTTCATTACCTAATCCATTGGGATAGTTTTTGGGATATTAGTTAATATAGGGAATCAATCTTTACTCATAAGTTTCTGGGTAATTAAGATGATTTTTTTGATAAGAAGGTCCCAATCATCTTGGATATGATTTCTCTTATTATTTAAGGGGATGTGATTGATGTTGAAAATGGTAAAATAATTTTTCATATTGGATATGAGTGATAGGAGATTAATAACCTTTAGATTCTATAATTGATGAAATTTTCAAGATGATTTTTGTAGAAAATAATGTATTTCAAGCTGATATTGGGAGGATACTCATGGATATTTTGATAAATTAATTCAATATTCAGTTGATGAATACATTGGGGTCAATTTTGTGGAATAATAATCCACTAAATAACTTTAAAGGATATAGATTCATGATATCATAATTTGGAAGATCATTTCTAGTAATCTATAATATTATCATCACAAACAAATCCACTCTATATAAAATGTTTCTCGATATTATTTTCAACACTCAAAACATTATTTTTTTAAACCAATTCCATTAAACTCTACACTAAATATGAATTTTAAATTTTTATTATAATTTTTGGGACTATATGAAATTAGTTTTCTTGATTAAAACTTTGTTTTTCAAAGACTCAAAATATAATAATGTATTTGGGGCAGGTCCTAATCATTTATAAATTACAAATAAAATCTCTCAACCTTTATAGAGTTCCAAAAGTAAAAATATGGGTAAAATTATATAATTGGATAACATTTATGTTTTTTCTATTAGAATTAGTTCATAATAATTTTTTTAATTAACTGAGATTTAGTAAACCCTAGGTTTTTCTTTAGGAAGAGTCATCTATATTCAACAAAGTAAAAAAGAAATGATGGAAAATCTTCTCTTATAAGTGACTTGAGGTTACTATCTAAAAATAGTGACCAGGTTATATTATTTTTTTTATATTTTTTCTAAGTGTATGAAAGTCACTAAGGTGGTGGAATGTTGTATGCAATATTTTAATCCATAAAGATATTTTTATAGGATGTTGTCACCTCATTTGAATATTATTGGTGATGGTTTATGCCTTAAAATAGAGGTGGAAAACAAGTTTAGTGCTGATGTTATGAAGAATTTATGAAATATTTTACTTAATGATGGTGTTAAAACATTTTTAGAATATAATCATGATATTTTATTACATAGTAATAATATAACACCCAATAAGAAATATGTTATTTATAGTGATTATTAAGATACGTTTTTGGAAATAATTCTTTATAGGGACTTTAAATCTAGTGATGTGTGGGAGATAATCCATATTTTTCATGATTTTAATAAAGATTTTATTTTTATTTTTATTATTTAAAAAAAATAAAATCTATCTTCCATAATTTTCCAAGTTAAATAACTTTTTTACTTGATATGATAGAATTCAACCGAGTGAATGAGAGGAAAGTTCTACTTGATGGTTACAAATTTTTATAAAAACCATTAATAAACTTGGGCTTGGAGCATAGTTCCCAAACCTACTTAGTCCAAAATTAGTTTCATTATGTTTGAGTTTAAATAATGTAATCTAATTTATATTTTTTCCCCTTGTATTTATTAATGGGAGACACCATGTTGTTTTTTACATGATAAAAATAGGGTGTTTTCACTTAATTCCAAATGATCTGTCTGATTCCACTTCATATTAGAAGAATAATTTTGTGTTAAATTAAGTATTTTTTTATTATACTTATTCTTGGATAGATATGATCCTTACTCAACTTTCCCACACTCAAAATTTTGTTGTTTTTGATGAATTTAAATGTTTTTTATTGATTTATAAATTATGATATTTTGGTGTTGAATTACAAAATTCCATATTTTTTTTAATGATGTAAAAGGAAGGAGTATAAAAATTCTCAACCTTATTAGGAGTGATTTATGAAAGTAATAAATATATTATTCATGAAAGGGAAATTTAATTTATCGGATATATTTTAATGGATATATATTTTTTTCAAGGGAGTATTCATTTTAAATTTGTTCATTTATATTTGAGGTTTAAATTAT
Source organism: Viscum album (assembly GCA_963277665.1). Classification (NCBI taxonomy): domain Eukaryota; kingdom Viridiplantae; phylum Streptophyta; class Magnoliopsida; order Santalales; family Viscaceae; genus Viscum; species Viscum album. Next base: position 846,686,251 of record OY728160.1, on the reverse strand, counting down.
TTAACCTATTAAATGATTCTTAAATTATTTATAGATTTTTAAGTTGAAAGATTATTTAGTATTTTTGAATTGAATTTCTTATATGCTAGTTCATGGAAATAAGTGAGTATTTTTTAAACTATCATTATGAATATGATTATAAAAACATTGATTTCTTTTGAAATGTTACTGGAATTATTGCAAACATACAATATTTTCATTTTAATATGGACCTTATAAATTGTTTGGGATACTTAGTTGAACAATTATTTTTGAACTTTAACTATTTAATATCCCTTCCACATTATAATTCAACATTGAGGATAATTTGGGGTTTTAAGTATGAGGGAAAAGTATCTTTGTATATTGAATTCTATTTCATGGTGTACATATGAAAGTTCATTAAATTTTTTTAAAATTACTTTCACTAAATACCCATTTAAATTTTTTATAAATAACTAATTACAACTGGATAACTTATTTGGTTATTGGGTTACTTTGTAATGTTTTTTCTTCTTTTCTCTATGAAAATATTTTTATTACATTTATTTCATCAACTTTTCAGAATCATTTTGTTGGTTACAATGTTAATTCTAAATTAATTCATTTTAAATCTAGTTGTTTGTTGGATATTGGTCCTTTTTAAAAAATATTTCCTTTATAATTCATCTTGATAATATTCTAAACTCTTGTATGGGAATGTATGTACTTATATTTTAATGATGATGAATGGGTTGCTAAAATTATTAATAATTATTTATTACTTAAAACACATTCATAAATCATTATATTTATTATATTATTATGTGTTAATTATTTCTTAGAATATTTATGGTTTTATTATTATTTAATAGTTGTGTACTCAACCCAAGATCTTAGAAGTAATCATTTTTAAATTCTAGGGACATGATTTAAATTTGATCTTCATTATCTACCAAATCAACGTGATCACAATTTTTATAATTAAAATTGTTTTGAGGCCAATATTTTTCTAAAATAAATGGTTTATAGATTTTTTTTCATATTAAATGACATATGTAGATAAAATATATTATTTTTTACTTTCCTAGAGCATTATAGTTATCTCATTATTTATTTTTAATCATTTTCCATGTTAATTTATTATTTTTAGTTTTTTGATGATAAGAAAATAACTATGGGAGAGGGAATTTTATGTGGCTAGGTATTTATAAATTTTTTCCACATCATTATTATTATATTCTTAGTTTTTTCTGTTAAAATGTTCTTAAATAATTTAATTCATCATTGTTAATAATTCTAGGTGTGAATTATTTTTCTTTTGTTTTTTGTTAATAATGTTATTTTATTATTGAAATTACCATTTATGTTTTTAAGGGGTGAATAATATTTTCTCAAAACATTAAATGTGAAAGTTTATTTTAGTTCATCGTAAATGTATTTTTCGGAACTATTTTTTATGTTTCTTACTGTGTTTTAATAGACCTTAATTTTGAAGAATTATTTTGGAATTGATTTATTTATTTTTGATGCCTTTTATATTTTATGTTTAATCCTACATGGGTTTTATTTTATCCATTCATAGAAAATTTTAATTATAATATGATTTATATTTTAAAATGATTATGTGTTTATGTATCTCACATAAGATATATTTATTTTGTAGAAGAAGCTATACATGATATAGAATTTGTTATGTAATATTTTTAAGAAGTTAGGTAAGATATTAAATAAGTTATATAATATATTAAAAAGATTATATCCATCCCTTAATGTGATTAAATAAAAAAAATTCCTCACATCAGATTAAACTTTTATCATGTAATAATATTCATCTTGGTTGTAATGATCTTATAGGATTAATTCTGTGAACTCGTGTGTGAGTAATTCATTTTAGAGGCATCTCATGTCAGATTAAAATTTCCCCACATTAGATTAAACTATTTGTGTGGGGAATTATGTGAGATTAATTTATATCTTATTTCATATTAATATTGTGGGAATGGAAAAATATATGATTTTGGATAATAGATCTTTAGGGGATTTATGGTTACAGATTTAAGCTTAATTAATTTACACTAATGAGAATTTGAGCTATGTTGGATAAATAAAATAGAAATATAACATGATCCAATTTAATTAATCCTAAATGGGATTCAAGTTAATAATAAATCAAGTAAAAATATTATAACATGGGTAACTTCCACATTGAAATATCGGTTGATTAAAAATTATTCGGGCAGGGAAGACTGATCTATAGTAGATGGTGGAACTATTTGATTTTAGGGATTCAGTTATGAAAAAATGAGGGTGATGAGTAATGAATTTAGTGGATTGAAATATTTATAAAATATAATAATAGGAATATAAGAAAAGGACATGTATTCGTTAGGTATATTCTAGGAAAAGATACATACTGATATTCCCAGGGGAAGAGACACTTTGGAGGGTCAAAGTTCCAGGAGTTTGAACCAGACTAGGAGAGACCAAGGTAGAGAATATTTTCCTTTATTATAGGGAATAATTTCATAGAATATTATTAATTTATTTTTTCTCTAAAAAATTTCAATGTATCGCTTCTAATATTGGGTTTTTCTAAACATGTTTTCTAGATGATTTCTTTTTGGGGTATTACAAGTGATCATTTTTTCATTTTAATTCATCCTTAATTATTTTCTAATGTTATGAAATTTATATCACTCTCTTTGAATATTTTATTGGATTATTTTAAATGTAAATATGAACAATTTTCCATTGATGATTATTTTTCTCTTTGGCTGTGATCAATAAATTCAACTAAGGATGTGGAATGTGAATTCATTTTCTCACTTTATATGAATTTATTCCCATTATTATTTCTAGTTTAATTTGATTGAGATTCCATTAGGATCATTTATAGTCACTTGGGGGGATGTAATGGATCTGGATTTTGTAATTAAACCCTTTAAAATTTTTAAAAAATAATTTCAAAGCAATTCATGGAGTCTTCATTGAGTTTCGGGTATATTTTAACCCCGATAGTGATATATTAAGAATATTAAATATATTAAATCTCACACAAAAAAAGTAAAAAAATAATGGTTTGTCTTCCAAAAAAATACTCATAAGGGAAGATTGGGATAAAATTTGAATTTGGAACATGGGTTTACCCTAGACATGAAATAAGTTTTGTTTTCACTAAGTGTTTAATTATAGTTCATTAATTGGTAGATTAAATATATAATTAACTCAATAAATTAATTTTTCTCTATTTAATTCTCTAAATATTGTAGTTCTCTATATAAACCATGTTATTCAAATTCTCTAGATTTTTTCACATAACCTTTAAAATAGAGATAGTGGGGGAGTATCACAGCAGGAGAGACTTTAGTGATATGATAATATTTAGGGATCAACAATAAAATTCGACGAAACTCATCAATGATAGTAAAATTGATCAGGATCCCTAGTGACACCATCATATAACCTTTCTTCACCAAAAATCATTATAATATCAAAGTAGGGATTTACTATTATTGGAATTTCCCATTTTTCTTTATTTTGATATGAACATAGATTAAAACCCTACCCATTGATAAATGTTTAGATTATTGCATGTCCCCATTAATTTTTTTCCATAGATTTAGGAATTAAGGCTTATTTTTTTGTTAATTATTTCTCTCTTGATTCTTAAATTCCCATACTTGTATGATTTCCAAGACAAATTTGGCTATCGTGGTATAATTACTTTGGTGTTTCATGGATTTTTACCCTTTTCCATGTTTATTCATCATCAATATTTCTTTTGTTCAGTGGTTTAACCATTCTTATGGTACCAATTCATTTAATGATCGATCATTGGTTCCATAGATCATTGATAATGGCCCAGGATCATGTTTTATGTATATTTGGAGGATTTTTTATGATGATGGGGATCTGGGAAAAGAAAAAATATAGTTGTTTCAGGAATTAGATGTGAGGGAGGATGAGACTTTGATGGGGGATCATGATTCTTGTGAATAATGGTTGGAAAATCTATTTTTGATGATGGTGGATCCATAGGAGATGTGTATAATGATATTTCTAGGAAAGATTTATAGGGAAATCATAACAAGTGGTATGAGATATAGATACACATGGATGAATAATAATTTCTACATAATTATCTACTACATGGTGTGTAGTTTGGAAGAACACTCTTTGTGTATCTTGAAATATATGGTGCTAGGGTTTTGAGATAGAGTTAAATATCACATGGTCATGTGAATTATCCACATGTCCTATAACCAATGACCGTACAACTTGGTGTGTATTCAGAATACACACCCAGGATCCATTTATCCCCCATGCATGTTGTGTGAGACAAGTGACATGTTGTGTACCTTTGGTATTACCCTAATTTGGTATATAAGGTACATGATGAGTACCTCCATATATATAGAACACTATATTCGATGGGGATCTTATTAGACCTAGAGTGGGTGGTGTATAATGGTGTTTATAGATTTTGGTAACATGATCATGATTAGAGACTGGTGTTTTCAATCTAGGATAATATTTTATTTCTCTTTCAGGTTGGTCTTACTTATTTTTTTAGCCAGTATTTTTCACTTATATTTTGGTTATGGTATCATACTCAATTTTGGGATATTAAATGTTATGTATGAATCTATTTTTCTAGTTTATTATTATTCTACAATAATATAATGTCTTTCGATATGTGTGCATGTGTATAGGTGAATTAGGTTAATGCCTACAATTTGGGTGTTATGTATACTCGATACTAGTCACTTTGCCCTATCCTATTGGAGGATGGATTGGGTGGAACACCAAGATTATCAATTTACAAGAAATCATTGGTGGGCCAGGTCATGTCAGAGTTATATTAGATCCTACTATGCCCTAGGGATGGATTTTAGATATAGAATAGTTATTATTATTAGTTTGGGACATTAGGAAAATGGTGTTGAATTGTCTTGATTTGGACTCTCAATATAGGGAACCTAGTGATAGTGTAATGGATGATGTATCCATGCACCAAGAAATCTAATAAATTATTTTATGACTTGACCCATAGAGAAACCCTATTCAAGGAAATCAATAGCACGTGAATCATATAGGAATGGGTTGTGGTTTCCACATCCTTCTTGAGTCACCACACCAGATATACTCTTTTTGTCTATGACACATATTATTTGTTTAAGGATTCCTATATATAGAAAACCAGAGAGTATTCCATAAAGTACCATAATTATGACTAGATGATTTCTGAGGCTTCAGTATAGAGGCAAGTTTACAAGGTTTTCCCTCTAGGTGTCCTATGATCAGTAATTGCACCCATAAAGTAAAAAGCAGACCTACCTCTGATTACAGAGGCTAAAATTTTACCAAATGATGGGAAGCATATACTTAGAGAAATTAATGATAATAACATTCATAGGTTGATTGTCCTTTATGGGTTTTATAGTTAATAAATTACAAATTTATAGGGTGGTCTTGACCCATAGGTGGGAGAGGACTCATTAAACTCCATGTTCTGAATTTTTCATCTCATCTAGACTCCTTAAGATAAGATGATGGTTATCATGGAGAGTTTTCTCCCTGGCTCTATAGGAAGTTTGTGAATCTTGATGATGTATACGCATGATGAGTTGACTCCTCCCTAGACCTAGTTCTAGCACCTCTTCCCAGAGGAGTATTTTTTTGTGACTCTACAATCAATGTGAATCTTGGAACTTATTAATATTCTAGAGGGTTTCTTGACAGTCATTTAGTAGTCATTGAGGCTTACAAACCTCACATTATACTCTTAGAGAATGTTTCATGATTCATTTTTTAGGTGAGGATTTTTTAGTGTGGTTTACATAGAGATATTAAATCTACAGTAGTTCCCCTTTGAATACCCACCAATGTTAGGGTGATGGAGTGTGTCTTGGTGGTAGAGAGTTTTTATATATAGAATTTGTAGCTAACTAGTATTGGTAATAGTCACTAGAGAGTGGATACTTTGATAGTAAGTGTGTGACCTCAGGATTCGGGGTCATGAAACTCAAAGCCTCAAAAAATCCAATGTTGGACTAGAGGGTCAATAGCCTAGTGTTCACAGAGATGTTCCATTCATCCAGGGGAGAGATGGTGTTTGTCTTAAAACTAACATGCTCATATTACAGGGACTATATGACCTATCGAGTAGTAGTATATGGACATGAAATGGATAATGTATTCAATGTGATCTAAATGAATTTTAGGGAGGTATTTGTGGATGAAGATCTAAGAGGGTTGTTGGTGGTGGACGACATTACAATCTTCTACTACCACAACCTACTTCGGGTGGTCCAATATAGGCTTCAAAAGCTAGTGGTCGAGGATTCAGATAGTTTTAGGCATTTAAGGCTTATTATCCAGAGGATCCTAGTGTGGTTAGAAGTATTTTTGAAATATTCACTCCCATATAATTTTTTTTGATAAATATATGAGAGATATATTACTCCCTGAACTTTTCCCTTATTTGATAAATTGAGATTTTAGTAGAGACTCTTTCCTAACACTTACTTTTGGAGATTCCCACTGAAGGAAATTCTATTATCATGCTTTTATATAGGTAGTGAGACTTGAATATTGGTGGATAGAATCACTCATGGGATCAATTGATGGTTATTATTACATTTTATGATTTTATTCGTGGTATGGACTGACTATATACTATTTGTGACCAGATTGATTGTTTTTAGTGAAGGATGTGATGTTATCAAGTTTATGGGATGATATTTTTCTTCACCGATGAGAAGAAAATAGATAATTAGTTGACTGAGATCATATGTAGGATATAACAATGGAATACCCATCATATGTCTATCAAGACCATTATTAAACTAGCTTCGGTGTATTTTTAGTTTCTAGTAGTTATAGAAGAGTACCCAGATGCATTCCCCGATGACATACACGGTTTACCTCTTCATGGGAGGTTGATTTATACATTAAATTTCATCCCCAACCACCTTGATACTATTAGTAGTACATCCCATGGCCCCCATTGAGCTTCAAAATATGAATTTGTAGTTAGAGAACCTTCAAAAGAATGAATTTATCTAACTAGTATGTCCCCCTGGGCAGCTCTCATACTATTTTCCAAGAATCAATTATATGGGAAAAAGTTTTAATTGTTAGTTATATATTATATATGTAAAATTTATTAGAAATTTCATCTGATGTGATTGATTAATAGTGGACCCAATGAAGATCAAGGTGGTTCTATCTTTGGAGCAACCCAAGAGACAAACAGAGGTGAAAATCTTCCTTGGGATGGTTGGTTATTAATGAAGATTCATAAAATATTTTTCAAGGATTAATACACACATTAATACCTTGAACTGAAAGTGGAAACCTTTTATCTAGTTAGATAAGTGTTAAAAGTACTTTGAAGATTTGTGATAGAGATTTAGGAGTTCTTTTTTCTTGAGGTTTTCAAAGGAGAGAGTTGTGTATGTTGTGTTCTTTGATGCCTCTATAGTTGGAATTGGATGTGTGTTGATGCATAGGAAGGTAATTATTTCTTATTGATCATGAAAGATGATACCTCATGAGACTAATTATGTGACCCAGGAATTAGGGATAGAAACTTTGTTTTTGTTCTTAAAGAATTATCGACACTAACTTCTCGATGAGTGGTTCACTATTTATTTTGACCACAAGAGTTGAAAGTTAATTTTCACTCAAGGAGATATCAACCTAATATAGAAGCGATGTTTTGAGTTACTTTAAAACTATGACACTGAGATAGAATATACTTTTGGAAAAGTAAATATAGTAGTGATTCTATTAGTAGGAAGCCTCATTACCCATTGATAGGTGAGGCATCAGAGTATTTTTCCTGAGTATATTTATTATTGGTAGAGAAGGTTGGAGAGACATTCCACTGATTGATGGATGTGACCACTCCAATTATATAGTTCATGAGAGAAGAATAGATATTGGATATTAATTTTGAGGTATTTAATGACCATATATTCGTAGTACATTATCCTGATAGATTTTATAAAAGTGGGGAGTACATCGTTATCTTCATAGGAAGGATTGTGGTACCAGTCAAGATACGCGGGGAGGTGATGAGAGAGTTCTATACATCTCCCTTAGTGGTACGTGCTAGATTATTGAAATGTATCTATATATTTAGTGCTAGTTTAGGTGTCCATGGATGGAGATAAATATTGTAGATTTCATATATTGATGTCTCGCCTGTTGGAAGGTGAAAGTTGAAAACAATGTTCTAGAAGGTTTTGTCCAACCCATTGCGGCACCAAAATGGAAGTGAGATAGTATATCCACTAATTTCATTATTGGGATTCCATGGATAGTGATATTTCACTAAACTTTATGGTTGATCATGGATTAACTCACTAAGTTATACCACTTCCTCACCATTGGAGTGTATTGTTTAGTGGAAAGATTAGGATTCATGTATGTGATGGAAATTATCATGTTTCATGGGGTTTCCTCAATAATTGTCTCATCACAAGATTATCCTTTCACATCTCAGTTATGGAGAATTTTTTGGAAGGATTCTGAGACCCATTTTTGGATGATCTTTTCATTCCACCATAAGATAGGTGGCCATACCGAGCGGACCATTCGGTTCTTAGAGGACATGTTGCGGGATAACATGTTAAACTTTAGATAAAGCTGGGAGGATCATATACAATTATTATAACTTTCCAAAAACAACAACTATCACTCTACTATTAGTATGATTCTCTTTGAGTCCCTTTATAAGTGAACTTATATGTTACCGCTGTGTTGGTCTGAGTTGGGGGAATTAGTGCTTATTGGGATGAATTTTGTATGGGAAATTATGGATAAAGTGAATATCATCAAAGAATATATGGGGATATATCAAGGACATTATAATTCCTATTTGGACTAAAGAAAAAGGCCTTTTGATCTTAGTGTGGGAGACCATGTTTTCTTGAAGGTCTCACCTTGGAAGGGTTTGTGGAGATTTTGTTGAGGCAGAAAGATATCTCTGAGGTTCAATAGTACATTTCAGATTCAACACTAGGTCAATGAGGCTTCATACCTCCTAGATTTACCACATAAGGTAGAAAAAGTTTATGAAATCTTTCATGTGTCACAGATTAGGAGATACAGACATGACCTGGTGAAACTCTTTGACTTAGTAGAGCTATACGTTGAATACATAGCAACTTTTTTGAGTACCCAGTGGTGATCAAGTATTGGTACTAGAATATCCTTCATGGTTTAATGATTATCCTTTTATATGTTCTATAGTGGTTTAGAAATTATTAGTAGAGAATATGGTAATGGGGGAACAAGTTGTGGTCTCACTACCCTCACCTTTTTTAGTAGCTCATACTTTATGGGATGAAAATACTATAAGGTGGGGTGAGTATGATAACTATGGTTTTTGAAATTAAACACCTTTAAAATTTTAAATAATATTTTTAAAGTGATCCAGAGATTCAACATGATGTTTCAAGTGTCTTTTATCCCCAATAGAAAAATATTAAGAATATTAAATATATTAACTCTTTGCACGTATAATTTTACAAAGAATGGTTTATCTCCTAAATGGAAAGTCAAAAGAGAAAAATAGTATGTACATTGAATCTGAAATATGAAATTTACCTTATGAATAACATAATATTTATTTTCATCATGAATTTCAGTAAACTATATTCATTATAAGATTAAATAGATAACTAATTTAATAAATTAATTTTTTTTTATTCAATTCAATAAATCGAGAAGTACAATATATAATATATTGTATGCCAATTATCTAGTTTTATCTATATATTCCTTAGAATATATATGAATTCAGTGTGTTACAATTGGATAATCATCGATGAAAAATGATCGGATTTGTGTATTGATGATTGGATTTAGTAGAACTCATCAATAATAACAGAATTTATGGGGATTTCCTATGACATTTTCATGGACATGTTCTTCCCCAAATATCAATTCAATATCAAGGTGGGTATTTTTTATGTTTTTAACTCCCCATTTTTATTTTGGTACAAACATGGATCAATACCATCCCCATTCAATCGATATTAAAATTCTCACATGTCCCAATTAATATTTTTCATAAATTTAGGAATTTAGGTTTATTATTTATTAATTTTTTCTCCATGAATTTTTGATTCCAATCTATGGATGATGGAAAGTATAACATGACCATCATTGTATAATCACATTGTTGTTTTATGGATTTATCCATTCATTTTACATTAATTATTCACTAAAATTCATTTTGGATGGTGGTTTGACCATTCCCATGAACCAATTCCTTGCACAATAGATCAATGATATCAAGTATCATTATTGTGAGTTTAAAATTGTGTTTTGTGGCATGGTGGTGGACTTTAAATGATGATTGGAATTTGGGGAAAGAATGGAAATGGGTTTTATGTGAATCATACGTGTGGGTGGATGAGAATTTTAAGGGAGTCATGATTTCAGTGGATGGTTGTGAAAATATTACTTCTTGATAATAGAGGATCCTTATGCGACGCGTAAAATGAGATTTCTAGGTACTATTTATGGTGAAATGGGATTAAATGTTGGAATATCTAGATACAGGTTAAAGAGGAAAAATTTATGGGAAATCACTAACTACACAATGTGTATTTATGAAGAAAAACATCTTGTATCTAGGAAGATTAAATGATAGCTATTCAAGTTAGAGTTAAATATCACACAACCATGTGACTTATCCACACATCATGTGACCCTTGACCGACCAGATTTTCATATATTGGGAGTATATGCCCAAGATCCATGTGGTCCCCACACACCATATGAGTTGGGACACATGTTATGTATCATTGACGATACATGTCTTAGGAAGATAAGGTATATGTAGGGTACCTCTATAAAGATGGAACATTCGGATACCCCTCTACATACTATGTATTTTCCCTTATACATACTGTGTAGGATGAATAAACCTGACCAAGTGGATGACATGGGATAACACACTGTGTGCCTTGAGGAAACACTATGTACTTCCCCTATTCCTAGAATATTGTGGTTATACATAGCTTTCCCTATAATTATTCTTAGTAAAAGAAGGTATTTCACTCATTGGGACTAGGATCGTCCTTATGAGTTAGTATTTCACCCATGTAAGCATGGTACAAGGATCCTCTACCTGAGGAATAATATTTAGTAAGTATTTCATCCACTTTGTGGGGTTGGGATCTTTTATCTATATAGTTACTATTTATTTTGTCTATGGATCTCGGATGAGATAAGGATCCTCCAATAGAGTTGATATTTTACCAATAGTCATGGGGAATGGATCCTCTAATATGATATGAGTGAAGGATCAAATAGGTTTCTTGAGACTTCTGGATCATAATTTTGATATGTAGTGTTTGTTTAGATGGATGAAATATTAAGAATTTAATTTAGGAATTGATTATATTATTGAGTGTATCTAGAGTTCTCTTCCTTGTTTACCCGTATTATTGTGATTTTGAGTTGAATATCTTTGATTATTTTCATTTTTTGGGGAATCCTACTGGGTATGTATATACTCACCCATGTATGTGTTCATCCCACACATTTTATGTCTTATAAAGACGATAGGATATTAAATGAGGATCTTGGTGGACCTAAAGTGGGTGGTGTAGAGTGATGTTTGGTGGCTATGGTAGTGAGAATGTGATCAAAGTATGGAGTTTATATGCTAGGATAATATTAACTTTTCTTGTCAAGTTGATCCTGGTTCTTCTTGTTTGGGCCTGTATTTTTTCCTTAAACTTTGGTTATATTGTAATACTCTACTATGGAATGTTATAGGTTGTTCATGCATCAAATATTTCCAGTTGATTATTATTATGCATTAATCTAGATTGTTTGAATATGTGTGTGTGTGAAGGTGTATTAGGTTGACAACTCCTATATACGAGATATTACTACTCATTACTATTCACCAGCCCCTAGCCTATTAGAGGTGGAATTTTAGTGGCACACTTAGCCTACCACCAGCTAGATAGGCCCCAATGGTTCAGGATGTGTCAGAATGAATCAAGTGTGATAAAATTTTACCAAATTTTAATTACTATTATAAATGATTACCCAATTTGGTATTGGAACCTATGTTTCTTGTTAGGATAAAAATGAATCGATTTATCTCTTACCAAACAAGAAATAATAACATGAAATGTAGAATGTAAACTAAAGACCAATACATGATGATTTTACAAAGAAGGAAACCTACTCCTTACTATGTTTGACTCTCAAAAAGATATGGATTCTCTAATGACAATAAATCAGAAATTAAAAGTTATGTGGGTAGGGATTATCCTGAAATAAAATTTAATACCTCACTTAAAAAGTATCTCACAGTGATTCCAAGAATCGCACTAGATTTATATTGCATCCCATAGTATTAATCATTATGAATTATCTTACAAAACTTTATACAACCACTTAGAGTAGATCTATAATCTTCTTAGGATATCACTACATAAACATGTTATAATCTACTTCCTCAATAGAGTCTTGTAATATTATTATATCTTCAAGAACAAAAATAATAAACTCAGTCTCTTTAAATAGAAAAAACATGATCTTGTGTGGAATAAAATCAAAGGATTATCTTAACTAACAATCCAATTTTTTTATTCCAACCCAGTATCTCTTCAATATTATTCAAGTGATTTAACAAAAATCATCAATAACAATAGTAGTATTTTCCTTGCTCTAAAATATTGACTTTCATAAGATAGAGTATCAAAAGTATTCCACATATTCTCCTTATAATTTGATTAAATATATCTAATCAATAGAATTTGGTAATATTATTCGTATTCATCAATACCAATATGGTTATTATTCTTCATATTTTAATTGGGTTCTATCCTCTTCTTTGAGAGCCGCTCCCTTTTTTTCTCTCTCTCTATCATTCTTAGATTTTATATCCTCATATCATAAATTATGTTTTCTATATATTTAATATAGAAAATATTATACATTCTCATTATAAGGACTCGAAGTTAAAAATTACATAATATTGAATTAAATTTATAATTTACATTGAGGATCTTTTCAGGTTTAGAGTTTTAGAGAATTTGTCCATAACTATTACATAACCACTTGAATATTACTTGTATACACTACTACTCAGCATCAATTTTTTTCATAAAATAAAAACTCTTAAAAAGAGACATTTCTAGTTCCATATTTTAGACAACATTACATTTCCTTGATCCCATCCTTGAACCTATTCATCTTTAAGTCCTGTGGAAAACATTTCAAAAACTTGGGATGAGCATAAAAAGCTCAGTAAGGGTTATAAAATAAGGAAGGAAAACATTATCCCATCAATAAATACAAATCGATGAAACCATACTTTTCAATCATAACACACCTTACGAAATCATAAGATTTATGAATAACACACACAAATCATAAATCTTAAAGGTTACTTATGGAATCAATATCAAACTTAAATTGTAGCTATCACAGCTACATAGGGAGTTACACTTGGAATACCCATCACAGTATATTCCCTAAATCTCTTAGGAGAAACACCGCGTTTACCTCCGTCACATTACCCAATGCATTGGAGAGCTATCCCGGGTTCACCCACCCTAGGTTTATCACAAAACCACTTGTATATGTAATCAATGTCCATTAACCATTACATAATCATAACACATTACACAAGTATAAAGGAAATATAACATTTCCACATTCCAATATATCAAATCAAGATATTGAAATAAATAATGCTTTATCTAATCATTTTCAAAACCTTTTAAAAAGCTATTTTTTAATCAAAGTGTCTCATACCACTTTAAAGCTTTTAAATGAATTATAATTTGAAAACATTAACGACCATATAAATAAATACTAAAACCCATTTTTAAAACATGGACATTAATGAGAAATATTTAGAAGAATAAATCATTAAAACATTTAAAATGATATTTTGGTTAAAGAGTTTTTAACAAAAAGAGAGATGCTTAAATACAAATAAATGAGGAATAAAATTTAATAAGAACTTTATAATATCATGAGAATAAAGGGATTCATGATATAATATTTAAAAGGACAGTATATACACCATATAAGAGTGAATTGGTTCATAACAACAATGAAGTCTCAGTGGAAATGTAAATTGAGATGAAATCCCTAATGAAGATGGTATCCTTAAATTAAGGACAAATCAATCACATAATTATGTGTGAAAAATATAAATACACCCAATATAAGTGTATATTAAGTGTAAAACAATGATATGTCATTCACACATATTCATAGGGTGACATATTGAATAAGTACAAGTTGAACACAAAGAATTGAAATTGGGTTAATAAGTTCCCTTATAAAAATTTGACAGCCTAACGACGTAACTTTAAAATTCAAAAAATGAGTTGATGAGAAAAAAATCATATCTCATCACTTGGACATAAATTTTACATCAATGAGGATATATAAGAACATATCCCAACATAATAAGATGTAAATTAAAAGACATAACAAAAATAAGTCTTATAAATAATGGAGGGTCAAAGGTTCCCTTACCGATTTGGTAACTTACACAAAAAACACCACATGAAAGAAGGATCATACAATGAAGATGTAAATACTCATAAATGAAAGTATATTACACAAATAGTACAATCATGGGCAGTAAATACACCACACAAAAGAAAAAAGTGTCAAATATAGCATGAATCTCAAGGGAATAAAAAGTGAGATGAAACCCTTTACCACGTTCTAATCAACTGAGTCGTATGACCAAAAGTTAATAACAACCAAATGGATCACAGAATAGCATGAATATAATAAGAATCATGATAATATATATCAAATGGAAGTACACAATACACCACATGCAATGAATAAGTGGCGAACAATGGAAATCTCATGGAATTAAAAGTTAGATAAGAAAATCTCTTACCATGTTGTAATCAATCGAGTCGTATGACCACAAGTTAATAACCACCAAATGATTTATAAAATAACATGAATATAAATATAATCATGGTAATATATATCAATTTTCAATACACAATACACCACATGAAATAAATTAGTGGCGAGCAATGGAAATATAATAGAATTAAAAGTGAGATAAGAAATCCCTTACCTCGTGTCTGACTTGAATCGTTTGTTCCTTGTTCTTCCTGAATAATAAACTAAAGTTAATTTCTACTTGATTAAATTTTTTTTTTCAAGTTTATTATTCCTTTTATATCACTTATTACCATGTTATAAGCATTATGTAATCTTTTAAGTTAATAACGTTTGTTTTGCCGATATTTGGTACTTGAGTCAAAAATGGACTTCTTACAATTATAAGTTTTTCACATAGTCAAAAGTTCATTATATCCAGAATTATATTCATGATTTAAATATCATATATATCATATATATCCAGTATATAAATGTATTTATAATAGTACAAAGCATTTGGTGGTAATAAATGAAATGCACTGTTCATGGAGATGGTAAGCTGTACGTATGCATGAATGCTACTTTCATTTCTATTTCTTATTTTAATGGAATTAAAACATAATGATACATAGGTATATTATAATTCCAGTATAATATCATATATAATATGATTAACTCCATCCTTTATACATCCCATATATGGTATTAACGAGTCATATCACTTTGAGGGGGCGGTAGTCCGCACTTCCTCAAATGAAATTATCGTGTTAACCCTTAATGGAAACCATAAAGGTATGATATAAATGGAAAATACAGAAGCATAAAGAAAACATAAAAATAATAAATATCATATATAAACACAGTTCCATCATAATGGCCACCATGAGAGGCAGTAGTAGGTAATTGAATAATCATCATTTCGTGAGGCGTTAGTTTTCCATCCACGGAAACATTATGTTCTTCACCCATTAGATGGAGGTGTGTGTAAGTGTAGTTAGAATACTTTTCATAAAAACATACTAGTATATTTATTATACTGGTGTTTTTATAAAAGAAAGGAATAAAAAGAGTTTAGGGGTTGTAGAAGTAAAATAAAAGAAAATAAGTTAAGAGAAACTGTTACCATTAATTAGGGTAACTTCCTTTGGTTTGAACCAAAAGGACTTCTTGAAGTGACTTCTGCCTAAGGTAAGGCTTATATTAGGAGGAGAGGGATGTAGGGAGATTAATTGGGCAGAGTTTGGATTATACAAAAGGCTTGAGATGTTTTATAAATTGGTTATAATTGGTGTTCTTTTATAAGGGGGAGGAGGGGCTCTTTAGGAAAGTTTGAAAATATTATTTTATTATAAAACTAAATTCAGTTTCTAATTATCCAAAATTCATTACAGATGAATATAAGATGACTAATGGTCTAAATAAAATCATCCAATCATAATTAGACATGTTTGGGATAATATTTTAATCATTATAATCTTATTTATATAAATCATTTATTAATGAGGTAAATACTGCATCATTATTTTGTCATATATAATTTAATTTATTTGATGTCTGAAAATTATAAAAAAAATACCACGATGTATGAAATATTTTTATCTTTCTAAATAATATTTATAGTCTAAAAAATGACTTATATAACACCATATAAAAATTAATTTACTAAAATACTTTTGTTTACGTCATTTTTGGCTTTACTTTAAATTAATTAATCTAAAGTGTCATTATCATTCATAAGTGGCTCAATGGGGTCCCAAAATCAACCCAAAGATGACCATGGTCGGAAATTACTTATATAATAAGATTAGGACAAGTGTTAAGTTAATTTGGAATTATTACAATATTCTTTTTACCTTGAATTACCCTATTTACCTTTAACTGCGGTAAATAAAAGTCAAAAGTTACTATTCACCAAAAATTATTTTCATCTTATTGAACTAAATTTTACTTCTTGATAAAAACCATGAATGTAGGATTTTTGAAATTCAATTCCCAAAAGTGGTAAAATTTCATTTAAATGAAAAAGTCAGTTTTTTTAACTACTACTAAGTAATTTCACTATTCATCAAAAATTAAAGTTTTTCAGAAAAATAACAAAAATTCAACCTAAGATTTATTTGATATTCTGAATTCAAAAATGATGTCTATTTTTATAAATTAAAAATATATAAGTGGAATTAATTAATTTAAAATTAATTCCCACTGTTGAAACAAATAGCGTGTTTTTAAGAAACAATAACAATCAAAAGATTGACACTTTTTATGTCCAATTTCATAGTGAAATTAATTCCCATGACCAACATTGGATTAAATGGTAAAAATATATTATAATTACACTATAAAACCAATTAAAAATATAATCTAACCATATAAATAAATTATATTAAAACACAATTTTTAATTAAAATACAATATTTTTCACTATTCATTAGAAAATGAACTTTATCAGAAAAATTCCAAAAATTTACACAAAGTAAATTTTGATATCCCCATTCTAAAGAGGGATTTTATTTGGTCAAATAGATTGTATTAAAGTGACCAAAATTATATTTAAAGAGGCTTCACCATTAAAAGGCAGTAAATCGACCTTTTAATATAAATTATGCTTAAAATTAGATTAAATCAAATTTTATGCCTCTAACTTTTATTGGATAAATGTAAATACATTTAAAAAACACGTATAATCATATTGTAGTTAGTTTTTTTCATTCCCTCCAATACAACAACTATGAGTTAACTACCATTTAAAATAATAATATTATATTATTAGTATGCAGCATAAGATTTTAATGTAACTTGTTGTTGCGTATCAGGTACACTATCGAACATAGATCCCCTTTAATGTAAAATTAATATTTAATTCACAAATATTAATAAATATGAAAAGTGTCTTATTCATTATTTATCTGGGATGTTACACTCAGTGTATAATTCTTTTATCTCATTTTCCATAACTTTATCACATTGGTGTGCTCTCATGATCATAGATATATCTCATGATTAGCCTATTGTCTCCATTTCATCTATAGAAATATATTGCTTCTAATTTATTCTAATTTTCCACAATAAATAATTATCACATTAATTTTTCCAGATGGCTCGATAATATTCTTCTCAAATTTATTCCACAAATTTCCCATAAATAAATAAATATTCATTTTTTGTATGAAAATAATATAGTTTTCTTTTTTTGTGACATCGATCATTTCATCATAGTCATGAAAGTCCTTAAATTTAAAAATGATAAGTAGCTTGTATTTTAATCATATATTTCATCTCACTTTTATCTTCTTCTCCTTAATCATGAAGATCAACATACTCATAATATTTTAATCATTTTTAAAGCAATGAAGAACAATCCTTACAACATTTGATTTAATTTCAAATATCATTTATTCTTGAATTTCTCCATTTCTAAACAATTTCATTTCTCAAAATTTTCTCCTAATTTGATATTCTATTCGGTAGTTGTAAATATTAGGTTTATAATTTATTCATAAAGAATAATGACATGTACTAATGTTGAAGTCGGTCAAAGTTTAATATTTATATTCCTAATAACTACTGTATATGTGGAAAGCAGGGCCGAACCCACAGAGAAGGTAAATTTGACCACTATTCAATTAAAAACTTGAAAAAACTCCACTGTTGTCAGCAGCGAAGTGGTTTTTCTAAATATATTTTTATCTTTTAATATTTTTTTATGTTTTTATAAACTATAAAGGTAAACCACTCATCTCTTGTAAATTTGTTCTAACCTATACTGAAATAGAGAACAACTAAGAATAAGATGTAACAAAGAAAATAAAGTGTTGATAAAAGAAAACAAAAAAGAATTCTCAGGGATTACTCTAGTCTATTGGTTTAATTTTTTTCTCTTAATCATGTAAAATTACTGCATTGTACCACTTAATATATGCAAGTTTCTTCCCTTTCCAGGAGTTAAGTCGCGGAAATTGTACAACTTAGAGTTTTCCACTCCAAAGAAGTACAACTGCAGAAAGATGAATTAAAAGGAAAATAGTACAAACTCGCCTTAAGTACTGATGTTTCCATTATGAGTTGATTACTTAAAAGATGAATCCATAATCAAACTCACCTAATGATTATAGAGTTTTGAAAAAATCATTTTTTATGGTACGAAGTAGAAATGTGTAATTAGAATCGATCTCGCCGATCAATTCTAATCACAGAAGAAATGTTTAATGAAAATGATCACCAATAGATCAAGAACTCTCCCCAAACTAGGAATTTAGCTAACTAATATAGTTTTCATTATCACTATCTAGAATAATAAAGTATTTCAATTATAGAGGAAGATATTTAGAAGAAAAAAGAGGAAGAAAACTCCCTCTGCTTGTGTCAATTACTATTACTTCTGGCTCTCGGAACTCAGAATAGTGGCTCTCCGAGAAGTGCTCCAGGTTCTCTGCTCCGCTCTGAGACTGGTGTCTTCATCAAATCAATGAATGTCAGTTCCCCCCATTATCTAATGCTTTCTCTTCTTTAAGTATCATCTGTCAACCGCTACATGTCACCGAGCATTTTCCACCGACTTGAAAGTCTCTTCACATTTGCACTACACACATGTGTTTATTCGCGATTGGCACATCGCACTAATTTTTCTCTCATAACTAACTTCTGTTGAGTTAGTTGAATGTACCTGGAAATGTCTTCGACTTTGGTATGAACCTACACATATAAATAGAAAATAAAAGTAAATAAATGAGAACACAAAGAAAGAAAAATAGTTATTTTTTTAATTTAAGTGTTATATTACTTGTTACAAGTTAACTAAAGTTAATTAATAAGTATCTTAGTTGATAATTATTATTTAATTTATTATTATTTATAAAATTACTCACTAAATATTACTATGGTAAAACATAATTTTATTAAAAATTTGTTAATTTAATTAAGTAAATAAAAATAAAAAACTAACTTTTTGTAGTTTAACATTTTTAACTAATTTATTAAAATTTGAGAGCATGAGTAAATAAATAATTGAAAATTTAATATTTTAGATTATATTAGTAATTTTATTATTACTATTTAAGAAATTAAATTTCTAGATTAATTAATTAATTAGTTTATTTTAATTTAAAAATTAGAAATAATATTTTAGTTTTAAATATTTTTAAATTAATTAGTATATTTTATAGTTTATTTATAATTATTATTAATTATACTATAAAAGTATATTAATTTATTAATAACACTTATTATTAATTTAGTTTCGTATTTTAATTTATAATTAATCTATTTGTTAATATTATAATTGTCTAAATTTATGACTTAAACAAATTATATTATATTCATTTGATTATTAAAGTTAACTTTAACTTTAAATTTACTTTTACTTCTTTTTATTTTTGTTTTATATTAATTTTATTAATATTATTATTTATTATTATTTTTTTTATCTCTTCTTCCTCCCCCAAGTTCGGCGCACAGGGGGGGATTCATCTTTGGCGGCTTATGGAAGCAGCCTGGTGTAGCGCCTTCAAGGCGGCAAGCCTGCTCGACCTCTCTTCATAGCAGCGGCGTATCAGCCTCTTTTAGCACCGACTTGACCTCCCTGAACAGCAGCGCGATGGTTATCTAGCTTCAGACCAGACAACATTGACTCCTCTACAGCAGCGGCTTCCTTCTAAAATTGCAGCGGCTTCAAACTAGCGACATAGGTGATTGCTTCTCCCCAGATCTGAAATAACTGTGCCTTCTTCAGCAGATGGACCGTGAAACAACGGCCCGAAAAATCCACCATGGCTTAGTTTTCTCTACATCGACAATCCCCTGAAGCGGTTCAGTTTTGCGAATCAGGAGGCTCAAAGTCTCCCCAGTTGCGGGGTTCGATATCCTGCAGTGCGTCACCAAGCCAAATACGGAGGTGGTCTGGCTCCTCCAGAATACGGCTATCCTAGTTCTAGTTATAGTAGTGGATTCTACTGGATTGGATCTTCCACAGCATGGCTTATCTTAGTGAAAACTTCATTTTCTTCTTAATTCAGATCTGGATGAAAAACTTTTTTAGAGATCTTGATTAGTTTTGTCGTTCGATTTGTTGTCCTTTTTGAAATGTATGGATGTGCAGTGAATTGGTTTGTGGAAGACACCTATCAGTGAGGAGTAGTGAGTAATGGTGAGATGGAAATAATAGTGAGGTAGGAGATTTGGGTAACGATGAGGAAAACATGAGAAGTAGCCTAATAGTGAGGTGCTGCGTAAACATAACGGTGAGATGGAAGGAACGAAGGGTCACCAATAGATATGGAAGCTCACCAATAGTCTAAAAATGGGAAAATTCATCGGTGGAATGAAAATAAAATCTCACCATTAATTAAAAGAAAAAGTCACCAGTATTTATAAAATAAGAGTCACATATACGTTTAAATAGAATAGATTACTATTAGAAAATAAAATAATATAAGCGGTAAAGTGATTCATTGTTAGAATAATATTATATTCTACCATTAAGTATAAAAATAAAAGGATGCTGATTGTTTAAATAAAATAGACATGCTGCTAAAAATGATAATAAATTATCACCGATAGGTGTAAAATATAAGATCACCATTGGTGAAAGGTCACCGCTAGAACCAAGCGTCACCATTACACGAAAATAAAAAGGAGTAACTACATGGGGTCACCGATAGTTTAAAAATATAAGCTACCATTATACTTAAATGAGAGCTACCGATAAGCTGCAAATGGTGAAACCGTCACCGATAGAAAACTAACAGTGACCTTTAAAATAAATACAAAAAATAAACATAAAATTAAAACATAAGTAAACTAAATAAAAATACTTAAAATAATTAATTAAAATAATGCTAAACACCATTAATTAAGACAAAAATTTTATTAACCTTTAAAACATTAAAATTATTAATTGACAATACTTAAATTACAAATTGAATATTTGTTAAACTAATATTATGAATGAATTAATTTAGAATTACTTAATAAATAATTACAATGTAGCAGTGGGTAGAAATAAAAAGCATCGATGACCCAATAGGTCACCGCTATTAATAGTCTTCCTCACCAGTAGACTGAAACCAATAGAAGACAAATAAATAATCAAACTGCATACATAAAATAATATAATTAATGTTTAAAAAATCTTAATTAATTAATTAACTAACTAATTGAACACATAAAATTAAAAGTGAACTACTTAATTTAATTAAAAACACATATTATTTACATAAATGATTAGCAGGATGTATAAAAAAATTAATTAATAAAGTTAACCTATTCTAATGTAACTAAATTAAAAAAATAAAATATTAAAATAAAGACTAACTTAATTAAAAAGAATTACATTGATTAAATGAAATAGATATTAAATTATTAAAAAGTCAATCAGATTTAAATTAACCATACTAAATAAGACATAATTAAAATTGATTAGTTTAGTAAGATTAAAATTATTATTTTGATGACTAAAAATACATAATTAATTATAAAAAATGATTAATTAAAAAAATTAATTATAAAATAAAAAAGTAAAAATATTTAGTATAAATTGATTGAATAATTAATTAAATCCTTAAAAATTAAATAAAAAGATGTCACAAGACTATGTAAAAATAGAGCCACATCAAATTCCCCCACACTTAATCATTGTTTGTCCTCAAACAATCCCATGTTTTATTTTCTTTGAAAATAATTAAAATGTATTTATGATTAAGATCACATTGTAACATGTCTATCACTCAAAACAGAGGACAAAACATAACAGCAGGTGTTTCCCTCAGAATTCGGGGATGACCTCCTTGATGGGAGATTCAAACGTTCCGATCGGTTTCTAAAAGGTTTGTTCATAGAACCGGAAACATCCAATGATTCCACATCCATTTGGACCTACTTTCCAAAGGTAGGCACTTCATTAGTTTGTGAACTGATGAGGCTTAGGAATTTGCATTGGTCGAGAGGATGGGAGGTCGGAATCATCACACCTTTTTGAGGGGAATTATTGTCTATTCCGGGACTCTCTTTATAGATTTAAGTTATGTTCGTGAATCCTTTTTACATTACCAAGTATAAAATGAGATTTCCTTCAGTTTTGAAAATCAATGATTAAATATGTAAGAAATTTAGAGATTCTTTTATATGTATTCGAGGTTCTTCATTAATAAAGAATCATCTGTATCTATTTAGAGATTCTTGGTCAATGGTATCCTTCAAAACATTTATATAAAAGTATCTTGGTTATTATGATGACCAGGCTGGTTTTAAAGCCACTAAGTGGGGCACTTGAAGTTTATTGTCATTCATAAGGACATGGATTATTTCAGAGTTGGGATTGAACCCGCATATGGGCTACCTACGTACCCATTGTTTTGGAAAAGGAATCAGAACCCACGTAGTTCGAGTTAGGGAGTATGATGTTTATGATTGATGGCTCAAAGAAGGATGTCATAATTACTTTTACCCTCTAAGCTCACGTGAGTCATGCTCGGTGTGAGAAACAAGAGGTATTGGTAAAAAATAGACAATTGGGCCATGAAAGATGTAATCATAAGAAATGGTTTGGGGCTTATGTATGTATGACTACCCAGATAAATGAAGATTAGGATTTACTTTAGGGAGAAAATCCAGGAACAAGATCCATAAAGGTATATGTGCTTAATGGAGATTTGAATACTCTAACCTGGGACTTATTCCTGAAAAGGAAACCCAAATTAGGAGAGGATTGATAATTGGGTTTTACACCTGAGAAGGAATCCCAGTTCAAATGTAAATTAGGACTGGTTAAAGAGAAATTAAGGGACTTGGGGCTTACTCCTGAAAAGGAAGCCCAAATTTATGACTGGGGATTATTCTTAACAAGGAAGCCCAGGTTAGGGGACTTGGGGCTTACTCCTGAAAAGGAAGCCCAAAATTATGACTGGCACTTATTCCTGACAAGGAAGCCTAGGTTAAAGTATTATGATTGGTTTGGGGATTACTCCTGAGGAGGATGCCCAAATTAGGGGTCTGGTGCTTACTCCTAAATAGGATTCCCAAAAAAAATTGAGAGACTTGGGGCTTACTCGTAAAGAGGATTCCCAGATTTGGGAACTTTAAGAATTGGATCTTACTCCTAAGGAAGATGCCCATATTTGAGACTGGGGCTTACTCCTGAAAAGGAAACCCAGGTTAGGGGATCTGGGGCTTACTCCTAAGAGGATGCCAAAATTAGAGGACTTATGACTGGGGATTATTCCTAAAATGGAGACCCAGGTTAAGGATTCTCTCATCTTAAAGGATGAGGTTGAATTAATGAACTCTCAATCTTTAGTGACATAAAGATATGTAAATCGCTAGGTTTTGAGAGATATTCCACAGAATTCCTTTCAGATAAGGAAGTCAAATCAATAAATCATGCCATAAATGGCTTTGAAGAGTGTCTTGAAGACTGAATCTTGAATAGGAAAGGTGTAATGGCTTAAGAGGGGTGAAAATGGGCAAGAAAGGCACCCAAAAAGGCAGGGGCGCGCAAGTCCGGACAGGCGTGCAGGTTCTGCGTGGGTGCGCAAGTCCTGGTCGCGCAGGTATGCCTGCGCGACACATGGTGTACTTGCGCGATGGTCAACCAGAATTGAAATACTTGAGAGACTCTTTATTAAAGCCTTTAGAATCCTATTGAGGTTCTTCTAGAAAAGGGACGCGCAAGTTCTATCGAAGGAGTAAGGCAGCGCGCAAGTGTGGCCACTTCCCTTAAGGGCTGGCCACTCAGGCGCGCAAGTGTTAATGAGTTTCAACACTTAGGCTTTCCTCCCTCTCTTTAGATCTTCTGTTCTAGGTAAGAAATTACCTTAGAAGTGTTCCAGAAGCTTTGAGAAGAAACTTGGGCATTGGGAGCTTCAATCCGAGTTTCTTGAAAAAAATTCCTCCCGAATGGGGGGCCCACAGGGTCTATTTATTGGTAGGAGAATACCCCGGGCGGTTATCACTTAGGTCGCGCAAGTCACTTGCGCGCCAAGGTGCGTCGCGCAAGCCCACTTGCGCGACTATGAGGAAACTTGCGTGGCCTATGGGCAAAGTTCTCCTTGTTCATCCCTTTGTCGATTTTTGATGTTTTCTTCAAAGGTTGAACCATTTTTTGTTAAGTCATTTCCCTTTACATTCCTTTGAACTCTGTGACGAAAAGGGAGCGTCAACAGCCGGCTTTAAGAAAATGAATTACTCATATAAATCTTGCCTATAACAAATACTCAAGGGTAATTAAAAAAGCTATGAATCATCAAGCAATGAAGATTTCATGCATCATATGTGACACAACTTAGTTAATCATTTCAATCCAAAATCAGGTTCTAATTTCAATAGTGACAGGAGATAAAATATCAAGGGAATTAAGATCTTAACCAAGGAACTTTGTACTTTGACTGAATCCTAGGTTCCAAAAATAATTAATTTTTTTCGAATCACCTTATTGATACAACATAAATGATACCCATAAAAATAAATTGACCCCTTCTTCATTTGGCGTTCATCATTCCCCTCACCTTAATGAGCTCATTTTTGACCCTAGACACTTTATTTTATTTTTCCCAAGCCATGTTTCATTGTGCTAAGCACTGTGTAATATGCACTTATTCAAGATGAACAGAGGGATTAAAGTTAACATAAACACACCCAGCATCTAGGGACTCAGAGACTCACCGTGGGATCCCAGATGCCCAAATTACTCCAGTTTAAAAATATTTATATCAAAAATCATTTACATTGGCTCATTAAAGCAAATTCTCTTAATAATTAAAAAAAATTAATGAGGCCCTTAGAATCAGAAACAAACTTCCAGTTCCAAGGGTTATGATCATAGCTCCATTAAAAGGTTACCCATATCACTTTCATAAGTAGGATCTAAATCAAGATATCCATTCAATCACTACGTAAAACCACTCAGCAATAATCCATTATCATTAATTTCAAGTTCAAAGTAGTACTTAACTACCATCAAGTCATTGTCCTTAGGCAAAAATCAATTGAGTACGGTGAACAGCCTAAAGTTGTGCAAGAATTTTGAAAAACAATTAACCATTTTTTACAAGAAATTTGATGTTGCAGTGGGAATTGATGGGCTTTCATTAAAGCATAGTTTAGCACAGTCAAGGAATGGCAACCTCTCCCACACTTAAAACCCAACATTGTCCCAAAAGTTGTTTTCTAAATATGTAGAAGAACAATTAATCAATTAAAGTTCAAAACAGATTTTCAATTTAGCTGATTTTTGACATGTATAAAGGGTCAAAATGAAGTTCAAAAATATTTTTTTCCACAATAAATAAATAATCAGCAGGTTCATTAGAAAGTATATGCATTAACATTGATTTCCAGTGACAGAAATTTTCAATTAAAGTTAAAAAAAAGCATGAAACTTATAGGTGAAGAGTGGATAGGGTGAAGAATTTTAGCATAGTATGATTCAAATGGATGTTCAATATAACAGAAAAAATGCATTCTAACACCCCTTAGAAAAACCATTTTAATGAAGAAAATAGTAACTAGAAATTATGTACCCCCCACACTTAATTTAATGCAATGAATGGGTTTTAAACAATGAATTTCAGTTCACAACAACAGGCACTTGCAGATTTTTTTAAATTCAACTTAGTGACATGCATCAAATGTTTTTTTAAATATATGCAAGATATGCAGCAGATTTTCAGAAAACATGTCACAAATTTTTTTTTAAATAAGAATATTTTTATTTAAAATAGAATTATTTAAAGAAAAACATGCAGTAGATTTTATCCTTAAATTCTACAGGTGAAGAAAAATAAATGCAGCAATTATAAATTGAGTACTTTGCTAAATATATTTGTCAATTTCCCTCTAGTATGGTAATTCCACTCCATCACTAACATAATGAGAAGCACACTTTATGATCCTGAAACAGGAACGAGGAGTGAGAAAGATCAAAAAGTTCACTAAAACAGAGCATAACATCAACTTATTCAAAAACTATATTGAAACTAAGAAAAGAACTAAACCAGAACCATGGGTTGCCTCCCATGCAGCGCTAAGTTTACAGTCTTTAGCCTGACTTTATTCAGGATCAACTTTCAAGAACAGTGAAGGCAACCAAGCCCTTTGGCTTCCCCTCAAAATATAGTTTCACTCTTTTCCCATTAACCTATATGGGTTTATTTTCTTCACCAATAATTTCCAAATCTCCATTCTTAAGAACTCTCACAATAGTAAACGGTCCATACCATTTGAAATTTAGCTTTCCAGGAAAGAGTTTGAGTCTAGAATTAAAGAGGAGGACCTTCTGTCCAGGTTTGAATTCTTTGGTTTAAATGATATAGTCATGAAATATTTTAGACCTCTCTTTATAAATCTTTGAGTTATCAAAAGACTCTCTCTTAATTTCATCTAATTAACTCCTCTCAAGCAATATTCTCTCACCAGCACTCTTAAAATCAAAGTTCAGAGCCTTAACTGCCCAATAAGACTTATGCTGTAACTCCACAGGTAAGTGACAAGATTTCCCAAACAACTACCTATAAGGAGACATACCTATTGGGGTCTTAAAATCATTTATATAAGCCCATAAAGCTTCATCCAATTTGAGTGACCAGTCCTTCCTAAAATTTGAAACAGTTTTTTAAAGTATTTTCTTCAACTCTCTGTTTCAGATTTCCACTTGTCCACTGGACTGTGGATGATAAAGATTTCTAGTTTTATGAACACATCTATATTTATCCATCAAAGCATTAAATTTATATTTCTTAAAGTGTGTTCCATTATCAGTGATAAAATCTCTTGGGACTCCAAATCTTGTAAAGATATTCTACTTGACAAATTTTATTACAGAATTGGATTGATTGTTGGGCAGTGCCACTGCCTCAACCCATTTCAAAACATAGTCAAAAGCAACAAGAATATACTCATTCCAATGAGATAATGGAAATGGACCCATGAAATCTAAACCCCATACATAAAAAATTTCAACTTCAAGAATTCCTTTTTTGGGTAACTCCTGCTTCCTACCAATTTTTCCTATCCTTTGGCACCTACCACAGCTAACCACCAAGCTCCTAGCATCCTTAAAAAGGGTAGGCCAATAAAAACCATATGGTAAGACTTTTTGAGATGTCCTTTCACCACCATGGTGACCTCTTCAAGGTGAAGAATGTCAACTTTCTAAAATAGGCAACATCTCTTCCTCAGGTATACACCTCCTAAAGATACCATCAGCACACCACCTAAACAGCAGAGGATCATCCCAAAGATAGTACCTAAGTTCAAAAATGAATTTCTTTCTTTGGTTATTGGATATATTTTTGAGTAAAACACCTGCTGCCAGGTAGTTGGGAAATTTAGAAAACCAAGCAGATTGTCTGATTGACACAGCAAGTAGCTTTTCATCAGGAAATGAAGAGTTTATCTCCCTAGGATTTTCAGAATGGGATTGAGTAAGAGGAACCATAGAAAGGTGATCAACAACTAAATTTTCAGCTCTCTGCTTATCCCTAATCTCTAAATAAAATTATTATAACAATAGAATCCATCTAATCATCCTGGGTTTAGTTTCTTTTTTAGATAGCAAATACTTTAAAGCAGAATAATCAGTGAAAATGATGACTTTGGAACCTAACAGATATTGTCTAAACTTCTCTTGAGCAAACACAACAGCTAATAATTATTTCTCAGTGGTGGTATAATTTTTTTGGGAATCATCTAGAAGTCTAATAGCATAATATACCACATGTAACTTAATATCTTTTCTCTGTCCAATGAAAACACCTACAGCCATGTCACTAGAATAACACATAATCTCAAAAGGTAGTTTCCAATCAGGTGCAGTAATGATAGGTGATGTAGTGAGTTTCTCTTTAAGTAGATTAAATGATTTCAAACAGTTTTCATCAAAATTGAATGTTGCATCCTTGACCAGAGAAGAACACAAAGGCTTAGTTATTTTAGAAAAATCTTTTATGAATCTCCTGTAGAAACCGAAATGTCCTAGAAAACTTATAACACCTTTGACATTAACAGGAGGTGGAAGTTTTTGAATTACATCAATCATAGAAGTATCAACTTCTAGACCCTTCTTAGACACTTTATGACCAAGGACAATACCTTATTTAACCATGAATTGACATTTCTCTCAATTAAGAACAAGGTTAGTTTCAATGCATCTCTCTAAAACCGAGTCAAGATTTCTAAGACAAGTATCAAAAGTACTACCCACAATGGAAAATTCATCCATGAAAACCTCAATAATTCTCTCAATAATGTCTTAAAAGATAGCCATCATACACCTCTGAAAGGTGGTTGGGGATCCACACTACCCAAAGGGCATCCGCCTGTAGGCAAATGTTCCAAAGGGGCATGTGAAAGTGGTCTTTTGATGATCCTCTAAATCAATAGGTATCTGGTTGTAACCAGAATACCCATCCAGAAAATAGAAAAATTCATTTCCAACAATCCTCTCAAGAATTTGATCCAATAAGGGCATTGGAAAATGGTCCTTCCTAGTGGCTTCATAATGCTTCCTATAATCTATACAGACTCTCCATTTTGCGTCTTTCCTAACTTGGACTTCTTCATTATTTTCATTTTTAACTACAGTGAAACCTCCCTTCTTGGGGAAAACCTGGACAGGGCTGACCCAAGCACTACCAGAAATGAGATAGATCATTCCACTGTCCAGCAATTTGATCACTTCCTCCCTCACAACTTCTTTTATGTTTGGATTTAATTTTATTTGACACTCTTCCCTAGTCTTATGATCACGTTTCATAAGAATCTTGTGCATACAGAATGAGGGAATAATACCCTTGATATTAGCTATTGTCCAGCCTATGGAAGATTTAAACTTCTTCAAAACATTCAAAAATCTTTCCTCTTGGTTTTCATTCAGTTCAGCAGAAATTATTACAGGAAAAGTGAAGTTCTCACCCAGAAATGAATATTTAAGATGACCAGGGATGTGCTTCAGTTCAAGGTCAGGTGGTTCTACACTAGAAGGAAGACTCTTAGGCCTATTAGTTCCAAGATATTCAATATATTACTTTTATGGAGTATTAAATGATGAAATGTTTTTAATTTCAAGATCATAATCAGAAGTAACAGTACCACTGTCTAGTGTGGGCAGTGCACTATCCAGATTTTCAAAATCAGATTTTAACAAGTTAATCAAAGAAGAATCATCAAGTTGTCTTATAAGTTATACCTCAGTATCATCAAAGTTCTCCGAAGTGTTGGTGCTAATAGAAACACCATCAAATTCACTCAGAAATCTCTTAAGTTCAGAAATAGAGTACTCTCCTACTGTAGAAACTGGACAGTTGTCCAGATCTGGAAGATTTTCCAGATTGGTTGTAACAGAAAAATTTTCAGTTTCCAGATTATCTTCTTCATCAGAGAATTGGTTTTCAAATTCTTTAATGTGTTTAAATTGATTTTTATAATAACATTAAGCATCAAGGAACTCTATTTTTGATCAGTTTTCAGAAAAAGTTGGTTCCATAATATTTTTAAAAACATTGATCTCTTCTTCTTGTTCACCAATTTTGAATATCAACTGATCCTTTGACACATAAATAACAGCACCACCTGTGGCCAAAAAGGGCCTACCCAAGATGATAGGTACCTCTTGATCACACTCCATATCTAAGACATGAAATTCAGAAGGTAGAAACAACTTCCCAACTCCAACTAATAAATCATCTACCCTACCCACAGGATGAGTGAATGATCTATCAGCTAACTGTAGTATGACTGTGGTGGGTTGAAGGTCACCCAAACTCAACTGTCAAAATAATGAGTATGGGAGAATATTAATTCTAGCACCTAAATCACATAAACAATTGAGTTGATCAGAGTTTCTTAGAGTACAAGGGATGAAAAAGCTACCTGGGTCTTTAAATTTTGGGGGAATTTTTCTTTGAAGCACAACACTACACTCTTCAGTGAGGCTGTAAGTAGAAAATTCTTCTAGAGTTTTTTTTGGAACAATTTTATTCTAATATTTCAGATAATATGGGATTTGAATTAAGGCTTGGATAAATGGGATGTTCACTTGATGTTTAGACAGAAGACCAAGGAACTAAAGAAGTTCTGTCTTGGTATTGCTTTGAGGTTTCAGCTTCTCTGGGAAAGGGATGGGTGGGGAAATTTTTTTAGAACAGTAGGAATATACCTCACCTCTTCCTCAACTTTTTCTTTTCCTTTATTCTTTTGATTTTAGATGAAGTTTCAGCTTGAGTTTTAGCTAACAAATTCAAATTTAGATCATTTTCATTACTTTTCTTTTAATTTCCAGCATGTGTGAAAATCAGATTTTTATTATCAGATTGAAGAAGTTTCTCACTTTGAGAATTTTCTACATTTTTTAACAATATCCTGAGTATTAATCCCACTCCTAGTTACAACAGCCATGATATTCTCCCTAGGGTTAAGTTCAGTTGTACTAGGCAACCTACCTTTATCTCTAGAAGTCAAATATCTAGCTAATTTTCATAAATGTGTTTCTATATTCTGCATTCTCACATCATTTTTAATTTTTTCTGACTCATATTGATTTTGATGTTTATTAAATTGTGCCATGTACTTTTCCTCTTGTGAATTAATTTTATTCAAGATTTGATCTAGTTTAGAAGACCTTTGATTATCATTATTTCCTTGAGTGTTTGAAGACTCATCTCTTTGTTGATTTTGAAAGTTTGGTCTTGGTTGGTTCTGATAATTCGGGGCATTTGGTTGATTAATAATTCTTTGATCCTTCCATGATAGATTTGAATGGTTCCTATATCCTTGATTGTAATTGTTTGAGAATGGATCTTCTTTTTGAGGCATCCTAGGACCATAATTAACAAATTTTAAGGTTTCAGGTTGTTGGGTAGTTAAATCAGCATTATGAAAAACAAATTCAGAGTTCCCAAACATACCACATTGAGTGCACTTTTTCCTTAGTGATTGGTACTAATTCTGATTTTCAATTTGATTTACATTTTGTTTTGAATTCTGGTTTATTAAATTTTGAAGTTGGTTGTTGATTTCAGATAGTTTATCTTGAGTTTCATTCATTGAACCAGTGTTGGCACTCATATTCACTCTATTTCTTCTTGAATTTTTATGTTGAGAATTAAGGCCCATATTGTTACAAAATTTCCTCAACTCATCATCTGTTTTATCATTGTAACTTCCCCCAGCAGCTTGATCCACTAAATTCTGACCAGAGGAGGACAACCCTTCATAGAAGGACTCCATGAGGAGATGATATGGGAGTTGATGATGAGGAAACTGCCTAAGAAGGTCCCTAAATCTATCCCAAGCTTCATGAAAAGCTTATGCATCCTCTTGTTAAAAACTAGTGATCTTAGTTCTCAGTTCTCCTTTTAATCTTTGGGAATAAAATTTCATAATGAATGAGTTGTAAACTTGTTCCCAATTCTAAAAAATGTTTTCATCTAAACTTAAAAACCAATTCCTAGCATTCCCTTTAAGGAAAAAGGGAAAAAAACTCATTCTTAGCTCATTTTCAGTGATTCCTAATAAAGGAAGTTTCTGCATAGTGTTATAGAAATCTCTAATGAAGGCAAGTGAGTCCTCATTTGAGAGACCATTAAAAGTAGGCAGCAGAGAAATATGTGACCGTTTCAATTCATAGTTTATGGACCTAGTACTTAATCTGATGGATAATGGGTTTCTTGAAACTTGTGGGAGTTGGAACTCCCTCATCCTAGGCCTTTCATGTTCATCTAAGAGTTCTGGACGGTTATTTTGAAAGTTATTATGCTCAGGAACTCTATTATCTAAGTCTTCCATTTCAATTTTGTTCTTCTTTCTTAGAGTAGTGAGATGTTTATCAATTTCAAGGTTCAGTGGATCTAATCTAATAGAATAGTGTCTTGTACTCATGAAAACAATAGTAGACAGTATCAACAGTAACAATTTAGAATGATAAGTAGTAGTTTTTTTACAGTTTTCAATTTTTTTCAAATTTTTTAAAGATTTTTATAAATGTGTTTTTTTTAAATGTTTTTTTAATAAATGGCTCGTGCCTTCCCCGGCAACTGTGCCAAAAAATTGACATGTAATGTCTTTGAAGTTAGTAAAAGTTTAAAATTTATATTCCTACTAACTACTGTATATGTGGCAAGCAGGTTTGAACCCACATATAAGGTAAATTTGGCCACTATTCAACTAAAAACATGGAAAAACTCCACTATTGTCAGCAGCGGAGTGGTTTTTCTTAATATTTTTTTATCAATCAATATTTTTTTATATTTTTATTAATTGTAAAGTAAAACCACTCATATCTTGTAAATTTGTTCTAACCTATACTGAAATAGAGAACAACTGAGAATAAGATTTAACAAAGAAAATAAAATGCTGATAAAAGACAATAGAAAAGAACGCTCGTGGATTACTCTAGTCTACTAGTTTAAATTGTTTCTCCTAATATTGTAAAAGTACTGCATTGTACCACTACATATAGGAAACCTTCATCCCTCTCCAGGAGTTAAGTCGTGGAAATTCTACAACTTAGAGTTCTCCACTCCAAAGAAGTACAACTTCAAAAAGATGAATTAAAAGGACAATAGTACAAACTCACCGTAAGTACTAAAGTTTATATTATGAGTTGATTACATAAAAGATGAATCCACAATCAAAATCACCGAATGATTACATAGTTTTGAAAAATTCAGTGTTTGTGGTACGAAGTAGATATGTGTAATTAGAATCGATCTCACCGATCAATTATAATCACAGAAGAAATGTTTAATGAAAAGGATGAAAATGATCACCAATAGAACAATAACTCTCCACGAACTAGAAATTTAACTAACTAATATATTTTTCATTATCACTATCTCGAAGACTAAAGTCTTTTAATTACAGAGGAATATATTTGGAAGAAAATAGAGGAAGAAAATTCCCTCTGCTTGCATCAATTACTACTACTCCTGGCTCTCAGAACTCAGAATAATGGCTCTCAGAGAAGTGCTCTAGGTTCTCTTCTATGATCTGAGACTGGTGTCTTCGTCGAATAAATGAATGTTAGTTCCCCCCGTTTTCTGCTTCTTGTCCTGCTTTAAGTATCATCTGTCAACCGCTGCATGTCACCAAACATTTTCTACCGACTTCAAAGTCTCTTCACATGTGCACTGCACACGTGCGTTTTTTTGTGACTGGCACGTCACACTAGTTTTTCATACATAACTGACTTCAACTAAGTTAGTTGCATGAACCTGTACATGTCTTCGACTTTGGTATAAGACTTCACATATAAATAGAAAAGAAAAGTAAATAAATGAGAACACAAAGAAAGAAAAATAGTTATTTTTTAAGTTAAATATTATATTACTCGTTACAAGTTAACTAAAGTTAATTAATAAGTATCTTAGTTGATAATTATTATTAACTTTATTGTTATTTATAAAATTATTCACTAAATATTACTATGGTTAAACATAAGTTTATTAAAAAGTTGTTAATTTAATTAAGTTAATAAAAATAAAAACTAATTTTTTTTAGTTTAACATTTTAAACTAATTTATTAAAATTTGATAGCATGAGTAAATAAGTAATTGAAAATTTAATATTTTAGATTGTATTAGTAATTTTATTATTACTATTTAATAAATTGAATTTCTAGATTAATTCATTAATTAGTTTATTTTAATTTAATAATTAGAATTAATATTTTAGTTTTAAATATTTTTAAATTAATTGGTATATTTTATAGTTTATTTATAATTATTATTAACTATACTATAACAGTATATTAATTTATTAATAACACTTATTATTAATTTATTTTTGTATTTTAATTTATAATTAATCTATTTGTTAATATTCTAATTTTTTAAATTTTTGACTTAAAAAAATTATATTATATTCATTTGATTATTAAATTTAACTTTAACTTTACTTTTACTTTACTTTTTCATTTTTTTATATTAATTTTATTATTTATTATTATTATTATTATTACTATTATTTTGTTATATCTTCTTCTTCCCCCAAGTTCGGCGCACAGGGGGAGGACTTTATCTTTG
This sequence comes from Viscum album, assembly GCA_963277665.1. NCBI lineage: Eukaryota > Viridiplantae > Streptophyta > Magnoliopsida > Santalales > Viscaceae > Viscum > Viscum album. The sequence continues at coordinate 846,651,371 of OY728160.1, read as the reverse complement.
GCGGCTTCTGGAAGCAGCCTAGTGTAGCGCCTTCAAGGCGGAAAGCCTGCTTGTCCTCTCTTCACAACAGCGGCATATCGGCCTCCTTCAGCACCAGCTTGACCACCCGAATAACAGCGCGATGGTTCTCTGGATTCAGACCAGACAACAACGACTCCTCTACAGCAGCGGCTTCCTCTTGAATTTGCAGCGGCTTCGAACCAATGGCATAGGTGATTGCTTCTCCCCAGATCTACAATAGTTGCGCCTTCTTCAACAGATGGATCGCGACACAACGTCTCAACAAATACACCACGACTTGGTTTTCTCTACATCATCACTCCCCAGAACCGGTTCGGTTTTGCGAATTAGGAGACTAAAAGTCTCCCCAGTGGCGGGGGTCAATCTCCTACAACGCATCACCAAGACAAATACGGAGGTGTTCTAGATCCTCCAAAATACGGCTATCCCAGTTCTAGTTAAAGCGGTGGATTCTACTGGCTCAGCTCCTCCATAACATGGAATATCTTAGCGACGACTTCATGTTCTTCTTAATTCAGATCTGTATGGAAGAATTTTTAGAGATCTTGATTATTTTTTTTGTTTCGATTTGATATGATTTTTGAAATGTTTGTATGTGCAGTGAAGTGGTTTGTGGAAGACACCTATCAGTGAGAAGCAGGGAGTAACGGTGAGATGGAAATAACAGTGAGGCAGGAAAGTTGGGTAATGGTGAAGAAAACAGGAGAATTATCCTAACGGTGAGGTGCTACGTGAACAAAACGGTGAGATGGAAGGAATGAAGGGTCATCGGTAGACAGGGAAGCTCACCGATAGTCTAAAAACGGGAAAAGACACTGGTGGACTGAAAATAAAAGCTCACCGTTAATTAAAAGAAAAGGTCATTGGTATTTATAAAATAAGAGTCACCGATACATTTAAATAGAATAGATTACTGTTAGATAATAAAATAAGATAAGTGGTAAAGGGAGTCACTATTAGAATATTATTATAGGCTATCGTTACGTATAAAAATAAAAGGTTGCTGATAGTTTAAAAAAAATAGACATGCTGCTGAAAATGAAAATAAATTATCACCAATAGGTATAAAATATAAGTTCACCATTGGTGAATGGTTACCGCTAGAACCAAGGGTCCCCGTTACGCAAAAATAAAAAGGAGCAGCTGCACGGGGTCACTGATAGTTTAAAAATATAAGCTACTGTTATACTTAAATGAGAGATACCGGTAAGCTGCAAATGGTGAAATGGTCACCGATAGAAAAATAACAGTGACCTTTAAAATAAACAAAAAAATTAAACATAAAATTAAAACTTAATTAAACTAAATAAAAAGACTTAAAATAATTAATTAAAATAATGCTAAACACCATTAATTAAGACCGATTTTTTTAACGTTTAAAACATTAAAATTATTAATAAACAATAATTAAATTACAAACTGAATATTTGTTAAACTAAGATTATGAATGACTTAATTTATAATTACTTAATAAATAATTTCAAAGTAGCAGTGAGTAGAAATGAAAAGCATCGGTGACCCAATAGGTAAACACAATTAATAGTCTACTTCACCGATAGACTGAAACCAATAGAAAACAAATAAATAATCAAAATGCATACATAAAATAATATAATTAATGTTTAAAAACTCTTAATTAATTAATTAATTAACTAATTGAACACATAAAATTAAAATAGAACTACTTAATTTATTTAAAAACACATATTATTTACTTAAATGATTAGCAGGATGTTTAAACAAATTGATTAATAAAGTTAACCTATTTTAATGTAACTAAATTAAAAAAATAAAATATTAAAATAAAGACTAACTTAATTAAAAAAATTACGTTGACTAAATGAAATAGATATTAAATTATTAAAAAGTCAAGAAGATTTAAATTAACCATACTAAATAAGACAAAATTAAAATTGATTAGTTTAGTAAGATTAAAATTATTATTTTGATGACTAAAAATACATAATTAATTATAAAAAATGATTAATTAACAAAATTAATTATAAAATACAAAAGTAAAAATATTTATTATGAAGTGATTGAATAATTAATTAAATCAATAAAATTCAATAAAAATATGTGGTAAAACTATGTAATAATAGATCCACATCAAATAAAAATTCATTTATTGATTTTTAAATCAATGAAGAATAGTTCTTACATCATAAAATATATGTTACCATAATTATTTCTATTCTGATCACCAATAGTGGTTTTCAAATTTCTATATTTGAAACTACTAGATAAATGAAACTATGATATCCTCAATCTTAATCTCATTTAATCCCATATAAACTAATTCTTGATTCAATCATAAATAAAGAATCATGATATTTTGATCTTGGAAGAGCGGATTCATCATCATATGATTTTATTTATTCTTTATAATATTTATTCTTACAATTATGAACTTCTAAATTCTTAACAAAACTCAAAATTTCAAAAATGGGATGAATAGTATAATGTTTTAAATTAGTCTTATGTAGTTACCTCTTTTTGATTTATCAGAAGTTTTTTACAATTTTAATCTCCCAAATCACCCTTATAATGTAAAATAGTTCTCTTAGTAATTGCTAGATTTATTCATCCAAAGTCATTACTCACTCTTCTGAATTCCTAGGTTACCCTTCCAAAGTTAGATACTTACTCTTTTGAAGTCACAAAATGACACAAAAATAACTTTTCATTTAATTTTATGTGACACTTTTTATGTTAATCAATTACTCTTCTAAAGTCACATCTTTTCCATTTTTCAATATCATTTGTACTATACCACTCTTATGAAGTAAATCACAACTCTTACAAAGTGGTCATACCTTTTCTATTTTCTATTCAGTTTCTCAAGATGAATCTTTTGAAGTCATACTTATCTAATATAAATCTTCATCATAGTAATTCTATAATTTCTTCAAATCACTCTAGAATAACATTAATTCATCTTAAATCCATCTAAATAACTCCAAATGAACTCAAATCACTTTAGAACTGCTTCAAATAATTTTAGGATTTATCAGAATGATTTCAAAATTATTCATATTTTTATAAGGTATTTTTCAGTATTTAAATAATCAATTTTGATTATTTCCTTATATTACCACTTCCTGAATATTATAACTTCAATATCATTCACACTAGACTTCATCTAAGTGATTTTATCACTAAATATAACATCTTTAATACTTTATTACACTAGGATGGTTTCATCACAACTCTAGACAACACTTTTAAAAAATTTAAAACTACTTTATTCTATTTAAAAATCATAGTTATTTAACATATTCAACAATTAGTTCATATGCTAGATAGTTATTCTGACTCCAATAGTAACTTTTATAGATAGTGGAATTTCAATTAACAACACTTGAATTTATATTCCATGAATACTTGCTCAATAATCATTAGATGTGTCTAGATACTACTTAGAATACGACCATCCAGTTATTCCAAGATACCAGATTTACTATTCATTATCCAAATGTATAAGAAACATATTCATCTTATTTATTTGGTGGATTCTCCCTCCGTCACCCAATACTCCATGGTAGACATATTTAATTGATCATTTACAAAAAATTCTCATTGAAAAAAATACAAGTAAAACAAACCTTTTTAAACAAATAAAAACATTTGGGTACTTTAATATCCCTCATTGTGTTTGTTTCCAATATCATTAACTGCTTAAAAAACATAATATCAATATATTCTTCATTTATTTAAGAAATTTTCCTACTCCTTGCTGATAACTAACACAAATATATTTTTGTAAGTAAAAATCATACTTAACTCTTAAAATTACTTGACTGTAAAAATCATCTTCTTGTAACACCCCAAGATTTCATATTACATTATTTCTTCAAAGTAATTCATTAACTTTCACTACACGCAAAACCGAGTTTAAGCGCACCATGACTTACCAAACTAGCCGTTCAAAAGTGGTTATAAATAGTATTAACTGAATTTTGAACTATATATAATTCTTATAATTTTAGAATCCATATAATGAGTTTCTTATACATAATGTAAGAACTAATTCATTTTTTTAGATAAAAGATGTATTTTTCAAAAAAATACACTTTTATCGCCTTTTAATAGTGAACACTTTTTAAATCCAATATTTGAAACTTTTATATATTCAATTTGACAAAATAAACTTCTTCTTTAGAATCAGGACATATGAATTTAGTTTTAATATATTTTTGGTGCTATTCTGATAACTTTCATATTTGGGTGAATAGTGAAAAATACTATATTTTAACTAAAAAATTTTTTTTAATCAAAATAATTTATAGTGTTAAATTATTAATTTTAATTATTTGTAAGTATAAATAGATTATATTTTTACCATTTAATCAAATTCTAGTTGTTGTATGTAATTTCACATTGATATTGGACATAAACAAGTGTCAATCTTTTGATAGTTTTTGTTTCTTAAAAATACGTCTTTTGGTTTTGACAACATGAATTAATTTTAAATTAATAAATTCAACTTCTTTGTTTTGAATTTAGTAAAATATAATTCATTTTTGAATTCGGAATATCAAAATTATCTTAGGGTAAATTTTTGGTATTTTTCTAAAAACATTCAATTTTTGATGAACAGTGAAAAACACTAAGTTATTGTTTAAAACCAAATTTTTTATTAAATAACTATTTATCTTATTTAAATTTATTTTAGGTCAAAATTATATACATAATACCTATATATGTTCAATGTAATTCATTAGAATCATTTTGTAATAATATTAGATATATAAAATTTTATTGAACTTTTCACCGTCTTTAACCCACCTCCTAGGAAAATTTGAAAATTCACATAAAACTTAATTTTACCGCTTTTGTGAGTTGAATTTAAAAAATCTAAGAGACATGGTTAACCTTAGTAAGTAAAATTTGGTTCAATAAGATGAAAATAATTTTTGGTGAATAGTAACTTTTGACTTTTTTTTACCGTGGTTAAAGGTAAATAAGGTAATTCAAAGTAAAAAAGAATATTGTAATAATTCAAAATTACCTTAACATATGTCCTAACATTATTTTATGAGTAATTTACGGCCATGGGAATCCTTGGGTTGATTTTGGGACCCCATGGAGAGACTTATGAATGATAATGACACCTTAGATTAATTAATTTAAAGTAAAGACAAAATTGCCAAAAACTAAATCTTTTAGTAATTAATTTTTATATGGTGTTATATAAGTAATATTTTTGACTATAAATATTCATTGGAAAGATAAAAAGTTTCCTACATTATGGTATTTTTTTATAATTTTTAGAAATCAAATAAATTAAAATATTTATGACACAATAATGATGCAGTATTTACCTCATTAATAAATGATTTAAATAAATTAGATTATAAATATTAAAATAATATCCAAGACATGTCCAATTATTATTGGATGATTTTATTTAGACAATGAGTCATATTATATTCCACCCTAATGATTCTTTTACCTTTATATACCGAATATCATTATATAATAAAATAATATTTTCACACATTCCTAAAGAGCCCTTCCTCCCCCTTATAAAAGGATACCACTTCTAACCAAATCCTCACACATCTCAAACCTTTATTATCATCAAAAGTCTTCCAAATTAAGATCCCTACATCCCTATCCTCCTCTTAGAATCCTTACCTTAAGAATACGGCACTTCAAGAAGTCCTTTTTGTTCAAACCAAAGGAAGTTAACCAAATTAAAGGTAACAATTTCTCTTAACTTATTTTCTTTTATATTACTTCTCCAACCCCTAAACTCATTTTATTCCTTTTTTTATAACAATTACAGTATCCTAAAAATAATAGGATGTTGTTTTGAGAAGGATTCTAACTACACTTACACACACCTCCATCTAATGGGTGAAGAACATAATGTTTCTGTGGATGGAAAACTAACACCTCACGAAACGATGATTGTTCATTTACCTCATATCGCCTATCATGGTGGCCGTTATGATGGAACAATATTTATATATGATATATATATTATGTTTATGTTTTCTTCATGCTTCTTTATTTTTATTTTATATCATACCTTAATGGATTCCATTATGGGTAAACGCGATAATTTCATTTGAGGAAGTGCGGACTACCGCCCCCTCAAAGTGATATGACTCGTTAATACCATATGTGGGATGTAAAAAGGATGGAGTTAATGATTATTATATATGATATTATACTATAATTATAATATACCTATGTATCATTATGTTTTAATTCTATTAAAATAAGAAATATAAATGAAAGTAGCGCTCATGCGTACGTACGGCTTACCATCTCCATGAACGGTGCATTTCATTTCTTACCGAAAAATGATAAGTAATGTTATAAGTACACGTATATACTGGATATATATGATATATATAATATCTAAATCATGAATATCATTCTGGATATAATGAACTTTTGACCATGTGAACAACTTGTAACTATAAAGTGTTCATTTTTGACTCCAGTGCCAAATATCGACAAAACGAACGTTATTAACTTAAATGATTACATAATGTTTATAACATGGTAATAAGTGATATAAAAGGAATAATAAACTTGTAAAAGGTTCTTAATCTAGTAGAATTAACTTCAGTTTATTATTCAGGATATTAATGAACTAACGGGTCAATTCAGACATGAGGTAAGGGGTTTCTTATCTCACTTTTAATTCCATGATATTTTCATTGTTCACCACATATTTATTGCATGTGGTGTATTATGTACTGCCATTATATATATATATATTATCATGATTCTCTTTATATTCCTGATATTCTATGATTCATTTGCTGGTTATTGACTATTGTTCATACGACTTGATTGATTACAATGAGGTAAGGGTCAATTTCACAATCTCTTTATTATCTGAGGTTGTTTTTATGTAAGTATCTACTGGGACCTCTTTATCATCCACTTCCATGTTTCTTAAAAATGTATTCCAAAACATTTTTACCATTTACTATACTATGGGTTAATGTCATTTATACCCTTATTTGAATTTTTATAAAATGGCTTGAAAGGAATTTTTCCGTCGTTATGACATCACCAAAGATTCCCTTATAAGCTTATAAGAATATTTTCAAAATAAGTGTTTTCATTATAATTATGTGACTCTTAAATGATTTCAATATAAAAAGAGATATTTCTCTAAAAAAGGTTTTGATTTTATCTATGTCGACATCCTTTTATGGGTTTTATGTTTATTTGAAGTTGATTTATTGTTATACAAAACTCCCATATTGTATTGAAGGTTTTGTGATATATTTAACTATTGATGTGCTATTCGTATACCATTCATGGTTTATGGTTAAATTATTGACATTTCGTATGCTAGTTTTAATATGAATGTTTATGTTATATTTCAACCTTTTCTTATGATGAATGTATTGGACTAGTATGTTCCGGGATGGGGACCGGTAAAAGTACGTCCTTCGGGTTGGGGTTCGGTTACAGCAGACCCTCCAGGATGGAGTCCGGTTATAGAGGCTCTCAGAGATGGAGTCCTATTATAGAGGCTCTCAGGGTTGGAGTCCAGTTACAGAGGCTCTCCAAGTTGGAGTCCGGTTACAGAAGCTCTCTGGGATGGAGTCTGGTTACAAAGGCTCTCCGGGTTTGGGTCTGGTTAAAGTTTTCCCATAGGTCCTGGCATGAGGCCTTGACAAATAAATTAAAGTTTGGTATTATACATTCCCTCATTATGAAAATAATATTGATGGTTTATGTGGTCATTCTACTAGTAGAATCTCCATGATTATGTTTTATTATGGAATTATTTACTCAAATCATATTCCTAACAAAAAAGTATTCGTGTTTATTATTGGTAAAGGCATGTGGTTTCAATTATTCACCATGATTAATATTTATGTTATCTTCTGCTGTATTTATTACCCTTACTGATCATTTGAGCTCACCCCTTTCTATGTTTTATTTTTTCCAGGATTCCAAGAAGTGTGTTGTGATTGATATGTAGGGTTAAGATAAGGGAATAATGGAGTTCATAAAAGATTATTTATGTTGTGTTGTATGTTATAAAGTGTAATGTAAGATTCATGTATGTAATCTATTTTCCAAGACTACTAAATTGATCGGTCCTTGAGGACTTGATTCCTTGTAATCATGAAAACCTATTAAAATAATGCACTGACTCTAGGTAACTAGGGTCGGGGCGTTACAGTTGGTATCATAGGAAGTTTAGAAATATACTTGGATACTAGATTTAGATAAACTATGATTAGAACACATTACCCTAAGATAGAATTTGAGGATTAGTATATAAGAACTTCTTATAATTTTGGTACTGTAGAGATTTTATGAGTTATCCAAGCAATAAATCCCTATCTAGATACGAGCATGTAGAGGCGGATCTGGCACAGATGTACCTAGGGGTAAACCCCGAAAACACCACTTTGAGCTAGACTCGAATGGGAACTGGTGCATGAAAATGGCCCTTGCTGCACTCTTGGTTACGACACTCCCGGGGGATATGCTTAGTATAATTCTTGTTTTATTTACAAACCCCTATAAAGGGTTTATGAGTATATACATCCTCAAAGAAAACATTTTTGTGATTATGGATTATATCCATAAATTTTTCAATTTACATTAGGTATTTTACATGTTTGGAATTATGAATTTTGATTCATAAACTGACCTAGTGTATGCCACTATTTAGAAATGGCGCCCAGTAGAAGGAATGAGAACTCTAGCAATAGGTATGATCTAAAGAGTAAGAAGGGGAATATCATACATGATATTAAGACAACATTTAGAAGGGAAATAATCTCCCATGTATTCTCAACATATGAAGAAATAATATCATGTGTTAGTAAGATAAGTAAATAATTCTCTGAGTCCTATCGCTTTGAAAAGAGAAAGAGAAGAAAAGGATGGTAGAGAGAAAGATGGATAAAGGGTTCAGGGGGAATGAAGGATTTTCCCATATGTGATAAATGTGGAAATAATCACCTTGGTAAATGCATGATGGTAATGGGAGTTTTTTATGAGTGTGGACACGAATTACAGGATTTCAAGGGTAAGAAAAAGGTTTCAAATGTAAAATTCTCCTACTGCAAGGCATTGGGACACTATGCGAATCAATTTCCCAATCATCAGAGTATACCACAAATGATGCTATTGATAATAGTCAAGTTATAATACTACCTCAGATAAAGATGAATGACTATTGTTCTTATGTTGTTGTTATAGGATTATTTCCTTTGAGTGTGGTATCAACAATATACTGGTTATATGAATTATGGAGATAAATAAGGATTATATTGCAGTACTATTTTATTGAGGATTTGAGATTATATGGTTCAAAGAAAAGTGAATTAAAGTAAGATACACTTTTTGGAAAATACATGGTTTAAGGAAATGTAATCCTTAATATGGTCCTGATAATGAAATAGTGATTTTGGAATAATAGATGGTTGATTTGGATAAATTATATTGGATATTCTTGACTTCCTTGGAACTGGTTAATAGTTTGTTTATTTCATCATTGTTGTAATATTCAAAAATTTTGGATATAAGGAATATATCTAGTATTTTATAAAGAATAAGAGAGGATTAATGTAATCATTAAGCTTTTATGGTAATTCAGGGTGTTACCACGTTTTAAAATAATACAAGATAAAGGTGTTCACATGTTATTACTAGAAAAAATGATCTTTATTGTGTTTAACTTCCTTATAAATTTTGGACTGTGAGTTTGGATAGAAGTATTTTGGATAAGTCTAAAGGTTGGAATGGATTATGTTAGAAATTGGATACAATTGTTAAGGTTATTTTTGGATTGTCATAAAAAAGACAACCCAGAGGTCGAGCGACAACATGTCACATCTGGCAAAGCCACGAGACTTAATCCTGCAACCGAAGGGTGACAAGGGTGTATCAACTCCCACTGGACCACATGATGTCCTGGATTGAATAATGTAGTTTTTTTAAAAGGTTTGGTAGATGAATTATAAATTTATTTTTTTTGGAACCCTATACGAATATGATAAATAAAATATATTTTTTTATTTCTATTATCATTTTGAGTGAAAGATGAGTTTGTGGTAGATATTAGTTAAAGGATGGAACTCTACTTGCCATGTATATATTTTTTCTTCTTCTATTATTCTATGAAGAAATTAATTCTTAAAATTTAGGTAAGGGATCTTAAAACTAAAAATGTGTTATCCTAATACCTTATGTTTTGTTGAACCGATGATATTTTAAATCATTACAGATTGATGGATTTGAGGCCCTCAATTCTACAATTGTTTGTAACTGATGACCTCAATCACTCCATATAAATATTTACGTTTTCCATATAATTATGTGTCTCTAATTGCCACCACTTTTATCCTAATAGAGATCATAATTTGGTGGTGACCCTTTCATTTCGCTTTTCCTCTTATAAAGACTAAATTTCATTAACCTAATTTCCGATGTGGGTTTTCCCACAAAGCTATTTTATATTTTCAAAATTTTATTTTCGAAGAACAATTTCAAATTGCGAGGACACAATTTATTGAAGGAGGTAATAATGTAACACCCCAACATTTCATAGTACGTTATTTCTTCAAAGTAATTCAATAACCTGCACTACACATAACACCGAGTTCAAGCGCACCACGACTTACCAAACTAGCTGTTCAAAAGAGGTTATAAATAGTATTAACTGAATTTTTAACTATATAAAAATCTTATAATTTTATAATCCATAAAATTATTTTCTTAGTCATAATGTAAGAACTAATTCATTTTTTCAGATAAAAGATGTATTTTTCAAAAAATACACTTTTACCGCTAATTAATGGTGAACCATTTTTAAATCTAATATTTGAAACTTTTATATATTCAATTTTTCAAAATAAACTTCTTCTTTAGAATCGGGACATATGAATTTAGTTTCAATAAATTTTTGGTGCTTTTCTGATAACTTTCATATTTGGGTAAATAGTGAAAAATACTGTCTTTTAACTGAAAACAATTTTTTAATCAAAATAATTTATAGTTTTAAATTATAAATGTTAATGGTTTGTAAGTATAAATAGATTATATTTTTACCATTTAATCCAATTCTGGTCATTATAAGTAATTTCACATTGAGATTGGACATAAACAAGTGTCAATATTTTGATAGTTATTGTTTATTAAAAATATGCCTTTTGGTTTTGACAACGAGAATTAATTTTAAATTAATAAATTCAACTTATATGTTTTTAATTTGGTAAAATAGACTTCATTTTTGAATTCGTAATATCAAAATTAGCTTAGGGTAAATTTTTGGTATTTTTCTGAAAACTTTCAATTTTTGATGAATAGTGAAAAACACTGAGTTATTGTTTAAAACCAACTTTTTATTTAAATATTTATTTAACTTACTTAAACTTATTTTAGTTAAAAATAGATACATAATACCAATATATTTTTAATGTAATTCATTGGAGTCATTTTGTAATAATATTAGATATATAAAATTTTATTGAACTTTTCACTGTCTTTAACCCTCCTCCAAGGAAAATTAGGAAATTCGCATAAAACCTAATTTTACCGCTTCTGTGAGTTTAATTTCAAAAAAAAAGAGACATGGTTAACCTTAGTAAGTAAAATTTGGTTCAATAAGATGAAAATAATTTTTGGTGAATAGTAACTTTTGACTTTAATTTACCGTGGTTAAAGGTAAATAGGGTAATTCATGGTAAAAAGAATATTGTAATAATTAAAAATTATCTTAACACATGTCATAACCTTATTGGATGAGTAATGGCCTACATGGGCATACTTGGGTCGATTTTGGGACCCCATGGAGCCACTTATGAATGATAATGACACTTTAGATTAATTAATTTAAAGTAAAGACAAAATTGACATAAAAAAACATGTAGTAATTAATTTTTATATGGTCTTATATAAGAAATATTTTTGACTATAAATATTCATTGTAAATATAAAAATATTTCCTACATCATGGTATTTTTTTATAATTTTTATACATCGAATAAATTAAATTATTTATGACACAATAATGATGCAGTATTTACCTCATTAATAAATGATTTAAATAAATTAGATTATAAATATTAAAATAATATCCAAGACATGTCCAATTATTATTGGCTGATTTTATTTCTACCATGAGTCATTTTATCTTCGACCCTAATGATTTTTGGACCTTTAGAAACTGAATATCACTATATAATAAAATAATATTTTCACACATTCCTAAAGAGCCCCTCCTCCCCCTTATAAAAGGAGACCACTTCTAACTAATTCCTCACACCTCTAAAGCCTTTAGGTTCATCTAAACTCTTCCAAATTAATCTAAATACATCCCTATTATCCTCTTAGAAGCCTTACCTTAGGAAGAAGGAACTTCAAGAAGTCATTTTGGTTGAAACCAAAGGAAGTTACCCAAATTAAGGGTAATAGTTTCTCTTAACTTCTGTTCTTTTATATTACTTCTCCAACCACTAAACTATTTTTATTACTTTTTTTTATAACAACACCATTATCCTCAATATACTTTGATGTTCTTATGAGAAGTATTTGAAATAAACTTGCACACACATCCATCTAATGGGTGAAGAACATAATGTTTCCGTGGATAGAAAACTAAAGCCTCACGAAACAATGATTGTTCAATTACCTCCTACCACCTCTCATGGTGGCCATTATGATGGCACTTTATTTATATATGATATATAAATTGTGTTTATGTTTTATTTATTCTTCTTTATTTTTCTTTTATATCATACCTTAATGGATTCCATTATGGGTAAACGCGATAATTTCATTTGAGGAAGTGCGGACTACCACCCCTTCAAAGTGATATGACTCATTAATACCATATGTGGGACGTATAAAGGATGGATTTAATGATATTATATATATGATATTATATTGGAATTATAATTTACCTATGTATCATTATGTTTTAATTCTATTAAAATAATAAATAGAAATGATATTAGCGTTCATGCGTACGTATGGCTTACCGTCTCCATGAACGGTGCATTTCATTTCTTACCCCAAAATGAAAGGTAGTGTTATAAATACATGTATATACTGGATATATATGATATATATAATATCTAAATCCTTAATATCATTCTCTATATAATGAAATTTTGACCATGTGAACAACTTGTAACTATAAATTGTTCATTTTTGACTCAAGTGCCAAATATCGACAAAACGAACGTTATTAACTTAAATGATTAGATAATGTTTATAACATGGTAATAAGTGATATAAAAGGAATTATAAACATGAAAAGGGTTCTTAATTAAGTAGAAATTAACTTTAGTTTATTATTCAGGATATTAAAGAACAAACGGGTCAAGTCGGACACGAGGTAAGGGGTTTCTTATCTCATTTTTAATTCCATGAGATTTCCATTGTTCACCACATATTTATTGCATGTGGTGTATTTTGTAATACCATTTGATATATATATTATCATGATTCTCTTTATATTCATGATATTCTATGATTAATTTGGTGGTTATTGACTATTGTTCATACGACTTGATTGATTACAATGAGGTAAGGGTTAATTTCACAATCTATTTATTATCTGAGGTTGTTTTTATGTAAGTATCTACTGGGACCACTTTATCATCCACATATATGTTTCTTAAAAATGTATTCCAAAACGTTTTTACCATTTACTAGACTATGGGTTAAAGTCATTTATAACCTTCTTTGAATTTTTATAAAATAGTTTGAAAGGAATTTTTTCACCGTTATGACATCACCAAATATTCCCTTATAAGCTTATAAGAATATTTTCAAAATAAATGTTTTCATTATAATTATGTGACTCTTAAATTATTTCAAAATAGAAAGAGATATTTCTCTAAAAAAAGGTTTTGATTTCATCTATGCCAACATCCTTTGATGGGTTTTAATTTTATTTGAAGTTGATTTATTATGATACAAAACTTCCATATTGTATTGAAGGTTTTGTGATATGTTTGACTATGGATATGATATTAGTATACCATTTATGGTTTATAGTTAAAGTATTGACATTTCATAGGCTTGTTTTAATACGAATTTTTATGTTATATTTCAACCTTTTCTTATGATGAATGTATTGGGCTAGTATGTTCCGGGTTGGGGACTGGTAAACGTAAGCCCTCCGGGTTGTGGTCCGGTTACAGAAGACCCTTCGGGATGGAGTTCGGTAATAGAGGCTCTCCGGGATGGAGTCTGGTTATAGAGGCTCTCTGGGTTGGAGTTCTGTTACAGAGGCTCTCCGGGTTGGATTCCGGTTACAGAGGCTCTCTAGGATAGAGTCTGGTAACAGAGGTTCTCCGGCTTTGGGTCCGGTTACAGTTAGCCCATAGGTCCTAGCATGAGTCCTTGACACATAAATTAAAGTTTGGTATTATACATTCCCTCATTATGAAAATAATATTGATGGTTTATGTGGTCATTCGACTAGTAGAATACCCATTATTATGTTTTATTATGGCATTATTTACTCAACTCATATTCCTGTCATAAAAGTATTCATTTTTATTATTAGTAAAGGAATGTGGTTTCAATTATTAACCATTCTTAATATTTATGTTATATTACATTGTATTTCTTTCCCTTACTGAGCATTTGAGATCACCCCTTTCTATGTTTTATTTTTTCCAGGATTCCAAGAAGTGTATTGTGATTGAAATGCGGGGTTAAGCTAACGGAATAATGGTGTTCATAAAGGATTATTTATGTTGTGTTGTATGTTATAAAGTGTAATGTAAGATTCATGTACGTAATATATTTTCCAAGACTACTAAGCTGATCGGTCCTTCGGGACTTGATTCCTTGTAATCATGCCAATGTATTAAAATAATGCACCGACTCTGGGTAACTGGGGTCAGGGCATTACACTTCTCCTCTATTATTATCTCTCTTTCTTTATTCTCTACTTCATTAATAGAATTTTTCAATTAAACATGGGACAGGTTGGAACAACATTTTTCTATCAAAACACCATCAATTAATCAAATATAAGTCTACATGATTCGTGCACAATGTTGAAAACCGTAGTTATAAATATAGAAAATAAATCTATACATATAAAACCCACAATGTGATACCAACTCTTACTTATCTTACTAGGGGATTTAAGTCCATATTTTCCAGAAATTTTATAAAAATACACTCATATTCAACAAACATGACAAAAAATTCATGTCCAAGTCGATTTTTCTTCTCCATATCTGTTTAAATAATCACTCGCCCTTCTTAGTTTCTTTATCATAAACCAAAATAGAAATTGGGAAGGGATCTACAAACCTAAAAATTTATTTTTTGTGTATGTTCTTTCAAGTACACCATGTTTAACCAAGAGACAAGAAATCTAATAGCTTCACCCATTTTGATAGCTCCCCCAAAAGGTATTCTCTCTAATAATCTTCATCATTGAAGGTTTTATTCATAAATAATATTTGAGCATTTCTGATACCAATTTATGTCTAATTTATATTGAGAAATTGAAAATAATTTTTTAATGAGATAACATTATACTAATTAATATTATCCATGATGGATTTATTTTGCAACTATATAATGATTAAAATATTCATCCAGTTCTTCTTTTTCATGTTTCACCTTCAATTACCAATACAAAGTATCATTAATAGTTTATTATGAAAATAAGTTGGGCTTCTATTAACTTCTTAATTATAGAAATAGGTCTGATACTTCGATCTCATCCCAAAAACTACTTTATTTACAAATATAAATTGTGGGGAACTATTCATGCTTAATTAACCCTTGGTTTTTTGAATATTTTCATGTTTCATAAGTATGTATTTGTTTTCCTCTTAAACTTTATTCGTAGTTGGAATAACCTTATTTACTTTAATAAGTAGAGAAGATTCATTTTTTTATCTTTCTCCATTTCTTATCAAATTGAAATCATTTATGCCTATTGTTAAACATTATTTTGGCACATTCTTTGGCATCTTATTGTGTGTGGACTCCATCTTCACAATAGCATTTTTTGAATATAAAGTCACTAGTGATTTCCTTTTATTATTCAATAATTTTTATTATTATAGCAGTTGTGTCATGCAATTGGTACCTATAAACCCTCATATTTTTCAGCTTATACAGAACCGTTCAATATCTTTTAGGTTACCTTTATTTAGAAACCTCTCATGAAATTTATTCACTTCATCTTATATGTATACCGCTAATCCAATAATGTCATCCCTCTCTTAGATTGATTCAATTTTTGATTATATATTTCTCCCATTTATGTTTATTTTCATGAAAAACATACAATGGTTCATGATGTGGAGTTTTCCACCAAAATAGAAACATATATTCTTTATTGAGGAATGCATTCCAATTTTCATATCTAAGTTCTTATGAGTAGACTCCTCAACTCTTTTATTTTTTTACAACCCAAGGAAGTCCTATATTATTTTATCATTTTATTTTTTTCTATTTTATTATATTATTCTGTTCAACATACAAGTTATTCTTTGTTGTTACATACCAGCACTCATCATAACTATGATCACCTCTATTGAAATTTTTACAGAATTGTACTAAGAATCCAAATCTATTCTTAGTTGATATATTTATTCTATTCAATGAATTCTACAAACTTTTATTAGTTTTTATACTTAATTAATCTATACTCCCTCTGAATGTAGGACTTCTTTCATTTAATCGAGTTTATATGTTGGGATAACACTCAATTTCATTGTTCTTGAACCTCTAGTAGAACAAATAATGTCCAATAAATCTTATTCTTTAAAAATTAATAGTAGTCTATATAGATTTAATGGATTTATTTTTTTGGAATCAAACCCCAAAATTTTGGGCTCCATTAAGAAACTTCTCTTCTTATACATTAATATATCCACCTTTGATGAAGTGGTAAATTTATTGTAATTTTTATCCACCGATATTTTCCATGTTTTTAAATTTAGTCCCACAATAGTAGATGAAACTAAGTTAGTAAAAATATATTTAAATGGGTTGTGGGATACCTTTATCCATGAGCTTTCATTGGATGGATCACAAGATAATTTCAAACTCTTATTTCTACTTATATGAGTTTTTTAGAGGAAAGACTCTTTTTAAAAACTATTTCGAAGAAAATTATTCTTTTTGAAGTTCCTATGGTGTAATGGAAGAGCGTCATCACACAACCCAAAAATGGATTTCATCAATTTCTGTGGATAAATCATCATAACATGAAGATAAAAACCATAAATGATTCAAGGAGAGGATATTATCAAATATAATTTATAATTAATGTATATAAATAATAATTACCTTTTCATGCAATTTTTTATTTATTATCAATTTTGTTGAACACAGTCTTTGTAGCATCATTGTGAAATAGGATCTAAGAATAGAATACCTATTTTGGTGATCCACACTTGCACTAAAAACCTCAAAACATTATCATGGAATCTATGTTTGCTAATGAAGATGATTATAAACAAATGAGTCGTTCACCATTGATCACAACAAGAATCCCTTCTGATCTTGAAGAATTTTATCAAGTTGTATTAGGAACTTGAGAGGGAGGGGGAGGATTGATGCCCTATATTCTTGAGAGATCTCTAGAGATAATATTGCCTCTAGTTTTGGAAGAATTCTCTAGAAATAATTTGTTGTTCTCAATAATCATCTCCACTAGAAATTATATAATTAGGTTTAAATACATAGGTCCAAGAATGGGTTATTTCCCAAAGTACCTAAACCCTTATCCTAATTTTTAGTGAACCCCACATTGAATAATAATAATAATAATATTGTTATTATTATTTTTATATGCATAAAACTCATATATAAAAATATTACTTCTTCTAAACCCTTAACTTGAGTCATCAATCCTCCCCAACATTTATCAAGCCTTGAATAATAACTGTTTATTTGAATAAATAAATATAACTACATTATTAATTAAATAAATATTAATGAAATAAACATAACCAGAATAATTATAGTCCTAATAACCTAAAAATAATATTCTTCTAAAAATAAATTCATATATAATTTAACAGAGATTTTGGATACACTTAGCATGTTACAATCCATGCCTCTTTCTCCGTGGCCTTAGGCTAACTCTCTCGAAGTCCAATACCAGTGTCTAGATATACGTCAAGACACCCATATAGAAAGGAGATAATGTCACAATAACAAAAACCTTCTATATATTCTCACTATGTAATATAATTCCTTTGTCTCAATATCTCATCATTAATGTTACATTACTAGTTTCATTAACCTATATGCTCAATATATTATTCTTTGACTTTCCTAAAATTAACTTGTTGTTAAAAACACCAGGTTCATGGAATTAATCATACATTTCAACGACAACCAAAGTTCTTGAGATATCTACATCCATTTAATTGGAAGGGACAAATCCTTTCCTGACTTATTTGTTAATTTTATATAACTTGTGACGTACCCAATATGTCTTACCTCATCGTGAGAATATTTCATTATAGTTTTCATCAATACATATAAGTATGTGACTCATGATATGCATTAATAATGATCTCAAGTCTAATGAAAAATACATACCTCCGTAAATTGGAATATCCAATGACACATATAACCTTGGGAATTTTTAAGAGTGGGTTTATTCTCATAACCTCCCATCTTAGAGATTAACAAGTGAGAACTTCACAATAAGAATTCTTAATATAATACAAGAATATTACACCTGATATTCTATATCATTCAAGTATATTAAAGTCTATTTAATCCAACCATATAACATGTATTTAATAATTTCATCGCTACACTTCAGGGTTCTTATCCTAATGGGGAACTACTAAGACCTTTTGATGTGATAGATACTCCAAGGACATTATCACGTTAAAATAATGTATAGGAATAAAAATCATGTGATAAAATATTTATTAATATTAAATAATAATAATATAAAGGAAATTGAAAGTATAAATTATTTGGTTGACGAACTCCAATAAACTCCCACTTAGACTGAAGACAACTACTAATGATATTGAGTCTTATGACTCTTACATGATAATTATTCTTCTACTAAGATGAGGTTTTATTCAATGGGTGTACCATGTTCTCCTATGAATATAGTTTTATTACTATGAAATAAAACCTTTGAGATAAATCCCTCAACAAATGATACTAAGAAAGTGTATACTTCCTCCATTAAAGTGACATTGGCTACTTGGCAAGGTCCACTGCTGTAGTATTATCATAATATAATGTGATAGGGTCTTTACATCTAGGAACTACATAAAAATCTTTGATTATTTTTTGTATACATGCTACTACTTTATCTTAATTATAACCCACAATATACTTGAAATCATTTATAGAATCGATGAACACCAGCTAATTTGATCTCTTCCAGCTCATATTTTCACTATTTGAGGGTGAAGACACATCTTGAATATGATTTTAGATCATCCAGATAAATCTGGAAACTAGAATATATAAGTCCCCTTATGACTAGATTGTTGTTTACTCTATAATATCAGAGCATATACTTATTTCACCTCAAATATTTTATGATAGTCTTGAGTTCTATTATATGGAAGTCTCCTAGTACTACTTGATATATTCCTACCATGATCAAGACATAGGAAACATCAAACCTAGTATATAGCATAACATATATGACTAATATTTTTATTGATGTGTAAGGAATCCTAGTCATCCTTTGTATCTCCTCTTGTGCACAAGGAAACATTTTCTTAGAAATATATATACTATGTGACACTGGAAATAATCCTCACTTGAATTGACGCATACAAAATCTCCTCAGTATTTTTTCAACGTATATATCCTGAATTAGTACAAAAATCCACTTAATCTATAAAGAATTATATTCACTCATTGAATATAGGATTTTCCACCTAATTAATTCAAGTAGAATCTTTTTTTAAAAAACATATCAACTAATAGTAAGACCGTTATCTCATTTCCCTTTTGTAATATGACAAAACCCAACCTACTAGGTCCCCTCCTGGGTAAGAGGGAGGCCGAGTTTTCAACCCTAAGATTGCATCCAATAGGATATGGGTTTGTAACCAAAACAAAGAAGGAACAATACACATATGAGAGGTATTATAATATACAAAAATTCAGTAGATATATGTAATCATCTAGCACAAATATCCATAACCACACAGGATATACAGAACTAACTGAAATAAGAATATGCATGCATTTGTCTAATAAACATCCAAGAGTGTACAATATAAATTCCATTATAAGGGGAAAAAAATACAATTCCAAATATCTGAGGACATTACCAAACCTTGAGTGGCTTGGAATAAGGGGATTACCACCTCACACCATCTCCGTGTGAACCTAAATCTATAAATATCACCACAACCACAGAACTCCAACTCCACTAAATTCTAGAGCTCTATGAACACCAATATCTCAAATTAATAATGAATCATTTATAAATACACAAAATGTGAGGAGAGTTATCCCATGTAGGGGTGAGTATAAAAATATCTAGTAGGATTCCCTGAAAAAAAAATGTGATAGGTATGAAAATCAACAAACAACCAAGGGAAAAATCATACAACATCCCAACTCAATCAAGGGGAAAATAACAACCAATGTAGAAGATTAGGCTTCACTTCCCAATATGAACTTGAAATGATCTCATGGGAATAAACCATGGATTATGATGAATTATAACATAATCCCTAGAATTAGGAATCCATGGAAAACATCATACCTTAGGGGAAAACACACACCTACTCATAAAACCTAAGGGAAAAAATTCTTTGTTGATTAATAACATATACACCACATTTATTAGGGGTACACAAATCCTTGATCCCTTGTGACATGGAATATCAAACCATATCATCCCACAAAATTGAATCACCACCAAAATCACCACATCAAACACTAAGGATCTAGTAAAAAAGATTTCATACCGAAGGGGCTCATCATCCATGAGAAACTCATCATACAATCACATCATCACTCACCCGTCTCATTGTGAGATTATAATAACTCCCCGATGAATAATTATCCATAAAGAAACTCCTCAATACACAAAAGGTCCATTTTAATATACCACTCATCGAGTCAAAAATAATAAATATATACAAAAATAAAGATTTCACCTCGAGAATGACATGATGCTTGAGGGGGTTACCAGCCCCACAGATGAGTGACCTACACCCCATCCTATACGGGAGTTCCCTACCTCATCTTACCAGAGGGAGGATACATCCTCATTGATGCTATGATCCAAAATCGGATCCTATAATCTATATTTCCCCAAAAAGGTAGAGATAATCCAACCATAAGTTGAATCCCTTCCCACTTATCCTAGCTCCACCAAAGTTGGACACCCAGGGAGAGAAACTTAGTGGACCATGTGCACCCTAAGACCCCAAGAACCCCAAAAATCCATGAATATTGAATACCACTGTTATCATACCACTAGTACCATGGAATAATAGGGGACCTGCACCTCTCCGATAAGTGAAAACCAATAGAGGGAGTTACCAACCCCATAGTGATCTCACGATTCACCAGAGACCATGATTAACTATGGACATTACTGTTTGTATTATTTAGTTTGTTCCTCAAAGAGTTAATTATGAGAAATATTCACTAAGTAAGGAGTAATTTCACCCCACATCTCTAGGGTAGTATCAATTCCTTCAATGAAAAGAGAAACATGCATCTCAACCGATTCTACAGCCCTATGGGAGTTCCTGATTCCCATCTCCATACCACTTATTCCACATAGTGATCAAAAATAGCAATTTGATAAAAGGGGAATTGTGAATACTTCAAATCAAAACTCACTTTATTCTATGATCACAAACTAAGGTGATACAATGAAGAGAGAATATGTCGATGATCTACCATGAAAATGCTCATAGTGGATGATACAAAAAGGGACTGAATGACTGAATCCACATAATCCAATCCAAATCACATTCACCAAATCAAACTCTAGGGTGAAAGGGAAGGATGAAATAACCTTAAGTACCACATCTATCTATAAGGACCATCGGGCTACCCTACTATGATATGGAATTTCCAATGACTACGTCAAACCCTTATGCTCACAACCCCTGCATCTACAAAGGATCTAAATTAGCCATTAAATCCAATTGATTTTCAATTTATAAATACCTATATGGGTTTCCACATACCTATATCTAAATACTAGATGAGTCTCATCATCCTCACTATCAGTCTACATCAACACCCAGATCTTTTCATCATCACCGTGGGATATGATCCACAACCATCCCTATATTATATCTCCAATGGAATCTGATAACATAGAAGAATCTTCCAGAATTTTCTATATAGAAATATAATTAGAATAGACTACCTAATTATCCAAATCCAACTCCAGGTTGATATAATACACAAAAAACCCTCTGAGGGGAAGGTATGTGACATGTACCAGGGTGTACTTATTGTGTACACTCAATGACCCACTCTGGGTGTGTACCTAAGCCTGACTCAATAAAAACAAAGTATTTTAATTCCAATATGTGAAGTTTAATCCATGAAGTATACTGAGTCTTGAACCTTGGCCAAGCCATGTCATGTAACCCTGACATGTCTTGTACTAATACACATTATTTACCCCACATGGGATTTCTGGCCATGCACGTGGCCACGCCCAATGTTGTGTACCCAAAAAAACTACACGGTGTGTCTATATGAGTAACACATAATGTGGTTACTATCTTTAATCATCATCCCACTAAAAAACTAAACAATGTGTGTTATTTTACTATATATTGTCTGATCATGTTTCTAAAATGGAGATTGTGTCATCATTTTATTTTGTTAGATGAAATATTTTGAATTTATAAATATTTATTATCCATTTTGTGCTTCTAGGATATTGGTGTTTAAAAGGATTCATTTTTAGGCTAAGATTCCAAGGATTAATGGTTGGAGTCTTAATAAGGTATTGAACTCGGGGTAGTTTTAAAATAGCAACTATTTGGGTAGTGGGGTATTCTATAACTGGAAGTCCTATTGGAACCCCAACAACTACCCATATATTCAACTGGATAGCTGATGGATATTTTCTAGCCACCGTACAGTTGGGTCCTTCTTAAAAGTATGATCACTAATCCTATGACCCTTATCCTCCAAAATATGTCCTCTTAAAAACTTATACTAGATAAGTAAAAAAAGGTATAGTGAAAATTTATAAACTCAAAATATCTTATACATCAAAATAAAATGAGGATGTTATAATTCTCATCTTTTAACAAATTCTCATCCCTAATAACTACCTTCAAAGGTTCTACTCAAACAACTCAGGACATTGAGCCTGAACATCATCCCCTCGCTCCCAAGTCTCATCCTAGATCCATACATAACACTATAGAATCTAGACTAGTGGTATCATCATCCCTCAAAGTAATTTCTTTTTATCAGAAAAAATCTACACTGGGGGATCCATATACAATTCATCAGGCTCAAAATAAACATACTTGTAATCAATGACATGCATAAGACTTAGAATTCACCTACATTGCTATGACACAAGAAATATTCATGAATAACTTTGTAGTAAGAAGGAAGATTCAGATGTTACACTATTTTCTAAACCCACTTTGAGATCTCAAAGGGTAAAACAAAGTACGATGCTAGCTTAACTTAATTACTCAAACATTAATGGCCTAACTGAGGTGTCACTCTCATGAAAAACCCAATCGACAATAGTAAAATAAAGAGGCATCCTCTTAGGATGGGAATAAGACTTCTTCCAGCTATAAGATGTATTCAACCTCTTATGGATGATATACACTATCCCGGAGGTCTCCTATACCATACTAGGCCCCAAAACTGTTGCCTCAATAACCTCATTCCAACAGAGTGGTGGACGAAATGGACTCACATAAAAAGACTCATAAAGTGTCATGTGAATCAAAGACTAATAACTACTGTTATAAGAAAACTCAACCAAGAAAAGGTGATCATCTCAAGAACCACCAAATACTAGGGAATAATACAAAAACAAGTCCTTTAGTATGAGAATTGTCTACTCAGACTATCCATTTATCTGCATATGGTATGTTGTGCTCAATATCAGCTGATTACTTAAGGCTTTATGAAATAAGTTCCATAATAGAAACATAAAATGTGTGTATATTTCATATAGAATACTCAAAGTAGCTCCATGTAACTTTAAAATCTCAAGGACATATAGCATTCCGAGCTCATCTACTAAGTGAGTTTCACAGATTGATAATAAATGAGAAAGCTTTATCAATTGATCAATAATAACCCATATAGAATCACAAATCCTCAGGGTCAAAGGTAAACATTTCAAAAAAGTACATCATGAAATCTTACCACTTATAAAAGGTCATATGAAGTGACTGGACTAAACCACTAGGATGTTGGTTCTTGGCCTTTATCCTATGACAGGAATGGCATCAAGAGGTGAAACTTGTCATGTCAATATTCATCCCTAGGCACCATAAATATCACCTAAATTAAATATAAATATTTTTCTCTCTAGGATTTTCTACCCACCTATAGTTTTTAAATTATCTTATAATATATTACCAGATAAAATAACGTACCACTACTAATCCATGTACCAAGATCACATCATCATTGTCTATCAATGATCTGAGTGTCGGGTCACCTCTTGTTAGCTGATCCTATGTCATAGTTCACTTTAAGATAGAATAATGAATAAGCTTCACCCATACTACAAGATAATTTTTGATCACCAAAGGGATAATTCATCGATCCACAATCCTTGAAAGAATCCATTGTTCAATCAGCTAATTAGCTTATTAGGTGCTACTGCTATTCAGAAGGACACTCACCCAGCTCCTGAACTATCTATATCTTACTACTAATAGAATATGAAATTATTTTACTGTTAAATAGTTAATAATACATCTCAAATTTGAACATCTATAGATACTATACCTAGTTCCTCTATCTCATATACAGTTCCCACTATGTGAAGATATAACGAAGGCTCTTGTAGTCAGTGTAGAAAATAAACCTCTCATAAAAGAGATAGTTTTATGAACACTTCATATCTTAGACCACCACTAAAATATCCTAGTCATGGGTCGCATATTTTCATTCATGGGGTTGTAGTTGATGTTTCCCATAATCTATTACCTTCCCCCTTTGTATGAGTATTAATACTAAACCAACACCAGAGGAATCATAATAATCCACATATATAATCCCTAGATTAGGAAGTATCAACAATGGAGATGTTTCAACATACTAATCATCTCATGAAATGATTCTTCGCACTGGTCCAACCACTATAACTTCACTCCATTCTTTTTGAATGTATTCATAGGTGCTGAGAGATGATATAAGTCATGAATAAAACCTCAGTATTATCAAGTTAAACCTAGAAATATCTTAGTCTTGAACACATTCTAGGGACATGTCTAATATATCACTACCTCCACTCTCTCTAGGTCTACAAATATACCTTTCTAATAAACCACATAACCTAAGAATTTCACCTGCTAAAAAATTTTTACACTTTAATAACCTGGAAAAAATTTGATGTGATCAAAGTGTACACAAAAAAATATCTCAATATGTCTAATGTGTTTCTCTAGATTTAGTGAGTAAATGATGATATATTTAGTGAAGTTCTCTCCAAAAATGAGAAGTGAACTGTGGATCTTTATTAGAGACTATAGTATATGTAACTACGTGAAAACAAATAATCTATTTCATATAGAGATTTCTCAACTCATCAAATTTAGATGTATCATGAAGGGGTATGAAGTGAGCTGACTTTTTCACCCTATCAATCAAAAACCATGTCAAATTATTCCTTCTTTGGGTACTTGGAAACCCTAACAAAAAGTCCATAGATATATAATCCCACTTATATTTAGGCACTGGAAGTTTCTGAAGAAAACCTGGATGTTTTTAGTGCTTGGAAGCAACCTAATATCATGTATAAAAATGAGAAACAAACATAAAAATGTCCCATATCATACCTGGACACCAAAATTGCCTCCACATTTCATAGAACATCTTATTGGTTATTGTGTGGACAACCCACTAGGAATTATGAAAACCCCAATCACATCCTTTCTTACTGTTAACAGCACAACGAGACTCTGATTTCAATTGAATGTTGTATAAATAAACCTCATCCTCTGATTCCTGGAGTCCAATATGATAATATGAAAATATAGCCCCCAAATTATACTCTTTTAAATATTTTTTCAAAGCCTTAGTTAGAAGGTTACTGCTCAATGCATCTGCAACAACATTCCCTTTCCTCAGGGTACATGTGAAGCCAAAATAAAAATAAAGATGTTATTCCACCCAATGCCTATGGGAGAGATTTAAATATTTTTTATAGAATATATAAATCAACTTCTCATGGTCTAAATACACAATAATTTTTTCTTAGTAAATGTATTTCTTTAAACTCTTATGATCATGCATTACAGATGCATGTTCTCTGTCATGGGTAGGATAATTATTCTCATGTTTCCTAAGATGAAGAGATCCATATGAAAAAATGATTACCTTGCATAATAACATAGCCAAAGCCTGAACCCAAAGAATCACAAAAGACCACATAAACCTACACAATTTTTGGAAGAGTCAACACCAACACAGTAGTCAAAATATGTTTTAGCTCAACAAAAGAACTCTGATATTTATCATTATAAGAAAACTTCACTCCCTTATGAGTTAGAGAAGTCATAAAAGACACCAACTTTTATAAATCCTTAAAAAAATGACAATAATATCATGATAAGACCAAGAATATTTGAATCATAAATACATTACGTGGTTTCTCCCAAGTCATAATAAACTTCTACTTCTCAGGATAAACTAATATTCCTTGTTATAACACCATGTGTACCAATAATTTCACTTCAAAAATCTATAAATAACACTTCTAGTGATTGACATAATGTCGGTGATTTCTCAATAGACTCATAACTATTATTATATGATATAAATGATCCACCTCAAACTTGGATTAAATGAGGATGTCATCCATAAAAACTACAACAAATGTGCCCATATACTCATAAAAAATCTTGTTCATCGAATCCATGAAAACTACAGGATAATTTTTATACCAAATAGAATAAAATGGTACTCATAATGGACATACCAGCTCTGAAAAGTGGTTTTTTTAATGTTATATTATTTTATCCTCAAATAATGGTAACTAGATAGAAGGTCGATATTTGAAAACCACTTCTCACATTTCAATTGATCAAACGGAACATCTATCTGTGGAAAAAGATACTTGTTCTTTACCATAAATCGATTGAAATTTCATTAATCTACACATAAGCAAAGATAACAATCATATTTCTTAGATTAGAGAACCGACGCTTCCCAAGGTGACACACTCGGGTGTAGAAATCCTTTCTCAAGAAGATCATGTAACTGGGAATTTATCGATTTCAATTTAGTTAGTCCATATGGTAAGAGGTAAATGATATTGGTTGAGTACCAGGTATTAAGTCAATAGAAAACTCAATCTCCCTTACCGATTGAAAACTAGAGAAATTATAAGGAAGCACATAGGGAAACTCGATGAAAACTGAAGGGATATAACCTCTCAAAGATTCCCAATCTAGATGAAAAAATACTGATATTACCATCACCAACTCCAGATAATAATGTCTGGATCTACTCGACCTTGGATCCCATTTTTATTGAAAGAAAAGAGACACACCAATGGGTGTATCACCCCTTGCAATTAGACAATCAATTCTAAAAAATATTCTTGTAGGTTTCATCTTTAGGACTAGAAAACTCAAGGCCATATTGACATCTGATAGAGAGAAGACACAAGAGGTACTACTAAGACCATTCTCTCTCTTCATACCAAGGGGTGTAGTAATATCCTTCTCACAAGATAAAATCTCCATAAGAAGATTTAGCATATTAATAAAATAGGTTGAAATAAATGAATGAGATGCACCAGTATCAAATAGAGTTGTCACTAATGATGAAACTATAGTAATGGTGTTGCTCAGCTTCTCTAGACCAGTGTTTGATTCCTCTACAGGCTCTTTCATTGTGTGAATTATCTTCATTCTGGATGCCTATGGATAGAACCATTTTATACCTGAAACATATGATTTACCCACTATTTTAAGATGGTTTTATGATCTTGTTTCACTTAGCAGAGTAGAAAAGATATGGAAGAATATCTGAAAGTGTCATGAACATCCGTATGAGCTACAGTTCTTGGGTACCTCAGTGAAAACCCCCTTATAATGTCATGGATTTCCTCACTGATATAAAATAAATGGACTTCCTTATGTTATTGTAGAATTCCTGGAATATCCCTTGTGTCAAGAAATTCCATGAGAATCAATATGCTTCCTCTTTCGCTTAAAGGAACCCACACTTCCACTAGGATAAAAAGGAACTCCTGTCAACCCTGAATTTCTATCCAAGCCCATCTCAAATATAATCTACCTATCCAAAACATCAATATAAGTGGGAAGATTTAGAAAAAAAACATGAGAATGGATATCTAATAAAATTTCGAAAATGAACCATTGAACCTTCATTCTCTCATTAGATACAATATCAGGTAAAAAATGCATGATTTCGATAAAGAAATTTGAATATTAAGTCACGATTCTGTCGGCCAACTCTATCTTGACAAATTCTACAACCTTGGAAAACACCAATGACTATGGATAGTACTAATCAATGAAAAAAACCTTGAAGTATTTCAACTCTAATCCCTCATTTTTCTTTTCCATCACCATAGATTCCCACCATCTTCTGCTCAGTCATTCCAGCATGAATGTGGAACACTTCACCTTGATCTTGTCCAATGTCTCCAAGAACTCAAATACACATTCTATCATACCCAACCATTTCTAACCATGTTTAGGATTAGTGGATCCTTTGAAAGATGGTGGATTTTGTGGAAAAGTTTCTTGATAATAACATTAATAAAATCCTTATAAGGTCCCACAGCTGGATCCTGAACAAGGACTGGTGGTGGTGCCTATCCCAAAGCATGGAAAATACGCATGATCACCTTAACCAGATTTGGATCCACAATAGGATTTTCTCACTGAGGATTAGTAGAATCCTTTTCCTAGATCAGATTCTCACATATTCTTAGAGTCATGATGCTACATAATATCAATAGAAAAAAAGGAATACATCAGGTTAATAGTCAAACTAAGTAATAAGGGAAATTATTACCAACATATAGAACAAAGATGATTTAGATTTCACTCTATACAAATCACAATATACAAAATACTAGAACTAATCCACAAGAAGTCTTTCCCTAACCACCCCAAGTGACTTAAGGTTCATTGCAGTGGGATATGTCCAAGCACTCGATCACAACTACCTCCGATATCCTAACAAAATTTCGTAACTGCATACTTACTTTAAGACAAGAGGTTCAAAAACCTCTTTTGACACCAATTTGTCATTAACCAACTTGGGTACCCTATTAACCCAATTACTAAGTCAGTCCTAACATAGACCTAAGGGTGTTCTCGATTCCCATGGGTTGGCGACTAGAAACTGGAATCATACAACATGAAAGTGGGAATGAATTTTCCACAAAACATAGCAGAAGCAAGATAAGAAAAAAACATGCATAAAAAACTTTATTGGAAGTAATGTACCAGAAGTCAACAAGGCATAAAAATTCCCAAATTAATACAATAGAAGTACAAAATAGGAAAAAATAGACCAATTAATTAATCACACAACTCACCAAGTCCAAGGTTCAATAGTTGGATCGACCTCAAAGAGGTCTTTTCCCCTTGCTCGAACCTAGAAGGAGATAGTCTACAAAAAAATAAAGGAACTAGTAGGGTGTGAGCTAAAATCCCAATAGGGTCTCACCAAGGATTCTATAATAGATACCAATAATAGATTAACCAAAAAAATTCCTTTAATTTATAAAATAAATAGGTTTGGTATTTCAAAGTATATTTAAAAAAATCATCTTATACAGTTCAAATGATGGAAAATACTTCAAGCACAAGCTTCAATTTATAGGTGATGAATATTTCTAAAATAATTTCTTAAATAAAACATTTTATATAAGATAGTTTATATACATTTATTAGGAATTTAAAATAGTTTAAAAACATTGGCATAAATTTATACCTAAAAAATAAGCAAGAGACAAATCATGGTCATATGCCGAATAGGTATGAAAGTTCCAAGATGTAGGAATCTGCACTCACTAAGTGATCAAGAAAATATGTGTATACACATGTCCCTCTGACACTAGCTAAAGAAAACTCATCACCATCCCATTGTGAATGTGACCTACCACATTTAAGTTTCAGAATGTTGTATAATCATAGAGTGTGTCCAAATAACTCGCAATATACTTAAGGATTTCATGTGATATTACACAATAAATGATAAGATATTTATTTTAAGACTGATTAAAATACAATTAAATCCCATTCCTCCATTTCAATTTCAAATTTTCAATTTAAAATCAAAATATTTTTTATTCAATAACACGCCTCTAACAAGATAAAACCACTGGGTTTATATCCAAAAAATTTAAGTGATTTTCAAAAATTGATAAATTCCATCAATTCTATTTCAATAATTAAAATTTAGAAATTCAGTTGAAACTATTTCCATATATTTAAAAACACACCCCAATTCATCAGAATTGGGGTTTTTTTCCAAATTTCTTCCCAAAACCATTTCAAACCTCCAAATTCACTGAAATTGGGTTTTAATCAAACCAATTCAAAGAAATTTAAAACAATTTAATTTAAATAAAAAATTGAAATAAATCAATCAATTTAAGTATAATAAATTTTTACAAGTGGGATAGAATCACCTACCTTTTATTCCTGAAACTCAATACCAGTAATGAATCCTGCCAATGAAAATGAAGTCACAGGAGACCTAGAAACTAAAAAATGAAGCGTGATCCATCAACATAGAGTACATATCTATAAATTTATGAATGATTTATTAAAATACCAAAGGAGTAGAAGGAGAGAAAGATGAAGAACAAGGGATAAAACTTACCCCATAATCACATGTCAAGTGCAACAACGATCAGACATTTAACAAAAGGATTTGAAAGGGTTAGAGAGCTCCAAGATCATCTGAGCAAGGATTTTGGTTGAGAGAAGTGAAATTATCGAGGATATAGAAGGGAGAGATCATCCTTCTTGCCTATTTTAAAATAGAATTCTGGATATTACCCAATGTGTAATCCCATTACACACTGTGAAATGGTGAAAATCCATAACCACCAAAAAAACGTGTTGCTTTGAATTAAAAATCATTCTATAATTAACTCACAATGTGTAAAAACACATCATGTCATGTAACCCTTCACGATGTAAACTTTTCTCATGGTATTCACTTGAAAAATATTACACAGCATGTAACCTAGTTATATATCATTTAACCCTCTTTCAACCTACAAAAAACAGCTGGTTAAACCTTAGATTCCAAAAAATCCACGACTTCACCATTACATGTATCCTCTCAATTCCTTATCATAACTACCTAGTTAATGAAAAGGAAACCCCACTATAATTTTAAAGATGTATCTTTCATGCTGGTAATGGTAGGTTACACCAAGTACTCATGTAGATTATAACGACTCTGAAACACCATCTTAGTGATATTTTCTTCTCTAACCCATAACTAGTGATAGCACGATCGACGATCAATCTTGGAAAACCAATGAGATCTCTATAATTAATTGAATATATCATAAATCCTGGGAAAATGGTATATGTTTTTCACTATTACCTATTTCAACTTATGGTAAGCTATGTAGAGTCAAAGATTACCATCTGGCATCTCAGTGAACAAAATAAGTTCACCCTATAGTAAAGTACCCATCCAGAAAAAGACCTCATGCTCTAAGTCCTCGAGTTGCACCTTGATCTTCTTAAGCTCGGATATGACCATATGATAAGGGGGTATCAAAATGAGATTCATACCCAATAAGAAAACTATTTTAATGCCTACACTTCTATCAAGGGTAAGTCTTGTGAAGTCTTACAGAAAAGTTTCATGATAGAGATCTAAGATTGGAGGAAAAGATTAGGGGGAAACCACTGATCCTAATGAAATATCCAAGATCACGGTCTAGAACATGATCATCCCAATCTAAATAAAGTATATACTAACTCTAAGTAATCCCAGTTTCCATTTTTTTTTCATAACATACCTCTCTCCCTTCAGAAAAGTAAATGATACCCATCCCCTATAACAATCATTGTAAGCTCAGAAGTTGGTCACTGAATCCATAACATGAATAAAAAATCACCTTATCTATAGAATTATGAAGTCACATAGATGTCCATAACATTCAATGATTGTGGGACACTATGGGAATCACTAAATATGGTCCACCTCCATGTCCAATGTTGTGTCAATGGAATGTAACTTAGAAGATAACTTGATCGATAAGTCAAGGGTAGGAAAAAATTGTACAGATATGAAGGAATGAGAAGAATTGATATCAAACATGGAATTAGATAAACCAGGGGTGATAAAAAATATACCTTTAATAGTTGATGGTCCCTCAAAACCATCTTCTATATTCCAATCTACTATATAAACACAGCCCACCTCAACTATGTGGTTATATCCCTAAGATGCATGAATAGTCTAAGTCATTATCATCTAAACCTACTATTGATAACCCCAACTAGACCCCTGGTTCGTGGACCGTGTCTTACCTGACCCTCTATGGAACTTTAAACTAATAGATCTGGAGAAAAACTCCTAAATATTCCTCTTCTTACCACATTTTATACACTAGCTATGAGGTACTAAGATGGCCCTATGGTAGTGCTCAATCTTTTCATAGTTGAAAAAATGTGGATCACATCTTGAGGGAACTGAATAACCTAAACTATTCTCCATCATTACACCACTACTCTGATACATTTCCTTATTCTTCCTCTTCCTACTACCAAAAAATATGCTCACTACATTAGTAGTAGGTCCACCCACTAGAGAACTAAATTGTAAAAGGAGAATAATTAATCGCTGGTCCTGCAAGAACTTATCGATTTTTAGGGCCTTGTACAAAACCTCTGGGTTTGTTGTTATGTAAAAACTCTAAACATTATATCTTACACCATGATTATGTCTGATCTTGAACTTTATGTCCTTATATGCCTCATTTATAGAAAAGTGTATAATAAAGAAAAAAACTCCGTGAAATATGTGGAGTATGAAGATATTTTCATGGTCACCTAGTGTTTCTCCATGAACTCCTATGATATTTCTAGATTCATCATATGAGGAAGTAATTCCCTAAGAAATTGTTCCTTGATGTCCTCCCAGGTGATACCCTAACATATGCCAACCTATCCCATAACTCCCCACCAACTCTCGGCAGGCCCTTGTAGCATGAACGTTATCATCTTCACATTCTTATCCTCATGTCTCTCAAAATTTTTGAAGAAACCCTTGATTATGTTAATAAATTTCTGTACATCCTGTAGTTTTTTAATTCCATAAGGGATAGTGGATACTAGAGATAGAATTACCTAGAATAGTAGAACATGGACCTATGTTCCCCTCTTCCTTGGGTAGGAAAAAGAAAAAGAACTCCCAAATAGAGTGGTTGTAATTCTTATTCTACCAAAGTAGGCAAGGGAGATTCCTCCATAGAAACCTCATGTATAGTAGGTAGTGGAATTAGGGAATACTCCCTAGTGAGAATACCCTGAACCACATCAACTGGAGGTTCCATTAGTATTCTCCGAGGTGATATCTTTTGTAACATAAATGGAAAAATTTAGAACATTTAAGATAGATATTAATATATCTATGGGATCACACAAAGGTTATCTAAGGAGTTTATCACTAAATCAATGTGTATCCCTCTTATAAGTAACCATGGTTCACCATCCTTCCATGTTAGTCATAGTCACATATATATTTATAAAAAATATAATTTCATGCTCAAGTTCTACTAATTAATGCTGGAATATATGTATGAAAAAAATAAATAAAAACATATATACTACAAAATAGATTGAGATTATATCCTAAAGTGATGTTTCAAATCAATGAATTTAATTAAATAACAATAATGAAGCACAAAAACGGGTATATATATGGAATTTTATCCTTTGTGCCTAGTGATCATGCATGAACACATCCAAAATCAAATAGAACTATTAAAACAATCTAGTCCATGGTAAATCATAGGTCTTATATGAATGAGTAGAACAAGAACATGGAAAATCCCATACTCAAGTCCCATACAACTATCTCCTTTTTACCATGTCCCATGTTAGTCCAAAGAAAAAAAGAAAAACTATACTCTGACACCATTTTAAAAATACATGACCAGAACCATCAGGTCCATGTTAGAGAACCCACTGGCCAGCTAGTGGGATTCCAGTAGCTCTTATAGCTAAAACTGACCCCACCATCCCACCAATGGACAAGGAATAAAGCCATGCATTCTTCTAGGCACAATGGCCGACCAGTGTCACCCACCAGGTAGTCGGCATGCCCGATTCGAGGGTGAAATTAATTCAACTTGTGGGATTTTAATTCTATTTCTTTTGAATCCCTTTAACTACAAAATATAAATACGAAGGCCTTAACTTGAATTTTAAATCTTCTTCAATTATTCTTGTTACTTCAATTCATCTTTTCCTTGGATCTCCTTCATTGGAATTATTTGAAAACACTTAATAGATGAGTTGTCTTTAGATACGTACTATATCCTTCGTCTTCCTCAAAAGATGTGCATGGATCTATGTAAAATATATGGTTCTTATGTTTATTTGATGATTAATTCACATTAATCCATATATTGGTTTTGAATCTAGTGATTTTATGACTTTTATAAATCAAATTGTGATCTACCTTCAACAATGAATGTTCAGTGGGTAAGTGTATATGAATAATCTATTAGTATCACTTTTGGGGGACCACACTAAGATGGGCATGAATTAGTGTGGGATTAATTTTTATCACTATAAATATTTTATACCTTTCAAAAACTTATTTATTGAATGGTTTTCTTATCTTATTCACCCATGGTTAAAAATCATGCACATATTTCCGTAAAGAATAAAGAACACTAGAACATTTATGAGGTTCACCTCTAGTGTGGAAGAATACATCCTTAGTGTAAGATTGTAATTATTCCACTCATAAATATATTTCATTTTATTATTAATAAAATAATGGGAATGTTTATTACCTTTAACTCGTTCTCATGGAACCGACTAGGTATAAGAAATATTTAATGCTGAAGCACAAGGTTACATAATATCGACCTGTCCCTCCTGAATTGTTCAGCAATGAAACAAAAGTATTATTATCTAGATTCTAATGAATATGATAATATTACTCTAAATGAAGTAATTAAAGGTTTTTTCTTGAATAAAACAATTAGTTAGATTTCTTAGATATGTAGAAATATAGGATTCTACCTCTACTTCTTCACCAGTCGCAAAGATATAAATATTTTGTTGACTAGTATTCTAAGAAATTCATTGATCTATAGTATCAATAATTATAATTGTACCATTTAACCTCAATTATTCTTGGTGAAGAAAATATTTGTGTAAGTGAATCACACTACAAATTTGATATTATTTTTATTCAAGATAAAACTTGAACAAACTTAGTTGCTTACACATATCCGTTTAATTATTCTTATTATTTTATATGTTTTTAAATTGTTATTCATTGTCTGCCTTATATTCCATGTGTTTGCATTTTTACACATAGATTATTATTCCCTCTTCAAACTATTTCACATGGTTATACATGAATAAAATCATACATGTAATATTTTTCATGTTTGTTTTTTTAGTCCCAAACACTCTCTACTTCAATTTTATCTTCCTCTCTGCACACAATTATTTGTTCTTGGTGTCACAGTTCTCCTTCATGAAAACCGAAAGGTATTCACATAATATTTTGATATAATACTGCACTAAGATAGTATACTCTCCATTTTTCAAACCTTTTTTGTTTTTTGAACATGAAAGGTTATACAAAAACTCCATATTTCGCAAAATATTATAAGTACATAGTTATTCTTCATGTAACTAGGGAGGTTTCTGGAAACCTTCTTCTTCTTCATATACACAATAATAGGTACAAATTTATATGTTTTCAAATTCAATAGAGTTTCATTGATCTTTTTGTTTCACAAATGAGAGTGTGTGGAACTCCCCACATGAACACGTTCTTGCAGAATTTCCCCTTTACCAAGATAAGCATCTAACAATTACTCTATTTTTTTAGATAAATGAGATCTCTCAATGAATCGGAAACCTCTCTCATCTTGGGTACCTAATTTTTTTATAGTATAGGTTCCCCAAATCTTCTTTGTTTATTCACCAACTTAAATACTAAATTTCATTTTGCATACCCTTTTAGTGGAGTTTCAAGGACATTTTAATATCACTAAAGCTTTTGATATTTTACAAATGTGGGATTCCTTCTTATCATGTGAATTTCATAACATCGAAAAATAGGGAATACATTATTATGTGAACTTAGATTCTCCCATTATGAAAAAACCACAATTTATCATGGTAAACATCACATGTTTCATATCAAAGGAATCAAGACTCAACCATGAATTTGAATACATGATAAAATATATACAAATTCATTTTTATCCTAAAAAACATCATGATATTTAAATAGATGAATGCATGCATATGTTACACAAGGGAAATTGTGTAAGGGTATACTTGTGTTGGGTGGACATCAACTATCTCAAGAACAGTCACATAAAAGTTGATTGTCAATCATATAAGGGTCTACTAGATCATCTATTACTAGTGTAAGGGTAGGTTGGATAAAAGGGTAAGAAGATCCCATATAAGGTTCAATGAAGGTTTAAGATGATGTGTGGGATAAGTCAGATGAGAAATATTAATTAGATAGAGTTTTCCAATTTATTTTAATATCATTTTTAATGAGAGAACAATATTTCATGCATATGAGTCCCACATTAGTGTTTTCTTTGTTCATCCTCTACTTAATAAACATCTTCAGGTCATCGAGCATCCGATCCAACAATAGGGTTGGAACCCAAACACACTTTCACACATTCACCCACACAGGCAGTGCCACATCTAAGTGTGGTTACTCGATAACCCTGTAGGATCTATATTCCCATTATGTCATGATTCTATCATACACACCCATTGAGTACTACCCTCTCTTTCTATTCCACTCGTGGCCAGCCCGGTCGACCCTCTCCCACGTGGTTGACTCCTAGGTCCCACATATGTGGCAGAGGGGGTCCTTTATTGGTAGTGGGATGACCCATTTTTTAAAAAAAATACTACTAAAAATACATTTTTATAATTACTATTTATGAATTTTTAGGCCCAAAAAATCCTTCATTAAAAGGATTCTTTCCTGAAAAAAAAATATATATGCATCCTTTCCTTTTTTTCATGGATTTTAAATTTCTTCAAGAAAATAAATATTTTGATGATCTTACACAATCTTAAATATTCAATAATAAGTAATATTTAAATTAAATAATCAATAGATGATTTATATTAACTTCTTAGGATGTTAAAAACAATGTACAACACATTATCACATGTTATTTAAACATATAGACAAATTTATCAATCATTGTTCTTAAATAAACTCCATCCAAAATATGATCATATTACTATTGAACTTATATTGATGGAACATAGCTTTAAAAACATGATTGGGATGTCCAGTAGACTTCCAAGTAATGATTTTTTTCCCAATACATATTAAAATTCAAGTGATTTATCACTTAATAACTCATTGAAAAAAATATAGCACAAACAAAAAGTATGATCATCGATCTCCTCATTTGTATTTTTTTCAATATTAATATAGAAAATGGGTTGTTAATATGTTTTAATCATAAATTTTTTTCGATTTTTCTCTCCCCCTTATTGATAAAAAATAAAAAGTACCTGATGGAGGATGGTATCATTTTTTTCATAAGAAATGTGTCATTGATTATTCAACTCTAAGTCTATTGGGGATAACCTGGTGTAGAAAGAAAGAGGGTATATTTTAGAAATAAAATTTGTTCATTCTCAATTCAGAATATTATACCAAATGATATAGGACAACTTTTTTATTTCCCTAGAGAGTGATAAAATATTTCTAGGTTAATAGTAATTGGTTGATACCAATTGATACAATGAATGTGGAATTTTTATAATTCCACTTTTATATAAAAATTTCAGGGCATATTCAGCCTAAAATTCTTGCACTCATCCCATCACACATATTACAAATAGTCAATTATAAGAGTTAGGTAATGTTTGTTAAATCAATCTTGGGAATTTTTCACTAATTAGTTTTTTCATGCCATTGATTCATTTATGTTCTCCCCCTTAAGATCAAATTTAATTTGTTGTGAATAAGGGTAGGAGAGTGTGCCCATATACCTCATCAATGATTTATTGAACTATTTCTTTCCTTATATATCATCTTTAAATGAAATATAAGCTCTAGAAGTTTTTTTGGAAACTCCCCCTCGAGGGATGATCTCTAGCTTTAGATCACCAAGATAGATATGTTCATCAGTTTTCCTTCTGAATTTCAATTGATGGGAGTACCAATTGTTCTGATATCATGCATGATGGGGACTTAGGTTTTTTAAATAATCTATAGTTGTGTGATCATTTTCATCAAGTATTATCTCCGTTATTTTTCAAAAAATAATCTTCAAGATATCAAAAAATAGAGAAAACTTGGATGAGTACTTTAATAAATATTTTAATGAGTACTACAACTTTAATATATAGAAATATAATCTGATTCATAAGTTAAACTCTTAAATATATACTTTCCCTTCAATTCTCTATAAATAATAAACAGACACAAAGAATATGAGATCAAATAGGTCTCCTTTTCTTCTCATTAAGATCTATAAGACATAGAATTACTTATCAACCATGAAACCTGCTTCTTTTCTACTCATTATGAGGATGAACCACTCGTGAAAATGTTTTTTTATGTCATGGTAGTTTTGTTAAGAATTTATTCTCTAGTTTATTTTGAGAAAACATTGAGTGGAATTTTATTTTTAACACTGGCCATCAAGGAACATTTATCACTAGGTTCTTTATGAATCTTTTTCTAGTATTTATTCTTGAGGTGGAGTTTTAAAAAAAATCATCCTAAAATTTTCTAGCCTTATTTAACCTTCCATAAAATACTTCTAATATTTTATTTTAATCATTTTTTTGATAAATTATCATAAAATTCATCTTCTTTATATTGAATCTTCTACTTGTATTTAGAATTTTCCTTCATCTATTAATCATCTAATTTTCTCTCAATTTAAGAATAAGTTGGATTAATTTAAAATATTTCATTTGGAATATAAAAAATCATACTTGGTTGATCCACATGGATTATTAGGTGTTCATTTTACAATTATAGTCCATTTATTTTGTTTTTGGATTATTCTTCCCCATTGTTGCTTAAGTTTTTTTCCATTTATTGTGATATCCATAGCCTACTTACAGTGATCAAAAGTGTGAAATCTTCTTCTAAAAAATAATTTTCTTATATTCTTTAGTGTTGTTTCCTTTTTTCTTCTTATTTTTTTGTTGATCATCGGTCTCCTTCTGATTTTTACCCAAGCCTGACTTATCTGTATTATTTGTAAATTTCTTGCGGATAATTTTCATCTGGTTCTTTCCTAAGGTTGGCATCTCTATATTATTCAGATCATATGGTATTTTCTTCTGAATTTATTTACATTCATTATTGAATTATCTATACATTCATTCCTCCTCACTATAACCACTTCCATTGAAAATATTATGGAGTTTCTTCAAACATTCAATTTATTTGAAATTGGAAGATTATACCTTTCCTTCTGTGGAATTATCTTCATCACTTCTTTGATCCACCTTGATGCAGGTATCCTTTTATTTTCAAATAATATCACATTATACCAAAAATAATTTGAACTATTCGAGGATCTTTTATATCACCAACAATACACAATAAATATTGATCTTTTATTTGAAATAAAAGTCTAGATAGATTGACATTACTGATATTTCTATCTCAATTCATTCTTATACTGGGGTTCTTTGGGGGTAATAGTTTTTTCTACTCAAAATTTTCTTTACTAAAAATGTTGTGGTAAGTAATTAATCAAAACTATTTATCTAATTTTCATAGGTTTATATTTTGTATATATACTATATATAGAGATAGAATTTTCACAAAGTTAATTATCAAAGATGTATGGTACCATTTTCTTCGATACTACATGATATTGAAAATTGAATAACTTTAAAAAAAAAATTACACCATGTATAGGCCTTTTAGAATAAGGTTCATCTTTATTAGTTTGTTTCGTCGTATCTCTTGTAGAAATAACACTTCTTTTAGCTTTTTGTGACAACTCAACTAGATTTTTTTTAGAATTTTTCAATATCACTTCGAGATAAAAAAATGTAATATTTAGGAATTTTTTATAATCTTCAATTATCTTCAATGTATCTTCAAATTTTTTCTTGATATTTATAACTTCTTCATCATGGATTTTGTTCTTATCCTATATAAATGTGTCAAACTATTTTATCTTATTTTCTTTGATCTCAAGTTGATAAATTTTGACATCAATAATGTTCTTTTGGATTTATTTTAATGAAAAAAACATCACTTACAATATCTCAATGACTTTATCTTTATTTATTATTTCTTCAAACAAATCCTTCCCAATTCTGGAACATGATTCTTTAATCTCATAAACACTATAAATTTTAGCATTAAATTTTTTAGTGAGATCAACACATGTCATCACCCTTTCTTCCAAAGAACTCTTTATTTTATTAGTTTCCTCTTCAATATGGTTGATCTATTCTTGAAAATTATTTCTCCAAACTGTATGACTATTATTTTCCAGGGAGTGATATTCCCTACTTTAGATTGTTTTTTGGTATATTCTTTCCTAAACATATCCGATGCCTCTTCATTATCATATGAGGTGAAATTATTTTCTCTTTCATTGGTAGTAGATTAAACCACCAGATAATATATTCAATAAATTTTTTTATATCTTATAATTACTGTGTGTGGAAACAAATTCCTCACCCGCTTTACATAAGAGAAATTTCTTCTTAATCATTCTCAATAATTTGTTATATATGTTTTTCAAGGTCCTAGATGAGATAGAGTTCTGATCATTAGTAGATACAACTCCCATATATTTTAACACCATTATAAATTGATAAGAGAAATAAAATATTCAATAAAATTTAAAAATGAGAATCCAATCATTGGAGTGACATGTTCCTCTAATCCTAATTGTAAGGATCACTTTTAGGATGACCACACTAAGAGTGGGGTGAATAAATTTGGGATAATTTTTTATAACTTTCAAAATTTTATTCCTTATAATACATATGTATCTTATTCATTGAATGGTTATCTTGTCTCCTTGACTAGTGTTTAGTGAGCATGCACATAAAATAGTAAATCACAAAGAACACTAGGATTTTTATGAGGATTAACTCCAGTGTGGATGACTACAACCTCAGTGTATGGTGGTTATTATCACACTCGCACACATATTTCCTTTTATTATCAAGGAAATCATGAGTAATTGTATGTCATTGAACTCATTCTCTTGGAACTGTCCAGGTAAAATAAATATTTAACTTCAAAGCATAAGGTTAAAATATATTGGATTGTCCCTCATTAAGTGATCAATAATGTTGCATAATTTTTCTTCTCTAGACTCCAATTAATATGATTACATTGTAAAAATGTAGTAATAAAAATGGATAACTCAAATAAAGAAATATGTGGGTTCTCTTGGATATATAGTAACCTATAAGAATACCTATATTTCTTCTTCTATCAAAAAGATATGAACGTATTATAGACTAGTATTCTTAGAAATTTTCAATGCACAATATCAATAATTATAATTGTATTGGTTCTCCAATATTCTTCTTGGAGAAGAAAACATCAATTTAACAAAATTACACATAGTATTGATACTGATTTTATACAAGATCATCCCTAAAAACTCAGTATTTGGTACGCAAATATTTTATTATTTTTATTTTTTATGTGATTCTCAATTATTATTCACTAACTTCCTTCTATTACTTTTGTAGGTTTTTATACACACTGATTATTATATTATCTTCAAAATGTTACCCATGTTTATACATGCATATAATCACACATATAATATTATTCACATTTTGTATCTAGTAATAGTACTCACTACATTAGTTGTATCTTCCACTTCAC
Organism: Viscum album; assembly: GCA_963277665.1. NCBI lineage: Eukaryota > Viridiplantae > Streptophyta > Magnoliopsida > Santalales > Viscaceae > Viscum > Viscum album. The sequence continues at coordinate 846,609,128 of OY728160.1, read as the reverse complement.
ACACCAGAATAGGTTCTCAACATCACAGTTTTCCATCATGAAAAATGTAAGGGATTTATGTAGGACATTCATATAGTATCATACATAGAATATATATTCATATTCATGAAACCATTGTGTGTTCCTTGAACATGAAAGGGTATACAGAATCTCCATCCTTCACTTAACGGTGTAAGTGTGTGGTTCTCATTTGTGTAACTAGGGTGGTTCATGAAAAGATTATTCTTAATCATGTACACAATAGTAGATATGTGGTTCAATCATTGTGAACTCAAAATAGTTTCAAATATCTTTTCATTATGAAAACAAGTGTGTGTGGAACTATTTCCTAAGAACTGGTTCATGTAGAACTTATTCTTAAAGAATCAAAGTGACTTGTGGTTTCTCTATTTTTGTATGAGAAATGAGAAATCTCAATGAATTAGAAACCTCCCTAGGATCAGGTACCTCAATATTTATAGATGAGGTTCACTAAATCGTCTTAATGTATTCATCGACATAAATATTGAGTTTCATGTTGCATTTTATATTAATTTTTATTCAAGGAAATTTTAACATCCCTGAAGATTTCAGAATTTTTCAAATGAAGGTTTCCTTATTATCACATAGATTTCATGACGTCATCTTACCTTATGTAAAAATATCATTTGATTTTGATAAACATAAAATTTTTCATCATAAAGGAATATGAACTCAACTATACATTTGAATTCATTATAAAATATCTACATATTAATTTTTATCCTCAGTAGTATCATGTTATTAAAATAGAACAATTCATGAAGATCTTGTAAAAATGAAGTTGCGTAAATGTATTCTTGAGTTTGGTGGGTGTCAATTATCTCAAACTTAGTCATGTAAAGGTTGATTGAAACTCAAATATGGTTCAACTAGAACTTATATTACCCAAATAAGGGTAGGTCGGGCATAATGGTAAGTGGATCCCATGTTAGGGTAAACAAAGGTAGAAGAAAATGAATGGGATCCATCTGACGATGAAGATTAATCAAATCAAGTAGCATATATGATGTATGTATCATTGTAAATGGGAGAATAATATGCCTCACATATGATTCCCACATTATAGTTGACTTCATTCGACCTCTGTTTAATAAGAATCTTTGTGACATATATCTTCCGAGTCAACACCATGGTTGATACCCAAACACACACACACACAATCACCCACATAGGCTATACCATACCCTTGAACAGTCCTCTGAGAAACCTAAAGGTTCTATATTTCTACTGTGTCAATATTTGTTTGTGCACACCCTGTGGGTGCTATTCTCTCTTTCTATGCCACTTTCAACTATATAGGCTGACCCTCTCTTAGATGGTTGACCCCTAGGTCCCACATATTTGGTTGAAGGGGTCCTTGGTTGGATATGGGTTAGACCATTTTTTAATAAAGTACCGCTTAAAATTATTAGTATAATTACTAAGTATGAATTTTCAATTCAATAAATTACTTATTATAAATTATTACTTTATGAAAAAAATATAAATAAATCATTTCCTTTATTGGCACGTCATTAAAATTTATTCATGGAAATGAATATTTGTGTGATCTTGCAAAACCTTAAATATTCAATCATAATAAATATAAAAATTATATCATCAATATATAAGTTATATTTAATTATTATGATGGTTTAAAAAATTTGAAACATATTAGTACAGGTAATTTAAATATGTAGACCGGTTCATCAATCATTATGCATAAATCTCCTTGATCTGAAATCTGATCACGTGACCTTTGAGATTCCATGTATGGGACTCAACTTCAAAAACAAGCTTGGTATATCTACTAAACTTCCAAAAAATTATTCTTTTATAATACATATTAACATTCAAGTGATTCATCACTTACTAACTCATTGAAAAAAATACAACAAAAATAAAAAGTAGGATCATTCTCATTATCTGAGACCTCTTCTTCATGGAGGATTTACAATGGATCATTAATATTTTGATTTTTTATTGGTAAATTAGTTGATAATTCAACATTTCTATAATGGATCCACTTTTACTAAATTTATAATTCTCATAAATAGTGAATATTTCTAAGTAAATCATCTAGAGTGATCTTCATGAGATATTATTCTTCTCGATTCCCATTTTGAATCTATTTTCCATCAATGGGTTGATTATAGATCAATAGTCATTGGATAGACTCAAGGCCCTATTCTAGAGTCAATAATGAATTTATGATTCATTTTTTATCAACAATATACCTAATGAATTGGAATTCCTTCTATTGACATACCACTAAATGGATTCTATTGATAAAATCAATAAGGTATCTATTTATAGAAAGACCTTATTGAAATGGAATTCTACTGAGTTTCCATTATAAACATGTTCCTTCAATGAACAAGAACTAGAATTGAAATCCTTGATGTTAAAGAAATTTTTCCATGGGTGTGTGGTGTGGTTCACTCCTCTATCCTTGAAAAACATGGAGTTATTCATCAATAACCTTGATGTACGAATTTCCTTACCATTTGGGTATCTTGTTTGAACTTGATTCCATTGGTTTAATTCTTATGTTTTCATATCGTAATGGGCATGATTAATTATGATAACATGTGGGTGTGTTTTTCATCTGTGAAACCCATTGATGTTTTATGATTCCATGAGTATTATTGCAGTTGACCATGTTTGATTATTGATAAAATGTATTGTTTATTTCTACTATTTCTCATGATGATATAATATTTTTTTTCTTGTATTCTCTTACCTATTATGTGTGTTACCATTCTTGGAGGTTGTTATCATTACTCTGAGTAAGTGGAACTTCATGACATTATTATCCCTTAGAGGGGGAGTATGTGTGGCTTGTAGTGATGGACTTAAGCATAGGTTTTAGGTATAAAAATTCCATGGATGTACCATGTTACACAATGCCTAGTGAAATTCCCAGTAGTACAACCAATAAATTCATAGTTGATGATTATTAGCATGAAATAAATAATTCCTAGGGGACGTTGAGTAGCATGTATTCACAATGCCTTAAAGATACTGAGAAAATAGTTCACTATCCCTATGGATATCTTTGGTTACTTCCTATATCTCCCTATTTATCCTTCTAACATGGAGCTAGAATAGGTATGTTCAGGGGTTTGTAGTGGATTGGTTAGTGTGTAATAACTTGATACATGATTTTTTGTTTTTTATACTTCTTTACAAATTTATTATTATCATGGAATACACCTTTTATAAATGTGTGCATTTCTTAAGTACTCATTGGTGGTGTCCTACTAAGTTTTATCACTCATGCACCACATGGGAATCCTAATCCGCATGAGGACTTCATGTATAGGGATCCAAGTAAGGGAAAGTGTCCCATAAATGATGGATGAGAAGATGGGTGTAGAGCTGGGGGAACACTGGTTTGGACTCGGGAGGTCTCTGCAACTTTTTATTTATTTTTTCAACTTACATTTATTTTTATGATTTGAATTTCCACATAGGGAGCCTGTCTGTTTATTATTTTTATGAATTGTGTTATATATGTTATGAAATTATGATTATTTAGTTTTCTATATGTTACTTTGTTGTATTAAATTATCATTACTTGTGAAAGGATTGATATTATGGGTATAGTCTACCTTCTAAAGAACCTTGATTGTCACTTCTAGTAGTAAGCCTCTTGTGTACAGAGAGGCACACATGAGGTAATGTGTATCCCTAGATTAGAACCAATAGTTTCAGCTAGGAAATTATATAAACCACCTACCAAAAACCTAAAAACTTTGTTTCTCCCAAAATCACCCCAATACAAGCCTCTAACCAACCATTAGTGGTTAAAATTAAAAATAATTTATTGATAATGGAATGAAAACAAGCACAAGGAAATATTATAAATAATGATCCCTACCTCCCCATGAATTGTTGAATCCACATGATTGAATGAGTGATCCATCACCATTGCACCCCAACCCGGCCTTGATTGGCCTTCGTAGGTAAAGAATCCTTCATCTCCCTCATTCTCCCTTTGTTCACTATAATCAACATGAGGGGGGTGGTCTCTTTTATATCATGGGAATAGAAGGGTTAATATGGTTTTGGATATTAAAACAAAAAATTAAATTAGAATAAATAGACTTTAATAAGGCCCAACCTAGGGAACAAAACCTGAAAAGTGTTTATACCCCTCTTGGGTAAAAAATACCATTTTTAACTCAATCTAAAATTCATAATTTTCATCTAGAGATATATTTAGGAGATATTGACATTAACACACATGGTGGTAAATAATATTTAATTAATAAATACTAAATATTTTAAAAATATGATTGGATATAAATGTCACTAGATTCCATCCCAAGAGTAAACATGACATCCATGGAATAATGAAACCATCAAAAAAATTCAAGGTCATATGCTAGGGTAAATATACTATTTCACCCTTATCAGGGGCCCGAGGCTTCAGAACTCAAAAAAGAGTTAAGTATTTTTCATACGAAAAATTAAATCAGTACATAATATGGAATCAATATATACTACTAATAAAATTATTTCACTCCCATTGAGAGTTTTATAGACACAAGGCATGGATTCATTATTTTTAAACCAAATTACCTTATATATTTATCAAAGAATATTTTACACAATCCAAATTGTTTCTTAAACCCGTAAATCACTACTGGAAATCCATCCTTTCCCAACGGTTCTGAACCGTTGGGAAAGGCTGCATAACCATTGGTATATGTTATACCAATGGTTTTTCCAACCGTGGGTAAGTAAGCCGTTGGGAAAGGCTTTTCCCAACAGTTTACAAGGAACCGTTGGGATAGGTTAGAAAAAATCAACCTACCCCAACGGTTGTGCCAAACCATTGGGAAAATCCTTTCCCAATGGTTTGGCCCGTTGGGAATCTCATTAATATTTTCTTTCCCAACGGTTGGTAGAACCATTGGTAAAAACACCAATTCTAAAAGCTATCCCAACGGTTTAATGAACCATTGGTAAAAACAGTTCCATATGGGCTATGCCAACGGTTTGAAACCGTTGGCATAGGGTTTGCTGTGCAAATTGCATAGCAGCCTGCAATTTTCACAGCAGGTCTGTTTTGGGCTCATTTTGGCACAGCAGGTCTGTTTTGGGCTCATTTTCAATTCAATTTTCATTTTCAATTCAATTTTCAATCCAATTATTGTAACTGTAACACATATACAATGCATACATATAGAGAACAAACCAACACATTTAAATAATGCAAACCAACCAACCAACACATATAATGCATCCTGGAAATATACTCATCCATAATTAAATTAGAATTCATAACATAATTATAAACATACATAATTCATTTAGAATTCAATTTAAAATTTAGATGACAATCATATGTGGAATCCGGAATTCAATTCATAATTTGATTGGTTTTTTGTACACCATATATTTTTACTCGAAATAATATACATTTTAAACAAAATACATACACCTAGAATGATACCGGTCACACTGTACCTCGGATTGAGGTGAGGTTAACTCGTACACGTCACAAATGACTCATTGATCGTTGTCCTAAAGTATTAACATATTCTGAAATCGTTTGGTCAGTTTTTCGTATGCCAGTTGTTGTTTTCACTTAAAATGAAGTGTTTTTTAAATAAAAGAGAGACACTTTGAATGGTGCTAGCCACACCACGCCTCAGATTGACACGGGGTTGACTCGTACACATCACACATGACCCATGCATTTTTGTGATAAAATATAAACACAATCAGAATGCGTTTGGTTGGTTTTCCGTATGTATTTAAAATGTAGTCCATTTTAAAGAAAATAGATACACTTAGAGTGGTCTCGGCCAAACCGCGACTCGGATTGAGGCGCGGTTGACTCGTACACGTAGCATATGACCCATGGATCGTTGTCCTAAAATTTCAACAGATTCCGAATGCGTTTGTTCAGCTTTTCGTAGGTCAGTTGTTTATTTCACTTATAATCTTGTCCCTTTTAAACAATAGACACGCAGTTAGAGTGGGACCGGCCACACCACGTTTCGTATTTAGATGAGTTTGACTCGTACACGTCTCAAATGACCCATGAATCTTTGTCCTAAAGTATCAACACAATCCGAATGCGTTTGGTCGGTTTTCCATATGTTAGTTGATGTTTTTCACTTAAAATGACGTCCTTTTGAAACAAAAGACATACACTTTGAGTTGTGTCGGCCACACCACACCTCGAATTGAGGCGGGGTTGACTCGTACACATCACATATGACCCATGGATCATTCTCCTAAAGTTTCAACAGAAACCGAATGCGTTCGGTCGGTTTTCCGTATGTCATTTGTTGTTTTCACTAAAAATGAAGTCCATTTTAAACAAAATAGAGACACTTTGAGTGGTTTCGGCCACACCTCACCTCTTATTGAGGTGGCATTGACTCGTACACGTCACATATGACCCATGGATCGTTCTCCTAAAGTTTCAACATAAACCGAATGCGTTTGGTTGGTTTTCCGTTTGTACTTAAAATACTGTCCATTTTAAACAAAAGAAAGTCACTTAGAGTGGTCCTGACCACACCGCGCCTCAAATTGAGCCCGGATTGGCTCGTACATGTCACATATGACCCATGGATCATTTTCCTTAAATTTCAACAGATTCTGAATGTGTTTGGTCTGTTTTTCGTCTGTCAGTTGTTTATTTCACTTATAATCTTTTCCGTTTTAAACAAAAGAGACACATTTAGAGTGGTACCGGCCACACCGCGTCTCGGATTTATGCGGGGTTGACTAATACATGTCTCAAATGAACCATGTATTGTTTTCCTAATGTATCAACACAATACAAATGCGTTTGGCTGGTTTTCCGTATGCCAGTTGATGTTTTTCAATTAAAATGGCATCCTTTTGAAACAAAAGACATAATTTTGAGTTGTGCCGGCCACACCGTGCCTCGGATTGAGGCGGGGTTGACTCTTACACGTCACATATGACCCATGGATCATTGTGCTAAAGTATCAACACAATCAGAATCCGTTCGGTCGGTTTTCCGTATGTCATTTTTTGTTTTCACTAAAAATAAAGTCCATTTTAAACAAAATAGAGACACTTTGAGTGGTGTAGGCCACACCGCGCCTCGGATTGAGGTGGCGTTGACTCGTACACGTCACATATGACCCATGGATCGTTCTCCTAAAGTTTCAACAGAAACCGAATGCGTTTAGTCAGTTTTCCGTATGTACTTAAAATACTGTCCATTTTAAACAAAAGAAAGTCACTTAGAGTGGTCCCAACCACACCGTGACTCGGATTGAGCCCGGGTTGGCTTTTACACGTCACATATGACCCATGGATTATTGTCCTAAAATTTCAACAGATTCAGAATGTGTTTGGTCGGTTTTTCGTCTACCAGTTGTTTATTTCACTTATAATCTTGTCCGTTTGAAACAAAAGAGAGACAATTAGACTGGTACCGGCCACACCGCGTCTCATATTTATGCGGGGTTGACTCGTAAATGTCTCAGATGAACTGTGGATCGTTTTCCTAAAGTATCAACACAATACGAATGCGTTTGGCCGGTTTTCCGTATGCCAGTTGATGTTTTTCACTTAAAATGACGTCCTTTTGAAACAAAAGACATACACTTTGAGTTGTGCCGGCCACACCACGCCTTGGATTGAGGTAGGGTTGACTCGTACACGTCACATATGACCCATGGATAATTGTGCTAAAGTATCAACACAATCAGAATCCGTTCAGTCGGTTTTCCGTATGTCATTTTTTGTTTTCACTAAAAATGAAGTCCATTTTAAACAAAATAGAGACACTTTGAGTGGTGTCGGCCACACCGCGCCTCATATTGAGGTGGCGTTGACTCGTACACGTCACAAATGATGCATTGATCATTGTCCTAAAGTATCAACATATTCTGAAATCTTTTGCTCGGTTTTCCGTATGCCAGTTGTTGTTTTCACTTAAAATGAAGTGTTTTTTAAATAAAAGAGAGACACTTTGAATGGTTCCGGCCACACCGCGCCTCGGATTGATGCGGGGTTGACTCGTACACATCACACATGACCCATGCATTGTTTTGATAAATTATAAACACAATCAGAATGCGTTTGGTTGGTTTTCCGTATGTATTTAAAATGTAGTCCATTTTAAAGAAAATAGATACACTTAGAGTGGTCCTGACCACACCGCGCCTCTGATTGAGCCCGGGTTGGCTCGTACACGTCACATATGACCCATGGATCGTTGTCCTAAAATTTCAACAGATTCCGAATGCGTTTGGTCGGTTTTTCATCTGTCAGTTGTTTATTTCACTTATAATCTTTTCCGTTTTAAACAAAAGAGACACATTTAGAGTGGTACCGGCCACACCGCGTCTCTGATTTAGGCAGGGTTGACTTGTACACGTCTCAAATGAACCATGGATCGTTTTACTAAAGTATCAACACAATCCGAATGCGTTTGGCCGGTTTTCCGTATACCAGTTGATGTTTTTCACTTAAAATGGCGTCCTTTTGAAACAAAAGACATACACTTTGAGTTGTGCCGGCCACACTGTGCCTCAAATTGAGGCGGGGTTGACTCGTACACGTCACATATGACCCATGGATAATTGTGCTAAAGTATCAACACAATCAGAATCCGTTCGGTCAGTTTTCTGTATGTCATTTGTTGTTTTCACTAAAAATGAAGTCCATTTTAAACAAAATAGAGACACTTTGAGTGGTGTCGGACACACCGCGCCTCGAATTGAGGTGGCGTTGACTCATACACGTCACATATGACCCATGGATCGTTCTCCTAAAGTTTCAACAGAAACCGAATGCGTTTGGTTGGTTTTCCGTATGTACTTAAAATACTGTCCATTTTAAACAAAAGAAAGTCACTTAGAGTGTTCCTGACCACACCGTGCCTCAGATTGAGCCCAGGTTGGCTCGTACACGTCACATATGACCCATGGATCGTTGTCCTAAAATTTAAACAGATTCTGAATGCGTTTAGTCGGTTTTTCGTCTGTCAGTTGTTTATTTCACTTATAATCTTTTCCGTTTTAAACAAAAGAGACACGTTTAGAGTGGTACCGGCCACACCGCGTCTCAGATTTAGGCGGGGTTGACTCTTACACGTCTCAAATGAACCATGGATCGTTTTACTAAAGTGTAAACACAATCCTAATGCATTTTTCCGGTTTTCCGTATGCCAGTTGATGTTTTTCACTTAAAATGGCGTCCTTTTGAAACAAAAGACATACACTTTGAGTTGTTTCGGCCACACCGCGCCTCAAATTGAGGCGGGGTTGACTCGTACACGTCACATATGACCCATGGAAAATTGTGCTAAAGTATCAACACAATCAGAATCCGTTCGGTCGGTTTTCCGTATGTCATTTGTTGTTTTCACTAAAAATGAAGTCCATTTTAAACAAAATAGAGACACTTTGAGTGGTGTCGGCCACACTGCGCCTCGGATTGAGGTGGTGTTGACTCATACACGTCACATATGACCCATGGATCGTTCTCCTAAAGTTTCAACAGAAACCGAATGCATTTGGTTGGTTTTCCGTATGTACTTAAAATACAGTCCATTTTAAACAAAAGAAAGTCACTTAGAGTGTTCCTGACCACAACGTGCCTCGGATTGAGCCCGGGTTGGCTCGTACACGTCACATATGACCCATGGATCGTTTTCCTAAAATTTCAACAGATTCTGAATGAGTTTGGTCGGTTTTTCATCTGTCAGTTGTTTATTTCACTTATAATCTATTCCGTTTTAAACAAAAGAGACACATTTAGAGTGGTACCGGCCACACCGCGTCTCTGATTTAGGCAGGGTTGACTTGTACACGTCTCAAATGAACCATGGATCATTTTACTAAAGTATCAACACAATCCGAATGCGTTTGGCCGGTTTTCCGTATGCCAGTTGATGTTTTTCACTTAAAATGGCGTCCTTTTGAAACAAAAGACATACACTTTGAGTTGTGCCGGCCACACTGTGCCTCTAATTGGGGTGGGGTTGACTCGTACACGTCACATATGACCCATGGATAATTTTTCTAAAGTATCAACACAATCAGAATCTGTTCGGTCGGTTTTCCGTATGTCATTTGTTGTTTTCACTAAAAATGAAGTCCATTTTAAACAAAATAGAGGCACTTTGAGTGGTGTCGGACACACCGCGCCTTGGATTGAGGTAGCGTTGACTCATACACGTCACATATGACCCATGGATCGTTCTCCTAAAGTTTCAACAGAAACCGAATGCGTTTGGTTGGTTTTCCGAATGTACTTAAAATACTGTCCATTTTAAACAAAAGAAAGTCACATAGAGTGTTCCTGACCACACCGTGCCTCGGATTGAGCCCGGGTTGGCTCGTACACGTCACATATGACCCATGGATCGTTGTCCTAAAATTTCAATAGATTCCGAATGCGTTTAGTCGGTTTTTCGTCTGTCAGTTGTTTATTTCACTTATAATCTTTTCTGTTTTAAACAAAAGAGACACATTTAGAGTGGTACCGGCCACACCGTGTCTCAGATTTAGGTGGGGTTGACTCGTACACGTCTCAAATGAACCATGGATCGTTTTACTAAAGTATCAACACAATCCGAATGCGTTTTTCCGGTTTTCCGTATGCCAGTTGATGTTTTTCACTTAAAATGGCGTCCTTTTGAAACAAAAGACATACACTTTGAGTTGTGTCGGCCACACCGCGCCTCAAATTGAGGCGAGGTTGACTCGTACACGTCACATATGACCCATGGAAAATTGTGCTAAAGTATCAACACAATCAGAATCCGTTCGGTCGGTTTTCCGTATGTCATTTTTTGTTTTCACTAAAAATGAAGTCCATTTTAAACAAAATAGAGACACTTTGAGTGGTGTAGGCCACACTGCACCTTAGATTGAGGTGGCGTTGACTCATACAGTCACATATGACCCATGGATCGTTCTCCTAAAGTTTCAACAGAAACCGAATGCATTTGGTTGGTTTTCCGTATGTACTCAAAATACTGTCCATTTTAAACAAAAGAAAGTCACTTAGAGTGTTCCTGACCACACCGTGCCTCGGATTGAGCCCGGGTTGGCTCGTACACGTCACATATGACCCATGGATCGTTTTCCTAAAATTTCAACAGATTCTGAATGCGTTTGGTCAGTTTTTCGTCTGTCAGTTGTTTATTTCACTTATAATCTTTTCTGTTTTAAACAAAAGAGACACATTTAGAGTGGTACCGGCCACACCGCGTCTCGGATTTAGATGGGGTTGACTCGTACACGTCTCAAATGAACCATGGATCGTTGTCCTAATGTATCAACACAATCTGAATGCGTTTGGCCGGCTTTCCGTATGCCAGTTGATGTTTTTCACTTAAAATGGAGTCCTTTTGAAACAAAAGACATACACTTTGAGTTGTGTCGGCCACACCGTGCCTCAGATTGAGGCGGGGTTGACTCGTACATGTCACATATGACCCATGGATCATTGTTCTAAAGTATCAACACAATCAAAATCCGTTCGGTCATTTTTCCGTATGTCATTTTTTGTTTTCACTAAAAATGAAGTCCATTTTAAACAAAATAGAGACACTTTGAGTGGTGTCGGCCACACCGCACCTCGGAATGAGGTGGAGTTGACTCGTACACGTCACATATGACCCATGGATTGTTCTCCTAAAGTTTCAACAGAAACCTAATGCGTTTGGTTTGTTTTTCGTATGTACTTAAAATACTGTTCATTTTAAACAAAAGAAAGTCACTTAGAGTGGTCCCGACCACACCGTGACTTGGATTGAGCCCGGGTTGGCTCGTACACGTCACATATGACCCATGGATCTTTGTCCTAAAATTTCAACAGATTCCGAATGCGTTTGGTCAGTTTTTCGTCTGCCAGTTGTTTATTTCACTTATAATCTTGTCCGTTTGAAACAAAAGAGACACAATTAGAGTGGTATCGGCCACACCGCGTCTCGGATTTAGGCGGGGTTGACTCTTACACGTCTCAAATGAACCATAGATCATTTTCCTAAAGTATAAACACAATCCGAATGCGTTTGGCCGGTTTTCCGTATGCCATTTGATGTTTTTCACTTAAAATGACGTCCTTTTGAAACAAAAGACATACACTTTGAGTGGTTCCGGCCACACTACGCCTCGGATTGAGGCGGGGTTGACTCGTACACGTCACATGTGACCCATGGATAATTGTGCTAAAGTATCAACACAATCAGAATCTGTTCGGTCAGTTTTCCGTATGTCATTTGTTGTTTCACTAAAAATGAAGTCCATTTTAAACAAAATAGAGACACTTTGAGTGGTGTCGGCCACACTGCGCCTCGGATTGAGGTGGCGTTGACTCGTACACATCACAAATGACGCATTGATCATTTTCCTAAAGTATCAACATATTCTTAAATCGGTTGGTCAGTTTTCCATATGCCAGTTGTTGTTTTCACTTAAAATGAAGTGTTTTTTAAATAAAAGAGAGACACTTTGAATGGTGTCGGCCACACCGCGCCTCAGATTGACGCGGGGTTGACTCGTACACATCACACATGACCCATGCATTGTTGTTCTAAAATATAAACACAATCATAATGCGTTTGGTTGGTTTTCTGTATGTATTTAAAATGTAGTCCATTTTAAAGAAAATAGATACACTTAGAGTGGTCTCGGCCAAACCGCGACTCGGATTGAGGCGCGGTTGACTCATACACGTAACATATGACTCATGGATCATTGTCCTAAAATTTCAATAGATTCCGAATGCGTTTTCTCGGTTTTTCGTATGTCAGTTGTTTATTTCACTTATAATCTTGTCCCTTTTAAACAATAGAGATGCAGTTAGAGTGGGACCGGCCACATCACGTTTTGGATTTAGACGGGGTTGACTCGTACACGTCTCAAATTACCCATGAATCTTTGTCCTAAAGTATCAACACAATCCGAATGCGTTTGGTCGGTTTTCCGTATGTTAGTTGATGTTTTTCACTTAAAATGACGTCCTTTTGAAACAAAAGACATACACTTTGAGTTGTTCCAGCCACACCGCGCCTCAAATTGAGGCGGGGTTGACTCGTACATGTCACATATGACCCATGGATCGTTCTCCTAAAGTTTCAAAAGAAACCGAATGCGTTTGGTCGGTTTTCTGTATGCCAGTTGATGTTTTTCACTTAAAATGATGTCCTTTTGAAACAAAAGACATACACTTTGAGTTGTGCCGGCCACACCATGCCTCGGATTGAGACGGGGTTGACTAGTACACGTCACATATGACCCATGGATCATTGTTCTAAAGTATCAACACAATCATAATCCTTTTGGTCGGTTTTCCGTATGTCATTTGTTGTTTTCACTAAAAATGAAGTCCATTTTAAACAAAATAGAGACACTTTGAGTGGTGTCGGTCACACCGCGCCTCGGATTGAGGTGGCGTTGACTCGTACACGTCACATATGACCCATGGATCGTTCTCCTAAAGTTTCAACAGAAACCAAATGCGTTTGGTTGGTTTTCCGTATGTACTTAAAATACTGTCCATTTTAAACAAAAGAAAGTCACTTAGAGTGGTCCCGACCACACCGCATCTCGGATTTAGGCGGGGTTGACTCGTATACGTCTCAAATGACCCATGGATCGTTTTCTTAAAGTATCAACACAATCCGAATGCGTTTTGCCGGTTTTCCGTATGCCGGTTGATGTTTTTCACTTAAAATGATGTCCTTTTGAAACAAAAGACATACACTTTGTGTTGTTTCGGCCACACCGCACCTCGGATTGAGGCGGGGTTGATTCGTACACATCACATATGACCCATGGATCGTTTTCCTAAAGCATCAACACATTTCGAATGCGTTTGGTCAGTTTTTCGTATGTCACTTTTTGTTTTCACTTAAAATATTATTGAAATTCATATAGAATATTTTTATATCATATATAGTATGGATTAGATTTTAGTTGATCGTGCTATAAAACATTTCAGATCTAATGAAATTAGGGAAGGTGGAGGGGTTGTCCGGGGGGCTGTCCGGGGGGGCTGTCCGGTGGGTGTCCGGGGGGCTATCCGGGGACCAAGGAGGAGGGTGGGGGGGCTGTGCGGGGTCTGTCCGGGGGGTGTTTGGGGGTTGTTCAGGGGGCTGTCCGGGGTTGTTCAGGGGGCTGTCTGGGGGTTGTTCAGGGGGTTGTTCAGGGGTTGTTTAGGGGTTGTTCAGGGGTTGTTCAGGGGGTTGTCCGGGGTTGTTCAGGGGGCTGTCCGGGGGGCTGTCTGGGGGTGTTTGGGGGGTTGTCCGGGGTCCAAGGGGGGGGGGGTGGGGGGGTTGTCTGGGGGGCTGTCTGGGGGGTTATCCGGGGTCCAGGGTGGAGGGTGGGGGGCTATACGAGGGGCTGTCCAGGGGGCTGTCCGCGGGGCTGTTCGGGGGGTGTTTGGGGGGTGTTCGAGGTCCAAGGGGGAGGGGGGTGTCCAGGGTCCAAGAATGAGGGGGGTTGTCCAGGGAGTTCTCAAACACACAACCACTAAAAGACAACAACATCCATAAAAACAGACAATATATAAAAATAACTCAACTCCAATACTATACTATGAGTCTAGATAAAACCAACAACTAGAATAGATTAAACATCAAATCTCAGTAATATAAGTCAAAAATGTAACGGATCAATATGTCCCACATCAGCATCACCATCACCATCATCATCATCATCATCACCCTCATCATCGTCCTCCTCATCATCCTCACCCTCCACAGCGCCCTCCTCCTCGCCTTCGCCCTCCTCATCTCCCTCATCTTCTGTATCAGACTCCTCGCCATCATCATCTTCAAGCTGGACATCAGCCTGACCACCACTGGAACTGCCACCTGGTGCACCATATATAGAATGTATCGACGACATGTATTCATCAATCACTGGGATGGCCTCTGCTGGAAGTGTTGGACGTAGAACTTCAATAAATTTCATAAATGCACTGTTTTCCCTAGCAGACTATTATGCCGTCTCTGTGGCCCTTTTCTCAGCCTGTTATGCATGTGCCCTAACTTGCTGCAGCTCGGTGGCACTACAACTCGTACCTGAGGCAGGCCAATACCTCGTCGGGGCTATCCTAGGTCGGCAGCGTACTCTTCCAGAATGATCCTCTCCCAACACCTGATGTAAGTGATCAGATGGACCAAAATTGTCTGCTTCTTGGGCATCGAGGACCTCTAAAGCATCCTGTTAGAAATATAAATATATTATTAAGTTACAAAATAGATATTAAAATATAAAATCAACAGATTAAAACTTACAATCTGCTGCTGAGTCGCTTCGTTGACAGCACTTCCATCCTTTTTTCATCTACTCGAGCAAAACAGTTTTGCTCGAGGCACACGTCCTTCAATATTTTGTACTTGCCTCTACAATGACATTGAAAAAAAAAGTGATATAAAAACATTATCAAATGATTAAATAATTGAGGAAACAAAAGAAAATGTAAGTCGTAAAGAAAACTTATAAACAATTGGCATACCTGCTGCCTCTCATGATCCGGCATCGTCGTGCGTCCTAGTGTATGGAGGTATTTTTTTGCATCAATGTTTTTTTTTATTTTTTCCAGATGATTCCTAAATAAAATTTGATAATGAAAAAGATAATATTAATGAAAAACTTGAAAGTTATTATTTAAATACCTCAAATGTAATTCATACCTTAAACTGGGTACTCATCCAATGAGTAATCATCTGACGATACTGCTCTATAGGACAATCATCCACGATTGGTACCGCCTCTAACTCAGTGCCAACTCTAGCATGCTAGCCAATATACAACTCATGCTTGTAGGCTCTCCAAATCTCACCTAAATCCTTTAGACGTTCCAGTCGTGCACCCTCACCATCAGGAAAATTAAATCGAAGCTGAAATCAAAATATTAATTCATATAAATACAAAAATAATTCATGGCATTAAATACAACAGATTTTTTTACCCATATCTCTGCCCAAGCTCTATCTTTGACCTCATGTGGCAAATGTCTCCACGACCGCGGGCTGACAGGAATGATGTCGGAGTATTTGGAAAGCGTCGCCAGAAAACTCCGACATTGCTGCCCTGTTTTCTCAACCCTCTGATTGTCTTCATTATATTCCACCATAACCTGTGTGTGACGGTTCCACATCGAACGCATGCGTGTACGGACCTGCCCCCGCCTCCTGTCAGTATATGTATTTGTCATGAAAGAAAAACAAATATTTTATCAAAACATGTTATAATGAAAATAAATATTTCTATAAAAAAAATTTAGGGTTTTATAAATATACCTGCGCTAGACTGATCAATGAGTGGCGCCGGATCCACAGAACCTGATGGAACACCCTCTGGTGGAACAGGAGTCGAAGACGATGGAATATAAAAGCTCGGAGAGACAGAAGTAGAAGTAAAAGTGGATGGAACAGCTGTATGACCTGATGCTAACTGGGGAGTGGGAATCATCATGGGATGTGAAAATGATGGGGCAGAAGATGCAGAAGGTAGCGAAAACATGGGAGGCCTAAATACCCCATGTGTCCCTAACGACACACCGGGATCAGAATGTGGGAAGGCTGAAATGTCAGTGGGAGGGGCAGGGTCTAGTCGGGCATGCACAGCTCTACATCCATCCCTGGTACGAACCCTCCTCGTACCACCGGCCTGAGTACTAGGACCAGTACTAGGCTCCTCGTCGAATAACTGTCAACGTAACGGTGGATCCTATAAAAAAGTTTACAAAAAAATTAATCACATGACATTATATATTCTGTAAATATATATATATATATATATTTGAAATAAAGTACTCACTGTAGGCACTAATGGTGGAACACCCAGCTCCTCTATCCGACGATTGTTCTCCGCCATTTTTTTCTTCATCTCTCTTCAATTGGCTGCATTTCCTGCATTTGAAAACAAATGTGTAATTAATTAGAAAAAGGAAATTAATGTGTAAACCAAAAAACTAAATATATGAGGGAATGAGGGGATTCATTGGTAATTTAGCTATCAATTGTTTTAGAAGAGCTTGAATGAATTTAATAAAACATACAAGTTGTAATGTTCACCAAGTTAGAAATATTTTTTGATTTGGTTTGAATACAGTTCAATTCCAAATTAGAAAATGCAATTCAAATAAAATAGCAACCAATAAACATTGAAAATTCACATAACGGTCAAGTCAGCTAAAACATATTTGTGATCAATACTAAATAAATATGAATATTACCAACCTTAACAACCAAACTCGAGGTAAACCAAAAGAATTGAGAACATTGATGAATGATTCTATATATTTCCAACCACAACTTCAGGTTCACAATCAACTCTGACAATTGAGCTATTGGAGTCATCAAAAGAAATAAATGGATTGGTTCCAATGGCAATAGGGACAGTGTCAATTCCATCATCAGCATCATCAAAAATATGTCTTGGAATTACTTCAACTATGACACCAAATTCAGGTTGAAGTTGATCTTTGACATAAAAAACTTGTTTAGCCATTGATGCCAACACATATGGTTCTTCGATAACAAGAGTGCGGGTCATATTAATTACTCGAAATCCACAATCATCAATAATTGTGCCATGTATCGTCATCGAATCAAACCAATGGCATTTCATCATTGTGACTCGTCCATGAGAGTAATAATCCAATATTATTATTTTCTCAACGACTCCATAATAACCCACATTTTCAAGTCGTGGTCTACTATCTGATGCACTGGCATAACAATCTGTTGTGGCAGTAACCATAATACCATTATGTTGTGTTCTCATGTTTTTGGCTCGTTCAGTGACAATATATCAGTACCCATTGATAACAATTGATTTACAGTCACGAACCACGGTATTAGGACCAAAAGCCAAAGCTCTTATTTCCTCAGAGACAGAGTCAGCAGAAAAACTCAATACCTACAATATAAATAACAGTTAAACTTAAGTAAATATTGAAATAATTAATTTAAACAGTAATATTTTTACCTTCAATTTTAACCAAGCAGAAAACTCTTTGCTATGAAAAGTCTCTCTTCTTCTCAAAGATAAAGAACGATGCTTCCTATTTATCATTGTTTTATGTTCCCTGTAGATAAAAAAAATGAATAGTTTAACAGATATATATGTAAGATATACATATTCAATTTTGTTACCTGATATAGTCATCGAACAAATCACAATTGAACAAAATTGTGCGATGTGCCATCTCCCTCTCTTCATGGCTTAATGTCTTCAATGTATATGATCCAGGAATTCCTCCTATTTGAGGAAGTGATGGAAAACTGGGTTCAATTTGCTCATATTGTTCTTCTCCATTTCTCATTGGTCTATTCATTCTTGTAGTAAGATCAGACAAATACATCGAACATAAATCCATACATTCTTGAGCTAAGTAACCGTTCATGATAGAACCTTCGGGATGATTCTTGTTTCGAACATAAGACTTTAATGTGAACATATTTCTTTCAGTTGGATACATCCAACGAAAAGAAACAGGTCCTCCGAGAAGTATTTCAGTTGGAATATGGACAGTCAGATGCAGCATGCATGTGAAAAATGATGGGGGAAATATTTTCTCCAACTCACACAAAATTAATTGGGCATCTGTCAACATTTTTTGCAAGAAATACTTGGACAACTTCTTAGCACAAAGATCTCTAAACAAATGGCACAACCAAATAACACCCACCCTTACATTATTGGACAAAAGATGACGGATTTCTATTGGAAGCAACTCATGCAGTAGAACGTGATAATCATGAGTCTTCAAAGATTTTAACTTCAAATCTCTTCTATTGACCCGTTTAGATATGTTTCTTGAATAGCCATCAAGAACTCTAATAGTCTCTAATACTTCCAGAAATTGTTTTTTTTTTCAATAGGTGTCATCACATAAGAAGAACATGGAAGTTGCCATTTATTTTCACTGATACGCACAGGATGCAATTCTGGTCTGATGCCCCAATCCACCATGTCACGTCGAGATCGTAAATCATCTTTTGTCTTCCCCTTGACATTTAGAAGAACTGAAAGAAACATTTCACATATATTCTTTTCAATATGCATTACATCTAAGCAATGACGTAGCAAATTTGTTGACCAATAAGGAAAATCAAAAAAGATACTCCTCTTCCTCCAATTGTAACAGGTTTCTGTGGAAACATTCTTTCTCTTTCTAGATTTCATTTGACCCTTCCCGAATGAAAAACCGAAATCTTTCAATTCATTAAGCACATCAGTTCCAGACATACGCTGAGGTGGATCATCGGTCTCTATAGTATTATCAAATCTTCGACGATTCATTCTATATGGATGATCCTTTGGCAAAAATCGTTGATGTCCCATAAAACTGAAACTACAACGATGTTTCAGTCTTCTGGATCGTGTATTCTTCATAAAAACTGTACATGATAGTTTTCCCTTCGTGCTCCATCCAGACATCATTGCATAAGCCAGAAAATCATTGATCATCCACATAAGCACAGCATGCATCTGAAATATGTCTTTCGAACATGCATCGCATGTGCGCACACCCACATCCCAAAGAAGTTTCAACTCTTTTATTAAAGGTTGCATGTATACATCAATATCAATGCCGGGATCAAAAGGACCAGATATGAGTATACTCATGAAAGTGAAAGATTTTTTCATACACAACCATGGGGGAAGATTATAAATGTGTATAAAAACTGGCCATGTGCTGTGCGAAGTAAGCATCTGCCCAAACGGATTAAAACCGTCGCATGAAAGACCCAGCCTCACATTACGCACGTCAGCTGCAAAATAAGGATGTCGAGCATCAAATCTCTGCCATGCAAATCCATCTGCAGGATGAACCAACTCATCATTAGTCTTCTTTCTCTCGGTATCATGCCATCTCATTTTTATTGATATTTCATCAGACATAAAAAGATTCTGGAGTCTGGGGATCAATGGAAAGTGCCACATTACTTTATGTGGAACGTGGGATGGTGTTCCATCAGATTTTGACTTCCAGCGGGATGTGACACATTTTATAAATTCATTTCGTTTAGCGGTTTCTTCCCAGAATAAACTGCAATCTTTCAGGCAAGCATGAATTTTGTTTCTGGAAAATCCAAGTTCTTCAACTAAATTCCATTCCATATAGTGGTTTGAGGGAATATATGCATCATCTGGAAGTAAATCCTTCAAGAGGGTAAGAATGTAATCGATTACTGCATTAGAAATCCCATACATAGTTTTTCCATGAAACAATCGGATTAAAAATTCCATCTTTTTCATTTTATCGCATTGTCGATATACTGGAGTCATGGCAGCATCATTCAATTTTTTCACCCTATCAATATCATCATTTTCACTAGATGCATCAGTTGTCCTCATATCGACGTCTTCTTGAGTTGATATCCTTTCTTTTTCATGATGATGAATAAACGAAAACCGATCATCTAACAAATTCTCCATTCTAGTCCTTTCATTTCGATCATCACCAATTTGAGATTTCATTTTCTCCCCATTGTGATACCATAAAAAGTAGTTTGCTTGAAAACCATTTTTGGTTATGTGGTAGCTGACTTCTTCACGACTCAACCAAGGTCTACCAACACAATTGGAACATGGGCAGTGTATGCGACCACTATCTGAAGCATTGTGAAATGAAAAATCTATAAAGCTCTCCAAATTGTTTTGAAAATCGCTTGAGATATGATCGGTTTCATACATCCAACTTCTGTCCATTCTGTAAAAATAATTCATATAAGTCATTTTGTTATAAACAATTCAATAGGATTGAACTTTAATAGAAAATACATTTAAGTAAACGATAAAGGAAGAAAATAATCATGGTATCAACTACACATGTGAAAAAAACATACTAATGTGTTATTGAGTAAATGTAAAACCAACAAGAACTTAATGTGTTATAACATCAGAGCATGCCTCATCCCATAACCATATTAGTAGGGTATCCTCATATGCGATTTACCTTTTTGAATTAATATGCACTTCCTCACCAGGTACCTGAGTAGATTTCATAGATATAATCATCTCACATCCTGTAAGTCTTCCATTATGTATGATCTGCAGAATAATTTGAGTGATCATGAATCATGCATGGGATCTTCCCATGATCACTATAGATTATGAGAAGGAATTATGATAGGTCACGTGAAGAACATAAAACACATATTTTAGATAATTTGAGACATAATATAATAAAATAATGTATAAATCTATGGAATTTGGGATAAAAGGATGGATGAAATACTAAAATATGGGAGACTAAGGTGAAGGAAATATATGTTGACCCTAATGTTCATAACATGCATCACCTATGAAATTTTATTGCACTAGGAAATTTCATCCTGTTCACAATACATTCCATTGGAAACCTATTTTTATTATTTGATGTCCCCTTGACATGTCAAATAAAATCAGATGGCACCCATGAATATGCCACCCTTGTAATGAAAAGCCTTTAATTCTCACCATACAGACTACATGTTTTCCAATAGATATGTATCTCCTTCTATATAGGGGAATCAATACATATTATCTCAGTCTCATATTAAATGTCAGGAATGTTAGATGGCTCCCTTAACACCCTCCAGGCACACCAACTAGGTCATGTGATGTCCTCAAATCATGTCACTATGGACATAAATCACCCTTCAAGACATGTCACACTAACTCTAGAGTTTCCCTCCCAGTGTGTCAAACATGTCTTTTGATGAAAATGGAGAAGATCACCAAAATCAAGAGATTCCCTATAGGCATTACATCCATTATCATGAAATTGCTTCTAGGATCAACCAGTCAGGACTTGTGATGTCCTCCAAACATTCTGTCCTTGATCATTAGAGAAACATCATACAATCCATCTAGGTTAGGAAAATTCATCAAAATGTTTATAGGATCATGTAATTTCCATTGGAAATTTCCAAAAGAAACCCTCTATCATGCTAAGTAGATATTCAAGGCATTCCATGTGGAAAACCAACACATATCCGTAAGAGAAGAAATCTAAAAATAATAGAATCTATATGAATTATAAAATTGTCCACCATTGGCATGTAAGCTTCTATAAAAATGGAACCATAGTGTTTATGTTTTAATTAATGGAAAAATCAATTCATTAAAACAACTAAAACAACTTGATTGAGATCAATTTTTACCTGTTCGGATGGGGGGTGTACCTATTCGGACGGGGGTCGATGATGTTCGGATGGGGGGTTCGCGAGAGCACGGGAGCGGAGGACAGCCCGCCCACCCCTCCTTGACAGCCCGACCACCCCCGTGGACAGCCCGTCCACCCTTGTGGACAGCCCGCCCACCCCCGTACCCCCCTGGACACCCCGTACCCCCCCCTGGATAGCCCCGCCCACCCTCCCAAACAGCCCACACCCCCTCCCCTGCAACCCCACCACCACCACCTAGACATACCAACCCCCATGGACACCCCCACACACCCCTCCCCCACCAGGACACCCCACCCAGACCCCCAGGACAGCCCACACCCCCTGGACAGCCCCGCCCACCCCCATGGACAGCCTTTCCCACCCCCGTGGATAGCCCCGCCCACCCCCGTGGACAACCCACCCACCCCCGTGGACGCCCCCTACCCCCTAGACAGCCCAACCACCCCCGTGGACAGCCCACCCACCCCCCTCGACACCCCTACCCCCCGTGGCCAGCCCACCCACCCCCCTTGGACAGCCCGCCCACCCGTCCTTGACAGCCCGGCCACCCCCGTGGACAGCCCGTCCACCCTTGTGGACAACCCGCCCACCCCCGTACCCCCCTAGACACCCCGTACCCCCCCTAGATAGCCCCGCCCACCCTCCCAAACAGCCCACACCCCCTCCCCTACAACCCCACCACCACCACCTAGACATACCACCCCCCCTGGACACCCCACACACCCCTCCACCACCAGGACACCCCACCCAGACCCCCAGGACAGCCCACACCCCCTAGACAGCCCCGCCCACCCCCGTGGACAGCCTTTCCCACCCCCATGGATAGCCCCGCCCACCCCCGTGGACAACCCACCCACCCCCGTGGACACCCCATACCCCCACAATCCATTATCCAAAACATATCAAATTGGTTTGAACAAAATCCATAATTCCCACAATCCATTATCCAAAACATGAAAACGTTCATGATAACCTCCCCCAACTCTGATTTACATGTTTTGAACACTCTCCTTCCAAACATAGAATATAAAAACATTAAAGAAGTATTCACAAACACAAACAATATCCTATTTAGATATTAATTTCAATAATCAAGTAAACCAAACACCTGGAAAAAATCTATTCATTAAAACAACTAAAACAATATGGTTGAGATCAAATTTTACCTATTCGTATGGGGGTGTACCTGTTGGGATGGGGGGTGCTGGTGTTCGGATTCGCGAGAGCAATGGAGTCGGATGGGGTTCTCGAGAGCAGCAGAGCGAATAGATTAGGGCTCTATCCGAATGGGGAGAGGAGATCGCGATCTGGAATTTGGGGAAAACCTTTGCCAACGGTTTATAAAAACCGTTGGAAAAGGCACACATTTCCCAACGGTTCCAGTGAACCGTTGGGAAAGGGTCCACCGAAATTCCCTTTGCCAACGGTTTGATTAAACCGTTGGCAAAGGCTCACTATACCAACGGTTTAACTAAACCGTTGGTATACTACCGTTGGGAAAAGACCAAATTCCAATAGTGAATAGATCTCTAAAACTTTCATAACATATTTTAATAGCTTGGATTCATAAATCCATATATTTGTGACATATATACATCTCTAAAACGTTTCCATTAAGTAAAGTAGTTTTGAAATCCATATACTAAATTTAATAATCATCATAAGTTATTATGGGAATAATAATTTTGATGGATTTCATTATAGAAAGTGGTTAAAAGGTTTCATCATAGTCTATTACTTGATCTTTCTTAAAATATTTATCCACTAGATGTTCCATATAGGTACTAATATTAACTTCCATATGAATTTTATTTTGGAATACCCATTTTCATTGGATTGGATTTACATCTACTAATGGATTTTCCAAAACCCAAACATGGTTTTGGTGCATGGAATCCATATCAGAATTCATGGATTCTTGAAATATTATAACTTCTGAGATTATTACTACTTTCACGTAGGAAAAAGGATCATCATTATCAAATAATAATTAGTTACCTTCCTTAGTGATAAGAAAATCATATCTATCTAGATCTCTAAACTCTAGGGTGATCCTATGTAGTACTTGTGTCTCTAGAAGAACCTCTTTCATGGGGTCCTGTAGAATTTGTTCTTATGCTAAATCTTATTTATCTTAAGTATCAAATTCATTGTAGTTAATTTTTTTCCCATTATCTATTTTGGAAATATGATCCCCCTTAAGGAATATATACTATATTTCCACTATTAACTTCTTGTATTGGGTTCATATAGATAATATCCCCTTTATTTCCTTAGTATATTCTATAAAGATACACTTCAAGGCCCATTGTTCTAGTTTTTTTATATATATCCATAAAAATTTCTCCACGGCACCATACCTGAGTATGCGACAACACATATTTATTCCCATACATTAAATTGTATGGAATTTAATTTTATACTTTTAGTTGTAAAAAAATTTAGTGTGTGAACCATATCCTTTAATTCATATCCCTAAAAGTATAATGAAAGAGTCATGTGATTTACCATTTACCTCACCACCATATCCAATAAGGCATGATTACCCATTCACTAAAACCATTCCAATATTGTGTATAAGGAGGATTGAGTTGAGATATAATCTAAAACACTCTTAAATAGTCAATAAAACCTTTATTAAGATATTATCTACCTCGATCAGATCTATGTTTCATTATCTTCTTACCAAGATGATTTTACACTTCATTATTTAACTCCTTATATTTCTCAAAGTATTCATACTTATACCTCATTAAATAGATATATGCATATATATGAAATTCTCCAGTAAAAGTTATGACGTATAAGTTTCCCCATCTAAATTAAACTATAAACGGTACACACACATATTTATAAACCAATTAAATAAGATCCATGGACCTTTCACCCCTTCCACCAAATTATGGATTTTTAATTTTACCTTATAAACAAGCGTGATGAATACCAATTAGTTATGGTTCAAAATAATATAAATATCCATCTTGGTGTAGATTTTTCAAGAACGTTTCATTTAAATGACCAAGTCAGTGATTCCATAAGTGAGTGTGAAATGAGCCAAGTGAACTTTATTCATTATCAATTTAAAAAACTCTATTTTCATATTTTAGTACATAAATAACATTATCAAGATGCTCCATACCATAAAAAATGATATCATTATAAAATAAGTATTTTTTATTCTTTATATTGAATAAATATCCATCCATATTTAAAATGTAAATGGATATAATGTTTTTTGTTACACTTGGAACGTAATAATAGTTCATTAAAACTAAAATCAATCTCATGTAAAATGTAATGTTTTATTCTCCTAGAGTAAATGAATCCAGTCTTACTCCATCGGTAGCTCAAAGATCCACTGAATCATTAGCAACCTCTTAAATATACATGGTTCTTGTTTTTTGGATACAAATGTGAGCACCAAAAGAGGTTACATTTAATAAAAAAATCACATAAATCTTCTTTGTGCTTATTCATTGAGGTGTTTTTATTCTTCCATTTTCCCTTCTTTCCACATGAAAAGTATTCTTCAAATTATTCCTTAGCCTGCCTATAGATATTTCTAATATTACTAGGTTTTTATGAAGAATACTTAGACTTGGAAGTAATATCTAGACCCTTCACCTTGACCTTACTTTTATTCACCATTTGGAATCTAGTTTATTCATGCCTTATGAAGAAACACTTGCATCAATTATATACAAAAATAATACTTTTAGATAAATTATTAATATATCACACAATAATTCATTCCCTAGAACCACAAAGTTTTATTGTTTTGGAAACTAGATACATAATCAACTTATTTAATGAAATATCTTCAAAATCAACCAAAATTTCTTTCTCGTGTAGTACCCTTCTCAAACATATCCTACTTAATACAATTATAGATAACCTATGGGAAAGGAAACTTAAGAAAGGGTGAGCTCAGATAGTCAGTAAGGGTAAAAATGAGAGACACAATCGAATACCATATGTGATCATATAATAAGAATAAGTTTATAATAAATTGATTATAAATTACTAAATTCTTACCAAATCAACTATATGACAAAAATCATGAGTCATGGAATAAAGTTTTTTTATAATAAAATACACAAGTGATGAGAGTGTGGAATTATCAATAATCAATCATGAGCCATGAAAGTATATAATAAGAATAAGAACATGTCATAGGAGTGTGGATTTATCATAATATTAGAAAATAGTTTCATTAGTCAAGGTAAATTTAAAATACTATCATAAAATAGTGAATAGATTCCCATAGCATTTTGGGTTCACTCCCAATTCCCTTTTCATTCATAGTGGACAAAGTCCCATATTATATTGGGTTAACTCCCCATTCCCTTTTATATTATCTCATGAGATATAAATATTTACCCAATATATTATAGAGATATATAATAATAGGACAAATAATTATATAACTAAAACCGTATATATGGGCACCACCAGATTATAAAAACATTAACCATTTCATCATATGTTGATTAACCCATGAGAAATAAATAGGTTTCATAAAAACATACTTAAAATATAATAAGCATAAGAAAAGAACCTTTTATTTTGTATGATTTTAAAAATTAAAAATTCCTAGAAAATGGGAATAGAGTTTTAACTTTTAAACCATAGAAAATTGTGAATTAATATTAAAAACAAATAATTTTTATGATTTTTGGAAAATCCAATCATTCGGTAAATGTTAAAAAAGATTCTTTTCAAACTTTTATAAAAAGTAAAACATAACCCGTACAGAAATCATTATAAAAACTATATTTTAAACCTTTGTAAATTTAGTCAAATATGGTTAAAAATTAATTCCCACAATAATTATATTTTATAAAATAACATTATTAAATCATTTTAATGAATATGAATGTAGAATAAAAAAATTATAGTCATAAAAACATTTATTTTGTTTTTCTTAAATCATTAAATTCTAGTTTTTCTTAAAAACATTTATTTGGTTTTTTTGAGTAACCAAAGTAAAAAATAGATAGAATAACTAAAAACACCAAAAATATCCAGGGGAGAAGAAAATATATGGGGTTTAATATAGATATACCTAGATATTGGTATAAATTTAAATTTCTACTTTAGATATTTAAATATGAATAATCTTGATTAAAAATGAGGTTACGACATAAATTCGTACCTCAAGTCCCGATTTGCTTCACATGCACTCTAAAATCTTGTATAATAAATTCAGTATTATTATAAATCTATAAAATAAATATAATAATACATATATTATTACATACCATTTCTTTATAATTTCCAAATACCCATTTATTACCAATTATTTAATAAAATTCTTATTTGGGTTTTAACTGTTCTGTTTTCCATTCATGTTTCAGTTTGATGGTTTTGGTCCCTTCACCATGGTAATAGTTTCATCATCTTCATAATATTAATAATATCATAAATATAATATGTTTTCATTGTATATAATTTTATAAAATTACATGTAAGTAAATGAAGAAAAATGAATGGAATCACTTCATGGAGGCAGTACTCCGCATGTACACACAGGTGATGCTTTCACTTTTCATGGAATGTAAAGAAATGAGAGTTAATCATAATTTATCTTTATATAATCATAATTATTTAAAAAATATCATATTTATTCATTAAATTCATTTATATAACTAGACATTTGAGTTAGTGAATAAAAATGTAACACTCTTCTTCATGGAAATTTTAGTCTGTGCGTATGCATGAGAATGAGTTTCATTTTACATTGGATGAAAATGAGATTGAAAATTGTTGTACCATTAATATGTAAATATTTAAGTATATTAAATAAAATTATTTAATTATATTATTTTTTTATATACTATTTGGAGTTGGTGGAAGAAGACATAATCTTGATATAACATGGTTAAGAAAATTACCTCTTCATTCAGTGTTTTCCTTAACCTTTCACCTTAAGCCTTATTAAGATGATATTTTAGTGAGATGAAGAATTAGAGTAAATGAAGAGAAAATCTTTGAAGATATTTTATTAGGTATTTTATGATCTAGATTGATCAAAATTTTCAAATAAGTTAGGAGAAGAGGTTCCCTTTTGTAAGTGATGATAGTTACACCCTTGTAATAATTAATTTTTTTAAAACTATATAGTCATTTTCTTAGGAAAGTGGCATAAAATTGAAACATTTTCTAATATAAGATAATAATGGATCAAAATACACTTATTAAATAAAATTTAGGTTCATTTTATAAATATTTTATGTCATATTTCTTAGTTTAACCCCATCATGAACCCTTTTAACCCTTACAGTGGGGACAATATTTTTACCATGGTAACAATTCATTAGGGATAAAAATTAAGTTGAACATACTAACTAATATTTATTATAATTACTACAAATATAGAATCAAATTTTCAAACTTTAAATCATATAGGTGTAATAAATTAATCAAATATCCTCGCAAAAAATGCACATAACCAATTTTTATAAAATATATATATTAAAGCATAAAAATGATTTTATTTTTATTCTTTTCCTAGTAAAACCCATTATATTATTTTTAGTTTGTTTTTTAAATAAATAATATTAAAATTTCATTAAAATATTTCATTAGTGGTGATTAATTTCATTTATTAAAAAAACACATTGCATGCATAAAAGTAATTTTCTAAAAAATAACTATTTTTTATTGAAATGATTTTACCTTTATTTATAACCATTTGATAATCAATTTTTGAATGATAAATAAATTTTATACAGATGTAAAAAATATTTTCCCATAATTTTAAAACTTTAAATAAAATAAAATAACATTTAAATAATATATATACAATAAAAATATTGTTTTAGACAAAACATTTCCATTTGGCCAAGAATTACTAGACTAACATTACATATCATTTCTAAATTACTTCATGAATATCATTACTTTATTTATATTAATTTAATTTGAAAAATTTTAATTAACTATCTATTATTTTATTTCATTTTCTATTTTTAATAAGTCATTATTCACTTATTGTGTGCATCATAATCTATCAAACACATCAAATTTATTAAAGTAAAATATATTCTAAAATCCCAATGTGTTACATTCACCCCTTATAATAATTTCTCCCATTAAATTCTATTAATCTAAATAAAACAAATCTAGAAACTTATACCTCACTACTTCCTTGGTTTCCTATAAATCTTCTTCAAATTTATTATTTCACCACAAACCATTGTCCAAGTGAGTATTCTTGTTATGAACAGCTTTACCTCTTTAATACAATATTTTTATCAGTTTTTTTCATAAAACATATCATACTATGGTGGTACAACCTCTGCGTAATGTATGTATGGAGTATTAGGTATGTACATATTTAAAATACACACATGGAATAGAGCATGAACTTAAGAGAGGTTTGATAAAAACACCATATGATAAGCTATCTTCCCTACTCGATAAATAATCTAGAAGGGATCAAGGTATTCAAGGAATAGTTTCTACTTACTTAAAAATATTGTATCCTTCATCCAAGTAGATATCCATAATAATAATTTCTCTCCAACATAAAATTATAGATGTCTTTGAAAATTGTTGGCATAACTCTTTTATCAATTCTGGACTTCCCTAATGTGATGCTAAATGACTCAAACATTCTGTATGATTTTATTTTCTAGCTCAAATACCAATAGATATCATTCTCTAACATCATCCCATCATATTGAAGTTATTAAATTTTTAATATAAATGTATTCCTGAGGATATATTTGAATGATTGATTAAAAGATATTATTATAAGAAAATTCAATTAGGGGAAGGTTTGAAACCCAAAATCATTTGAAATCAATAGAGTTATCTCTTATTATATCTTCAAGAGTTTTAATAATTTTCTTAGAATAAAAATCCATCAAAAGATGATATGCAGTGGTAAAGTTATACTATATATTAAATACTTGTAGAGTTTAACCTTATATCTCAATCAGATATGATTCATAGTATTTCTATTTAAAATATTACCACTTCCTTAATTTATATCCTAGAAATTTGGTAAGGTGTGAAATCTTCTCTAATAGAAATAAAATGTATTAACTTTATTTGGTAATCAACTAAAACTCAAATTACATTATAAATTTTATATATATTGGGGAGTCCTATAATGAAATCTATGGTGGTGTTTTTCCATTTCCATATAGGTATGGGTAATTGCTTCATCATACCTTTATAATTCCAATGTTTATCCATAACTTTCTGACATACTAAACATCGAGATACAAAATCCATAATATACCTTATGAGGTTGTGCCACCGGAAATTATCTTTGAGATATTTATATATCTTTGTATTCCTAGTATGGATAGAGATTGATGAGTTATGTTCTTTATCTAACAGTTTATTTACCTGTTATAGTATTTATGCAACACATACTCATCTTATAAGAATGATCATTTCATCACTATCATAGTTGAATTCAAGAATATTCATTACATTATTTTGAAACTCCAAATATACCTCCTACACCACTTTAATATTCACATAAACTGATGGATGGACATTAATATGAGAAATATAAGATTTATCCCCTTTAATCATTATTTTTATATCCATAATCTTTAAATATATAAATATTATATTTATTTCAATCCATATCATAGACGATCTAGCATTTCCCTTCCAAGTCAAATAATCATTTACCTTGTTCACCTATGTTGGGTGTTAATGTATTGAACATTCAATAGCCTTTAATCAACTCAAACTATTTATTTTGTAACATATTTAACTCTTTTTATGTAAATATATAATTCACGATTTTATTATTGGTATATATATCACAACTTTCACTATAAAGATAATTCCTCTATATATTCAAATAAAAAATTTCAACTACAATATCAAAATCACGAGTTGGGTATTTTTTCTCATGAATCATCAGTTGGAGTGAAGAATATGTTACCGACATACCATTATTCATGTGTACACATATGATTCCCATATTTGATACATCACTATATACCACAAAACCTTCTCTATTGTGGGGTAAAGTGAGTACAAGTGCACTGGACAACATTCTCTATGGTTCCTTGAAATTCTCTTCACATTCATTAGTTAAAATATACTTGAATATATTTCATTTTGACATGGTTAGTGGATATGTTATCAAAAATAAATATCTCACAAAGCATCAATAGTATCCATACAATAACAAAAAACCATGGGTCCCAATCATAGTGGTTGGTTTGGGCCATTTCCAAATACCTTCAATATTTGAGTGATACCTAGATATTCCCTTGGATGTAATTATATGACTTAATAATGGTAATTTCTATAGATATAATTCAAACATGTTATATTTAGAATACAAAATCTACTTTTGTAAGTTCTTTAACTCAATCCTCAAATGATATTCACACTCTTCCTTAATTCTGGAATATATAAAAGTATCATCTATAAATACTACCACAAATTGATCAAGGTAATCTTGAAATAATATATTAATTAGATATGTAAAGATAGTGGGGAAATTAGTAATTCCAAATGGAATAACTATAAATTTAATGTTTCCATACCTCAAACTAAAGGGAATCTTTGGTATGTCCTCTCTTTTGACCAAAAACTAAGGATATATAGATTGAAAAAAATATATGTAAAAAGTATTGAGCTCCTCAAAATTGATCAAAGAAGTCATCAATATGGGGTAGAGTGTACTTATTCTTTATTTTTATCTTATTATTTCATGATAATCAATACAAATATCCATTAACCCATATTTATTTTAAAAAGAAGAATAGGATTACCCCATAGTGAAGCACTTGGATGAATAAATACATTATCCATATTTTATTAGAGTTTCTTCTTTAATTAATGAAACTCAATTGAGGCCATTATATAAATATCATTTAAAAATAATCATAGAACCAAGTATAAGTTTTATTGAAAACTCCACTTTATGATTCATGGGAATTCTAGGAATCTCATTAGGAAATACATCTACATATTCCTAAAAAATGGAATATCTTAAATGACAAGTTTCTACCTAATCATTTGAGATAAATCACCCTCATGAATTAGTATTAAGGTCCATATAATGGAAGTAATTTAATTTGTAAGTTCAAGTTCATCCTCACATAAATTATAAAAAACCTAAACTTACACCCCTCTATATGTGGTGATAAAACATAATATTTATAATTTTGGATTTGAAACCAATAAAAATGACCCAATTTTAACCCATAAAAACATATAGCATAAAACTGAAATTTTAGATCACTTACAGACCCATGGACCTTTTAGGTTTAGAGTTTTATAGAATTATGAAAAATTCTTACCTAACGACTTGGATATATAAAAAATAGGTTCATAAAATTCTATATCAAATCCCACTAAGTTATTCACACATATTGACCTTATTAGTTATAAAATAATTAAATATTTTCTTCACAAAATAGAAAAATTGAAAACATAATAAGAGTGAGTTCATACGCTTGATAGGGGAAAGTATGAAACATAAGATGTCATAAAATAAATAAAACATGAATAATATTGTTGAGATAAAAAATAATAAAATATTATATATAAATAATACCATAAAAGGGAGACTAAATCCATAGATAACATAACAATATTAATAATCACATGGTTAAAAAAATATTTTCATAACGATACAATGCATAATGTCATACAACATAATCTTACCATATTTCCCTTGTTCTAATACAACACACATAAACAGGTAAGGTGTATGCCAAATACCCAAACTAATTTGTCCCATGAGACATATTGATACATCAGGGGGCTATAACAGACACTGTATATAACTTACTAAGTCCAATGAATTCATCATATGAACACATAATGAAACTTAATTAGAATTCCTTAAAAATAAATAATTGTCTATATTGGAAGAAATGACAAAGAGAGTGTCAATATTTTCACCAGTCAGTATGATGATAAATCAGCTAAATAAAGAATAATGATGGTGTAATTATAACATATACCTAGTTGATAAGATGTAAAATAAATGGTTGTTTTTTGTTTATGAATAAAAATAAAATAAAAATATTATTAAAACATTCTTTAGGAAAATAACCTTTTTACTTTGAAAATAATTTTTAAAAGATAAAAATTCAAAAAATATTTTTAAACTAATTTTATTTGAAAATAATGTTAGAAAATTATAAAATAATCATTAAATATAATATCAGTAATGATGGTGGGAAAATTTGTTCATTTTTTAATTGCTAAAAATATTTTTTTCTAGTCTTTTATAGAGAGAGTCAAAATCAAACCATGTGGAGAAAATTTAGAACTTTCCTTTAAAAAAATTAAAATTAGTTCAAATATAATGTAAAATAACTTTAGGAAATAATTTATATTTAAAAAATTAAATTATTTAAAACATTATAGAAAAAAATAGATATGGATAATAAATATTCTTGATCTAAAACATGATATAAGATCGAAATCACTTACAAAAACAATTCTAGATGCCACTTAAATTAATAAAGGAAGAAATGAAAAATAAACATATAAAACTTATTCATAACTAGAGGATAATAAAAAATATTTGGTTCAAGAAAATAAGATCATATTTGGTCCTAAAGATACCCTGAACATAAAAAATCTTAAAAAGAAAGTATATTGTAACATAAAACCTTTACCAGTTTAGTAACTCTTTCATAAAAAATTAAAATAAATAATATAATACAGATATTCAAATCTCATTAATTTCATTAATTAATATTTTAAAATCCATTCATGAGGCATTAAGTACATCATACAAGTAAATCACAGTGCATAACATGAAAAATGTCTCAAGAAAATGAGATTGAGATAAACAAAGCCCTTGTAAAGATCATAACTTTTGAAGTTATAATTAATCCATGAACTGAATATGTGAACATATTAAAATTAACATTAAACAAATATAAATACCTAAAATAATTATTTATATATAAAATAAAATATGATCATGGCATAAAAAATTAAATTAAGTTTAAGTATAACACAATGAATGTAAATTTAGTTAAGAAACACCTTACCACTTTGTAACTTTCATGTCAAATACCGTTGAATGAAGTAATTTGAATTGAAACCTAAAATAACATTAATTATATATGATTCATGATATGAATTCTAAAAGGAAAAAACATATACCATATGAAATAAATTTGGTGTATAACATTTAAAACATGCCTCAATGAATGGAAATTGTGATGAGATCCCTTATAAAGATTATATCATTGTATTGAGAATTAATTAGTAGAGATATTATGTGTAAAAAAATTAAATCCATATAAAACAACTTGTAATAAAACATAAACTAAAAAATTCCTTACACACATTATCTTGGCATAATTAAACCAAGGAATAAGTTATATAACCTAATAAAAGAAGAATGAGTTGAGAAACACTTGTTTTTTCCCTTGTGTCACCTCCCTTCAATTGATCTTGAGGCCTTTATAGGATATGTTCATGATAACCCCAATTGGTGGGGGTAATGGGAATTAATGTTTATAGAGGTATTGCAGTAGAGTATTAGTATAAAAACTGAATCTGTGTTGTGTAAAGAAATGGTGAAGTGAGTCCCTTTTATAGGAAAAAATCAATGGTGTTTTCATGAGTTTTCAATATATAAGGGTCATAAATGTAATTATACAAATTGAAAGTGACACCTAAGAAATAAACGAATTATATAAAATCAAATTTAACATCTATATGATTCATGATATTTTTTTTAAATTTATAATGATTTAAAAATAATATTTTAAAATTAAATACCGTTTAAGGACTTTTTCATCACTATTCACAATACTTGTCTTTAAAAACATCATGACAACTACAAATTTCAAATATAATCTGTTATATCATCAATTATTCTTCCTAAATATCTATAAATTAAAGTGATACTCAAACCAATCTAAATATTATTATTTTTAATATTATTAAAACTATTTATTTAATTTTTTTCTATTTTGATATCACTACTAGAAAATAGCCCTATACCCACGGTTTTACTCAAAACTATGAGTATAGGGCACCCCTATACCCACGGTTTTTTAATATCATGGGTATAGGTTTAATATGGGGACCTATGCCCATGATTTTGAGAAAACACGTGGGTACAGGTTTTTTTGGAAGACCTATTCCCACGGTTTTGGAAAACCATGGGGAAAAAGATAGTTATAGCCACGGTTTTGTTCAAAACCGTGGGTATAAGAATTTTTTTAAACACCTATACCCATATTTTTTTCAAAATCATGGGTATAGTATTTTTTTAAAGGCTTATAGACGCAGTTTTATAAAACTGTGGGTATAGCTTTCACATGTTATGGTGAGAAAAAATTTCTACGGGACCTAAAAAATATTTGGTGGGAAAACCTATCCCCACGGTTTTCCATCCTATACCCTTGGTTCTGATTAATATATTTAGGTAGATATAAATATATAAATATAAAGGCTTCATAGGTGAGTTAGTGAGGTGATGTGTATTGTTTGATGTGGTTTTAAGTTCGAAACTCGCAGACCACTTTTTTTCTAATATAGGGTGAAAATTAATATATTAAAATAAATAAAGATATATTAATATAAAACCGAGTTGGGTCAGTTGTTTAGGTGTTGGTTGCATGAAGATAAAGACATGGCATAAAAACTCATGGGTTGAATTTTTTCAAATAGGGATATTAATTAATATATTTAGAAAAATATAGATAGATATACCTCTAAGTTACATAGCTTGAGTGGTGAGGTTCACCGAGATAGAAATGTATTCTGCGGGTTCAACACCTGTCGCGGGTTCAACACCTGCCAGGGGTTCAACACCTGCCGCATGTTCAACACATGATGCTCACTTTTTTTACAAAAAATATATACCCACAGTCTTTAAACTGTGGGTATAAGGTTTTGACAGTGTGGCAATAGAGTAGGAGACTTTGACACGGTGGAAAAAAAGTTATGCCCACAGTTTGGAAAACCGTGGGTATAGGTTGGGGACCTATCTCGATGCCTCAGTTTCCCACAGTTCCCAAAACCATGGGTATATCCTATACCCACGGTTTGGGGGGCTATACCCAAGGTTTTAAACTGTGGGTATAGATCATTTTTCTAGTAGTGTATATATCACTCCATCAAGGAGTAAGGGTTTTAGAAAATTATAATAATTTTAAAAATTAAAAATTAATTATTATCATAATTTTTTTTATAAATAATTATTATCTTTTATATTCATTAATAAGGAATATATACTCTTATTCATATCATGGAAATATATTTAATATGTTATTTTGACTTTTCACATCTTGCGAAAGCATTGCACAAGAATCTCGAAAATAATATTTTTATACAAATATAAAGTTAAAAAATTTCAATAAAAATAATCATTTATAAACAATATTTAATAAAAGAGACATTCAAATACTTTTTCCTTCTAAATTAATATCACCAGGACTCCAAATTTGACATTTACAGTGCTGCGTAAGCACTACATCTGCACTGAAAATGATTTTCATATTAATAAACAAATAAATTATAATTTATATGTTATGAATTATATTGTTATTATATTTGTAGTAATTTATCATAAATGATTCTGTACTTAAGTCTCATAAATTTATATATTATATTTATGTGATGATAATAACCTAAAAGATACCAAATCTCATAAAAATTGTATTTTAACCACTATTCACATTAAATTGAATTTAAACACTTCAAGATAATAATATAATTATAATATAAATTTTTAAAAATTAATTAACTTACATTTATATACAAAAAAATCATTCAAACATTAAATTATCTGAAACAAGTCAATTTTAATACTTTAAATATAAAATAAAATTGAATAAAGTTTCCATATTTTAGATAATTAGATGAGTATAGACAAAATAAAATCATACAATAGTATTAGGGAAAGTTTTTGGGTGGTTTTAAGGTTATACCCAAAAGTTTTAACCCGATTTTACTCGTTTTACCCTTACCAACGTGATAAATTTTACTGTGGTTACTATTCATAATGAAAAAAATAAAAGAGATCGATTTAAAAAAATGAACCACATATTAAAAATATCGACACAAATTTTCAATACCCAATTAATATAAGTTTAAGAAATTAATTTAATATTAAAATAAAAAAATACAATGATAAACAATTTTTTTTTCAGAATTGTGAGTTTTTAAGCCCAAAAATGAACTTATAGAAAAATAATGTATAATTTTGACTCAAATGTAATTAATTATGTTATCTCTAATTAAATAAGTAATATTTTTATTTTTATATTTAACATAAATCATAATGGGAATTTTTAATAAAAATAAATGATAGTTTTATAAAAATTAGTATGTTTTCACTATTCACTGAAAAATCAATCTTTGCAAAAAAAATCCAAAAAATTCACCCTAAGATAAAATTGATATTATGATTTAAAAAATGATATCATTTTAATAAAATAAAATTTCTAAAATTTCTATTAATTGATTATAATATTCACTCATAGATAGAAATAAAAATATTTTTTGAAGAAAACATATTTTTAAATCATAAAATAAATTTACTGAATATTGAGTTATTATTTCTTAATAATTATTAAATAATTTTTTATTGAGTTATAACTTTATATATATTTCATAATGTGGTTATTATTATTCATACATTCTAATTTAATGGATAGGTTATAATGGTTGATTCTAAATAATAATATTTCATGGTTTGTTTAATCTTGGAGTTGTGTGTTTTATATGCTATTGAAAAAAGGGTTATTTTTAAAAATATAGAGATGTTAAATCTATATATGATTATAGGTTGATTAAGAATATCAAACATATAATACCTTACTTATAAATTGTTTTTGTATCTATATATATATAGAGATAAACCATACCCAAAATCACATCAAATTCAATTAAAGGGAGAAAAAACAAGATGTACAAGAAGCACATTCCAACATATTTCTATTAGAGAGGATCTATAGAATTGAGATGAGATCATTATATGATTATGAGTTTTCAATAATAATTCAACATATAATAAGTTATTTGTTGATTTTATACTCTTATAAAATTATTTAGATATGAAATATTTAGTAGAATTTAAATCATACATGACATTTGTTATTCCAGAGTGGATGATAAGTGTACCTTTCATCACATTATTTTTATGACCCACTTCTGAAGTTGTGATCACATGACATATCCCTTTTTCAATTTTCATAATATGTATTTGAAACCAATTTTCATCATTAACATTCATATTCTTACACGGCTTGGAAAAATGGTCATACTCTTTTCAATTGAAGCAGTGGAATGTGGGTGGCGCATTCAATTAAAATTTATCTCCATTAATTTCATTGACTATACACTTTATAGAAACTCAAAGTTAACATATGTGGATATTAAATCATTTTAGATGAGTATTTAACACATTACAAAAATAAATTCCTCGGGATCATAATAGTTTAGTGTATTTGGAAAGAAAAAACACAATAGCTTCTAACTTGGTGAAAGATCTCCAAAGTATCCCATAATGATATTCCACTTTAGTACTCCTACATAAAAATATTATTTAGAACTTGGGGAAATGAAACATAAGAAAGGGTGGTATTATATACTCAGTAAGGGTAAACTTGTATGATATGTAAGAATAACATGAACATAAGGGTTTGAGAACAGGAGAATAACATTTGAAGATCATATACATAAGTCATGACATAAATATTGGTAGTTCATAAGGCATGAATCATAATATAATCATGAACATGAATCATGTGAGCATATCATAGGAATAAGAAATATATTTTTGTCATGCACATTATCTTATAAAATTGTGAACATGTATTAGTAGAAACAAGTTTCCTCGTTAAGTTAAGGACATGAAATTAGGCCATCACATAAACTTAGGGACATGAAACCAGGTCTACACAAACCATTTTGAAAAGTAATTAGTTTAACACATAACATAATTGTTGTAAAGGTTCACTCCCAATACTATAAACATAGTGTATTAGGATACACCACTTTCCTATTATGGAATAGGACACACCTATTCCCCATTGTGGATCCGGACACACATGTTTCTCATTTTAAACCTAGAAACACCTATATACCATTTTGGATCAAGATAGTTGACTTTTTTCCATAATTATCTCATAAGATATAAATCATTACCTAATTAATTTGAGGGAGAAATAGTCCCCACCTATCACATAATGAAATCGTGCATATGTGTTCCATAAGATAATAAAACATTCATATTATCACGACCCTTAAAAAGGACATGGGTTTCATAAACATCATATCATAACCCATGAAATGAAATGGGTATCATAAAAAATATATCATATAATAACCTATTTAGCAGATATAGGATTCATAATCATTTCTTCATAGAATAACCCATGAAATGAGGCAGGTTTAAAAAAGTGTTTTATCATTGAATAATCCATGGAAGAGAAATATATTTCATAAAAAATTATATCATAAACATAAAACATTAAAATAAATTATAATATTGGTTTCCTTCGATCATATCCCTGTTAAATAATTAAATAAATCAATTTTTTTCATCCTAGATGGAGAATTATTTTGAAAGATCACCTGAATCATTTCTTAAAGAAAATAACTTTTATTTTAAAATCATTTTTTTAGACATAAGATATTTTCAAAATTATTTTATTTGAGAACCAATTTCAAAAAATATAAATTTAGATTTAAAAATAATTTTAAACATTTCTTGATGAAAATATATTTTCCTATTTGAAAAATTCTTTTTAAACCAAAAAGTATTTTGAAAAATATTTTCTTTGAAAAAACTATTGAAAACTCATAAAAGAATATTTGAAAATCCATTTCAGAACATTAAAAAATAAATCATTTCTAAAATAATTTTATTGAAAATTATTTTAAAATATCATTTAAAAAAATTTAAAACATTTTTAGAAAACATGGTTTTTGAATAAAATAAATTTTCTTTAAAAGAGATAGATAATGTTAGATTTTATTACAAACATTTTCTTAATCATATTAAGTACCAAGGAGTGGAAAAACGGTACAAATACATAAATATATAATTAATAACCAAAGTATAATTAAATTAATGATATTTTGTGAGAGATAGATCATAATATTTCAACAACAAAAGAACAATCATAAACAATCTCGATAAATGATGAGACAGTAGTAATAAACTGTTACCACTTTAGTAAATTTGATTCGTAATCCCAATAAAATAGTAACATTAAATGAAGCTTAAAATATCATTAAAAAATATATTCATTATTTAACATGTCAAATGGAAGTATATACACCTTTTAGAATAATATAAGTGAATAACATGGTATGTGTCTCAAAGAAGGTAAATTGAGATAAAATTACTTTACTGGTTTTGTTGTTTTTTAGCCATAAACCCCATGGAAGAGATATAATAAAATGGATATGTAAATAAAAATAAATTTAAGGATAATATTGCTATAATATATTCATTTTAAGTATATACATCACATAGAATAAACTACAGGTGAATAAGGTATAAGTATCGCAAAAATAAAAGTGAGACAAGAAATCCCCTTACTACTTAAGTAACTTTTGAATCATGAGATCCATGAATAAATAAAATCAATTGAAATATTAAATATCATTAACTAAATTAAATTCATGATATAAAATTTCATAGTTCAGTATATACACCACATAATAAGAATAAGTGGTGAATATATCATATATCTCACAGAAATAAAAGTGAGATGAGAAAACTCTTACCTTAAGTCTTGACTTTCCTTGTACATGGTAAAACCTCCTGTATAATAAATATAATTTTATTATAAATCTACCAAAGAACTATATTATTATATATAATTCCATATATTATTTTATTATGACTTTATATTAAATTTTTAGGAACAATTCCATGTTAAAGTTACATTTTGGGCAATAACCACTTTGTTTTTCATATGTGTTTTGATTTGTTATATATATTTTTATATTACTTATATTCTAATTTCATTACCAAAAAAATGATAAAAATAATATAATATCATATATATTCATTATATATGTATTTATATTAATAAAAAAAGTTTAAAATATGAAATTGAATACACTATTCATTGAGACAGTAGGTTGTATGTATGTATGAATGTTGTTTTTGTTTTCTTATCATATTGAAATAAAGAAAGTAAATGATATATATATATATATATATTATAATTAAATTAGAATTATTATGTAATATATATCACATAAATTTAATAAATCCATCCTTAATAAATTCCATGTAAATTGTGAACAAATCACATTGCTTTGACGAGGCGGTTGTCCACACGTCCACAAACGAAGTTATCATATTCACAAAAAATGGAAATCAAGAAGGTATGTGTTATATAATACTTAAAAAAACATAAATATATCATAAAAATCATTTATATACTATATAAATAGTAATTATATCATTATTCCCAACCTTGAAAAGTGGTAATGGAAGAACGAACGACATTGGTTTGTGATGTGGTAGTCTGTCGTACACACAAACGATGAGTGCATATCTCATTTGATTGAAGTGTGTGTATTTTCAATTTTAACCCTTAAAAAAATATTTATATCTGGATACTTACATTATTTATAATCATGTAATAAGATTAATTTAGGGGGTGTATAAATAAATAAAATAAAAATTCTTGTTGAAGGATGTTACCTCTTTATTGGGTAATTCCTTTTGGTTTTCACTAAAAGACTAAATTAGTTTTATTTTTAAAAAAAATAATGATTATAGTATAATATGAGGGATGTTTTGAGCTTATCAAGGTAGATTTTTGGTTATCCAAATGTCTTGATATGTTTGAAGAAGTGAAGGGGTGAGTTCCCTTTTAGAGTGGATAAGGAGTAACATTCTTATAAATAAAAAAAGTTAAACACTAATGAGAGGTATCTGTTACATCATGTTCCTCCAAAAAAATCATGTTCAATATAAAGGATTATATGATAGAACTATGTCCTAAAATTATTTTTGGACATGTTTCTAGGTTATCTGACCCCTTAAATTAAATTTTAAATACTACGTAAACTCATTTTTACCTCAATTATTATAATTAATTTTAATTTCATTCAATAATATTTTTCATCAAAAAATATGTTCAAATTACTATAAATTTTAAATTATGATGATTCCAAATATGGAATCTATTTTTTCAAATTATAGACACATAATTATAATAAGTTAATATAAAATTAACACTACAGATGAGATTTGATAACAAGGTTTTAAAGTGAAAATGTTCAAAAGTTTTAAATGTTTTTATTTCCAATTTCAACATGACATTGATTCCAATTTTTTGATAAAAATATATAAAAATATGGATAAATACAGTAGTTTTGAACTGTAAGATTAAAAACATTTGTTTCAACCTTAAATAAAACTTAGATTAACAGGGTTAAACTAATCGTATTCACAAAACCTATTAATTATTTAAATAGTGATTAGAGTGGGCCCAAGGATCTGATGAACAAAGTATCACAATCAAGTAGATTTTTTATGTATTCCATAAGTCATAATTATAATTTAACCATATTCAAAGAGGAAAATTATTTAATCAGAGTAGGCATAGTAGGATTGTAATCACAACAGTTATGATAAATTAGAGTATTACAAAAGTAATTATTCTATATTATAGCGTATAGAATCATATTTAGAGTAATAACATGTTCAAGAAATAATTAAAAGTAAAAAAATTGGATCTTAATTAAATATATTTCAATAAAAATGTACCAATATAAAGATTAATATTAAATAATTCACTTTCTATTTCAATTGTAGTGGAAATAAAATACTTGTAGTAAAATAATAAAATGAAGAATATTATTTTAACCCAAAGAGAACGGTATCCAATAACCTTGGATAAAGGTCCCCTGTTTTATACTTATAAGAAAGTATATCTTACCCTTAACAAGGTAATCCATTGATACAAATATTGGTATCTCTTGATATCCTCAGAAGACCTTGATATGATGATTATATTTTCTCTATCTGTTTATCCCCAACAAACCTCGATATAATGATTGATTCTGTCTTTATAAACTCACAAGCACTCGATCAAGAAGGTGATCAGATCCTCTATCTTCCTATCCATGGAATCCCTTGATCTTAATCACACAATCGTATGAACGCAGAAATTATAAACTCTATAAGATTACATGTATCAGAAAAAAAGTACGGCATTATTAAAAGCTTCAGAGCTCTCACACATTAGAAAAATCAGTCGAGTGACTCTACGTAAGTCTACTTTTACATGTTACAAAATATTCAAATGATCTGGTATTTATAATGAAGTATTCCAATGATCATATTGATCTCCAATAGTCATATTTTCTCCTTTATTTTTTCAAGAACCTAGACACCTAGTACTTCAACGGTCATAAAACAATTGAATGTTCAACATAATTTTGATAATATATCATCACAGTGTTTAGAATAAAATATTAAAATATGATAAAATATTTTTCTGCATTCATGATTAAAACAAAATTCAATCCAATGGATTTCCTTACATATGTCATTATTTTGAATTTTCTGGATAAGGATCCAGTTGTTATCAGTTTCAGTCAATCTGGTTATTCTCGGTTCTAGGATGATTATAGAAATGGTAATGGTTAATGTTGTTTTGTTTTATTGAATAATTTAAAACTATTTCAAAGTATGTTACTAGCATATGTTTTCTATATAAATATTTTAAAAATAACTTGGACATAAAAGAGTTAGGTTTTAAGTATTTAATAAAGATTTTTAGATTTCAAAAACAAAAGGAATGGAAAAGTTAAAAAGAACTTTTGACTCAACAATCCCCCCTTTCTAAAAATAACAAACCAAAAGAAATAAATAGAAAATAACTTTGAAAAACATATGCCCATTATTCTTTTTAATTTCATCATATTTATAAATAAATGTTAATACTTATCTTCCCTTGAGTTTGTAACTCATTTGAATACAATGGATAGATACGACTAACTCCCCTTAGGATAATAAATCCCCTAAGGATCATATTCTCTTATTTAAAAAAAATTTCTCCCCCTTTCATAGATAATATACCTCTTACTATATAATTATCTCTATTTTCTAAATTTCTACCCCTTTGTGATTTAAAAAATGTAATGGGGAAGAGACTTATAATTCCAGAAAAAGGTTAGAGAAACTAGTATACAAAACAAAATAATAAATTACACGATAATATAAAGTAAATGAAAGAACATTCACCTAAATATGAATTGTAAGAAATTAAAACAAATTTTAGATGATAAACTATTTCACTGAAATTCCAATAAAAAATAATACAACAATAGTTTTAAGAAAATCAATAATTCTTCTGTATCATTGATCTTGCAATTGTCTTCATCTTATTAAACTCTTTCCTATATTCTACAACCATAGACATCATCTCTTCCTAAGATTTGATTTTTATTTTCAAGATCCTAAATTCATTCCTCATGGATTTGAATCCTTTCATCTCACTCCTTTATCTTTTATTCTTGAGTTTGAAACTTTTCTCCCAAAAATTTATTCTGATCTTCCCAAGCTTTGATTATTTCAAAGAAAATATCGATATGATCCTTCAAACCAATAATTTTATATCTATAGACATTGAATCCTTAAATCTATTTGAGACGTAATTTCATACTTGATTGTAAGTCTGATATTTATTTAGTATGCTTTTCTAAAGTACTAAGTAACTATTCAAGATATTTAACTATGGTGGGAATATCTCTTATAAGAATATTGAATGAAATATCAGTTTCTTCCAAATACTTCTTGAATTTTACAAGACTTTCATCTAGAATCCTGATATCTTCATCAATACTATTAAACCATTTGAAAAAATTATT
This sequence comes from Viscum album, assembly GCA_963277665.1. Lineage (NCBI taxonomy): Eukaryota > Viridiplantae > Streptophyta > Magnoliopsida > Santalales > Viscaceae > Viscum > Viscum album. The sequence continues at coordinate 846,564,157 of OY728160.1, read as the reverse complement.
ATAGATATTCTTGTGAGATTCAACACATTCTTTAAACACCTTGAAATATGCCTCTAATCATATAAAAATATCTATCAAAGATTTCACTGAATCTGAATCATTATATTTTTTCTCTATAACCAAATTAACCTTTGTTTATAATCTTGGAAAATATGGAATTTTTTTCCAATATTCTTAACTTATGATAAATGAGATCAAAACCCTAATCTTTAATCGTATTTGGAGAATATTTTTTTGATTGATTATTTCTATGACTAGTTCTGATCTCTTCTTGATACACTTTCTTTTTTTTCTTTTCTTTGATTCCAAATTTTTATTCCCATTATAAATTCTAATTGATTCCAAAATAACCTTTTTGTTTTAATTTTGTTCATCCTTTTTGGATGAAGAAACAACTTACTGTCATGATAATGATTTCTATTTCTCTTGGAAAACTGGCTTCTCATTATGACTTCCAAAAGAAGATAACTGTTTTGAAGATGCCTAAGAGGTCCTCAAAGAGAGATAATCGGAAGGAAGGTTTTCATTATCATAAATTGCTTTTTGTTCTTCTTTATAATCCTTTTCATAATTATAATTTTCTTCTTCTTCTTATTTATATTATTCTTCTCCATCTTATTCTTCTTCTTCTTCAACTTCTTCTCTTTCTTTTTTCTTTACCTTCTTCTATTTCTTCTTCAAACTCATCTACTTTTTTGAAGATAATTTCATCTTCAAAATCTTTAACACATTTATCCATATCTTTAATTAACTATTCATAGTATTGAGAATCTTTTATGAAATTATATTTTCCAATAATAATCAATTCATTGTCAACAACCACTTCTTTTCCATTTTTTTGATAGAGGAGGAATCATTATGAATAAAAATTGTTCGTTGTAAAACTATACCATCATCTAGAATTGGTAAAACAATTTTTTCAGAAGAAAATTATACTATATTTATTAACCTATCACATATCTATGATTCCAATAACCTTTTCTTTTTCTTGTATTCTTTTTCTTATTCTTTTTTTCTTATTTTCATTTGTTTTTTTTCTAAACCTTCATCACCTTGAAGCCTTATAAAAAATCAGCTGGGTCACGTCCAAATTGGGGTTCTCCTTCATTTCTTTTGTTATTTATTCTTCTTCATTCATCAAAAACATTCATTGAGTATTTATTATGTTTATTTTCTTTTTTAATATGAAGCGAATCAACCCTTATTTTCATAAAAAACATTCTCAATTTTATTTGCCTTTGTAGAAAGTTTTTCCTCTCATGCAGAAACACGAGAAATTTTGACAAGCATTTTTTATTTAGAATAAAAAACATACTTTATTATTCTTATTGTATCATTGCTGATAAACATTATCTTTTCACAAAAAGGTTCGTACTTGTATGCATCATTAAATTGTATCATGTTTTTTCAATCATCTTACTGATCAATCGGGGAAACATAATAATATGAAAATTAATGGACATGGACTTGATGTTTTTGATAGTCAAAAAAATAAATCCAAAAAGACTAATCTTTCTCATGTTGAAAAGGTAATCCAAAATGAAAACATAAAATAATTTGAGATTATCACCATCACCCTTTCTCAGAATGAGAAATCCTTTAATAAAAGTGGAGAAAACTCTATGGTCTATAATTAAATGGGTGGCTTTTCTTAGATCTTCATCTGGTGTATTAAAAAAATGAATTCTCATCTCTTTCCATTACAAAATATTCTTTTGAATCCAGTAATTTGTGAGATGGGAAAAAATAATCCCCTTCATCCAAAATACCCTGAAAAATAGTGACAGCTCTGGGATTCATCTTATAATATTTCTTATAGATGTGAAAGGAAATATTTCCTTTCCATCTTCGTTGAAAAAATTATATAATCATAAAAATATCTAACCAATTCTATATAAAACACATCGTAATTGGGATCATACTATTCTAAACATAAATATTCCCAACCATGAAACTATATCATTCTTATCAAAGATGAATCATAATTATCAATGAATGATCATGAGATGAAACTTTCATGGAATAAAAAAAAAATTGGATCTCCTTTACTAGATTCATCCTATTTAGTTTTGAGACTGAGGTTTTAGACATGTAGTAAGAATCAGACTTGGGGATTTAAACAAGGTAGTGTTTCGTGATAGAAAATGGATACAGTCAATGTTGGGTGTGAGGGGGATCCCCATTTTATAGGAAATCTTGAGGGATGTTTCATCTTCCAAAAAAATCTGACATCAGATATTTAATCTCTCAGATATGATGGTTGAGAGAATATCTGAAGAATGATTTTTTAAAGAAAATAAACTCTTGAGGTTTTGTAAAACTTTTATCATATTGAGTGAATATCGTTGAATTTAAAAAAAAATCGTATTGGGTGAATACAATTGGGAAGGTAAAAGAAATTTTAAAACAAAAATTAAAATTAAAAATTAAAAAAAATAAACAAGAATAAAACAAATTAAAATAAAATAGTGTTAAAGTATAAATTAAATAAGAATAATATTTGGAGTGGAGACATTGATATGATAATTTGTTATTCTTTTTTTATAATAGATTAAGATAGTCGGAAGGTAAACTAAAATAGTTGAATATGATAATTTTAAAATTAAAGAATATGATTATGAAAATAATTTTAAAGGAAAAAAAAATTGTAGTTTATTCAAATTTGATAAAAATATAATATATTTTCCAAATCCGATTTAAATTTCAAATCCAATTATTTTTCCATATTAGATTAAAAATTAAAATCAGATTATTTTTAAAATTTGATTATAAATATGAATTTGATTATTTTTTCAAATTTAATTAGAAATTAAAATCTGATTATTTTTCTAAATTCTATTAAAAATTTTAATCTAATTATTTTTAAAAAAATTATTTGAAATTATAATACAAATAACATTCCAATACAAAAAAAAATCAATTTTGAAAATTTTCAAATCTATTTTTTTAAACAAACTCTAGTAATAAAGACACATTGTGAAATTTTTTGGAAAATTAAAATTTTGAATGAATGAGAGTTTAGTAAAAAGAAATAATATATACTCCTCCTTCAAAAAATAGTAACTTAATATAAATATATACGTAAAAATAAGTAGATATGAATAATTAACTTAATTTTAATCATTCCTACCTTCTATTTAATATATTAAAATCTATTGAAAGATAATGATTTTGTAAAAATATCAGCAAGTTGTTCCTGCATTCTGATGAATTATAAAATGATATCACCTATTGGTGTGTGATTCATAAGTGATACCTAATATCTATTTGTTTTGCACAAGATTGATCTGTGGGGGTTTTACTTAAAGCAATGGAACTAGTCACTACGGGAAAAATCACTATTTGCGATGGGATTTCTTTCTATCGTAAATAACCAGTCCAGGAAGCTATATGCGATGGGTAAATTTGCCCGTCACAAATAATTGGTTATTTGTGATGGGATTTCGTCTCCCGTCGCAAATAGTTTGGCGCGAATTGCGCGCCAAACCGTGTAGGGGTAGTTGCGACGGGATGACCTCCCGTCGCAAAAAGACTGTCTGCATGTACTATTTGCAATGGGACCCGTCGCAAATAACCTTTTAACTGCCGACTGTAATTAATGCGGGTGATGGTATTTGCGACGGGCACCGTTCCAAATAGTACTAGTTGCGACGGGAACCCCGTCGCTAATAACCTCGTCGCAACAAATCTAACATATATATACCCCCATTCATTTTTTTTCCAAATCATTCAGATCAAGCTCTCTCTCTTTCTCTTCATTTTTCAGTTTCAAAGAAAAATTTTCTTTTAGTAGAAATTTTTCATACGAGAGCAATCTGAGGGCGTCAATATCTTCATAATATCAAAGTTTAAGGTATTTATATTTTTTTATATTTATTTTATTTTTTTATGTTAATTTTAATTGTTGTTTATTAGTTTTAATTTAATTAGATTTCAATTGATTTTTATTTATATTTATTTTTACTAAGAAATTGATATTGTTAGTTATAATTATAAATAATTAGTAATAATTAATATTAATTAGATATAATTAGATATAATTATGAATAATTAGATATAATTTGCAAAAAATAGATATAATTAGAAATAAATAGATATAATTAGCAATAAGTAAATATAATTAACAATAAGTAGATATAATTAGCAATAAATATATATATAATTAGGATTAAATAGATATAATTAGTAAAAAAATAGATATAATTAGATATAATTAGTAATAATTAGATATAATTAGTAATAATTAGATATAATTAGCTATAATTAGATATAATTTGCTATAATTAGATATAATTAGCTATAATTAGATATAATTAGCTATAATTAGCTATAAGTAGCTATAATTAGCTATAATTAGCTATAAGTAGCTATAATTAGCTATAATTAGCTATAATTAGCTATAATTAGCTATAATTAGATATAATTAGATATAATTAGATATAATTAGATATAATTAGATATAATTAGATATAATTAGGAATAATTAGATATAATTAGGAATAAATAGATATAATTAGGAATATTTAGTAATAAATAGATATAATTAGAAATAATTAGTAATAAATAGATATAATTAGTAATAATTAGCTATAATTCGTAATAAATAGATATAATTAGTAATAATTAGCTATATTTAGTAAAAAAATAGATATATTAGTAATAATTAGCTATAATTAGTAATAATTAGCTATAATTAGCTATAATTAGCTATAATTAGCAATATTTAGCTATAATTAGTAATAATTAGCTATAATTAGGAATAATTAGGTATAATTAGCTATAATTAGAAATAATTAGCTCTAATTAGTAATAATTATCTATAATTAGTAATAATTAGCTATAATTAGGATTAATATGCTATAATTAGGAATAATTTTCTATAATTAGGAATAATTAGCTATAATTAGGAATAACTAGCTATAATTAGGAATAATTAACTATAATTAGGAATAATTAGCTATAATTAGAAATAATTAGCTATAATTTGAAATAATTATCAATAAATAGTAATAATTAGAAATAAATAGTAATAATTAGTAATAAATAGTAAAAAATAGTAAAAAATAGTAATAATTAGCAATAAATAGTAACAATTAGAAATAATTAGTAATAATTAGTAATAAATAGATATAATTAGTAATAATTAGTAATAATTGGCAATAAATATTAATAATTCGTAATAAATAGTAATAATTAGTAATAAATAGATATAAATAGATATAATTAGTAATAATTAGTTAGTAATAAATAGATATAATTAGTAATAATTAGGAATAATTAGCAATAATTGGGAATAATTAGCAATAATTAGGAATAATTAGAAATAATTAGGAATAATTAGAAATAATTAGGAATAATTTGCAATAATTCGCAATAATTAGGAATAATTAAGAATAATTTGGAATAACTAGCAATAATTAGTAATAATTAGAAATAAGTAGTAATAATTAGCAATAAGTAGTGATAATTAGCAATAACTGGATATAATTAGAAATAACTGGATATAATTAGCAATAACTGGATATAATTAGCAATAAATCGATATAAGTGGAAATAACTAGTAATAACTAGCAATAACTAGCAATAAAAAAAATTATATTATCAATATTTACGAAAAAAACAATATTAATATTATTAAAATAATAAAAAATTTATAAAATATTAAAATTATTAGTATTCGCAATATGATTTTCTCTATTCTTAACATGTTCAAATCTCAAAGGGCCACCAATTATCAGGTCATGCACAATAAAAATTTTGTGTCAGCCATGTCCAATATAAACTCTATAATTTTCCTTTCATGGTTGATCACCTCGCAAGTAGTGTTTCAATAGGAAAAACCAAGTCATTTCATTCTTATCTATAAGAATTATCTCACATGAACCTTTACATAGACCATTCTTCCTTAAAAATTTAAGGGAAAGATAATGATATCCCCTCAAATTTTTAAGGAAGAATGATCTATGTAAAGTCTCATGTGAGAAGATTCTTAGAGATGAGAACGTCATTACTTTGTTCGTCCTATTGCAACACTACTTGCGAAGTGATCAACCATGCAAGTAAAATTATAGAGTTTAAATTGGACATGACTGAAATAAACTTTTTATGGCGCATGACTTTACAATTGATGACCCTGTGAGATTTGATCATGTTAAGAATAGAGCAAAGTCTTTTGCGAATATTGATAATTTTAATATTTTATAATTTTTTTATTATTTTAATAATATTAATATTTTTTTTTCGTAAATATTGATAATATTTTTTTTATTACTAATAATTAGTAAATGAAATCTTCTTGGATAATGAAGGGAAAATTTGTAATCCTCTCCACAAATATGATTACCAAATTTCCTTTCATTATTCAAATATTTTTCATTTTGATAAGTATTTATATGTATTGCTAAATTAGTAATAATTAGTAATAATTAGTAATAAATTGTAATAATTAGTAATAAATTGTAATAATTAGTACTAATTAGTACTAATTAGTAACAATTAGTAATAATTAGTAATAATTAGTAATAATTTGTAATAATTAGAAATAATTAGGAATCATTAGGAATCATAAGAAATAATTAGCAATAATAAGTGTGATAAAGATGCAATTAAATGAGTTGTTGGATAAAAGAGTAGTCGTCAATCCACTGAAAATTGTATCGCCATTAATTAATGGTAATTATTAAGTAGTTGTAATTATTTATCTTCTTTTTTTAGATATTGTTTTCATAATTTCAAATTATTCAAAAACATTGATGATTTTATATTTTATGTAGAAAAATATGGAACAAGGAAGTCGACATCAGACATTATTAGATGACCGAGATTGGATAAATCAGTGTAGAAATCCAAATGGTTCTGGTTTAAATCCTGTATATATTGAGGGTGTTGAAGCTTTATTATCATTTGCATCATCAAAACCAGAATATGTTTCAGACGGAACAATTAAGTGTCCTTTTAAAAAATGTTCTCTGAGAATGTTTGACAAATTTGACAAGGTTGGGGGACATCTCTTGCGGTTTTGTTTTCAACCAGATTATGTTTTTTGGTATCAACACGGTGAACGCAGTTCCAGAGAAGATCCTAATAACTTGATTCGGGATCCATCACAGTTTCAAAATTTAGTACATGATGTTGCAGGTCCATCTATGCAACAAACTGAAACTCACGATGATATTGATTTAACTCCTGAGTTGGCACTATCTGAATTTTATGATTTGTTGAGGTCTGCTGAGGATTCATTATATCCTGGTTGCAAGATAAGAAAATTAGAAGCAGTTGAAAATTTTATGGATATAAAATCAGATAATGCAATGTCAAACAACTATTTTGATCAAATATTTTCTTTGGTTAAAACACTGTTACCTGAAGGAAATGTGTTGCCTGAAAATTACTATGAGAGTAAGAGGATGATTCATAATCTGGGCCTTAGTTAACAGAAGATTCATGAATGTCTAAATGATTGTATCTTATATTCTGGCGAAAATGTGTCATTGGATAGTTGTCCCACATGTGGACAATAAAGGTATAAAGAAGCTCAACCAGGGAAATCTAGATCAATTCTAGTAAAACAGTTGAGATATTTCCCCCTTACAACCAGGTTGCAGTGTTTATTTATGTCTAAGAACACAACGTCAATGATGTCATGGCACAAAACCAAGATTTCAACTGATAAAAGCTTGAATCATCCATTTGATGGTGATTCATTGAAACATTTTGACTATCTGTATTCATCTTTTGCTATAGAAGACCGAAACATGCGATTGGGTCTTTCTACTAACAGTTTTTGTCCGTTTGGTTATTATGGTAGTTAGTATTCATGTTGGCCTGCCTTTATAACTCCATACAATTTGCCTCTATGTATGTTGATGAAGGAGCCTTATATCTTTTGGACTCTATTAATCCCAGGACATCTGAAAAAAAATATTGATGTTTATTTGAAATCATTGATTGATGAGTTAAATGCATTGTGGAGTGATGGTGTTAATACATATGATGTTGTTGTGAAACAAAATTTCATATTAAAAGTTACATTGATGTGGACGATTAGTGACTTTATGGCATATGTCATGTTATCCGGTTGGAGTACACATGGTCTGAAATCATGTCCTTAATGTATGAAAGAAAACAAAGCCTTTATTCTCGTTAATGGAAATAAACCTTGATATTTTGATTGTCATTGTAGATTTCTTCCAACCGATCATTCTTTTCAGAGGAACAAATCTCATTTAAGAAAAGGTACAATTGAAAGGGATGAACCTCCAAATATGATATCAAGTACAGAGTTAAAATCACTTGAATTTTCATTACCCCCATCACATTTGGAACAATAGTAAACCAACAGAAAATTCATGTCTTTGGGAAAGAACATAATTGGATAAAACGGAGCATTTTTTTGGATCTTCCATATTGGTCTGATTTGTATGTCCACCACATGTTGGATGTTATGCATATTGAGAAGAACTGTTTTGATAATTTATTTCATACAGTTTTGGATACACCATGTAAGACCAAAGACACTGTAAAGCCACGATTAGATCTTTCCCAAATTTGCAGGTGACCAGAACTTGAACTATTTGAAAATGTCAGATCACGGAGGTTAATGAAGACAAAATAAGCTTATACTCTGTCCAAAGAGAGTCACTTATTATTTTGTCAGTGGATTGCAGATTTGAGACTTCCAGATGGCTATCCTTCCAATTTGGGCATATGTGTTAAGAATGGTTATATTACTGGATTAAACATTCATGATTGTCATGTTATAATGGAAATAATTATGCTGATTGGATTCAGAGGTTTGTTGAATTCTATGATTTTGGATTTGATAAGAGACATATCATATTTTTTTCAAGACATTTTTGCAGCGACAATAGAGTATTATGCGCTAATCAAACTGGAAGAAGATGTTGTTGAATTATCTGTAAACTGGAAAAAATCTTTCCGCCGGATTTCTTTGACTCAATGGAACATCTGATATTACATTTTCCACATGAAGCTAAATATAGAGGTCCAGTACAGTTTCGATGGATGTACCAATTCGAGAGATGCATGCAGAAATTGAAAAAAAATACGTAACAAAGCATCAGTTGAAGGCTCAATTGCTGAAGCTTATTTTCAAGAGGAAATTGTTTTTTTCTCTCTCATTATTTTGAATCTCAATATCCCTAAAAGCACAATCGCATGGGAAGAAATGACGAGAATGTTAATGACAAAATGGAAAATAAATTAACAGTTTTCTAATCAGCCAAATCTTGGTTTCGGTGGAGTTCATGAACGATGGCTTTCAGATGATGAACACCACGGAGCTCATACATACGTTCTGCTCAACTATGAAGAAATGACATCATTTGTCCTGTGAGTGCTTCTATAACTTATTATATAATTTATGTTATAATATTTAAACTTATTTTATTTGTAGGTTATATGATAATCATATCAAGAAACAACTTCCACAAATTACAGCAGCTTCTCTTGAAGAACACAGACAAAAAAAATTCTCAATGGTTTCAAAAACTGGTAACATAAATTATTGATGGTTTAATATCAGTTCCATTTATTATTTATTATATTGATAATTGTTTTACAAATTTGCAGGTGTCTTACTATGCTAATAAAATTGATAAGCGACTGTGTATATTGAGTAACCCACCATCAAAAATGGTTAAATATTATAATGCATATGTGGTGAATGGTTTTCGATTTCATACACATGCATATGAAGAATAAAAAAACAATGAACAGTGGAGTTTTCTTGAGAGGATCACATCACAGAGAAACTAAAGTTGACTTTTATGGCATTTTGGATGAAATTATTGAGTTGTGTTATCTAGGACAGAATTACATAACAATGTTTAAATGTCGGTGGTTGGATACTGAGAGAGGCTTGCGTGTTCATCCGACTCATGAAATCGTTGATATTAAATATAAAAGTCTTCTTGCAGTAAGTGAACCATTTTTACTAGATCAACAGGCACATCAATTTTATTATGCAAAGTACTGTGCTACATCAAGAGACTTGAGTGATTAGTGGAGCATAATAAAAATTAAATCTCGGGAAAATTAGATTACTCAAAATGAATGTGGTTCCGTTGAAGTGGAAGGAATTGAAATTTTTCAAGAGGCTTCTCAAAATCCATATGATTCAAAAACAGACGTGAATATCGATGATGACACCCCACAATTAAGGATCGATGGTGATGAAGATATTAATAATGTTACAAATTAATTTCAAATGACAAGAGATAGTGAAACTGAAACTCATATTGATATTGATGATACTGAGGAGGAAGATGAAGAAATTGAAATTGATAGCTATGGAGAAGAGGATGAAGATGAACATTGACACAGTTAAATGCTGATTATAATCATAACTAAGATATATCTATATATAATAGTTATTTTCAACTATATGATAACAAAAATCATTTTGTGTTTCAGTTGGACCCTGAGCTATTTCTCGAGTTGCAGGAGGCTGACCTACCTTTGGATAAGGAGGATTTTGGATCATCTGACCCTCAGCCTACTGGCGGTTTAGGGGGTATGCGGAGGGGGCACAGTCTTACACGACTGATGATTCCTGACCCTATCCCCGAGCGACGTCCACATCTTGGTTTTGATCGACGCACACGGAGGTATGGTAACCTGTATATTTTAGTTAGATTTCATTAATTTATTTATATATATACTAATTGTTTGATTATTTATTTATTTTTCATAGTTTTTTTCATGTAGATATTGGAAAGTGGAGTGCTATCTTGCACAATTATTTTTCTCAGTCATAGATCACATGGGAACAAATTCTCGTTGATGTGTGACGCGACATGTTCCATCATTGGTTAGTATGTAAATAAATAATATTTATTTTGAAATTTATTTTATTAACAACTTGATATTATAAATTATTTGTAGGGTTTATGGTATCCTATCGATGATAGCATGCACGACACTATCCACGCGGTATGGAAGGTTTCTATGCATGTCTATTTCTGTCAGTTTTTGCACAATTTGAGAAGGAAAACCATTAAAAAAGTAGGGGTGACAGAATTTGATGAGTCCTGTAGAGCCCACCGACTAGAGTACATTTCATCTAACGTTTTGGATGGATTATGTTTACACTAGTTTGGTGGTAGATTTCAGAGGAGATCTTCAGTGGGACAACAGAACCAGGGGAGACAGGAGGTGACACATCGAGCTGGTAGCCATATATTCAGTTCACATAGAGAGAATATGGTAAGTATATTTTTTAAATATTTTATATAACTTTAAATGTAAACAGTTTATTTTATATTTCTGTAGGTATTTGAGCGTCCCGATATTACGGAGTTCGACGTTTATCAGAGGATGTACAGTGATCTAGCCACCGGTGAGATTAGAGGTGATCGTCAACGTCAGATTGTGGTTAGTATTATTTTTTCAGTTTGATAATTAACTGCATATAATATTTTTACAATTTTAATTTTAAATTGGAATTAAAGGATTCATATGAGGCTGAGACCTCTCAGACACAGGCTGAGGGTCAGGATGAGACAACTGAGCAGACTAGTGCTCACCATTTCGATGAGGCAGCATGGATGCAGGTGACTCAGTATGGATTTGAGAAGGGAAGAGTAGTTGGCATCAGATCTCATTTGACTCCTGGTACTTATTATTATACTGCTGCGATGTCGGCGTCCATCTCAAGATGAGCTCATGGAGAGGAATCATCTTCTAGATCACAGTATCAGGAGCAGTTGCGAGCTTAGGATGAGCATATAGAGACTTTGCAGAAGCAGTAAGAAGAGATGTGTCGGCGGTAGTAGTAGCAGGATCAGCATTACGAGGATTAGATGCATCGATGGTAGCAGTAGCATCATGAGTAGATAGAGTACATGCGTCATCTGACTCGTAGTTTAGGGATGGAGTTTCCTCCACCAGCCCCTTTAGCTCCTCCACCTCCTCTAGAAGATGACCCCACCCAGTGATTTTTTTATGTTACAAACATTTGAATTTAACATTATAATATGAATTATTTACATTTTATGTCTTTTATATCGGTGAAAATATTACATAATTTAATTTTTAATATTTTTTTATTTTTTTAAATATTTTTTGTGAATATTAAGAATTTTAAATTAATTTATTATTTGCGACGGGACTGTTTGTGATGGGGTCCCGTCGCAAATAGTCTAACTAAATATTTTTAAAAACATATTTGTGACGAGACTACTTTCCCATCGCAAATAATGTGTTGTGACGGGCTAATCGTAGAAATGTATATATATATATATATTGAAATGGGACAAGATCCCGTCGCAAATAGTTTTTGCGAAGGGGCCATCGTGAAAATGTTTATGTATATATAATACATATAATCGGAAGCTTATTTGCAACGACGGTGTTTCCAGTCGCAAATAAATTTTTTTGCGACGGGCCCGTCGCAAATAATTGTATTTGCGATGGCATTTTCTGCAATGAACTTTTTGCGATGGGGCCCCATCGCTAAAGCCTATTTGCGATGGGATCCCGTCGCAAATAGCCCGTCGCAATTACTAATAATTCCAGTAGTGAGTGTTATGAAATAATATTTTAGTTTCAGTAAAACTCAATCCACGGCCTGTAAGTGTGTGTTGCATCCACAACACTTGAGCATGATAACTTCCATTTGCCACATTTTTGTCTTCAATAGTGGATTTTTTTACTTATTTTTTTTCTTACAAGACCACGAAATTAATGAATCTCATAATAAATGAAAATTTCTAGAAGTAATTTTTCTATCCATTCTACAACTAGAAAAGTCAGCATCTAAAAAACATTCTAATTCAAAATCATTTCCAGAATAATATAAAATTTATAAATCCATAAGTCCCTTTAAATAATGAAAAATTAATTTTATATATATTTAAATGAGATTATATTGGATTTTCTTGATACCTTGGACATAATAAAACAAAAAACATTAAGTCTATATGATTAGATATTAAGTACAGAAGACTTCATATCATGCCTCTAAAAGTTGTTTGATCAAATGGTTTTTGAAATTCATCAATATCAACAATATTTGAGGTTCATATTGGAGTACTAATACTTTCAGTATTTTCATATCCATTCTTTTTTATAAGATATTTTGTATACTTATGCTGAGAATTATAAGCACCTTCTGGTTTTTGAGAAATTTAAAAACCAAGAAGAAATGTTAACTCCCCATCATACTCATTTTAAACTCGAATTTCATAATATTCTCAAAGTAATTAGTTAAATTTTGTTGAGTTGATCCAAATATAATGTCATAAATATATATATTTGATGAATCAAAATGTTTTTGTTATCTTTATTTCTAAGAAGAGTTAGATTAGATATTCCCTTAATATAATTATTTTGTAACAAAAATCCTATTAATCTATCATACCAAGCACTAGGTGATTTTTAAATATATATAAAAATTTGGTAAGTTTATAAATGTATTCAGGATATTTTTTATCTTGAAAACTATGAGGTTTCTAAAAAAATTCTTGAACATGTCCAGTAAGGAAAGCACACTTCACATCAATTTGAAAGATTTTGATAATAAATAATGACGAAAAAGATAATAGAATATTAATAGATTAAAGTCTAGATACCAGGGCATAGTTTTCTTCATAATGTATTACCTATTGTTGATTATAACCTTTGGAAACAAGTCTTTCTTTATTTATAAGGATTACTTCATTTTCATCACACTTGTTTATGAAAACCCATTTTACTCTAATTATAGAAGTTTATTAAGGTCTTTTAACCAAGGTATGGAATTTATTTCTTTCATAATAATTTAGTTCATCTTGTATTTATTTAATATAATCCTCATGACCTAAATCCTCATCAGGATTTTTAGGTTCATATTGATAAAGGAAAAAAGGACATTCTACTTAATTTCTTAAATACCTTCTAGTCCTAACTAGTTGGTTCACATCATCAATAATACTATCACTAGGATGATTTCTAATAAACAAATGACTTGGGTTTTTTAAAACTTGTTCATAAACATATGAGTGAAAATATTCTTAAGTAAATACTTAAAAAACAATTTCTTAAGTATTTTCCTTATTATAAAGATCTTATATCATAAGTTGAAAATAAATTTTGGAAAAAACATATGAATATGTTGGTTGGGTTTGTTTAAAAACAAATGGATTGATTTAAAAAAAATTAACATGTAATGTTTCCTCAACAATGTAAGAATTTTTTTTATTAAAAACTTTATATGGATTAGATGTAGTGGAATAGAAGAAAGATATAACTTCATAAAATTTGGGTGAAATTTTATGTAAGTTATATTTTTTATTCAGTATTAATACATTGCATCCAAATATTTTGATGCTATAAAATTTTGGTTTTTATCTTGTTTACAACTCATAAGGAGATTTATTAATAAAAAGTCGAATTAAAACTCGATTTATAGTATATAAAGTAGTCATAACACCTTCTACCTAATTTTTTTAGCAATTGATTATTTTCTCAACATGGTTGTTTTTATTTCCTAAATAATAAAATATCTTCTTTGAACAACAACATGTTTATGAGTAGTTATAGGAGATGAAATGTTATGTGTAATTCATTTCTTACTAAAAAAAGTTTCAAAATCAGAATTTAAAAATTCTCCAACATAATAACTATGAATATTTACTAAGAGATTTTTTTTTCATTTTTAACTTTGGCTAGAAAATTATTAAAATAACAAAAGGATTCAAGTTTCTTTTTTAGAAAATAAACCCATGTGTATCTAGTGTAATCATCAACTAAAACAATATGCAATACTTGCCTCTAATACTTCCAGTTTGAGTAGAAAAATAATAAATTCATGTTCACTGACTATAAAGCATCAATATTTGAGACTTTTATAATATATTTAAAGCTAGGCTTATGTTTCTTACCATATTAACAAGGTTCAATGACTTTTGAAAAATCAAATCTAAGATTTGGTTTATCCTTAACAATTCTTTTCTTATTCAAATTATATATATTCCTAAGTTTCTATTTTCCTAACCTTTTATAACATAACTAGTATTGACCTTCCATTTCACATAGGTAAGGTTTGTCTTGGCTCTTAAGTTCTTCTATGTTAAGAGAGTAAAAATTCTCATGTCGATTTATAGAAGGAATGTATTTATCCTCAGAATTATGTACTACATATTTATATTTCCTAAAATTCGCAATGTAACCTTCATCACATAATTTAATAATGATTATAAGGTTGTTATTTATAACATTAATAAATAAAACATTTGAAATTAAATCTTTTCCAAGAAGAACAATATTACTTATACCAATAACTTCTCCATAATATTTATCTCCAAAGGTAACTTTTCTACCTTTACCCTTGATAATAATTTCAAATAAATATTTGTTACTAGAAATATGATTGGAACAACCTCTATACATGAACCATATATTCTTACTATTAGTTATTTATTTTGTTTTATTGAAAACAAAACAATTAGTTTTTTAATACCCAAGCCATTTTGGGTCTAGAAATGTTAAAAATAAGTTTTCAGGAATCTACATTTTTTATGAAATGGTCTTTGTGAAATCCTAGGGATTGAAATATATTTTTGGAAAAATTTCTGTTTCAGTGACCTCCACTTTTGACATTTAGTACAAAAGGGAACACTTTTTCGAATAAAGTAATTATTTCTAAAAATTAGTTTTGATTTAGAGTATCTCATTCATGAACTATTTCCATGAGGAAAAATTTGTTGGTATATCTTACCAAAATTTTGTTTTCCACAAGTGAAATTTTATAATAGTTTTTTTAAGGAAAAAAATTCAAACTATAGTTTGATAAGTAAATTCTTATCCTCATAAGTATTAGTTTAAGAAAAAATATCTCAAAAATAATTTCCTTCAAAATATTTAGAAAGCTTATACTTATCAAAATTACTTTTTTCAGGGTTTTTGTAAGTAGTATCAAATTAAAAAAAATATTGTCAATATATTTTGAAATATTTGATACTTATTTTTTAAAATATTTATTCTAGAATTTACTTAATCAAGTTTCTTACTGACTTTACAAAAAAAATCAAGCAGTTTAGCATAACTAGATTCTTCAACATAAGAAGGAAGATCACTGTCTTCTGCTGAGGGGGATTCTTACTCAAAAGAAATATAACCTATCTCATCAGGAAAATTAGAATTTAAAGACACATTGGACAAGGAATCAACTATGTGTATATTTTCCATAAAAATTTGATTTTCATAATGAATTATAGCATTGAGACCGATATTCATTTGTCCTGAATTTTCATCATGAGAAGAATTATCTGAAGATTATCATCCACTTTCACTCCTAAAATCGTTTGATTTCAACAATTTATTGATTTTTGACTTGTATTACATCTTTTTATTTGTATTAGAATATATTTCCTTTTGGTATTTCTTTGTAATCTTTGGAAAATCGGGTCTTATGTGTCCATCTCTTTTACATTCATAACAAGTAGCTTCAGAGTCATTCTTTTCGTTCCTGACCTTGTTAATTTTCTTGTAACAGCACTGAATATCTTATTTCTAATAATATTATTCATTATTCGAGATGTATTTTCAATTTTGGATTCATAGTGTTTAGAATCACTTGAATCTGATTGAATAATAAAAATTTTCATTGTTGACTTAACAAACTTATCAGGAGTCTAAACTTTTGTTGGATTTAAAGTATTAGTAAAACCAAATCCACCATTATTTTTGTTTACTTTGTCAGAATATCTTTTTTTTCTACCCTCATATTGTAAGAGGGGTCCAAATAAATCATCCAGATTAAAAATTATTCAATTCTTTGATACATAAATGGATATTATCTTGGATTCCCACCTATTGGGAATGATATCAATAATATTTTAAATAAGTATTTCATCATCTGATACTTTCTATCCCATATATTATAAAATGTTGACTATTATCAAAAAAATCTGTTGTATTATTCTATAAGGTTCACCATAATGAAGTTTTAATGATTTATAGTCAGCTCTGGGTTTTGATCTTCTAGTTTAAACAACCATTTAAGTTCCAAAATGAGTAATATATAACGTTTTCTAAATACTATTAGCTGCTTCACAAGAATAAATCTGACTATAAATTCTTCTGATAATAGAACATAATAGAGTGTTTCTAACTCTATAATTAAATTGAATCTCTTCCTTTTCATAGTTTTCAAAAGCAGTGACTTCCTTTTTTAGAATCCTGTAATCTTTAGTTAACATGAAAAAATTTTCAACTTCAGTATTTATAATGAATGTATTCATAATATCTATCTTGTACTCGTAATCATATCCATAAAAAATAGGTTGTCTACTGGGATTGAGGTTATCTATTGAATTGAAATTAAGTCATGCCATCTTTAAAAAAAATACATAAAATATATTCCACAGTACACATTACTGTAGAAAATATATATAAACAAAAATATTATAACAAAATTTAACTAACTTGAAATTGAAAAGAAGATAAAGGTTGCATATATGATTGGTGGAAACCTCCTCTAATACCAAATATAATTATCAGTAAAATAGATACATGGATCTGATACAAATTTTTGGATCGAATTGTATATGAAGATGGCTGAATACAATAGGGGTTGATTGTAAGTTTAAATAAATTCACTTTTAACCTTAAAGGAGTCTTATTTTAGCAATGTTAAATTAATTATATTCATAAAACCTCTTAAGTATTTAAATAGTGATTAGGCTAGGCCCAAGGGTCCAATAAACAAAGTATCATAATCAAGTCGATTTTGATATGTATTTCATAGGTTGTAATTAGAATTTAATTATATTCATAGATTAAAATGATTTAATCAGAGTAAAAATAGTATAATTGTAATCACAATAGTTATGATAAATCAGAGTATTATAAAAGTAATGATTCTATCGTAAAGCATATTTAATCATATTCAATGTAATAACGTATTCAAAAAATAATATAGAGTAAAAAAATTGTTTAATAATTAAATATATTATGATAAAAATATAAAAATATAAATATGAATATAAAATTAATCACTTCATATTTCAATTACAGTTGAAATAAAATACATACAATAAAAAAAGTAAATGAATACAGTTCTTTTAACCCAAAGAGAAGGGTATCCAATAACCTAGGATAGAGTTCCCAAGTTTTATACTTACAATAATATCTATCTAACCCTTAATAGAGTTATCCCTCAATATGAATATCAAAGTATTTTTCTATCCATGCAAGCCATCAATATGATGATTAGATTTTCTCTGTCTACCTATCTCCAGTAGCCCTCGAAATGATGATCGACTCTGTCTTTCCTTCCCCACAAACCCGAGATAAAGAAGTTGATTGAGTCCTCAGTTTCCATATCATTGGTATCCATCGATAATAATCAATCAATCAAATGTACAAATCAATTAAAAACTCTAGAAGATTACAAGTACAAAGAACAAGTAGTTAACTCTTATAAGTTGTAGAGATCACGTATGACAGAAAAATCAGTAGAGTGTCTCTATGAAAGTCTAATTATACTTGTTAATAAATCATAAAATTACCTAGAATTTATATTATAGTCTTCCAAAATTCATCTTGATCTCCAATGGTCATGTTTTCTATGTGATTTTCACAAGAACCTGGACACCTAGCACTTCAACGGTCATTAATAGTGGAATGCATGACATATTTTTGAAAATACATCATTATAGTGTTTAGAGTAAAATATAACAATATGATAAAATAGTTTTATGTATTTACGATTAAAAAAAATTCAATCCCATGGATTTCCATACATATATTATTACAAAGAATGGTCTGGATAAGGATCTGATTGTTATCAGTTTCAGTGAATATTATTATTATTGATCTGAGGATGATTATGATAATTGTAATGGTTAATGTTGTTTTTTTCTCCAATCATTTAAAACTATTTAAATGTATGGTAAAATTATATATTTTCTATAAAAATATTTTAAAAATACTTTGGACATAAAAGAGTTAGGTATTAAGTATTTATGAAAGAGTTTTTTATTTTCAAAAAAAATGAATAGAAAAGTCAAAAATAACTTTTCACTCAACACTAATGAACTAAATTGTTTTAAAGGATTTATAATTTATCTAAATATACTTTAAAATAAATTTAAATTATAATCTCACTATATAAAAATTTATATGAAAATTTATTTTTCAATTAAAATTCAGTTTTTTTTCATTATTAATCAAAAAAATAAATCTCTTAAAAATATAAAAAAGTCACCCTAATTTAATTATGATGATCCAATTTCAAAAGATATGTTTATTTTAACAAATACAATATATAAAATTGTAAAAATTTAAATTTAAAATAGGTGTTCCATTAAAACGTAGTAAAATTACCTTTTAAAATAATATATATCTTTATACGTAAAATTAGTTTAATTATTATCTATTATCTAGAAAAAAATATAAAAATTAACTATTTTAATGAAAATAATATATAAATTTCCTTAAAATAAATTAACAAAAAAATTAAATTAATTTATTGATGTAAAATGTGTTTTATTTCATAACATAGTTTTCCAACAAAAGATTTCCTATATTTTCAAAAGGGTTTTATTTTCATTACTAGTTAATTGGTCACCAAATAATTATTCTTTTTTACATTTGTGAACCATATTTTCATAATTTAATTAAGATTATTCATAACCACCATTCCAATGAGTAGGTGACAACTGTAATGATATTTTAAAAATATTATTAACAGTACATTGTAGTTTGAAAAAAATAGGTCTTGTGTGTAACAAAAGTTATCGAAGAAACTCAGTGTTATGTACAACACAATCCAATTATAGTATTGAGTCTACCATAAGAAAATATATGTGTTTAATGTAGCACAAGATCATCTTGGTCTTGAATACAAAGCAAGAATAACATGGTGCTTTCATATAACACAATCTATATTAACTATTATGTGGAATGAAAAATATCTGAAAGAGAAAATTAATTCTAATTTTTTTCAAAAAATATAAGGATGTTTCATTATATCCACCTTAAAATTAATTTCAACCATGAAATTCATCTGTGTTATCAAAGGTTAAATAATTAAAAATTTATATCATAGAAACCCACATTGAAAAAATGAATACTATAAATTCTATTAAAAAAATTATCACCATAATGGTAACCCAAAGTAACTCATAACTAGGATTCAACATATGAGAAAATGGGTGGGAAGTAAATATTAGACATGGAAGAAAAGAATAAATATTTATATAGAGTGATAAAGATCACTGATCACGTGGAATTTAATGGTTAATAGAATGTTAAAGCCCTCAAAACCATAAATCTGTGATGATTTATAATACAATTTTTTCCATAGAAAAAAAGATTTTAGGATAAATAATTTTCAATATTCTTTCCCTATAGTTGAATACTTTTTCACAAGAAGATATACTTATTTGATTTATTTTTATTAAATATGCTCAATCTCTCCCTTTGGTTGTGCCTTGATCAATACCCACTTCATCTCTTACTCCATGGAATGAAGGTTAATTTTACATTCTTGATGAAACAATATAGAATTTGATCCATAAATAGAATCATAAATCATTCCATTGATCTTTATTTAACATCACAACAAAATGGTTAGTATATGTTATCTAATATGTATAAATCCTTATATGGAGAGATAATACTTTAATCTCTAAAACCTCATCCAATGTTTAACTTAAACCATTCCATCAATGATTAACCTTATAACCCATCCATAGTATGAAAATCCAAAACTTTAAAATAAAGTCACTAATTTTCTCAAAATAATCTTAGTATTGATCCCCCATATATCATAAAGTATCTATTGCTTGTTACATACCAAACATGTGGAAACCTTTATCATGTTTTCTCTTAAAACATGGTAATAACATGAATTTAGAAAAAAAATTATTTAAAACAAACATTATTTTTTATTTCAAATATTAGTATATATATATTCCTTACAATTTTTCTTAAAACACCACCCATGATATTATAGACCATTTCTTCAAAAAAATCAATAATCAGTTCCATGGTAATCAGTATTGTCTAATTTACATTATCCATATTAGTAATCTGTTTATCCAAGATAAATGAAATTTTTTCAATATTCGTAACACATTAAGGGTTTCCTTCCCTTAATCAAAATATCAACATTCCATTAAATAACTTTTCTAATTCATCAGCCCCATTCATCATATACTTTTAAATCCTCAATGAAAAATTATACTGAAAAAACTTATTTATTTAATGATTATTATAACATAATATTTGGATCCCAAAACTTATTCACTTAAATAATACTACTTTATTTTTAAACCATTACTCCTGCTTCATATTCTCATTCCTTAATACCCCTTTCCTAGTATATGAAATTTTAATCATGTATTGAGGTTCATCAACCTCAATCTAATCATGATTATTAAATTTAATGTAAACGATACTATTAGAGTATCACATACCTTTCACATGTCATTTACAGGCTATTTATCTTTAGCAGTATAACCAATACCCATACCACCTTCCTAATTCTATTCTTGATAATTCTACTTTATAAATTGATTTTATAATTATCATACATTCCACTTCTGAAATATTCATTGTTAACCTAGTTCCTTCTAGTTCCCACTATTGAATAAGATTAGAAATCATAGTGTGAGCATCACATATCATAGAAGAAACCCACATAAACAAAAAAAAATTACTTATATAATTCTGAAATAATGACACATACTTTCAAATATATGATACCTTAGTCTTATCTATAGATACATCTCTTTAAATATCCTTATAAATATACCTAGGGATCTCAATAATTTTTTCTCGCCCTAGTTTCCAAAGGTTGACTAAACCTTTCCTTTGATACCAACTGTAGAAACCTAGGATTAACGAAAATGTATATTACATAATTTAGATGAATATTCACCACATTACAAAAACAAATTCCCAAGGACCATAATAAATTAGTTTTATTTGGAAACTTGGAACATAATATATTCTAGCATGGTGAAAGATCTCCAAAGTCGCCCATAAATATCTCCCCCTTTAGTACTCATACATAAAACTTTTCTTTATAACATGGGTAAAGGAAACATAATAATGGGTGAGATAAGATTCTCATTAAGGTTAAAAAATTAAGAGACATATACATACCATGAACATAAGGGTATGAGAACATGAGAATAAAATTTCATGATCATACCATACATATCAAAGATCATATACATGAGTCATGGCATAAATATTGGTAGTTAGGAAGACTTGAATCTTAATATAATCAAGAACATAAAACATGTGATCATATCATAGTAATAAGGAATATATTTTTGGAATAAACACTAGATTATAACATTGTGAACATATATAGGTAGAAACATGTTCACTCATTAAATTAAGGACATGAAATTAATCCCTCGAATAAACTTATGGAAATGAAAACATTTCCACACATAACATTATGATCATATAATTTGGTTGAATAATAAAATAATATTAGTTAAGGTTTACTCCCAATAATATAAATATAGTGGACTAATACACACCTATTTCCCATTATGGATCAGGACACATGTGTTTCCCACAATAGATGAGGACACACATGTTTCACATTTTTGATCAGGACACACCTATTTTCCATTATGGATCATGCCGGTTGAAGTTTTCCCAACATTATATCATGATATATAAATATTTACTCACTTAATTAGGGGGAGATATAGGTCCCACACATCACATAATGAAATCATATATATGTGTGTGATAAGATGGTAAAACATTGATCATATCACAGCCCATAAAAACATATAATTTTCATAAACATCATATCATTACCCATAAAATGAAATGTGTGTCATAAACATTACATAATATCATAAACTATGTAAAATAGATAGGATTTATAATCATTTCATCGTAGAATAACCCATGAAATGAATTATATTTCATAAGTGTTTTGTTATGGTATAACTCATTAAGAGAAATGAGTTTCTTAAAATTATTCATCTTAAATATAAAAAAAATCAGAGAAAGAATACAAATGGTTTAATTGGATAATATCCTTAGTAAATCATTAAATGTATAAAATGGTGTCAACTTGGATGGATAATTATTTTCAAAGATCACTTGGAGCATTTCATAAAGAAAATAACCTTTCTTTGAAAATCATTTTTTAAAAATAAAATATTTTTAAAATATTTTTATTTTAAAAACATGTTAAAACTTATAAATTTATATTTAAAAATAATTTAAAATATTTTTTGAGGAAAATATCCTTTCATCACTGAAAAAATATTTTTAAAACATAAAATATTTTGAAAACCATTGTCTTTGAAAGCAACATTGGAAAATTATAAAGGAAGCTTTTCAAAATCTTTTCAACACTTTAAAACATAATATTTTTTAAAATAATTTTACATGAAAATGAGCTTAAAATATAATTTAAAACAATTATTTGAAAATATTTTTAGAAAACATGGTTTTTTAATAAAACATATTTCTGATTTAAATACAGATAAAGTTATATTATCGTAAAAACTTCTTATTAATCATCTTAGGTAACAAAGAGTAGGAAAAATAGTACCATGAATATATCAGGAATAAAGAAAAATATAATAAATTTAATGAGAGTTATTGAGATATCGATTCTAATATTTCATCAATAGATTCATAATCATAAAAAAAATCCCAAAAAAGATGATATTGTAGCAATAAACTGTTACCACTTATGTAAATTTTGATCATAATACCCATGAAATGATAACAATATATGAAGCTTAAAATATTTTTAAAAGAAATATATTCATGATATAAAATATGAAATGTTATTATATACACATCATAGATGAATATAGAATCATAACGGGGAATGTGTCTCAAAGATGACAAATTGAGAAAAGACTACTTTACCGATTTAGTAAATTTTGAACCATAATCCCTATGAAAGAGATATCATAAAATTTATATGTAAATCCCCAATAATTGAAGGATAATAAAAATATAATAAATTCATGGTTAGTATATATAGAAAACAGAACAAATGAGGGGTGAATAAGGCATAAGTATCACAGAAATAAAAGTGAGACTAGAAATACCCTTACTACTTGAGTACGTTTTGAATAATGAGATCCATGAAAGAATAATATAAATTAAAACATTTAATATCATTAAGTAAATTAAATTAATTATATAAAATATCATAGTTCAGTATATACACCACACAACAAGAATAATTTTTGAATATAACATATATCTCACATAAATAAAAGTGAGATGATAAAACCCTTACCTTAAGTCATGACTTTCCTCATACACATTAAAACCTAAAATATAATAAATATTATTTTATTATAAATATTCCATAGAAAGAATTTATTATATATAATAACATATATGATTTTATTTTGACTTTATATTACCTGTTTATGAACAATTCCATGTTAAAGTTAGGTTTTGGGAAATAACTGCTTGGTTTCTTCACATTATTTTGATTTGTTATTTTTTTGGTCCTCTTACTAATATCATGATTTTGTCTCCTCCAAAATAATAAAGATAATATAAATATTATTTATATTAACTATATATATATTTATAATAATCTATAAAATATGGAAATATGAAATTTAATACACCGTTTATGGAGACGATAAGTCGTATGTATGCATGACCGTTGTTTCCATTTTCTTGTGGTATTGAAAGAAAGTAAGTATATATATATATATATATATATTATCATTAAAGTATAATTATTAGGTCATATATATCAAATAATTTTTCTAAACACATTCTTAATAAAATACATGTACAATGTTAACAATTCACATTGCTTTGAGGAGGTGGTAATCCACATGTCCACAAATGAAGCTATCATATTAAAAAAATGGAAAAAAAATAAATGTATTTGTTATATAATAATTAAATAAGCATAAATACATTATAAAATAATATATAACATAAAAAATAGTATTTAAAACATTATTCCCAACCTTGAATTGTGGTAGTGGAAGAACAAACAACATTAGTTTACAAGTCGGTTATCCGCCGTACACATGAATGATGATTGTGTATCCCATTTGATGGAAGTGTGTGTAGGTGTAGGAAAAAAATTACATAAAAATATCCCAGTATATTTATGATACTAATTTTATTATATAATTATGGAATAAGAATAATTTAGGAGGTGGGGAATGAAATAAAACTGAAGTTCTTGTTGATGGATATTATATATTCATTTCGTAATTCCATTTTTTTTACACCAAAAGACTAACTTGGATTGATTTTAGACAAGAGTGAGGCTTATATGATGAGAGTATAGAATATATTATCTTATTTGGGTAGTTTTTAAATGAGACAAATGGATTTATATTTGTAAATAAGTGAGGGGGTGAGTACACTTTTATTGTGGAGGAGGTGTCTCATTCTTGTAAATATAAAAAGGTAAACACTATTGAGAGGTCTTTCTTACATCATGTTCATCCAATAATAGATCATGTTTTATAAAAGGGTTTATATGTTCTAAATATGACCCTCCATTGTATTTTTAACATTTTTCTAGGTTATTTGGACCCTTAGGTTAAAGTTTAACCACTAAGTAAACTCATTTTTACCTTCATTACTATAATTATTTTTAATTACTTTCACTAATAGTTTTGGTGAAAAAATAAGTTTAAATTAATATAAATTATAAATAATTCTTATTCCTAGTATGGAATTATTTTTTTGAAATTATAAACATATAAGTGGAAAATTTTAGTTTAAAATTAATGTCGTAGATGGGATGAGACAATGAGTTTTTAAAGTGAAAATGTTCAAAAGATTGAAATGATTTTATAACAAATTTAAATGAAAAATTGATTCTTATATCCTAAATTATATTAATAGATTTAGAATTGATATAAATATACTTTAAAAACAATTTAAAATATAATTTCACTATATAAATAATTTAGAAAAAATGATTTTTTCAATTAAAATTCAATATGTTTCACTATTAATAAAAAAAATGAAACCTCATAGAAAAATATAAAAAATTCACCCTAATCTAATTTTTGAGTTCCTATTTCCTAAATGACTTTTATTTTATCAAATATAATTTATAAAAGTGTGACAATTTATATTTAAAATAGGAATTCCATTAAATGGTGGTAAAATTACCTTTTAGAAAAATATATATGTTTATCAGTAAAATTGGTTTTATTCTTTTCTCTTGTCTAGAAAACACATAATATGGCATAATAAACTCAGCCTAGTTGGTGGGGACTTGAAAAGTACATCCAGGAGACCCGATTTCAAAACCGGGTGGAGACATAATTTCCGAGTTACTATAACCGCACTGTAGTAGCACTATAGCTGGTACTATAGCAGGCACTGTTTCTTATTGTGGTAGTTGGAACTATTCATTAGTTTGGGCTTTTAGGCCATTGGTTTGGAACTCAGGTCCCTTAAGGCCTTCGGAACACCCAGGATCTTCGGTCCAGTAAGGCTTTCTTGCCACCTCAAGGACTTCGGGCCACCTCAAGGCCTTTGCGCCACCACAAGGCCTTCGGGCCACCTCAAGGCCTTGGGGCCACCTGAAATTGGGCTGAACGACCAATCAGACTCTACAAGGAGAAGAATCTAGATGAGTATTCAGATCAGAAACATTCACTAGATTAAAATCTTTAGCGGATTTGTCAAAAAGAGAGGGTATGAAATTTTCCATCAGGACCAGCATGTGCTTGCATAAGAAGCTTAGCTGAACTAGCCATGCGAAGGTGGAGAGATAACATCATGATAAAGAAGATGGGGAGGAGTAGTTATGTGTAGTTATATATTGTAAATTTACTAATACCTACTAGTTATGTAATATCTATGCCTACAGGCCTTGTATGGGTTCCCCCTCATCCCTTGAAAGAGGGGTTATTAAAAATCAATAAAAAATTTGGACTTCGGGCTATTCCGGCCATAAGATAAATGTTAATTGATTTAAATAATATATATATATGTGTGTGTGTGTGTGTGTGTGTCTGTGTGTGTGTGTGTGTCTATTATTAAAATAATTTATTAAAATTTGTTTAATTGATTTATTGAGGTAAAATGTGTCTGATTGAATAAATATAGTTTTCTAGCAAAAGATTTCTTATATTTTCAAAAGAATTTTTTTTTTAAATTCTAATTAATTGGACACTAAATAATTATTATTATATATATGTTTAAACCATATTTTCATAATTTAATTAGTATTATTAATAACCATTATTCTAATGTCTAGGTGACAAATATAATAATATTTTAATAATAATATTATTAATACATTGTAGTTTTGTAAAACTTGGTCTTGAATATAATGAAAGCTATCAAAGGAACTTGAAATTGTGTGTTAATCAATAAAAAAATATTGTTTTGTGTTCCAAAAGCTAATATAATTCTTTATTATAGCTCAAGATCATCTTGGTGTTGCATACAATACAGAGTAACTTGGTGTCTTCTTATAACACAAGGTATATTCAGTGTTTCTTGAAATGAAAAATATCACAATGATTAAATTAATTCAAAAAAAATTCACTAAATCTCATGGTGTAATAGAATTCATATCCCTTATGAATTTATTTACATGATTAATCCATTTCAAAACTTAAAAAATTTACTAGTCCCCTTAATTAAATTTTTTCATTCTTCTTTCCACAATTTTGATATAAAAAGAGATTGATTTTCTTTCCTCCATGTATTTTATTATTATAATTTCCTCAAAATAACATCTTTATTTTATTATCCCAAAAACCACTGTAATAATTAGAGTCTATGTAATCCATTTATACATTGAGATCACCTAAAATGATTTACTAAAGTCCCTTTTGGATAATGAATTTTGGAGAATTTGTTTTAATCCACTAAATATTCGATCGATTTTCATTTCAGGATTGATGATAAAACTACATTCATACCTCAAAATTCCTATAAAAATTCCCATATAGGTATTCATGTATTCACCATCTTTTTGGCTTAGCTCAATTAATTCCATTTCTATTTTCATGTGATGAATTTAGGGAAATTACTAACTAAAAAACTAACCTATTCATATTCTATAGATTCAATTTATTAATCTTACATCATATTATTAAAAAGAGACCACTATTGATATGTTTCAACTTCCAAATGATAATAATATAATTCAAATTCTTCATGTTTTATGTATTAGATAACAGAAAATAACTTTTCTGTGGTATCAATCCCTTGCTTAGAGATTAGTGGATCTGAGGACCCGCTAATGTAAAGTGGATGATTCCTCATTAATGAATAAATAGTGAATTTATCCTTCATTTTTTTCATTTAGAATCTAAACATGATTCATAGATTAAGAGATTTGTGTAATCACAAAAATAATATTTTCCATTACTACCCACATTTTTTCAGTTTATCATAAGGAAAATTATTACATTTTCCACCACATTTTTTATTAGCATGACTCATTCTGGTTTTACCCATTGAATAAAATAAAGAAGTATAGTTTAAGAATCAATAAATACTAATCAGAGTGAGTAATCATATAATAATGAAAATCATTCCTAATATGTCCTAAATTATGAACCCTTTTTATAAACCTATGAAACTTTTGGTTCGCCCAATATCAAATTTAGTTAATAATAGGTTTTCTTAAATTCTATCCTCGTATATCTAATAACCTAAAATCCAAAAATAACTAAATCATACACTAATACAAACTGAAGAGACTAGTTATCACTCACATACATGTTTCATAATTTTATATGAATGTCTAATATATTACATAATAATTAATACACTAGAACCATAACATTTTAGTGTATTTAGATACCAGATACTTAATCAAAATACTTCATCAAATATCTTCAAAATAACCCAAAATGTTATTCTCACATAGCACCCTTCTTAGAAATATCATACTTAATACATATCTTTATAACCTATGGGAAAGAAAATATAAGAAATGGCAATCTCAGATGCTCAAAATGGGTAAACATGGGAGACATCAATCAAATATCCTAAGTGAGCATAAGAAAAGTATTAGGGTATGAGAGCATGATAATAATTTAGTAAATTAATTCATAATCAATTATAGATCATAAATCATAAGTCATGGAATAAAATCTTTTCATAACAAAATAAATGAGTCATGGAGTGTGGAATCATAAAATATTAATAATGATCCATGAGAATATTTCATAAGAATAAGAACATGTTATAAGAGTGTGGCATAATAATAAGCATAGAAAATCACTTCATTATTTTAGGATCATTAATAAGACTCTAATAACATAGTGGATATAGCCCCATACTAGATTAGGCTCACTCTATGTTCCCTTTTCATTTATGGTGGATAAAGTCCCATGTTGGATTGGGTTCACTACCCATTCCCTTTCATTTTATCTCACGAGACATCAATATTTACAAAATTCAATAGAGGGTTATATAATTTTGATTCAACTCATTACATAATGATAACTATATATGTGTGTACCAAAATATCATAAAAACATTCATCATTCCATGAAAGTTTAATTAACACATGAAAAGAAACAGGTTTCAAAAAAATATTAAAATATTATCATTATAAACCACTTATAAAAATATATTTTATGGTATCATTAGATCATATCACTATTTAATCATAACAATCCTTAAATTAATTTTAAATAGTTGAAAAATAAATTTATAGAATCATTATAATTATTATTTTAAAAAGAATAGAAAATATCATTTTGTTTGGTATTTTTAAAAACTAAAAATTCCTAAAAAATGTGGGAATAGGGTTTTATTTATAAAACCTTTGAAAATTTTAAAGGAATATTGTAAAAAAATAATGGTCAAGATGACAGGGAAATCTATTTATTTAGAAAATGTTATAAAAATATAACTTTCACACTTTTAAAAAAAGTTAAATATCACATGTATGGAAAAATTGTAAGAAAAAAAATTTTAAAACATTGGGTTAATAGTAAAATATGGTTAAAAATTAATTTATTCAATCATTATATAATTAAAAAGAATATTCTGGAATCATTTTAAAGAATATGGATATGGAAGAAAAATATTATCTACCTAAAAGGAGAGATAAGATCGACTTTTCTTAAAAACATTATTTTGAACTTTTTGAGTTCCAAGAGGAGGGAAATATAAAAAATAGTTGTAACCCCAAAAATTTTTAAATTTATATTAAAATATATAGGGTTTAAGAGATATATATATAATAATTTCCCCAATAAATATTTAAACATGAAAAATGCTGATTAAAAATGAGATTGCAATATAAACTCTTACCTCAAGTACTGAATTGCTTTAAACGTACTCTAAACTATTGTATAATAAATTTATAAAGATTATAAATCTATAAAAAAACCATAATCATAATTATCATTTACATTACACTTCTTTATAATTTCTAAATACCCATTTGTTACAAATTCTTCATTTAAATCAACATTTGGGTGGTAAGTGTTATGTTTTCCATGCATATTTTAATTTGATGATTATGATAATTTCTCCTTGGTCACGGTTACATCATATAAGGAATATTAATCATGTAATAAATATCATATTTATTCATTATATAAATTTTTATAAACTTTTATTTAATGTAGTGATGAAAAATGAATTACATCACTTTATAAAGGCAGTAGTCCGCACGTGAACACAAATGATGCTTACACTATTCAATAAATTAAATTAAAGGAAAGTAAATTATAATTTATCTTTAAAAAATAAATATTTTATCTTAAATATCAAATATATTCATTAAATAAATCTATATAACCAGCCATGTGAGGCGGTGAAGAAAAATTAAACATGTCTCTTCATGGAGACAACAATCTATACTTATGCAAGAGCAACACTTTTATTTTGCATTGGATGAAAATAATATATACAATGATTGTGAAATTAACATAAAAAAATAAATTATTGTAAATATACTAATTTAACTATTTTAATATGGTTATAAAATATTAATAAGGGTTGGAAGAAGAAATATACTTGAAATTACTTGGTTAAGATGATCACCACTTCTTTGATTATCTTCTTCTGAATTACACCTTAATCATTATCAGGATAATATTTTGGAGAGATTAGGGACTCTAGGACATCGAGAGGAAAGTTTTTAAGATAATTTAGTAGTTCTTGGATAATAATTATTTCTCAGATTATGTGAATAACTATGGATATGAGGTGTCCTTTTATAAGTTAGGGGTGTGACACCCTTGTAATTATTCAACGTTTTAAAATAATATAATGTTTTTTTCTTAGGAAAGTAGAACCAAATGGATAATGTTTTAAATATATGATAATAAAGGGTAGAAATAAACTGATACAATAAAATTTAGACACATTTTGTAGATATTTTAAATCTTACCTCTTAGTTTAACCCTCTCGATAACCCTTTTAACCCTTACCATAGTAACAAGATTTTTACCATGGTACCTATTCATTTTGGCAAAAAATTGTGTTAAAGTTATTACCTAATAATATTTTTTTGGATTCAAAATATGGAATCAATTTTTTCAATATTAAATCCTAATGGTGGTAGAAATTATTATAATATCCACACACAAAACATGTAAAAAACATATTTAGAAAACGATTATATTCTTATTTATAAAAATGATTTTATTCTCATTTCATAAAAAGTAACAACCATTGGGTGAACTTTAATTTACCTTATGGAATAAATTATCAATAAATTTCAATAAAATAATTCAAAAATAGTCATTAATTGAAAATTTTAACATAAAAACACATTTCACACATAAAGAACATTTTACTAAAAAA
The DNA here is from genome assembly GCA_963277665.1 of Viscum album. NCBI lineage: Eukaryota > Viridiplantae > Streptophyta > Magnoliopsida > Santalales > Viscaceae > Viscum > Viscum album. The sequence continues at coordinate 846,532,420 of OY728160.1, read as the reverse complement.
TATCACCTTTTAACATTAAATGATTTTATCTTTATTTATAACCATTTAATAATAAATGTATGAAAGTTCACTATTTTTTTAAATTTTTAAATAAACATTTTCAATAATTGTATTCTCAAGATAGAAGAAATTATCTTTTAAATAAAATATATATAATAATAATATTTTTTGTAAACAAAACATTTATATTTAGATAAGAATTACTATAATTACATTCCTTATCACTTCTCACATATTTGATGAATTTTATTACTTGGTTTTAATCACTTTAGTTTTATCAATTTAAATTAACTATATATTAATTTCTTCCATTTTATATTTTTAATAATTCATTATTCACTTATGTTACGTGTTTCACGCAATACAAGCCATCGAACACATTGGATTTATTTAAGAGAGATATATTCTATTATCTTAGGGTGTTGCACCTCATGTCCTAATATTCTTGGTGAATCTTGGTAAGAATTTACAAGAGTGACTTTTCAGTATTTTTATGTTATAATACAAAACTAAACAATAGAATATAAGATTGAGTGAGGTAAGTGCGAGGTCAGTGCCCAGTTCATTTGGTTGCTTAAAACCCAATATTTACAAGTACTCAATATAGAAATAATGAGTAATAATTAGTAATAAATAGATATAATTATCAATAAATAGTAATAATTAGCAATAAATAGTAATAATTAGTAATAATTAGTAATAATTAGTAATAATTAGTAATAATTAGCAATAAATAGTAATAATTAGAAATAATTAGTAATAATTATTAATAAATAGATATAATTAGTAATAATTAGTAATAATTAGCAATAAATAGTAATAATTTGTAATAAATAGTAATAATTAGTAATAAATAGTAAGAAATAGATATAATTAGTAATAATTAGTTAGTAATAAATAGATATAATTAGTTAGTAATAAATAGATATAATTAGTAATAATTTGGAATAAATAGATATAATTAGCAATAATTAGCAATAATTATTAATAATTACAAATAATTAGGAATAATTAGAAATAATTAGGAACAAGTAACAATAATTAGGAATAATTAGAAATAATTAGGAATAATTAGAAATAATTAGCAATAATTAGGAATAATTAGAAATAATTAGGAATAATTAGCAATAATTAGGAATAATTAGCAATAATTAGCAATAATTAGCAATAATTAGCAATAATTAGGAATAATTTTAAATAATTAGCAATAATTAGTAATAATTAGAAATAATTAGTAATAATTAGCAATAAGTAGTATTAATTAGCAATAACTAGATATAATTAGCAATAACTGGAAATAATTTGCAATAACTGGATATGATTAGCAATAAATTGATATAAGTGGCAATAACTAGTAATAACTAGCAGTAACTAGCAATAAAAAAATTATATTACCAATATTTACGAAAAAACAATATTAATATTATTAAAATAATAAAAAATTTATAAAATATTAAAATTATCAGTATTCGCAATAGGATTTTCTCTATTCTTAACATGTTCAAATCTTAAAGGGTCGCCAATTATTAGGTCATGCACAATAAAAATTTTGTGTCAGCCATGTCCAATGTAAACTCTATAATTGTCCTTTCATGGTTGATCACCTTGCAAGTAGTGTTGCAATAGGAAAAACCAAGTCATGTCATTATTATCTATAAGAATTATCTCACATGAACCTTTACATAGACTATTCTTCCTTGAAAATTTAAGGGAAAGATAATGATATCCCCTCAAATTTTTAAGGAAGAATGATCTATGTAAAGTCTCATGTGAGATGATTCTTAGAGACGAGAACGTCATTACTTAGGTCGTCCTATTTCAACACTACTTGCGAGGTGATCAACCATGCAAGTACAATTATAGAGTTTACATTGGACATGAGTGAAATAAACTTTTTATTGCGCATGACTTTACAATTGACGACCCTTTGAGATTTGATCATGTTAATAATAGAGAAAATTCTTTTGCGAATATTGATAATTTTAATATTTTATAAATTTTTAATTATTTTAATAATAATAATATTTCTTTTTCGTAAATATTGATTATATTTTTTTTATTACTAAGAATTAGTAAATGAAATCTGTTTGGATAATGAAGGGAAAATGTGTAATCATCTCCACAATGATGATTACCAAATTTCCTTTCATTATTCAAGTAGTTTTCATTTTGCTAAGTATTTATATGTATTTCTAAATTAGTAATAAATAGTAATAATTAGTAATAAATTGTAATAATTAGTAATAAATTGTAATAATTAGTACTAATTAGTAACAATTAGTACTAATTTGTAATAATTTGTAATAATTTGTAATAATTAGCAATAATTAGAAATAATTAGAAATCATAAGCAATAATTAGCAATAATAAGTGTGAGAAAGATGAAATTAAATGTGTTATCGGATAAAAGAGTAGCCGTCAATCCACTGAAAATTGTATCGCCATTAATTAATGGTAATTATTAAGTAGTTGTAATTATTTATCTTCTTTTTTAGATAGTGTTTTTATAATTTCAAATTATTCAAATACAGTGATGATTTTATATTTTATGTAGAAAAATATGGAACTAGGAAGTCGACATCAGTCATTATTAGATGATCGAGCTTGGATAAATCAGTGCAAAAATCCAAATGGTTCTGGTTTAAATCCTGTGTATATTGAGGGTGTTGAAGCTTTCTTATCATTTGCATCATCAAAACCAGAATATGTTTCAGAAGGAATAATTAAGTTTCCTTGTAAAAAATGTTCTCTGAGAACGTTTGAAAAATTTTACAAGGTTGGGGGACATCTCTTGCGGTTTTGTTTTCAACCAGATTATGTTTTTTGGTATCAACACGGGGAACGCAGTTCCAAAGAAGATCCTAATAACTTGATTCAGGATCCATCATAGTTTCAAAATTTAGTACATGATGTTGCAGGTCCATCTGTGCAACAAACTGAAACTCACGATGATATTGATTTAACTCTTGAGTTGGCACTATCCGAATTTTATGAGTTGTTGAGGTTTGCTGAGGATGCATTATATCCTGGATGCAAGATAAGAAAATTAGAAGCGGTTGAAAAATATATGGATATAAAATCAGATACTAAAATGTCAAACAACTGTTTTGATCAGATATTTTCTTTGGTTAAAACACTGTTACCTGAAGAAAATGTGTTTCCTGCAAATTACTATGAGATCAAGAGGATGATTCATAATCTGGGCCTTAGTTAATGGAAGATTCATGCATGTCTAAATGATTGTATCTTATATTCTGGCGAAAATGAGTCATTGGAGAGTTGTCCCACATGTGGACAATCAAGGTATAAAGAAGCTAAACCAGGGAAATCAAGATCAATTCTAGTAAAATTGTTGAGATATTTCCACCTTACACCCAGGTTGCAGTGTTTATTTATGTCTCAGAACACAACGTCACTGATGTCATGGCACAAAACCAATATTTCAACTGATAAAAGCTTGAATCATCCATTTGATGGTGATTCATGGAAACATTTTGACTGTCTGCATCTGTCTTTTGCTATAGAATCCCGAAACGTGCGATTGGGTCTTTCTACTAACGGTTTCTGTCCATTTGGTTATTATTGTAGTCAATATTCATGTTGGATTGTCTTTATAACTCCATACAATTTTCCTCCATGGATGTTGATAAAGGAGCCTTATATCTTTTTGACTCTATTAATCCCAGGACATCTGAAAAAGAATATTGATGTTTATTTGAAACCATTGATTGATGAGTTAAATGCATTGTGGAGTGATGGTGTTAATACATATGATGTTGCTGGGAAACAAAATTTCATATAAAAAGTTACATTGATGTGGACGATTAGTGACTTTCTGGCATATGGCATGTTATCTGGTTGGAGTACACATGGTCCAAAATCATGTCCTTACTGTATGAAAGAAAACAAAGCCTTTATTCTCATCAATGGAAATAAACCTTGATATTTTGATTGTCATTGTAGATTTCTTCCAACTGATCATTCTTTTCAGAGGAAAAAATCTCATTTCAGAAAAGGTACAATTGAAAGGGATGAACCTCCAAATATGATCTCAAGTACAGAGTTAAAATCACTTGAATTTTCATTACCCCCATCACATTTGGAACAACAGTAAACCAACAGAAAATTCATGTCTTTGGGAAAGAACATAATTGGATAAAATGGAGCATTTTTTTGGATCTTCCGTATTGGTCTGATTTGTATGTCCACCACATGTTGGATGTTATTCATATTGAGAAGAACTGTTTTGATAATTTATTTCATACAGTTTTGGATACACCATGTAATACCAAAGATACGGTAAAGGCATGATTAGATCTTTCCCAAATTTGCAGGCGACCAGAACTTGAACTATTTGAAAATTTCAGATCACGGAGGTTAATGAAGACAAAATAAGCTTATACTCTGTCCAAAGATAGTCGCTTATTATTTTGTCAGTGGATTGTAGATTTGAGACTTCCAGATGGCTATGCTTCCTATTTGGGCATATGTGTTAAAAATGGTTATATTACTGGATTAAAAATTCATGATTGTCATGTTATAATGGAAAGACTTATGCTGATTGTATTCAGAGGTTTGTTGAATTCTATGATTTTGGATTCGATAAGAGACATATCATATTTTTTTCAAGACATTTGTGCAGCGACAATAGAGTTTGATGCACTAATCAAACTGGAAGAAGATGTTGTTTTAATTATATTTAAACTGGAAAAAATCTTTCAACTGGCTTTCTTTGACTCAATGGAACATCTAATATTACATTTTCCACATGAAGCTAAATGTAGAGGTCCAGTATAGTTTCGATGGATGTACCCATTCGAGAGATGCATGCAGAAATTGAAGAACAAAATACGTAACAAAGCATCAGTTGAAGGCTCAATTGCTGAAGCTTATTTTCAAGAGGTAATTGTTTTTTTCTCTCATTATTTTGAATCTCAATATCCCTAAAAACACAATCGCATGGGAAGAAATGAGGGGAATGTTAATGACGAAATGGAAAATCAATTAACAGTTTTTTAATCATCCAAATCTTGGTTTCGGTGGAGTTCATGAATGATGGCTTTTAGATGATGAACATCACAGAGCTCATACATACGTTCTTCTCAACTGTGAAGAAAATGACATCATTTGTCCTGTGAGTGCTTCTATAACTTATTCTATAATTTATGTTACGATATTTAACTTATTTTATTTGTAGGTTATATGATAATCATATCAAGAAACAACTTCCACAAATTACAACAGCTTCTCTTGAAGAACACAGACAAAAAAAATTCTCAATGGTTTCAAAAACTGGTAACATAAATTATTGATGGTTTAATATCAATTCCATTTATTATTTATTATATTGATAATTGTTTTACAAATTTTCAGGTGTCTCAATATGCTGATAAAATTGATAAGCGACTGTGTATATTGAGTAACCCACCATCCAAAATGGTTAAATCTTATAATGCATATGTGGTGAATGGTTTTCAATTTCATACACATGCATATGGGGAATAAAAAAACAATGAACAGTGGAGTTTTCTTGAGAGGATCACATCACAGAGAAACTGAAGTTGACTTTTATGGCATTTTGGATGAAATTATTGAGTTGTGTTATCTAGGACAGAATTACCTAACAATGTTTAAATGTCAGTGGTTGGATATTGAGAGAGGCTTGCGTGTTCATCCGACTCATGAAATATTTGATATTAAATATAAAAGTCTTCTTACAGTAAATGGACCATTTATACTAGCTCAACAGGCACATCAAATTTATTATGCAAAGTACTATGCTACATCAAGAGACTTGAGCGATTGGTGGAGCATAATGAAAATTAAATCTTGGGAAAATTAGTTTACTCAAAATGAATGGGGTTCCGCTGAAGTGGAAGGAATTGAAATTTTTCAAGAGACTGTTCAAAATAAATATGATTCACAAAGAGACATGAATATCGATGATGACACCCCACAATTAAGGATCGATGGTGATGAAGATGTTAATGATGTTACAAATGAATTTCAAATGACAAGAGATGCTGAAACTGAAACTCATATGGATATTGATGATGCTGAGGAGGAAGATGAAGACATTGAAATTGATAGCTATGGAGAAGAGGATGAAGATGAACATTGACACAGTTAAATGCTGATTATAATCATAACTAAGATATATCTATATATAATAGTTATTTTCAACTATATGATAACAAAAATCATTTTGTGTTTCAGTTGGACCGTGAGCTATTTCTCGAGTTGCAGGAGGCTGACCTACCTTTGGATGAGGGGGATTTTGGATCATCTGACCCTCAGCCTAATGGCGGTTGAGGGGGTATGCGGAGGGGGCGTGGTCTTACACGACTGATGATTCCTGACCCTATCCCCGAGCGACGTCCACATCTTGGTTTTGATCGACGCACATAGAGGTATGGTAACCTGTATATTTTAGTTAGATTTCATTAATTTATTTATATATATACTAATTATGTGATTATTTATTTATTTTTCACAGTTTTTTCATGTAGATATTGGAAAGGGGAGTGCTATCTTGCACAATTATTTTTCTCAGTCATGGATCACATGGGAACAGATTCTCGTTGATGTGGGACGCGACATGTTCCATCATTGGTTGGTATGTAAATAAATAGTATTTATTTTGAAATTTATTTTATTAACAACTTGATATTATAAATTATTTGTAGGGTTTGTGGTATCCTATCGATGATAGCATGTGCGACGCTATCCACACGGCATGGCAGGTTTCTATACATGTCCGTTTCCGTCAGTTTTTCCACAATTTGAGAAGGAAAACCATTAAGAATACAGGGGTGACAGAATTTGATGAGTCATGTAGATCCCACCGACCAGAGTACATTTCATATCACGTTTGGGATGGAATATGTTTACACTAGTTGGGAGGTGTATTTCAGAGGAGATCTTCAGTGGGACAACAGAACCAGGGGAGACAGGAGGTGACACATCGAGCTGGTAGTCGTATATTCAGTTCATATAGGGAGAATCTGGTAAATATATTTTTTAAATATTTTATATAACTTTAAATATAAACAGTATATTTTATATTTCTATTGGCAGTCGAGCATCCCAATATTACGGAGTTCGACGTTTATCGGAGGATGTACAGTGATCTAGCCACTGGTGAGATTAGAGGTGATCGTCAACGTCAGATTGTGGTTAGTATTATTTTTTCAGTTTGATAATTAACTGCATATAATATTTTTACAATTTTAATTTTAAATTAGAATTGAAGGAGTCATATGAGGCTGCGACCTCTCAGACATAGGGTGAGAGTCAGGACGAGACGACTGAGCAGACTAGTGCTCACCATTTCGATGAGGCAGCAAGTATGCAGGCAACTCAGTATGGATTTGAGAAGGGAAGAGTAGTTGGAATTAGATCTCATTTGACTCCTGGTACTTATTATGGTGTTGTTGCGATGTCAGCATCCATCTCAAGATGAGCTCATGGAGAGGCATCATCTTCTAGATCATAGTATCAGGAGCAGTTGCGAGCTTAGGATGAGCATATAGAGACTTTGCAGAAGCAGCAAGAAGAGATGTGTCAGCGGCAGTAGAAGCTGGAGTAGCATTACGAGGAGTAGATGTGTCGATGGCAGCAATAGCATCACGAGTAGATAGAGTACATGCGTCATCTGACTCGTAGTTTAGGGATGGATTTTCCTCCACCAGCCCCTTTAGCTCCTCCACCTCCTCCAGAAGATGACCCCACCCAGTGATTTTTTTATGTTACATAAATTTGAATTTAAAATTGTAATATGAATTATTTACATTTTATTTCTTTTATATCAGTGAATATATTACATAATTTAATTTTTAATATTCTAATATTTTTTATATTTTTTTAGTGAATATTGAGAATTTTAATTTTTTTAATTTTTTTATATTTTTTTGTGAATATTGAGAATTTTAATATTTTTTATTTTTTTATTGCTTTAATAATAGTAATTTTATTTTTTCATTAATCATAAATTTATCAAATTTTATTTTTTTAAAATTAATTTATTATTTGCGACGGGACTGTTTGCGATGGGGTCCCGTCGCAAATAGTCTAACTAAATATTTTTAAAAACATATTTGTGACGAGACTACTTTCCCGTCTCAAATAATGTGTTGTGACGGGCTAATCGTAGAAATTTATATATATATATATATATATATATATATATATTGTGATGGGACAAGAGCCCGTCGCAAATAGTTTTTGCGATGGGGCTGTCACGAAAATGTTTATGTATATATAATACATATAATCGGAAGCATATTTGCAATGACGATGTTTCCCATCGCAAATAAATATTTTGCGACGGGCCCATCTCAAATAATTGTATTTGCGACGGCATTTTCTGCAATGAGCTATTTGCGATGGGGGCCCATCGCTAAAGCCTATTTGCGATGGGATCCCGTCACAAATAGCACATCGCAATTACCAAGAATTCCAGTAGTGAGTGTTATGAAATAATATTTTAGTTTTAGTAAAACTCAATCCATGGTTTGTAAGTGTGTGTTGCATCCACAACACTTGAGCACGATAACTTCCATCTGCCGCATTTTTGTCTTCAATAATGGAATTTTTTACTTTTTTTTTCTTACAAGACCAAGAAATTAATGAATCTCTTAATAAATGGAAATTTCTAGAAGTACTTTTTCTATCCATTCTACAACTAGAAAAGTCAGCATCGGAAAAACATTCTAATTCAAAATCATTTCCAGAATAATATAAAATTTATAAATCCATATGTCCCTTTAAATAATGAAAAATTCATTTTATATATATTTAAATGAGATTATATTGGATTTTCTTGATACCTTAGACATAATAAAATAAAAAACATTAAGTCTATATGACTAGCTATTAAGTATAGAAGACTTCATATCATGCCTCTAAAAGTTGTTTGACCAAATAGTTTCTGAAATTCATCAATATCAACAATATTTTAGGTTCATATTGGAGTACTAATACTTTTAATATTTTCATATCCATTCTTTTTGATAAGATATTTTGTATACTTATGCTGAGAATTATAAGCACCTTCTGGTTTTTGAGAAATTTGAAAACCAAGAAAAAATTTTAACTCCCCATCATACTCATTTTAAACTCAAATTTCATAATATTCTCAAAGTAATTAGTTAAATATTGTTGAGTTGATCCAAATATAATGTCATAAATATATATTTGAAGAAACAAAATGTTTTTGTTATCTTTATTTCTAAGAAGAGTTAGATCAGATATTCCCTTAATATAATTGTTTTGTAACAAAAATCCTATTAATCTATCATACCAAGCACTAGGTGATTTTTAAATATATATAAAAATTTGGTAAGTTTATAAATATATTCAGGATATTTCTTATCTTGAAAACTAGGAGGTTTCTAAAAAAATTTCTTGAACATATCCAGTAAGGAAAGCATACTTCACATTAATTTGAATGATTTTGAAAATAAATAATGATGAAAAAGATAATAGAATATTAATAGATTCAAGTCTAGATACCAGGGCATTGTTTTCTTCATAATGTATTACCTATTGTTGATTATAACATTTGGCAACAAGTATTTCTTTATTTATAAGTATTATTTCATTTTCATCACACTTGTTTATGAAAACCCATTTTAATCCAATTATAGAAGTTTATTTAGATCTTTTAACCAAGGTATGGACTTTATTTCTTTCATATTAATTTAGTTCAGCTTGTATTTATTTAATATAATCCTCATGACCTAAATCCTCATCAGTATTTTTAGGTTCATATTGATAAAGTAAAAAAAGAAATTCTACTTAATTTCTTAAATACCTTCTAGTCCTAACTAATTGGATCACATAATCAATAATACTATCACTAGGATTATTTCTAAGAAACAAATGACTTGGGTTTTTTAAAACTTGTTCATAAACATATGGGTGAAAATATTCTTAAGTAAATACTTAAAAAACAATTTCTTAAGTATTTTCCTTATTATAAAGATCTTATATCTTTGGTTGAAAATAAATTTTGGAAAAAATATATGAAGATGTTGGTTGGGTTTGTTTAAAAGCAAATGGATTGATTTAAAAAAAAATTAACATGTAATGTTTCCTCAACAATGTAAGAATTTTTTTTATTAAAAAATTTATATGGATTAGAGGTAGTGGAATAGAAGAAAGATATACCTTCATCAAATTTGGGTGAAATTTTATGTAAGTTATCTTTTTTATTCAGTATGAATACATTGCATCCAAATATTTTGAAGCTATAAAATTTTGGTTTTTATCTTGTTTACAACTCATAAGGATATTTATTAATAAAAAGTAGAATTAAAATTTGATTTATAGTATAGAAAGTAGTCATAACACCTTCTACCTAATTTTTTTAGCAATTGATTATTTTCTCAACATGGTTGTTTTTATTTCCTAAATAATAAAATATCTTCTTTGAACAACACCATTTTGATGAGGAGTTATAGGAGATGAAATGTTATGTGTAATTCATTTCTTAATAAAATAAGTTTCAAAATCAGAATTTTAAAATTCTCCAACAAAATAACTATGAATATATACTAAGAGAATTTTTTTTAATTTTTAACTTTGGCTAGAAAATTATTAAAATAACCAAAGGATTCAAGTTTCTTTTTTAGAAAATACACCCATGTGTATCTAGTGTAATCATCAACTAAAACAATACGCAGTACTTGCCTCTAATACTTCCAATTTGAGTAGAAAAATAATAAATTCATGTGCACTAACTATAAAGCATCAAAATTTGAGACTTTGATAATATATTTAAAGCTAGGATTATGTTTCTTACCATATTAACAAGGGTCAATGACTTTTGAAAAATCAAATATAAGATTTGGTATATCCTTAACAATTATTTTCTTAGTCAAATTATATATATTCCTAAGTTTCTATTTTCCTAACCTTTTATAACATAACTAGTATTGACCTTCCATTTCACATAGGTAAGGTTTGTCTTGGCTCTTAAGTTCTTCTAAGTTAAGAGAGTAAAAATTCTCATGTCAATTTATAGAAGGAATGTATTTATCCTCTGAATTATGTACTACATATTTATATTTCCTAAAATTCACAATGTAACCTTCATCACATAATTTAGTAATGATTATAAGGTTTTTATTTATAACATTAATAAATAAAACATTTGAAATTAAATCTTTTCCAAGAAGAACAATATTACCTATACCAATAACTTCTCCTTAATATTTATCTCCAAAGGTAACTTTTCTACCTTTACCCTTGATAATAATTTCAAATAAATATTTGTTACTAGAAATATGATTGTAACAACCTCTATACATGAACCAGATATTCTTACTATTAGTTATTTATTTTGTTTTATTGAAAACAAAACAATTAGTTTTTAATACCCAAACCCTTTTGGGTCTAGAAATATTAAAAACAAGTTGTTAGGAATCTAAATTTTTTATGAAATGGGCTTTGTGAAATCCTAGGGATTGAAATATATTTTTCGAAAAATTTCTATTTCAGTGACCTCCACTTTGACATTTAGTACAAAAGGGAACACTTTTTCAAATAAAGTAATTATTTCTAAAAATTAGTTTTGATTTCGAGTATCTCATTCATGAACTATTACCATGAGGAAAATTTTGTTAGTATATCTTACCAAAATTTTGTTTTCCACAAGTGAAATTTTATAATAGTTTTTTAAGGAAATAAATTCAAACTATTGTTTGATAAGTAAATTCTTATCCTCCCAAGTATTAGTTTAAGAAAAAAATTCTCAAAATTAATTTTTTTAAAAATATTTAGAAAGCTTATACTTTTCAAAATTACTTTTTTCAAGGTTTTTGGAAGTTGTATAAATTAAAAGAACATATTGTCAATATATTTTGAAATATATGATACTTATTTTTTATAAATATTTATTCTATAATTTACTTAATCAAGTTTCTTACCGACTTTACAAAAAAAATTCAAGCAGTTTAGCATAACTAAATTCTTCAACATAAGAAGGAAGATCACTGTCTTCTACTGAGGGGGATTCTTACTCAAAAGAAATATAACCTCTCTCATCAGGATAATTAGAATTTAAAGATCCATTGGACAAGGAATAAACTATGTGTATCTTTTCCATAAAAATTTGATTTTCATAATGAATTCTAGCATTGAGACCGATATTCATTTGTCCTGAATTTTCATCATGAGAAGAATTATCTGAAGATTATCATCCACTTTCACTCCTAAAATCATTTGATTTCAAAAATTTATTGATTTTTGACTTATATTGCATCTTTTTATTTGTATTAGAATATATTTCCTTTTGGTATTTCTTTTTAATCTTTGGAAATCGGGTCTTATGTGTCCATCTCTTTTACATTCATAACAAGTAGCTTCAGAGTCATTCTTTTCGTTCCTGTCCTTGTTAATTTTCTTGTAACAGTACTGAATATCTTATTTCCAATAATATTATTCATTATTCGAGATGTATTTTCAATTTTGGATTCATAGTGTTTAGAATCACTTGAATCTGATTGAATAATAAAATTTTTCATTGTTGACTTAACAAACTTATTAGGAGTCTGAACTTTAGTTGGATTTAAAGTATTAGTAAAACCAAATCCACCATTATTTTTGTTAACTTTATCAGAATCTATTTTTTTGTCTACCCTCATATTGTAAGAGGGATCCAAATAAATCATCCAGATTAAAAAAATTTAACTTCTTTGATACATAAATGGATATTATCTTGGATTATCACCTATTGGGAATGATATCAATAATATTTTCAATAATTATTTCATCATCTAATACTTTATATCCCATATATTATAAATTGTTGACTATTATCATAACAATTTGGTGTATTATTATAGAAGGTTCACCATAATGAAGTTTTAATGATTTATAGTCAGCTCTGGGTTTTGATCTTCTAGTTTAAACAACAATTTAAGTTCCAAAATGAGTAATATATAACTTTTTCTAAATACTATTAGCATCTTCACAAGAATAATTCTGACTATAAATTCTTATGATCATAGAACGTAATAGAGTGTTTCTAACTCTATAATTAAATTGAATCTCTTCCTTTTCAAGGATTTCAAAAGCAGTGACTTCCTTTTTTAGAATCCTGTAATCTTTGTTTAACATGAAAAAATTTTCAACTTCAGTATTTATAATAAATGTATTCATTATATCTATCCAGTACTCATAATCATATCCATAAAAAATAGGTTGTCTACTAGGATTGAGGTTATCTATTGAATTGAAATTAAGTCATGCCATCTTTAAAAAAAATACAAAAAATATATTCCACAATACACATTATTGTAGATAAGATATATAAACAAAAATTTTATAACAAAATTTAACTAACTTGAAATTGAAAAGAAGATAAAGGTTGCATGTATGATTGGTGGAAACCTCCTCTAATACCAAATGTAAGTATCAGTAAAATAGATACATGTATCTGATACAAATTTTTGGATCGAATTGTATATGAAGATGGCTGAATACAATAGGGGTTTAATTGTAAGTTTAAAAACATTCACTTTTAACCTTAAAGGATTCTTATTTTAGCAATGTTAAATTAATTATATTCATAATACCTCTTATGTATTTAAATAGTGATTAGGCTAGGCCCAAGGGTCCAATGAAAAAAGTATCATAATCAAGTCGATTTTGATAGGTATTTTATAGGTTGTAATTAGAATTTAATTATATTCATAGATTAAAATGATTTAATCAGAGTAAAATTAGTAGAATTGTAATCACAATAGTTATGATAAATCAGAGTATTATAAAAGTAATGATTCTATCGTAAAGCATATTTAATCATATTCAAAGTAATAATGTATTCAAAAAATAATATAGAGTAAAAAAATTGTTTAATAATTAAATATATTATGATAAAAAATATAAAAATATAAATATGAATATAAAATTAATCACTTCATATTTCAATTACAGTTGAAATAAAATACATACAATAAAAAAAGTAAATGAATAAATTTCTTTTAACCCAAAGAGAAGGGTATCCAATAACCTAGGATAGAGTTCCCATGTTTTATACTTACAAGAATATCCATCTAACCCTTAATAGAGTTATCCCTCAATATGAAGATCAAAGTATTTTTCTATCCATGCAATCCCTCAATATGATGATTAGATTTTCTATGTCTACCTATCTCCAGTAGCCCTCGATATGATGATCAACTTTGTCTTTCCTTCCCCACAAGCCCTAGATAAAGAAGTTGATTGAGTCCTCAGTCTCCATATCATTGGTATCCATCAATAATAATCAATCAATCAAATGTACAAATCAATTACAAACTCTGGAAGATTACAAGTACAAGGAACAAGTAGTTAACTCTTATAAGCTTTAGAGATCACGTATGATAGCAAAATCAGTAGAGTGTCTCTATGAAAGTATAATTATACTTGTTAATAAATCATAAAATAACCTAGAATTTATATTCTAGTCTTCCAACATTCATCTTGATCTCCAATGGTCATGTTTTCTATGTGATTTTCACAAGAACCTGGACACCTAGCACTTCAGTGGTCATTAATAGTTGAATGCATGAAATATTTTTGATAATACATCATTATAGTGTTTAGAGTAAAATATAACAATATGATAAAATAGTTTTATGTATTTAAGATAAAAAAAATCAATCCCATGGATTTCCATACATATGTTATTACAAAGAATGGTCTGGATAAGGATCTGATTGTTATCAGTTTCATTGAATATTATTATTATTGATTTGAGGATGATTATGATAATTGTAACGGTTAATGTTGTTTTTTTCTCAAATCATTTAAAACTATTTAAAATTATGGTAAAATTATATGTTTTCTATAAAAATATTTTAAAAATACTTTGGACATAAAAGAGTTAGGTATTATGTATTTATGAAAGAGTTTTTTATTTTCAAAAAAAGGAATAGAAAAGTCAAAAATAACTTTTCACTCAACACTAATGAACTAAATTGTTTTAATGGATTTATAATTTATCTAAATATACTTTAAAATAAATTTAAATTATGATTTCACTATATGAAAAATTATATGAAAATTTATTTTTCAATTAAAATTTAGTTTTTGTTCATTATTAATCAAAAAAATAAATCTCTTAAAAATATAAAAAAATCACCCTAATTTAATTATGATGATCCAATTTCAAAAAATATGTTTATTTTAACAAATACAATATATAAAATTGTAAAAATTTAAATTTAAAATAGGTGTGCCATTAAAACGTAGTAAAATTACCTTTTAGAATAATATATATCTTTATACGTAAAATTAGTTTTATTATTATCTATTATCTAGAAAAAAAATATAAAAATTAACTATTTTAATGAAAATAATATATAAATTTCCTTAAAATAAATTAACAAAAAAATTAAATTAATTTATTGATGTAAAGTGGGTTTTATTTCAAAACATATTTTTCCACCAAAAGATTTCCTATATTTTCAAAAGGGTTTTATTTTCATTACTAGTTAATTGGTCACCAAATAATTATTATTATTTACATTTTTGAACCATATTTTCATAAGTTAATTAAGATTATTCATAACCAC
Source organism: Viscum album (assembly GCA_963277665.1). Lineage (NCBI taxonomy): Eukaryota > Viridiplantae > Streptophyta > Magnoliopsida > Santalales > Viscaceae > Viscum > Viscum album. The sequence goes on along the minus strand of OY728160.1, from coordinate 846,516,857 downwards.
CATTCCAATGAGTAGGTGACAACTATAATGATATTTTAAAAATATTATTAACAATACATTGTAGTTTGAAAAAAATAGGTCTTGTGTGTAACAAAAGTTATCAAAGGAACTCAGCATTATGTAAAACACAATCCAATTATAGTATTGAGTCTACCATAAGATAATATATGTGTTTTAGGTAGGGCAAGATCAACTTGGTCTTGAATACAAAGCAAGAATAACATGGTGCTTTCATATAACACAATCTATATTAACTATTATGTGGAATGAAAAATATCTGAAAGAGAAAATTAATTATAATTTTTTTCAAAAAATATAAGGAAGTTTCATTATATCCACCTTAAAATTAATTTCAACCATGAAATTCATCTACGTTATCAAAGGTTAAATAATTAAAAATTTATATCATATAAACCCACATTGAAAAAATGAATACTATAAATTCCATTAAAAAAATTATCACCATAATGGTTACGAAAAGTAACTCATAACTAGGATTCAACATAGGAGAAAATAGGTGGGAAGTAAATATTATACATGGAAGAAAAGAATAAATATTTATATAGAGTGATAAAGATCACTGATCACATGGAAGTTAATTGTTAACATAAAGTTAAGGCCCTCAAAACCATAAATCTGTGATGATTTATAATAAAATTGTTTCCATAGAAAAAAATATTTTAGGATAAATAATTTTCAATATTCTTTCCCTAGAGATGAATAATTTTTCACAACAAGATTTACTTATTTGATTTATTTCTATTAAATATGCTCAATCTCACCCTTTGGTTATTCCTTGATCAATACCCACTTTATCTCTTACTCCATCGAATGAAGGTTAATTTTACATTCTTGATGAAACAATATAGAATTAGATCCATAAATAGAATGATAAGTCATTCCATTTATCTTTATTTAACATCACAGCAAAATGGTTAGTATAGGTTATCTAATATGTATAAATCCTTATAAGGAGAGATAATACTTTAATCTCTAAAACCTCATCCAATGTTTAACTTAAACCATTCCATAAATGATTAACCATATAACCCATCCAAAGTATGAAAATCCAAAACTTTAGAAATAAAGTCACTAATTTTCTCAAAATAAGCTTAGTATTGATCCCCCATATATCATAAAGTATCTATTTCTTGTTACATACCAAACATGTGGACACCTTTGTCATTTTTTCTCTTAAAACATGGTAATAACATGAATTTTCAAAAAAATTATTTAAAACAAACATTATTTTTTATTACAAAAATTAGTATATATATATTGCTTACAAATTTTTTTAAACACCACCCATGATAATATAGACCATTTCTTCAAAAAATCAATAATCAGTTCCATGGTAATCAGTATTGTCTAATTTACATTATCCATATCAGTAATCTGTTTATCCAAGCTAAATGAAACTTTGTCATCATTCGTAACACATTAAGGGTTGCCTTCCCTTAATCAAAATATCAACTTTCCATTAAATAACTTTTCTAATTCATTAGCCCCATTCATCATATCCTTTTAAATCCTCAATGAAAAATTATACTAAAAACACTTACTTATTTAATGATTATTATAACATAATATTTGGATCCCAAAACTTATGCACTTAAATAATACTACATTATTTTTAAACCATTACTAATGCTTCATATTCTCATTCCTTAATACCCCTTTCCTAGTATATGAAATTGTAATCTTATATTGAGGTTCATCAACCTCAATATAATCATGCTTATTAAATTTAATGTAAACGATATTATTAGAGCATCGCATACCTTTCACATGTCATTTATAGGCTCTTTATCTTTAGCAGTATAACCAATACCCATACCACCTTCCTAATTCTCTTCTTGATAATTATACTTTAGAAATTGATTTTATAATTCTCATACATTCCACTTCTGAAACATTCATTGTTAACCTAGTTCCTTCTAGTTCCCACTATTGAGTAAGATTAGAAAGCATAGTGTGAGCATCACATATCATAGAAGAAACCCACATAAACATAAAAAATTACTTATATAATTCTAAAATAATGACACATACTTTCAAATATATGATACCTTAGTCTTATATATAGATACATCTCTTTAAATATCATTATAAATATACCGAGGGATCTCAATAATTTTTTCTCGCCCTAGTTTCCAAAGGTTGAATAAACCTTTACTTTGATACCAACTATAGAAACCTAGGATTAATGTAAATGTATATTACATAATTTAGATGAATATTCACCACATTACAAAAAAAAATTCCCCAGGACCATAATAAATTAGTTTTATTTGGAAACTTGGAACATAATATATTCTAGCATGGTGAAAGATCTCCAAAGTCACCCATAATGATCTTCCCCTTTAGTACTCATACATTAAACTTTTCTTTATAACCTGGGTAAAGGAAACATAATAATGGGTGAGATAAGATGCTCATTAAGGTTAAAAAATTAAGAGACATATGCATACCTTGAACATAAGGGTATGAGAACATGAGAATATAATTTCATGATCATACCATACATATCCAAGATCATATACATGATTCATGGCATAAATATCGGTAGTTAGGAAGACTTGAATCTTAATATAATCAAGAACATAAACCAAGTGATCATATCATAGTCATAAGGAATATATTTTTGGAATACACATTATCTTATAACATTTTTAACATATATAGGTAGAAACATGTTCACTCATTAAATTAAGGACATGAAATTAAGCCCTCGAATAAACTTATGGAAATGAAAACATTTCCACACATAACATTATGATCATATAATTTGGTTGAATAATAAAATAATATTAGTTAGGGTTTACTCCCAATAATATAAATATAGTGGACCAATACACACCTATTTCCCATTATGGATCAGGATACATGTGTTTCCCACAATAGATGAGGACACACATGTTTCACATTTTTGATCAGGACACACCTATTTCCCATTATGGATCATGCCGGTTGAATTTTTCCCAACATTATATCATGATATATAAATATTTACTCACTTAATTAGGGGGATATATAGGTCCCACACATCACATAATGAAATCATATATATGTTTGCGATAAGATGGTAAAACATTGATCATATCACAACCCATAAAAACATATGATTTTCATAAACATCATATCATTACCCATAAAATGAAATGTGTGTCATAAACATTACATAATATCATAAACTAGTTAAAATATATAGTATTTATAATCATTTCATCATAGAATAACCCATGAAATGAATTAGGTTTCATAAGTGTTTTATTATGGTATAACTCGTCAAGAGAAACGAGTTTCTTAAAATTATTCATCTTAAATATAAAAATATCAGAGAAAGAATAAGAATGGTTTCCTTGGATAATATCCTTAGTAAATCATTAAATGTATCAAATGGTGTCAACTTGGATGGATAATTATTTTCAAAGATCAGTTGGAGCATTTCTTAATGAAAATAACCTTTCTTTGAAAATCATTTTTTAGAAATAAAATATTTTTAAAATAATTTTATTTTAAAAACACTTTAAAACTTATAAATTAATATTTAAAAATAATTTAAAATATTTTTTGAGGAAAATATCCTTTCATCACTGAAAAATTATTTTTAAAACATAAAATATTTTTAAAACCATTGTCTTTGAAAATGACATTGGAAAATTATAAAGGAAGCTTTTCAAAACGTTTTCAACACTTTAAAACATAATATTTTTTAAAATAATTTTACTTGAAAATGAGGTTAAAATATAATTTAAAACAATTATTTGAAAAAAAATTTAGAAAACATGGTTTTTTAATAAAACATATTTTTGATTTAAATGCATATAAAGTTATATTATTGTAAAAACTTTTTATTAATCATCTTAGGTAACAAAGAGTAGGAAAAATAGTACCATGAATATATCATGAATAAAAAAATATAATAAATTTAATTAGAGTTATTGAGATATCGATCCTAATATTTCATCAATGGAATCATAATCATAAAAAAATCCCAAAAAAGATGATATTGTAGCAATAAACTGTTACCACTTATGTAAATTTTGATCATAATACCCATGAAATGATAACAATACATGAAGCTTAAAATATTTTTAAAAGAAATATATTCATGATATAACATGTCAAATGTTATTATATACACATCATAGATGAATATAGAAGCATAACAGGGAATGTGTCTCAAAGAAGACAAATTGAGAAAAAACTACTTTACTGATTTAGTAAAATTTGAACCATAATCCCCATGAAAGAGATATCATAAAATTTATATGTAAATCCCCAAAAATTGAAGGATAATAAACATATAATAAATTCATGGTTATTATATATAGCAAACAGAACAAATCAGGGGTGAATAAGGCATAAGTCACACAGAAATAAAAGTGAGACTAGAAATACCCTTACTACTTGAGTGCCTTTTGAATAATGAGATCCATGAAAGAATAATATAAATTGAAACATTTAATATCATTAAGTAAATTAAATTAATTATATAAAATATCATAGTTCAGTATATACACCACACAACAAGAATAAGTTTTGAATATAACATAAATCTCACAAAAATAAAAGTGAGATGATAAAACCCTTACCTTAAGTAATGACTTTCCTCATACACATTAAAACCTAAAATATAATAAATATTATTTTATTATAAATATTCCATAGAAAAAATTTATTATATGTAATAACATATATGATTTTATTATGACTTTATATTACCTGTTTATGAACAATTCTATTTTAAAGTTAGGTTTTGGGCAATAACCGCTTGGTTTCTTCACATTGTTTTGATTTGTTATATTTTTGGTCCTCTTACTTATATCATGATTTAGTCTCCTCCAGAATAATAAACATAATATAAATATTATATATATTAAATATATATTTATTTATAATAATCTATAAAATATGGAAATATGAAATTTAATACACCGTTCATGGAGACGATAAGTCGTACGTATGCATAACCATTGTTTCCATTTTCTTGTGGTATTGAAAGAAAGTAAGTATATATATATATATATATATTATCATTAAAGTATAATTATTAGGTCATATATATCAAATAATTTTTCTAAACACATTCTTAATAAAATACATGTACAGTGTTAACAATTCACATCGCTTTGAGGAGGTGGTAATCCACACGTCCACAAATGAAGCTATCATATTTAAAAAATGGAAAAAATAAATTTATGTGTTATATAATAATTAAATAATCATAAATAAATTATAAAATAATATATAACATACAAAATAGTATTTAAAACATTATTCCCAACCTTAAATTGTGGTAGTGGAAGAACAAACAACTTTAGTTTACAAGTCGGTTATCCGCCGTACACATGAATGATGATTGTGTATCCCATTTGATGGAAGTGTATGTAGGTGTAGGAAAAAAAATTACATAAAAATATCCCAGTATATTTATGATACAAATTTTATTATATAATTATGGAATAAGAATAATTTAGGAGGTGGGGAATGAAATAAAACTGAAGTTCTTGTTGATGGATGTTATATATTCATTTCGTAATTCCATTTTGTTTACACCAAAATACTAACTTGGATTGATTTTAGACAAGAGTGAGGATTATATGATGAGAGTATAGAATATATTATCTTATTTGGGTAGTTTTTCAATGAGACAAATGGATTTATATTTGTAAATAAGTGAGGGGTGAGTACACTTTTATTGTGGAGGTGGAGTCTCATTCTTGTAAATACAAAAAGGTAAACACAATTGAGAGGTCTTTCTTACATCATGTTCATCCAATAATAGATCATGTTTTATAAAAGGGTGTATATGTTCTAAATATGACCCTCCATTGTATTTTTAACATTTTTCTAGGTTATTTGGCCCCTTAGGTTAAATTTTAACCCCTAAGTAAACTCATTTTTACCTTCATTACTATAATTATTTCTAATTACTTCCACTAATAGTTTTGGTGAAAAAATAATTTTAAATTAATATAAATTATAAATAATTCTTATTCCTAGTATGGATTTATTTTTTTGAAATTATAAACATATAAGTGGAAAATTTTAGTTTAAAATTAATGTAGTAGATGGGATGAGACAATGAGTTTTTAAAGTGAAAATGTTCAAAAGTTTGAAATGATTTTATAACAAATTTAAATGAAAAATTGATTCTTATATCCTAAATTATATTAATAGATTTAGAATTGATATAAATATACTTTAAAAACAATTTAAAATATAATTTCACTATATAAATAATTTAGCAAAAAATGTTTTTTCAATTAAAATTCAATATGTTTCACTATTAATAAAAAAACGAAACCTCATAGAAAAATATAAAAAATTCACCCTAATCTAATTTTTGAGTTCCTATTTCCAAAAATAGTTTTATTTTATCACATATAATTTATAAAAGTGTGAAAAGTTATATTTAAAATAGGAATTCCATTAAATGGTGGTAAAATTACCTTTTAGAAAAATATATGTGGTTATCAGTAAAATTGGTTTTATTCTTTTCTCTTGTCTATAAAACACATAATATGTCACAATAAACTCAGCCTAGTTGGTGGGTACTCGAAAATTACATCCAAGATACCCGATTTCAAAACCGGGTGGAGACATAATTTCCGAGTTACTGTAACAGCACTGTATCAGCACTATAGCTGGTACTATAACAGGAATTGTTTTGTATTGTAGTAGTTGGAACTATTCATTAGTTTGGGCTTTTAGGCCATTGGTTTGGGCCTCAAGTCCTCTAAGGCCTTCGGTCCACCTAGGATCTTCGGGCCAGTAAGGCTTTCTGGCCACCTCAAGGCCTTCGGGCCACCTCAAGGCCATTGGGCCACCACAAGGCCTTCGGGCCACCTCAAGGCCTTGGGGCCACCTGAAATTGGGATGAACGACCAATCAGACTCTACAAAGAGAAGACTCTAGATGAGTATTCAGATCAGGCACATTCACTAGATTAAAATCTTAAGCGGATTTGTCAAAAAGAGAGGGTATGAAATTTTCCATCCGGACCAGCATGTGCTTGCATAAGAAGCTTAGCCGAACTAGCCATGCGAAGGTGGAGAGATGACATCATGATAAAGAAGCTGGGGAGGAGTATTTATGTGTAGTTATATCTTGTATATTTACTAATACCTATTGGTTATGTAATATTTATGCCTACAGGCCTTGTATGGGTTCCCCCTCATCCCTTGAAAGTGGGGTTATCAAAAATCAATAAAAAATTTGTCATTCGGGCTATTCTGGCCATAAGATAAATGTTAATTGATTTAAATAATATATATATATATGTGTGTGTGTGTGTGTGTATTATTAAAATAATTTATTAAAATTTGTTTAATTGATTTATTGAGGTAAAATGTGTTTGATTGAATAAATATAGTTTTCTATCAAAAGATTTCTTATATTTTCGAAAGGATTTTTTTAATTCTAATTAATTGGACTCTAAATAATTATTATTATATATATGTTTAAACCATATTTTCATAATTTAATTAGTATTATTTATAACCATTATTCTAATGTCTAGGTGAAAAATATAATAATATTTTAATAATAATATTAATAATACTTTGTAGTTTGGTAAAACCTGGTCTTGCATATAATTAAAGCTATCAAAGGAACTTGAAATTGTGTGTTACTCAATACAAACATATTTTTTTGTGTTCCAAAAGCTAATATAAGTCTTTATTATAGCTCAAGCTCATCTTGGTGTTGCATACAATACAAGAATAACTTGGTGTCTTCTTATAACACAAGGTATATTCAGTGTTTCTTGAAATGAAAAATATCAAAATGATTAAATTAATTCAAAACAAATTCACTAAATCCCATGGTGTAATAGAATTCATATACGTTGTGAATTTATTTACATGATTATTCCATTTCAAAACTTAAAACATTTACTAGTCCCCTTAATTAAATTTTTTTCATGCTTCTTTCCACACTTTTGATATAAAAAGAGATTGATTTTCATTCCTCCATGTATTTCATTATTATAATTTCCTCAAAATTACATATTTATTTTATTATCCCAAAAACCACTGGAATAATTAGAGTCTATGTAATCCATTTATACATTAAGATCACCTAAAATGATTTAATAAAGTCCCTTTTGGATAATGAATTTTGGAGAATTTGTTTTAATCCACTAAATATTCGATCAATTTTCATTTTAGGATTGATCATAAAACTACATTAATACCTCCAAATTCCTATAAAATTTCCCACATAGGTAATCATGTATTCACCATCCTTTTGCCTTAGCTCAATTAATTTCATTTCTATTTTCATGTGATGAATTTAGGGAAAGTACTAACTAAAAAACTAACCTATTCATATTCTATGGATTCAATTTATTCATCTTACATCGTATTCTTAAAAAGAGACCACTATTGATCGGTTTCACCTTCCAAATGATAAGAATATAATTCAAATTCTTCATGTTCTATGTATTATATAACAGAAAATAACTTTTACGTGGTATCAATCCCTTGCTTAGAGATTAGTGGATCTGAGGACCCGCTAATGTAAAGAGGATGATTCCTCATTAATGAATAAATAGTGAATTTATCCTTCATTTTTTTCATTTATAATCTCAACATGATTCGTGGATTAAGAGATTTGTGTAATCAAAAAAATAATATTTTCCATTACTACCCACATTTGTTCAGTTTATCATAAGGAAAAGTATTACATTGTCCACCACATTTTTTATTAGCATGACTCATTCTGGTTTTACCCATTGAATAAAATAAAGAAGTATAGTTTAAGAATCAAGAATCACTAATCAGTGTGAGTAATCATATAATAATGAAAATCATTCCTAATATGTCCTAAATTATGAACCCTTTGTACAAACCTATGAAACTTTTGGTTCGTCCTATATCAAATTTAGTTAATAATAGGTTTTCTTAAATTCTATCCTCGTATATCTAATAACCTAAAATCAAAAAATAACTAAATCATACACTAATACAAACTGAAGAGACTAGGTATCACTCACATACATGTTTCATAATTTTATATGAATGTTTAATATATTACATAATAATTCATTCAGTAGAACCATAACATTTTAGTGTATTTAGATACTAGATACTTAATCAAAATACTTCATCAAATATCTTCAAAATAACCCACAATGTTATTATCACATAGCACCCTTCTTAGAAATATCATACTTAATACAAATATTTATAACCTATGTTAAAGAAAATATAAGAAATGGTGATCTCAGATGCTCAGTAAGGGTAAACATGGGAGACATCAATCAAATATCCTAGGTGATCATAAGAAAAGTATTAGGGTATAAGAGCATGATAATAATTTAGTAAATTCATAAATAATCAATTATAGATCATAAATCATAATTCATGGAATAAAATATTTTCATAACAAAATAAATGAGTCATGGAGTGTGGAATCATCAAATATTAATAATGATCCATGAGAATATTTCATAAGAATAAGAACATGTTATAAGAGTGTGGCATAATAAGAAGCATATAAAATCACTTCATTATTTTAGGTTCATTACTAATACTCTCATAAAATAGTGGATAGAGCCCCATACTGGATTAGGTTCACTCCATGTTACCTTTTAATTTATGGTGGATAAAGTCCCATGTTGGATTGGGTTCACTACCTATTCCCTTTCATTTTATCTCGTGAGACATCAATATTTACCAAATTCAATAGAGGGTTATATAATTTTGATTCAACTCATTACATAATGATAACTATATATGTGTGTACCAAAATACCATAAAAACATTCATCATTCCATGAAATTTTAATTAACACATGAAAAGAAACAGGTTTCACAAAAATATAAAAATATAATCATTATAAACCACACATAAAAATAAATTTTATGGTATAATTAGATTATATCACTAGTTAATCATAACAATCCTTAAATTAATTTGAAATAGTTGAAAAATACATTTATCGAATCATTATAATTATTATTTTAAAAAGAATAGAAAATATCATTTTGTTTGGTATTTTTAAAAACTAAAAATTCCTAAAAAATGTGGGAATAGGGTTTTATTTATAAAACCTTTGAAAATTTTAAAGGAATATTGTAAAAAAATAATGGTCAAGATGACAGGGAAATCTATTTATTTAGAAAATGTTATAAAAATATAACTTTCACACTTTTAAAAAAATTTAAATATCACATGTATGGAAAAATTGTAAGAAAAACAGTTATAAACATTAGATTAATAGTAAAATATGGTTAAAAATTAATTTATTCAATCATTATATAATTAAAAAGAATATTCTGGAATCATTTTAAAGAATATGGATATGGAAGAAAAATATTATCTACCTAAGAGGAGAGATAAGATCGAATTTTCATAAAAACATTATTTTTAACTTTTTGAGTTCCAAGATGAGGGAAATATAAATAATAGTTGTAACCCCAAAAAATTTAAAATTTATATTAAAATATATAGGGTTTAAGAGATATATATATATAATAATTTCCACAATAAATATTTAAACATGAAAAATCCTGATTAAAAATGAGATTGCAATATAAACTCTTACCTCAAGTACTGAATTGCTTTAAACGTACTCTAAAATATTGTATAATAAATTTATAAAGATTATAAATCTATACCAAAACCATAATCATAATTATCATTTACATTACACTTCTTTATAATTTCTAATTACCCATTTATTACAAATTCTTCATTTAAATCAACATTTGGGTGGTAAGTGTTCTGTTTTCCATGCTTATTTCAATTTGATGATTATGATAATTTCACCTTGGTCATGGTTACATCATATAAGGAATATTAATCATGTAATAAATATCATATTTATTCATTATATAAATTTTTACAAAATTTTATTTAATGTAGTGATAAAAAAATGAATTACATCACTTCATAAAGGCAGTAGTCCGCACGTGACCACAAATGATGCTTACATTAATCAATAAATTAAATTAAAGGAAAGTAAATTATAATTTATCTTTAAAAAATAAATATTTTATCTTAAATATCAAATATATTCATTAAATAAATCTATATAACCAGCCATGTGAGGTGGTGAGGAAAAATTAAACATATATCTTCATGGAGACAACAATCTATACTTACGCAAGAGCAACACTTTTATTTTGCAATGGATGAAAATAATGTATACAATGGTTGTGAAATTAACATAAAAAATAAATAATTGTAAATATACTAATTTAACTATTTTAATATAGTTATAAAATATTAATAGGGGTTGGAAGAAGAAATATACTTGAAAGTACTTGGTTAAGATGATCACCACTTCTTTGATTATCTTCTTTTGGATTACACCTTAATCATTATCAGGATAATGTTTTGGAGAGATTAGGGACTCTAGGACATCGAGAGGAAAGTTTTTAAGATAATTTAGTAGTTCTTGGATAATAATTATTTCTCAAATTGTGTGAATAAATATGGATATGAGGTGTCCTTTTATAAGTTAGGGGTGTGACACCCTTGTAATTATTCAACGTTTTAAAATAATATAAAGTCTTTTTCTTAGGAAAGTAGAACCAAATGGATAATGTTTTAAATATATGGTAATAAATGGTAGAAATAAACCCATATAATAAAATTTAGATACGTTTTATAGATATTTTAAATCTTACCTCTTAGTTTAACCCTCTCGATAACCCTTTTAACCCTTACCATAGTAACAAGATTTTTAACATGGTACCTATTCATTTTGGAAAAAAATTGTGTTAAAATTATTACCTAATAATATTTTTTTGGATTAAAAATATGGAATCAATTTTTTCAATATTAAATCCTAATGGTGGTCGAAATTATTATAATATCCACACACAAAACATGTAAAAATCATATTTAGAAAATGAGTATATTCTTATTTATAAAAATGATTTTATTCTCATTTCATAAAAAGTAACAACCATTGGGAGAACTTTAATTTACCTTATGGAATAAATTATCAATAAATTTCAATAAAATAATTCAAAAATATTCATTAATTGAAAATTTTAACATAAAAACACATTTCACACATAAAGAACAGTTTACTAAAAAATATCACCTTTTAACATTAAATGATTTTATCTTTATTTATAACCATTTAATAATAAATGTATGAAAGTTCGCTATTTTTTTTTTAATTTTTAAATAAACATTTTCAATAATTTTATTCTCAAGATTGAATAAATTATCTTTTAAAGAAAATATATATAATAATAAAATTTTTTGTAAACAAAACATTTATATTTAGATAAGAATTACTATAATTACATTCCTTATCACTTCTCAAATATTTGATGAATTTTATTACTTGGTTTTAATCACTTAAGTTTTATCAATTTAATTTAACTATATATTAATTTCTTCCATTTTATATTTTTAATAATGCATTATTCACTTAAGTTATGTGTTTCACGCAATACAAGCCATCGAACACATTGGATTTATTAAAGAGAGATATATTCTATTATCTTAGGGTGTTACACCTAATGTCCTAATATTCTTGGTGAATCTTGGTAAGAATTTACAAGAGTGACTTTTCAGTATTTTTATGTTATAATACAAAACTAAACAATAGAATATAAGATTGAGTGAGGTAAGTGCGAGGTCAGTGCCCAGCTCATCTAGTTGCTTAAAACCCAATATTTACAAGAACTCAATATAGATAATAATATTAACTATATGAGGTTCTTCTAGATAACCATATTCAATATTTCATGTAAAGAGTTACTTAGGTAGTTTTCACCTTATCTTTCTAACCTTCTCTTGATGAAGATCACAATGGTAAGACAACATTTTGTAAGCCTCTATGTTTTCATATATCTTATGGATCTCATTGTGAATAGATGATAAAATCAAACATTATACATATAGTGAATCATATAGGTGTATTAGATAAACAATTAAACCATTTCCATTCACCTCCTTGTAGGTCTCATTAGGAATAATGGACTTCAATATGTTAGATGTATATTAGTGGTGTAGTATGATGCAGAAGAAACTGTACCACTCTTGTATGTTACTATCAGTCAAGATAGTAACATACAAGAGTGGTAGATTAAAGTGACAATTCTGAGGTTTCATGAACTTCTATTTTTATAAAAAAATAGGTATTATTAATTTATCTTTATTACCAAAATGTAACATATTTTTTTTATTAGTCTCTGACTATTCTTTAAAAACCCAATATATCTCACCATTTGATTCAGAATAACATTTCATGTGAATATTATAGTGAAAACAGTCCATATATCCCTTATCATAACCCAAATGGGGGTTTGAAAAGTTATTTTAAGGTATTTAGTTATGAAAGTATTGACAGAATCATTAACTCACAGCTCCTTGATCTGTTTAGTGGACTCCAAAATCCTGAAATCCTTAACATTGATTTTCTTAACAATTTCCTTCTAGTTAATCCAACCCTCATAGAATTTATCAACCTTTACTTTTGACTAAATTTAGTCAACAAAAAACCTTTTTTAAAGACTTTTCAATAATTAAACGTAACCAAATAGAGGCTATACAAGTACTTTAAACTATTGTTGAATTTCAATGTAAGTAATGGAAGGATATAATGACATAGTATTTTATTTGAATAATTTTTAATCTTTATATATAAATATTCTTTATTTTATCCTTTTAAATGGTTTTTAATATTATATGGATTTTACATAAGTTGATAACAATTTATTGATAAAATAATTTACACATAATATATTTATATTCTTCTATATTTCTTGATTATGATTTAATTTATTTTATGTAATCAAGTTCAAGTATTGAATTAACTTAAATAAATAACTATGAACTGGATAGAAATAAAATAAATATATGTGGCATGATCATGAGATTTTCTATTTTTTAGTTTTTTGAGTGGATGATAAACTAACCCTTGACCCTAAGGGAATAACTCCTTGAATTGAGCTTAGATTAAGTTATATCATTCCATATGTTCACTTAAGTATCTTCTTGTTTGGTTTCATCTTTGCTAGATTTTGAATATTTTCTACTTTCATGGGAGTTTTATCCTTTACGCATGCTTTAATCCAAAATAGGTGTGGGTAAACAGGTGTATGGGGTTACATAAAATAAATTTTGGACACAAAGGCCCATGAAAACTTAGAACAAGGGATGATTCATAGATAATTATATTAATTTAATAATAATTATTATAAAAACTTCGGAAATAATAATTAAATTAAAATAAAACCAACACATACATCAGTCAGTAAATCTCATGATCAATCATTCATGAAATGAATACACATTTAAATCTTTCTATAAATCATTCCGATAAATTATTTATTAAGAAAAAAAATTAAAATTAATTATCTTCTTAATTAATTATTTCTTTTGTCTTAACATTCTATTCAATGAATCCTAGATATTCCCATCCATTGTAATTTTAATATAATTAAATATTTTATTTTATTTTAAAATTAATAAATGTATGATGCATACTATGAAAAAAATAGTGTATACCCTTTCTTTTACATGGAATGTTATATCAATTTTTGATTATCTTTGTCGTGTACTATGTACTTACATGGAATGTAGTGTAAATGCTATGTCATCATATTACATGACATGTAGTTTTGTTAGTTTAACTAAGTATTCATCTTGATGTTTTTAACAACATGAAACACCATTAATATACACAACATGTACCGATATCAATTATTATGAATTACATGACCTGTATGATGAACATACACATTGTGTAGTTCTGGAATAATATAAAAAATAATTAATTTAATAATTTAATTCTAAAAACCCTATCACATGGTCGTGTGAGACTACTACACATCAAGTATTTTAGTTTAATTTAATAATTAATATTTCTTATATGTAATTAATTCACCCAGTACACCCTAGATCATCATGTACTTCATGTGAAAGGGTATGAGTTTCTTGGTATGTATAGTCTGATACATGCCATATACTTAGTTCTATGGTTGTCTATGAAAGGCAGCTAGGAAATCAACGTGTAATTACTTTATAAATTTATATGTTATATATCTTATACACTAGTTACACACTACTAGTCACAACTGGATTTTGTTTCTTGGCTGTTAGTCAACACATGGCTTGTAATTAATACGTGTTCCATAATTTTACCATGAAACTTTTGTGATTCCCATGGGGCCAATCTATGTGGGATTACATGGTTTTTACACCAGCTATATGTTGTGTAATTTGTTAAGTCACATGTCATCCAGGAAAAAAATACATGATGTGTAATGACATTGTATACTATTCTACCACATGACATGTTGCAATTGGTATAACCACTCCAGGTGCGGTGAATCTAGGTAAATATGGTGTACTTTTCAGCTACAGATCGTGTATCCATGTTACCCAACCAGAATCTTTAGAGCCTTTAGATGGGATCCTTGATCATTCTTTATCTATTCTTGGAATGTTCTTGGTTATATAAAAGTGAATGGAAATTTTAACTCTGCATTTGAATTAAATAAACAAAAAACTTGACATTAAAAACTAACAAAAAATGGGTAATTCAATAAAAATTAATAAATAATTATAAGTTTTTATGTGACCAAATTGATACCACTTGATGGTCCTGGGACACAATAGAAGAAATTAGGGACAATTCAAAATAATGGGTATCATCAATTTCTTTAGATAAATCCTTAGAACCTGACGATAACAACACTAAAATATTCAAATAGATGATCTTTTGACATATAGTTTACAGTTAATTTATATAAATAATAATTTCTATTGTTTTAAATTATTATTTTTTGTTTAATTAGTTAACTACTTTTTTTTATTATCATTATGGTTAAGTATCCAATGGTTAAATCTTTCTTGAGGTAATTCACATGTGCTCCACAAATCTCTTAATGTCGTCATAGAATCTCTAGGTATTGTAGCAGATAATTATAATAGATTTTATCATTCTCCATTGATCTCAAATATAATACCTTATGATATCAAAGGATTATGTCAAGCTCTATTAGGGACTTGAGAGGTAGGAAGAGTATCGATGCTCTTCCTTCATAATAGTATTCAAGATAGAAGTTTCTCTCTAGGTTTGAGATAATTCTCTATAGAGGATTTATTGTGCACAACAATGACCTTAACTAGAAATAATATAATGAGGATTAAATAATTAGGTCAAATAGCTTATTACAAAAGGCCCTCAACCATTATTTTAATTATATATGAACCCTACATTGAATAATGATAATAATATAATTACTATTACTATTATTATTATTTAATTGGCATGAAAAAAACTCATGAACAAAAACATTGTTTTTTCAAGTGCTTAAATCTACTCATCAATCATTTTAGATATTTATCAAACCTTGACTAATAAAAATTTATTTAGATAAATAAATATTATTGTATTATTCTTTCAATAAATATTAATATAATCAACATAACCTGGGTAATTATTATTCATAAAAAATTGGAAAAAAATATTTATTCTAATATTAAATTCACATAGAATATTACTGAGATTCTAAAGACACTTAGTGTGTGAACCACTAGGCCACTTTCTTAGTGTAATTATGCTAACTCGCCTAAATTCCAAGATCAGTGTATAGAAACACATTAAGTAACACATAGATAAATATATTAATTTTTAGTGATAACAACTTCCTATAGACACTTTCTGTGTAATATAATATCTTCATATCAATATCTTATAAAGTAGGTTTCATTTATAGTGTCGTCAACCTATATGATCGATATATCATTATTTGTTTTTCAAAAAATGAACTTGTCAATAAAAATTTCATGGCCATGGACTTAATCAAATAGTTTCACTCTAATTAAAGGGAATAATATATCTAATTCTATTAATTAAAAATGGACACATATTTTCTTGATTTATTCATTAATTTTATATCACTTGTGACACACCCAATGTATTATATCTTTCCATGATAATATATTGTCATGATTTTTTATCAATACATATAAGTATGAAACTAATGATATGCATTAACCAAAATCTAAAATCTAAGAACCAATACACATGCCTTTAAATCAAAATATTCAATGATATGTTTTTCATGTGGAGTTCATACGGGTGAGCCTATTCTTATAAGCTCCTCTCTTAGAGATTACCGAGTGAGAAATTCATGAGAAGAATCCTTAATGCCTTATGATCCTCCAAAACCTCATAATATTCATCATTTTTCTCAAATTATATATATTTCTTCCAAGTAATCAATATATTTAAGAATATCATCGCAAAACTTCAATGTTCTCATCATTTTAGGGAAATACTATGACTTTTCAATGCAATAGATACTCTATAGTCATAATAAAATTAAAATAACATAGAAAAATACATATAATTTGATAATATATTTATTAATATTCATGATAATGAATATAAAATTAATCAAAATTATAAAGTTGTTAGTTATAGGGAACCAACACCAACACTTTTCTATGTTTTGGAAGATTCAACTTCTGTTGATTCCATGTTTTTCCATTTCACCTCAGGTTCAAGAAACATCATGTATAGAGAATTCTTATCCACCTTAATTAATCTAAAACTATCATCTTATTTTCTCTTCAGATTCTAAATTTGATCTTTATGTTGTTTTCTATTTTTTTACAAAGTGTTGTCAAGGTCCTTATAACTTTTGGCCTTGACTTCCAATAGAGCCTCCTTCACACCAAAAAGAGATTTATATGTTTATTTAAATTTAGGAATATTTTCTTCACAAGAGTTAATTTTTCACCTTTCTTATGAATACTAATATTTAATTCTTTATCATCTAGAGGATATTTTTATTAAAATAATAATACAAGATTCTCTCTAACATCTAATTTTTTGGTGAGATTGTTTTACTCTTGCAACTTCTTAGACAAATATATATTCATAAATTCTGAATATATTATTAATTTTTTGTTAATACCATATAATTCCTCAATAAACATAAAAATGTATGTGAAAATATAGTAGTAACTTTATTAAGGTAATCCATAACTTCCTAGTGTAGGTTTCCTACCAATTCAGTAGATCCATCTTCTTCACTTCCAGAAAATGATTCTTTATGTGGATGATTATTAACAGATTTACCAGATAAACTACTATATTAAATACCTTTAATTAGTGTTTTTCCTCTTTCTTCATTATACTATTTATCATCTTCACTACCTATTTATATTGTTTGTTCTTCCAGGGTTTAACAGAAACCTTCATGTTCACACCAATAGAGATAAGAAATGATTTTTCAATAATAGGATATTCTAAAAAACCTTTAAATATATATTTCATATATTCAAATAAAAATATTAGGGAAATAAAAAAATAGATCTGATCGGATGGAACCATTAACTTTTATACCACTTGAGATTCACTTAGGATCATGTTTAGTCACCAAGAGGGATGAATTGGGTGTGAGAAAATTTTACCAAATTCTAATTACTCTTATAAACTATTAACCCATTTTGTATTTGAACCATTTTTTACCTATTATAATATATATAAATCTATTTATCACTTACTCAAAATGAAATTTCTACATGAAATTCATAATATGAACTAAAGATAAATTCATGGTTCTTTTAGAAAGATTAACCCCAACTAAGGAAACATACCGTTTTGGGGTTTAAATCCAATCGAGGCAAAAAAAATTATGCTAATAATAAATCACCAGTTATAAAGGGTATAAAAATGTATTATCATGAACACATAGTTCATCCCACACATACAAAATATCCAATTTTTCTTCCCAATACTTCACCGGATTTATAATGCATCCCACAGTCATCTATATTATTGACTTGTTTTATAAAAATTACTCCAACCTCTTGAAGTAGTTCTATAATATTCTCAATATTTCACAACATCACCATAACCTGATCTCATTACTCAAAAAAGTCTTGTAATGCTATTATATCTTCAAGAATAACAATAAGAAACTCATTCCCTATAAATAGTAAAATTGTAGATCTTGTGTAGAATCTAATTAAAGGATTATCATAATCAATAAAAAACTATGATATTTAAATCCAGTAGCTCCTCAATATTATTTAAGTGATTTTACACATATCATCAACAAAAGTACCAGTGTTGTCCTTGCTCTCAAATATTTACCTTAGTAATACAAAGTATGAATGATGGTCTTATTCTTATCCTTCTACTATAACTAAATGGATCTAATCAACTGAATCAATTTGTCTTCATCTTCATTCTTGATACCTAAAAGGTTATTCTTAAGCTATGTATAAATTTCTATCCTCTTCTTTGACAGTCACTCTATTCTCTCTCTCTCTCTCTCTTCTTCTTCTTATCTTTTATATCCTCAAATCACAAAATATGATTTCAATATATTTAATATTGAAAATATTCTATAATATCATTGTAACAATCCTATAGCTTATTTTAATCAAGTTTATCAAGTGGGTGTGTTCCCATTATCATGGATATTATTTTTTCCTCAACTACTAGTTTCCACTAAATTTTTATAAATACCATTCTTCTTATTTATTCCCATTTTATCCCAGCCATATAATTCTCCCTTTAATTTAGGTAGAATGAATGAGAAGCTTCTTCTTGAAAATATTCTTCAAATTTACTGAAAATAAATAAATCTCTATTATAGTATAGAAATCATATATTAATACATCAGTTGCAATATGTCTCATCTCATCACGATCGCGATAGTATATGAATATCAAAATGAGCACCAAAGTGTATTTTAATTATATGCTTCATATCAATTTGATCTTATTATCCTCAATCATGAAAATAATATTTCTAATAATACATATTGAATCATGATTCATTTCAAATGTTTAAATAAATGAACAATAGTTCTTGAATCATCTTATATAATTTTCATAATCATTTATTCTAGAATTTCTCTATTTCTAAACTATTTTATTTCTCAAACATTTCTCCAACATTTATCTTATTTTACATAGTCATGAATATCATATTTATCATTCAGTTATATTGAATCACATTTCATTTTGTGATGTTTAAATCAACTTAGAACAATGCTTACATCATCAAATTTATATTCTAAGAATTATATTAGTTTGGATCACTGATATTATTGTTCAGATTACCATATTTGAAAATCACATATAAATGAAATAATTATCTCCTCATTATTTTTCTATAACACTAAGACCTCCATTTTCCTTATTATTTAATCTATTTATTGATTTTTGGATTTTTTTCTTGAGTTTTGGGTCAATCTAGATCGAAATTTTTATTTTTTTGAGTTTCAAAGAAGGGCGCATGGTTAGTAATAATTATGAAACTAACTATGCGAAGGAATAAATTTCTTAATAGATTGGTTTTTCTTTTTTGGAACACGGTTTATGAAACCATTCATCCAAAAAATGTACTTTTCTAGGTGATTCTAGTGAGCATTGTGATGTTTCCTCATAGTTTAGAAAACTATACGAAGAACCATGCAATCTACCCATATTTAAAAATTTATGAATTTCCTAAACTATCATTTCCCTAATAAAATCCATAACCCTTCTCATTCTCTCCCAATCAACCCTTAAGACCCTAATTCACGGATTTCTCCTCTTCCCCTCTCCATAGCTCGATTTCAAGTGGGTTCGTTGACTTGGTTTTCATAAAATCACTTGGTATGTTCCATCACCCCTTTCATTTGATTCTTTCCTCTTTCCCTTTACAGTATTTTATCATCCTCATTTTCTAGGAAATAGGGGAACCAATTCCAAGTGTATTATATTGGTCTAATATTGTTTCTCTTAATTTTTAGGTATTGTAGACCTTATATTGATTCCACTTTTATTAGTGTGTAACATTAGGTTTTTAATGAGGGTATTAACCCTTTAAATTTCATTTTAACCCTTTTTTATCTATATAAAATTTTGTAAGATTTAAAGGTAGCATTCACGAGTGTCTGAGGATTTTTTTGGAGCCTAGAGATCTAGTTTTTTAGAGAAACTAATAGAGGTGCATGGTTGGAACATGTTTAGTAGAAACCATGTGGCTCAAATCATTCATCCCCTTAATGAAGAAACACAATTTTAAAAATTGTGTGGGGGGGCCTATATGGACATGTGAAGTGGTACAGACTTGTTTCAAAGTTGAATTTCATGATCAGAGCATATTTTTTCTTACCATACACCTAACTAGGTGACGATATATTGCTTTTAGATAGAGAGTGTGTGTAATCCATACATGGTTTCCTACACTATGTTGTGAGAGGGGTGCCTCCTCATAGGTAGTGGTGGAATACGATTATCGAACCGTTTTGCCAACTATGCAGCCAAACTATGTTCCCCCTTTAGAAAGAGTCAAATAACATTTTCTCTATGTTCTTTAAAAAATTTATCTCTCTTTCTCCATTCTTCATTTCCAATAGTCATCACATGTTGGAGATCCCTTTTCTACTTGTCCTAGGATTTGAGATACTTCCTTCATATGGTTTCTAAATCACTCATTTTTCATCACATTGGATCACCATTGGTAATTTAATCAATCCACTTTCTTCCTTTCTTTGTTTATCTCGTTGTATAGAAATATATATATCTTTGTGAGATAATATGTCCTATTTTCAGGGTATTTGTTTTTTTCATTTTCTCTCATTATAACTCGAGTTAAAGTCCGATATTGGGTGAGGAGTCCATTATCCATCCAAGGTAGGTGGTATTTCAATTTTTCCTAAAATTATGGGTGTTTATACTATGTTATCATTGTGTTGTATGCTAAAATTCACCACCATGTCTCCAAAAATTTATAAACCCTTAAATTAATTTCTGAAACTTAATTTTATACATATTATGAGACCCTGATCACTGGTTATATGTTGATGACCTCAATCAGAGAAACCCCTTGGGTGAGTTTGATTATATACCTCATCGAATTATATTTCACTTATGACCAGAACATCATTAAGGTGTGTTTGTCTTAGAATTGGAAAGGGAAATGTTGTAAAATTATTTAATATAATGATGCACCATCATGAATTACATTCCTTGACCTCCTTCATCTTATTTATCAATTACATGGCTTAGATGATAAAATCAACCAAATAATGGCCTGATTGATTCTATTTATACTTGAATATAATTTATCCTGGATGTGATTACATCATGCATTTCTTCTGTACTGGACATAATGTTCCTTATTGTAATTTGTGATTTTGGATGTAAGGATCCTTACTGTTCACTTGATATTTATGGACTTGATGTTCCTTATGGTTAAATGTAATAAAGGATATAATGTTCCATATCATTATTATTAATTATTATTATAGGACATGATGTTTCTTTATATTATTTATGATCAATAGATATAATGTTCTAGAGTGACTATTCTTAACTAATGGACACACCATTCCACAATGTTTATCTATAGTTAAAGGACATGATGTTCCATAATTGTTTATATCTAATTAATAGACATGACACCCATTATGGTTTTGAAATATTAAGTGGTTAGATAAATTTTGAATTATTCTAAAGAAGGTAGTATCAAATGGGTGTCCCATGAGAAACATGATCCAAAACAAGTTTTATTATATTAATTTACTATTATATTTATTTATTACCTGAACACTGATCATTGTATAATCAATAAATCAAGAGTACTAGACATTATTAATGGTGGCTAATTGAGTTTATCTCACTCCCTGAGTGGGCCACCAATGAACAACCATGTTGACTTCATTGATGTAAGTAGGAATAAGGGGAAGGGTCCAACATTGGATTCCTAATATTATATACATTGAAGCAGTATATAGAGGCACACTTGAGGCTATTTAGCCAACTAGATTTGATTAGTTGTTATTGAACCAGTTCTAGAATGTTATAAAGTGGTATCAAATCCCTTTTTTCCTTTTGTTTAATTGTTTTGGGTTGGTAGACATGAGACTGGGAATGTGTTGGAATTTTATAACAAGACTATTCCTAGAAGTAGCTAACCCATGCATAGGGAAAAACCTAATTAAATAGGATGGGCCATGATATTCTTGATTATGACTATTACAATTGTATAGATTTCACGGATTGGTAACACACATGATTTATGGAATTAATTATTACTATAATTATGAATTTTCTTTTACCCTTGGTCTTATAAGGAAAGGATGTATTATCTCATGCATCATTATAAGTAATTGATGATTCACAAGTCATGAATATTCCATTTCATGTTTACTTTATTGATTTCATTTCCTATAGTATTTTTTGTGTTCTTTGAGAGAGATATCTATTATTGAATAACGTTTTTGTATGATAAATGAGATAAATAAATGGTTATTAAAGTGTCTTCCTCAACCTAAATTGTGTTTTCCTACATAGCTTGAGGGTTCCTCCTTAATTATCCAATTATCACATGTTTGATTTGTGTAAATCTGGTTACATGGATTGATACATTAATTGATTTTGATTACATGAAATAAAATTGTAATTTATAAAGATAGTACTTATATATATTGAAAATGGAAAATAATCTAATCAATTCATCTTGCACGACTTTTTTCAACCTAATACTGTATGTAAGGGTCGAGTTGTAGTTACATGATATTCCAATTGTAATTTATAAAGTGAATTCCTTTATAATGTGGGAATGGTAAATCATCTAACTAGAATATGGTATATGTTTATATATATATATATATATATTTATATTTATATTTATATATATATATATATATGTGAAATTTTTTATTATTAAAAGTTAAAATAAATGGTTTTTGTTAAATGGGGATTCAAATTGAAACTTAAAGAGTGTACTCCTCTATAACTTGAAATTGACACTCCATATACCATAACCCCTGATGTGAGACTTGAACTTTGACCCAA
This sequence comes from Viscum album, assembly GCA_963277665.1. Lineage (NCBI taxonomy): Eukaryota > Viridiplantae > Streptophyta > Magnoliopsida > Santalales > Viscaceae > Viscum > Viscum album. The sequence goes on along the minus strand of OY728160.1, from coordinate 846,493,062 downwards.
ACCTAGCTTTTGTAGTGGGTGGTTGGGAGTGACTTTTCAGTTGGAAGGTGTTGTACCTATCATATTCCTTTTATTAGAAATCTATTTGATTATCAATATTGATATGAGCTATATGCTTGGAACTATAGAGATATTCCACCATGATGACCTCAAGTCATGTTCCAATAGGTTGGAGATGACCATGCTATGGAGGTGATAGGCCCTAAGCCACCAATATTAATTACAGTGGTTCCACTCTCAATGCCTTCTATTATTCTTGATATGGGAACTAGTTCTTAGTTTTGAGAGGGTTTTATATGAATAGTTAAGTTTATACAGGGATCTCCATGACCTACCCCTTTTATGGTAGAGTTGACTAAGGAGTCCCAGAAGTAAAACCTTCCTTCTTTTTTAAGGGAATGAAGTCCCCAAGATGTTGAGTCATTGATAGAGGTTATGTTGTCAATATTCAATAATTTTGAGACACTTCCAGATAAGAGAGTGAAAATCACCACATACATACTTTGTGGATCAACCAAGAAATACTGGGATGCTATCATGTAGGCAGACCAACATCGGGTCATGGTCTTGATAGATTTTAATATGGTCTTAATTGATTACTTCTATCTGGAGGCCTTGAGAGCTAACCAATCTCGGGAGTTTATGCACCTACATTAGGGAACTATGTTTTTTTATAAACATTTCATCTCACTTTGCTGAAATTCGGTATTTCATAATGATTCTTTTTGTTGATGAGTCATCTAGAGCTAGGTGGTTTTAGGATTGAATCAGGTATTTCATCTAATAGTTGGTGAACATATTCTATTTTAATACCATATCAAGGATATTGAATCATTACAACATCCCTAAGAATAATTTGAGAGTGTCTGAGGGTGTGGTATAGGGAAGTCCAGCACCTAGACTAGATAGAACTTTGACTAGAAACATGAAGCATCTACAGGAGATTTATCATCAGAGTGGTGGTGATCAGAGTATCTATACTAGTATCCAGGTATTATGCCATGTGTAAGAGAAGCTAGGTCACTTGAAGTCATAGTGTGATAGATATCCTTTTTAGTGTTAGGAATATGAAAATATGGTGTATCTTTAGTGGGTTTATAGGACCTTACCATCTATTCTTAGTGGGATAGGATCCACACCAACTCTTACCTTAGGATAAGGATCAGTGGATCCTTTCCAGAGGTAGTTGCAGTACTACCTACCACACAGGTTGAGGAGGTGGTTATAGTCAAGGGAGACAGACATAGGACTTTCTGCACCATAAGAGTGGACCAACCTAGGGTAGTTTGGTTGTATCTCAAGGATATAGATGAGGCCAATTATATGTGGTGTATCTAAAAACTAAGGTTAATATTATTGATCCTTATATAGTTATATATATGATTTAAGTAGCCTCTTCTTTGGTTTTTTCTTTATTTGATATAGGCACTTCATATTCCTTTATATCTATAAAAATTATAGAAATTATTATCTTAAAGATCAAGTATTTATGTGGAGTGATGACTCTCGATACTCTATTATGGATTTGATCAGGGAGTGTATGTCTATAAAATGAATTCCCCCTTGAAGTAGGTGGATATAATTTTATATGGATCCTTTTTGTTCTTGATATGATTGGGTTTGATGTAATTTTAATGATGGATTGTCTAGTACCCTATTATTCCCATATTAAATTTTATTAGAGACTGGTGTCATTTATATCCCAGAAGGGTGTTAACTATATTCACATGGGTAAATGGGATGTCCGGTTGAGTCGATCTATACCCAAGCATCATGGTCTGGGTAGAGTGGTAGCCTCTATTACTAGTCTTTATCTGCATGATTAGAGAATGCGATATACAAGTTTACCTCCTATAGTGGATCATTTTTTTTTGGAATATTCCCTAGAAGTTTTTTAGACTACCTCCAGAGAGAGAGGTAGAGTGTTCTATTGGACTAATACCAAGAAAAATATCACTATCAATTTCTTCTTATAGTATGGATACAACTGAGTTATATGATCTCAAGAAATAGATAGAGGTTTTGAAAGGTAAATGATTTATATGACTCGATACATCACTGTAGGGTTTTCACATGCTTTTCTCCAAGGAGGATGAGACCCTCAATATTTTCATAGTTTACGTATGGTTCAATTATCTTATTATTGGGAACCATTTTCCACTACCACATATATATTACCTTTTTATGATATTTAGGGAGCTCAGGTCATACCAATGATTGATTTGTGGTTGGCATACCATCATGTATGAGTCAGAACTTTAGATATACCATGTACAACATTCAATTTTAGATATTTATTGTATGAATATTTGGTTAGGTTGTTCATTCTCATGAATGTAAAAAATTGTTTTATGGCCTAGATGAATTGGGTTTTCCACCCATACTTCAATTCCTTTATCAGGGTTTTCATGGATGATATTTTTTTATATTCTCATACTCGACGTGATCATTCCAAATACCTTGGAATTATATTTAATACATTGAGAGTGCATAGGCGGTATGCCTATATCACAAAGTGTCAGTTCTATATTGATAATTTCCACTTCCTAGGTCACAATATCCTATAAGTAGAAGTGTCTATTGATCCATAGAAGTTTAGAGCTATGATTTCTGAGGAGCAGCTCGATAATGTTTTTGACATATGAAGTTTATTAGGGATAACTAGTTATTACAATAGTTTTATTCAGGATTTATCACTCCTTGAAGAATCTCTTATGGGCTTGAATAAGAAGGGTGTGAATTTTTTAGGGTCCAAAGCATGTGAGAAGTCGTTTCAGGAGTTGAAGGGAAGACTGACTTAAATGTCAATCCTAATTCTTCCAGATCCAAGAAGAAGCTATACATTATATTATGACACATAACAAATTGGTTTGGGGGTAGTTCTGATGTAAATATATCGATTCATGAAGTACATGTATCACTAATTGAGGCATCATAAGTGGAATTACCCGACACATGATCTTAAGCTATATACATTTGTTCATACCTTTCATTTTTTGATGCAATATTTATTGGGGGGAATTCATTCTATAAAAATACCAAAAAATCATCAAATAAATCTTCACAAAATGTGATTTGAATCTCATATAGTGAATATGGGTTGAAGACCTATATTTTTTTGAAATTAAGATTTATTATATTCATGGGAAAAGAAATGTATTGGTAGATACTCTTAGCGGGAAGACTCAAACACAAGTAGTAGGGGAGGCCAGTATTGAATGGTAGTTGGTAGAATTTTTTTCTAAGATTAATTTAGAGGTGCATGAAAATTTTGCGTCTCATGTACTCAATTTATTATCAGTGACATATTAACTTCTAAATAGAGTGTAAAAGTGGCAACTTTGAAACCCTAAGGGTGCAGTCTTAAGGAAGATTGTTTCAGGTGAGGATATACCAATTGGTTATGTTGTTGATGATAATGATATATTTTACATTCATAGATGTAGTTTGGTACCCAAAGTCATATGTGAGGATTTTATGTGAGAGTCTCATGTCACTAGTTGTGAATTACATCCTAGTCTCATGAAGATATATCGTGATTTACACTACTAATATGGGTGTCTTGGTATGAAAAGAGAGATAGAAGGTTTTGTTACTCGATGTACCACCTATCTGTTGGTGAAGGAAAAACACCAATAACTATTGGGGCATTTATAGCCATTACCCATTCCTAATTGGAAATGGGAAGACATCACCGTGAATTTTGTGATGGACTTACCGAGATCCCCATGAGTCAGTGACATAGTAAATGAGATCATTGATAGTTTAAAAAAGCATTCTTGCTACTTTCCAATTCAGGATACCTTTTTGGTAGATGAGCTCGGGAAGATACATGTCACGAAGATCATATGACTTCATAGATTTCCACATACCATCATCTCAGATAGGGACACTCATTTTACATCATGGTTCTAGAAGGGGTTTCATAAGGTACTAAATTTATAGGTACTATTAAGTTCAACCTATCCTCGTCAGATCAAAGGGAAGTCTGAGCATATAATTCAGGTATTTGAGGAAATGATCTGAGAATATGTCCTCAGTTATTGAGGTTATTGGGAGAAACACCTACCTATAAATGAATTATCCTATAATAATTGATTCTAAGAGACGATAAAAATTATTACTTATGAGGACTTATATGGTAGTTCATGTTGTTCATCCCTATTTTAGTTAGAGGATGGTGAGGAAAAACCACTGGGACCTCATCTTGTTCAGGAAATTTAGAGAAGGTAAAACTTACTAGGATGCATATTAATACAACTCAATCTAGGAATAAGTCTTATATTGATCGTCATTGTTGACCTCTAGATTTATAAGTGTTACTTCGGGACTTGTTGTAAGTTTCTCCTAGATTAGTTCATACACAGATTCATAGGTAGGGAAAGCTATCACCTTGATTAATTGGTCCTTTTATGATTGTTAGGTCCACTGGGTTAGATACCCTAAGAGGGTGTGAATCAGGGTATGACAGATTAAAATAACTGCCCCTATTGATCTGGTCTCACTATTAAGCAAGACTCTCTTCTCTCTCTTTCCTGCAGCAAAGTATAAACAGAACCTAAAGCATGCACAGGACATAGCGATTTTTACTTGGTTCACCCTCACTGGGCTACATCCAAGGAGTATAGAGTGGCGATGTGCTGATGTACCAAATCCACTAAAAGCGCACTGTTGTTTACAAAGTTTGGGATATATCACTTCTATTCCCAAGCTCACTGCCTTTACTTTGTTTAGGGTCAGCTCACAGCTTTCCCAAGGGTCACTCCAAGTTTCTCTCTCTCTGGCTCACTGCCGGTGGAGAGGATCACCTTCTTCCTCTTCCTTTGATCACTGCTTTGGAAAGAATCCACTCACAGTTTATAGACTTGTAGGTATCTTCATTATCACTAATGAATGCATCCTCTATTGTATGTAGATTCTCTGTTTAAGTCCAACTTTCACCCGTAGATGAATATCACTTTGCACCGAAGGTATCAGGAAATCTTCCAGCTTTCACGCAGCCCTGAATCACTATCATGCTTCAACCATACCTGGCACCCTTCTCCAAGTCGGTGAACAAGTCTCGGCATGCAAGTTATAACTAGCGCGTAAGTCCACCTCAACCACTTACGTGACATAAGCTTCTGCAACTCCAAACTTTTGCGACTCACACCCTTTTATGACCAAACCAATTTTGCCACGCAACCACCAACTATCATGATTCTTCAAAACATGGCACGCAAGTGTCACCAAACCACTTGCGGGACACCTACTTCTTCAACTGAAAACTTGCATGACTCACTTCCTTTCTCACCCAAACCACTCTGGACGTGCATCAATCAACTGGCCTGCAACTTCTACTTGCGCGACCACACCACCACTTGCGCAACCACCACACCTGCACGATGGGAGATCTGATTTTCTCTAAGTGTTGAAATAGTACCGAATGAGGAGGGGTCAACCTCTATTTATAGGAATTTGGACACCCTATGCGACAACATGAAAGTCTCCTCATGGCGCACAATTTTTGGTGCGCAAGTCTCTTCTGCACAAGTCACTTGCGTGACCAACCCTAAAACTTCGGCACCCCTTTTCCTTTTGCCATATTTTGATGTTCTGATATTGAAAAAAATAGGGTGCACAAGTTTCCTCTCTTTCAAGTCAATGACGCACAAGTCCCTTTGTCAAAACCACTTTTCTCCTTTTGTCAATTTTCAGGCCCAAAAATTTGGCAAACACTTGAAAAGTGTGCCACCTTGTATCTGCTCTTTTTGTACCACCTCCAGATCATCCATTCCTTTGTCGACGTTCTTGAATCAAACGTGGATCGTTAACCATAGCCCCTGAACTAGACATGACACCATGAAATCATATTTTTCAACAAATTTGTACATCATGGTTTTCTTTTTCAACAATCACAACACAGATGTCCACTTTTTCAACAAACACAATCACCTCAAAAATGCTTCAATGAAACCTTGAGGTATTTTTTCATAACAATGATCATGGAGAGGGTCAAACCAATGGATTATTGGTTATTAAGTCCTTATAGGTATAGGGTAATTCGTGTAATATTCTTTGTATCTTAGATTTTCTATTATCATTCCCACCCATATAAAACTTTTAGTCATGGGGAAATTATGGTGGAGGTTAATGCTTCTTTTGAGGAGTATTTGGTTCATATCATTGATCACAATATGAAGGATCTTCAAGGAAGGTTAGTTCTTCTAGTTTGGGTGATATAAATGATCTAACATGTATATGATTATACCTTGGAGATATAGGCCGACATATATGTTCATCGGTAGAAATTATTCTCAGATGGTGTTCCACCACCCTCAAAAGGGAAACAAGGGGACAAATTATTTTAAGGAGGGAAGGTTGTAATGTACTATTTTTTATGTGAAGGTAATGACCATTTAAGTTTTAGTTTAAACCTTTATTTTATCTATATGAAAGTTTTTATGAGTTAAAAGGATGGGTTTGAGGGCATCTAGATCTTTTTTACAGCCTAGAGAATTGGTTTTTGGAGAAAAAGATAGAGGTGAACAGTTGGTGTATAGTTAGTATTAACCATGAAACTCAAGCCATAAGGCCCCATAAAGAATTAGAATGGTTTAAAACCATTAGGTCGAGGATTAATGGTCATGTGAAATGGTACAAAACTATTTAAGAGGTAATGCACACAATTAGTGCATAGTTTTTCTAGTACTGCACCTATCTGTGTGATAATGGATGGTTTTTGGAAAGAGAGTGTGCATAGGTTGTGAACAGTTTCCTAACCAAGTTCTAGGATATTCTAGTGGTGCCTCATCATAGGAAGTGTTGGTTCACAGTTAGCACATGGTTTAGAAAATTTTGTGTCCAAACTATGTTTCCCCTTTAAAAAGGTTGAAATGATGTTTTCCGTTTGGTATTTATAACTTTTAACCCTCCTTCTCCCTTCATCATTCCCAAAATCCACTGCATGTTGGAGCTTTATTTTCTCCTATTCATAGTTTTTGAGTCTCCTCCTTCATTTAGTGTAAGACTTTTAGAGACCCAAAGCTTGACGTACATGGAAATTACATTACTTTTGCAGAATACTCAATACATAACAAAAACAGACACCAAAGGACCGTAATAGTTTAGTGTCTTTGGAAACTCGGAATATAATCTTCTAAACTTGATGAAAGATCTTCAACATCTCCCATAAAGATCTTACCCTTTTATTTTCTTACCTAAAACCTTTATTTAAATCCTGGGGAAAATAAAACATAAAAAGGGTGAGCTCAAATGCCCAGTAAGGGTAAACATAGATAACATAAAACAATCCTAAACATTTGAATGCAAAAACTTGAACATAAAATCTAAACATCAAAATCTTGAGCAAAGACATGAATCTTGGAAGTACGTAAGGCATATATCATAATGGATCATCAATCATGATAAAATAGCATGGGAATAAAGCATGTAATTGTGGAAAGTATTAATCACATGTTATGATTTCTATAGTAGCCAAGGCATTTCTTCCAAGACCATCTTAGTGGACAAAGTCCCTTTCTGAATCGAGTTCACTCCTTGTTCCAGTCCTGTATCACTTAACCGGATTAACTTACCATTCCAGCCATGTCTATCTAATGAGATATAAATCTTTACCCAATGCATTGGAGGGAGATATAGGTCCCACCAATATCATAATGAAATCATTCTTACTTGTGCCGCAAAATAAACTTAAAACATTCATCATAACCTAAATAATGAAATGGGTTTCATAAACATCATCCCATAATCACATAATCCAAATAAAACAAATGGATATTTCATCATAAGAAAAGTGAAACCATGTAAATCATAGAGACATTATAATTGAAACATACACATATGAAATAATGTCATCTTAGATGGAAAATGGTTTTAATAAAACACTTGAAATGAATTCTTTAGAAAAATATCCTTTCTTCTTCAAAATCATTTTCTTTTCAAAAAATTCAATGAAATTTTAAAAGAAAAGTATTTTGTTGAAAATATTCATAAAATATTTTAGAGTAAGCTTCATGAAAATGAGCTGTTATGAAACTGTAAAAATCCGTTCATGCCATATAAGTTAAAAATAACATTTTTCTCGTACTTTTGTCGGAAAAGTCAAAAAGTTCCCCGTGTGGTAAACAAAAGTAAGATTCCTTTCATAACATGTTGTAAATTTCAAAAATGGTTAAAAGGGAATTTGAAAGTACATGAAAGAATTTTTATAAAACATGGGCATGGATGATAACAATAACCCCAGTAAATACTTACAAATAACAATCTCGTATAAGAACGAGATTGGAATAGTTATCCCTCACCTTAGGTCCGATATGCTTCGTACGTATCCGAACCTCCTGTATAATGATTTAAATAATGTAATTGACTTATTACAGAATAATATTCATTGTTATGATATCATATATGGTTCACTTATTACTTTATATCACCTGTTCTTTTGTAAATTCCATGTTAAAGCAGCGTTTTGGGTTAAATCATTTTATTTATCGTGCGTGTTTGGACTTGTTGTTCTTGAAATTATTATTACTTATATCATGATTTAATTACATTTAGAATGTAAATAATGATTTATATATCATATATATATTCCGTATGTATATATATATATGATAGATATATAAATGAAATGAAATACACCGTTCATGGAGACGGTAGACTGTACGTACGCATGAACGCTGTTTTCATTTCCTTATTGAATTAAATGGAATTAAGTAAATGAAACATATATGTACATAAATACAGTATAATTATTATGTAATATATTTCATGATTATTTATTATATATACTTTATAATCATACTTTAATGGTTAATCATGGAAAATGAATCTCATTGCATTCGTGGAGACGGTAGTCCGTACGTACGCACGAGTGCTGATATCATTCCCATAATCGTGGAATTGTATTTAAGTGTATGTATAATATTTCAGAATCAATATCACTTTAAAATAATCATATATAGTTATTTATTTAAACCATTGTACCCATCCAAGTAAGGTGGTGGTGGAAAACAGAGTACACCACGGCGTGGAGACGGTATTCTGTACGTACGCACGCGTGGTGATTTTATTTCCATAGGATGGATAGAAGATGAAATTGGGTTGTTTCATATTTATGATATCATATCAGTATATAAGTAATAATTATGTTATTACTTTATAAAGAAATAACTAAAGAAGAGGAAGTAGGAGAAGAAAGAAACATGAAAGAGTTGGTAGAAGAGATTACCTCTTCCTCGACGCACCTCCTTTAAATTTCTTCTTAGTGCACTAGAGTTGGTCTTTTGAGAAGACCAGAACCTCTATGATGTAACTAGAGAGGTTGAGAAGGGGAATTGGCAGGGGTTGGCCGAGCTTCAAGGCTCAAAAGGGTGTGAAGAGAAGAGGGAAGGGGTGCCCTTTTTATAAGGGAGGAGAGGGGAAAAACGAACCCCAAGTGGTTAATAAACTTACTATAACAAGCCAAATGAACTGTGTCATTTAGATTTAACTCCAAGTTAAATAATTTAACTTTTACCGTGTCTTTTTGTTTTCATAGACTATATGGTTAATAAACATACTATAAAAAGCCAAAAGAACCCCAAGTGGTTCATTATTAAAATATATATACTTATCTAAGTCATTTGGCCGAACCATAGATTTTTAGGAATAAAATAACAATTAATAATATAATATTTGTTTTAAAAACTATTTTATGTCAATTTTGACACTATTTGGTACTTGATTTTTGTGAAATTCATAAAAGCATGATTAGTTCGAAAAAAGTTAATTAAATCAATTCTAACATGTAATATTAACCTAGAAAATTAGTGTAATTCATAAAAAGTCTCAAATTAAATTTATTTGGGTATTTATAATATCAATTATTTTAATATTTCATTATTTAGGTAATTACTGCATCACCATTGTGTCATAAATAAATTAAATTATTTAATTTCTAAAATTTATAAATAAAATACTATTAGGTAGGAAATCTTTTTATCTTTATAATGAATATTTATAGTCGAATTTATCATATGTATAACCCTATATTAAAAATGTTTTAGTTATTAAACTTTGATTTAAACTATTTTAACTCTTTTTTAAATAAAATAATAATAAATGTCCTAATCTAATCCAAGTGTACCTAAAGGGTAATATTTTATTCCTAAGTTTTTTTTTGGTCGAATTACACTTATCCAATAGAATTAGGACATGTGTTAGGGTAATAATAATATCATCTTTACCCTTAATTACCCTATTTACTTTTAACCGTGGAAAAAAAGTAAAAAGTTACTATTCACCAAAAAAACATTATCTTATTGAACCAAATTTTACTCTTTGATATTAACTGTGTCTCTCGGATTTTCGAAATTTCACTCACAGAAGCGGTAAAATTAAGTTTTATGTAAATTTTCAAACTCTCATAGGAGGTGGGTAAAAGACGGTGAAAAGTTCAATAAAATTTTTATATGTCTAAAATTATTATAAAATGACTCCAATGAATTACATTGAACTTATATAGGTATTATGTATCAATTTTAACCTAAAAAAAATTTAAATAAAATAAATAATTATTTATAGAAAAAGTTAGTTTTTAAATAGTAATCCAATGTTTTCACTATTCATTAAAAAATTGAAAGTTTTCAGAAAAATACCAAAAATTCTACCTAGGCTAATTTCAATATTCTTAATCTAAAAATGAAGTCCATTCCGAAAGATAAAATTTATAAAATTTCAAAAATTGGACGGCTATTTTATATAAGATGTCGTTGTTTAGTGAAACTCAGTATTGCATACAACACACGCTATCGTAGAAGGTCGTGATTGTGTGTAATGCAAGCCAAGTCAGGGATGCGTGTAGTACAAGCTCCTTTTGGTGTAGTGTACAACACAAGACATCAATGAAATTAAAAAGAATATTTTTCATAAAATCTCGGGGTGTTACATTCTACCCCCCTTAAAATGAATTTCGCCCTCAAAATTCATCGGGGTTATAAATGGTTTACTACTTGAAAGTTTTAATAGAAACCCACGTCATAAAAAGGAATACCAAAACTTATCTTTAGAAACTAAAGTATGAAACATAACGGTTACCCAAATTAACTAATCACTGGTTTTCCACATATGAGAACATAGGTGAAAATATGGATATGGAAGAGAAATCTAACCCTCAAGTTCTGATGGAGAGTGGTAGAGAACATGGATATGAAAAAGCCAACAATCACAAAGCCATAAATTTGTGTTGATCTAAGGTACCATCTGATTCATCAGATATAAGGTCACTAGGACAATATTTTTGGTTTTTAAGATCATTTCCCTAAAGATGAAGAATTTTGAATTAGAAGAAATACTTACTTTATTTCGGTATAATCTCACCGTTGTTCATGCATTGAAAAATTTCCACTTCATCTATTAAAGAAATGAAGTTGAGTTTTTCATTCGTGAGGTGTTAGCAGATCATGTGATAGAATGATGGGTCATTCCATATGTCTCAAACAAAAGGTTAGCAAAAGTTATCAAATATACATAAGTCCATCTATGGTGAGGTTAATCATATATCATTCCAAAAATGGAGTTATACTTCATCTATCATACTACTTAATATAATAAAACTAGTTTCTACTAACCAGGGACTTCCTGTAGGCCAGTGGTAGGCGATAAAGTCCTGTCACACTTCAGTTGTGGGTTCGATTCCCACAAACTTGTCTGACGCGACGGGTTGTCTCACATCCTCCAGGTTGTCCCTTTTTCTAAAACTACATTATAATAACATTCCTATAATAAAATAGAACAAAAATACTATCTTATGTCTAAATTAATTCATTCCAATCTTTAGGCTTATCCAAAATACTTATGTCCAAACATGTGAATACCTTAATCATGTATTCTCTTGAACCATAGTGAAAACATGAATACTGTCACAATGTAACTCTTTCCATATACCAAAATCACAAAAATTATATATACTCAACCATGATATCACTTTTTCCTTATATTAGTCATGAGTTCATTAATACTATCAAACATTTCATTATCTCCTTATCCCTTATTTATGCGCATATCATCTACTTTACAAAATATTTGAATCACTTTTCATGGTTACCGATACCATATAATTATCGAAAACCACAATAAACCATTACAAAGATATTCCAATGTTCTACAATACTATAAATTAGATTCCACAAGATTATTTTGGAATCCCTTTACATAAACACATAATCATTCCACCACATCTTTGTCATACTCAACATTTCTAATAGTGATCGCATGTGACTTCCCTTTGTCCTTTGTCTTAAGAGGTTGATCACATTGATCATCATTAACCCTTGGATTAGGGAATTGATTAACATAATGCCCCATTTCCTTTCACTTTAAGCATTGAAGTGTTGGTGGTGCGTTCTCTACAGTCTTTTCTTTATTCACATCATTAGAAACCCTTTTTCCATTACTTTGACACTCAGTTGCTCGATGACCTTCTTTTCCACACTTAAAACATTTTATAGTCCCTTTAAGACAATATCCACCATGATTATTTCCACACTTTGAGCATAAATAAACATTCATCTTATTTTCACCATTATTCTGAGATTTCTCCTTGAACTCCATCTTTCGTTTCAGGTCAAAACCATGAGATGGATATGTTACACCAACTTCCATTTCTACCTTGATAGCACACCGCACAATTTCTTCATTGCTACTGAAGTCTCTTATAGATAATTCCCTTCGAAGACTTGGTTTTAAGCTACTGAAGAATCGATCAACTTTACTTTCAGGTTGGATGATAAAGCCAGATGCATACCTTGCAAGCCTTGTAAAATTCGCTTCGTATATACCAACAGATTCATCATCCTTTTGCTTAACCTCAAGGAAATCTTTTTCCATCTTTGTTCGAAGAATACGAGGGAAGTACTTATCGAAAAATAAGTTCTTGAGCTCATCCTATTCCATGGATTCAATTTCATCTCGGGGACTCATATTCTTAATTAGAATCCACTATTGATCTGCTTCACCTTCTAAACGGTAAATATCCAGAATGAATTTTTCATGTTCCGAATAGAGAAGTATGGAAAATATCTTTTCAATGGTACTGATCCATTTTTCAACAACAAGTGGATCAGAAGACCCACTGAAAGAAGGTGGACGTTGCCTCATGAAGGACTCAATAGAATATTATTCCCTTCTATTATCATTTGCAAGTCCAGAATGATTCATAGCTTGTGTAAGTATAACAATAAGATTTTTCACTCCATCGCCCATAACGTTGGTTTGTTCAGGAGGACAATCATTGCATTGTCCATTACATTGACCAACACGGTTCCTTCGGGTTCCAACCATCATCTAAAACCCAAAAAGAATAGTATGAGAGGAAAAAATCATGCTAGGGAAAACAACATAATAAAGGGGTAGTACCTTCGACATCTAACATCTTATGTTTAATTCTAATATCATTACCATAATTCTAGGACTATAACCTATACTTATACTTAACCTTAGGGACATCCCTAGACATACCTTAGACATATCTCTAGGGATATCACTAAAGTTTTCGCATCCCAGTTTCCCAAGGTTAACTAAACCTTTCCTCTGATACCAACTGTAGAGACCCAAAGCATGACGTACATGGACATTACTTTACTTTTGCGGAATACTTAATACATAACAAAAATAGACATCAAAGGACCATAATAGTTTAGTGTCTTTGGAAACTAAGAATATAATCTTCTAAACTTGGTGAAATATCTTCAACATATCCCATAAAGATCTTCCTCTTTTATTTTCTTACCTAAAACATTTTTTTAAATCCTGGGGAAAATAAAAAATAAAAAGGTTGAGCTCAAATTCTCAGTAAGGGTAAACATAGAGAACATAAAACAATCCATAAACATTTGAATGCAAAAACTTGAACATAAAATCTAAACATCAAAATCTTGAGAAAAGACATGAATCTTGGAAGTACGTAGGCGTATATCATAATGTATCATCAATCTTGATAAAATAGCATGGGAATAAAGCATGTAATTGTGGCAAGCATTAAGCACATGTTATGATTTCCATAGTAGCCAAGGCATTTCTGCCAAGACCATCTTAGTGGACAAAGTCCCTTTTTGAATCGAGTTCACTCCTCATTCCAATCCTGTATCACTGAACCAGATTAACTTACCATTACATACATGTCTATCTAATGAGATATATGTCTTTACCCAATACATTGGAGGGATATATAGGTCCCACCCATCTCATAATTAAATCATTCTTACTTGTTCCGCAAAATAAACTTAAAACATTCATCATAACCCAAAGAATAAAATGGGTTTCATAAAAATCAACCCATAATCACATAATCCATATAAAACAAATGGATATTTCATCATAAGAAAAGGGAAACCATTTAAATCATAGAGACAATATTCTTGAAACATACACATATGAAATAATGTCATCTTAGAGGGAAAATGGTTTTGATAAAACACTTGAAATGAATTCTTGAGGAAAATATCCTTTATTCTTCAAAATCATTTTCTTTTCAGAAAATTACATGAAATTTTAAAAGAAAAGTATTTTGTTGAAAATAGTCATAAAATCTTGTAGATTAAGCTTCATGAAAATGAGGCGTTATGAAACCGTAAAAATCCGTTCACACCGTATAAGTTAAAAATAACATTCTTCTCGTACTTTTGTCGGAAAAGTCGAAAAAATCCCCATCTGGTAAAAAAAAGTAAGATTCCTTTCATAACATGTGGTAAATTTCAAAAATGGGTAAAAAGGAATTTAAAAGTACATGAAAAAAATTTTAGAAAACATGGGCTTGGATTATAACAATAACCCAAGTAAATACTTACGAATAACAATCTCGGATAAGAATGAGATTGGAATAGTTATCCCTTACCTTAGGTCGGATATGCTTCATACGTATCAGAACCTCCTGTATAATGATTTAAATAATGTCATTGACTTATTACAGAATCATATTCATTGTTATGATATCATATATGGTTCACTTATGACTTTATATGACCCGTTCTTTTGTAAATTCCATGTTAAAGAAGCATTTTGGGTAAAATTGTTTTATTTATCGTACGTGTTTGGACTTGTTGTTGTTGATATTATTATTACTTATATCTTGATTTAATTACTTTAAGAATTTAAATCGGGATTTATATACCATATATATATTCAGTATATATATATATATAATAGATATATAAATGAAATAAAATACACAGTTCATTGAGACGGTAGACCGTACGTACGCATGAACACTGTTTTCATTTCCTTATTGAATTAAATGGAATTAATTAAATGAAACATATATGTACATAAATCCAGTATAATTATTAATTAATATATTTCATGATTATTTATTATATATACTTTATAATCATACTTGAATTGTTAATCATGGAAAATGAATCTCATTGCGTTTTGTGGAGACGATAGTCCGTACGTACACATGAGCGATGATATCATTCCCATAATCGTGGAATTGTATTGAAGTATATGTATAATATTTAAGAATCAATATCACTTTAAAATAATCATATATAGTTATTTATTTACACCATTATACCCATCCAAGTAAGGTAGTGGTGGAAAACAGATTACACCACGGCGTGGAGAGGGTATTCTGTACGTACGCACGTGCAGTGATTTTGTTTCCAAAGGATGGATAGAAGATGAAATTGGGTTGTCTAATATTTATAATAACATATAAGTATATAAGTAATACTTATGTTATTACTTTATAATGAAACAACTAAAGAAGAGGAAGTATAATAAGAAATAAACATGAAAGAGTCGGTAGAAGAGATTACCTCTTCCGCGACGCACCTCCTTTAAACTCCTTCTTAGGACACTAGAGTTGGTATTTTGAGAAGACCAGAACCTCTATGATGTAAATAGAGAGGTTTAGAAGAGTAATTGGTAGTATTTGTCTCAGCTTCAAGGCTCAAAAGGGTGTGAAGAGAAGAGGGAAGGGGTTCCCTTTTAATAAGGGAGGAGAGGGGCACCTTAGAAAAACTTAAAATATTATTTTATAATAAAGTCATATTCAGTTTTTAATAGCTCTAAATTGATTTATTTAGAAGATAAGGTGTGGATGGGTCGAAATCCTCTCAACCAATAGGTTTTAGACAAGTTTAGGTTACTATTTTATCCTTATCATTTAGATTTAACTCTAAGTTAAATAATTTAACTTTTACCGTGTCTTTTTTGTTTTCTTACACTATATGGTTAATAAATGTACTATAACAAGCCAAACGAACCCCAAGTGGTTAATTATTAATATATATATACTTATCTAAGTCATTTGTCTGAACCTTATATTTTTAGGAATAAAATAATAATTAATAATATAATATTTGTTTTAAAAACTATTTTATGTCAATATTGACACTATTTGGTACTTGATTTTTTTAAAAATCATAATAGCATGATTATTTCTAAAAAAGTTAATTAAATCAATATTAACATGTAATATTAACCTAGAAAATTAGTGTAATTCATAAAAAGTCTCAAATTACATTTATTTGGTTATTTATAATATCAATTATTTTAATATTTAATTATTTAGGCAATTACTGCATCACCATTGTGTCATAAATAAATTAAATTATTTAATGCCTAAAATTTATAAATAAAATTCCATTAGGTATTAAATCTTTTTATATTTCTAATGAATATTTATAGTCGAACTTATCTTTTGTATAACCCTATATTAAAAATGTTTTAGTTATTAAACTTTGATTTTAACTATTTTAACTCATTTTTAAATAAAATAATAATAAATGTCCTAATCTAATCCAAGTGAACCTAAAGGGTAATATTTTATTCCTAAGTTTGTTTTTGGTCTAATTAAAATTATCCAATATAATTAGGACATGTGTTACGGTAATAATAATATCATTTTTACCCTCAATTACCCTATTTACTTTTAACCGTGGTAAAAAAAAGTAAAAAGTTACTATTCACCAAAAATTATCTTTATCTTATTGAACCAAATTTTACTCCTTGATATTAACCGTGTCTCTCAAATTTTCGAAATTCCACTCACAGAAGTGGTAAAATTAAGTTTTATGTAAATTTTCAAACTCTCCTAGGAGGTGGGTAAAAGACGGTGAAAAGTTCAGTAAAATTTTTATATGTCTAAAATTATTATAAAATGACTCTAATTAATTACATTGAACTTATATAGGTATTATGTATCAATTTTTACCTAAAATAAATTTAAATAAAATAAATAATTATTTATATAAAAAGTCAGTTTTTAAATAGTAACCAAGTGTTTTCACTATTCATCAAAAATTGAAAGTTTTCAGAAAAATACCAAAAATTCAAAGAGGCTAATTTCAATATTCTGAATCCAAAATTGAAGTCCATTCTGAAAGATAAAATTTATAAAATTTCAAAAATTGGGTATTACTATTCATAACGGCTAGTTTATATAACATATCGTTGTTTAGTGAAACTCAGTATTGCGTACAACACACGCTATCGTGGAAGGTTGTGATTGCGTGTAATGCAAGCCAAGTCAGGGATGCGCGTAGTGCAAGCTCCTTTTGGTGTAGCGTAAAACACAAGACATCAATGAAATTAAAAAGAATATTTTTCATAAAATCTCGAGGTGTTACAAGAATAACTCATCATTCATCATTTTGGATCACCATCAGTATTCTCATAAATCCTCCTACTTTCTTTACTTGTCTATTTATCCTTATGGAATTCTAGATCTGTTCGAGCTAATATACCCCATTTTCAAGGTATTTTTCTATTTAAAAATTTATCATATTCTATCTTGTGTTAAATTCTAGTAATGGACAATTTTTCAAGTATCTATTTAAGGTTGGTGGTCTCATAGTTTTTCCTAAATGTTTGGGTGTTTGTATTTTGACGTCATTGTGCATCTCAACAAACTTCACTAGATTTGCTCCTAAAATTTATAAACCACTAAATTAATTGTTGAAACTTGGTTCTAGACATTTTAAAATACCTTGATCACTAGTTGTAGGTTGAAAAATTCAACCTGATCCACCCATTTGGTGAGTTTGATTATATCCCTCATTGACATATGATTTCCTTATGACCGAATCACCACTAAGGCGTGTTTGGATAAGAGTAGGCATGTAAAATCTTATAAAGTGAGTTAATATAAGGATATAGTGTCATAGATTGAATTCCTTGATATCTTCCATATGACTTATTAGTTAAATGGATTATATGATAAAATTAACTGAATAATGGAAAGAGTTATTCTCTTTATCCTTGAATATAATTTAACATTTATGCCATTACATCTTTCTTATTTTCAGGACTAGAAATGATGTTCCTTATTTTTATTTGTGATTATGGACACAATGTTCCTTACTCTTCACTTGATATTTATGGACATTATGTTACTTGTGGTTAAGTGGAATAAAGGAATTGATGTTCTGTGTTATTATTATTAATTGGTATCAGACGACATGATGTTCCTTCACGTTATTTATGATCAATGTAGATGATATTCTAGAGTGACTATACGTTACTAATGTACATGGAATTCCACATTATTTATTTATAGTTTAAGGACATTATATTCCATAATTGATTATTCTTAATTAATGGACATGATTCCCATTAATTGTTTAATATAATAAGTGTTCAGTTACATTCCATATTAGTCCAAAGAAGGTAATATCATACGGGTGTCCCCTGAGGAACCTGAGACAAAAGAAGTTTTATTATATTAATTTATTATCTTTTTTATTTATTAACTACTCATTGATAATTGTATATCAAAAACTAGACAGTACAAGACATAGTTTTTGGTAGCCTACTGATTTTATCTCACACTCTATTCAGGCTGCTGATTAGTATAAAGACAAACTTCATGAATGAATGTGGGAACAAGCGGAAGGGTCCACATTTGGACACCTGATATTCTATAATAGGATGGATTATGGGAGAATAGGAAAGATCCTAAGATTTAGGGTTTGGTCTAATCATGTTTCTATTGCAGTCTAGGTCTTGTAGATTTAGACTTGAGACCTATTCTAGTGACTTTTTCCAAAGGTGAAAAGTTTCTCTCCTATTTAAAGTCAGTTACTACATGCACAATGCTTTAAAATTAAGAACCTTGATTTATTTGGATTTTTAACATGATATTTCAAATTTTTAAGACCCTTAGCATATATTTTTAATATTTTTTTACAAAAGTGGTTTTTTTACATTGGATTTCATGAAATTTAAAAGGATTTCATTTTTAGTTTGATGTTAAAATCTATTTTTTTAAAATTTTATCCATGTATCGTGTTCGATTATATTCATTAGTGGATCTATCAATTTATATCCCAACCCATGATTATTTTTTTAGTTTTTTAACAATTAGAAAAGGCCTTTTTGGGAACCTCTAAAGAAATTTCATAGTTGTGGTTTCTTTAATAGGTATCAAGGCCCGGTTGGCACATTATGAATGTCGGTTGGGAATATCCCATGGGTTTTACTTCTTCGAGCATGATGGGTGTTGACTAAAGAGGGGGGTTTTGGTATGCTAGGAAATAAGGTTTGGTTTGTTTTATATGTTATGGGTTCTTTATATGGTTTAGTTTGGCTTGTGCACCCCCCTTACCTTTTATTGATCATGGGAACCTGGGAGATTAGGTAAGGAATGATGGGTTAAGTTCCACAAGGCATGATCATCCCTTTGTAGAATTCAAATAATTCTACAACACTAACTAAACAACATGATCATATAAATTTTGTTACTTCTAGGATTTTTTATTGGTCCTCCCTAGAGTCTCGTGCATGAGATTGATTATGTATGGTTTGATCACCATGGTTACGAGGATCATATGATGCCTTGACCTTAGTTTCTTAGGGCCACTCCCAGGATAATGGTTTAGATTCAATTTCTTCTCTTTATGGTTTATGGTTTTTTTACTCCTGATTATTCTCTGGTTGTTGGATTCCTTTACTATTTCTCAGTTATACCCATATAATTGTTGTTTACCTTATGTCTTCTTGCATGTGTATGTTTCCAAGTGAATTTTCTTCCTCTAATTTCCAAGATAAAAATGAGGCTTAATAAAAAAGGGATTTTGGATTTGAAATATTTTTCTTTATTTAAGTGATACTTTACTCTAAAAATGTCGTGAAGCTTGTTTTTTTGGGTTTCAATATAAAATTGTAGTTTCAAAATGAAATGAATTTTTAAGTTGGATTTATGTGATTGTTTTTAAATTAAAATGGAAAAATTAATTTTTAATTGTATGTTTAAAATAATGTTAAAGGATTTTATTTCATTTTTTAAGATTATGCATGGGTTGTGTATTTTGAAAGGATTATTGGGAACTCATGATGACACCTACATTAACATTTTAGGTTCAGGTTCTAGATTATTAGGAAGACCCTTTGTGTAGACTTCTTGGTTTGGGTTGCTCATGGAGTGGATGTCTTGGAAGGTGAACAATGATCATGGTGACTTCATCTTTTCTTATGTTTTAGTTTTAATTTTTCTATCTTTTACTCTGGATGTACCAACCATGTCTACCTTATTTGTGATTTTGGGATTTTTTTTAGTTTGGTTGTCCCTATTTTTCATTATGGGTGTCAGTTGTAGGTTTATTTTGGTTATGACATGTTTGGATTGTCTTTTATTTTGAATCTATTTATTTATTTTTCATGGAAATTCAATTTAGGGATGATTCATGATAGACTTTAGGTTGATTTTGTGTGTGTTCTTAACCATATTTTTTTAGAAATTTTTCCCGCATGATTTTGTTTGATGTCTAGCACAAGTTTCCAAACTAGGGTTATAGGGAAAGCACCTTGGGTATGTCATGGGTCGGCACAGGCGCCCGGATCAGGGGAAACCTAGGCTATTTCATGATATATTCTCATTTAATATCCTATAAACCAAGTATTTATTCATAGATAAATAAAACATCATGATAATTTAATCATGAATGAGAAGCTTCCACATTATCTGATTTTATTTATTCATTAGAATATTTATTTAGAAAATTATTAGATATTTCATTCCTAACAAAACACATAATTTTACAAAGGGTTTGACTCTTATGAAGTTTTTAATTACTCTGGTGAAGTAAGAATTTTTCAATTTCTTACAAACCAATGATTCTTCAAAATTCACAGATCACTCTTACGAAGTACAATGGTATTGTTACAAAGTATTAGAGTCGCTCTTCCAGAGTCATCACTTTCTCTTTTGAAGTCCTGGGTTACCTTTCTAAATTTAGGCACTTACTCTTACGAAGTCATGAAATGAAACTTACAAGTTTTACCTTTACTATGAAATGAATCTTCTGAAGCTCTACAGTTACTCTTCTGAAATCATGTCTTTTCCATTTTTCAACATCATTTTCACTACATGACTCATACGGAGTCACTTGTGACTCTTTAGAAGTGGTAATTCCTTTGTAATTCCCGAGATAGTTTTGATAGATGTCTCTTATGAAGTAATATTTAGCCAATATTTAGCTTTAGTATAGTACTTCTAAAGTTGTTTCAAAACACTCAAGAACAACATTAATTCATCTCAAAGGCATCTAAATCACTCAAAATGAACTCCAATCACTTCAGAATAATTTCAAATAATTTTAAGAATTATCAAAATAATTTCAATCCACCTTTTCTTGTTTTCAAAGTCTTTTTCTTCATTTAAATACTCAATTTTGAGTATTTACATATATTAACACTTCTTGGATATTCAGTCTTCAATCGCATTTTCTTCAACCTTCATTCAAGTGATTTGAATCACTAAATACAACATCCTTCATTCTAGATAACATCAAATTTATATAGTTACTAATTAGAATCATTTAATCTAGTTATTCCAAGACAAAAAATTCATTCTTCTTTATCCAAATGCATGGAAATCATATTTATATTCTTTATTGGGTATATTCTTACTCCAGGACCCAATACTTGAAGACATACATATTGAAATTATCAATGATGAAAAATTCTCATTGACAAAAATACAATCAACATAAACTTTTAATGTTTCCAGGGTAATTAAGTGGATATGATTCATTAATGATAGTACCATATCCAATTTTTAGGAAATGTAACCATGTAATCATATAAGTAACTTTATTCTCTATATTTAGTTTGATAAAAAAACTATTTGGAACATTTAATATGTCATCACAACACATTATTTTAACCTTTATTGACTCTCAAACTTTTTTTCCTATCACTATTTTTTACTTGAAAAGATTTTTAAAAAGAACATAAAACACACAAAGGAGATAAACCCATTATCACTTAGATAATATCTTCTGGATTTGAGATATGTGATGGTTAAAGGGGCGAGTTCATCCATTTCAGTCTGAATCCAACAGAGTTCATCCTGTTTTTCATCAGTGGGATCGTGTTTGTTGAGATTTGGGTGTATGTTTCAGTTCAGCCACTAATTTTTAGGGCTAACACTCTAAGTCAGAGCCTTGTTAAAGACCCTAATGATGATTATTGAACCAGATCTATGCAGTCAATTTGATGTCTTGAGAAAGAAGCTGATTATCTTGTTGGTCAAGTGATGATGAATGCTTATTTTTGTAGGGGTTGGAATTTTGTCCCTATTCTGTGATGAATATGTGCTCATTTTTTCTTCAAGGATACAAAACATTCTCTTATATAACTCTCTACTCACCGGTCGCCCTAGTGGAACCTCTTTCTTTCATACCTCTCCTTTCATGATAATTATAAAAGACCAAAATCTCCTTTTTTTTCCTTAGGTGCGCTATCCACTATTCTGTTGTGATTCACTGATCACGAATAGAGTAGAATAGAGTAAAATTTAGTATTTATTTAACAATGAATAAATATTACATAACTCCCTCACTACACATCTCTTTCACAAACATAGAGCTCTCTTGGATCTCTCACTGAATATAGAAGCTCTCTTAGCTCAACTGAATATTTTCTAAGCTCCCATAGCCCTCCATAAATAGGTATGGATGGCGGTGTCAAGTTGGAAACATCTCCCACCAATACCACCCACACCCATAAAAACATTGGACTTCAACCATGGGAGCCTGTATATTCTGCATGTGCAATAGCCTATGTTTAAGCAGCTAAGGGTTAGGCTGGGTTGGTGCACCATCCATGAACTAAAACAACTGAATAGAAAAAAACTCCATGAATTCTACCCATCCAGCTATAATCTTATGGAGAATCTACAAAGGTTTATATTCTCCCAAGAAACCACTTTTTGTCAAAATATTCATTGGTTTCTTCTTTGTGTGGATATTCACAAGTCGTAGCAGTTGTTGATCCATCACTTCACGTATCCAATGATAGTGAATGTCGATGTGCTTCATCCAGGTTTGGTACATGGAGTTCTTGCTCAAATAAAAATCACTTGGACTATTGCAATGAACCCTATACTCCTTCAGGATATATCCAAGCACCAAGAGAAAAAATTTTATCCACAACATCTCCTTTCTAGCTTCTGAATAACTAATGTACTATGCTTCTATCGTGGATAATGTAACGCAATTCTACAACCTTGAATGCCATGATACAAGCCCTCTTGTAAAAGTATATATGCATCTAGATGTATACTTCCTATTATCATGATCTCCAACTATATCTACATCTTTACATCCCTATAAGAGAGGTTCATCTCCCCTATATCAAAAACATATATTTGATGTACCTTTAAGATACCTCAAAATCCATTTGAATACATCCTAGTGTTGATTCCCAGGATTGGAGATAAATCAACCCACAATAACCACTACATGGGAAATGTTTGGTCTCATGCTCACCATAGATACATCAAACTTCCAACTACTAAGGAGTATGGTATCATCTCCATCACCTTGATTTCTTCCATGGATGACGGGAATGAATTCTTGCTCAACATTAAATGGTTAGGAAGAGGAATTATTATTGGTTTGGCTTTTTCCATGTTGAAACGTTTTAGAACGTGTTCAATATACTTATCCTACGATATCCATAACAACCTCCTATTTATATCATTAATGATATACAGCCCCAAAATCTATTGAGCTACTCCCAAGTCCTTTATATCAAAAGGATTGGACAAATCTTTCTTCAACTGGCTAATCTTTGCTCCATCCTTCCCAATGATCAACATTTCATCAATATAAATTGGAATAGAAACAAAGTTACCATCCTGATACATATGGAAGTATACACATTGGTCCTCCTATGTCCTATTATATCCATGAATCCCCATGAATGAGTAAAACTTATTATACCACTTCTTGGATTATTTTTTTATTCCGTACAAGCTCTTCTTTAATTTTCAGACGTGATTTTCTTGTCCCAAAACCTCAAAACCATCAGACTGATTCTTATAGATCTCTTGGGAGAGGTCACCATGAAGAAAATATGTCTTCATGGACATATTTTAAATCTCTAAGACCAAGCTATCCAATAATCTAAAAATGACTCGAATTGAATCCATCTTTACCATGGGTGAAAAGATATCGTCAAAGTCAACTCATTTATTCTAAAGGAATCCCTTGAAAACTAACCAAGATTTGTTCTTGACCTCCTTTTTGCTACCATACTTCATTATCCTGAAAACCTATTTGATTTTTAGTTCCTTATTACCTTTGGGTAGTTCCACCAAATCTTATGTTTGGTTCTTCGTAAAAGACTCCATATCATCCTCCATTGCATGTAGCCACTAGAGTTTTTTAGGATGAGACACTACCTCCTTGTATCCTTATGGATCCCCCTCATCAGTTAGCAACAAATATTATGACTCTAAATATTTTTTTATGGAATCCTTCTTCATTAATATCGTTGAACTTGTGAAATATTAGGTTCGGGAGGCACAATATCACCTAGCTCCTATGATGGTTCTGTAACTTCTTATGGAGAGTATTGAGTCTCCCCATGTTCAATATCCTCCTCTACTATCTCCTAGTCTACTGCCGATGAGTATTCTTTCACCTCCTCCTCTTCATTGAAAGGTGGTGCTAGTATAGGTGTTAGATCATGAATATATTCCTTATCACTTTCCCTTCAAGACATTCATGGATTTTGGATATCCTTGATCATCCTCTTCTCTTAGAATAAAATATCTTTACTTATGATCATCTTATTAAAATTCAGGTCCAATAGCTTTTATTTGAACACCTATTCTCCATAGCTGATAAAGATGCATGGATTAGATCTCATGTATATCTTCTTCCTAAGCTCCTTGGATACATGTGAAATTGAACAAAATCCAAATACTTGTAAATGAGAGTAATAGATATGTTTACCAGACCATATCATCTATGGAATAACAAAATTTATAGGGACCAATGGTGATTTGTTAATGAGGTAATATGCAACATGAATAGACTCTCCCCAGAATGTCTTAGAAAACTTAGCCAAACTCATTATGCTTCTAAATTTCTCCATGATGGTTCTGTTTATCCTTTTTTCATATCCATTGTGTTGTGGGGTGTGTGTGACTATCCCCTCATGTCACATTCCATGACTCTTGCAATATGAATCAAATTCCCTAGATGTGTACTCTCCTATGTAGTCTAAAAAAAGAAACTTTAGCTTCCTTCTATTTTCATGCTCCACCATGGCGTGAAATATCTTAAAGTAGTCTAGTACTAGATCCTTTGTCTACAAGAAGAATACGCATACCCTTTGAGATTCATCATCATTAAAGGATAGGAAATAGTTTTTACCTCCCAGTGAATCCACCTCTATGGGTCTGCATACATAAGAGTATACCAGATCTAACAACTTTGATCTTCTTAATGAAGTAGTATTGAATGAGACCCTATGATGCTTCCCATACAAGATATATTTGCAAGTATCAAGTGATGAATCCTTGTTAATACTAATGTAATTATTCTTTTTCAGGGTAGATAAACCTCTTTCACTCATGTGGCCATGTATCTTATGCCACATATTAGATGATGTCTCTCCTTCCACTATGTTGAGGATGTCGGGACATATTTTTATAGAAAAAAGACTCAATAATATTCTCACAAGGAATAAATTATCCACTATTCTATCATGTATCTGTTATGCTCCCCATTAACATCTCTCCGGCCTTTACATCATATCTCACACTCCTACTTTTTAGATTGCACACCAACTTCTATTCCACTAATCTCACATCACATCCTCATTTTTTGTCTATCTACTTTTATTTATTTTAAATTTTAAATAATCCCAATAACCATCATCTTAATTAAAATTTTAAAACATCAACCTCTACATCATATCCACCAAAATCAGATTCATGGTTTTTAACTCTATCGTCATCAAATCCTCCATAATCTACTTCACCATCATCAAATCTACCTTAAATGAATATCCATCTAGATGTAACTCCACTGCTTCAATACGATCATTATAGGCCCATGATCATTGTCCTTAATACAAGTTATTGAGAAGAATATTGAAGTTTTAGTAGAAGAAATCCCAAAAAACCATAAAAATAACCCATTACATTTTATCACGTGAAATAATTTTTGAAAACTCACCAAAAATAATTTTACCACACATTCGAATGAATTTTCTATCTATAATCGAAGGAATTTTTCTAACCTCACTACCACATAAATAGTTTTACATAGTTCCACCCTTTATCAGTGCTAAGAAAACACTGATAAAGAGGTTACCTTTATAATTTCTAAAAAAGTGCTGATAAATGGTACTTTTTACAACACTGAAAAGGCACTATTAAAATTACCCCTTTATTAGTGCTTTTTTAGCACTAATAAATGTACCCATTTTATCAGTTATTTTGTTTAGCATTGATAAAGGATATATTTCAAAAAAGTATATTTCATTAAAAATAATATATTAATATATTAATATATTAATATATTAATATTGATATAAATATAATATATGTTTTATAAATATTTTTTTAGATAATACTAAATGGAAATTTACACTTAAATATATGATATTTAGTGAAAATGACTTATAAAATAATTTAAAAAATATTATAAATTAATAATTTTCTAATTATTTTTGAGTAATATCCATTACAAAATAATTTTAAGAGAAAAATAAATAAAAAAAATCAATAAAATATCTAAAATAAGTTTCAAATGTAACTCAAATTTAAAACTACCATAACTTTTGATCAGATAGTTCACTTGAGCTTGACAACATATCAAATCAAAGCTTGCGATGATAAATACACACTGGTGACATAAGATAACCCTCAATCATGGTTTCTTATTTCCAAAAATACCCAGAAGGCCTTTAAAACTAAGTTTTTAGTAAGGGTATCCCAATTTTTTAACATTTAATGGAATTTCGGTCACGTTTAAGGGGTTATTTTTCCAGTTTATAGTGGGGAGTAAAGTTATTCAAAACTTACGTTAATATTTATATTATGGTTTTAAAATTTTATCAAGTTTTGTAATGTAATTTTATTTATCATCAAATATATAAAAATATATTCATATTTTGTATATATTCACACACAAAAAATTAAATTTATAAATATATATGTAAATAAATTTACATGTAAAGCATCTTTATATACATATAAATCTTTTCTAAATAAAAAATAATATCAATTTTATTTAACATAAAAATATATGAATATTTAAATACATATGAAATTAATGTGTATATAATGTTTATATATACATAAATATATTTTTTTGTGTATTAAAAACATATATATTTATCTATATATTCTAATATATGTATATAAATATTAATATATAATATATACAAATAAATATGAATATGTATATTTATATTTAAAGATGAACACACACTTATATAAATATATATATATACATGCATTTTTGTGTGTATTTATAAACACAAACATATACAAAAAATATTTTATATATGTATATATATATATATATATATTTGTATAAAAAAATGTAACAAAATATATATAAATATAGAGATATATCATAACATAAAGAACAAAACAACATAAGTGAGCGTAAATGGCACTGGATTTTGAGTGGGAGGTATCATGTTCAAAACCCACCAAAGAAAGGGGCCTGCATGGGTGGGTGAGGTTGGTGCATAACCCTATTAAAGTGGGGTGGGCATCCTAGTGCTTTTAAAGGGGGTGGGTGGATAGATGAGCATTGTTTGGGGGGGTTGAGCACAGATAAAAGGTGGTTTGGTCCACCCTATGATTTTTAAAAAAAATATTTTTAAAAATTTAATTTTTTTAACATTTTTCAGTGTTTTTTAAGTGGTGATAAAAGTGGTATTTTATCAATGCTGAAAAATGTTCTGATAAAAGGGACCTCTATCTTCATTTTTTAGCACTAATAAAAGACACATTTTATCAGCATTTTTTTAGCACTGATAAAGGGGTCCTTTATGATTTCTTATTTTTAGTTCTGATAAAGGGGACCCCCATTTACAGTGCTAAGAAAAACAACACTTTTTTAGTGCTATTAAAGACCTTTTTTTGCCCTGTTAAAGGGCTGATTTTTATTAGTACCTGAAAGAATTTTTCACACACTTATGGACATAGAATTTTGTTATACCACATATCCTAGGAACCAGAACATGCTATCTAATCTCCACAACTTAGAATAGTACAACATGTATTCCATTCAATAGCATGCAAAAAGGCATTTAACAGTGCTAAAAAAGTGTTGCTGTCCCTAGAGCTATTAAGGGGGTCCCCTTTATCAGCACTCAAAAAGTGATGATAAAATCTACCCTTTATCATTGCTATTTTAGCACTAATAAAGGGTCCCCATCATCAATACTATATCTACCACTAATAAGGCCCCCCATCATTGTTCTAAATAACACTGATAAAGGGAGGCCTTTATCAGTGCTAGAAATATCACTGATAATGGCCTAACCAACTGTAATATTTTGTTTGTATAACATGACACTGTAGAACATACCTATAACATGTATTCAAAATATATAATTTTTTTGAAATAAATTTTACATCACTATTATAGGAAAAAAAATACTATATACATTTCAAATAATATTTTGTATAATTACATTTCCAATTACTATCCATAACCATTTAAAACCATTAATGTTTCATCATATTTGGATCCCAGGATCCCGATTAAAAAAAGTCTGCTTGTGGTATCAATTTCCAAACAAATCAACTCAACTCCAGAAAAAGAATCTAGCTATATAAGAAAAAAATTATTATGTTATTAATACTATAAAGAAATAAAGTAAGCATTAATATGAAAAATACATTAATAAAGGTCAATTTAAAAAGAAAACACACTTGGAGTTATATCAGTCACACCATGAATCATCTTGAGGTGGGGTTGATTTGTATATGTCACAAATAAATTAGGGATCGTTGTACTAACATATCAAAATAATATGAATGCATTTGCTCAGTTTTTTGTATGTTACTTGTTCTTTTTACTAAAATTAATGTAAAATTTCAATAATGATTAAATTGGAGTTATACCATTCACACTATGTGTCAGATTGAAGTGAAACTGATTCCAACTTGTTAAAATTTACTTAAGGATCAATGTACTAAAGTATCAAAACAATCTCAATGCATTTTCTCAATTTTCAGCATGTCACTTTTTTTACTAAACTATCATTTCAAACTAGAAACAAACACTTTTACCTACACCAGTCATAAAATGTGTCAGTTTTATATGAGACCAATTCCTACACATCACAAACAACTTATGATTCTTTTTCATAAATTATTAGGATAATCAATGCATGTTTTCTTGGTTTTCAATGAGTGACACACCTTTTGAACTAAAATGTCAATTTTAAACTGATAACAGACACTTTGAGTCATACCGGTCACACCGTGTATTATATTGAGGTTTAATTTATTCCTACACATCACATATGACTCATGTATCATTTTCCTAGAGTAACAAGATAATCTGAATTCATTTTCTCTATTTTCATTTTGTGACTTGGTATTTTTACTAAAATTAATTTCAATTTAAAAAAAGATACACTTGAAGTAATATCGGTAATTTTGTGCATAAGATTGATGTTTGGTTGATTCCCACATATAAAAAATTACTTATGGATCATTTTATTAAATTATCAAAATAATATGAATATTTTTTCTTGGTTTTCAGTATGTCACTTTTTCTTTTTACTAATATTAATGTCAATTTTAAATAAAAAGAGACACTATGAGTTATATCGGTTACACCATGCATCATATTGAGGTTATATTGATTCTAAAAAATCAATAATTACAAATGGATCATTTTTCTAGAGTATCAAAACAATACGAATGTGTTTTCTGAGTTTTTAGTATGTCATTTTTCGTTTTACTAAATTTTTTAACATTTTTTTAAAAAAATAAACACACTTGGAATTATAATTTTCACATAGTTCATCAAATTAAGGTTCTGCAGGTTCATACATGTCAAAAATGACATCTGGAACCTTTTACTAATTTATCAAAACAATTTGAATGCATTTTCTTGGTTTTGAGTACATCACTTTTTTTTAAATGTCATTTGAAATTGGAAACATGCACCTTGAGTCATATCAGTCGCATAATGTGTTGGTTTGACATGAGACTACATTATACACATTAAAAATAACTTATGAATCATTTTCCTAAATTATAAATACAATTATAGTTCATTTTCTTAGTTTTCAGTGAGTGACATGTTTTGAACTAAAATGTCAATTTTAAACTGATAACGGACATCTTGAGTCATACCATTCACACTATGCATCATATTGAGGTGTGTTTGATTCCTACAAATCAAAAATGAATTATGGATCATTTTCATAATATATCAAAATAATTCAATTACTTTTTCTTGGTTTTCAGTATGTCACTTTTTCTTTTTACTAAAATTAATGTCAATTTTAAATAAAAAGACACACTTGGAGTTATACCGGCCACACCATTCATTATATTGAGGTTTAGTTGGTTTCTAAACATAAAAAATTATTTATGGATCATTTTAATAATGTATCAGAACAATATGAATTCGTTTTCTCATTTTTTATCATGTCACTTGTTATTTTTATTAAAATTAATGTCCATTTTAAATAAAAAGAGACACTTTGAGTTATACCAATCAAACTGTGAACCATATTGAGGTACAGTTGATTCCTACAAATCAAAAATGATATATGGATTTTTTTTCTTAAATTATAAACACAATATGAATTCATTTTCTTGGTTTTTAGTATTTCACATGTTCTTTTGCTAAAATTAATGTCAATTTTAAATGAATAGACAAACTTAGAATTGTACTGATCTCACTGCACATCTGATAAAGGTTTGGTATATTCTTACATGTCAAAAATAAATTATGTATCATTTTCCTAATGTATAGAAACAATCTGAATTCATTTTCTCAGTTTTGAGTACGTCACTTGTGTTTTTTGTTAAAATGTCATTTGAAAATAGAAACACACACTTTGAGTCATATCCATTTCATCTTGTGTCTGTTTAATGTAATAATTCTTCATATGCATCATAACTGAATTATGAATTTTTTAAAACAATTATCAAGAAATTCCAAGTGTTTTTTAATGGTTTTTATAGAATGAAACATTTTGAACTAAAATATAAATTTTAAGCTGATAACGGACATTTTGAGTCATATCGGTAACCCTTGTATAAGATTAAGGTGTAGTTGATTCTAACACATTAAAAATGACTTATGGATTATTTACCTAAATTATGAAAATAATATGAATATTTTTTCTTGGTTTTCATAATGTCACTTGTTCTTTTTAAAAAAAATTAATATCAATTTTAAATAAAAATAAACACCTAGAGTTTACCGGTCACACCATGTGTCGTATGAATGTGTTTTTGATTCTAAAACTTAAAAAATGAGTTATGGATTATTTTAATAAAGTATCAAAACAATAAAAATGTGTTCACTCTTTTTTGAGTATGTTACCTTTTCTTTTTACTAAAATTAATGTTAATTTTAAATAAAGTCAAACTTAGAGTTATACTCATCACACCATGCATTAGATTGAGGTGAGGAGGATTCCAACACATCAAAAATGACTCATTGATCATTTTCAGAAAGTATCTAAACAGTACAAATGAGTTTGATTGGTTTTCAATATGTCATGTGTGTTTTTTGCTAAATTTTAATTTCAAACTAGAAACTTGCACTTTGAGTAATATTAGTCACATCATGTGTCGGTTTGATATGATACTACTTCCAACACATCAAAAATGACTTATGAATGACTATCCAAAATTATCAAGACTATAGGAGCATGTTTTCTTGGTTTCCAATGAGTGACATGGGTTTTGAACTAAAATGTCAATTTTAATCTGATAACATACACTTTGATCCATACCATTCACACAATTCATCAAATTTATGTGTGGTTCATTTCTACACGTCATAAATGACCCATGGATCATTTTACTAAAGCATAAAAAATAAAAATTTGTTTCATTAGGTATCATTATGTCACTTGTTCTTATTACTAAAATTATTGTCAATTTTAAATAAAAAGACACACTTGGAGTCATATCGGTCACATTGTATGCCAGATTGAGGTGTGTTTGATTCTTATATGTCAAAAATGGGTTATGGATCACTTTCATAAATTATCAATATAATATGAATACGTTTTATTTGTTTTTATTATGTCAATTTTTATTTTTACTAAAATTGATGTAAATTTAAAATAAAAAGACTCACTTTGAGTTATACTAGTAACACCATACATAATTTTGAGATTTTTTTGATTCCTACTCGTCACTAATGACTTATGGATTATTTTCCTAAACTATCAAAATAATATGAATGCATTTACTTAGTTTTTAGTATGTCACATTTTCTTTTTACAAAAATAAATGTTAACTTTAAATAAATAGACACACAAGGAATTATACTGGTCACACCATGCGTCAGATTGAGGTGACGTTGATTCCTACATGTAAAAAATGACTTATGGATCATTTTATTAAAGTATCAAAATAATGTGAATTTTTTTTCTCAGTTTTGAGTATGTAAATTTCCCTTTTTACTAAAATTAATATCAATTGTAAATAAAAATATGCACTTGGGTTTTACCGGTCACACTATCCCATTTATGTTTTTTTGTCTAACTACCAAAACTACATATTGATTCGATGTTATTAGCCAAAAAACCCCCCTCTAATATTCTGGTTTTCAACAATGAGAAAAAAAAATTAGCTAAGAATATCGACTTAATTAGCAGAGTTTTCAGTTCAACAAAGAAAGACAATGGAAATATTGGTAACATTGACATAAAGGATCATGTTATCTTCTTTCTGGATTCTTAAAGATAATTGAAAGATAAATATGGAATTCCAAAAGATCTATAAAAAACAAATATTTATTTGATAAAAATGATAAGGAAATTAACATAAAAATAGTAGATAAAATGATGAAAAAATTAATTAAATAAGTAGTATGAATTCACATTTTCATAATGGTTGTATAAATACTTGAACCATTTCCATGTTTTCATTATATCATTTGTAGTCTCGAAGTCCAATCTCACATGAGCATGAGCAGCTTCGAACAAACCACCCCAACTCAAACAAAGGAATTCACTTGTATAAGAAAAAAATTCTTATATGAGTAATACTAAAAATAAATAAATTAAACATAAATTTTAAATAACTCATTACATATATGAAAGTCGCAAATTCATGTTATATGTGTACATTCTACCATCAGGTATGCTTCCCAATCATTTCTATGAAAATATATATTGTATTGTGAATAAAATTTTCTTCGATAGTCATAGTAGTACTAGAAAAATATAAATACACAATGGATTAATAAATATTAAAAATTAAATAGTAATTATCTTCAAAAATACTTCTTCGATGATGCTAGTTTGTTGATGGAATATGATATCTCTCATAATTTTAAAAACATAATAACAAAAATCTTTTCCATTTTTTTTGTTTCTAACAATATAGAAACATTGAAAAAAAAGTAATTTGTTTTGATATGTGTTTAGATAGTGAAATATTATTATATATACCCAGATACTTTTTGGCTTTTAGAACTAGTCATGCTCCTTATGCGCATGGGATGTCCTCATTCCATGAATTTCATGAGATTTAAATATTACCCTATTAAAATATAATTCTCATTAAAACACAATATAAAATATATAACTTGAATTTTAACTCTATAATGTTGAATGTAGTGTATTATAAATTGATAAAGTCCATCATGTGTGGTTGGTATTTTGGGTATCCTCATAGTGAATCCCAGAAATAAATCTTTGGAGTATCAAAATTGACTGTAATGAGTATCCAATGTTTCTTAAAAGCAAAAAAAGGAGTAAGTAATGAAATAAATAAAAATATATTTGATATGGTTAAATTGTATATTTTCACCCCTGACTTGTTGGTATTAATAAAAGGATTTCATCATTAAGTTTTCATTCAAATGATTTGTCTATTTCTACCACTATTTCATCCATTTTAATATTTTATTTCTTTTTATTCTGTATAAGTGATGTGAGTACTATTGATTATAGATTTATGTTCATGGATAAATCCCTTCAATTGGTATTCTTATATATTCTTGCAAAAAATATGAAATGTATTTAATCATAATTAACATAGTATATCTTCTATTAGAAAAAAATCATGAAAACACACCTCATGTACACATTTAAAAATGAGACTCTTAACTATTCATACTTGAGGATTTCATTTACATTATCAAGAGAAATGTAGTCTGTAACATCCTATATGTACATCTATTCTTCAAAATATACAATCTGATTACCACCACTTTGTAACTTTGTATCCACATAATCCTTAAATGTTAGTAAATGAGGGTATTGAACAGGTAAGGTAAAGGTGGTTTCTAAAGATCTTTTTTATTGGTTGGCTAATACATTAGATTGTTTTGATTTGAAATTTAATTTCACCCCTTCCCTTGGAATATTTGTAATAAGATTCATCATTTCAAACATTTTTTCATTAATTGTTAAATTTTTAGCATGAAAAATAAATTGGAAATTAATACCTCCTTATTGAAATTTTTTTTTACAAAATCTGATGACCATGTGACAAATGTTTCAATAGCTTGTTTGACCATATTAATATATTCATCATCAAGTTGTATAGGTAGATCTATGCTTAGCTCATTATATACACCAATTTCAACTCCCACAACACCTATTGGAAGTGGTCTATTGTGCAGAGTGCTTTCTTGGATATTGAACACCATAGTCCTCGCTACAAGGAGATGAGTAGGTGTTTATAGATATAAATCACAATTAGTTTCACCTTGTATAATATCAGTATAGAAAATGTATTAGTGTATGTCTGATTTAAATTTCATAGAAATAATTTTTAGAATATTTATTATCTCATCTAATACATCTCTTTAAGGGGAATGGATCGCCTCAAAGATGGTGGGGGTGGGGATTATCATGTTGTGGTTGTTAGTGAGTTGTTTCTTCTCTTTTCTTCCCCCATAAAATTTTCTACCAACTTAGTCTACCAATGAAAATTTTCTTTAGGGTAATCTAATCTTACTTTTATATCTTTCATTTCATTATCGTTATCCTCATGTTCTTTAATTTTCTAAAAATATGTTTGGGGTGTCACCCCAAAACCCACACCCCTAATGCTTCTATACTATTATAGCTGCTTTAAGGACACCAGTAGTAGGTGTTCATATAGTACATGTGTTTATGATTCTTTTGGATAAGTTAGATAAAAAATATAGGAAAATAAGTAATCATTGTTATGTAATATGTATTTGAAGAAAAAAATTTATTATGTCATACATACACATGTTTCCCACACTTTTTGGGTGTTTTCATCTATTCTTATTCCATCTTTATTTACACATGCCTCATTTTATAGCACATAATGTGGGATGGAAGTAAATTTGGATTTGGATTCATTAATCTATATATAAATAGAGAAACATAATTATGTTGTTATTTTATATCACATAAAATTATTAAGATTGAATTAAAATATGTACCAATTTTTTTTCAAGTGAAGCATACCCCATCCTTGCTTTATAGTATGGGTACATTGGTATTGATACCCATTCATTATTTTAAGCACTTAGTTTCTATTTCATAAATAAAATATTCTTAATCAAAGTGATGAATACATGTATTTTCAGAAAATTTATTACCATCCATAATATACCTGAAAAGATATCTCCCCACGATAGCCAATAAGGTCATCCCACACTTCCTGAATTATCATGTGTGTAGACATAAGCGGTGGGTGTGGGTTTATTTTACCTTATGTATCTTTAAGATAAAATATCATTATGATTGTGTGAAAGCCTCTTTAAATCCTTCCAGAAAGCATTAATACATATTTATTGTGGGATTCATCTACTATAAATGCACTCTACAAGGGATGATAAACAGTAAGTAAATGTTTCATTGTTTTATTTTTTATTAAAATAAAGAAAGGATGTTAGAATGTTACCATAATCTCTTCCCAAATCAATTTCCTATGTTTTAGCACTATATGGTTCCACAAATCTACATCATCCATAATAAATTTCCAAGGTATAAACCCAATGTGTCTACTGAACAAGGCCTTGTAGAGGTTAACAAGCTGGTCATACACATTCCATCCAACCTTGAATTTGTTGCCTTTTATTTTCTCTTTATAATTTTTGTTAACACTTTAATGGTATGGAACTCCTATTTCTTTTTTGAAATAATTTATTCATTATCTACCATTTTTTTGAGTTCAACGTCATAAATATATTTTTCCTTTGCAATGTGAGTAGAGGCATGTGATGAGTGTCATTGTTCCTCAACACTATGAGTAGAATTAGGTTGATAAACATGTTATTCTTCAAGATTGGGAACATCAAAAGATACAGAAGTCAATATCTACATAATTGTTTTAACATTTAATTGAGATTAAAAAAATTCTGTATTGAACATATAATAACATTATGTAACACAATTTATATTAAAAAAATATAACATGATTATTTAATTCTCATTTTTTAAATTTTGATGGGACTTGACACCTCTATCGAGTATCTAAATCCCTTCATTTTGGTCTCCTCTCGAATACAAAACATAGTATACATTAGGATTTCTATAAAATGATAATAAATTCCCAGTGAAATGGTCATATTTAGTTGAATTTTCATATAACCCTTTAGTGTCTTTGGTCGATAACAAAATAATTGACCACTTTCTATTTGTGGGATCTAGAATATAAAATACTTGTACTTCATGTGATTCCATTATAATAAGTTCCTCTTTGTACCCTCCCTTACTAAAATTCACTTTCATGAATCCTAATTCATTTATTTTAATAAAACTCATATTATCAAACCCCTTGCATTAAAAAATTGAAACTTGGAATGTTGTATAATCCAACTCCCATATTTGTTTGATGATTCCAAACTATGACATATTCACATAAATTGGATTTCTATCCTTAATACTAGAAAGTTTCATCACTTCATCCATAAGTGTAACTCCACTATTCTTCATGGCTCTATCTTCATCATGTTAATTTTTATATAAGTATAAACATTAATTGCTTAGAAATTATAAGATAATAGATACACACTTGGTCCTATGTCTAGCCATCAAAGTCATTCTGAAATTGAATCTAGATTTTCATATAACTCCTTAAAAATATTGTCTTGAAACCATCCTATAAACTATTTATTATTTGTATCTGATATTTATATTTCATCCCTTGATGGATTCAAATGCCTAAGAATTTTTTATGGGTTTCAACATATGGGGAATACTATAAAGTATTACAAAAAACATAAAGGTGATCATGCTCCCAATCTATAATCCTGATTTTGACAACATCTCTTCCAGAAACTCCATCACCAACAAGTCACCCAATGTGATGAGATTTTGGTAGACCAATGTTATCAACTGGAGATAGGTACTCATAATAGAATTAAATGGATTTCTCAACAATATATTTCTCTATAATACAACCCTCTGGACAAATTTTATTTTTTACATACACTTTCAAAATATTCACATACCGTTCAATGTTGTACATCCATCTATAATGTACAGGACCACATAGTCTAATCTATCTCACCAAGTGAACCATCAAGAAAACCATAATATCAAAGAATAACGGTAGGAAGAACATTCCAAATTCACATAATATGATGAAAAATATCTTTTCCATAGTTGTAAATTTTAATGGGTCTATAACTTTGATGCATATAGATTTGAAAAAGAAACATATCTTGCTTAATGTATGACATAAATTCTTGGGTAAAATGCAGCGTAAAGCTACATGAATTAGATCTTTAATCAAAAGATGAAGGAAATGTGACTTTTGACCCTTTAACATTAAATCAATCATTTACACGATATTATTGATATTTGATGAATACCCCACTGGAACCATCATATCATTCATAATGTTTCAAAATAGATACCTCTCCTTCCTAGAAAGACTATATAAAACTAGAGGAAGAAAGATATGTTGTTTATCCTTTATTAGGGCCAAATCATCTCGTATTACCATTTCAATCATGAACATCCTATCTTTAATTCCATACATTTTGTTTTGGGTTCATTTAGTAATGTGTCAATGACACTATCACAAAAAAAATCAACGTGCATAATATCAAGAAAATTTCTAACGCACAGGAAATTTTAGTATGGTAATTAAAAAAACTGATCCCTTTTTACAATAGGTTTTCATAAGGGTTTTGGAAATTTTTTTACCAAAGTTAGTGTATTTATCTTTTAATTTCTCAAATAGTTGATCACATGTTAGTGGAGATGGTATTGTACATTCTTCTGAACTCCCATTGAATGATGTCATCCAACATATGTACTTATTTCATTTAGGTAGAAATCTGTGATGTCTTAGAAGCACAATCTTCAATGAATGTTTCGACCTAATTGATTTTTTACCCTTTTCTAAACTAGGAAATAATTAAGTTCCTTTATTGTTATATCCTAACAAATTTACATAATTAGAAAATTCATTTATCATCTCATATAACATGGTTCTCAATGGGAAATCTTCATTTTTGTAAGCATCATGCAATGTAACACATGAACCCCACAATAATTTTAAATCTTAGATCAATGGATCCAAATAAATGTCAATATCATTACTCAAATTTTTTGGTCCAGATATAAGCATACAAAACATAATGTATTTTTTTCATTCATAACTATGGTGGGAAGTTATAATTTACCAACATAACTAGACATGTACTATGAGTGCTACTTTGAAAACCAAAAGGATTCACTCCATTAGTAAACAATTAAGGATGAAGGTTTCTTATCTTGTTTCAAAATTTTGGATACTCATGATCAATTATCTTCCACCAAGGAGATTCTTCTAGGTGATGAAGTTTCCTATATTTCTTTCTTGTATCTGTATTCCATGTAAATTTCCTTGAAGTATGATCACTTCCATATAGGTGATTAAACCTTAGAATTATTTAAAAGTGCCATAAAATTTTCATTAGAACTGGTCTATATTTATTGTATTGAGAAGCACCACACTTTGGAAATTATTTATGTGATTTTTTGTCCTTGTGAAATAGTATACAGTCATTTAGACAGGGATGTATTCATTGAGAGATCTTACCCATTGAACATAGAATTTTTTTAGCGTAATATGTTTATATATGGAGCTCATTATCTTTTGGGAGCATATCATTCAATATATAAAGTAGTTCAGTAAAAATGGATTCACTCCATCCATTTCCATATTTTAAATTATATCACTTCAGTATGGATAGAAATGCTATAAATTAAGTGAAACGAACATACAATGGAATATTTTCACAATTCATTAACTTCTCAAATAATTTTGGACAATCAATAATTTCATATTTAATTTTCATTGTCATTTACTCAATACAATCTTCATTATCAATCACACCTTTAATCACACCCTCAGTATAGTCTTTTTCATTTTCCATACTTGTAATCATATCAGATAATCCATAAGACGTAGTGCATCCCAGTCACTACCGACATTCATTTTTTCACTGTGATTATTTGAACATTTATAACTTTGACCAATTCCATGATAGATCAAGTGATCTTCCAACTCCTCTGGACTAATTAGTCTTGAATAACAAGAGTGTAAACAGAGAAAAATGATTTTAGAATATTTATATACATTATCTTTTTAAAACATGATAACTTCTTTCACCCCATATTCTTAAATTAATTTTATATGATTGGCATCCATCCATTATCTATTCATATTCATCTTATTTCATTCAAAAATATTAATATTTAACAAAATAAATACACAAAATATGTTCAATTGAAGATATATCACATGAATTCCTTGAAATAAAATGGAAATATTAAAAAATAGTTTATCATCCCACATGATCAAAAACAAAAACATATTCAAGAAAATTTATAAATATAATGGAGGGGATTTCAATTTTAATAACTAATTTTCAAATCAATTGAATAGTGTAGGGAGAACTAAATTTTAGTGAAGAATTTTGGAACAAATGGAGTTCTCTTTGTTGATGGATTTAGGAACAATCCATTGAGTATTTCTTAACTTCTTGATATTTGGAATGAAAATATTTTAAGGTAGAATAAATGATTAATTCGAATATTTAATGATACAACTATCACCATTAAGGATTATAAATCAATAGATAATTTATTTCATATTTTTAATGATCAAAACCCTTTTTATGAGCATAAATGAAGTATAAAATCACATTTAAATAATTAAAAAACCAATGAAACACAACTCTTGAATGTAATAATGGAAAAAAATAAAATATGTATTATTTGAAAACCCTTTTCATAATAGAAAATATGACTATTTAATATAATAATTTTTTCTCAAATAAATAAAGAAGAAATTATTATATTTTTTAAAATAATTTCAACACTGACATTGAATTTATGAAAGTATAAAAGTATTCAACTATTCATAATTTGAAAAACAATATAGGTATAAAATTATAAATTAACAATGTATACATATTTATATTAGTATATAAATTTATAGATGGATATATAAGTATATAATTATATATAATTTATAAAATAATATATATTTTAAATAAATATAAATTATTTATAAGTGTATATAAATTAATAAAATTTTATAAAATTACATATATGTTTTAAATGTATACATAATTTATAGAAGTATATAGTTTAAAATTTTCAAGAAGTATAAAATTATAATATATATAAGTAAAATTTATGAAAGTATAAAAGTGTAAAATTATTCAATTTTAGTCCATTGATGAAATGATCGATCTTGGTTTTTGGTAAAATAGAATTATTGTAGGTGTACCTTGAAAGTATCATGAGGTCTCATTTATAGGTACCAATATATTAAAAATACTTTCAAAAAAATATCTCATTTCTATTGTGAGTAGTTCGGGGATAGGAAGCACAAACTATTTATTATAGTGGATCAAGAACCACAACCTATTTCTCATACTTTATTGATCACTATAAATCATTTCATATAGTGTATCGAGCAACAAAACTCCTTTACCATAGTTGATCAAGCATAAAAACTCATTTACCATTTTGGGTCGAGCATCGAAGCTTGTTTCCCGTAGTAATATCATGAGATTTTATAATTTAAAATATGAAAATAATGATTTTACCCAAACACGAATCTTAAAAAATATTAATATACACAATTAACAAAATAATTTTTCTGGACTAAAAAATGAAATATATTGATGTATCTATACGAAAATAAAGAATCACAATATTCAAAAGTTGTATCATAATTTTTTAATCAAATATGTCACCATTATAGAAAACCATATTACCTAGGTTGTATTCTTGTTAAATGAAATTTAAATCCGTAGTGGGTTTTTCAAATATTAAGATATCCAAATTACCAAAAAAGCAAAGTAAGAAGACACCCATCACAATTAATATATACTTCTAATAAAGAAAAACTAAACATAAACATACTAGTCATCCCCCAACACAAATGAAATCATAAAAATACACCTATGTAATTTAAGATCAATTCCTAAACATAGAGACATGAAACAAATGAATATATTAACAGTTTATTTATATGAAACAAAATTAAAAAAATATTTAAATTTTCCTATGAAAAACACATAACACATTTTCACCATCTTAAAATAAACCCCAAAAATTACATATACTCATTCAAATGAATAAAAAATTAAACCTTACACCTTTAAAATCCATTTACAACTTAATAATATTTTACCATTTAATTTAAAATGTTAATAACTCATTTAATTTATAATTAGTAGGTATTTGTAAGTGTCAAATAATGAATAGTTTGAAATCTAAACATCTAAAAAACAAAAATAAATTCATAATAAATTGAATCATTACATTGGAAAAAAATTTATTTAAAATATATTGAAAAAAACATACCACAACAAACAAAATTAAAAGAATCCACTATAACATGGATGTATTTATGTCTAACTGTAAATCTGAGAAAATATTATCATGAAAAAAAAACAATAAATCCATAAAAAGGCCACCATTGACATAAAATACACATAGAAACTAATACTAAAATTAAAACATATAATTATCACCACTTGACAAATAGTAAAAATGTGCATGAAACCTATTCCACAGAATACTTTTTGAACCTATGTTCAAACCCATATCATAATGAAAATATTCCAATATAGGAAATGTAAATTAATATTAAATAAACCTACACACTGTTAGTGCACTTGTTTGGTGTGGGTATATAAATAAGGGGGTGAATCTAGTCCTAACGACATGAAGTGAGGCTGGAGGGAGTAAAGACCAAGATGTAAGAAGCAAATAAAAATGATAAGAAATAATCGCATACCATAGAGTGGTGATGATTCATTGAAGTACAGCAGTGATGGTTCAATTGGTAGAAACGATAGTAGGGATCAACAAAAATGGTGATGACAAGAAGTGATGGTGATGGTACCAACATTGGTGACGATAAAGGAGAAGGAAGGAAGCTATTGAAGGGACCGATATCAACGAACGATGTGAGGAAGGCGGCAGCAGAACTGTAGTTCTGCAAAATCTTGAAGGTGTGAGGAGATGGTGAATCTGTTTAGGTTCTTTTTATAAGAATGTTTAAAGATTTTATTTGCATTTTCAAAAAAGTGTTGATAAAAAGTATTTTTAATTGAGCTAATACAAAAATTGTTGATAAAACTACTCTTTATCAGCACTTTTTTTAGCACAAATAAAGATACCCCTTCATCAATGCAAAAAAGTACTAATAAAATGAGTCTTTATCAATGATAAAATTATAGCACTAATAAAGAATGGTTTTATCAGCACTTTTTTAGTGCTGATAATGGGGAATCTTTACCAGTGCTAAAAAATCACTGATAAAGATATAAACAAATAATTTTTTTATTATTTAAATATATTTATTATAATTTTATAAATATATTTTTTGTATTTTTATATTTTTATATTATTATATATATTTATAAAATTATAAATATAATAATTATAATAATTATTTTTATTATTATTTTTAAATATTTGTATACAATTATAAATATATTTATATATTTGTATATATATTTATCTATTAGGAGGCAACACCTCCTTTATTAAACCAAGGAATTTATATATATATTTATATGATTATCTGTATATATATATTAATATATAAATATATATATTTCTAAAATTATAGTAAATATATTTATTGTAATTTTATATTTATTTATTTATTTATTTCTAATTATAATTATAAATAAATATAGTTAAAAATATTTCTATATAATTATAAATATATTTATATACTTATATCTCATGGCCCTCATTACTTTGGTATATTTATATGTTTACATATACTTATATCAATATATAAATATATATAATTATAAGTATAATAACAATACTTATTATTTAAATATATTTATTATAATTATATAATTTTATATATATATATATATATATTTATAAATAAAATTAAATTTGTATTTATTAATTTATTTATAATTATAGTTATAAATAAACATATTTAAAAAGTATCTATAAATAATTATAAATAAATTTATATATATAATATAATTATAAATATACTAAATATATTTATTATAATTTTGAAATTATTTAAATAAATATATAATTATTTATAATTATAACTATAAAGAAATATATATTTATTTATAATTATAAAATTATAGTAAATATATTTATTATATTTATAATTTTATAATTATATATAATAAATATCTTTATTTATAATTATAATTATAAATATTTGTATATATTTGTAAATAGTTTTATATATTTATAAATATATGTATATAATTATATATATTTATGAAATTATAAAGATAATAAATATATTTATTATAATTTTATAATTATTTAAATAGATATATTTATTTATAATTATTTATATATATATTGAAAAAAGTTGGGTTGAAGCCTCTTTTATTAAGAAATCAAATACAGCTTTTCAATCGGGGTAGAGGAAGAACCATTACATCGCCCGAAGGCCCAAAAC
The DNA here is from genome assembly GCA_963277665.1 of Viscum album. Lineage (NCBI taxonomy): Eukaryota > Viridiplantae > Streptophyta > Magnoliopsida > Santalales > Viscaceae > Viscum > Viscum album. Next base: position 846,448,709 of record OY728160.1, on the reverse strand, counting down.
CAAGTTTCCCATGAACATGGCTCGAAGGCCAAGTGCATCATCATGCCAACATCATCCTACCTGGGTCACCAGGCCTGCATCATGCATGTATCACTACCTACCTGCATCATGCCTGCATCACCGTTTGACTGCATCATAAATCCCTTTGGGGATATTCCATGATTCAAACCCTAGTCTTTTGGATGCAAGATTATAGGGCTTATCACTCAGGTTCCCCCCAACTACAAACATGTTATTGGGGGAAGATTGTGAATCTAGGGAGTGGTCATGATTAGGGATTCCCCATTGAAATACCTCACTTCCTTGGCATTGATATTTTGGATAGCGGAAAGGTTTTGGTTTATACTACTTTGAAATAACTAGATCTACCTCTTTTGGAGGAGTCTTCAAAGTTTGAACTCGGGAGGACTGCTTCTGCTGCTGGAAACCATCTGCAAGTAGTTCGGTCTTCAATGGGTAAGGATGATCTTCATTGATCAAGAAAATATTTTTTTCTTGAAGTCAATATCTCAAGAGCATATCCTTAAAAAGGAAATATGTCTCACATTACGATGAACAATGATTTGATTAAGAAGATATTTACCATTTATAAGTTTTCCATTATTTCCCATATCGTGTTTCTATCAGGTTTGAAGCCTTATACAAAGGAATACTTGGTGAATCAAATCTCTGTGGTCTGGGGATTCTGTGATTTTCATTACATTCTGATGGGCGAGGGTTTTTTCATGTTGTTTTTCCATCTGATGATTTTAGGAGTAAAGCATGGGAGATTTAGTCAATCTCTTTAAAGCCTGGGATGATCCGTATTCAAGAGTAATACTCTAGGTTCAATCCATTTGAAATATATAATTTTATAAACCAAGTATGGGTCTATGTATTTCATTTAATATAGATTCTTTGGAACCCCCTATTCTATTTGATATAACTTCGGAAATTGGTGTTTACATTAATCTTGATAAGGAAACATGTGAGGCTAGGTTTGAGCATTTTTCTAGGTTCCTTGTTGAAATTTATTTTGGAAAAAATATGATTGAAAAGGTGTTTATTTCAACTAATGAATATGATTTCAACCTGAAAATTTTCTATAACTATCTAACACATTTTTTATCAAAATGTTAGGCTATAGGGAATTCTGTTAAGAAATGCTACCACTACTGGAAAATGTACCTATCCCCACGGTTTTGGTGAAAACCGTGGGGATAGGTCTGGGATAAAATACCTATACCCACGGTTTTGAAAAACCGTGGGTATAGGTCAAATTTGTGTCCGCGGGAAAAAAATTTTTTCCGCGGGAAGGAATTTTTTTTTGGCGGGAACCCTATACCCACGGTTCTTCCCTCTATACCCACGGTTTTTATAACTATATTTAACTAAATAGATATATATATACATATATGTGAAGTTAGGGTAGTGGTTAGACGCGGTGTTTGCAGCGAAGAGGTTGCGGGATCGAAACTCGGCGCCTGCATTATTTTAGGACCTATACCCACGGTTTTGAAACCGTGGGTAAAAGTCGTTGAAACCGTGGAAATTCTCTATGTTTCGGTGACACGGTGGCAGGACACCTATACCCACGGTTTTCCAAAACCGTGGGTATAGGCTGGGGACCTATACCGACGGCGTTCCAGCCCGCGGTTCCCAAAACCGTGGGTATAGGCTATACCCACGGTTTTGGAGGCTATACCCACGGTTTTGAACCGTGGGTATAGGCCGTTTTTCCAGTAGTGTACAAAGACTTTGTCTTCTCTACATGCTCCTTAAAGGGGAATCTATATGAGAAGTGAGAGTGGAGTAAATCTAAACTTGTGTCTGAAAATAATGGGAAGGACTCCATGATCCATGATCCTCCCATGGTTGTGGGATCTTCCCCAGTTCAAAATATCATCTCAAATGAGCTGATTAGGTATGGAGTGGATGTCACCACCACTATGGAGAATGTCATTAGGGAGTTTTAAAAGGTTAATGCAACTGGTTACATGGCACTAGGAAGTGAAAATGGGAACGTTTATTTCAAAAAAAAATCTTATTGGTTCTTATGAAGAAAATATTAATGGTGTTGATCATACTGATTCTAATCATGTGGTCCAAGTACATGCTTATATTGATGTTTAGCTTGTAAAGGAAGGATATTTTCTTGGTTAAGGAGGTAGAAAAGAGAAAAAGTATGAGGATATTCCCTTTATGTTAAGAAAAAATATTCATAACTAGAGTTCTTTGTGTGGAGAATTCAAATCAGATAAACTGGGTTGGGAATTTCCACCCCGTATTTCTTCAAGTGCTCACAACCAGGTGTCTGAACCCTTACATAAGGTTGCTGATGGTTGTTCTATGCTAGGATATTATTATTCTTGGAAAAAGTGTGTTGCACATGTCCAGACTCTTGATGATATTAATGGTTCAAGACCATAAGACTCCACTGGTCATATACAGGTGGCTACACAAGTTACCTTGTCTAAAGGGAAGAAAATAGCAGTTGATGATGAGGGTTTCCAAATGTTCATACCTCGCAAGTCCAAAACACATATGCCTCAATTACAATATGTACAATCTGATTCTCCTATATCTTAAATGTTGGTTGAAAAAATAAGGGTTGATGATGATCATGGGAGTTTTGAGTGGTCTTATCCATCACACTTTAATGATCTTATGAAGAATTCATATGTTTATTTTGGAAAGGCCTCAAATGAGATATGTGTTATTTCCTGAACAAAAATTTCTAATATCATAATTTTGGAAGATCGAGAAGGTGAAAGATCTATTACAGGCCACAGTGAGAATGTGATAGGAAGGTATTTTTGCAACTTGACTTTATTTTCTCCATGATGGAGATAAATGTATTTGGTTTCAATGACTATGTAGTACTGAAAAAACTTCTATCTATAAACCTTGAAGATGGTCTCTGATCTAATATAGAATTGGACTTTTGGGATTTTTCTTAGAAATTCAGGACCTATAACATCCAATAAGGATCATATGAATCATCTTCGAATGAAGAATGTGAGGCTCCACAAAGGGTAAATACTTAGTGAAGATGAATAAATACAAAGAGTATATGAATATTTTCTTGGAATTCGGGGTCTAGAAGGCCTTTAATGACTATTCACACGACCCCTTTTATTTTGATTTGGGATGCATGCCTTGTTTAACACTCTTCTCTCCCCCTTTGTACATTTTTATTTAAATAATAAATTTTAGAGTCATGGGTTTGGTTCCAAATCCATGGTTGAGCCATTTTGAGTATATATATATATATATAATCATTTAAATGAATTTATTATAGTGTAATAATTATTTAAATACATATACATAGTTATAATTATAATTATAAATATATATATTTAATAAGAATTTATATAAAATTAAAATTTTATATTTTAAATATAAAAAATATATTTATTATTTAAATATATTTATTGTAATTATATAAGTATTTATGAGATCACAATAGGTTCTTGGGTATAAAATGAATGAACCATACCTAGTAAAGTATAGATCATAAAAAATGAGTCACCACATATATAGCTATCATGAATAATATGGGTGTTGATGTGTCACAAACCAATCTGGATACCCTGGCACTCTGATAACCATGTTGGTCCTGACATAGCCCGAAGGGCGTTCCCAATTCTGATGGGTTAGAGACTAGCATTTGAAATCACCCAATTGAAATTGGGAATTATTTTTTCCATAAAAATGGAAGAAACATAAACAAGTCAGTATGCATACTAGAAAAAATCTATAAGGAGAAGTGTACTAGAAGTCAAATAGGTATGCAAACCCAAAGTGAAACCACAAGCACAAGAAAAAAGGATAAAAACAGAAGTCCCAACATAAATAACTCTCCAAGGACAAGGATCAATAGCCACTACACATCCATGTGGAACCCTACATTTAATCAATCCTAGATGAATATAATATACAAACACCTGAAGGCATGGGTAGGGCGTGAGCTAAAATCCCAGTAGGGTCTCGCTAAGGATTCCATAATATGATGCCAACAATTAATAAACCAAATAAAGCTTCCAATTTTATGTATAGAGGCATGTAAATTCTTAATAATATTTAAAACAAATCATGATTTACATTTCAAATGATGAAAATAGTTTAAAAAATTGCTTAATAAAAATTTATATAAAATAGTTTATATAAATTAATATGGAACGTGTAAAACAATTTACAAACAATGACATATATTTTGAATACAAACAATGTGAAACATTTTCATCTTTAAAAAGTTATGACATTTCCAGGCTATGGGACTCCATCACACTCAAATAGTTATCATATCAATATGTGTACACACATCCCCCTAACACTGGTGAAGGAGGAAGCCATCACCATCCCATATAGGATGTGACCAGCTGCATAAGTACTGTTAGTGTTGTAAATTTTCAATAGATCGATTTCTGAAATAACTCACTAACTATATACAATTTCTTGTTATCTAATTAAAATAAGTGGTGGAAAATGTTTTTTAAAACTATTTAAAATATAATTCATCTAATCTTCCATTTCAAATATTCCAATTTCCATTTTAAAAACCAATACACAGGTTTTTAACCAAATAATGCCTTTTCCAAGATAAAACCACTGGTTTCTATCAAATCCTTTTAAATCCATTTTTCTAAAATAAAACATTGAAATAAATTTCATTAAATCAATTCTACAATTTAAATCTCACAATTTTTTATCAATGTAACAAACACACTCCAAATCATTATAATTGGGAAGGGGGGTTTCTTGATTTACTTCAAAAACAAATCCAAATCCCTACTCCATTAGAATTGTGGTTTTCAATAAACCAATTGAAATAAATTTAATTTAAACCAATTGATTGAATTTAAAACTAAAAATTAAATTTAAATCAATCAATTTAGGGTTAATTAAAATTTTCCACCATAATAGAACCACGTACCTCAGGATCATGGGATCTTGATATGGAAATCCCTAAATAGGAAAATCCAATGAAGAATGTCGAAAAAGAGGATACGAGAATCAAGACTAGATGCAAGATCCTAAATAGTGGGTATTAGATCATCCAAAAACATATATATCTATAAAATACATAGGGATAAAAGAGTAGATAACGAGATATGGATAATGAGAACATGAAACCTACCAAGAGGAGATCGAACATCGTTCGCCTAGATTTTATTTGCTTACAAAGGAGTGTATAGGGGACAAAATCACATCTTGGTAGACTCCAAGGAATAATAAAATGTGTTAGGGGTAAAATGAGACCTTTGGGGACTTAAATTGGAAGTTTTGGGGTTTAAAAATTTTATTTTCAGATAAGAAATTAGCGTACATACAGTTTCTTAGGAAGACCTGCATGGTTAGACAAACCATGCACCATAACCATGTGCCACCTTTTTATTTGTTTAATGATTTATACAATGAGGGTGAATAATTTTCCAAATAATGAACCAACCATGCAAAGCCTCACTATCTTTTTTTTCATGGTTTTCACTTTAAGGGTGCTTGGTTTGGGAAAACTGTGCACCAACCATGCACAACCCAAGAACTTCCAAAATTATATTAAATTCACTTGAAGATCACATAAACAAAACCCAATAAAATTATGGTAAAAGTAGGGTTTAGAAATACTGAAAAACTATTAAAATATTTTACAAGACCCACCATAGAATATATCTATCCCCGAAAATCCTACAAAGAAGATTCCATGTAAAAAATATGAGTCCACTGCTCTTTCATCTCTACCTCCCTCTCCCACGTCTCCAGAGAATCAGAATCATGCTACCATAATTATCAAACCAAAGCTATCATCCTCACAAAAAGTACCTTGGTTTCATAATCAACTAGTTTTACTTGAATATTAGTCACAGATAAATTAATTTCAATCTCAATATCACTCCATCTCAGAACATAAGATAGATCAGAAAGATAATTTCATAGGTGAGACACATTAAGCACGTTATGTATCTTTGTTAGCTGAGGTGGAAGTGATAAATGGAAATCCACTTTCCCCACACGATATAAAAATTAAAAATTTCCCACAAAATGAGGAGAAAGTTTTTGTTAACTCGCATGTAGTTGATGACCCAACCAGGTTGAAAATTTCAAGAACACGTGATAACCAACTGAAAATTCCAACAGTCCGTGATGATGACTAGCATAATAATTTTATCATTGTTGTTACATCAGCATTCTCTGATGAATCAACTAAATATTTGTTTTCATATCTTGAACCAGGCATGGTATAACCAATGAAATTTTATCTATCTCCAACCAAAACAACATAGATTTTCAAGGATGGCCATACAAGGCCTCAAAAGGTTCCATTCTTATCAAGGAATGGTAACTACTATTATAAGAAACTCAAATAACCATAGATGGTCATCCCAATATCTACCAAATTAAAGAATGTATGAACATAGCATATCATCAAGAATTTTTATAGTTCTCTTTGTCTTTCCATACAACTATAGATAGTATGTCGTGATGAAGTGAATTTGAGATCCCAATGCCTCCTGAAGTCATCTCCGAAAGTGATAAGTAAACTGAAGATCTAAATCATAGAATATAGAAGATGGATCTCTATGAAAAAAAAACAATCTCTTTCACAAAGATATTCCCCAAATCCTCATCTTTTGTTGTATCATGATAGGGTATAAAGTGATCCAATCTTGTCAGATATCATATTATTATTTTTAAGGGTATGTGAAGACCCAATCAAAAAGTACATAGAGATATCATCCCACTTCCAAGTCAGCATTGGAAGTGGCTGAAGTTAACCCAAACATTTCTAGTGCTCGACCTTGACCTATTGGTATGTATAAAAATGGGAGAAAAATCATAAATGCCCCATATCATACTTGGACACTAGAATCTACGCCGCATTTCATAGAACATATTTGTGGTTTCTTGGTTCACAACCCACTGAGAATTATGGTAATCCCCCATATCAGATCTCCTTAACACTAAAAGAAAAAATAAATAATTCTAAATTAAAAAAATTATCTTGGTAGAGAATGACTAGTTTGGAATTTTATCCCCACCATAATGAGAATCTCTAATGCTATAAAATTTATCTTCAAGATACTATTCCCGAATGATCAACATGAGAAGAGAATATTCCAACTGAACAATGGAAAAAGAAACCTCATACCCTGATTATCAAACTCCAATATAAAACCATGAAATAATATCCATTAGGTTTTACTCTTATAAAGATTATTTTATAGCCTGGGTTAGAAGTTTCCTTCTTAGAGCATCTATGGTGAAATTTCATTTACATAGGGTATAGGTGATGTAAAAGTAAAAATATTGAAGGTATTTCACCCAATGAATCTGATGGAGATTCAAATATTTTTTAGAGAAGATATATCTCAATATATTTTGGTTATAATACACAGTAAACCTTCATCTGAAAATGTAATTATGCCAATTCTTAATCACATGCATCACAGATGAAAGTTCAAGGTCACAGGTTGGGTAATTCTTCTCACGTATCATAAGCTAGCGAGTGATATAAGCAAAAAATTGTTCACCCAACATATGAAAACGTCTCAAACATGAACATGATGCATCACAGATGAAAACATAGCCTTTCCTAACCATTGAAATATTCAACACTAACATAGTAGTCAACAGACATTTCAGCCCAAAAAAAGAACTCTGAAATTTTTCATCCCAAGTAAACTTTACTCCCTTTCATGTTAGAGCATTCATCAGAGAATCCAACTTTAAAAATTAATTAACGTACCAAAAATAATACCCAAATAAACCTCAAAATCTCTGAATCTCAAAAAAAAAATCTGGTAATTATCATGTCATAACAGCTTTCACCTTTTCAGGTTCAACAAAAGTACCATGTTCTGACACCACATGACCCATGAAATTATCTTCTTGAATCCATAAATTACAATTCAAAAGATTTGAATAAATTTAGTGATTTATCAACAATTCCAAAAACTTTCTTAGATGATGCACATGGTCTTCCTCAGACTTAGATTAAACAAGGATGTCATCCACAAAGAACACGACAAAAGTTTTAAGACACTCATGGAATATCCTATTAATTAAATCCATAAAGACTATATGAGAATTGGTTGGACCAAAATTCATGAAAAGTTACTCATAATGGACGTACATGTACCAGAAGTAATTTTTCTGAATATAAGATTATTTTATTCTCAAATGATGTTAGCTAGAATGAAGATAAATCTTTAAGAACTAATTTTCTCCTTTCAACTGATCAAACATGTGATCAATCTATGGAAATAGATAAATTTTTTTTCACCATAACACAATTGATTTTTAGTAATCCACACAAAGGTAAAGTGAAGTATCAACTTTCTTATAAAAGATAATAGGTTCCACCCAAGTTGACACACTTAGGCATATAAGGACTTTCTCTAGATGTTTATAAAATCGAGTATTCATCTCTTTCATTTGATCTAGTTCTATTTAATAAGATGAAATAGATACTAGTTGATTACCATACACTTAATTGATAGAAAACTCTACCTCCCTTACTGGTGGAAACCAAGATAAGTCAGATGATTTTTTTGGGAAACTCAATGTAAAATGGAGGGAGACCACTGATCAGATATTATTGCTCCATAACACAATAAAACACCTATATTACATTCCCCAACTATGGATTAGAGGGGTCAGATCTACTAAACCTCGAATACCATTATCCTTGAAAGATACAATAAACCCTATCAAGTGTAGTAAAGAAGATCCATTGAAGATAATAACCAATCCAGGATTTTTTGGAAGTGATCCAAAACATCCCGAATATGATGTTAAGAGGTTTGATATCGATAACCAGGAAACTCCATGAAAGTTTAACATTTGATAGAGAGAAAACAAAATAAGGACTACAAATACCCTTCTATCTCTTCATTTCAATGGTTGTAGTAATATCCATCACACATGATAAAATACGGATATGAAGATTAATAAAATTAACAACACGGGTTGAAATAAATTAATGATATGCACCAATATCAAATAAATCAATCACTAATAATGAAGCTATAGGGATGGTACCTCTCAGAGTCTCTAGACACATATATGATTCCTCTAGAGACTCTTCCACTGCATGATGATTATTCATTCCAAATTCCTATGGATGGAACCCCTTTTTTATTGAAACATTTGACTAAACCATGGTTTTAGAAGGTAATGATGATCTTGTGACACTACATGGAGTGGAATAGACACGGTTGAACTTCTATAATTGACTTGAGAATCTACAAGAACCACATATCTTGGGTTCCTAAATAAAAACCCTCTCTAAGTGCCCAGATTTTCTACACTGGTAACAAATTAAGGATATTTTCCTAGGAACTACAATAATTTTAGAAAAACACTTCTGTTGAGAACTACCACAATAATAATCATGCGTCCTATTTCCTTTAAAGAAACTAAAAATGAAACTGTGAGAAAAAGGAACTCCCAAAAACCCTAACTTTCCAGCTAGGTCCATTTTTACCATTAATGCTCTATCCAACACATTAACATAAGATGAAAGATTCAGTAAGAAAACATAAGAGTGAATATCTGATTTGATACCCAGCTCAAAACATCAAGCCTTAATCTTCTCATTTGAAATGATCTTAGGTGAAAACTTCCCAAGATCAAAAAAATGGTCTGTATACGCAATCACAGTCTTGTCAGCCTCATCGAGTAAGAAAAAATCAATAGACTTTTCCAACACCATTAACTCTGGATAGAACTGGTCAGTGGAAGGATATTTTAAGAATTCCCACTCTAGGACGTCATGTTTCTTTTTCATCACCATAATGTCCCACCATATCCTGTTTATCCATTCCAGCATGAAGGTGGAACACTTCACCCTGATTTCATTAGGTTTATACAAGAATTCTAAAAAACCTTCAATCTTGTTCAACCATTCCTAAGCCTTTTGAGGTTAATTGGGGCCTTTGAACACCGGTGGATTCTGGTGAAGTAACTCCTGAGAACTATTTTTGAAAACATCCCTCTAAGGTTCCACATCTGGAGGCTGAATGGGAACTGGTGGTCATGTATATCCCAAATCTTAGATAGTATGCACAATCACCTCAACCAGACTTGGGTCCATGAGAGTATTTTCTTTCTACTCTTTGTTAACATCTTCCTCCTAGATCAGATTCTCACATATTCTTGGAGGCATTATGCTACACAATAATAGAAAACAATATTGAAGACATCATATTAACACACAAACATAGCAACAAGGGAAAATTAAACCCAACAAAAAAACACATGAATTTTATTTCATTCTATCAAAATTAAAATAAGATTAAAGACTATAAAAAAACTCAAAACATATTTCCCAATCCAATCCTAGTGACTTAAGGCTCATTATAGTGAGAGTTGTCTAGGCACTCAGTCGCAACTACCTCCTATGTCCTGACAATATTACTCAATTTCATACTAACATCAAGGAAGGATGAAAAAACATCACCTTTGATACTACCTTTTAATGAACCAAATCTGATACCCTAGTACTCTAATAACCAGTCCAGTCCTAACATAGACTGAAGGGGATTCCTAATTCCCATGGGTTGGAGACTAGTGCCTAACATCACACAATATGAAAGTGGGATCGATTTTCCCAAAAACACAGTGGAATCAAGATAAAAAAGTTAGTATGAATACAAAGAAAACTCCACAGGGATAAGTTTACTAGAAATCCAATAGGTATGAAAGCCCAAAGTGAAACCACAAGAACTAGAAAATAGGAAAAAAATGAAGTCCCAATGGACACAACTCTTCAATACTAAGGGTCAAAAACTACTACCAACTCTAAGTGTTTCCTTATCCTTGTTCAAAGATGGAATAATATAATCTAAAAACATCAAAAGGAACATGTAGGGTGTGAGATAAAAACCTAGTAGGGTCTCACCAAGGATTCATTAATAAGATTCCAATATTTAATTAAGCAAATGAAGCATCCAATTTTATATAAACATGCATGGAATTATAAAATAATATTTCAAACAAGTTATTCTTTACATTTCAATAGAGGGAAATTCTTTAAAAAAGGATTAATAAACATTTTATATAAAATAGTTTATATAAATTCATAAGGAACATGTAAAAAAATTTACAAAAAATGGCATATATTTCAAATATAGACAACGAGTAACATGATGTTTTACCTAAAGGTATGATAGTTCTAGGATATGGGGCCCCTCACACTCAAATAGTTATCATGGAAATCTGTGTGCACACTCCCCCCCCCCCCCGACATTGTCCAAGGACGAACCCATCACCATCCCATTAGGGATGTGACATGTAATGTATGTATTGTTAGTGCTGTAAATTGTCAATAGAGTGTCATCCAGAATAAATAAATAATTAACTAGGATTTCATGTTCTCTAATAATTATAAGTGATTGGGATTTTATTTTAAAACTATTTAAAAAAAATCATCCCATTTTCTAATTGAAATACACGAATTTCCTTTTAAAAAACAATACATAGGTTTTAATAAAATAATTTATTTATCCAAGATAAAGACACTAGGTTTCTATAAAAATCATTTTAAGAAATTTTTCTCAAATAGAAATTTGAAATCAATTTCATAAAATCAATTTCAAAATTTAAATCCAACAATTTAAATCTAACAGTTTTCCATCCATTTCAAAAAAACACCCCAATTCCTTAAATTTTTGGATTTTCCCAATTTTGTGCAAAAAAATCCAAATCCATAATCCACTAGAATTTAATTTTTCAATAAAATAATTTAAATAAATTTAATTGAAATCAAGAAATTTAATTCAAATCAATCAATTTAGTGTTAACAAAAATTAACCATCATAATGGAACCACCTACCTTGGGTTCACGGGATCTTGAAACGCAAATCCCTAAATGGGAAACTCCAATAAAAACTGCCAGAAATGTGGATATGAGAATCAAACCAAGATTTAATATCTAAAATAGTGGGGATGAAATACTTCACTAATAAGGAGATATATAAAAATCCTAGGGAGGAAAGAGGAGAGAGTGGGGGCAGAAGAACCATAAGAGGAAACCTGTTAGGAGGAGATCAATCATTTTTCTCTTATAATTTATTTTCTTATGGAGGTTTGTATATGGGCTAAAATAGACTATTTGGAGCCTCAATGTAAGAATAAAACATGTTGGGGTCGAATGAGCTCGTATGTCACTTAAAAATGAGGTTTAAGGGTTTTAAAAATAAATTTTTGGATTAAAAATTCCCACACGCATAGTTTCTTGGGTATTCCACAAGGTTAGACAAACTATGCACCCTAACTGTGCACCCCTTTTTCCTAGGTGCACAATTTCTACTAGGTGGGCACACAGTTTGTCGAACTATGTGCCAATCGTGTTAACCACCACTGTCTCAGTTTGCATAGTTTTCACTAGAAAGGTTCAGGATTTTAGAAAACCATGTGCCAGCTATGAACAAACCATGAACTTCCAAAATTACACCCCTAGCTCCCTTAAAAAAAACAACCAAATCATGGTAAAAAGAGGTGTTTAGGAATACTTGAAAATAGAAACAGGATATTACACAAATAATAAATAAACATTCTCGAATACATAACATATTCCTACATCATCATAATATAGGTAATCTTAACATTTGGAACATAGCAACCCAAAATCATGTCCACAAGTAAACTTATGACCATATAACGTCAATTATACTCACGCATCAATATATGATCATAAATAACACCAACCATGTCCATGAATATCATCATTATCTCATGATATATATATAATGACCACATTTATTGGAGAAATATATATATTTATTTATAATTATAATTATAAATAAATATATTTTAAAAGTATTTATCTATGAATATAAATATATAATCATAAATATAATAAATATATTTATTATTTTAAAAACATTTATTATTATTTAATAATTATTAATATATATAAATATATTTATAATATTATCAATAATTTTTCTAATATATATATATATATATATTTGAATTATAAAAAAATAAATATTAATATATCATATTTATGTTAATTATAAACATGAATTTTTTAATTAATGTATATAAATAAGCAATATTTTTTAATATAAATATAATAATTTTATATATATTAATAATATTTTTTATTAAAAATTTTTATCTATGCTAAGAATAGCACTGATAAATTTAACCTTTATTAGCTCTCAAAAAAGCACTGATAAAGGATACACCTTTGTCAATGATTTTTTCAATGCTAATAAAAGATACCTTTATTAGAACTTTTAGCTAGCACTGATAAAGGTGGGGCTTTTATCAATGCCTTCTATTTAGCATTGAAAAATTTCGATGTTTCCCTTACTCTGATTTGTGGCAGTGGACGACTTTTGATACATTTCTTTGATCATGGATCTCTTCACACACCATAATCAACATTTGATTTTCACTTCATTCATTGTCGGTAAACTACACAAGAGCTTCAACAAATGCAGCATCCCCTTCTCCATTCTCTTTCGTGATGGTTACTCTTTACAACCTCTGTCTCTTTTATATTCTATCATTGTTGCTCTTGTAGTTCTTATTTTCACTACTCATTGGCCACCCCAACAGCACTTCATTCTTCAGTGCCTCACCTCCATCGTCTAACATTTATAAGAGGTAATGATAGGAATATGGGTTAGGGGATACTGTAGTGATGTTTTATAAGGGTAGGTTGGGGGTATTCATTAATGGCATGGTTAGTCTTATACTTTCTACAGGAAATAATTTAGATGTTTGGAGTTGGTGAGGGTTGTTGTGAGAATATTAAATAAGATATGGGTTATAGGGAGGGTGGATATTTGAGGAATAGGATACTAGTGGAAGCAACATGAGGGTTAGGCCTCAACCCTCTAGATAGGTTTCTTCTAAATATTATCTTATTCTCATCCATTTCTCCATCAAACGCCACTCCTGAGGTCTAAGGTCTGACTCTCATGTTGTTTTTGCTGGTAGACTAATCCTCAAACACCCACCCCCAACCTGTAACCCCTCTCTTATTAAATATCTCAACAACAACCCCCACCAACTACCAACATACCCATAATTACTTGTAGAAAATACAAGACTACCCCTTCCATTAATGAATACCCCCAACCTACCCCTACATAGAAGAACCCTAGAATCCCCTAACCCTTATTCATATCATTTACCCACCCCTTGAAAAATTACATTGTACTCAAGGTTAGGTAATCAATTCCATCTCTTATTCCTAGAATTAATAGTTTTATTATCCTAATTCTTATCCAATGTAACAATTTGAAAGATTTCAAAGTCAAATTTTGTCACTCCTGGTCTAAAGAAACAACCAACCAGACACCATGCCTAGGAGCCATGTCATGACCCAACCCCATTTGGGCCTCGAGCTACAACTTCCCCAAGCCCGCATCCACGGTCTTGGGGATGACGATAAGTGCCAAAAGGTATATCCTAAATGGAAGGCCTTTACCTAAGTACCTTTACACACAAAAAGACATATCAATGTAGAAGTGTAGAAGAAAAAATATCAAAAGATTCAAAACACCAGGGAAAGAACCATGAATGTAAAACCTTTATACTGTACAAGAGTAAAGTAGTTTAAATTGAAATGTAAAAGGAAAAAATACATGCCCCAACCTAAAAAAATGGAATGTAGAACACTGATAGTCCCCCAATAATGATCTCTAAGCTACGACCATCATATGTGGTCCAAAGTACCACATATCCCTAAACTTATCTGAAGTCACCTCTAACCTATTCATCATTTGTATAAGACACTTCACATGAGGGAAAAGTCCATGCATGGGTGATTATATGCATACCTAGTATGACACCCTGAAAGATGAAGGAGTATTAGTAAGAGATACAATAAGAATAGATAGATAATAAATGGTATTGGGGGTTTGGCTTAGTGGTAAGCACCCCATAATCCTATATGAAAAATGGGTGTTCAAAACCCATTAAGCGTAAGCACTATAGCAGTACTGCAGCATACTGTAGTAGCGGAGGCACTGTATCAATGACGGGAACTATAGTGGTGGAAGGTCACTATAGTGGCGGCAGAGCACTGTAGTGGTGGCAGGTACAATAGCGGGTGGGTACTGTAGTAGTATTATTCACAGAATGGGCCTTGGGCCAAAAATTGGGCCTACGGGCCATGTAATGTTCTAAATGCCCACTGGGCCTTCAGGCTATGTAATGGGTATCCCTCTACCCAGTTAAATAGTTCTTTTCTTTGATTTAATAATAAATGAGGCTTTGGCCCCAAACTTTTAAAAAAAATAGATAGATAATAGATAGTGAATAGGATGCAACTAATCCCAAGCAAGAGAAACAGTAACCTTGTCCAAACACAGGGGGATCAACATGGAGAGTATATGAACTATAGGTTGAATATTCACCAACCATATAATGAGGGTAACCTCATCCAACTACAAGAATCTAAACATGAAAATCACCTAGAATACCTCGCACATCTGTTTATATCATGGAAAGAGGGTAACCAAATCCAAAGGAATATATACAGATGTATATATATATGCTCAACCAAAAGAAACCCAAACAAGAGAGAAAGGGGGTCTCTATCTCATAGTTCAACCTAATAAAAAGAGTCTCCAATAGTTCAAAATGTCTTTCATCAATTCCTATAATCTCATGAACCTTCCAAGAAGTAACTGTTCAAATCAAGCCACACCACATAACCTAGCCACATAGTTGAGGGGACATAATCTCTAGGTTGAGGACCCATGCCATGGAACAACTGTAGGGTTCCACTCAATGGTAAAGGATCCTTTCCCATCCTAGATAGGGGGTTCCACTCAAGAAGTTAGTAGAGGAAAAATGGCTATCCAATATGGAGGGTTTCACTCCAGCAGTTGGTAGAAGATGAAGGTTCCGGGCGCAGTGAAAGCGCGTTGGTGGGTTTACCCAACTTTAATTTTAACGTTAAACAACGTTCAATCTGAGATCTTTCACAATATAAAACTCCGAATCTTCGGAATAAAATGAAGAACGAAAAGAAAAGAAGAGTCCCAGAACCCTTGAGGAGGATCATCATATGTTGATTATAATTAATTTAATTAATGCATAAGAATTACCTCGTTGTAATTCTTTCTTCGTTGATGTGTTCGGTCACGATTCGGTGATCCGTCGTTGCGTCGTAGAATCCAAGTGTAGGATTCCTCTAGAGGTGATCCACATGTGTGTCACGTATCTCCGGACGTCGCCGAAGAGATCTCTGAGTGCTAGCGCGGAAGAACCTTCGCTTGTGATGTCCTCCTTCGACCGCCTTGATCCGGTGGAGGATCTTGCTCTCGTAACTTGAGGGAGTTCTTGGTGGAAATGGAATTCTCTCTTGTCTTGAGAGTATTTCCAAATCCATTGTGTACAACAATGGCACTTCAAAATGTTGGGGTTGTGAGGATATTTATAATCATGTTTGAGGTTAATAGAGTTATGACAATAAATAAACACGTTACGCGTTTTATTTATTTCATTAACTCTTATTGAAAACCCCCCCATGTCGAATTATTAATTCCTTAACATGCACCCACACTGATTATAATAAATATCATTTAATAAAATAATATTAAATCCTCAAAATCCCAACTGGAAAAACTACACGGCGTGTACTTGTTTTCCATAAAACTACACGGCGTGTATATTTAATATACACAGCGTGTACTTTTATTTTCCATTTTTTTTTTCTCCACCACATTTATTAGACCTTGAGTAATGACTATTTATTTCTTAAATAAATTTAATTGCATTACTCGCTAATAAATATATTATTCCATCCACAATATATTCTCTCGAATAACTAGTGTCAAAATAAATGCGATCAGACATCCTTAAATAATTATTAAACCACAGTCGGGAATAATATTTATTTAACTTGTTAAATTAATATTTAACTAAGATACATGGACACACTTAGTGTGTGACCCTCTAGGCCTCTTTCTCAGTGGCATTAGGCTGAGCCTGCCTAAAGTCCAAGGTTAGCGTCTAGAAACATGCCAAGGAACCCATAGAGAAAGAAGTTAACACCGCAATGACGTGTTACCTCCTACGAACGCTTACCGTGTAATATAATCCCTTTGTCTTGATATCTCCAATCAAGCGGGTTGCATGCAAGTGCCATCAACCCATGTGCTTGATTATTCTTTCTTTGACTTCTCGGAATTGAACTTGCCCATACCTTACCATGGCCATGGATTTATTTAGGCTATATCAATTTCATCAAAGGACCTGAGATATCTACTTCCGTTATGGAACGGAAGGGACAAATCCTTTCTCGCATTATCTATTAATGCGGTATTACTCGTGACGCACCCAACATATCCTACCTCACTGTGAACAGTGTGTCGTCACAGTTTTCGTCAATACATCTAAGTGTGTGAGTTGTAATACCCATTAATAATAATCTTAAAGTCTAAGGATCAATACACACATCCGTAGATAGGAACATCCAATGACACTATGAAATGTGGATTTCCTACTGGCGGGTCTCGTTCTCATAATATCCTCCTGGATATTACCAAGGGCGCACACCATGAGAAGGTGCCTCAAAGTTTTATGAGTCCTCACCCCTAATTACCTGTATTATTTGTGTCCCTCAAATAATATCATCCGGCCATAGAACATACATTCAAGAACAGTGTTATGGCACTTCCGGGTTCTCATCATAGCAGGGATCCGCTACGACCCTTTAATTCAACAGTTGTCCTTAGGACATTATCACATGACATGTCACGTAGAAGAAAAATCAAGATGTGATAAGGCTTTTATTTAATGAATAAAGTACAAAGTAGTTGGTTCTAGACCACCAACTCCAATAGACTCCCACTTGGACTAGAGACAACTTCTAACAACCTTTAACCCTCTAGCTCTCACATGATATTCATGCTTCTACTGAGATAGGTCTTTAGTCATGGGGTCTGCCACGTTCTCTTCTGTGGACACTCTGCTCACTGCAACTTCACCCCTTTGATAGAAATCCCTCAAGAGGTGATACTTCCAGAGTATGTGCTTTGTCCGTTGATGCGACCTTGGTTCTTTTGCAAGAGCCACCGCTGCAGTATTATCACAATACAATGTAATGGGATCTTTACTGCTAGGCACCACATCAAGCTCCTGGACAAAGTTCCGAATCCAAACGGATTCTTTGGCTGCATCATAAGCCGCTATATACTCAGACTCCGCTGTAGAATCAGCGACAACTGGCTGCTTTGAACTCTTCCAGCTCACAGCTCCTCCATTGAGACAGAAAACATATCCAGATTGTGACTTCAGATCATTCTGATCTATTTGAAAACCAGCATCAGCATAACCTATGATGACAAGCTCCTCGTCTCCTCCATACACCAGGAACATATCCTTAGTTCTTCTCAGATACTTAAGGATAGTCTTAACAGCAGTCCAATGCAGTTCTCCTGGATCTGCTTGATATCTGCCTACCATGCTCAGTGCATAGGCAACATCAAGCCTGGTACATAACATGGCATACATGATGGATCCTATATCCAAAGCGTATGGGATCTTGCTCATCCTATCTTTCTCCTGTTGTGTCTGGGGACACATTTTCTTAGAAAGATGTAAGCCATGTGACACTGGAACCAATCCCCTCTTGGATTTTTCCATACTAAATCTCTTTAGTATCTGGTAAATGTATGTACCCTGACTTAGTCCAAGCAGCCTCTTAGATCTATCACGAATGATCTTGATCCCTAGAATGTAGGCTGCTTCTCCTAAGTCCTTCATGGAGAAACACTTGTTCAACCAGTACTTAACTGACTGTAAGGCTGGTACGTCATTTCTAATAAGCAATATGTCATCAACATATACCACTAGGATGACAACCACATTCCCATTAAACCGCTTATAAACACATGCCTCACATTCATTCTTAATGAAACCAAATTCCTTTATGGCTTCATCAAATCAAATTTTCCATGACCTGGATGCTTGCTTCAATCCATAAATGGATTTCTGCAACTTGAAACACTGTTTGGCTTCACCTGGTGTCACAAACCCTTCTGGTTATGTCATATAGACATCTTCCTGAAGGTTCCCGTTAAGGAATGTTGTTTTGACATCCATCTGCCAAATCTCGTAGTCATGGTAAGCTGCTATGGCAAGTATGATTCTTATGGATTTAAACATGGAAACTGGCGATAAGGTTTCATCATAGTCAATTCCTTGACGCTGTCTGAATCCTTTAGCCACTAGCCTTGCTTTATAGGTGCTAACTTGACCTTCCAGGTCCAGCTTTCTTTTGAATACCCATTTGCATCCAACAGGCTTTACATCAACTGGCTCATCGACCAGAACCCAAACTTGGTTCGGATACATGGAATCCATCTCAGAATTCATAGCTTCTAGCCATCTTGCAGCTTCTGAGCTTTCTACTTCTTCCTTGTATGAGATAGGTTCATCATTGTCCAACAATAATGATTCACCATCCTCAATGACTAGGAAACCAAATCTCTCTGGTTCCCTTACCTCTCTTGAGCTCCTACGCAGTACTTGTGTTTCTGGAACCTCTTCCACGGGGACCTATGGAACTTGTTCCTGTACCAACTCCTATGTATCTTGAGCATCAACTTCGTCGAATTCAATCTTTCTCCCACTATCCTTATTGAGGATGTGCTCCCTCTCAAGAAATATGGCTTGTCTGGCGACAGTCACTTTCTTGTCTTGGAGGTTATATAGGTAATATCCTTTCGTTTCCTTGGGATATCCTATAAAGATACACTTCGTGCCTCGGGGTGCGAGTTTGTTGCCTGAGAAGGCCTTAACAAACGCCTCTCATCCCCATACACGTGTGTGCGATAAAGTGGGTTTCCTTACATTCCATAACTCGGATGGAATTCCATTTGTCGCCTTAGTTGGTACTCGGTTTAATGTGTATGTTGCAATTTGTAATGCATATCCCCAAAAGGATAATGGATGATCCGCATGACTCATCATTGACCTCACCATGTCCAACAAGGTGTGGTTCCTCCTTTCACTAACACCATTACACTGTGGTGTATAAGGAGGAGTGAGCTGAGATAGAATCCCAGACTCCCGTAGAAGATCGATGAACTCTTGGTTCAGATATTCTCCACCTCGATCCGATCGAAGCTTCTTTATCGTCTTACCAAGTTGATTCTCTACTTCATTCTTGAATTCCTTAAATTTCTCTAAGGACTCTGACTTATACCTCATTAAGTAGACATAGCCATATCTACTCAAATCATCAGTAAAAGTAATAAAGTAAGAATATCCACCTCTAGCTTCTACTGGAAATGGTCCACACGCATCTGTGTGTACCGATCCTAGAAGCTCTGTGGCCCTTTCACCTTGTCCACCAAAAGGCGGCTTGGTCATTTTTCCTTGTAAACAAGCGTGACATCTATCAAGTGGTTTTAGCTCAGTAGAGTCTAAATAGCCATCTTGGCAGAGGTTTGTCAAGCGCTTCTTGTTCACATGACCAAGGCGGTGATGCCATAACTGGGTGATGTATGATTCATGTGAGTTTGTTTCGTTATCAATTGCCAACACTTGGTTTTCGTAATTTAATACATACAAACCATTACTCAAATGTGCCATACCATAACATACGTTGTTCTTATAAAAGAGACAACCCTTATTTCAAAACTTGAAAATAAATCCATCCATATCCAAACAAGATACAGAAATTATGTTCTTGGTAACACTAGGCACAAAATAACAGTTTTGTAAAACCAAAATCATGCTAGTTGGCAATGAGAGGTGATAGTCGCCAATAGCCAACGCAGCCAGCCTTGCGCCATTTGCAGCTCGAAGATCCACCTCTCCTCTGGCGATCTTTCTAAATCTACTTGGTTCCTGCATTTGAATACATATGTGAGCCCCACAAGCTGTATCTAATACCCAATGTGTAGAAATAGAAAGATTGCACTCGATAACAAACGCACCTTTAGAGTCCCCATGCTTCTGGGTGCAGTTCCTCTTCCAGTGGCCCTACTTTCCACATGCAAAACACAATGCTTCCCATTCCTTGCCCTGCCTCTGGATCTTCCCCTTCTTGGAGGGACGGTTCTCGGGGGCTTCAGACCGTTTATAAGTCTTTGGCCCCTTTGTCTTGTCCTTCCTTTTCTTGTTCACCATAAGGACCGCGGGTTTGTCACGCCTCATGTCCTTATCTACCTGGAGAATCAAGGTCAGAAGCTCCGATAGACTCTTCTCATTGCCGCTCATCTTATAGTTGATAATGAAGCTAGAGAAGGTCTTGGGAAATGATGATAGGATGAGATCTGTACGCAACTCATCTGGGAATTTAATCCCTAAGATGTCCAAGCGTTCAATGTAGCCAATAAGCTTGACCACATGAGGCCCAGCTGGCGCAGACTCTCCAAGCTTCGTGGTAAACAAAGCATTGGAGATCTCATACCTCTCTTGTCTCTCCTTCTCTTGGTAGAGATCTTTAAGGTGAGACATCATGCTATACGCATCCATGTTTTCATGTTGCTTCAAGAGCTCATTAGACATAGCCGATAGCATGAAACACTGGACATTTGTGGCATCATCCATGTGTTTCATGTAGAGAGATAATTCCTCATCACTAGCCTCTTTCCCAGGCACAACTGGAATAGGCTCTTACAGCACATATAATTTCCTTTCGTGGCAAAGGACGACGCGTAAACTCCTCTGCCACTCTTGGAAATTGGTGCCGGTGAGAAGGTTTTATTTTTCGATTATGGTGCGCAATGATATGTTTGAAGTCATTTTCTTGTCGTTTCTACAATTTAAGATGAGAAAAGGTTTAGTAATTTATTATAAAAATTGAGACAAATAAATAAATTAATACTTATTAGTCTCCCACTATTTTATCAAAATCCAATAGCCCTCACCATTGACTTCGGAATATTCTATTGCGTGAATATTCTAGTGGCAAGGATCCATATTGCCCTTCGCATTACCCCAACTAGGGTTGGTCAAGAAACTTGAAGGGTTTTAGGTAGGCATTCCAAATTCCAACTGCATTAACTCGTAGTTCCTTGATCCGCTGAGTGGACTCCCCAATCCTGAAATCCTTTTTGGATTTCCTCAACCTTTTCCTCTTGGTCACACCAAGTCCTGCTGTGGCAGTAAACCCTTGATGCGAACCAAGTCAAGTCAACCCAAAACCTTGAATTAGAATTCCCCGATAATTGAAAGCACCCCAACTAGGGTTGGTCAAGCACTTTGAACTATGGTTCGATTCTAAGCAAGATTATGGAAGGCTATGCTGACTTAATATATATTTGGAGGGATTTTATCCTTATACGTAAATTTCCATTTTATTATCTTTGATTACATGCTTGTTAATATTAAGTGGGATATACTTAAGTTATTAACCATGTCTAAGATAATATTTACGTATAAGCCAATTTTTATTTTAGTTCCATCTTGCATGCTCGTTTAATTCATTAATTGTGTGATCGTGACAACACACCCACAATAAATAAACCATGCAACTGACAGAAATAAAATAAATGGTATGATCATGAGCTTTTCTATTGGTTAGTTTATCTAGCGGTTGATAAACTAACCCAAGACCTAGGGGAGAAACACCTTGAACCTTTCGGGTTCGTGTTTACAGCTTTCCACCTGTCCACATTTGTATCTCCTTGGATTGGTTTCACCTTGGCTCCTGACTTGAGCCGCCTCCACTAGCTTGGGAGCTCCATCAATTACATATGCATTTATCTCACACGCAGGTGAGGGGAAAAGGGGGGTTTTTACATAAAAGACTCCTTGGGCGCGCAGGCCCTACATATTAATGAGGAGATGGATCGCAGGCCAACAAATTTAATTTAAATAAATAAATTAAAAGAAACCATTCACATACAAAGGTCTTGGTCTATATCATGATCATCCATACATGCAACGATATTTACGCATAAATAAAACTAGCATTCAATTATTTAATTGTTCTTGTTTAAGATAAATCACGCTCGAATCAATTAATTATCTTTAATTAATCAATCCTTTTATCTTAAATCCCTTTTTCTGAATTTCCTTGAGATTCTCATCCATCATAATTTTAAACAAATAAATTCATTTTAAATTATCCTTCTACATAACTTGTACCTTGGAGGAAACCCGGTGAATTCCCATTTATTACGCAGATGTTAAATTAAACATATATATATAAAACACCTATCACATGTTGTGCCTCAGCTTTACGCCTGCACCATGGTACACGTCTCAAGGGTTTGTATAATATAATAATAAATTTTAATAAATCTGCATAATTTGGGTGAGTACATGGTGGGTAGTTCCGACTACACGGTGTGTACTTTTTCTTCACTTTCCATCTGAAGTACACGCCCGGGGATAAGGCGTGTTAATGTACTTCGGAAATTTTCAGAGTACACGGCATTTACAGTGGGACACACGTCGTGTAGTTTCCGCGTTACACGGTTTCCAGCCGGGCAGGCCGTGTACGGAGTACACGACCCAACCCTAACCCGAAGGGACTACACGCCGTGTTCATTGGACCACACAGCGTGTATTCCGGAAACCGTGTGCCACCTGTTTCTAGTCAACACACGGTGTCTTAAATTCTTAGAAAGAATCCAATACACGGCCTGATTTGGCGGATCAGTCAATGCATTGAACCTAGACTACATGGTGTGTACTTCCGAATACACGCCGTGTATTCTGGTGTTATATGGCCAGAAAAGTTTGGCTCCTCCGGATGAGTTCATCTATTTTATTTTAATCAAAATTAAAAGAAAAAAACCATTTCTGTGAGGTGAACGAGAAACGAGGGAGGAGGAATAGATCTCGAGATTCAGATTTCCAGAACGATTAAACATGAATTGAAATAACTAAATTATTAAATGCGTAAATCACCAACGAAAAACTAAATAATTATAACCAATGATATGACCCCTTTGATACCACTTGAAGGTTCCAGGCGCAGCGAAAGCACGTTGGTGGGTTTTCCCAACTTTAATTTTAACGTTAAACAACGTTCAATCCGAGATCCGTCACGATATAAAACGCTGAATCTTCGGAATAGAATGAAGAACGTAAAGAAAAGAAGAGTCCCGGAACCCTTGAGGAGGATCATCATATGTTGATTATAATTAATTTAATTAATGTATAAGAATTACCTCGTTGGAATTCTTTCTTCGTTGATGTGTCCGGTCATGATTCGGTGATCCGTTGTTTCGTCGTAGAATCCAAGTGTAGGATTCCTCTAGCGGTGATCCAAACGTGTGTCACGTATCTCCGGACGTCGCCGAAGAGATCTCCGGGTGCTAGTGTGGAAGAACATTCACTTGCGATGTCCGCCTTCGACCGCCTTGATCCGGTGGAGGATCTTGCTCTCGTAACTTGAGGGCGTTCTTGGTGGAAAGGGAATTCTCTCTTGGCTTGAGAGTATTTCCAAATCCGTTGTGCACAACAATGGATCTTCAAATTTTTGGGGTTGTGAGGATATTTATAATCATGTTTGAGGTTAATAGAGTTATGACAATAAATAAACGCGTTATGTGTTTTATTTATTTCATTAACTCTTATTGAAAACCCCCCCATGTCGAATTATTAATTCCTTGACATGCGCCCACGCTGATTATAATAAATATCATTTAATAAAATAATATTAAATCCTCAAAATCCCAACTGGAAAAACTACATGGTGTGTAATAATTAATACACGGCGTGTACTTGTTTTCCATAAAACGACATGACGTGTATATTTAATATACACGGCGTGTACTTTTATTTTCCATTTTTTTTTCTCCACCACATTTATTAGACCTTGAGTAATGAATATTTATTTCTTAAATAAATTTAACTGCATTACTCGCTAATAAATATATTATTTCATCAAAAATATATTCTCTCGAATAACTAGTGTCAAAATAAATGCGATCATACATCCTTAAATAATTATTAAACCACATTCGGGAATAATATTTATTTAACTTGTTAAATTAATATTTAACTGAGATACATGGACACACTTAGTGTGTGACCCTCTAGGCCTCTGTTTCAGTGGAATTAGGCCGAGCCTGCCTAAAGTCCAAGGTTAGCATCTAACAACATGCCAAGGCACCCATAGAGAAAGAATTTAACACCGCAATGACGTGTTACCTCCTACGAACGCTTACCGTGTAATATAATCCCTTTGTCTCGATATCTCCAATCAAGTGGGCTGCATGCTAGTGCCATCAACCCATGTGCTTGATTATTCTTTCTTTGACTTCCCGGAATTGAACTTGCCCATACCTTACCATGGCCATGGATTTATTTAGGCTATATCAATTTCATCAAAGGGCCTAAGATATCTACTTCTGTTATGGAACGGAAGGTACAAATCCTTTCTCGCATTATCTATTAATGCGGTATTACTCGTGACGCACCTAACGTATCCTACCTCACTGCGAACAGTGTGTCGTCACAGTTTTCGTCAATACATCTAAGTGCGCGAGTTGTAATACCCATTAATAATAATCTTAAAGTCTAAGGATCAATACACACGTTCATAGATAGGAACATACAATGACACTATGAAATGTGTATTTCCTACTGGCGGGTCTCGTTCTCATAATATCCTCCTGGATATTACCAAGGGCGCACACCATGAGAAGGTGCCTCAAAGTTTTATGAGTCCTCACCCCTAATGACCTCTATTATTTGTGTCCCTCAAATAATATCATCCGGCCATAGAACATACATTCATGAACAGTGTTATGGCACTTCCGGGTTCTTATCATAGCAGGGATCCGCTACGACCCTTTAATGCAACAGCTGTCCTTAGGACATTATCACATGACATGTCACGCAGAAGAAAAATCAAGATGTGATAAGGATTTTATTTAATGAATAAAGTATAAAGTAGTTGGTTCTAGACCAAAAACTCCAATAGAAGACACATGCCCAGCCTAGCCGGAGGGTTCCACTCTAAATGTATTTGGGGACCCATGCCTATCCCTACTAGAGAGTTCTACTTAGGAGGTTTGTAGGGGGGGCCTACATTGTGTCAATAGGAGGGTTCCACTCTAAAAGTCTATAGAGAGACCTTTTCCCAGCCCAAATGGAGGGTTCCACTCTAAAAACTTTAGAGGACTCATGCCCCACCCAACTGGAGGGTTCCACTCAGGATGCCTCGGGTGATCCTGTGTGATCTTTACCATCATCGAGCATTACCTAACCAAGATTCATACCTGGAATATTCTACATCATATCCCAAAATCAAAATAAAAGGAGACTATCACATTATATTCCAAAAAAACATAGTGTTGGCTACTTTCTGGATAAAATCTGAATCTATATGAAGGAGATACAAAAGATTGAAGTTTTCACAAAAGGGTCCAAGGGGTATGAAACTTGTAAGGGACCCACATAGTGTGTGTTATAGCTCCTTCTCTTAGATATGTCCCTAGGGGTACAAGTCTCACCAACCATTTATGGATACATGGTGTGTAGTGGAAATACATGGTGTTACCATGCCACTCAGGGTCCCACCTGTGTGCTTAACCATGTATGTTTAACCACCCCATGTCCATGTACTTTAGGTAAATGGTTGTGGACTTGGTTGTGTAATTCCACATGGGGTCCTACCCATGTGTTCCTCCATATAGATCTTATATCTAGTTATGAATTACATGGCATGTTGGTATAGTACATGTCATTCTATCATTATAAGTTTCTAAAAAACCCTAGCTTATGCAACCAGGGCTAGACACTCCATGTGTTATTAAAACTACATGGCGTGTAGTCGAGATTTTTTCCAAATTCACAGATCTATTTTCCACATGTTGTATCATTTATTAGCCTTCAATTTTGTCTTTGATCCCATTTTTAATGTGTGGATCTAGTATTTGTTGATCGTTTTCGTCCACCCAGTGGCCGAAAATCAGTTTTCGGTGGCATCAGTGGTTTGTCACATGTTTCACACACCGCAAGTTACTTCTAATTTGAAGATTAAACCTGTGATCATTCAGATGATCTCTTATAACCCACAAAAAACCCCTATAGAGTCATGATTCATCAATTTGTCCTTCGTACATTAATCAGTCATGATTCCAGGGGTCCGATCTGGCTCAGTATTGCCTGACAATGTCAAATCAGGACCACGAGTCCAAAACTACGATGAATGAGAATAAATTATGGAGAAAATAACCATAATAAAAATATAAAAACCATTTCCAATAATTACTAGATAATGATCAATAATGATGATAATCAGGGTTTGAAAAAAAATTAAGCAATTAAATCAGTACACAGGCACATGATTAGGCCCCAATTGTCACAGATCAATAGAAGGAGATTTATCCACTCAATAATGTTTATCAAAATGGGTGTAATCCAAAAATTGATAAGTCCTACATATATATTGGATTTTTAGTTATTGAATAACTTTCTCACCAATAATCAAAGGAAGTCATTGTGTATGTTGTGCTCTGATGCAGTTTTTCATCATCGTTTGAGGTGATTCACCAATAGAAGGAGGAAGAAGATTATATTAGAGATATAAGGATTATGAGACTAACCCATGGAAAATAATCATGATAGTATTATTATATTAATTTCAGTTAGTTTAGAAAAATTAATTAATTAATTTTTCTACTAAATGCACCTCCAACAGGCGAGATATCTGAATTCCCTATGCCAGCCTATTTTAGGTCATTTCTAGGGTAAACAACACATTATGAATTAAAATGTGGTCTCATATTTCTAAACCAATATTTCATTTAATATTTATACCATTTTATTTAAGGAACTACACATGTAAAATATAAAATATTTTTTAAAATCAAATCCAGGAACATCGGGCCTCAGAATCGCACGTCATCTCAGCGCCTAATTTTGGAAATATATATAGAATTAATTTAAAGTATTAAAAGAAAAAAAAATTGGTCTCTGTATCATTCTATACTTCAATATTTTAATCCTTTAAAATCAAAACTAAACAAAAAAGTCAGGATTTTGAGCCTACATCTGGCTCTCTCACTCCCAGGAGCTCTCCTACACATTCTTGTACAAATACAACACATGAAACAATGGTATATTCTATACACATAGGTTCCTCTCATGTCAATACTCAATATCCATTAGGTTCTCCGCAAAGGTGGTTACATCCTTGATTTCCAACTCACCCCAATTGATGACATGTGTAAGGTCATGAACATATATCATCAACTAAAACACATGAAATACGTTGTGCACCGAATCCAGCTATGGGGGTAGGGAGAGGTGGTAAGCAACCTCACCAACCCTCATCATGATCTCAAAAGTCCTAATAAATCTCAAGGATAACTTTCCTCCCTAGCTGAACTTCCACAATCCTTATCGTAGGGATTCTCTTAGGAAAGGATGGTATCCCTACTCGAACTCCAAGGGCCTAAAATAGATATTTGTGTAAGATTTATATCTTATATAGTCTATTCTTATCTACACATAAATGACCTAGACCTTGTCTGTTGTAAAATATACCATATCTGAACCCACAAGAGATGTCTCACTGCTCTCTATCCAGCACGAGGGTGACCTAAAAGGTCTCCTATAGAGGGATTCAAAATATTCCATGATGATAGTAGTGTGGTAGTTGTTATTGTACACAAACTATACTAAGGGAATATGATCCCCCATGCTCTATCCAAATTCTAACTTGTAATTCCTAAACATATCCTCCAACACCAAGATAGTGCACTTGATCTTCCCATCTATCATGGAATTAAAGGCCATAGTCATCCTCATTTGGGTCCCGAATGACTCATGAAGGCCTCTCCAAAATTGTGATGTAAACTACATGTCACGATAGGATAAAATCATCAAGGGAATCCTATTAATGATAACAATATCCTATAAAAACAACAACCCAAAAATATCCACTGAAATATTATCCATGATCGCAAAAAAGTGTGATGACTTTGTGAGTCAGTCAAATATCACCCATATGGTGTCATGTCCATTCATTATGTGTGGAAGCTCTATCACAAAGTCCATGGATATGTCATACCACTTCCACTCTAGAATCTCAAGGGGATAAATAGACCTTCCAAAAGTTGGTTCTTAGAATTCACCTACTGATAATTGAGGAACCAAGAGATGAAATCATCTACACTCCATATCATGTTAGACCACCGAAAATATCATTGAAGGTATTTGTAAATCTTTCACACACCAGGATGTACAACTTTGGGAGAATTGTGGAACTCTCACATCACCTACTCCCTCAACATTACTGGGACTAGTGTCCATCCATGGAAAAGGATAATGTGATTCCCTCTAGAATATTCATCTAGTGAATCACTTATGTATATCTATTCACGTAAGATCTTGTATTCAATTTCTATTAGATGTGACTCTCTCACATGACCAAGAAGTGAAGGAGTCAACACCATCGATTGTTGAAAAGTTGTACCCTCATTTTCTAATATGGTTAGTTTTAAAGAAGCTAACTACTCAAAATCCACCTACTCTAAGTGAGCTCGGTACTTCCTACTAAGGTAATATTCTACCATGTTTCTCTTCCCCATAGTATAGACTATACTGAAGTCAAAGTCCTTTTATAATTCTAACTAGTTCCACTATCTCAGTTTCATGTCTCTATATGTGAAGACGTACCTAATACTCTTATGGTATGACTAGACCACAAATCTCTCCCCCATAAGATAGTTGATTAGTCACTGAAATTGGCTAATATTCATTTTTAATATCTTTATATTCATTTTTCCAATGTCCATAAACATTTTTTTAGTGCATTTCATAAATAAAACTTCATTTCTCATCTTAAATGCAATTCATGTTTAAAATACAAATTTGGGCCCAATAAATTATCTATTTTTGGAAAACATTATATTCATTTTCTGAGTTTGATATTTTGGGATATGATTTATCAATTTGTTTGGAACATTTTATCTCTTAGGTCCGATGGATTAATCCCAAGGGAAGATGGAGATTTTCGCGCCTGAATGCAGAAACTTGCTGGAAAATGCATAATGGGCCTAAGGCCCATCAAACAAATGTGGGGCCCACAAATCAAGACCAATGAAGCTGAAATTTATACAGTATAAAGATAAAAATATTATAATCATTTTATTCAACTTTGGCCAGAGATAATTCGGATGTTTTCATGATGATAAAGGGATCTGAAGTTGAGATTTAAATGGTGGACCCGACATTAATGCACATAAAGTCATCTCACGATTCCAACCATAACATCCAAACAGATGAGACAAATTTCCTGAAATGTATACAGATCATATAGGACAGATGGAAGAAGATATTTCTCTTCTACCACCCCTACGGATTCGGCCTTCTTCAATTATAAATTCGCACGTCAATATGGTGGACGAATCTGGATATTTTTCCGGGTCAACTTCAAAACATCAATTTCCTTTTGACTATTCACCCTCCTTTTGACTCTATTTATTGTTGGGGGGTGAATTTATTGTGGGGGGTGGACCTAAGGCTCCTAATATTCCTATATAAGGATATGGTGGTGAAGGGAATAAGCATATGATATTTTCCTTTCAATTGTAATTTTCTGCTTTCATTTTGTAATCGTATCGTCAATTTTTCCCATGTAAGTTCTTCTTTTATGTTGAGTATCTTAATAAAAATATTTCTTCTTATTTACTATTTCTTTTCATTTTATTAACATGTTGATACCTTTGAATCTAGGTGTGAATTTATTCACACCAACAATTGTGAATTCCTCACACAACGGTGGAGTGTACATTTTTCTTAATGTTTCTCTTCGTCAATCCTGCTTCTTTAAGTCGACTTTCTGCTTCCATTGATAGAATAGCACCAATGGAGGGATAACATTTTATGGGTTGACCCTAGGGAGTTGCATGGGCTGGATTTAATGTTATTTTATGTTCTTAAACTCTTAAATTTTGTTCTTTATTTTAAGAGTTCCATTCTTTTATTTATCTTCTTCTTTGTCTTCACCGACATTAATGACAACACATTTTGAGTGCTAGTACGATCCAATTACTTGGAGTGATCATTTAAGTGATCCTCTAAGTGAATTGGTGATTGGACTTGAATTTTTTTGTGGATTAAATCAGAGAATGATATTGAGGAATTATTTCATTTAATGGATACCACTTGAACCGATGAACAAAAAATTCAAAGAAAAACAAATACATACAATCAAGTCCTAGAGACAACCTAGGATCAGCTCATCTTAATTAATTGTTTTAATTCAAGTCATTTTGTTTGTTTTGTTCTTTAAATCAAATCACCATTTCTTCAAATCAATCAACACCATAGTTGGCCACTTCGTAGCTCATCCTCCACCAAATCATTGCGTCTCAAGGTTACTTCTTCGGTCCCTGTGGATTCGACCCCGATAAGTACTACATCGACTGCTTTTACCGGTAGGGTAAATTTGGGCACAACCAATAGTGTCTCTACATCCTCAAGGTTAATAATACCACTACCAATTCTAGGTCATGATTCTCATAGTATTGATCATGTGGTCTCAATTTCTTCGACCCATATGTGATGACTATCTACTACTACATCAACATGAAACTGAGCCCATATCTTAAGGCATCATGATACACTATGTATTCCACACCCTCCTTTGGTATTCTAAATATAGAATAAATCATCAGTCTTAGCCTTAACTCCTAAAAGGCTCTTTGGAACCTTTCATTGCAGGTAAACAACTTCCCTTTACACATTAGAGAGTTCAAAGGGGATGAAATCCTAGAGAACTATTCAAAAAACCTCATGTAGTACCCCACCAAACCAATAAATATTTGCACTTCTAACACACTCTTGGGTGGATCAAAATAAAGCACTACATCAATCTTCACTGGGTCCACAACTAAACTATGCTCAGAAATGACAT
Source organism: Viscum album (assembly GCA_963277665.1). NCBI lineage: Eukaryota > Viridiplantae > Streptophyta > Magnoliopsida > Santalales > Viscaceae > Viscum > Viscum album. The sequence continues at coordinate 846,416,917 of OY728160.1, read as the reverse complement.
TCCTTAGAAAGTGAACCTCATGAATCCAGAATTGGGACTTTGAGAGCTTCCTATAAAGTTATTACTCTTGATGTAAATATAGAACCAACCTAAATTGATCTTCATGTTCCTCCTTCAATTCAGTGTAGATGATTATGTCATTAATGAAGTTGAGAAAAAATTGGTCTAAGTATAGCTAAAAGAAATCGTTAATCAAATCCATAAACACAGTGGTGGAATTAATCACACCAAAGGGCATCATTGGGAACTCATAGTGTCTATAACGACATCAGAATACCATATTTGTAATATCATCCTCATGAACCATTAAATGGTGGTAGAAGGACTGGAGATTGATCTCTAAGAACATCTCGCGCCTTGAAACTAGTCAAAGTAGTAGTCAATCCTTAAAAAGGGTTACTTGTTCTTTATCATGGCCTAGTTCAGGTGATGATAATAAATGAAAATCATCAAGAACCCATCATCCTTTTTCATGAACAACATTAGAGCTTCCCTAGGGGACACATTGGGCCTGATGAAACCCTTCCCTTGAAGGTCCTCCAACTGCAACTGTAGCTCCTGTATCATAGTAGTAAAAATATGATATTCCATAGAAGATACCAATGTGGTTCTATGATGCAAGTTGATACAAAATTCCATCTCTTGAATCGGAGGTAGTTCCTGAACATCATCATGGATGAATTCCATATAATCATCTAGATCTGACGGAATCTAGATGCATGAAGAGCCTTCTTAACTAAGGGATATACTCGCCAACAAATGGGTCATTGTTATGACCCAAACTTTCATTAATGGGAATTTCTATTGATCTAATTAAATGTCTTATTATGGTTATATAAAATGTGAACTTCCTTGGTTTTATGTTTCTAGATTTTAAAATACTGTTATGAATTGTGACTGTTTCTAATATAGCCATTGAACAGTGATCACATGATTAGTAAAAAATAGGGCTCTAACAAATCCAATTTACTCAGACAAAGGAAGCGATAGCCTCATCCAGTAGACTTGCCCCATACGAATCCCATTTTTCAGAGCTCGGAAAGGAGGTGGCGTCATTGGGCTTTGCTCTTGACCAAGTCCAAGATGAGCTTGAACACATTAATATTGAGTAGAACTGACTATGGAAGAAGTGGAAGTTAATAGAGATTACCACCTGAGCGATGTTATCTGAGCCACCCCAAGAGTTTGTCACCATCGCACACCTTACCCTTTGGTCTTATATGGGTGTTATAAGGGGTTATGTAATAAGACCCTATCACTATGACTATGTAATTTTTTTTTGTATAAATAATGTGCATTCATTTTATTATTGTTACTTTGTAAATAGTTTTTAAATCACAAATATTATTTTTAGTTAATATTCAACTAAGAAAACTATTTTGATGAATTAATGGATTTTTGAATTAAATAATTTTTTATTAAAATATTATTATTATTATTATCAAATTAATTTTTATTAAATATAAATTATCGTATAATTTTATGAATGCAATTGTAATTTTTATTATGGTTTGAAAGCCATTTTTGTCAAAACCCATGAATTTTCGATAAATGTCAGTTTTTATTTTAAAAGTAAAAATTCACATATTTATAAAATTATTTAGAAAAAATGAATGTTATTTTTGGAATCAGGATTTCAAAATTATCCAATGGTGATTTTTTCATAATTTTCTGAGAGTCAAATTTTTGGGTAAAAATTAAATACCGTTTAAATATATAATGTGTTTTATGACATCATGATGACCCAATAGTGATGTAATAAAAAACTATAAATATTTTTTTCGCCAATATATGTTTTACCATTAAAATAATGTGATTTTATATTTGTTTTATTTATTTTACAAATCTTTAGTGGACCCTTCAAGGCTTATAAAACATTTTGTCTTTTTAAATTGTTTTCCTTGAGAGTGTGACTCACCTCCACATAATCAACCCTATTATTTTAAGAAGTTAGGCCATTGGCCTTATAAAATATTGTTTTCCACTCCCATTTTTCAAAAACCATGGGCTGGTTTGTGGTTTTGATTAGTTTAATGTGAGGTGTCCCGAACCTAAATAATAAAGAATTCTCACTCCTTTCCTTTATAAACCCACCCAAGCTACCACTTCCTCTTAACTCAAAGCCTTTCGAGTTCGACCAACCCCTGAACTCCTATATCTATAATCCTACCAAGGTGCCCCAAGCTCCCAAGAAGCCTCTCCCAAGCCTTTGGGATCACACTTCCAAGTAATGGATTTCTTCCTTTCTCATTTTGTCTAATTTTAATTAAGTTGTTATTCCCTTTTGTTTTCAATTAAAAATGTTGGGGTATGATTTAGAACCTCCACCATATTGTCCTATTTATTTTTGGATGATGGGATACCCCTTTCTCTCTCATTAATACCTCCCATGTACACCAGTTACAATGCCAAAATTCCAAGAGGGATTTTTCTCTCTTCTTTTACATCCAAGTAATTCTTTTTTATTATGCATATAAATTTCATTACATTTGTTGGGACATGTATCTATATGACCCCCTTACTATCCATTTCATGTATATATGATGAGACACCATTTTTTCTCTCATCAACCATTTTCATGAATCCTTATGTCACGTCGTTATGCTGCCAAAATTGCAGCGCGTTTTTCCAATCCAAGATCATTGTGTAGTGAATACCATACCCATGTCTCTATCAAGGGTATTAAACTTTATACACATATACATATTTAATGGTACATTCATTTATTTATTCCAAATTACTTAATCATGTAATAACTTATGATTTTGATTGATTCCATGATCCATGTGGCACACTTATGCATGAAATGAAATGTTTAAGAAGGGTGTGCCCTAATAGTGCTCCAATGCATTGGGTAAAGTATATTATCATGATACGTCATGTGAAATGGGTGTTGACTCGTGTTAATTCAAGTGAAATGAGGTTTTAATCATGCTTCATGTGCAATGAGGGTTTACTCATGCTCCATGTGCAATGAGCCTTAGCTCATGCTAATTCCATGTTAAGTATTGTTGGCACATTTCCATGTTATGATTATCATGATTTATCATTCCTTTATGTTCATGTTTCTCTTGTGCTCCATTTATATTCCTATTGTCTAACATGTATTATATTCCTTATGTTATTCCATGTTTATTCCCTTACTGGGATTTATAGCTCATCCTTTTCTTATGCATGTCCTCAGGTTATCCCATGCAATGCTAAGTACGAGGGAATGTAGTGGTCTTGTAAAAGAAGTTTTCAATAAAGATGTTGTGTGTTTTATGTTCTAATATGTTATGTAATATTCCTAAGCCCCAAAGACACTAGACCTTTTGAACTTATATGTTGTATCAAGTGAATATTTTATGTAATAAATCAGGTTTAAGTATATAATAAAAAGCATGGTTGTTATAGTGATGGTATATAGACTCATGTTAACATGACCCACTCATCCTACCGTGATATCTTTCTCACCCATAAAGGTGAATCTCATCCTATCAGTGCATAAAAATATGAATCATCTATGATGATAATAAATATGGAATCAAACCATGGAAAACCAATCCATACACAATATTATGTCATAGGGTTCCATATTGATGACAAAAAGGCCTCACATGAACCTCTATCCACAAAAAAAATAGCTTGCACTATCGTCATATAAAAGATACTGAAGAAGCGTTCCCCGTAGGAACCTCAAGATGAAGCTACTGGGCTAGCGCCTCAAGTGGGAGCTCCAAATCTCATAGCAGGAGTATAGAGATGAAGGAATTAATACAACTTTTGTATAATAATACTAAGGAAAGAGTGGAATAAATCTAGATCATACCTCTAATCATCTCATTAATTGTGGGGTTATAAGCCTCCAAAGCTTGTAGTTGTTCGCAACCCAGACCTCCAACTCGCTAAGCATGACGTGGGTTTCCTAGTGGTGGTGGTGGAAGTATCTGATAGCATTTTTCCTCACCCATAGATCCTCATAATCTTATACTAGCTCTGCCTATATAGGGACCAATTTTCCCTCACCTGGGAGATCCCTGATCATGATGCTTACTCTATCGTGATGGTCTGTTGGCTACCTACCTATGCTCCTCAGCATTCCTGGTCAGGCAGTCAGGCGCTATGTGACATCCCCCATCACAATCATATCACCGAGCCTCTACAACCTTCCCTTTAGCTCTAAGTTTTCCCCGTACTGTATGATCACACACCTAATTCTAGTCACTAAAGTATCTTATGCCCCGAGATCCCATTGATTGGCACCTACTAGTTGTTGTGGATGTCTCATCTCAGTGATGTCCACTACCAGATCCATCTATCTAGTATTCCTCTTACAAAAATCTCTCTATCACTAGTGCCCGGTCCAATACCCTGACATAAGTGGTAATGCACAAGGGAACCTTTCTGTAATGGATATCTCTACATATTCCACGTTAAAACTTATATTCTCATAATTATCCATCACAAATCATGTCAAGGGAGTAACAAGTTAGGTCTATCAACCTCATTGAATACTCAACCACCATCATCCCTCCCTGATGCTGCTACAGAAGCTCCTAAATATGAACCAAGCACAAACAATAGGGTAGTACTCCTCAAAGGACAACTACTAGAATTCAGGCCATGAGAGTGTTAACTCATTTTACATCTATGTAACAAGGCTCCACCAGTGCCCTGCTTTTCTATATAAAAGGCTAGTTTTCAGTGAAACCACCTGATATTTTGGTGTCTGGATGAGCCTGAAGATATGAGCCACCAACTCTAGCCAATCCTATACTGCCTGAGGATTTATCTCCCCATGGAACCTCATTCTCCTCTAGAATTGGAACTTATGGAGCTTGCTAAGTCTGTAGTAATCCTCATCCTTATCTGCTAGAATGATATGATGCTCAAAAGGTGGTGGTTCTACTACCTTCCCACCTGGATGAATAAGATAATGGGATGGACCCTGAACTAAGGAAACTTCTCTCATTAGATAATATTCACAATCCAAAACAGGTGTCCTCATTGGCTGTCATCGCGGAGGCATATAGAATTTATAAAGATATACCACAATCAGATGGGAATATATATATATATAACAAAAATGGGAAGATGACTCGAGAAGGAAAATTGAATACTCAATCTTATATGATGCATGTACCATTGATCCCCACAACCAATGTCTCGGTATGCTAAGTTGACAAGTTGGTAGTCAAGGTCCGGGTGAATTGATACGTCAGTTGCCCATACCATCACTAGATTCCCTAGAATGAGAGCCACACTTGAGGAACTTTGAAACCATTTCACTAATCCAAACCAAATCCTTGTTAGAGGACTACTCCAAACAACATCCCAAGGAATGAACTATTTTGATACCAATCTATCACGACCCGAACCTTACCGGGGCTTGAGCCACAACTACCAAAAGCCCACCTCCATAGGCTGGGGCATAGAGATAAGCACCAGAATGCATATCCTAAATGGGAGGCATTTTCCAAAGTACCTATATGCACACACACACACCCATCTCAATGAATAAGTGTATAGGAAAAGGAATAAACAATGGAAAACATTAGGGAAACAACCATGCATGTAAAACCTCAATACAATACAATAGTAAAATTGTGTAAACTAAAATCTAAAGTAGAAAAATACATTCCACATTATAAATTTTTCATAAACTTAAGAAAAGTGAAAGTAAAACCCTAAGAGATCCAAGATTCAGATCTCCAAGATTTGACCACTATACATGATCCAGAGTACTAGGTATCCCCAAGCTCCTCTAAAGTCACTACCAACTTTTTTGTCATATGTATAAGACAAGACACGTGCCAAAAAAATCCATATAGGTGTGTTTATATAAATTTCTAGTAGAAATCCCTGAAAGATGAGGGAGAGAAGTTAGAGATACAACAGGAATAGAAAGGAATTAGATAGAAAATAGGATGCAGTTCAACCCAAGAAATATAAAGAGTAACCTCTTCCAAGAATTGGGGGATTAACACGATGAATATATGAACTACATGTCAAGTCTTATACATCCATAGTAAGAGGGTAAACTCATCCAACCATGAGAAGATAAACACGAAAAGCACATGAAATACCCTCGGTGTCTTCACATATCATGGGAAGAGAGTAAAAAAATCCAAATTTATGGATACATGTATATATATATATATATACTTATTAAAAAGAAACCCAAACAAGAGATAAATGAGATCATCATATCATAGCTTAGCCCAAGAAAAAGATTTTACAATAGTTCCAAAAGTCTATCACCAATGCCCAACATCTCACACGCCTTCCCAGAAGTAAGCATCTAAAAAAATCCATGACTCATTACCGTGCCAGATAGTCAAGGGGCCACAATCGCTAGGTAGAGGACCCATTTCTTGGTATAATAGTATGGATATACTTAGTGGTAGAGGACCCATGCCCAGCCTGACTGGAAGGTTCCACTCTAGAAGTCAGTAGAAGACCCATACACATCCTAGCCAAACGGTTCCACTCTAGAAGTCTGTAGAAGACCGATGATCATCCTAGCCATAGGGTTCCACTCTAGAAGTCCTAGAGGACTCATACCCAACCCAACTAGAGGGTTCCACTTTTGAGGTATGGAGAGAATAATTCCCTATGAAAATAGGAGGGTTCCACTCTAAAAGTCTATACAGGACCCATTATCAGTTCAACAAGAGAGTTCTACTCTAAAAGTCTGTAGAGGATTCATGCCCAACTTAGTTGGAGGGTTCCACACTAAAAGTATATAGAGGACCCATGCCCAGTGAAACAGTAGGGTTTAACTCTAAATGTCATCGATGACCCATGACCGGCCCAACAAGAGTGTTCCACTCTAGATCCCTATGGTGATCTTGCATGATCACTGTCGTCGTTGAGAATATCCTAACAAAGCATCATGCCTGAAATATGTATGTTCTGAGTCAGTGTATTGTATCACTAAGAGGGGGAGGGGTTGAATCAGAGATACTCTATTTATTTTATCCTTCCTTTCAATTGAAACAACCTTCTCCGCCTATTATATATTAAATTCTCTACTGAAAACAAAACAAACACACATCCATAGGAACATAGGTATCTACTAGGTTCACTATTCAATAAAAATATATATGTCCTTGGTATAGTTTGGAGACAATCCAATACCATAAAATCCACTAGAGAATAATCCATGTATTACAATGAGTAGGATATTCTCTTTCAATCATGTGTCACTTTGAAGAAAATATAAAAGTGTGTGTGCACCCTCTTAGAAAAAATAGGGGAATATATTTTTTTTGAAACAACTCATGTTACTTATGCTTATTTTCAATTCAAAAAATGTATTCAATTGAAATAAAATTCTTCAATTCCTTACCCAGATGAAAGCTAAGAACCACCTATACTTTTTTATGAAACACTGAGTCTGATATTCCTGGGCCCGATTTTCCCAATCTTATTTCTCCAAGTACGATTCATTCAAAACACTTCTTCAAATCCAATTTTCTAATAAAAAATAACAGAAATGAATAGAAACCTCTTAAAATCAGAATACAATACTTCCTCAGTCGAAGAAACCCAATATGGAAACACCCAATACGGAAATCCCTAAGCCAATTAATTCAGCCTAATATGAAGATCTTTCAAATATAATTGACAATCCAAATACGATGATTCTATAAATATGATAAATCCTAAATATGATGATCAGATGAATAAAATGTTACGATCTTGTCTTCTCCCCTATCGAATGGTATTCAATACAAAAAAAACCATATCACTTTCTCTTGCTGAAAAAATAGATCTTCACTCTCTACTATGGTGAATAGTATCAATGGTCATAAATTATAATATACTTCTCCTTTTATTGGGGATCCATGACGGTTTTGGGCAGGAATCCGAAAATGTTTCCCGCTCACAAAAATTCACTCACATTTCAATTTCACCTAAAATATATAATGAATTTTGACTTCATCAATGCTTCCTGATTCTTCTCAAAAAATTTAAAATATTCACCTCTTCTTCTCCAGACTCCCATTTCAAATGTCAGTATGATCTAAATTGATGACCAATACATGAGTCTGAACATATGAGTCTGATTGTCTCAATCTAATTAATGAATACAATTCTTAGAATAGATTTGAATCAAAATCTTGTATTTTGAAGTTATTTCCCCCCTTGAAAAATCATGTAGAAATCACTTTTCTTCACATAACTCATTCAAACAAAGATATTCAACCCTTTTGAAATGGTTGACTACATTGTTCATCATCCTCTTCACTTCTTCTCTTGACCCACTAGAAAGAATCACTTCATTAAAAATCCTATGAATGAATTATGAATTACTTCATGACTTTGAATTCATTTGAGGATAATATTTATCATCATCTAACTTGAATTGTAATGTATCGTAACTTTCCATTCATTCTGACTTCATTATTTCCTTCCCAACCTGAGTGTGATCTTTTCTGAATACAGTTGGTCTTGATATGATCATCATGGGTACAATCATTTTGGATACGATGATTCTGAGTACAATTTCCCTGGATACATTTTTCTAGAATACAATCCTTTTTGGGTATGATCATTCTGAAAAACAATCAGCACCATCTCTCACTCTTCAATCAGCACCGCCCTTTCAATCGGCACTGCCTTCTCAATCAACACTACCTTTTCAAATGTCACCAATTTTTCAAAACAACACCACCTTTTAAAACATCATCATGTTTTAAAACAACACCATGTTTTAAAACAACACCACCTTCTAAAACAATGCCTCGTTTTAAAATAGCTCCCCCTTTCCAATCGGTATCACTCTTTCAATCAATACCACATTTTAATCGGCACTAACACCACTTTTCATCGAAACTACTTTCCATCAACACCGCCTATCATCATTATTTCACCCAAATATGATTATTTTGAAGAAAAAATCGGTATCACCACTTTTCATCAGTGTTACACTTCAACAACACCACTTTTCATTGGCACCACCACTTCCTCTTCAATCACTTGGATGCGATTGTTTTGGAAAACAATTAGCATCACTTCATTTTCTTTTCCACCTGAATATAATAAATCTGGATACAATCCTTTTTGTATTGGAATCATATATTTCACTCTCCCTTTCTTCCATGAAGATTTCATCACAATTTTTTTATTCAACTCATGATTTATAAGAAATAAAAATTGGAAAATCATTGTCACAATTGAAAACATCGTAGTCATAACTAATCGTATTCTCCATCAAAACAACCACTTCTTTTATACTAGATCTAGAGTTAATCTGATCAATTTCTCATTATGATATTTTCCTATAACTGGCCTCATTATGATATTTTCCAATATCAGACCTCCATTACGATGGAATTTCATAGTGAGTCTGGTTCTTTTGAAAATAAAAGTATGATTATTTTGAAAACATTGATCTGATTCTTTCGAAAACATGGATATGATTCTTTTGAAAATAGTCATAATTGTGATTTTTGACATAGAAAAAGTGAGGTGATTTCCAAAAAACATTCCTTGGAAACCAAAGGCAACACTTGAATACAAAATACCTTCATTATTAACTTGGTTCCAACAATCTCCCCCATTGTATTTTTTTTCCAAACAAGTTTCATAAATCACTGAACATTGTATCCTTGAATAATGGATTACATATCAACAATTATAAGACTATGTAAGCTAACTCATTATAGGAAACAAGAATCACATACAACAAATCCATGTTGTCCAAAAGTAGTGATTATGACAACAACTTCATCTTTCTACCTCAGATCTTCTTCAACCTCCATAGAATAAAGAAAATTCCTTCCTATAACCACTCCAATAAATAGTTAGAATATTTCACTCACAAAACAATGTTGAATTCATAGCTTACACAAAACTCTCTATTTTTTGCAATAGATTTATGAAAAAATACAATTATCCCCCTCAAAAATAAAATCCAAAGGTAATACGAGAGAGGGGACATAAAAACATACCTCATCCTTGAAGATAAAGTGGTTTGACACCGATATTCAACCTCAATTTAGAAAATTTTTCCTTCAAAAAAGGTTTTGTGGATATATCAGCAACTTGTTCTGATGTCAAAACATATTCTAGCTTGAATTAGTTCATCTCCACATGTTGTTTGATGAAATGATATTTGATATCAATATGTTTCAAATGAGTGTGTTTAATTGGATTTATAGTGAGGTTTGATGTTCTTTGATTATCACAATCCAAGAGAAATGGTAACTTCACTTCAACAATTAAATCTTACAATTGTCTTTTAATCCACATGATTTGAGTAGCGGATTGAGTAGCAACAAAATACTCATCATCAGTCATACTGAGAGTTACTAAATTATGTTTCATTGAATTCCAGCTAACACAATTCTTTCCCATAACTAATACTCCACCAGATGTGGTTCTTCTATCATAAACATTTCCTACCCAATCTACATCAGAATACCCAAACAAATAAATACTATCTCGGTTGCAATACCTGATTCTGAATTATGTTGCGCCTTTGATGTATATGAGAATTCTTTTTATAGTAAAAATATGTGACTCTTTTGGAGCACTCTGAAATCTTGAAAATAAGGTAACAACAGAAAAAAAAATGTTGGGTCTTGAGGTAGTCAAATACAATATCCTTCCAATCAGCTTCTGATACTCATTCTAATCCACTTATTTTCCTACGCTAAATTTACTCAACTTGGTTCCCACTGAAATATGTGTGGAAACAGGTTTTCAGTTTTCCATATCGAACCTCTTGAGAAGTTATATATCATAATTTTCTTGAGAGATAAAATTTTATTCTTTATTTTGAAAGATTGGTAACCCCAAAAAGTATTTCATTTCCCCCAGCTTGAACATTTCAAATACCTTCTTTATCTCTTCAAAAAATATTTCACAACATCTTTCATCCTTTCTAATAAATATAATATCATCAAAATAAACAATCACAATGAGTGAATTTCTCTTTAATTTCTCTGATATACAGATTTTTATCCACTCTTCCTTTCTTGAAATACATCTTCCATAAGAAAGCATCCAATTTGGAATACCATGTCTTTGGATCTTGTTTTTTACCATACAAGGATTTCTCCAATCTTCACACATAACTCTCATCTTTCTCAACAACAATTCTAAAAGGTTGTTCAATATAAACCTCCTCTTCAAGATCACCATTTAGGGATGTATATTTAACATCCATTTGAAAGATATTGTAGCCTCCTTGTGTAGAAATGTCAAGAAAGAATCTAATTATTTATAATCTATCCATCAGAGAAAAGGCTTCATCAAAATAAATTCCTTCAATCTTTGAATTCCCTTTGCAAACCAATCTTTCTTTGTTTCTTATAACCTCACATTCTTCATTCATCTTGTTTTGAAAACCCATTTTGTGCTAATGATGTTTTTGTTTTAAAGATTGGGTATGATTTCCCATGTATTATCCTTTTAAATCTAATCCAATTCTTCATTCATGACTTAAACCCATTTTGGATGCTCAAAGGATTCTTTCATATCATTAGGTTGTACTGTTGATTAAATAGAAGTACGAGTAATTTCTTTTGTTCTTCTCCTTGTTTGAACCTTCTGATTTTGATCACAAATTATATCATGAGATTCCACTTTCTTTCTCAATGTGGACTGAGTTTTTTGAAAACAATCTTCATCACTTGAAATAGCTGAGTCTAATTCTTCTTCTTGAGAGGGAATAAAATTATCTACATCCTTATTAGAATTGTTTTCTTCAAATTGCTTTGATTCCTTGTCTGCTTGAACATGTTTATCTTTTTCAGCATTTTCAATTACTTTCACATAAAATCAATCAAAAAATTCCGGTTTTTGCTTTGTTGAATCATCTACATCCTATTCTTTCCGAATAATATCATAGAATGATTCCATCATCACCTTTCTTCTCAAACTTTCCATAGTTTCCACATTTCTTATTTATAACACATGGAATCTCAAAAAATCTAAAGTGTTTCAGACTTGGAGTTTTCCCATAAAAAATTTCATAAGGATTCGTATCTGATTGAGGCCTGTATGAACAAAAATTTTGAATGTAAACAGTTGTACTCTTGGCATGCCTACAAAAGTAATGAGAAATTCCATGTTCAAGTAACATGATTCTTCCCATTTCTACCAAGATTTTGTTCTTTCTTTCAGAAACACCATTTTTTTAGGAGTGTATGGGGAGCTATACTCATTCTGAATTCCATGATTCTCAAGATAATCTTCAAACTCTTCACTTATGTACTCACCACCATTATCTGTTCTCAACTTCTTCACTAAATACTCACATTCATTTTCTACTTTTCTTATGAAAATTTTAAATATTTTCAAAGAATCTAATTTATGTTTCATATACATGAAACAATTAATGCGAGTAAAATCATCAATTAAATTAATGACATACTTATCTACATTTATTGATTGTTTTATCATTGTCCCATGTATATCAGAACGTATCAACTTCAGAGGTTGTTTTGAAAAAATATCAACTTTCTTGTGCACAATATTTGTAATCTTTCTTTCTCATAGATAGTGAAACACCAATCTATTATTCTTGGAATATCAGCAATATATCAGACACTGTTATTATTAGATAATATTATCATGTTTATTTTCCCCATGTGCCCCAACCTTTTATGCCACAATTGATTTTATTCCACCATACTCATTTAATAAGAGTTTTTTTATCTCACCAACCTGAAACAAGTTTCCTTTTGTAGGGTAGCCTCTTGTAACAATATTTCCATATTCTTCACTTTTAACAAAACCCCATCCTTCAAGAAGATAATTTTGTTACCCTCATCATAAAATTGTGAAACACTTAGAAAATTTTGTTTCATCCCATCAACATACAATGTTTTCTTATATATCACTTTTTTTGACAATGATGGCTAACCCAAAATCAATGATTTTCAATGATTCGTCATTAGGAAATTTCATTGTTCTTTATTTAAAGCCTTCCACATTCTTCTATAGTTTTAAGTCTCCTATCGTGTGAGATGAACATACACTATCAAGTATCCAATTTCATTATCCATTTTTAAATTTCAATGCAGTTTCAACAACCGGATATTTTTCTCCTTTATTTTCTTTCATAACTTTATGCTTATAAGAATTGAGAGACTTTTATTGAGATGGTAACAAAAAAATACATCCTTTTTCAAGATGTATAGGTTTTTCACACCTTTAACAAATATTTTCTAGGGGTTGGAACCTATTTTCAAAAGTTACTTCATTCTATTTAGATTTCTTCACAACAACCTTCTCAGACTTCTTTCTTTAAGTAGATTGACTCCCCCTAAATATATGTCTTCCATAACCCATGGGATAGTAGTAATTGTTTTGGTTGAACCAACACATACTCACAATGTGCCCAAATCCCCCAAAATACTTGCAATATCCATAGAATAATTATTTTCCTCTAAAACTTCCATATTGATTAGAATTGTGAATACGTTTCCCAACAAATTTCTCTTCCCTCTTTTCTGATCCACCAACATTCTTAATGTCAATTAGATTCTTCTTCTTCTTTCTAACTTTTCTAGGTCTATATAGTTTCAATACATTTTTAGATTTAGGTTTCTTTAATACTTCATAATTCCCATCATTGTTGGTTTTGTCCTCATACATGACTTTACCAGCTTTCTTCTTTCCAAAAACAATTCCATCTTTATTTTCACCCTATTAAGGTAACTTTTGTTGAACCTTTTCCAGATTCTAATTTTGAGAACTTTCACCAACCTTAGTGATATATTTTTGTAAACTTGTGTTTCTCAATTCATCCTTTGAGAGTTTTGTTTAAAATGTTCCAACTATTCTTCCTTTTCCTTCATCTTTACTTATAAATTCTCATTATGATTATTTTCATCTTAAAGAGACTTATTCAAATCATAAATCTCTTTAATCGGTATTTCATTAAAATTAGAAAGGAATTCTTGGTTGTTTGATCATTCATCTTCAAATTTTTTGTTAAGTCTCTTGATATTTTCCAGACCTTCCTTAAACTCTTATTTCAAATGTATTTCACGTTAAGTTTCTTCTTCTTCAAAACTGCAACTTCCATATTCTTCATCATTCACTGTTGATATGGAATTATTTTTAATATCATACTCAACTAATTTTTCAGATTTATAATTACTGGATTCTTCTTCTTAATCTTTTGATAAGAAACTACTTCTTTTGGATTTAAAGAATTTCTTTTCTTTCCCTTTGGAATACAATTTTCCTTTATCTCCCCATTTCTTCCATGGTCTTCTAGGATTTCTATCTTATTACTCACTATCTTCTTCATTATTTATTCAGGGATAGTTATCTGTAAAGTGAACTACTCTTCCACATTCAAAACATATCATGGGAAGTTTCCCTCTATATTTCCTTATACCACTTTTCACATTTTTAGAAAAAAGGGATAAAATATCATTGAGATTTTTACATACCTCATTTTAAGAGTCATAATCACACTCTTATTCTTCAATAATAATCTTCTTTGATTTTTATTTCTTTATATCCTTAAAATAAATTTCTCTATCCACTTTTGATTTGGTTTTTATACCTTTATCTCTTATCATTTCATAAGTAATTAGAGTGCTATCAAAATCATCAAGGGATAATGACTCGGGATCTCTGTCTTCCAATGAAGAAACGTTTTCTTCAAATTTGTTGGTTAAGATTATCAATATATTTTCAGCCACTATAGATTCATCCCTCTTTTCACCAATACATCTGATCATACTCACTATATCATTCACCATGGTAAATAAGTCCCTGATAGATTTATGATCACCCTTCTTCAAGTCTTCATACTTCAATCTAAAGATTTGATGATTTTTCTTATTGACTTTTCTATTTCCATCATATATGTTTTTCAATTTGTACCATATACCTTTGGATATGGAAACACCTTCCACTCTCAAGAATTCACTTTCAGAAAGTGGTGATAATATAGAATTATTTTCCCTTCCATCATTCTTAGTATTCTTCTTATCAACAGTTGTAAGTGGAGATTTATCAAAATGGGTGGAAACCCAACTTTTGTAGCTTCAAGAACATCATAACTGATAGAAATAATATAAGGAAACATTATTAATTTCTAGATATGATAATTCCTTCCATCAAATACTGGAATATCTTTACTACTCATACAATTCAAATTTTCCATCCATAGAGAATAAGTGAAGGGAACCTACCCTCAGATACCTCTTGTAAGTTCTTAGTCAGTGTATTGTATCACTAAGAGGGGAAGGTGTGAATCAATGATACTCTTTTTATTTTATGTGTCCTTTCAATTGACACAACAATCACCTCCTATTAAAGATTCAATTTTGTACTGAAAACAAAAAAAACGCACATCCACAGAAACACTTGTATTTACAAGGTTCGCTATTCAATATGAATAGCTACGTCCTTGGTATGGTTTGGAGATAATCCAATGCCATAAAATCCACTAGAAAACAATCCCTGGATTACAACAAGTAGGATATTCCCTTTCACTTGTTTGACACTGTGAAGACAATCCAAAAGTGTGTGTACACCCTCTTAGCAAAAATAAGTTAATACAAATATTTTGTAACAACTCATGTTATTGGCACTTCTTTTAAATTAAACAAGTGTATTAAATTGAAATACAATTATTCAATTCCTTACCCAGAAGAAAGGTAAGAAGCACTAGGAATTTGTTATGAAACACAGAGTCTGATCTTCCTGGGTCCTATTTTCCCAGTCTAATTCCTTTAAGTATGATTAATTCAAAGCAATTATTCAAATATGATTTTTTGATACAAAACAATAGAAATTAATTGACACCAATTCAAATTAAAATACAATACTTCATCAATCATAGAAACCTAATACAGAAATACCCTGCATGGAAATATTGAAGCCGATTAATTCAACTTGATATGAAGATTTTCCAAATAAAATTTACAAGATGAATATGATGATTCTCTGAATATGATAAATCTTGAATATGATGATCATAAAAATACAACATCACGATCTTGTTCTATTCCCCATAAAAATGTCTTCAATACAAAACAAAATGATATCACTTTATCTCATTGAAAACTAATAAATTCCCTCTATACTTTGGTTAAAAGTACAAACCGTCATAAAGAACAATGTACTTCTCCTTTTATAGGTGACCCATGAGGGTTTTGGGGGGAATCTCAAATTGTTTCCTACTCACACAAATTCATCCACGTTTTAATTTCACATAAAATATCGATTTCATTTTGAATCTGTCAACACTTATCAATTATTCTTTAAACATATACAATCTTCACCTCTTATTCTCCATAATCTCATTTCAAATGTTGGTATTATTATAATTGATGAGCAATACATGAGTCTGAACATCTATGTTTGATTGTCTCAATCTGATTTCTGAATACGATTATCAGAATTGATTTGAATTAAAATAAAGTATTTAAAAGTTAATATCCCCTTGAAAAATCATTCATAAATCTCTTTTCATCACATAAATCATCCAAACAATATAATTAAACCCTTTTCAAATGGTTGACTACATTGTTGATCATCCTCTTTACTTATTCTCTTGACCCACCTGAAAAAATTACTTCATTCAAAAACCTATGATTGAATCATGACTTCCTTCATGACTTTGAATTCATTTGAGGATCATCTTTGGAATCGTCTAACTTGAATTGGAAATTATTGTAACTTTCTATTCATTCCAACTTCTTTCTTTCCTTCCCAACCCGAGTATGATCTTTTCGGAATACAATTGGTCTGGATACAATCATCCTGGGTATGATCATTCTAGGTATGATCATTCTGGGTACTATTATTCTAGATACGATCATTCTGATCACAATTTCCCTGGATAATGTTTTTGAGGATATGATCTTTTTGGGGTATAATCATTCTGAAAAACAATCTGCACCATCTCTTACACTTCAATTAGCATGAACATTTCAATCGGCACAGACTTTTCAATCGGAACCGCCATTTCAATTAGCACTAATTTTTAAAAAAAACACCTTTTAAAACATCATCATGTTTTAAAACAACACTGTGTTTTAAAACAACACTACCTTTTAAAATAATGTCTCCATTTAAAATAGTAACTCCCCGGTTTCACATTTTCAATCAATATGTCATTTTCATTGGCATCAACATCACTTTTCATCGGAACTACTTTCCGTCAACACCAATTTTTATCCTTATTTCACCCCAATAAGATTGTTTTGAAAAAAAAAATAGTATCGCCACTTTTCATCAGCATTAGACTTCAGTGACACCACTTTTCATCAGCACCACCACTTCCTATTCTTTCACCCATATGTGATTGTTTTAGAAAAAAATCAGAATAAATTATTTTTCTTTTCTACCTGGATATGATAAATATGAATATGATATTTTTCATATTATAATCATATCTTTCACTCCCACTTTCTTCCATCAAGATTGCATCACAAGTTATCCATTCAAATCATGATTTACAAGAAATACAAATTGGCAAAGCATCGTCACAATTGAAAACATCGTAGTCACAATGAATCTGATTATCCATCAAAACAACCACTTATTTTATACCAGATCAAGAGTGAATCTAATCAATTTATCATTACGATATTTTCAAATAACTAACCTCGTTATGATATTTTCCAACATCGGACCTCCATTACGATGGAATTTCACAGTGAGTTCGATTCTTTTGAAAACACAAGTCCAATTCTTTTGAAAACACTGATCCAATTCTTTTTAAAACATGGATTTGATTATTTTGAACACAATACTCATTATGATAGTTTCAATAAACTAAGAGAATTTATTTCAAAAAACTTTCCTTAAAACAAAATACAACACTTGAATACAAAACACCTTTATCATCAGCTTGGTCACAATAAAATATTCCACATCATATCCCAAAATCCACAACTAAGGGAACAATCACTTTCTAAACTGAAAAATAATCAAGATAGTCTACTTGTAAGCAAAAAATCTAAGTCCAAATGAAGGTGATATGGAAGATTTATGTTTCCACAAAAGGATCCCTGGGGAACACGACATGTCGGGCGCCCACTTGACATGTGGTCCTAATCCTTTTCCTAGTCATGTCCTTGGGGGTACAGGGATCAAAGACTGTGTTGGGATGCATGGTGTGTATGGGAAATACAAGGTGTTCCCATGCTACCTGGGGTCCTACCAGTGTTCTTGGTTGTGTCTGTGTAAGGACCACATGTCGATGTACTTTAGGTACACAACTGTGCACTCCCACACGGGGTCATACTCGTGTGTTCCTCCGCATGGATCATCCACCCAAGGATAAGGTACATGGAATTTTGGATAACTACATGCTATTCCATACCTATAAGTTTCCAAAAAAACCCTAATCGTCATAGCTAGGGACTAACACATTGTGTGTTATTCAAACTACATGGCGTGTAGTCAATATTTTTTTGGATTAGAATATCTATTCTTCATGTGTGTGATATGGTCTTAACCTTCAATTTCAACCTCGATTCCAACCATGATGAGCATTCTAGTCCTTGTTGATCATTTTCATCCACCTAGTGTATGGAAAGAAGCTTTTTATGGCATCAGTGGGTTGTCACACATTTTTCATGCCATGGGTTCCTCCACCTTTGAATATTAGGCCTCTGATCATTTCAAAAATACACCATAACCTAAAAACAACCCATATTTATCCCTCATTTATTGATATGTCCCTCTAACATGAATATATCATGATTATAGGGGTCTGATCGAGATCAATAATTCCTAAAAATGTAAAACCAGGATAGCAGGGTCCAACTGGTGATGAATGAGAAGAAATTAGGGATAAAAGAACCAAAAAAATGTCTAAAATGTCATTTCCATGCATTTTGGTCCAATGATCAAGAATGGGGGGAATAAGGTTTAGAAAAACCAAAGATTAAGCAATTTAATTGGTACACTGACACATTCTCAAGCCACAATTGGTGCAGATCAATAGAATGGGATTGATCCACTAAATCAATTTAATCAAAATTGGTGTAATATACAAATTGAAGAGTCATACATTGAGATTGGATTGTTTTTCATTGAAGAACACAATATCTAATGGTACAAGGAGTTCATTGTGTTCATTGTGCTCTGATCTCCTCTGATCCACCATTTCATTATGGTACGAGATGATTTTCTAATAAAAGGAGGAAGGAGAAGCTCTCGGTGATCCCAGGATTATGAGGCTAACCTTAAGAAAATATCCATGATAGTATTCTTAAAGAAATTTTAGTTAGGTTAAAAAATTAACTAATTTAATTCAATTAATTAATTTATACACTAAACATGATTCTAATGGGTGAGATATCTGTATGCCCCATGCCGACCTATTTTAGGTTTCACCTAGGGTAAACCTCACATTCTGATCTCAACCCTGATCTCATATTTCTGATTCGGGCTTCCTTTTAAGAGTTATATCATTTTCTTAAAGGAACTGTGCACACTCAATATGAAATATATTTAATATTTTTTTTAAAAAAATCAGATCTGGGCACACCAGGCCTCAGAATCACATGTCGTCTCAACACCTAGCTCTGTAAATATATATAGAAATATTTCAAAGACCTACAAGGGAAAAACTGGGTCTCTAAATTCCTTGTGGTAGAAGTGAATTCCATCTCTCGTTCCACTATCCTGTAATGAGAATGGAAATTCCACCACTATCATACTTTTAAATACTTTATCTCCCAGTTCCTTATCTTGTA
Source organism: Viscum album (assembly GCA_963277665.1). Classification (NCBI taxonomy): domain Eukaryota; kingdom Viridiplantae; phylum Streptophyta; class Magnoliopsida; order Santalales; family Viscaceae; genus Viscum; species Viscum album. The sequence continues at coordinate 846,397,241 of OY728160.1, read as the reverse complement.
CATGTAATACGTGAGCTGTCAGCCCTAGTTAATGAAATAAATAACCACTAAACAGGTCCAAAATTGAGTCACACTCAATAGAAATAACATATTCTATGGATAATATGTGTGCATGTGAACACATTTCAATTTCTGTATCCTAAATCAAATGATGCATTAGGTTAAGAGGTCCTATTAATTATGAGTTTATAGTATAATGATCTAGCTATTGTTAACTAATTTTTAAAATGATATACCAATTTCATTACATCAGTGATACCCCATGAAAGGTCATCCATGTTCTTCTTGAACTGAAAATTTCCTTTCATTGGATCTGCACCTATACACCAATATGTGACATGCTGGGGAATACTTTCAATATAAGGTGACACATGTTTACAAGCATGTATTGGTCCACTATGTTGGGTGGGACTGAAATCATATTAATTCTTTGAAATATCTTTATGCACCTCTATATCAATATAAACAACTATAACACAGTTATACTCATTATGGTGAGGATGTTCTTGTTCCCCTATACCTTCTTTATGAACCCCGATAAATGTAGATAGAACCACTGAAGGAAATTGCACATTAAGCTAATGAAAAAGTTTATTCCAAGATGTGATGCTACTTAGAATAATAAGTTCAAAGAAAATAAGTATCTCCACTCACTAAGTACTGGTTTGGAATTCATCCCTTTCTATACAATGAGTTGCATAGAGTCCAACATCTCCACATTTTACTTCTGCATCCATTTCTATATATCTATCATAGAGTCCATAAAATCCACTACTTTTACCTTATAGAATAGTTTCACAAATTATTGAGATAAATTTCCATCGTTTGTGTTCAATTCATGTTATCCGATATAGATCATGACGTTCTCTTCAGCTATTCCCAAACCAGATCCTGAATTCAAGATCCTATGTTTTTAATAATCCCTCTCTACTTAAATTCCATTGCATCTCTCAAAAACCTACCAATGATTCAATAATTATTTTTTTGGATTCATAGTTATGGAATAAAGTATATATTGGATTTTATAACTATTTATAGACTATATTAGTCATAGTTTTTCCATTTCTCAACTAAAATTTTCTCACCTTTGTTTTTTCTCGAGTCATTATTTTATCTTTCTTATATATTGATGATGATAACTGATATGTGAATCTGTTTTCTTTTTTGGAATCAAAGGATAAAAATATAAAAGATTAATAAAATCAATAAGGGATTCCATAACTACCTATGATCATACGAATCATTATATTTATGAATTTGGAGATTTATTCCTTTTTAATTATTCATTTACTTTACTATGATTATAATTGTGTTTTTAACTTAAACAGCTGGAATTATTTTGAATTGTTTTTGGGGTTTTCAAATAAGTAATTAGATTTAGTCTTCAAGTTACTAAGAAAATCATGTGAGTTTCTAACCATGAATCTTAAAACTTCATCTTTAGGGAAGTTTCTTTTTCACTTATTACTTAAAATTTTAACTAAATTTGGAATAAACTATTGAATCTTAATCTATACTATAAAATTTTACTTTCATAAATTGAAAATTCTTTCATTTCAAGTTAGAGAACTGCATGCTTTGATTTTTATGAAGTGATAATAGTTTTTTATTCTAAAATATTCTTATTGATTGGTTTACCTAAGCTTCTGTTATGCTTATTTTATTAAATTGTTAAGGGTTGTTTTACATGGTTTGTTGAGTTTATTTAAATATTATTTAGATATTGAAATGAATTATTCAATTTTTCTATGAACCCACCTTTTATTGTGATTAATTATTAAACTTTTATGGGAGAAATGTTGCTCTTTAGTAAATCTTGTAACAATTTTTCATGAATTTTTCACCACTATATCATTAAAATGGTTTTGAACTCAAATTATTAATTAATTCTTCCCTTGGAATTAAATATTGGAGAAAATATAAATCTTTAGGTGTGGGGGGAGGGTAAACTCACATATTTTACTGGATTCTCACTAAAATATCTTTTGTTTTTATTTATATTTTCGGATCTACTGCATTCCTTAATTTATTTTCAAAATGATTATCTTTAAACAATCTTAAAATATTCTCCAAGAATTTATTGCAACTAAAAAACTTATTTTGGCAATTGGATTTCATTGTTATGTTGTTTTATTCTACTTTTATCCCTGAAAATCATTTTATTAAATTTTTATCATCTTTTCAATATCTATTTCTTAGTTTCATAATTAAAAGTATATTCATTCATTTTAATTAATGTTATTTGGTGGTTTGTAAATCTATTTTAAAAATCTATATTTTAGAATTCATTGATATAAATTTATATATTCTTGTTTAAGAGTGTGTTTTATCCAATTTTGATGATGATGAATGAGTTTCCTAAATCATGAACTATTTATTACTTGAAACACATTCATCTATCATTATAATTTTTTTATTTCTCTATCTAATTATGATTCTTGAGAAATTATAATATCTCTCTCTATATATATATAATATTTTCTATTTTTTATTAGAAAAAAATCTCTAAATAAATATAGAATATATTTTCTACTAAAACAACCTGAAAATTTTGTTTCAATGATTAATTTTTTGGTTTTATAGTTATGATAGAAAAGAAATTTAATCATGAAGAACTATTTCCAAGCCATTTTACTCATAGTTCTACCCTTTCTGAAATAAAATTTTCTCACCTATTTTTTTATATTTAGTCATTATTTATAGTTTTTTCCTAGTTACATTCATTTTATTCATTGTGTTTGTGCTTTCTCCCCCACTTAAAACCCAATTTCACTCATTGGTTACATGTTACACACCCAAAAACCAACATAATACCCTATTTTCCCTTTATTTTGGTCAATATACACCTAAAAATTAGATAACACACCACCTTAGTTATAGGATAATCCTACTTTCCATTAGATTATTTTACAGGTGAAAACATTTTGTTTGTACACTAATCGATCAAAAACTAGAACTTATATTGTCATACCTAGCATTTTATTCATGATTTAAATATTTTATAAGTAGAAACCTAAAAAATAAATTAAATCATACATAATATTCACATCATATTAAAAATTTATATACATGACTATTTAAAAAGAGTTAAATTAATATTAAAACTATGTTGAATAATGATTGGACTATGATTCTAAGGTTTGTCTATAAGTAGGTTGTTTCCATGGGGATGTTAATAATAAGTAATTAATTTAGATGAGTAGTGATTAACATTATTAATTGTAACTTGAGAGTTTCTATTTACTCGGTATTCTAGTGGATTTATAGTGTCTTTCGGTGGGTGTAGTGAGATTACCAAATAATGTAAAATTCCTTGTGTGTTGTTGTGTGTTTGGCCTCTTCAGCTGTTCAATTTTCAATTTTCCATTTTCTTTCTAATGTGCCGTCTAGTTTGGTCAATATATTGTGTGGTATCTTAATAAAATACACCATTATCAATATATCATGTTCTTCTTCCACATTTTAATGTCTGTAGATTTATATGTATTTTGTTATAACAAGTTTACAATAAACTTGTGGTTGGATCTGGTGGACACAATAATTGGTATTTGACCTATTAATTATAGTTATTTTGTTCTTGTTCTTAGAGAAGTGAAAAAATTATTTGTGTTTTTTCATTAATATCTATAAATCTATTTATGGTGTTTTTCTGAGGCTATGACATTAAAAGAAGTTAATGAAAATATTCATAGGTTTGATAGGTAATATTGTGGTTTATGAAAGATAAAGATATATGATTATCTATTTTATATTGAACCTGATTTACTATTAACTGGTGTCAAGCATGAGATTATGAAGAGGAGTGAAATGGAGAAGCTTAATTGTAAGACACTAATATTTTTTTATGGATGGTGTTAGCATGAAATTCCATAAGTCCAAAGGAATTATATATTTTCATTAATTTTTTAGATAACCCCCTTTTTAGTAAGGTTGAGGGGGAACCCTACATGACCAATAGTATTGGAGGTGAAAGGCCTAGTACAAGACCTGAGGGGGAAAATACTAGACACACATAACATCCTCACCCTAGAGACTACTTACAATTGATGCTCATAAGATCCCGCCCTGCATAGCTTATCAGATAACTTGGACCCTTATAGAACAATATGATGCTTGGTACTAATGGAGAAGTCCATACCATCTCATGAACCCCAAAAGATGATCAACGGAATGGATTTAATATGATTATAAACCATTTTTAATCTTTGAAAGTGGTTTTTTATAGTATAGTGTGGTCAATTATCCTATTATCTTCATTTTTAGAATCATGAGATGTGATGGTTGTCGCTTATATAAGACCACGTAGTATGAGTGACATAGTTTTAAAGGATATTTGGGATCTTCTTTTGAATAAAAAGTTTATATAGAAAGATGACTGGTAGTATACCATAATAGAATTTAGTAAATATGGTATAGGATGTCAATATCAATAGATAAATCAAATATTAAAGTAGATTAAGATAAAGGAGTTGAAAAAAATTGACAAGTAATGTAACATCCCAAACTCCAAAATCCCAAATACGATAGTTATATTACATTATTGATACAAAATACAAGATTTATGATAGGATCCAATATCTTATTAGTCTTTTAAGACAAGATATATATGTACATTACATTTTAAAAAATAACTGTTGAGTCAATAAGGTTTTCCTTATGACTTTTCATTCCTTCTTGTTTTGAAAATCACAAACAACCTATACTCAAGAAAATCTATATTTTACTTCTATAAAGAAAATTTCCTTCCTTAAGGAAATTTACCCTAACCTATATTTCCTTATACATATCAATATTTTTCTCAAGTATAAAAATCGGATTCATACCTAAAACCTTGGAATCATATAATACTTAGATATGAGGCATTCTGTTTTAGGATCCGAATTCTGGATATGAACTGTAATGAAGTTCCACTCCAAATTCTGGATATGAACTGTAATGAAGTTCCACTCCGAATTCTAGATATGAACTGTAATGAAGTTCCAATCCGAATTCTGGATATGAACTATAATATAGTTCCATTACAAATTCTGAATACGAACTATCATATAGTTCGACTCCGAATTCTAGATACAAACTCTCATATTGTTCCATTCCAAATTCTGGATATGAACTCTCATATAGTTCCATTCCGAATTCTAGATACGAACACTCATATAGTTCCATTCCGAATTCTGGATACGAACTCTAACAAATTTCAACTCCAAACTTTAACTAGTTCGACTCTGAGCTTTTATGAGTTCGACTCCAAACTTTTACTAGTTCGACTCTGAACTTTTACTAGTTCGACTCAGAACTTTTACTAGTTCGACTCTGAACTTTTACAAGATCGAATCTGAACTCTGTAAGTCCAGATTCTGAACTCTGATGAAATCAGGCTCCAAATTTCCTTAGAAATTCAGACTCCGGATTTCTACAGAATTCAGGTTCCGAATTTCTATAAAACAGAATCTGAATATCCTTTTTATTATAGACTTCGAATTCCATTTTGGTTAGACTCCAAACTTTTATTTTATTACACTCCAAACTTTAGTTTTGCTTATTCTTACACTCATTTCATTATAAAACGATGTCTTACTTTCAGTTACACATGTTTTGTTATAAAATGATGTCATCCATTCTGTTTCTAACTAACCGTTGGTTTAGTGACACGTGTACAGGTCCCTCTGAAATTTAAGGAAAATATGACCGTTGGATGAGGGAGACGACCGTTGGAAATTTGCATATAAATCGAAGCTCATTTGAATGAGCTCAATATAAAACTTTGACTAATCTTTGACAACTTGTGCTTACATCCTATTTAAGTTATTTCTAGAGAGAGAGGCTCTTATCAACTTTCAATCTTCGTGCAGAAATTTTGAACGATTTTTTCAAACTTTGCCTTGTGTAGAAGTGCTTCGTGTGACTTCGAATGTTGGTGATTACATTCGAGGGCTTCTAGGGATAGGAAGATAGAGGTACTAACTTCCTTGAAGTTTGAGGGCTTCCTTTATGAGGAAGAAAGAGGTTCCAACTACGTTGAAGTTGAGGGCTTGTGGAGATATCAAGACAGAGACTCTGATCTTCGTATTGAGGGCTTACCCTGGTGTGGGTAAGACATACTTTCTTCAAAGTATAAATCAAGGGACCTTTATCCAAGGTTGTTGGATACCCTTCTCTTTGGGTTAAAAGATTTATATCTTGTTACTTGTAGTTTTACTACTTGTTTTTCCGCTGCATTGTGTATTGTAAGGAAAGTATAATCTTCTTATATTTCCTTACACTTGTACTCTGATTAATTTAGATTCTATACGCTATAAGGTAGAATCTCATATTGTAAACATTGGTTAAGTTTCAATTTCCAGATCCATATTTCTGGAACCTGTTTTCAGAATCACTTTCTAGATATAAGCAAGTGCATAGAACTAGAAGTTTTTAACTTCATACTTTGTCCCAATATTTCATTGGTGTTAGAGTTGTTGTGAATTTGCTTAGTTTAACTTTGTTAAACTTAGATCTTTCCTTGTTTAAGTAAATTTTTAAAGTGTAAAATTCACCCCCCCCCCCTCTTGTATATTGAGAATCTACATCATTATTTCGATCCTACAATTGGTATCAAAGGTTGGAAACCTCATACTCTATACCAATCTTACATTTGGTATCAAAGTTTGGAAACCTGATACTCTATACCAATCTTACATTTGGTATCAGATCAGGGTCTTTGAAATACTTATACCCACATATAATTTTTCCTTTCTCATTTCTTCATTGTTCTATATTTTCCTTGCTTAGGAATATTTTCCTTGAATATGAACTTTTTTTATTAACAAGTTTTTTTGTAGAAAGACTTTCTTAAAGATGACAGGTTTAAATGTTGGTTCCATCGACAACCTAAATCCTACAAGACCACCAATTTTTGATGGAAATGATTATGAATACTGGAGAGATCGAACGAATACTTCCGTTATCAATACTGGAGTAGATAACTTCGTTATGCTTACTGGAGGTTATAAAATTCCTGATAAGGAAGTTAGTGCTTTCAAAAACCAAGAGAAGTATGATTATCAATTAAACTATAAGGTACGCAATACTCTACTATGTTCAATGACTAGGAACATATATACCCAAATTTCTTCATGTGAAACAGCTAACTGTATATGGAAGAAACTTGAAGTTACTCATTTTGTTACATCTAAAGTGATTGAGACCAGAAGAGCTATGTTGAGAGCTGGGTATCATGGTTTTAATTTTCCTTATAGAGAACCTATAAGCAAAGTACAAAAAAAGTTTATGACTATCGTGAATAGCTTACAATCTATGGGAGATAAAGGTCTAGATAATGAAGCTCTTGTGGATAAGATTATAGATATTATTCCCAATGAGTGGGAATCAAAGAGAACAGCTATTGATGAGAACAGGAAGGTTACTCAAATTTCCTTAGATGAGCTGTTTGGAACTCTTCTCCAACATGAAACAAGAATGAAGAGAGATGCTGACAACATCAAAAATAAGAATGGAAATGGTACTGTTGCTTTTACAACAACATCAAATCACATGAAAGCAAATACTATTGAGAGAGTAACTAGATCCAAGTCTAAGAAGGTTACTATTCAATCCGAATCAAGTGAGAGTGAAGTCTCGGAGAATGAGTTAGCAAATCTTTCTCAAAGAATGAACAAGATAGCTGGTCAAAGAAATTTCCAATACATGTATAAGAAGAAGGAAAGGAATGATAAGAAAGATTTAGAGGTCACGTGCTATGAATGCAAGAGAATTGGACACATACGACCTGATTTCCCTATGCTTAAAAAGAAAGAAAGAAAAGAAAGGCATTCTGAAAGGAATATGAAGAAGTTCTATAAAGCTAAAGCTAAGAAAAGTTTGAAAGATAATACTACTTGGAGTGCTAGCTGTGGAGACTCTTCAGAAAGTGAATCCTCAGAATATGATTCATCAGCTCAGAAGAATATGGGATTCATTTCTAATACTTATTTTCTATATACATGTCTTATGTCCAAGGTACGCTCTACCGAGGCTTTAACAAACTTATCTCTTGATAAGAATTACTATTCCAAAAATAGTACTTCAAATGAAGATACTTCATCTTTAGAAAATGAAGAACCTTTATATGAAGAGGTATCAATATTTTCCAAGTTACTTGAAGAAAAAAATTGTAAAATTTATAAGAAGTTAGACAAGGCAAATACTAGGGAATAGATTCTTACAAAAGATATTTCAGATCTTTCTTCAGATCTTAAAGATAAATAAGAGCTTATAGAAAAACTTTCAAAAGAACTTGAGAAAGAAAATTATGATAAGGAAGAACTTTCTAAATATCTTAAGAATGATATTTCAAAAATAAAAAATTTTAATGAAAAATCTAACTCTAAGGAAATTATTCCTAAGGATAGGAATTTAGTCATTAGACTAAAATCTAAAAAAAATTCTCTTAAGAAGATCCTTGGGAAATTTACCTATGGGAAGGAAAATTTTGACAAGATGTATTCTCAAATTAAACCTAAAGGAAACACTAATGGAGTAGGTTATACTCACCAAAAACCAGTTTTCAAAAACAACTAGTTTATTCCTTCTAGAGCCCCTTTTTGATTAGACCTTTTCTTAATAAAACTCCTTATGAGTTATGGAATGGTAGAAAACCAAGACTTTCCTACTTCAAAGTTTTTGGCTGCAAGGTATTCATCTTGAATACTAATTATAATCTACACAAATTCGCACCAAAATCTGATTAAGTAATTTTCTTAGGCTACTCCACAACTTCTAAGGCCTATAGAGTTTTCAACAAAAACACTTGTACTGTTGAGGAAACAGTGCATGTAAAATTTGATGAAACTAATCCTTTTGTTTTTAAACCATCCCAACCTACATCTTCAGATGTGTTTTCAAAAATCGATTATTAACTTTTGATAGAAGATCCTTCTGATAAGGAAAATGTTCAAGAAGATACTTATGAAACATTTACCCCAGAAGACTTTCTACCCTATGTTGATGAACAAGTTTTACAAAACCCAAGTTAGGTGTTTCTTAAAAATCATCCTAGTGATAGTATCATTGGTAATGTAAATAAAACTGTAAGGACTAGAAGTTCCTTAAGGAATGAAGTAGAACATCTAGCATTCCTTTCCCAATTGGAACCAAAAAGCACTGATGAAGCTTTAGGTGATGATGATTGGATTAAATCCATGCAAGATGAACTAAATGAATTCGAAAGGAACAAAGTCTGGACTTTGGTTGAAAGACCTAAGGAAATTTCTGTTATTGGAGTAAAGTTGGTCTTCAGAAATAAGTGTGATGAAAATGGAGTCATTTTTAGAAATAAAGCTAGACTAGTTGCTAAAGGATATAATCAGCAAGAGGGGATAGACTATGAAGAAACCTATACTCCAATAGCTAGACTTGAATCTATTCATATTTTACTTGCCTTTGCAGCATTCTTCAATTTTAAACTTTTCTAAATGGATGTAAAATTTGCTTTTCTCAATGTTTATGTTCAAGAGGAAGTTTTTGTTGAACAACCTCCTGGCTTTGAAGATACAAAACATCCTAATCATGTTTTTAGACTTACCAAATATTTATATGGCCTTAAACAAGCCCCACGAGCTTGGTATGATAGACTTACATGATTTTTTCTTCAAAATAACTATATTAAGGGAAATTCAGATCCAACCCTTTTTATAAAGAAAGATAAGAAAAATGTTTTTATTGTTCAAATTTATGTTGATGACATTATATTTGGTTCAAATCAGCAATCTTTAACTGATTCTTTTGTGGATCTAATGAAATATGAGTTTGAAATAAGTATGATGGGTGAGTTAAAATTTTTCCTTGGTTTTCAAATTTCTCAAAAACCAGAAGGAATCTACATATCCCAACATAAGTATACTAAATATCTTCTTAAAAAGTATGGATTTCACAACACTAAAAGTATTATTACTCCCATTGGTACCTCAAATACACTTGATCTTGATGAAGCTGGGAAACCAGTGGATCAAACATCTTTTAGAGGTATGATAGGAAGCCTACTATACTTAACAGCTAGTCGTCCAGACTTAATGTTTTCAGTATGCTTATGTGCAAGATATCAATCCAATCCTAAGGAATCTCACTTAAAGGCAGTGAAAATAATTTTTTGCTATTTAAAGGGAATCATAGATTTAGGACTATTTTATACTTCTGGAAATGATTTTGTTTTAAAAATATTTTCAGATGTTGACTTTGGTGGATGTAGAATGGATAGAAAGAGTACATCCAGAACTTGTCATTTATTAGGAGATTCATTAGTTTCTTGGTCCTTCAAGAAGCAACATTCTGTAGCACTCTCCACTGCTGAAGCTGAATATGTAGCAGCTGGAAGTTGTTGTGCTCAAGTGTTGTGGATGCAACACAAAATCACAGATTATGGCTTGATTTTTACTAAGACTCAAATTTTGTGTGATAACACAAGTTCCATTTCCCTTAGTAAAAACCATGCACATAACTCTCATGCAAAACACATAGATATTAGGCATCACTTTCTTAGGGATCACACACTTAAAGGAGATATCATTCTTCAATTTATCAGAACGCAAGATCTACTTACTGATATTTTCACAAAATCTTTACCCTTCGATAGATTTGAATACATTAAACAGAAGTTAGGAATGATAACCATGAGGTAATCCTTCTTCATTAACTTCTTGTTGAACAATTATCCTTATAGTAATAAACTCCTTTTCATATGGGGAGTACATTTTCTTGATAGCATAATCAAAATTTTCGTAGTCATTCTTTTAAAAAAAATCTTTTGTAAAAAAAATTTTGGTAGTCATTCTTTTTTAAAAAAAATCTTTTGTAGCCAAAATTTTCGTAGTCATTCTATTTTAAAAAATATATACTTTTATAACCAAAATTTTCATAGTCTTTATTTTTAAAAAAATATTTTTTAACCAAAATTTTCGTAGTCATTTTTTTAGGCTTTTGTAATCAAAATTTTTGTAATGAGTTTTTCAAAAAAATCCTTATGAGGCTTTCAAAATTTTCGAAACTGAAATTTTCGTAATGAAGTTCTCGGAATTAAAACTTTCGTAATGAGAATTTTCATACTGGAAACTTTCATAATGAAGTTTTCATAACTGAAATTTTCGTAATGAAATTTTCGGAACTGAAATTTTCGTAATGGAAGTATTCGGAACTGAAACTTTTGTAATGAGATTTTCGTACTCACATTTTTCGTACTGAGATTTTCATACTCATATTTTTTGTACTCACATTTTTGTACTCACATTTTTCGTACTGAGATTTTGTACTCATATTTTTCGTACTGACATTTTTGTACTCACATTTTTCGTACAGAGATTTTCGTACTCATATTTTTCGTACTGACATTTTTGTACTCACATTTTTCGTACTGAGATTTTCGTACTCATATTTTCGTACTCACATTTTCATACTCATATTTTTCATAATGATATTTTTATAATCATATTTTTCGTACTGAGATTTTTATAATCATATTTTTTGTACTGAGATTTTTGTACTCATACTTTTCGTACTGGAGTTTTTGGTACTCAAAATATTGTCAACTTTAAGTTTTTCATAGTTATTTTTTCGTAGTCAAATTTATTTCTTCAAGAATAATATCACCTATTACAAATAAACTTACTGGCTAATCCGAAAGGTATGATTTCCTTACTTAAGTTTTCGTAGTCATATTTTGCTTACTGTTATTTTCCTATGTGTTTTCAAAAAAATCAGATTCTAGTTTTCTCAAATCCGATTGTTTTTCTTAAAACCTCAAAAGATCGGATTCAAGATTTCCTTGCGGATATGTTTTCAACCGTCAGATCAAATCTCAATGTATCTCAACTGTTCGATCAACCGTGGAAACTGAACCGTCGTCTCAACGCCTATATAAAGGGGACTCCTGAGGGTCATCCCACATCGGTTTTTCAAAGATTTCGCATCTCGAAGCCCTGAATATCTTCTTATGACCATTCTAAACTTTGTCAAAACCCATTCCAAATCTTCCAGAACTCTCCATTCCGAATGTCTATTGAAGCTACTTCCCAAGATATGTCTACCTCAAAAGCAATCTCAAAATGGTTAGTTTATAGGGAGAAGTTAGTGCATCTGAGCTTCTTCAAGTATGATTCTCTTATATCTAAGAATATCAAATTGAATGGCTGGGAGGAGGTTTGCATGTCAAAGCCAGAGAAACAGGATCCGGTTTATAAAGAGTTGTTTATTGAGTTCTACAAGTCTGTTTCCTTCCTTGAGGAAGATGGAAGAGATTTATTTTCATTCAAGTCTTATGGGAAGACTTAAAAATTATCTTACACCAAGGCTGCAAGCTTGGTGGGTTTTTCTTATGAAGGTGAAGCTGATTTTTGTTCACATAAGATTCCGGATGTGCAAGGAAGTTTCAATAAAGTAAAGGCATTGAAATTTCTTGGACTTAAAGATACAAAGACTGCTAATATTTCTCATCTCTCTCTGAATAATCGGATTCTACAGCTGTGGGTACAAGGTTTTCTCGTACCAAGAAGGAGTGACAAGGATAATCTGAAGAAGAGTGACATTTACATCATATATTTCTTGGTAAATCTAAGGAAGATAAATCTGATGAGGCATGTTTTGATTACAGTTAAGAATATCAAAGAAGGGAATCTGAAATCTCATTTCATAATGTATCTGGACCTGATTTCTAAACTTATCATTAGATTTCTTGATTCATTCAAAGTTTCTTGCACTTCCAAGAAAATAAATTGCAAGGTAATGCTAGTAAGTGATGATACATTAAAGAGGATGAAAATGGGTTTTTCTGATGAATCTAGAGAATTCTACCATTTACCAGAATAAGAGGCTGAGACCATTCTGTAAAATGTTGAAAAAGCTGAGCCAGTGAAGAAAGTGACTAAGAAGAGGAAGCTTAAAGAAGTGGTTGTTGAAGACAAAACCCCCAAATCTAAGGAAACCCAGTCCGCACCTCCCAAGCCGAAAAAAAAGCATACGCAAATGAATTGGCTGCTAAGTGGAGGGAAGACAAAGAGAAGAGAAAAGAAGGGGATCCACAGTTTGGATTGGATCCTGCTGAGACTAAGGCCTTAAGAGAAAAAGCTGCGGATGAGTTAGAGAAGCAAGAAAAAGAGAAGAAGCTGAAGAAGAAAATTTCTGAAGAGGAGGTTGTTCAATCTCTTTTGAAAGCAACTGAAATAAATTCTGAGAAGATTTCGGTTCAGGAAACCTTCCTTACCGAACCTTTACCAGAGACCCTCGAGAAGAAGTACTCCACTCCGGAAAATTCTAAGGGTAAAGAGGTAGTTGAATAAATAGAAAAAACAACTGCTGAAGAAGTAGAAGAAGAAGTATAAGAGGAAGAAGAAGAAGAATAAGAAGGAAGTGGTGATCTGGATGACTTGATCAAACAAGTGGAAGATTATCAATAAAAGGATGAATCTTCAAAGTTATTCACTTCGGGAAAGGCAGTTGAGAAAGAAAGTAGGAAGGATGATGATAAGAAAGAAGAAGAGAAAGATAATGAGTTATTTGGTGAGGAAGAAAGATATGAGAATAATTATATTGAAGAAGGAACAGAGAAGGAGAAAATTGTTGAAGACAAAATTGTTCAACTATCAGAGAGTGAGGAATAATCTCCAGATGATCAACCTATTCCGAAAACTGATAAAGGAAAGAAAGTGCTAATGGACACACCAAAAAAATATATAATCAGGAAGAAAGAAGTCAGTGGTTCTTCTAAAAGGAAGTTGGTGTAAATTGAATAAGAACAATCCCCAATCAAATTATCGGATTCAGAGTCATCAGCACATGGTCATGACTTTGTTGTTGAATCCTTGAAAAAGTTGGTGGACAACATTCTGATTTTCCCCACTATTGAATCCAGATGCCAGATGCTACAACATAGCTTGAATCAGAAATCGGAATCCTTATCCATGGTGACGGATAAGTGTGTGAAAATTGAAGCTGACCATAGAAATTTCCTTATCAACTATGATGTACACAGGAAATCATGCAAAAAAATCACTTTGTGGTCTAAGAAAGTTGAAGAATACATGGCAGATTTTGATTGTTTTTAGAATGATGTTAAAGATTCCTTTAACACCGAGGATTCCAAGATTAAGAATCTTTAGGATGAGCTAATTATTGAACAAAGTTATCAGAATCAACAAGTGAAGGAATTGAATGATAAGGCCAACTCTCTTGCTCAAAATTTTATAAGGGATAGAGATCTTCGGATTGAGATCGAAAAAAGACTTGTAAAGCAAGATAAGTTAGTGAAGAAGCAAGAAGAGGCGATGAAGGCTCAGGAAGAAGTTTTGAAAGCTCAAGATAAAAGGATAAAAGCTTTGGAGAGGCAAGCTGAGGAGGATCAAAGAGATTTGAAGAAATTGAAAACCTTGTTGAAAAAGTTAATTCTTAAGGAAAAGGAATACAAATAAACTCAATCTGATCTTTTGTTTCATTTGTTTTTCCTTGTAAAATTTTTTCAACTCTAATGAAATTTTAGTTGGTTGTATCTTGTATTGTTATATACTAATGTTTCAGGTACCATATGTATTTTCCATTCCCTTAAATTCTTTTTGAAAATCCCAAAGGGGGAGAAGGAAAAAAGAACTACTTAAAAGAGGAGAAGGAAAATTTAAAATGGAGAAGGAAAAATTTCTAAGTGAAATATCCTTAAAGTAAGGGGGAGTTCCCCATTATGAAGTTTTTCATTCCCATTACAATGAAAAATCTATTCCAGAAATTCAGAATACAATCCTCAGAGATTCAATGCCTAAGGGGGAGTTAGTTGTATTCATCATCATCCATGAACAAAGGGAGATAAGTTTTAATTTCAAAGTCTAATGAAAATTTTCAAAGTCCTTATATTATTTTTCATAAGTATGTTTGTTCTTTCCAAAAAGGGGGAGATTGTTGAGTCAATAAGGTTTTCCTTATGACTTTTCCATTCCTTCTTGTTTTGAAAATCACAAACACCCTATACTCAAGAAAATATATATTTTAATTCTATAAGGAAAATTTCCTTAAGGAAATTTAACCTAACCTAGATTTCCTTATAAATATCAATATTTTTCTCAAGTATAAAAATCGGATTCATACCTAAAACCTCGGAATCATATAATACTTAGATATGAAGAATTCTATTTTAGGATCCAAATTCTGGATATGAACTTTAATGAAGTTCCACTCCGAATTATGGATATGAACTGTAGTGAAGTTCCACTCTAAATTCTGGATAAGAACTGTAATGAAGTTCCACTCTGAATTCTGGATATGAACTGTAAGATAGTTCCATTCCGAATTCTGAATACGAACTCTCATATAGTTCGACTCCGAATTCTGGATATGAACTCTCATATAGTTCCATTCCAAATTCTGGATACGAACTCTCATATAGTTCCATTCCGAATTATGGATATAAATACTCATATAGTTCCATTCTGAATTCTGGATACAAACTCTAACAAAGATCAACTCCAAACTTTTACTAGTTCGACTCCGAGCTTTTATGAGTTTGACTCCGAAATTTTACTAGTTCGACTCCGAACTTCTTTGAGTTAGACTCTGAACTTTTACAAGATCGAATCCTAACTCTGTAAGTTCAGATTCTGAACTCTGATGAAATCAGACACCAAATTTCCTTATAAATTCACACTCCGGATTTCTACAGAATTCAGGTTCCAAATTTCTATAAAACAGAATCCAAATATCCTTTTTATTATAGACTCTGAATTCTATTTTGGTTAGACTCCGAACTTTTATTTGCTTACACTCCGAACTTTAGTTTTTCTTATGCTTACACTCATTTCATTATAAAATTATGTCATGCTTTCAGTTACACATGTTTTGTTATAAAATGATTTCGTCCATTTTGTTTCTAACTAACTGTTGGTTTAGTGACACGTGTACAGGTCCCTCTAAAATTTAAGGAAAATATGACCGTCGGAAGAGGGAGCCGACCATTGGAAATTTTCCTATAAATAGGAGCTCATTTGAACAAGCTCAATACACAACTTTGACTGATCTTTGACAACTTGTGCATACATGCTGTTGAAGTGATTTCTAGAGAGAGAGGCTCTTATCAACTCTCAAGATTCGCGCAGAAATTTTGAACGATTTGTTCAAACTTTTCCTTGTGCAGACGTGCTTCATGAGACTCTGAATGTTGGTGATTACATGAGAGGGCTTTCGGGGATAGGAAGACAGAGGTGTCGACTTCCTTGAAGTTTGAGGGCTTCCTTGCTAAGGCAGACAGAGGTTCCAACTACCTTGAAGTTGAGGGCTTGCAGGGATAGCAAGACATAGACTCCGATCTTTGTATTGAGGGCTTACCCTAGTGTAGGTAAGACAAACTTGCTTGAAAGTATAAATCAAGGGACCTTTATCCAAGGTTGTTGGATACCCTTCTCTTTGGGTTAAAATATTTATATCTTGTTACTTTTAGTTTTACTACTTGTTTTTTTGCTGCATTGTGTATTGTAAGGAAAGTATAATCTTCTTATATTTCCTTACACTTGTACTCTGATTAATTTAGATTCTATATGATATAAGGAAGAATCTCATATTGTAAACTTTGGTTAAGTTTTAATTTCCAGATCCATATTTCCGGAACCGGTTTTTGGAATCACTTTCCAGATATAAGCAAGTGCATAGAACTAGAAGTTTGTAACTTCATAATTTGTCCCAATCTTTCATTGGTGTTAGAGGTGTTGTGAATTTTCTTAGTTTAACTTTGTTAAACTTAGATCTTTCCTTTTTTAAGGAAATTTTTAAAGTGTACAATTCACCCCCCTCTTGTATATTGAGCATCTACATCATTATTTTGATCCTACAATAATATACAGCATGAACACATTATAAGATAATTATTATCCTTTCCATTATATCCCTAAAAAATCACACGTTTTTCTCCTCTTGGTTTCATGGGAGAAATAAAACAAATGGGGGTGATCTCAAATTCACGGTAAGGGGTAGAATACAAAAAAAAACATCATAAATTCCAGATAGAAATAAATGAACAACATGAATCTATAATAAATAGAAACTAAGGACCTGTTATGTCTATAACAATAATCATTGATCTTATACTATTGGAATCTGTAATGTTGGAAAAAACACTGTTAAGGATTCTTTCCAAGACAATATCATGTAATAGAAAGTGGTATTCACGAAAACTCAGTCGGCTTTGTCTTGTGGAACTTATTAATGCTTTGATAGACTATATAATTTTGAACCCCACTCATCACCAGATTAAGTACACTGAATTCAAAATAAGTGTAATCAATACCTTTCATAGTATTCCCTAAGTAAAATCTATAAGAACAAAAATAGGTCTATATATATAATGAAAAATATGGAAATCAAATAATTCAGCATTCAATGGAATAATGCGGATGTTTATGAGAACATCCCTTAATCAACTTAGAATATGTTCAGGATTCATCAAATTTATATGAAGTACCCTTATCAAATAAATATTTTGTTGAGTGAAAATTCAATGTTATGAGTTATCCATGACATATAGTTATTGGGTTCATAGTTTTCCTTATCAGGAGACTAAGACAATGGTAGTAAAAATTCTTTATCATGGTTCATTATGAGAATTTGAATATTCCAAAGCATGTCCCCTAGGAGTACCTCTCTTGGTGTGTAGTATTAGATCCACTCATCTTGAATCAGGGTGATGACTGAGTCAATTTTAAACCAACCCATTTTGGGGTGATTACCCATAGGTGCATTTATTTCACAAGTGCGTCAACTTTATCATATCCAGATATAGATATATTTTATAGGTAATTTTACACTTTACCAAAACCTAGGATGATTTTTTCACCATAGAAAAGACTGAGTTTTAAAATGGTTTTGGTTAAGGAATATGAGAGAGGGATAAAAATATATAATTGTAAATGAATTAAATTTAATCAATAATATGGAAATATTTCATCAATGACAATGTATGAACCACACAAAAATAAATTGGTAGTGAATATACATTAGTCCCAAATAATGAAAATTGAGTTGGAAAACCCCGTATATGGATTGTGCAGAAATTCAATAAAAAAATATTGAAGGAGAGGTCTTAAAATTGATCTTATAATACCTTTAATATATTAATTTTATGATAAAAAATATTAAATAGGAATTATATACATCACATAATAAAAATTTGGTGCATAATAAAAAACATGTGTCAAAGTGGGGGATTGGAGGTAAAAAACCCTTAAATCTTCTCCCGACATCCATGAGTATACTTTAATCCCAAATATCACAAACATAGGTATCTTAATAACTGAATTCAAAACCTTATTCATATCTATTTTCATTTAAACTTTTCATAAATAGTCATTCTCTATATGAATTCTACCTATTTTACACATCAGGTGTTGATAGTTTTTTTCTTTCATACTAGATTAATAATTGTAGTGTCCTTATTCATTATAATTTTAAATTTCATCATTAATAGGCCATTAAATTTACTATTAGGGATTTTTTAATTATTTATTATATTTCAAATTCCATTATAAGTGTTTTAGTCTTTATCCTTGAAGATGAAATCAATAACAACCATGTTTAAGTGACTCTTATAGATCCAATGGTGTTTTATTAATTGATGAATTAAATATTGATATAACATCACTAGAATAAATTATTATTATTATTTACACATTTATATTATATTATACCAGTAATTATGTTATCATATCCATTCCTAATATAAATCCACAGATTTTTTCAAGTATGTGGTCGGTTCGAACCAAACATGAACATACCTTAATTTAATAAATGATTATGAAGTGATTTGTTATAATTTCATTATAATAGAAGAAAAATGATCTTATTTAATTTTTTTTATTCTGATATATCTAAATTATAAATTAATTATAATAATAATTAATGAATATGAAAACATTGCATAATATGAATAAAATATTTTTCTCTTATCACACTTGTTTCAAAGGATTGAACTAGTGATAACTGTTTATTGATAATATAATTAATATATTCTAAAATTTGTCATAAAATAAAATTAATTATATCATATTAAATTTTTAAATCCATTTTAGTAACCATCAATTATTTTTGGTGTTGAAAAATGAATTTCATTACTGGTGGTGGTAGTAGTCTGCATGTACGCACGAATGATGATTTTGTTTTTCTTATTAGTTGTGATAAATAAATAAATAATTATAATAACCTTAAGATAGTAACATTAAAAAATATAAATGATAATAATATCATTACATTATTTTGTCTATAATAAATTTGAATGAATATAATTAAGAAGAAAAACCAAGTAGTTGATAATACTCATGTTGGGGACTTTAATTTTATATGAAAGTCTCCTTGAAAATGAAGGTCATATTCTAACTAATGGTGACTAGAATCATTATAACATGGTATAATTTTATAAGAGAAAATTTTTAGATTTTTAAGAAGAAATTCTAAGTATAGGTGAGTGTTGAATCTATGGAAGTTTTTCCTTGGTATAAGTGAAGGGAAAGGTCATTTGAGGAGTAACCCTTACATTTTGAATAATGTAAAGTTACTATTCACGGGTCAATGGACACAAAATGGGAAAAAATAAGAGTTTAAAGTGATTTTGGGTCTAAAATCACCTCAAAGACTCCTTTTTAGACAACTTTGAGTGTTTTATATCTTTTTTGTTTTAACTATATAACTTTTACCCAAGTTTTATTTTTCCTTAGTAATTAATTTTTAGCTTTCATAATAAATTTAATGAAAATAATTTAATTTACCATTTAACCTAATTTTATCCTTATTATTTAAAAATTTTAAATCATTTTATCAAACAAAATATCTAAATTTGTGAAATTATAATTTTAAAATAAACATGCTTAATCTTGAGAAAAAAGTTTCTAGAAAAACTATATTTTTAATCTTTAAATAAAAATTTCCTAGATACTCATTTTAAGGACAGAAATTGAATTATTAAAAAAGAAATATAATTTATTATGATTTAAAGTTAATACAATTCCAAATCTCCCTTGAAAATAATCAATTCAACGAAAATATTGAAAATAATTATTTTATTGAAGCAATATTTTAATTAGTTATAAAAATATTTTTCATAGGATTTATATGTTCAAATAATATTTTAAAATTTATATTTTTAATACTTAAATTCATGTTTTATATTTTAAAATTTTTGGTAAATTTCTTAATCATTCTTCTATAATAATAAACTCACACAAATCACAAGTTTCGTGAAAACTGTATTTTTTTCTAAAATCATCCTTTTTAGAAAAAGATAAAAAAAATTCATAATAAGATAATTTTTATATGCTAAATTCAAAAATGATATTAATTTTGTCCAATTTAAAATTTTAAAATTTAACTTTTAAATAAAATCTTGAATAAAGTCTCTTTAGTGTGCATTATGTGATCATTTAGGATATGGTGTTTACTTGATAAAGTAGGATCTCAGGTATAACATTTTCCCCACATAAATAATTTCATCCTCAATATTTGGGTATATATCGACTATTGAAAAAATTTGGATATTACTTCTTCATAACTTTTTATGCTTCCAAGTTGCCTCTTCTAGTTTTTGATTTATCTAAATGACTTTCACTAAATGAGTTGTTTGATTTGACAATACTTTCTCATTGGTGTCAAGAATTTGGACAGGCATGTCATTATATGACAATTAAAGCTCCAACTCTATTCCCATAAATGTGAACACATGTAATGGATTTGTCACATATTTCTTTATTAATGAAACATGGAAGGGATTTGTAATTTATAATGGTTGAGTGACATATCCAGTCAATAAGCTAAATATCCAATTATTTCTAGTATTTCAAAATTCATATTGTTCCTAGGGATTAACATTCTCTTTTTAAAAAATCTTACAACTCCATTCAATGGTAAAACCTTTAAGAATACAAGATCCCCAACTTGAAATTCCAAGTTTTTCCTTTGATTATTATCATATCTCTTTTTTGTTCTCTGGGCTACTTTAGTATGACCTTGAATATTTCATACCTTAATATTCATCTCATCCATAGGATCTAAACTATGTAGCTTTATTTATCCAATTTATTCCCAACTTGTTAGGGTATGATACCTCTTCCCATACAAGGATTCGTGTGGTTCCATCTGGATGCTTGAATGGAAGGTATTATTGAATGAAAATTATAAAAAAGGTATATACTATTCCTATACACCTTTTAAGTCTAGTGAATATGATATCAACATGTATTATAATTTTTGGATAGTACTATTATAATTTACATTGATTTGGGGATGATTGACAATGATTAAATGTGTTTCAATGTTGATATCCCTTTGAAGATTATTCCTGATTTTCAATGTGAACTGAGTGTCCGGATCAGATAAAATTAATAGAGGTTCCCCAAGAAGCCTTACGATTTCAATGATATATAGTTGGACAATGTCCTCAAGGGGTGGATCATGTATTATTTATAATAAATGATTAGACTGAGTAAGACAATCAATGATGACCCGTATAACAACACTCTTCCTTGGAGACTTTTGGAGTCGAGTGACACAGTCCACTGTAATATTGTCCCACTTCCATATAGATATATATAGAGTTTTACTGACTCCCTTAGGATTTTAGATTTCATCCTTTAACTGTTGGAATATTAAGAATCCAAATATATAGTCCACAATTTCATTATTCATACCACCCCACAAAAAAAATTCTTTTTAATTGAATTAAATTTTTGTGATATTATTATGTATATACAAATTTGATCTATTTTCTTTATTTAGAAGTCCCCTTTTCAACTCTAGTAAGAATGGAACACATGACCACTTCTCAAAATTGAGCATTCGATCTCTAAATTTATTGTATAACAATTTCCCATCATTTACTGCATTAATATTATTTTATAGGATCTCATCATCCTACTGATACTTTTCTATATTTTCATTTATGGATGGTTTAAAATTTTCTTGGAAACAGAATTATGGCTCCACTTGCCTAAAAATCACCATATTCATTTTACTCGATATTTGTATATAAGATCATTATTAATCCTCACCATGGTCAATACTTTATGGTCCCTCCTACTTAATTCAAGATCTGTATTCTTTTCCTTCCTATTGTGGTATTGTATCAAGAAATTATAGTCCTTGAGTAAATCCAAACATCTTCTTTGCCTCATGTTGATCTCCTTCTGATAGAAGATATATTTCCATATCTTTTGATCCATATATATATATATATATATATCATATCTTTGACCATAGAGGTAGTGTCTCCATATTTTCAAAGTAATGATTATAGCTACCATGTCATGGTCATGAGTTGGAAAAAAATTCATTAACATTAAATTTCCTTTTTTCATAATCAATCACTATATCATTCTATTTAAAGACACAACCAAGTCCTTTTTTCATGCATCGCTATATATTAAAAATACTTCCTTACCTAATGGTAGAGTTAATACTAGTTCATTATTCAGTCTCCTCTTCTACAATTCAAAACCTTCCTAACATTCCCTTGAACATGTTAATTTATCCCCTTTACATGTTAACTTGTTTAACAGGTTAGACAATTTGGAAAAATCTTACAAAAATCACCGATAGTAACCAGCTGAACCCAAAAACATTAGATCTTAGTTATTTTATTTGATGTAGTACATTATTTGACTACCTTTATCCTTGAAAGTTCAATATTGACAATATCATTAGAGAAAATATGATAAATAAAAGAAATTTTATTGAGTCAAAATTCAAACTGTCAAGACCCATCCTAGAGGGGCCTGTGTCGTGACTACCCCAAGCCTACCTCTAATAATCTAGGGGATGTTGACTAGTACTGAGTAGGTATTTCCCACAAATGTGAGGAATTTTCTTAAGTACTTGTACACACACACACACCCTTAACCCACCCAATGTTTAAATGTAAAACAACTGAAGGAAGGCATGCATACAATAATGATTCCACCTCCAGAGTACATCAAGAAGTAAAGGAAAAGTAGACATTTCTAAATAAAAGCCCACCAAAAAGAGTCTGTAACAAAAGTCTTACTAAAACTATAGAAGCCCAACCTGCTCTAAGGGAGAGGACTAAGTCGAAGGTATGCTCCCGATAAATACCTTGTTCATCCCAACTCCAGTTATGCTTATCCCACTCTCGGTTCTCCTAGGACACCATCAAAAGGGATATCATATTCACAAGACACAAAACTTGTGGGAAAATCCCATGTAGGGGTGAGTATAACAATACTAATTAGGACACCCCAAAAACACTAAACCTAAAGAACCACATATATTAAGATCAATACAGGATATAACAATGGATAATAGTTACAAGAAGAAGAAAACCATATATGCTTAGAAGAGACTCCACACCATTAAGAGGTCATAACCAACTGCTAGCCACATGATTATTCTCGAAGAAACACTCATTTTGGTAAAACTCACTCCTTGTTCCATGATATCATCAGCGACACTAGATGAAGAGATATAGATCATTTAGACCCCAACCAAAGAGAACACGTTGGTCAAAGAATACTATGATACACACATAACCGATGGGGGATACGACAAACCCAATATATATCAACCATCTATTTATGGGATCACATGCCAATGATTCCACAAACCATACTAATATGGCTCTCTAGATGGAGGATGAATGTCCTACTCAGGGTGGTCACTCTGATTCCACAAAATCTACTAGGGTTGATAGAGGATTGCACTCTAGTTTCACAGAGGGATTCCACAACTCTATCTGAGACTTAGCCTCTAGAGAGGATTACAATCTAGTGATGTGGATGTAATGCTAAATTTTACCCTTCAGTAAAGGACCAAGGGAACGCACTCAACCTATTCTGGTCTAAACTAGGAAAAATAATAGCCTCAAACACTTTTTGATCTGAACCTACTTCTCAGGAAGTTGCCCACAGAATTTCCCAAGGCCTGTGGACTGACCACCATTGTTAGTCCCCCTACTATCATGGTAGGTCTAACTACCACAGAGACAAATTGCCTATGGAATGACTGCCTCGGTTAGTCCCCCTGTCATTCTAACTGACCAATGCGGTTGACCACCCATGGACCGATTGTGCGGTCGCTACGCCCGTAGAAGATCAAGCTACCACAGTGTCACAGTTGACCACAAAGGGGCGCCACCATGGATTCCTTGGATCTATCCCAGGTCCGACTCGACCCAGATCTAACATGGATCCTAAATTAGATCCTACATCCACCACCACTATCCCATGTCCACCAACGTCATCCTGAATCCAATGTTTCATCTCTCGCTGTGTGTCACATAGTCTTCCACGGTGTACGCCTCTACCACTCATAGACACACCCCGTGACTCTATCATTGTTGGATGCACATGGATCCACTGCTGCCAGCCGCACACATCTCCACCAGCTACATATGGGCCGCCACTGGTCACTGTTATCTCATGGCAGCGGTCCCTTTCATGGACCACTGCACCTCCTATGATATCCAAAAATAGAAATGATCATAGTTATGAGCCCCTTGGGTCCCAATATACACTAATCCATCCTCTATTTTTAATTTTCCTCAAATTTTCTGGTCTGATGGTGTTTTGGAACCACCTAGTAATGTTGATCCGGGACCACAAGGATCCAACCGGAAAATAACACAAGCAAGGAGGGATAAAGGCACAAAATTAAATTTTATCATTATTTACCAATAATTCTTGGACAATGATCAAGAATGGGGGAAGTATGTTAGAAAACTTGATCAAATAAATCTCAAATAATAAAACCCTTTTCACAAAGTGATTGACCTAAAAGTCAATATGTTCATAGATTGATTTTCATTCACCCTAGAAATTAAAAACATAGAATAATACAATTAAATCACATGTCCAACCTTGATTTATATCGATCACAGATGAATAATGAATTTTTATTGCGTTCATTTGAAGGATCCTTCATAATCAATGCATCTCATTCATCGTTTCTTGATCTTTCATCGTCCGTCAGAAAGGATTGCCAAAGCTCTATCTCTCTCTTCATAATCATCTAGAAGTTCTAGGGTAATATAGATAACCCTTGAATTCTTACACAATGATACACTTAAAGAACAAGTCTACGCACCCCTACATTAATAAAATAATTTAATTATTTTATTCGCTTTATGATCTTGATGATTTTTTCACAAAAAACTCATGCCAACCAATGTTAGGCCGTACCTAGGTTAAAGTTACTATTCTGAACTCAACAGTTCCTTCATATTTATGATCTAGGAACCTATTTAATATTTATTCAACCTTTTTAGGGAAACTACATGCACATTCTATTAAATATTTTAAAATTTTTCAAACATTTTTTCTAGGAACACTACGCCTTATAATCGCACTCTATCTCAGCACCTGGTCTCAAAATAATCCATATAATATCTAAAAATAATACACGGAAAATATGAGATGTTAAATTTTCCTAACCTTGGAGCTTTACATCCCTTAAAAGACAAAACAATTGGTACTCAAATTGAGGGGGGTATTGAACACAAATATGATCCTCCCGCTCCCATGTTCTCTCCAAGAGATTCCCATGCTGCCATTGAATGTGAACCAAAGGAATTGATCACCCCCAAAGTATCCTCTCTAGCCATTCCTCAATATCCATTGGGAACTCAGAAAAAGTCACTACATCCTCTATGTCCATCTCTCCCTAATCAATAACGTGTGATGGATCATGCACGTACCTCCTCAGCTATTAAACACGGAAGATTTCATGTACCTGATATAACTATGGAGGTAGATCCAAGCAGTACACCACCTCACCAACTCTATGTAGTTTTTGAAAAGTGGTGATGAACCTCAAAGATAGCTTTCTGCCTCATCCAAATATCTGTAATCCTCGTCGAGGTGAAACCAGAATGAATAAATAGAATCCTTCCTTGAACATTAAAGGCCTTTTTCTCCTATCATCATAAGACTTCTGACAACTCTGTGCAGTCTTCATCTGCTTCTAGATGATATGCACCTTCTCTGTAGTATCTTGCACCAACTCTGGGACCATGAGTTCTAACTCTCCTGGGTCAGTCCAGAAAAGTGGTGACTTGTTGGGTTTCCCATAAAAAGTTTGTAATGGTGCCATAGTAATAGTGGAATGGTATCTATTATTGTATGAAAACTTCACCAGTGGTAGGTGATCCTCCCAACCATGTACAAAGTCTAACATGCAATCTCAAACCATGTACTCCAGAACCTGAATGGTTTGCTCAGTCTGGCCATCCATTTGAGGTTGAAATGTTGTGCTTAAGCGTAAATGGGTCCCTAACAGCTCCTATGATCCCTTCTAGAATAATGATGTAAAGCTAACAATACGATCAGAAACAATCATTGATGGATCTCCATGGAGTATAACTATCTCCTAAATGTAGATGCATCCAAAGATCTCTACTGAACTCTACTCTAGGATAGCTTAGAAGTGGAATGACTTAGTGATTCAGTCAATGATCACCCTGATGACATTGTTTTCCCTAGACGTACATGGTAAACTCTTCATCAAGTCCATAGGTATCTTGCCCCACTTCTATTCTATCACCTAAAGAGATTGAGATAAACCAATTGTAACTCGGTGCTCATCCTTTACTTTCTGATAAGTAAGGCATCAAGAAACAAACTCTACAAGTCTTTTCTTCATCCCCATCCTCCAAAACTGGTGTCGGAGGTCCTGGTACATCTTTTCCACACCTAGATGCACCACTAAATGGGATGTATGAAACTCTATAAAAACATCATCCCAAAATGACACTAGTACCATCATGCATCTTATGAAGAAAATGACATGCTCCCCACCTTTTGAATATCAATTAGAAGAATGCCCAGTGTAAATATGAGCATGTAGGTTCTCACAGTCAGTATCCCCAAGTTGTATCTCCCTGAATTGTTGTAAGAGTGGAGGGGTGACAACCATCGACTAGAGGTAAGCTTCTCCATCTCCATTCAAAAAGGATAATTGCAACGAGTCCAACTACTCTGACAACTTTCTCAACAACTGCGAAATAGATCTCCTTTTGAGAGAATCTTCCACCACATTCTCCTTCCCATGAGTATATAAAATCTAAAATTTATATTCCTTGAGTAAATCTAGCCATATATTATGCTTCAAGTTAAGATATTTTTTAGAGAATATATTATTGATACTCTTGTGGTTAGATTAGATTAAAAACACCTCACCCATTAGGTAGTGTCGCCACATCTTCAAAGTGAAGACTACCACTGCTAACTTAAGATCATGGGTCACATAGTTCTTCTCATGTGGTCATAACTAGAATGAAACATAGTCAATAACCACTTTCCTCTACATTAGTACACAGCCAATATCGGTCCTAGATTCATTGTAGAACACCACATACTTGACATCTTCTTCTGGAAACCACAAGATGAGAGTGCTTTTCAACCTATTCCTGAGCTCTTGAAAGCACTGCTGGATGTTTTACATCCACATGAATCATTACCCCTTTCATGTAAAATTTGTTAAAGGTGTTGCCTCTCTGGAGAAGTTGGGTAAAAACCTATGATAGTACCCTACTAATCCAAGAAATTTCTACACCTCAGTAACACTCTTGGGTGGTTCCCAAGAAATCACTAGATCAACCTTTGCTGGATCAACTTCAAATCCAGCCTCTAAGATGATGTTTCCTAGAAATTAGACCTCTCGAATCAAAAACTAACACTTTGAGAGCTTCCTATAAAGTTGGTTCTCTAATAGTGTGTCCAAAACTATTTTTAAGTGTCTCACATGCTCCTCCTTAGACACTGAATACACTAGGATGTCATTGATGAAGACCACCATGAACTGGTCTATGTAAGGCGAGAATATCTATTTCATGAGTCCTGTGAACAATTATAGGGTGTTCTTCATTCCAAAAGACATCACCAAGTACTCTGAGTGACTATAAAGACATTTGAGTTTCGTCTTCAGAATATCCTCATCCCGTACTCATAGCTGGTGATAGCCTAATCTATGGTCAATCTTTGAGAACCATCATTCCCATTTAAACTAATAAAATAGGTCATTGATCCTTGGTAGTGGATACTTGTTCTTCATGGAAACATATTTTATATGCCGAAAATCCACATATAACCTCAATCTCCCATCTGCCTTATTGGAAAACAAAATTGGGGCTACCTAGGGTGAAACACTAGGTCTCACAAATCCCTTCCTCTACAATTCCTCCAATTGTAACCTCATATCATGAATATTTGCAGGATCCATGTGATATGTAGGAGTAGATACCATTTTTTCCAGGGGTGTAGATCATTGCAATATTATATCTCCCTATGAGGAGGTAAACCTAGAACATCTTTATGAAAGACATCCTCATACTCTACCACCACTATAGGAAACTGTTGAATCATAACATCCACTGCACTGAGAGTAAGGATAGATAACTTATGAGTAATATACTTAACCCTCTTATGTGTGAGTCTATCCTGTGCTTCCTAGATTTCATTTTCATCAAAAAAGTAAAACTTGGTCCCATAACTACATACACACCACACCCTTCTCCTAAAACATTAAATTTGAGAATGAACCATAGATAACAAGTACATAACATGAATAAGGTCATAATACCTTAGTTACACTACCAATAGATCCCAACACAAACTATTGCCTTAAAGAGTTAGGTCACACTTTCAGCATCATTGTGTAATCATCGAGCCTCCTCTAGTAAGAGTCTTTAAGCATAAGGGTTGAGTCAACACTTCAACTAGAATCTATGAGTCTCAAACATGATTCATGGAAATAAAGTAATGACTAACATATGTGTGTATCAATGATTCAACTAATGTAAAAGATACATATATCATACCTCATATAATCCCTAGAGCCTTAGGTTCATAAGCCTCTATAGATTTCAACTAGCCTCATCCCTATCCACAAGCTTTTTAAGCCTGGAGTGGACCACATGGGTGGTGGTTGTGGTAATAATTCAAACCTCTGACCACCTCCTGTGGCCCAGAAATCCCCTCTTCCATGTCTGTCTCCCTATAGACCACTCTTCTCCTATCACTAAGTTTCTATCTAGGGGTCCCTTGACCATCTCCTCATCATCTATATGACAGGTCATGAAATCTCATGTTAGATGTCCCCGACTATCGCATGAGAAACACCGCCTATCCCTTGGATGATTCTAACCACCTTGGGATCCATTAACCATTAACCATGACTCATGGGATCACCTCATAAAGATATTGACATACTTGGATCCCTATTACTGTTATCAATTACCTACCTTTGAGTTCTCAGCTGCAGGATTTTCACTACTGGCTCCCACTACTGGTGTCTGCTATGTCAGAAAAGTTTCTACTAACAGGGCTTACTCAATTACCCCTGCATAAGTATAAATTATAAGGGATACCACATATTCCCTAATGTACCATAATAATCCCTGCTCGAAGTTATAAGCCCTGAATAACTAGTATCATACCAAATCCATGGAGCATCATAAAATATTATTAAACTTCTCTGAGTATCCTGTTATGGTAAAACTTCCCTAATGTAGATACAGGATCTCCTGTATGCATAAATATCACAATGTGGCCGGATATAACTTCTCTATGAAGATATTTTTTATGTCTATCCAAGATATAGTTGTCTCATCATGTGATTGAGTCACCAAGTTCCATCATCACCATGCAGAGCCCTGGAGAAGACCCACAACAAGAACTACCATCTGATCGGAAAACATCCTCACTAGGAGGAAAATAGGGGTGATTGTCTCTAGACAATCCTCACCTATATGTGGGTGTGTCTCACCCTCAAAACTAGGAGGACACTACCTCAAAAACTCATGCAATGGACTCATCATGTGTGCATCCTCAACTGGTTGTGCTGGTAGTAGATGCAGCTCGACTAATGGTGGTATAGCTGGTAAACCACATGGAGGTGCTATCTTCAGTACATGCCCATGCACCGATGCCTCATCACTGGGAAGGTCATCCTTGTTATAACATGGTGAAATCATGTCTAGCTATATATGTTGAGGAATCCTAAAATAAAACAATATGTACCACAATCAATAGTGTATATCTGGGGAGCTAACTCAAGATGGAAATGGAAAATAGAACCATACATATATGATGCATTTACTATTTTTCCCTTAAACTAGTGTTATTATGTACCGAGTTGAAAATTCGGTGTTCAGAGTCCTATTGTATGGATATGTTGGCTGTCATACCAACACTAGAGTCCCTAGCCTAAAATCCGAACTCAAAACACTTAACATTATTTCCCCAAACCAACCTCACAGACTCCCTATCCTAAAGTAGAACCAGCCAGCTCTAATATCACTCTTTCATGAAAAGTCCCAGAGAGGCTCATGTCACATCTACCCCAATCCATACAATGATAGACTAGGGTCTAGTGACTAGCACCAAGTATGAATTTCCCACAAATTGGAGGCATTTTCTTAAGTAACTATACAAATACACACATCTCCAAGACACTGAATGTTGAAATGTAAAACAACTGAAAGAATTCATGTATAAAATGAAGATCCCACATCCAGAGTACAAAATGAAGTAAAGAAAAAGTAAATAGGGCCAAAAACAATCCCACCAAAAAGATTATGTAACACTAGTCTAATTGAAACTATTGAAGTCCAACCTTATCCAAGGGAGATGAATGTGTCAAAGGTATGCTCTCGGTAAACACCTTGGTATGGCCAGCTCCAGGTATGCTCTGCCCGATCCTGGTCCTCCAAGTACACCTTCCAAAGGTTCACCATATACAAAAGACACAACATGTATAGGAAAATCCTGTTCAGGGCTGATTATAAGAATACTAAGTATGAAACCCTAAAAACACTAAACATGAAGCACCAAGTATAGTAGTCTTAATAAGATATGTAACAGTGGATAATTTTTTCAAGGAGAAGAGACCCATATATACTTAGGAGAGACTCCACACCATCGAGAAATCATAACCAACTACCATTCACATGATTCGTTTTGAAGAAATGCTTGTTCTAGGAGAACTCACACATCGATCCATGATATCATCAGAGACACTCGACGAATAGGTATAACTCATTTGGGCCCCGCCCAAAGATAATGTGTTGGTCAAAGAGGACTATGATACATAGAGAGGGGGTCATACCTAGAACTGTTGGGGGACACCATGAAACCCATATGGATCAACCTAGTATATAGGGGATCATATTCCAATGATTCCACAAAACCTACTAATACGACCTTCTAGATGGATGATCAATTCCCTACTCAATGAGGTCGCACTGATTCCACAAAATCCACTATAGATGATAGAGTATTTCACTCCAATATTGTGGATGGACACCACAAATCTATCTAATACTTGACCTCTAGAGGGGATTACAATCCAGTGATGTGGATGTAATGACACATTATACCTTCGATGAAAGGAACAAGGGAACACACTCAACATATACTGGTCTAAACTTGTAAAAAGAAGATCCTCAAGAACTCTTGAATTGAACCTACTGCTTGGGAAGCTACTTGTAGAATTTCCTAGGGCCCATGGACTAAAAACCATGGTAGGTTCTCCAACTGTGTGGACCAGCCACCCATGGACTGACCATTGCATTCATTCCACCTTCATTGGAAAATGAACACTAGAGTCAACCAACGGTCGATCAACTGTGTGATAGCTACATTCGTGGTAGCTCGATCTTCTTTGGTGCCATTATTGACCACCATGGTTGATCGCAAAGGGGCTATTCTCTGGTTACCCTATATTTGACATAGGTTCGACCCTACCCAGATCCAACCTGCTAACCCGGCCTAGATCTAGCCCATTGACCCGACCCAGATCTGACCTAGATCTTGCATCCGCCATCGTCATCATGCATCCACCGACATCATCTCACATCTACCTTCATGACTCACATGGTCGCCTACCATGTCTTCCTCCATCGCTCTGAGCCACAACTTGTGGCTCTTCCATCATTGGTGGAACGTTGATATGCCAGCCACATGTGGGCTGCCAATGTGCACCACCACCATCCACCAGTCACTGCCGCAGCGCGCCGATGGTCCCTTTCATAGACAACTACACCCTATCTGATGCCCAATATTTTAAATGATCATATATATGATCTCCTTGG
Source organism: Viscum album (assembly GCA_963277665.1). Taxonomy (NCBI): domain Eukaryota; kingdom Viridiplantae; phylum Streptophyta; class Magnoliopsida; order Santalales; family Viscaceae; genus Viscum; species Viscum album. The sequence continues at coordinate 846,365,167 of OY728160.1, read as the reverse complement.
TTCTTGATCTACACTAATCCATCCTCGGTTGTTGATTTTCCTCAAATTAGAGGGTCCAATCGCGTTCAGAACCACCCGGAAATGTCGAGCTAAGACCACAAGGTTCCAACTGGTGAAGAACACGAGCAAGGAGGGTTAAATGCATAAGAATGGAGTTTTATCATCATTGGCCAATCATTATTTTCTAATGATCAGGAATGGTGGATTTGGGTTAGAAAAAAAGATCAAATAAATCCCACAAAATAAAACACTTCCCACAAAGCGATTGACCTACAAATAAATCCATTCGTTGATTTATTTTCATTTGTAATATAAATTAAGAATGATGAATAATCCAATAAAATTACATTCCCCAACTCATTTTTGATTGATAACTGATGAATAATGAAGTTATGTTGTATTCATTGGAATGATCCTTCAAAATTGATTTGCGTTGTTCATCGATCCTTGATCTGTAGTCGTTCATCAAAAAGGATTCCTAGAGCTCTCTCTCTCCCTCCACAATCCTCTAGAAGTTACAGGTTTATGAGGTTAACCATGGAATTTTGACTTAAGGATTCACATAAATAATGATTCGATGTGTCATTGCGTCAATAAAATTATTTAATTATTTTATTCCTTTTACAATCGTGGTGACTTTTTCACAAACTAGTCGCACTGACCAATGTTAGGTCACACCTTAGATAAAGCCGCTATTCTAAACACAACAGTACCCTCATATTTCTAATTTGGGCACCTGTTAAGGAATTATTCCACATTTTTAAGAAAACTACCCACACGTTCTTTTTAATATTCTAATATTTTCCAAACATTTTTTCTAGGAACACCAGGACTCGAAATCGAACACCGTATTAGAACATGGTCTCAAAAATATTCCATATAACATATAAAATTAATACATATAAAATCAAATATGTTACACCCACTTAATATATTTATATTATAATTATTTTTTCCTGAGGGTCTTTAGAATTAGTTACAGAAGACTCTCATGCTCTCCATAACTCATAAAGTATATCAAGATATCTTTAATGAATACCCAAGTTGTTCTAGATCCCCATATCCAAATCTCCCTTGATGAAAAATTTCCACAATGATTCCAGTTTTGGTGAATTGTAGCAGTGAGACCGTGACACCAAAACCAAACCTTTCCTTTGAATTTTCTCATCAGTTTGGTTCACATTGTTCTTTATTCTCCAAACAAGAAATTTTAATTTACCATATATCTCCTTAAATAAATTATTGTGAGCCCATTAAACAGTTCAACTTCTCTCATATAGTATATTATTGAAATTCCTACCATTGAAATCCCTATACAATAAGCTGAAGAAGACCCACCTACTGGGTTTATCAACCATTTAAATATTCCTTTAAAGGTCCTTCTGATATTGGTTAATGATGGAATCAATGAAATATAGATGTAATATTGCCTCATTGATGTAGATATTAGGAACTGGATACCCCATAAAAAATATTCTCCCCATACCAGTTGGAGTTCCATAGGAAATGAGAAGAAGCATCCATGGGATTTGGGTTTAATGGATACCTCCAGCCTACAGTCTAAAAATAAACATGGATGGATCATGAAAATCTAAGGTGATGAGGGGTATAGGCCTAGTAAGAGAATATTTAGGATTCATACTTATTGGTTTTATAACATTCTATGGTATAGGTACTTCATTCGGAGTGGAGAAAAGAGCCATGGATACTGGATTTATGATGCGTAAAAGATTAAACTTGTATATTTCAGATGTTGAATTTGACTCATACTTGTTGGTTCGCTTGTTCAAAAGCTAAGAAAGGTCCCCTTGGGATTTGGAATACTTTATTAAGAATTTAAAAGGATACATCATCTAGGGAATCCATGTTAAACACACATAGAGGGAAGGGAACTTCTCTGCAGATTCTCTTTCCAACAAAGGAACTCTAGGAGTGAGAATTATTTTATATTCATTCATAATATCTCTTCCTGATGATTATAAGGTTTTTATAACTAAGTATTACCTAGGTATTCATCATTTCCTTCCTCCATTATTTGGAGTGGACTGGTTTCCTTGGGTTTCTTTTCAATAAAAAAGTCAATTTTCAGTCTTTAATGAATAAAACTAAAAAGTCATCAAGATAATCCTTGAATAATATATTCATCAGATACTTAAATATAGAAGTTTTATTAGTAAACCAAAAGGAATTACCATAAACTCATAACATCCCTAAGTTGTTTGAAATTCCAAATTTGGAATATCATCATTCTTCAACCTTATTTGATTATAAATAAAGAAAATAACCATCTTTGAAAATTATTAGGATCCATGAATATGATCAAACAATTCATCAATTCATGGTAAATACTACTTATTAATCACAATAATTATATTGATTTCACTATAATCAATTCATGGACTCAAAAACCACCCTTACTTTTTATGAATAGAATAGGGGACCCCCATGGGGAAACACCAGGGTGTATAAATACCTTATCACACAACTTTTACAATTATTTCTTAAACTACCCTAACTCCACTATTTCCTTTATATATGGAGTTTTAGATATTGGTATTTCATCAAGAATGAGTTCAATAGAGAACTAAACTTCACACTGTAGTGTATGAACAAATAATTATTCTGTAAAAATATCAATGAATTTTTATACCATTGGTAAATCCTATATTCTTAGGATATCTTCCTTATCCATGGACCATTCTTGATCTTCCTTCGTTACCATAATTTTATTAAGTAGATTTATATGGTATGGGTCTAGAAAAGACTCAAGATATGATGTCTCTTCCTTAAAATAATGGGATTCAATTCCCCCTTCATAAATAGTAATATTCTTTCACTAGTTTCTATATCAAAATAATGAAATATAATTAATTATATCATGATATTGAATAGTAAAGTACAATTACTATTATGTTTTCTATAGTGTTACCTATGAATCATTAGGGGTGTTTATAGTACTTGCGCTATCTAACTAGGTTCTTCTGAATCTAGTCCCAAAAGTTCCTACTAAACATACTTTGATACCAACTATAACATCCCAAAATATAGAAACCTAAATATGGTAGTTATATTACATTATTGGTACAGGATACAAGATATCTTATATGATCAAATGTCTTCGTAGTCCTAAGATACTAGATACATACATACATTACATTTAAAAAACATAAGATACAACATGAACACATTGTGAGAACATTATTATACCTTTTATCATATATGGGAAAAATCACACATAGTTCTCCTCTAGGTTTCATGGGAAAAGGAAAAAAATAAGGGTGATCTCAGATGATCCAATAAGTGGTAGCATACATTGGAAACTATCATAAACAATCATTATATAAGTGATATAATAGGAATAAATGAATAACATGAATATATAATCAATTGAAACTGAGGTAATGATATATCCATGATAATAAATAAAATCATGGGTACCAATAATCATTTATCTCATTCCTATTGAATGTATAATGTTGGACATCAAAACATGATGTCAATTCCTTTAGAAGTGGTATACACCCAAACCCAACCCCTTTTTTCTCATGGGACCCATGAATTAATCAAATTGATATATAATTTTTGGCCCTACCTATCACCTGACTAAGTTCAACGTATTCATTATAAGATTCATTAAGACCATTCGTACCATTACTTAAGGAACTTATGATTGAATAAAAAAAGGAAACATATATATTAAAAAAAATATGAAAATAAAATTATTCTCCATTAAATATAATGATGTGGATATCTATGAGAACATCCATAAATAAACATAGATGTTTTAAGTTATTCTTTAAATTAATTGGAAATACCCTTATTAATGAAATATAGCATGGAGGGTATGATCAATGTGCTCAGTTTTCCATGGAAGATAATAATTCGGTTTGATAGTTGGAATTGGTAGTAGAACAAGGTAGTGGTCAAAATAATCCTTCATCATGGTTCATTAAGAGGGTTTAAATATTCCAAATAATATCCCATGATATTTTCTCATCAGGTGTTCATTCTTAGGACCAATCGTCGTGCATCAGGGTGATGATTGAGTCAGTTATCAACCAATACGTTTTAGGGTGATTATCTAGGTGTATCTATGTCATAGACACACCCACTTTCCAATATCTAGATAAGGATTTTTTTTATAACAAATGTAACTAACCTTTTCTTTACCAAAACAATGGATGGTTTTTCCACCATGGAAAAGATTCAGTTTTGAAATAGTTTTTGTAACTCTTGAATCAAAAGAATATGAGAGTGGGATAAAAATATAGATTTATAAATTCCTTAAATTTTTTGAGTAACATGGAAAAATTATTCTATGGAAATTTATTCACCACACAAAAATAAATAGGTGGTGAATATAACATGAGTCCCAAATAATGAAAATTTAGATGAAACCCCCAACTTATAGTTTGGGTAGAAATTTAATCAAAACCCCGTGAAGTAGAGGAATTAAAAATGATATTAAAATAACATTAATAAAATAATTTAATGATATAAAATCTCATATAGGCATTATATGCACCACATAATGTAAATTAGGTGCATAATACAAAACATTTCCCAAAGAGAGGAATTTGAGATGAAAAACCCTTACCTCTTATCATAAATTCAAGGAAAAAACTTTAACCTCATGTATCATAAATATAGTTATCATAATAACATAATTAAAAAATTATTCTTATCCATTTTCATTTATATTCTTCATAAATAGTCATTCTCTATATTAATACTACCTATTTTCCACCTTGGGCATTCATGGTAGTGATCATTTGTACTAGTTTCATAATAGTGGTTCTTGTATTCATTATACTTATAAATTTAATCATTACTAGGTTATTAATGTTAATATTAGAGATAGTTTATAATTATTTATGATGTTTCAAATTCCATTCATGGGTGTTTTAGTCTTTATCCTTGAACATGAAATCGATAACAAGCATGTTTCAGTCATACTTATCGATCGAATGTTGTTTTCTTTATTGATGAATTAAATAATGATATAAAATATCTATAATAAAAAAATAATAATTTTTACATTTATATTTTATTATACCAATAATTATATTCCTATAGTCATTCATAATATAGATTCATAATATTGTTCAAGTAGGTGGTTAAACCGACCCAAACAGGAACATACCCAGATTTAATGAGTGATTATGAGGTGGTTTTATTGTAATATCCTTATAAAATAAGAATAATATTATTATTTAGTTTCCATTGGTGTTATATATAAAAAATAAAAATTAACTAGAATAATAAATAATGTATATGAAAAAAATACATAATTGGAAAAAAACATTTTCTTCTTAGAATGCTTATTTTAAATAATAGAATTAATGATGATCATTTATTAATCATATCATTAATATGTTATTAAATTTTTCTTAATAGAATCTTAATTTTATGATAAAAATCATTGTTTTCCCTAATTAAATTTTAGTAACCACCAATAATGGGTGGTGATGAAAAAGAAATTTTGATTCCTATGGTGGCGGTAGTCCGCACGTACACAAAAACAATGATTTTTCTTTTTTTAATGAATTGGAAAGATGAATAAAAAATGATAATAACGATAATATAGTAAAATTAAAATAAATAAATACTACTAATATCATTATATTTGTGTATCTAGAATAAATTTAAATGAATATAATTACGAATATAAGCTAATTATTTGATTATACTCACTTCAGGGACTAAATTTTTCCGTGGAAGTCTCCTTAGAAATCAAGGAATTATGATAAATAATGGTGACCATAATATTTTTAATGTGGGAGAGGTTTGTAGGAGGATATATTTTTTAGATTTTAAATAATAAATTATAAGGAAATGTGAGTCTTGAAGTGGTGGAAGTATTTCCCTTTTATAAGTGAAGGGAATGGTAGTTTTGGGAGTAACCATCACATTTTCAATAATATAAAGTTAATATTGAAGGGACAATGGAAAAAAAATTAAAAAAGAGGAGTTAAAATTGATTTTGGGTATAAAATAACCCCAACCACTCTTATTTTATATAACTTTTATCATTTTATGATTTTTTTCTTTTAAACATTTCCCCAATTTCCTTTTACTTTTGTAATTAAATTTTAATCTTAGTCATTAATTTTAATAAAAATAATTAAGATTTACCCTTTTAACTAATTTTATCTTTGAAATTTAAAAATTTTAAATCATTTTCTCAAATATAATTTCTAAATGTGTTAAATTATAATTTAGAAATTAACACACTTAATATCGTAAAAACAGTTTTTCAAAAAATAATGTTTTTAAGATTTAAATAAAATTATCTTGGATACTGTTTTTAATGACATAAAATAATTTATAATAAAAAAATTATAAGGATATCAAGGAAATTTAAAATCAAATCTCTCTTGAAAAAACTATATTCATAAAAAATATTAAAAACACTTTTTTTATTAAAGTAACATTTTAATTAGTTCTAAAAATGTTAGACATAGGATTTATAAGTTCAAAGAATATTTTAATTCCTAAATTTCATAATTTATTACTTAAAAGTTTTTATAAATTATATAACATTATTAAATAATGATAAAGTTACACAAATCAAAAGTTTCATAAAAACTATATTTTTCAACTGAAAACCGACGTTTTCGGAAAAATTTCAAAAATTCATACTAAGGTAATTTTTACCTCATGAATTAAAAATTTAAGTTAATTTTTCAATTTTATATTATAATATTTAAATTTTAAATAAATTATTCGATAAATTCCTTTTAGAGTGTGCATTATTTGATAGTTCTGGATATGGTGTTTTCCTACTACAGTATGGTCTTAGGTATTATAGGTTTGAGTCCTACTTCCTCACAATGTGATAATAAATGATATCAAAATAAAGATTACAAGTATTGGAGGTTAAAATATGGAGGATTATCCATGAATACAATAACATATAAAGGAAATAATAGTATTCTATATCAACAATCCATTGATGTTATGAATCATTTACTTCGGAGAATTATTTCATGCTACATTAGAGAGAGGATGCATGGGAAATTATATTAATTGAAGGTTTGTTAAAGTTTATCTTATCAATTATAAAGTTATTGATATTATATAAAGAGATGATATAGATATCAGAATAAAGAACTTCTTGCTAAAGTTTCAAGGGGCCAGGCACATACTAGGATTGAGGAAGAATCTGATTTTGTTAGGTCATCTAGATAATATAGGTTTTTTATAACTTCTATGAATGACTTGGGGAATATCACAAAGGGTTTTAAGGTGGTGGCCAAATATGTGCAAGAAGGAACATTGAATCTAATGAGGATTTAGGACAAGACAATGGTTTTTGATAAATCTATTATAGATTCCAAATTATTGCATTACCATCTTGGTCACATGAGTGATAAGGGAATGAAAAAATTGGATGATAAAGAAATAATAAATCTCAAGAACATAGAGTAGGGAGGATTCATAGAGTGTATCCTTATAAATTAGAAAAATGTATCTTTTTCTATGTAATTATGGCCAACCAAGTCTAAAAGCTATAGATTGTGAACACATATGTTTGGGTACAAACACGGGTGCATTCTCAAAGTGGTTTATTGTACTATGTTATCTTTATTTATTATTATATATAGAATGTGATAGTGTAACTTTTTAAAAACAAGTCAGATGTATTTAGAATGTTCATAAGATGGAGATCTATAGTGGAAAATGAGACAGATCTAAAGTTGAAATTATTTATGACAAACAATAGTGGTTTGTATAATAATAAGGAATTCCTGAAATTATACTAAAAGAAAAAAAATTGGTTTGAAATGAAAAAAAAATTAAATAACAATAATAATGGTGTGGAAGAATGGATAAAAAAGGAACTAAATGAGAGAGAATGAATTATTTGGATGTATTATAAATTTTCAAAACATTTTTTGTGTAAAAAATTTTAATTTTACAGTTTATATGATCAAAATGAGTTACCCATACTAATGGGAAAAGAAATACCTTAAGAACTTTGTACGGGTAAGCTAGTCAATTTATCATAGTAGAAAGACATTTACAACATCTCTTATGTTCATATTTATTCCAGTGAAGGGAAAATATTAACATTAAGGATAATGTTTTTATCTTTGTAGAGTAAGATGATGAAGGGTTTGGATTTTAAATTTTAGATAATAAATAATAAAAAGTAATTAGAATTTGGAATATCTTCTTTAATGAAGGGATCCTTTAAAAGGATTACCAATATGTGAAGATATTATTGAGAACAAAGAATCAATGGATCATGAACCCATTGAACTGAATGAGTTCATGGAAATAATAGTTATCTTAGTGATTGATGAGTGTATAAAGATATTGAAAATGTCTAAAAAGATTATATGGTGGTCTTGTTTTAGAGGTACCGGGAATGCTGGATGTAGTAGATGTAACACCCCAAGATTTCAAAATATATTTTACCATAAATATTTTATTGATAGATTTTTTCACTCACAACAATGAACTAAAATGAAACTTTAATATGATAAAATACAATTTTTACCATTATAATATAGATGTTAAATTAGTGAATATAAAAGGAAGTAACTATATTATGAAATCTATGAAGAAATAAAATGACATTGTGTAGAATAAGTCTTCCGTATGTAGCTCATTTTTTCATGTTTGTAAAGGAAGTATCTTCGCTGGGGTTTTCTCCATACTAATACAAATCCAAAATTGAAAAATTATTTTATGATGGGAATCATAAGTAAGGGAAATTCAAGGTCATGGAAATTTTTATGATATATATGCTATCATAATCACCACCCTCGACTGCTGCTAGATAATACCTTATGCTTAGAACTTACTCGAATACCTTTAGGGACTATATGAATAGAAATTATGATGATATAAAAATGTAATTATTAATGGAATATGTTATTTATCAAATATCTTTTATATATTTTTATTTTTGACTTTTAAAGAAAAAGAACTGTTATTTTTCTATAAAAATAGTTTTTCTATTTATTTCATATTTAAAATATGAATTTATAAATTTTGAAATATAATTAGATAAAAATAATTTCTCTTTGTGATTTATAATGTTAAAATTAACTTAGTATGAATTTTTGAAATATTTCTGAAAGCATTGGTTTTTAGGTGAATTGTGAAAAATTATTGATTTTGAAAAAACTGTCAATTTTATTATATTATCATAATGAAAGACTGAGTTAAATATTTTTGAAACATTTTTATATAATATATATATATATATATATATATATATTTATATATTTATATATTTATATATTTATAAGTAAAATAAATAATTTAAAATTACTATGTTTTATTTATAAAACCCTTGAATATCATTTTGGAAAAATAAGTAATATTTTACTCTAAAAACTGATTTGTTCACTTATATTAAAAAATTAGTTTTTATAAATTATAAAAATTAAGTCAAACAAAATGTACTTCATATTTTAGATCAGTAAGGTCCTGAACCTGGATCCACTAAAATGGTTCCCCGATCTAATGGGTCACATGGACTTATGCGCGACTCTCTATATACGAGCGGCTACCGACTAGAACTGAGGGTGTAAGGTGGTATATTTGGGGGACTATAACCTCATATTAGAGTGAAAAAAACAAAAATAATAAATAAAAAAATTGTATAAGTGTGATATAACATATAGAACAATGGAAGAAGATACCAAAATGGAAGAATAGAATCATAAAAAACCAAGAAACTATGATAATATCAAAATCCAAAGGATGATTCATATACACAATGATTTCATGACATGTTGATATTAAAAAATGGGAAATAAGGGATATATAGTTCATGCATATACATAATTCTATAAAAAAATAAAAAAGTCCAAAATACAGCTCCACCAACATCATGAGCATACACTTGTTCCTATTCACCAATGCTCTAAGATATAAACAAAGTAAAATCAAGCATATATGATAGGGAACTTTTACTTTTCCACACCTATAATCAGGTAGTCTACCTGGGTACCAAGGGTAGCCTGAGTTGGTGTTCAGATAAACTCAGTAGGCCATCACTAATGGTGTCTAGAAATAATGCAACTAGTGTACGTATCATAACAATGTGAAGGTATAATAAACAATGGAAAATGATGGGAAATAAATACGCTCCAGATCAGTCCTAGAAATAGCATCAGTAAAGGCCCACCTGATGTAGTGGATAGTTTGAATAATAGCACACTAAAGTAAATACACCAATAATGTGTATAAAAATACACATATATGAAAATATATAATTTAATTTAAATAAAATTTACATCACAAATAAAAAAACTATTGTATACATTTCAAAAAATATTTTGTATAATTACATTTGTAATTAATATCCACAAACATTGAAAAACATAAATATTCATCATCTTTGGCACCCTATACCCCCTCTAAAAATCCTAAACATGGTATTAGTTTTTGAAAAAATCACCTCAAACAGAGAAAAAGAATCTACCTATATAAGAAAATAAATATTATGTTTATAATTCTATAAATTAATAAATTAAACATAAATATGGAAGGATACATCATTAAAATTTCAATTTTAAATAAGTGGACACGTTTAGAGTCTTAACAGTTACACCGTTCATCAGATTGACGTGGGGTTTATTCTTACACATCACAAATGACATATAGATAATTTTCCTAAAGTAAAAAAATAATATAAACGTTTTTGATTGGTTTTTAATATGTAACGTGTTCTTTTTATTAATATTAATGCCAATTTTAAATAAAAAGACATATTTTGAGTCATATCGGTCACACCATGCACCATATCATGGTGAGACTAATTCCTACATTTCACAAATGAATTATGGATCATTTTCCTAAAGTTTTAAAATGATCTGAATGTGTTTTCTTAGTTTTTAGTATGTTACTTGTTCTTATTACTAAAATTTATGTAAATTTTAAATAAAAAGAAACACATAGAGTCATAATGATCAAAACATACATCATATTGAGGTGGGGTTTATTCCTAAAAGTCACAAATTACTTATGGATAATTTTCCTAAAGTATCAAAAAAATATGAATGTGTTTGATCAATTTTGAGTATGTAACTTTTTATTTTAAAAAAATGTGAATTTTAAATAAAAAGAAACAATTAGAGTCATATCTATAAGGATCCGGAGTTAAAACATTACTTAATCTTGAATTAAATGAATAATTCACATTGAGGATCTTTTCAAGTTTAGAGTTTTAGAGAATTTGGCCATAACTATTACATCTCAAAAGTTACAAAGTAGACACTTCTACTCAGTTTCCATTTTTTTCATAAAATAAAAACTCTTAAAAAAAGAGTCATATTTAGTTCCATGTTTTAGACAGCATGACTTTCCTTGATCCCATCCTTGACCCTATTCCACTTTATGTCCTGTAAAAAACATTTCAAAAACATGGGATGAGCATAAAAAGCTCAGTAAGGAATACACAAAGAAGGAAACTATTAGTTTTTCAAAACAAAAAGTAAACCATGAATACTTTAACATAAGAAATACTTTTCACCTTTATGAGGTAGTAAATACTCTTCACTGAATAAAATATCACTACTTACCCTTTTGTAACCAAAATATTACCCATATAAAGAACACATATCATATAAAGGTAACTTGGAACATAAACATAGTTAAATGGAATAACAATACGGTCGACTTCCACACATGTAACTAAATGAAATAGTCATACGACCGACTTCCATACCCAATGCATTGGAGGTTATAATGTAACCACCCATCCTGGTATTCACGGCACCACCCGTCATTTGGTTTATCATGTAACCACCAATCAAATGTCCAAGTACCATTATAAAATCATAAGACATAAAACAAATATAAAGGAAATAAAACATTTCCAAATTTAAATCAGAATATATAACTTAAATATATTGCTATAAAAAATGCATTATCAAAACCATTTTCAATACCAAAATACATAATATAGTATATGGAATTTATTTTCTTTTAAAAACATTATGTCTTATTGAGGAAGCCAAATATCAAATAATACTTGTGACGGCGGAAAGGTCTTTGTCACCGCGTACATTAAAAGAAACATTCCTTTTTGTCATTTAGTAAAATGCTTCATAGAAAAAGATTCCCTTTGAATGAAATGAAAATTCAAAGGTGTTTATATAGCGTATAAAAGAAAGTCTTGTATTAAAACAAAATATGCCTCAATGAAAGGAGATTGAGACAAAGTCCCTTACCTCGTGTCCGGCTTGACTCGATCGTTCTTTAATCTCCTAAATAATAAACTAAAGTTAATTTATACTTGATTAATAACATTTTTCAAGTTTATTATTCCTTTTATATCACTTATTTCAATGTTATAAACATTATTTAATCATTTAAGTTAATAATTTTCATTTTGTTGATATTTGGTACTTAAGTCAAAAATGGACTTTTTATAATTACATGTTGTTCATGTGGTCAAAGTTTGATTATATACAGAATGATATTAATGATTTTTATATCATATATATTTTATATATCCATCATATACATGTATTTATAATATTACATAACATTTAGAGGTAATAAATGAAGTGCACCATTCATGGAGACGGTAAGTCGTACGTACGCATGAATGCTACTTCCATTTATATTTCATATTTAATGGAATTAAAACATAATGATACATAGTAGTATTATAATTCCAGTATTTTATCATATATAATATCATTAAACCTATCCTTTATATGTACCACATATGGTATGAACGAGTCATATCACTTTGAGGGGGCGGTAGTCCGCACTTCCTCAAATGAAATTATCGTGTTTACACATAATGGAAACCATAAAGGTTTGAAATATATAAAAAAATAAAAAATAATAAATAAAACTTAAACATAATATATATCATATATAAATACAGTGACATCTTAATGGCCACATTGAAAGGTGTTAAAATAATATTGAACAATCATCGTTTCGTGAGGCAGTAATTCACCACCCACAGAAACAGTATGTTCTTTAACCATTAGACGGAGGTGTGTGTAAGTGTAGGTAGAATACTTTTCATAAAAACATAAAAGTATATTGAGGATACTATTGTTATAATGGGATTAAATAATAAGAATATAGGGGTGAGCAAAGAAGGAAAATAAAAGGAAGAAACTCGAGAGAATACATTACCTCTAAATCGGGTAACTCTTTTTTATTTGAGCCGAAGGCTTCCTTAGGAAGACTTCTACCCAAAGTGAGGCTTCTAGGAGTAAGAGAGGAATTTGGAGAAATATTATGAGCAGAGGTTGGACGATACAAGAGCTTGAGAGGTGGGGGTAAGGGGGTATAGGTGGCGGCCTTTTATAAGAGGGAGGAGGGTCACTTTTGGGAAGTCTTGAAATGTTACTTTATTATAAAATGGTTTTCATTTTTTAAAGGTCCCACAATAATATATTTAGAGGATAGGGTGATAAGGGTTCTAAATCCACCCATCCGATAGGTTTTAGACAAGTTTAAGTCCTATATTTTACATTATCTTTTCATTTTATTTAAATCGTTCATTAATGAGGTAATCACTGCATCATCATGGTGTCATAAATAAATTTATTTATTTAATGTCTAAAAATTATAAAACAAATACCATGATGTAGGAAATATTTTTATATTTCCAATTAATATTTATAGTCTAAGATATCATTTATGTAAACAAAATTAAAATTATTTTAATTAGGTGTTACATAGTTTGGTTATACTTTCCTTTCTTTAAAAAAATATGATAAAAGGTCATTATCACACAAAAGTGATTCCATGGGATCCCTAAGTTGGCACAATGTATCCCATGGTTGTCCATGACATAACCAAAAGAATTTGGACACATGTTGGGGTCATTTTATATTATTATGATATTATTTTAATACCCTTAACCACCCGATTACTAATTAATCATGATAATTAAAGATAAATGATGTCGTTACTATTCATAATGTCCAAAAAAAAGAGTCTTAATTATATAATTTGGAACTTATGATTACAAATATGGAATCCATTTTACTAAATTCGAAACACATAAATTGCAGTAATTAATTTAAAAATAATTGTCATTGTCAAAACAAATACTGTGTTTTTAAGAAACAATATCTATCAAAAGATTGATAATTCTTTATGTCCAATTTCAAAGTGAAATTAATTATAATGACCATCATTGGATTAAATGGTAAAAATATATTCAAATTAAACTTTAAAACCAATTAAAAAGATAATCTAACCCTATAATTAAATTATATGAAAAAGCAGTTTTGAAGTAAAATGCAGTATTTTCACTATTCATTAAAAAATGAACATTGTCAGAAAAATGAAAAAAAATTATCCAAAGTAAATTTCAATGTCCCAATTCTAAATAATAAGTTTATTTTGACATATAGAGCTTATAAAATTTTCAAAAGTTATATTTAAAAATATTTTTCCATCAAAAGGCGGTAAAACAATATTTTAAAAATATTAGAGTATTCTATGCTTATGATTGGATTTATTCTAATTTTAAGCCTCTAAAACACTATCTAATTAATAAATAGACATAGATATGAAAATCTATTATTCTTTAATTACTTGGGATGGTACAATATCAGTCACATTATACATTAGATTATGGTAATACTAATTCCAATAAGTCATAAATAACTTATAGATCATTTTACTAAAGTATCAAAAAAATTAAAATGAGTTTTCTAAGTTTTGAGTATGTTACTTTTTTTTTTAATTAAGTTTCATTTCAAATTGTAAATGCACACTTTGATCCATTCTAGTCACATCATGTATTATTTTAATGTGATATTACTTTCTATATGTCGAAAATGACTTATGAACATTTTTCCTAAATTATAAAATAATTGGAGCATGTTTTCTTGGTTTTTAGTGACTGACACACATTTTGAACTAAAATTTCAATTTTAAACTGATAACTGACACTTTGAGTCAAACAGTCACACCATACATCAAATTGAGGTACGATTGATTCCTATATGTCTCAAATGAATTACAGATCATTTTACTAAATTATTAAAACAATATAAATGTAAATTTTTGGTCTTGAGTATGTTACTTGTCCTTTTAACTAAAAGTAATATCAATATTAAATAAAAAGACACACTTGGAGTCATACTAGTCACATTGTGCATCATATTGAGGTGGTATTGATTATTACACAACAAAAATGTCTTATGGATCATTTTCGTAAAGTATAAAAACAATTTGAATGAACTTTGTTGGTTTTCAAAATGTCACTTGTTCTTTTTACTAAAATTAATGTGAATTTTAAATAAAAAGATAGTCTTGGAGTCATATCAATCACAATGTGTGTCTGATTGAGGTTTGGTTTATTCCTACACATAAAAAACAACTTAAGGTTCATTTTTATAAATTATAAAAACAATTTGAATGCATTTTATCAATTTTCAATAAGTCACTTGTTCTTTTTACTAAAATTGTTGTCAATTTTATATAAAATTACACCCTTAGAGTCATACTGGTCACACTGTGCATCAGATTAATGTGTGTATGATTCCAACCTATAAAAAATGACTTGTGGATCATTTTCATAAATAATAAAAACAATATGCATTAGTTTTCTTAGTTTTTAGAATTTCACTTGTTCATTTTACTAAAATTAATGTCAATTTTAAATAAAAGAACACACACATGGAATTATATCAGTCACACCAGGAATTAGATTGAGGTAGAGTTGATTCCTACATGTTGAAAATGACATATGAATTATTTCAACAAAGTATCAAAACACTACAAAAAATTTTTCTTAGTTTTCAGTATGTAAATTATCCTTTTTACTAAAATTAATATCAATTTTAAATAAAAAGAAACACTTGGAGTTATACCAGACAAAACATGTATTGGATTGAGGTACGGTTTACTTATACACATCAAAAATGACATATTGATCGTTTTATTAAATTATCAAAATAATCTAAATGTTTTTATTGATTTTAAGTATGTCAATTGTTCTTCCTTCTAAAATTAAAGTCAATTTAAATAAAAAGAAACACTTGGAGTTATAATGATCACACTGTGCATTGGATTGATATGTGGTTGATTCATACATGTCAAAAATGACTTATGGGTCATTTTTTTAAAGTATGAAAACAATATTAATTTTTTTTCATAGTTTTGATTATGTGACTTTTTCGTTTTACTAAAATTAATGTAAATTTTAAATAAAAAGACACCATTTGATTCATATCGGTCGTACCATGCATCAGATTGAGGTGTGGATGAATATTAAAAATCAAAAATTATTTATGTATGATTTTCTAAAAGTATCAAAATAATTCAAATGTGTTTTATCATTTTTCAACATGTAACTTGTGTTTTGTATTAAAATTCCATTTCAAACCGGAAAGAGGCACTTTGAGTCACACTAGTCACATCATGTGTCTTTTTGATGTGATGCTACTTTATACACATCAAAAATGACTTTTGAATCATTTCCGTAAATTATTAAGACAATCAAAGTGAGTTTTTTGGTTTTTAGTGTGTGACACACATTTTGAACTAAAATGTCAATTTTAAACTAATAATGGAGACTTTGAGTCGTACAAGTCACACTGTGTGTTGGATTGTGGTGAAGTTGATTCCTACCTATCAAAAATGACTTATGGATCATTTTAATAATGTTTTAAAATAATATGAATGTGTTTTATCAGTGTTTAGTATGTTAATTTTCCTTTTTAATAAAATTAATTTCAATTTAAAATAAAAAGACACACTTTGAGTCATACAAGTCACACCGTGTGTCAGATTTAGGTGGGGTTCATTCCTACATATGAAAAAAGACTTATGGATCATTTTCCTAAAGTATCAAAACAATAAAAATGTTCTTTCTTGGTTTTCAATATGTTACTTGTTATTTTTACTAAAGTTAAAATAAATTTTAAATAAAAAAGACACACTTTAGTCATATCGGTCACACTATGTGCCATATTGAGGTGTGGTTGTTTCATACACATAAAAAATGACTTATGGGTCATTTTTCTAATGTATAAAATCAATATGAATTCATTTTCTTGTTTTTTAGTATGTCACTTGTTCTTTTTCCTAAAATTAATGTCAATTTTAAATTAAAAGACACACTTGATGTCATACCAGCCACATCGTGCATCGTTTTGAGGTGAGGCTGATTTATACACACGAAAAATGATTTTTTTATTCTTTTACTAATGTATCAAAATAATATTAATGTGTTTGTTTGGTTCTGATTATCTGATTCATGTGTTGAACTAAAATAAAAATTATAAACTTAAAACATATAGTCTTAATCGTAATAAGAACACTATGTATCATATTAAGGTGGGGATAATTTAGTATGTGATATGTGTTTAGATTTAAAATATATATAAAAAATAAATAAAATAAATCACATGTTTCATTCTAATTGAAGATAAAACCCCATGATTCTTCAAAAACATCACATTTCAAGAAACATGAGATTTCCTCTTCCATCAGAAATGAAAATGTTCTTTTTCTGTATTGTTTCAGATTGTTAAAAGAAAAATATGACTTCACAAAGTATCTATGAAAAAACTAAATAAGTATTAGATAAAAATGATAAGGTAATTTACTTATAAATAGTAGATAAAATGATGAAAATTTTAATTAAATAAGTAGTAGGAATTCACATTTTCATGATGGTTGTATACATTATTGACCCATTTCCTTGTTTTCATTATCTTTGTTGTAGCCTTGAAGTCCAATATTTCATGATCATGAGAAGATTAAAGAAAACAACCCCAAATTGAGAAAAAAATCCACCTGTATAAGAAAACAATTCTTATGTTAGTAATACTATAAAAAATAAATTAAACAAAAATATGAAACAATGCATTAATAAAATTTCTATTTTAAAATGAATCCATACATTTTGAGTCATACTGGTTACACTGTGTATCTGATTGAGTGCATGATCATAGTACTAGAGTGAATCATCTTTATTAATGAAGTCATTTCTTCATGATCTATGTGAAAAATAACAAAATAATAATTTGAAATAAATGATGGGGAAATGAACTAAAAAAATAGGTGAAATGATAATAAAATCAACTAAATAATTAGTAGGAAGTCACATATCCATGATATATGTATACATTAAGATATCAGGTATACTACCCATTCATTTCTAAAAAAATATATTTCATATTATGAATACAAGGACTTTTTAATGTCATATTAGTACTGGAAATATATAAAATCAAAAAGGATTAATAAATATTTTAATTTAAATAGTTATTATATTCCAAAATACCTCTGCACAGATGTTAGTTTTTTGATGGTATATGAAATATCTCATAAATTTTGACACATAATATCAATAGTCTTTTCAATTGGATTGTTTTAGATACAAAAGAAACATTTATAAAAATAATTAATTTGTTTTTATATGTTTTTTGATTTTAAAATATTATTATATATACCCTGATATTTATCCAATTGTATAATTCAAAAGGATCCTTGTGCACATGAATTATCCTCATGCCATGATTTTGATGATATTTTAACACAGCCCTATCATAATATAATTATCATTAAAATAGAATATAAAATATATAACTTGATGTTTAGTTCTAAAAAATTGTATTTATTATATTATAAATTGAAAAAAAAATTAACATTTGTGGTCAGTTTGTTGGGTATCCATGCATTGAATCCTGAAAATAAATATTTGGAGTATCCAAATTCATAGTAATGAGTACCAAATGCTACCTAAAAATGAATAAATAATGAAAGGAATGGAAATATATTTGATATGATTAAATTGTAGAGTTTTCACCTATATCGTTTATAAAAAAGAAGAGTTTATCATCTATAATTTTTCTTTTAAACACTATGACAATTTTTTATGCTATTTCATCAACTTTAGTTGATTCCATTTTGGTTTGGTCTATAGAAGTGATATGTGGACCACTGAGGCCATATTTATGTTCATAGGATTTTCCCTTCAAATATTATTGATATAGACGCTTGAAAAAATTATATTTATTTATAATTAATATAATATATTTTCTATTGGAAAAGAAAATCTTGAAAATACATATCATGTATAAATTTATAATTGAGACTTTTATCCATTCATACTTGATGATTTCATTTATATTCTCAAGATAAATGAAGTATGAAATGGAATCTCCGTACAATTTTTTCAAAATATCTTATGTGATTACTATCAATTTTTAACCTTGTATCTGCATGAACCATCAATGTAAGTAAATGTGTACATTTAATGGTTGGGGTAAAGTTTCTTTGTGAAGATCTTTTCAATTGGCCAATTGATCCTTTAGATTGTATTGATTTGACCTTTCATTTCACACCTTCCCTTTATCCTTTTATAATAAAATTCATCGGTTCATATCTTTTTTCATTAATTTTTAAAGTTTTAGCATGAAAAATAAATTGTAAATCATCACCTCCTTGTCAACACATTTTTTACATGATCTGATGATCATTATATGAATTTTTTAACAACTTTCTTGACTGTATGAATATCATCATCATCAAGTAGAACAATTTTCTCGATGATTTGCTCATGAGCTACACTAACCCCCACTCTCACGTGACTTGTTGGAAGTCTTCTATTGTATATAGTGTTATCTTGGATATGGAACATGATTTCCCTCACAACAAGGAGATGGGTGGGTGTCGATAGATATAAATCACAATCATATTCACCCTATAGAATATCAGTATAAGAAAGGTATCAGTGTCTTCTTGATTCACATTTCATAGAAACAATTATGATAATATTGATTACCTCATCTAAGATATCTCTTTTAGGGGGATGGATCACCTCAAAGCTTGTGGGAGTTGGTTTGGTCAATCTTTACAAAGTGGTTGTTCTTGAGCTGATTCTTCTCTTTTATCCCCCCATAATTTTTCTAGAAACTCAACTTCCAGTGAATTTTTTCTTGAAGGGAAGATAATCATTCATACATATCTCTCATTTTTTATCTTTATCCCCCTATTCTTTTCTTTTCTAAATTTTTTTTCTTAGTTTCACCCCAAAACCCACACATTTGACACGACCATACTATTCTAGCCACTTCAAGGCCACTGATAGTAGGTGTTCATTCGATATAGTTTTTTATTATTTTATGTATAATTTGGATATAAAATATTGGAAAATATGTAATCATTTTTATGTAATATCTATTTAAATAAAAACATATTTTTATCTTATCACACTTACACATGCTTCTCACAATTATTTGTGTATTTTCACATATTAATATCCCATATTTATTTACACCTTCCTACTTCCATAGCACATAATGTGGGATAGAAGTATATTTTGATTTAGATTCATCAATCTATATATAAATAGAGGAACACAATTATGTTCTTGTTTTATATCACCTAAATTTATTGTGGTAAATTTAAAATACACACCATTTTTTATGTGAAGTGTTCCCCATCATAGATTTATAGTAGGGGTATGTTTGGTTTTCGGCTAGTTACATATTTTTAGGACTGAGTTTCTATTTCATAAATTAAAAAAATTAATCAAAGTGGTTAATTCACATATTTTAAAACAATGTACTACCAGGAAAAATTTGTATGAAATGATATCCCCTTACAATGTCCAGTAAACACATCCCACAATTTTTGTCTTATCAAATATTCATACATATGGGGTGGGGGTGGGTTTATTTTACATTCATCATCTTTGGGATAAAATTTCATTAGAATTGTGTGAAATCATATGTGATCCTTTCTAGGTCTCAGTCTCCATGTTTGACCGGTTTCTTGCGGCGCCGTCTCCCTCATCACACCCTGCTCCAGGTCCGCTCTGCTCCCCTCACAGAGGTTGCATCATGTCCGTTGTTTGACCGAACGGGCGACGTCTTTGCCCCGGGTCTGACCTCATCCCTCGACGTCTTCTCTCCAGAGGAAAAAAAACACGGCTTTGGTTTCGGCATCTTGCAAACGAACGGGGTTCTTCATGTTTCACGAAGAAGGTCTCAGTGATGACCTTTCACACTGCACTGTGGAGATGGAAATCGGTGATGAATCCTATGTTGACCACCTTGACTTTCGAAGATCTCGGTTGGAGGTCCGGGTTCGCAGAGGCAATTTTCTGATCCTTTTCATTCTGGAAGGTCGTTTCCCCTGATCCGCGATTTGTGGTTGTCGTACTGCGCTGGTCAGTTTCTAGTTCCATGATTTTCGGTTGTCAGTTTTCTGCGTGGTCTGCAAAAGGCACCGCCCATAGGTTAGTGGTGAGGTGGGATTCCAGGTCGCGAAGCTGACTCCACCTGATCCGTCGCGCTGGGTTTGTCTCACGAAGAATCTGCCGCATTGAATCATTGTTCATGAAGAATCCCCAGCTCCGCCGCATTGGGTTGCCTCACAAAGAAGCCACCGCGAAGCTTCTTTGTTCACAAAGAAGCCGCTGCGTTGGGATTGTCTCGCGAAGAAGCCGCCCACGAAGAGACTTTTTCCGCGTTGAAGCAGCGGCGGTGGAGAAGAATCTCTGTCCGTGAAGAACCCACCGCGTTGGGTCGTTTATCCGCCGAGTCGGGTTTTTCTCACGAAGAAGCTGCCGCGAAGATTCATTGTTCGTGAAGAATCCTCCGCGTTGTGATTGATTTGCGCAGAATCACCCGTGAATATCCAGCCACAAAGAAATATCTCAAAGAGCCCATCGCGTTGAGCCATTCCGCGAATGTTGGAGTGCGTCACGGCGAGCTCAATCTGGAAGTGAGTGAGGTCGCGGTGGCCCCGACCGCGGACCGTGAAGGCACTTCGTGAACATTTTGTTTGTGTAGGACTAGCTGTGGACGCCGGCCACCGAGGGGGTGTTGGTCCAAGGGCCCTTTCATTGGACCGAGCCTGAACATTGTGTCTTTGAACGGAATCGGGCCTTGTTCTTTCCCTGTTTTGATGAGGTCCGCGAATCCTGTCTGTGATCTTCTGAGGGTTAGCACTGCAGTGAAGCCCGGCTTCTGAGGCAACCTATCCACCATTCATTTTCCCAAGTGGTACCGAACACCGGGCAATTTTTTTTGTGCTCTTTCCGCACCCACGCACACTGATCCATGGAGACGGATTTAGTGAACCAATGGAAGAGGTTGTCCCTGACGGATAAAGAGAAGGCAACAATCGAGGCCCAAGAAAATGAAGATACTCTATTGGAAAAACGTATGTCTTTTCTAGTGGTCGTAAAGTTCGTGGATAATATCTCGGTTAATCAGGGGGCCCTCAAAAACACCCTCCAAAACCTCTGGAAACTAGAAGCTGGCGTAGCTATTCGGGAAGTGGGAAACAACCGCATGGTTTCTGAGTTCTTAAACGAGAGAGATAAAGATAAAATCTTGCGAGGTTTACCGTGGTCCATCGACAATCAACTCCTCCTCATGGAAGAATAAAAAGTGGGGGATGATATACATCACATTAATATCACCCAGTCCCCCTTCTGGATTCGTATCAAAATAATCCCCCTTCACGCACGAACGGAACGAGTTATGAGAGAAATAGGGGACAACATTGGCCAATTCCTTGATTGGGACTGCTCAGACCCTATCTAATGGGGGCCTGAGGTTCTAATTAAGTTCGAAATAGAAGTGTCAGATCCGCTGATGAGGGGCATGTTTTTTCAATTCGAGGACACCAACACCTGGATATCATTCGAGTTCGTGAAACTCCATATCTTCTATTTATTTTGTGGACATCTCGGCCATCTAGAAAGAGCATGTGTCTCAAAGAAAAGGAATGATTCAGGCATTCTCATCCTTCAATATGGCCCATGGCTCCGAGCCAAATCAACTAGATATGCCTTCATCCCTGAGACGGAGAAACAAAAGGACCGTGACAGTCTCACATGGGCCCATACCAGACGGGAGGAAACTATGCATGAAAAAGTCCTCATGCTTGGACCACCAAACATCCCTAAAGAGGTCCCCACCACTCAGAGGGAAACTGACATATATCCTAACTTCTTGAAGGGAACTGTCCCAACATCTATAGAGCCGGTGACGACGCCAGAAGAAATTATATCATAATGTTACACTAATATCTTCCCAATTATGTGTCTTATGTAAGGGAACAACATGGTTCCATGAAGCTACAAAGATTAGAAAGCACTGCTGAGTGATGATCCCAATGAATTTACTCAACATGTCCTTATTGGGGTTAGCAGGCTTGTTGCGCGCATTCCATCTGACCTCGAATTTGATGCCTTTTCTTTTCAACTTAATAATTTTAGCTAACAACATCATTCTATGAAAATAATATTTTTCATTGGACATTTTTTATTCTCCATCTACCATTTTCGTAGGTTTAACATTGTTAATATGTTGTTCATGTGGATCAGTAGCATCGACATGTGAATTTGGTAATTGTTCCTCTACACTGGAAGCAGTACCAGGTTCAGAAACCTGTTATTCCATAGGATTGGGAGCATCTGCACATAAAGAATTCAGTATCTTTAGAAGTGGTCCAAAGTTTAATTTATATTATATAAATATAACAATTATCAAATAATAAAATAATGTAACACAATGTATATTAAGAAAAAATATATATCATGATTATTAAACTATTTTTTAATGGTTGATGTTATTTGACCCCTTATATCAAGTATCTAGATCTCTTCATTGTGGTATCTTATGTCTTAAAAGACCCTCTCTACATTGGTACTACTATGAAATGATTGCGACATCCCAATGAAAGGGTCATCCTCAGTTGAATTTTCATCTAACCCTTCAATGGTTTTGGTTGATAATAGAAAAATTGACCACTTTCAGTTTGGAGGATCTAGAACATAAAATACTTTTACAACCTATGATTCCAATATAAATGGTTCGTCTTTGTACCCTTTCTTATTAAAATACAATTTCATGAATCAAAATTCATCTATTTTAACAAGACTCCTCTTATCAAGTGTCTTTCATTGAAAAATTTTCATGCGGAATACTTTATAATTCAACTCCCATATTTGTTTGATGATGGAAAATTATGACATATTCATATATATTATATTTTTTTCCTTGGTACTAGATACATGCATCACTTCAGCCACAAGTGTAACTCCACTATTTTTCAGGGTACTTCTTTCATCATGTTCATTTTTATAGAATGGATAACAATTAATTATATAACCATTATAAGATAATACCTACACACTTGGTCTTCTATCTATCCATTAAAGTCATTCTAAAATTCAATCTGGATTTTCATCATATTCCTTAAAAATGTAATCTTGAAAAAATCCTATTAACTATTGATTATGTGTATTTGATATCCAACATTCAAACCTTGATGGATTCAAATTACTAAGAATTTCTTTATGCATTTCGACATATGGGGAAACCACTTAACTGTTATGAAAAACATAATGGTGGGCCTGCTCGTTATCTATAATATTTATTGTGAATACATCTATTCTATACATTACATCACCCACAATCTGCCCATTTTAATGATATTTTGGTACACTAATTATTTTCAAACCGAATAGGTAGTTGGTATAGAATACAATGGATTCTTCAACAATATATCGCTCTATAAAACAACCCTCTATCCAACTTCAATTTTTGACATACCCTTTCAAAATATTCATATAAAATTCAATGGATTGCATCCAACTATAATTTATAGGAACACATAGTTTGATCTCTCTCACTAAGTAAACCATCATGTTAATTATCATATCAAATAATTTCGTTAGGAAGAACATTTACAATTGACATAATATGATGATAATTTCCTTTTCTGTAGTTGTTTATTCTATAATTTTTCTTCATATTTATTTTAAAAATAAATGTATCTTCGTTAATTTATGTTGAAAATTCTCGGAAAAAATGCAACGTAAAGCTACAGACATTAGATCTTTCAAAAAAACATGACAGTCCTATTGTAACACCCGAGACTTTTATGTTATATAAATTATCAAAGGAATCTTTTTCTACGCAACACTTGCTTGACTTGCTTTACACGCAATCGCGACCTTCCTCGATAGCTTGCGTCGTACGCAATACCGAGTTTCACTAAACAACAATATGCTATTAAAACTAGCCGTTATGAATAGTAATAACCACTTTTTGAAATTTTATAAATTTTATTTTTCAAAATGGACTTCATTTTTGGACTCAGAATATCGAAATTAGCCTAGGGTGAAATTTTGGTATTTTTCTGAAAACTTTCAATTTTTGATGAATAGTGAAACCACTAAGTGGTAGGTTAAAAACTGAATTTTGCATAAAACTTAATTTTACCGCTTCTGTGAATGGAATTTCAAAAATCCGAGAGACACGGTTAATATCAAGGACTAAAATGTGGTTCAATGAGATGAAAATAATTTTTTGGTAAATAGTAACTTTTTACTATTTTTACCGCGGTTAATAGTAAATAGGGTAACTAAGGGTAAATATGATATTAATATTACCCTAACACATGTCCTAATTCTATTGGACAAGTGTAATTCGACCAAAAACAAACTTAGGAATAAAATATGACCATTTAGGCCCACTTGGATTAGATTAGGATATTTATTATTAATTTATTTAAAGAAGGGTTAAAATAGTTAAAATCAAAGTTTAATAAGTAAATCATTTTTAATATAGGGTTATACATAAGATAAATTCGATTGTAAATATTCATTAGAAAGATAAAAAGATTTCCTACATGATGGTATTTTATTTGTAATTTTTAGACATCAAATAATTTAATTTAATTATGACACAAAGATGATGCAGTAATTATCTTATTAATGAAATATTGAAAAAATTGATAATATAAATACCAAAATAAATGTAATTTGAGACTTTTTATGAATTCCACTAATTTTCTAGGTTACTATGATATATTAGTAATGATTTAATTAACTTGGTTCGAACATATAATTCTGTTATGACTTTCACAAAAATCATATATCAAATAGTGTCAAAATTGACACAAAATAGTTTTTAAATCAAATATTATATTATTAATTGTTATTTTATTCCTAAAAATCTATGGTTCAGCCAAATGACTTAGATAAGGATATATATATTAATAATAAACAATTTGGGGTTCGTTTGTCATGTTATAGTAAGTGTATTAACCATATAGTGAAAGAAAACAAAAAGACACGGTAAAAGTTAAATTAATTAACTTAGAGTTAAATCTAATTGATAAGGTTAAAATAATACCCTAAACTTGTCTAAATCCTATTGGTTGATAGGATTTCGACCCATCCCCACTTTAGCTTCGAAATAAGACCCTTTGGAACCATTATAAACCGATTTTGACTTTAATATAAAATAATATTTTGAGATATTCCTAAGGTGCCCCTCTCCTCCCTTATAAAAGGGCACCTCCTCCCCCTCCTCCTCACACCAATTTGAGCACTCAAGCTCGGCCAACCCCTGCCATTTTCTCCTCTCCACTTCCCTAGAATAATCCTAGAGGTCCTGGTCTTCTCCAAAGACCAATCTTAGTTCCTTAAGTGGAGGATTCAAAGAGGCGTTCCAAAGAAGAGGTAATATCCATTACCGATCTTTTCAATTTCATTCTTCTTCAACTTCTTCTTCTTCAGTTGTTTCATGATAAAGTAATAACATCAGTATTACTTACATACTGATATGTTATTATAAATATGAAACAACCCTAATTTACCTTCTATCCATCCTACGGAAAAATGAAATCATCGCGCGTGCGTACGTACGGGATACCGTCTCCACGCCGTGGTGTAATCTATTTTCCACCATCACCTTACAAGGATGGGTATAATGGTGTAATGAGTAACTATATATGATTATTATTAAGTAATATTGATACTGAAATAATATATATATATACTCCAATACAATTCCACGATCATAGGAACGATATCATCACTCGTGCGTACGTACGGAATACCGTCTCCACGATGTGATGTGACTCGTTCTACATGATCTTCATTTCATAATGATTATATAAATGAATTGAATGAATGAATATGGTATATACTACACTAATACCATTCTGGAAATGAATTATCTATAACCTAAAGATAAGAATAATAATTTATTCGACAAAACACGCATGAGAACAAAAAGTTATAAAGACCCGAGTAACAAGTAACAATGAAATATTACTAACAAGAAGCTAATAATATGACCATATATGATATCATATAAATATGTATGATTCTGGAATAAGTCAATAACATTATTTAAACCATTATACAGGAGCTTCGGACACGTACAAAGCAAATTGGACCTAAGGTAAGGGAAATATCACAATCTCATTTTTATCCGAGATTGTTTATTCGTAAGTATTTACTGGGGTGTATTTTATCATCCACAACCATGTTTTATCAATATGTAATATTATTTCCATCCACCTAAAATTGTTTAAATCCATTTTTACCCTTCGGTGAGTTTTTAGTAATACGTATGAAAGGAATCTTTTGTCGTTTTTCGTACGAGGTACTTTTTGACTTTTCCGACAAAAGTACGAAGAATGTTTTTTTTAACTTATACGGCATGAATGGATTTTTAAAACATTACTTTAAAGAATCTTCCTTTACAAGTTTTCAAGTTTATTTTTAATCAACTTCTTTTATTTTAAAGTTGTATGACATGTTATGAAAGGAAAAATGTTTTTGAAGAAGAAAGGATATTTTCCTCAAGAATTCAATTCAAGTGTTTTATCAAAATTATTTTCCATCTAAGATAATAAAGGGTTCTGTTTCTATCCATATTTTTACATTGGTTTGACTATGTTGTGATGGAATTATGTTTATGAATTCCTTTATCATATATGAATTGATTTATGATGTCATGATGTTTCAAGAATCCCATTTTTGTTATATGTGTTATGCGATGATGTATGTTTTATGATTATGTGGCACACATAAGAAAGGATTCATTATAAGATGGGTGGGACCTATATCTCCCTCCAATGTATTGGGTAATGATTTTATATCTCATGAGATAGACATGGCTGGAACGGAAGGTTATTTCGGTTCAGTGATACAGGACTGAAACGAGGAGTGAACTCGGTTCAGAAAGGGACTTTGTCCACTAAGATAGTCTTGGCAATGAGTCATGACTAACAAGAAATGATTTTCCATGATTATGTGTGCATGCCACAAAGTTTCAAGTTTTATGTTATGGGGATCTCATTTTCACTTCTATGATTTATTCCATGTTAAGATATTATGATCTCTTTTGCAGGTTTTGATTTTCATAAAGATATGATATGATTTTTATTTCCTTTATTTGCCCTTGCTGAGCATTTGAGCTCACCCTTTTATGTTTTCTTTTCCCCAGGTCAGGAAGATGGATATTAAGTAGAATATGCTAAAAGGGACCCTAGATATGATGAAATAAATGGGAGACACTGTAGAAGATTTATGAACCAGTTGTTTATGTTTCCCCAGTTTCTAAAGACACTATACCTATACGGTCCTTTGTGGTTTTGTCATATGTTGTAATAAGAGTGATTCAATTTTGAAGTATTAACAATGTATCTAAAGTGTGGGTCGTTATAGTTGGTATCAGAGGAAAGGTATAGTCAACCTTTGGAAACTAGGATGTGAAAGCCTTAGTAAGAACCCTAAGGATAAGTCTAAGCATAGAACACAATCTTAGTGTTTTAGAAATGGCCTTGAATAACCTAGGATAAGACCTTAAGCATGAAAATTTTATTCTTGAATTATGTGGTTTCCTATTATAATTAGTGTTGCTCACACTATTCTTCTTGGTTTTAGTCAATGGCTGGAACCCGAAGGAACCATGTTAATGCGGAATGTGATGGGCAATGCAATGATTGTCCCCCTGAGCAACCAAACGATATGGGAGCTGGAATGCAAAATCTTGTAGCCATGCTCACACAACTTTCTCAAGCTATGAATCATGCAGGATTTCCAAACGAACAAAGAAGGGAGCAACATTCTGTTGAATCCTTCATGAGGCAGCGTCCACCATCTTTCAGCGGGTCTACTGATCCATTAGTTGCTGAACAATGGATTAGTACTACTGAAAAGATATTTTCAGTTCTTCAATGTTCTGAGCATGATAAAGTCATCCTAGCAGTGTATCGTTTGGAAGGAGATGCGGATCAATGGTGGAATCTTGTTAAGAATACGAGGCAAAGGGATGAAATTGAGTCTATGGAATGGGACGAGTTCAAGAACTTATTTTTCAATAAGTACTTCCCTCGTATTCTCCGAACAAAGATGGAGAAAGAGTTCCTTGAACTGAAGCAAAGGGATGATGAATCTGTTAGTACCTATGAAGCAAATTTTACAAGACTTGCAAGGTACGCTTCTGGTATTATTATCCAACCTGAGAGTAAGATCGATCGATTCTTTAGTGGCTTAAAACCAAGTCTTCGAAGGGCGTTAGCCATAAGGGACTTCAATAGCTACGAGGAAATCGTTCGATGTGCTCTCAAAGTCGAGATGGAGATTGGAGTAACCCATCAGTCACATGGGTTTGATAAGAAGAGGAAGATGGAATTCAAAGAAAAATCTAAAGAGCACACGGAAAAGAAGATGAACTTTCCCTTATGCTCAAAGTGTGGAAAGAAACATGGAGGGAGTTGTCTTAAAGGGACAAGTAAATGTTTTAAATGTGGAAAGGAAGGCCATCGGGCATTTGAATGCCGTGATAATGGGAAGAAGATGTCTAATGATGCAAACAAAGGAAGGGATACACAGAATGAACCTGCTACACTTCAATGTTTCAAGTGCAAGGAGATGGGGCATTATGCCAATCAATGCCCAAATCCAAGGGTTGATGATGATGGTCGACGTCAACAAAATCTTAAGGCTAAAGACAAAGGAAAGTCACATGCAATTTCTATCAGCGATGTGGAGTACGATAACGATGTGGTGAAAGGTACACTTACCATCCACTCTAAAGTAGCAAATGTTTTATTTGATTCTGGATCCACCCACTCTTTTATTTCTGAAAAATTTTCTAAGAGTATCACCGTATTACCTCAACAATTAGATGTTGAGTTAGCTGTGACAACACCTAATGGCACATCAATCGCATCAGAAGTTTATAATTCTTCTCCGATCGAAGTTTGTGGGAAAGTGCTTCCTGCAAATCTTGTGATCCTTCCTTTAGTGGAATTTGATGTGATTCTTGGCATGGATTGGCTTTCTCTACATGGAGCTCATATCAATTGCCAAAGAAGGGAAGTCACATTTCATATTCCAGATCAACCTACGATCGTCTATCAATGCAAGGATGAACATAACCTTCCAGTGGAAATTTCTTCCATCTTATGGGTATTGATTCCACTAAATGAAGGTTATTTATCTCAAATGGTTGGTGAGAAACTCACGATTAAGAATATGCCCATTGTACGGGAGTTTGATGATGTCTTTCCGGAGGAATTACCGGGTCTTCCACCAAATCGTGAAGTTGAGTTTTCAATAGAACTCGTACTGGGTGCTTTGCCTATTTCAAAGACACCTTATAGAATGGCCCCAATTGAGTTGCAGGAATTGAAGAAGCAACTCCAAGAGAATCTTGATAAGGGATTCATACGCCCTAGTGCGTCACCTTGGGGAGCACCTGTTCTATTTGTTAAGAAGAAAGATGGATCAATGAGACTCTGCATTGATTATCGAGAACTTAACAAGATCACTATCAAGAACAAATATCCTCTCCCACGCATTGATGACTTATTTGACCAACTACGCGGAGCTCAATACTTTTCCAAGATTGATCTTCGTTCAGGGTATCATCAATTAAGGGTCAAAAGGGAGGATATACCAAAGACGGCTTTCCGTACAAGGTATGGACACTATGAATTTATAGTGATGCCATTTGGTCTTACTAATGCCCCTGCTATCTTCATGGATCTAATGAATAGAGTCTTTAGAGACTATCTTGATCAATTTGTGGTAGTCTTTATAGACGATATTCTTGTCTATTCAAAGAGCAAGGAAGAGCATGAAGATCACTTGAGAATTATATTGAAGACCCTGAGAAAGGAGAAGCTTTATGCCAAATTTACCAAGTGTGAATTTTGGCTTCAAAAAGTTGCATTTTTGGGTCATATAATCTCAAAAGAGGGGATATCTGTGGATCCAGCAAAAACAGAGGTTATCGAAAGATGGTCAAGACCAACAACAGTAACTGAGATCCGAAGTTTTCTTGGTTTGGCTGGATATTATCGACGTTTTGTAAAAGATTTTTCACGATTATCTAATCCACTCACCAAGTTGACTCGGAAAGGAGTTAAGTTTGTCTGGACAGAGGAATGTGAAGAGAATTTCAAGGAGTTGAAAAGAAGGTTATCCAGTGCACCTGTGCTCACACTGCCTTGTAGTGGAGAAAGGTTTGTGATCTACAGTGATGCATCCAAGAAGGGATTGGGGTGTGTTCTTATGCAAAATGATATGGTGATAGCTTATGCCTCACGACAGTTGAAAATCCATGAGCAAAATTACCCAACACATGATTTGGAGTTGGCTGCGGTAATCTTTGCATTAAAGATTTGGAGGCATTACCTTTATGGTGAAAGGTGTGATATTTATACTGATCATAAAAGTTTAAAGTATATTTTCACACAAAAGGAGTTGAATATGCGCCAAAGAAGATGGTTGGAGCTGATTAAGGATTATGACTGCTCAATCCATTACCACCCTGGGAAAGCAAACAAGGTGGCAGATGCATTAAGTCGACAAGACCATGCTAGTTTATCCATGATGAGGATCACAAAAGATCCAATATTTATGGATTTACAAAGGATGGATCTTGGAATTATAATGGAAGGGGAAAAATCTTATCTTTCTCAAATGAATGTTCAACCATCTATACATGTGAAGATTAAAGAGGCACAGAAAGAAGATGTCGAGTTACAAAAGAAGGTGAGAAATGTTCCTGGATTCAACCTTGATTGTGATGGGATAATAAAGTTCAGGAATCGGGTTTGCGTTCCTCCCATCCCCGAATTAAAGAATGAGCTGCTGGATGAGGCTCATAGTTCATCATTTTCTATTCATCCTGGAAGCACGAAGATGTATAGGGACCTGAAAGAGTACTTCTGGTGGGATGGCATGAAAAGAGATGTTGCTGAATATGTCTCTCGATGCTTGGTTTGTCAACAAGTTAAAGCTGAGAGACAGAAGTCTAAGGGGATGTTACAACCATTACCCATACCCGAATGGAAATGGGAAAACATCACTATGGACTTTGTCACAGGACTTCCTAAAACATCCAAAGGCAATAATGCTATCTGGGTCATAGTTGATCGTCTTACAAAGTCTGCACACTTCATTGCTATTAGAGAGGATTTCTCTCTAGATCAGCTTGCCAGGATATATGTAAAGGAAGTGGTAAGATTGCATGGAGTACCACTTTCTATTATATCTGATCGAGATCCGAGATTTACCTCGAAGTTCTGGCGAAGTCTTCAGCATACTCTGGATACAGAGTTGAGTTTCAGCACTGCTTATCATCCCCAGACAGACGGTCAGTCTGAGAGAACAATTCAAACCCTAGAAGATATGTTGAGAGCTTGCTCTATGGATTTCAAAGGAGGTTGGGATCAACACCTACCTTTGGTGGAATTTTCTTATAATAATAGCTTTCACTCCAGTATTCAGATGGCTCCTTATGAAGCTCTCTATGGAAAGAAATGCAGGACTCCAACTTGCTGGGATGAAGTTGGGGAAAGAAAGCTATTAGGACCTGATCTCGTTGATGAAATGGCAGAAAAGGTTAGATCTATTCAACAACACATAAGAGCAGCTCAGAGTCGACAGAAAAGTTATGCCGACAACCGAAGAAAAGACCTAGAGTTTGAAGTGGGCGATAAAGTGTTCTTACGAATATCTCCCTGGAAGAGGGTTATGAGATTTGGAAAGAAGGGGAAGTTGAGCCCTAGATATATCGGTCCTTTTGAAATACTGGATCGTGTTGGGAAGGTAGCTTACCGATTGGCGCTTCCACCGAATCTCTCTCAAGTTCACGATGTGTTCCACGTATCTCTCCTGAGAAAGTACATACCAGATCCTTCACATGTACTCAGCTCAGAAGTTGTACCGCTGGAGCAAGATCTTTCTTATGAAGAACAGCCGATAGAGATTCTAGATCGTAGCGAAAAAGTCCTACGAAACAAGACCACTCGCTTGGTGAAAGTTTTATGGAGAAACCACCAACTTGAAGAAGCTACATGGGAGCTTGAGGATATGATGAGGGAGAAGTATCCTCATTTGTTTGTTGCAAAGTGACGAATTTCGAGGGCGAAATTCTTTTTAAGGGGGGTAGAATGTAACACCCGAGACTTTTATGTTATATAAATTATCAAAGGAATCTTTTTCTACGCAACACTTGCTTGACTTGCTTTACACGCAATCGCGACCTTCCTCGATAGCTTGCGTCGTACGCAATACCGAGTTTCACTAAACAACAATATGCTATTAAAACTAGCCGTTATGAATAGTAATAACCACTTTTTGAAATTTTATAAATTTTATTTTTCAAAATGGACTTCATTTTTGGACTCAGAATATCGAAATTAGCCTAGGGTGAAATTTTGGTATTTTTCTGAAAACTTTCAATTTTTGATGAATAGTGAAACCACTACGTGGTAGGTTAAAAACTGAATTTTGCATAAAACTTAATTTTACCGCTTCTGTGAATGGAATTTCAAAAATCCGAGAGACACGGTTAATATCAAGGACTAAAATGTGGTTCAATGAGATGAAAATAATTTTTTGGTGAATAGTAACTTTTTACTATTTTTATCGCGGTTAATAGTAAATAGGGTAACTAAGGGTAAATATGATATTAATATTACCCTAACACATGTCCTAATTCTATTGGACAAGTGTAATTCGACCAAAAACAAACTTAGGAATAAAATATGACCATTTAGGCCCACTTGGATTAGATTAGGATATTTATTATTAATTTATTTAAAGAAGGGTTAAAATAGTTAAAATCAAAGTTTAATAAGTAAATCATTTTTAATATAGGGTTATACATAAGATAAATTCGATTGTAAATATTCATTAGAAAGCTAAAAATATTTCCTACATGATGGTATTTTATTTGTAATTTTTAGACATCAAATAATTTAATTTAATTATGACACAAAGATGATGCAGTAATTATCTTATTAATGAAATATTGAAAAAATTGATAATATAAATACCAAAATAAATGTAATTTGAGACTTTTTATGAATTACACTAATTTTATAGGTTACTATGATATATTAGTAATGATTTAATTAACTTGGTTCGAACATATAATTCTGTTATGACTTTCACAAAAATCATATATCAAATAGTGTCAAAATTGACACAAAATAGTTTTTAAATCAAATATTATATTATTAATTGTTATTTTATTCCTAAAAATCTATGGTTCGGCCAAATGACTTAGATAAAGATATATATATTAATAATAAACAATTTGGGGTTCGTTTGGCATGTTATAGTAAGTGTATTAACCATATAGTGAAAGAAAACAAAAAGACACGGTAAAAGTTAAATTAATTAACTTAGAGTTAAATCTAATTGATAAGGTTAAAATAATACCCTAAACTTGTCTAAATCCTATTGGTTGATAGGATTTCGACCCATCCCCACTTTAGCTTCGAAATAAGACCCTTTGGAACCATTATAAACCGATTTTGACTTTAATATAAAATAATATTTTGAGATATTCCTAAGGTGCCCCTCTCCTCCCTTATAAAAGGGCACCTCCTCCCCCTCCTCCTCACACCAATTTGAGCACTCAAGCTCGGCCAACCCCTGCCATTTTCTCCTCTCCACTTCCCTAGAATAATCCTAGAGGTCCTGGTCTTCTCCAAAGACCAATCTTAGTTCCTTAAGTGGAGGATTCAAAGAGGCGTTCCAAAGAAGAGGTAATATCCATTACCGATCTTTTCAATTTCATTCTTCTTCAACTTCTTCTTCTTCAGTTGTTTCATGATAAAGTAATAACATCAGTATTACTTACATACTGATATGTTATTATAAATATGAAACAACCCTAATTCACCTTCTATCCATCCTACGGAAAAATGAAATCACCGCGCGTGCGTACGTACGGAATACCGTCTCCACGCCGTGGTGTAATCTATTTTCCACCATCACCTTACAAGGATGGGTATAATGGTGTAATGAGTAACTATATATGATTATTATTAAGTAATATTGATACTGAAATAATATATATATATACTCCAATACAATTCCACGATCATAGGAACGATATCATCACTCGTGCGTACGTACGGAATACCGTCTCCACGATGTGATGCGACTCGTTCTACATGATCTTCATTTCATAATGATTATATAAATGAATTGAATGAATTAATATGGTATATACTACACTAATACCATTCTGGAAATGAATTATCTATAACCTAAAGATAAGAATAAGAATTTATTCGACAAAACACGCATGAGAACAAAAAGTTATAAAGACCCGAGTAACAAGTAACAATGAAATATTACTAACAAGAAGCTAATAATATGACCATATATGATATCATATAAATATGTATGATTCTGGAATAAGTCAATAACATTATTTAAACCATTATACAGGAGCTTCGGACACGTACAAAGCAAATTGGACCTAAGGTAAGGGAAATATCACAATCTCATTTTTATCCGAGATTGTTTATTCGTAAGTATTTACTGGGGTGTATTTTATCATCCACAACCATGTTTTATCAATATGTAATATTATTTCCATCCACCTAAAATTGTTTAAATCCATTTTTACCCTTCGGTGAGTTTTTAGTAATACGTATGAAAGGAATCTTTTGTCATTTTTCGTACGAGGTACTTTTTGACTTTTTCGACAAAAGTACGAAGAATGTTTTTTTTTTAACTTATACGGCATGAATGGATTTTTAAAACATTACTTCAAAGAATCTTCCTTTAAAAGTTTTCAAGTTTATTTTTAATCAACTTCTTTTATTTTAAAGTTTTATGACATGTTATGAAAGGAAAAATGTTTTTGAAGAAGAAAGGATATTTTCCTCAAGAATTCAATTCAAGTGTTTTATCAAAATTATTTTCCATCTAAGATAATAAAGGGTTCTGTTTCTATCCATATTTTTACATTGGTTTGACTATGTTGTGATGGAATTATGTTTATGAATTCCTTTATCATATATGAATTGATTTATGATGTCATGATGTTTCAAGAATCCCATTTTTGTTATATGTGTTATGCGATGATGTATGTTTTATGATTATGTGGCACACATAAGAAAGGATTCATTATAAGATGGGTGGGACCTATATCTCCCTCCAATGCATTGGGTAATGATTTTATATCTCATGAGATAGACATGGCTGGAACGGAAGGTTATTTCGGTTCAGTGATACAGGACTGAAACGAGGAGTGAACTCGGTTCAGAAAGGGACTTTGTCCACTAAGATAGTCTTGGCAATGAGTCATGACTAACAAGAAATGATTTTCCATGATTATGTGTGCATGCCACAAAGTTTCAAGTTTTATGTTATGGGGATCTCATTTTCACTTCTATGATTTATTCCATGTTAAGATATTATGATCTATTTTGCAGGTTTTGATTTTCATAAAGATATGATATGATTTTTATTTCCTTTATTTGCCCTTGCTGAGCATTTGAGCTCACCCTTTTATGTTTTCTTTTCCCCAGGTCAGGAAGATGGATATTAAGTAGAATATGCTAAAAGGGACCCTAGATATGATGAAATAAATGGGAGACACTGTAGAAGATTTATGAACCAGTTGTTTATGTTTCCCCAGTTTCTAAAGACACTATACCTATACGGTCCTTTGTGGTTTTGTCATATGTTGTAATAAGAGTGATTCAATTTTGAAGTATTAACAATGTATCTAAAGTGTGGGTCATTATACCTATGATTTCAGACCCCTTAACCTTAAATTGATCATTGAAATGTTATTCTTAATATTTGATCAATACTCATTTGGAACCATTACATCATTCAAGTAGTTGAAAAATGATATATCTTTTTCTTAGAAAGAGTGTAAGCATCTGGTGGAGAAAAATTCCATTTTCACCCTTCACTGATGTCAAATCTCCCCGTATTTCCATGTCAATCATGTCCATCTTTACCTTAATTAGATCATTTTTTGATGGGTTAATTTAGTAATGTTTCCATGAAACTATTAACTACATTTATTACACATTTATAACATCAAAAAAAATTGGCGTATAGACAACTCCATTGTGGTAATTCAAAAAAAACTGATCTCTTTTTCCAACCAGTTTTCTTAAGGTTTTTCAAAAAAAGGTTACCAAAAGTAATGTCCATATATTTTAAATTCTTAAATAGTTGATCAACTTTTAGTGGAGATGGTGTTGTATGTTCTTTTGAACTTCCATCAAATGATGTCATCCATGATTGGTACTTTTATCATTGGGGTAGAAATATGTGATGTCCTAAAAACACATTATTTGATGAATGTTTAAACCTAATTGAAAATGTACCTTGTTCAAAAATGGGACACCCTTGAGTCCCTTTAAATCTATATTATGAAAAAATTACATAAGTATAAAATTTATTTTTCATATTTTACATCATCATCATACAACGTAACACCTAAATCCCACAATAATTTCAAATCTTTGATCAATGGACCCAAATAAACACCCATATCATTTCCCAGTTGTTTTAGTCCTAATATAAGCATAAATATCATAATGAATTTTCATTTCATACATAACCATGATGTAAAGTTATAATTTTCCAACATAAATGGACATGTACTATGAGTGTTTCTTTGAAAACCAAATGGATACACTCTATCTATAAATAGCGCAAGAAAAAGGTTTCTCATCTAATTTCAAAATTTAAGATACTTGTGATCAATTATATTTTACTAAGGAGATTCTGCCAGGTGATGATGTTTCCCATAGTTATTTCGT
Organism: Viscum album; assembly: GCA_963277665.1. Classification (NCBI taxonomy): domain Eukaryota; kingdom Viridiplantae; phylum Streptophyta; class Magnoliopsida; order Santalales; family Viscaceae; genus Viscum; species Viscum album. The sequence continues at coordinate 846,327,340 of OY728160.1, read as the reverse complement.
GTATCTGTGTGACACATCAATTCCCTTATAGTATCCTTACTTCCATATCAGTTTATAAATTATGGAATTATTGGTAATTACCATAAAACTTTTGACAGACCCAATCCTTCATTCTTGTATCGAGAAGAACCACACATTGGGAATTATTTAAGTGATTTGTAGTCCTTGAGAAAAAGTATACAATTTTTTAGATAAGAATATATCCTTTTAGAGATTATACCCATCTAATATAGAATTCTTTTAGCGTCATTTGTTCATATAAGAAGCTCATTATCTTCTGAAAGCATGTCATTCAAGAGAGAAGGTATTTCAGTAAAATTGGTGTCACTCCATCGGTTTCCATCTTTTAAATTATACAACTTTATTACATCTGATAATGCTTTATATTTAGTGAAACCATCATACAATGGGGCCTTTTCACAACTCTTTTACTTCTCAAACAATTTTGGACAATCAAAAAATTCATCTTCAACTATCATTATAATTTTCTCAATACGATCTCAAACATCATTCGCACCTGAAATCAGATCCTCGATATAGTATTCTTTATTTTACACACTTGTAATCATAATAGATGATCCATAAAATGTAGTGTTATCCTATTTATGATAGATCAAGTGTTCTTATAACTCCTATGGAGTAATTTTTTCCGAATAAAAATAGTTTAAACATGGGAAAAGGATTTGAGAAGGGTCATATGAATGATATTTTTCAAACATGATTAACTCTTTCACCCCATATTTATACTCTGTTGTTATACGTTTGGCATGCAACCATTTTCTATTCATATCCAACCTATTTGATTTGGTAATAAAAATATTTTAAAAAATTAATAAATACAAAAAGTGTTCTTTCAAATAAGGGGAACCCAACATTTTAATGTTTCAAATAATTTCATCATGATTTGAAGGAAATGTGTAATAGAATTTTAGAGTATAATTACTCCACTGGTGGTAGGTGTTATCCTATTAATTCATCCTAAATTATTATAGATACTTGGTATGGGATGACTACAAGTTATAGTAGTTCAAGCAACATAGGTGCATGTCCGTAAGAGATGGGGAATGAGCATCAGGGAAAAAAAATTAAATAATAACTATTTGGGAGATGAAGTTAGTGCATATGATAGTTATTATTACATTTTGTTGCTTAAGACTCATCCCCTTAGATGGTAACACTAAATTAGAGAAAATATATATTTCTGGGGAACTCGCCTAATTTAAACCATATAGGTGATGTTGAATGAAAAGTAGGTTTATGAGTTTCAATTGGGTTAAAAATTAATTCACATTTTGTGGTAGTGGGGTCATGATGGATATCTTATGGGTTGGATAGAGTTAGTGACATTCCCTTTCCATGGTGTTATTATCAATCTATATTATTTAGTATGTGAGATTTTGTAGATCTAGTTAGTCTCTGAAAGTTAATTTGATCATATAAATATATATAACACCCTTTTTCATTACACATGTTTTCGTTTATAAATATATATACCACTCATCTCATTAATTGAGCACACTACATTACAAAAAAAATAATTGAATATATTCACTCTAATTTCAAATCACAAAAATCCATTTTAATGTCAATGTTAAATTTAAAATATCATTTATTTACATCATAATTGAAATCCAAAATATCTTCCTCATTCTAAAACATCATATAAATCATATTCATTAACATTAAAACCAATAATTTGCCCTTAAAATCACATATACATTATAAAAAACTGAAGAAAATATGGCTACTGAATGTAATAATGGAAATATTAAAAAATAAAATCTATATTATTTCAAACCCAATTTCATAATAGAAAATATGGCTATTAAATATAATAATGGTTTCAAAAAAAATATTTTATTTATTAAAGTTTTTTCAACCCTGACATTGAATTTCTATTCATTAATTTCATACTCAGATTTTGAAAAAAAACTGATCAAATACCATATCTTTCCCATCACACCTCTTAGGTCTGTCAAAATTTTCTAGTTGATTAATTATTTCCCTACTATGGTGACATAACTCATAGTTGGTTTAAAATGAAACTCTAGTGATATGATAACTTTCTTCTTTATGTGTAAACCATGGTCTACCGATGTAATTATAAAAGGGAATCGAATTAGACCCCCCTTAGATAATTTTTTTAACATGAAATCCAAAAAATATCAAAGATAATTTTGAAACTCAATAAACACTCAATTAAAATCATACATCCAACTTCTATCCATTATGATTTAAAACATTAAATATTTCATATAAAAAAAATAAATCTTAATTACCCAAATGAATTTGTTGTAAAAATAATAATCATATTGAAAAATTATAAAACTATAAAAGTATAATTTATAGAAATAATATTTATGAAAGTATACAAGTATTAATATATTGATATATTGAAAAAAGTATATAGGTATAAAAGTAAAAATTATATATGTATATATATTTATATTAGTATATAAAATTATAGACTTATATAGATGTATAAAATTGAATATAATTTGTAAAAGAATATATATTTTAAACAAATATACATAATTTATAAATGTATATATATATAAATCTATATATAAGTACATATATGTTATAAAATTATACATAATTTATAGAAGTTTATAGTTTTACAATTTTATAAAAGAACAAAATTATAATATATGAAATTAAAATTTGTGAAAGTATACAAGTATAATAATTTATAACGAATAAAACTATAATAGTATATTAATTTACAAATCTAAAAAACTATAAAAGTATAAAAAATTAATAACATTTTATATTTTAACTACATATATAAATATGATATACTATAAAATTTATAAAAGTATATAAATTTATAAATGAATAAAACTATAAAATTATAAATATTTAATAAAACTTTATTATTAAATTACATTAGTATAATGTGATATACAATAAAATTTATAATAGTATATAAATTTAAAAACATATAAAAATGTTAAATGATAAATTCTTAACAAAAGTTTTTATATAAATTATATAAATATAATAAGATATACTATATAATTTATAGATGCATATGTAAGTATAAAAAATTATATCTTGAAGTATAAATATAATAAATTATACTTATAAAAAATTATAAATTTATATTGATTATTATTTTTAAATTTATAAAAGTAATCGATGTTAATAAAACTAAATGAAATCCTTAATTATTATCCTAAATAACACCCATTTTAAAAACTAAAATGCATTTGAAAATAATTAAACATATTGATAATCATATATAGAACATCATTGTTCCCATCACCAAATAAAAAAATAAAAACACCATATGAATCATTAACACTCATGAACTACCTACACCTAGCTATGCAACTAAAACTACCGCACAAGGAATGTAACCAATGGATCCCTCAAATCACTATGCAAAAAACCAAAGAATACTATCATACGTAATATCTAATAAAAACATGAGAACCCGAATTATGAACCTCAGAGAAAAGGGAGATGTGGATAGTGTTAGAGGTAGGTGGATTTAGGTATTATTTGTGTGTGGGTGAGTGTTAGGTTGTTGTGAAAGAGATAAAGCCATGGAGAAGGTTGGTGGTGGTTGATATGTTGATCATATACAACAGGATGGTTATTTTTGGGTCTATTTGTTCGGTTCTTAGAGAAGAAGTAAATATGCATGTAGTAGGGTTCAATGAGGTGTGAATGAGGAAATAGTGTGGTCGAAGGTGCTAACAAGATAAATTTTCACATACCTTAGATTTTGAGAGATCAATTCGTCGATAATGTCGACTAGTGGAAGCAAAAGGGTTCAGTGATAGTGGTGACAATGATGGTGGCACTCAAGTTCTACAAAATCTTGAAGGTGTGAGTGGAGACAACCCTCTATTAGTGTTCTTTTTATAAGAACCCATTAGGATTTTATCTCTGCTTTCAAAAAAGAACTGATAAAGAGAAGTTTTATCAGTGTGAAAATATAATGTATTGTTGAAACAACTTTTTATGAGTTCTTTTTAGCATAGATAAAGATACCCCGATATTAGTGTTAAAAAAGCATTGATAAAATGTGTATTTATGAGTGATAAAATTCTAACACTGATAAAAAGTAGTTTTACCAGCGCTTTTTAGCACTTATAAAGGGGTATCTTTATTAGTTCTAAAAAAGCGCCAATAAAGATATAATCTCAATAAAATAGTGAAATTATCATATATATTTAATAAATAATATATATATATATATATATATATATATATTCGTCAATATAATTAGAAAAAAAATTATTTATAAATATTTTTATATATTTATAAATATATTTATTATAATTTTATATTTATATATATATATTAATAATTATAATTATAAATAAATATAATTATAGATATTTGTATATAAATATAAATATACATATATTTATTAATATATGAATATATATTTATAAACCTAAAATAAATAAATTTATTGTTATTTTATAATTATTTAAATATATATTTATTTATTTATAAATATAAATATAAGTAAATATATTTAAAAATATTTTTATATAATTATAAATATAATTATATATTTATATATATTTATATATATTTATATAATTATACCTCATGGTCTTCACCGCTTTGTTATATTTTTATAATTATATATATTTATATCAACATATAAATATATATAACTATAAATATAATAACTATATTTGTTATTTAAATATAATTATTTTTTTATAATTATAACTATTAATAAATATTTTTAAAATGTATTTATATATATATATATTATGTGCTTGATGGTACAATTACATTAAATACACACACACCACACACACATGCATGGAAGGTAGGCCAACCCCCCCCCTAAGGGACAATGCACCCATCAAGCCTTACTTATTCTATACAATGCCCGTAGGCCCAGTGGGCATGAAGCCGATTACAAGGCTCGTAGGCCCACCATTGGATGACCTAAAGGCCCTTGCTTGTATTTACTTGTGTCACTACCTGCCCATGTCCTGCCTATGTCACCGCACGCTTGTTGGCCTGAAGACCCTGTGGCCCGAAGGGCCATTCATGATGACTAGTACTACTACTACATTACCCCACCACAGTACCTATTATAGTACATGCACCGCTACAGTGCTACAGTTTCGTAACAACAATGCTACCATAACTACGTAAATTCTATCCCACCCAGATTTTATAATTACATATATATTTATTTATTTATTTATAATTTCATCAATATTTTTTAAAATATATATATATATTTTTAATTCTATAATAAAAAATTTAAATAAAAATTTATTAAAAATCATTTAAATAGGTTAATTATATAAATTTCAAACATATTTTGAATGTTAAAACTTAATAAATAAAAAAGGATAAATATTATTCATATAAATTACATACATATTGAAAATATTACATTCGAAGGCAGTTTTGATCATAGATTTGGAAAATCCAAATCCATGACCCCATAAAATTTTATTAAAAATTTAAATAAAAACATATACATCAAGCATGGATGATAGACCTGGATTTTTGAAAGACCCTAAATCCAAGCACATAATGACCAAAATGCCCAAAAACATCAATGCCTTGCAGCCATGATATCGACCAAAAGCTACCAACCACGAAGATCCTTCATAACCAATTGCATTGATATGAAAAACCAACATAATTCCACCTGAACACATCATCATGAATGAAGAGAGATCACCCGAGGATGTCAACATGCCATTCAATATTATCACTCTCGCAATCATGATCGTCCTAGATTGTCAACATCAGAGATTCCAATTTTCAGTTCATCGGTAGGAAATATTCACCATTATTGTCCCATACCACATACAGCCTATGGTGCCCAAGTGCATCCCACCAATGATATACCATACCACTACTAGTCGTCCCACAACTAATAGAAACAAACATCCCCATAGAAAATGGAGGCTCAAACCACTCCACTCACATCACAACATAAAAACAAGAAACCCCCAAAAAAAGGAGACCAATACAAAAAACAAATGCAAGAGGCCAGCCACCCAAGGACCGTATCTCAAGGCCGTCCTACACAAAAAATTCCAACTATCCAGCCTGATGCTTGCCTCTCAACAACCTCATCTCGAGGTCACTCTACACAAAAAAACAAATGACCTTCCTTCTACATAATCCTAAGGTCGTTGCATGATCCACATCCTGAGGTCACCACTCCACGCCCAAGGTCATGACCAGCTTTCCCTCACCAGCACCACACGATTGTCATCCTTCGACCCAAAGTAGGTTATAACCAACCAGATCCTACAATATCTAGTCTTCTCACACATGTCTCCCATCCCAATGTCATCTCCTAGAAGGACGAGCCTCCAGCATGTTTCCCTCCATCATCACACATCATGACAGAACCTTCCCCGAATCCCAATCCACACTCATTATCATCACCGGCCCAAAAGGGAACCATCCCCACCGAGATCATGCATCGCTACCCAACACACCGCCTATTTCTCGGCCACAACTGGGATCCAACACCCGCAAACGGCACACCAAAAGACCATTTCCACCACCACATGCCATATGGCCAACGTTAAATCCATCACTATGTTTCAAATATGAGTTCATCTCACACCTTTAACTCCATAAACCTATTCTTGAACCTCGTCCACTCCACCCCTAGGCCTTCTCCCATGTTTCAGTGTCATCTTCTCCCTGCACAAGAACTAAAGCACATCCGATTTTCATTAGTTTGAATGAATTTTTGAAAACTCATCTGCAAGGAATTTTTCAACACATCTGAATGATTTTTATCTCAATGCTATGGAATGTTTCTCACCCAAATAAACTTTTCACACACTTATGGACATAAAATTTTGTTATACCACCGATCTTTGGAACTCAAACACACTATTTGATCTCCTCAACTATGAATTTTATCAAAACATTTCATTGATCATGGAAATAGTCACACTCCATCTTTGATGTTTCATATTTAATTCATTCATTTTCATCACTCTTCACAAGAGAAACCACAAATGTAGTAGCCCCTTCCTCATTCTCTTTCGCAGTGGCTACATATTTCAAGTCTCTTTATCTTTTATATTATCTCACTGATGCTCTTGCATTCGTCTATTCACTACTCACCAGCCACCCCATAAGTACTTCATTACTCCATGCCTCACCTCCATCTTCGGATATTTATAAGAGGAAGTGATAGGAATATGGGTTAGGGGATACTACCTTGATGTTGTGTAATGGTATGTTGGTTTATTCATCAATTCTAGGGGTATTCTTCTACTTTCTATAGGTAATAATTGAGGTGTTGGGGGTTGGTGAGGGATATTATGGGAATATTAAATAAGAGAGGGGATATTGGTAGGGGTGTAAGTTCAAGGATTGGGATACCCATATAAGTAACATGAGTGTTCGACCTCAAACCTTGAGAAAGGCATCTTATATGGATTCTCCTCTTCTCAATTTCTCTTTCAGATGCCACTCCTGAGGGATGAGGTCTTACTCTCATGTTTTTTCCAATGGTAGACTAATCTGCAAACATACACACAAACCTATAACCCCTCTCTTATTTAATATTCCCACAATAACCCCCACCAACTCCCAATAAGACAATTATTAATTTAGGAAAATACAATACTTTCCTACTATTAATGAATACCCCCAACCTACTCTACATAGAACCACCCTAGAAGCCCCTAACCCATATTCCTATCATTTACCACCCCTTGAAAACCCAACTTGTACTCAAGGTCATGGAATAAATTCCACCATTTGTGCCTAGAATTTATAGATTCTGGAGAATACTTCTTATTTTTCATAATAGTTTAGAAAGATTTTAAAGTCAATGTTTGGCACTCCTAGTCTAAAGAAACAACCAACCAGACACCCTGACTAGATGCCATATTATAGAAGTGAATTTAATACCACATTCCAATATCATGGAATGAAAAATGGAACACCACCACTGTCAGAATTTTCAATTTGAAATCTCCTATTTCCTTATTATGCACATGCACCTTGTGAGATTTCTACCCCAGCAAAAGAAATAAATAACCACCAAAAGGCTCTCACATGGAGTCCCACTAAATAGAAACTCCATCTTCTAAGGATAATATGTGGGAAGGTGCATATATTTATTTTTCTTGTTTCCTAAATCAATTACTACATTAGACCAAGAGGTCCTATTGTTTTTTAGTTTATAGTAGAATGATCGAGCTGTTGTTTCCTCATTTTCCAAATAGTCTCTCAATTTCAGTACACCAATGATACCCCATGTGAGGTAAACCAAGTTCTTCTTCAACTGAAAATTTTATTCCCTTGGATATGTACATAGACACTAATATGTTCCATGCTGGGGAATATTTTCAATGTAAGAATGAACTTGTGTACCAACAGGTACCGGTCCACTATGTTGGGTGAGACCGAAATCATATAAATTATTAAAAATAGCTTTCATGACCACTAATTCAACATAAACAACTAGAAAAAAGTGATTATCCTTATGGTGAGGGGGTTATTGTTCATATATAAATTATCTATTAACCTAACCAGCTATAGAAAAACCACTGATGGAAATCACACCTCAAGCCACTACAAAAGTTCAGTCCATGTCATAGCTCTATTTGGAAGAATATGTTTAGAGAAAATAAGTATATCCAGTCACCAAGTACTGGACTGGAAGTCCTCCCTTCATGTACACTGATTCACATAGAGTCTAACATATTCACATTATCCTTCTGTATACCTTTGTGTATATCTATCACAGAGTCTATAAAATCCATTAATGTCTCCATCTAGAATATTTTCACCAAATATTGAGAGTTATTCCCTTTTATTATGTTCAGTTTAGGTTATCTAATGCAGATCTTGATGCTTTCTTCAAGTGTGTCCTAACCAGATCCTCAATTTAAGATCCTTTTTCATCAATAATCCCTATCTATTGAAAATAATTTCTCTCTCTCAAACACCATCCAATGTTTCAATAATTATTGTTTTAGTTTATTATTATGAAGGAAAGGAGATATAGGTATAGGGAATTATTTCTCATCCATATTATTCATAGTTTTCCCCTAGTTCAAATCAATATTTATCATTTTTTTCTTAATTTATTATTGTATATTTATTATATGTTTATGATGATAATTGATGAGTAAATATTTTTTCTTTTTTGGAATCAAAGGGGAATAATATGAATGATTAATAAAATCAAGAGGGGATTCCATAACTACCTACAATCATCAAAATCATCTAATGGATGGATTGAGATATTTATTCCTTTTAAGTTATTAATTTACTTTAAATTTTTTGTAATTATAATTTGAACTTAAAATACTAGAGGTATTGTGCATTTTTCTTCTAGTATTTTCAATTAAGAAATTATATTTGGTCTTTAAGATAGTAAGAAAATCATGTCAGTGTTGGACCCTGAATCTTAAAACATTAGTTTTGGGGATGTTTATTTTTCACTTGTTGCTTAAATTTTGAAATTAATTTTGAATAAAATATTGAGTCTTCTTCTCTACTAGATGATTTACCTAGTGCTAGTTGAAAATTATTGCATATTGAGATAGAGAATTTAATGATTTTATTTTTGTGATGCGTGTATAGTTTTTAATGTTAAATCTTATTATTGATTGGTTTATCTAAGTTGTAGGTATGCTTATTTATTCCTTCCTTAAGGGTTTTTTACATGGTTTTTTGAGTTTAATTAAATATTCTTCAGAGATTCAACTAAATTATGAATGTTATTTCTAAACCTATAATCCCTTGTGGTTAATTATTTAAATTTTATGGCAGAAATGAATCTATTTAGTAAATATTGTGACATTTTTTCATGAATTTTTCACTTCTATAACATTAAACTAGTTTTGAACTCAATTTATTAATTCATTATTCACTTGTAATTTAATATTGGGGACAATTTTGAGTTTTAGGTGTTTGGGAGAGTAAAATCACTATATTTATTGGATTTTTATTGAAATGTCTTGTGTTATCATTTATTTTTAGTGATCTATCAAGATCCTTAATTTTTTTAAAATTAATGTATTCAAACACTCTTAAAATATTCCAAAAGAATTTATTTGAACTGAAAAACTTATCTGGTTATTGTATTTCTTTGGAATATAGTTTTATTCTAATTTTCTCTATAAAAAGAATTTGATTGATATTTTTTATCATCTTTTCAAAAACCATTTATTAGTTTCAATATTGAAATTATATTCAATCATTATAAATAAATTTTTTCGGTGGTTTGTAAATATTTTTTCAAAATTTATCTTTGATAATTACTTGAGATAAATTTTAATATTCATGTTTTAGAGTTTGTTTTATCCAATTTTGATGATGATGAATGGGTTTCATAAATTATGAATTATTTATTTATTGAAACACATTTATCTATCATTATCATTATTTTTATTATTTGTCTATATAATTATGATTCTTGATAAAATATAATATTTATCCATATATGAAATCTATTTTCTATTTGCATTATTTGAAAAAATTACCTGAAGATATCTAGAAGATATTTTTCATTAAAATTACATGATAATGTTGATTCAATGATTAATTGTTTGGTTTTATAGTTATGAAATAAAGTAAATTTAATTACAAAGAACTATTTCAAGGATATATTATTCATAGTTTTCCCCTTTCTGAAATCAAATTTTCTCACCTACGTTTTTAATCTTGAGTAATTATTTATGGGTTTTTGCCTAATTCTAATCATTCTATTCATTGTGTTTGTGCTTTCTCCACTGCATAAAACTCAATTTCGCTCACTATTTACATGTGACACACCAAAAAATCACCATAACACCATTTTTTCAATTTCTTTTGGTCAATATGCACATGAAACTCAGAGAACACGTGACCTTATTTATAATATGATCCTACTTTCCATTATATTAGTTTAAATTTGAAACCATTTTGTTTGTCCAATAATCAATAAAAAATAGATCTTATATTATCATAAATAGAAAGTGAAGCATGATTTATCAATTTTATCAGTATAAACCTAAAAAATAAATTTAATCATACATAATATTCAAATATTATAAACAATTTATATAAATGACTGTTTAACAAGAGTTAAATGAATATTCAAACTGTCTTGAATGATGATTGGCCTACAGTTCTAAGGTTTGTTTTTAAATAGGTGGTTCATATGGGGATGTTCATAAAAAGTATTTAATTTAGTTTAGTAGTGATTAACATGATAAATTGTAACTTGAGGTTTTATATTTCCTTGCTCTTCTAGTGGATTTACAGTGTCTCTTTGTGGATGTAGTGAAATTACTAAACCATGTAAAATTCCTTGTGTGTTGTTGTGTATTTGGCCTCTTTTGTTGTTCTATTTTCCATTTTACATTTTATTTGTAATTTGTTTTATATTTTGGATTATATGGTGTGTTTAATATTACAAAAATACACCTTTATAGAGATATATTGTTTTTATTCCACATTTTTAATTCGAGAGAGTGATTTTTATTGTGGTATAATAAGTTTACATTGAGATTTTGGTTTTATCTGGTAGAAATAGCAATTGGTATTTTAGATATTGGTTCTAGAGATTATGTTATTGTTCTTGTAGGATTCAAAAAAATTAATAAGTATTTTTGTTTTGGCATTTATGTCTGGAAATCTATTTAGGGTGTTTTTTAGAGGCTATGAAATTAGGAGAAGGTAAGGAAAATATTAATAGTTTCAAGATATAAGATTATGGTTTTTGAAAGACACAAATATAAGATTATCTATTTTAGAGATATATTGATATACTATTAATAGTTATCAATAATGAGATGATGAATATAAGTGAAATATAGAAGCTTAATCAGAAGACATGTAGAGTTTTATAGATGAGGTTAACATTAAATGACCCAATATTGAAGGCCTTATTTGTTTTTATTATTATTTTTAGATAAAACCCTTTTTAACTGGGTTGCGAGGGAACCCTGCATGAACCATATTAAAAGAGGTTCAAGGCCTAGTACATAACCCGAGGGCCCTAAGAATATACACATAGAACATCCCAACCCTAGTGACTTCTTATATTTAATTCTCCTAAGCTCCCACCCTGTATAGGTGATCGGCTAAAAATTACCTATATAGAATTGTACAGTTCTTGGTATTGATGGATAAAGGAATACCCACTCATCAAACCCAATGGATTCCCATTTTAATGAACCTAACATGATTAGAAACTAGTTTGAATCTTTGAATGTGATGTTTTAGAGTGTAGTGTAGTCATTGTTCAAGTTATCTTCATTTTCATAATCATGGGGTGTGATGGTTACCATTTTTAGAAGCTCAAGTGGTATAAATGACATAGTTTAAGGATTTTTTGGATCTAACTCTAAATATAGAGTTTACCTGGAAATATTTTTAGAAGTATACCAAAATATAATTTAGTAGAGATGGTATAGGATTTCTATCTCAATAGAGAAGTCAAAAAGAGTAAAGTAGATTAAGATAAAGGAGTTGAGGAAATCAGTATGTTCTATAACATCCCAGACTCCATAAACATATAGTTGATAGTTATATTAAATTATTGGTATAAAATAAAAGAGTTACCAGAGAATCCAATAGCTTAGTCCTCTTGAAAGACAGGATACATATAGACAATACATTTAAAAACATAACATACAACATGAACACATTGTGAGAGCATTATTATACCTTCCATTATATCCCTAAAAAATCACACATAGTTCTTCTATAGGTTTCATGGGGAAAGGAAATCAAATATCTGTGAGATAAAATACTTAGTAAGGGGTATAATACAAAAAAACTATCAAAAAATCATGAAAGTAATAAATGAACTTCATGAAACTATAATCAACTAAAACTGGGGACATGTTATAACCAAAAAATCAAATTAAAACAAGGATAACAATAATAATTGATCTCATACTTATGGAATTCATAATTCTGAACAATAAATTTGTTTTTCATGTCCTTATTCTAAGATAATATCCTATTATGGGAAGAGGTATAACCCAAAACTCCATTTATTTTGTCTCATGGTACCCATCGATGCATCGATGCACTATATAATTTTGGACCCCACTCATCACCTAATTAATTACAATGCATTCACCACAAATTTCATCAAGACCTTTCATACCATTCCCTAAGGAACCTTTGGAAGAATAAAATTTTCTCTATCTATATAATGAAAAATATGGAAATCAAATAATTCCTTGTTTAATGTAATAATTTGTATGTTTATGAGAACACTCCTTAGACAACTTAGAAGCTATTAGGTATTCATCAATGTAATAGGAAGCACTCTTATCAATGAAATATAGTAAAGATTGTACATTAAATGTGATGATTTATCCATGAAAGATAGTAATTGGGTTCATAGTTTCCATTGGTAGGAGACTAATACAATGGTAGAAAAATCCTTCATCATAGTTCATTAAAATAATGTAAATATTCTAAATCATATCCCCTTGGAGTGTCTCACTAGGTGTGCAGTCTTAGTTCCACTCATCGTGCATTTGGGTGATGATTGAGTCAATTTTTGACCAGCCATTTTTTGGGGTGATTAACCCTATGTGTATCTACTCCACAGGCACATCAAATTAACAATATCTATATATAGATGTATTTGTTTGTGAATTTCACACTTTTACTTTACCAAAATCTGGGATGATTTTTCCACCATGGAAAAGATTGAGTTTTACAACAATTTTGGAAAATGAATATGAGAGAGGGATTTAAATCCATTAAATTTCATGACTAATATCATCAAATTTATCCCATGAAAATTTATGCACCACAAAAAAATAGGTGTTGAATAAACATGATTTCTAAGGAATGAAAATTGAGATAGGAAAACCCCAATTATGGTTTAGGCAGCAATTCAATAAAAAACACTTAAAAAATATGGCTTAAAATTAATCATCTAATACCATGAATTTATTGATTTTATGATATAACATCCCAAATATTAATTACATACATTACATAATGAAAAATAGGTGCATAATACAAAACATGTCCTGAAGAGAGGAATTTGAGGCGAAAAACCCTTAACTCTTGTCCTGAATTCCATAAACATACTTTAACATATTTAATTATAAAAATATTATCTTTATAACTTAATTAAAAACATTACTCATATCCATTTTCATTTATACTCTTCAAAATATGTCATTCTCTAAATGAATTCTACCTATTTTACACGTTAAGTGTTGATAGCATTGGTTGTTTGTACTAGTTTCATAATAGCAGTGCCCATATTCATTCTTCACCAAAATTTTATCATTACTAGTCCATTAAAGTAACTATTATGGATGTTTTTTTAATTATTTAAGATTTTTCAAATTCCTTTTATGAGTATTTTAGTCTTTATCCATGAATATGAAATTGATAACAATCATGTTTCTTTGATTCCTGTAGGTCAAAGGGTTTTTTCTCAACTGATGAATTAAATATTGATATAACATTGATAGAATAAAAATAATTATTTACACATTTATATTATATTATACTAGTATTTATTTTCTTATACCTATTCCTAAAATAAATTCATAGAAATTTTCAAGTTTGTGGTCAAATCGACACAAACATGAACATTCCCTGATTTAATGATTTATTATGAGGTGATTTTGTTGTAATGTAATTATAAAATAATAATAACGATGTAATTTATTTTTTATTAGTGTGATATAACTAAATTATAAAATAATTATAAGAATAATAAATTAATATTAAAACATTACATAATATGAATAAAATATTTTCCTCTTAATGCACTTGGTTTAATGGATTTAATTAGCGATGATTGTTTATTGATTATATCATAAATAGGTTCTAAAATTTGTCATAAAATAAATTTAATGGTATCATAAAAATCATATTTCCTCTTTAATTCCATTTTAGGAACCATCAATTATGGGTCGTTATGAAAAATTAATTTCATTGCTCGTGGTGGCAGTAGTCTCCACTACACAAAAATGATGACTTTATTCTTCTTAATGGATATGATAGAAGAATAAAAAATGATAATACCACTAATATAGTAACATTAAAATATATCAATGATTCTAATATTATTTTATTATTGAGGATTTAATAAATTTTAATGAATATAATAAAGAATAAAAACCTAGTAGTTGATAATACTCATACCAGGTACTTGAATTTTCTACACCATTATCCTTGGGAATGAAGTTCATATGCTAAATATTGGTGACTAGAATATTTCTACAATGTTATAAGGTTATAGGAGGAGAAATGTTTTATATTTTAAAGAATATATTAAAAGTATAGGTGATTTTGGGTCAAAACTGACCTCAAAAATCATTTTTTAGACAACTTTTAGTGTTTGAAAACTTTTTATTTTAACCTTTTAATTTTTACCTTAATTTTATTTAACCATGATAATTAATTTTTAACATTTGGAATTAATTTTAATGAAAATATTTAACAAAAACCCTTTTACCTAATTAAATACTTATGGTTTAATTTTTTTAAGTCATTTTATCAAATAAAATTTATGAAGGTGTGAAATGCTAATTTTAAAATAAACACACTTAATCTTGTAAAAACATTTTTTAGAAAAAAAATGGTTTTAAGCATTGAATAAAATTTTAATGGATGCTTATTTTAATGACAATAATTGATTTATTAAAACATAAATAGAATTTATGAGGATTTTTAGGTAAGACAAAACCAAATCTTCCTTGAATACACTTTATTCAAATAAAATACCAAAATAATTTTTTTATGGAAGTAATATTTTAATTAGTTATAAAAATGATGGGCATTGATTTATAAGTTCAAAGAATATTTTAAAATGTATATTTTTCATCCTTAAAATAATATTTTATTATTTAAATGGTTTGGTAAATTTCTATTTCATTATTATATACTTGTAAACTCACAAAAATTTCAAGTCTTTTGAAAACTGTATTTTTCAACTAAAAACATCATTTTCAGAAAAAGATCAAAAAATCATACTAAGATAATTTTGATATGTTGAATTCAAAAATGAAGTTAATTTAGTCAATTTAAAATTTTAAAATTTAAATTTTAAATAAATTCTTGAATAAAGGGTCTTTAGAGTGCATTGTGTGATCATTCAAGATGTGGTGTTTACCTGCTAACATAGGATCTTGAGTATTACATTCTCCCCACTCAAATAACTTCATCCAAAAAATTGGGTTATATATATTTTATTTAAAAAATGTGGATATTAATTCCTCGTATCTTTTTTATGCTCCCATGTTTCCTCTTCTAGTTTTTCATTTCTCTAAATGGATTTCGCTAATTGAGTTGTTCGATTCCACAATACTTGCCCTTTGGTGTTAAGAATTTGGACAAGCACCTCATTATATGACAATTTAGGCTCCAAATATATTCCCTAAAATGTGAGAACATGCATTTTTTCATGTATGTCATTAATAATAAAACATGGAAGACATAATTTAGTTTAGAAAGGTTGAGTGACATATCCAATTAATAAGCTACACCTCCAATTCTTTATAGTATTTCAAAAGGCCTAATGTACTGAGGGCCTAAAATACCATTTTTTAAAAATCTTATAAATCCCTTAAATGGTGAAACCATCAAGAAAACATGATCCCCAAATTGAAATTACAAGTTATTCATTCTATTACTATCATATCTCTTTTTTCTGCTCTAGGTGGGTTTAATATGATCCTAAATATTATGTACCTTAATAGTCAACTCATCCAAAGGATCTATACCAACTAGCTTTCTTTATCCAATTTCTTCCCAACATATTGGATTATGATACCTCATCCCATACAATACTTCATATGGTTCAATCTTGAAACTCTAATGGAATCTATTTTTGAATAAAAATTCCACCAAAGGTACATTTTGATTCCACATACCTTGGATATCTAGAAAACATGATCTCAACATTTATTCTAATGTTTGGATATTCCTATTAGACTTACCATCAATTTGGTGATGATAGGCGGTGCTTAAATTTATCTTAGTGTTGATACCCCTTTGAAGATTATTCTCAATTCTCTATATAAACTGAGGTTCATGATTATATATAATTGTTAAAGGTTCCCCATGAAGCCATATGATTTCATTGATATAGAGTCAGGCAAGGTCCCCATGGTGTAGATCACCTCTTATTTCTAAAAAATGAGTATATTGAATAAGATGATCAATGATGACTCATATAACATTGTTATTCTATAGAGTATTTGGGATTCTATTAACACAATCCACTGAAACATTTTCCCAATTCTAAATAGAAATATAAAAAAGTTTCATGACTCCCTTAGGATTTTATCTTTCAGACTTTACCTTCCGACATACTAATCATCTAAATATATAGTCCACAATTTCATTCTTCATACCATCCTACCAAATATTCTCTTTTAAATTCCTATAAATATTTCTGCTATCAGGTTTTATAGATAAATTTGATCTATGTGCTTCATCTCGAAGTTACCTCTTCAATTATAGTATAAATGGAACACATAACCTCTTCTTAAAATTGAGAATTCCATCTCTAAATATATAGTCTTTTAGTTTCCCATAATTTACTACTTTAATCTTTTTTTAGATCCTAATCATCCTACTGATACTTCTTTATATTTTATTGTAAGGATGTTTTAAAAATTTATTGGTAAAGGAATGATGGGCCCCCTTTCCTAAAAATCACCATATTCATTTTTACTATATCTTTGTATATAAGATCTCTATTAATCCTTATCATGGTAAAAACTATATGATCCCTATTAATCAATGCATTAGACACCTTGTTTTACTTCCTAGGGTGGTAGTGTATTGAGAAATCAGAGTCCTTGATTAAATCCAACTATCTTCTTTTCTTCATATTGAGCTCCTTCTGAGAGAAGATATACTTCAAACTCTTGTGATCCACACACACACACACACACACATATATATATATATATATTACCTATAACCATATAGGTAGTGTCTACATATTTTCAATGTGAATATTATGGCTACCAAGTCAAGGTAATTATTTAGACAAATATGTTAATTGATTTTCAATTTCCTTGTTACATTATAAATCACTATATCATTCTATATAAGGACACAACAAATTCCTTTCTTCAATGAATCACTATATATTACAAATCCTTCCTTACCTATTGGTAGAGTTAATATTGGTGAATTAATCAGTCTCATATTCTTCTCTTCAAAACATTCCACACATTCCCTTGACTATGTGAATTTAACCCCTTTACATGTTAACTTGGTTAACGGGATGACCAATCTGGAATTTTTTGAACAAATCGTTGATAGTAACCTGATAAACCCAGAAATTTTCATATCTTAGTCATTTTCATTTATTTAGGAAATTATTTTAATACCTTTATCTTTGAAGATTAAATATATAATAAATCCTTTGAGATAATATTCTAAAGAAAATAAACTTTATTAGGAAAAAATTCACACATATGATATTTCCCATACAATTCTTTTTTCCAGATGGTCTCTAGAATTAGCTATAGATGTCTCCCACTCTATTCATAGCTCTCAGAGTATGTCAAGATATATTTAATGAATACAACCAAAAAGTTATCAAGATAATCCTTGAATAATTTACTCACCGAATCCATAAAGGAAGAAGGTACATTTTTAAATCCAAAAGGTATTACCATAAACTCATAATGTCTATAACTTGGTCAAAATTCCATCTTTGGTATATCATCCTTATTCACCCGTATCTGATGATAATAAAATAAAAGACTAATCTTTGAAAATTATTGGGATCCTTTAAGATGATAGAATAAGTCATAAATTAATGATAAATTTTACTTATTCATTATAGTAATGATATTGATTTACCTATAATCAATGCAAAGACTCTAGAACTATCCCTCCTTTTATGAAAAGAATATGAGATCCCATGGTGAAACACTAGGGTGTAGAAATTATTTATCAAAAATCTTCTGCAACTATTTCTTTAACTCCAGCAACACCAATTATTCCATTATATAGGAATTTCTATACAAATATATTTCATCAGTAATGAGTTCAATGGAGAACTAAACTTCACACTCTGGTGGATGACCAAGTATTTGTTCTAAAAAAATATCAATGAATTTGTATACCATAGGTAAAAAATTTATTCTTAAGACCTATTCCTTATCCATGGATCATGCTTGATCTTTCTCTAATCCTAGAATTTTATTAATGAGATCTATAGTGGATGGTTCTTGAAAAGACTCGGGAGATGATTTATCTCCCTTGAAAATAAGGGATTTAATTCCCCCCTTCATTTATAGAAAAATGATTTCACTAGTTTCCATATATATATAATGAAATGTACTTAATTAGATCATGATATTAAATTTTAAAATACAATTCCAATCATGTTTTCAAGAGTTTTCCCTAGAAATCATGAGGGGTGTTCATAGTATTTGTTCTACCTAACTATTTTCCTATAAACATTGTCCCCAAATTTCCCACTAAACTTACTCTAATACCAACTATAACATCCTAAACACTAGAAAGAGACATTAAGTAGTTATATTAAATTATTGGTATAGAATACAAGAGTTACTATATGATATAATATCTTAGTAGTCTTGGAAGACTAGATACATACATACATTACATTTGAAAAACCTAAGATGTAACATGAACATATTGTGAGATCATTATTATCCCTTCTATCATATCCCTGAAATATTAAAAATATTTCTACAATAGTTTTCATGGGAAAATGAAAACAAATAAGGGTGAGATTAGATGATCAGTAAGAGGTATCATACAATGGAATCTATCATAACAAAAAATTACAAATTGATAAGATAGTAATAAATGAATAACATTAATCTATAATATACTGAAATTAAGAGCATGTTATATGAATGAAAATAAATGAAAACGTGGATAACAATAATAATTGAAATCATACTGATTAAATTTAAAATCCAGACATCAAAACATGATTTCAATTCCTTGTTCCAAGTTATAACCTGTTATATGAATAGGTATACACCCAAAACCAACCTATTTTTTCTCATGATACCCATCAATGCATCGAGGGGATATATAATTTCAATCTCCACATGTCACCTGATTAAGTCCAATTTATTCACCATAAGAGTCGTCATGACCTTTCATACCATTACCTAGAAATCCTCTATATGAATAAAAATAGGGCTATATATATATATTGAAAAATAGGAAAATAAAATACTTCCCCATTTAATATAATAATTTTTATTTCTAGAAGAATATACCTTAATTAAATTTGAAGTTTTGGGGTATTCTTAAAAGTAAGGAGAAGTACCCTTTTCAAATAAATATAATGGATAGGGTACTATCAATTTTTCAGGTTATCCATGGAATATTATATTTGGGTTTAATATTTTACATTGGTAGGAGACCAAGGAAATTAACCCAAAAATAATTCATCATGGTTTATTAAGAGTGTTTGAATATTCTCAAGAATATCCCTTGAGAGTGACTCTCCAAGTGTTCATTCTTTCGCCCACTCATTATGCATTAGGGTGATTATTGAGTCAATTATAAACCAACCCTTTTTAGGGTGATTATCCTTAGGTTCATCTATGTCAAAACCACACTCACTTTCCAATATCTATACAAAGATGTATTTGATAGGAAATTTAAATCACTTTTAATTTACCAAAAACATAGGATGGTTTTCCTCCATAAAAAATATTGAGTTTTTCAATGATTTTGGTAAATCTAGAATCGATATAATATGAGAGTGGGATAACAATATAATCTTATAAATCCCTTCAATTTCATGAGTAATATGGAAAAAATTCATCCATGTCAATTTATGCATCACATAAAAATAAATAGCTGGTGAATATAACATGAGTCCTAAATAATGAAAATTGAGATGAAAACCCAAAATTATGGTTTGGGTAGAAATTAAATCAACACCACATAAAATTTAGGGATTAAAATTGATCTTGAAATAACTATAATTAAGGAATTTCATGATATAACATCTCAAATAGGCAGTATATACACCACATAATGTAAATTAGGTACAAAATATAAAACATGAACCAAAGAGGTGAATTTGAGACGGAAAACCCTTACCTATTATCTAGAATTCCATGAATGTAATTTAACCTCTTGTATCACAAACATAGTTATCATAATAATTTAATTAGTAACTTTATTCTTATCCATTTTAATTTACACTCTTTATAAATAATCATTCTCTATATGAATTCTACATATTTTTTGCCTTAGGTGTCTATAGTTGTGATCGTTTGTACTAGTTTCATAATAGCGGTGTTTGTATTAATTATTCTTATAAAATTTCATCATTGATAGATAATTAATTTTACCACTAGATTTTTTTTATAATTATTTATGATTCTTCAAATTCATTTCATGTGTGTTTTAGTCATTATACTTGAATATGAAATCGATAACAAGCATGTTTCATTGATACTTGTCGACCAAATGGTGTTTTCTTAATTGATGAATTAAATAATGATATAACATCCCAATAATAAAAATAAAATAATTATTTAAATATTTATATTTTATTATACCAATAATTATGTTCACATAATCATTCAAAATATAAATTCATAGTATTGTTCATGTAGGTGGTTCAATCAACCCAAACATGAACACACCAAGATTTATAGAATGATTATGTGGTGGTTTTGTTGTAATATCATTATAAAATAATAATAATAAAAAATTATTTAGTGTTTATTAGTTTTATATAACAAAATTATTAATGAAATAGATGATGATATATTTTATATGAAAATATTATATAATTTTAATAAAACATTTTCTTTTTAGCATGATTGTTTTAAATTATTGAATTAACGATAATTTTTTATTTATCGTATCATTAATAGATTTTCCAATTTGTCATAAAATAACCTTAATGATATCATAAAAAACACATTTACTCATTAAATGCATTATATTAACCATCAATTATGGGTGGTGATGAAAAATGAGATTTGTTTCTCGTTGTGGCGGTTGTCCTCACGTACACAAAAACAATGATTTTTATTTTTTTAATCGATTGGATAGATGAATAAAAAATGATAAAAACCTTTATATAGTAACATTAAAATAAATAAAGTATTATAATGTCATTATATTTTTGTTTCTATAATAAATTTTAATGAAGATAATTAATAATAGAATTAATGTATTTGATAATACTCACGTTGAGGACATAAATTTTCCTTTCAAGTCTCCTTGAAAATGAAGGACTTATGATAAATAATGGTGACCATAATCTTTTGAAAATGGGGGAATATTCTAGGAGGATAATATTAACAGATTATAAAGAATAAATTTGAAGGATATGTGGGTCTTGAAGTGGTGGAAGTGTTTCCCTTTTATAAGTGAAGGGAATGGTAGTTTTGGGAGTAACCGTTAAATTTTCAGTAATATAAAGTTATTATTCAAGGGAAAATGGCCAAGAAATGAAAAAATTGGTGGGTAAAGTTATTTTGGGTAGATAATAACCCTAAACACTATTATTTTTGATAGATTTTATCATTTTATGGATTTTTAACCTTTTAACTTTTACCCTAATTTTCTTTTACCTTGGTAATTAATTTTTAATCTTAGTAATTAATTTTAATTAAAATAATTAAGAATTACCATTTTTCCAAAAAACTTCCTTCTAATTTAGGAATTTTTAATCATATTATCAATTAAAATTTCTAAGGTTGTGAAAATATAATATTTAAATAAAAACACTTTATTGTGTAAAAATAGTTTTTAGAAAATTTATGTTTTTAAGATTTAAATAAAATTATATTGTATACTAATTTTCATGACATAATTTTATTTATTAAAAAAAATAGAAGGTATAATGCTATCAAGAAAATCTAAAATGAAATCTGCCTTGTAAATACCTGATTCATAGAAAAGATCAAAAATATTTTTTTTTATCAAAGTAATATTTTAATTAGTTCGAAAAATGTTGGCCATAGGATTTATAAGATCAAAGAGTATTTTAAAATGTATATTTTTATTACTTATATTAATATTTTATTGCATAAAAGGTTTTTAAAATTGTAGTTCATTCTAATGTAATGATAATGTCACACAAATTAAACGTTCAATGGAAACCATATTTTTTGACTAAAAACTGACCTTTTCAGAAAAAATCAAAAATTCATACTAATATAATTTTGACATAATGAGTTAAAAAATTTAGTTAATTTTATCAATTTTAAATTATAAATTTAAATTTTAAATAAATTCCTGAATAAAGGCTCTTTAGGGTGCGCATTATGTGATAGTTCAGGATATGGTGTTTTCCTATTACAGTAGGGTCTTATATATTATATGTTTAGGTCCTACTTCCTAGAAGTGTGAGAATAAATGATATCTAAAAAAAGATTACAAATAATATAGGTGTAAAATCTAGGGGATTATTTATTAATAAAACTATATATAAAGGAAAAAATAGTTTTTTATGTCAACAATCCATTGAAGTTATGGATCATTTATTTCGAATCATTTTTTCATGATACATTAGAGAGGGGATGTATTGGAAATTATATGCCTTGAAGGTTTTTCAAAGTATATATTTTCAATGATTAAGTTATTGATATTATATGAAGAAGTGATATAGATTTCATAATAATGAACCACTTTTTAAAGTTTCAAGGGGCCAGACACATATTGGGATTGAGAAAGAATGTGATTCCACTAGGTCATCTAGATAATGCAGGTTTTTATATAACTTATGCAGATGGAATGGTGAATATCACCAAGGGTGCCATGGTGGTTTTGAAAGGTGTATACGAGGAACACATATTCTAATGGGGATTTTATAAAGGAAAATGGTTTCTGATAAATCTATTAGATATTCCAAATTATGGAATTACTATCGTGGTCACATGAGGGAGAAGGTAGTGAAAATATTAGATTCTAAAGATAGACTGAAACTAAAGAACGTGGATTAGGAAACATGTGTAGAGTGTATCCTTATAAATTCAAAAAAATTATCTTTTTCTATGTAATTATGGACACCTAAGTCACCACATGTAGAGGTTTTTCATGCATATGTTTGGGTACCAACTCTGGGATGTTCTCATGGTGGTTAATTTCACTATGTTATCTTCATTTATTATGCTACATAGAAAATGTTATTGTAACATTTTAAAAACAAGTCAAAAGTATTTGGAATTTTCATAAGATATAGATCTACAGTGGAAAATGAAAATGATCTAAAGTTGAAATTATTTATGAATAACAATGGTGGTTAGTATAATAATAAGAAATTCATGAAATTATACTAAAAGAATAATTTTTTTTGAAAATAAAAATCCTAAGATAACAAGAATAATGGTGTGGAAGAATGGATAAACAAGACACTAAGTCAGAGAGCCTGAAGGATTTGGATGTATTATGATTTTCAAAAGTTTTTTTGGTAGAAAAGTTTAATGTTACAGTTTATCTGATCAACAATAGTATACCCATACTATTAGGAAAATATATACCTTAGGAAATTTATATTGGTAAGCTAGCTGATGTATCACACTAGAAAGAATTTTAAAACATCACTTATATTCAGTTTTATTCCAGTGAAAGGGACATGATTAACACTAATTATAAGGTTTATTTCTTTTTATTGTAAGATGATAAAGGATTTCGATTTTAACTTTTAGATAATGATGAATAAAAATCAATTATAAGTTGGAATATCTTCTTCAATGAAGGGATCCAATAAAAGGATTAACAGTAGGTGGAATATGTTATTGAGAAAAATGAATCAATGGATAATAAACACATTGAGATGAATAAATTATTGGAAATACTAGTTTTTTCAGTAATTTATGAGTGTCTAGGGATATTGAAAATTTATAAAAAGATCAGAAGGTGGCCTTGTTTTAGAGGTGCTAAGAAGGATGAATGTACTAGATGTAACACCCCAAGATTTTAGAATATATTTTCCCTTAAATAAAAATTTTATTGATAATTTCACACACAACTAAACTAAAATGAAACTATAATATGTTAATTTTTCTTATTGTTATAATATTTCCGTTAAATTAGTGAATATAAAAGAAGTAATTATATTATGAAATATATGAAGGAAATAAATGAAATCGGGTAGAGAATGTCTTCCATATGAAGCTCATTTTCCATGTTTTAAAAGGAATTATATTTTATAGGGTCTTCTCTAGGCTATGACCAAGATAAACTCAAAAAATAATTGTATGATTGAAATAATTTTCAAGGTAAATTCAAGGTATTAGAAATTTTCATAAGATGTATGCTCCTAGAATCACTTCCCTCGACTACCGTTAAAGCATTAAATATGCTTAGATCTTATACGGATACCTTGAGGGACTATGTAACTAGAAATCAGGATGATATAAACATGTAATTATAAATTTAATATGTTATTTATCACATCTATTTTGTGTATTTCTCATTTTGACTTTAACTGAAAAAAGAAAGTTTTTTTTTCTATAAATATTGTTTTTCTTTATATTTCACCTTTAAAAACTAAATTTATAAATTTTGAATCAGAATTTGATAAAACTAATTTTTCTTTTGAATTTATAATGTCAAAATTACCTTAGTATTAATTTTTGAGACTTTTATGAATGCATTGGTTTTTAGGTGAATAGTGAAAAAAATATTGATGCTGCTAAAACCATAACTTTTATGATATTATCATAATAAAGGAATGAGTTAAATATCAATTATAATTTTTAAAGAAGCATTATCACACTTAATACATCATTATCATGAAATTTTATTAAAGAAGAGTGAACAAGAAATGAAAGAACTAGAACAAATCTAGGGGCTAAAATAACGAATTCCAAGCGCATCCCCCCTAACAAGGTTCACCCCCTCAGGAAAAAAGAGTTCATATGAGAGAAAATGGTGATTCCATTAGAGTGGGATGATGTAGAGGTGTGAAAATCTGCTACTATATTTCCTTCCCTCCAGGTATAAAGAATATTAGTCTGGCTGTTGAAAAGGCCTTTGCACTTCCTAATAGTATAAAAAATGGACCAGGGAACCTTGCCAACACCTTTTAGGGACTCAAGGAGAATGAGGGAGTCTGTTTCCAACACATCCAAGGAAATATTCTTTTGATAGAAAATCTGTAGATTAGTGAGGAGAGTTGAGGCCTCCACCTGAAGAGATTGTCCCTATACAAAAAAAAGCACTGAAATCAAGAACGAGTGAACCATGATTGTCACAGACTGAACCCCCACTAATCATGTCCGAGATACATCACCCATCCTAGTTCATTTGAGACTCAAAGGAGGGGGTTTCTAGCACATCTAGTTACCCTGAGTACTATTACCCATATGAGCTAGGACAACAGAACAAAGAGGCTTGAGAGTAGGGGCATCCCTCCAATCCTTCACAAAGTGTAATAGATCCAGAAGAATATTTTTGGTACGAGCGACCACATCCATAGTCTGAACACTATGCTCCTCATAACGGTCTGAATTCTAAGCCTTCCAAATGGACCAATAGCCTGCCAATAGGATGATGGACCTCTCATGCCTTCCTAGACCCGCAACATTTGAACCGTGAAACTGGTGATCCAGGAACTTGTGATCAGAGAGAGCCGGAGAAGATAGACCTGTAAAATCACCGAAGCAATTCCATATAGCATGAGCCCAATCACTATCGAGGAATAGATGATTAATTGATTCAGTTTTTCTCTCCTTACATCATGCTCAGCGTGAAGCCAACTGAATTCTCATGCTTTGAACATTATCATCAATGGCCAAGGCCCGATTCGCAATTCTTCATAGTAGAAAGTTGAGTTTCATAGGAACCTCATTCCTCCAAAACAGCTCCCCCCAAACACCACCATTCCCCCCTGTAAGCATCACCTTACGATAATCTTTTACAGTAAAAGTGTTTGAAGCCGAACCTATAAAAATGCATATGTCATGGTCCGAGTTGGTCTCAATGGAATCAAATAATACCTATTGTTCTTGAGAGAGGATGGTGTTGATGAGTCATGGATGAAAACTGGCCTCCTTAAAGGAATGATCTGAAGAAGGACACCATGGGAACCTGGTGGTGGTACCAGCCCAGTTGCAAAACCAGAAGGTCGGGTCCCCCTACCCATGATCCAATGTGAGTTCCCTTGCAAAGCCTATACAATAGGGGTGACTAAGGGACAAATGATGGATGTGTTCCCCTTAGCAGGGACTAGTTCTCCAATGTCCTTTGATTTCATATAAGACCCCCATAACAGTTGTTCCTCAATCACCTCACACACAAGCTTAGCATGCATGAATTCTAACGAAACATTCAAACTTTTCATGCATATGCCTCCCTCTCTAACCGGTTTGGCCATCCTCTCCCTGAAGGTCCAATGTAGTTTGCCTTCTGTTTGAGCATCCCAAAGAAAAGGGGAAAGGATCCTATTGATGTCAATGATAACCCTTTTGGGAACTCGTACTATAGACAACACGTGTACTGGAATTGAAGCTAGAACACTGTTGACAAGGGTTATCCTTCCACCAAATGATAAATACTTGTTTTTCTAGATTAGAATTCTGCTAGAAATTTGGTTCAAAATCTGGTGAAAATGCTGAATTTGGAGTCATTTGATGATATAGGGGAACCCATGTAATCCATAGGAAAAGGTCTCTACAGTATGTTCAGCGTGCAGATAATAGAGCTAGAACAGGCATTTGAACACCTATTGGAGATGAACAAACTGCTCTTCCCATGGTTAACAAGTTGACCACTCCACTTGTTATAATACTTTTGAATATTCATGATACCCTTGGTTTGTCGTTTGTTGGCATTCAAAAAAATGATCAATTCATCTAAAATCATAATATGAGATTTATTGTTTCGGTGAAACCAACATCTATAAGGGAGAAAACCACCACCAGAAATTCCCTTGTTGATCATGTGACTAAGAACATCTTGTGCAAGGATGAAAATGGAGGGAGACATGGGGTCTCCTTGCCTCAGGCCACACACTGTTTTGAAGAAACCATGACTTCTCCCCATAAACAAAAATGAAATCCAAGAGGAACTGAAGCACCTGAAAATGATGTCTACATACCAAGGAGAGATTCCCATTTTCATAAGGACTTTGATGATAATGTTCCACTCAACTCTATCGTATGCTTTATCCATTTCCAGCTTGATGAACATGTTAGAGCCTCGAGATTTATGGTTGATATCACTAATCAGGTCCTGGTCCAGTGCAATCGCTCCTTGGATCGACCTACCCCTGAAAAAACCATGTTGCTCCAAAGAAATCCAACGAGTGATATGGTAAGATAAGCGGGCTTTAATGACACTAGACAACACTTTATCAGTGAAATTGCACAAACTAACCGGTCTATAGTGATGAATTGATGTGGGATGTTTCACTTTAGGAAGTATCACAAAATAAGTTTCACAAGTCATGCGAGGAAGGTTGCCACCTCAGAAGAAGTCTTTCACCACCTCAGTCATATCAGGACCGACCAAGCTCCAAGACCTTTTGAAAAATGTCCCTGAAAACCATCCATCCCTGGGGAACTTTCGGGGTTGAGCCCTCTCATCGCCTCCAACACCTCCTACTCATTTGGGACAACTTCAAAAATACTAATATCCCCGCTTGAGACAATGTGGTGGACCACCTCCAAGATAACCTCATCACCTTCTGGATACCCTCATCCATGCGAGGATTGTGAACTACAAGAAGATCCCTAAAATGAGAGAGATCCAAAGCACCCACTTCTTCTGGATCATCTATATAAGTGTTGGTTCGGAAGAAACACGAGGAAAGATGGCAAGAGGGGGGGTGAATTGCCTTTTAAAAAATTGATTAACAAATTAAAAATCAAAGTAAAAGTGCAGCGGAAATAAAGAGGCAAGACACACAAAATTGATAACGGAGTTCGGCCAAAAACTCGGCCTACGTCTCCGCTCCCAACTCAACCGTTGAGAGATTCCTACCGCTTGCTTTTCAATGGTTTTAGCAAGAAACCCACTAGGCTTTGAGGTAGCACTAGGACCTATTACAGTTGCTTTTGAATTGGTTTAGCAAGAACCCACTTGCTTTTGATGGTTTAGCAAGAACCCACTATCCTTCTTATAGGTGAAGGATAGCTCACCTATGTCTCAAGCTATTTAAAGGAAAGCTTGGCAACCTCTTCACACCTTAGTGGTGATGTGAAACCCAAAAGAAAGAGGGGATGAGAAAAGTTTGGGGTTTGTAGGCACAAACCCAATTTTAAGCTCAAAATAAATAAAGAATGAAAAACCGTAATTGAGGAAGACTTGGGCGCCAAGGTATGATGGAGTTGATGTAGCGTGCTCTCCCAAGCTTCTTGAGGTGCTCCTTGGATTGGGAATTGGATTGGAGCACTTGAGGATCCTTGAAGGTGGAGCGTCGGAGGTTCGCCAAATGTGCAACAATATGTCCGGGCGCTTGGTATATGATCCGATTGGGTTCCGGGGCTTCCTTGGCCTTTATTTATAGGCATGGAACCCATTGGGGGCCTTCGGAGCCGTTGGAGAAGTCCTCGGAGCCGTTGGAGGCCAAAAGATGGTTGACTGGTCAAACCCAACGGCTAGTTTGACTGGGCTACCGGCTGGCCGGTACAGTCCCACCGGCTGGCCGGTGTGTGCAAAAAGGCATAGGATTCTTGTCCAGAGGCCACCGGCTGACCGGTACAAGCCCACCGGCTGGCCGGTGCCTTGGTAGAGAAGAAGAGTCTTGATCCAGGCTCTACCGGTCGACCGGTGGAGGAGCCACCGGCTGGCCGGTGGCAAGACAGTAGCAAACACTATTTGGGCTGGGTGCCACAGGTCGACCGGTGACAGAGCCACCGGTCGACCGGTGGAACCTGGCAGTGGGCAATCCCTCTGCCAGTTCCACCGGCTGGCCGGTGCTATCACACCGGTTGGCCGGTGGACTGAATTTCAGTCCATTTGATGTCCACTCTTGGGCCAACTTCTTGGCAACCTTGTGCCTTTCAATCAAAAACACTTCAAACAATGTTAGATAAACATGAAAGTGATTGTGATCATGAAAATTAAACCACGAGGGGATACGAGAGGTACAACAATCTCCCCCTATTTTGATGATCACAATCACCAAAACAATTAATGTAAAATACTGAAATTGAAAGGAAATGCTAAGCACGATGAAAAGGATTCTCCCCCAATCAATCAAGAAATTTCTCCCCCTTTGTGATTATCAAAATAGAATGGGGCATAAAACTTGATTGAGGGAAATTTTGAAAAACAAGAGATGGGATTTGAAAATCAATTGAAATTTTGGAAATTGAAAGATTTGAATCAAAAATTGAATAACAGTTTGAATTGAAAGTTTTGAATCAAAAACCAATTGAATTTTGAAATTTGAAACCAAGAGTTGAAATTGAAAGTTTGAATAAAATTTGAAAATGAAAAGCTTAATCAATCCTAACTCCCCCTAAATAAAAACAATAAATCACCGGGGAAAGGAAACTATTTTTGGCCCGGAGAGACTCGCAAGAAGGGATTTTTCAATCCAAACTTGTCTCATAGCGGGTCTTCTCCTATAGAATTCATCGGAAAAGAAAAAAGACTTGGGTTGGCCGTACCGGGCATTTTTGCAATCACACTCATAAATGAGGTGCCCGGGTTTTTTGCAATAATTACAAAATTTAAATTCGGAGCTCCCCCTTACAAAAATAGTTGGAGCATGGGAGGAGGAAGCTTGGTTGGTGTAGCCAAGTCCATGTGTGGTTCTAGAAACACGTTGAGAACCAAGGAGATTGGACAAATTTTGTTCACCTTGGGTGAACTTGGCTAGGGTCTCTCTTAGATCTTTGATGGTTGATTCCATAGAATCAACATTTGGAAAATTTTGGATTTTGAGGGAGAGTTCCTCCTTCTCTTTGAGAAGTTGGTCTTTTTCGGAGGAGAGTTTTTTGAAAGACTTTTTTAAAGCAACAAATTTTGACGATAAAGTATGAAAACCTTTTTCTAGTTGATCTCTAGCGTATTGGAGATCTTCATAGGATAAATGATTTAAAGAATTTGAATTTGAAGAACATGAGGAAGAGGAATCGGAAGAAGTTACCTCATGGAATGCCATTAGGCATTTGTTACCGTTGTCTCTTGAGGAGGAGGAGGAGGAGGATGAGGAGGTGTCACTCCATGTCGCCTTGAGGACCTTTTTCTTTCCTTTTTCCTTTTGCGTGGCCCGTTTTTTGTTGAGTGGGCAATCGGGCTTGTAATGGCCCTTTTCGCCGCACCCGTAGCATTTTACCTTGGGCTCGGGTCTTGCGGTGGGTTCTTGCTTTCGATGCTTGCGGGATTTCTTCTTCTTGTGCTTCTTCATAAACTTGTGCATTTGGCGGGAGAGATTCTCCATTTCCGAGTCGCCGCTTGATGATGAGGACGATGAGGAAGGAGATGAGGAAGAAGATGAGGAGGAGCTTACTTCCTTTTGTACCTTGAGGGCAATGTTCTTTGGTGTCTTGATTGGTGTGCCCTCCTTTTGTGCTTGCCTCCTCATGGTGATCTCGTACGTCATTAGAGATCCAATGAGCTCCTCTACCGGCATATTTTTGACGTCCTTAGCTTCTTGGATCGCCGTCACTTTAGGTGCCCATGAGCTCGGAAGGACCCATAAGATCTTCTTGACCATCGTCTCAGCTGAAACATCATCACCAAGGGACTTTCTCCCATTGCACACGTCAGTAAATCTAGTAAACATTTCAGAAATAGATTCATTTGGATGCATAGAAAATGACTCAAAATCTTGACGATACATGTCCAATCGAGTGTCCTTGACTTTGTTGGTCCCCTCATGGGTAACCTCCAAAAGTTTCCAGATTTCATGTGCGGAGGTGCATGTGGAAACTCGATTGAACTCGTTTCGGTCAAGGCCGCAATGGAGAGCATTCATGGCTTTGCCATCAAGCTCGAAATTTCTAATGTCGGCTTGGGTCCATTTGGATTCGTCGGGGGAAGAGAGAGTGTAACCTTGCATGACTATTTTATAAATGGGATATCCTGTGCTTCTAAGGAAAGTAGTCATGCGGGTTTTCCAATAATTATAGTCGGACCCATCAAAAAATGGAGCCCGACCCAAAGAGTAGCCCTCGGGGGCGAAAGAGGTTGATGCCATCTTAATGGATCTTAAAATTTGTAACCGGTTAGGGTATTACACAAATTTCCCTCTGATACCAATTGTTGGTTCGGAAGAAACACGAGGAAAGATGGCAAGAGGGGGGGGTGAATTGCCTTTTAAAAAATTGATTAACAAATTAAAAATCAAAGTAAAAGTGCAGCGGAAATAAAGAGGCAAGACACACAAAATTGATAACGGAGTTCGGCCAAAAACCCGGCCTACGTCTCCGCTCCCAACTCAACTGTTGAGAGATTCCTACCGCTTGCTTTTCAATGGTTTTAGCAAGAAACCCACTAGGCTTTGAGGTAGCACTAAGACCTATTACAGTTGCTTTTGAATTGGTTTAGCAAGAACCCACTTGCTTTTGATGGTTTAGCAAGAACCCACTATCCTTCTTACAGGTGAAGGATAGCTCACCTATGTCTCAAGCTATTTAAAGGAAAGCTTGGCAACCTCTTCACACCTTAGTGGTGATGTGAAACCCAAAAGAAAGAGGGGATGAGAAAAGTTTGGGGTTTGTAGGCACAAACCCAATTTTAAGCTCAAAATAAATAAAGAATGAAAAACCGTAATTGAGGAAGACTTGGGCGCCAAGGTATGATGGAGTTGATGTAGCGTGCTCTCCCAAGCTTCTTGAGGTGCTCCTTGGATTGGGAATTGGATTGGAGCACTTGAGGATCCTTGAAGGTGGAGCGTCGGAGGTTCGCCAAATGTGCAACAATATGTCCGGGCGCTTGGTATATGATCCGATTGGGTTCCGGGGCTTCCTTGGCCTTTATTTATAGGCATGGAACCCATTGGGGGCCTTCGGAGCCGTTGGAGAAGTCCTCGGAGCCGTTGGAGGCCAAAAGATGGTTGACTGGTCAAACCCAACGGCTAGTTTGACTGGGCTACCGGCTGGCCGGTACAGTCCCACCGGCTGGCCGGTGTGTGCAAAAAGGCATAGGATTCTTGTCCAGAGGCCACCGGCTGACCGGTACAAGCCCACCGGCTGGCCGGTGCCTTGGTAGAGAAGAAGAGTCTTGATCCAGGCTCTACCGGTCGACCGGTGGAGGAGCCACCGGCTGGCCGGTGGCAAGACAGTAGCAAACACTATTTGGGCTGGGTGCCACAGGTCGACCGGTGACAGAGCCACCGGTCGACCGGTGGAACCTGGCAGTGGGCAATCCCTCTGCCAGTTCCACCGGCTGGCCGGTGCTATCACACCGGTTGGCCGGTGGACTGAATTTCAGTCCATTTGATGTCCATTCTTGGGCCAACTTCTTGGCAACCTTGTGCCTTTCAATCAAAAACACTTCAAACAATGTTAGATAAACATGAAAGTGATTGTGATCATGAAAATTAAACCACGAGGGGATACGAGAGGTACAACAATAAGAACCGTCACCATGGATAATGTTGGGTCTTGAGACCCTTTGTTTCACTTTTAAGCAATCTTGGAAATACACTGTGTTGCGGTCTCCCTCGCGAAGCCATCTCGATCTAGATTTCTCACGGATCACCTGTTCATGGTTAAGAATCATTTTGGCCAGAGAGTCCTTCTTGAGGGCCAGTGCCACAAACTTGTTCATCCAAGATCTCTTCAAGTGAGGTTTCTAGATTATCAATTTTTTCTTTAAGCCTGTCCATATCTTGGAAACATGGTGGTTGAGAATACACTAAAACCTTGAGTTCCTCCTACAAACATTAGGGTTTATTATGAAGGCTGACCCAAAGAGACCCTTGGACCAGATTTTTCCAGGACTCCTCCACTGTATTTTGGTATCCTGGAAAATCCGATCAGTGTTAGGAAAAGGAAAACCATCCCTATCTTGCCTGGCTATTCGAGAGAGAAATGAGAAGGGATGAATGGTCTGAGATACCACGAGTAATGTGCATCACCTTTCAATTGGAGAATGTCGAAACATGCTGCTCATTGGCTGGGAATCGGTACAGATGACACCAGGTATGTTGGTTGGCTTTCCTTTTGTTACACCATGTGAACCGGTCTGGTAAAATCCATATCAGTGAGCCATTTGTGAGCCATGAAGCTGACAATGGATTCGCTTTCATCGTTGGGAAAGGGGCATCTCCCCTTCTTCTCCTGCGGTTCAACTATAATGTTAAAGTCTCCAACCAAAAACCACACAAAATTCCCTTGATCAAAAGTTTCCAGGTCCTACCAAAGAGAGCTTCTAATAGCCGCCACACAACTTCCATAAACAAAAGAGACTATGAAGATACGTGAGTTAACTGACAAATTTGAAGTGATGTGCTGATCTGAGGCAAAGATGAGGTCCACTGAGATAGACTTGTCCCAAAAGATCCATATATAAGAGTTGAGAGGGTGAGCATGTAGAGATTCACACATCCAAGAGATTTTGGAGAACCTTTTTTTGGGTTCTAACACTACCACCAAATAGATTTTGTGTCTTCAAACTTCCATAGAAATGAGGTTAGTTTTGACTCATGAACCGAGTTCAAGAGCATTCTAGGAGAGTAAATTAATCATTGAACTGGTCGTAGCCTCGAACTGGCCCCAGACGAAGTGTCCCTCTTAGACATGGAAGGGGAAGGAGAGTAGTCTTGGGAGATCTTCAATATGGCCCTTTTGCAAACTCTGTTTTGTGCTAGCAGAAAAGATCTGCAAGAAGGGGAAGGCAGACAAGGGGTTTTGGAAGAAGATTTCTTCTGTATCTTGAGAGGGTACTTGGAGGGGGAGAGCTCTTTGAGGTTCCCTGGACGAGAAGAGATGGTCACCCCCTTAGCAGCAGGAGGTGCCACAATTTGGAGCGGGGCGTGCCAGAACTATGAAGACAAAACCTCCCCTCTGAGATGCTATTCATCTGGAGGACGACTTCCTTGTTGAGAATAGAATAAGAAAAAGGCATCCATTAATGAAGGGCCTGGATCACAATGAAAAGGCCAAGAGCTGATGATTGGCTCTTTAAAACGATCCATCTTGAGAGGGCCTACCCCTAAATCCATGGGAGCTTCGGATTGGAGAAGGGGCGGTTGGGAGAAAAGCACTAAGGCCAAGCTAGCTGAATCCTCGGAATCAGGAGCTGAGGAGGAGACTGCCTCAGTCCAAATAATGGGGAGATCATGAGGAACACCAGAACCATTGACAGCTAGCTGACCACCAGAATCCCTGACAGGTAAAGACCACTTCCCTTATGAGCCCGAGGAGGGAAATTAGAACATTTGTGTGTAGAACACCTTATACCAACACCCTCCTTTGAACGATGATTCCTACAAACTGGAAGAGAGTGGGCTTGCAGGCAGCAAAAAGAATGGAACCGGGGTGGTGACAGAAAAACGAAAGATTGGCTCCAAGAGAAAGATCCCTGTACATTGAGACTGATCTGACTAGAAGAGGTTGAGATAAGTCCATCTCAACATAGATTCTAGCCACTGCCAATTCCTCCATCCTAAGAGTCTGATCATCCGCACACAGAAAAACCCCCACTGAATTTCCAATAGAACAAAAGAAAAGCAACATCGTGGAATAGTAGGGGAAGTCCCATAAGTCAGATCCACACTGCCGAAGGCTCGGGGAGAAAAACACCAGGCTCTCGAATATCCTACAGCAGAGGCTTGTTGGCTCTGAACCGCGCCACTAAAGTTTAGTGAAGAAGATCCTCCGCTTCCTTGAATTCCGGATCCGGAATGTTGATCTCTAATGAAAATCCATTGATTGATCCAGCTGGAATAACAAAGGAAGGCTTAGGGAAAGCCGGATTCGAGCGCGACGAAGAACCTCTGAGGGCATCATTGAATGACTTCTGATAAGCTAGGATGAAGCCGCAAAGGATCTTCTTCAGGAGGGATGGAAATCGTAGGCACCAGAAGAAGATCCGCCACCAAGAGACTGGGAGCCGGCGAAGCAACGACCTGAAAATTTTGAAAAAAGTGCGGCGCGTGAAGCACCTTCTCCAGAGCGCAATAATCCATGAACCGAACAGGAATGAGTTAACTATTTTTGATATTTTTATAATATATATACATATATTTAAAATTAAAATAAATCTTTTAAAATTACTATGTTGTATTTATAAAACCCATGGATAACATTTTGAAAACACAAGTAATATTTTACTCTAAAAACTAATTTATTAACATATATTAAAAAATTAGTTTTTATCACTTTTAGAAATTAAATAAAACAAAACATACTTCATAATTTAGATCTGTAAAATCATGAACTAAGATCCACTAAAAATTTTCCCCAATTCGGTGGGTCACATGACCTCTAGTGCGCATCCTCGTATTCTAGAAGTTTTCAACTAGCAGTGAAGGTCTAAGATGGTACAATGGGGTGAATATACCCTCATATTAGAGTGGCCCAAAAAAATATAATATATAAATCAAAATAGAAGAATAATGATATAACAAATATCACAACAGAATATACTAAAATGGAATAGTAGAAGCATAAACACCCAAGAAATGGTAACAGTATCAAAGGCCAAAGTCTCAGTCATATACATTTTGATGTCATGGAATATTAATATACAAGAAAGGGAAAACAAGGGATACATAGTACATGTGTATACATCTTACTATTAAAAAATAGAAAAGGCCAAAAAACATCTCCAATAGCATAATGAGCATAAACATCGTCCTTTGGTTCCATTCTATAAGCTATAAGTGAAATAAATCAAGCATCCATGGCAGTGTGTTTGTCCTTGTCCACACCTATAGTCATGAAGTCTACTCAGGTACCAAAGGAGGGTTGAGTAGAGTGTGAGATAAAATTAGTTGGACATCACCAAGATTGTATAGAAATAATCCAGCTAGTGTACATAGCGTAGAAATGTGAAGGTATAATGAATAATGAACAATGCTAGAAAATAAATATCAGTCGGATCATGTTCCTATAGGACACCTAGATGGCTCCGCCTTCTTCAGCGTAGGCCAATGTATGTATGATCTTGGTAACCATATACATATATATAATAATCATATATATATATAATATAATATGTATAAATTTATATGAACTATATACATGAGGAAATTTCTTGGTATATATATGGATACTAGGTGCTAGCTGGACCCGGTGCGTAACTCTGTCGTTCGTAACTAGTTTAACGAGCCAATAGATCCAATAAGGGTATTAGCCCTGAATCTCATATGAATTTGAGATTTAATATTCATAACTTGAGATGGTGGGGTGATTCTTCATAACCAATGTAACAATCCAGGTAATAGTAGAATAAATCATTTTCATATGAATTAAATAGTTATATTAGTTATAAAATATTAAGTAACTTTCAAATAAAAAATGATATAGTTTAACTAAAATCATTTATTATATGTTTTTATTTATAAGATTAATTTATAAATTTTAGAATTTGAATTTTATTAAAAGAATATCTATTTTTAAATAATCATATAAAAATATACTTTGGGTGATAATTTGGGATTTTTAAAAAAATGTTGTTTTTTCAGTGAATAGTGAAAAATATCGATTTTTATAAATAGTATTTTATTTTTAATAAATTATGTAATTTAGGAGTCAGAATATGTTTTGAATATGTTTTCAAGTAACCTAAGTATTATTTATTTATATTTAATCCACTTAATTAATTTTTAATAATCTTTATATTGTTCGTTTAATACAAGTTTGTTTTTGGGATTAAAGACAAGTTTTTCTAAAAAAATGTTTCAAAATGCATAACATATCACATTTTAAATTAATTGAAATAATATACAATGAGGAAATTTTTAAATTAAATTTATGTAATATATATCATTAAATATTATTTTAGTTTCATACAATGATTTTATTTAGTCATTGAGTTAATATAGAGTCATCTTTTTCAAAAAAAATGATCTTAAAACCCGTTGTCTCTCAACGACTACGAGATTAATATTAAATTAAATTTGGAAAATTATGTAAATTTAATTTAGAAAAACAGATTCTATATTTTTAATCATCATAATTCAAAATTTCTAATAAGGTAAAATTAATTTTTTTCGAAAGTGATTTGTGAAAATGATTAAAATTAATCACTTTGATTAAGGTAAAAAATGAGAATTAATAAGTGACTAAACACTAATATTAATGGAAAAAATGACCTACAAACTTGTCAATAACACTTTTAATTGAAATATTTCTACCTTATACCTTCTAGGATCATGTTTTTTACATTATTGGAGCCACTTGACATGGAAAAAATATGGGTCAATTTCCCTCCTTCAAAACATTACAAGTTTTCCACTCACCTCCCTTATAAAAGGTCTCCCCCTATCTTACTCCCTTCACACCTATCAGGACATTTTCGTTAGCCAATACCTGATAAAATAATTTCTATTATTCCATCCTCTCATCCTATAATCCTTAATTATTTAAAAAATCCAACCAACATGTCATTTGGTTCAAACCAGAAGGAGTTACCCGAAGAAGATGTAACGTTCATCATTATACATTTTTGTTTTATTTATTTTTCCACCCCCTTATATTATTATTATAACATGATTATATAATAACCTTAGTATCTTCAATATACTTAGATTTTTGTATGTTAAGGGTATTAGCTACACCCACACATGCATCCATCAAATGGGTTATGAAATCATCATTCATGTGTACGGACTACTAACTCGCCAAACGATGGCCTTCATTTTTCCATTACCACATATCATGGTTGGGAATAAATATAGACATAATATTTATATATTATATTTATTACATAATTATATCTCTTTAATCATTATATCATATAAACCATTTTTACATTTCATATCGAAGGGGATACAATTAAATCGCTAGTGTGTACTTCAGACTACCACCTCACGAAGTGATGTGAAGCATTTTTCACTAACGTGTTACATAAAATGTAATAAGGGTAGCTATAATGAATATATAATATATACATGAAACCATTAATAAATTAAGTACATAATTATATTTCTGTTGTTATAATAAATAATTTTCATCTTACCTTTTCACACACTGAAAAATTGATAACTTCATTCATGAATGTGTGGACTATGACCTCCTCGAAGCGATGTGATTCCATTTAAATCACAAGAATGATATATATAAGTATATATAATTAAATAAAATTTTATTTATGAATTAATTATCATTCTAGAAATATAAATTTTACTTTAATTATTTCCATAAGGATCATTGGAAAAATGGAAACGTACCTCTTGCGTACGTATGACCTACCGTCTCCATGATCGTAATGTTAGTCCATTTTTCATAATAATAATTCATGATTGATTTTAAAACTATAATTTATTTATAAAAATGATATATATGTCATTATTATTATTTTTTAGATGTTTAAATAATTACCCCTTTGACCATAGTCAATCTACCAATGCCGTTTTTGACACACAATCTTAATATTGTCAAAAAAATATGAATTAATATTAATTGATTAAATAAATGTATATAACATGTTAAAAAGTGAAATAAAAGTACTAAGAAACTTGAAAAAGGTTATCAAGAAATTATATAAGTAACATAATTTTAATTTTTTGGATGATAATGATGCACATGACAAACCCAACTAAATTTAAGGGACTTCATCTCAATTCCCTTTTCATTAAGAAAATTCTCGATGTTATTCACATTTATTCTTTTATAAGATGTATATTCAGACCCATTGAAATTATATATCAATTATTTTTCTATATCATGACATTTAATGTTTTTAACACCATTCTTTAATGGGTTTTATGATTCAAGTGTTTCTTATGTGATAAGGGGCCTTTCTTGATAAAAATAATCTTATAATTTTTTCCTTCAAACTCTCTTTCTCTTTTGTGTCCATATTTTAAAATTATTTTTGAAATGTTTTATATAGAAATAAAAGATTTATAAAGTTCAATTTAGGTCTATTTTACTTTATTTCGAATGTTTTCAAAAGGAATATTTTAACGTGTTTTAAACAGAACGTTTTGACAAACAACAAATGAAATTACCTATTTTTAAAGTACGAAGACAATGAACATTCATGTCTTCATGAATTTTATTTTATTTATATATTCCATTGAAAGATTACATGTTTTAATAAATTAAAAACCCTATTTCCATTTTATTTGGGTATTTTAGTATTGAAAATTGTTTTTAAAAAAAGTATATAAAAATGGTCTTTTTGAATAAAATTGTATTTTGATAATCTAAAACTTATTTACATATGATTTTAAAATAGTTTTTAAAATGATGAAATTTTTTATTCATGCTGTAGTTCTTGAACATTATACATGATGGGTGCACCCAAATAATGCTGGGTGATTCCGTTATAGATTAAATGATGGGTGAACCCAGATAACGCTCCATTTTTTAGGTAATTATTATATTGTTCATAGAATTATATTTGATGTTGGAAGCATGGTTAATCCAATCAGAAAGGTTTCTGTAAGGGTTCTATGATATGATTTCTTAAGGTACTTACATTAATTTTCTATGATTTATAATGAATTTTCTTGGAAATAATTTTTTTTCAAAACCTAAAATAAATGATCATTTTAAATGAATGAAGTTTACCTTTGTGAGTAAAATGTTATGGTTTCAAGATATGGTTTTTATGGGTTTCAATGTTTTCACTAGACTAACAATTTTCTTATTTTTGTATCTCTTAAAGAGCCCCTATGCTCATCCAATGTTTTAATTTTTTTTTACAGGATATAAAGTTGGGTAAGGGAATGGAAGAGGTCAAGTTTAATTTCATGAAGATTTTTCATGGAAAGTGATCATAATTTATTTTAAAAGTTTTATATTATGGAAAAATGGACACTAATTGAAATTTCCCACTTTTTATTTTAAGGTATTTTTATGTATGTGTTATGGAATAATTCTCTAAAACTCTAAACCTGAAAATATACTCAATGTAAAAGAAAGTAAAATTCATGAATTAAACTCAATATTATGTAATAATTAAGTTCAAGGACTTATAGTTGTTATCAAAGGTTGGTTTAGATAACTTTAGTGGTTAAGATAATGATAATATCATGAACATAACAAAATTTACCTTATTGTTAAGTTAAATTTTTGTAGAATTGAGTTTTACCATGTATCTTCATCTAAACTATGTCTATTCAGAATGGTTTTCCACAAAAGAAATAGCGAAGATGTAGTGAGAATGAACCAAGAGGAAGATATCCTTCCAAATTAGTATCCTGATGTGGATAGAATCGAAACAAAAATAGTTTGTTGTAGTTATGGATCAGTTGAATCAGGTGATAAATGGTGGTGGTATCCATGACTAAGAGGAAAATAATCTTACATTAAGGAACATGTCTTTTGTGGAGAATTTCCTGAGGCCAAATCACCCATCATTTTGTGGATCATCTGACCCTATGGTAACTGATGGATAGATCAATGTTCTGGAGAAGATATTTGATGTCATGGGATGTCTGTAACGTTAAAAGGAAACCCTTTATATTTATTATTTTAATAGTGGAGCTTATCGATGGTGGTATTTTGTTAGGAATACCATAGAGAATTATGATCTTGATTCTATAGAATGGGAAACATTTTCCCAATGGTTTTTTGACTCTGGATGGGAAAACAAGTCCTGTAATTGAGGTATAAAGATAAAGATTTTATAGTATCATATGAGGAAAACTTTAAAATATTTTCCATGTATGTGTCAAATTTTATTCGAGACACTGATGAAAAAATTAATAGGTTTTACCCAGGATGAAGCCATGCTTATAAAGATATTTGTCTGTGTGAGAGTTTAAAAGTTTTGAGAAAGTTGTTTGTTATGATGAAAAGGTTGAGATGGAGTTTTATAAATCTTATGTGCCTTGTGATGATGAAAGTAATAAGTTTTCAGGAATTAAGGGGATGGGGAAACATATAATAAAGACATGAAGAGGTAATTAAATTAAGTTTCAATCTTATGGTAAATGTGGTAAAAATCACACTAGATAATGACTTTTGAATTATGGAAAGTGTTATTGATGTGAAAAGTTTTTCCACATGGCTCATGAGTCCAAGGAAAAGATTCCTGGGGAATAAAATAGAAGGTTAACAGATATCCATCCAATGGTGATATGTTTTAGTTTTAACAAGTTGGGTCATTATATTAATGATTTTACAAAGCTAGTTAAACATGATGGAAATATTCATGATTAGAAACAAAAAGGTGTAGAAAAGTCATTTGATACTAATATAGTTGATATTGGTCCATAAAATGAAGTGATGATAGGAATGTTACTTATGTATTTGAATTATACCAATACCCTGCTCTACTCTAGATATCTTTATTCATTCATTTTTGAGAAATTTTCAAGTAAATTGGAAATATGACCTAATGAAAGTAAGATAAAACTTTTGGTGAAAACTCTAGGAGTAAGTGTTAAATAGACCAATATATAAAGGAATGTTCCTATTGTTATTATTGGGATGTTATTTCCAATGAATCTTGTTGAACTAGCCATAAAATTGTTTGATATCATTCTTGGTATAAATTGAATTTCAGTTTAATATGATAAGATAGATTGTAGTGTTAATAAAGTTGAGTTCAATGATTTCAAACCTTTGATAACATGCCAAGAAGATGAGAAATTGATTAGATATGGAATTGAAAGTTACCTAGATCATATCCTTTAAAATATATAAATTGTTCAAATTAGTGATGTGCCAATAGTAAATGAACACATGGATGTTTTAACGAATTATTTTCCTGGTCTTGTTATTGACTGAGGGGTTGAGTTTACTATTGAGTTAGTACCTGGTGCTAATCATATTTCTAAACCCATTTATTGAATGGCTCAATATGAACTTTTAGAATTGAAAAATCAATTGAAGGAGTTATTAGATAAAGGTTTCATTTGACCAAGAACTTCACCATGGGGTGTTCCTGTAGTGTTTGCTTAAAATAAATATGGTTCAATGAGATTTTTCATTGATTATAGATCCTTTAATAACATAACTATTAAGAAAAAATATTCATTTCCTCATATAAATTATTTTTTTGATCAACTATAGGGAGAAAAGTATTTTTTTTAAAGTTTACCTGAGGTCGAGGTACCATCAGTTGAAATTGAAGGATTAACACATTACAAAGACTGTGTTTCATACTAGATATTCACACTATGAATTTATAGGTATGTCGTTTGTGTTATCTAATGCATCTTCTATATTTATGGACCTTATAAATATATTTTTTTCATGATTATTGGATAAGTTTGTGGTTTTTTTATTGATGTCATTTTGATATATAATAAAAGTGAATAGGGGCATTAAATACACCTAATATTTGTTTTGAAAACCTTAGAAGAAAATAAACTAGGTGGTAAATTTAGAAAATGTTAATTTTGGTTGAAAAAAATTTCATTCCATGGGAATATTATTTCTAAAGATAGAATAAATGTTGACCCTACTAAAATAAAAGGTTTTGAAGAATGGAAAAGACCCAAAAATTTCATAGAGATTTGTAGTTTTCTTGGAATAGAGGGTTACTATTGATAGTTTGTTGAAAACTTTTCCTAGTTTTCTATGCCACTGATTAAGTTAACTCAAATAGAAGTTATGTTCATTAAGAAAAAATAATGTGATAATTTTTTTAGGAACTAAAAATAAATTTGGTGAATTCTCCATTTTTGGACCAACCTTCCAAAAATTATGAATTTTTCATCTAAATGATTCGTTGAAAGTACTTTGTTGCTCCTAATTCAAAAATGATCATGTAATTTATGATTCTTCATGTCAATTGAGTCCTCGTGAGTTAAAATACCCTACAAAAGATTTAGATTTAGATATTTTTTTATTTAAAAATTTGGAGGCATAATTTGTATGCAATAAAGTGTGAAATATATAATGATCACAAATGTTTGATGTATATATTCAGTCAGAAGGAATTGAACATGATACATATAAGATGGTTCGAACTAATTAAGGATTATGATTGCATGATTCATTATCATTGGGGAAAATAAAAAAAGTGGTTGATGATTTGAGTTAAAAAAGTAATGATACATTAACAATGCAATGTTTAAAACATAACCCTTTGGTTAATGGTTGGATGAATTTTTTCCTAGAAGCAGTGGATGCAGGGAAATCCTCTGTTTTGTTTTAGGTTTTAGTATTTTCTATTTTTTAAGAAATAATTAAGAGAGATTAAAATGAGGATAAATATCTATAGGAAAAGGTAGAATTTGTTAAAAGGGATTGTTTCCTGATTTTAATATTGATGAAGAAGGTGTTTTACAATTTGGAAAAATATTAAGTGTGTCTTATGATTCCCAATTGAGGAAATATTTACTGACTGTTTCTCATAGTTCTTTGTTTTTCATTTATCCAATCAGCACTACGATGTACAAAGACCATCAGAAGTATTACTGGTGGTATGGAATGAAAAGAGATATGTCTAAATTTATCATATAGTGTTTGAATTTTCAATTGGTTAAAGAAAAATGAAAATTATCAAAAGGGATGATTCAACATTTTC
The DNA here is from genome assembly GCA_963277665.1 of Viscum album. NCBI lineage: Eukaryota > Viridiplantae > Streptophyta > Magnoliopsida > Santalales > Viscaceae > Viscum > Viscum album. The sequence goes on along the minus strand of OY728160.1, from coordinate 846,282,895 downwards.
TAGGACCATAGTGGGAATCAAAGAATATATGAATTGATTTTGTGTTGGGATTTCCAAGGACATCAAGAGGTAAAAATGTGATTTGGGTTATTGGTGATTGATTAACTAAATCTATGAATTCCCTTCCAATTTGAGTTAAAATGTATTTAGATAAACTTTCTCAACTTTAACTAAAGTATAGAGTCAGGTTACATGGATTACCTCTCTCCATTTTATCAGACCATGATCTCAGGTTCACATCCAATTTTTGGAAAGGACTTTGGAAGTCATTGGGTACTAAATTAAATTTTAGTACGACTTTTCATTCTCAATATGATGGATAGTATGATCAGAAAATTGAAACCATGGAATATATGCTTTATCCATTTTCAATGGAATAATAGGTAATTTTGGATCAACATATTTCTTTGGTTGAGTTTTTATAACAATATTTATCATTCTAATATACAGATGGAACCATTTAAAGAATTATATGGAAAGTAGGGATGAATACCAGCATTTTAGGAAGATGTTAGAGAAGAAAAATTGATGAGACCTAATTTGTTATAGGAGATGGTAGAGAAATTTCAGTTGATTTAGAAACACATGATTATATCTCAGAGCATATAGAAAAGTTATGTGGATAACCTAACAAAAGATATTTCTTTCGATGTAGGTGATTATTCCTTTCTAAAAGTTTCTCCATGGAAAAGTGTGATTCATTTTATATAGAAGGGGAAGTTGAGTCTGTGGTTCATTAGACTATATTAAGTCCTTGAGAAAGTTGGATCAGTTTTCTACTGAGTGTCTTTGCCTTTGAGTTTATCTTAGGTAGATAATTTATTCCATGTTTCAATGTTAAGAAAACATGTGTCAGATTAATCTCATGTATTAATCCTTGAACTAGTTAATTTTCAAGAGAATATTTTTTATATGGAAAATTCAGTTTTGGTTTTTTACCATAGAGATAATGTGTTGCAGAATAAGTTGATTCATGCGGATAATGTTTTATGAAAAACCATATGGTTGAAGAGGCAAAATGATAATCTGATAATGCGATGAGGGAAAGGTATACCAACTTGTAAAATAAGTGAATAAAATTGTGATGATGCAATTTATAAAATGGGGAAGGATGTGACCACCCAATTAATGATAGAATAAATCATTTTCGTATGAATTAGATAGTTCTATTAGTTATAAAATATTAAGTAATTTTCAAATCAAAAAAGAAATAGTTTAAATAAACTCTTTTCTTATAAAGATTTATTTAAAAGATTTATTAATAAATATTAGAAATTTAATTTGATAAAATTAACATCTTTTTTTTATATTAGAATAATAAAATTTATTTTGGGTGAAATTTTGGGTTTTTTTTGGAAATGTTGATTTTTTAGTGAATAATGAAAAATATCAATTTTAATAAAAATACTTTTAATTTTAATAAATTAAGTAATTTAAGTGTTCAAATTTATTTTAATATTTTTTCAATTAGCATGATTAAATTTTTTTATATTTAATGCACTTAATTACTTTTTAGTCAAATTTATATTGTTCTTTCAATATAAGTTTGTTTTTGGGTTTAAAGATGATTTTTCAAAAAATTGTTTTAAAATGAATAATGTATCACATATTTAATTAATTTAAATAATAATTAAAGGAGATTTTTTTAAATTAAATTTATATTATATATATCAATAAATATTATGTTAGTTTCATATAATGATTATATTTAGTCATTTAGTTAATGTAGAATCATTTTTTTAAAATAGCATTCTTAAAAAACCCATTGTCTCGCAGCGATTATGGGATTGATATTAAATTAATCTTCTCCACTTATATGAATTTAATTTGATAAAATGGATTATATATTTATAATAGTAAAAATTTATAATTTCTAACAAGGTTAACTTAATTTCTGACTGTAGTGATTAGTGGAAATAATTAAAATTAATCACAGGGATTAAGGTAAAAATGAGAATTACCAAGTAACTAAAATCTAAACTTAAGGTGAAAAATGACCTATACACTGATAAATAACCCATTATATGGCTGTATTTAAACCTTATTCATTCTATTATCTAGTTTTGTGCATTATTTTAGTTGCATGAAGTAGAAAAAACATGGGTGGAATTCCCTCTTTAAAAAATTCACAAGTTTTCCACACACCTCCCTTATAAATTGTCTCACCTATCCACCTCTCTTAAAAACACTAAAGCCCTTTGGATCAGTCAATCCCTCCCCAAAATCACTTTTACTATTTCCTCATAGAATCCCTTTTGATCAGTCATACTAGAAGCCTTAATTTTGGTAGAAATCTAACCAATGAATTCCTTTAGTGCAAACCAGAAGGAGTTACCCGAAGAAGAGGTAATGTTCATCAACATTAGTTTTTGTTTTATTAATTTCATCAAACCCTTAAATTTTTATTATTACATGATAATATTATATACTAATTATTATAATATTCCATTATTTTAAGTGTATAATCTACACCCACACACAATTCCATCAAATGGGTTACAAAATCATTATTCGTGTGTACTAGTGACTACCACATCACAAAATGATGTTGTTAATTTTTCCATCACCACCTCTCATGGTTGAGAATAGTGATGAAAATATGGTTTATAAATTATATATATGATATTTAAAACATAATTATTCCTCGTGATTCATTATATCATATACACCACTTTTACATTTCCTACCATAGGGGATACAATAAGATCGCTCGTGTGTACGACATCCTACCGCCTCACAAAGGGATGTGAAGTGTTTTTCAATAACGTGTTACATGAAATATAATAAGGGTAAATATAATGAATATATATGATATAAATGTTATAATTATTGTATTCATTTCATAATTTTCTTTATATTAATATAATATACAGTTTTTTCTTAACCTTTCACACACAAAAAAGTGATACCATCATTCGTGGATGTGTGGAATACCGCCTCATCGAAGTGATGTTATTACTTTTACATCTCAATAATGATATATATAATTATATAGAACCAAATATAATGGTATTTTTGATACAATTATCATTCTATAAAGATAATTTTTACTTACTTTTTTTCCATAATGATCATTATAAAAATGGAAATGTTACTAATGCGTACGTACGACCTAAAATCTCCATGATCGTGACATTAGTTCATTTTTCATAACCATATTTAATGACTTGTTTTAAAATAATAATTAATATATATATATTATAGATATTTCATGATTATTATTCTATATATGTTAAAATAATGATTTCTTTGACCATTTTCGACCTACCGAAGTCATTTTAGACACATAAGCTTAATATGGTAAAAAAATCTGACTTAATATTAATTGATTAAGTAATTGTATATAACTTCTTAAAAATTGAAATAAATGTAATAATAAACTTTAAAATATCTATCATTATTTTAAATAATTTACATATGTTCATTATTCAGGAATATAAAGACAAACGTGGTGAATTAGACTCAAGGAAAGGGACTTTGTATAAATTCAATTTTCATTAAGGAAATTCTTGATGTTATACACCATTATTATATTATAAGTTTCATATACATCCTATTTGAAATTATATATCAATAATTTATCTATTCTCATGATATTTAATGTTTTGTTAAATTTCATTCTTTAATGTGGTATATGATTCATGGGTTTCTCAAGTGATAATGGGCTTTCCTTTGATAAAAATATTATTTTAATGTTCTCCTTAAAAGTATATTTCTATTCCATGTACAATTTTTAGAATGATTTTTGAAATATTTTCTATGGAAATAAAATATTTATAAATTTTATTTTATATCTATTTTACTTTATTTCAAAGGGTTTGAAATGGAATTTTTTATGTGTTTTAAACAAAATGTTTTGAAAAACTAAAAATGAAATTTCCTATTTTTAATATATATCATCAAGAATTATTCATGCCATACATAATTTTATTTTATTTATAGATTCCTTTTAAATATAACATGTTTTCATAAATGAAAATCCCTTTTTCCGTTTTTGGGTATTTTGGTACAGAAAATGTTTTTTTAAAATAAATATGTATTAAAAATGGGTTTTTTGAATGAAAATTATATTATGAAAATCTAAAAGTGATTTACACTTGAGTTTAAAATATTTTTTCAAATTATGAAATGTTTTATTCATGTTGTGGTTCTTGGACATTATACATGATGGGTGTTCCCAGATAGCATCGGGTGAGCCCATTATAGCTCAAATGATGGGTTCCCATAGATAGAAATCCAATTCATTAGGTAATGATTATATTATATAAAGAATTATATTATAAGTTGTTTGTATGGTTATTCCAATCTATAAGGGTTCTGTAAGGGTTATATAAGGGTTCCATGAGATGATGTTTCAAGGTTCCGACATGAATTTTTTGTTCATTCTAATGAGTTTTCATGGATATAATTTGTTTTAAAAAGGTAAAATAACTAATATTTTTAAAGGAATGAGGTTTACCTTTGTAGGTAAATTGTTATGTTTTAAAAAAATGGGTTTTTATAGGTTTTAATGATTTCAATGGACTAATGTTTTTTTCTTTTTGTATACATTACTAAGCTTCTATGCTCATCTAATGTTTTTAAAAATATTTTTACAGGATTTAGGGATGGGTAAGTGAAAGTAAGAGGTCAAGTTGAAAGGTGTGAAGAGTTTTCATAAAAAGAGATCATTATTTATTTGAATTTTTTAAATATATGAAAAATGGATACTAATCAAAAGTGTCCACTTTGTATTTTATGGGTTTTTATGTATGTGTTATGACCTAATTCTCTAAAACTATAAACCTAAAAAAGATACTCAATGTGAAATAAAGTAAAATTATTGACTTAAACTAATGATTATGTAATGTTTAAGGCCAGTGACATATACCAAACACCTGAAGCATACGAACTTGAGTTCATGCCCATAATCCAGGTAAAATTATAATAGTGTGTGATATCACGCCAAACACCCAATGTAAGGGAGAGTAAAACTCCATGATCAATAAGTCCCTTAACCATTGTTCAATAAAAAATAACCTTGGCATACTAATAATAATAAAAATTAGGGTTTACCTCTCAAAAATTATAACAATTTAGAAAAACTAAACAAGGGTTCTCAATTTTATAATTCACATTTACAAATATATAACATGTAGAATAGCCTTTACACACACCTTTATTTAATTAACTAAATCCATTTGATTTAGAAGGAAATAAAATTAAAATTCTATTAAAATACAAACACCTAAGCGGTTTTTGATCAATTAAACCTTTATATAAAAGGATGGAATCTCATTTAGCACACCCAAGGGGGTGAAAATCAATGAGGTAAAAATAATCTAATCATTTAATATGGTCTATGAGAGTATTTAAACATGGAATAATTATTAAAATATTTTTAACACATTTTATGCATCGCATGAGAATGTCCATCATGAATCACTATGGAGAAATACAGTGAAAAAAGATAAAATTTTGGGAAATATTTCTATAAAACCTTCCTTAGGTTCACAGATGACCACTTGTTAGGTATCAACCTTTGGTTTGAATAAGAAGAAAATAAAATGGAAGAACAATGCAATTCCTTGAAAATTGTTCATATGAGCTCGCACAAAAACAACGCAAGATATGGGAAGAAAAAATATGATAGGAAGCAAGATGATTAGAGATATTACCATATATGAACCAATGATTCCAATGGTGATGAGATTAGAGTCTGGTAATAGGAGGAATCAAGATTCCAAGGTAAGGAGGAAGGAGAGCTCATTGAGGGGGTATGGGTGTTACACATCTGTTAGAGGAGGAGAAAAAAAGGTAGGAGGGTTTTTATACTAATTAAGGGAAAATAGTAAAACCCCCCTCAAAACCAGGTCATACAATTTGGCCACACAGTTGGCCAAACCATACACCAACCATGCTGCCTCTACAATACAAGAACCCTTCCCACATGGGTTAAGCACACAATTTTTCTAACCTTATGCAATATGTGAAAAATGGATCTTCAATTTTCATGAGAGAACACACATGGTTTTGTGGCCTGAATCAAATATTTTAAGAAAAACCATGATACATATCATATGCACTGGGTACCTTTCATGGTTGAGTTGAATGGTTAGTACCAACCATGCGCTAACCATGTGACCAACCATTTTTCTCCAATTTTAAGAACTCTGAGATCATAACAAGCCCTAAATTCTCCCAAAACCTTCTTTAAGATTTATGCCATTTTTACCATGAGTAAAAAAATAATTCGAACTGAAAAATAAGGAGACATAACTTCTTGAATATATGGGTCATTACAACCTCCCCTCCTTAAAGAAACTTTTCCCTGAGTTGGGATTCAGAGTTTAAAGAGGGATCATATAAGAAAGGATATGCCTAATGGTTTTATATATTAGCTTCCCACTCCTAGTTCTTATCTTGTACTTGGAAAATCTTCCATATCACCCATACTAAAGGAACTAAACTTCCATGGAGTGTCTTCACACTCCAATCCACCATACACACTGGATACTCCTTGAATAAAGCATCCACATCTAACTTAACTTCATTAGGCTATAAAAAATGCGATGGTTATAGATAATATCAACATTTCTAATATACATGAAAGAAATATTGCATAAAATGGTATATATAAGGAAGTTGTCTCTAGTAAGCCACTATCCCAATTTTCTCTAAGATGTCAAACAGACCGATGAATCTAGGTGAGATCATACCCTACCTCTGAATCCATTAATGGCCCTACCTAAGAGAAACTCACAAGAAAACCAGGTCCTAAACCTAAAATTCAAGAAGTCATTGATGATTATTGTCATATGATTGTTGTATAGACTGAGCTGTCAATATGTTCTTCTTGATCAACTAGACCCTCTCTATAGTCTTCTAGATGAGATGTGGTCCAATCAATGATTACTCCACAAATTCTAACCAACACAGAGGTGATCAGCATGAATTACTATATAAGGATTCATAAGTGGCCATCTGGATGGTATTTGAAAGCTATTATTATAAGTGAACTAACATAGGGGAATTTATTTCTCCTAAGAATCCCCAAACTTGAGGATACATGCATGGAGAATGTCCCCCAACAATTGAATCATACAATATGTCTGTCCTTCGGTATGAGGGTTGTAGACTATTCTCTGAATCACCTATATACCCAAGGACTTCTGCAACCCCTACTTGAATTGAGATGTGAATCAAGAATCCATGTTAGATACAATAGAACATGGAGCTCAATAATGATGTAAAACCTCCCGAACATATAGCCTCTCTATATCATCTATCGAGAAGGTATCTCAAATAGGTAAGAAGTGTGTGACCTTTGTCAACCGATAAAAAACTACCTAAAAATATATCATTACTTTAAGGTGGTCTTGGAAAATAAATCATGAAGTCTATGGAGACATCATCCCATTTACACTCAGAAGTGGACAATAGTTATAAAAGTCTTATCAGTTGTTGATGTTATGTCTTCACCTGCTGACATGTGGAACCCTGAGTGATAGAGTCAACTATCTCCTATTTCATACCAGGACACCAATAATTGCGACATAAGTCTCGATGATTATTTTTTCCACCAGATTTTACTTACCAAATTAAGTCATGCAATTTCTGTATCATCTCCTCCCATATGACTGCTAAGATCCAAACATGCCCATGATAGCGTAAGGTCTCATCCTCATCTATAGTCCAACTAAAAGATGAATCATCATCTGAGATACTTTCCCTTTGGACTAAGACTTTGGGATAAAAAAATTATCTCATTCTCACCCATTCTATAAGGGTAAATATCACTACTAAAATTGAGAGGATATTCTTCCCATGATCCTTCCAAACCTCAACATGTATATCTGAAAACAAGGCTAGGAGTTTCCACTCATTACTAGCCTCCTGAACCACTTGTGTTTAATTCTTCTAGATCAGATCATCAACTACAAAAATTCCTTTTCTAGGCATACAATAAAGATTGAAATCAAAGGAATACAGATAAAACTAATAGAAAAATGGTTTTTAACATCACTATTTTAACGTCGGTTCTTCAAGACCAATATTAAAATTCTTCCACGAGAACTATTAATACAAGTTTCATAAAAAATAACATTAAAAGTCCTCTAGGAAGTATTTTTTTACATCATTTATTAATTAACTGATGTTAAAATCCTATTTTTAACATTGGTTCATGAAAAAACAACATTAAAATTCCACATAGAAGACTTTTAACATTGATATTTTCAAGAAGTGATGTTAAAAGTAACTTTTCATATCAGTTTTAAAAAAACTGATGATAAAATTTTTCCATGTTTTATTTCATTTCCCATGATTTGATTTTACTGGTGGGTGATGGGTTGTAACTTCCTACTCACAAAACCCACACATCCCGCCATGAGATTTCTCTCACCCATAAAGGTGAATATCATCCAATCAGTGCGTAGGCATATAAATTGTCTGCGGTGACAATCAATCTGGGCTTGGAACATGGAAATAAAATCAATACCCAATATGACATCATAGAGTTCCATTGTGATTCCCAAAAGGTCCCCCATGGACCTCTCTCTACCAAGAAATAGCTCATGCTTTTTCCAAATAAAAGATACAAAATAAGTGTTCCCTATAAGAACCTAAAGATGAAGATACTGGGATAGCACCTCAACTAGGAGATCTACATGTTTCACTAATAATATAGATATGATGGAAATACTGGAACATTTTTCTAATAATACTGAAGAAATAGTATAATAAAAACATATAATATCTCTAATCATCTCATGCACTATGGGGTCATAAGCCTCAAAGCCTGTAGTTTTTCGTGACCCCAACTGCTATCTACCTAAGCCTAATGTGGGACACTTAGTGGTGGTGGTAAATGGATATAATATCATCATCCATCACCCATATTCCCTACTACTCCTCTTCTAGATCCACCACCATGGGGACCACCCTACCCTCACATAGGATATCCCTAATCATGAAGCTGCCTCTTCCATGGTGGTCTGTCAGCTACCAAACTATGCTCCTCGACACGTCTGGTCAGGAATTCACATGCTATGTGACCTTGACCAAAACAATAATAGCATCAAACCTCTTTAGGATACCCTAGTTCTATGTGTTTTCCCTATACCACATAGGCACATGCCTAAGTCTAATCGCAAAATGATCTCCTTCACTGAGATCCTACTGATTGACGCATGATAACTATTGCAGATGTCTCATATCTGTGAAATCCACTTCCATATACATTTATCTAGCATCCATATGATAGAAATATATCTTCCAATAGTTCCCAGTCCAATACCTCAGCATAGGTGGGAACACACAAGGGAATCATGCTAGCATGGATCTATCTAAAGATTCCCTACTAAAACATTCTTGCATGGAAGTAACCATCATGAATCATGAAAAGGGAGTACCAGGTAGGGTTTGTGAACCATACTATGTACTCATCTACCATCATCCATCCTTGTTGCAATTCTAGAAGCCCTTGAATCCCAACTGATCACAAAAAATATGGGTAGTACTCCTAAGAGAATAGCTGCTAGATGTTAGGCCATGAGAGTGTCGACTCATTGTGCATCTATGTAACAGGGCTCCACCAATTCCCAAATCCTCCCTAGAAAAGTCTAGATGTCCGTGAAATCACTAGATTAATCAGTGTTCAGATGTTTTTGAAGATACAGACCACCAACTCTAGCCAGTGATTTGCTGAATGAAGATCTATCTCGTCACAGAACCTCAACAGCATCAGGCACTGGAACTCATGGAGCGCACTAAGACAGTGTGCATCCTCAGACTGCTCTACTAGGATGATCCTCTTCTCAATAGGTGGTTCTGATACTATCTCCCCACCTGGAGAAATAATCTCATGGTATGAAAACTATAGTGAGGCCTCATATCTTATCGGATCATCATCATGATCCAAAAATATTATATTGGCTATCTGTCATCGTGAAGGCATCTTGAATGTTATCAAGACGTACCATGGTAAGATGAACACACACACACACACAAACATATATATATAATAATGGGGAGATGACTTAAGAAGGACAGTCAAAGAATAAATCTTATATGATTCATGTACCATTGATCCCTGAAACCAGTGCCTCAATATACCGAGTTGATAAGAAAGTAGTCAATTTCTTGGTGAATGGATACATCGACCGCCCGTACCATCGCTGGATTCCCTATCCTGAGAGTCACGATCAAGAAACATAGACACTATTGAACTAATCAAAACCAAATCCTCATGAGGGGACTACTCCACACAACATCCCAAGGAATGAATTTCTATGATAGAAATTTTTGTGACCTGACCCTAACTGGGGATTGAGCCAAAACTGCCCTAAGATAGCCCCCTTTGGATAGGGTATAGCGACAAGTAGCAAAAGGAATATCCTAAATGGGATTCATTTTCCTAAGTACCTATATGCACACACACACACACACAACTATCTCGATGAATAATTTTAGAGGCAAAAGAATGAACGATGCGTAATAATAGGGAAATAACCATTCATGTATAACCTCTAGATAGTACAAGAGTAAAGTATTGTAAAATGAAAAGTAAATTGAAAAAATACACACCCAATTATAAATATGTCTTAAACTGACAAAACTGGAATGTAAAATGCTAAGAGATCCCATAACCTGATATCCAAGATGCGATCACCATATGTGGTCCAAAGTACCTTTTATCCCTAATATCCTATGAAGTCACCGCGGACCTATCCATCATCTATATAAGACACAACATGTGTGGGAAAACCCATATAGGGGTGAGTATATACATACCTAGTATGAATCCTCTAAAGTTGAAGGGAGATAAGTAAGAGATACAATAGAAAGAGAAAGAAAGTAGGTAGAAAACATGATACAACTCATCCCAAGAAAGAGAATGAGTAATCTCATCCATGAATAGGGGGATCAACATGGTGAATAGATAAAATGAACTTAATCTCATAGAAACCCATAACATGAGGGTAAAATCATCAACCAAGAGAAGAAAAACATGGAAAGAATGTGTCATACACCGCGTGTATTCACATCTCATGTGTAGAGAGTAACCAAATCGAAAGGTATGGATAAAAATGTATAGATATATATATTCTAAGTAAAAAATGAAAAATAAACAAGAGAGAAATGGGGTCTTCATCTCCCAACTCATCCCAAGAAGAAGAGTCACCGACAGTTCCAAAATTCAATCAATAATGCCCATAATATCACACTCTTTACCAAAAGTTACCTTCCAAATAAAGCAATGTCTCATCATTATTCCATCTCGTTGAGGGAACACAATATCTAGGTAGAGGAATAATGACCTAGTACAATATGAGGGTTCTAATCAGTGGTAGAGGACTCATTCCCAGCTCGGTTGGAGGGTTCCACTCTAGAAGTTAGTGTATGACGCATACCCATCATAGTCGAAGGGTTATAATATAGAAGTAGGTAGAGGACCCATGCTCAACCTGGAAATATGGTTCAACTATAGATATTGTCGAGGAATCATTCCCATCCTAGTTAAAGGGTTACACTTAAGAGGTATTTATAGGACTCATTCCATGTGTGAACAAGATTGTTCCACTATAAAAGTCTATGGAGGACCCATGCCTAGCCGAGTTAGAGTGTTCCTCTCTAAAATTATATAGAGGATCCATGCCCAGCACAACTAGATGGTTCCACACTAAAAGTTTGTAGATGGTCCATTCCTATCCCAACTGGAGGGTTCCACTCTAAAATTCATTGATGCCCCATGCCTAGTCCAATTAGAGTGTTCCACTCAGGATGCCTCTGGTGATCCTACATGATCACTACCATCGTCGAGCATATCCTAACCAAACTTCATGACCAGAAAATTCCACATAATATCCCAAAAGTCACAACTGAGGGTACCATCTTGTTCTAAATATAAAGACACCTGATATAGGATACCCGTGAGTAAAAATATGAGTCCAAACAAAGGTGATACAAAATATTAAAGTTTCCACAAAAGGAGCCAAGGGGTACACAACATATAGGGGACCCACACAATGTGTAGTCGTACAAGTTCTCTTAGACATGTCCATAAAGGTACATGGATCACAAACCATGTTGGGATAATGATTATCCAATAAATGAGGCTAATATTCATTGTTAATATACATAATATTCATGTTCTCTATTATTCATAAACACCATTTTAGTTCATTTTACACTTTGAATATCATTTCACATTATGATTGTAATACCTTCTTAAAATGCACTATTATGTGGTACATTTTTGAACATCATTTGAAGTACCCAATGATTCATATAATTATAAATATTTTAATTTTATATTTTTGGAAATTTATCTACACTCCAATATGAACATGTTTTATTCAGGGATCAATGGATAATTCATGGAGGATGATGAAGATATTTGGCAATGAAAGGAAACAATTCTGGAGAAGGCAGATTGGACACCAGCCCACTGATGAGACGGTGGGGCCCAACATACAGGCCCAATGAATACCAAATTTCGTGGGATGATAGAAGACATGTCTAGGAACAAATAACTATTCATGATACAATGATAATTCGGCCTCCATTGTGTCCATTTAGGCGGCCCAATTTAGAGATAAAATTCTGGGCCAGATTCTGCGGCCCAGGAAAACATCACACCAATTAAACCATATCTCGAAAAACATAACTCCTTTTGGGATGATATTTTAAAAGATGTTAGGGGAATTCTGGATATTAATTTAAGTCCTATATGTCCCACCAAAATTCGGCCATCTAGAAGGTGTTTCAAGCGCGTCTGTTCGGTGCATGAAAGTTGGATGCCTTTTCGGGTCAAGGGTGGAAACTCTTCTTTCCACAAACTTTCCACCACCCTAGACCTACCATACTCAAGTGGGATGAATTTTAATGTTGGAGGCTCGACCCAAGAGATCAAAAATTCCTATTTAAGGCAGTGGTGTTGGAGGATTTAATAATCTTTGAGCTTGTTTTCATCTTAATGTTATGCTGCCAATTTCTCTTTGTAATGTTCTTCCTTCACATGTAAGTTGTTTTAATTCATCCTTGTTTCTTAATAAAAGTTCCTCTTCTCTTATTATTCTGTTATTCTCCTTATCACTTTGATACCTTTGGTTCAAGGTGTGAACTTGTTCATACCAAACCTTGTGAGATTATCACACAACGGTGGAGTGATTGTTATTTTATTGCGTTTTTTTACTTCTCCATTTCCTCCCTCATGAGTCTACTTTCCACTTCCATTGAAACCATAGAATCAATGGAGGGATAACCCAATTATGGGTTGATCCAAGGGAGTAGCAAGAGGCTGTATTGGATGTTATTTATCACCTAATTAATGTATAATCACTTCTTTAATTGAGATTTTTATTTGATGATTTTTAAACTCCATCGTCCTTGTTGAATTTTAGGCCACACACTTCAAGTGCTAATACAAACCTTTACCTTGAAGTGCTCAAAACTTCGATCCTTCAAGTGTATAGGTGATTAGTATTAAAGGGTGTAGAAATTAAACCAGTAAGTGATGATGTTGTTTTATCTCCTTAAATGAACCCATCTCAAATTTAAGAAATTGAAATCATTAAAAAGAAAATACGTCCAATCCACCTCGAGCGATAACCTTGGATCAACTCATTCTTTTAAATTGAATTCAGTTAAATCTGTTAGTTATACTTTAAAACCATATAAAATCAACCCAAGTTGGCCACTTCATAGACAAAAACAATCCATAGAATGTACGTGTCTATAGGTTACTTCTTAGGTCTTTGAGGATTCGACAACCCAAGCTAAACTACAAGGACCGTCTTACCTTCTTCTCTTGGGTAAATTTGAGTGAGAATCAAATTTTGGGGCCGTTTCCGGGGACCCAAGTAAGTTATCTTAGACACTATCATCCTTTTCTCACCCCACATTCTCTATTCTCACCCCATCTCTCTTATCTTTACCCCTTTCTATTTGTGTGTGTCCTGAGAATCTAGAATCCAACTTTCTATATTCTCCAATGGAGTATCTTCCAAATTATCATGTCACAAACTCATGCTAGAATAAAATGGAATATCAATATTGGGAAGCCCCTAAATTAGAAAATTTCATTGATCAACCCTTGAATGATTACCACACACCCGATGAGATGTACAATCAATGGGATGATGATTATTTAAAGGATCAATTTCCAGCCCTCTCGAGGAAGATTGAAGAGATGAAACTTAATGAAGTTCACGATTGAAAATCTCCTATCCATCCTAATACTCAAAAACTCCTTGAAAAATTGTGTAATAAAATGGAGATGATGAGTTCCGATGTATCATCATTGAGGTTAGAACTACAAAGCATTAAAAATTGTGAGGAACCCATCCCTACACAAACTGTCTCTTCCATAACCTTATGTGAAGTGTCTAGTTTCCCACAAACCCCACATGAATTTATTGAAGAACAAACCTTTGGATTTGGGATAGATTAATAGGATCAAGAAATTGTTGAAGGGTCTTTAAATCAAGAGGAAATTGACTTTTTGGATTCAAAGCGGAGAATTTGACATCATGGATTGAGTCTCATGAATATAACTCCATTGATGATTTTTTAAAAACACAAATCACTGAACCATTAAGAGAAATCACAAACTTTGAGTCCATACCCATTCCTGAAACTGATATTTCCAATTTGGTGGTTGAATCTTCTATTCAAAAGGAACCAATTCTGTTGAGCAATTTTGAAAATGAAACTGAGATCAATTCAAAGTCCCAACCTATGTTTGAAAGTTTTAGCCTACCTGAACTTGAATAAAAGGACTTTCCATCCACCCTCAAGTTTCCATTCATTGGGGATAGCCAAAAACTTCCATTTTTCACCATTTCATATCTTGAAACCACTAAAGAGGTGATTATTCATAATGTCTTAGAAAATACTACAAAAGAAATTGAATCCATCATTTATGATATTCCTTGGATTTACCTGCTTATTTTAGAACAGAGGTTTGTGCATGAAAAAAATTCTAAACATAGAATCAATCTCAACCTAGTAGAAGTGGTGAAACATGTGGTCCTTAAAATTTTGAAAGTTGGTATTGGATAATTTGGGGGGTTCAAGTCGAGCTAACGACGTTAAACAAAGCGCTGCATGAGAGGAAACCCATGGTTTTCAAGTTTCCTATCATTTTGTTGTTTTAATAAAATTTATATTTTAATTTATCATTTTTATATTTTAAAAAAATAGACTGTTGACCTGTTATTCTATTATGAGTATGGATGGGTATGAAAGGGGAGCACCATATTCATCTGTGTCACGTGGTGTGATACTTGAGTAATGCCTTACCCAGAAATTTAAAATGAAGACAATGTATCATCAGTTTGATTTATTTTAATGTTTTTGTAGGTTAAAATAAAAATACAAAAAAATAAATAATAATATAATAATAATAATAATAAGAGACATGTCGTGGGTCATGGGTCAAACCCCGTCACAACCGGCGAAGCCGCGGGGATTCGAACCCGGGACCGAAGGGAGACAGGGGCGCGTGCTTACCACTCACCTACGTCTTCTTGTGCTTCCTTATTCTATTATTTTTATATATATACTTATATTTTACTTCCTTTATTATATAAATATATATATATATATATATATATTGTTTTTTTTGTTTTTTGTTTGTTTTGTTTTTCCTTTTTCCACTAGGGAACTTTGCAAGTGACATGGATATCAAAGGACTAAATTGGAGCAACAAGAACTTCAACTTCAACCACCAGTTGACTTCATTCCATGATCCTCATTTTCAATTTCCTTTTTGAACTTTCATTCTCTACCTCTACCCCCTTCTAAATTTTCTTTTCTTTAAAAACTGGGGGCAGTGTTGTTTTAAGTTGGGGGGGAGATAAAATAAAAAATGCTTTTATTTAAAAAAATGAATGATTTGAAAAAAAAAATTAAATGGAAGGAAAAATTCCTTTAACTTTGAACATGGTAATACACATTGCACACTTTTAAACTGAATATCAAATAATTTAGCATACCCTAATTCTGATTTTAATCCTTGTATAATTTCATGAACATAGATTTTAGAAAGTGTGGCTGTCTAATGTGATATTTCATCGTTTATATTTTCATCCAAATAAAAAAAATCACAATGCACGTCCTTTGGATAGTGGGGTATTAGTTTAAGTTCATGGGTCCCCTAAATAAATAGCATAGGTTTGGTGATCATTTTAGTTTAATATGAGTATTCAAAAAAAATTTAATTTTTTTTGCGCGTAGAGCAATGAAATGACCTAAGGCGTGGCTTTCGGCACTTGGGGACCGTGACTCCATAGTTGTCTGGATCAGAGTTAGTAATTTTATCTCTATTTTTGGTAATTTGAATTTGTTTTTGACTGAGTTAACTCGAGATGATTCCCGAGTATGTGAGCTTCACTTGGTTCCCTAAGGTCTTTGAGCCTGGGAGTCATCGACAAAGTCTCGCTACAGGGGTTGACTCTTTTGAGTGCAACTTCAATTACCATGGCAAAATTGCAAAAACAAAAAAAAAACAAAAACCAAAAAACATAAAATTATAAAAAAAAAATTAATACTCATCTTAATATTGAAATGTGATTCCACCTAGCGCTTCCATAATTTCCACCTTGAATAAAGATGAACCCCCATGTCTATTGTGATTCACAACACATCCTCATACTTAATTGATATTGGATGAAATATGGTAATGAATTTGAACAAAGGAATGAGATTGGGATTGAGATCTGCTTATGAAACTATATTGTATTAAAATATTTTTATGGGTTTCATGATTGTTTGGTATATGGGTTTTTGGTGATCATTGTGTATTAAAATGTTTTTGGAAAAGGGAATTCGAATTTCATATTGTTGAGATATATTTTGCTCAGGACTAGAAAAACTCAAGTTGGGGGGTGTGATTAGCCACTAAATGAGGCTAATATTCATTGTTAATATACATAATATTCATGTTATTTATTATTCATAAACACCATTTTAGTGAATTTTACACTTTGAACATCATTTCACATTATGATTGTAATACCTTCTTAAAATGCACTATTATGTGGTAAATTTTTGAACATCATTTGAAGTACCCAATGATTCATCTAATTATACATATTTTAATTTGATATTTTTGGAAATTTATCTACACTCCAATATGAACATGTTTCATTCAGGGATCAATGGAGAATTCATGGAGGATGATGGAGATATTTGGCAATGAAAGGAAGCAATTCTGGAGAAGGCAGATTGGACACCATCCCACTGATGAGACTGTGGGGCCCAACATACAGGCCTAATTAATCCAAAATTTCCTGGGATGATATAAGACATGTCTAGTAACAAATAACTATTTAGGATCCAATGCAAATTCGGCCTCCATGGTTTCTATTTAGGCGGACCAAGTTAGAGATAAAATTCTGGTCCAGATTCTGCGGCCTAGAAAAACATCTCACCAATTAAACCATATCTATAAAACCATAACTCCTTTTGGGCTGAGATTTTACAGGATGTTAGGGGACTTCCGGATATTAATTTAAGTAATCTATGGACCACCCAAATTAGGCCATCTATAAGGTGTTTAAAGCGCGTCTCTTCGGTGCATGAAAGATGGATGCCTTTTCGGGTCAAGGGTGGAAAGTCTTCTTTCCACAAACTTTCCACCACCCTAGACCTACCATACTCAAGTGGGATGACTTGTACTGTTGGAGGCTTGACCCAAGGTCTCAAAAATTCCTATTTATGGCAGTGGTGTTGGAGTATTTAATAATCTTGGAGCTTGTTTTCATCTTAATGTTATGCTGCCAATTTCTCTTTGTAATGTTCTTCCTTCACATGTAAGTTGTTTTAATTCTTCCTTGTTTCTTAATAAAAGTTCCTATTATCTTATTATTCTGTTATTATCCTTATCACTTTGATACTTTTGGTTCAAGTTGTGAACTTGTTCATACCAAACCTTGTGAGATTATCACACAACGGTTGAGTGATTGTTATTTTATTGCGTTTTTTTTACTTCTCCATTTCCTCCCTCATGAGTCTACTTTCCGCTTCCATTGAAACCATAGAATCAATGGAGGGATAAACCACTTATGGGTTGATACAAGGGAGTATAAAAGGTATGTATTGGATGTTATTTATCACCTAATTAATGTGTAATAACTTCTTTAATTGAGATTTTTATTTGATGATTTTTAAAATCCATCGCCCTTGTTGAATTTTAGGCCACACACTTCAAGTGCTAATACGAACCTTTACCTTGAAGTGCTTAAAAATTTGATCCTTCAAGTTTATATGTGATTAGTATTAAAGGGTTTAGGCATTAAAGCATTAAGTTATGATTTTGTTTTATCTCCTTAAATGAACCCATCTCAAATTTAAGAAATTGAAATCATTAAAAAGAAAATATGTCCAATCCACCCCGAGCGATAACCTAGGATCAACTCATTATTTTAAATTGAATTAACTTAAATCTGTTAGTTATACTTTAAAACCATATAAAATCAACCCAAGTTGGACACTTCATAGCCAAAAACAGTCCATAGAATGTACGTTTCTATAGGTTACTTCTTAGGTCTCTGAGGATTCGACAACCCAAGCTAAACTACAAGGACTGTCTTACCTTCTTATCTTGGGTAAATTTGAGCAAGAATCAGATACATAGTGTGTAGGGGACATACATGACATTACCACTCCACATTGGGTCCCACCCATGTGCTTGGTCATGTTTGTGTAACCACCCCTTATCTATGTACTCTAGGTACCCGACTATGTGCTTAGACATGTACTCCCACACTAATTCATACCCTTTTTTTCCACCACATGTCTCTTCCACCCAGGGATGAGGTACAAGACAGGTAGGAGAGCTATACACCATTAAATAATTATAAGTTTCCAAAAAAAAAATCCTAGACTCCATAGTTATGTCAAGACATGCATTGTGTTCTTTAAACTAGATGAAATGTAGTCGATATTTTTCAAGATTCATAGATCCATTTTACGCACACCAAATATGGAATTAGCCACAAATTTTGGCCTCTATTCCACCCATGATGATTGGATATAATAATTATTGATAATATCTGACTATTTGGTGTCCATAAATCTATTTTCAATGACATCGGTGGTTCTTCACACCTTTTACATGACACAGGTTCCTCTACCTTTAAATAGGACATTGATGGTGATTGGAATATGAATGTTGTCTAGACAGAGATGTCGACATGTGATTCTTTATCAACCATACCTACTTTATAGTATCCTAAATAAAATGTGGTCCAATCAAAGATTCATCCCCAACTTCTAACCAATATAGAGGCGATCAGCATGACCTACCATATAAGGATTCATAAGTGGCCATCTGGATGGTAGTTTGAAAGCTATTATTATAATTGAAATCATATAGGAGAATTTGTTTCTCTAAAGAACCCCCAAATTTGAGTAAAAATTCATAGAGAATTTCCTCTAGCACCTGAATCACACACTATGTCTGTCCTTCGATCTAAGAGTGATAGGACATGCTCAGAATCACCTGTTTACCCATGGCCTTATGAAACCCCTACCAGAACTTAGACGTGAAGTGACTATCCCTATCTGATATGATAGAACATGGATCTTCATAATTATATACAAACTCTCTAATGTATATCCTCCCTATATTATCTACTAAGAAGTTATCTCTAATAGCTAAGAAGTGTGAGACCTTCATAAGCCGATAAACAACTACACAAATTATACAATTTCTTTAAGGAGATATAGGAAAACCTATCATGAAGTCCATGAAGACATCACCCCATTTCCACTCAATAATGTACAAGATATATAAAAGTATTTTCAGTCACTGATGTTTCGTCTTCACCTGATGAAGGGTGGAACATGAAGTGATAAATTCGACTATCTCTTATTTCATACCATACCAACAATACTTGTGACATAATTCTCAATGCATATTTGTTACACCACATGGTACTTACCAAATTAAGGCACAAAATTCTCATATCGTATCATCCCATATGACTAATGAGATCTAGACATGACCATGATAACATAAGGTCTCATCCCCATCCATGGTCCAACCAGAAGATGAATCATCATCTGAGATACTTTTTCTTATTACTACACCTTTGGGATCTGAAATTTTCCTTATTATCACCCTTTATAGAAGGTTAGAGGTCACAACTAAATATGAGAGAATACTTTTCCCATGATCCTTCCAAACTAAAACATGTATCTTTGAAAATAAGGCCATGATCTTCCACTCATGAATTTCATCCTGAACCACCTATGTCTAAATCTCCTAGCTCAAATCATCAACTACAACATTTCATTTTTATTTATTTAGGCATGATCAAAATCAATGAACTACAAATAAAACTAATATAAAAATGTTTTTTTAACATTTCCATTTTAACGTTAGTTCTTAAATAATTATGTTAAAAGTCTCCCATTAGTACTTTTAATACCGATTCTATAAAACTGATGTAAAATCCAACTTTTAACAATAGTTCATGAAAAAAAGACTTTAAAATTTCACATCGAAGAATTTAAACATCGATATTTTCAAGAACCGATGTTAAAATTAAGTTTTCACATCAATTATTTAAAAACTGATATTAATAATGTTTCCAAGTCTTATTTCATTTCCAAATATTTGATTTGACAAGTGGGTGATGGGTTGTATCATCCTTCTTGAAAAAACCACTCATCCTGCCATGAGATCTCTCTCGCCCATATTGGGGAATCTCATCTCATCAGTGTGTAGGTATCTAAATTGTTTGTGTTGAAAAAACATTTGGGCTCAGGCCATGAAAAAAATACATATCCAATATGACATTTTAGGGTTCTATTGTGACTACCAAAATGCCCCCCATGAACCCTTCTCTACAAAGAAATATCATTCAAATTTGGTAGGTAAAAGATAGAGAAAAAGCATTCCCTGTAAGAAGTTCAAGAAGATGCTATTGGTCTAGTTCCTCAATTGGGAGCTCCAAATATTACACTATAAGCATAAAGATGAAGGAATTACTAGAACCCATGTCTACTACTACTAAAGTGAGGTTATAATAAACACATATTGTACCTCTAATCATATAATGCACTACAGGGTCATAAGCCTCCAAAGCCTGCAGCTATCCGCGAACCCGACTGCTAGCTCCCAAAGCCTGATAGGGGCCACCTGGTGTTGTTAGTAGAAGGATCTCATAGCATCATGAATCACACATATCTCCTCCCACTCCTCTTCCATCTACACCTCCCTAGAGACCACCCTACCCTCATTTGGGAGCTCCTTGATCACGACACTGCCTCTGCCATGGTGGTCCGTCAGCTACCTGCCTGTACTCGTCAACATGTCTGGTCGAGAAATCACATGCTATGTGACCTCACCTATCATAATCATAGCATCAAACAACTCTATACTTCCATAGTGCTCTATTTTTTCCCAGTACCTCAAGACCAAGCACCTATGTCTGACCATGAAAGGATCTCCTATGTCAAGATCCCACTGACTAGAAACTAATAGCTGTTATAGATGTCTCAGCTCTATGACATCCAATACCATATCTATCTATGTAGAATCCCCTTGATAGAAATCTCTCTACCACTAGTGCCATCTCCATCACCATGGCCTAAGTGGGAATGCACAAGGGCACTATGATGGGTTGGATCTCTCTAAAGAGTCCCTTCCAAAACATTATTGATCGAATGTATCCATCTATAATCATGTCAAGGGAGTACTAGGTAAGGTATGTAAACCTCACTATGTACTCAGATACCTTCATCCTTCCCTATTGTATCTTTATTAGATCTTGAATCCAAACCGAGTGTAAAAAAGTAGGGTAGTACTCCTCAGAGAATAGATGATATATGTCGGTCCATGAGAGTTTCAACTATTCATACATATATGTAACAAGGATACATGAGTGCCCAACTACTCCATGGAAAAGGTTATCTACTAGTGAAACCACCTGATCCTTAAATATACGGATAAAACTAAATATATGGACCACTGACTCTAGCCAATCTTATACTGCTTAAAGATCTGGATCACTGTGGAACATCAACAACCTTTGACATTGTAACTCATATATAATGCTAATCCTACTTTGTTGGGATGATCTACTGGTTGAAAGGTAGTAATGCTGCAACCTACCCACCTAGAGGAAGAATCTCACAGGATGATACCTAATCTGAGGCCTTATCAGTCATCAGATCATCTTCATTATCCAAAACTAGTATACTGGATTGCTGTCATCACGAAGGCATCTGGAATGTTATCAAGACATACCATGGTCATATGAGCATATATATATATATATATAACAAAAATGGGGAGCTAAACCAATAAGGATAGTCAAGGAGTCAATAATATGTGATTCATGTACCATTTATCCACACTACCAATGTCTCAGTATGACGAGTTAACAAGAAAGTATTCAAGGCCCAGGTGAATTCATGATATGTCAGCTGCATGTACCATCACTAGATTCCCTATCCTAAGAGTCATAGTTGAGACACTTTAACATAGTTGTAATAATCCAAACCAAATCCTCATAAGGGGAATATTTCAAACAACATCCTAAGTAATTTACTGCTCTGATACCAATTTTTCATGAACCAACCCTAACTAGGGATTGATCCACAAATACCTCAATCCTACCTCCATAGTATAAGGCATGGTGACAAGATCTAAAAGTCATATACTAAATGGGAGGTTTTTTCTAAGTACATATACACAAACACACACAAAATCTATATCGATGCATAAGTGTATAGGAAAAAGAATAAATGATGTAAAATGCTAGGGAAACAACAATGCATGTAAAAGCTCTATAAAGTATAAGAGTACAGTAGTGTAAATTGAAAAGTAAAGCGGAAAAATACTTTCCCAACTAGAATTTTCTCCCAACCTGAAAAAATAGAAATAAAAATGCTGAGAGAGAACATCATATGATCTCAAAGATGAAACCACCATATGCAATCCAAAGTACCAGATATCCCTATGCTCTTATGAATTCACTGAAAACCTATCCATCATCTATATGATACACAACACATATTGGAAAACCCCATACAGAGGTGATTATATACATACCTAGTAGGATGCCCCGAAAGATGAAGGGAGAGATGTAAGAGATACAATAGGAATATAAATATTGTAGATAATAAACAAGATATAGATCAACCTAAGAAAGAGATAGAGTAACTTCATCCAATCATAGGGGAATAAAAATGGTGAATAGATGAACTAAAATTCATGTCTTATCCACCCATATCAGGATGTTAAACTCATAAACCATGATAATGTAAACATTGAAAGCACATGTCATACCCCACATGTCATCACATCACATGGGAAGATAGTAATCAAATACAATGGTATGAATACAAGAGTATATATATAAATATTCTCAGTAAAAAGAAACCTAAAAAAGAGATAAGGGGGGACTTTATCCTATAACTTAGCCTAAGAAGAAGAGTCTAAAACAATTCCAAAATTCCATAAAATATGACCAGCATCTCACATGACATCCTAGAAGTAACCATCCAAATAAATCCATGCATCATAACCATTCTGTATAGTTGGGGATCCAAAATCTCTAGGTACAAGAACCATTCCATGGAACAATAGGGGGGTTCTACATAGTGGTAGAGGACCCATTCTTAGCTATTCTAGAGGGTTTCGCTCTAAAAGTCGGTATATGACCCATACCCAGCACAGTTGGAGGGTTCCACTCTAGATGTTGGTAGAGGGACCATGCTCATCCTAGATAGTGGGTTCCACTATAGAAGTTTTTTAGGACTCATTCCCATCCTAGGTAGAGGGTTGCACTCAAGAGGTTTGTAGAGGACTCGTTCCCTATAGCAACAAAAGGTTTCCACTCTATAAGTCTATAGAGGACCCATGCCCAGCCCAGCTAGAGGGTTACTCTCTAAAAGTTTGTAGAGGATCCATTCCCAACCTAGCTATAGGGTTATTCACTAAAATTATATATAGGACCCATTAATATCCCAACTGGAGGGTTCCACTCTAAAATTCATCAATGGCCCATGCTGAACCTTGAAAGAGTGTTCCACTCGGGATGGCTCTGGTGATCCTTCATGATAATTGTCACTGTCGAGCATCTCTTAACATAGAGTCATGCCTAAAACATTCCACATAATATCCCAAAAGTCACAATTGGTGGAACCATCATGTTATAAATTAAAAAACATTTATTATAGGATACTTGTGAGAAAAAATCTGAGTCCAAACAAAGGTGATATGAAAGATTGGAGTTTCCACAAAAGGAGACAAGGGGTACACAATGTGTATCAGACCCACATGATGTGTGGTCCAGATTATTTTCCTGGACATGTCCCTAGGGGTACATGGATCACTAAATGTGTTGGTATACACAATGTGTAGGGGAGATACATGGAATTCCCATGCCACTTGGGGTCCCACCCATGTGCTTGGTCGCATCTGTGTACCCACCCTGTGTCCGTGTACTTTAGGTACATGACTGTGTTCTTGGCTGTGTACTCCCATATGGGGTCCTACCCATGTATTCTTACACATGGCTCATCCATCATGGGATGAGGTGCATGGAAGGTATTAGAGATGCACACTGTTCCATCCTTATATATTTCCAAAAAAATCTCTAGTCTTCATACCCAGTGCTTGACACGCCATGTGTTCTTAGAACTACCTAGCGTGTAGTAGATGTTTTTAATGATTCATATATTAATATTCTACACTCAAAATATGGTATTATACTTAAATTTATCTAAGAACTCATATCTTATTTTCAGTTATGTTTTTCTTTTCTAGTTTTTCTTTAGAAAAAGAGGATTTTATGGAAATTTAATGAGTACACACCGTGTACCTGGTTGATATGAATGGACATGTGATGGCCATGTAACGGCTGAGCACATTTCCATGTGGGGTGACATGGAGGCCACCTAAAGTGGAGGCCGATTAAGGTAAGTACACACTGTGCAATTTTCAAGAACACATAGTGTACTTTCATTTTATTTCATTAAATGGATCAGGGTTGTGTCTAATCGACAGAACACCCTTCTTCTCAACCTATCCTATCCAGGAGTGTCCATAGCTAGTGATTATTCTCTAAACCCTAAAATCTCCATATGTTCTACGAATTTACCTCCACCGATTGCATTGGAGTCTCTACGGTAAGCTCTTTCTTCTTCTAGAGCCTCATTTCCTAATTTTTCCTCTTTCGTGAGACATCCTCGGTTGATTTTCTTTAGCATTTTTGTAGATCTACAGTGTTATAGGAAGATTTAAGGCCCGAGGTTCATTTATATCGATCGTACTATGCCAAGGTAGGTGGTTTGTGCCTTTCCGTAGTTAGTATTTGAGTTATATGTGAAAAATTTCCCAATACCCTCATTCGAGGTATTGCGTGTTTAGGGATTTTAAACCTGTTAATGCCTACTATGCCTTTTATGTTTGAATAGAAGTTGTTTGATTATGAATAGGTTTAATTTCCATGCTATAGATGTGTTTTCCCATGATTTTTTGTTTTCGACCGTTTGGTCAAGATTTGCTAGTTAGGCTATTTGTTTCCATTCCTAGTGTTGTAAGGATGAATTGATTATTTATTTGATATGATATGCCATTCCTTGTAGCAATTTAGCCAAGTAGTACTTTGAGGTTTACTTTGGATGCTAATTATCGTTTGTGTATGATTTCTTTACACGGGGCTATGGGAACCTGGTTTAGTGAGACCATAGGGGAAATTGATGTTGAGGGATTTCCTAGAGTGTATGTAATATTTATCATGCTGCAAGACCATAGGGGGGATTGAGATTGAGTTCTCCCTTCGAGTGTCTATATATATACGTTATGAGAACACAAGAGGAATATATGTTGATTTCTTCCTCAGAGTGTCTTTAGTTTACTATTAAAAGGATATAGTGGGAATTTATGGTGAGTTCTTCCTCAAAGAGTCTTTAATTACACAAGACTATAAGGGGAATTGAAGGTGATTTATTCCTCAGAGAGTTCTCGTTATATCCTTATTGTAAATTGAACAAGAGGGGTTAGGCCATGAGAACTAACCAGAGGGTTACTTGAGATAGTTAGCTAAACCAGAAAGGATAGGCTGTGAGAAATTTCCTAAGGGGTTTCTTGTTTTGTGTTTGGTTGATGAAATTGTTAAATGCACATGATGTAATGGAAACTGTAGGATTGTTTACTTTTGAGTACTTACTTTTTTACTTCTTCATTTTGATTACTGCCTGCCATATATATATTCACCATCTATTAGGCACAGATCTTTGGGTGGATGCCTACCGGGATTTGTATCACACCCTGTTTGGGTCATGCTTTTGGGTAAAAATAGATTATATTTTTGTAGGTATAGATAAGGGCAAGTGCCCTTCTACTTCAGGTAATTGATTACTGTGGAGCTGTAGAGCATGGGACCAAGTTGAGGCTTATGATGCTGCTGGAGTTATTTGTCTTCTTTTTAATTTGGTTTAGTACAATATTCCATAATTGTGACTTGTTTGGCTGTTTTTCGAGACATACGTATCATGAATCATTTATATATGTGCTCTAGTTGTTTATTTTTTCAGTCTTATGTTTTTTATTGTGGTATGGTATTATTACTGATTCCACTATTGTTATATGTTTATTTCCACTGTGTTACTCTTCCAATGAGGGCATAGTTTTCTCACTATCACACCCAAGGCCCTTGCTGCTAGTCGGCAGCCTCTGGCATTTGGGGAAATGCGCTTGAGGCCATGTGACCAACCGGGTATGAGGAACCTCTAGGTGGATTTCGGAACCAGGACATTACAAAGTGGTATCAAAGGAATTTTTTTCTTCTTGATTTACTGTTTTGAGCCTATAGCCAGGGATAAGAAGAAATAGGTACTTTGTAATAAGCTATGCCCGGGAGTAGCTAACCCGTGTACAGGGAAAAGCTAATCTACCTTTATTATTACAATTTTGCAAGTTTTGAAATTTTTTTACAGTTGATTTGATTTCACCATTGGGTGATTCACATGTTTTTTGTTGTTATCATTGATATTATTGAGGTTTTATTTCTGTTACAACCTGATGAGATGAGGGTATTCCATCTCATTCATCATATAAGAACTTTCTAGAGATCATATGTCATGCATTCTTTCCATTCCATTTAGGGTGCATTACTAATTGAATGTTGTTGTGATAGATGTTGTGCTATATATGAATGATGTTGTGATATATTCCTTGATAGAATAACTAATGTTTGATAGGGTAATTTTGATTTTTAAGGTTTCATTTGAATGAACACCAAACTTTGGTTCCTGAGGTGTTATAGGCCCTCATGGACCGGAATTTGGTGGATCATTACTTTTTATGCTTATATATGACATGTTAAGATGCCAAGATTTAATTATCAGGGAGTATGGGCCCCCATGGATCAGAATTTGGCACTTTAATATTCATTTCAGTGTTTTCTAGGTTCCAGAGTAGTTTCTGAGGCTTACTATCTGAAAAAACCCAGAATACACGATCTGTAATGATAAATACATGCCATGTGTTCTTATATTTGGGAAGGAGTTGTTTTTATTAAGTACATGTCGTGTAATGTATATACATTCCATGTAGTCTTTAACCATTCCACTGGTTGTGTGGGCAGAGACACGGTGTTGGGAAATCTTTGGTGGGACACGTTGTGTACCAGATATACACACAGTGTTGTGTAGACCATGTGTCCACTTGTGTGACTAATGACATGGATGGATAAAACATAGGTTATACACACTGAGTCAAGCTTGAACACGCTGTGTAGTATAATCCTTGTATCCAGTCGTGTAACAAACAACACAGGGTGGTGGAATCCTCCTAGTACACACCGTGTCTGGCATAAACACGCTGTGTAGAGTTAGCTGTGTGTCCACCCGTGTGACTAACAACATGGGAATTTGAAACCTAAGAAGTACACATCGTGTTTGGCACAAACACACCATGTAGTCCTTTCCTTGGATAACCATGTGGGTTAGTTTTGTAGAAGAACTCGAGAAAGGGAAATGAATAAAGTAAACACCATTTCTTGGGAGAACACACCGTGTATATGGGGTGTTACATGACCAGTTTTGGAATAAGTACATGCCCATGTAAAGTCTTAAAGGAACATGCCGTGTAAGGGTTATACACGTTGTGTATCCATGTTTTGAAAAAATTAAAGGCTTTACTTATCCTGTTACTTTCTTGCACTTCTAATTTTTAGTCCCTAATAAATCTTGATCCTAAGGTGTGCGCTTGACCTTACAGAGTTATGCCACCAAGACGTCCTACATTTGTATACTAGATACAAGGCAATGATCAGACACCAGACATGGCTGATCAGGGATGTAATGGCCCAGACCCTCATGGTCTATCACTTTGCCAAATTCCGGATCCTAAGGGTGGCGCCTCCATGGTAGGATGTCATTTCGGTGTGCGACTGACCGACGAGACATGATCGGTGTGACTGATCAGTGTGCCATCGATCAGTGTGCCACTGATTAGTGCGACTGATCAGTGTGTCACCGATCGGTGCGACTGAACGGTGCGGCCGATCGGTGTCACACAACCTTGTGGAGTTTTTCTTCTACATCTTTTCTTGTAACACCACTTTTAATCCTTTTTAACCTTTTGGGAAGTGGTTCAAGGCCGTTTTTAGCCCCATAATCAATGTTTGAATTCCTAAGAGTGGGGCGACCCTCAACAGACCTAGCTCTGTGTCCACAGAATGTTTCCCCTCTGTCTATATAAAATCCTTCAAAGTCATAGCTGTTACCACCTTTTCCTGAAGAGAGTTATTAAATAACAATTAATTTAGTCGTATGTAACCACCCAACCACGTGGTGAAACCACGATCCAACTTTATAGCCATTCAAAATTCCATATCCCGTGACAAACGGATCTCATCCTTATATCGCATGGGAATTTATTCTTCTTCTTGCCCTTTTCCTCTTGGTTGGTCTCCTTTTCTTCTTGGTGCGTTTTGAGTTCCCCTTCCCAAGACAAGTGGTGCACCTATGCCGAAGCTTTTCTACTCACCCTTGGAGTCCCAGACGTTCCTACCCTACAAGTCACGCATCTACATTTCTTGGCGCGTGGAGAAGAACTTTGATCCTTGATCATCCAGGTAGGGTTTTTCCTTCGTCTCTCTTACTGTGTATCATGTGGGGTGGGTATTCTTTTGTTTCTGTAGGATGGATGAAACCAAAAATTAATGATGATAACCAACAGACTTTTAAAGAATGAAGGGGGGGGGGTGTGATCGATGTTTCTGTTGTATTTCCTTACCCTTGATTATTTGTGTTGTGAATTGTACGGGTTTATGCTCACTGAAAATCATGGCCATTGGTGGTATTTTCTTGTGCACTAATGAACCCTTGTCTTCTATGATGATTAAATAACTGTAACATGGGAATTGGTTAATCACCTAAACTTAGTTGGTTAAATGGATACCCAGTTAACATCAATCCTTGTGTGGTCACCCTGGTTAACCAACAGAAATAAGAACCTAATGAATGATGTGCTTGAACCAGGAAGTTTCCCTACTCTGTTTTGGTAGTAGGAGTGTTGTTCTGTTTTATGCTTATGGGGTGATGTGGGTGAGGATGGGATCCTCTGCTGTGGCATGGCTGTTGGTCATGAATCTGAAGCTGTGTGGGGCTGTATCTCGAGGCTTGGTTTGGTTCCAATACTTTGAGGGATCTCACTGATCCCTTTGTTGTTGTGACTTTACAAGAGAACCGGGTGTGAATGCTTAAATTGCTTTTGGATGTTTCTTTTTCACTAGCTTGTGGTTATTCCTGTTATTTTCCCAATAGTGCATAATTAACCTAAATGGGATCACTTGAACATGAAAACAAGAATGAGTTAAATGGGGAATTGGCTTTGGGAATGAGTTGTGACTTGGCCGTGAGTGTTGTGCCTTTCTTTTATGAATGAATAGTAATAGGGTGTTGCGCTTAGGTTGTATTTGGAAACCCTAGGTTGGGATGAGTTCTTGTTACCTATACATATAATTGTAGTTCTTATGTTTCTTATTCGCGCCCACCCAAGTTGAGCACTTAGTGCCGAACACCCCCATTTCATGGGGGAGGGTGTTTTTCCCAACACTCCTATGAGTGGATGGTTATTATATCCTTTTATACTCCCTTTCCTAAATATCCCAAGACTCTTCAGGCAGGCTGTGATGTCTTGAGATCCATTATAGCCCAAGATTCTTCGGGCAGGGTAGCTATGGTAGTTGTCCTAGGTGTGTGCGGGCAGGTTGTTTCCCAAGAGTCTTCGGGATGAGGCCCAAGTGTCTTCGGGCGTGTCAGTGTTTGTTTTAGCCTAGGTGTTTGCAGGCATGGTTACACATGGTGGTAGTGGCCCAGGTGTTTGCGGGCGGGATGTGTGTTTGTGGCCCAGGTGTTTGCGGGCAGGATGTGTGGTAGTGGCCTAGGTGTGTGCGGGTGGGGTGTGGCAGTGGGACTGCGATGGAAATGGCGGGATTGGTTTGATGTGTAGGATGTCTTCAATAACCAGTGGAAAAAGTGGCGCGGGGTACCCAAACATTGATGTGTTATTATTATACATTACTTGACTTGAGTTATTTGGGGAGTGTTCCTTGGTGAGGCTTGGGTGGATAGTTTTCCTTGCTAGGTGCTTTGGCTATCTATTTTCTCACAGGGCATTATAATGACTCCCCACTTGTGCACGAGAGCTTTTGGTTTCCCTAATGAGTATACTTGTATGCTGAACCTACGTATATAAAACTATTTTCAGGTTTCCAGGAGGACTTCAGGGATCATGCAGCGTTGTACTAGTTCAGACATTGAGACAGTTGTTGTTGTTGTTTTTCTTTCTTTTGTTACTTCTTTTTGGGGTTTTCTTTCACTTTTGTATCATTTACTTTTAGAACATGCATATGAGAATGGTTTGTTTTGGCTTTACCTGTACTTATAGTTTTGGTGTTGTTGGGATTTACTATATTATCTCCCAATACTATTAAAGAAAAAGGGTAATTCCTTCCATCTTGTGTGTGATTCTATACCCTTGGTTCTAGTTGTCACTCCATGACCTATTGAAGGCAGGACTTGGGGGTCATTATCTCTCCTTCAACTTGAAGAAGGAAGGGTCTGGAAATCTGTTGTCCCTTCTCTCATCCTAGTGAAGGTGGGTCTTGAGAGAATGGTATCATAGGGAGGTTTAGAGATAGGATGGAGTCTGGGGTTAGTCACAGTGAGGATTTCATGGGATGGTAGGGCAATAGTGTTGGGTGATCTTGGTGCGTGTAATAGGTCAGGGAATACCGGCTAGGGAACGGGATTTTAGGCCCCCCTATGATCCGATGCTAGGACTCTGGGCCTACCGAACTTCCAAGTAAGGATACACTGATTTCAGGGTAGATACCCTAGGGAAGGTACATGCATCATAATGACTTGTGTTCTTGTGTTTCGTGGGTATTTGGGGATTTAAAATGAAAAATAAGTCTAAGAAAATTTAAGAACAATGTTCTACACTACTCGGGCTTAGGAATTCCTTGTCTACCTTGCAGCTATGGAACCTAGGAGATGACCACGAGTAGTGCTGGAGATCAAGGCCCAGAAGGTTGACTTGACTGATCAACAGAGGGCTGACCGAGAGGAGGAGGACGATTAGTGGCAGAAGACGCTTCGAGCCTTTCAGCAGCAGACCCTCAGGAAGTACAAGGGAATCATCTTAGACATAGAGACAGAGAGATGGATAGAGAAGATGGTGATAGGTTTTATCTTGATCTGGGCTTCGACGGAGTACTGGGTTCCTCTGGCTGTGATCCAGATGCGTGGAGCAGCGTGTCAGTGGTGGATGATTTATCTTGGGGAGAAGAGGGAGGCTGAGGTCACATGGGCTGACTTCAAGAAGGAGTTCCGGGCGCAATTCCTATCTTCCACAATGAAGGCTGAGAAGAGGCAGGAACTACTCTCCCTCTAGAAGGGGAGTATTTTAGTTAGATATTTGGGGATCAAGTTCAAGGATCTCCTTCGCTTTGCTCCCAACCTCTTCCCGGATGAGGAGTCTCGGGCAAGACGTTTGGAGGTGGCACTTTGGCCTTCTCTCCAGTATGATGTTACTCCCTTCACCCTACTGACGTACTTGGAGGTCCAAAAGAAGGTTGAAGTGGTGGAAAGGATGCACATGCTGGGAAGTGTGTCACGAGAGGGAATCCAGTTGGGCTCGACAAAGGGAAAAGTCATTAGTAGCAGGCCTCCAGCGTGAGGGCCCTCTATGTTTCGACCAGTAGGAAGCAGACCTCAGCAGTTCTAGCTCTGATCTCCTGGCACTCGCCCTTTTCTTTCGGGCCCAGGTATGATATGATTCATCTGGGGAATCCATGGGAACCTTCGGAATCAGTGCTCGGATAGAGTAAAGTACGGATTTGGTGGGCAGGTTCAACACCCACCTCATCAACATCAGTTTCCAGCTAGACCCTTTCAGCAATAGAAACATGGGCAATGAGCTTCCTCTCCTCTGAGGGCTGGCATCACAAGAGGAGGCCGACCTCAGGGCGCTCCTCAGGGACCTCGACCAGGGCATGGTCGGGGATGTGGCCGATAGCTGAGAGGCAGAGGAACTGGGTGTGAGCAGTTGCATGCCGCAGAGGAAGTAGTTCCAGCAGGGCCAAAAGTCGTTCGAGGTACGATCATCTTGTTTAGTACTCTTGCCTATGGATTGTTCTATACAGGAGATTCACACTCTTTTGTTGCACCCATTCTGGCCCATGCTCTGGGTTTAGACGCTGAGATACTTCCAGTGCCCCTGGTGCTGATCACACCAGTCGGAGGTCAGAGCGACTTGTTTTATGTTTTATGAGGGTGTAAAATGATGATAGGGCCACATCAGTCTATCAGAGATCTTCTAATGTTGTAGATACAACCTTACAATGCATCCTAGGCATTGACTGGCTGTTATCTATATGTGTTATCATTGACTTCTTCTGGGTAAGGGTTGTGTTTTCTGATTTGGGCGACTGACGTATAACTTTCATCGGTGAGCGAGGTTGCCAGAAAAGCAGTAGGAGATAGGAGCCCCTCCTTTCCTTGTTAGCTAAGATATTAGTGGAGTCAGTGTATGCAGAAATGGTGGATTTTCCAGGGGTCGTCAGTGAGTTTATGGATGTCTTCCCCAAGGAGGTGGAAACTCTACCCCCTCAACGTGATGTTGAGTTCGGAATAGACTTGCAACCTGGTGACCGTCCAATTTCGATGGCTCCCTACCAGATGACACCTTATGAGTTATGGGAGTTGAGGATTCAGATTAATGATCTGATGAAGAAGGGTTTTGTTCTACCAAGTACGTCACCATGGGGTGCTCCAGTCTTGTTCTCAAAGAAAGCAGATGGTGGTCTCAGGCTGTGCATAGACTACAGGAGAATGAATCAGGTGACGGTCAAGAATCGCTACCCTCTTCTGAGGATAGACGATCTCTTTGACCAGTTGAGGGGAGCATTTTAGTTCTCTAAGACCGATCTGTAGTCTGGATATCACTAAATGAGGGTGAAGGTGGGTGACATCTCGAAGACTACCTTCAGGTGCAGATATGAGCACTTTGAGTTTGTGGTCATGTCATTCGGCATCACGAATGCTCCAACTATGTTAATGGTACTCATGAACTCCATATTTTGAGAATACCTGGATCGGTTTGTAGTCGTGTTTATTGACGATATCCTGATCTACTCAAGATCAGAGGAGGATCATGTTGAGCACCTGAGAACGGTTTTGGAGGTCCTCCGACAGCACCAACTCTATGGGAAGTTGTCCAAGTGAAATTTTTGGACGTGAGAAGTGCACTTCCTTGGGAATGTGGTGTCCGAGTAGGGAATATCAGTGGATCCATCGAAGGTCAAGGCAGTTTTTTCTTGGGTAGCACCCAAGAATGTGGCAGAAGTTCGTAGTTTACTTGGACTGGCAGGCTACTATCGGAGATTTGTGCCCAACTTCTCCCAAGTTGCAGCACCTTTGACAGCCTTGCCCAAGAAGGACCAGGATTTCGTGTGGAATGGGCAGTGTGAGGTAGCCTTCAACTATCTGAAGGAGAAGTTAGTAAGTTCCCCAATGCTGAGGTTTCCAGAAGTAGGGGCAGCGTATGAGGTGTTCTGTGATGCTTCAGGACAAGGCCTCGGGTGTGTGATGATTCAACGACAAGGGGTTATCTCTTATGGGTCTAGATAGTTATGTCCCCATGAGTGTAATTATTCCACCCATGATCTGGAGCTTGTGGCGGTCGTTTTTTCAATAAAGTTGTGGCGGCATTACCTCACCAGGGAGCTCTTTGTGGTATTCACGGATCACAAAAGCTTGAAGTATATCTTCTCCCAGCGGGACCTGAACTTACAGTAGTGAAGGTGGATGGAGTTCCTTCAGGATTAAGACTTCAAGATTTCCTACACCTCAGGAAAAGGGAATGTGGTGGCCGATGCCTTAAACAGGAAGTCGCAGAAGGATACGGTTCGAGAGTTGGAAGATGCTTGAAAGGCGATGGAGGAGTTGGATGCCCTGCACCTGGAGGTAAGGGAGGATGATGGTAGAGGTTGTCTGTTTCAGATAACAGTGCAATCCTCTCTCCTACGGCAGGTGGAGGAGTCTCAGTGGGCAGACTTAGAGAGTAAAGTGATGCACGATCGGGCTAACCAAGGCAATGCTCTGGAAGGATGGACGGAGGATGGTCAGAATCAAATGTTTTTCCAAGGGAAGATGTTTTTCCCAGAGGTAATGCATGAGAGATTTCTTGGTGAGTTCCACAACTCACCACTAGCGGTGCACCCAAGAGTCTCCAAGATGTACCAGGGCCTGAGAAATCAGTTTTGGTGGCCCGAGGTAAAGCGGGCAGTGGCAGAGTTCGTGGTCAAATGCCTAGTGTGTCAGTAGGTGAAGGCTGAACACCATGTTCCAGGTAGTCTGTTACAACCTTTAGATATTCCTGAATGGAAGTGGGATGAAATCTCGATGGATTTAGACACAAGAACTACCCAAGGGTCAAGGAGGCTGTGATGCTATCTGGGTAGTGGTGGACTGGTTAACGAAATCGGCTCACTTTCTAGCGATCAAGGAGTCGGGTGCAGTAGATGCCTTAGCACGAAGATACGTGGATGAGGTGGTGTAGTTGCATGGATTTATGAGGTCCATAGTCTTAGATAGGGATGCAAAGTTTACCTCAGGAGTTTGGAGAGGATTGTAGCATGGTTTTGGCACCCAACTACGTCTTAACACTGCTTTCCACCCCCAGACAGATGGACAGACAGAGCACACCATCCAGACAATGGAGGACATGCTACATGCATGTATCCTAGACTTTGGGGGATCATGGGTGTGACACTTGACTTTGTTAGAGTTTTTCTACAATAATAGCTATCACACTACCATTAGCATGCCTCCGTTCAAAGCCTTGTACGGAAGGCCATGTCGCTCACCCGTGTGCTGGACCGAGGTTGGGGAAACAAATGTTCTTGGCCCGGAAGTAGTGCAGATCCTGACAGAGAAGGTTCAGCTTATACAAGAGAGGATGAAGGCGTATTAGGACCGGCAGAAGTCATATGATGATAATAGGAGGAGACATTTAGAGTTCAGGGTTGGGGACCACGTATTCTTGAAGGTCTCCCCTCAGCGTGGGCAACAGAGGTTCGACAGGAGGAGTAAGCTTTCTCCAAGGTTCATCGAACCATTTGAAGTGCTGCGGTGGGTGGGAGAGGTGGTTTATCAGCTAGCTCTACCACCACCGCTACTGAGAATACATGATGTCTTCCATGTGTCACAACTCCGACGGTATCTACACGATGATTCACACGTCCTCGACTGGGGAAAGCTGGACATCGAGGCTGACATGACTTTTGTGGAAAGATCGGTGAGGATCGAGGATCGTGAAGAGAAGGTACTCCGTGGATGGACCATTCCTTTAGTCCATTTGTTATTGAGACATGGTGGTCTCGAAGAGAGTACCTGGGAACGGGAGGCATAGATGCGCTCCCAATACCCAGAGCTATTTTGAGTTTTGTTTTGTTTATACTTGTTTTTGATGGAACACTTTACCTTGTTAACTATGGAATGTATTGCTTTCATTATTCTCTAGATGCATGTGAAAAGTAATGACTGTGGGGAGGGGAGGAGCCTATCCCTAATCAAGACACATTAAGGTGGATGCGATTAAACCCGTGCGGGCGAGTCAGTGCCGCCCAAAGTAGATAGTATCTTGAAATGGAGGAAGAATCTCCCTAACCCATATGATTGGAAAACTTTACCCTTGAATGTTTCATGGTTGTTTAAGGGGGAGGTGTTTCTATATGTCGAAGAGGTTCACTCCTGATAGGTATCTTTCAGGGTGGTTGTTCATACCCCCCTCTCTTTGGGTCTAGTTTTGATTCTCAAGGGCGAGAATAGTTTGAGAGGTATCTAATGTAATGGACCAGACCCTCATGGTCTATCCCTTTTCCAAATTCTGGATCCTAAGGGTGGAGCCTCGGTGGTAGGACGTCATTTCTGTGTGTGTCCGACCGACGGGACATGATCGGTGCAACCAATCAGTGTCACACAACCTTGTCAAGTTTTTCTTCTACAGCTTTTCCCATAACGCCACTTTAAGCCTTTTTAACCTTTTGGGAAGTGGTTCAAGGCCATTTTTATCCCCATAATCAATGCTTGAATTCTTAAGAGTGGGGTGACTCTCAACGGACCCAACTGTGTGTCCGCATAACGTTTTCCCTCTTTCTATATAAAATCCTTCAAATTCACAGTTGTTACCACCTTTTCCTGAAGAGAGTTATTAAATAACAATTAATTTAGTCGTGTGTAACCACCCAATAACGTGGTGAAACCACAATCTGACTTTATAGCCATTCAAAATTCCATATCCCATGACAATCGGATCTCATCCTTATATCACATGGGAATTTATTCTTCTTCTTCCTCTTTTCCTCTTGGATGGTCTCCTTTTCTTCCTGGTGTTTTTGGAGTTCCCCTTCCCGAGTCAAGTGGTGCACCTGTGCCGAAGCTTCTCTGCTCACCCTTGGAGTCCTGGACGTTCCTACCCCGCAAGTCACGCATCCCCCATTCTTGGCGCATAGAGAAGAACATTGATCCTTGATCATCCAGGTAGGGTTTTTCCTTCATCTCTCTTACTGTGTATCATGTGGGGTGGGTATACTTTTGTCTCTGTGGGACGTATGAAACCAAACATTAATGAAGATAACCAGTGGAATTTTAAAGAATGAAGGGGGGTTGGGGTGATCTATGTTTCTGCTATATTTCCTTACCCTTGATTATTTGTGTTGTGAATTGTATGGGATTATGCTCACTAAAAATCATGGTCGTTGGTGGTCTTTTCTTTCACACTAATGAACCCTTGTCTTCTGTGATGATTAAATAACTGTAACATGGAAATTGGTTAATCACCTAAACTCGGTTGGTTAAATGGATACCTAGTGAACATCAATCCTTGTGTGGTCACCCTAGTTAACCAACAGAAAGAAGAACCTAATGAATGATGTGCTTGAACCTAGAAGTTTCCCTAATCTATTTTGGTAGTAGGAGTGTTGTTATGTTTGATGCTTATGGGGTGATGTGGGTGAGGATGGGATCCTCTGTTGTGGAACGGTTGTTGTTCATGAATCTGAAGCTGTGTGGGGCTATTTATCGAGTCTTGGTTTGGTTCTAGTACTTTGATGGATCTCACTGATCCCTTTGTTGTTGTGACTTTACAAGAGAACCAGATGTGAATGCTTAAATTTTTGTTTGGCTGTTTCTTTTTCTCTAGCTTGTGATTATGCCTGTTAGTTGCCCAGTAGTGCAGAATTCCCCTAAATGGGATCACTTGAACATGAAAACAAGAATGCGTTAAATGGGGAATTGGATTTGGGAATGAGTTGTGACTTGGCCGTGAGTATTGTGCCGTTCTTTTATGAATGAATAGTAAGAGGGTGTTGCGCTTAGGTTGGCTTCAAAAACCCTAGGTTGGGATGAGTTCTTGTTACCTATACATATAATTTTAGTTATTATGTTTCTTATTCACGCCCCACCCAATTTGATCACTTAGTTCCGAACACCCCCATTTCATGGGGGAGGGTGTTTTTCCCAACAATCCTATGTGTGGCTAGTTATTAGCTCCTTTTATGCTCCATTTCCAAAATATCCCAAGACTCTTTGAGCAGGTTGTGATGGACTGAGGTCCATTATAGCCCAATATTCTTCGGGCAGGGTAGCTGTGGTAGTTGGCCTAGGTGTGTGTGGGCAGGTGGTTTCCCAAGCGTCTTCAGGATGAGGACCAGGTGTCTTCGGGCATGGAAGTGGTTGTTCTAGCCCAGGTTTTTGCGGGCGTGGTTACACGTGGTAGTAGTGGCCTAGGTGTCTGCAGGTGGGATGTGTGGTAGTGGCCGAGGTGTTTGCGGGCAGGATGTGTGGTAGTGGCCTAGGTGTGTGCGGGCGGGGTGTGGCAGTGGGACTGTGATGAGAATGTCAGGATTGGTTCGATGCATAATATGACTTCAATAACCAGTGGGAAAAGTGGCGTGGGGTACCCAAAGATTGATGTGCTATTACTATACATTACTTGACTTGTGTTATTTGGGTAGTATGCCTTGGTGAGTCTTGGGTGGATAGTTTTCCTTGCTAGGCGCTTTGGCTATCTCTTTTCTCACAGGGCATTAGAATGCCTCCCCACTTGTGCATGAGAGCTTTTAGTTTCCCTACTGAGTATACTTGTATGCTCACCCTACGTATATAAAACTGTTTTCAGGTTTCTAGGAGGACTTTAGGGATCATGCAGGGTTGTACTAGTTCAGAAGTTGGGATAGTTGCTATTGCTATTTTTCTTTCTTTTGGTACTTCTTTTGGGGGTTTTATTTCACTTTTATATCATTTACTTTTGGAACATGCATATGAGAATGGTTTGTTTTGGCTTTAACTATACTTCCACTTTTGGTGTTGTTGGGATTTACTATCTTATCTCCCGATCCTATTAAAGAAAAAGGGTAATGCCTTCCATCTTGTGTGTGATTCTATACCCTTGGTGCTATTCGCCACTCCGGGACCTATTGAAGGCGGGTCTCGGGGGTCATTATCTCTCCTTCAACTTGAAGAAGGAGGGGTCTGGAAATCTGATGTCCCTTCTCTCATCCTGGTGAAGGCAAGTCATGAAAAGGGACTACTAGGGGATCTTTCTGTAGTGCCAGTCTTGGCACCAGTTGTCATTCCAGACACAGGTGTTGACACAAATTTCTGAGAAGGATTTATGAGATTAATGCAAAACTTCCAGGGAGCACCACATATTGCCCCGTTAATGGTAGAATTGACGTGGGTCTTTCAGCAGCAACATCCTACCACTTTCGTAGGGGATGGAGGACTCCATGCTGTAGAGTCATGACTATAAGAAATTCTTACAATATTCAAGCATCTGAATATGCCTCCATAGAGGAGGGTCAATATTTCTATATATATGATTCTATATTCCTCCAATAGATGGTGGGATGTGATCTCACAGGCAGGACGCCAGCAGGTTATGACTTGGGAGGAGTTTTAGTGTACCTTCTATGATTACTTCTACCTGAAGAGTTTGAGGGACGATCGAGCCTAATAGTTCATGAGTCTAGAGTAGGGTACTATTTTAGTTATGGATTATTCTTATCACTTCACAGAGATGGAGTGTTTTACACCCTTTCTAGGGGAGGTGAGATATTACTAGCGAGGAATTTTGAGGATTGTCTCCAGAAAGACATTCGAGCTCAGGTAAAATTATTCAGGTTGACTACTATATATTTTATAGTCAACCAGGCACTGATCACGGAGCACAACCTAAGGGATTTTGGAGATTTGGGCCAGGGCAGTTCAAAAACCATCGTTAGTGCTTCTCCGACTAATAGTAGGAAGCACCACAGGGAGTCTACATGTGGAGATCCGAGTAGGCAAGATACACCTTCAAGTATCCGGGTGGTATGCTACTAGTGTGGGATGGTTGGGCTTACGAGGACACATTTACTGAGAGACCCAGTCGAGTGCTGATCTTGTGGAAAGATGGGCCATCTTCAGCGCTTCTATCAGTTCTTATCACCAGCAGCTGGTGATTAGATTTCCACTATGAATCCGTGTTCTGGAGTAGCACCACCAGTTTCTCATCAGTCTAGGAATTGGAGTTCTTCTGGCCGTTTAGGCCGAGGTGGAGGTCGCAGATGTGGTATCTATTCAGTAGGCTTTCAGTGACAACAAGGTGTACCAGCTTAGGGTGGTCAGGCAGGGTCATAAGGCTGTGGTATAGGCTAGGATTTTGCAATGGAGAAAACCCAATATGAGCATGATCCCAACCCTTCTATAGTTCGAGGTATTATTCTAGTTGCCTCAGTTTTAGATTATGAACTCTTTGATATAGGGTATTCCCATAGTTTCATATCTATTTCTGTTGTGGAGAGCCTTGGGCTCTGTATCTTTTCTTCTTCTGATGTCTTGACGCCGGACACTCCGTTGGGGACAAGAACGACTAGTGTACGATAGTGCAAGGAGTGCCCTCTAGATGTTGGTGGGTGTCACTTATTGTGGGACCTATATGTCTTAGTGATGACGTGATATGATGTCATTCTCATAATGAACTGGTTAGTTCCCTTCCAGACTGTTTTCAACTGCTATCGTTGTAGGGTGAAATTCACATCACCAGAGGGAAGATCGTTTCTTCATAAGGGATAATGGGATGTCCAGGCGAGCAGATCAGGTCCTGAGCATCATGGTTTGGGAGGAGTTACAACTCAGATTTCTAGTTTATATATGGATGACTAGGGTACTTCGCAGTTGGACTTTCCTCCAGTGGTGGATCATTTTAGAGATGTCTTTCCAGAAGAATTTTCCGGTTTTCCTCCAAAGCGAGAGGTAGACTTCTCTATTGAGATTGTTCCATGAGTGGCACTGGTGTACATTTATCCTTATAGGATGGCTACACCAGAGTTATAGGAGATCAAGAAGCAGTTAGAGGAGTTATAGGAAAAGGGTTTCATCCGACCTAGTACTTATCCTTAGGGTTCACATGTCCTGCTTGTGAAGAAGTCATATTATACCCTCATACTTTGTGTGGATTATCGGAAGTTTAACTATTTGACGATCAAGAACCAATATCCTTTACCAAGGATTGATGATATCTTTGACTAGATTCAAGGAGCCTGGGTGTTCTCGAAGATTGACTTGAGATCTGGTTATCATCAGTTGTGCATTAGACCATCTTATATACCTCTTAAAGCCTTTCATAAAAGGTATGGTCTATATGAGTATGTGGTTATGACGTTCGGTCTCATGAATGTGCTTGTAGTTTTCAGGGCTCTGATGAACTGAGTGTTCCATCCGTTCTTGAATTCTTTCATGGTGGTCTTTGTAGACAATATCTTGGTGTACTCTCACACTCAACGTGACCATGACACAAATCTGGAGATTGTTTTGAGTACACTGAGAGAGCATCATTTATATGCTAAGATCTCAAAATTCCACTTTTGGATGGACTAAATTCCCTTCTTGGGTCATTTTATTTTAGTGACAAGAGTGTTAGTAGACCTAGAGAAAGTGAGATAAGTAGTTTACTAGGAGAAAAAAAAGAACGTCTTTGAAGTATAAAGTTTTCTAGGGATGGATATATACTATAGACATTTCATACAGAACTTTTCACGCTTAGTAGTGCCACTGACGGGCCTAACTAAGAAGGGTACAATGTTTTTGTGGATATATTC
Organism: Viscum album; assembly: GCA_963277665.1. Classification (NCBI taxonomy): domain Eukaryota; kingdom Viridiplantae; phylum Streptophyta; class Magnoliopsida; order Santalales; family Viscaceae; genus Viscum; species Viscum album. The sequence goes on along the minus strand of OY728160.1, from coordinate 846,241,232 downwards.
TTGTGAGCCAGCCTTTTAGGAGTTGAAAGGGAGGTTGAATTCAACACTAATACTGGTATTTATAGAGCCGGGAAAGAGCTATAATGTGTACTGTAATGCATCAAGTATTGGTCTAGGAGTAGTTCTTATGCAGGGGGAAGGAGTCATTGTGTACAGGTCTCGGCAGTTGAGGCCACATGAGAGGAATTACCTGACTCATGATCTCGAGTTGGCTATAGTTGTTCATGCCTTACACTGCTGGGGACATTATCTTTTGGGAGATCATTTTGTGGTTTTCACCGATCATAAAAGTCTAAAGTACATATTCACTCAACGCGATCTAAATTTGAGACAACAAAGGTGGGCTGAGTACCTTAAGTCCTTTGAATTTGAGCTTACCTACATGCTTGGAAAAGACAACGTAGTGGATGATGCGTTGAGAAGGAGGACTTAGATACAGGCAGTTTAGAAGGCCTATAGTGAGTGGAAGATTATGGATATGTTCTCTAAGATTCATTTGGAGGTGCATGACAGATAGGGGCAGTCGTTTCTTTCTTTTGTGGCTGTTACCTTTACTCTTCTTGATCAAGCTTTAATGAGGAAGCTATCATATTCTGATGGCCTAGTCTTATGGGAGAGCCTATCAGGGGAGGACCCTATTCCTGGATGAACCATAGGTGAGGATGAGATCTTGCATTTTCATGGGCGTGTGTGGGTGTTAGCAGAAATAGGTGAGGAGATGATGTAAGACTTTCATTCCTCAGTTTGGGCAGTTCATCCTGGTGTCACCAAGATGTATCAAGATCTGCACCATCAGCATTGGTGGCTAGGTATGAAGAGAGATGTTGCTGGGTTTGTCATGAGGTGTTTTACCTGTCAGTAGGTAAAGGTGGAGCATCAACGACCAGTAGGGATTTTGTAGCAGTTACCCATTCCAGAGTGGAAGTGGAATGATGTCACGATGGACTTTGTGATAGGGTTACCGAGGTATCCTTGAGGGAATGATGTTGTTTGGGTTGTCATTGATAGAAACATGAAGGTTTCTCACTTATTATCAATCAAGAGACCTTTAGTGTTGATGAGTTCGGAAGGCTGTAAATCCAGAAGATTGTACATTTACATGGGGTTCCACACTCCACTGTTTCAGATAAGGATAAATGTATTACTTCTCGAGTCTGGCAGGGAATACAAAAGGTTTTGAGTAAACTGGTACTTCTGAATACAACTTACCACCCCCAAATAGATGGTCAGTCCGAGTTTATGATTCAGGTGCTGGAGGACATGCTTCGAGCATGCATCCTATATTTTTGAGGTTCTTGGGAGAAGCACATACCCTTTGTGGAGTTTTCCTACAATAATAGCTTTCAAGCAACTATCACTACTAAAAAATAAGGCTATAGCCACGGACCTATAGCCACGGTTTTGTAGGTCCGTGGCTATAGCTAATTTATAGCCACATTTTAATTAAAAAACCGTGCCTAAAAATTGTCATCCCATTTTTTACCCCAAAATCCGTCAGGCTCCTCCTCATTTCTCCCGATCAGCAACCCTCCTCATCGTGCCCTCCTCCTCCCCGCGACCTCCTCCTCGCCGCACCATCCTCCTCTCCGCGACCTCCTACTCGCCGCACCCTCCTCCTCCTAGACGCCTCCTCGCCGCGCCCTCCTCATCACCACGACCCTCCTTCTCGACGCCTCCTCATCGCTCCCTCCTCATCGTCGCGACCCTCCTCCCCGAAACCTCCTCACCACGACCCTCCTCCTCGCCGCGACCCTCCTCCCCGCCGGCGTTCCTCTTCCTATTTCAACGCTTCGCCGCAGCTGGCCCACCTCCCCACCGACATGGATTCGATGCGGCCTCCCCACCTCCCTGCTGTTGCAGTTCCGACGTTGTGGTGTGAGTTCAGCCAAACCCTAAGGTACTCATATGGTCCGATTTTTGTGGGTTCTCCTTACAAGCTAGGATTTATTCCATATTTAGGCACCCAAGATCAACCACATACCCATCCATCTCCCGCATAGGGTAATTTTCTCTTCCAATCATCTCTACAACATTAATCTTAGCATTTCACTCTTTTATAGAAATATATTAATACAAAATTTCTGTACTGTATTAAAATATCTGCATTCTTGAATCTGGAATTAGGGATCGAATTTATTCAGTTTATATCAGCATTAAAGGAATCTAATTCATTCCATGGTCGTGTATTTTTTTTACCTCTATGTGCCTTGACCAACCCTAAATTTCAACTACGCTGCATAATGTGTGTTATAGTATCCCCCTAACAGAATTTTCTCTCTGCTATAAAATATTCAGTATTCAGGTTCTCTTATGATTTTTTTGTATGTTCTTACAATACATCTTCTATTCTGATTCCAAAATTGTTCTTTGGGAGTATACATACTCTAAATCTAGAATAACATCTGTTATTTTAAAATTATATGGGTATTATATACTCCAATATCTTCATTGTTCTTTTCAATTTTAGTAATTTTTTATCTTTATTTGTATTTTTTTTCACAGTATTTACTATTCAATTTTATAACTTATATAATCCATTATTTGTTTATATTATTTTCTATATGCATTAAATTTTAGGTTTCTTTAATACTCTATCTTCATGAATTATGTTTACTAAATATCTCTCATTAGATTCCCTCATCCATATACTATAAATTCATTAAATATTTTTGTTTCTCAAGGGTGCATTCCACTACAGTTGTTATTCACTTTCATCATAAAGGGTATGGAATCTATTTATATTGTAATTAGTAGCCCTGTATTTGTAATTTTTTCAGGTCTTGAATGGTATTCTTTACTTCTTCTTACTGTACAAAATTATGTACTGGTCCCATAACATTATTTTCAGAATGGAAGAGCTTCAATATTTGTTTTCCTAATTGAATTGAATTCTAAAAAACATCATCTCCATCAAGAAATTGGAGGACTTTGTAAAACCACACTTCTATATTTCTTCTTCCTTTTAAACATTGATTTGGCACCATATGTTTAGTTTATGTTTTCTAAAAAGAAGTCGCAAGGGAAGTTTGAGCCCCAACATGATTTTCAGAAAGTACTTGGTTGCAGGTTAGTTGTTCCTCACTATAGTTTATTCATTCTTTCGGTTAGAAAAATTATATAATTCCTTTAAATTGTCTCAAGACACCACGACTACAATTAGTCATGAAACTACCACACATTTGAACAAAGGAGTATTTAAACAAGATGACTAAAAAATATTACTGACTTTTTGTGGTGCAATATCAAGGTAATACTACTTCATGTTTGTTTTTAAAAATTTCAACTTTCTTTTCTGATTAGTTGTTTACCATAAGAAGTGTATTATACTATGCAGTTTAAAATAACAATGCAATAATGAATCTTGATTTTTTATTATCAATCGCAAGATTCAAAACTACTGTTATTATGTAAAATAATGTTACAGTTCATCGATTAATCTTCAATAAACAGAGGAAAGTAGTAAGAATATAAGAATTGTGCAAGAATAAAATTTTTGTGCAAGAAATTGAAACAAAACAACATTTTAAAAGCTGATGGAAATTTGAATCACATGGTTCTGCTATTGGAATTAAAACACACCAGAACATACAAGGATTTAGTATCTATATGTATTGAACAACATGAAGATCACATGAGTCATTTACAATATTGCATTTCATATTAGAAAATGTGTGGTCTCATACTTTCTGAATATTTGAAAAAATGCAGTATCACCACACAATGCAATCAACATCAATGCATTGATAGTGAACCAAATTTCATTATCTTTTCTGGTTTTAAGTAGACTAGACATCAACACAGTGACTGCAAAATGACATTTGTTAAATGAAATTAGTGTTCCGTATTTTTTATTTACCTGCAAAGAATACATGTTATAATTAAGTTGTGCTTTAGATTTTGAGATGTTTGCGTTATATAATCCTTTTCTATGACTACTTTTTTATTATCTAAGATATCGTTGTAATCAATCTTATAATGTGTCCTTACATTATTTTATTTCGACAGTATCCTGTTGGTGTAATTATAGTGGATGAGGCCTATGAAAGATCCCTTAGAAAGATTACTTATTGGGACTCCTGAAAAAGGTAATTTTTTTTGTTAGATCAATCTATGTGAAATTTTTCCAGAAACCAAACATTTCATGTGTATCCTTTTTTAACTTATCATCATAAATGTAGATCCAACATTATCGACCCAAACTTCACCTCATTATCTCATCAGCTACAATTTAAGAAAAATTAATGTCTGATTTTTTATTCAGAGGATGTTTTGTTTCAAGGACTAATATGCGATACAATTTATCCTTTCTTTTTGTGGGATGGGTGTTTCTGTTCAATCAGGTTGATCACACCTATTTTATTTATTGGAAATTAGCAGAAATCAACATGGAGTGGATGCCCTGGACCTTGGATTCAGGGCTGAACCCATTATCTTATCTGTTGAGGTATGTTGTTTTTATTATTTGATTTTTTCTCCTCAAATCCGTTAAATTTCCACCCTATGGTATTTTATATTACTCTGACTTTTCTTTTAAAAAACAAAAAAAAAAACATGCTAAGAAACCAGTTTGGCGCATAGTTGTGATATTTTTTTTGTGACACAACACCAACAGGCCTTAAAACAGGTGATGTCCCTACCAACTAGACCCAACACTTGAAAAGGATTTATTTGATTGTACGTGAAGTGAGTTCCATTTCGTAAACAATGAGGGTTGTCTTGGTTAATTACTAGAGTTGGGGTATTTCCTTTTCTTGCTTCTTATTTGTACATTTCTGAATGGGTAGTGTCTTCATGTTAGATTCTGTTTCCCTTTAAACAATCCTAGAATTTTCTCTTAATCCACATTTCTTTCCCTTCTACTCATCATTAAATGTTTACTGTATTGTTTTTCTATTATCTTATTATTTTACCAGTAGTTGTGAATACAACAATAGGAATTGGTAGTGAATTCATGTATTGTGTCATAAAATCGGGATGTTAACCTCTTTTTCAACCATCATATGCTTGCAGGTAATTTGTGCATGAATTTTCCTGAATTCAATATTCTAATTCAAGAAAATCGCTTTTTAGTTTGATTATTTTCCTATCAGGTAGATGATACTCTTGTAATTTTTATTTCATTTGTCATCTGTTAATTGCAATTCAACTACTTTAGGACTAACTTATGGATTTTGGTTTTAAGTATGTATAAGGCGAAACTGAAATAGCACCTCCAGCCAGACATCCTATGGAGAAAACCTCTGGGTGCCTCCAATGACATTTTTTTTTCAGGATTCTCTATCCAAGGTAGGACATCAATCTTCTTTAAACCACGACATATGTACTTTATTTCCTGGATATATATTCTCTTCGAGGGACATGTTTTTTCATAAGATGCATCCAGGTTCTGCTTGTGTTGTCTTCAAAATAGGTTTGAAGGTAGTTTGTACTATTTTCCAAGATCCAGTAATAGCATAGTTGATGCGTTTCCAGTGAGTATGTTATGTTCACTAATTTCTCATGGATGTCCTAGTAAACCTTCAAAATTTTAGTCAACAATATCTGTAATTTCAATATCCTGTTTTATACCTCAACTTCCTACAGTTTTTATTAGTACGAATCGGTAGTACACTGAAACTGTGATGTTTAATGTTGAGGGGAGCATATCTAATTCCTTAGTCTGTCAAATTGAATCTTTGTTTAACACTGCATGCCTGAGTGAAGACAATTCCTTGACAAATGTGATCACCTAGAGTATTACTGACATGCATAAGGTTTTATTTACTATTTAGTAACATTTTTTTTTGTTTTCTGGTCAGGAAAAGAGTTGGACAGCAACTCACGCACCTATTGTAGATCAAATCATTTATTTATTGGAAGCAGAAACAAACATCTAGGTTTGTTTTCTTAGTTTGTTTTCAATGTATTTCATGGTTTTAACCTACCTCTTTATAGTGTATGAAAGGAATTTCCGATTTAATTTAATGTGCAGGTATCTCTAAAAGTAATTAAATGTGCAGTTTTAATGTCACTGTTATCCAAGATTTAATTTACTCACCTCTGCAATGGACCTTTGAGATACTGTAGGTAAATATCTCCTTTGCTGGTGCACTCCATTACTGATTTTGTATTATTGAAGAACTAATTTAGAGATAATAGAACATGTGTTATGAACCCCCCCACCCACATGCAAGTCACCATCTTACTATCAATACATTGAAATCATCTTGTATGACATTATTTTAGTACGCCAAATTTAATCAACCCCATGAAAAATTCATTGTTAATTGGTAAAATAGGAACTACATTTAGGAAGACACGCTAATTTGTTTATTTTCTTGAGTTCTGATTTCATCATGCACAATTCTATTATAGGATATATTTGTGTTTTGAACTAATATTTTTTAGTTTCTCATCATTTCAGTGATTGTAAAGGGGGTGCATACCCGGATGTGGTGGTTCCTACTATGAAGACCACACCCACTAATGGACTGGGGTTGACCTGCAGGAACTGTCCAGCTATTGAAAGGTTAGTTACAACACATGTTTGGGGTTATAAACCTAAGAAATATTCTCCCTTTAATTTAATTTTATTTCCTTTAGTTAATTTTCTACTTAATAACAATTTTTTTCATCTTTTATGGGCATGAAAAAATCTGGACAACACCTCACACAGTTGTTGAAAATCTATTCATACTATTGTTAGAAGCTAAAAAAACATCCAGGTTCCTGTTTTTACATTGTTTTCAATGTATTTGATGGTTTCCACCTTCCTCTTTATGGTATATGTGAGTCATTTCCCATTAATTTATTATAGAGTATGCCACAGATATGGCCACTACTTGCTGATAAGGACATATTAGATGAACATGCTCCACCCAGTCCATCTGTAGTTTACCCTTACATTTTCACATGTTTTAAATGATTTCCTTAAGCCTTCAAAGTGGATTAGATGAAAATGCTCCACCTAGTACCAGTAATGTCAGATTACATGTTATGTAACCTGTGATTTTCTTGATCCCATGGGGCATTCCTCTAGGTATTCCTACACATTGCTAGATCTCCAAACCTCACCGAATTAGGAATATCAGGGGTCATCCAATCCTTTAGTCATCACAGATTAGAATTCATTTCTTTAAATATTCTGAGAAAACATCCTCTCATGCCACCCATATCATCCTATTTTCAACTAAGTGGAAGATGCTGCCCCGCAGATGTCGCTGGACCAGGCCAATACGCTGCGGTCACGCCGCGGTAATGCCATGATTTGGCCCTACTCCAGCCACATCCAGCCCACACCATCCCCCTTCCACCTTCATTTCAGCCTGCTACCACCAGCATTCTAGCCCGCAACAGCCCCCCTTCCACCTTCGAATCAGCCCGCACCATCCTCCCAACACCTACAACCAGCCCCCTTCCACCAGCATTCGAGCCCTCACCGAATTAGGTATATCAAGGGTCATGCAATCCTCTAGTCATCATAGATTAGCATTCATTTATTTAAATATTCTGAGAAAACATCCTATCATTCCATCCATATCATACTTTTTGAAACTAAGTGGAAGATGCTGCCCCGCGGATGTCACTGGACTGGGCCAACATGCAGCGGTCATGCCGCAGTCACGCCGCGGTCACGCCGCGGTCACGCCGTAGTAATGCCATGATTTGGCCCTACTCCAGCCACATCTAGCCCACACCATCCCCCTTCCACCTTTATTTCAGCCCACTTCCACCAGCATTCCATCTCGCAACAGCCCCCCTGCCACCTTCGAATCAGCCCACACCATCCCCCAGCACCTGAAACTATCCCCCCTCCACCAGCATTCCAGCCCTCATCGAATTAGGTATACCAGGGGTCATCCAATCCTCTAGTCATCACAGATTAGAATTCATTTCTTTAAATATTCTGAGAAAACATCCTCTCATGCCATTCATATCATCATATTTGAATCTAAGTGGATGATGCTGCCCCGCGGATGTCGCCGGACCGGGCCAACACGCCGCGGTCATGCCGCGGTCATGCCGTGGTCATGCTGCGGTCACGCCGCTGTCACACCACGATCACATCGAGATCACGCTTTGATTTGGCCATGCTCCAGTATGACACCCCACGACAGTTCCCAGTGATAATATTCCATTAGTCTTGTGATCAATGTTGAGACTGACTAATCACAATTTCTCCCGGTGGGGCGAAGACTGGAATATTGCCCCGCCTCCTCCTACTCCATTCGCTCCTGATCGGAAGATGCTTCCCCATGGATGTCACTTGACAGGGCCAACACGCCGCGGTCACGCCGCGGTCACGCTGTGGTCAAGCCACGGTTACACCGCGGTCACTCCGCGGTCACGCCGCAGTCACGCCGTGGTCACGCCGCGGTAATGCCGTGATTTGGCCCTGCTCCAGCCACATCCAGCCCACACCATCCCCCTTCCACCTTCATTTCAGCCCGCTACCACCAGCATTCCAGCCCGCAAAAGCCCCCCTGCCACCTTCGAATCATCCCGCACCATCCCCCCTGCACCTGAAACCAGCCCCCTTCCACCAGCATTCCAGCCCCCTTCCAGAACGGTGCCTTCCTAAAGGCAGTCAGTGATTCCCTGGGTGGATTTCTCTATGCGGATGACCGCACCTGCAAGGGAGAGGAAACATTAGTGGCACAGATCTATATATATTTATATTTATGGATTCAAATTCCGGAGAAGATATCCCCAAAGGTGATGGATTTTTTTGACTGGGATCCTGATGTAGACTACCCAGTGTTTCCTAGGTACAGTTCGGCATATCAACTCCAGGGTCATGCGTTGAAAAAAATCCGGAAACGAAGCGTTTATTCTCATCGGAAAGTTTCTCGAGGAGCCCCGGGACGTGATACTCCCCCTCCCCAGCTCGAGGGGCCTCCTAATATACCGGACCAGGTGGCGCCTCAAGCTAAACCCTCGTCTCCTGCATGATCTGGTCGGGTTCTTTTCCCCCCAGGCCGGCCGACATCTTCTGCAGGATTAGGTTTGGATCCCCCATCCCCAGGCGGGGCGCCATCCCCTAGATGGGATGGGGTGGAACTCCCCAGCTTAGATATTGTTCCCGTAAGCAAGAGAGCCCCTTTTCCAGGGCTCCCTAATTCCGTAACCTGTCTCGGTGTCCCCTCTCAGTGGATCTCGGATGGTTCACTAGAGCGGTTCCTACGATCCTTCGTTGGGTCCCCAAGGACCCCCTCTCTCGTTATCTCCTTAGCAGAGCCACCCCCTGGCCCATGCGTTGGATTTCAGGCCCTAACCAGAAGATCCCAAGAGGTTTATGTCTCCCCATCTCTGAAAGAGGTTTGTTCAAATGAGGTGGCCAGTATTTCCAAGAGTGTAAAGCAAGGACCTCTAGTGGACCAACTCTCCAGAAAGTTGGGGCCTAATGATTGATCCCCGCAAAGAACAGTTAGGGGGAAGCCCCTCAAATCCTCTTCCTGTTCGCATTAGTTAACTCTGAAGTCATATAAGTAGATCATGGGGATGTGTACAAGACTTAAACTGAAGTAAAATCAGATTAATGAGAGTTCCTCCTGTTTCAAAAAGACTAAGAAGCATGGGCCAAAGCCGGGCTCACCTTTTCACAATGATACTGATCCTCATATGGAATTCCCATGGAATTAGTGCATGGGTTAAAATGGACATCGTTGTCTCGGAATCAAGGAAGTGAAATGCTCATATTGTTTCCATCCATGAACACAAACAGAATCCGGAAAAAATTTATGAGTTCACCCGAAGAACAAGGATGCATGCATCCATGCATGCTAACCCCATCAACAAGGACATATGGGTTTTATAGGGCAGGGATAATTTGGTTGTATTTGTCTAGGCAGGGTATCAATACATCACGACAAGAGTTACTCAAGGAACAAGAACTATTTTGGTGTCCTTTTTCTATGGTTGTGATACGCAGGGGCAGGAGGTCCTATGGAAAGAGATCAGTGTGTTCGACCCAAGGGACCTGCCATGGATCATAGGGGTCGACTTTAGCGTGGTTACAAAACCAGAAAAGAAGAAGGGGAGAGTGGATTTCCCTCGAATGGATAGCTTGGAATTTTCCAATTTCATGGTTGGGAAAGGCTTACTATACATGGGATATTCGGGCGACCGATTCACATGGTGCAGTAACCAACGTGGGATCAAAAGTTTCTAGAGTCGGCTGGACCATTGTCTCTCTAATATCCACACCCTCTCAATGTTTCCAAATGACAAGGTCAGACACATACTCCACGAAATTTCTGACCATTCCGCGTTACTGCTTTCTTTGTCTCCAATACATGCCACTCATAAAAGATTCAGGTTTATGAGTCAGTGGAGTGGTAAACTGGGATACCAGCAGTTGGTTAGGGTGATGTGGGGGAACCGACCCAGGACTACACTTGGGTGGCAATTCACAACTAGGTGAGGAGGCTGAAACATGGGCTGCAATTGTGGACTAGGGACCTTCCTCCTAGTGACCAGAATATGGATGATCTCAAAAGGGAGGTGGACTGGGAACACACTATTTTTTCCAATCTCTATGATAAGAAGAATTACTTGGATGACTTGGTACTCGCCCAAGAACACAGGAAAAGGGAGAGATCAGAGATCAAATAGCTTCACAAAGGTAACAAAAACACTTCTTATTTCCATGCTTGCATCAAAGAGAAAATATGGACTATCAAACCAAATATTTCCCTAGAAGAAGGAACATATACTGACGATGGTGATGTGTTTGGGAAGATGGCGCACAAGTTCTTCAATGACATCGTGGTCAGTCCAAGCACGACCATGCCTAATGGTCATCCGGAAGGGCGTGTGGAGTTATAGAGAGAGGTTCCAACCCTTGTCTCGGTCCATGAAAATGAAGAAATGGTAGGGATACCAGGAGATGAAGAGGTTTATAACACCATGATGAGGCTTAACCCAGAGAGCAGTCTGAGCCCCAACAGCTTCCCAGGCTCATTCTACAAGGGCTCTTGGAAAGTGGTTAAATGAGATAGTATCACTGCAATTCAAGACTTATTTCAAGGAGGTGGATTACTGTGGGTGGCTTATGCTACATCCTTAGTGCTCATCCCAGAGATCAAATACCCATACTCCCTTCTCCATTATATATTGGTGAGTTTGTGTAATTTTCCTTCATTGGAATCCCCTACATGTATCCAAGTAGCAGGAAAACCACAACCCAAAACGAAACCAATCAACCAAAAACTAGAAATCCCCGCTTGAATCACCCACACCATGAACCCTATCCTCTACAACTGCACCTAGAATAATAACGTTTGACTCTATCTGCACCACACTAGAAGCCCCTCTAGAATCATCACCACACACTAAAATCAGGCATCCTCTGCACAGGATCCTTGCACTATAAACATCCCACACCCACCCAACACCATAATAGCAACAAGAACCCCCACAAGAACATCGCCTGCATGACCCACAAAAGATGAGAACCAGCCAAAAAATCCACTCTACATTCCTATCCCTTTCCAACAGATAAATCCAGCACCAAAAACCCACAATGGACCCAAAGACAGCACAACAGTATAGGGTTTCCAGGAGGGGGGGGGGCTGCTGTCCGGGTGGGGTGGTCCAAGGGGGTTTCCAGGAGGGAGGGGGGGGGGGGTGTCCAGCAGGTTCAGGGTGGGGATGTCCTGGGGGGGGGGGGGGTCTATCCAGGTGGGTTTCCAGGAGGGGGGGGGGTCTGTTCAGGGGGGTGGAGGGGGGGCTGCTGTCCGGGGGGGGGATGTCCGGGTGGGGTTGTCCATGGGGGGTCTGTCCAGGGGGTGTCCAGCAGGGGGGGCTGCTGTCTAGGTGGGATTGTCCTGGGGGGGTATGTCCAGGGGGGTTTCTAGGAGGGAGGGGGGGGGGTGTCAAGGAGGGGGGGGGGTGGGGGGTCTGTCTAGGGGGGTGAGTGGGGTCGGTCCAAGGCGGTAAGGGGGTGTAGGATTGGTGTTGCCCGATACGGTTGGGCCAAATTCTTGTGGCCCGCAATTGTCGCGGGTCGACCGACACCGATAGGCACTGTCCAGGGGGGTCATGGGGGGGGGGGGTGCAGGGGATCTATTCAGGGGGGGTGCAAGGGATGTCCAGGGGGGTGCAAGGGGCTGTCCAGGGGGGTGCAAGGGGGCTATCCAGGGAGGGTGTGCAAGGTGGGGTGGGGGGTGTGCTGGGGGGTCTGCATGAGGGGGGGTGCAAGGGGGCTGTCCAGGGGGGCATGAGGGGATATCCAGGGGGGCTGTTCGGGGGGGGGGGGCTATGGGTTTTTTAAGAAATGTCAAGCCCTATTTACATGGTTTTAAACCATGGATAAATCTATATAGCCACGGTTTTGAACCGTGGCTATAGGCTCTGTGCAGCTTCATATTCTGCCACAGTTTGAAACCGTGGCTATAAGGTATAGCCACGGTTTGGAACCGTGGATATAAGGCTATAGCCACAGTTTGAACCATGGCTATAGGGCTATAGCCATGGTTTTCAACCATGGATATAGGTCTTTCCCTATAGCCATGCCATTACCAGCCACGGTTCGTTGAACTGTGGCTATAACCTAAAACCACGGTTTTGGGACTTATAGCCACGGTTTGAAACCATGGATATAGCCTAAATTTTCAGTAGTGTATTCAGATGGAACCTTATGATTCTTTGTATGGTAGGCCATGCCGATCACCCCTATGTTGGATGGAGGCAGGAAAGGTAGCTATGTTGGGACCTTGTCCTGTTCAATAGACCATGAAGCAGATAAATTTGATTCGGAAGAGGATGGATACTGTACAGTCACGTCAGAAGTCTTATGTTGATCGATGGAGATGACCTCTGGAGTTCAAGGTCAGGGATCAGGTTTTTCTATAGGTCACATTGAGGATGGGACATAGGAGGATTAGGAGACAGGGTAAGCTTTTTCCGAGATATGTTGGACCGTTTGAGGTTTTGGAGAGAGTCGGTCTGGTTTCCTATCGGTTGTAGTTACCTCAGAGGTACCAGACTATGTATGACGTTTTCCACATTTCTTAGTTGCGACATTACTTCTTAGACGTATATCATGTCTTTCAACCCAAGGAGGTTGAGTTGAAGGTGGATGCATCATTCAAGGAGCATCCTATCCGGATTGTTGATCGCAATGCAAGGGTTCTCCGTGGCTGATCTATTTCTCTAGTATGAGTGCTATGGAAGCATGGGATGGTACAGGATGATACTTGGGAAAGGGAGGCCGATGTACGATCATAGTGGCTGGAGCTATTTAAATATTCTTCTTCTATGCTGCCTTCTTAGGGAAAATTCAGGGACAAATTTCTTTAAGGGGGGAAGTTTGTAAGAACCCAGATCTTCTTTTCAAGTATTTCTTTCTTTTTTGGTTGTTTTTGAGAAAAATAGGAGTTTCTAGAAATTTTAGTAGTACATTCCATGCACTTATAAGTACACACCATGTACCTAGTTTCCGTGGGTGGCCGTGTGATGGTCGTGTAATGGCTAAGCACATGGCCGTGTGGGGTGACCTGGAGGCCACCTAAAGTAGAGGCCAATTAAGGCAAGTACACACTGTGTAATTTATTTTTATTGAATTAAAAAAACTGGGGTCTTGTCTAATAAACAAAACACCCTTCTTCTTGACCTGTCCCGTATAGGAGCATCTGTAGACAATGATTCTTCTCCGAGCCCCTGACTCGCCATCTGTTCTCCGAATCGACCGCTGTTGATTACGTTGGAGTTGCCGCGACAATATATTCTTTCTTCTAGAGCCTTGTTTCCCAATTTCTCCTTTTTCACGAGATATCCTTGGTTCAAGATTTTTAGAGTTTTTGTAGATCTACGAAGTTCAAGGGCGATTCAATGCGGTAGGTGTTTTGTGCCTTTACGTAGTTAGTCTTTGAGTTATATGTGAAAAAGTTCCCAATACCCTCATTTGAGGTATTGAATGTTTATAGATTTTAACCATGTTAATCCCTAATATTCCTTTTATGTTTGAATAGAAGTTGTTTGATTGTAAATAGGGTTAATTTCCATGCTATGGATGTGTTTTACCATGCTTGCTTGTTTTTGACCATTTGGTATAGATTTTATAGTTAGGATATTTGTTTCCATTCCTAGTGTTGTTAGGATGGAGTGATTATTTATATGATATGTTGTGCCATGCCTTGTAGCTATTTATCCAAATAGTACTTTGAGGTTTACTTTGGCTGCTAATTATTGTTTATGTACGATTGCTTTACACGGGGCTGAGAGAACCTATTGTAGTGATACCATAGTGGAGATTGATGTTGAGGTCTTTCCCAGAGTGTCTGTAATATTTATCACCCTGTGAGACCACAGGGGGGATTGACATTGATTTCTCCCTCAGAGTGTCTATATATATATACGTTATGAGACCACAGGAGGAATTGATGTTGAGTTCTTCCTTAGAGTGTTTTTAGTTTACCATTAAAAGGCTATTGGGGGAATTTATGATGAGTGATTTTTCAGAGAGTATTTGATTACAAAAGACTATAAGGAGAATTGACGATGAGTGCTTCCTTAGAGAGTCTTTGTTATATCCTTCTTGTAAATTGAACTAGAGGGGTTAGGCCGTGAGAACTAACCAGAGGGTTACTTGAGATTGTTGGCTGAACTAGAGGGGATAGGCGATGAGAAATTTTTCCCAGAGGGTTGCATGTTTTGTGTTTGGTTGATTAAATTGTTAAACACACATGATGTAATGGAAATTGTAGTATTTTTTACTTTTGTGTACTTGTTTACTACTTCGTTTTGATTATTTCCTTCCATATATATATTCACTAACTGTTAGGCACATATATTTGGGTGGTTGCCTACTAGGATTTTTCTCACACCCTGTTTGGGTCACGCTTTTAGGCCCAAAAAAATTATATTGTTTTAGGTATTGATAAGGGAAATCACCCTTCTACTTCAGGTGCATGATTTCTATAGAGATGGAGAGCACGAGACCAAGCTGAGTCTTGCGATGATGTTAGAGTTATTTGTCTTCTTTGTACTTTTTTTTAGTATGGAATTCCAACATTGTGACTTTTTTGGCTATTTTCCTAGACACATATATCATGCATCATTTATATATATGATCTAGTTGTTTATTTCTTCAGTCTTCCGCTTTTTATTTTTGTTTGATATTATTACTAATTATGCTATTATTATCTGTTTATTTCCACTGCATTACTCTATAAATGAGGGAATATTTTCCCCACTTTTACACTCAAGGCCCTCACTGCTAGTCATCTGCCTCTGAAGTTTGGGGAAATGCGCTTGAGGCCATGTGACCAACCTGGTACGAGGCACCTCTGGGCAGCTTTTGGAACCGGGATGTTACAATTTATACCTCGATTCCACCCATGATGAGTGGATCTAGTCATTTTTGATCATTTTCATCCATTTGGTAGTATGAAATTAGTTTTTGATGGAATCAGTGGTTCATCTTACATTTCACATGCCACAGGTTCCTTCACATTTAAAGATTCAGCCTCAAATCCTTGAAATAATATCCTATCACTCGAAAAAGCCCATATCAAGACTTGATTCATTGATCCATCCATCTCATATGAATCCATCATAATTCTGGGGGTTTGATCAGGCTCCATAACACTCAACAATGTTGAACCAGGACCTCAGGGTCCAACCGGTGATGAATGAGAAGTAATTAGGGATAAAACCACCAATAAAATGTAAAAAATGGTAATTTACATGAATTCTTGTCCAACGCTAAATAAAGAGGATAATTAGGGTCATAAAAACCAAATATTAGGAAATTTAATCATCACATTGGTGTATACTTAGGCCACAATTGGTGAAGATCAATAGAAGTGGATTGATCCGCTCTATCACATTAATAAAAATGGAAGTAATCCCCAAATTTATGAGTCTTACCTAGATATTGGAACATTTTTTGTTGAATATTGTTCTATATAATTATTGAAGGATGTTGTTATATTCTTTATGCTCATATCTACTCTGATCCATCATTTCATTATCGTCCCAGGTGATTCTCCCATGAAAGAGGAAAGAGAAGCTCTCGGTGATCCTAGGATTATGTGGATAACCATAGAAAAATATCCATGATACTATTATTATAGAAATTTCAGTTCAGTTAATCAAAATAATTAATTAATTTAATTAATTAATTAATTAATCCACTGAACGTACCACCAATGGGTGATAAATCTGAATTCCATGCGCTGAACTATTTTAGGTTGTGCCTAGGGTAAAAATCAAATTATAAACTCAATCATGGTCTCATATTTATGATGCGATATTTATTTTAATACTTATTTTATTTTATTTAAGGAGTTATGCACATGAAATATAATATATATATATATATAACATTTTTTTAAATATGATTTGGGAACACTGAGCCACATAATCAAACACCATCTCAGTGTCTAACTATGTATATATATAGAAATATATTAAAGTATTACTAAGAAAAAACCCATGTCTCTACTTACCATGTGGTATAACTCAATTCTAGCCCACATTCCACTATCGTGTAATGAAAAATGGAATTCCACCATTTTCATAATTTTCAATATGTCATCTTTCAGTTCCTCATCCAACATATACATTGTGTGGGCTGTCTACCCCAATGAAAGAAATAAATAACCACCAAAAGAGTCCTACATGGTGTCCCACTCAATAGAAATTTTTTTCTTATAAGGCTAATATATGTTTAGGTACAAACATTTTTTTGTCTCCTAAATCAAATGATGCATTAGGATGATAGGTCCTATCAATTTTTAGTTTTTTGTAGAAAAATATAGCTCTTTTTACCTAATTTTTCATATAGTCTCTTAATTTCATTACATCACTAATACCCCATGCGAGGTCATCCAAGTTCATATTGAATTAAAAAAATTTGTTCCCTTTTCTATGCACTTATACACCAATCTGTTCAATGTTGAGGAATATTTTAAATGTAAGGTTTCACCAGTGTACTAGCATTTAATTTTCCACTTTGTTGGGTGGGACTAAAATAATATGAATTCTTGGAAATAGATTTCATCACCACTAATTTAACATAATAACTATAACATGATGATTCTTTTTATGGTGAGGTGGTTATTGTTCCTATATACCTTCTCTATGAACCCCAACAATTATGGAAAAAATCAATGATGGAAATCACATGTCAAGATGATGCAAAAGTCCCGTCTAAGTTGCAATGCAACTTGAACGAAGAATTTCCGAGAATATTGGTATCTCTACTCCCCAAGTATTAGACTAGAATCCCTACCTACCTATACAATTAGTTGCATAGAGTCTAATATCTCCAAATTATTATTTCTCATCCATTCATGTATAAATTTTATAGATTCCATAAAATACACTTCTGTCTCCATCCATAATAGTTTTATTAATTATTGAGGGAAATTTCTATTTGTTTTGTTAACTACATGTTATTTAATATAGATCTTGACGTTTGCTTCAGCTATTCCCAAACCATGTCCCGAATTCATGATCCTTCGCCTTTAAGAATCCCTCTTTACAAAAAAGTATTTATATCTCTCAAATGCCTAACAATGTTTCAATAATTATTATTCTGTGTTCATAGTTATGAAATAAAGGACATATAGTAATGGATAAATATTTATAGGCCATATTAGTCATAGTTTTATCCTTTCTCAAATCGAATTTTCTCACCTTTTTTCTCAATAAATTATTGTATCTTTCTTATATTTTGATGATGACAATTGATGTGTAAATTTGATTTCTTTGTTTGAATTAAAGGAGAACAATCAGAAAGATTAATAAAACCAAGAGGGGTTCCATAACTACCTATTATCATCAAAATCATCTCATGAATGTATTAGGATATTTTTTACTTTTAATTTATTCATTTAATTTACTATGATTGTAATTATATTTTGAACATAAATAGTTCAATTTATTGTAAATTGTTTCTAGGTTTTTAAATAATAAATTATATTTGGTCTTCAAGATAGTAAGAAAATTATGTCAGTGTTAGACCATAAATCTTAAAACTTTATCATTGGAGTAGTTTCTTTTTCACTTGTTGCTTCAATGTTGAACTTAATTTTGGAAAAACTATTCAATATTCCTCTATTTTGGGTGAATTTATTTTTATTAGTTTAAAATTATTGCATGTTGAGGTACATAATTACATGATTTGATTTTTATGAGGTGTTGATAGTTTTTGACGCTAAACTATTCTAATTGATTGGTTTATCTAAGTTGTTGGTATATTGATTTTATTAAATCTGTAAGGATTTTTTACATCATTTATTGATTTTAGTAAAATATTATTTAGAGATTTAAATTAATTATTTATGTATTCTCTAAACCAACCTTTACTTGTGCTTAATTTTTAAAATTTTATGGGATAAATGATGTTATTTAGTAAATATTGTGACAATTTTTGCATGAATTTTGCACTACTGTAACATTAAACTAGTTTTGAGCTGAATTTCTTAATGAATTCTTCACTTTTAATTAAATATTGTGGAAAATGATAAGATTTAGGTGTGCGGGAGAGTAAAGTCACTGATTTTTTTGGATTATCCATGAAATGTCTTGTGTTATCATTCATTTTTAGTGATTTATCATGTTCCTTAATTTTTTTCCAAAATGATTATCTTGAAACACTCTTAAAATATTCTGTAATAATTTGTTTCAACTAAAAAAAATTATTTTGCGATTGGATTGATTTGATTTTTTTTTTATTATACTATTCTTCATGAAAACAATTTATTACTTTTTTCTACAATCTTTTCAAAATCCATTTTTTAGTTTCAAAATTGAAAGAATATTCAATCATTTAAATTTATATTGTTTGACAGTTTGTATATATTTTTTCAAAATATATCTTCAAGAATTATATGAGATGAATTTATATATTCATTTATGAGATATTGTTTTATAAAATTTTTATGATGATGAATGGTTTTACAAAATTATGATCTATTTATTGATTGGAAACATTTGTAAGATCCCAAATTTTTCTAGAGATGTCCTAGGATTTTTTGTAGGTAATATTTTACCTTTTGTTGAGTACTTTTAATTTGGGGTTTACCTTTAGAAATTTTTTGGTGAAAATTTGAGAAAATGGAAGATAAATGGAAGTATATGGTTGGCTCAAAATTTTCCCTAACCGTGAGCCAGGGTCCAAAAAACTATGCAACATTGGACAAAGAGGTTTTTCAGGACTAGCACATAGTTTGTCAAACTGTGCACCCAAAAAGGAGAAACCATGAACCCCCACCTTAAATAGGTTAATGGTTAAGGTGCATGATTATCTGAAATTTTGCATAACTGCCCCACAAACCATGCAAACAATTTTAATTAATTTTAAAATTAGATTTTAAAATACCTTAACCCCTATTTTAACTTAAATTGACCCCCCAATTGGACATAAACAAATAATTTCATTTTTTGAGGCTCCCAGAAGAATTATTATGTATCGTGACCTCTATTTATGGAAAATTGAATGGAGGATTGAAGATTTTTCACCCCTCCCAATAAGAGGATCTCATCCCTTGTGGTTTCTTTTCTCCTTTCAGTTCTTCTACCTTACTTGAGGGATTGTTCTTTCCTACTTGGTTAGACCTGGATCAACTTTTTTGGATATCAGTCTAGGATTTTGGATATATATCAAGATTTAAGGGATATTGATTTTTTTGACCTTGATTTTGGTTTTAAATATGGATGTCATTCTACATTTTTATTCTTTCAAAATTGAGGATTTCCATTGGGCGATCACTCATGAAAAAATCAAGGTAGGTGGTCTAAAATTAAAATCCCAAAGTTTGGATTTCAATTACATGTATGTAATTGTAGAATTTATATTAGATGTTTAGAAATTATGTTCATGATTGAATTAATTGTTTTGGTGAATTAATTAATTTATGGGATTATGAAATTAGAAACATTAGAATTGTATATTTTTGGGATAATTAATCATTGAATTAATTATCAATCTATTGATATTGTTAAACATTACTAATTAATTATAGAATTAATTAATTCTAATAGTTGGGATTATGAAATTGTGACTTGGGATAATTAACTGTAGAATTAATTATAGTGAGACAAAGATTGTTGAAATTGAATAATTTATTGACGAATTGATTAATGTTATATTGATGTTGTTAAATAAGGATAATTAATTATAGAATTAATTATTGGATATATTTCTAGTTATTTAATTGATTGAGATAGAACAATTAATTGAGAAATTAATTGGGGGGATATTGAATTGATTGAGAAAAAATAATTAATTGGGGGATATTGAATTAATTAAGATGGAACAATTAATTGAGGAATTAATTGATGACTATTGAATTGATTGAGATGGAACAATTAATAGATGAATTAATTGGGGTTATTAAATTATTTAAGTTGGAAAAATAAATTGATGAATTAATTTTGTGAATTTCTATGATTTTGGATCTAATTAAGTAATTGATGAATTAATCAATGGGATTAATGTTATTATATAATTTTTGAATTAAATATTGGAATTGATGAGATTAATTAACTAATGAAATAATTAATGGGATTAATGTGAATATTTAATTATTGAATTAAATAATAGGATTGATGGGATTGATTAATTGATTAAATAATTAAAGGGAGTAATGTGATTATTTAATTTTAGAATTAAATAATGGTATTTAGGGGATGAATTAGTTGATGAATTAATTAATGAGAGTAATTTGATTATTTAATTTTTAAATTAAATAATTGTATTAATGGGATTAATTATCTATTGAACTAATTAATGGAATAATGAAATTATTTAATGGTGTACTTAATTAATGGGATTGAAATAAACAATTAATTATTGAATTAATTGAAGGGATTGAATGTGATTATTTAATTGTGGACTTAATTAATGGGATTGGAATGAACAATTAATTAGTGAATTAATTCAATGGATTGAATGCGATTAATTAATCGTGAAATTAATTAAAGGGATTAATGTAGAAAATTAATTGGTGAATTAATTTAAGGGATTCAATGTGACTAATTAATTGTGGAATTAATTAACGAGATTGAAATGAAAAATTAATTAGTGAATTAATTTAAGTATTTGAATGTGATTAGTTAATTGTGCAGTTAATGAATGGATTGTTGATTTGAGATAATTAATTGTTGAATTAATAATGAGATATAGAGATTATTGATTTGAATAATTAATTATCGAATTAATTATGTGATACTGAGATTGTTTATCTTGATTAATTAATTTTTGAATTAATTAGGCGAAATTGAGATTATGAATTGAAAGAGCAATTAATGAATTTATTAAGAGATTTTGATATAGTTGATTTGAGATAATTAATTGATGAATTAATGATGAGATATTGTGATTTTTAATTGAGATAATTAATTGTTGAATTAATTATGGGTTAGTGGTTAATTAATTTTTTAGTTAATTAAAGGGATTGTTTTGCTTAATTAATTGAGAATTAATTTAGCTGAATTATGTGATGACTAATTTTTGAATTAGTAATGAGATTAATATGATTAATTAATTTGTGAATTAGTTAAGTTGATATGTATGACTAAATAATTGATGAATTAGTAATGGAATTGATGTGGATGATTAATTATTAAATTTATTATGTGTTGATAAATAGTAACATGGTTATTATATTATGAAGTTTTGAATGGAAACATGGCCTTTATGTTTTGAAATAATGAATGGGAACATAACCTTTCTAATATGTGAGGTATGAATGGTAACATGGACATTGAATTGTGAATTAAAGAATTGGACTATGGGTATTATATTGTGTAAATTATGAATGGTAACATGGTTATTCAAGTATGGATTAATGAATGGTAACAATTTCATTCTTAGATATGATATCCCTCAGACATACTTTGGGCTACTATATATTCCAAAGTAGTTATTGAGGTATGGGTGTCTTCGGGAACCTGAAGGTTTGTGTGGTTAAATAAAGATAAATAGATAATGTGATTACTTTTTTACTTATGAATTATAATAATTTATTTATAAAAATACATACACTATTATTTGACTGAACATTGTTTTACACATATTTTTGGTGACCTACTAAGTTGTACTCACACCATACATGGGATACCCGATCGGTACTTGAATAGATTATATTGTTACAGGACAAGCTAAGGGAAAAGGTCTTTTGTTGGAGGCATGATTGGTATGAACCATGATGAGGGAACCAGAATTGGTGTCATAACCCACTTGGAGGTCTTTTCAGTATCTATTTATTTTGGTTTTTTCCTATTGACACTTGACATGTACTTTAGCATGAAATATCTACTATTTAGTTTTGATATTGTCTTTCCCATTTTGGGTCATCTTGTGATGCTGATATTAATATGGTTATATTATATCATTTATGCTATTACTTTATTATTTTTTCTAGTGTATTACTCTAAAAAAGGGTATAGTCTCCCTATGACCGACATTAGACCCTCACTACCTGTCGAAAGCCTCTGGCGTACAGGGAGGTATGCTTGAGGTCGTGTAGTAAACCAACTCAGGGCACCAGTGTGTGGAACCTAGGTCAGGACATTTCAAAGTGGCATCATATCCCAGTTTTCTTTTCATTTTATTTTGTATTACCTTTTAGGAATGGTAGATAGGAGACTATTAAGAGTCATTCCTTGGTTATAATCTTGTCCATGGGAGTAACTACCCAATTTATAGGGGATAACCCAAGTACCAAGGGTGGGAATGCTGTTATTGGTATTTTTTATTATAGTTTAATGATATTTCACCTTGGGTGATGCACTTGTTGTGTGACATGATTATTGTTTCGAATATTTTTTGATATTTTACTAGTGGATTGGTATAATACAATAGTTCAATTTCATTCATCATTATAGGAACTTAGGATTATTTTGTGACATGACTCATTTGAAGCATGCATGGGAAAACAAGTTTTGGGTAAGTTGTTGAACTTGAACTGTTTTTCCTATCTTGTGTAATTGAGTTGAAAAATTATTCCTAATGTGAACTTGAAAATTTTAAAATGATGTAAGATGAGAATAAATTGATTTCTAATGTGAAACTTGAAAATGAGAATGAGTTTACCATTTTAACCATTACCTAGGTGTAATATGGTCAATGGTAGTGACAAAACCTCAGTTTTGACAGTGTGGTGGGGAAAGAATGGAAAGTATTGTTATAGTTTTGTGTAAATTCCTCTTGTTAACTGATTTAATTTTGTGAAATGGGAATATTTTGTGTAATTTATTTTACCCTTCATGTGGGTGGTTTGGGTACTGAGAACTTCCTAGTTTGAGAACTCACTTGTTGGTTGTGTGAAGGATCATTTAGTTTTAGATCAGTGTGGGCAGATGATGGTGGGAAAGAAATCCCGAGAATTTCAACAAATTAATATGTTTCTATAGTGGGAGGTAACATCAGTGATAGAGGATTTGTGGTGGGTTTCATTTATGAATTCTTAGGGTATTTTTAATTAGTGATTATCATGTCCTCTATATTGGCTTCATCCCATGTATGATGAGAAATACTTGGCTTTACACTTAGCTAACTAAATGTGTTTTGGTTGAATATGGGTCCTCTTAGAGGTTATGTTTATGAAGTAGTGTATATGGGGATGGATGGTGGAAGATATTCCATTGAGAGTTTACAGATGAGGTTCTCAGGATGGACCGGTGGTTGATGAATACCGTGGTGGATGAGTTTCTTGAAAAATATGTGTTAATGGAGATCAAAAGGTGGGGAGATATATGTCATAAGTTGGTTCATAGATAAAGACAATGGGTGTAATGGCCTGGATCTCTCTGGCCCATTCCTTTGTCAAAAAGAAGGTCAAGAAGTGTTCTGGAGGGTAAAATGGAATTTTCCCACACTTTCCAGAATTTTGAAACTACATGCCGTGTAGTTTGAGTACACGCCGTGTACCCCCTTTCCGGGTATACCCCGTGTTGTAGGCCGTGTCCTCGCCATGTGAAGTAAATGAGTACACGCCATGTAGTGTAACTACATGCCGTGTACCACCTTGCTGGGTATACCCCATGTTTAAGGACGCATCCTTGCTGTGTGAAATAATTGGTGCACGCCGTGTGTCCAGTTCTACACGCCGTGTAGTCCTTCCCTGCGTACACGTTACCAGTCAACGACCATGTGCTGTGTTGGAGCCATGTCCTTGCCATGTGCAATGAATGAGTACACGCTGTGTGTCTAAACTACACTCCCTGTAGTCTTTCCCCGCGTATGCGTTACCCTCAAACCGTGTGTTGACCAGTCAATGGCCGCGGAGCCATGTTGGAAGCCGCGTAGAGACCGTGTAAAATAACCGATTACACTCCGTGTACCATAAATTACACTCAGTGTACTTTTCCTTTTCTCGCCTATAAAAGGAGGGGTCTCATCCTCCTTTCAATTCACTCCTCTCCTCCCCTTTCCTCTGAGCAGAGTTATCCCAAGAGACTCGAAGACACTTTGTTCCATAACTTCTTCGTCCAAGCTCCGATTTACGATCCGTCAGCAGCCACGAGATCGTAAAGATGTGGTGGAACTTCTGATATTGGATTAGTTGTCTTTCCTTTGTCATTTCCTTTCCGACTTCCACCTGAGGAGGTTTTACCGGGACCTGACAGAAGTGAAGGACGCCGATGGACGTCTTCTAAGGTTGATCTGGGGGAGCATTGCGATCAGAACTTGTTGAGGTATTGATCATACCTTCGTCTCTCTAATTTGTGAAACATGCGGGGTGGGTGTCCTCTTTCTTACGTGAAACACTTTTGAACCGGTTTAATATAGATAATAACTGGATTATAACGGGGTTGGGAAGTTTGTGATTGCTGTTACTTTATATTCAGTGATATTATGTTGTGAATTGAATGAGTTTATACCTACTGAAAATCACGGTCGTTGGGGGCCTTTGCTTATGTAATTAAATGTTTCTCTCTCCTTCTGGATTTTCTTATGGATGGAAACTTTGTGGAATGTGGAAATTGGTTAATCACATAAAGTTGGATGTTTAAAATCTGGAACCCTTGTGTGATCACCCCGGTTAAACAAAAACGGAATAATGAAAATGTGAGTGTTGTCTTGGATACGTGGCATGTGATGGGGGTGTTTTGTGGGTTGTTGTGGATAGGGTGAGCAGCGGGGCTGCGGTTGGCTTGTTTGTGGGTTGGTGTAAATGTTGTGTTGGTAACGGGCAGCGGGGCTGCGATAAGTGGTATTAAAGGGATACTGATGTATGGGTATCAGTGCGGTTGTGGTTATGGTGGTTGGCAGCGGGGCTGCGGGGATGGTTTGAATATGAATGGAATATGGGTTGTGAATAATAAATAAAAAGTGGAAGAGTTAATGAATGGTGGGTCATGGAAATGGAATGGGATTAATAATCAATGGGGTTGGTTGGTTGATAAGAAGGGCTTGGTTGTGTTGCTTGTGTTTTCATAGCTTGATTTGTGGATGGCAGGGATATGTTTTAAGAACGATTGATGTGGTTGGTTGTGGATAGTTTCCCAGTAGTTAAGGAACTAAATAAACTAATTCTGCTGAAACGTGAAAACCTAAATGGGGTTGGGGTTGTTTGTTGTATGCATGCTTGTAGTAGCAGTGCCGAGGCACATGCTCAGTTTCTCTGTTTAGAAGCCATAGGTTGGGCTGTGTGGTTGGTATATATATATATATATCTTTATCTTTTGTGTTTTATCGCACCCCACCCATGTTGAGCACTTAGTACCGAACACTCCCATTTCATGGGAGCGGGTGTTTTTCCCTTAGTTACTAGCTCCTTCCTGCTCCTTCTCCCCTAGTCTGTGATGGCTTGAGGCGACCTTACACCTAAGACTCTTCGGGTAGGTTTCGATTGGGGTGGATTTAGCCCAAGACTCTTCGGGAAGGTTCTGCGGTTTCCCAAGAATCTTCGGGATGAGGCCCAGGTGTGTGCCGGCGGGATACATGGTTGTGAGGCCCAGGTGTGTGCGGGTGGGATACATGGTATTGAGGACCAGGTGTGTGTGGGAGGGGAGAGTGTGGTAGCGTCAGGACGTTCACCGTTAGGAAGAGAAGCTAACTAAAGGGAAATGGTACGGGGTACCCAATACTCTTGTTTCTTATATACTACTACCTGTTGTGCTTGTGTTTTTGTGAGTGTGGCTGGTGAGGTTGGGTGGCTATAATTCCTTGCTAGGTTTCTTCTGTTGTTATCACGGGACATTAGGATGTCTCCCCACTTGTGCACGAGAGCTTTAGGTTTCCCTACTGAGTATACTTGTATGCTCACCCTAGGTTTACTTTCAGGTTTCCAGGAGGACTACCAGGGCCGTGCGGGACCCTACTAGTCGGACAGTTGGAGTTGTTGCAGTTTATGTTCTCTTGTTTTCTTTTGGTATTATACTTTGAGCTTTATTGTACTTGTACCTTGTTATAAAATTAATTAAACATGCATGTGGGCTTGGTTTGGGATTATTTATATACACTTGTTCTTTTTCCTTTTTGGTGGTTGAATTGTCCTATTTTCCAATCCTAAATAAATAAAAAGGGTAATGCCTCCTATATTTGTGAAAACTCATACCCTTGGTGCTAGTCGCCACCCCTGGGCCTACTGGAGGTGGGACTCGGGGGTCAATATCTCCCTTTCACCATTTCCAGCTCAGGAGGGGCATCTTTGGTGGGAGGGGGTCGTTATAGAATGGTATCAGAGCTGATGGTTGAGAGATAGGATGGAGTCTGAAGTTAGGCATAGTGAGGATTGCATGGGATGGTAGGGTAACAATGTTAGTTAATCTTGGTGTGTGACATAGGACAGGGAAGACCGTCTAGGACACGGGATTTTAGGGCCCCCCGTGATCCGATGCAAGGACTCTGAGCCTACCGAACGACCAAGTGAGACTACATTGATTGTAGGGTAGTGACCCTAGGGAAGGTACATGCATCATCATGATTGTGTTTTACTTGATTTGGGTGTTCTGGGAAAGAAATTGAAATAAAATGATAAAATAAAACCTTGAGCTTTTCTTTACTACTTGGGCTTAGGCGATCCTTGTTTACTGTACAGCTATAGTACCTGGACATCATCCCCGGGTGGCTCAGACGGCCGAGGGCCAGAAGATTCAGGCGGTCGATCACCTGAGGATTGACTGAGAGGAGGAAGATATCCAGTGGCAGAAGACTCTCTGTTCTTTCCAGCGGCATACCTCAAGAAGTACGAGGGTAGTAATTCGGATACGAAGACGGAGGGGTGGCTTGAGGAGATAGGGATTGATTTTACCTTGATCCGTGCTCTGAGGGAGTACTGGGTTCCCCTAGCAGTCAGTCAGCTGAGAGGTGCGGTGTGATAGTGGTGGACACTCTACCTCAGAGAGAGGATAGAGGCAGAGGTTCTATGGGATGACTTTGAGAAGGAATTCCGAGAGGAATTCCTTTATTCCATGATCAAGGTGGAGAAGCGGCAGGAGTTACTCTCCCTTCAGCAGTGGAGTATGTCAATACGAGAGCTAGGGATCAAGTTCAAGGATCTCCTGCACTTTGTTCCAAATCTCTTTCCAGATGAGGAGTCTCGGGCGAGACATTTGGAGGAGGCGCTTCGTCCTTCGCTCCAGTATGCTATCACCCCCTTCACCCTTCCGACATACTTGGCCGTACAGAAGAAGGCAGAGGTTGTAGAGAGGATGCACTCGTTGGGAGGTGCACCCCGAGAGGGGATCCAGCCGGGCTCGACGAAGGGGAAAGTATTCAGCAGCAGGTCTCCTACGACGGGACCTTCCAGGTTCAGGCCAGTGGGGAGCAGGCCCCAACAGTTCCAGTTCAGATCTTCGGGTCCTCGTCCCTTTTTCACGAGCCTAGGACCGAGGTGTTTTTCTTGTGGAGGTTTCGGGCACGTTCAGAGTTAGTTCCTGACCCGAGCTCAGTGTGGTGGAGGTGGGAAGGTTCAGCGCCCACCTCAGCAGCACCAGTTGCCGGCGAGGCCCTTCCAGCAGCAGTAGGACCATGCTCCTCCGAGGGAAGAATTTGCGGGAGGAGTCCGACCTCATGGTTCTCCTCAGGGACCTCGACCAGGGCGTGTTTGGGGAGGTGGAAGACATCAGAGAGGCAGAGAAGCTGGGCATGGACAGTTGCACGCAGAAGAGTTGACAGCTCTGGTAGGACCAGAGGTGGTGCAAGGTACGATTTGTTTGTTCATCACTCTTGTTTCTGCTTTGTTCGATTCGGGAGCTTCGCACTCCTTTGTTGCACCTGGTCTAGCCCATTCTTTGGGACTAGACTTAGAGAGAATTTCTGTACCACTGGTGCTGAGTACACTAGTTGGAGGCCAGACCAGCGTATCTTGTGTTTTCCGGGGATGTGGGCTAACGTTGGGACCACATCAATCTAGTGGGGACTTTCTTCTGTTACAGATGTAGCCATACGATGTCATCCTAGGCATCGACTGGTTGTTTTCTGTTAGTTCCATTATCGACTGCTTCCAGAGAAGATTTGTGTTCTCCGACGTGGACGAGCAGCGTGTAGCTTTTGTTGGTGAGATGAGCTATCAAGTGGGAAGCAGGCGTGTGGAGCCTCTCCTTTCCTTGTTAGGTGGGATATCAGTGGTTCCAGCTGATACAGAGATGATGGATATCCTAGAGGTTGTTGGGGAGTTCCTTGATGTTTTTCCTGAGGAGGATGTGACTCTACCCCCCGACATGACGTTCAGTTTAGGATAGACTTACAGCCTGGTGCCCATCCGATTTCGATGGACCCTTATTGGATGACACCTTCAGAGTTGCGGGAGTTGTGGATTCAGATTGACGATCTGATGGAGAAGGGTTTTGTTCGACCCAGTGTATCACCATGGGGTGCTCCAGTTTTGTTCGTGAAGAAGGCAGATGGTGGTCTCAGGCTATGCATAGACTACCGAAGGTTGAACCAGGTAACGGTCAAGAACCGCTATCCCCTCCCAAGGATAGATGATCTATTCGACCAATTGAGGGGAGCAGGTTGGTTTTACAATATTGATCTACGATCTGGATATCATTAGCTGAGGGTAAAAGACAGTGACATCTCGAAGACGGCTTTCAGGTGCAGGTATGGGCACTTCGAGTTTGTGGTGATTCCGTTTGGAGTTACGAATACACCGGCTATGTTCATGGGACTTATGAACTTTGTCTTCCGGGAGTTTCTGGAACGGTTCATCATTGTGTTTATCGATGAAATCCTGATCTACTCAAGGTCAGAGGAGGAGCACGTTGAGCATCTTAGGGCAGTCTTGGGAGTCCTTCAACACCACCGGCTTTACGGTAAATTGTCGAACTGTAAGTTCTTGACACAATAAGTACACTTCCTTGGGCACGTGGTGTCTCAGCATGGAGTGTCAGTGGACCCATAGAAGGTGGAAGCAGTTGTTTCTTGGGCAGCACCCAAGAGTATGGAAGAAGTTCATAGTTTCCTGGGGTTAGAAGGTTACTATCAGAGGTTCGTTTCAGACTTCTCTCGAGTTGCTGCTCCATTTACAGCTTTGACGAGGAAGAACCAGGTCTTCCTATAGAGCGAGCAGTGCCAGGAAACTTTTGACTACCTGAAGGAGAAGTTGGTCAGTGCTCCCGTACTCAGGTTTCCAGAGGAAGGGTTGATGTATGAGGTGTTTTGTGATTCTTCTGTCCTTGGTCTGGGGTGCGTGCTGATGTAGAATAAGGGAGTGATATGTTATGGGTCTAGGAAGTTACACCCTCATGAGCGTAACTATGCCACCCATGACCTAGAGCTGGCAGCAATAGGTTCGCACTGAAGTTGTATCGACATTACCTCTTTTGGGAGCACTTTGTGGTCTTCTCAGATCACAAGAGCCTGCGTTATATCTTCTCCCAGCGTGATCTGAACCTGCGGTAGTGGAGATGGGTCGAGTTTCTCCAAGACTATGACTTTGAGATCTCTTACACTAAAGGTAAGGGAAACGTTGTGGCTGATTCCCTAAGAAGGAAGTCGCATCGGGAAGTAGTTCAAGAATCCAATGATACTTGGAAGGCGATGGGAGAGTTTGCTGCCTTGCACTTGGATGCCAGGGTAGAAGGTGTTAGAGGATGTTTGTTTCAGATGACGGTGCATTCCACCTTGTTGCAGTAGGTGGAAGAGTCTCAGTGGGGGGACTCCGAGACAGAAGTGATGCTGGATCGTGTCGATCAGGGGAACACTCCAGAGGGATGGTTAGAGGACAGCCGACATCAGATGATTTTCCATGGAAGGTTGTTTGTCCCGGAGACAATGCGTGAGGGAGTTCTTCGTGAGTTCCATAGCTCAGCCTTGGCGATACATCCATGAGTTTCAAAAATGTACCAAGGCCTGAGGGAATAGTTTTGGTGGCCTGGGGTGAAACGGGAAGTGGCAGAGTTTGTGGCTAAATGCCTAGTGTGTCAGCAAGTGAAGGCTGAACACCGCGTTCCCAGTGGTTTATTGCATCCTTTAGATGTCCCTGAGTGGAAGTGGGATGACATCTCAATGGAATTCGTCACAGGACTACCCGTAGCTCATGGTGGTTATGATGCTATCTGGGTAGTGGTGGATCGTCTAACGAAATCGGCTCACTTCTTAGTAATTAAGGAGTCAGGCCCGGTGAGTACCTTAGCACAGAGGTACGTAGACAAGGTGGTACGTTTTCATGGAGTTCCAAATAACATCGTCTCAGATCAGGATACTCGGTTTACCTCACGAGTCTGGAGGGGGTTACATCATGCTTTTGGCACCCAGCTATGCCTTAGCACTGCTTCCCACCCCCCGACCGATGGGCAGACAGAGCAGACTATCCAGACGTTGGAGGACATGCTGCGAGCATGCGTTCTGGATTTCAGAGGATCATGGGTACGACACTTTCCTTTAGTAGAGTTCTCCTACAACAATAGCTTCCACTCTACTATTGGCATGGAATCGTTTGAGGCTTTGTATGGGAGACCATGTCGTTCACCCATTTGCTGGGAAGAGGTTGGTGAGACAGGTGCTCTTGGGCCAGAGGTAGTGCAGAGCACCACAGAAAAAGTCCAGCTTGTTCGTGAGAGGATGAAAGCGGTTCAGGACCGACAGAAGTCCTATGCTGATCGTCAGAGGAGGCCCTTGGAGTTCGAGGTGGGAGATCACGTGTTCTTGAAGGTTTCCCCTCGACGGGGGTAGCGAAGGTTTGGGAAGGGGAGCAAGCTCTCACCTAGGTTCATCGGACCTTTTGAGGTGTTGAGGTGAGTTGGCGAGGTGGCATATCTGCTAGCCCTACCACCTCAGTTGGAGAAGGTTCATGACGTCTTCCACGTCTCCCAGCTTCGTCGGTACTTACACGATGAATCCCATGTTATCGACTGGGGAGAGTTAGATATGGGAGATGACGCGACCTTTGAGGAACGACCAGTCAGGATCAAGGATCGTAAAGAGAAGGTGCTCCATGGATGAACCATTCCGTTGGTTCATGTGTTGTGGAGGCATGGAGACCTTGAGGAGACCACTTGGGAGCTGGAGACCCAGATGCACGCTCAGTACCCAGAGTTGTTTTGACTTGTGTTTTCCCTTGTTCTTCTAAGCTTTGTGTTGATGTTGTACTCTGTACCTTTGATATATGGAATGCTTGGCTTGTCGGTTGTGAGACCTTTTGTTTCCTTGTTCCCTGGTAATGTGTAACATGTCCGGATGTGTGGGGAAAGGAAAAAACCTGACCCTTAATCGAGACGCATTAATGAGGATGCGATTGAACCCGTGCGGGCGAGTCAGTGCCGCCTAAAGTGGATAATATCTCGACATAGGAGAAGGAATTTCCCAAAACCACATGTTCGGGTAGTGTGTTAGTTGTGTGGTGTTGGGGGTAGTACGAGTTGATAAATCCTAATGTATGAAAGTGGGAAGACCCAATTCTTAATCGAGACGCATTAATGAGGATGCGATTAAACCCGTGCAGGCGAGTCAGTGCTGCCTAAAGCGGATAATATCTTGACATAGGAGAAGGAATTCCTAACACATATGATTAGGGTTGTTGGTTGGTTTCCTGTTATAACGAGAACCCTAAGAGGTATCTTGTTGGGTTTCCTCTGGGTTGGTTTTTGAATTCTCGGGGACGAGAATGTTTTAAGAGGTATCTGATGTAATCGCCTGGATCTCTCCGGCCCATTCCCTTGTCAAAAAGAAGGTCAAGAGGTGTTCTAGAGGGTAAAATGGACTTTCCCCACACTTTCCAGAATTTTGAAACTACACGCCGTGTAGTTTGAGTACACGCCGTGTACCCCCTTTTTGGGTATACCCCGTGTTGCAAGCCGTGTCCTCGCCATGTGAAGTAAATGAGTACATTCCATGTAGTGTAACTACACGCCGTGTATCACCTTGCTGGGTATACCCCATGTTGAAGGCCGCGTCCTTGCTGTGTTAAATAATTGGTGCACGCCGTGTGTCCAGTTCTACACGACGTGTAGTCCTTCCCTGCATACGCATTACCATTCAACGACCGTGTGCTGTGCTGGAGCCATGTCCTTGCTGTGTGCAATGAATGAGTACACTCCGTGTGTCTAAACTGCATGCCGTGCAGTCTTTCCCCGTGTATGCGTTACCCTCAAACTGTGTGTTGACCAGTTAACGGCCGCAGAGCCGTGTTGGAAGCCGCATGGAGACCGTGTAAAATAACCGAGTACACGCCGTGTACCATAAAGTACACGCTGTGTACTTTTCCCTTTCTCGCCTATAAAAGGAGGGGTCCCCTCCTCCTTTCAATTCACTCCTCTCCTCCTCTTTCCTCTGAGCAGAGTTCTCCCAAGAGACTCGAAGGCTCTTTCTTCCATAACTTCTTCATTCGAGCTCCGATTTATGATCCGTAAGTGGCCACGGGATCATAATGATGAGGAGGAACTTTAGAACTTGGATTTGGTGTCTTTACTTCAGCCTTTCCTTTCCGAATTCCACCCGAGGAGGTTTTTCCAGGACCTGATAGAAGTGACGGACGTCGGCAGACGTCTTCTAATGTTGATCCGGGGGAGCGTTGCGATCGGAACCTATTGAGGTAGGGATCTTACCTTCGTCTCTCTAATTTGTTCAACATGCGGGGTGGGTGTCTTCTTGCTTACGTGAAAAACTTTTGAACCGGTTTAATATAGATAATAACTGGATTATAACGGGGTTGGGAAGTTTGTGATTGCTGTTACTTTATATCCTGTGATATTATGTTGTGAATTGAATGAGCTTATACCTACTGAAAATCATGGTCGTTGGGGGCCTTTGCTTACGCAATTAAATGTTTCCCTCTCCTTCTGGATTTTCTTATGGATGAAAACTTTGTGGAATGTGGAAATTGGTTAATCACGTAAAGTTGGCTGTTTAAAATCTGGAACCCTTATGTGATCACCCCGGTTAAACAAAAACGGAATAATGAACATGTGGGTGTTTTATTGGATACGTGGCATGTGATGGGGGTGTTTTGTGGGTTGTTGTGGATAGGGTGAGCAGCGGGGATGCAGGTGTCTTGGTTGTGGGTTGGTGTAAATGTTGTGTTGGTAACGGGAAATGGGGCTGCGATAAGTGGTATTAAAGGGATAATGATGTATGGGTTTCGGTGTGGTTGTGGTTATGGTGGTTGGAAGCAGGGCTGCGGGGATGGTTTGAATATGAATGGACTATGGGTTGTGAATAATAAATAAAAAGTGGAAGAGTTAATGAATGGTGGGTCATGGAAATGGAACGGGATTAATAATCAACGGGGTTGGTTGGTTGATAATAAGGGCTTGGTTGTATTGCTTGTGTTTTCCAAACTTGATTTGTGGATGGCAGGGATATGTTTTACGAATGATCGATGTGGTTGGTTGTGGATAGTTGCCCAGTAGTTAAGGAACTAAATAAACTAATTTTGCTGAAACGTGAAAACCTAAATGGGGTTGGGGTTGTTTGTTGTATGCATGCTCGTAGTAGCAGTGCCGAGGAACGTGCTCAGTTTCTCTGTTTAGAATACATAGGTTGGGCTGTGTGGTTGGTATATAAATATATCTGTATCTTTTGTGTTTTATCGCTCCCCACCCATGTTGAGAACTTAGTGCCGAACACTCCCATTTCATGGGAGAGGGTGTTTTTCCCTTAGTTACTAGCTCCTTCCTGCTCCTTCTCCCCTAGGATATGATGGATTGAGGTGACCTTACACCTAAGAATCTTCGGGTAGGTTTCGATTGGGGTGTATTTAGCCCAAGACTCTTCAGACAAGTTCTTCTATTTCCCAATAATCTTCGGGATGAGGCCCAGGTTTGTGCGGGCGGGATACGTGGTTGTGAGGCCCAGGTGTGTGCAGGCGGGATACGTGGTGGTGAGGCCCAGGTGTGTGTGGGCGAGGAGAGTGTGGCAGCGTCAAGAAGTTCGCCGTTAGGAAGAGCAGTTAACTAAAGGGAAATCGTGTGGGGTACCCAATACTCTTGTTTCTTATATACTACTACCTGTTGTGCTTGTGTTTTGGTGAGTGTGGCTGGTGAGGTTGGGTGGATAGAATTCCTTGCTAGGTTTCTTCTGTTGTTCTCACGGGACAGTAGGATGTCTCCCCACTTGTGCATGAGAGCTTTAGGTTTCCCTACTGAGTATACTTGTATGCTCACCCTACGTTTACTTTTAGGTTTCCAGGAGGTCTACCAGGGTCGTGCGGGACCCTACTAGTCGGACAGTTGGAGTTGTTGCAGTTGCTGTTCTCTTGTTTTCTTTTGGTATTGTACTTTGAGCTTTCTTGTACTTATACCTTGTCATAAAATTATTTAAACATGCATGTGGTCTTGGTATGGATTTATTTATATACACTTGTTCTTTTCCTTTTTGGTGGTTGACTTGTCCTATTTCCTGATCCTAAATAAATAAAAAGGGTAATGCCTCCCATATTTGTGAAAACTCATACCCTTGGTGCTAGTCGCCACCCCGGGGCCTACTGAAGGCGAGACTCGGGGGTCATTATCACCCTTTCACCATTTCCAGCTCAGGAGGGGCATATTTGGTGGGAGGGGGTCATGACAATGGACTGGAAGTAGTGGCATCAAAATGCTAATGGGGAACATGTAAGTTGCATGTTGATATTCCTTGGGGAAAGGATAGGTGGGATTTGGAGGTGGTAGATATGCAACCTTTCCATGTGGTTTTTATGACAGGGCTAAGGGACAATGTCGTATGGTGTTCATTTGGCTTATGGTCATGGTGAGTTGGTAAACATATTTGGTATGTTGTGAAATTTGAGCTTGAGACTGATGAGACATTTAAGAAGCATCTGATACGTGTGTTAGATCATAGTGAGAAATTATTATAGGGAAAGAACATGTTGATAGTTCATGTAATGGGGAAACATGACTGTGTTAAGGAGGAAACATGGGGGAGAGAAGCAAATATGAGGGGTTAGTGGCATAATATTTTTGAGTCATAATCTTATAGATTCTCAGGATTAAATCTTGAGGACGAGCTATTATAAGGTGTGGATATTGTCAGATCCTGTATTTTTTTAGAGATGTCTCAGGCTCATTTACAAGTACTATTTTTCCTTTTTTTAACTAATTTTCATTTGGTTTTTACATTGGGGCATATTTGGGTGAAAATTTGAGAATAATGGAATATAAAGGGTAGTGCATGGTTGGTGCATGGTTTTCCCTAACCATACGCCCTGGTCTAGTAAATCATGCAACAATGGATAAAGAAGTTTTTCATGGATGGTGTGTGGTATATTAATCCATGCAACCAAAAATGAGAAACTATGCACCCCATGAAATAGGTTCATGGTTAAGGGACCCTGTTAGGGGAAACTGTGTGTCTCTTCCCAGCAAACCATGCATGTGGTTTTAATTAATCTGAAAATTATATTTTAAAATACATGAACACCCAATTTTAACCCAAATCAACTCCCACTCAGACATAAAAAATCTTCTCATTTAGAAGGCTCCCAAATTCATTCTAAGGGCTCTATAACTCATGGCATGATGAATTTAATGGAAGATCGAAGATTTTCACCATTCTTGTTAAGAGGATCTTATCTCGTGTGGTTTCCTTTCTCCTTCTCATTTTTCTCCCATCATTGAGGGATTTTTCTTTCTTATTTGGTTAGATCTAGATCACGTTTTTTGGATCTAGATCTATGATTTTTGATATATATGTATATTTAAGGGATGATGATTTGTTCGACCATGATTTAAGTTTTAGATCTAGATGTTGCTTCACTTCATTATTCCATCAAAATTGAGGATTTCTATTGGGTGATCACTCGTCAATGAATCGAGGTAAGTGGTCCAGAATTCAAATCTCAAAGTCTTGAGTTCAATTATGTGTATGTAATTATATAATTTCAATAAGATGTTTAGTAATTGAGTTCTTTATTAAATTAATTAATTTGGTGAATTAGTTAATTTATGTAATTATGAAATTGGAAATATTTGAATTATTGATTTTAGGGGTAATTAATTGTTGAATTATTTATGGAGTTATTGAGTTTTCTCATCATGATTAATTAATTGTAGAATTAATTAATGGGAAAAGTTTGGACTATGAAATTGTGATTTGGGATAATTAATTGGTTAATTAATTATTACGACATAGAGATTGTTGAAATTGAATAATTAATTGATGAATTAATTATTGTTATATTATAGTTTTTGAATAGGGACAGTTAGTTGTAGAATTATTTATTGTATATTTTCATGATTATTGAATTGATTGATATAAAAAAATTAATTGGAGAATTATTTAGGGGTATATTGAATTGATTGAGATAAAACAATTAATTGAGGAATTACTTAGGGGATATTGAATTGATTGAGATGGAACAATTAATTGAATAATTGATTGAGGGATATTTAATTGATTGATATGGAACAATTAATTGATGAATTAATTGGATTTATTGAATTGTTGAAGTTGGAATAATTAATTGATAAATTAATTATAGGAATTTCTGTGATTGTGGATCTGATTAATTAATTGATTAATTAACTAATGGGAGTAATGTGATTCTTTAATTATTGAATAAAATAATGGGATTGATGAGATTAATTAAATGATGAATTAATTAATGGGATTAATGTGATTATTTAATCACTGAATTAAATAATGGGATTGATGAGATAAATTAAGTGATGAATTAATTAATGGGAGTAATATAATAATTTAATTATTGAATTAAATAATGGTATTTAAAGTATTAATTAATTAATGGGAGTAATTTGATTATTTAATTATCGAATTAAATAATGGGATTTATGGGATTAATTAATTGATTAATTAATTAATGGGAGTAATGTGATTATTTAATAGTGGACTTAATTAATGGTATTGTCCTAAATAGTTAATTGGAGAATTAATTGAAGGGATTTAATGTGATTAATTATTTGTTAACTTAATTAATGGGATTGACATGAACAATTAATTGGTGAATTAATTGAAGTGATTGAATGTGATTAATTAATCATGGGCTTATTTATTGGGATTTAC
Organism: Viscum album; assembly: GCA_963277665.1. NCBI lineage: Eukaryota > Viridiplantae > Streptophyta > Magnoliopsida > Santalales > Viscaceae > Viscum > Viscum album. The sequence continues at coordinate 846,203,887 of OY728160.1, read as the reverse complement.
ATAAACAATTAATTGGTGAATAATTTAATGAATTTATGTCATTAATTAATTTTGGAATTAATTAATGAGATTAACGTAGACAATTAATTGGTGAATTAATTAATCGAGTTGAATGTGATTAATTAATTTTTGAATTAATTAATGGATTATTAATTTGAGATAATTAATTGTTTAATTTATTATGATATATTGATATTATTTATTTGAATAATTAATTGTTGAATTAATTATGTGATATTGAGATTGTAGATCTTAAATAACTGATTTTTGAATTAATTATGTGACAGTGAGATTGTGAATTTAATGATTAATAAATTAATTAGTTATGGGATATTGAGATAGTTTATTTGAGATAATTAATTGATTAAATAATTATGAGATATTGAGACTGCGAATTGAGAAAATTAATTGTTCAATTAATTACGGGTTAGTGATTAATTAATTGTTGAGTTAATTTAATGGATTTTTTTTCTTAATTAATTTTTGATTTAATTATATGTAATTATTTGATGACTAATTGTTCAATCATTAATGATATTGAGGTGATTAATTTATTAGCAAAATAATTAATGTTATTTATATGATTAACTAATTGTTGAATTAGTAATGGAATTGATGTGGATAATTAATTATTTAATTAATTATGTGATTATGAATGGTAACATGGAAATTTTATTATGATGTTATGAATGGTAACATGGTCATTTAGTTTTGAAATAATAAATGAAAAAATGGTCATTATAATGTGTGAAGTGTGAATGGTAACATGGGAATTCATGTGTGAATTAAATAATGAGAACATGGTCATTCTATTGTGTGAGGTATGAATAGTAACATGAGAATTTAAGTATGAATTAAAGAATGGTAACAATGTAATTGTGAGATATGATATCTCTTGGACATACTTCAGGGTATGACATGTGCCGAAGCAGGTATTGAGGTACGAGTGTCTTTGAGAACCCAAAGGTTTATGTGGTTAAATAAAGATTAATTGATAATGTGATAACTGTTTACTGATGCCTTATAATTATTTATTTATAAAATTTCATACACTATAATTTGATTGGATATTGTTTAAAACACCATTGGTGGTGTCCTACTATGTTGTACTCACACCCTACTCTGGCTTCCGGATTGGCACCTGAATAGATTTTATGATTATATGACAGGCTAAGGGAAAAGGTCCTTTATTAGAGGTCTTATTGGGATGGTGCATGATGAGGGAACCATACATGGTGTCAAGACCCACATAGAGTATTTTTCTGTGTCTTTATTTATTTGGGTTTTTTCATATTGACACATGGAATGCATTTTATCATGATACATCTACTATTCATTTTCGATATTATCTTTATAGTTTTAGGTCATATTTTGAAGCTGATATTATTCTAATTATGTTATATCATTTCTTTTATTGTTTTATTATTTAATATGGTGTATTAATCTGAAAAAGGGTATAGTCTCCCCATTATTTATATTAGACCATCGCTACTAGTTAGCAGCCTCTGGAATATATGGAGGCACACATGAGGTCATATAGCGAACCAGCTCGGGGCACCGATGTGTGGCACCCGAGTTAGGATATTACAAAATTCATATATCATTATAATTATTTTTTTCTTTTTAAATATAATTATGATTCCTTATAAATTATAATAATTATCTATATATGAAATCTATTTTCTCTTGGTTTTATTTGACCAAACTCACTAAAGAGATTTAGAATATTGTTTCTATTAAAATAACTTGATAATGTTGTTTCAATGATTAATGTTTTGGTTTTATAGTTATGAAAGAAAGGATGTGTGATGATGAAGAAATATTTATAGGACATATTATTCATAGTTTTACCTTTTTTGAAATCATATTTTCTCACCTATGTTTTTTCTCTTGAGTCATTATTTACTATTTTTTCTACTTAAACTCTTTTTATTCATTTTGTTTTTGTTTATCCACCACTTAAAACTAAATTTCACTCATTGTTTACTTGTGACACACCAAAAAATCACCATAACACCTTTGTTTCAAATGTTTGGGTCAATATACATGTGAAGCTCATAGAACAGACCACATTCTTTATAATTTAATCCAACTTTCCATTAGATTATTTTAATGGTTAATTTTTTTGGTTATCCATCAATTGATAAAAAATTAGATCTTATATTTTCATACCTTTTATATGATGCTTTATTTAATGATTTTATAAGTAGAAACAAAAAAAAATGTTAAATCATACATAACATTCAGATAATATAAATAATTTATATACATGACTATTTTACAAGCATTAAATGAATATTCATATTGTGTTGAATGATGATTGTCCTGTAGTTCTAAGGTCTGTCTATAAATAAGTGGTTTTCATGGGGATTTTTATAACAAGTAATTACTTTATTTGAGTAGTTATTAACATGATCAATTATAACTTTTGATTTTCTCTTTACCCATTCTTATAGTAGACTTACATTGTCTCTCCGTAGATGTAGTGAAATTACATAACCATGTAAAATTACTTGTGTGTTTTTTGTGTGTTTGGCCTCTTTAGTTGTTCTCTTTCCCATTTTCTATTTTATTTCTAATGTTTTATTTAGTTTGGTTGATATAGTGCGTCCCGTATTACTCAAATACAACATTATCTAGTTTTTTCATCCACATTGTGAAGTTAGGAGAGTGATAATTATTTTGTTATAATAAGTTTACATTGACCTTGTGGATAGATCTAGTGGACATTAAAATTGGTATTTGACCAATTGGTTTTAGAGATCATGTTCCTGTTCTTGGAGGAGTAAATTGTTTTGGTATGTATTTGTGTTTTTTGTTAATTTATGGAAGTCTATTTAAGATATTTTTCAAAGAATATGAAATTAGAATAAGATAATGAAAATATTAATAGGTTCGACATGTAAGATTTTGTTTTTTGAAAGTTACAAATATAATATTTTCAATTTTATAGAGAACATTATTTGTTTTTAACTGGTTTCAAGAATGAGAAGATGAATAGAAGTGAAAGGGAGGAGATGAATCGAAATACACTCAAAGTTGTATGGATGTTGTTAGCATGAAAATCCCTAAGGCCGAAGGCCTTAGATATTTTTATTAATTTTTGGATGACCCACTTTTTAATTGGGTTGATGGGGAACCCTAATTTACATGTAGGCCAAGAGTTTTAATTCATAGTACATGACCTGGGGGCCCAAAGACTATACACACATAACATCCACACCGCAGTGACTCCTTACATTTGATTCTCTTAAGATCCCACCTCACATAGATGATTAGATTTCAATGCCCCATACAGAACTGCACAGTGGTTGGTACTAATGGGGAATGTAATACCCCCTCATCAACCCCAAAATATGATCATGTGAATGTATTTAACATGATATGAAACTAGTTGGAATATATTAACAAGATGTTTTACAATTTAGTGTGGGCATTGATCATCTTATATTCATTTTGCGAATCATGGGTTGTGATGTTTACAACTGTTTGAAACTCATCTGGTATGACTAACATAATATCTAAGGATATTTAGGATATTATATTGAATAAAGTTCTTCTATGGAAATATGTTTATAATTATACATGAAAAGAATATAGTAAAGATGGTATATGATGTATGTCTCAATGGAGAAATGAAAATGATAAATTAGAGTAAGAGAAAGGTGTTGAGAAAAATAGACAAGTTTTGTAACATATCAGACAACAGAAACCAAAATCCTATAGTTATATAACATTGTTGATAAAAAATACAAGAGTTCTTATAAGATCCAATAGCTTAGTAGTATTAGAAAAAAACATACTAAAATACATTACATTTAAAAACACGACAAACAACATGAACACATTGTGATAACATTATTATACCTTACATTATATCCCTAAAAAATAAAACATATTTCTCTTTTATGTTTCATTGGGGAAAGAAAAAACACAATTGTGAGCTCAAATTCTTAGTAAGCTGTATCATATAAAAAAATGTCTTAAAAAATCATGATAGGAATAAATGAACAACATGAAACTATAAGTGAGGGATAATAATATTAGGAATAAATGGTTTTAGTAATGGAATATGAGTGAGGGATAATAATATAGAAATTTAAATCCATTAAATATCATTATTAATATGGACATATGTATTCCATGATAATTTATTCACCATGAAAAAATAAATAGTTGGTGAATATACTTGATCCGCAAAGAATGAAATTTGAGATAGAAAAACCCCACCAATGGATTGTTTAGAAATTCAATAAAAACCTGTCTTAAGAGAGGGATTCAAATTGATATTATGATACCATGAATATAGTAATTTTATGATTTAAAATCCTAAATATTCATTATACACACCACATAATTAAAATTTTGTGCATAACAGAAAACATGTATCAAAGTGAAGAATTTGAGACGAAAAACCATTACATCTTGTCCTGAATTCAATGAAAATACTTTAAACTCATGTATCAAAAACATAATTATCTTAATAAATTAATTAAGAACCTTACTCATATCAATTTTCATTATAATATTCATAAATATTCATTCTCTATATGAATTATACATATTTTATACGTCAGGTGTTGATAGTTTTTGTTATTTGTACTAATTTCATAATATAAGTGTACTTATTAATTATTATTTTAAATTTAATAATTAATAGTTCATTAAAGTTATATTTAGGTATTTTTTAATTATTTATTATATTTCAAATTACTTTGATGAGTGTTTTATTCTTTATCCTTGAATATGAAATTGATAACAAGCATGTTTTAGCGATTCTTATAGATAGAAGAGTGTTTTCTTAATTGATGAATTAAATATTGATATAAAAATCTAGAATAAATAATAATAATTATATAAAAATTTATATTATATTATATTATACAAGTAATTATGTTCTTATTTCCATTCTTAATATGAATTCCCAAAATTTTTCAAGTATGTGGTCGAAACAACCCAAATATGAACATACCCTGGTTTAATGAACGAATATGACATGATTTTGTTTTAATATAATTATAACAGAAGCATAATGATGTTATTTATTTTTTATTAGTGTAATATATATAAATTTTAAATGAATTATAATAATAAGTAATGAATACGATAAAATTATATAATATGAAAAATATTTTCCTTTTATCACACTTATTTTAAAGGATTGAATTAGTGATGATTGTATAATGATCATATCATTAATAGGATATAAATTTTTTCATAAAATAAACTTAATTATATCATAAAAATAATATTTACTCATTAAATCCATTTTAGTAACCATCAATGATGGGTGGTGATTAAAAATGAATTTCATTGCTCGTGGTGGCAGTAGTAGCCACTTACGCACGAATAATGATTTTATTTTTCTTATTGAATTTTATGGATGAATTAAAAATAATAATATTGATAATATAGTACCATTAAAATATATAAATTATTATAATATCATTTTATTATTTTGTATGGAATAAATTTTAATGAAGATAATTAAGAAGAAAAACCAAGTAGTTGATAATAATTACGTTAGGTACTTGAATTTTCTATGAATTTCTCCTTAGAAATGAAGGTCTTATGCGAACTAATAGTGACTAAAATATTTATAACAAGGTATAATGTTATAATAGTAGAAAATCGGTATATTTTAAATAAGAAATTATAAGTATAGGCGAGTCTTGAAGTTGTGGAAGTATTTCCTTTTTATAAGTAAAGGGAATGGTATTATGAAGAGTAACCCTTACATTATCAATATTGTAATGTTAATATTTATGGGTCAATGGAAAACATTGTAAAAAGTAAGAGGGTAAATATAGTGTGTGTCTACACTAACCTCAAACACCCCTTTTTAGAAAAATTTTAGCATTTTAAGGCTTTTTGTTTTAACCTTTTAACTTTTACCTTAATTTTCTTTTTCCTTGGTAATTAATTTTTAACCTTAGTAATTAATTTAATCAAAGTAATTAATATTTTACCTTTTACATAATTTTAAACTTATCATTTTTTTTATTAAATCATTTCCTTAAATATAATTTATAAATGTTTGAAATTCTAATTTTAAAATAAACATGGTTAATCTTGTAAAAATAGTTTTGAGAAAATTAATGATTTTCATATTTAAATAATATTTTTTTGGATACTGGTTTTAATGAATTAAATTTAATTATTAAAAATTAAATAAAATTTATGAGGATTTCAAGGTAATACAATATCAAATCTCCCTTGAAAACACTTGATTCAAAAAAAATACTTAAAATATATTTTTTATTGAAGTAAAAATTTAATCTATTATATAAATTGTTCGACATAGGATTTATAAGTTCAATTAAAATTTTCAGAATCATATTTTTAATCCTTAAATTCAAATTTAATTATTTAAAAGGTTTGCTAAATTTATTTCTCATTATTATATAATGATAAACCCACACAAATTAAAGGTTTCATGAAAAGTATATTTTTCTACTAAATCCATCATTTTTAGAAAAAGTTCAAGAATTTATACTAACATAATTTTGATGTTCTAGATTAAAGAATGATTTTAATTTTCTCAATATTAAATTTTAAATTTTAAATTTTAAATAAATTATTGAATAAAGGATCTTTAGTGTGCATTGTGTGATCATTCAAGATATGGTGTTTACTTGAAAATTTTGTATATCAGGTATTACATTCTCCCTACCTAAATAATTTTATCCTCAAAATTTCGGTGTATATCAGCTATTGAAAAAAATGTGGATTTTAATTACTCATATATTTTTTTCTCCCAAGATTCCTTTTCTAGTTTGTGATTTATCTAAAGGACTTTCAATAAACAAGTTATTCAATTCCATAATACCTTCCCTCTGGTGTCAATAATTTGGACAGATACCTCATTATATGAAAATGCAGGCTCTAACTATATTCCCTCAAATATGAGGACATGAGTTGTATTTTTCACATATTTCCATTGTAATGAAACATGGAATACATTATGTAATTTAGAAATTTTGAGTAACATAGCCAATAAATAAGCTAAATATAGAATTCATTCTATTATTTAAAGAGGAATAATTTACCAAGGGATTAACATTCCCTTTTCTACAAAATCTTATATCTCCCTTAAATGTTAAAACCTTCAAGAATACATGATCCCCAAATTGAAATTTCAAGTATTTACTTTGATTATGAACACATATATTTTTTCTTATATGGTATTCTTTAATATGATCCTAAATATTTCATACCTTAACATTCATCTCATCCATAGGATTTGTTCCAACTAGATTTATTTCTACAACTTCTTCCCAACATGTTTGAGTATGATACCTCTTCCCATACACTGCTTCATATGGTTCCATATTAATTCTCAAATGAAATATATTATTGTATGAAAATTATAACAAAGGTACATATTATTCCTACATACCTTGTAAGTCTAGTGAAAATGATCTCAACATGTATTATAATGTTTGGATATTCTTATCAGACTTCCCATTAATTTGGGGATGATAGTTCTTTCTTAAACGTATCTCAGTGTCATGATAACTTTAAAGATTATTATCAATTATCAATGTGATCTGAGACTCATGATCAAATACAATTGATAGAGGTTCCCCATGAAGCCTCAAAATTTCATTGATATAGAGTCAGACATAGTACTCAAGGGGTAGATCATCTATTATTACTAAGAAATGATTATACTGAGTTAGACAAGCAATGATGACCCATATAACATCATTCTTCTTTAAAGTCTTTGGGAGTCCAGTGGAATAATCCACTACAGTATTGTGCCAAATCTATATTGGTATATTCATATGTTTCATGACTCCCTTAGGATTTTATCTTCCATCCTTTGCCTACTAGAATATTAAGAATCCAAATGTAATCCATAATTCCAGGATTCATACCATCTAATTTTTTTATTCTTATAAATCTTTTTGCTATAAGGGTGTATAGAGAAATTTGATCTATGTGGTTCATCTTGAAGTTCCCTCTTCAAATATGGAATGAATAGAATATATAAACTCTTCCCAAAATTGATAATTCCATATCTAGAGGTATAATTTGTCAATTTAAAATCATTTACTACTTTATTCCTTTATTGTTCCTCGTCATCCTACTGATACTTCTTTATATTTTCATTTAAGGATGGTTTAAAATATTCTTAGAAATGTAATTATGGACCCCCTTTACTAAAAATCACCAGATTTATTTTTATTAGATCTCTTCATATAAGATAATTTTTAATCCTCACCATTGTCAAATTTCTATGCTCCCCACTAATCATTTCATGAGCCACCTTTTTCCTTCTTGGGGTGGTAGTGTATCAATAAATAATAGTCCTTGAGTTAGTCCAACCAAATTCTTTTCCTCATGATGATCTCCTAATGAGAGAAGATATACTTCCAAATGTTTTGATATATATATATATATATCGCATCTCTCACCATAAAGGTAGTTCCTCTATATTTTCAAAGCAATGATTATAGCTACCAGGCCAAGGTCATGAGTTGGATACATTTTTTTATTGACTCTCAATTTCCTTATTGCATAATAAATATCTCTATTATTGTACACAAAGACACAACAAAGTCCTTTCTTCAATGCATCACAATATATTAAAAGTCCTTCCTTACCAGGTGGTAGAATTAATACTAGTGCATTAATCAGTATCCTAATATACTCTTCAAAACTTTTCTCACATTCCCTTAAAAATGTTAATTTAAATCTTTTATATGTTAACTTGGTTAACAGGTAGGCCAATCAGGCAAAGAATTGAACAAATCGTAGATAATAACCTTATAAACCCAGAAAACATCAAATATCAGTTATTTTATTACATATAGGAAATTATTCGACTACCATTATCTTTGAATGATCAATAAATAATTCATACTTAGAAAAAATATTATAAGAAAAAGAAATTTTATTGAGTCAAAAATCACAGTTACTATATTTCCCATGCAATTATTTTTTCCTAAGGGTCTATAGAATTGGTTATGGATGAAATTTATAATCTTCATAGATCATAGAGTATATCAATGTATACTTAATAAATAAAACCAAAAAGTTATCACGATAATCCTTGAATAAAATATACATCATATACCTAAAGGTAGAAGGTTCATTTTTTATCCAAAAGGAATTACTATAAAATAATAATGTATATATATTTTTTGAAATGAAATTTTTGTTACATCATCCTTCTTAACCCTTGGATGATGATAAATAAAGAAAATAATGATCTTTGAAAAGTATTGGGATCCTTTAAGTTGATTAAACAAGTCATCAATACATGGTAAATGATGAATATTCATTATAGTAATTAAATTGATTTCCCTATAATTAATCCATGGAATCATAGAACCAACCTTTATTTTTGTGAATAGAATAGGGGCTCGACACAGTGAAACACTAGCGTGTATAAATACCTTATCAAACAACTTATCCATATATTTCATAAACACCATCAAATAGACTAGTTCCATTACATAGGGAGTTTTAGATATTGGTATTGCATCAGAATGAGTTTAATAGAGAACTCAACTTCACTCTTTGGTGGATGAAAAAATAATTATTCTCTAAAAATATCAAAAAAAAAAATATAACATAGTAAATCCTATATTCTTAGGATATCTTCCTTATCCATGGATCGTTCTTGATCTTCCTCTATTCCTATAATTTTATTAATGAGAGATACATGGGATGGGCCGAGAGAAGACTCAAGAGATGATGTATTTACCTTGACAATAAGGGATTTAATACCCCCTTCATAGATATTAATATTCTTTCACTACTTTACATATCTAAATAATGACATATACTTAATTATATCATGATACATAATTTTAAAATACAATTCCTATTAATTTTTCTAGAGTGTTCCCTAGAAATAATGAGAGATTCTCATAGTACTTGTCCTATCTAACTAGGTTCCTCTAAATCTTGTCCCCAAAGTTCCTACTAAACTTACTATAATACCAAATATAACATCTAAAACTATATAAACACAAATCCAATAGTTATGTTCTATTATTGGCACAGAATAAAATAGATCCCATATAATCCAACATCATATTAGTCTTGGAATACTAGATAAATACAAATACTATGTTTGAAAAAAATAAGATACAACATGAACACATCCCAAGAACATTATTAGACCTTCTATCATATCCCTAAAAAATCACATAGGGTTATCCTCTAGGTTTCATGGCGAAAGGAAAAAAATAAGGGTGATATCAGATAATTAGTAAGAGTTATCATACATTGGACCATATCATAAAAAATATTTATATTAGTTATATGATATGAATAAATGAATAACATGAATTTATAATCAATTGAAATTGATGTAATTCTATATCCATGATAATATATGAAAACATGAAAAATAATAATCATTATTATGATACTGATGGAATGTATAATGTCATACATGAAAACATAATGTCAAGGACTTGTGAAAATCCACCATCCTGTTATGGTAAGAGGTATGCACCGAAACCCAACTTGTTTTGTCTCATGAAACCCATCAATGCATCAAGGGGATATATAATTTTAGGCCCCACCTATCACCTAATTATGTCCAACTTATTCACTATAAGAGTCATTGAGACCTTTTATACCATTACATAAGGAACCTTTGTATGAATAAAAAAGGGAAATTTATATATATATATTAAAAAACATGAAAATCAAATAGTTCACCATTCAATATAATAATGTGGATGTCTAGGAGAAAATAAATTAATAAACACAGAAATTTTTGGGTATTATTTAATGTAATAGGAGGTAACCCTATCAAATAAATATAGTGGAGAAAGTACTATAAATGTGATAGGTTATCCATGTAAGATAATAATTGGGTTTAATAGTTTAAATTTCTAGGATACCAAGACAATGTTCATATAAATACTTCATCATGGTTCATTAATAATGTTTGAATATTCTAAAGAATATCCCCCAAGAATTTATTGCAAGGTGTTCATTCTTAGGCCCACTCATTGTGCATCAGTGTGATGATTGCGTCAATTCTAAACCATCACATTTTAGGGTGATTATACTTAGGTACATCTGTGTCAAATCCACACCCAATTTCTAGTGTCTATAAATGGATTTATTTGATAATAAATTTAACTCACTTTTAGTTTATCAAAATATAGGATAGTTTTCCACTATTGAAAAGATTGAGTTTTGAAATGGTTTTGGTAACTCTTAAATCAAAAGAATATGAGAGTGGAATAACAATATAGACTTATAAATCCCTTAAATTTAATGAGTAATATTTAAAAATTTTTCTATATAAATTTATTCAACACCCAAAATAAAATATGTGGGGAATATAGAATGAATGCTAAATAATAAAAATTGAGATGAAAAAACCAACTTATGGTTTGGGTAGAAATTTAATCAAATCCTATTGAAATAGAGGGATTAAAATTGATCTTAAAATACCGTGAATAAAATAATTTCGTTATATAACATCTCAAATAGATATTATATACACCACATAATTTAAATTAGGTGCATAATAAAAAACATGGTCCAAAGAGAGGAATTTGACACAGAAAACCCTTACCTATTATTATAAATTCCGTGAAAAAACATTAAAATCTAGTATCAATACGCTTCGGCGGTGGCGTAGTGGTGAAAGAGAGGGGTACAACAATTCCGTTCTTTGGGAGGTTCAGGGTTCGAATCCTGGGAGTCCGCTTTCGGGGTGAACCTCTCCCCCGAGATCCACTCGCCTTGCCGGGTCACCCGGTTTCTGACTAGGTGGGAAAAATTAGGCGCAACCCACTTGTGCTGATGGATTTCTTGACGAACCATCACCGCCTGGGTTGTCACCCTCCGGGACGCTCTGCCATCTCAGTTGGTAACAGCTCTTTCCCGGCTAGGGCTCTCTCCGGAGTGACCTCTTCGTGGAGAGAGGGGTTTCCTTATGTGGAGGGTTCGAAAAGGCCACACAAGGGAATTCCCTTTTGGGATAATTAATAATTAAAATCTAGTATCAAAAATATAATTATCATAATAACTTAAAAAAAACTTATTATTATCAATTTTAGTTTATACTCTTCATAAATAGACATTATAAATATAAATTCTATCTATTTTCCACCGTGGGCGTTCATAGTTGTGATCGTTTGTACGTGTTTCATAATAGTAGTGTCTGTATTCATTATTTTATAAATTTCATCATTACTAGGTCATTAATTTTACTTTTAGAGATATTTTTTTTGTTTATAATATTTCAAATTCCATTCATGTTTACTTTATTCCTTATCCTACAATATGGAATCCATAACAAGTATGTTTCAGTGATACTTGTCGATCCAATGGTGTTTTTTATTGATGAATTAAATAATGATATAAAATATCTAGAATAAAAAATCATCATTTAAATATTTATATTTTATTATACCAATAATTATGTTCCCATATTCATTCAGAATATAACTTCATAATATTGTTCAAGTAGTTAGTTAAACTGACCCAAACAGGAACATACCTGGATTTAATGAAAATATTTTGAGGTGTTTTTGTTGTAATATCATTATAAAATAATAATAATGAAATTATTTAGTGTTATTTAGTGTGATATATCAAAATTTAAATTAACTATAAGAATAAATAATTTATATTAAAACACTACATAATTTGAATAAAACACTTTCTTCGTAACATTAATGTTTTCAAGGATTGATGTAACGCCCCGACCCCAGTTACCCAGAGTCGGTGCATTATTACATAACATTGGCATGATCACAAGAAAGATCAAATCTCGAAAGATCGATTGGTTTAGTAGCCTTTGAAACACTAGATATATTCATAAGTTTTACATTACATCATAAAATGAAAAACTACTACAACAACATAATGTTTCCACAATCCACACTATTAACCCCTCATAAAATCCCTGCAGGTCATTCATAACTTACTTCTTCACATCCTGGGAAAAATAAAACATAGAAAAGGGGTGAGCTCAAATTCCCAGTAAGGATAACAATATAGCGGAAACTTTCATAAATAAGAATAAACATTTAAGGCAATGTATAAATAAAACAAAAGCCTTTTAAATATTAACTTTCAACATGGTATGGCATAAATAAAATGAAATAATGCCATTTACTTATTCACATGGATATTCTACTAATCGAATAATCACATGCAAAAATCAATAACCACTTTCATAATGTTGGAATGCATAATGCCAGACTATCATAACCACATAGCCAAGGCCTCGTGCCAAGACTACAAATAAGATTTTGTCAAGGCCTTGTGCCAAGACACTAGTTTGTCTCATGAGACCTACCGATGCATCGACGAGCTATAGCGGGCTCCACCCGTCACTTATTAAGTCCAATGCATTCCCATATGAAAAGGTTTAAACATAACATAAACATTCGTATTAAAACTAGCATACGAAATGTCAATAATTTCACCATAAACTATGAATGGTATAAAAATAGCACATCCATAGTCAAACATATCACAAAACCTTCAATACAATATAGAAGTTTTGTATCATAATAAATCAACTTCAAATAATATTAAAATCCATCAAAGGATGTTGACATAGATGAAATCAAAATTCTTTTTAAAGAAATATCTCCTTTTATTTTGAAATCATTTAAGATCCATATAAAATAAAACATTTTCTTTGAAAATATTCTTATAAGCTTGTAATTAAAACTTTGAAGATTTTATAACGGCGTAAAATAACCGCACCCGCCGTATAAGTTAAAAAAAACATTCTTACCTCAATTCTGTCGAAAAGGTTAAAAAGGAACTTGTTTTGAAAACGACGGAAAGATTCCTTTATAAACCTCTTATAAAAAGTCAAACAAGGGTATAAATGACTTTAACCCATATTCTAGTAAATAGTAAAAATGTTTTGAAATACATTTTTAAGAAACATGGATGTGGATGATAAAGATATCCCAGTAGATTATTACGTATAAACAACCTCGGATAATGAAGAGATTGTGAAATAACCCTTACCTTGTACTTTTCCTTGGTTGGGGTAGGTTAACCTCCTGTATAATGGTGAAATAGTTGTTATTAAATTATACAAGAATCATATATAATAATATGATATCATATATGATCTTTTAACATTGATTTGTTAATAATATCTTAGAATTATCGTCGTTTCAGGAGTTAACTTACTCATTTTCTTTTATATGTTTTGTTACATAAGCCATGGTTGTTGTATCTTATTCATATCACGAATGATATCTAGTCCTTAAACATCATTTTTAAATCATCAAATGATAATTATACTTGAATGGATACGATGGAGAATGAATCTCATCGCGTTCGTGGAGACGGTAGTCCGTACGTACGCACGAGCGAGAATATCATTCTTTTGATATTAAAATAATATATAAATGGATGGTATATCATATATACAGAATCATTAACATGTTATATTTATTATTTACATGAGTTACACATCATTATTATACCCATCCAAATAATATTATATTGAATAACAATTACACCACGATGTGGAGACGGTAGTCCGTACGTACGCACGTATGGTGACATGTTATTCAAAGGGTGGATAGAATACTGAATATGGTTGTACCATATTTATAATAACATCACAGTATATGTGAGATACTGGAGTTATTATTTTAGAATTGTAAGAACAAAGGAAGAAGAAGTGGAAGAAGAAATGAACTTGGAGAAGGGTGGTGAAATCATTACCTCTTCTTCGGGTTCTTCCTTTTGATTTGATCAAAAGGGCTCCTTAGGTTGGCTTTCTGATCAAAATAAGGCCTCTAGGTTGTAGTGAGGGATGTTGTTAGAGTATTTGGGCAGAGTTTGGCCGAACCAAAAGGCTTGTAAGGTGTGAAGAAATGGGAAGGAGGAGTGCCCTTTTATAAGAGGGGTGAGGGGCACCTTTGGAAAAGCTAGAAATATTAATTTATAATAAATTCATATTAGGTTTCTAATGGAAACAAAGCTTATTATTCAAAGGTTAAGGTGGGGATAGGTCGAAAACCACTCAACCAATAGAATTTAGATAGGTTTGGGTACTTATATTAACCTTATCTTTAAGTATTAACTCTAAGTTAATTAGTTTCACTTTTACAATGTCTCTTTGTATTTTTATATAATATGGTTAATAAACTTACTATATACATCCAAGAGACCCCCAAGTGGTACATTAATGATGAACCTATCATGATATAAGTCTCTTGGCCGAACCTTAGATTTTTAGGAATTTAATATCAATTAATAATATAATATTTGTTTTAAGAACTCTTTTATGTCAATTTTGACACTATTCAATAGTTGATTTTTGTGAAACTCATAAAAGATTGATTACTTCGAAAAAAGTCAATTAAATCAATCCTAATATATCATATTATCCTAGAAAATTAGTTTAATTCATTAAAAGTTTCATATTATATTTATTTGGGTATTTATAATATCAATTATTTTATTTTTTCACTATTATAGTAATTACTGCATCATCATTGTGTCATAAATAAAATAAATTATTTAATGTCTAAAAATTATAAATAAAACATCATTATGTAGGAAATATTTTTAGCTTTCTAATGAATATTTATAATCTAAAATCCAACATATATAACCCTATGTAACAATTGTTTTTCTAAAAGATATATGCTTGTGTCATTTTTGTATTCATTTTAACTTAATTAAAATAAAGTGTCATTATCACTTACAAGTGGATCCATGGGGTCCCAAAATAGACCCAAAGATTCCCATGGTCAACCATGTATCAACAAATAGGGTTAAGACACGTTTTAGGGTAATTTAGTATTATTATAATATTATTTTTTAACCCTTATTTACCGGATTTACCCTTAACCATGGTAAATAAAATATTTACCGCAGTAATTATTCAAAATGTCTAAAAATAAAAGTTACCTATTTACACAATTTGAACATCCTGATTCCAAATATGGAATCCATTTTCCTAAATTCAAAACACAGAAGTGGCAGAAATTAATTTAAAATTAATTCCCGCTGTCAAAACAAAAAGCGTGTTTTTAAGAGATAATAACTATCAAAAGATTGACACTCGTTTATGTTCGGTTTAATTGTAAAATTATGTCCAATGAACAAAATTATATTAAATGGTAAAAATATATTCTAAATATACTTTTAAACCACTCAAATTCATAATTTATCACTATTAATTATTTTGATTAAAAAAGTTGTTTTTAATTAAAACTTAGTAATTTTCACTATTCATCAAAATATGAAAGTTATCCGAAATGTACCAAAATTTCACCTTAGGCTAAATTCGATATTCCGAATCCAAAAATGAAGTCCTTTTTCAAATATAAAATATATATAATTTCAAAAAGTAGGTATTACTATTCAT
This sequence comes from Viscum album, assembly GCA_963277665.1. NCBI lineage: Eukaryota > Viridiplantae > Streptophyta > Magnoliopsida > Santalales > Viscaceae > Viscum > Viscum album. Next base: position 846,187,545 of record OY728160.1, on the reverse strand, counting down.
AACGGCTAGTTTGATTAGTTATGGTGTGTTAGAACTCGGTGTTGCGTACAACACACGCTATCACATTATTCAAAGAGAAGCGTACCGTAGAAGCTTGGGATGTTTCATTTTAAATTTTTGATGTCCCCATTTAGTCAAAAAGTTTAAAATATAGTATCTAAAAAGGGTTCACTATTAAAATTTGGTAAAAGTGAAATACTGAAAATGAATTTGTTCTTACATTATGTTTAAGAAACTCATAATATGGATTCTAAAATTATAAGGATTATATAAAGTTTAAAATTTAGTTAACACTATTCATAACCTCTTTTGAACAGCTTGTTTGGTAAGTCATGGTGAGATTGAACTTGGTGTTGCGTGTAGTGAAAGTTATTGAATTATTTTGAAGAAGTAACACACTATAAAATCTTGGGGTGTTACATTCTCCCCTCCTTCAATAAATTGCGTCCTCGCAATTTGAAATTGTTCTTCGAAAATAAAAGGTTGAAAATAGAAAATATCTTTGTGGGAAAACCCACATCGGAAATTGGGTTACTAAAATTTAGTCTTAATATGATGAAAAGAGAAATGAAAGGATCACCACCAAATTATGATCTCTATTAGGAGAACATTGGTGGAAATTATAGACATATAATTGGAGGAAAAACGTAAATATTTATAGGTAGTGATTGAGGTCATCAATCACAAAAAGTATAAAATTGAGGTCCTTAAAATCATCAATCTATGATGATTTGAAATACCATCAGTTCAGCAAAACATAGGGTATTGGGATAACACATTTTTGACGTTTCAAAATATCTTAGTTGAAATCCCACATTGAAAAATTAATTAATGAGGCCTCTATTTTAAATAAAGAGTGGAAAGTATCAAGATTACCGAAAATAACACATACTAGGGTTCCATGTAAGAAAATATGGATATGGAAGAAAAATCTAGCCATCAATTATCTGATGGAGAGTGGTAGAGAACATGGCTATGAAAAGGCCAACAATCCCAAAGCCATAAATTAGTGATGATTTAAGGTACCATCTAGGAAAACATTTTTGTTCTAAGTTACTTTTCTTAATGATGAGGAATTTATTTATGAGATTGGATAAGATCATAAGGAGATATACTTACTTTATAATTAGAGTTTTATCCATTAATAAATTTCTACCAAAAACTCATCATTCACTCGTAAAAAAAATTCTATTTATATTATTCATAGAGGGTTCCAAAATAAACGAATTTATAATTCATCTACCCGATCTTTAAAAAAAACTACTTTATTTAATCCAGGACATCTCGTGGGATAGTGGTAGGTGATACACCCTTGTCGCCCTTCGGTTGCGGGTTCAAGTCTTGCGGCCTTGCCGGACGCGACGGGTTGCCGCCTACCTCCGAGTTTTCCTTTTATGGCAATCCAAAATAAAATCTAAACTAGAACTATCCAAAATACTTCTGTCCAAACTCACAGTCCAACATTCATAAGGAAGGTAAACATAATATAGATCCTTTTTACCCCGTAATAGCATATGAATACCTTCATCATGTATTACCATATTCCTTATTGATTATATTCATGCTCCCTTATTCCATATAGAATGTTGGATATACTTTATTAATCCAAAAATGTTTTAAACCCCAACAATGATGGAATATACAAATCATTAATCAGTTCCAAGGTAGTCAAGAATATCCAATATAATTTATCCAAAACAATCACATATTATTCCAAAATCACTACCTCAGTATCAGAACTATATTATGATTTATCATTCTCTCAACCATATATTTTCCAAAAATTTATCCTGCTATTGAGTCACTTTTCTTTGTTCCACACAATCTCAAGTCCTTAATGAAAAGTACTGCAGTACAATCCTTATATACTCCATAATTATTATAACAAGTACATTGTTGATACAACACTCAATTGACATAATCAACATAAGAACTCTAATCATTCCTCTTCATCTGTGGTAGTATCATAACTTGATTATTATCCAATAGCATCATTTGCGGCATAGTCTGATGACTGGGACATAGGTTCGCATAGTGTCCAAACTCCTTGCAAATGAAGCATTGTACATTTGAGACCATTTTCTCACCCTTGCAGTCACGTACTTTGTGCCCTTTTCCTCCACACTTATAACAAACTCCCATTCCTTTCAGGCAAGTTCCAGGGTGTTTCTTTCCACAGTTACCACATATGGGAAAATTCTTCTTTTCCCTCTTCCCTTTATCTATTTTTCTCTCTTCCATCCTTTTCTTCTCCTGCTTCCCTTCAAAGCCATAGGACTCAGTAAACTCTTTACTTATCTTATCAACACATGATATTATTTCTTCATATGATGATAATACATGGGAGACTATTTCTCTTATAAATTATAGCTTAAGACCATGGAAGATATGATCCTTCCTTCTCTTTGGATCATGTGCATTTCTGGAGTTCTCATTCCTTCTACTGGGCGCCATTTCTAAACAATGGCATACACTAGATCAGTTTATGAATCAAAATACATAATCCCATACTTATAAAACACTTAACATAAATTGAACTATTTATGGATATAATCCATAATCATAAGAATGTTTTATTTGAGTAAGTATATACTCATAATCCCTTCAAAATGATTTGTAAAGAAAATGAGAGTTATCCTAAGCATATCCCCCGGGAGTGTCGTAACCAAGAGTGCAACAAGGCCCGTTGTCGTGCACCAGTTCCCGTTCGAGTCTAGCTCAAAGTGGTGTTTTCGGGTTTTACCCCTAGGTACATCTGTGCCAGAGCCGCCTCTACCTGCTCGTATCCAGACAGGGATGTATTGCTCGGAAAACTCACAAAATCTCTACAATACCAAAATTCTAGGAAGTTCTTCTATACTAATCCTCAAAGTTCATCTTAGGTCTACGTGCTCTAATCATAGTTTATCTAAATCTAGCTTCCAAGGTTTGTACTAAACTTCCTCTGATACCAACTGTAACGCCCCGACCCCAGTTACCCAGAGTCGGTGCATTATTACATAACATTGGCATGATCACAAGAAAGATCAAATCTTGAAAGATCGATTGGTTTAGTAGCCTTGGAAACACTAGATATATTCATAAGTTTTACATTACATCATAAAATGAAAAACTACTACAACAACATAATGTTTCCACAATCCAAACTATTAACCCCTCATAAAATCCCTGCAGGTCATTCATAACTTACTTCTTCACATCCTGGGAAAAATAAAACATAGAAAAGGGGTGAGCTCAAATGCCCAGTAAGGATAACAATATAGCAGAAACTTTCATAAATAAGAATAAACATTTAAGGCAATGTATAACTAAAACAAAAGCCTTTTAAATATTAACTTTCAACATGGTATGGCATAAATAAAATGAAATAATGCCATTTACTTATTCACATGGATATTCTACTAATCGAATAATCACATGCAAAAATCAATAACCACTTTCATAATGTTGGAATGCATAATGCCAGACTATCATAACCACATAGCCAAGGCCTCGTGCCAAGACTAAAAATAAGATTTTGTCAAGGCCTTGTGCCAAGACACTAGTTTGTCTCATGAGACCTACCGATGCATCGAGGAGCTATAGCGGGCTCCACCCGTCACTTATTAAGTCCAATGCATTCCCATATAAAAAGGTTTAAACATAACATAAACATTCGTATTAAAACTAGCATACGAAATGTCAATAATTTCACCATAAACTATGAATGGTATAAAAATAGCACATCCATAGTCAAACATATCACAAAACCTTCAATACAATATAGAAGTTTTGTATCATAATAAATCAACTTCAAATAATCTTAAAATCCATCAAAGGATGTTGACATAGATGAAATCAAAATTCTTTTTAAAGAAATATCTCCTTTTATTTTGAAATCATTTAAGATCCATATAAAATAAAACATTTTCTTTGAAAATATTCTTATAAGCTTGTAAGGAAAACTTTGAAGATTTTATAACGGCGTAAAATAACCGCACCCGCCGTATAAGTTAAAAAAAACATTCTTACCTCAATTCTGTCGAAAAGGTTAAAAATGACCTTGTTTTGAAAACGACGGAAATATTCCTTTATAAACCTCTTATAAAAAGTCAAACAAGGGTATAAATGACTTTAACCCATATTCTTGTAAATAGTAAAAATGTTTTGAAATACATTTTTAAGAAACATGGATGTGGATGATAAAGATATCCCAGTAGATTATTACGTATAAACAACCTCGGATAATGAAGAGATTGTGAAATAACCCTTACCTTGTACTTTTCCTTGGTTGGGGTAGGTTAACCTCCTGTATAATGGTGAAATAGTTGTTATTAAATTATACAATAATCATATATATTAATATGATATCATATATGATCTTTTAACATTGATTTGTTAATAATATCTTAGAATTATCGTCGTTTCAGGAGTTAACTTACTCATTTTATTTTATATGTTTTGTTACATAAGCCATGGTTGTTGTATCTTATTCATATCCCGAATGATATCTAGTCCTTAAACATAATTTTTAAATCATCAAATGATAATTATACTTGAATGGATACGATGGAGAATGAATCTCATCGCGTTCGTGGAGACGGCAGTCCGTACGTACGCACGAGCGACAATATCATTCTTTTGATATTAAAATAATATATAAATGGATGTTATATCATATATACAGAATCATTAACATGTTATATTTATTATTTACATGAGTTACACATCATTATTATACCCATCCAAATAATATTATATTGAATAACAATTACACCACGACGTGGAGACGGTAGTCCGTACGTACGCACGTATGGTGACATGTTATTCAAAGGGTGGATAGAATACTGAATATGGTTGTACCATATTTATAATAACATCACAGTATATGTGAGATACTGGAGTTATTATTTTAGAATTGTAAGAACAAAGCAAGAAGAAGTGGAAGAAGAAATGAACTTGGAGAAGGGTGGTGAAATCATTACCTCTTCTTCGGGTTCTTCCTTTTGATTTGATCAAAAGGGCTCCTTAGGTTGGCTTTCTGATCAAAATAAGGCCTCTAGGTTGTAGTGAGGGATGTTGGGAGAGTATTTGGGCAGAGTTTGGCCGAACCAAAAGGCTTGGAAGGTGTGAAGAAATGGGAAGGAGGAGTGCCCTTTTATAAGAGGGGTGAGGGGCACCTTTGGAAAAGCTAGAAATATTAATTTATAATAAATTCATATTCGGTTTCTAATGGAAACAAAGATTATTATTCAAAGGTTAAGGTGGGTATAGGTCGAAAACCACTCAACCAATAGAATTTAGACAGGTTTGGGTACTTATATTAACCTTATCTTTAAGTATTAACTCTAAGTTAATTAGTTTCACTTTTACAATGTCTCTTTGTATTTTTATATAATATGGTTAATAAACTTACTATATACATCCAAGAGACCCCCAAGTGGTACATTAAGGATGAACCTATCATGATATAAGTCTCTTGGCCGAACCTTAGATTTTTAGGAATTTAATATCAATTAATAATATAATATTTGTTTTAAGAACTCTTTTATGTCAATTTTGACACTATTCAATAGTTGATTTTTGTGAAACTCATAACAGATTGATTACTTAGAACAAAGTCAATTAAATCAATCCTAATATATCATATTATCCTAGAAAATTAGTTTAATTCATTAAAAGTTTCATATTATATTTATTTGGGTATTTATAATATCAATTATTTTAATTTTTCACTATTATAGTAATTACTGCATCATCATTGTGTCATAAATAAAATAAATTATTTAATGTCTAAAAATTATAAATAAAATATAATTATGTAGGAAATCTTTTTATCTTTCTAATGAATATTTATAATCTAAAATACAACATATATAACACTATGTAACAATTGTTTTTCTAAAAGATATATGCTTGTGTCATTTTTGTATTCATTTTAACTTAATTAAAATAAAGTGTCATTATCACTTACAAGTGGATCCATGGGGTCCCAAAATAGACCCAAAGATTCCCATGGTCGACCATGTATCAACCAATAGGGTTAAGACACGTTTTAGGGTAATTTAGTATTATTATAATATTATTTTTTAACCCTTATTTACCGGATTTACCCTTAACCATGGTAAATAAAATATTTACCGCAGTAATTATTCAAAATGTCTAAAAATAAAAGTTACCTATTTACACAATTTGAACATCCTGATTCCAAATATGGAATCCATTTTCCTAAATTCAAAACACATAAGTGGCAGAAATTAATTTAAAATTAATTCCCGCTGTCAAAACAAAAAGCGTGTTTTTAAGAGATAATAACTATCAAAAGATTGACACTCGTTTATGTTCGGTTTAATTGCAAAATTATGTCCAATGACCAAAATTATATTAAATGGTAAAAATATATTCTAAATATACTTTAAAACCACTCAAATTCATAATTTATCACTATTAATTATTTTGATTAAAAAAGTTGTTTTTAATTAAAACTTAGTAATTTTCACTATTCATCAAAATATGAAAGTTATCCGAAATGTACCAAAATTTCACCTTAGGCTAAATTCGATATTCCGAATCCAAAAATGAAGTCCATTTTCAAATATAAAATATATATAATTTCAAAAAGTAGGTATTACTATTCATAACGGCTAGTTTGATTAGTTATGGTGTGTTAGAACTCGGTGTTGCGTACAACACACGCTATCACATTATTCAAAGAGAAGCGTACCGTAGAAGCTTGGGATGTTTCATTTTAAATTTTTGATGTCCCCATTTAGTCAAAAAGTTTAATATATAGTATCTAAAAAGGGTTCACTATTAAAATTTGGTAAAAGTGAAATACTGAAAATGAATTTGTTCTTACATTATGTTTAAGAAACTCATAATATGGATTCTAAAATTATAAGGATTATATAAAGTTTAAAATTTAGTTAACACTATTCATAACCTCTTTTGAACAGATTGTTTGGTAAGTCATGGTGATATTGAACTTGGTGTTGTGTGTAGTGAAAGTTATTGAATTATTTTGAAGAAGTAACACACTATAAAATCTTGGGGTGTTACAATTGAATTAACTGTGATCATTTATTGATCATATCATTAATAAGATCTCATTTTTTTTATAATATAACCTTAATGGTATGATAAAAAACACAATTACTTATCAAATAAATTATATTAACCATCAATGACGGGTGGTGATGAAAAATGGACTTCGTTGCTTGTGGTGGCTGTAGTCCGTACGTACACACAAACAATGTTTTTTATTTTTTTAATGGATTTTATAGAAAAATAAAAAATGATAATAACATTAATATAGTAACCTTAAAATAAATAAATAATACTAATATCATTCTATTTGTGTGACTATAATAAATTTTAATGAATATAATTATGATTAGAAGCTAAGTATTTGAATATACTCACGTTGGGGACTTAAAATTTCTTTGGATGTCTCCTTAGAAATGAAGGAATTAGGATAACTAGTGGTGACTATAATATTTTTAACATGGTTGTGGGTTCTAGAAGTATAAAATTGATTTATTTTAAATAATAAATATAAAGGATAGGTGAGTCTTGAAGTGGTGGAATTATTTCTCTATTATAAGTGAAGGGAATGGTAGTTTTTGGAGTAACCCTTACATTTTCTATAATATAAAGATATTGGTGAAGGTTTAATGGAAGAAATGGAAAAAGAGGAGGATAATTTGATTTTGGGTAGAAAATAACTCCAACCACTCTTATTTGAGATAACTTGGATCGTTTTATGTTTTTTTAATATTTTAACCTTTACACCAATTTTTTTAACCTTGGTAATTAAGTTTTAACCGTTGAAATTAATTTTAATGAAAATAATTAAGATTCACCTTTTTAATTATTTTTATCCTTCCAATATAAAACTTTTAAATTATTTTATCAAATAGAATTTCTAATGGTGTAAAAATCTAATTTTAAAATAACCACACTAAATCTCTTAAAAGTAGTCTTTAGTAAAATAACATTTATGATATTTAAATAAAATTATATTGGATACTTATTTTAATGAATTAAATTTATTTATTATAAAAAATAGAGGGTATAAGGACACAAAGGAAATCCAAAATCAAATCTCTCTTTAAAATACTTGATTCATAGAAAAGATCAAAAACACTTTTTTATTAAAACAACATTTTAATTTGTTCTAAAAATGTTGGACATATAATTTATAAGTTCAAATAATATTTTAAAATGTATATTTTTATTCCTTAAATTCATATTTTATTACATTAAATATTTTCTAAATTATATGACATTCTTATATAATGATAAATTTACAAAAATCACCAGTTTTAGGAAAAATGTATTTTTTGACTAAAAACAAACCATTCAGAAAAGGATCAAGAATTCATACTAAGGTAATTTTGAAATAATGAATAAAAAAATTAAGTTAATTTTTTCAATTTACAATTATAAATTATAAATTTTAAATAAATTGTTAAATAAAGGCTCTGTATAGTGCGTATGTTTTTATTGTTCATGATATGATGTTTTCCTACTATAATAGGGTCTCAGGTATTATAGGTTTGGGTCATACATTCTAGTAGTATGAGAAAAAATAGTATAAAAATAAAGATTAAAAATACTTGAGGGTAAACTATGGGGAATTATCCTTGAATACAACAACATAGAAAGGAAATGATAGTTTTCTATATCAACAATCCATTGATGTTATGGATCATTTACTTTAGAGCATTATTTCATGCTATATTAGGGAGAGGATGCATGGGAAATTATATTCCTTGACGTTTTGGTAAACCTTATCTTATAAATGATAAAGGCATTGATATTATTGGAAGAGATGATATATATATATTATAATAAATAACTTCTTGATAAAGTTATAAGGGGATAGGAACATACTAGGATTGAGGAAGAATATAATTCTACTAGGATGTCTAGATAATGCATGTTTTTGTATAAATTCTGCAGATGGCATGAGGAATATCACCAAGGTTTCCATAGTGGTGTCCAAATATGTGTAATAAGAAACATTTAATCTAATATAGATGTTAGAAAAGACAATGGGTTTTGTTAAATCTATTAGATACTTTAAATTTTGGTATTACCATCTTGGTCACATGAGTGAGAAGGGAATGAAAATATTAGATACTAAAAAAATACTAAAACTGAAGAACTTGGAGTAGGGAACAATAGTAGAGTGTATACATATAAAATAAGAAAAATGTATCTATTTATATGTATTTATGAACACCAAAGTATCAAAATATAGAGCATGAGAATATATATGTTTTGGGACCAACTCAGGTACATTATTGTGGTGGTTCATTGTACAATGCTATCTTCATTTATTGTGCTTCATAAAATGTGTTAGTGTAACTTTTTAAGAACAAGTGTGATGTATTTGGAATGTTCATAAGATGGATATCTATTGTGTAAAATGAGACTGAGCTAATGTTGAAATTATATATGACTAATAATGTTGGTTATTATAATAATAATAAATTTATGAAATTCTACTAAAAAATTTGGTTTGAAAAGACAAAACCTAAGATAGTAAGAAGAATAATGCGTAAGAATGGATAAACAAGACAATAAATGAGAGAGACTAAATTATTTTGATGTATTATGATTTTTCAAAATATTTTTTTATAAAAGGTTAATGTTACAAATTATATGATCAACAAGAGTACCCATACTAATTGGAAAATAGATACCTTATGAGCATTGAAATGGTAATCTAGTTGATGTATCACACTAGAAATACTTTTAAAACATCACCTATTTCCATATTTATTACAGTGAAAGGGAAAAAGATTAAACCTAACTCTAACAATTATTTCTTTTTTGGGAAAGATGATTAAGGGTTGGGATTATATTTTTAATATAATGATGAATAAAAATCAATCAGATTTTGGAATGTCTTCTTCAATGAAGGGATCCTGTAAAAGTATTAACAATAGTTCAAATATATTATTGTTAACAACGAATTAATGGATCATGAATTCATTTAACTGATTTAATTATTGGAAATTATAGTTAGTTTAGTGAGTGATGAGTGTTTAGAGATATTGAAAAATTATGAAAAGACAATAAGGTGGTCTTGTTTTAGAGGTATGAGTAAGGTAATATGTTTTAGATGTAACACCCCAAGATTTAGGAAAATATTTTACCTTAAATAAACATTGTATTGATAGATTGTTTCACAAACAATAACAAACTAGAATGAAACAATAATATGTTTAAATAATATTTTTAAAGTTATAATATATCCCTTAAATTAGTTAATATAAAATGAAGTAACTATTTTATAAAATCTATAAAGGAATGAAATGACATTAGGAAGCAGAAGTATTCTATATGAAACTCATTTTTACATGTTTGTAAAGGAAGTATCTTCAATGGGGTATTCTCTAGACTAACAAAAATCCAAACATGAAAAGTTATTATATGATCAAAATTATATGCAAGAGAAATTCATGGTCATGAAAATTTCAACGATATCTATGCTATCAGAATCCCCACCCTCGAATACTGCTAGATCATACCATATGTTTTGATCTTATAAGGATACCTTGAGGGGATATATAACTAGAAATTAGGATAATGTAATAATGTAATTATTAATGTAATATGTTATTTATCACATCTTTTTTATGTATTTTTCATTTTGACTTTTAAAGAAAAATAAAGTTTATTTTTCTATAAAAATAATTTTTCTTGATATTTTGTATTTAAAAAATCAATTTATAAATTTTTAATCACAATTAGATAAAAATGATTTCTATTTTGGATTTAGAATGTTAAAATTAACTTATTCTGAATTTTATAGATTTTTATGAATGCATTGGTTGTTTTGTGAATTTTGAAAAAATACTAATTTTTCTAAAACGGTCACCTTTATAATATTATCATAATAGAGGAATGCATTAAATATTTTTAAAACATTGATATTATATATATATATTTATAATTAAAATGAATAATTTAAATTACTATGTTGTATTTATAAAACCCATGGATATAATTTTGGAAACATAAGTAATATATTACTCTAAAAACTAATTTATTCACTTAAATTAAAAAAATTAGTTTTTACCACTTATAGAAATTAAGTAAAAAAATGTAAATCATATTTTAGATCTGTACGGTCTCGAACTAGGATCCACTAAAATAGTTACCCAAGTAAGTGGGTCTAATGGCCTTAAGCATTCATCCCTGTACGCCAGAGGCTACTGACTAACAATGAGGGTCTAATATTGAGTAGCGAGGGGAATATACCCTCGTATCAAAGTGGCACAAAAAATATAATAAATAAATAAAAATAGTAGAATCATGATATAATATCTAGCACAATGGAAGAAGATACCAAAATTTAATAGAAGAATCATAAGCAACTTGAAAACAGTAATAATATCAAAATCCAACGGAAAAGTCACATACATGATGATGTCCTAGCATGCTGATATTCAAAAAGGTAAAACAAGAGATTCAACGTACTAGAATATACAACATGCTATAAAAAATAAAAAAGGCCAAAATATAGCTCCACTAGAATCATGAGAATATTCTCATACCTCTTCTCCCATGAACCAATCTAAAAGTGAAATAAAATCAAGCATATGTGATAGGGTGCTTGTCCCTGTCCACACCTGCTATCATGATGTCTACACAGGTACCAAATTTGACCCGAGTAGGTTATGTGATAAATATAGTAGGCCAAAAAAAAAATATTTCTTGAAATAGTCCTTTAATTTTACATATCATAGCAGTGTGAAGGTATAATAAATAATAAAAAATGATTTAAAATAAATAACTGTTGGACAAGTACTATAAATAATGCTGATAAAGTCCCACCTACTGTAGTGCACTATTTGAATAATAGCACACTTCAACAAATACACCTACAACCTATATGAAAATACACCTGTATGCAAATAAATAATTTAGTTGAAATAAATATTACATCACAAATACAAAAAAACATTAACATATACATTTAAAATAATGTTTGGTATAATTACATTTGTAATTAATATCCCCAAAAATTTAAAAACATTAATGTGTAATCATATTTGGAACCCTCGACCCCTCTCAAAAAATCCCAAACATGGTATTAGTTTCTGAATAAACCACCCCAACATGAGAAAAATAATCCAAATATATAAGAAAAAAATATTATGTTATTAATACTATAAAGAAATAAATTAATCATAAATATGGAAGGATACATTGATAAAATTTCAATTTTAAATTAATGGACATGCTTAGAGTCATACCGGTCACACCGTGAATAGAAACAAGGTGGGGTTTATTCATAAACATCAAAAATTGAATATGTATCATTTTTTTAAAGTATCAAAATAATCTAAATTCACTTTCTTGGTTTTTTTATGTCACTTGTTTTTTTTACTAAAATTAATGTCAATTTTAAATAAAAAGACACACTTTGAGTCACATTTGTCACATCATGCATCATATTGAGGTTAAGTTTATTCCTACATTACCCAAATTAATTATGGATCATTTTCTTAATGTATAATAATTATACGAATGTGTTAGCTCAGTTTTCAATATGTTACTTGTTCTTTTTACTAAAATTAATGTCAATTTTAAATAAAAAGATACACTTGGTGTTATACATGTGACACTGTGAATCATATTGAGGTTAGGTTGATTCCTAAATGTCAAAAATGGATTATGTATTGTTTTTATAAAGTATAAAAACAATATGAATTCATTTGATCCAATTTGAGATTTTCACTTGTTCTTTTTACAAAAATTAATGTCAATTTTAAATAAAATGACACACTTAGAGTTATATCAGTCACACAGTGCATCAGATTGTGTTTTTGATGATTCCAACATATCATAAATGACTTATGAATCATTTTTATATATTATGAAAACAATTAAAATGTGTTTTATTGGTTTTTAGTATGTTACTTGAGTTTTTTTTAACTAAAATTTCATTTCAAACTAGAAACACAGACATTGAGTCATACCGGTCACATTGTGTATCCGTTTAATTTGATACTAAATAATACATGTCACAAATGACTTGTTAATATTTTTCATAAATTATCAAGATAATTGGAAGTTGTTTTATTCATTTTCACTGAGTGACATACATTTTGAACTAAAGTGTCAATTTTACACTGATAATGGACACTTTGAGTCATACTAGTGACATTGTTCATAATATTGAGGTAATATTGATTCCTATATGTCAAAAATTAATTATGAATAATTTTGTTAAATTATTAAAACAATTTTAATTCATTTTCTCAGTCTTGAGTATGTAACTTTTCCTTTTTTAACAAAAATTAATGTCAACATTAAACAAAAAGACACACATGGAGTCATACTGGATACACCATGCATCAGATTGAGTTAGGGTTGATTCCTACACATCAAAAATGAATTATAGATCATTTTATTTAGGTATCAAAACAATATGAATGAAATTTATTGGTTTTCAGTATTTTTATTGTTCTTTTTACTAAAATTAATGACAATTTTAAATAAAAAGACACACTTTGAGTCATATCAGTCACACAATGCATCTGATTAAGGTTTGGTTGACTCTTACACATCAAAACTGACATAAGGATCATTTTCCTAAATTATCAAAACAATTTAAATGTGTTTTATCAGTTTTTAGAATTTCACTTGTTCTTTTTACTAAAATTAATTTCAATTTTATATAAAAAGACACACTTAGAGTCATATTGGTCACACTATGCATCAGATTATGGTGAGGTTTATTCCAACCTGTCAAAAATGACTTATGAATCATTTTCCTAAAGTATCAAAGAAATATAAATTTGTATTCTCAGTTTTCAATCGTTTACTAGTTCTTTTTACAAAAATTAATTTAAATTTTAAATAAAAAGATACAATTAGAGTTATATCAGGAACACCATGCATTATATTGATGTAATGTTGATTCATACACGTTAAAAATTACTTATGGATTTTTTTTCTAAATATTAAAAACAATCCAAAAGTGTTTTATTAGTTTTCAGTATGTAACATTTTTTTAATAAAATTCATGTCAATTTTAAATAAAAAGTTACAATTGGAGTCAAATTAGTCACAAACATGCATCAGATTAGGATTAGGTTTATTCCAAGATGTCAAAATTTACTTATGGATCATTTTACTAAAGTATCAAAAAAATATGAATTCATTTTTTTAACTTTTTAGTATTTCACTCATTATTTTTACAAAAGTTAATGTCAATTATATATAAAAAGACAAACTTGGAGTTATATCAGTCATAATGTGCATTGGATTGTGGTGCATCTAATTCCAAAAAATCAAAAATTTCTGATGGATCATTTTCCAAAAGTATCAAAATAATTAAAATGTGTTTTATTGGTTTTGAGTATGTTACATTTTTTTACAAAGGTGGAGAGCTGGTCATGATGTAGATGCTGGGGAGGAGTAGTTTCAAGTAGTCATAGTCTGTATGATTTCCTTAATACCTATGGGTCATGTAATGTCTCTAAGCCTACGGGCAATGTAATTCCTAAGCCTACGAGACTTCTAAAGGTTCCCCCTCATCCCTTGAAAGGGGGGTTATCAGAAAATAAATAAAAAATAAGGCCTTTGGGCCATTCAGTCAGTATGTTATTTTTTTTACAAAAATGTCATTTCAAACTAGAAACATGAACTTTGAGTCATACAGGTCACATATTGTATTGGTTTAATGTGATACTATATTCTACATGTCAAAAATGACTTATGAAACTTTTCCTTAAATCATCGAGATAATTGGAGCATGTTTTCTCAGTTGTCAGTGAGCAAAAAATATTTTGAACTAAAATATCAATTTTAAACTAATAACGGAAACTTTAAGTAATACTATTCACACTGCACATCATATTGATGTAAGATTGATTCCTACGTGTATAAAATTAATTATGAATTATTTTACAAAAGTATCAGAACAATAAAATTCATTTTCTCAGTCTTAATCATGTTACTTGTTCTTTTTACTAAAATTAATGTCAACTTCAAATAAAAAGACACACTTGGAGTCATACTCATCGCACCGTGTATTTGATTAAGGTGGGATTGATTCTTACACATCAAAAATGACTTATGGAACGATTTTATAAAGTATAAAAACAATCTGAATTCAATTTATTGGTTCTCAGAATGTCACTTATTCTTTTTCCTAAAATTATTGTCAATTTTAAATAAAAAGAAACATTTGGATTCATATTGGTCACACCGTGTGTCAAATTGAAGTTTGTTTGACTCCTAAAAATAAAAAATGGAATAAGGATCATTTTATTAAAGTATGAAAATAATATAATTGTTATTTATTGGTTTTTATTATTTCACTTGTTTTGTTACTAAAATTAATGTCAATTTTTAATAAAAAACACTATTAGAGTCATATTAGTCACACTGTGTGTTGGATTAAGGTGTAGTTGATTCTTTCCTGTTAAAAATGACTTATGGATCTTTTTAATAATGTATCAAAACAATATGATTTTTTTTCTTTCTTTTTAGTATATCACTTGTTATTTTTACTAAAATTAATGTTAATTTTAAATAAAAAGACACAGTTGGAGTTATATTAGTCAAACTATGAATTATATCGAGGTGAGGTTGATTCCTACATATCAAAAATGACTTTGGATAATTTTACTAATATATGAAAACAATCCAAATGCTTTTTCTCAGTTTTCTATATGTGACTTTTTCTTTTTTTGATAAAATTAGTGTCTATTTTAAATAAAAATACACTCATGGATTTATATAGATCACAATGTGTGTTTGATTGAGGTTCAATTTATTAATAGTCATCAAAAATGACCCATGGATCATTTTATTAAAGTATAAATACAATCCAAATGTTTTTTATCAGTTCTCAGTATGTCAATTATTATTTTTATTAAAATTAATGTCAATTTTAAATAAAAAGAAAGAATTGGAGTTATAACAGTGACACTATGCGTCATATTGAGATGTGGTTGATTCATACATGTAAAAAATGACTTATGGGTCATTTTAATAAAGTATAAAAATAATATAAATGTATTTTATTAGTTTTTATTATGTGACCATTTCTTTTTACTAAAAGTAATGTCAATTTTAAATAAAAAGGCACACTTTGAGTCATATAGATCACACCATGAATTTTATTGAGCTGTGATTGATTCCTAAAAATAAAAAACAACTTATGTATCATTCTATTAAATTATAAAAATAATTTGAATTTGTTTTCTTGTTTTTCAATATTTCACTTTTGTTTCTTACTAAAATGTCATTTCAAATTGGATACACACACACACACACACTGAGCCATACCAGTCACATCATGTTTCTTTTTGATGTGATACTGCTTTTTATACATAAAAAATGACTTATGAATCAATTTAATAACTTATCAACACAATAAGAGTGATTTTTCATGGTTTTCAGTGCGTGACACATGTTTTAAACTAAAATTTAAATTTTAAATTGATAATGAATACTTTGAGTCATACCAATCAAACTATGAATAATATTGAGGTGAAGTTGATTACTACATGTCCAAAATGACTTATTGATCATTGTAAAAAATTATCAAAGCATTAGGAAAGTGTTTTCTCAATCTTGAGTATGTAAATTTTTCTTTTTACTAAAATTAATGTCAATTTTAAATAGAAATAAACAGTTAGAGTCATACTGGTCACACCGTGCGTCAGATTAAGGTATAGTTGATTACTACATGTCACAAATGAAATACGATCATTTTCCTAAGGTATAAATACAATAAAAATGTTCTTTCTTGGTTTTACATTTGTCAATTTTTGTTTTTACTAAAATTAATGTCAATTTTATATAATAAGACACACTCAGAGTCATATCGGTCACAAAATGTGTTATATTGAGGTGTGGTTGATTCATATACATAAAAAATAACTTTTGGATCATTTCCCTAAAGCATTCAAACAATATGAATTCATTTTCTTGGTTTTTAGTATGTCAGTTGTTCTTTTTACTAAAATTAAAGTCAATTTTAAATTAAAAGACACACTTGAAGTAATACGAGCCACACTATGCGTCATATTGAGGTGTGGTTAATTATTACACATCAAAAATTAATTTTTAATTTATTTCCTAAATTATCAAAATAATATTAATGTGTTTTCTCATTTTTGAGTATGTGATGTGTGTTTTGAACAAATATGAAAATTAAAAATAAATACATATTATCTGATTCATACAGAGAACACTGTGTATTAGATTGAGGTGTAGAAGATTTGGTATGTGATACGTGTTTCTCTTTAAAATATATTCAAAAATACAAAAAAGAAAGAACTTGGTCCATTCTTATGGAATATTAAACCCCATGCTGCCTCAAACACTTCACTTTTCAGAAAACATTAGGTTTACCCTTCCATCAAAAAATAAACATGTTCATTATTTTCTAACTTATTATAGATAGTAGAAAGAAAAATATGATTCCCCAAAAGATCTATAAAAAATCTAAATAATTATTAGATAAAAATTATAATAAAATTAACTTAAAAATAGTTGATAAAATGATGAAAAAATAATTAAATAAATAATAGTAATTCAAATTTTCATTATGGTTGTATATATTCATGACCCATTTCCTTGTTATCATTATCTTAGTTCTAGCCTCGAAGTCAAATATTTCACGAACATGATCAGATTCAATCAAGCCACCCCAACCCAAGAAAAAGAATCCACCTATATAAGAAAATAAATCTTATGTTAGTAATACTATAAAGAAATAAGTTAAACATAAATATGAATCAATACATTAAAAAAATGTCTAATTCAAAATGAAGCTAAAAAATTGGAGTCATACTGAGTACATTATGTATCGGATTGAGTTCATGGTCATAGTACATGAGTAAATCATCCTTGCTTATGAATTCATTTCTTTATGATATTTATGAAAATTAACAAAATAAAAATTAAATAACAATTATGAAGAAATGAACAAATATAAGTTGATAAAATGATGAGAAAATAAACCAAATAATTAATAGGAATTCACATCTTTATGATATATGTTTACATTATGACATCAGGTATACTTCCCATTAATTTCTAATCATGTGTATTTAATATTGTGAATATGGGTAATTTAAACAGTCATGGTAGTATTGAAAAAATATAAATACACAAAGGATTAATAAATATTTTAAATGAAATAGTAATTATCTAAAAACATACCTCTTCATGGATGCTATTTTGTTGATGGTATATGATATCTCCTATAAATTGGTAAATATAATAGCCATAATCTTTTCCATTGGTTTATTGTAGACACTATAAAAAAATTAATTAAAAAAATTAATTAGTTTTGATATTTTTTTGACAGTGAAATATTATTATATATACGCTGATATGTATCCACTTGTAGAATTCTACAAGCACCTTGTGAACATAGACTATCCTCATGCCATGATTTTGATGATATTTAAACATCGCCCTATAATAACATAATTATCATTAAATTATAATATAAAATATATAACATGAGGTTTAGTTCTAAAACATTGGATGTATTTTATTATAATTTTATAAAATTCATCACACGTGGTTGGTTTTTTGGGTATCAATGTAGTGAATCGATAAAATAAATCCTTGGAGTATCCAAATTGACTGTAATGAGTACCCAATAATGACTAAAAAAATGGAAGAAGTAATGAAAGGAATTAAAATATATTTTATATGATTAATGTAAATAACTAGACCCTAGTAGCTCAGAAATAAACACAATAAGGAAAATCTCATTGATATAATTCTAGGTCATCACATTCTCCCCTCCTATTAAAATTTATTCTTCAAAATATCCATATTTTCACCCCATAAAAATATCTAGGTAGTTATTAATCATAAGATCCTCAGGCTCCCACATCACCTCTTTAATTTTATGATTTTTCTAAATTTCCTTTACCATCCGAGTCATCTGAATTCTCGACACATGTTATTTACTGTCTAGAATCCAAATAGGATCTTTATAGTAAGATAAGTCAGGTTCCAATTCCATTCCTTTAGAAGTGAGTACATGAAATGGGTATGGCATGTACTTCCTTAACAAGGATATGTGGAACAAATTGTGTAACTTAGAAAGGATATGAGACGTTTATAAATGATAAATCACAGCTCCAATTCTCTCTAAAATTTCAAAAGGACCAATCAACAAAGGTCTTAGTTTCCCTCTCTTCCAAAATTTTATAACACCTTTCCCTGAAGATACTATCATGAAGACATGGTCTCCCACTTGAAATTAAAAATCCTTTTTTCAATTTTTATCATAGATATTTTTCCATATTTTAGATTCTTTGATATGGGTTTGAATAGTCTTCTAGTTCATTGTTGTTTCCTATACAAGATATGGTCCTACAATCCTCCTTTCGCTAACTTTATCCCAATATGTTGGTGTACGGAATCTCTTTCCATATAATGCTTAATATGGAGCCATTTGAATACTTGGATGAAAACTATTAATTTAGTAAAACTATACAAAAGGAAAATACTGATCCCACATACCATGGAAATTGATGGATCATGATCTCAAAATGTTTTTTAATGTTTTAATGGACCTATCAGACTACCCGTCAGTTTGAGGTTGATACGCAGTACTCAAATGAAGCTCAGTATACAATGATTTTTAAATAATTTTCCATAATTTTTATGTAAATCTTGGATCATAATCAGACACAATAGAAATATGTGGTCCATGAAGTCTTAAAATTTAATTAATATTGAGTCTTGAAAGGATATCTAGATGAAAATCATCCATTATACTGAGGAATTGTGAATATTTGGTATGTAGATCAACAATCACAGATATTTCATCATTATTTATTGGAGTTTTCAGTAATCCTATGAAAAAATCCATAGTGATGTTATCCTATTTATGTGTAGGAATAGGTATAGGTTTCTTAACACCTCAAGGATGTTGTATTTCAGCCTTCACCAATTGAAACACTAAACATCTTGATACATAATCAGAAATTTCCCATTTTATATTATCCCACTAGAAATATTCTTCCAGATCTCTATACATCTTAGTGATATTAGTGTGTATAAAGAAATTTTAGCTAGAGGCATCATCCAATAACTCCCCTTTTTCTCGAGTATAAAGGGAACAAATAGCCTCCTCCCAAATTTACTAATCCCATCCTTAGACATAAAGTATGGAAACATCCCATCATTCACAACTATAATTTTATTTTGAAGATTATCATCATCACATTGATAAATTTTAATTCTCTCCAATAAATATGGATGGGAAAACAGTTGAAAAAGTAATGATGTTTCACCATCCTTGATAATTCCCATATCCATCTTCACTAGATCTATGTACACATGGTCCTTGTCAATCCTCATTTGGTTAGAACTCCATATACTTAATGCTCATTGAATCTACTACCTTATTCACCTTCCCAAGGTGGTAGCATATTGAATAATCATAATCCTTGAGTAACTTGAGTCACCTAATTTTCCTCATGTTGAGTTATTTCTATGAGAAGATATATTTTAAACTCTTATGATCTGTATATATCTCATTTATCTCATAATAGAGATAATGTCACCATATTTTCAGAAAAAAACTACACCCACTAACTCAAGTTCATTAGTTGGATAGTTTTATTCATGGATTTTTAATTGACTTTATTCACAAGAAATAGCACTATTATTCTACATAAGGACACACCATAGTCCTTTATTTTACACATAACTATAAATAAAAAATCCACCATTTCACAATGGTAGAGTCAAGATTGGAGCATTCACTAATATAGTCTTCAATTATTAAAAAAATTATTCACATTATTTTATCCGTATGAACTTAACCCCTTTATGAGTAATCTTGGTTAACTAGTTTGATAATTGAGCAATGTTCTGAATGAAATGTCCATAATAACTTTCTAAACCAATAAAACTACATAGCTCGATTATATTCATTGGTGTAGGCCATTCCTAAATCACCATGTTCTTCGAAGGATCAATTGATATTCCCTTATTTGAGATAATATGGACAAGAAAAGAAAATGATTGAAGCAAAAATTCACACTTTATAAACTTCCCATATAATTCATTTCTTCTAAAATTATTCAGAATGATCCATAAGTTATTCTCATGGTCTTTATAGCTTTTGGAGTATACCATTATTTCATCAATAAATACCAAAAAATGTAATAAATATATTCCTTGTAAACTCTATTCATTAGACCCATTAAAATAGAGGGTGTATTAATCATTCCAAAAGGAAGTATTGTAAACTCATAATTCCCATACCTAGTTTGATGTTTTTTTTGGAATATCTTCCTTATTCACATGCAATTGATTATATCTAGAACTAAGATCAATCTCTAAAAAATATCAAGCTCCAAATTTTTTATTAAATATATCATCAATAAAAGGTGGGGGATAATTGTTCTTAATTTTAATAACATTTATTTCTCTATAGTCAATAGAAAGCCTCATGGATCCAAATTTTTTATTGATAAAAGTGATTAAGGTCTCCCCATGGAGAAACACTAGGGTAGATAAATCCATTATCACTCAATTACTTCAGTTTTTTCTTCAGTTCTACTAATTACACTATGACCATTCTATACAGAGTCTTTGATATAGGTCTTAAACTAGGAATTAAATCAATAGAGAACTCAACTTTACAATCTATAGAATGTCTAGACATATCCTCTAGAAATACATTAATGTATTCTGGTACAATAGGTATATCCTCAATTTTATGATTTATTTCATTATCCATAGATGATATTTTCTCTTCCTCCACATGAATTTCATTTAGTAGATCTACTGGTGGTGTATCTAGATGAGAATCATATGGTAATGTTTCTTCTCTAAAGATAAGGGATTCCACACCTTCCTCAAAAATCAAAATTTCTTTCTTCTTGTAATATATTTTTGCATCATATTTTGAAATCTATTCCATGCCATGTAATATTTCAAATTCGACTATAGGTATGATGATAAAATCAAGAGAGAATGAATGTTTATATGACCTAATGGGAACTGCATGGCACATCTTTTTTATAATGAGAATTCCATTAGGGGTTTTGACTGAAAACTCCCTTATCTAGAAGAATTTAAAAATATCAAAATTTTCAAGAAAAATATGAATATATAAACGAATGAAATGTTCCAAAATTAAATAAATTACTATCGAAGTTTGAGGAAATTATTAAAGTACCTAACACCACATCATTAGGAAGTTACTCCCCAACAGTTGTGATCACATAATCTTGGCATTTCTCCCTTGGAACTTTTTTGGGGGAAGTTTCCTTGATGCATTGGAAAATCATTTGAATAATTTCTCATCTATTTACAATTATAACATTAAGAATTGGTAGCTTCTTTCAGTCCATTGAAATCATGGACTTGGTGGCTATTTTTTATACACTTGTAACAAACTCTTTTTACTATTAAGTAGGCTCTAGGGGGTTTCCTTCCATTTGTATCATATTTTGGGAAACTCCCTTTTTATTCTTCCATTTATCCATTATTTCATCTACCATTATCTTATTCTATTTTTTCCCTTAAATTCATAAGGACCAGAGAATTATTTCTCCGTCTTGATATCCATGAGACTATATCTTCATATGATGAGAAATTTTGGGAAACTAGTGCCCTTTAGAGGAACGATCTTAACCACAGAAGAATCAATCAACTTTATCCTTAGACTATGTATGTAGTCCACAACATTCCTTGATAGCCTTGTAAATTTATCCTTATACTTGGTAATATACTCATCCTTATTTTTCATTAGATTCAATAATTTCCTTTCTATATCCACTAATTGTACATGATAAAAATATTTTTATAGTGAAATTTCCTTAAAATCCCTCCATTCAATATTTTTAATTTCTTTATCATTATTTTTATTTTCGATTAGCGACCACCATTGATCCACATCTCCCGATAGATGATAAACTCCCATGACAACTTTCTGCCTATCTTTACTTCCCAAAGAGAGAAATATCTTCTCTAGGGAACTTATCCACTCCATAGCGAAAAGGGGTTTTTTTGTACCATTTAATGATGGAGTTTTTTATCACATAAATCTGTCTAAAATTGATCCTCCATATTGTGGTTCAAGATTCTCTTTATAGGTAAGGTTATTGATCATAACCCGAGTCATCTTTCCAAGTATAGTTATAAGTTTCTCAGCACCAACCACAACTCCAATACCCACATCTTTATGTTGAATATGATGGAAAAACCAAAATTGGATATGTGTGTTGATATGGGATCTATTAATTCCACTAGACTCCATTTCTAAATAATATAATAAACTATATTAAGTTATGAACTATAATGTATAATCTTAAACTATAAAAACACTTAACATAAATTGAAGTTTTATGCATATCTAATCTCATAATCATAAATATAGTATCTTTGAACACAAATTTAATTTTAAACCCTTCATAGTGGTTTGTAAAGAAAATTGAATTATCCTAAGAATATCCCCTGGGAGTTTCAAACACGAAATGCATTAAGGCCCGTTTTCATGTACCAGGTTACCTTGAGTCTGGCATGTGACAACTTTTCAGAGTTGTTACTACTAGGTTCATTTGTTCTATAACAAAGTTTGCTAGTAGTATCCAAACATAGATATATTTCTAGGAATATCCACATAATCTATACCTTTCCAAAATTCTAGGATGTTTCTTATATGCTATTCCTTAAAGTATATATTAGGGTTGTTTTCACAAATCTATGTTTTCTAAATCTAGTTTCCAAGGTTTCAACTAAAATTCCTCTGATACCAACTATAAAGACCCCAAACCTAATAGCCTCGAGTCGTTTCCTTACATTATTACATTGGTATGCTTACAACGACATCACATCCTAAAGGGCCAAATAGTTTAGTATTTTAGAAAAAACCAGATATAGACATAATATTTATATTAAAACTAGAGTGAAAAAACAACATTGCAACTCCATTAAAAAAACTCATAAACTCTTAGATTATTCCTGGAAGTCAGTCAATAATAATATTCATCTTTTCATCCAGGGGAAAAATAAAACATAAGAAAGGGGTCAGATTAGATGCTCTTTAAAGGTAAGTAATACATCAAAAGTTATCATAAACATAAAAATTAGGCTTGGTGAATAACTAAAAACACATGCCTTTAAAAATAATCTTGAGAATAATATTAAAGGAATGAAAGATGAGAAAATAAATCCATATAACTGATTATAAGATAATGAACCTTAATCATGGATATTATACTAGTCAAATATCACATGGTTTATCAATTACTAATATCATTATATGGAAATTCATAATGATGGACATCTAAAACATATCATCAAGGCATCATCCAAGAAATGTGAAAATACCAGGGTAAGGCCTTGACCAAAACCCAATTCTATTTTTTATCACGAGACATAACAATAGATCAAATGGCTATATCAGGCCCCACCCATCAATTTATAATATAAATTAATTCCTTATATGAATGTGTATAAATATAAACCACTTGAACATATGAAATTTAAATAACATTCCACAATATGTAATCGTAATCACTAACCAATCTGAGTAGCATTGTGAATGATATCAAGATATCACATCCACAATCAAACTGATCATAAAAAATTTAATAAAAATGTTAGATTAAAAAAATAAGATACGAATATCAATAAATAATTAAATTTAATAGTGGTGTTGAAATATACTAAAATACTCTAATAAAATCATTGAGGAATTCTTGAGAGAAATATCCATTTTACTTTTCATAGAAGAGTTCTTTTAGAAAAATAATTTTTATTTCTCATAATTGTTTGTATAAATCCCATAATGAAAAAATATAGTTTTACATTACAAAATTAGTGATTTTAAAATAATAATGGTGTCTTAAAAAAATTATGGATGGTACTTGAAAAAGGGTAAGAAATCAAGATGTTTCATTTATTCAGGCATGCATATCAGGAAGAATTGAAGAAGGAACAACAAAAAAAACATGTATTTCTTATAAAATAAAATTGAAAAGATCTGGAAACATGATTTTTTAATGTATACACAAAATTTATAATAATTTTATAAAAATAAATAAAAATTATATTCATGTATAGAGGAAGTAAGTATAACCTAAATAAAAATGGAGGTTCGGGAAGAAACCCTTACTTGATGTCTGATTGTGTTCTTCACTTGATCTTAAAATCCTAGATAATTAAATTAAATAAATAAATTAATTAATTAATAACCTTATCTACAAGTATTTTATTTATTATAATTTTATTAAGTAAAGTTATTTTATTTTTTATGATTTATAAGATACATATTTATTGCTTGGGGGTGTTCGTTTCCTTAGTTTTCACGATCGATATACTTATATACGAGTATAGAAGTTCATGTGGAATGAGAATAATTCTCCCAAACTGCATTTAAAAGATATTTATGAACATATATAATTTTAAATGGTTATATCTATTATTTGATTATGTGTTATGAGGATGAATCATTAGATAATACATTTAGTGATAATCGTTAACATTTTTACAACGGTTATTGATCATAATAAACTCATTTGGTTTTACCATTTAGTATTATGTAAATATGTTACTTATAGAAAATAAGAAAGGTTTTAATAAATATTTCATATTATTTTTTAATCATAAAAATGGTTTCATTACCATCCTTGATGGAGAAATTTAAGAACGAAAATCCATTTCCCACGAAGGTTGTAAATCAGCCCCTCACGGATAATGACTTCATTTTTAAAATAATAGAGAGAGAGAGAAATGATCTTGATGAAGAATATTAAATTAACACTATATAATTATATTATATATATTATACTAGATTTATCATGATAATTTGGTAAGAGGAGGTGAGGAGACAATAATAAAAGAAAAGAACATGAAAAGAAATTAAATGAAAAAGGAAGAGGATTTTACCTCTTGAATACTCCTCCTTGAGAACCTCCTTAAGATGATTTTTTTTGTTTTAATGAGTTAAATAGATAATAGATGCATGGAATAGTATTGGGGAGAATATTGGGAATAAATTTGACAATTATCAATGTCTTAGAGGTGTGAGAAGAAGAGGTGGTGATGGGTGGTATTTATAGTGGATAAGAGAGGTGCTTTTTGATTATTTAATTCATTTGCTTATTATTTTGGCTCAAGACCGAATAGTTTGAACATTATCATTAAATATATTAAAATAATTAATGGAATTTTGAGATTATGTTTCTTACATTAGCGATGACTCAAGGAATAGTTTATTTGTCTTTTAATTTATTTATACCGTAAATTACCATATTTTACTATTCACCAAAAAATTCAAGTATTTTAGAAAAATAACAAAAATTAATACTAACCATTTTTTAATGTTAAGAACTTAAAAGTGAACTCCATTTTATAAAAATTATTTTCTAAATATGAAAATTTTTATTTTTAATTTAAACCATCATTTACTTAAAAAATATAGATTTTCAATTTAAAAATGATTTTATAGCACACTCAAAAATTTTACTAAGGTCTCGTAAAATTTTCCTGAAATCATAAGACAAAAAAATATTTATTTATGAATTTTACTAAAATAAATTTTATTTTAAATAATTTTATTAATTATAAAATTTTAATTAAATATTTATAACTTACAAAAAATTCCAAAACTTAATTAGTAATTTTTAAAATATTTATTTAGTTATACTATGATATGAATATTTTATTAATTAATTTATAGGATAGATAAATTTTATTTATACTTTTATTGGTGAGATTACTATTCTATTGTCCAGTTTACTATTTATAATGGTTACATTACTATTCCTAATATCATGTTACTACTTCATCACTATAGGTTCCTTAACATCTAGAAATACATTTTATTTCATTCATTTTTCATTTGTAATGTTTTTATTATGTTCTATAAGTGATTTTATGTGATATCAAATAAATATAATAAGGATAATATCATTGATATAATTCGGAGCCATTACAGTTGAATTGTAGATTTTTACCCCAATATCATTGTTAAAAAGAAAATTATGTAATTCATAATTTTTCTTTAAGATTTTGTAGATAGTTTTTCCACTATTTCATCAATTTTAGTTGATTCCATTTTGTTTTGGTCTGTAGAAGTGATGTGAGGACTAAAGATTCCATATTTATGTTCATATTGTTTTCCCTTCAAATATAACTGATATGCATGCCTACAAAATAGAAATTGTATTTAGTCATAATAAATAAAGTAGACCAGCTATTGGTAAAGAAAATCATGAAAACACACATCATATATAAATTTACAACTGATAATCCTATCCATTTATACGTGAGGATTTAATTTACATTCTCAAGACTAATTATGTCTAAAATGGCCTCTTCATACACTTTTTCTTTAAAATCATCTATGTGATTACAAACAATTTTTAACCTTGTATATACACGAACCTTTAATGCTAGTAAATGTAGATATTCAATAGGCATGGTAAATGTGATTTGTGAAGATATTTTCTATTGACCGGTTGATCTTTAAAATCATATTTATTTTACCTTTCATTTCACCCCTTACCTTTCTTCCTTCCATAATAGCATTAATCAGTTCAAACATTTTTTCAATAATTTCTAAAGGTTTAGCATGAAAAATAAATTTGAAATGAATACACCCTTATCGAAATTGTTGGTTGGAGTGAGTATACCAAGAGGGGGGGTGAATTGAGTACCTAATACAAATTTATATTTAAAATGGATTATTTTTAAATCCCCCAAATATTTAAATACATCCAAATTTATCAAAATATGTAGTATGATATAGATCTTAATCAATCTAAATATTTATCCAATGATTTTTAGGTCTCAGAATAATAATATATAATATTATTGGATCCTTAAAATCAGTTTACTTGATCAAAATACTATATAAACACAAATTATGATAAACTATAAATGTATATAATTTTTTATATTTAATTTTTTTTAGTTTAAGGTAGAAATAAAGTAAACAAAATTAAAGCACACAAAAGAAATTTTGAATACATGATGTTTAGACTAAAGTTAAGATTTAATCATTTCCACTTGATGATCACCCACCACAAATAATTTTATATAAATAAACACATTGATCCATAACCTGTACTAGGTTTTACAATAGTTAAAAAAATTTCAGGTCACACACAACCTCTTCCATAGTTATACATGGGAGTAAAAAATAAACATACCACACAGGGGCCTCTACCACTCTTATCTGTAGCATTTAGAAATACTCATTATGTTGTAATTTAGATTGTGACTATTGATTTGATTTGGTAGGGAAGCTTGATTCAGGCTCTATTGAAAAAATTCTGAAGAATAGGGTTTTATAGACTCAAGTTATTGATTGGAGGAAAGAATTGTTTGAGAATGTTATTTTTCTTCCTTAGTCAAATGATCACAGGAGGCATTAGTTCATATCTTCATCTCTAAGAGTATTCTATAAACTCGATCTCTTGATCTTTTTTGAATTTTTTACTTTCTATGTTTAGGTATCTTATATTTTTTCATGAGGGAGTGTATTTCACTATTATCAGTAGTAATAAGGAAAACATCCTGATGGTCTATTCTTTCTAGTAATGCATGTATGACACTCACATCATTGTGTTTTTTTAATCATTTAAGAGAAAATAATTAAAATAATAAATGGAATTAACTTTAATAATTTTTATGTTAGTAAATATATAAAATAAGTAAAGTAAGAAAATTATGGAGATGGAATATTTTGGAGGTGTCTTGATGTTTGATGGTATGTTGTTATGGCAACACGATACTGGTGGTGTCATAGACTTATCCAAAAAATTCACTTTTCTAGTAGTGTCTCTACTGGCGGTGTCTGGTGTGAGGATGTATTAGACCTAACCGAATTTTTTTGTTAGGGATATGAAACTGGAGGTGTCTTATCTTAAGGTATCTCATACTTAGACAAATTTATGTTCTGGGTTCATGAAATACTGATGGTCTGTCAACTGATGGTTTCTCAAACCTTTTCAATTTTTCAGTTTAGTGGTACGAATTCATGGCACTGTGATATCCTGGTGGTGTCTCATAATTAGTGATATTTTTATGCTAGCGGCGAGTCATGGAAAATGGTGTATCGAGTTAGAATTTCTAATATCAATGTTTTCTTGTCCTTAATCAATTTTATCACCTATCTCAGAATATGGAATTCTCAGAGAAAAAATGAAATTTATTAAGAACATTATAATCATGGTTTTGTGATAATTATAACAAGGAGGCAAAAAATATACCCCTTTTTCATGATCACAAATCATGGCATCAAATAATATTATAAATGTACAAACAGTTCATCATAGGTAGTATAATTTAGATCAAAGGTAAGTAACATGTATCCAAGATAAAAATATTAAAAAAAATAGTATTAAAGATAACATAAAAACAACACTTTATTAAATCATGGATTCCATAAAGCATAAATTTATCCAAAACAAACCATGATTATAATGTTATACATAAATAATAAATTTATCCATAATGTATAAATTTATTCCATAAGAATTAACCCCTTTTGAGATTATCAAAAAGGTAAATTTTAGAAGAGAAAAGATAAGAAATGTAGTAAGAATAAATAGACTAATAGATAATAAAGACAATAAAAATTATTAGAAAAAATATATTAAGAACCAGGTATCATAAAAGACTAATAGTCTAATAAAACAACAACAACGTTTTAAGATTTGGAAAATTGTTCTAAATGTTCTTCTCCTTTTCCATTTTCCATTGCTTGTTCCTCATTAGAGGTAGAAGGATCAGGTCAGGGAAGGGTGGAAGGAACACTAGTTGGTAATCTATCTATAGCTCTTGGATGATTCACCATAAAAAAAACTATCCTGAGTTGTCACAAATCTTGAGTATGAGTCATAGTAAATGGTTGGAATCGGGCAGGTAGAGGAGCCAATGGATCTTGAGAAACTCATATTCGAAGAGAGACTTCAGGAGTAATTGGAAGGATTTCTTGATCCACTACTGCTTGACCATGAACATGAAGAAACAAATTCATCATATTTATAAAATCCATAATGATCTGGATAACTCTTTACATTGCACTAAATTAATTATACTTCTCTTCCATAAAGTAGTTTAACAATGGAGTCATCTCCTTTAGCTACATGACTTGTTCATTGAATGTTTGAGTAACATGGGGAATCTTAAGATTCTCAGTCAAGAATTTTAAATATGCATCCATTGCATGCTTTTTGTAAATCTTTGTTAGATAATATTTAATGGATTTTTTGACAGTCTATTTGTCTGAGATCATGTCTTTATCATGAAATATTATTATCATGTGATAAAGATATGTATCATGCTCAAACTTAATTAAAAATCAAAAGGCATCACATGTTCACTACTAGAAAGACAACTAGACATAGTTGTAATTTCCTCTATAACAACTGTTCTTAACATATCAACATCCACTACTAGATTAGAAGGAGTAGAAGTGTCTAAAGATGTATCCTTAAGAATTTTTAGTATCTCATCCACAGAGGATGAAAAGGTTGACTTTAGATCTTCAATCATAGAATTGATAGAATCCAATTCACTTAAAATTATCTTATTCTCAATATCAAATTTGTGTATATGATTTATCATCATTGGTTAGATATGTTGGATAACCAACTCAAAGAGATATATGGAATCATTTTTACTATGTTTAGTCAGAAGAAGAGACCGATTAATCAAAAACTTATGAGACTCAGAAATAATATTTTAACCAAAATATTTCATGACATATTGTGTGACTATATCAATAGGAATAATAGGAGAAACTGGAAGAGGTTTAATATTATGATTTCTAATAGAAGAAAAATATTCTAGTATACCTACAAAGTATACATGATCTATAATAGATCCCTTTGGATCTTCTTCATTTCAAACCTCAGGTCCACCATTATTTGGTGGAATCCATAGAAAATTAGATTACTTTTCCCATTCTTATTTCATAGGTTCAACCCATAGATATTCAAAGACAACTAAAACAGAATCAATTGCAGGAGGAAATTTACCAACATGTACAACTGACACTTCCATATTTCTTTATCCATCTAAACTCTATGTAGCTGGGGTGAGTTCAAAACTGAAAGGATTATCTTTTATTTGTTTATCAAAAAGAGTTACCACTTTCACATGAGTATAATTCTTTTATCCGTAAATAATAGGTTCTACTTATATATGGAAATCAACTGGAGAATCTTCAGTAGCCAAAACATCCAACTGAACATCACGGTCTTTGATCAAAAGACGGAATTTCCATATTCTATTTCCCAATAACATGTGGTTCTATAATAGAAATCACACTCAAATATTCCATCATATAATAATTAGAAACTTTTTTACAAGTGGAAATAGAGTTGGACTCAATGTCATCAACTACTGTTTCTTCATGAAATATTTCTACATATGGGGATTTAATCCCCTCAACAGGTGCATCCTGAAGCTCTAGAGGCATTTCAACATCATTCATTTTAATTAATCCACTTGAGCCATTAGGTTTAGTGTCATAATCATCATTAATTCTATCATATGTATTTTTTTTAATTTCCATTTCCACTTTCAATATTTTCTTTTTCCTCTTCCACATCACCATTCTATTCTTCATCGTTATTTTTTGAACTACCTTTGAACTGATCCTCTCTCAAGACTTCTATTTCGACTTCATCACTTTTAAAAAGTTCCTAGGTGGGAAAATAGGTCCAAAATTTCTGGGAGATGACTTTGGAGACAATTCAGTATCACTCCCTTCAACAACCTAAGGATCCCTTTCTTCTTCTTTAGAAATAGATTCTTCATCGTCATCAATAGAGTATTTAACAATTTCAACAGGCTCTGATCCTAGATCAACATCTTCCTTTGGTATGGTTCGATGAAAAAACATATTATAATCAACATATATCTTATTATAATCTCAAACCTATTATATCTTATTGAGGTTACATGTAATACTCATCCTTGAACAAGTATCATTTTAAAGACAGAAACCACCGCAGACTATAATAGACTCTTCATCCGCAGTTACTAGGCCCTTGTCCTTTAACATGGTAGAAATGAACTTGGGGTAGATAAAGGAGTTGGATTTGTAGGATGGTTTAGTCATCTCACACATATTAACCATGAGATATCAAAAAATAATTATCTTTAGATCTTATTTCATAATATATAGAAGATAAACATCTTGATACCTTGATGTTTTGAAATCCCCTTTTCTTGGGCACATAATATGATAAAAAAGAATAAATATAAACCTACATTCTTCATAAATATCTAAGGAAATATGAATTATGGTTATGCCATCTCTTTTTATATTTTTCAAAGCCTCTTCATACACAAACAACTCACTATCTCCAGAAATGATGCCTTGGTAGTCCTTATAAATTTTTTAATGGGTTACATCCAAACATTTATCCCATTTACTTCCTAAAAAACATATTAATTTTCCTTTAACATGACTTCTTATCCAATAATAACTATCTAAATCAATGTAAAACTCTACATGCTGATAGAATTCATAAACCTACTTATGGTAGAATGGTCTCTTGTTTGATCAGAACCACTCCAACCATTATTGGTGCTGGAGTACTTTATATACTAGATACCATATAGAAAAAACACTTTGATTTAACCTCTTATTCTACAACAACAACTATATTGGAAAGATCCAAATTAACAGGTGAAACTGGAGTAGGTAAACTTGGTTCTTTCTTCTGCTTCTTAGAAGATTTCAATTCGTATGGAGAAGATATTGAAGCACGCTTCAATCTCATCATAATGACTAGTTCAAAAATCTTGTTTGAGAGTAAGAAGAAGGTTTGAAATGTGAGAGGTGAAGGATTGAATAGGGATAAATAAATAAAGATATGGGAGTATCATGTTGGGCTCAAGGTGTGTTGGGAATAGACATAATTCTGTTTTGAAATCATTAGGCATTTTAGATAATCTAAAATAAAAATAATACTTGAAATCAAATTAAAAATCATTTATGAAATCGTATCAGGTTACTGAAAATAAAAAAATATTGAAGGTATTAAACTGGCAGTTCAACATTGAGAAACAAAAAAAATTCAAAGACATGAAATAATGTTGGCATGATAGGACGACGACATGACAAGATAAAGTGATAACAAGCCAATGACATGACAAGCCAACAACATGAAAAGCCAATGGAATAAAAATCCAATGACATGACAAGCAAACGACATAAAAATCCAACGACATGAAAAATAAATGGCATGAAAAGAAAACTATATGACAAGATAATGACATGTAACCACAATGGTATGTCAACCATAATGGTATATCATACAAAATTAAACTAAACAAAAATTAGTCATTTATAACTCACGATTGAAATAGTTTATTCTCTCAGAATTTAAATGGTTTGTGAATATATCATCTTATTAATGTTATGTGCTAATAAATTCAATATTGATATCTAATTTTTAAAAATAGTCTCTCAAAAAGTGATGTTTTATATCAATATGATTCATCCTATAATGAGAAACCTGATTCTTAGGAATATTTACTACACTTGTATTGTCACAGTTTATGGGGACATGTACGAATTAATATCCATATTATAGTAGAGTTTTTTTGTCCACAAAATTTGTGCACAAAAACTACATAAAATAATATACTCAACTTCATAAGTAGAAAATGTAATATAATTTTGTTTCTTACTACACCATGAAACTAGAGACCTAACTAAAAAGTGACATGTTCTAGGGGTGATTTTTCTATGAAACTTACATACCCCAAAATTAGCATAAAATTAACTTACTAAATAAAACATTTACCCTATTGGGTAAAACAATACTAAATTGGTTGTATACTTGAGGTATTTGAAAATTATTTTAACAACAACAAGGTGTGGCACTTTTAGGGTTTCTTGAAAATTAGCACACATGCATATACTAAACATAATATATGGCCGGCTAACAGTCAAGTATAGAAGACTAAAAATCATACCTCTATAACTGGTTTCCTAGATTTATTAATACCCAACTTAGAGGTGGTACTCATATTAGTATCACTACTCTTAGTTCTATCCAAGTTAAATTGTTTAAAAATGTATTTTGTATATTTACATTGATTTATGATAATTATTTATTTGTTTTTAAAGGTATGAAATTCACAAAAGAATTTTAGTTCACTCATTAAACTCATTTCAAATTCATTTTTTCATTGTCTAAAAATCAGTATGAAGAGAAATTTTTGATGATCTGAAAATAATATCATCAAAAAATATTTTTACTACTAAAATGACTTTTGAAATTTTTTTATAAAAGGAGTAGGTTTAGCTCTAACTTTTGAAAAACCTTTTTAGATAAGAATTTTTTTGAGCCTATCATACCAAGATCTAAGAGATTGTTTTAAACTATATAAAGCTTTAGTTAATTTGAAACATGATTTGTAAAATGAGGATTTTGAAAACCAGAGGGTTTTTCTACAAAAAAATCCTCAATTATAAAACCATTTAAGAATTAACTCTTAACAACCATTTCACAAATCCTGAAATCTAATTGTGATTTATAAGAAAGAATGATTATTATGGATTAAAGTCTACATAAATTTGAAAATGTTTCTTCATAGTTTATTTCTTCTTCCTGAATATAACCTTGTTCAAATATTCTAGCCTTGTTTCTAACTATAGTGCTTAACTCATAAATTTTATTCCCAAACACCCATTCAGTTCCAATAGTCAAGGTGTCCTTGTCTATATCTATAAGTTCCCACACATTTTTTTTATTTAAAATATATTTTATTCTTCTTGCAGAGATATCACCCAAAATGTATCATTAATAACTTCATTGGTGTTCTTGGGTTAAATCTAAGACAATAAAACTTGATGTTAAACATAATTTCTTAGAGAAGATCTAGTTTTTAGTCCACTATTTATATAACCTACACCATCATATAGAGAATGTTACTTAATTATTCTAATATATATATGAAAATATGGACTTTTAACTTCTAGAATTTTAGTTTTAGTTTCTAAGAGTTCTATAAATTCTTCAGAACAAGATTATTTTTATGGTTGTCTGAAAGAAGAATATAAAAGTTTGAAATTTATGTTTTGAGAATATAAATCATCCTTAAGGTTTTCTTGGGAGGTCTTAGACTCACGTGGATTGGTTTCATCAATTTTGGTTTTTTTACTAAAAACTCTATAGAATTTTCTAGATATTGAATAATAAAGGATAATTACTTCATCAAATTTGGAACAAAATTTTTCCAAATTATCCTCAGTATTAAGAATAAAGAAATTGCAACCAAAAACTCTAAAGTAATTAACCTTATGTTTCCTATTATTGCATAGCTCATAAGGGCTCTTATTGAGGATAGGTCTGATCAAAACTCTATAGATGATATAGTAGGATGTATTGTAATATTTTTCCCAAAAATAGATAGATAGGTTATACTCATTAAACATTTTACAAACTATTTATTATAAAGTTATATTTCTCCTTTCTATAACTCCATTATTCTAAGGGGTACAAGGAGAATAAAATTCAAGAGTGTATCCATTTTGTGATAAACATTTTGAAAATAATGATTTTAAAACTCACAACCATGATCACTCCTTAATGTTTTAATTATAAGTCAAATAATATTTTCTATAGACATAGAATACATGATAATGTAAGAGAAGGATTCACTTTTGTGAGCTAGAAAAGATACCAAAGTATACATAGAGAAATCATGTACAATAACATAAACACAGTTCTTCTCATTATGATATGAAACTTTAGATAGTCCAAATAGATCCATAGAAACCAACTCAAGGGTTTAAGTAGTTGTTACATATTTCTTTAATTTAAAAGAAACTTTATGTTGTTTCCCTTTTTGCAAGGGTTTCATACTTTATTAGTTAGAAACTCAAGATTAGGTAGATATTTGACTAAACCTATTCTAGTTATCTTTCTAAGTGAGTGAATTTTTCAATTGCTAAGTCACTTATTCAAAATCCACGACTCTTTGTGAAAGGCACTTAAAGAATGAAACATTTTGTGAAATCATAGAATCTAAATCTACAACATAAATATTTTCATTTATCAAATCCATAAAAATTAAATATATTTTTGAATCATAAACATTAAAATAATAATTCTTAAATATAGCATAAAAACCATCATTACATAACTGATAAATTCTAAGAAGATTATTTTTTAAAACATCAACATATAAAACTTTAGAAATTAAAACTGAATTTTTGTTAGCAATCTGGCCTAGGATGATGATTTTTCAATTTGTATTATCACCAAAGGTGAAATGGATACCATAAAACTTTATGAGGATCTAGATGCATGAATAATATCCTTTCATATGTATTTAACAACCACTTTACAAGTACCATAAAATTCCATTGTATCTCTTTAATCATTTTTTCCTACAAAATAAAGTTTATGAAAGGAATGATTTTGGTACCCAAATATGTTTGGGTCCATGAATGTTAAAAATTAGAGATCTGAGAACCAGAAATTTCTTGATTGTTTTACTATAAATAGATTTTATAATATTTTAAATAAAATACTTGTTAGGTCCATTTTAAAAATGATTGGCAGTAGAACTTTCAGGCCCATATATAGGAATAAAAGTGTTTTTTTTATTTTCTTCTGTATAGGTTGGTATCCAATTACAATGATATATTTTTGTGCAAATTTCATTCCTATAATTTGTGGGAGTGTCTCTATAACATTTGTAAACTTTTCAAGATCTTTCTTCAACATCTCATTTGAGAGTTTAAGTTCATTGTTTTCTTTGACTAGTTGTTCGTTTTTTTCTTTTTCTATAGAAAATTCAAATTTTTTATTTGTAGTTAGATCATTATATATTTTTAAAACATTTTATTTATCTTTAATCTCATTAAATGTGTCTTATAACATGTTGCAGTATTCACATGATTCTTCATTTTTCATATTATAATCATCATGTAGTTTATTGTTAGAATGATCCAAATTATGCACAAGTATTATATTATAAATAATAGGTAATATCGATACCTCAATGACTTTATCTATGAAACACATATTTTATCTGTCTAGATTATCATTAGGTATAGAATAAAAATCACTGGATCTATTTTCATAAGCATTGTCAGTGGATTTCATAGCCTTTTTGTATCTTATATCCTTTTCCTCATATTTATTTTTGAACTTAAGCTTTGGACAGTCAGATTTTAGGCATACTATCATTTTACAAACATAGAAAAACTTTTTTGGGATCATCATCCTTATTCCAATAAGGCTTCTAATTTCCTCTATTTTCATACATTTCTTTATAGTAACATTTTATGAATAAATTTTTCTTCCAATAAAGCTTCTTCAATCTTCTGGCTAGATGATCCATCTCATCATCACCATCAGAAGGAGATTAAATATCACTTGAATATAAAGCTTGGACTTTCTCATTTTCTTTTTTCCTTTTTTAGAGGTAGTAGTATTAAAGCTAATGAATTTATTTTAGGCTCCTCATATTTTTCACATTTTACCTTTAATTCCTCTTTGTCCATCAAAATTTTTCTAATAAACTCTTTCACAAGAAAATTACTTATCTCTCATGATTATTAGATTGAAACTAATGTGCCTCTCCATCTTTTACTACTAGAGAAATGACCTATGGCCATAGATTTATAGCCATAGTTTTGTGATCTCTGGATATAGGTCAGTTTATGGCCACAATTTTAATTAAAAACTGTGGATATATGGTTTCTAAACCCTATATGGATCTCTCATCTCCCCCATCCCCACACGAACCACCTTAAATGTCACCTATTCTCTCTCAGTGACCCTGTCTTCTCAGTGGTGACTTCTTCTCTCAGCCGCCCTCCTCCACCCTCTTGAATTCTCCTCTCTCGGCGAAGACCTATCCTCTCAGAAGCACACCTTCTTCCCTAAGGGCCTTTATGACCTATTATCTCTTCGATCCTCATCTCCCAACGATTCCAAGATGGCCTTCATGACGCTGATCCATCCTCATTCCGCTCACGATGCTACCCGTCGCTGCCACTGAATGAAGAAACCCCGTCACCTTTGGTGTAAAATCTCACCTCTCAAGCATGTACAAGTGGAATTCATTCTTGAGATTTTATAGTCTCCTTCTTCTACTAAAATCCTTCATGCTCATGAATCTATGCATGTTCACATCCCCCATTATTCCTTTATTTTCTACATCATTGTGCAGCATTTTGACGTAGTGACAATTGTTCATATATCCCATAATTTTGGTTTAGTTTTATTTGAAGATTACTTCGAGGAGTGAGATTTTATTCTCTATTATTTTCTTCATCTATGAAACTAGCATATTTCTGTTTTCTTTTAAGTGGATGGAAGGATTACCTAATGAATGAAATGATATAGATTTAAATGAAATTTATGGGGATGTAGTGTTTTACATGTTTTACCAGTTTATTATTATTAATAAGTGATTTTTATTTCTCTAAATTTGAAGGTTTTATTATGTGTATGTTGTGACTATTGTGAAATAGTTAAAACCTATGGTTGATTTAGAGTCATTATTTTCATTTTTGTTTAAAACCAACACTCATAAAAGGATAAGTTCATATATAAGACTAATAAATGCTTGTGTGTGAACCTGGAATTTGTGTGAAAATACTTGTGAAAGTGATGATGAATTAATGAGAAAACATACCCTTTAAGTGAATTATGGATTTATGTGGTTTGGAAATTATTTGTTTTTCACTATTAGTATGTTTATTTTTGTCCTTATGAATGTAATACCACTTCTTTCTTTACTGCATTGATTTTAGTAAGAGTTTTAGGCTCACTTATTTTCATCATCAACAAATCCTCCATTTCTTCTGTTTCCTTCTCAAGATATTATTTTTATTTATTATTTCCCTTGAATAAAATAATTATGTGAATATAGGCCTCAGTATAGGCTTACTTAAGATTATTGTTAATTTTAGATTAAAAAACCTTAATAATTTCAATGCATTCATACTCTATACAACAAGGGGTAATTCATCTTCAAGAGGATTGTTTTGTATTGATATTTGAAAATAACTCTTGGTCACCTTAACTCCTGATAGTCATGGATCCTCCATCCTTGTATTTCACATGCCTAACATTATTAACTTCAAACCTTCCTTGTTCTTCTAGTTCATCAATGTCCTAGGTGAAATATTAATGTTTCAATTAACAGAAGCATCATAAATTGACTTTAATTGTTTCCTAACTCCCTAATATATTGATGAATGGAT
Source organism: Viscum album (assembly GCA_963277665.1). Taxonomy (NCBI): domain Eukaryota; kingdom Viridiplantae; phylum Streptophyta; class Magnoliopsida; order Santalales; family Viscaceae; genus Viscum; species Viscum album. The sequence goes on along the minus strand of OY728160.1, from coordinate 846,148,337 downwards.
CTCAGTGTATTACATAACTACCAAAAAAATTATATATATTATTTCTATAAATCTATACTACATACACTTTGGTTAAAAAAATTGAAAAAAAATTGTAGATCCAATCGGTTGAACCCTATACGCTAATACCAATTGATAGTATTATGGGATCATAAAATCACCTTAAGGGGTTTGGATGTATGTATATTAGGAATGAGACATAGAAAATTTTCCTATATACATTACAAATATTATTAAGTAAATATAACACATTTTGTTTACGATGTTTTATGTCAATTGGAGATCCTAATCCTTACTGTTTTGACATTGGTTGAGTCAATAATTTTCAAATAATAATGTTATTATCAACTATCAGTTGTGTGGTAAGTTATTATCTTTAACCCCAATGTGAATCCCATACATAATTTCTCACAACCACTAATAATAATGAATCCCATTAGGTTACAATTTTCCACCAAACATAAATTTCACTTCAATTATAACATCATCTTCCACTAGAGTACATACACACCAACCTTGTTCTACTTCTAGTAAACTTAATTTTGGAGCTCACGATTTATTATTTAGAACCAAATGTTTTGGTCTTAAAATTATTTTTTAATCATTATGTTATAGTCATTTTGAAAAAATTGATTCAAATATATCTCTCCTCAAAGATTTAGTCATAGACTTCATTAAAATTTTTGTTCAGTTCTTTTAAGTAGTTGTTATAAAGTGTTTTATTCTCATAAATAACTTCTTTATTTTAATTAGACAATCCCATTTTATAGTGATAACCTTAATGATTATTATTTTTATTTAAAATATATTAACTTTAAGGAGGAATTATTTATTCCCTTAATAGATACTTTAAAATCTCAGAGTCAACTCAAATCTTCACAAAATATAGATTCAAATAACATTCAAAATATTCCTTAATTTATATAAAGAATCACAAAATTCCTTTGGGGGTATTTAAATTTGATCATATTTCTCAACATAATCTTATTTATTTTTTTAATTCACATAAATTTAATGATCCTCACTTTATTTCAAGTGTTCTTCCTTCCATAGACTTTAATAAATTTTCATATGAACAGAATTCTACATAAATCACATGGACACACGTTTCCTCAATATCAGTCAATAATTTTTTATTCTTTTATAAAAATCTATATTCTTCAATATATTCTCTTTTTAATTCTAAATTCTTTTTTATACATTCACACTATTATATTGTTCTTCATGATCTGACAAACATAAAAAATCTCTCAAAAAATATAATTCGAACTCATCTTCTTCCTTCAAAATGTCTGTTATTTTTACACACAGTATTCTATGGGAATTTTTGTACTGGATATTTTATATTCATATTGAATTTTACATATTATTAATATGAAATTTTTATTTGGCATTGTTTTCATGCATGAAATAATTATGCTTTTATTTAATGTTCTCAAAATTTGATCTTTTGGGGTTATTCTCTCTATTTGGTCATTTAATTCCTACATGGGCCTCTACTTAGGGCCTTAGCATTCAGTTAGTATTTTTCCCATATCTCTTATAGGACACTAATATAAGATGGATATTTTACTAATTATTGATCCATCACATCATATGATTAATCTGCACCATCGATTTATCTAGGGTGTCTGAGTACACTATGTGGCATTTGGTTTGGCATGGTCTCATGGTGCACTATGATAGGGTGTACTGCTAACAACTGGATCATGTGTCAGAGGGAATTATTAACCACTTTCTCCCTTGATGGTTCAGCATACACAGTCACTCATCCTCTAAGATATAATCTTTCTATCTCTATTTGTTTTATCACTGAAACCCTATACAGGTTGTTCTTCCTCCTAAGCGGTAAGTCACAATGTATTCTAATCTCCGTAGTACACTACTGGATCTTCTATGACAACATTATTTAGTGAATAAAACCCCAGGATGAGTACCCAACTAGGAGTATTTCTAGAACATATGATAACCCTAGTTATCACCATTACCCTCCATAAGTTTTAAGTATTAGTACATCCTACCAAAAAAGAACATTATGTGATCTAGAAAACCAGACCGCTTTTTGTCTGGCACTATAAGTCTTTGAATCTTATTTTAATGTTGTATTTTTATATCTTGTTAATGTTTATTCATCATTGTATACTATAATTGTTTCTTATTTTGATATTATTAAAACACTTGAGTCTGGGTGGTGTTCTTTCTATGCACGTAGGGTTCAAAGGGACTGAATAACATAAATTATATATTCTTTACTTCTTTCATTAAATTATTTCATCTTTAATATTTAGATTCTTATTTATTGTACTACTACTTTCAAATCCTCATATCAATCCTTAGGTGTTTGTAATATATTTATTTTTATCTTTTCACCCTTACCACTCACAAAGTTGTAACAGATCTAGACTTTTTTCCTTTTTTATCAAACCAATTTCTTTTGTTAGTAATTGATTTTTTTGTATTTATGCATCGTAATAACTTTATAAATTGCCTCTATTTATCTACTATATTTTATTATATCCAATTTTACATTCATAATTCATCTTCATTTCAAATATATTTTGATAAGAATAGTTTATGCTTGATATTGGTCAGATTTTAAGGGTGTATACTTAGAGTTGTATGCAAGATCTATACATATAATCTTCTTGTAAACTTTTCAAAAAATAGGTTCAAAATCAAAAAAATAAATGGTGATAATGACTTTAACATTTGAAAAAATAATATGAGATCCCTGCTAGTTCATCAGGGCTTAATTGATTCCATATATAGGCCCATGAAACCTATTATTACTATAAATAAAACTAAAAAACTATCACATAATATAATGTTTTTTCCATTGATCTTTTAGTTAAAGAACATTGTTCTATGTTGCGTTCTTTAGGATATAAAGTGATTTGGGAAACTTCCTTTGAATCTACAACTGCTATTATTTGTCTTAAACTATAAAAACTATACATGATAGCTTCTTTAGTCATCATTTATTATAAAAGACACCAAATTTTCACTTTTAAGATAAAACCTAGTAGTTATATAAAGGAACATTTAGATTAATTTAAAAAAATAATATAGGATATATCACACATTAATATTCTTAAGATGACATTGAAAAACATTAAGAAACTAAAATTTTTCTTATTGTTTTCCATTTTACTTTTCCTTAAATTACTTCATTGATTTTTATTTAGATTACTTCATTTACTTTTCTGTAATCTATTGATAAAAAATATAAAATTTTACCATGATATTTCATAATTTTTTCCATATTTTCACCTTATGGGAAAATTCTTACATTAATTCTTTCTTGCATCTTTATTGAAGTGGTGCATTTTACAATATATTTATTCACCCATCTTCATGGAGAATTACACCCATCACTTTTAAATGTAGTGGAATTTGTGTATATATATTCATTAGAATGCGAGGTTAACATATTCTTAATATTTTAAGAAGTTGATTCTTTTAATTTACTCATTCTTATCCCACTACAATAATGAGTCTTCTGTGATATATGAATTTTATTAAGAACTTAGTTAGAGGTTCCTCTCTCAACATCAAGTGAGTATTTAACTTTAGTGGTTTCAAAGTTATTTAAGTTAAATTCTAACTCAATAAATATTAAATTTTATGTTTTTTACTAGTCTTTAATAATGTTTAAATTATCTTCATCATCATCCTTAAATTTTTGAATATTTTCTTCATCCACCTTACTTTCATTATATATTTAATTTGTACACACTTGTATTCTTATATATTAAATTTTACACTGAGAGTTATTGGCATGAAGGGGGAGGGTATAAGGGGGTCTATAGGGGAAGGGGGGTCAGCAGGGACAGGGGGCAGGGGGAGGGAGGAGGGGTAGGGTGCAGATGGGGTGCAAGGGGGAGGGTGTAGGGGGGTTGTAGGGGCAGGGGAGGAGGGAGGAGGGTGCAGGTGGTATACAGGGGTGGGGGGAGGGGGGCAATGGAAGAGGGGTTGTATGTGGGGTGTAAGGGGGAGAGGGTGGTGGTCTACAAGGGGGTATGTAGGGTAGGGGTGCAAGGGGGATGGTGCAGGGTGTGTAAGGGTGGAAGTGGGTGGAGGGAAAACTGGTAGGGGAGGGGGTGCATGAGGAGGGGGGGGGGGTCTGGAGATGGGGTGTAAGGGGGGAGGGTGCAAGGGGGTTTGCAGGGGAGGGGTTGGGGGGGAGGGTGCATGGGGGTCTGTAGGGGCAGTGGGAGTGGGGAAGGGGAAAGGGGGAGGGTGAAGGTGGGGTGAAAGGAGGGAGAGGGTGGTGGTCTACAGGGTGGTCTGGAGGCCAGGGTGTGCAAGGGGGGTGGGGAAGGGGGTGCAAGGGGGTAGTGGGGGATGGAAAGATGGAATGGGGTAGGGTATAGGGGGGAGGGGGTCTGCAGGGTAGTGGGGAGGGTGTGGAGGGGGGGGGGGGTCTGTAGGGTAGTGGGGAGGGTGAAGGTGGGGTGCAAGGGGGGTGGGGGTGGGGAGGGGGGGGGGGTTCAAGGGGGTGGGGAATAGTTTAATGATGAATCCATTCATGAATATCCTTTAGATATTCACCCAATAACATATAGTGTCCCCTCTATATGGACTAATTTTTCATTTATTTTTATGAATTATAATAATTTCACCCTTTCATGAAATCCATACATTAATGAACATATAGAATAATAGCATAATTAAATAAATATGATTTAATATTTTAACTATCTCCAAACATGATTAATCTCTAATTCTTATTTTGTTCTATTTAGACCATAAGACTCTTACTATTTCTCTATATTATAAACATCCTTCTTATTTCTCTTCAATTTTATGTTCACGAATCATCATACACAAGAATATTTCAATTTTTTCATTAATTATATGTGTTCTAATTTTTATGAATTATGTTTATCAGATTATTTTATTGCTAACATAATGATATTATATGAATCACCATATAAACATTGAATGTTTTCATTAATTAAATGTGTTCTCATTTTTATGCATTATTTTTATCAGTATTCTTTTCTCCTTCCACTGATTTAGATTAATAAACCAATGAATATTATAATGATCATGATGTTGGTGGTGGTAGCGGTGGTCTGAGAGGAGGCGAGAATGATGTTGGTGTTTCTATAGGATATGATGAGGGTCATGATGGTTCAGGTGATGCTGATATTGAGGTATATTTCAGATGTAAATTTTCTTCTGGGTTCATTCATTTAATTTTATCAAATATTTATTTTTATTATGATTATATTTATATTGAAATTTTATATTGTTTATATTGGAGAGAGTTTGAATTCTTATGACAGATATTGTATTATTCTTGAGTTCAGTTTTATTTGGAAGGTGGTGTTTTTTTCTTGTATCTAGAGGATGTGAGTACTACAATAAGGTGAAGCTATTATGGAAGAATTTGGTGATTAAGTATAGTTGGGTAGTAATCAATTTACATGGTTATTAACTGTGGATATATAGTCTATTTTCCATGGTTTTGAAAGTGTTATTAGGGACCAAGATCCATGGTTTAACCATGGGGGGCTGGCAGGGGGTGGGGTGGGGGATGGCAGGGGGGACTGGTAGGGGGTTCATGGGGAAGGGAGGGGGGGGGGGGGGGTAGGGAGATGAGGGATAGGGGCGGTGCAGTGAGGAGGGGGTGGGAACGGGGTGTCCAAGAGGGGGGGGGGGGGTGTCTAGGGGGAGTGTAGGGGGGGGGGGATTTTCATGGGGGAAGGGGTTCTGAAAGGGGGGTCTATCCAGGTAGGGGTCTTTACAGGGGGCTGTCCAGGGTTGGGGGGGTGTCTAGGGTCTATCCTGGAGGGGGGGGGTGTCCAGGGGAGTGGAGGCCTGGGTCTATCTTGGGGGGGGGGGGGGGGTATGTCTAGGGTCTGTTTGGTGGGGTCCGGGGTCCGGGGAGAGGGGGGTATGTCTTAGGGGGTGGGGGTCAGTCCAGGGTCTATCTGGGGGGTGTCCAGGGTCTGGGGGGGGGGGTGTATAAGGTCTACCCAGGAGGGGGTGTCTAGAGCATGGGGGTATCTAGGGTATGGGGGGTCTGTCCAGGGTCTATCCAAGGTCTATCCAGGGGGTCTGTCCAGGGGAGTGAAGGTCTGGGTCTGTCTTGGGGGGGGGGTCTGTCTAGGGTATGTCCAGGGTCTGGGGGGGTGGGTCTATATAGGGTTTGTCTGGGGGGTGTCCAAGGTCTGGGGGGGGGGGTCCAGGGTCTCGGGGGGGGGGGGGGGTGTCCAGGGTTCATCCATGAGGGGGGGGGGGCTTTGAAAGGGTTGGGGGTGTTTTTTAGGAAATGGGAAAACCTATAACCACAATTTTAAACCTTGGCTATAACCCTCTATTCCTTAAGATGCTTCCATGGTTTCAAACCATGGATTTAGGTATTCATCCATGGTTCAAACCGTGGCTATAGGTCTTGATATATAGCCCCACCAATACCATCCACGGTTCATAAAACCATGTCTATAACCTATAGCCATGGTTTTTGGACTTATATCCACAGTTTTAAACTGTGTCTACAGTCTAAATTTCCAGTAGTGTTTCAGGTAGACATCTCAAAAATCCCATAATATGATCCTTATCAGATACTTGTTTTCCAAGGGATCTCGTTGTGTTGAAAATCTCATTAAACATGAGTTACATGTCAGAAATGGGTTCATAAGGCTTCATTTTATTATTATCATATTCAATAGTATAAGAATTAATCCCCATATATATAGCATTTGAAGTTCCCTCATGGGAAATGGACATAGTATCCCAAATTTAAAATACTATTTTACATGTAGAAATTATACTGAACTCTTCATCTCTTAAGACACAATACATGGAATTCATTTATTTATAGTTATTATTGTAATCCAATTTTTTAGTATCATCCCAAGTACTTCTAGCAGAATTGGGAATAACATATTCATCTTCTATAGTAGAAAAAATATCAAAACCCATTCTTTCTATATGTATTTTCATCTAAATTTTCGATTTCTAATAATTTTTACTACTAAATGAATGAGGCATGTTGGTAGAAAATCCTTCATGGTGATTATTTATTTGCATGAGATAAATCTAGAAATGATAGAAATTTAAGATATTTAAAACAAAACTAAAATAATAGTTAAAAAATTATTTGAAAATTTTAATACCAAATAAAGAAATACTTTGATACCAAATGTTGGTCAGAGTGAGTATGTCAAGAGGGGGGGATTGAGTACCCAAGAAAAAATTTCGGCTTAAAATTGATTATTTTGAATATCTCCATGTATTTAAATATAGTCTGGTTTATTGAAATATGCAGTATGATATATATATATATCAATCTTTCTAAATATTTTTCTAAATACTTATTAGGCCTTAGAATAATAATATACAATATTATTGGATCCATTGAAAACAATTTACATGACCATAATACTATATGAACACAATTTAGGATAAACTATCAAAGTATATATATTTTTTTACAGGTAAATACTATTTAGTTTTAAGGTGGAAATAAAGTAAACAAAATAAAAGCACACATTTGAAAGTTTGAATACAGGAGGTTCAGAATCAAGTCTAGACATAGTCCTCTCGACTTAGTGATCACCCTCCACCAAGTAGTTTATATAAATATAGAAATTTATCCACAACCAGAATTGGGTTTTAATAAAGTTAACAAACTACCCAGGTCACACATGAACTATTACACAATTATACGTGGGAGTAAAAAAAATAAGGCCACACAGGAACCTCAAGAACTATTATCCAAGGTATAATAGGTGTAATAGAAGATAAGAATATATCTAGGTATATTCTAGTTTAGTATAGGAGACAATGTGCATGTAATAAAATAGAGTATGCACACACACTTCCCAAAATGTAATAAAAGTAAATAGAACAAATCAATATAAAAGTGTAGAGTTTATAAATGATTGGTATGTTGCAATGAAACTTATGACTCATTATCTTATTTGGAAGTAAATCTTGAGTTGGGATCTCTTGAAAAACTTCTGAAGAATTTATTATCAAAAACTCATGTTCTTAACTGGAGGAATGAAGTGGTTGATAATGTGATTTTTCTTCCTTTGTGGAATTATCATATACCACAATAGTTCATCCATTTTTCTCTAGTAGTATTCATTAAACTTGAGCTCACATTATTTTTTACATTTTTTTATTTCTATGTATAAGTCTTTTATGTTTTTCATGAGGGAGTGTGCTGAAATTTTATCAGAAGTAGTAAGCATAATATCTGAATGGTCCTTGTATCCTCATACTTCATATCTTTCACTCACATCAATATGTTATGTTGAAAATTTAAGAGACAATGATTAAAATAATAAGTGTAATTAACATAAAAATATAGATGTTAGTAAATATTAAAAATAAGTAAAGAAAGAAAATAGTGGTAATGGCATAGTCGAGTGGTGTCTCGATGTCTGATAGTATGTTGTTATGGTGGCATGATACTGGTGGTGTCATAGACTTATAAAAAAATTCACTTCACTATCAATGTATCAACTAGCGGTGTATGCTATGATGATGTTTTAGACATAACCAAAATTTCGTGCCAACGGTATGACACTAGTGGTGTCTCATATGGAATTATCTCTTACTTAGCGAAATTTATGTTTTGGTGGCCTGAAATCTTGACGGGGTGTCAACTGACAGTGTCTCATAATTTTTCAATTTTTTATTTCAGTGGTATGACTTTTTGGTGGTGTGATATCCTAGAGGTGTCTCATACTTAGTAATATTTTTATGCTGGCATCAAATCATGGATAACGATGTATTGAGTTAGTGGTGAAAATCTCAATGGAGTCTCATCCTTAGAAAATTTTATCACATGTATCAGAATATGATATTCTCATAGAAAACAATCAATTTCTTAAGATAATTATAGTCTTGATTTTGTGATCATTGAAACAAGGAGGTCAACATACATGTTTTTTAAAGATCTAAAATCTATTCTATGAATGTTCCAATAAATTTCTCGACCATATGAATATCTTCATAATTAAGTGTAATAGATATATTGGTGCTCAGTACATGAGACACACTAATCCCTATTCTTACATAACTTGTTGGAAGTTTTCTATTGTGTATAGTTTCTTCTTGGATATTGAAAATCATTTTCCTCACAATAAGGCGATGGTTGGGTGTTGATAGATATAAATCAAATTCATTTTTACCTTCTAGAATATTAGAATAAAAAAAGAATTTTTGTCTTTCTGATTCACATTTCAATGAAAAAATTATGATAATATTGATTACCTCATCTAAGATAGCTCTTTAAGGGGAATGTCTCACCTCAAATTTGGTCGGAGTTGGGGGGCAGGATCTTCACATAGTGGTTGTTCTTGAATTGTTCTTCTATCCCTCCCCCATCAATTTTCTAGAAAATCATACTTATAATGAAATTTTTCTTCAAGGTGAGATAATCATGCCTATATCTCTTCCATTTTTTTATTTTTATTTTCCCCGATCCATTTATTTCTCAAAATATGTCTATGGTGTTACCCCAAAACCCACACCTCTAATGCTGCCATACTATTCTAGCCACTTCAAGGACACTAATTGTATGTGTTCATCCGATATGGTTTTTTGATGATTATTATGTCTATGTCAGATAAAAAATATAATAGAATAAGTAATCATTGTGATGTAATAAAGATTTATATAATTTTTCTTCATATGTTATACTTACACATGCTTCCCACACTTTTTTTTGTGTTTTCATCTATTAGTATCCCACATATATTTATAATTTTCTCTTTCCCATCACATGATATAAGATAGAAGTGGATTTTTATTTAGATTCATAAATCTGTATATAACTAGAGGAACATTATTAGGCTTTTGTTTCATGTCACATAAAATTATTATGTTAGATTTAAAATACACACTAGTTTTTTTCAGTGAAGCATGCCCCATACTTGCTTTATGTTAGGGGTATGTTAGTTCTGATGCTTGTTGCTTATTTTTAGGACTTAGTTGGTTTTTAATAAACTAATTTTTTTAATAAAAGTGGTTAATAAATGTTTTTTAATACTATTTATTACTATCCACAATTTACTTGAAAAATATTTCCTCATGATGACCATTAAACACATTCCATGATTTTAGGATTATTAGGAATGCATACATATGGGTTGGGTGTAGTTTTATATTCCCTTCAGCATCTTTCAGAAAAATTTCCTTTATAAATGTGAGAAATATTCTGTGAGCCTTTCCACTAAGAATTAATACAAATTTATTGTTATATTTTTCAACTATAAATTCACAATGTATTAGAAAATTAAGAGTAAGTCAATGTTTTGAAATTTTATTTTTTAGTAAAATAAAGAGATGATATAATAATTTTACCTTAATCTCTTCCCAAATTAGTTTTTTATGTGTGATAACAACATGGTTCCATGAAGATACATGAATTGACATGTAGTACCATGTAATGAGCCTAACTAAACTACTAAACATGTCCTTGTTGGTGTTAACAGGTTGGATGCACACAATCCATCCGAAATTGAATTTGATGCCTTTTCTTTTCACCATAATATTTTTTATAACAGCATTACTCTATGAAGATCCTCTATTTTTTGGTACATTGGTTTTTTACCATTTACCATTCCCTCAAGTTCTACATCATTATCATGTTGTTCTTCTAGATTATTAGCTTTAGTATGTGTCAAAGTTCATTGTTCATTTTCACTAGGAGTAGTATTAGATTGAGATACCTGTTGTTCCTTAAGAATGTAAGCATTATCACGTGAAGAGGTCATTATCTATTGAAGTAGTTCAATATTTAATTTATATTATGTAAATTTAGTAGTGAATAAATAATAACATAAGGTAACAAAATATATATTAAAAAATATGTGCATGATTATTGAACTCTTTTTTATGGTTTAATAGATTCTACCCCTCTATCAAGTATCCAAATCCCTTCATTATGGTCCCCTATGACATACAAGACCCTGTCCACATTGGTACCAATATGAAATTATTACAAAATTCCAATGAAAGGGTCATCCTTTTTTGAATGTCAATTTGAACATTTTGAGGTTTTGGTCAATAATAGAGTTGTTATCCACTATCGTTTTGTACGACCTGGAATATAAAATTCTAGTACGTCTTTTGATGCCATTCTAAATGGTTCACCTTTGTTCCCTTACTAAAATCAACATTCACAAATCCTAATTCATCTATTTTAACAACACTTCTATTATGAATCCACTTTCATTGAAAAATTGGCATGTGGAATGCTATATAATCCAAATCCCATATTTTTTTGACGATTCCAAAGTATGACATATTCAGATAAATTTTATTTTTTTCCTAGGTACTAGATACATGAATCACATCATCCACAAGTGTAACTCCACTATTTTTCATGGTATTTATTTCATTATTATATTTTTATTGAATGTATAACCATTAATTACATAACCAATAAAAGATAATACATGCACACTTGGTCCTCTAGCTAGCCATTGAAGTCGATCTAAAATTAAATCTGGATTTTCATCAAAATCCTTAAAAATATGGTCTCAAAAATGACCTGTAAACTATTTATTATGATACTTGATATCTAAATTTCATCCATTGATGGATTAAAATTACTGATAATTTTTGCAGGGGTTTCAACATATTGGGAAACCTCTAAACTATTATGAAAAACATAAATGTGAGCCTAATCAAAATATTTAATATTGATTATGACAAAATATATTCCATAAATTCCTTCACCTATAAGCCACCTAGTGTGAAAATATTTTGGTAGACCAATGTTTTCCACACTAGATAGGTAGTTTTTATAGAATTCAACAGATTCCTCAACAATATATCGCTCTACAATACAACCCTATGGCCAGATTTAATTTTTGACAAACCTTTTTAAAATTTTCACATACCATTAAATAGAGTAAATCCATATATAATGTATAGACCACATAGTTGAATAAATCACCCCAAGTGAACCATCAAGAGAACCATAATATCAAAGAATTTTAGTGTGAAGAATATTTCCAATTCACATAATATGATGATAATTTTCTTTTCCATAGTTGGAAATTTCTTGAGGTCTATAACATTGATTCATATTTATTTGAAAAATAAATAGATCATGGTAAGTGTATGATGATCATTATTGGGAAAAATGAAATTAAAAACAACATTCATTAGATTTTGTGACAAAACATGATATCCATGTGATTTCAGACCATTTTAATTTAAATAAATCATTGAATTTATATTCTTGAAATTAGATTAATACCCATATGGAACATTTACATCATTAATGTAGTTTAAAAACTAATATCTATCCTTCCTGGAAAGAGTGTAAGTATCTGGAAGGAAGAAAAGTTCATTTTCACCCTTCACTAGTGCCAACTTTTCTCTTATTCCCAATTCAATCATGTCCAACCTAAACTTAATTCCATTTTTTTGGGTTTATTTAGTAACGTGTCAATGAAATTATCAAATACATTTTCTTAAACATGAATAATATAAAGGAAATTTATGGCATAAAAAAAATTCCAGTGTGTTAATTCAAAAAAACTAATATAATTCCAACCAGTATTTGTAAGGTTTTTCAAAAAAGGTTTACCAAAAGTAGTGTCTATATCTTTTACTCTATCAAATTCTTTATCATATCTTAGTAGAGATGGTTCGATATATTCTTGTAAACTTATATTGAATGATGTCATCCAAGATTGAAACTTATTTCACCAAGGTAGAAATATCTGATTTCCTAAAAACACAGTCTTAGATAAATTTTTGAACCTAATTGACAATGTACCTTATTCACAAATGGACCACCATTTAGTCCAATTAATGCTATATCCTAAAAATTTACATAAGAATTAAATTAATTTATCATTTTATAAAAGATAAATATCATTGTGAAATATTAATTTCTATAATCATCATACAATGTAACACTTGAATCCCACAATAATTTCAAATATTTGACCAATAGAGCAAAATAAACATCCATACATTTACCTTGTAGTTTTACTCCTGAAATAAGAATAAATAACATAATTTATTTTTATTTCATGCATAAACATGATGGAAAGTTATAATTTAACAACATAATTGGATATGTACTATTAGTGTTTCTTTAAAAACGAAATGGATTTAATACATTTGTAGATAGCACAAGACAATGGTTTCTCAGCTCATTTCAAAATTCAGGATACCCATGATCAATTCTCTTATACTATAAAGATTCTGATGGGTGATGAAGTTTCCCATATTTATTTATTGAATATTCATGCCACATCAATTTCCATTTAGTATCCTCACTTCCATATATGTTTCTAAACCATGGAATAATTGGAAAGTACTATAAATTTTTTTAAGGACCTGCATAATCATTCTTGGATCGAGAAACACAACACTTTAGTAATTATTTAAGTGATTTTTGGTCCTTGAGAAAAATTATATAATCATTTGGACAAGAATTTATTATTTCATAGATCACACCCATCAAATGTAGAATTCATTTGGAATCATATGTTAATCTAGGAAGCTCATTATCTTCTCAGAGCATTTCATTCAAGAGAGAATGTAGTTCTATAAAACTGACATCACTCCATTTGTTGAAAACTTTTAAATTATAAATCATTAGAAAAAATGATTATGTTGTATATTCAGTTAAACCATCATAAAATGATGTCTTTTCACAACCTTTTAACTTCTAAAACAATTTTGGACAATCATGAAGTTTATCTTCAACTATCATTATCATTTCATCAATACAATCTTCATCATCATTCACAACTATAATCACATCCTCAATATAGTCTTCTTCATTTTAAACCCTTGTTCTCATATCATATGATCCACATAATTTAGTGTTATCCCTAATACCTATCTACAATCACATTTCCACTATGATTATTCCTACATTTATAACTTTAATCTATTTTGTGAAAAATCAAGTGTTCTTCCAACTCCTATGGAAAAATTAAACTTTAATAACAAAAATGTAAACATGGAGAAGGATTTTAGAAGGGTCATATGCATGATCTTTTACAAACCTAATGCACTCTTTCACCCCAACCTCATAATATTTTCTCATACGATTGTAATCCATCAATTTTCTAATCATATCCATACTATTTGATTCAGTAATAAAAATATGTAACAAAATTAATAAATACACAAAAGGGGACTTTAAAATATGGGGAAACCAACTTTTGAATGTTTTAAATAATTTAATCACGTTTTGATGGAAATGAGTAATTGAATTTAAAAATATAATTATTCCACTAGTTGTAGGTGTTACCCTATAATTTCATCCACAATGATCACCAATACCTTGTGTGAGATGACTACTTCTCAGAGTAGTTCAAGAAACATAGGTTCATGTTCCAAAGATATGGGGGATGATTCTCAGGAAACAAAATGAAATAATTACTATTTGGGAGAAAAAAATGATGAGGATGATAGTTATTATTTCAATTTTTTTCTTGAGACTCATCCCCTTAAAAGCTAACACCAAATTAGAGAGATGATATAGTTTTGGAGGACTAACCTAATTTAAACCATATAAGTGATGCTAGATGAAAAGTATGTTTAGGAGTTGGAATGGGGTTAAACATTAATTCACCTTTTGTGGGAGTGAATTTATGATGTATATCCTATGGGATGGATAGAGTTAGTGACATTCCCTTACCGTGGTATTATAATAAATATATATTATGTATTATGTGAGATTTTGTGTATCTAGGAGGTCTTTGAAAGATAATATTATCATATAAATGCAGATAAAACCCATTTTCCTTACACATGTTTGCATTTATTAATATAGATACCACTAATCACATTGATATATTATACTTCATTATAAAAAAACCGATCAATCTATTGACTCTAATTTCAAATCACAAAATTCAATTTTAAATTCAACATGAAATTTAAAAATAATTTATTTAGATCATCATTGAAATCCAAAATATCATCCTCATTGTAAAACATTATTGAAATCCAATTTATTAACATTAAAAAAATCATATACCCATAAAATCACATTCAAATTATAGAAAATTGATGAAATTATAGACATTGAATGAAATAATGGAAATAAAAAATAAAAGCTATATTAATTTAAAACCATTTTCATAATAGAAAATGCAGCTACTGAATGTAATAATAGATTCACAAATAAAAAAAGTATTATATTTTTTATAATATTTTCAACACTAACATTGAATTTCTCATCATTAAGTTCATACTCAAATTTTGAATGAAAAGAAAACCAATCAAATGTCATATCTTTCATATCACACCACATAGGTATATCAAAATTTTCAAGTTGTTGAATTGTTTCTCTATTATGGTGCCATACCTCATAGTTGGTTTGAAATTCAATTCTAGTGATATGGTAACATACTTATTTATGAGTAAACCATGTCCTACCAATGCAATTATAAAATGAAATTGAATAAGTCCCCCCGTAGATACATTGTTGAAATTAAAATCCAAAAAAAATAAAAGATAATTTTAAAACTCATTCAAGAGTCAATTAAAATCACACATCCAACTTCTATCCATTATCATTTAAAACATAAAATATTTCATATAATAAAATAACTCTTAATTAAAAAAATGAATTTGTTGAAAATAATAATAATAATATTTGAAAATTATAATAATATATAATTATAATTTATAAAACTAAAATTTATGAAAGTATAAAAGTATTAAACTATTGATAGATTAAAAAAGGTATATTGGTATAAAAGTATACATTATAAATGTATATATATTTATATTACTATATACAATTAAATATGTACATATAAGTAGAAAATAATATATAATTTATGAAAGAATATATATTTTAAAGAAATATAAAAAATTTATAAATGTATATTAATTTTAAAAACTGTATATACATATACATATATATTATATGCTTGTGGGTACAATTAAAATTAAACACACAAAAACCTCACACACAGGATGGAAAGTCAGTCCATAGCCCCGAAAGGGGATATCCCACCAATAAAGCATTTATTCAACACATGGCTCATAGACTGAGTGGACAAGAAGTCCATTACATGGTCTGTAGGCCTAGTGGGCATGAAAGCCCATCACCTGGCCCATAGGCCCATAATTTTGACCCAAAGTCCCATCAGTGAATAATGATGCTACAATACCCGAGTTGCTACAGTACTCACTATAGTATTGCCGTCACTACAATTCCTGCTACAGTTCCCACCAATGCTATAGTGCCACCATTCCTATAGTTCTGCCTCTACTGTTGTGCTGCTACAGTATCGCTATAGTGCTTCTATAATACCTGCGCTCCATTGGTTTTGAGCACCCAACCTCAATGTAGTGTTATGGTGTGCTTACCACTAAGCCAAACCCCAACAACTTAAATACATACATATTTTATAGAAGTATCTAGATTTAAAAATTTAAAAAATTAATAAATTATAATAAATAAAATTAAAATTTATGAAATTATAAAAGTATAATAATTTATATTCAATAAAATAATAATTGTATATAAATTTAAAAATCTAGAAAACTATAAAAGTATAAATAATTAATAACATTTTATATATAAACTATATTTATAAATATGATATACTATAAAGTTTATAAAATTATATAAATTTATAAATTAATAAAACTATAAAAGTACATAAATTTAATAAAAAATTATTATTAAATTA
The DNA here is from genome assembly GCA_963277665.1 of Viscum album. Classification (NCBI taxonomy): domain Eukaryota; kingdom Viridiplantae; phylum Streptophyta; class Magnoliopsida; order Santalales; family Viscaceae; genus Viscum; species Viscum album. The sequence continues at coordinate 846,131,682 of OY728160.1, read as the reverse complement.
TATTAGTTTAATACTATATAATATATCAAATTTATAAAATTACAAAAATTTAAAAACATATAAAACTACTAAATTATAAATGTATAACAAAAGTTTATATATAAATTATATAAATATAATAAGATATAAAATATAATTTATAGATGTATATATAAGAATACATATTATTTATAGATGTATAAATATAAAAAATTATAATAATAAAAAAATTATAAATTTCTACTCATTGTTATTTATAAATTTATAACACTAATAATTGATGTTACTAAAACTCGATGAAAACCCTAATTAATATGCTAAATAATAGCCATTTTTAGAAAAAAATGTATATGAAAATTATCAAACTTATTGATAATCATATACAAAACATCACTATGTCAATCACCAAATAAAAAAATACATCACATGCACCATTGAAAATCATGAATTGCCTACAAATGGAAATGCAACTAGAACTACCCTGCAAAGAATGTAACCGAATCCCTCAAATCATTACACACATAAAACACATAATAATATCATACACAATATCTATTGAAAACACGAGAACCCCAATCATGACCCTTAGATAAAAGGGAGATGTGGATAGTGTTTAGAGGTTGGTAGTTTTAGGTGTTACTTGTGTGTGTGTGAGTGTTAGGTTATTGTGAAAGATATGAAGCAATGGAAAAGGTTGGCGATGGATGATATGTTGATCATGTACAACCTGATGGTTGTTTTGGGGGATATTTGTTTGGTTCGTCAAGAAGAAATAAAGATACATGTAGTAGGGTATGACAAGGTGTGAATGAAGAAATAGAAAAGTTAGAGGCGCTGAGAAGATAAATTGTCATATACTATAGATTTAGAGAGATCAAATCATCGAGAATGTCAACTAGAAGTAGTATTAGGGTCTAGAGACAATGGTGAAAATGGCGGTAATGCTCTGGTTTTGTGAAAGCTTAAAGTTGTGATCGGAAACAACACTCTATTAGGGTTCTTTTTATAAGAACCTGTTCGAATTTTATCAACTCTTTCAAAAAATCACAGATAAAGAACAGTTTTGTCATAGCTAAAATAGAATGTGTTGATAAAACTATCATTTATGAGCAAATTTTTAGCACATATAAAGATAGTCATTTATTAGCACTAAAAAACACTAATGAAATGTTTCCTTATGAGTGCTAAAATTCCAACGCTGATAAAAAGTAGTTTTATCAGTGCTAAAAAATGTCGATAAAGTTCTAATATTAATATATATATATATTCATAATTATAATTATAAATAAATATTTTTATATTTTTATAAATATATAAATATAATTATATTTATTTATAAAATTATAAAAATAAAAAATATATTTATTATAGTTTTATATTTATTCATAATTATAATTATAAATAAATATATTTAAAAATTTATATAATCGTACATATATTTATTAATATATGAATATATATATTTATAAATATATATATATATATATTTATAATTATAATTATAAATAAATATATTTGAGAATATTTCTATATAATTATATAATTATACCTTATGGTCCACACAACGTTGGTTTATTTATATAATTATATATATTTATATCAATATATAAATATATATAATTATAAATATAATAACCATATTTTTTTATTTAAATATATATATATATATTTATAATTATAATTGTAAATAATTATATTTTAAAAGTATTTATATATAATTATAAATATAATAAATATATTTATTATTCAAAATATATTAATTATAATTTTATAATTATTAAAATATTTATTTATTTCTTTATATTTATAATTATAAATAAATATATTTAATAAGTATTTATATATAATTATATATATGTATATATATATATTAATATATAATTTTAAATATAAAAAATATATTTATTATTTAGATATATTTGTTATAATTTTATAATTATTTAATTATATAATTTCATAACTATTTTAAATAAAATATTTTTAATTGTATAATTATATATTTAAATGAAAAAATTATTTAAAAATCATTTAAATACATTAATGTATAAAATTTGAACATATTTTAAATGTTAGAACTTAATAAATAAAAACGGATAAATATTATTCATATAAATTACAAACAAAATGGAAATATTAAATGTATAGTAAATAAATATATGTATAAATAAATATTATAATATAATTAAATATATAATAATTATTATTATTGAATATATTATAATAAATGGATACATTAAATTTAATCAATTACAAAAATATTAAAAAGTGGATTCTATGAATTTACATGAATTAAAAATATTCATATGTACACATACACATCTACACACACATACATACACATATGTATACACACACATACACATACATATATGCAGTTATACGCATACATATAATTATTTAATATCAATTGAAATATATATCTAAAGAAATATATTCATTTATATATAATATAATTGTTTAAATAAAGTTTAAATATATTTTATTTATATTAATTATATACACATTTTGCAATCAATGTATATAAATAAACTATTAAACATTTCGAGTAATATAAATTTGATTATTTTTTTATACTTAAAATTATATATATATATATTTATAATTATTATTATAAATAAATACATTTATAAATATTTTTATATAATTATAAATATATTTGTGTAATTATAGATACATTTTTAATTATATATATATAATTATGTATATTTGTTAATATGTAAGTATATAAAATTATTAATATAATAAATATATATTATTTAAAAATATTTTTTAAAATTTGTAATTATTTAAATATATATTAATATTAATAATTTTAATATTAAATAAACATAATTATAAATATTTATTTAATAATATATAAATATATATAATTATAAATATAATAATTTGTTTGTTTAAATATATTTACTATAATTTTAGAATTATTTAAATATATATATTTACTTATTTATAATTTTATATATACTTTTAAAAAAATTATATATAAAAAATAAATACTAATATATCATATTTATATTAATTATAAACATGCATTTTTTAATTAATGTATATAAATAAAAATTATTTTTTGAATTTAAACATAATAATTTTATCTGTGTTAATAATATTTTTTAAAAGGGTTCATCGGGGCTATCTATTTAGCACTGATAAAAGAAGGCATTGTGCATATGCAGATTTGTGGTAGTGTGAAGGAATTTTTAACAACTCATCTGAAGGAATTTTACAACACACCCGAATGATTTTTCTCTCATCACTTGAAGGAAAATTTCTCACCTGATATTATTTTTCACACACCTATGGGCATACAATTTTATTATACCACCGATATGGGGAACAAAAACACGTTGTTTGATCTCTACAACTAGGAAGACTTTTAATACATTGATTCGATCATGGATCTCTTCAGATGCCATCATCAACTTTTCATCTTCAATTCATTCATTATTTTCACACTTCACACATGCTAAAACAAATGAAATATCCCCTTCCCTATTCTCTCTCATGGTTTATATATCTTTCCATCCCCTCACTCTTTTTATTTTCTCACTACTACTCTTACAACCATCTATTCACTACTCACTGGGCACACCAGTAGTACTTCGTTGTTTTGTGCCTTGCCTCCATTTTCTGCCATTTATTAGAGGCAGTGATAGAAATATGGGTTAAGGGATACTAAAATGATGTTGTCTAAGTGTAGGTTGGGGGTATTCATCAATTCCAAGGTTATTCCTATACTTTATCCTTGTAATAATTGAGGTGTTGGGAGTTGGTGGGGGCTATTGGGGGAATACTAAATATGATAGGTTTTGTCGGTAGGGGAAGATGTTTGAGGATTAGACTTCCAACAAAATAAAAAAGAGGGATAGGATTCAATGATATAGAGAGGCATCTTTAAATATTCTCTTCTTCTTCTTCTTCTTCTTCTTCTTCTATATTTATCCTTCATACGCCACTCCTGAGGGTTGAGGCCTGACTCTCATGTTTTTTTCCACTGGTAGATGAGTCCTCAAACATCCAACCCAACCTATCACCCCTATCTTATTTAATATTCCCACAAAAACCCCCACCAACTCCCAACAACCCAATTATTACTTTCAAAAAATACATGACTGACCCTACCATTAATGGACACCGCCAACCGACCCCTACACAACAACACCCAAAATCCCCTAACCCATATTACTATAATTTGCACACCCCTTTTAAAAACCACATTTTACTCATTGTGAGGGAATCGATTCCACTGCTTGTTCCTAGAATTCATAGATTCTTGAGCCTGCTTCTTATTCCACATAATAGTTCTAACATATTTCAACATCATATTTTGGTGATCCCGGTCTAAAGCAACAACAAACTAGACACCATGCCTAGACTCCATGTGGTAGAAATAAATTTCATACCACATTCCACTATACTACAATGAAAAATTGAATAACAATATTGTTAGACTTTTCAATATATTATTTCCCAGTTCCTCATCCTGTACATGTTCAACATGAGCTATCAACCCCAGCAAAAGAAATAAATAACCACCAAATGGGTCCCACATGGATTCACACTAAATAAAACTGCATATTCTAATGCTAATATATGGGTAGGTACACACATTTTTTTGTTTCCTAAATCAAATAATGCATTATTATATGAGGTCCTATCAAATTTTAGTTTGTAGTAGAATGATCCAACTGTTGTTACCTCATTTTCCAAATAGTCTCTCAATTTCATTACATCAATGATACCCCATGAGAGGTCAACCAAGTTCTTATTCGAATATTTTTTTTGTTCCCTTGGCTATGTACATATACAATAATATGTTCCATATTGAGGAATATTTTCAATGTAGGGTTTCACTTGTGTACCATCATGTACTTGTCCACTGTGTTGGGTGGGACTGAAATCATATTAATTGTTTGAAATTTATTACATCACCACTACTTAAAGATAAATAATTGAAACATGATGATGCTACTTATGGTGAGGGGATTCTTGTTCAACTATATCTTTCTTATGAACCCCCAAAACTGTAGACAAACCACTAATGGAAATTTCACATCAAGCCGCTACAAAATTTCATTCCATGTAACAACTCTTTTTGTAAGAATATGTTCAGAGAAAATTAGTATCTCCATTAACCATGTACTGGACATGAATTCATCCTAGTCTATAAAATGGGTCACATAAAGTCTAACATCTTCACATTATCCTTCTATATACATCTTTGTATATCTATTATAGAGTATGTAAAATCCCCTTGTGTCACCATCTAGAATAGTTTCACCAATGATTAAGAGAGATTTCCTTTTGTTGTGTTCACTTCAGGTTATCCGATGTAGATCATGATGTTTTCTTCAGCTGTGTCTGAACCAGATCCAAAAGTCAAGATCCTTTGTCTTCAAGAATACCTCTCTACTAAAAATATTTTCTCTCTCTCAAACACCTACCAATATTTTAGTAATTATATTTTTGGTTTCATAGTTATGGAGGAAAGGATTTATTGGAATGGAGCACTATCTTTTGACTATATTAGTCATTGTTTTCCCCTTGCACACATCAATTTTCTCACCTTTATTTTTTCTCCAGTCATTATTGTATATTTATTATATTTTTATGATGATAACTGATGTGTAAATATATTTTATTTTTTGTAATCAAAGGAGAATAATCTGAATAATGAATAAATTCAAGAGGGGATTCAAAAAAAACCTAATATCATCAAAATCATCTCATAGATGGATTGATAGATTTATTCCCTTTAAATTATTCAATTACATTACTCTGGTTGTAATTTTATTTTGAAATTAAAATTTTAGAGTTACTATAAAATTTTCTTTCAGGTTTTTCAAATAATAAATTAGATTAGTTCTTCAGGGTAGTAAGAAGATCATGTCAGTTTAGAAACGTGAATCTAAAAAATTCTGATTTGGGGAAGTTTATTTTTCACTTTTTAATTAAAATTTGAAATTAATTTTGAATAAACAATTTAATATACTTATTTACTATATGGTTTCACTTGTTTCAATTACAAATTACTTCATATTGAGATCAAGAATTGAATTCTTTGATTTTTGTAACGTGTTGATAATTATTAATGATAAAATCTTCTAATCGATTGTTTTATCTTAGTTGATGGTTTGCTGATTTTACTACTTATTTAAGGGTTTTTTACATGGTTTTCTGAGTTTAGTTAAATATTATTCAAATATTCAACTAAATTATGATTTTTCTCTCCGATCCTACCTTTACTTATGCTTAATTATTTAAATTTTAAGGGATAAATGCCGGTATTTAGTAAATATTGTTACATTTTTCAAATTTTTTCATTATTTTAACATTAAACAAGTTTTGAACTCAATTTTATAAATTATTCTCCATTTGGAATTAAATATTGGGGATAATATTTAGTTTTAGTTATGGGGGAGAGTAAAATCACTTTTTTTCTTGGATTTTCACATAAATTTCTCATGCTATCATTATTTTTTGTGATCTATCATGTTCTGTAATATTTTTTAAAAATGATCATCTTAAAATAATATTAAAATATTCTTAAATCATTTTTTGGAACTAAAAAAATTATTTGGTTATTGGATTTATTTGTAATATAGTTTTATTCTAATTGTTTCCATAAAAATCAATTTATTAATTTTTTTATCCTCTTTGATAATCCATTTCATAGTTCCAAAATTTGAAAGTATATTCAATCATTATAAACCAAGTTTTTTGATAGATGGGATTTTTTTTTAAAATCTATCTTATAGAATTCATTGAGGTAAATTTTAATATTCGTGGTTGAGAGTTTGTGTTATCTAATTTTGATGACGATGAATGGGTTTTCTAAATTATGAACTATTTATTACTTGAAACAAATTTATCTATAACTATCATAAATTTAATTATTTATCTATATAATTATGATTCATGAAATGTTATAATATTTCTCCATATAAAAAAAATCTATTTTCTCTTGGTTTTATTTGAAATAATTCCATGAAGATATTTTAAAGATCTTTTTCATTAAAATTACATAACAATGTTTTTTCAAGGATTAATGTTTTTTATGATTATAAAATAAAGAAAATATAATTAATAATAACTATTTACAAGCCATATTAGTCACAGTTTTCCACTTTTTGAAATCAAAATTTCTCACATGTGTTTTTCCTCTTAAGTGATTATTTATAGTTTTTTTCTAGTTAGACTCATTGTATTCATTGTTTTTGTTCTTTCTATTCCACATAAAACTCAATTTCACTCACTATTTACTTGTGATAGACCCAAAAATAATAATAATTGCATTTTTATCATTTATTTTGGTCAATATATAGTTAAATCTCAAAGAACACAACACCTTCTTTATAATATGATCATACTTTCCATTAGATTAGTTTAGAAATGAAAACATTTTGGTTGTCCAAAAATTGATCAAAAAATAGATCTTATATTGTCATATATAGAATGTGATACATGATTTATCAATTTTATAAATACAAACCTAAAAAATAAATTAAATCACACATAATATTCAAATAATATAAATAATTTATATACATAACTATTTAACAAGAATTAAAGTAATATTCAGACTGTGTTGAATGATGATAGGAATGTGGTTCTAAGGCTTGTTTATAAATAGTTGGTTCACATGGGTATTTTCATAAACATTAATTAAATTAGTTGAGTAATGAGTAACATTATTAATTTTAACTTGATAGAATCTATTTCATCAATCTTTTACTAGATTTATAGTGTCTCTCTATGGATGTAGTGACTTTTAGTATTTGAGCTGTTGGTTCTAGAGATTATATTCTTTTTCATGGAGGAGTGATATAATTTTGTACATATTTTCGTTTTTTCATTTATATCTAGAAATCTATTTAATGTGTTTTTTCAGAGGCAATGAAATTAAAATAAGGTAAGAAGATATTAATAGTTTGATAGGTATTATTATGGGTTTTAAAAGATAAAAATATAAGATTATCTATTTTAAAGAGATCTTGATTTGTTATTAACTTATATCAATAATGAGAATATGAAGATAAGTTAAAGGGAGAATTTTAATCATAAGACACTCAGAGTTATATAGATGATGTTAGCATGAAGTGCCCCATGATCAGAGGCCTTAGATATTTTTTTTAATTTTTTGGATAACACCCTTTTTAACTAGGTTCATAGGGAACCATACTTAACCCATAAGACCATAGGTTCAAGGCCTAGTACATAACCTAAGGCCCAAATACTACACACATAGAATATTCCCACCATATATACTTCTGATATTTGATACTCTTAAGATCCCATCCCATATAACTGATCTACTAGCAATGGACTATACATAACTGCATAGTGCTTGGTACTAATGGAGAAATTAATACTCTCTCTTAAATACCAATATATGATCATGTGAATGTATTTAATATTATTAGAAACTAGTTGGAATCTTTTAATGTGATGTTTTAGAGTGTAGTGTGGGCATTGATCTTGTTAAATTCATTTTTAGAATCATGGGATGTGATGATTACCACTGTTAGAAGCTCAAGTGGTATGACTGACATAGTTGATAAAGATCTTTGGGATCTGACTCATAATAATGAATTTATATGGAAAGGTGTTTATAATTATATGAGGAATAGAATTTAGTAGAGAGTATATAGTATGTCTGTCTCAAGGGAGAAGTAAAAAGAGTGAAGCAGATTAAGAAAGGATTTTGTGAAAATCAAAACGTTATGTAAAATACTAGACTCTAGAAACCTAGATCCGATAGTTATATTACATTATTGGTACAAAATACAATATTTCCCATAGGATACAATAACATAGTACTCTTGGAAGAAAATATACACACATATGTTACATTTATAAACATAACATACAACATGAACACATTGTGAAAATATTAATATCCTTCCATTATATCCCTGAAAAATCACATGTAGTACTCCAAAATGTTTCACGTGGAAAGAAAACAAATAAGGGGGAGGTAAAATGCTTAGAAAGGGGTAATATTCAACAACAACTATCATAAAAAAATTTGATAAGAATAAATTAGAAACATGAAACTATAATCAATTAAAACTAAGAACATTTTATATCTATAACAATAAATGAAAAAATGAATAAAAATAATCATTGATCATGTACTAATGAAATTCATAATGCAAGACAACAAAATAAATTTTTAAATAATTGTTTCAAGAAACTATCATATTATGGGAAGATGTATACATTGAAACTCAACCTGTTTTGTCTCATTGGACCCATCAATTCATTGATGTACTATATAATTATAGACCCCACTCATCACCTGATTAATTCCAATGCATTCACCAATGATTCATCAATACCTTTCAAACCATTTTTAAAGGAACCTTTGGCGGAATACAAACATGGCTATATATATAATGAAAAATATGGAAATAAAATACTTCCCCATTCAATACAATAATGTGGATGTCTATGAGAACACCCCTTAGTAAAATTCAAAGTTGTTGGGTATTCATCAAAGTAATAGGAAGTACCCTTATAAAATAAATATATTGGTTAGTGTAAATTAAATGTGATGATTTATCCATGAAATATAGTAATTGGGTTCAAAATTTTGATTGGTAGGTGACCAATACAATGGTAGGAAAAATCCTTCATCATGGTTCATTAAGAGAATGTGAATATTCTGAATATATCCCCTAGGAGTGTCTCACTAGGTGTGTTGTATTAGTTCCACTCGTCATGCATTAGGGTGATAATTGAGACAATCTTTAACCCACCATTTTTTAGTTTTATTACCCCTAGGTGTATCTGTTCCACAAACACAAAAAAATTATATTATATAGATAGAGATGTATTTTTTATTGAATTTTACACATTTACATTACCTAAACCAAAAATGATTTCTCCATCATGGAAAATATTGAGTTTTATAATGGTTTTGGAAAAGTAATATGAGATATTGATAAAAATATTAACTTTTAAATCCGTTAAATTTAATAATTAATATGTAAAAATATTATCCATGAAAATGTTCGAACCAAACATAAATAATTAGGTGGTGAATATACATGATTTTTAATGAATGAAAATTGATATAGAAAACCCCCAATTATGGTTTGGGAAGAAATTCAATCAAAACCTTCAAAAATAGAGGGGTTCGAATTTATCTGTGAATTCCATGAATTTAATAATTTTATGATATAATATCTCTAATAGGAATTATATACATCACATAATGAAAATTAAGTGCACAATACAAAACATGTCTTAATAAATTAATTCATAACATTAATCATATCCATTTTCATTTATACTCTTAATAAATAGTCATTCTCTATATGAATTTTTCCTATTTTACATGCCAAGTGTTGATAGTTTTGTTCATTTGTACTAGTTTCATAATATTAGTGTCTATATTATTATTTATTCCAAATTTAATCATTAATAAGCTATTAAATATAATTTTTGGGATGTTTTTTTATTATTTATGATGTTTAAAATACCTTTCATGTGTTTTTTAGTCTTTATACTTGAAGGTGAAATTGATAACACACATGTTTTAGTGATTCTTATAGATCAAAGGGTGTTTTCTTACTTGATGAATTAAATATTGATATAACATTTCAAGAATAAAAAATCATTATTTACACATTTATAATATATTATACCAGTATTTATGTTCTCATATCCATTTTTAATATAAATTCATATAATTATTCATGTTTTTGGTAAAATTGACAAAAACATGAACATAACCTGATTTAATGTATTATTATGAGGTGATTTTTTTTATAATGTAATTATAATAGAAGGATAATTATATTATTTAGTTTTTATTATTTTGGTATATATAAATTATAAATCAATTATAATAATAAGTAATTACTATTTAAACATTACATAATATGAATAAAATATTTTTCTTTTAGCAGACTTGTTTTAATGGATTGAATTACTGATGATTGTTAATTGATAATATCATTAATAGGTTCTATAAATTTCCATAAAATAACATTAATGATATAATAAAAATTATATTTCCTCATTAATTCTATTTTGAGAAACATAAATTAGGGGTGGTGATGAAAAATGCATTTCATTGCTTGTGGTGGCAGTAGTCCGCGCATACACACAAATGATGATTTTTTTCTTAATAAATGTGATAGATGAATAAAAAATGATAATACTATTAATATAATAATATTAAAATCTATAAATTATAATATATAATTATATTATTATGGATATAATCAATTTTAATGAATATAATTAAGATGGAAAACCATGTAGTTGATAATACTCATGCTAGGGACTTGAATTTTCTTTGAAAGTATCCTTGGAAATGAATGTCATATGGTAACTAATGATGAATATAAGATTTTTAACATGGTATAAGTTTATAGGAGGAGATAATTTTTATATTTTCAATAATAAATTATAAGGATAGGTTAGTCTTGAAGTTATGAAAGTGTTACCTTTTTTTGACATAATGGGAATTGTAGTTTTTGGAGTAACCCTTAAATTTTCAATAAAGTAAGGTTAATATTCGTGGTTTAAAGGAAAAAATTGAAAACTATAAGAGTTTAAAGTGAGTGTGGGTCAAAAATAACCTCAAACACTCATTTTTTAGATAACTTTGAGTGTTTTAGAGCTTTTTATTTTAACCTTGTAACTTTTACCTTAATTTGACTTTTCCATGGTAATAAATTTTAAATTTTAGAAATTAATTTTAATGAAAATAATTAAGATACCACCTTTTACATAATTTAAACCTTATAATTTATAATTTTTAAATCATTTTATCAAAATAACCCCGAAGTATTGAAATGATAATTTAAAAATAAACACACTTAATCTTGTAAAAACATTTTTTTAGAAAAAAAACAATTTTAATCTATAAATATTTTTTTCATAGATAATGGTTTTAATGAAATAAAATGATTTATTAAAAATTAAATATAATTTATGAGGATTTTAAGGTAATATAAAACCAACTCTCCCTTGAAAACACTTGATTAAATTAAAATAAAAAAAATAAGTTTTTTTATTGAATTAATATTTTAATTAGTTCTAAAAACATTGGAAATAGGATTTATAAGTTAAAATAATATATTACAATGAAAATTTTTAATCATTAAATTCATATTTTTTATTTCAAATTTTTATTGAATTTCTTTTCCATTCTTATATAATGATAAACTCACCAAAATTTCAAGTTTTGTGAAAACTATAGTTTTTAACTAAAAAAATCCTTTTTAGAAAAAGCTAAAAAATTCATAATATGATAATTTTGATATGATGAATTCAAAATTGATGTTAATTTATTCAATTTAAAATTTTAAAATTCAACTTTTAAATAAATTCTTGAATAAAGACTCTTTATATTTTAATGTGCGATCATTCAAGATGTTATTTTTACCTGCTAAAGTAAGATCTTAAGTATTACATTATCCCCACCCAAATAATGTCATCCAAAAAATTGGGGTATATATAAGATATTGAAAAAATGTGAATATTCCTTCCTCATATATTTTTTATTCTCTTAACTTTCCTCTTATAGTATGCGATTTATTCAAATTACTTTCATTAACTGAGTTTTCTAATTCCACAATACTTTCTCCCTAATGTCAATAATTCAGACATAAACCTCATTATATTAATATTTAGGCTCCAACTCCATTCCCTAAAATGTGAGCACATGCATTGTATTTTTAATATATTTCCTTAGTAATTTAATATGGAATACATCCTGTACTTTATAAAGGTTGAGTGACATAGAAAATTAGTAAGCTACACCTCCAATTCATTCTAGTATTTCCAAAAGACTAATGAAACTACATATTAACATTAAATTTTTTAAAAAGGCTTATAACTTCTTTCAATGGTTAATCCTTCCAGAATACATGATCCCCAACTTTAAATTCCAAGTCTTTCCTTTGATTAATAGAATAACACATTTTCTACACTAGGCATATTTAATATGATCCAAAATATTCCATACCTAACTAGTCATCTCATCCATATATTCTGGGACAACTAACTTTCTTTCTCCAATTTCATCCCAACATGTTGGATTGTGATACCTCTTCCCAAAAAAGTATTCATATGGTTCCATCAAGATACTCTAATTGAATATATTTTCATATAAAAATTCCACTAAAGGTACATACTGATCCAAAATAGATTGAAAGTCTAGTGAACATGATCTCAACTTGTATTATAATGTTTGGATATTCCTATTAGAATTACCATTGATTTGGGGATGATAGTAAGTTCTTAAATGTACATCAATATTGAGATCCCTTTGAATATTCTTATAGATTTTTGATATAAATCGAGGTTCATGATTATATAAAATTTATAATGGTTCCCTATTAAGACTTACTATTTGATTTATATAGAGTCGAGAATGGTATACAAGGGGTAGATCATCTCTTATCACTCAGAAATGATTATACTGAATAAGATGATCAATGATGGCCCATATAACATCGTTCTTCCTTAGAGTCTTTGGGAGTCCAATCAAGGAGTCCACTGTAAAATTTTCCCACTTCCATATCTGTGTATGAAAAGGTTTCATGACTCTATTATGATTTTATATTTCAGATTTTATCTATTGATATACTAAGAATTTGAATATATAGTCCACAATTTGATTCTTCATACCATCCCACCATTTTTTTTAAAATTCCTATATATCTTTGTACTGTCATGGTGTATAGATAAATTTGATCTATGCGATTCATATAGAATTTCTCTATTCAAAAATGGTATGAATGGAACACATAACCTCTTCCCAAAATTTATCATTCCATACCTAAAGCTATAGTTTGTCAATTTCCCATCATTTACTACTTTAATATTTTTTTTGTAGTTCCTCATCATCTTACTGATAATTATTTATATTTTATTGTAAGATTGGTTTAGAAATTTCTTGGAAAAGGAATGATGGTCACTTTACGAAAAATAACCATATTAATTTATACTAGATCCCTATATATAAGATCCTTGTCAATCCTCATCATTGTAAAAACACTACGCTCCCTTAAACTCATTGCATTAAAGACCTTGTTTTCCTTCTCAGGGTGGTAGTGTATTGAGAAATCATAGTCCTTGAGTAAATCCAACTATCTTTCTTTCCTCAGGCTAAGCTCTTTCTGAGAGAATATATACTTCAAACTCTTTTCATACATACATACATACATAAATACATATATATATAACATATATATCACCATAGAGGTAGTATCTCCATATTTTCAAATTAAATATTATGGATTCCATGTAAAGGTCATGCTTTGGATAAATCTTTTCATTGATTTTCAATTTCTATGTTATGTAGGAAATCACTGTATCATCCTACATAAAGACACAACCAAGTCTTTTCTTTAATGAATCACTATATATTAAAAATACTTCCTTACCTGAGGGCAAAGTTAATACTTGTAAATTTGTCAGTATCATCTTATGATCTTCAAAACATTAATCAAATTCCATTTACCATGTGAATTTAACCCCTTTACATGTTAACTTGGTTAACTGGTTGACCAATCAGAAACAATCTTTAACAAATCATCAATAGTAATTGGTTAAACCCATAAAACATTAGTTCCCAATTATATTCATTGATGTTGGAAATTATTTGAATACCATTATCTTTGAAGTTTCAATAGATACTCCATCTTTAGAGACAATATTTTAAATAAAATAAAAATTATCAGGACAAAAATAACAGTTAAAATATTTCCCATAAAATTATATTTATGTGATGGTCTCTAGAATTAGTTACATACGAATCTCATTATCTTAATAGATATTAGATTGAATCAAGATATATTTAATGAATAAAACCCAATATTTATCAATGTAATCCTTGAATAATATAATAATCAAATCCATAAAAGAATAATTTAAATTATTCAATCCAAAAGGAATTACCTTAAACTCATAATGTTCATAACTTGTTTGAAATTCCACCTTTGGTATATCATCCTCTTTCACCCTTAGCTAATGATAAGCAAAGAAAATAATGATCTTTGAAAAGTATTGGGATCCTTGACATTGATTAAAAAATTCATGAATGAATGGTAAAAGATACGTATTCATTATAGTAATGATATTTATTTCCTTATAATCGATGCATTAAATAATATAAATATCCTTCATTTTTACAAATAGAATAGCGGATCCCCATGGAGAAACACTTAGACGTATAAATACATTATCACACAACTTGTGAAATTATTTATTCAACTCCAATAACTCCACTAGTTACATGATATATGAAGTTTTAGATTTATATATTGTATCAAGAATGAGTTCAATGGAGAACTCAAATTCACACTCTGGTGGATGACGAAATAGTTATTCTAAAAAAATATCAATGAATTTGTATACCATAAATAAATATTCTATTCTTAGGATCTCTTCCTTATCCATAGATCATGATTGATCTTCGAACATTACCATAATTTTATTAAGTATATCTATAGGGTATGGGTCTTGGAAAGACTCAGGATATGATTTATCTCCCTTGATAACAAGGGATTCAATCCCCCTTTCATGGAAAGTAATATGATTTCACTAGTTTCAATTTCTAAATAATTGAATATACTTAATTAGCTCATTATATTGAATTGTAAAATAAAAATCATATTAATTTTTATAGAGTGTACCCTAGAAATCACAAGGGGTGTTTATATTACTTGTTCTATACAACTAGTTTCCTCAAAATCTAGTCCCCAATGTTCCCACTAAACTTACTATGATACTAACTATAACATCCTAAACTCTTGAAAGAAAAATTTGGTAGTTATATTAAATTATTGGTATAGAATAAAATAGTTACCATATGATCCAACATATTACTAGTCTTGGAAGACTAGAAATATTCATACAATACATTATGAAAACATAAGATAAATCATGAACATGTCACGAAAACATTATTATTCCTTCTATCACATCACATAAAAATCAAACAAATTTTTCATCTAGGTTTCATGGGGAAAGGAAAAAAATAAGGGAGAGATTAGATGATCATTAATAGGTAGCATACAGGGGAAACTATCATAAAAAATCATTACATAATTTATTTGATATTAATAAAAAATAAAATGATTATATAGTCAACTGAAACTGAGAGAATGCTATATCCATGACAATAAATGAAAATATAGATAACAATAACAATTGATATCATAATGACTGAATATATAATTTTGGACATCAAAACATGATTTCAATGCTTTGTTACAAGTATTATCTTATTATAGGAAGAGTTATGAACCCAAAACCAACATGTTTTATCTCGTGAGACCCATCAATGCATTGAGGGGCTATATAATTTTAGGACCCACCTATAACTTGATTAAGTCCAATATATTCACCATAAGAGTCATCAATACCTTTTATACCATTAACTAATGAACATATGGATGAAAAAATTTGTCTATCTATATATTAAAAAAATATTAAAATAAAATAGTTCCCCATTAAATATAATAATGTGGATGACTAGGAGAATATATTGTAATAAAGATAGAGGTTATGGGGTACTGTTCAAATTAACATGAAGTAACCTTTTCAAATAAATATAGTGGAGAGGGTACTATAAATGTGTTAGGTTATCCATGGAAGATATTAATTTGGTTTAATACTTTTCATTGATAGGAGACCAAGAAAATGGTGACAGAAATCCTTCATCATGGTTTATTAAGAGTGTTTGATTATTCCAAAGAATACCCCCTGAGAGTGTGTCACCATGTGTTAATTATTAGGCCCACTCATCACGCATCAGGGTGATGATTGAATCAATTATCGACCAACCATTTTTAGGTTGACTATATCAAGGTGTATCTATGTCATAGCCACACAACTTTCCAATACCTATATAGGGATGTATTTGATAAGAAATTTAACTCACTTTTACTTTACCAAAAAATATGATGGTTTTCCACCATGGAAAATATATAGTTTTTCAATTATTTTGGTAACTATGGAATCAAAATAAAATGACAGTGGGATAAAAATATAAACTTATAAATCCCGTTAATTTTAGGATTAAAATGGAGAAAATTCTTCCATGGAAATATATGCACCATAGAAAAATAAAAGTTGGTGAATATGACATGAGTCCCAAATAATGAAAATTGAGATGAAAAACTAAAATTATGTTTTGGGTAGAAATAAAATAAAAACATATTGAAATTTAGGGATAAAAATTGATCTTGAAATACCATGAATAAATAAATTTCAATATTTAACATCTCAAATAGGCAGTATATACACCACATAATGAAAATTAGGTATATAAAAAAAACATGTCCCAAAGAGAGGAATTTGAGAAGAAAACCCCATACCTCTTATCCCAAATTCCATGAACATAATTTAACCTACTATATCACAACCATAGTTATCATAATAACTTAATCTATAACCTTATTCTTATCTATTTTTATTTACACTCTACATAAATAGTCATTCTCTATATGAATTCAACCTTTTTTCCACCTCGAACGTTCAAAATTTTGATCATTTGTACTCGTTTCATTATAGTGGTGTCTATATTAATTATTATTTTAGATTTTATCATTAAAAGTTCATTAATGTAACTACTATTTATATTTTATAATTATTTATAATTTTTAAAATTCCTTTCATGTGTGTTTTATTCATTATTCTTGAATATGAATTCTATTACAAGTATGTTGCATTGATACTTGTTAATCGAGTGGTGTTTTCATAATTGATGAATTAAATAATGATATAAAATACCAAGGATAAAAAAATAATTACCCAAATATTTATTTTTTATTATTATAATAATAATTTTCCTAAATTCAATCATAATATAAATTCATAGTATTGTCAACTAGGTGGTTAAATCAACTGAAATATAAACATACCCAGATTTAAAGAATGATTATGAGGTGGTTTTGTCATAATATCATTATAAATAAATAATAATGAAATTATTTAGTGTTTATTAGAATGATATATCATAATTACAGATGAAATATATGAAGAAATAATTTATATTAAAATATTACATATTTTCAATAAAATATTTTCTTCTTTGCATGCTTGTTTTAAAATATTGAATTAATGATGATTGTTTATTTATTATATCATTAATTTGTTCTATAATTTATCATAAAAAATCATTAATTATATAATAAAAATAATATTTACTCATTAAATAAATTCTATAAGCCCTCAATGATGGGTTTTGTTGAAAAATGAGTTTTATTGCTCATGGTGGCGGTAGTCTGCGCATACACACAAACAACGATTTTCCTTTTCTTAATTGGATTGGATAGAAGAATAAATAAAGATAATAACCATGATATAGTAGAATTAAAATAAATAAATGATAATAATTTAATTATATTTGTGTGTATATATTAAATTTTAATGATGATAATTAAGAATAGAAGCTAAGTATTGATAATACTCATGTTGAGGAAACATATTTTCCTATAATGTATCTTTGAAAATGAAGGTATTATGATAAATAATGGAGACTAAAAGATTTTGAATGTGGGAGAGGTTTATAAGAGGATAAAATTTATGGAGTTTGAAGAAAAATTCATAGGGTATTTGAGTCTTGAAGTGGTGGAAGTGTTTCCCTTTTATAAGTGAAGGGAATGGTATTTTTGGGAGTAACCCTTACATTTTCAATAATATAAAGTTACTATTAAATTTTAAGTGGAAAAAAATGGGAAAAAGAAGAGTTTAAAGTGAAATTAAGTAGAAAATAATTCTAAACATTTTTATTTGTGAAAAAATTCGCATTTTAAGGTTTTTTCTTTTAACATATTAACTTTTACCTTAATTTTCTTTTAATCTGGTAATTAATTTTTAATTTTAGTAAATATTTTTAATAACGAATCTTGGTTTTCCATTTTACATAACATTTTACTTATAATTTATAAAATTTAAATCATTTTTTCAAATAAAATTTCTAAAGGTGTGAAATTATAATTTTAAAATAAACACACCTAATTGCGTAAAAATATTTTTTAGAAAAATAACGTTTTAAGGTTTAAATAAATTACCCTGGATACTGATTTCAATGAAATAAATTGATTTAATATAAAAATAGAAATTATAATTCTATAAATTAAATCCAAAAAATAATATCCATTGAAAATATTTGATTCATAGAAAATATCAAAAATATTTTTTTTCATTATAATACATTTTATGTAATTCTAAAAATGTTGTACATAGGATTTATGAGTTCAATACATATTTAAAAAAACATATTTTTATTTATTAAATTTATATTTTATTACTTAAAAGGTTTCTTAAATTCTAGTTCATTATTATATAATTATAATGTTATATAAATTACATGTTTCTTGAAAATCGTATTTTTAGAAAAAAACCCGGCATTTTCAGAACAAAGATAAATTTTTTTAATAAGCTAAATTTAACAAAAATAATTAAAAACTCAAGTTATGTTTATCAATTTAAATTAAAAAAATTTAAATTTAAAATAAATTCACGAATAAGGGATCATTAGAGTGTTCATTGGGTGATAACTCGGGATGTGGTGTTTTATTGCAACAGTGGGGTCATGGGTAATACAAGTTTGTGTACTACATGCTCGTAGTGTGAGAAGAAATGATATCTAAATAAACATTAAAAATACTAGATGGTAAAATATGGGATATTATCCCTGAATAAAACTATAAATAAAGGAAAAAAATTGTTTTCTATGTCAACAGTGCATTTAAGTGATGTATCTTTTACTTTAGAGAATTATTTCATGCTACATTAGAGATAGGATGATTGGGAAATTATATGCCTTTAAGGTTTGTTAAAGTATATATTATCAATGATAACGGTTTTGATATTATCATAAGATATGATATAGATAACATAATAAATAATTTATTACTGATGTTGTAATGGTATAGGCACATATTGGGATTAAGAAAGAATCTGATTCTACTAGGCCCTCTAGATAAGGCATGTTTTTGTATAAATTCTACATATGGAATCAGGAATATCACCAAGGGTTCCATGATGGTTTCCAAATGTGTATAATAAGGAATATTGAATATATTAGGGATATTTGATAGAAAAATATTTTCTGATAAATATTCTAAATTGTGGCATTACCCTCCTGGTCACATGAGTGAGAAGGGAATGAAAGTATTATATTCTAAAGAAATATTGAAACTCAAGAACATGGAGTTAAAACATGTGTATAGTTTATCTTTAATAATTAGAAAAATTGATATTTTTCTATATAATTATGGACTCCCAAGTCACAAAATCTAGAGCTTGTGCATATATATGTTTGGGTACCAACTCTGGTACATTATCATGGTGGTAAGTTATACTATGTTATCATCATTTATTATGATACATAAAAAAATTGTTGGTGTAGCTTTTAAAGAATAAGTCAATAGTATTTTTAATGTCAATTATATTGAGATATATAGTGCAAAGTGAGATAGATCTAAAGTGGAAATTATTTACGAATAAGAATGGTTTTTAGTATAATAATAAAGAATTCCTAAAATTTTACTAAAATAAAAATAGTTTGTTGGAAAAGAAAACACCCAAGATAACAAAAAGAATGATGCAGAAGAATAGAAAAATAAGATAGTAAATGAGATATTCTAAATTATTTGGATGTATTATGATTTTTCAAAAGATATTTTGGGTATAAAAAGTTAATGTTACAGATTATTTTATTAATAAGAGTCTACCTATACTGATGGGAAAAGATATAACTTATGAACTTTTTACTGGTAATCTAGTTGACGTATCATAGTAAAATGTATTTGACAACATAAAACATGTTCATATTGATTCCAATGAAATGGAAAAGATTAAAAATAAGTCCAAGAATTTTTTATTTTTGTGGTAATATGATGAAGGATTTGTATTTTAACTTTTAGTTAATAGTGAATAAAAATAAATTAGGAGTTGGAATATATTCTTCAATTAAGGGATCTTTTAAAAGGATTAATAGTATGTGGAAGAAATTATTTAGAATAAATATTCCATGGATCATTAATGCATTTAACCAAATGAATTCTTGGAAACACAAGTTATTTTAGTGTTTTTTGAGTGTCTAAAGATATTGAAAATGTCTAAAAAGATCAAAAAATTGGTCTTATTTTAGAGGTATCAAGAAGGAATCATGTAAGAGATGCAACACCTCAAGATTTCAGAATATATTTTCCCTTAAATAAAAATTGTATTGATATACTGTTTCACAGAAAACACTGAACTAAAATGAAACTATAATATGTTAAAACAAAATTTTGACCATTATAATATAACAATTAAATTAGTGAATATAAAAGTAACTATGTTATGAAATCTATGAAGGAAACATATGACATCGATTAGTGGAATTCTTCCCTATGAAACTAATTTTTCCGTATTTTAAAAGGAAATATATTTGATAGTTTTTTATCTAGAATAAGACTAATGTAAAGTAAAAAAATATTATATGATTGAAATCATATGCATTGGAAATTCAAGGTCATGGAAATTTTCACGAGATCTATGCTATCAGAATCACCACCCTTGACTAATATTAGATAATACCTTATTATTAGATCTTATAACGATACCTTGAGGGACTATGTTACTCTAATATTGGAATGTATAAACATGTAATTATTAATTTAATATGTTATTTATCACATCTATTTTATGTATTTCATATTTTGACTTAAAAAAAAGTTTATTTTTCTATAAAAAATGTGTTTGTTATATTTTATCTTTTAAAACTGAATTTTTAAATTTTGAATAAAATTTTTATAAAACTAATTTCTATTTTGGATTTATAATGTTAAAATTAACTTCGTTTGAAATTTTCAGATTTTTCTAAAATCAATGGTTTTTAGTTGAATATTAATAAAATACTGAAATTTCTAAAACCATTACTTTTATGATATTTTCATAATAAAGGAATGTCTTAATTATTTTTGAGAACTTTTTATAATATAAATATATATATATATATATAAGTAAAATTATTCATTTAAAATTACTATGTTGTATTTATAAAACCCATGGATATCATTTTCTAAGCATAAGTAATATTTTACTCTAAAACAAAATTTATTCACTTATATTAAATTTTTTTTTTTGTATCCGTTGTTGAAATTAAATAAAACATAATTTAATTCATATTTAAGATCTAAAGGATCTTGAACTGGGTTCCATTAAAACAGTTCCCCAAGTTGGTGGGTCACATGACCTCAAGCGTGCCTCCACATATGCTAGAGGATACCAACTAATGGTGAGGGTCCAAGGTGGTATGACAGGGGAATTGTACCCACATATCAGAGTGGAAAAATAGTTATAATAAATAAACAAAAATAATATAATAATGATATAACAAATATCACAATATAAAATTATTCCAAAATGGAATATATAAAGCAAAAAAATCAAGAAACTATTATAATATAAAAATACAAAGGGTGAGTCATGTACATGATGATGTCATTGCATACTAATATAAAAAATGATAAAATAGAGGATAAAAAGTATTGGAATATACATCATGCTATAAAAAAATAAAAAAAGTCCAAAAGAAAGCTCTAATTGAATCATGATCATACACTCTGTCTTTTTCTCCCATGCTCCAAGCTATAATCAAAATAAATTAGGCATCCATGGAAGGTGCTTGTCCTTGACCACACCTGTATTCGTGAAGTCTACTTGGGTACCAAAGGTGGTCTGAGTAGTGTGTGAGATAAACTCTGTAGGCCACCACCAATAGTGTTTATAAATAATCCTACCAGTGTATAGAGCATAGTAGCGTGCATGTATAATGAATAATGAACAACGCTGTAAAATAAATACCAGCCAGACTAGGTTGTTATAGGAGACCTGGATGGCTCTACCCGCTTCGACATAGGCCTATGTATGTATCATCCTAGTAACGATATACATATACATCATAATCACATATATATAATATAATATGTATAAATTTATATTAAATATATACATGAAGACATTTCTATGTATATATATGGATACTAGGTGTTAGATGGACCTGGGGTGTGACTAAGGCGTTCATAACTAGTATAACGAGCTAGTGGCTCTAGAAAGGGTACTAGCCCTAAATCTCATATAAATGAAATATTTCATTCTCTTCACTTGATATTTTAGGGCGATTCTTCATGCCAAATCTAACATCCCAGGCAATGATTGTGTAAATAATTTTCATATGAATTAGATTGTTATATTATTTATAAAATATTAAATAATTTTCATATAAAAAAAGGAAATAGTTTAAATAAACGCTTTTATTATATAGATTTATTTAAAATATCACCTCTTAAATTTTCGAATTTTAATTTTATAAAATGAATATATATATTTTTTAAATATGCATATGAAAATTTACTTTGGGTGAAAATTTGGGATTTTTCAGAAAATGTTGCTTTTTCCTTGAATAGTGAAAAATAACGATTTTTAAATTTTTTTTAACAAATTATTTAATTTAAGAGTCCAAATATGTTTTGAATATGTTTTAAATTAATTTAAGTATTATTTATTTAAATTTAGTCCACTTAATTAATTTTTAATCAACTTTATATTGTTCATTTAGTATAAGTTTATTTTTGGGATTAAAGATGGATGTTTCTAAATACTGTTTTAAAATACATAATGATTCAACCTTTTAATTAATTAAAATAATACCTAATGGGTAAAATATTAAATTAAATTTATATATTATATATCATTATATTATATTTTATTTTCATACAATGATTATATATATTTATTGGGTTAATATATAATCATCTTTCCCCAAAAAACACTCTTCTTAAAACCTCTTGTCTCCCAACTATTATGAGATTAATATTAAATTGATTTTAAAAAACTATGTGAATTTAATTATGAAAAATTTATTAAATATTTTTAACCATCCTAATTTATATTTTTTAATAAGTTCAACATACTTTTTTCTTAGAGTGATTAGTGAAAATTATTAAAATTAGTCATAGTGAGTAAGGTAAAAATGAGAATTACCAAGTCACTAAATGTTAATATTAATGGAAAATATAGATTATAAATATTTAAAAAACCCATTTTATTTAAATATTTCAACGTTATAAATTCTATTATATATTAATGTGCATTATTGGATCTACTTGACCTAGAAAAAACATTGGTGCAATTACTTCTTTCAGAAATTTACAAGTTTTCCACTCACCTCCCTTATAAAAGGCTTCCCCTCACCTCCTGTCTTCACACCTCTCAATACCTTTGAATCATACAATACCAAAAAAAGTAAATTATACTATTCCCATACCTCATCCAATAATCCTTAATTTTGGAAGAAATCTAACCAAGATTTCCTCTCTTTCAAACCAAAAGGAGTTACCCGAAGAAGAGCTAACATTCATCAACATGCATTTTTGTTTTATTTATTTATCCACCCCTTATATTATTATTTTTACATGATTATATAAAAAAATCAATATAATAAATATAAATATATTCTGTTCTTTTAATTTTATTACCGACATCCACATATACTTCATTAAAATGGGTTAGGAAATCACCATTCATTTGTTTGACAAACTACCACCTCGTGAAATGATGGCGTTCATTTTTTCATTACCACCCCTCATGGATGAGAATAATAATGTACAAACTGATTATATATTATATTTATGATATTTATAACATAATTATACCTCATTAATCATATTATTATATAATTTTTTTTTACATTTCATATCATAAAAGATATGATAACATTGCTCGTGTGTATTGCGGACTACCACCTCGCAAAGTGATGTGGAGTGTTTTCACTAACTTCTTACATGGAAGGTAATAAGGGTAAATATAATGAATATATATGATATTAATTAAATAATTATTATATTAATGAAATAATTATATTTATTTTAATATAATAAATATATTTCTTCTAACCTTTTCACACACTCAAAAATTAATAACATCGTCCATGAACGTGTGGACTACCTCCTACTCGAAGTGATGTGATTCCTTTTAAATAAAAATAATGATATATATAAGTATATATAATTAAATATAATTATATTTTTGATATAATTATAATTATTTAATTATATATTTTACTTACCTTCATTTCTAAATGGTCATTGGAAAAACGGAAACGTTCTTTTTGCGTACGTATGAGCTATTGTCTCCATGATCGTAATGTCAGTTCATTTTTCATAACCATATTTCATGATTGATTTTAAAATTATAATTTATATATAAATATGATATATATATCGTTTTTTTTATTCTTTATATGTTTAATTAATGACCCCTTTGACCAAATTTGACCTACCAAAATTGTTTTTGACAGACAATCCTAATTTGGCCAAAACATCCGAATTAATATTAATTGATTAAATAATTGTATATAACCTGTTAAAAAGTATAATAAAAGAACTAAAAGGATTTAAAAATATTATAAATCAATTAAATAATTCAGATAATTTTATTATTTTAGATCATAATGACACACATGACAAATCAGACTCAAGGTAAGGGACTTCTTCTCAATTCCCTTTTTATTGAGGCAATTATTGATGTTATGTACTTTAATTATTTTATAAGCAGTATATAAAAAAAATTTTAAATTAAGTATGAATAATTTTTCTATTATTATTATATTTAATCATTTTTAATTCCGTTCTTTAATGGGTTTTACAATTCAATTTTTTCTTATGTGACAAGTGGATTTTCTTTGATAAAAATCATCTTTTAATATTTTCCTTAAAAATATCATCCTCTTACATGTACATGTTTTAAAATTATTTTTTAAATTTTTTATATGAAAATATAATATTTATAATATTTATTTTATAAATATTTTACTTTATTTTAGATGTTTTAAAAAGGAATCTTTTTACACACTTTAAACAGAATGTTTTGACTAACAAAAAATAAAATGACCTATTTTTTAACTTTGGTCACTATTAACTTTCATTTATTCATGAATGTTATTTTATTTAGAGATTAATTTTAAATAATACTTGTTATAATAAATGAAAAAACCTATTTGGATTTTATTTGGGTATTTTTGTATTGGAAAATGTGTTTTAAAAAAAGTTTATTAAAAATGGGAATTTTGAAAGAAAATGGTATTTTGATAATATGAATGTGAATTAAATATGATCTTAAAATAGTTTTTAAAATTATTAAATTTTTTATTCATGTTATGGTTCTTGGACATTATAAATTATTTGTGAGGTCAAATAGCACAGGATGAGCCTGTTATAGCTTAAATGATGGGTGTGCCCAAAAAACACTCCAATGTATTGGGTAATGATTATATTCTTCAGAGAATTATATATGAAGTTGTAAATATGGTTATTTTAATTTTTAAGGGTTCTTTAAAAGTTATATGAGATTATATCTCAATGTATCTACATGAATTTTCAAGGTTTTCTAATGTTTTTTCATGGAAATCATTTATTTTCAAAACGTAAAATAAATGATATTTTTAAATGAATGGTGTTTCCCTTTGTGGGAAAAATGTTATATTTTATAGAAATTATTTTTATGGAATTTAATTTTTTCCACTAGACTAACAATTTCCTTTTTTTTCTATCCCTTACAGAGCCTCTTTGCTCATCATATGTTTTTAAAAATGTTTTTACAAGATTTAAGGATGGCCAATGGAAAGGAATAAGTCCAGTTGAAAGTCATAAAGAGTTTACATGAAAATATATCATTCATTATTTCAAAAGTTTTATATTATGAAAAAATGGACACTATAAAATCTGTCCACATTATATTTTATGGTTTTGTTATGTACGCGTTTTCACCTAATTCTCTTAATCTATAAACCTAAAAAAATACTTAATGTTAAAGAAAGTAAAATTCTTGAATTAAACTTTATATTAAGTAATGATTAATGTTGGGACCTTATAGTTGGCATCAAAGGTTAGTTTAGATAACTTTATAGGTTAGGATAATGATAAAATATTTCCATTGAAAAATTTTACCTTATGGTTAAGTTAAAATGTTATAACATTTGGAGGTTACCAGGTTTCTTTATCTAAACTATGCCTGTTGAGAATATTTTTCTACAGAGGAAATAGGGAAACTGTAGTGGGAAAGAGATGAGAGGAAGATATCCTTCCAAATTAGCATCCCGATATGGTTATAATTGGAATAAAAAAGTTTATTGTAGTGATAGATCATGTTAATCATGTGATAAATGATGGTGGTATCCATTCCTGAGAGAAAACCGATCTAACATGATGGAATATGTATTTTATGAATAATTTAATGAGGAAACGTCACCTATAATTATGTGGATCATCCGACCTTATTGTAGCAGAAGGATGGATCAATTCTCTAGAGAAGGTATTTTATATCATGGAATGTTCATAAAATCAAAATATAACCCTTTTAATTTATCATTTAGAGGGATAAGTTGATTGATGGTGGTTTTTTGGTTAATAATACCAGAGATAAATATGATCTTGATTCCATGGAATAGGAAAATTTTGAGGATCTTTTTCTTGAGAAGTATTTCCCTAAGTTTGTTCCACTCTGGATGAAAAAATCATGGAATTACAGTATAAAGATAAATATTTTTATCATCCTATGAGAAAAACATCCCAATATTGGATTGATTTGTTTCAAATTTTATTTGGGACACTGATAGAAAAATTAATATGTTTTACTTAAGATTGAGACCAAGTCTACACAGAGATTTGGCCATGTGAGAATTTAAAAGCTATGAGAAAGTTTTTTGGTGTGCTAAAAAGGTTGAGTTGAATTTTTTGGACTCTTATGTTCTACATGATGAATAAATTAATAAGTTTTTAGGATTGTAGGTGATGGGGAAACATATAAAAATAAATCCAGAGGTAAGAAAGTAAAGTTCCAATCTTACGATAAGTGTGGTAAAAAGAAACCTATAGAATGTCTCATGAAGTCCAAAAAGTGCTACTGATATTGAAAGTTTGGCCACATTGCCAAAAAATTCAAGGAAAAGAATCCACAATAATCAAAGAATGGAGTAACTTATAGTCATCCAATGGTAAGATGTTTTAGTTGTAATGAGTTGGGTGATTATGTTAATATGTGTCCAAATTTAGTTGAAAGGGATATAAATATTCATGATCAAAAACAAAAATGTGTAGGGAGGCCATTTTATAATACTATAGTTTATGTTGGGATATAAAATGATGTGATGATAGGTATGTAACTTGTGTATTTGAATTATACCAATACTTTGTTTGACTCTGGATCTCCGCATTCTTTCATTTTTGAGAATTTTTTAAGTAAATTGAAAATATCACCTAATGGATGTAAGATGGAACTTTTGGTGAAAAATCTAGGAGGAATTGTTAAATCACTGAATATTTATTAGAATCTTCATATTTTCATTAGGGGGATGGTATTTAATATAAATATTTTTTACCCAGCCATAATATATTTTGATATAATTATTGGTGTTGATTGACTTTTAGTTTATCATGATAATAAATATTGTAGTGCTAAGAAAGTTATGTTCAATTATTTCAAACCTTTGATAACATATCAAGAGGATAATAAATTGATTAGATATATCAATGAAATTTACTTAGATCATATAGATGAAAATGAATAAACTATTCAAATTAGCGATATTATAGTAGTAAATGAATACATGGATGTTTTTTTGAATAATTTTCTAAGTGTTATTATTGATCGATAGTTTGAGTTTACTATTGACTAAGTACCTGATGATAATCAAATTTTCAAACCCCCTAATAAAATAAAATAAGTGGAAGTTTTAGAATTTAAAAAATATTACAAGATTTATTAAAAAAAGGTTTCATTCGACCAAGGAATTCACTGTGGGGTGATAATTTGTTATTATTTAAAATAAATATGGTTCAATAATATATTTCATTGAATATAGATTTTGGAATAACATAAATACTAATAAAAAGTATAATTTTCCTCATATTGATGATTTTTTTATCAACTTAAGGGATTATAGTATTTTTGATAGTTGAAATGAGATAGAGGTACTATTAGTTGAAATTGAAGGAAGTCAACATTACAAATACAACATTTCAAACTATATATGGGCATCATGAATTTTTTGTTTTTCTATTTGGGTTATCTAATTCACCTGATGTATTTATGGACCTTATGAATAGTATTTTTTCATGATTTATTGGATATGATTGTGGTTATGTTTATGATGACATTTTGGTATATACTAAAATTTAATGGGATTATGAAAGACACATAAGGTTTCTTTTAAAGACCTTAATATATAAGAAAATATATGAGAAATTTAGAAAGTTTGAATTTTGGTTGTAAAAATTTTCATTCCTCAGACATAATATTTCTCAATATGGAATAGCCATTGACCCAGCTAAAATAATTTTTTTAAATAATTGACAAGACCAAAAATTTCATATGGATTTTTAGTTTTCTTGGATTAGTGGGTTACTAGAAGCACTTTGTTGAATACATTTTATGTTTTCTATCCCACTGAATAAGTCAAAACAAAAAGAAGTAAAGTTGATCTTAAAAATATAATGTGATAATTTTTTTTAGAAACTGATACTAAGTTTGGTTAATTCCTCTGTTTTGGCCCTACCTTCCAAAAATGGTGAATGTGTCATCTAAAATAATGCTTCATTGAAAGGTCTAAGTTTTTTTAAAAATTCAAGATGATCAGGTAATTGTTTATTCTTCACATTAGTTTAATCCTCATGAGTTAAATTACTCTAAACATGATTTAGATTTACTTGATGTTATTTTTTATTTAAAAATTTTGAGGCATAATTTTTATAGAGTAAAGTGTGAAATATATACTGATCACAAAAGTTCTAAGTATATATTCACTCAGAAATAATTGAACATGAGATATATAAGAAGGTTGAAACTAATCAAGAATTATGATTTCAATATTCATTACCATTCAGTAAAATAAAATGAAGTGGTCGATGCTTTAATTTTAAAATTTAATTCTCCATTAAATATGTTATATTTATAATGTGACCCTTTGGTTAATGCTCTGATGATTTTTTTCTATAATTTTGGATTTAGGTACAACCTATGTTTTGTTTTAGGTTCACTATTGACAACATTTTCAGAAAGAATTAAGATATCTCATAAGGAGGATCAATACTTAAAAGTAAAGGTATATTTTATTAATAATGGTAAGTTTCTTAAGTTTAATATTGATGAAGAATGTTTTTTATGGTTTAGAAAATGATTATTTGTGTCTTTTTATTCCCATTTGAAGAATAATTTGTTGATTGTATCTCATAGATTTTCATTTTTTGTTCATCTAGGCAGCACCATGATGTATAGACACCATTAACAGTATTACTAGTGGGGTGAAATGAAAATTAATTTTTCTGAATTTATCGTGAAGTGTTTTCATTATCATGAGGATAGCGTAGAAATAATATTACCAAATGGTATGCTTTAATATTTTCTAGGGTTTCAGTGAATATCAAATAATATTTCAATGGATTTTGTGGTGGTATTTCCAGGGACATCAAGAGGTAATAATGAGATTTTGGTTATTATTGATCAATTAACTAAATATACATATTTTTTTCCCATTAAATATTAAATGTATTTAGATTATCTTTATGGACTATATCTCATGGAAATTTTTAGGTTACATAGTGCGCCTCTCTCCATTGTATCAGACCATGATCCCATGTTCAAATCCAATTTTTTGGAGAGGAATTCAAAAGTCATTGAGTATTGAATTAAATTTTCATATGGATTTTCATCCTCAATATGATGGATAGTCTAAGAAGAAAATTAAAATCATAGAATATATTATTCATTATTGTTGAATGGATTACCAGGTATCTTGGGAACAACATATTTATTTTCTTGAGTTTTATTATAACAACAGAATTAATTCTTGTATGCATGTGGAACCATTTGAGGAATTATATAAAAAATGGTGCCAAACATCGTAATTTTGGGTTGATTTATGGGAAAGTAAGTTTATGAGATAATATTTATAACAGGATATTGTAGATAAAGTTCATTTGATTCAGCGACACATGAGGATAGCTCAACGAAGGATGAAAACTTATATGGATAACCAGAAGAAAGATCTTTCTTTCAAGGTAGGTGATCATCCATTTCTAAATGATTATACATGAAAAAATGTGATTAATTTTGAAAAAAGGAAGAATCTAATTACCCATTTCGTGAGACCATATGATTTCCAAGAAAAAGTTGGATTAGTTTCCTACTAAGTGGCTTTTCCTTCGAGTTTATCTCAGGTACACAATGTATTCCATGTTTTAATATTAATGAAATATGTGTCAGATTAATCTTATGTATTAGGCCCTAAATTAGTTCATTTGTAAGATAATATTTATTATATGGAATATCCCATTTAGGTTTTTGATTATATAGAGAAAGTGTTGTGGAATATGGTGATTCATCGGGTTAAAGTTTTATGAAAAAACCAAATATTTAAAGACGCAACATGAGAATATAAAATTGTTATAATGGAAAGGTTTCCCTACTTATTTAACATGTTTATAAAATTACGAGGATGTAATTTATAAAAGGATTAAAGGTTGTATAAATTCTAGTAATGATTGAATAAATTATTTTCATATGAATTATACAAATATATTAGTTACAAAATATTAAGTAATTTTCAAATCAAAAAGGAAATAGTTTAACTAAAATATTTTATTTTAAGAATGTTTTTAAAAGATAAATTTATATATTTTAGAATTTTAATTTTATAAAATTAATATCATTTTTTAAATCATAATCTAAAAAATTATTTGGGTAAAAGTTTGGGATTTTTTGAAAAATGTTGATTTTTTAGTGAATAGTGATAGATTGCCATTTTGTTTATAAAAAGTAATTTATTTTTAATAAATGATGTAATTTAAGAGTTAAAATATGTTTTTAATATGTTTTAAATTAACCAAATTATTATTTAGTTAAATTTATTCCAACTAATTACTTTTTAATCAGCTTTATATCATTCTTTTAATATATGTTTGTTTTTGGGTTTAAAGATGGGGTTTTCTAATAACTATTTTAAAATGAATAATGTATCACCTTTTTAATTATTTAAAATATTCATTAATGGGTATTTTTTAAATTAAATAATATATATATATATATATCATAAAATATTATTTGAGTTTTACACAAATATTATATTTATTCATTTTGTTAATATAGAGTCATCTTTTTCCCAAAAATACTCTTCTTAAAAACCCATAATCTCATAGTGCCTGTGGGATTAATATTAAATTAATTTTATCCCCTTATATTAATTTAATTTGGAAAAATGGATTCCATATTTGGAATCATCATAATTTATAATATATAATAAGATGAAATTAATTTTTTACTATATTGATTGGTGAAAAATATTAAAAGTAATCACAAAGATTAGGGTGGAAAAAATACCAAGTAATTAAAAATTAATATTTAAGGAAAAAATAAACTATACACTGTTAAATAAACCATTTTATTGAAATATTTCAACATTATACATTCTATTATGTAGTTTAGTTAATTATTGTAACCAATTTACATGGAAAAAACATGGGTGGAATTCCCTCTTTCAAAAATTTACAAGTTTTCCACTCACCTCCCTTATAAAATTCCCCCACTCTCCTCCCATATTAAGACATCTCAAACCCTTTTTATTAGAAAATCCTGGCCTAAATAAATTATAATATTTTCTCCTCTCATGTTTGAAGACTTAAGTTTTCCATAAATCTAACCAAGAAAGTTTTTTGGGGCAAACCAAAAAGAGTTACCCAAAGAAGAGGTAATGTTCATCAACATGGGTTTTGTTTTATTTATTTATTCACCCCCTTAATTGTTTTATACCATGATTATATAATAAAAACATTATTCTAAATATACTTATTTTTTTTAAATGTATGACCAACACCCAGACACACTTCAATCAAATTGATTATGAAATCATTATTCGTGTGTACGGTTGACTATCGTCTCCTAAAACAATGACATTCATTTTTCCAATACCACCTCTCATGGTTGATAATAATGATGGAAAGAAAGTTTATATATGATATTTATGATATTTATAATAGTATTATTCCTTATTATTAATTATATAATATACACCATTTTTACATTTCACTACATAGAGTATACGATAACATCACTCATGTGTACGACAGACTACCGCCTCAGGTAGTGATGTGAAGCATTTTTCACCAATGTGTTATAAGAAAGGTAATAAGGGAAAATATAAGGAATATATATGATATAAATTACATAATTATGATTTTAATTTCATAATTATTTTTTGTAATATTATATATAATTTTCTTCTTACCTTTTCACACACTGAAAAAGTGATAACGTCATTCTTAGAAGTGTGGACTACCATCTCCTTGAAGTGATGTGATTCCTTTTCCATATCAATAATGATATATATATAAGTATATATGACTATATATAATTATATTTATGATATAATTATCATTTTTTAAATATAAATGTTTCTTACCTTCTTTCCATAATGATCATTAGAAAAATTGAAATGTTAATCATGCGTACCTATGACCTACTGTCTCTGTGATTATAATGTTAGATTGTTTAAAAAAAATCATTATTGGTTTTAAAATTATAATTGATCTATAAATATGATATATATTTCAGGATTATTATTTTTTATATGTTTTAATAATTACCTCTTTGACCATTCTTATCCTACCAAAATAATTTTTGACACATAAACTTAATATGATCAAAACATCTGACTTAATATTAATTGATTAAGTAAGTTTATAAAACTTGTAAGAAGTAAAATAAAATTAACAATAATGTTGAATTTTTTTCTCAATTATGTATATAATTAACATAAATTTATTATTAAAAAATATAAAGGCCCATGTGACGAATCAGACTCAGGGTAGGGGACTTCATCTCAATTCCATTTTCATTGAGGCAATTTTTGATATTATGAACCATTATTCATTTATAAGGTGTATATACAACCTCTTTTAAATTATATATCAATAACTTATCTATTATAATTATATTTATTGTTTTTTTAATTTCATTCTTTAATGGGGTTTATGAATCAAGGGTTTATCAAGTGAAAATGTGTTTTTCTTTGATAAAAATCATAATTTAATGTTTTATTTAAAAAAATATTTCTGTTCCATTTCCATGTTTTCAAATTATATTGGAAATTTTTTATATGGATATAAAAGATTTATAAATTTCATTTTATACATATTTTAGTTTATTTAAAAGGTTTTAAAAATAAATCTTTTCACATGTTTTAAATAGAATGCTTTGACAAAAGACAAAAGACAAATGAAATATTCTATTTTTTATGTACGATAGAAACGAAATTTCTTGTCATCCAAAATTTTATTTGATTTCTAGATTACTTTTAAATATTAAATGTTTTCATAAATTAAAAACCCTATTTCATTTTTTGGGTATTTTGGTATTGAAAATATTTTTTTTAAAGAAAAGTGTATAAAAATGGGATTTTTGAAGGGAAATGGGATTTTTGAAGGGAAATGGGATTTTTGAAGGAAAATGGGATTTTGATAATCTAAAAGTGATTTACATATGAGTTTAAAAGATTTTTTAAAACAATAAAATATTTTTTTCATGTTGGGTTTCTTTTAAATTATACCTGATGGGTGTTCTTATATTGTGTTGGGTGGGCCCTTTATAGATTAAACAATGGGTGTTCCCATATATCACTCCAATTCATTCAGTAATGATTATGTTATCTAGAGAATTATAGTAAAAGTTAGTTGTATGGTTATTCCAATATATAAGGGTTCTGTAAGGGTTATATGATATTATGTCCAAAGGTACCAACATGAATTTTATATTCTTTATAATGATTTTTCCTGGAAATAATTTTTTTAAAAAAGGTAAAATAAATGACCATTTTAAATAAATGAGGTTTCCATTTGTGGGTAAAATTATATGTTTACAAGAAATGGTTTTTATGGGTTTAAATAGTTTAATTGGACTAGTACTTTCCTTTTTTATATCCCTTACTGAGTTTCTATGAACATCCAATGTTTTTAAATTTCTACAGGATTTAATGATGGGTAAGAGAAATTAATAGGTCAATTTGAAAGTTGTGAATAGTTTTCATGAAAATAGATCATTATTTATTTTAAAAATTTAAAATATGGGAAAAATATATAATAATCCGAAGTTTCCACTTTGTATTTTATGGTTTTTTTATTTTTGTGTTGTGGTATAATTCTCCAAAACTATAAACTTGAAAATATCCTCAATGTGAATAAAAGTGAAATTATTACCTTACACTCCATATTATATAATGTTTAAGGCGGAGGCATTATACCAAACACCTGAAGCATAGGATCTTGGAATCATTCCCATCATCCAGGTAAAAGTATAATTGTGTGAGATATCATACCCAACACCCAATGTAAGGGGGCATAAAACTCTATGATAAATAAGTCTTTTAACTATAGCTCAATAATAAATAAGCATGGAATATCAATAATAATATCAATGAGGGTTACATTCTAAAAAATTATAACAATTTAGAAAAATTAACCAAGGGTGTCAAATTTTTATAATCCACATTTAAAAATATATACCACGTGTCATAGACTTTCCCCACATATTCATTTAATTAACTCAAGCCATTTGATTTATAAGGAAATGAAATTCTAATTCCATGAACTGCCAAACACTTAGGTAGTGTTTGGAAAATTAAAAATTCTCATAAAATGAGGAAATTTAATTTGGCACACCCAAGGGGGATGGGAATCAATGAGGTCAACATCCCCTAATCATTCAATATAGTCCATAAGATTAATTAAACGTGGAATAATTATTAAAATATTTTTAACACATTTTAGGTAATGTGTGGGAAATTCTATCGTGAAAAACTATGGAAAAATACTATAAAAACACTTCAAAATTTGAAAAATATTGCTAGAACACCTTACTTAGGTTCATAGGTGACCACTTGTTAGGTATCATCCTATGATTTGAAGAAGAATGAAACAAAATGGAAAACATTTGAACTCCATAAAAATAGGGCATATGAGATCAAAAAAAAATGTAAAATATATGGTAAGATAAAATTTATAGGATGAAAAATGATTATGGAGCTTAATATTGTGGAACCGATAGTTCTGACGACAATAAAATAAAAGTCCAGTTGTAGGAGGAATCAAGATACCCAAAGAGGAAGGAGAGCTCATTGAGTGGATAGGGGTGTTTCATGTGTGCTGGAGGAGGAGGAAAAAGGGTGGGATGGTTTTAATATTTATTAATGGAAAAACTGTAAAATATCCCTAAAAAATAGGTTGCACAGTTTGGTTTTATGGTTGGACAAACTATGCACTAATCGTGCTGCCTCTATTATCCAAGAACCCTCCTTGCACGAGTTAAGCATACAGTTTGTCCAACTATATACAAGCTGTGAAAAATGGATTTTCAATTTTTCTAAGAAATATCACATGGATGTGAGGCCTAGATTACATGATTTCAAAAATACCATGTGACCTCTCATATGCATAGGGTATCTTGTATAGTTGAGTTTCATGGTTATCCCTAATTATGCGCTAACCATGTGACCCGCTCTATTTTTCCAATATACAGAACTCATAGATCTGAACAAGATTTTTATTCTCCCAAAACCTTTCTTTGTCTATAAGGAAAATTTATGAAGGGGAAACGAATAATAAAAAACTAAAAAATAGCAAGCCACACCTTATTGAAAATCTATCTTATTACAACCTCCCCTCCTTAAAGAAACCCATCATCGAGTTTTTTTGAGAGGGTAATGTGGTATCATCTGAGAAAATATTTGGCTAATGGGCTTGTATATCAGCTTCCAACACCATGGAATCATGTTGTACTCATCCATGATTCCATAAAACTCATACTAAAGGAATTGACCTACCTCATGTTGTCTTCACGCTCGGATCCACCATACTCACTGGATACTTCTTGAAGGAAGAATCCACTTATAACTTAACATCATCAGGCTATATAACATGTGATTTTTTTGGATAATATCGGCAGATCTTAGATACATTACTGAAATCAAGAGTATACCATTATCTATAAAGAATTTATATATAGTAATCCAATAACCTAATTTTCTATAAGACCTCAAAAGGACCGACGAATCTACGTGAGAGATTACCCTGCCTCCGAATCCATTTATGGACCAACTTAGAAAAAATCACAATAAAACCCAGTCCCAAACCACAAATTAAAGAGGTTTTTGATGAATATTGGAATATGACTATTGTCTATACCATGCATTGAACGTGTGCTTATTGATTAAGTGGACCTCCTTTATAGTCTCCTTGATGAGATGTGGTCCAATCAAATCCTCCCCTACTTCTAACAAGCATAAAGGTTATCAACATGGCCTACAATATAAGGATTCATAAGTGGCCATCTAGATGTTATCTAGAAATATATTATTATAAGTGAACTCAAATAAGATAATTTTTTACTCGCAAGAACCCCCAAAGCCGAGGACACATTCATGGAGAATATCCTCCAACACATGAATCACACACTCTATAATGTCCTGGATTTTCCATGTATTTTTTTTGAAAATTATTTCGGATTATTTCAAGAATAAAAACTAAGATATCATGTGATTCTGAGGGCTTGGATTCTCTAAATGAAGCTTTGAACTATTTTTTTGTTTGTTAAAAATAGTGCACATGCTTAGTTTTAGAAACTTTTAAATGAGTGTTCAAATTTGAAATACGAGGGAACCGTTGTATTCTGAGAAGCAAGTTTTGCGTAGGCATGACCTAGCATCAACCAAAATGGGTTGGCTATAGAAAATATTTTTAATATGTTTTAAAGAACAATAAAAATAAACTTAAAAATATTATTTTAATTTTCTTTTCTCATTTCATGACGACACATTAATGCAGCGACGCAGCGACAAAGAAACTATTTCTTTTCATAAATGAAATAGTGTGGTGATGTTGTTTCAAACTGAAATAGTAAAGTTGAGATGCATATTTATCCTTTTTAAGGGATTCATGAATATGATTATTGATCCTTCCCTATGAATGTTAGAAGTGATCTTGGTGATTTCCTCCCATTGGAAAATGATGAACGCTGACGGATCTCGGATCATGAACTAAGGATCAACGAACAATGGTGGTGTAACTCCATTTTTCTATAATGATAGATCTAAACTTCTAGGTAGGGGGTTTAATGTCTTAGTAAATTATTTCTCCATTCTTAATGTTAAAAATGAATGCAGATCAACCCACAAACAAGTTGACCCATAGATCTCTCATTCTTGCGGGATAATTAAAAATGTGGTATTAAAGTGGATGAACCTTAATAAATATTCTTTTATTCCTCTTTCATATTTTTACTGACATGAACATACCAAGGCTGAAATGAACATGGACATGGTTTGTTCTAAGGGTTTTCTTGTTCTTATCTTTCTTCTCTGTTCTTGCGTTCTTCATCGATGAACCCTCGTGGTTGCAGTTTTTTTGTGGTTCCAAATGTGACCGGACCCCCGGAGTGATGAAAAGAAGATTTAGAGACCATGATAATGAAGATGGTGACCCGAGGATCATGAAAGAATTCCTAGATCAAGAAACAGGACACCATGGTGATTGTGGTGTACCGTAGAAGAGGATTTATTAGTGGGGGTGCGTGATGGCGTGGACGCATAGAAGGAAGAGGCAGCCGACTCTATGGTCGACGCTGGAGGGCCCTATGGCATAGTATCCGCAGGTAGAAGACAGGGCCGCCAGATCGACAAACGATGTCGTTCTCGACCAGATGTGGCATGAAGCCACGTCACGCGATGAAGGGTTATGGTCCAGTGGGACCCCACAACAACCAACACAGGGCAGTTCACACGATGACAGAACGTGTTGAACGCGACCATCAGCCATGTTGACCAGGCAGGGACGCGACACCTCCGCATCCTGGTGGACCGAATCGGCCCATGTCCGAGTAGGCTGAGTTGAAGCCGGAAGTCCGGGAAGACCCAACAGGCCAAGTCGACCCATCGGGTTAGGTCAGGAGGGACCCTGGTCAGGTCGGGTCGGTCCGACCATGTCTTCCCGGACCCAAACCCCCCAACCCTTTTTACTTAAAATCCCATAACTCTCAAACCGTGAGTTCATTTGATGATTTGTTTGCAGTAGTGGGACACATGCAATGAGGTAGTCCTTTTTAGATACCCTAAGTTAGTTTCCATGTATTTTGGCATATGAACTATTGGCTCAAGGAGGTGGTGATCCTGGAACGAGCATGCTAAGGATAGAATCCTACGACTGGTTGCGACCTAGAAGTTATGTGATTACCTAGACTACACGTCTTACCTAGATAATGTGTATTATCTATAATTTTTGTCTTACCAAGACTGAGTTGGTATTCCCCTACCCCACTGAGGTGTGGTTCCTCTAGTATTTGACAATACTCAATGTATCACCTACACTCCGTGTTTTACCAACACTCCATGTGTTATCGGCACTTCGTGTGTTACGAACACTCCATGTGCTTCCTACACTCTTTGTGTTACCAACGATCCATGTGTCACTACTTGAGGTTACTTTGGATTATTATGAAAATACTCTTTACGTACCATAGACCTATACTTGGTGTGAAATGACTCTATTGCATCTCTTGATTGTAATTCTTATAGGATACACTTCATGTGTTTCTTTGGTAATCTACTTGGTGTATTTCTTACTAATCTTCCTTGTCGTATACTTCATATAATTAATTTGTGGCTTGGGGTCCCTACTGAGAATTGTTTTACTCACCCCTATGCGAGCTTCGCCCACACGTGTCATGTCTTTTTCAGATGATCAACAACTTTGATGGAGTCCTTGGGGAGCCAGAGACATGTGGTTCTTCAAGGCGACT
The DNA here is from genome assembly GCA_963277665.1 of Viscum album. Lineage (NCBI taxonomy): Eukaryota > Viridiplantae > Streptophyta > Magnoliopsida > Santalales > Viscaceae > Viscum > Viscum album. Next base: position 846,091,848 of record OY728160.1, on the reverse strand, counting down.
CGAAAGACATAGTATAACTCATTGACATTCATAAATATTACTATACCTAACCTTTAGGTAGGGTTTTTAATAGATGAATTCTAAGAGCTTGTACTTTCCTTTTTAGTTGGTCTTGTATTCTGGCCCCATTTTCTTTTAGTTTTGTACCTTAATTTGAGAGGGTTTTCTTAGTGGTTTTCATCCATTTTTACGTAGTGTTTTTAGTTTCAGATATTTCTTTGAGATGGGTGTGTGCGTACATGTACTTGGTAAAATTCCTCCCTCTTGTGGGATATTCCTACTCAGTGCTAGTTGCCTACCCTTGGCCTATGGAAGGAGGTATTGGGGTAGTCATGGAATGGGCCTTGGGGGATGGGTTGTGATAGAGTGGTATCAAAGGGAGATCGATTTTACTCTTGTTTTGGGGAAATAATGTTATGTGTTACAGTTCATCTTTCATGCCAGGGAACCCAGTGTTGGTGCAACGGCTACGTATCTATACAAGGGGACCTTGAATTCTACTTTCAAAATTGGTAAATTAAAGCATTAGTTTATGGAGAAATTAATGGATCATGAATCATATTGGAATTGAGTGTGTTCTTATGTCCTTATTGAGTTAGAGTAAGATCGACAAGTATACTCCATTGACCATAGTACATCTTGTTCTATTTCAGGATTCTTCCACACAAGAATCCATCTAGGATTTAGGGGCGTGACCATGAGGATGGTCTGGAAAGCAATGAGGAATCAGTGCATGGACTGTTTCCAGAGATAACACCTCCGGGTGGGGTACTAGTGATACCACCACCTGGAGAGTAGCAGTTTCTACTAGTGTTTCCAGTATAAGATGCATGCAGGATTAATGCATTGAATGAGTCCAGTAGCAGCAACCTCTTAGGTTCCGATGTGAGATGTATCCTCAGGTAACTGAGGACTGGTTATAAGCGGTGATGTGAGTCTTTATATTAGTGAGTATGCCTCCCGACTAGATTGATGTCCTAGATATGAGGCTTCTTCAGGGATTAGTGGTAAGATGTTGGAGTCTAATGTCTCAGACACAAGGGGATGCGACACTATCTTGGAAAGACATTGAGAAACTCTTCATGGAGGATTTTTTTCCAATGATGTTATGCTATATACATATACAAGATCTATTGTACCTATATCAGGGTAGCCAGTCAGTAGTACAATAATCAAAGAGATTCACAGATCTTTCTCAATACTCTACAGATATGTTGTGAGACCCATTCTTTAGGTCTCATACCTTTGAGCAGGGTCTACGCTGAGAGATCAGGGTGTCGATGATATCCCTTTACATCCCTACAAATTATGGGGTGCTAGAGTGAGCAATACTAGTGGAGAGATTTCTTTAGAAGTAGTAACTGGTAGTGGGAGCTACCACCATAAAACAGGTAGCGGAGTCTTTAAAAACTATTAGCCGATAGATGGTGCAGTGGACCAAGCAGGTCAAGCACTCTAGTGGATGACCCCAAGATATAGGATCAGTAGCGAAAAACTCTCAGGTAAGAGTAAGTTAGTTGAAGTATAGACTGTGCTACTCATGCGGCGTGTGAGGGCTTCTGGCTAGATATTTCCCAACCCATCGTACGACTGACCGGAAGACGGTCGAGGGACCACTATATCAATGAAAGAGGTTAGAGTAGGGTGGTCCGTAGTGTGTAAGACATGTAAGGGGAGCATGTTGAGCAGCAGGCTGTTTCTAGAGGTTTTAGGTACCACCACCACCACCCACAGGTGGTCCACCACTGGCTTTGAGAGCTAGTGGATAGAGGCGGGCCCAACTTTTAGTGATAGAGTCTTACATTCACAATGATCAAGAGATGATTAGAGGTACGATCTGTGTCCTCTCCACCCTAGATTCAGTTCTTATAGGCAAGGGTCCTAGTAACTCTTTCCTTTCCATGGACATTTTTCAGAGCCCAACGATTTTTTTTGGAGCCACTGGCTCAGTCCTTGCATTTAGAGACTCTCATGGGGGGGGGGTGTTGATGATCATACACTTATGCTGGTAGTGTGACCTTACTCTTTGGGGCAAGATATTTGGCTGGGATCTCCTAGTTGCATCGTCGAGACCTTACGATGTCATTCTGAGTATGGACTGTTTATCCACATTCCATGGTAAAATTGACTATTTTAGGCATAGATTGCGGTGTGTCCATGGAGATGGGATCGAGTTTTCCTTTACCAGTGAAAAGGAAATACATGAAGCGTTGGATGGACTAGCACATAAGAGGGTGTGTCCAATCACACACTAGTTCCCTAGCATGAACCTCGCTGTGGTGGAGGATACGAGTCCTCAGTTACTTGCGGTGGTGGATGAGTATGAAGATGTATTCCCTAATGATGTCCTAGAATTACCTCCTCATAGGGAGTTATATTTATCCATTGATATGTACCCTAGGATAGAACCAATATCTACACATGCATATCAGATGTCTCCCATATAGCTTCAAGAGATGAGGGTAAAATGAGAGGTTTTCTAAAGAAAGGTCTTTATGAGACCTAGTGTTTCACCATGGGCAGCACCCGTATTGTTTTCCAAGAAGGAACACAGGATCTTGAGGTTATGTTTGGACTTCTGGTGATTGAATCAGCTGACCATGAAAAATAAGTATCCACTACCAAATATTGATGACCTATTCAATCAGATGAGGGGAAAGAGATGGTTATCAAAGATAGACTTTAGATCTGGCTATCACCAGCTTCGTGTACGGGATGAGGACATCCTGAATACAAATTTCAGATGTTGGCACAGTCACTATGAGTACTTAGTAATGCTATTTGGCATGAAGAATTCCGCATAGGTGTTCATGGTACTCATGAATATGATCTCCAGTCATAGATGGACTAGTTTGTATTGTCCTTATTTGATGACATTCTAGTGTATTCAACATCTAAGGAGGAGCACCCGATAGACTTGATGACAATCCTAGACTTAATCCGAGAGAACCAGACTTACAAAAACTCTCGTAGTGTTAGTTCTAGATTCGAGGCTCCCTTTCTAGGACATTTCATCTTAAAGGATAGAGAAGTAGTAGATACAATGAATATTGAGGTGGTTCTTTATTGGGAGCCACCTAATATCATTAATAAGGTGTGGATTTTCCTTGGATTAGATGGGTACTATCAAAGGTGTATACCTACCTTCTCCAGAGTAGAAGCACCCATGACAGCTTTGACAAGGAAATGGACACACATCGTGTAGATAGAAGGGGTCCAATAGAGTTTTCAACACCTGAGGAAAATATTGAAAACAACTCTAGTCCAAATATTTATTGATGAGGGTGTCGAGTAAGTAGTGTTATAAAATACATCAGGAACTGATATTGGTTGTGTCCTGATGTAGGGGAAAGTAGTCATTGCCTATAGTTCTCAATAGTTGAGACCACATGAGCAGAACTATGTGACCCATGACTTTTAGTTGGCAGTGGTAGTATTTGCATTAAAGATGTGGCGATACTATCTTATGGGAAAATTGTTTATCATATTCTCTAACCATAATAGTATCAATTATATCTTCTCTCAAAAGGATTTGAACTTGAGACAGATATGATGGTTCTAGTTACTCAAGGACTAGGACATTAAAATAGTCTATACTCCTAGGAAGGGGAATGTGGTGGCAGATGCCCTCAGTAGGAAATTGAGTTCTTAGATACTGAACAAAGAATCAGAAAAATTATCCTCATTGTAGATATCCTTCATGGATGGAGATGGATCAGAGTTTCTCCAGTTGATGGTCGTCACCCCTCCATTTTTATAGTGATTTAGGGAGGCACAACTCATAGATAATGACTATGAGGTCATACATGCTCATATTTCCATAGGGCATTCTCATGATGGATATTCAAAAGGTGGGTAGAAAATCGTTCAATTCATAGGGTGCACAGTTGTACCAATGACGTTGTGGTAGGATATATTGAAGGATTTACATAAATCGTCTTTGGTGATACATCAAGGTGTAGAAAAGATGTACAAGGACCTCTCAAGTCAGTTCTGGTGGCCGAGAATAAAGAAGGAAATGGAAGAGTTTGTTTCAAGATGCCACATTTTCTAGGAAGTGAAGGCTAAGCATTAGGTTCCTGTGGGATTGACTCAACCCCTTATGGTTCCATAGTGGAAGTGGGATAAAATATCAATGGACTTCATGATGGGTTTACCACATATGTGTAGGAGGAATGATATCATCAAGGTAATAATTGGCTGAATCACCATGTCACCCACTTCCTAGCGATTCGGGAGCAGTGACCTGTAAAGATGTTGGGACGCCTCTATGTGTAGGAGATAGTTTTAATCCACAGAGTCCCATCGATGATAGTCTCAGATTGTGATGCACACTTTACATCCCGGTCGTGAAAGGGATTGATGGAAGAATTTGTGACCTAGATGCGCTTGAGCATAGATTTCCACCCACAGATAGAAGGCCCGATTGAGCTGACCATTCAGGTCCTAGAGGACATGAAATTTTATTACATCCTTGATTTGGGCTGTAGTTGGGAGGATCACCTACCAATGGTAGAGTTTGTGTACAAAAATAGCTACCACTCTACCATTGGTATGGAACCGTACTAGCCCTTGTACGGGTAACCCTTGCAGGTCACCACTATGTTGGACTAACCCTGGAGAGTCATCACTCATCGGCCCAGAGTTGGTACAGGCTACTATAGAGAAGGTATAGGTCATCCAGAAGAAGATGAGGATTGCACAGAACCATCAAAAGTCTTATTTTTATAGGAGATAGAGACCTTTTGATTCTAGGAGGGAGACCGTGTGTTCCTTCGGGTCTCTCCTCAATGTGGGATACATAGACTTGGTCAGGGTAGAAAGTTATCTTAGAGGTTCATCAGACCTTTTATAATACTACATAGGGTGGGAGAGGTGGCATATCACTTGGCACAACCTCCAAAGTTAGAGCGGGTGCATGACATCTTTCACATATCTTAGCTGTGGAAATACCTAAATGACCCTTCAAAGATCATTTACTGGGGTGAGATGAACATTGCTGATAGGGTGACTTTCCTAGTGTACCCAATGGAGATCAAGGATTGATAAGAGAGGATCCTTGGTGGATGTTCAATTCCTCTGGTGTGTGTTCGATTATAGCATTGGAATCTCTAAGAGAGAACTTGGGAGCGAGAGGCTCATATTAATTCTCTGTATCCCCATTTGTTTTTTATCCCATGTTTTGGCTTTCAGGGATGTAAATCCCTAAGGTGGGGAGAATTTAATGCCCCAAAATTTCAATGTAATATTTTTTAAAATTATATGGTATTATTTTGATACTAGGTGTTGAGACAGTACATGATTATGAGGCCCAGGGTACCCTGAATAAATTTTTGAGCTATTTTTATGTTTATTAAAAATAGAAGAGGTTTTCTGTTTTTGAAACTTTTAAATGACTTCTCAAATTTAAAATCTGAGGGCACTGTTGGGTTCAAAGAAACGGGTTTTTCTTAGACAGGAACTAACTTTGACTGATGCAGGTTGACTATAGAAAATATTTTTTAGATGTTTTAAAAATGAAGAAAAATAAACATAAAAAGATTATTTTATTTTTCTTTTAGCATTTTATGATGGCACAACAATATCACGACGTAGTGAGAAATAAGTTGTTTATTTTCATAAATGAAACCAAATGGAAACACTATTTCAAATAGAAATAGTTATGTAGAAACACATATTTAACCTTTGGAAGGGATTCAAGATTAGGATTATTGATCCTTCCCTAAGAACATTGGGGGATATATTAACAATTTACTCTTATTAGGAAATTATAAACACCAAAGAATGCCGAAGGATCGTAGATCACGATCCAAGGATCGATGATCAACAAACGGAAGTGGTGAAACTCTGTTCTTCTCCAATGATAGATCCAAACTTCCAAGTACGAGGTTTATTTTCTGGGTGAATTATTTCTTTGTTTTTATGTTTAACAAAGAACATGAATCAGTACATGAATATGATGAATCGTGGATCACTTGTTCTTCTGGGATGGTTCAAAATGTGGGATTAAAGTGGATGAACCTTAATAAATATTCTTTTGTTCATCTTTAATATTTCCACTAACTTGAATGGACTAAGGCTGACATGAATAAGGAAAAGGTCCATTCTAAGGGTGTTCTTATGATTATCTCTCTTCCTTGTTCTGGTGTTCTTTGTCGATGGACCCTCATGGTCTTAGCTTGTTTTTTCAGGAGGTTCCAAATGTGACCGAACCCCTGAGTTCTAGATGGAAGATTTGGAGACCACAATAGTGATGACATTGACCCAAGTAAAGTGCATGAATTTCCGGTTTGAGAAACAGGCCACCAAGGCGATGGTGGATGCCGGTAAAATAAGAGATGCCAATAGGGGAACATGGTGGAACAACTGATCTGCAGTAGGAGGCCACCGAATCTATGTCTGGCAGTGGAGGACCCCATAGAATAACAGTCGCGGGTGGCAGATAGGGCTGCTGACTCGACGTCCGGTGGAGGGATCGATCGGATGCGACACAAAGATACTTCATGAAGAGAAGGGCCATGGTATAGAATAACCACATGGTAGTTCATGTGGTGATCAACTGAATTTTTGGCTGTATTTGGTCATGTTGACGAGGTGTGGATGTGGAACCCTCTGCGTCTAGGAAAAATGAACCGGCCCGCATCCCAATGGGCCAGGTTGGGTCAGACCCGACGGGTTGGGTCAGTCGTGTCCTGGGTTGGGTCGGGTCGGGTTGGTCGACCCGACCATTTTAGAGCCATACAACTAGGTCGGATCAGACCCAGAATCAACCAACCCCATTTTACTTAAAAACCCCTAAGTCTCAAACAATGTTTCTGTTTGAATAGTGTTTGTAGTGTTGGGACCCTTGCGATAAGGAGGTCCTTTATTTCGATGTTGGCATATAGGCAATTGTCTCGAGGAGGAGGTTCTCCTGGAACAAGCATGCTATGGACATAATCTGGTGTCCAACTGCAAACTAAAATCTATGTGATTACCTAGACAACATGTTTTATCTAGACTATGTGTCTTATCTAGACATTTTGTCTTACCAAGAATGAGTCGGTATTCTCCTATCCCACTAGGGTGTGGGTCCTCTAGTATTTGACAACACTCCATGTGTCACCTACACTCTGTGTGTTACGAACACTCTGTGTGTTATCAAAACTCTGTGTGTTACCTACACTCTGTGTGTTACCAATTATCTACATGTTACTATGTGTGGGTACTATGTATTATTATGAGAATCCTTTTTATGTAAAATATACCTATACGTGGTGTGATATGACTCTAGTGACTCTCTTGACTATACCTCTTAGAGGATACACTTTGTGTGCCTATTTGATAGTCTACTTGATGTATTTATTAGTGCTATTCCTTATGGTATACTTTGTGTAATTCCATTGTATTTTGGGGTCCCTAATGAGTATTGTTTTACTCACCCTTTCACTGGCTTCGCCTGCACATTTCGTGTCTTGTGAAGACAATCGACATCTTTGACAATGTCCTTGGTGGGATGAAGACAGGCGGTGCTTCAGGGTGACTCGATGGACATGGTAGGATTCAGTTACATTAGGATAACTTACTGTACCTACCCTTCAGAAAGAGTTTTTTATATGAGATCCAAGAGATTGTACTTTCCTTTTTAGTTGGGATTTTATTTTGTCCCTTTTTTCTTTCACTTTTGTACTTTAATCTGAGTGTTTTTTCTTAGTGGTTTGCATCCATGTTTACTTAGTGTTTTCAATTTTATCTTTTTCTTGGAGATGGCTGTGTGTGTACAGGTACTTGGGAAAATTCCTCCCACTTGTAGGATATTCCAACTCAGTGTTAGTTGCCTTCCCCTTCCCTATGGAAGGTAGGCTTGGGGTAGTCACGACATGGGCCCTGGGGGACGGTTCATGACACACTCCATCTATCTTTCAGTCTGAGGGTGATAGGTCATTCTTAAAATCACATATGTACCCAAATCCTTCTGAAATCCCTACCAAAACTAAGATTTGAAGTGATAATCTCCTTCGAATGAAATAAAATAAGGATCTATATGAAGATTTACAACCTCTATGAAATATAGCCTCCCCATATCATCTAACTATAAGGTATCTCAAAAAGGTAATAATTGTCCAAACTTAGTCAACCAATCAAGACATACCCAAAAATATATCGTTTCCTTTAGTCCAACTAAGAAAAATAGTCATGAATTATCTAAATAAATCATCCCATTTCCACTCAGGAATGTATAAAAACTATAAAGTTTTTGTTGGTTGCTTATTTTCTATCTTCACCTACTAACAGGTAGAACACAGAGTGATAAATTTTCTTATCTCCTATTTCATTCTAGTCCACCAATACTTGCGAAGTAGGTCTCAATAATTCTTTGTGACACTAGGTTGTACTTCCTAAATCAAGGAATGGGATTCCCATATCATCTCCTCCCAGATAAAGGCAGATATCCAGACACACCCATGATAGCATAAGGTATCATCCTCATCCATGGTCTAACTGGAAGATGAATTATAATATAAGATACTTTCCCTTAGGACTAATCCTTTGGTATCTAAATTTTTCATCATCCTCACCCGTTCTAGAAGGGTAGAGGTCACTTCTAAAGTTGAGAGTATAGTCTTCTCGTGATCCTCTTGAATGTCAATGTGAATCTCTGATGACAAGGCCATGAGATTCCACTCACCACTAGCCTCCCAAACCCCTTGTTTTTTATTTATCTAGATCAGATAATTTACTAAATTATTTACTTTTCTATGAATATATGCATCATTAAATCAAAGGACTACAAATACCATTAGTAGAAAAATGGTTTTTAATGTCTCAATTTTAACATCAATTCCTTAAGACAAAATTTAAATGTCTTCAAGGATGAATTTTAATTCTAGTTCCATAAAACTGATTTTAAAATCCCTTAGTGAAAGAATTTTTTAATCATTTATTTTTTAATAAATGTTAAAATCCAAATTTTGACACTGGTTCATGAAAAACCCATGTTTAAATTACATATAGAAGGCTTTTAACATCAGTTTTTTAGGAAACAACATTAAAAGTAACTTTTCATAGAAATTTTTAAAAAATATGATGTTAATAATGTTTCCATGTTTTATTTCATTTTCCAAGCTTTTAATTTAATGGTCATGAAGCTAAAATAGACTTACAGATCAAATGTTATGGACATCAGAAGTTGAAGCTCTCTAAGAAAAGTCTTAGAAAAGTTGAACTTATGATGGACATAAATTTTGATATGAAACTTTATTTGAGTTCCATGTCCATTAAAATAGATGCTTGAGAAATGAAATAAATATTTTTCAAAATTAAAATTTTTCTTTTTAAGAAAATGTAAAGTAAAAAATTGACGTTTAGTGCTGATTCTGGAAAACCGGAGATTAGATTTCATCATACAATACTTTTAACATCATTTTTTTCAGGAACCCACATTAAAAGTAATTTTAACATTTTTTTAGAAAAACTGATGTTAATATTGTTAAAAAAGTTTTAGTTCATTTCCAATGATTTTATTTGAGTTCTCTTGGATCTAAAAAGGACTTGCAGATCAAAATTTATAGACGTCAAAAGTTAAACATCTCTAAAAAAAGTCTTAGAGAAGTCCCACCTCTGAGTGCCATAACTTCTGATATATAATTCCATTTGAGCTCTAATAATAGTCAAATGAAATATTGGTAAATTTACAAAAAACATTATAGACATTATTAATGTCATTTTTTTAAAATCATGTTAAAAAATATATTTAATACGAGTGCCTAAAAAATGACATTAAAATCTAGTTTTTCACATCGGTTATCATAAAACTGATGTGAAAAATGAAAATTTTGAGTTCATTTTTAATATATCCAACATTAAAAACTATTTTTGTTCATTATGGATATCACAAAACTGATGTGAATGTTAAAATTTAATATCATTTCAACACAGAATTCCAATTTTTTTACAGTGTGACATCAAAATTTTCAATTACGACCTAAAATTTATAATATCACATTTCATTTTACCATTACATTTATATTTTTTATTATTCAAATATATTAATTTCATTATCAATTATTTCAATCATCATCATTTTTTTGACTCAACTCATTTTATCTTCACCATTAATCCACTAATTCTTTTTTCGATGATCTCATCATGGTATTTGTAATTATTTTTCCAAGGTTTATTTTTTTGTGATTAGTTTTCTTAATTGATATATAAGTTAATGATTCTTTTTTCTTATAATGAATAATAATTATTTAGATCAGGGTAAAACTATAAAGCTTCATTCAAATTCTAAAATTATTTATAAGTTTAAGCTTCAATTTCTTCATGATATATTTTCTTAGATGAAAATTATATCCACTATGAATTCGACACCCTTGAAAATTATGTCAAAGATTTATTTTTTTCCTATATATCATATTTTTTCTATGATATGTTATTTTTTACCAATATTATATATTTTATAGATGGAAAAATAAATATTGTAATTAATATTTGTTGATTATTATAATAAAATCATATAATTATTCTTATTTATTTCAAATTTATAAATGTAAAATATTTATTTTATCATTAGAAACAATATTTTTTTTATTTTTGATTATTCAAATGATCTGTGTGTAATTTTGTAAGAACTAAAATAATATGTTTTAAAAAAAAGGTTTTTCACATCACTTTTCTAAAAACTGATGTGGAAAAGAGTTTCTTAACATCCATTTATAAAAGAACTAATATTAATATGGTATTTCAAATCATTTTAAAAAAATGACAAGAATAATCATAAAAAAAATTACATTTTTAAGGTTGGTTTTAAAAATATATGTTAAAAATATTTTAAAAATTTACTTCAATGAGATCACCTCAAGAATTGATGTTAAAAATATAAAAAACTAACGTAAAACATAGGTTTTTATAATAGTGTACTAAACCTATATTCACTACCTATGATTCATATCATGATGTGTAAATATATACTGGAAGATGTTTTGGTCCATGAACCCCAAAAAATTCTCCCCAACAAGGTAATGCCTCCAAATGAATAGATAATAAACTACAACTACTAGTTCGAGGTCATGCATCAGGTAATTCCACTCGTGAGACTTCAACTGACAAGACTCTAATATTATGACTCACCCATCCTATATAATAACAACCCACATTCAAATACCTGATGTTTCATAATAAACTATGTAAATCCTACATTGATCTGAAAGAATTGGGATTGTCTCTAATGTCAACTAGCCCTTATACTTCTGAAAGGTGCTTTCACAAGATTTTGAATAGATAAATTGCACACCCTTCTCATTCAAACTTATAAGAATCACTTATATTCATGATAAATCCAAGATAAAGCATCTAAAATACCTATCTATCTATAAGAAACTCTATATATCAAAGATTTTATTCAGATTCTCCCAATAAACTATAGCTCTCACCTTATCTGGGTCTACTGACACTCAAGAATCTGAGATGATATGATCCAAGAAGTTAAATTTGTCAATCCAAAAGTGGGATTTGGTGAGATATTCATAAATATAATGCTCTTTTAGTGTATTCATAATGATCTCAAGATGTTGGGAATGGTCGTGTAGGGAATAAGAAAAAATTAAGATGTCATGTAAAAATACTATCATGAATGAATCTAGGTATGGGTGGAAAACCCAATTCAACAGTGCCATGAAAACAACAGGTAGATTCATGAGAATAAACTACATTACCATGTACTCTTAAATATCATAACTACTATAGAAATCTATATGAGGTATGTATGAAGAACTAATATGCACCGGTTTATATACCGAACTCAAATAAATATTTGAAAACACCCTCACTCCTTGGAGATGATCAAAGATGTTGTCTATTTGAGGCAGTGGATACTATTTCTTTACTATAAGCTGGTTTAGTCATTTTTAATCCACACAAATCTTGAGGGTACCATCTTCCTTCTTGGAAAAAATAATTGGTGAACCCAAATGATAAGTACTATGTAAAATAAAACCATTAGTTTCCCTATCTTCTAACTACTTATTGAGATCCAGAATCTCTATAGGTTCTATCCTGTTAGGAGGAATGGAAATTGGTGTCACTCCTGACACTAGATCAATGGTGAATTCTACCTCTATCACTGGAGGTAGCCTAGAAAAGGTATCGGGGAACACATCCCAAAAATGATCCACCAAAAGAGGGAAAATAGCATGTCATAACTCTTGATCATCCAAGAAAATATTATCAATTTTGGTTCTTAATATATCCTTCCCCTGATGCTCAGATCCAACTCAAGATGCATAGACATCCCATTCTCCATTATGTACATTATTACCATGCTCTGCTGATATAAAAATCACCCTGTGATGATAGAAATTAATACATACTTGATAGGGAACTATCCAATCCATTCTGAGGATTACATCAAATCTTTCCATGTTGAGGATAAAAATATTCCACATAAAAAGATATACATCTATCTCTAGAAGAAAATCCTTAAGTCAGCAAACACTCTTTGACCATATACCAAAAGGGGTATCGAGTGTTACAACAGAACAAAAAAAATCTATCTCAAGGCCCAAACTCTCTATAATAACCTTAGATATAATAATGTTTGATACAATAATTTAAAGTAAATAAGATTCTAGAGTAGAGGATACTAGAATAATACCTCTTATAGTATAAGGTATGACTCTATGATCCTCTGTTATAGGTTTCACTGTATGTAATTGACTCCTACCATGGCCCTGACTCACAACCTAACTGCCCTATGTAGGCCCTCTCTTCGGGTGCTACAAGAGTTGAGTCTGATTCCATCTATCTCGACCACCTCATCGGCCTAAGTAGTCGGTGGTATTCTACATGATCCTCTCTAAAACATGAGGTTGGTATTGATCCCCTCTCGCTAGGAACCAGTGGAAAAGTCATGTATAAGAACTGGATATTCACCATCCTTTTGCATCCTCTTCACTCCATCATATCTCAAATACACTAAGGTTTTGTATTTAATCTTCCCACATTGGTGACATAAAATGATGTTTTTAGAAAGTGATATCTGGCCACTAATACCCCTGTTAGATACCACAAAACTTCAATTCCTTCCACTAGGAGAACAAATAGCAGGTCTAGGTTCTGAACCTCCCTAGTTCCCACCAGAATATTCTGTTATATTTCTCTTAGTAATGAGGGTCTGGTTGACTATTTTAAAAATAGTGTCCAATAAGAATATGTTAACCTAAAATTGGATGGATTATACTAGTAAATCCTCAAATCACCTTATGTAAATCCCTAATATTATCACCATACAAGTTCAGCGTGAAGTTCCACAACTCGGTAAAATGGGAAGAATAATCCATGAAAAACATGGATCCCTATTATAGGTTCAAGAACTCTCTATCTTTAGTGACCCTCACTTTTTATACATTAACATTACATAAAATTTTCAGAATACTTAAAACATTAAAAAATATAGACACCCAAAGATGGTATTAGTTTAGTGCCTTTGGAAACATGCAATAAAAATCTTATATATCTATGAAATATCTTTAATATTTCCCACAAAGATATTTATCCTTAGTAACTCTATATAAAAATATCTTCATAATTTAGAAGGAAGCATAAGAAAGGGGTGAGATCAAATGATATTTAAGGGTAAATGAAGGAAATGCGTATGCATATCACGAGCATATGGGTATAATAACGTGATAATGATTATTATAAGATATTATCCAATATATCAAAAAACATAAACATGAATCATGGAATAATGATTTTCAGTTCACAACACATGAATCCTAATGAATTTAAGAGCATAATAAATGAAATAATAACATAGAAATAAGGCATAGAATTGTAGTATATACATTAATTTTTAACATATTGAGCATTTATAAGTAAAAATAGGTTCATAAATTAAGTTGAGGACATGAAATCGAGCCCTCATATAGAGTTATGGACATGAAACCATGTCTAAACATAATGTTGTGAACATGAAATCAGGTTCAAGCATAACATTGTAAACATGTAATCAGGTTAATGAATAATCTTAAGGACATACAACCAAGTCCATTCAAAACACTCCGAACACATAATAAGGTTTAGTTATGACATTGTGAACAAGTAATCTGGTTCATGCATAAACTTATGGACATGCAACTAGGTTTATGCATAACATTGTGAGCATGTAATAAATATAATGCATAAAATTTATACGCATGTGTCATCCATCATTACCCAATGAATTTGAGGGAGATATAGGTCTCACATGTCCCATAATGAGATCATAAATTCATGTTCCATAAACCATTCATCATATCATAACCCATGAAAAGGTATGGGTTCTTTAAAAAATAAGTCATAACACATGAAATTAAATGGTTATAATTAATATTTCACCACATCATAACCTATATAAAATAGGTAGGTTTCATAATAATATCATCAAAGCATAACCCATTAAGATAATTAGGTTTCAAAACAATAAAACTTATTGAAATGAAATAGTTTTCATAAGAATCATTGCATCAAAACATAAAGTAGTCAAGAAAGAATATGAATGGAACTTTTGGATAATTTCAATATGGGTATGAGAAACATAAAAAATGTAATCATATATGTAAAATAACTTGGAAAGTTATTTTGAAAACCTTTCATTTTGAAAATATCCTTTCTTCATGAAAAATTATTTTTTAAAAACATTAAAACTTTTGAAAACCAGTTTCCTTGAAAACTTTTAAAATAACCTTGAAAACGTTTTGAAAAATATACTTGAAAAAACATTTAGAACTTATAAATAAATATTTAAAATGTTTTGAAAATTATTTAATTGAAAATAATTTAAAAAAATATAAATAAATCTTGAAAACATTTAAAAAAATATTTCTTTGAAAATAATTTGAAAAATTATAGAGAATACTTGAAAATGTTTAAAATAATTTTTAAAACATAAACCATTTTTGAAAAAACTTTTCTTTTAAAATAGCTTTGAAAACTAGTGAAGAAATATTTTTAAAAAATAAAAAAATTTAAAATCTTTTTTCATTGAAAATGATCTTCAAAGATTATTTGAAATCATTTTTGAAAATATGTTTTTTGAAATAAAATAGATTTCTCTACAAAAAGAGAAATACTGTAAGATTTTTCATAAAAATATTTATTAATTATCTTTAGTACCAAAGAGTGTAAAATGGTTATAATACACAGAACTGTCTTGAATAAACATAATATAAGGAAACATATCAGTGTTATTGAGATATGGATCATAAGATTTCATCAAAAGAAGCATAATCAATAAAAATATTGAAAAGTGATGAGATTGTTTCAATAAACTCTTTTCAAATGGTAATTTGGGAAACACTATCTATGTACGAAAAGGTAATTAAATAATGATTAAAATATCATTAAAATAATTATATTCATGATATGATATGTACAATTTAGGTATATACACTACAGAAAATTATTGAGGTGCATAATAAAACATGTGTCTCAAAGAAGGTAAATTGAGACAAAACTATTTTACCAATTTGGTAACTTTTGAAATATAAAACCAATGAAATAAAGATAATTTCATTTATATTTAAATTATCATAAATTTAAGTATAATAATCATTGAATAAAATAATGGGAAGTATATAAACCACATAGAAGTTATGGGGGTGAATAAATCATGTATCTCGTGGAAATAAAAAGTTAAATGAAATCCCCTTAACTTGTTTCTTGACTCTCTTTGTGCTCGTACAATATTATTGTATAATAAATCTCATTTTTTTATATATAATTTAAAAAAATAATATTATAATATATAATTCCATATTTTTTGATATGTTTTTATATTACCCTCATTTTGAAAATCTTATGTTAAGGTTTCACTTAGGGTAATATTCTATTCGTTCTTCACATGAGTATTAATTTGTAATATCTTTGGACCTTATAATTATATCATGATTTAAAAAATATAAAACATGATATAAATATAATTTATATTCACTATAATTTTATTATAATAATATATAGAATATATATGTATTAAATGGAATACACCGTTCATAGAGACGGTAAGTCGTATGTACGCATGAACATTGTTTCCGTTTTTATTATTATATTGAAATGATGAAATAAAATTACATATATGAATATATATATATATATATATAATTATTACAGTATCATTATTATATCAAATATATCTTATATCTTCTCTAAAACTATCCTCACTACATTCTATGTAGTGCATGAATGAATCACATCGCTTTGAGGAGGCGGTAATCCCCACAACCTAAAATAAAATTATCATATTTAAAAAAATGGAAAGTATAATGATATGTTTTTTAAAAGGTTTATATAATATTAAATAAATAATAAATATAACATATAATACATATAAATATAGTTTCCGTAATAATTTTCACCATGAGAGGCGGTAAGGAAAAATGAACAATCATTATTTTGTGAGGTAGCAGTTCGCCATACAGATATACATTATGTTAATTACCCACTAGATGGAGGTGTTTGTAAGTGTAGGTTGAACTATTAGAATAAAAAAATCCTAGTATATATAATATAATGTTCTTTTATACAATAAAGTAATAAATAGAGTGGAGGGGGTGGATAAATAAAATTAAATAAAGGAACTTGAGAGAAGTCGTTTCCTCTTAATAGGGTAACACCTTTTGGTTTGTGCCAAAAAACTTCCTTGGATTTATTTATTCCCAAGTAGAGGATTCTTGGATGAAGGGATGGATGTTGGGAATTATATTGGGAATATATTTTTAGATCCTAAGTGGTTTTAAAGGTTTTACGAAGAGGGAGAGGTGGTGTCATTTAATAGGGAAGGGAAATGACAAAATTGGAAATTTTTAATACAAGTTAGTTGTTTCCATGTTTTTACCTAAAAAAATTCATAACAAAAAAACTCAATATTTTAATGTTAATGGAAAAATCACTTTGAGCCAGTGGATGTTGGACAAGTTTCTAGATCGTTTTGGGTCTTAAATTTAATCTTTAGTAATTTTTCAACCTAATTTTTCTCTTAATCATTGTCATTAATTTTAATCACTGTCAGTAATATAGTATTCGTCAATTTTTTTTACCATATTATAAATTATAAATTATTCTTATTAGAAATAAAGAATCCATTTTTTCAATTTATAATCAAATAAATGTCATAAATTCATTTAAAAACAATCCCGCTGATGGGATGACACTGTGAGTTTTTAAAGAAAAAACATCCATAAGTTTGATATGTTTTTATACCCAGTTTCAATGTGAAATTGAAACAAATAACCTAAATTGGATTAGTTTATAAAATTTTTATCTAATAAAACATTAAAAAAATTTAAAATATAATTTATCTTTATAAATTGATTAGATGAAAAAGAAATTTTGAATTAAAATTTAGTATTTTTAACTATTCATTAATCAATGATGCAGAAGCTGGGGAGGGGCAGTTCTAGTGGGTTGGGCCTACGGGTCATGTATTGGGCATGGTATGCCTCCGGGCTTTCGGGTCATGTATTACAGGTTATGTCGGGCCTTGTTCCTTGGGCCTACGGGTCATGTATGGGTTCCCCTTCAACCCTTAAAAGGGGGATTATCTATAATAATAAAATAAAAAGAAGGCCTTCGGGCCATTCGAGCTAACTATTCATTAAAAAAATGAAACCTTACATAAAATTACAAATAAATTATCCTGACCTAATTTTTATGTTAATATTTAAGATTTGAATTTTTTTACATATTAAATCTATAAAAGTTATAAAAATTGGATTTAAAAAGGGTTCTCCATTAAAAATCATCAAAACTACCATTATAAAAGTAAAAGTTTTTAAGCATAAAATTTGGTTTGTTCTTATCTTATATCTATCAAATATATTAGATGATTATCAAAAATATATTTTTTGAACATATAACATAAAAATTTAATTAATATATTTCACAATAAATAATTAATTTAACTTATTAATATAAATCATATTTTTCACATAAAAATAGAAATTTATAAAATCGGTCCCTTATATTCATTTGGTTTCTATATTCTTTTCTAATTAATATGTAACTAATTAGTTCAACTATATATATTCATAAGTTAATTAATCCTATAATAATTAATTTAATGTTTATTTTATTTTCTACTAAATAATAATTTTTCAATAATGAATTATTTTTTGTTAACACTCAGTCTTTCATGTCATGAAATCCATAGAGGAATGTCAGTCTTGCATATACCATATGCTGACCTCTGTGTTACATATAGTGAAAGCTAAAATTTATGTTGTGTGTAGTGGATGATTCAATTTTTTTTTGCATCTAACGCAAGCTAGAAATTGTTCTTTAATATAAAATAAACTATTTTCAGTGTTCCATGAAATTAAAAACATTAAAAATATTTAAAAAATTAGAAACAAAAATATTCAAAAAATCTCGGGGTGTAACATTATTCACCCCTTAAAATTAATTTCACACTCAAAATAAGTCTAGGGTGTCAATAGTTAAATTGTTGAAAGATCCTTCCATAGAAATGCACATTGTTTAACTAAATCCAAAAACATACTTTAAAATGGTAATGTAGGAAACATAACGGTTACCCAAAGTGACATATAACTATGGTTCCACAAAGGAGAACATAGGTGGCATGTGAAAACATGGACTTGGAGGGAAAGCATAAATATTCATAGGTATTCATTGATGTCACAAATAAAAAACATTATAATGATAAATAAAAGGTTTAGGGACTCAAATTCAGAAATATATGATGATCTAAAAGGTTATCAGTTCAAAAAAAATTAAGGTATTAGGATAACACATTTTTTTTATCATTATGATATCTTTGAGTAATTATTTTATTAACCAATAATGTAAAGAAATATACTTACATGTTATTTTTCTATAAAAAAATAATTATTTTGTTGTGAAATTATCTATTTTTAATTCATACATTACTTCAGGAAATGGATTTCCATAAATTAACAATGATGGTTGAAGCACTAAAATACACTTTTAAAAGATCTTAAGGCCCGTAAAAAAAATCAAAAGTTCAACTTTTTGTCTCTAAAAATCCTTAATAAATAAATATAGATAAATAAATAATATCTAAACATAAAAATTTACACTAATCATTCATCATAAATTATTATTAATAATAAATAATTATACATTAACCAGGACATCGTATAGTATAGTTGTAGGTTTGAAACCCTTATCATCCTTCTGTCATGAATTCAACACCTGCAGCCTTTCCAGACATGATTGGTTGTCACCGAACATACGTGATGAAATTTTATAAAACCACAATAAAATAATTTCCAAAATAAATATGATGGACATCATTGAAATATGGTTAATCTCTAAATAGACTTTTAACCAAGGTTTTCAATACAACATTAATACATAAATACTTACTATGAAGTTTAACTTAATGACTTCATGAATGATTAACCTTATAATCCTTCTGAAATATGAAAATATAAAACATTAGAAATAAATTCAAGAAATCAACTAATCATTGATCCCATGTATATCACAAATTATCTATTGGTTGTCCCATTCTAAACATGTGAATACCCTCATCATATATTCTCCTAAAACATGGTAATAACCTTTATTACCATAAATAATTCTATAATACATGAATTCTTCTTTATTCTAAAGATTATTGTATATATTCCATAAACTCATGAATTTTTAAACTTCATCCATGATAA
Organism: Viscum album; assembly: GCA_963277665.1. NCBI lineage: Eukaryota > Viridiplantae > Streptophyta > Magnoliopsida > Santalales > Viscaceae > Viscum > Viscum album. The sequence goes on along the minus strand of OY728160.1, from coordinate 846,072,184 downwards.
CATAGACTAATTTTACAACAGATCCATTATCACTTCTGAGGTAATAAATACCATTGAATTTACTTCTTCATATACAACATTTCTTTATCCAAATTTCATTATCTTATTGTTAAAAAAAATTAAGGGTTACCTTCCCTTAATCAAAATATCACCTTTCCATGAAACAACCATTCAACATATCCTTTTAAATCCTTAATGAAAACTTATACTGAAAATACTTATATATTTCATGATACATATAACATAATCTTTGAATTCCAAAACATAAATAATTCATTCATCCAAATTTATTCTTAAACCATTGCTCTGGATTCATCAACTTATTCCATAATACATCTTTCTTAGAATATGAAATATGAATCATGTATTAAGGTTCCTAAACCTCAATACAATAAAACTTCTTATGTTTAATGTAAACAATACTGTAAGAACATCACATACCTTTCACATGTCATTTTTGGTCTCTTTATGTTCATAAGTATAACCAATAATCATACCACCATCCTGATTATACTTATGAGATTTCCACTTGGTAAATTGATTTTAATAGCTCCCATTCTTTATACATATGAAACATTAAATTTTAACCATGTTATTTTAAGTTCAATCTACTAACTAAAACCCGAATGTATAGGGTGAAAAACACATATCATAGATGAAAACCACATAGACATGAACAATTACATATAATATTTCTAAATCCTGACACTTTACTTAGCCTAAGAAGCCCTTGATATATCCTAGGTTATTCAAAAATAACTTCAATTTAAATAATTTATTATGGTTCATGAAGAGTTTGTGAATTTCCAAATCATATCCCCTGGGAGTGTCAAATCAGGTGTGTAGAAAGGCCCATCATCATGTACTAGATTACCCTAAGTCATGCCCATAATATCTTATCAGTGCTGTTACCCTTAGATAGATCTATTCTAGAGCCACATTCATTTGTAGTATCTAGACATGGACTTATTTCTAGTAAACCACTCACTCTATATTTTACCAAAATTTGAGGGGATTTTCTTATACTTTTACTTATCCTTAGGCTTATCTATAGACATTTCATTAGCGTTATCACTAAGTTTTCCCTAGATTTGAATGTTTAACTAATACTTTTCTCTGATAACAACTATACATACCCACACTTTCCATACATTAACATTTCATAAAATTTTCAAAATATTTAAAAAATTAAAAAAAGGCCCCAAAGACCATATTAGTTTAGTTTCTTTGGAAACATGGAAAAAATATTCTAAATCGATAAAATATCTTCAAAGTTTCCAACAAATATCTCCCCCTTAGTAACTATACCAAAAATAATTTCTTCATAACCTAGGTAAAGGAAACATAAGAAAGGGGTGAGCTCAAATGCTTAGTAAGGGTAAACGAAGGAAATGTGTACGCATATCACGAACATAATGGTATAAGAAAGTTATCATGCTAATTAGAAGATCATACCCAGCACATCAAAGATCATAAAACTAAATCATGGAATAATGACTTGTAGTTCATAAGACATGAATCATAAGGAAATCAAGAGAATAACCCATTAAAGCATAAAATAGAAATAACACATGGAATTTTTCCATACACATCAATGTTTAACATAGTTAATAAGTATAAGTAGAAATAGGTTCACATATTAAGTTGAAGATAAGAAACCAGGCCATCACATAGACTTATGAACATGCAACCAGGTCCATGAATAATTTTTTGAACACGAAATCAGGTTCATTAATAAAATTTTGAACATGTAATTAGGTTTACACATAAACTTATGCACATGCAACCAGGTCCATTCATAAAATTGTGTACATATAATAAGGTTCACTCATAACATTATGAACATGTAATCAGGTTCATGCATAAAATTATGAACATGCAACCTGATCCATGCATAACATTGTGAACATGTAATTAGGTTCACACATAAAATTTATATACATGAGCCATCCATCATTGCCCAATGCATTGGATGGATATATACATCCAATGAATCACATAATGAAATCCAACATACATGTTCCAAAAAACATTCATCATATCATAGCCCATGAAATATATGGGTTCTATAAACATCAAATCAAAACCCATGAAATGAAATGGTTTTCATTAACCTTTTATCACATAATAACATATGGAAAAGAGATAGGTTTAATTAACCTTTCATCGTGGAAATGAAACGGGTGTCATAAGTATCATTCCATCAAAACATAAACCATTCAAGAAAGAATACGAATGAAACCATTGGACCATTTTCTAAAAGTGTATGAGTAAAATCAATAGATATCATCTTAGATGGAAAATAACTTGGAAGGATATTTTGAAAACATTTCATGAGAAAAATATCCTTTCTTCAATAAAAATTATTTTTTAAAAACATAAAGCCTTTTAAAAACCATTTTCCATGAAAACTTATAAAAGAAGTATGAAAACATTTCCAACACTATTTCATTGAAAATACTTTGAAAAATTATAAATAAATATTGTTTTTTTTTCAAAATTTTTTCTTGGAAAATAATTTGAAAACATATATTGAAATATGGATTTTTTTTGAAAAATATTTCTTTTAAAATACCTTGAAAAGTTAAAAATAAATCTTAAAAACATTTAAAATACTTTTTAAAATAGAAATAATTTTTGAAAAAATATTTCCTTGAAAATTTATTTGAAAACATAAAAAGGAATATTATAAAACATCAAAACATTTTTCAAATAATTTTTACTTGAATTTTATCTTCAAGGATAATTTGAAAACATTTTTGAAGAAATTTTTGAAAACATGGTTTTTGAAATAAAATAAATTTCCAACCGAAGAGAGAAATATAGTCACATTTTTCATAAAATATTTTTATGAATTTACTTAAGTACCAAAGAGTGGAAAATCTTACTAATACATAGAAATATATTAAATAAATATAGAAGAAAACTTATTAGTGTTATTGAGATATGGATAATAATATTTCATCAAAATAATCATAATCATTATTAATCTCTAAAAGTGATGAGATTGTTTCAATAAACTCTTATCACGTGGTTACTTTGGATCATAATATCCATGTAAGAAAAATAAATTAATTGTATCTTAAAAGATCATGAAAATAATTATATTCATGATATTACATGTAAAGTGGAAGTATATACACCTCTAAAGGGAATTTAGGTGCATAAAAAAACAAGAGTCTTAAGGAAGGTAAATTGAGACAAAACTATTTTACCAATTTGGTAACTTTTGTAACATAAAAAACATGAAATAGAGTTCATATAATGGATTTGAAAATAAACATATATTTATTTTTAATAATAATTTAATACATCCATGGGAGGTATACACACCACACAAAATGAATGGTTGGTGAATAAAGCATTTATCTCATAGAAATAAAAAGTGAGATGAAATCCTCTTACCTTGTGTCTTGACTCTCTTTGTACTCATACAAGATTAATTTATAATAAATTTAAGTTTATTATAAATATTTTAAATAATAATACTCTTTTATATAATACCTTATATGGTTTTATTATGATCTTATATTATCCACTTGTTGACAATCCTATATTAAGGTTTCATTTCAGGTAATATTTTCTTCATTCTTCACATGAGCCTTAATTTGACATTTCTTTGGCCCTTATACTTATATCATGATTTATAGAATGTAAAAAATGATATAAATGTAATTTATATTCATTATATTTTTATTATAATAATATATAGGAAATAAAGGTATGAAATGTAATACATCGTTCTTAGGGACAGTAAGCCATACATATGCACGAGTGATGTTTCTTTTTTTTATCGTATTGAAAGAATAAAATAAAAAGAAATATATGTTTACATATATGTGTATATATATAATTATTCCATAAGAATTATTATATAATTTATATCATACAAGTTCACTAAACCCATCCTTAATGCATTCCATGTACTGTGTGAATGATCACATCGCTTTGAGGGGGCTATAGTCTACACTTTCTCAAATGAAATTATTGTATTTGAACCAAATTAAAAGTATAAAGATATGTGATATAAAAGGATTAAATAATATTTAAGTAAAAAAAATATTATATAACATATAAAAATAGAGTTTAAATCATAATTTCCACCATGGAAGGTGGTAAGGAAAAATGAACAATCAACCTTTTGTGAGGCGGTAGTTCGTCGTACACATAAACAGTATGTTCGTTTCCCATTAGACGAGGGTGTGTGTAATTTTATGTCAAAAAATTATCATAAAACATCATAGTATATTTAATATACTTTCATTGTTTTACAATCATGTAATAAATATATTGGAGGTGCGGAGAGAGAAAATAAAGGAAAGGAGCTTGAGAGAAGATGTTACTTCTTAATTGGGTAACACCTTTTGGTTTGTGCAAAAAGTATTCCTTGGATTTATTTCTGATCAAGGGGTGGGTTATATGAGGAATTTAGGTATGTCTAGGATTTTACTGGGTAGATATTGTCCTATCATAATTGGTTTGAGAGGTGTGAAGAATAGGGAGATGTGGTGGCCTTTTATAGGGAAGGAAAAGGACATACTTGGAACTTTCGAAAGAATGTTAGGTTTACCATATTTTTTAATAAAAAAATTCATATCAAACCCAAAAAAAATATATAATGTAAGGATCATGTTCTAATTATTTCCAAACAATTGGTTTTGGAAAATTTTCTAAATTTTTTTGGTTCGTAAATATAAGGTTTAATACTTTGTTAACTTTTTTTTTTCATAATCATTGTAATTAATTTTAATCACATTCACGAATATTTTTGGTAAAAAAAATTTAAACTTAATATAAAATAAAAACTTATTATTATTTAAAATATTGAATTATTTTTTTAAAATTCTAATCACATAAGTGAAAAAAAGTATTTTAAAAATAATCTCGTTGACCAGGACAACACTACGGGTTTTAATTGTAAAAAATTCCAAACGTTTCCTATGTTTTTATACCCAATTTAAAAGTGAAATTAATTCCAATGACCTCAATAAGATTAATTTATAAAATTATTATCTAATTAATCTTTACAAAAAATTTAAAATATAATTTAACCTTATAACTGAATTAGATGAAAAAACAGTTTTGAATTAAAATTATGTATTTTTAACTATTAATTAAAAAACAAAAAATTATAGAAAAAACAAAAAATTTATCCTAACCAAATTTTTATGTATTGATATCAAATTTGAAGTTTTTTTACATATTAAATCTATAAAAGTTCAAATATTTGGATTTAAAATGCATTTTCCATTAAAAAGAGGTAAAATTACATTCATAAAAATATTGGTTATTAATATAAAATTGGGTTTATTCTTATATTATATTTATCAAATATATTGGATGATTATCAGAAATATTTTTTTGAATATACAAAATTTAAATTTAATTAATATACTTCAATATTAGAAATTAATTTAACTTATTAATATAAATCATATTTTCCACATAAAAATATAATTTTATAGAGTTGGTCCCTTTATATTCATTTGGTTTCTATATTATTTTCTTATTAATAGGTAACCAATAAGTTAATCTATATATACTCATAAGTTATTTTTTCCTATAATATTAAATTTAATATCCATGTTATATCATATTAAATAATAATATTTTAATTATGAATTATTTTTTGGTAACACTCAGTCTTTAGTGTTACGCAAGCCATCGAGGAAAGTCATTCTTGCTGTAATGTATGATATCATTAGTGTTCCATGTAGAGAAATCTAAAATTTATATTGTGTGTAGTGAACTATTAACTTTCTATTTCATATAATAGAAGATAGAAATAGTGTTTTAATATAAAATAAATTTTTTTCAGTGTTTCATGAAATAAAAAATATATAAATAATTAAATTAATTTGAAAAAATTTATTCACAAAATCTCAGGGTGTTACACTATCCTGGTCAGCCCTTAATGTATTTGGAAAGAAGTTATTATAGAATAATATATTTACATCCTTATAGATCATGTCTTAATGTCTTTAAAATTGGATAATGATATCCCACCATCGATTTTTATAACCATGTAGCATATAAGTATGAAGCTCGAACCTCTACTTAGGTGGCATCTCTAGATGATTGAAAATAGAAAGCATAGATTCTAGCCATGAATCTGTAGCGTGAGGTATTCTATCCCCAAAAAATGTGGAAGGATACTATAGCTGTAACTATTTAGTCCACTCTACCATAGTTAGGGACGGTCAAGAAACTCCTTGAATATTCTATATCATAAGAAGAAAACCATCTCAAATCTGAGTGTCGGTTCCCATATTGGAAAAAAACATGTGGTTCCATAGGTGACACTATAGGAGGTATCACTAGAGGTTTGGGGCCCACCACCTATAAATCATTGTCTCCACTGCCATCTTGGAATTCAACTCAAGGATTTCGTGGTGACATGATTCTACAATGACAAATGTACACATCAAAAAAGAATGTAGTAGTTGAAAAGTTTGTAGATGGATAAAAATATAGGCACACAACCTTCCTATAGAAAAGGTCAGAAAAATATTCCTGCTCCAAAATCCAGGTTTAACTGGTAATTAAAAACCATATAAGGTCATAATAACCTAAGATACACTCCAATATACCCACTACTAATTCCACGTTTGGGTTTATCTCTCATATAACACAACAGAGGTTCCAATATATAGAGTGTAAATTTCAAGGTATAGAGAAAAACACCCTTTAATTTGTAATTAGAATCCCATTTAAAAGTAACCATTCATTTAAAAGTTTAAATATTATTGAGTTCATACTCCTATATATATATATATATCATTGTCCTGTTAGATGTGTCACCATTTCTGATTTATAAAAGTCATACTCTTTATAAAATTCAAATTGAACATCATTTAACTACACCCTGACATTTACATCTGATATCAGGATGTAACAAGTCATAGGAAATGATTTGATTATGTGATACACCTTTAAGATTTATATAATGACTTTATACATAGATTACCATTTTCATTCAAGTAATTCAATCATCTAACGTTGTTCCGATCCATGGAACATGTAGGTCCATAACCCACAACCTGGTATAATTGGCCAATTAAGGTGTCATCACCAATATATGTGGGAAAATACCATTTATATTTATGTAGAAAAATTTATTAATCTAATTATATTTTCCCTCAAAGAATTGTTATCACATTTAAATATATAAAAGTCAAGGTACTAAGTATATGCAGCATGTAAATGCACGAAGAATGTAGATGCAGCATGGAAAAATGCATGTCATATTAGTCATAAGGTACATATAATGATGCATGAGATACTTATTCCTTTCCATACCAAGTCAAGGAATGAATTATTTCTCAAATACATTAACAATAATAATATCATTAGGCCAGTGCGTCACCCAACGATGACATAGTATAAACCATAATAGGTGTAATTCAATATAAGAATTAACCCATTTCTATGAGATTTGGTTTAAACCTATTTACGGGTTAGTTAATCCCAAGAAATAGTTTATTACTAGATTATATTACTTCCTAGTCTCATGTATAATACACTAAATAGTTGGAAATAATTAAAAGACATATGATACCACTTTGTGATTAAGTGGACTAGGAGACAATATAATGGTGCCAGGAGATGGTGGGTCTCATGGCCTCAAGCATGCCTACCTATACACCAGAGGCTGCTGACTAGTAGTGAGAGTCCAAGGTGATACAGTGGGGTGGATATACCCTCACATCAGAGGGGAACACAGGATATAATAAACAAACATAAATAGTGGAATCATGATATAACATATAGTATGGTGGAAGAAGATACCCAAATAGAATCGTGGAAGCATAAACAACCATGAAATGATAATAATATATAAATTCAAATACTAATTCATATAAATTATTATTTCATGGAATTCTAATATATAAAAATAGGAAACATGGGATAATGATTAAAGGCATACACATCATTCTATACAAAAAATAAAAAAGGACCAAAATATATCTCCACTCAGGGAAATATGCTCGGTCCTCTGTTCCTATGCTTAAGAAAAATAAATCAAGCATCCATGATAAGGATATAGACATTGTCCACACCTACAATCATGAAGTCTACTCATGTATTAAAGGAAACCCAGGTAGGGTGTAAGATAAACTCATTAGGACACCACTAACACTATCTATAACAAATCTAGATAGTGTACATATCATAGAATAGTACAGGTGTAATGAATATTGAACAATGCTAGAAAATAGATACAAGCCGACTCTGGTTCCTATAGGATACTTGGATGGCTCTACCTTCTTTGTCGTGGTCTAGTGTATGTATAATACTTGTAACCATATATATATATAATAATCATATGTATATAATATATATAATATTAATACATGTATATTTACTACATATGTGAGGAAATTTATTGGAATATACATGGATACCAGGTTCTAGATGGTCCTGGGGCATATCTTAGTTATTCATAACTAGTATAAAGAGAAAATGGATTCAGTAAGGGTACAATCCATGAATCTCATATGAATACAAGTCATCATGATAAACACTCATGATGGTGGGGTTAGTCTATATGCCCAACACTCGAAGCATAAAAAAGTGGAGTGTTACACCCATAGTCTTGGTAAATGTATAATGGTTTGAGACATCATGACCAAAACCCAACATAAGGGAGCTTGAAACACCATTCTAAACAAGTCCCTTAACCATTTATCAACAACCAATAACCATGGAATACCAATAACAACAACAACAACGAGGGTTTACCTATAATATAATTATAATCATTTATCACAATTAATCAAGGGTGCTAAATTTTTATAATTCACATTTATAAATATATACCATGTGATGTGGCCTTCATACCCACATTAATTTAATTGGATCAAGCCTTTTTATTTACAACTAAATTAAATTACAATTCCATGATAAGATGAACAATTAAGTGGTGTTTGGTCTATGAAACATTTACATAAAAAGATGTAATTTGATTTGGAAATCCCTAGTGGGTGGAAATCAATGAGGTTGGAATCCCATAATCAGTAAATAAGGTCCATTAAGGTATTTATACACAGAATAATTATTAAAATATTATTATCATGTTTTAGGTAATGGTAGGGAAAGTTTGGTATGCAGCACTATGTTGAAATACTACGAAAAATCATTAATATTTTGGGATATATTCCTAGAACACTTAACAGAGTTCCATAGATGACCACTCATCAGGTATCATACTTTGATTTTAATAATAACATAAGACAATGGAATAATGGTTTAGGTCCTAAGAAATAGGGCATATTAACCCACACCAAAATTTCTAATATTTGGAAGATAAACCATGATAAAAATCAACAAGAATAGGGGGATTACTATTGTGAATTCAATGCTTCCAACTATCATGAAATCAGCGTCCAATTGTAGAAGGAATCAAGATCCCTAGGAAAAGAGAAAGGATTGATCACCTAGGAGAGATATGTGTTTTACATCTTCTCTAGGAGGAGGAAAAAGGTATGGGGTTTTATTATTAATTAAGGGAAAATATATGAAAATCATCTTCAAAACTGGGTTTCATGGTTTGGCCACATTATTATCTAAACTGTTCACTAACCATGCTACCTCAACTACCCAAGATCTCTCCTCACACGGGATAAGTTCACAATTTTTCTAACCATATACAATCTATGTGCAATGGATATGCAATTTCCCTAAGGTAACTCATAATGTCATACAACATAGATCACATTGTTTTAGAAAAACTATGTGTCCTCACCTATGAATTGGCTACCTCACATAGTTGAGTCACACAGTAAGCACTAGTCATGCACTAACCATGTGACCCACTATTTTTTTCCAATTTCCATAACTTTGGGCTCTAAACAACCCTAAATGCTCTGGAAACCTTCCTTAAGACATATGGAATGTTTAACAAGATGAAACAAAAAACTGAAACCAAAAAACAATGAGCCATACCTTTTTAAAATTTTCTTCATTACAAGATTGACATGATCATATAATTTATTAATTTAAATTTCATTTTCTGGCATAAAATTTTTATTAATAATATTAATTTTAATGACCATGATGATAGTGAAACTATTATTTACAAAGAATTGTTTTATTAAAATTGTTTAATTTTTATCCAATAAAATAAATCAATAAATTCTCAATAATAATTATAATATAATTTTTAACCTAGATATAAATATATTAACACTCATTCATTTAGTAATTAATACTAAATATTATTAGAAATACTTAATTGTAAAATAGCGTTTTTTCTAAAAAAATAATATATATATATATTAAATGTTTTAATTTTAAAGATAATTTTCTATTATTTATAATATGAATTAGATTAAATTCAGGTTCAACACACCTATTTATTTTAATATGACATATTTTATATTTTTAGTAAAACATAAGTAACTTTGGTAAACAATTGTTAACTTGGTAAAAAAAGGTAAAATAATCAAATATAAGAACAAGTGAAATACAAATTGTTTAAAACAAGTGTGGAAATACTGGTTTGAGGATTTCTATACTCAATGTCACTAAAAACTCCATTGTTTTAAACTATTTAAGTCATTTACCCTTGAATAGTGTGAGGATATCATCAAAATGTAAAAGGCTTTCACAAAAGTACTATTTTATTCAATTATAAAATGGGATACTTCCACCCATTCATAACACACCTATCCATTTGAATTAATTCTTGAAACTAATACTCTTTAAATATGACAATCCTATTGTATAAATTATTTTCTTTATTTCCTTCATTAGAAGGATACTTTCAAGAGAATGTTCAAGGCACCAAAGTGATTATTACTTACTCCTTACCTTTTCTTCTTAATATTAATCTTGCAGACCTACCCCAAACATAGTAATATAGTGAACTTGATATCATTATTATACTAAAGTTGTATTATATTAATGTAAGAACCATTATTTATCCCTTTCTATCCAATTAGAAATAAAAAATAACATTAACCTTGTGTTGTGCGGAGTACCGCCTCGATAAACTAATATTTTTTGTTTTTCATATTAATATTCATTATTTTTACAAAAAAAATTGATTAATCAAAATTGAATAATATAAATAATACCATAATAATTTTCTATAATTATATTAGAAACATCTTTAACCTCACTCACCCATCGTGATATAGCGTGTTCATGTCTGGGTAGTTTTATTAACCTAATTGAATAATGCTATAAAAATATATCATGGATGACTATGAGAACTTAAGTAAAAATATTATAACAAGATAATAAGAAATTAATTAATTTTTTGTTTCATAATATTTATTATTTAGCTTAATAATAAAATATAATCCTTGATAGCTAAAATTACAAAATAAGCCAACATAGATTCAATTTTCATGAAAACATATAAAAAGGCTACATAATAAATAAATTTAATAGGGTAATAAATTATCTATAATTAATTATATATAGAATAATGAGGTTCATAATGAGGTATATAATAAAATTAATTTGACTACTCAGGAAGTCTTGTGCATGCACAGAATGAATCTAGAACAAGGTAAGGGTTTCTTCCCTCAATTTTTCACCCCTTGAGATATATTTATTCTTATACACCATGTTTTATTTAGAATGAAGTAAATAATTCCATTTAATATTTTTAAATAATAATTCTATTATATTTCATGATATTCAATGTTTTTATCAAATGTGTTTTCTTAGGGGTTTTGAATCAATAATTTCAAAAGTTGTAAGGGTTTCTACCTCTATTACTCTTTATTGAAGCATGTTTATATATTATGCATGAATATTAATTTTTTATTGTGTAATTAATTCCCTTTTAAATTTAATATCTTTAATTATTTTTGATCTTATAAACAAAACTACTATTCATTCTCTTTATTTCATTATACTGTGATTTATATCTCCCCTAATATATAAGGGTTTCTCATAACTCAATCTTATTTCTTAAGTTATAATGTTTCTACTTTAAATTTTTATATAAGTTCATATGTTATAATCTTTTTATATACTGGGAAATAATGTTTTATTCAAATCATCATTATTGATCAATTCTCTTCCTTCTTGAAAATGAAACCATGTTTGGAATAATTCTCATCCTATTAAATGACGATTTATCTTCCATGTCTATGTTTTCCTCTTCTCACTAAATTTCATTTAATATTTAGAATACCAAGTATGTTTTATCTACTATGTCATTCAAACTTCTCCTTACCCCATTATAAAAATATTATTTTGTGTTATTTTAATGAAGTTATTTTTAAATAAAGGTATTAAAATAAGGTTTTATTCAATTTTATAATCAATGGTTTGCCTTACATTCCACACTTCATCAAGATAATCCTTTATGTAACTTTAAAGTATAAATTATTTATGTTTATTTAAATTATTAATGTTTTGAAAAGATTAAACTTTATTCTTTTCAAAATGAATTTTGAAAATGTCCCATATAATTATAATTTACACCAATGATAAACGTGTTTTCTAAAAAAATTATTTTATATTCTTGCATCCATTTTCACTTTTTTATTTTCAAAAGGATTTATTATCATGGGATTTTTGTTTCATTATTTACCCATAAGTTATCATGATAATATTTTCTTTTCTTCATCAATTGAACTCATGGTATCAAATTAATCCAATTTCTAATCTCTTATGTGGTACCATTTAATTTATTCTTTTTACAAGGGTGTTTTTACATCTTTGTTAACATACTTATATGATTCTTTTTTAAGAGGGATATATTTTTTATAACCATCCACATTATTTATCTAGATGTTTTAGGGTCATGTTATAGGGAAATAATCATGAAACTCATTTCTTTCTCAGGTTAACATATCTTTGATGAATTTATGTAAGTTTTTATATGTAACACATTTATGTATGTACATAATATGATTTCATAGGTGTTCTATGAATTATACAGTCCCCAAATGCATTGGGTGTAGTTTCCATCTCATGATATAAGATGTATTGTGTAAAGGCAACCAACTTAAGCACACCATGTTATGTGACAGGTGGGATCGAAATTATATATCCATATAATGAATTGGGTAAAGGTTTATATCTAATGATATGTTATTTATGGGATAATGGAGTAAATCTAATCAAATATGAGACTATTTCCATTATGTTTTTGATAATTGGGAGTGAACATGATCCATTATGGGACTTTTTAAAGTATGCGATGATTAACTTGAAAGTAAACCATGGCCTATGATTATGATTCCACATAGTATATTATGGAAACTATATTTTAATGCTAAGATTCTTTGATATTGGTTTATTTATGATAAATAATCATTCTATGATTCTTGGATTATGATACATGTTTTATTAGAAATGAATTTCATATATTATGTTCATGTTAATATTCTCATACCCATATATTCATCTTATATTAACATATGATATTTTTTTTTTCTATTGCTTATGATTACCCTCTTGAGCACTTGATCTCACCCCTTCTTATGTTTCCATTTACCCAAGAATCAAAAGAATGCAATATATTTGTTTTTTCTAGAAGATCATCCTGTATAATAAATTGTTGGGATTTATTAAATAATGAATATGGTATAAATGGTTCTTAGTATAGACAAAAATTCTTTTGAGATAAGAAATAAATGAGTTTTTTCATTAATGGTCCATGTTTCACCTAATTCTTCCAAATAATCAAGTAATTTCATTCCTTGGTTTGTATTATCTTGATATAAAATGTGTTTAAGGTTTGAGTCACAATAATTGGTATCATAGGAGGGTTTTTTTATTTTTAGAGATTAGGGTGACAGAACATTAAAAAAGGAATAAGTATAAGTATATGATAACATCATTAAGATTTAGTAAAGTAGAGATGATGTGATTTTCTTAGAAATAACATCCTTGTATCAATAATAAAAGTATATCTAGGATCTAGTATATATGTAACCAAGGTTAATAACCTTGAAATTGGAATGTCGGGTTTCAACTCAATCTTCAATTGGTTCACAACAAATAGGTCAAATTGCACACTATTATGACACCTCTAGGGGACAATCTTTCGATAATGAATTCTCTATAAAATCCAGTATAGATAATTTATTATGTTAAGAAATTGGACGAGAAGTATGATTTAACCCAAACTAAAGAAACATATATTGAAATAAGAGTTATTTAGGTTGAACGAAAAGCTAATTTGATGGTTTTTAGAGTAATAAATTATGAATTTGAGTTTTCGTGAGACAATATATGATATTTATATTATTTTGTTAATTATTCATCACTCACATGTACCTATTTAAGTTTTAATAATTGATGAATCCTAAGGGAACCAAGTGAATAATGGATGTCATGGACTATGCAGTGATTCCCCCAAGAAGTAGAATAATGGTATAATATATGGAGTAAGAAATATTATGACTATGTAAAACCATATATCAATATTATGATTAATAATATTGTAATGTCTCGAATTTTCCATATTTTATTCTTAAAAAATAAAGGGAATTATTTTGAGACCAGGCTCTGAGACGACGTGCAGTTCTGGGGCCCGGTGAGCCCAGAACAAATGGTTGAATTTAATTTAATAATTAAATTATGCGTGCGTGCAGTTTTCATGAAAAATTGGAATAACTCCCTAACAAGTACTCAGATCAAAAATATGATGGCACCGTTGCTTTCATAGTAGCGGGTTTACCCTATAAGGGACTTAACATCAACTAGCGTAGGCCGGTTGCAAAATCTGGGTTTTGGACATAACCGTAATAGAATATTTAATTTAAAATATTTTATTAAATCCTTGTTGCAGCGAAATCTTTTTATTATTTTCAAATAGAGATTTCGCAAGGGATCAGGGTTACTTTTCTCATAACCCTGAATCTCCCTCGGGAGCTCTGGAGAAAACCTCCCAATGCGGAGACGATGTTCTTGACGAGCTTCACCGGCAATGATGATGCTGTGACTGGATCTTTGCCAGAAAATTCCGCGAATCCAGGTAGGATGTTTGTTTTTGATTTACTATTCCCTATTCTTGATTCCTGCGAAAAACGCAGACTAATCTATGAACCGATTATCCCGCAGATCGATCATTTTTCGAGCGGGTGTGATTTGGGGTTTTATCAGGAAATCAAATACTAGAGAATTAAATCCTATTGATTATTGTGGTTTTGATCTAACGACGATGAACCCAGATCGTCACGAACAACGATCAAGGTTCATCCCTCTTGTTCGATTCTTTGTATTTTTCTCCCACGCTTTCTTCGTTACTTTCTACGCGTTCTTGGATTAAATAGATCATTTCACATTCGTTTGTTGGTACAATGATCCAAGATTATAGATCCATCCCCGGAACGACGTCACAGAGGTGCAACGATGGTTTCGGTGGACGATTCGTAGCGGATCAAGAGTTATGAGTTTTCGGTCATTTTTCTTCAGATGGATCATTTGAGGTTTATGATCCGATTTAAGGACCTAAAACACCCGTTACGGTGTTCGTATGATGAAACAAACCAACCCCTGGAGTATCGGGACGAACAAACGAGAGATCGCAGATCCAGAAGATCGGCCAAAGCGCGAGGAAGAAGACGAAGTTCTAGAAAAATCCCGACTACACGATGTGTAGTATGGGCTACACAATGTGTGTTCGTCGGCGGGTTTACCTGGTGTGTACTCCGGGAGTACACTAACACGGGTTGGGTACACATCCAAGGACACGCCGTGTATACCCCTCCCTGGCCAGACCCAACCAGATACACGGGATACCCCGTGTGCTGGTATACGGGCAGGCGACACGGATAGAGACCGTGTATGGGCACATGGCCAGCGTACACGGAGCGAGCCCCATATGCTCAGACAAGGCATGTGATTCTTCTACACGTCGTGTAGTTACTTTCTATCCCACAAGCTGAATGACATAGGCTATTTACACAGGCAGTACTCGGAGTCAAGGAACATGGCATGTGATCATTCTACACGTCAGGTAGTTGGGCTTTACACAGCCTGGAAAGATGACATGGTCCGTTTACACGGGCAGTACCCGAAGTCAAGAAACACAGCGTGTGATCCTTCTACACACTGTGTAGTCTAGTTTTACACAGACTGGACAAATGACACGGGCCGTTACATGGGCAGTACCCGGGGTCAAGGAACACGGCGTGTAACCGTACTACACGCTGTGTAACCAATTCTTCATGGCTTGAGCCACTTGTCTTATGTGACATGGACTAGTTTTATTAGGGTTCGTTCCTTTGGTCTTTCTCCTGAAGGTTCTCGGTATCATTTCCTATATATAGGAGTATGATCCCTTCAGCATGACTTCCTGAATAGAGTTGTTGGAATCCCCTCTGTGAGACTTAGAGCCAGATCCTCTATTAATTCCTGGAGCCCTGGGTAGAGTTCTTGGTATCAACGTGACCAACTTTACCCAGTCGTCGATCCTCTGCTTAGCGGATTAGCTCAGACTGAGTTGTTGGAATCACCCCATGGTGATTGGTTGTGATCCTCATCTGAGCTTCATGTTCTCAAGTACTAGTGGAGTGTGTTCTCCCAGAATGCGTACTTCGTATCTCTCTCTTCAGACCTAGGAGTGTGTTCTCCTGGTTACGTTCTTAGTGGAATCTTCGAGCAGGATCTTAGTGGTGGTTTCGCGATAGTCGATCGTGTATGAGTATATCTGGATATTCTTGTTATATGTTCTGTAGACATATACTATGTGGAGATGACTGTATCTTTCTTTTTTAGTATTTCCCTTGTTGTATTTCCTTTGTGGTTTCAGGGTGTCCTACTGGGTATTGTTATACTCACCCCTACATGGGCATTACCCGTACGTGTTGTGTCTTGTGCAAACGAACAAGCCTTTGACATGATTCTAGGAAGACCAGGACCATACGGTACTCACTGAGATCAGACAGGCCAATGTGTGTTCCTACGGCTACAGACTACAGTCCCAACACCTTTCTTTACAGGTTGGACTTTGTTACAGACTCTCTTTTGGCAGGCTTGTACTTTTGGCCCAGTGTTTTACTTTCTTGTACTTTAATTTCCTATCATACTCTGTTGGTTGGGATTTAGTCTATGTATGCATCTTTTCCATTTTTTAGTAATTTTTACTTTTAATATTTGTGGTCTTGGAGATGTGTGTGTGTGTGTACAGTTTTATAGGCAATGCCTCCCATGTTATTAGCATTCCTACTCGGTGCTAGTCACCAGCCCCTGGCCTATTGGAGGTGGGCTTGGGGAGTTGCGGCTCGGACCCCACTAGGACGGGTCATGACAGAGTGGTATCAGAGGAAGTCAGTTCTACCTTAGGACCAAGAGTCTATGAGTTGGTTTGGGGAAACATTGTTAAGTGTTTCGAGTTCAGATTTCAGGACAGAGACCCCAGTGTTAGTGCGAGCAGCTGACGCATCCATACACCAGGACTCTGATAACATTCTTTTTGACTAGGAACCTGAGAACACTAGTTGCAGGGGAAAATAATGGTACATGCATCATATAGGAATGGGTTGTGGTTTCCATGTCCTTCTTGAGTCAGCTCTCTAGATATACCCACTGACTGAGATACATCTTGTTTCTTTATAGGATGCCTCCGCGACGCGCACCCACTAGGATCCAGCAGATCTATCACGAGGATGAACCCTTTAGTGATGAAGCTCCGATTCAAGGACCGGATCCCCCAGTTTTACCATCGGGTGGTGTGCCAGTCATCTCACCACCTATGGAGTAGTGTTTAGTGTCTGCTGTACCAGTGGAGGAGGAGCGCAGGCTGAGCGCACTCCACGTGTTTCAGAGATAGAGACCCCTCAGGTCTCGAGGATAGCCTGAACATTAGGCAGCAGAGGACTGTCTTGAGGTAGTGACTAGATTCTTCCGTTTAGTTAGGACACCAGCAGACCAGATGGTGATCCTGGCGGCTACCCTTCTGCAGGGCTCGACAGGGTGATGATGGAGTTTGGTTATCCAGACTCACGACGAGGCGACTCTTTCATGGTAAGAGTTTGAGCATCTCTTTAGAGAGGAGTTTTCACCAGTTACCCTGAGAGCAGTACGTATATAGGATCTTCTTCAACTCCAGCAGGGAACCATGATGGTGGCTGACTATTCATCAAGGTTTACCGACCTCTTGCGGTACTCGATGGATATGGTCATAGATCAGTACTTCAGAGCTCGAACATTCGAGCGGGGGTTGCACAGATATATACGAGATAACATCATCCCTATGAGCATTCCCACTTATGATGGGGTGCTCGAGTGGGCTTTGGTGGTCAAGAGATTCTTGGCAGAGCAGAGATAGCCGACAGTTGTCAGTAGCGAGCGAGTTGGAGCAGAGACCTCGACAACAGGGAGCCGAATTCATGGACCCAGGCATGGGAGACTTTTTCAGAGGAGATCCCAGGATAAGGTATCTACCATACAGGGTTCGCAGGGCGCATCCAGTCATCCTCGAGAGAGGCGATGCTACTCATGCGATGGCAGGGGACATCTCGCTCGAGATTGTCTGACCCGCTGTACTACTGACATGAGAGTAGTGGATGGACCACCGAGGTAGAGGCAACGTGTGGAGCAAGCAGATCTGCGGGGCGGCGAACATGGTAGAGGAGCTGGAGGTGGTCGGCGTTTTGACCCTTTACTACCACCACCCCCAGAAGGTCCACCCCAGGCTCGGGGAGCTGGTGGACAGAGGCAGGGACAGTTTCAGGTGGTAGAGGCTTATAACCCAGGTAATCTCAGAATGATTAGAGGAAAAATATGTGTATTTTCTAATTTGGATGTTGTAATGATAGACACAGGTTCTAGTCATTCCTTTCTGGCTGCTTATCTTGTTTGTGACCTTGAGATTTTAGTTGAGCCGTTGACTTGACCCTTACGCATAGAAACACTGACTGGAGAAGATTTAGAGATCACACACCTCTGTAGATAGTGTGACATAACCCTTATAGGTGAGAGATTCGGTTGGAACATCTTGGTGGTAGCGTCGAGGCCTTATGATGTCATTCTTGGTATGGATTGTCCATCCACAGTTCATGCCCAGGCAGCGCAGGATGGAATCATGCATAGGAGGGTGAAACTGATATCCTATCAGTTGGATAACCTATCCCTTGGCACAATAGATGTTACAAGTTTCTAGTTTCTAGCAGTAGTGGCTGAGTACGAGGACGTCTTTACGAAGGATGTCCCCGGACTACCTCCCCATCGAAAGATAGACTTCTGCATTGAGTTGCAACTCAGGACGACACCAATATCAGCATCAGCATATCGTATGGCTCCTGAAGAGCTTCATGAGCTGAGGGTGCAGCTGGAAGACTTGTAGAAGAAGGGCTTTGTGAGACCCAGCGTTTCACCCTGGGTGGCCTTAGTGCTGTTTTCCAAAAAGGCAGATGGGAGCTTTAGACTATGTGTGGATTACCAGCGCTTGAATCAGGTGACCGTAAAGAAATGGTATCCACTAATAAGGATTGAGGACCTATTCTACCAGTTGAGAGGGGAACGATGGTTCTCGAAGGTTGATATACGATCAGGCTATCACTAGTTGTGAGTACGGGATGAGGATGTACCGAAGAGGGATTTCAGATGTCGCTACAGTCACTATGAGTACTTAGTGATTCCCTTCGGCATGACGATCGCCCCAACAGTGTTCATGGGACTCATGAACCGGATCTTTAATCCCTATCTAGATCGGTTTGTAGTAGTATTCATCGATGATATCGTTGTGTACTCTGCGTCCAAGTAGGAGCACGCGAGACACCAGAGTATGGTTCTGGACAAACTCCGAGAGCACCGGTTATATGGGAAACTCTTTAAGTGCCAGTTCTAGATACAAGAGGTCCTCTTTCTGGGGCACGTCATCTCAGCCGATGGTGTAGCAGTGGACCTAGCCAAGGTGGAGGTAGTTTTAGCATGGGAGCCACCCCGGAGTGTTATAGAGGTGTGGAGTTTCCTTGGGTTGGAAGGCTAATATCGGAGATTTATTCTTTATTTCTCCAGGATTTCAACACCCATGATATCTTTGACCTGAAAGGGGCAGCCTTTCATGTGGACCGAGAGATTCCAGCAGGCTTTCCAACAGTTGAGACAAAGCCTGACGAGTGCCCCGATCTTGAGATTACCAGAGGAGGGTGTTGAGTACGTAGTGTTCTGTGACACGTAAGGAACCAGGATTGGTTGTGTCCTGATGTAGAGGCAAGCGGTGATTGCCTATGGATCATGTCAGTTGAGGCCACACGAGCAGAACTACGTGACCCATGATCTTGAGTTGGCAGCGGTAGTCTTCGCATTGAAGTTGTGACGACACAACCTGATGGGCGAGCGGTTTATCGTCTACTCTGATCACAAGATTCTCAGATATATCTTTTCCTAGAAAGATCTGAATTTGAGACAGAGGCGGTGGCTTGAGTTCCTCCAGGATTATGAATTTGAGATCGTTTATACTCCTGGGAAAGGGAACGTAGTGGCAGATGCTCTCAGCAAGAAATCTAGTTTGCAGTTGCTGGATGAGGCGACGGGGTAGTCGGCCTCCTTATAGTTATCCTTCGTGGATTGAGATGAGGGATCCTACCTTCAATTGATGGTTTTTACCCCTCCACTCTTACAAAAAGTCTGGGAAGCACAACGTGAGGATGCTAGTTGTGAAACTCTATGTGCTTAGATATCCATAGGTGTTGTGGCTGATGGATATTCAGAAGGTGGGGAGCACATTGTTCTTTTCAGAGGGCGTACAGTAGTACCAGTGATGTTGTTAGAGGAGGTTCTAAGGGAGTTCCATACATCCCCTCTGGCGGTGCATCCAGGCGTGGAAAAGATGTATTAGGACCTCTGATGTCAGTTTTGGTGGCCAGGAATGAAGAAGTGTGTGGTAGAGTTTGTTTCTCGGTGCCTTACTTTTCAGTAAGTAAAGGCTGAGAACCAGGGGCCAGCAGGCTTGACTCAGCCCCTTGAGGTGCCGGAGTGGAATTGGGATGGGATATCCATGGACTTCATGATGGGTTTACCACGTACGTCTAGGGGACACAATGCCATCTGGGTGATCGTTGATCGGATCAACAAGTCGGCCCACTTCCTATCCATACAAGAGAAGAGTTCAGTAGAGAGCTTGGGACGCCTCTACGTGTAGGTGATAGTTCGACTTCATGGAGTGCCATCCACGATCGTCTTAGATCGTGATGCTCGTTTCACATTCCGGTTGTGGAGGGGATTGCAGGAAACTTTTGGGACTCATTTATGCTTGAACACTGTGTTCCATCCTCAGACTGATGGTCAGATAGAGCGGACCATCCAGGTTCTAGAGGATATGATTTTAGCTTGCATACTTGACTTCAGTCGTAGCTGGGAGGTTCGCCTACCACTGGTTTAATTTTCTTATAACAACAATTATCATTCCACTATTGGAATGGTACCATTCGAGGCTCTGTACGGGCGACCTTGTAGGTCACCACTTTGCTAGACTAACCCAGGAGAGTCAGCACTCATGGGCCCAGAGATGGTGAGAGCTACTACAGAGAAGGTGCAGGTCATCCAGGAGCGGATGAAGACTTCACAGAGTCGGAAAAAGTCTTTTGATGACAGGAGGCGGAGGCCCTTGAAGTTCGAGGAGGGAGACCATGTGTTCCTTCGGGTCTCACCTCGACGGGGATTGCGGAGATTTGGTCGAGGCAACAAGCTATCTCCGAGGTTTGTTGGCCCTTTCCAGATTCCGAGTAGAGTTGGTGAGGTGGCGTATCACTTGGCTCTAACTCCTCAGATGGACCAGGTACACAAAGTCTTCCATGTGTCGTAGCTATGGAGGTACGTGCATGATCCATCACACGTCATCGACTGGGGAAAGCTGGACATCGATGATGGAGATACCTTTGCTGAATACCCAGTGGAGATCGAGGATCAGCAGGAGAAGATCCTTCGGGGCCAAGCTATTCCTTTAGTGCGTGTTCGATGGCAGCATGGGAATCTCCAGGAGAGCACGTGGGAGCGGGATACTCAGATTCGTGTGTAGTACCCACATCTTTTTGAGTAGCCTTTGTTTTGGATTTTTGGGGATGCAAAATCCCTAAGGTGGGTGTGATGTAATGTCTTGTATTTTCCATAATTTATTCTTAAAAAATAAAGGGAATTATTTCGAGACCAGGCTCTGAGACGGCGTGCAGTTCCGAGACCCGGTGAGACCAGAACAAATGTTTGAATATAATTTAATAATTAAATTACAAGCGCATGTAGTTTTCCTAAAAAAGAGGAATAACTCCCGAAAGGGAGCTCGGATAAAAAATCTGATGGAACCATTACGTTCAGAGTAGAGGGTTTACCCTAGAAGGGACCTAACATCGACTGGCGCAGGCCGGTGGTGAAATCTGGGTTTTGGACATAACCGTAATAAAATATTTAATTTAAAATATTTTATTAAATCCTTATTGCAGCGAAATATTTTTATTCTTTTTAAATAGATATTTCACAAGGGATCCGAGTTACTTTTCTCATAATCTTGAATCTCCCTGGGGAGCTCTGGAGAAAACCTCCCAACGTGGCGACAGTGTTCTTGACGAGCTTTGCCGGTGACGACGACGTAGTGACCAGATCTTCACCATCAAACACTGCGAATCAAGGTAGGATGTTTGTTTTTGATTTACCTTTCCCCGTTCTTGATTATTGTGACGAATGCGGACTAATCTACGAACCTATTAGCCCGCAGATCGATCGTTTTGCGGGACGGTGTGATTTGGGGTTTTATCAGGAAATCAAATACTAGAGAATAAAAACCTGTTGATTACTGTGGTTTTGATCTAATGGTGATGAACCCGGATCGTCACGAACAACGATCGAGGTTCGTCCCTCTTATTAGATTCTTTGTATTTTTCTCCCGTGCGTTCTTCGTTGTGCTCTATGCGTTCTTGGTGGAAATCGATCTTTGCACATTCTTTTGTTGGCACAACGATCCAAGATTGTAGTTCCAACCCCGAAACGATGTCACAGTAGTGCGATGACGGTTTCAGTGGACGATTCTGAGCGGATCGAGAGTTATGAGTTTTCGGGTGTTTTTCTTTGGATGGATCGTTTGAGGTTTATGATCCGATTTAAAGACCGAAAACACCCATTACGGTGTTCATATGATGAAACGAACCAACGCCTAGAGTATCGGGATGAACAGACGAGAGATCGCGGATCCGGAAGATCGACTGAAGCACGAGGAAGAAGACGGAGTTCTGGAAAAATCCAGACTACACAGCGTGTAGTATGGGCTATATGGCGTGTGTTCATCGGCGGGTTTACCTGGAGTGTACTCCAGGAGTACACGGACACGGGTTGGGTACACGGCCAAAGACATGTCGTGTATACCGCTCCCCAGCCAAACCCGGCCAGATACACGGGATACCCCGTGTGCTGGTACACGAGCATGCGACACAGACAGAGACCATGTACGAGCACATGGCCAGTGTACACAGTGCGAGCCCTAGGTGCTTGGACACGGCGTGTGATTTTTCTACACGCTGTGTAGTTAGTTTCTTTCCGACAAGCCGAATAACACGGGCCATTTACACGGGCAGTACCCGGAGTCAAGGAACACGACGTGTGATCATTCTCCATGCCATATTGTTGGGATTTACACAGATTGGACGGATGACACAGGCCGTTTACAGGGGAAGTACCCGAAGTCAAGGAACACGGCGTGTGATCCTTCTACACGCTGTGTAGTCTAGTTTTACACAGACTGGACAGATGACACGGGCCGTTACACGGGCAGTACCTGAGGTCAAGGAACCTGGCATGTAACCATACTACATGTCGTGTAACTAATTCTTCATTGATTGAGCCACTTTTTTTCTCTGACTTGGACTAGTTTTCTTAGGGCTCGTTCCTTTGGTCTTTCTCCTAAAGGTTCTCGGTATAATTTCCTACATATAGGAGTATGGTCCCTTCAGCAGGACTTCCTGAATAGAGTTGTTGGAATCCCCTCTGTGAGACTTAGAGCTGGATCCTCTATTCATTCCTGGAACCCTAGGTAGAGTTCATGGTATTGACGTGACCAACTTTACCCGAGCGCCAATCCTCTGCTTAGCGGATTAGCTCAGAATGAGTTGTTGGAATCACCCCATGGAGATTTGTTGTGATCTTCATCTAAGCATCATGTTCTCAAGTAATTGTGGAGTGTGTTCTCCTGGAACGAGTAATTCATATCTCTATCTTTTGACCTGGGAGTGTGTTATCCTAGTTACGTGCTTAGTGGAATCTTCGAGGTAGATCTTAGTGGTGGTTTCGCGATAGTCGATCGTGTATGAGTATATCTGGATATTCTTGTTATATGTTCTGTAGACATATACTGTATGGAGCTGACTGTATCTTTCCTTTTTAGTATTTCCATTGTTTTATTTCCTTTTTTGTTTCGGGGTGTCCTAATGGGAATTGTTATACTCACCCATACACGGGCTTTGCCCGCACATGTCGTATCTTGTGCAGATGAGTGAGCCTTTGATAGGATTCTAGGTAGACTAGGACCAGATGGTACTCAGTGAGATCAGATAGGCCGAGGTGTGTTCTTACGGCTACAGACTGCAATCCAAACACCATTCTTTACAGGTTTGACTTTATTACAGACTCTCTTTCAGCGAGCTTGTACTTTTGGCCCAGGGTTTTACTTTCTTGCACTTTACTTTCATGTCGTACTCTGTTGGTTGGGATTTAGTGTATGCATGCATATTTTCCATTTTTTAGTAGTTTTTACTTTTCAGCTTTGTGGGCTTGGAGTTGTGTGTGTGTGTGTACAGGTTTATAGGCAATGCCTCCCATATTAGTAGCATGCCTACTCGGTGCTAGTCACCAGCCCCTGGCCTATTGGGGGCGGGCTTGGGGAGTTGCGGCTCGGGCCCCACTGGGACGGGTCACGACAAATATGAAGCTAATTGAAATTCCAAACAAACCAAATAATTCAATGATTATGTCCCATGGATTTTTCTGTGATGAAGATTGTAAAAGGAAGAAGATTCAATTTCCTTCATGTAAAAAATATTGGAATAAGAAACCAAGGGAATGTAAAAATTTAACTAGAAGATGATTTATATATAGTAAAGGATAAAATTTGAAAACTAATTTCCAAAAAAATAATAGTTTAGTGGAAATGGTGAAAATAAGAAGAGATCATAATGTGGTAGTACTAAAAGTTCATTGTATTAAATATTGGGAACTTCAAAATTATCCAAAACAATTCCATATTCCAAGGGATAGAAAGAATGATAGGAACCTCTAGCATCCATGACCAAGGGAACAATAAAAATCACATATGACCACAACTACTGAAGTAAGTTCTGAAAATGATGTGGAGTGAGGATCACCAATCATCCACTCAAGAACTATGAGTATTTTATTTTTATCTTATTCAGTACACTTATTTATACATAGTGTACTTGATAATATAATAAAATCATCAATTTGATGTCTATATATCTTGTTAATAAAAAACTATGGCAGTATGATTATTTTATCCCAAGTATATAACTCTATTATAATATATTTTTATAGGAATGTGCTTCCTATAAAACCCTTTTATCATTCCTTTAGTCAAATATTATGTGATATTAGTAAGTGATTTCTATCTCTATATAGAGACCATGATAATTTCCAAGATATTAACAAAAAATTTAAAATCCTAAATTAACCCATGACTATCTACTGGTATAATTTTGATTATATAATCCCTATGAAAAATTAATCCTAATATATTGGGTTATTTTTCATAAATGGTTATATAAAAACTCAAAATTAATTATATTTATGTTATAAGGGAAAATATGAGATCACTATTCAAACTTAAGATATTAAGGTTTAAATCTCACTAGAAATAATGTCTTGATTCATTACTATCATCTAGATACCCTTAGTTTTTTCATTAGTGTGTAGTAACTAAAATTGTAAGGATGTAATTTATTTAAGGTGGATAATGTAACACCCCAATATTTCCAAATTTATTTTCCCTTAAATGAAAATTTTATTTATATATTGCTTCACCCAAAAAACCAAGTTAAAAAGAAAGCATGATGTGTAAAATTAATTTCTTTTATAATATATCTGTTAAATTAGTAGATATAAAAGGATGTAACTATATTATGAAATCGACGAGGGAAATAAATTTCATCTGGAAGCAGAAGTCTATTGTTTAAAGCTAATTTTTCAAAGATTATAATGGAATTATCTTTAATAAATTTATATCTTGACAAATTCTGATCTAATCTTTAAAAATTACAGTATGAATGAAATATTAGGAAAGGTAAATTGAAGTTCATAGAAATTTCCATGAGATCTATGCTATAGAAATCACCACCCGTTAAATACCAGCAGATCATACCTTATGCTTATATCTTTCAAAGAAGATATTTAGAGGATATATAACTAGTGAAAAGGATGATTTAAACTTTTAATTATTGATTTAGTATTTTATTTATCACAATTATTTTATGCATTTCACATTTCAACTTTTAAATAAAAATAAAGTTTATTTTCTATAAAAATATTCTTTATATTGATTATTTAAAAAATGAATTCAAATTTTTTAATATTATTTAGAGATTTTTTTTACTCTTTGGATTTATAAAGTCAAAATTTTGTTAGTATGAATTGTTTTTTATTTTTTTGAAAGCATTGGTTTTTAGGTGAATAGTGAAACAATACTGATATTTCCAAAACTTTCACTTTTATGAAATTTTCATAATACAATATTTATTTAAATATTTCTGAAATTTTTTATATAACATATATATATTTATATTTATAAGTAAAATAAATCATTTAAAATTTCCATTTTGTATTTATAAAGCCCATGCATATTATTTTGGAAACATTAGTAAAACTTTAATCTAAAAACTTATTTATTTTTTTATATTAAAAAATTAGTTTTAATCACATGAATAAATTAAATATAAAAAATGGATATCATATTTTAGATAAAAATTATCACATTATATAATATATTTAAATTTATTTTTGGGCATAAAAGTATGATTACTAATCATAAATTTAATGATAATGATAATGGAAAAACTGTTATTTTCAAAGAAATATTTTATTAATATTAAATAATTTTTATATAATAAAATTATTTAATCACTCCTATGTAATGATTAAGATATAATTTTTAACCTATATATAAATATATTAACACTCATTCATTTATTAATCAAGATTAAATGTGACCGGGTAAACATTATTATGAGAACACCATTTTCCTACAGAAACATTTTTTTTAAATATTAAATGTTTTAATTTAAAATTTAATTTTATATAATTTTTAAATTGAATTAGATTAAATAAATATTAAGGTAAGTTTCATCAAACCAAAATATATTAAAAATGGTTATTTTATATGTTTCATGAGACATATTTACTTAGGTAAATACTTGTCATCCCGATAAAAAAATGGTAAAAGAAAAAAATATAAGAAAATTGAATTCCAACATGTTAAAACATGATTGGAAATACTTAGTTGATTATTTCTCAACCTATGATCATCCCACATTCCATTATTTTGAAATTATGATTTCATTTACCCTTGGACAATGCGATGATATCATGGAAATTTAAAGGGTATTCCCAAAAGTTCCCTTTTAATCAAATATATAAGGGGACAATTCCACCCCTTTATGTCATCCATTTTAATTATATATACAATTTTCTCCTAATAAAAGACTCCCTAATGTTTAAAGGCCACCATTATCAATTTTTTTTCCTAATACCTTGATTTACAAAGATAATTTTTAGAGAAATTCTAACATACGAAAGTGATAATTCATTTCTCATGACCTTTACATAATATTATTACTCTTACAAACCTACCATAACCATAGTAATATAATTACCTCCTTATATTTTCTATTGTATAATGTTTTTATATTAATGTAAACATATTATTTATTCATTTAAATCAATTATAAATAGAAAAGAACATTATGTAGGTCTGTGTAAGATAAAATGTTAAGAGGGCGG
The DNA here is from genome assembly GCA_963277665.1 of Viscum album. Taxonomy (NCBI): domain Eukaryota; kingdom Viridiplantae; phylum Streptophyta; class Magnoliopsida; order Santalales; family Viscaceae; genus Viscum; species Viscum album. Next base: position 846,044,278 of record OY728160.1, on the reverse strand, counting down.
GGGGGGGGGATTTCCCTTAAAAAATTAAGGGAACCCAATCCAAGTTTAAACAATACTTTAAAAAATACACAATAAAATAAAAAAAATTCAAGATATTCATATAATAATCAAAGTTAAAATTGAAAATATGTAATTAAATATAATAATATTATTATAAGAATAAAACAATGTTGTATTCATGAATAAATCAATTGAGCACATTTGAAAGATTAAACAATTAAATAAATGAAGGATTGAAGGTGATAAATAATTTTCATTTTGGAAAGCAAATAAGACAAAATATATGGTAAGGAATTTCTAAAATATCTCTAAATTATCACCTACCTATACCACCCCAATCTCTTTAGGATTTAATGTATTAATCCCTTAGCTTTAATGGCATACATGATACCAAAACATTCCCTTACTATTTAGGTTATAACAAGAACCCAATATTAATACAGGCACTGTCAATTTAATGAGAAAGATATAAAAATCAAAGAGAAAATCCCCTTTCCTTTTTAATGTAATTGGATGGAAAACTAATGTCCCTCATATTAATAGTAGTGAGCCCAAAATATAAAAGAAATAGGAGGAAGAGAGAGATTGATTAGAAAAACATCATTTTTTGCTTAGTCCTAATTATATAAAATAATTTGAAGGAAAAATAGGTGATAATGATAAAATTAAAAGAGTGATAAGGTAATAAATTTTTTAAACACTCTATAATGGATAAAAAATATTTATAAAAGAGAGAACTTTGAGATAGATTTAATGATCATAGCATGTTGGAATCATTGATTAGAAGAGAATGTGAGTTTTTAAGGCCACCAAGATGTGAATTTTTATTCTCTAGAAATATAAAAAAATATTTTGGAATTATCTATGTTTCCTGAATATTTTTAAGATTAGATTAATTGAATTTTTATCATAATAAATGCTGGGCTCGAAGCTGTCTTCATGAATCTACAAAATACCTTAAAGTGTAAACACCCTAAACCCAATATTCTATAGTCAATGTTTACTTTATTATATTATCACTAGATACAAGGTATCACATCCTGAAGTAATGATTTGTTTGGGTATCTTGGTAAAATAGATACATACTTTAATATCAAATACTTTTGAAAAAATTTAATACACAATGTGTTTTCTTTGAGAATAACATTATTCCTCATAGTGTAACCATGCATGTAAATCACAAAACACTTCCTACTAACATGGGGAAAATAAAACATAATAAATGGGTGAGCTCAGATTCTCAGTAAGAGTAAGTGTATAGAAAAAGATATCTGTAATAAATAATCATAATCAATATGGAGAGGTAAATAATTGAAACAAATTCCATTTAATCAATAAACTGAGCTTAAAATGGAATAAATAAATGACGATCAAATAAAGATATTTAAATAATCAATTGATATTGAATATTATCCAGGGATATTCTAACTAATAAAATAATCACATTAAAATTATTAAATAATCTCATAGGGAGGGAATGCATAATTGTGGGCTTTTGAAACATACTTTCAAGACCTTTCACAAGGTAGTTTAAATCTATGATTATAAACCCATCTAATTTGGCCAACTGACTTCTCTCATGAGACCTTTTGATGCATCAAGGAGATATCTATAACCATGACCCATCCATCACTTACTATTTACAATACATTAATTTTATTAAATGGGTGAAAAATTATCATCATAAACATTTATATTTAAAAACTAATATATGAAATGTTAATAATTACCTCAATCAAATAAATATAATCATAAAACATCTAGAATAATAAGGTGAATAATAATAAAATTGTATATCCTCAGTCAAAATGTTCATAGAACATTAAATTAACGATTAAGGATGATATCAATACCACATATCCCTAGTGGATCATATGTAAAATAAATGGTTAATTCCATCAGTGAATAGAAATTCCATAAAATTTTATTAAAAACATTCTTGAGGAGAATAACCTTTACACCTTAAAAATTATCTTTTAAAAAAAATCACAAATAACATTTTGAAAAAACTTTTTATTGAAAATTATCTATGAAAATTTTAAAATAATCATTAAAACATTGAGCTTTCATGACATAGGAATTTTGTTCTCATGCTATACACATTAAAACAAATATTCTTTTCACATATTCAGTAAAATCCAAGCGAGCTATGTTTGAAAAATGCACGAATAATCCTTTAATTTTTTTTTATAAAAAGTAAAAATAGTTAAAAATGTGTTTAATAAATTTTTTCTAAAATTTTAAAAATTGTTTTGAAAACATTTTTACAAAATTAATATTTTGATGAAAAATAATTTTCGACCGAAGAGAGAAATAAAGTAATATTTTGTTAAAAACATTTTCTCAACAATTTTAAGTACAAAAGAGTGAAAAAATGGTACTATTAATTAAAAAATTTCATGAATAACTATAGTAGAATAAAAAATATATATTTTAAGATATAAATATCTAATAATTTCCCAATGGAGATGAAAAAACTGTCTCGAATAATGATGAGATTGTGAAATAAACCCTTACAAATTTGGTAACATGTGAATCATAAGCCCCATGGAAGAAATAAATTCAAATAAAAATTTTAATACCATGAATCTAAATATATTAATGATATAACATATTAAAATGTGTAGTATATACACCACACAATGGAATAAGTGGTGAATATGGTGTATGTCTCATTAAAGTAAAAGTGAGATGGGAAACCCTTATCTCAGGTTCGACTTTTTTCTTATGTGTATGAACCAACTATATAATAAATATAGGATTATTATAAATATATTATAGAATAATACTAATATATATTATAAATATATAATTTTTTATTTTCTTTTATAACCTGTTTATTATCAATTTTTTTTAAAATCACCGTTTTAGGTGATAATTACTTCATTTTCAGGTATATTTTAGATCAGTAATTTTGGCCATTTTAAAATGACCATGGTTAAATAATAACTATATTGTAATAATTTATAGAAATATCATATATATTCATTATATATGTACATAGATTAATCTAAAAAAGTTAGAGATTAAAAATGGATTACACCCTTCAGGGAGACGGTAAGCTGTACATATACATGAACACTGTTTCCATTTTTATTGAATAGTAGAATTAAGGGAAAATAAATGTTAATTAACTTTTATAAAATCATTTTTATTTTATATATATAATTTATATTAACTAAATCCATTCTTATTACCATCCCTTTAAAAATAAGATGAAAACAATTTCATATCACCGCGTGGAGGCTGTAGTCCACACGTATGCACGAGTGACATTATTGTTTTCCAATGGATTGGAAGGTAAGAAGATATGTGTTATATTTTATTTATAGAATTATTTTTAGGTCATAAATATCATATATATTAATTAACTTTATCTTTATTACCTTCCATGTAAAATACATGAGAAAAAAATAGTATCGCTTCGTGAGGCGGTAGTTCTCCGTACACATGAGTGACATTATCATACCCCCATAGAATTATATGTAAGAAGGTATTTGTGGTATAATAATTAAATAATTATATTAATTTAATAAATATTTTATAAATATGTTAAATCCATCATTTTATCTAGCCTTTAAAGTTGGTGATGGAAAAAATTGCATTGGTTCGTGAGGCAGTAATATGTTGTATACATGATCGACAGTTTTATTTCTCATTTGATAGAAGTGGAGACGGATATAGGTAATTAAAATAAAATAATATAATTTTAGTATATATAATATTAAATCATTACTATTTTGGAATAAGTTTAGAATATTTTAAGGAGTTATAAGAATAAGTAAAATGAAAATGGATAGTTAAAAACATTACCTATTCTTCAAGAATCCTCATTAGGTTTAAATAAATAATTTATATATTAAATTTATGACATAAAAAAGGACTCTATTATGTGGTTAGGTAATTAATTTGGGTATTTGGATGGGTATCAGAGGAAACAATGAGTTTTAGAAGTGTGACTAAGGTAGGAGAGTGAGTTTCCTTTTATAAGTGGGGGAGAGCACACACATGAAATTTTTTAAAAGATAAAATGATAAAAATGTTTTTTTCTCATGAAATAGCCTAATAAATCATTCGTTATAAATTATTAGAGATTATAGTGTCTAACTATGTCATTAAAATGGGTTTTGGATAATTTTATGTCATTTTAAAATCTTATCTTCTTAGTTTAACACCTAGTAAACTCATCTTTACCTTATCTGTGATAATAAATTTTTACTCTTTTCACTATTCTTTATGGTGAAAAAATATTTTGACATTATTTTATAGTACAAACTATTCTTATTACAAATACATAATAATTTTTTTAATATTAAATTCACAAAATTGGAATAATTTAATTTAAAATTAAAACATAAGTGTGACGAAATAACAGTTTTCCAAAGAGAGAATTATCAAAAGTATAGAATGTTTTAATATCAAAATTCAATATAAAATTAATTCAAATGACATAAATTAGTTAACTTTTAATATAATTTTGGTAATGTTACGGTAAAATTAATTCTAAATATAATATACCTTTTAAAACAACTTAAATTAAAAACTGGTTTTCAATAAAAATCATTATTTATTAATATTTATAAAAAAAGATCTTTTCCAAAAAAAATTAAAAAATCACCCATATATAATTTTGACATATATTTTTAAAAAATTATTTCTATTTTTTAAATAAATTTTCTAAAAGTGGTATAATTAATTTTAAATTATGTGCGCAATGCGTGACTATACCTCCTTTTAGAAAAATTCCATTTTTCAAAAAACCATTTCCTTTTATTTAAAACGATTCTTATTTTATTTATAATCAATATATAACCATTTAATTTATTTTATACTTTTCTAAACCATATAATTTTTATAATTTAGTTATATTTATACTCACAAACATAATGAATAGCTTATATTGGTCGTGTTTAATTATTAATATTTTAATAGAGTATCATGTTTCGTTCAAACCTAGTGTTATGTGCATTGAAAGCTGTCAAACAGATAGAATTTATTTGAAAATAAAAATATTGTAAAGTCTCATACTGTTACATTCACTTATAATCATTGTGTTTCTATTCATATACCCAATCCAATATGATGATCATCTTTTTAAATCTCTGGGTATTACATTCTTCCCCTTAAACAAATTATGTCATTTCACTTTAATCTTGATCTTAGTAATCAAGGGTTTGACATTAAAAATACCTTTAATGAAATCCCCCATCATTATAAGGGTTAATAAAACATCCTCATAATAAGATATAAAGTAAAGTATGAAGGTCATCAAGAATAATAACATAACTAGTAATTCCAAGTAGGAGAACATAGGTGGGTAACAGAGATATGTAATTGGAAGAAAAGCATATATAATTATTTAGAGTGATAGATATCATTGATTTATAGAAAGTGGTTAATCTTGAGAAGGATAAAAACCCAAAAAACATATATATATAAAAGGGTAAAAATACAATTTTTTCAATGTAAATAAAGGTATTAGGATCAATATTTTGTTTTAAGATCCTGTTCCAAACATTGCCGATTTTTTTACTATCTAATAATATAATAAAATATACTTACTTGATATATTTATATTTTATAATTACAATTTCATCCTTTATTTGTTCTTATATAAATTTTCTATTCATATCTTATTCCAAGAAATGAATATTCAAAATTTAATTTTTGATTCCTAGAGAACATAAATTAACTTTTAACATATCGTAAGATCCATTAAAGAGTAACAAGGTATTTTTACTCTCATTAATAAAACTAAAATGGTGAGAAACAATTATCTAATAACTCCCAAATATCAACATAATAAATTATATAAATATTTAATCATAAGTATCATCTAAATTATGTATGATACAATTTATATGGAAGGTCACTAAATCAAAATTATATTCCCTAAACAGTATAAAGTGTCTCTTAATGTCACATTCCAAATATATGAACACCGTCACACCCAATTTTTCATGTCTTTGTTTTGATTTGTTTCATTTTAAATATCAATCCATTTCTTAGGTTTTGCTTGAGATGAATTTTGAGTTTTTAATTTCCATATATTTCTAATAATCCCACCATGGGTTCCCCATAGCTTGTTTGGTGGGTTTTGGAGAAAAGGATGGTTACTTAAAGATTTGGGTCAAACCGTGAGCTCGTTTCCATTTATAAAAACAAAATTTGTTTCTTTTAAAAATACGTCATTTTTAACATTTTTCACCCATTCAACTTCTTACTTGGGATCCCCTATTCTATTCAATCCACCATATCCATTTGGACCACTTAAGAATTCGTAATCATGGTGGATTTGGGTTATTTATTCAGATATTAGTCTAGAACGTGATCCCATTTCAAGTTTTTTTTTAAAAATATTTTGTTTCTTTTATATCTTATTCATGTTTAAATATTTTTCTATAATTATGCCTCTCAATAGAGCCCAAAAACCCTAGGCGCACCCCCATTTTCTATTTTCCCTCTTTGGAACTCATCTTCATCGGTGATTATGGTGAACTTACTCAAGGTTTCTCAAATCATCCATATTTGAAAAAGTAATTTTTATTATTCATAAATCATTCATTTTTTACTCATTTTCCCCAAAATCTTCTTCCCATAGTTCTTCCAGACCAAAGGAGACTCTAAATTGGGTTATAATACATTCCCTCTCCTATAAGGGTGTGGATATAAGGGACGATGAAGAGTTTTCTAGTTATCAAGGTGAGTTTCATTCTCCTTTATCCTCATTCCAATTTTTCTTGGATCTACTTTCTATGATTTTCATAAAAGACCTAGGCTAATGTTACCCCATGATTTTTATGGGGTTTTTTCTCATTTGGGGCTGGTATTCATAAGTTTAGGGTTTATGAACCCTTAGACAGTGTTATCAGCTGTGTGTTTTCTTTCCGAATTGGTTTTGAGGTAGGTTCTACCAATAACTGCCTTTATAATTCAATATTCTTCGGTTTATTTCTTTTTTCACCGTATATGTATTATAGGTATTATTTTTCACCCTTTGGATTAATTATTTATTGTTCAAGAAGGGTAGTTTATGCCTTGTTTTGTGAAAATTGTGTTGTTTTAGTTAAAGTGTGAACACTAAGTGTTTGTTTAAATGATCCATTGGATTTCACACCTGAATTATAATGATTATAACCTATTTTTGCTATTTAAATAATTTTTTGTCTTGAAAATTTCGTTTTATATCATTTTTAGTTTTAAATAGATTTTGTTTTATTAATTATTTCATGCCTCATTTTCTGGAAAGTGCCCGATTGGCTTTTGTGTGCTCAAGGTAACATAAAATGATTATTTTGGATTATGAAAAATATATTCAGCATGTGAATAAATGTTTTTGGATTCATTATGTGGGTTCCAATATCTTTTTGTGTTTTATAATGAAGTTAGTATCTGTTTTTAGGGTGTTTTGGCACCTGTTCTTAGTAAATAGCTTGTTTGTCACCTTTATAGAATTGAAGGGGTTTTGAATACGTAACCTGAATTTTTGAGGAGTTTAATTAAATTTTATATTTCTTCCAATTATGTTTTTACACCTATTTATGAATAGAGGAATTGTTTCTTTTGATAAATGTTGTTTTGGGGAAGAATGCTTAAATTCTCGTTTGGCATTTTTCTTATAAAAATGGTTTTCATGTGTACTTTATGTTGTAACATTTTAATCCATTTTATGGTACTTAAAATTGATTAATTAATTGATTTTGGGATTTCCAAATCATGTTTTATATGGTAATGGTATGTTTTTTTCCTTGAAATAGCATTTTTAAATGGATTTTATTTACAAATCCTCGTTATACTTCTTGAAATTGTTTTATTAAAATTTTAAGTGGTTTATTGATTCGTGAAAGTAATGTGAAGAATGATTGTAGGATATTTGTGTGTGTATTATTTGTAAATGAAATTTTCATGTGAAAAGTGTATTTTATAATATGTGGAACCTGATTGAGAACTAAAGGGAATCCTGGGTATCTAGGTGGGTAGGTCTGTACTAGTATGATAGTGATTCAGAGCGGGTTCGTCCCTACTTCATGTAGTAAGTTTGATGGTTAAAACACTAACTAAACTAAGATGATGATGTTGGGGACCACTAGGTTATGTCTATTTGTTCCCTACTGGTGGATTGTGCATGATAAAAAATATTTTTTTATGGTTAATTTAACAGTGAGATACGAGGTACCTGTGGCCCACAAGGAAATAGTTCCTAGGGGTGTTCTTGTGACTTGTGATCATTCTCTATTTTGTACTAACCATTTACATATGGAGTGTTTTGTTCATAAATATTTTATTGTGTTTGTTTTATTTAAATGTGTACATTCTTTGAATTAGTGTTCTTGAAATCTGTTTTTATTTTAAAGTTGCGTCTCTTTGAAATTGCTTACTAGAAATTCCTAGTTAGGAAAACATGGAGCCATTTTATTTTATAATGATTATTGCATGGAAACATGTTTGGAAAACATAATTTTAAATATTTTAGTTCAAACTTGTAATTGATTTTTCTTTTATTTTAAAGGAAGTGCATTGGGGATAGAATATCGGGCTAACCTACTGGGTTTTAACACTCACGCCAATAGTCTTCTTCTATTTTTATCCCTTTTGAAGGTTTTAGATAAAGTTAAAATGCCTTGGGTGATGTGTGATAATTTTGTTAGAGAGTGACCATTGGGGTTACATGGAGATAGATGGATGTAAAGTTTGGTCAGTTGAGTTTTTTGGTTCTATTGTACTTTCACTTCCATGTGCAAAAAATGTTCAGCTCAACATTTATATAAATTTGTACTAGGAAGTCCATTTATTTCCGTTGGGTGTTTAATTTTTTTACCTGTGGGAAAAATCATTCCATTTTCACTATACTAATTCCATCGATGCTTCAAACCATATTTAGAAGATCAGGAATGCCTCTCAGGGTTTTTTTGGGGCTGGCCTGGGTGACCGGTTCAGGGTCGACTCGGGTTGGTTCATGACAAAATGGTATCAGAGGAGGGAAGCTCTTAAAAGAAATTTCTTTTTAGAGTGAATTTATTATTTTGGGGGATGTCAAGGTAGATGGAGTAGGATTTTCAGTACTTGTGGGGTATGTACAGGAAGAGTTTCATGAACCCTTTCTCATTACAATCCTCAGTTTTCCATGGGAAGTATGGTTTTATTAGTGTCGTTGGTTCTTATTGATCGTTTGGTGTTGGGATACGAAAAGGGGAGTTTTAGTAATGGTTTTTGTGATTTACAGGGTCTGGAAATCCATATGGAGTTGGGAAATGGTCTTGGGAAGGCTCTCTGTGTTGGTGGTGTGTTTTTCATGTGGTTGCCAACCATATGGTTATATCGCCCACCGACACTAGTTCCCTTTTATGGGTCTCCTAGACATTTCTTGAATTAAAAAATTATTTTAAAAATAATTATGTGATATTTTTATAAATTGGTTTTTAAAATTTAATATAATAATGGTTTTGTAAAGTTGGGTTTTCTGAAATAAATTTTGGGAATAAAGTGAGAATGATTTAACAGGATCAGATTTTCCCTAATCTAAACTTGTTTCTTTTTGAAATAAAATGTTTTTAAATAATGGGTCATTTTAAGGTGATTCGAAAACATTATTTTAAATGGGGTGTGTTGGGATATTGAAAAGTGTTTGAATATGATGAATTGCTTTGGGGAATTGGTTTTTAGTGGTTGTTGTTTTCCTAGAATGTTTTTTGGTCTCTATGGCCATCAGATTTTGAAATGAGACCTCGATGAATTTTTTAAAATAGGAAGGGGTTGGTTGGAGTAGCTTGGCTATTTTGAAAGTTGTGAAAAAAGAAAAGGGGTAGGTTTTTAGTCAAATGGTTCTTCATAAAGTATGTTTTTTGTTAAATATGAAAAATGTTTTTGAATTTGAAGTTAGTATGCCTTTTGAAGGTAGAAGATTTATTTGGAATGATGTTGTTTTGTTTTAGCCTTTGGTGTTTTCATGGATTCTCACATGCTTGGTTTTTTAGATATCTGGATGGATGGATTGTATGGTATGGTGTTTGGATGCCTGGGGTGGTATGGAAATGTGCATATGGGTGAGACTTTATGAAACACCATTGGTGAATGTGGAAATACACCAAGATAGATTTTTTTCAAAAGTGTTTTGAGTTGAAAAATCATGGCATTTATTTATAAATTGATGGTTATGTGGCTGGTTTTCCTATGTCTTAGAAGTGGTGTTTATTCAGTATGCTTCCTTTTGATTTGGAATTCATAATCTTGTTGTGTCTTGAGTTGGGATGTTGTTGGTAGCTCGGTTTTGGAGTAATGTTCATTGTGTTTCTAAAGATGTGTTGGATGTTGTGATGTGGCCATGGATGGTTCTCTGTTGGAAATATTTATACTCAACCATCTTAAAGATTTGTTTCAAAGGTTAAATCCACCCATTTGAATGATGCATCAGACCGTTTGTTGGAATAGAGAGATATTTGGTCTCAGATTAAAGAAACTTCTTAATATGGTGATTCCTTAAGTTGTGGTAGTTTTGCTCACTGATATTGATGGGATTCACCATGTTCATTGTTCATTATACTCCTCGTTCAGAGTGGGAGAGAATGGTGTTGTGTATCTTCCAAATATCTGTTTCAATAATGGTGTTTTGTTTGGCCTATTGAGTTTGATGGGGGTGTTGTGATCCTCAACTTCTAATTGTAAGGCAGTGTATGCTTCAACCATCAGAGCTCCTATGATATGTCTCAGAGTGAATCTGAAGTGTAGTAAAATAATCCTAGTGGTGGGGGAGTCTGGTTAAGTTTGTGCCTCCACCATTGTAGTAAGGTGGTTTTGGAATTTCTATTATAGTTTCTCATCACTATGAATTTTCTTTTTCCATAATGGTAATGGCCTAATTACCCCTCATGTAATGTATATGGTTATACCATCTTGGATGAGAGATTCTGGTAATTGTTCTTGTGTGGACCACTAATCTGAATCAGGTGCATTCTTGGATTTTATCACTCCATAGGTGAAGAGTGGTAGGTGTTTTTAGTTTTGGTTTCAGCGGTCCAATCTTTGGGCCCCTTCCCTCCCCTCCTAGTGTTGTTGTGGTTTTTTTCATTTGAGAAGTTTTGGCTATGTTCTATTCCCCTCCATTCAGGAGCGAGCAATTTAAATTACCATGTTGTGTTTTTCATGGCCTAGGTTGGTAGGCCATCGTAATGGAGTTTTGGTTTCCCTCTGTGTGAGCAGACTAATTCTAGATCATGTAGAAACATTGTTTAGTCACTAATGATTATTTCTAAATGGTGGGAGATCTGTACTATACTCACTTGATATCATTGTCTTTCATGATGTTATTTTTTCTAGGGTGGTCATTGGGATATTTGGGAGAAGGCCCAATAATATAGTCTTGGATTGGTTGTGGATGAGTAGCTTCATTTTTCTTTAATTCTTGGGAAGGGGCTTTGAGTTGTTGTTTTGTTTTATGAAAGAGGCTTAATTTCGGTTTTGGTGGGTGAAATTTATCTGGATTAAGTGTCTCTATTGTGTTGATGAGAAATCCTTTGGTGTTGATAAATCATCTTGAAATTGTTATGGCTTTCTGAGGGTGGAAATCAATAATGGTGGGGAGAATTGTCACACCTGATTTTTCATGTATTGGTTTTGATTTGGTTTGTTAGAAATAGAGATACTTTTCCTGGGTTTTGGGTGAGATGAATGTTGAGTTTTTAAATTCCATCTATGTTTAATCATCCTACCCTGGGAACCCCATATATTTTTGGGGGGTTTTTGGAGAAAAGGGTGTTTACTTCAAGATTTGGTCAAAACCGTGAGCCCATTTCCATATTTAAAAACAATTTTTTTTATTTAATATATTCCTAATTTTTTAAATTTTTTCATGCATTCCACTTCCCAATTTTCCTCCCCTAACCTTTTCAAACCACTATATCCATTTTTACCCCTTAGGAATTTATAATAATGGTGGATTTTGGTTATTTATTCTAGTATTGCACCAGCCAGTGACCCCATTTCTAGTTTTTTAAAAAAATATTTTATTTCTTTTATATATTAATCATTTTTAAATATTGTTCAGTCATTAAACCTCTCACTCGATCCCAAAAACCCTAGTCATACAACCATGTTCCATTTTCCCTCTTCGGACCTCATCTTCATCGGGTATTAGGGAGAACTTCTTCAAGGTTTCTCAAATGGTCCGGATTTGAAAAGGTAATTTATTTATTTCATAAATCATTATTTTTCTACTATTTTACCCCGAAATAATCTTTCCCTAGTTCTTACAGACATAATAATACTCTTCATTGAGTTCCAATCCATTCCACCCCATCTAAGGGTGTGGATCTAAGGGAAGATGAACCGTTCTCTAGTTATCAAGATGTGTTTCCTTATCCTTTCTCCTCCTCCCTCCTACCCCTTCCAATTATCATAGATTTATCTTATCCCCTAGACATTAAAGACCTAGGGTTATGTTATAACATGATTTTTATGGTGTTTTTTCTATTTCGGGTCTAGAATTCATAGGTTTAGGGTTTATAAACTCTTAGAATGTGTTATCAGGTGTGCGTTTCCTTTCTGCCTTGGTTTTGAGGTAGGATATCCCAAGAACTACCTTTATAATTCAATATTGATTTTTTATTTATGTTTTAACCTTATATATATTCTAGGTATATTTTTTCACCCTTTTATTAAATTATTTAGTGTGCAAGAAGGGTACTTTATGCCTTGTTTTGTGAAAATTGTGTTGTTTTGGTTAAAGTGTGCACACTAAGTGTTCGTTTAAATGATCCATTTGATTTTGAACCTGAATTATAATGTTTAGAAACTTTTTTATCTATTTAAATAAATTTTTTGAATGAAAATTGTGTTTTATATAATTTTTAGTGTTAAATAGAGTTTGTTTTATTAATTGTTTCATGCCTCATTTACATGAAAGTGCCCTGTTGGATTTTGTGTGCTCAAGGTGATATAAAATTATTTTTTTGGTTTATTAAAAATATTTTAAGCATGTGAATAAATGTTATTGTGATCCTTATGTGGGTTACAATATTTTTTTGGGTTCTATATAAAGTTATTATCAGTTTTTAGGGTGTTTTGGCATGTGTTATCGGTAAATGGCCCATTTAGCACCTTTATATAAATTGATGGGTTTTGAATGTGTAACCAGATTTTTTGAGTGGTTTAAGTAAATGTTAAATTTCCTAAAATGGTGTGTTTTCGTCCATTTATGAACATTGGAATTTTTTTCTTTTGATAAAGGTTGTTTTTGTGAAGAATTCTTAAAGGATCGTTAGTGATTTTTCTTGTTAGAATGGTTTTCATGTGTACTTCATGTTTTATAATTTGGATCCATTTTATGGTCCATTAAATTGATTTATTAAATGGTTTTTGGGATACCAAATATGGTTTGATATGGTAATGGTGGTTTTGTTTCCTTAAAATAGAATTTTTAATGGATTTTATGTTAAAATCCTCGTTATACTTCTTGAAATTGTTTTATGAAAAATTTTAGTGGTTTATAGATATGTGAAAGTAAGGTGAAGAATGTTTGAGGGAAGTTTGTGTGTGTATGACTTGGGAATGAAATTTTCATGTTCAAGGTGTATTTGATAATATGTGGAACCTGATTGAGTGCTAAAGGGAAACTTGGGTGTCTAGGTGGGTAGACGTGTACTAGTATGCTAGTTATCCAGAGTGGATTCGTCCTTATTTAACATAGAAAGTTTGAAGATGACAACACTAACTAAACTATGATGATGAAGATAGGGATGATTATGTTATGGATATTTGTTCCCTATTAGTGTCTCGTGCATGAGAAAAAATATTTTTATGGTTACTTTTACATCGAGATAAGAGGTACCTGGGGCCCACAACAAACTAGTGCTTGGGGGTGTTCCTGTGACTTCTGCTCATTGGCTATTTTGTACTCACCATTGGAATACGGTGGGTTTGGTTCAACAATTTAGTATAATTTTTGTTTTATTTAAAAGTTTATATTATTAAAATCATCCCTCTTGAAAAATATTTTTATTTTGAAGTTGTTTGTCTTCGAAATTAGTTTCTATCATTTCCTAGTTATGAAAACATGCAACCATTTTATTTTATAATGATTATAGCATGGAACCATGTTTGAAAAACACACTTTTATATATTATATTTCAAACTTTTAATTGATATTTATTTTATTCTAAAAGGATTTCATTGGGGATATAATATCAGGATCAATTATTGAGTTTTAATAATTACACCTATAGTATTCTTCTTTTTTTAGCCCTTGTACTGGTTTCAGCTCGAGTTAGATCACCTTGGGAGATGTTTTATCATTGTGTTAGAGAGTGACCAGTGGGGTTACATAGATATAGCTAGTTTTTAGTTTTTGTTTGTTGAGTTGTTTGGTTCAGTTGTACTTTCAATTCCATGTGAAAATAATGTTTAGTTCAACTTTTATATAAATGTGTACTGGGCTGTCGGTTTCTTTCTTCTGTTTGTTTAATTGTTTACATGTGGGAGAAATAGTTACATTATCACTCTATTATTTCCCTCTTTGCATGTTTCCATCCTGGAAGGATCTATAGGGCCTCCTAGGACTTATCGCGATAGTTCAGGGTTGACTCAGGCTGGTTTATGACAAACAACTTGATCACAACAAAACCATAATGAAAACATGAATTATTTCAAAAATTTAAATATCATATAATCTATTATATTCCATAAATACTAACATGTATAAAACTCTAGAAAATATGACATAAACAGTAAAATAACTAAAAAATTCAAGGTTAAAAAAACCATCCCATAAACCTATCTTTATTATTATTATCCCTACATAGATAACTTATTAATGGTTATTTTCTATCAATCATGTGTTTTTCAAGAAGTTCTAATTTCCACTAAATTGTTTTTTTGTCATTGGTATAATTCAATATATGATCTAAAATTATTAAAGATAATATTATAGGAAAATCCTTATACATTACAAAATTTTTATAACCATAATATCATTGATAAAAATTATCATATAACATAATTATTCAATCCAAACACAATCAAATTAATAATTCTACATCATATGTATAAATAAAAAACACTTAAACTTAGTCCCTTAACTTCTTCTAAGGTATATTCCCTTGATTCTTTGGGACTTAATTTGTGTAGTACCCCATATCATTATAGTTGAGTCATGGATATTTGAAAAATTATTTATTTCCATTGAAATCATGATCACGATGGAATTTCTATCAACACTTACAGAAAACTCTCATTTCCTTAAAGAAAGTACCAGGATGTTTATTTCCACTATTATCACTTTTGGGAAAAACGTTCTTTAACTTCTTCCCCTTGTATATTTTTTTCTCTTGCATAATCTTTTCTCTTTAATCCCTTTGAATATATAATAATCAGGGAATTATTTATCTATCTAGATGTAACATGATATTATTCCCTCTAATGAAGATAATGATTGGGATATACGTTCCCTTCAAAATATTTTCCTAAGAAAATTAAATAAATGATCACCCATGCTCTTTGGATTACGTGCATTTATATGGTTCATATTCCTTATATTAGGTAAAATTTCTAAGAATAAAATATATTAGAATAAATCATAAAATTATTTATCCTAATTTATAATTCTAATTTTTTTGATAAAATTAACATTTATTAAAAATTTTATGCGTGGATAATCTAATAATCATATATTTGGTAACTTTATGAAAGTTTTCAAATCATAAAAATATTTTCAAACCCTTCATAATGGTTTTTAAATAAAAATGTGAATTATCCTAAGCATATAACCAAGGACTATTAAATTAGGTGTGTAGTAATGACCATTTTTTTGAACTAGGAAACACTCAATCCATGATCGATGCACCTTTTTTAGAGTTATTACCCCTAGGGAGATGTGTTCTGGAACCATGACCACTTATAGTATCCATATTGGGATATATTTCTATGAAAAACCACATAATATCTTCCTTACCAAAACATTAGGATATTCTTATATATATATCCTCAAAGTATATCATAGGTTTATATTCCTTGATCTATTTTTCTTAAGTCTAGTTCCCAAGGTTTCTACTAAACTTCCTCTCATATTGATTATAAAGACCCTGACCCCAGTAGCCTAGAGTCGGTGGTTACATTATTACATTTCCACTAGATATAAGGTATCATATCCCAAAGGACGTAATTATTTATTAGTCTTCATAAAATAGATGAATAATTGAATTACATATAAATTTAAAAACAAAAAATTCACAAAGTGTTTTCTTTGATAATTTCACTATTCTTTATAGCTTATCCCAATATATTAATCAAAAACACTTTCTAGTATCTCAGTGAAAACAAAACATAAGAAATGAGTTAGATAAAATGCTCAATAAGTGTTAACATAAAGTTGAACCTATCATGAATAAATAATCATAATAAACATGGTAAGTTAAATAAATGAAGCACATGGAATTTAATCAATTAACAAATCATAATATGGGCGAAATAATGATGGTAAAATAAAGACATATAATTAATAGACATATCTTGTACCTTATCCATGGATATTTTGAATAACCAAATAATAACATGAACATCAATAACTTATCTCATAATTAGAGAATGCATAAATTTGGACATTTATAACATATAATGAAGACCTTTCATAAGAAAGTTTAAATTTGAAAATAGAAAGCTATCTAATTTGGCCAACTGATTTGTCTCATGAGACAAATCAATGCAATGAGGGGATATCTATAATTGATCCCCACTAATCACTTAATACGTCCAATTAATTCATCATATTAAATGGGTGAAAGATAATCAACATTAAAATTTGTATTGAAAGGATAACATAATAAATGTTAATACTTACCTCAATAAAATAAAAAAAACATAAACCATCTAGAATAATATGTTGAAGGAAAATTAGATTTTACATTCTCTGTCAAATTGATCATAAACCATCCGAATAAGGAATAAGTGTGATATCAATAAAACATATCCCTATTATATTATAACTACAATAAATGTTTTATGTCATTGATGAATAGGAATACCATAAAAATGGACTTATAAAAAATCTTGAGGAAAATAACCATTACACATTTAAAATTACATTTTAAAACAAAAAATACACAAAGAAATTTAATAATATTCTCCTTTGAAAATAAAACCTTAAAAAATTTAAAATAATAATTAAAACATTGTGTGGTCATGACAATGGAAAATTACATTCACATCGTACATGTTTAAATAAATATTCCTTCCACATTTTTGGTAAAAGCCAAATGGGCCTTGTTTTGAAAATGAAATAAAGATTCCATTTTTTTTTGTAAAATGTCATAATAGGTTAAATTTTTTTAATAAGTTATTTTTAAAAAGTTAAAAATAATTAAAAACATTTTGTGAAAACATGGATTTTGATGAAAAATTATTTCAACCAAAGAGATAAATAAAGTTAGATTTTATTAAAAACATCTTCTCAATAATTTGAAGTACCAAAGAAGGGGAAAACAATAATATTAGTTGAAATTTTCTTGAATAACCATAATAGAATAAAATAGACTTATTTATTATATAAATATTAAACAATTCTCCCAAAGGAGACAAAAAAAAATCCTGAATAATGATAATATTGTGAAATAAGGCCTCACCGCTTTGGTTACTTTTGAATCAAAATACCTATGAAATAAATAACCTCAAATGATAATTTAAATACCATTAATTTAAATATATTAATGATATATCATATCAAAATGTGTATTTATATACACGACACAAATGAATAAGTGGTGAATATGGCATATGTCTGACGGAAGTAAAAGTGAGATGAGAAACACATACCTCAGGTTTAACTTCCTTTATATGTTTCTGAACCTCCTATATAATAAATATATATTTATTAAACATATATTAAAAAACTAAATCATATATATAATACCATATAATATTTTATTATAGTGTTTTATCAACTTTTTATTATCAGTTCTATGTTAATATCACATTTCTAGGTGAAAAGTACCTCGTTTTTCATGTATGTTTTAGTTTGGTAATTTTGAAACTGTTAATTTGATAATGGTTAAATAAACTATAAGATTTAAACCATGATATAAATGTCATATAAATTAATTATATATTTATTTATAATGATAATATATATATATATATATATAATGGATTATACCATTAATGGAGATGGTAAGCCGTATGTACGCATGACTGTTCTTTCCATTTTTCTCAATAGATGGAATGAAAGGAAAAAATGTTAATTCATATTTACATAATCATTATTATGTTATATATAACATTTAAATTTATAAAATCTATCCTTATTTCATCCATATAAAAAATTAAATGAATAAACTTCACATTGTTATGTGGAGGCGGTAGTCCACAAGTACGCACGAGTGATGTTATTTTTATCCAACATGATTGAAGGTAAGAAGTTATATGTGGTATTGTATTTAAATAATTTTTTATTTTATAAATATTACATATATTCTCTAAATTTATCCTTTCCACCTTCCATGTAAATCATAAGTGAAAAAAAATCACATCACTTCGTGAGGCGGTAGTCGGTCGTACACATGAGTGACTTTATCGTATCCCCACATAGAATGATAAGTAAGAAGATATATGTGATATAATAATTTAAGAAGTAAAATAATTTTATAAATAATATATATATATATATATATATTAAGTTCATCATTATATCCATCCTTGAGAGGTGGTTATGGAAAATGAATTACATTGGTTCGTGAGGCTGTAGTCCATTGTACACCCGATCAATGGTTTCATTTCCTGTTTGATAGAAGTGAAGATGGATATAGGTTAAGAAATTTACATAATAACATATCATTATATATGAGATACTTTTCATATTATTTTTCCATATTTATAGAATATTATAATTAGTTATAATGAGAAGTAAAATAAAAAAGCATAGTTAAACACTTTACCTCTTATTCAATAAACCTCATTAAGTTTAAACTAAAGTCTTTATAGATTGTAAATACGATCTAAAAAGGGACTATATGTTTTTGGGTATAAAATAATTATGTTATTTGGGTAGTTATTGGCTCAAATAAAGGGTTTTGTAAGTGTGAATAATAGAGGAGATAAAGTGGCCTTTTATAAGTGGGGGAGAGGAGACACATGAAATTTTTAAAAAGATGAAGTGATACCCAAATTTTTATAAAACAAAATACACCAAAATGATGCACTAAAAACACACAGATATTATAGGTTCAAAATATGTCTATACGGTGGGTTTTGGAAGGGTTTTAGGTCACTTTTAACCCTTATCATCTTAGTTTCATCCCCCGGCAAACCCATTTTACCTTAATCTTGGTAATTAGTTTTTTTACTATTTACACTATTCATCAAGGTAAAAAATTCATATAAAATTATTAGATAATATAAATTATTCTTTTTCCAAGTATAGAATCCAATTTCCCAAATTAAATTCATAGAAGTGGAATAATTCAATTAAAAATTAAATAATAGATGCGACGAAAGAGAGGTTTTCCATAGAGAAAATTCTCATAAGTATAGAATGTTTTAATATCAAAATTCAGTATGAAATTGATTCCAATGACCTAAAATAGTTAAATTTAACATAATTGAACTAATTTTACTTTAAAAACAATTTAAAATATAGTTTTTCTTTCTAAATAATTTAAATTAAAAGACAATTTTCAATAAAAATCAACAATTTTCACTACTAATCAATAAAAATATATTTTTATAAATTATAAAAAAGTAACCCAAAGATAATTTTTACATATAGATTTTAAAAATTAATTATATTTTGAAATATAAATTTTTTAAAAGTGGTAAATATTAATTTTAAATCACGTGCGCAAAGTCCGATTGTACTACCTTTTAGAAAAATACCATTTTTCAGAAAATATATATTTTTATTTTAAATGATTCTTGTTTTATTTATAATAAATAGAAAACAATTAAAATTACTTTATACATGTGTAAACTATTTAATTTTAATAATTTAGTTATTATTATTCATACCCTATAACTTAATGTCTAGGTTATAATGGTAATGTTTAAATAAAAATATTTTAATAGGGTATCATGTTTCATTCAAACCAGGTGTGGTGTGCCTTGAACGATATCGAAGAGATTGAATTTATATAAAAATAAATATATTTTAAAGTCTTGGAGTCTTAAAATATCTTCTTACCTTGGTTTTTCATGTCATATATTCTATTAAATATGATTTTTATATTTTAAAATATTTGTGTGTAACAAGTAGCCTCCATCGGGTAACTGGTGCACTACCTATCGGTACACTACTTATGTATTCTACCACGGGTTAGCCGATGATCATCCCCTGGTTGGCCAGTGGAAAATAATTATTGAGGTGGATTAAACCTTCACCACTGGTTGGCTGGTGGGTCTTTTGAAAAATAGGGTAGGATGACTTAGGTAACTGGCTATTCGGTGCACTACAACGATGATTCAGTGCTTCCTGTTGTTTTTTAAACAACATCAAGACCCTCCCAGATTCCTTTCATGTATTCAAAAGGTTTAGGAACTTCACTACAAGATCTTAAATTGTCCGGTATGATATAAAACAAGTTTCTTCAATATTCTTACATTAATATAATAATATGTCATCAAGGATATCTATAAAACACTTTAAATAAAAAATTAAACACATTTAATAGTTTTTTGGTCATTAAATTCAAAAAATGGTGAGAAGCATAACATGGTAACTGTGCGTTGTGCGGGCTACCACCTCTATAAAGCAATGTTTTTAATTTTTCATTGTTATTTTAATTCCCTATGAAAAACACTTCAAATATGATTCAAAAACATAAAAACATTTCTTTAATATAATTATTAATTTATTATAATGCTATCATACACTTTCTTAACCATACACATTTATTGAGATATAATGTGATCATGTTTTTGTTGATTTACCACATACTTGAATAATGATATAAAAAATCATGTATGACTATGTGAACATAAATTACAATAATATTATAAGTTAATAATAAACTAATTATTGGTTTTAGGTCTTGTATTTTTTATATAATGTATTTAACTAATTATTATTATATCATCTATGATCGCTAAAATTACAGAAATAAGTTGACACCAATTCTATTTTTACAAAACAAATAAGAAAAACTATACAATAAATAAATATAATATGATAATAAAGGGTCCATATTAAATTAAATATGGATGAATAAGGTTCCAGATAAGGTATCTAATAAACTAAATTTGATTATTCAGGAAGATAGTTTCATACACAGAATAAGTATAGAATAATTTAAGGGTTTCTTATCTCAAAATTTCACCCCTTAAGATATATTTTATATCATACATAATTTTTAATTTTTAATGGTGTATCTAACACCATTTAATATTTATTAATCATGATTATATTATAATTCATGATATTCAATGTTTTATTCAATGATCTTTCTCTAATGGGAGGTTGACATAAAATTTTAAAAGTTATAAGGTTTTCCATATCTATCACCCCTCATTGAAGCATGCTTCAAAATTATGAGACAATATTATTTTTTAGTGTAAATACTCGACCTTTAATTATAATATCATAAATTATTATTGATATTTGAAACTTCACTTCCATTTGTGATCTTTCTCTCATTAGGCTATAAATCATATCACCTCTAAAATATAGGTTCTTTTTTTTATAATTCAATCTTTTTTCTTGAGTATAGCTAAGGGGTAAGAGTGTAATACAAAGATCATAATCCAAGGCATTCTACAATAAGGTTCCTACTAAGTCAAATGTCATTGACTAAGATAAAATGGGTCTAAGCAAGGACATGGTCCTATGTGCTTTCACAATGGAACCTATTAGTCAATGTTGGATCCAAGGAGTGTATATGATGTATCATGTAATAATATAAAGGATCCTATGGTAGTATACTGGGAATATGTGGAATATATAATGACCAGAGTCTAGGTGGGTATCATCCTAAGAAAACCGCATCTTTGAATTGGAATGGGATTCCGGAGTCCCAAGGTATTCTCTTCTCAAAATCCAAGGCGAGCTTAAGTTAATCCATTCCTGTTTGATATTGTAAACAAGTAATCATTCATTAGATTCAAGCCTTGTCTTCATTAGTGGGGATAAGACAAGTAGCGTTGCAACCATTTAATCGAGTCTTAATTAACTATTAAGGAAATTTTAATTAGAGAGGTTCACTCTACTACCTTCCATCAATATCTCAAGGGGTTCTACGGACATGTAACCTTTATTAAATCTCATTTGATAAGTCCAAGTTATATACTTAGTATACTTTCCATTTCACATTTCTCATTTAATAATCAATTTTAAGCACTTACCTTAGGCGGGAAAAGTGGTGATCATGCATGTACATGCCATTTTGAAATTCCCATTAATAAAATATATTTATTATAAGAAGTATCACCTTTAGAAAGATCAATAAAAGGCACACCTGAACGGTGGTTCAAATTTGTCGAAACACTAAAAATCCAAATATGGAATAACCTTCTGCATGGGTAGGATAGAGTTGTGGGTGTAACCTCTAACAACTAATTACATATTTTTAAAGAGAACAACCATATGATTCTAACAACTATAATCATGGCATGTAAATATAAGAAACAACTTTTGATGAAATCGGAGGAACCCACACAAATATTCTAGAATCAACGAACTTTATGGATGAGTTATAGACCACCGATTTTAGGGTTTTATGACTCTCATCATCTAGTATTGGCCCTTGATTTAGGTTGGACTGGAGTATATCTAAGAAAATGTGAAAAAAACTCACATGGTGATATCAAGGTCGAGATCAAGAGAGAAGAAGAATGACTAAAGAGGACTCGATTACTTACCATTGCACATCCAACATGATGAACATAAGCTCTATCATATTCCGAAAAAAGGAGTTATTTTAATCCCCAGATTTAGCCTTAAAAAAGATCCAAAATGAGTGGAAAATGGATTAATCCAGCTGGTTATCAGATTAGGGAGGAAGAGAGGAGTAAAATAGATCATTAAGGGTGTTTTGGACAATTTACATTGAATTTTAGTTTGTGCACAATTTGTCTACAAAATTTTTCAAACCGTACGCAATCCATGAACATGTACCTTGTAAAATTGGGCGTTCACACAATTAGGATGCATGTCGATGCACCAACCATGCGAGGTGGATCTCTCTGGAAAAACACAATCTGCACGGTTTTCTAAACTGTGCAGAATTTCTTCACAGTTTTCTCAAAACCATGCACCAAACCCGTTTTCAACAATATAATGGGTTCCAGGATCCAAAAAATCCCTAGAAACCCTAAGGACCTTTATTAACCTATTATGAATCCATATTATGCCCAAATTATATATTTAGAATGAAAAATAAAGGATCTATACGTGAGTGAAAAATTGGGTTCTCACAGTCTTCCCCCATAAAAGAACTCACCCTCGAGTTCTCCTTCCAAGGGTAAAGAAAAAATATCTGAGAACAACTCTAGACATTGGGAATGTATGTCAGCTTCCCTCTCCCTATTCTCTTCATGTACTCGCCAATTCTTCCATAGCACCCATACGAGAGGTACAAACATGACTTTGAGAGACTTCATTATTTTTTTAGCGATGTGTACTAGATACTCTTGAAAGGTAGCATCAACATCCAACTCAACTTCCTTAGGATCACATGCTTGAGATGGGTCGACATGATATTGGTGAAGCTGTGAAACATGAAAGGCATCATGTATGACATGGTACCTCTGAGGTAGTAGTAACTAATAGGCTACTGGCCAGAATCTCTCTATAATTTCAATTGGATCGATGTAATGAGGTGATAGATTTCCCTGTTTCCTTAACCGTCTATGCCCTTGCCTGGGTGATACTCGAATGAAAACACGACCCCCAACCTCAAACTCCATAGGTCTTCAATGGAGATCGACATAATATTTTTTTCTAGACTAAGAAGTGGTCATACATTTCCTGATCAGCAGAACCCATTCTAAAGTCTCCTGAATAAGATGAGTACGTAGTAGGGATGCCTCACCTGCCTCTAGCTAGTACAAGGGTGAACAACATGTACTAAAACATAAGGCCTCAAATGGATCCATCTGAATCACCCACTGAGAACTGTTATTTTATAAGAACTTGACGATATGGATATGCATCTCCCAAGAACCACTAAAATCAAGGACACATTCTTGGGGCATGTCCTCTAGAACCTGTTTTTTTATCTGATTTCCCATCAGTCTGAGGGAAAATAACTATGCTTAGAAGCACCTGAGTCCCCATATCTTTATGCAAACCTTTCTAGAACCGTGAAGTGAAATGAGAATCCCTCTCTAAAACGATAGTATGTTGAACCTTGTTGTGTCGTATTATCTCAAAGACATACAGTTTTCCCAACTCATCAACTAAGAAAGTATCATGTATAGGAATGTAGTGGGATGATTTCGTTAGTCAGTCAATGACTACCAAGATAGAATATATACCCCTCGGTGACCTAGGTAAGATGACTATAAAATCCATAACAACATATTTCAATTTCCATTCTAGGACTGGAAGTGGATGTAACAAGCCTTTAGGCCTCTAGTGCTCCACCTTCACCTATTGACCGGTGGAACACCTAGTGATGAAGCTTGTAATCTGATATTTCATTTCAATCCCCCAATACTGGTGTCACATATCTCAATACATCTTCATGATTCCTTGATTAACTACCCACTAGGAAGCATGAGGCTCTTTCATCAACTCCCTTATCATATCTGCAAGAACCCAGATATGTTCACGTAGACACGGGATATCATCTCTGTCCACAGACCAATCTGGAGGTGGGTTATCTTCTGATATACTCTCATAGAGAAACAAACCTTTAGGATTTTAAAAATTCCCACTCTTGACCTTTTCAAGTAGGGGTTAGGTAACTATTAAGGTTTAGAGGTAAGACTACTTGTGAATGTCATGAAACTCTAGATGAAGTTCAGGAAAGAGGTCCATTAAGATACATTCATCACTAGCTTCCTATATGGCCTATGTTTGAGTTTTCCAACTTAGTGCATTAGCGACCACATTTCCATTTCCAGGCATATAGGCAATCTCAAAATCAATGTATTGTGGATATTCGACCCATATCTACTATCTGGGGTTCAATCCATGGTAAGAAAATATATTCTTGAGGATCTTGTGATCTCTATACACCACAGAGAGATCACCCAATAGATAATGTCTCTATCAACGTAAGGCATGAAAAACTGCTTCTAGCTCAAGGTCATGTGTCAAGTAATTTCTCTCATGAGGCCCCAACTGCTGAGATTCATATGCAACAAATTTTTCTTCTTGCATCAAAACTTCCCCTAGGCCAATTCCTGATGCATAACAGAAGATGAAAAAACCTTTACATGGCTCAGGAAGAATATGAATCAATGTTGAGAGAATCCTACCTTTATGTTCTTGAAATGCTTTATCGCATGCTTCTGACCCTAAGAACTTAACACCATTCTTTATAATTCCAATAAGAGGTAAAGAAAGATGTGATAAGTCCTGTATGAAATGCCTATAATATCCAACAAGCCCTAAAAAACTATTGATATCAAACAAGTTCTTGTTCTAATCTTAGGAAACTACAACACTAACCTTTTAGGGTAAACCATACTCCAAATTTTGAAATAATATGACCCAAGAAGTGGACCTTGTTGATCAAGAATTCTCACTTAGAAAGATTGGTATAAAGCTGATGCTCTCTCTGTGAACTTATGATGATCTCAAGATGTTTGGCATGGTAGTTATGAGTGAATGAATAAACCAAGATATCATCCACAAAGAATGAATCAAAAGATTCCAAAATAGGGGTGGAAAATTCTATTAATCAAATCCATGAAAACAGTAGGTGAATTCGTAAGACCAAACAATATAACAAGATACTCATATAGACCATACCTGCTATGGAAGCTATACGAGGTATGTCTAATGGTATGACTCACACCTGATGATAACCTGATCTCAGGTTGATCTTAGATAACACCTTTTCCCCCAAAAGTTGGTCAAATATATCATCTATTTAAGGAAGTGGATACTGATTTTTGACTGTAATCTAGTTCAACCTTCTATAATCCCTTCAAAGATGTAACTTTCCATCCTCCTTCAAGACAAAAAAAACAGAAGAACCACAAGAGGATATACTATGTCATATAAATCCTTTGAACTATAGGTCTTCTATCTTCTTCTTGAGCTCCTGAAGCTCAACAGATTCCATTCGATATTGAGTAATAGACACTACAGATACTCTTGGAACAATTTCAATAATAAACTCTACCTCTCTCTTAGGAGGTAATTCTAAAAATTCATCAGGAAAGACTTAACTAAAGAGATCAACTATTGAAGGGAAATCAGTTTGAAGAAAACTGTGATCCTCCATGAAAATATTTATAATTTGGGTGGTCACTTCACCTATCCCTTGATGCTTCAGTCCGGCTCTTCCAGCCTGGACATACCACTCACCTTTGAAAATATAAATGCTACCTTCTGGTGATGTAAAAGAGACCCTAAAATGATAGAAGTCTAGAAAGGCATGATAGTGGACTAACTATTCCATCCTGATAATGACATCGAATCATATAATCTCTAGAACAAATAAGTTCCATAAGAGAGGGTAACTTCCTACCTCAACGGGATAGTTCCTGTACTGGCCTATGTCCTCTATCTGTATTCCCAATGGTGTATCGAGGGTCATTACACCATAGCAAAACTATATCTCCAGTCTAAGACTTTTCCTGATAGATACAAAAATAAAATAGTGTGAAGAACCTATATCAAACAAAGTAGAGACAATAGTGGAGGCTACTAGAACAGTACCTCATACTGTAGATGGTCCTGCAACCTGATCCTCAGGTATCGGTTGTAAAGCATTAAATTGACTTGATCCACGGACCTATACAATAGATATACTACCACAATCATAATTACTCTGTTGGCACTGCTGGTTATCTGGGGTCAGATTACTACAACCACAACCTCTTCCTCAGCTAGACCTTCTAGTGTTATTCTAACTCCCCTCTCAAAGAGGTGAGAAAGAACTAGCTCCAGAAAGTGGAGTTGATGCTAATGCCTTTCCACTTGAAGTTAGTGTAAAGGTCTTGCAGAAACACTAAAGATGAACCATACGGACACAATACTAACACTCCATATGGTCTCTGTCACATTGGGTATTCTTATTCCCTAGAGTTCCATATTGATGACACACCATAGATCTATTAAACTAGATACTCTAGCTACCACTTCCCTAATAATAAACTGCAAGGGAACATTTCCTACCACCGGAAGAACTAGTGGCCTGACTCGGAACTGATCCTTTAAACTTGGTACTCGTGTGTCATCCATAAGGTTACACTCAATGATAAGGGCCTAATCAAATATTACATAAAAGGTAGAAAGGATAAATACATTCACCTGAGTTCATATGGCGTACTAAATCCCATTTTTCAAAATTCCTAGCATGAAAAATCTCATCATTGGCTAGAAGCGGTAAAAAGTGATGTAAATTAGTAAAACGTTATAAATATTCCACAACTGAAATAGAACCCTGCTCGAGAAGCATGAAATATCTAGCTCTGGAAGCACTCAGTTCCTGGGGAAATAACTGGTCATAGAAGACCACCTATAAATCAACCCTTAACATGCCCTGATGATGACCGGCTTGGATAACCAAATACCATTAAATCTTGGTCTAATCTTGAAGCATGAATGTAGAAAGCTTGAATCTCTGATCTAGAGGAATTTCCACATTCTCAAAGATAGATATCATGAACTCTAACAAAGACTCACCATCCTGAGAACCTCCATCCCCTAAAAAAGTAGGAGGATGCTGCTGTTAGAACTTGTGGGTCAGATCAGTGATCATAGGTGAAACCCATGGAGCACCAATAATAGACTATATTTGATGAAGGAAACTATCATAGAATTAGGAATTAGTGCCCAAATCAAGTACAATGGGTGGTGCCTCAAGTGGCCCTCCTAGAGTTAATATTGGTGGCTTGAGGCCCACCATGTTTGGAGCATGATCATAACCACTTTCTTGGTGAATGGAAAGAGGATGTCATGGCAGCATTGCTCTAGAAATTCCAAACACATGCCTTAGAACAAAATTAGAAGAATGGAGATAACATCATTAAAGGAAAATGATTGTAATAAAACTCACTACCCAAGGCATACTACCCGAACTACCCACTTAGAAGGTAGGTATCAGTAAGTGCTCAAGTATAAGTTTTATGTAATTTTATAGTTAATTTATAGGTTCACTCCTTTAACTTTAATATACATGAACTAGAAGGATAAGGATATGCAACCAATTCATTTTAGATTTTAGGATTCACTCTATAAAGGATATTTACTTATGATGAATTAGTGACCATACACCTATCTCCAGAAATGACACCCATTTATTTATAGTATAATGGATTCACTAGGTAAATTACACATCCCAACCCTTGAGGGAACACACCCCTCATGAATTGAGACAAGGATTAAATCAACCGCAGCCAAATTAATACATGTACAAGTAAACTATCACAACATCACTCAACAATCGCAAGCATATCAAGTAATAAAAATCTGTGAAATACACCTATATGAAAAGGAAATATGCATGACATATGAATTCTAGGTGACTATAATAATGCATGTAGAAATTATCCTTTCCCTCACATCATGAGGCTAATGTTGAAATAAATTCTCAAATAGAGTAATAATCAACAACACTACACAACATGTGCATCACCCAATGGTGTAATAATATCAACTAGAATCGACAAAAGCAAAACAACAATTATAATTTAGGAAACTTGGTTTCGAACATGAACATGGGTTCACTATGCCCATGAATGACTTATAACTATGTCTAAAGCATTCCAATTACACAATATATTGTCTCCAAATAGTAAAGAAAGAAAAAAAACTTTCACTGAAACCACTTTGTGACATCCCAGAACCGGATGCCACTTAACAGGTGCCCCAAACCCAGTGGGACACATGGCATCAAACACATCTACCCAAATTCCATAGGCTTCCGACTAGCAGCGAGGGCCTAGGGTGTGTCTTTGTGGTGACTATTACATCATTATCAGAGTGTATAATAATGGAATGAATATAAATAGTAGTAAATAAAATAATAAATATAAATTAATAGTGTAAGCAAACCGATGCAATAGATAAATGAGAATAACAATAACTGTGTCAACTAAAATAATGATGATGTGATGAAATGTCACTAGATAACTGGAAAAAATGGATTCAAGACAATATTCAAAACATGTTCCACGAGTTAAAAGAAAACAAAGACTACTCCAAGAATCCCTAGAACCAACTCAGACATATTCTATAAGGATCCATCCTAAACAATAGGAAATCAAGTGTTTGAAGCTACATGCTTACCTTTTTCAACACTTGAAACCATGTAATCTACTCCGGGTACAAAACGAAGCCTCGAGAGGGTGTGAGATAAATCTCAGTGGGCCACCACCAATAGTGTCTATAAAATTCGGCCCATGTAATGGAATATAGCAGTGTACATGCATGCATATGTAATTAAAGAAAGAAGTACACTATTACTAAATACCCAAGTAAATGCTACAACCCTTGGCTGGTGTCTAAACATGTAAATAGTTCATTAATTTTGTAATTACCATTTAATGTTAATTGGCCACATGAGGCATAGTCGGCACTAACATCACCTTGTGATAATATAAGTAGTGAAGGTCCCAAGATGTAACAAGGAAACCTGACAAAGGTATATGGTGAGGGAGTTCTAGGGTAATAAACAAGGTAAAATGTATCTCACGGAATGCTAACTCAGAAGTATCTAGGTATTGCTAAGGGGTAAGATATTAATCTAATGAGCATAATAAAATGAATTCCACAATAAGGTGCATACTCAGTCCAAGGTGATCAAACAAGGTAAAATGGGGCTAAACAAGGACATGGCCTTATGGAATTTCACTATGGAACCTACTAGGCAATGATGGATCCAAGGAGTATATCCAAGGTATGATGTGATAATGTAAAGGACCCTATGACTATATACTGGGCATCCGAGGAATAGATAAGAACCAGATTCTAGGTGGGTATCAACCTAAGTAAACCACATCCTTGAATCAAAATGGGGTTCTCGAGTCCCAAGGTATTGTCATCTCAAAATCCATGGTGATATTGAGTCAATCCATTCCTATTTGATATTGTAATAATGTAATCATTCATTAGGGTCAAGCCTTGTATTCCATCAGTGTGGATATGCCATGTAGCATTGAAACCATTTAATTGAGTCTTAATTAACCATTAAGGCAATTTTAATTAGAGAGGTACACTCTGATACCTCCCATAAATATAGAAAGGTGTGGTACAGAAATGTAACATTTTATTCAATATCATTTTAAGGCCAAGTTATATACTTAGTATAATTTTCATTTCACATTTCACTTTTAATAATAATTTTTGAATGAATTACCATAGGTGGAAAAAGTGGTGATAATATATGTAAATTTCATTATGAAATTCTCATTAATAACAATCCATTTATTATAAGAAGGATCACCTTTAGGAAGGTCAAGAAAAGACACACCCGAACTGTGGCTTAATGATGGTGAAACACTAAAAACCCAAATATGGAATAACCTTAAACATGAGGCGGATTGAGTTATGGATTTAACTGCTAAAACGAAATAACATATTTTGAAAAAACACAACCATATGATTCTAAAAACTATAATCATGGCATGTAAATTTAAGAAACAACTTCTGATGAAATCGGCGGGCCCCACAAAAATAATCTAAAATCAGATAACTTTAGGGATGAATTATTGACCACCCACCTTAGGGTTGTAAAACTCTCCTACTTTGGTATTGGCCCTTCATTTGGCTTGGATTGGAGTAGATCTAAGAAATGGGGAAAAACGATCACATGCTGATATCTAGGTCGAGATCAAGATAGAAGAAGAACAACTAAAGAGGACTTGAGTACTTACCGTTGTACATCCAACATAATGAACAAAATCTCGATCAGATGTTGGATGAAGGATATCTCTTGTTCCCAAGATTTGGCCTTAAAAAACTCTAAAATGAGAGGAAAAGGGATCAATACCACTGTTTCTTGGATTATAGAGGAATAAGGGTGTAAAATAGATCATTAAGGACGTTTTGGACAATTTACCCAGAATTTTAGCATGTGCATGGTTTTTCTGTAGAGTTTTTCAAACAGTACACAAGCCGTGTGAGACGGTTCTGCCTGACATAACAGCCTCCGCATGGGTTGATCAAACTGTGCCCAATCCATGCATTGGTACTTAAAAAAGGGGGTTTTTATACGATTAGGCCGTATGACCATGAACCAACTGTGTAAGGTGGATCTTTCCAAAAAAAAAACAATCCACATGGTTTTCCAAACTGTACAAAATTCTAGCATGGTTTACTCTAAATCATGAACCAAGCCTGTTTTTCCCCAAAAGATGGGTTCCAGGATCCAAACAAGCCTAGGACACCCTCATAACCTTTACTAACCCATTATGAATCCATATAAGGTCTAAATTAAAGAGTTAGATTGAAAATAAGGGATACATTCCTGAGTGAAAAACTATGTTCTTACATACTTTGTTATGTGACAGATGGGCCTAGAATTATATAACCCTCCAATGCAGTGGGTAAAAAATTATATCCCATGGTATGTTTTTTATGGGATAAGATATGTAACTTAATCCACTATTGGTATTTTCCCACTATGTTTATGGGAATAAAGAGTGAACCCAATCCACTATAAGAATTTTTCCACTATGTGATGATGACCTTGGGAGTGAACCTTGACCTTTTCTTATGATTTCATTTATTATGTTTTGGTTACAATATCTTCATGCTAACATCCTTTGATATAAATTTCTTTCTTCTAAAGACTCATGATACGATTCATATATTTGGTATGATATTTTTTTTTCTGTTTACATTCTTATACCAACATGTTCATCTTATATTCACTTATGATATTTGAGTTTTATTACATAGGCATGCCCTTGCCGAGGATTTGAGTTTACCCCTTAATATTATTTCATTTACCTAGGTAATAAAAAAATTAATACATTTAGTATGTATAGAAGGTTATATTTTGAATAAAATTTTTTGTAGACATTGTGGAATGAATATGGTTTGACTAGTTCTTAGTATTGTGAAAAATTCCGTTGAGATAAGAAAGGAATATGTTTATTAGTAAAAGGTTATTGTTTTTATAGAATATTACAAATACACTAGACCAATAAATCCTTGGTTTTTATTCATTAATTAATTTTATTTGTAAAATAATTAAACATCAAGAGATAGAATGTGTTTAAGGATTTTATCTCTATACAATAATGTTCAAATACTACTGATGCATGAATGAGATTTCTAAAAGTAGTAGATGAGCCTCAGGCCTTCTTGAGGAGGTAAACGATGTTCAAAAGACTATTGTAGAGGTTTGAATAGAACATAAATTATATTTTTATAATATATGGTATAGAACCCAAAAACCCATAAGTGGATGATATTATTAGTAAAATATAATAGTGGGTGTCATGAATGAAGGGAAAACGAGATTTTATAAATTTGAATGGAAGATGGGATATATTTGATTTACTACCAAGGAAGTGAGAAATTTAGAATAATTGGGTCTAATTGTTGATGGAAAACATGTATGGTAGAAAACTTTACAATTTTTATTTAGTTGTAAAAGGATTATAACAAAATAAAGGGATTTATTTTAGTAAAATATTTTCTTCATTGGTAAGGAATGAAACAATATATATTGTGATTAAAATAATTTAATTAAAATACTAACATGTTGAGAAATTATATATCAAGATTTTATTTATTTATGGTGAATTGGAAGTTGAAATTTTCATTTAGAAACTAGTACGTATCAAAGAAACTATAAAGTATGATTGGTGTGCAGGCTCAAACAAAGTGTTTATGGGATAAATCTAAAACCCAAAATGAAAAAAAGTGATTTAATTCTTCCTTAAAAGGGAAATAATTCATATGGTTTAAATTTAGATCATTGATAATTTATTTTATATGGATTATATACTATTATAAGGTATGGAGATATAATAAATAATAAAATTGAAGTAGGAGTTGGATGGAGTGCTTGAGATGGAATTTATTGGGGAGGAAAATTTTGTTTTAGTGACGAGGATCAGCAGAGACTGGAAGATGGGAACTATGACTTTGCCTAGGTTGACTATATTTAAAAGGTTGTATAATGGTTCAAAATGTTTATATCAAAAACCCATTTCAACCCCATTGTCTATTTATTTTATGTTTCAAAAGATAAGGACCCCAACATGAATGACAAGTTTATGTAATAGTGAGGGTACCATATACATTAGTTGTTAGAAGCCTGATTAATTCCATGGGTTGTATAAGGTCTAACATTGATTATTTTTTTGGTGTTATCAGTAGGTTCATGTAATGTCTATTTGAGGAACACTGAGGATATTTGAAGTGGATAAAATTGTGTTAATAATGGGGTGTGGAATTATATTTGTGAATTTTGATTAGATGATCCATTATAGTGATATATAGATATAAATTTTAGAGGATATAAAAAAAATAAGAGAAGTACACTAGGATATGTGTTTACCTATATTGGAATGAAAATTATCTAGATGTCCTAACTAAAACCAATATTTTCATTATCTAAAAAATGTGGAGTATGTGGTGAAAAAAATGTTTGATAATGAGTTGATATGGATGAAGGATCTATTAAAGTAAATCAAAATGAAGTAAGAGAATATTATATTGTCCCATCATAGTAATGGTTAAAATCATATTTCTAATAATCTAGTGTTTTCATCAAGGATAAAATATATTTAGGTGAAATATAACTTCATTGGGAGTTTTCTAAAAGATAGAGTTATAATACTATAGAATGTAAGAGGAAGTTAAAATATGGAAGAAATGTTTTTAGTAGTTATAGTTTATAAAATTATACATTAGTGTTGCACCTCAGTGAGACTTTGATAATGGAAGGTGGTTGGTATATCACTACTAAAATAGATAGAATAGGATAACGAAATTTATAAGGTGGTTGAATAAAATATTTCAAATAGTATCTAAGGGGGTAATTGGTGATGCGTTGAGTTATTTTATTAGTATGGACACTGTTAGTAGAGCACTACTAAGTCAAATAGAGTACTGGTGGTGAAAAAATGATAGTGAACTATTATAACCAGAATATCAATGGAGATAGACTATTGGGATATGGAGTAAGATCCTGTCGATGAATGGATGTAGTTGGGTTATAGTGTTTTGGTTTCCTATTTATCATCATGTAGGTCAGTGAAATTAAGTGAAATTGTAACCAATGATGACAGAATATTTAGGGAATGTTTATTCCATACACCAAATTGTTTTTTGATATATGTTGTGATTTTTTTATAAAATGTTCATCCCCATAAGGATATTCATAAGTTTTAATTACTTCTCTCAAGTTGTTATTAAAAATGAAAAATATAAATTTATAATTTCTATTTCATTTATCATCTAGTGGATTTTTAGCATTTCTCTACGGATTTAAGGAATTTACTGAATCGTGTTAAATTCCCTGCGTGTCAATGTTGTGTGTGGGATCTATTTAGTTGTTCTATTTTTATTCATTATATTTTAGTGTCTTGTTTGGTTTGATAGAAATGATTCATGGATCCTTTCATGGATACACTATTATTGGGTGCCTTTTGATATCTATTATTTTATATATTTTTTGAATCCTAGAGGGTGGTCTATGTTAGGAGATAACATGTTAAGTTTGAGACCATGGTTGTATTTTTACTCCATAATACATACACCCACTAATATAAAAAGTATACTTGAAATTGAAATTGAAATTTTGGTTTTTTGATAGTTTTATTTTTATAAACACATTAAAATAATTTTATTGTCAGTTATTTTATAACTGATTTTAACAATTTTAAAATTTGTAATACACATGAACTCACCCCATTTCGTTCATCACCCTATCTTCACAATTCGGTACCTTTCTCCAACCACATTCCAAATCATTCATTCAATCAATTTTGTAATCTTTTTGAATTGTTTCTATTATATGTTGCATCATTTAACTCATGGGTTCTCATTTTTTTATTTTCCTACTTTTCTAAAAACATAATATCCTTGAGTGAAAACTGCGCTCCACCAATTATTTAACTCCCTTATTTGATCAATTTACAACTTATTTTAGAATTTTATATCCTCTCTCATGAATCATTTGGCATACTTACACCACTTCCAATTGCATTCAGACCACTAATTCTACATTCCACTTATCATATTTGAGTTTCACTATCATTGACCTTCAACTTGAATCACCATACTTTGTAGGTTAATTTTTTTTGATAGATTAATTAACTATTTGGTTGTTATATTTTCATTTATTCATTCAGTTTTTTCTATATTGTTATTTTTCAATTATATTTTTTATTATAATACTTTTTGAGGATAAAAATTTGTTTGTGATTATAATTTTTTTATGATTGTAGATTATGGGTATAATTTATTGGTGGTTGTAACTTTTTGTATTTTCATTTTTTAAAAAATTTATAAATTTTTTAAGGTTAATTTTTTATGGATAATATTTTTATCCATAATTTTTTAGTTATAAATAATTTCTACCATTATAATATATTTTGGTTAAAAATTTTAATCGGGATTAAAATTGTTTTTCAGTTATAAATTATCTTTTAAAAATATGTGCATGTTTATAAGTTTTAATATATTTATCTATTATATTGCGACTTTAGTGATTTAATGGATCATAATTGGATATATAAATGAATAAATAGTGATGAATAATAGAAATAGGTGGATAATTTCTTAGAATTTTCTAAATGAAATATTGAAAAAAGATCTAATTTCTTGTCCAGGCATTAAGTGTTTTAATATGAGAAAATCAATGTATAATGAAATCAAAGAATATCTTATATTATATGGTTTTAATTGTAATTATAAAAATTTAATCTAGCATGGTGAAATAAAAAAAAAATCTAAGACCTAATGATGATAAAGATGTTTATCCAGAGATAAAGGATTGTCTGGAATAATTATTTCATTATGAATGTCTTGAAACTATTTAAAAAATATTAAGTGTTAAAAGATTGTACAAAGATGCTGAGAAACTACTATTCCGAATTTGAACTTAATTTATAGTGTTATCAACAACAATGGGATTAGGTAACATGAAAGAAATAAATTTTTGGAGTGATAAGTTTCACTAAATTTCTAGAACTTTTGAAAGGACTACTTTCTAAATGAAATGAGCTTCCAAATTCCAATTATTAGGAAAAAAATATTATTCCTAATAGGATTGGGGTATGAAAATAACATTTTTACCCCAATGATTGTGTGATATATATAAAATA
Source organism: Viscum album (assembly GCA_963277665.1). Taxonomy (NCBI): domain Eukaryota; kingdom Viridiplantae; phylum Streptophyta; class Magnoliopsida; order Santalales; family Viscaceae; genus Viscum; species Viscum album. Next base: position 846,007,906 of record OY728160.1, on the reverse strand, counting down.
GTGTTAAATTTTATAAGAATTTATTAAATGTGTGACATCATGATATAAATTGGATGAAAAATGAAAATGCGATTCATTCTCACCAAGAGTAACAAAACTTCATTCTAAAGACATATGGTATTATCCAAAAATATCTACTTTCAAGTGTTTATCTAAAAATGATAAAAAGAGGCTATGATAGAATATATATGAGAGAATCTCTTATGATAACCCACTTCACCATACTAATTCACTATAATGGAAGATATATGATAAAATAAAAATTTATTTTAGAAATGATATTTGAAACTTATAATGGGAATTTTCATAAAGGGAATGAATCCACATCAGATCCTTAATAGAAAACATTGTTCTTGGCCTTCTATGTTGGTTGTTTATGAATTTTCCCCGTAGATATGCATGAAAAGAAATTATTTTATGATGATCTTGATAATTTTTAGATAAAAATATCATGGAAATATTATTGATGTCAATCTATCACCATTGATTGATTATTTGAAATTTCCATTGGTGGAAAGTGTTAATTTTTTAATCATATAAGAAAGATTATTTTATTTTACATGATATGATAATGTTCACCATAAATGATTTTTCTGCATATAGAAACTTATCTAGATGTAGTGTTAAGGGACATATAGCTTGTCATTAATTTTCAAATAAGTTACTTCATATTATCAATTTATTAATGGAAGAATTATAGTTTAAACTGGTCACCAATTTTTTTTTAAAATTATTCATCCTTATTGAAGATTTAAAACTAAATTTAATGGTTTACAAGAGTATGATTTTTCCCCATAGACATTGTAAGATGAATTATATTAAAAAAATATTAAAGGAATAAATGTCATATTAAAAAATAAAGGAAGTTATGGTCTTAAAACAAATACATAGAAGAAACAGTCCATCTTATACGAGCTACCCTATTAGATTTGTTTAGAGGAAAAATATAACATTGACGTAATTCATGTTGAGAAAAATATATGTGATTATTTTCTTAGAATATTTTTATAAATAAAAGGAAATAATAAAGATATATTACATACAATATTATATTTAATTTATAGGGGAATACATTTAGAGTTAACTCCCACTATTAAAGGGAAAAAGAAAATATTTACCTCCATTTTGTCGAACATTAAAAAAGAGATAGAAGATAAATTATTTATAATTTATAAAATGTATTAATGTATTGAGTGTATTTTCTTAAAATGTGATAAATTTGATGTCATTTAAGGATTTAAAGTTAATAGGTATGAAATATCATGAATGTCATGTATTTATGAAACAACTACTACCGATTTCACAGTATATCATATTACTGATACCTATTACAAATTCTATCATCACGTTGCTTTACTTTTTAAATTAAATTTATAGAAAATTCACTGATCTAAATTTTTTAGATATGGTAGATAATGAAGTTGTACTCATAGTTTTTAAACTAGAAATTTATTTTTAACTATCATTTTTTGATATAATGGTTCATCTAATGATTCATTTAGAGTGATATATAACAATATATGTTCCTTTTAATTTTCATTGATTGTATCCTTTTGAAATATGTATAGATTTTTCGAAGGGATATATTAAAAATACATATATAAAAGAGGCATCTATTATTCAAAAATATATATCAAAATAAGTGATAGTGTTCTTTACTAATTATTTGTATAATGTTGAGTATTTTGGCCTCCCTATATCTTAACATTTGATATTTTATAGTGAATATAAAGGTTTCCATGGATTAAAGGTAAAGGGTTCCATGGATTAAAGGTAAAGTTAATTCCCTTTGATGAAGTAATGTAGTCACATTTGTACATTTTTAATAACATAACTCAGGTTTAACTATATATTTCATCAGTTATTGTTATACTAAGGTATCATATTTGATAAGAAATGAAAAGTGGTTTACAAATGAAAAACATAGAATTTTTTCATTATTTAATTAGAATGTCAACACTGAATTATCTACATCATAAAATTGAAATGGTTATCATGAAGACCAAGTGTTAATGTTATCACATGGACTGATGTTTATATTAATGGATATATAATTTACATATAAAATCAAGATGATAACGACTCCATTTAAAATAGTGGAGTAATTTTCCTTGATGAAGCACTACATTTTTCGATTTCTAATGATAAAATCCCAATCTCTCCATCAATAATATTTTTTTGTGATTTTGAGGATATATGATAGATTTATTATACTAAATTTCGAGTATAATAGTTTAAGAGTAAATGGATTAATAATAATATTGGTGTGAAATATGTTGATTGTGGATTTAAACTCATCGATTTGAAAATATTTAGATACAAAGAGGAACTAATTATCATGGAGGTTCATGATAATTAAATATTTTTTATTAATGACCCATTTAATTTTTCATGGTAGATTATTTTACATGGGGAAAATTCATTTTTTTTTATAAGGATATTGATGATGTTATGGAATTATGTGTGGTATCTTCATCAATTTCATGACTACCTAATGATAACTATTATTGTTATATGGTATTATTCCATGGTATATGAAATGATCATGATGAAGGAAAATGGGAAAACACTTTGTTACTCACTTAATTATTTAGTTAAATTCCATTTTTATTTTTGAGAAACATACACCTAAAAAATATCTATATATTTAATTGGATTATTAAATAAATAGAACTTTATCATTTATATTTTTTTTAAATTGCATATTCATAAATTATAGTTAAACACGTTTTGGTTGAATAATCCTGTTTCCATCATTTTTTTTAAAATTTAAACATGGAAAAAAAATTTAAACATGAATATTTAAATCTATATATGAAGACCACTTATTCTATTTTTGAATTAATTATTATATTTTTCAATTTTAGTTATACATTTTTTTTGTTTAAAAATATAGACCCAATTATTTTGTTTTGAGACATAAAAATGTAACAACACTATTTTTTACTGTGATATTTTTATATTTATTGTTTTAATATATTCAATATTCTTCAACTGTATTAGTTAACATAATAGATATAATTTTCATATTGTTATTGAAAAGAAAATTCTTAATTTATAACAATCGTGTTTTTTCAAATCATGTTCAGGTACATATAATTTCATTACATTCATATATTTAAATGAAGGGAATAAAGGTAAAGAAACATTTACTAAGGTACGTGTACATTTTTTTATATGAATATATCTTTAATAATTAAATTATCTAATGAAAGTAAATTTTTCATGGCCATAATTATTTGTAGCATTACTGGTGAGCCTCATAGGGATGAGTCTTCTTATTTTTCTCAAAATAAGGTGATAATAAACGTTGGTAAATGTGAGATTACATTTTTACCAAAACATTTACTTTTCCGATGGATAATAGAAGAAAAAAATTGAATTTGATTATAATAATAACCTAAGTGGCCCATATAAAAATCATTATAGAAATAACATGACTATATAGAGCCATTATGGGATTAACATTTTGTATCCTAATTAGAAGATCTTTAGAAAGGTACTATAAGATTATATGTGGGAGTTTCTAAAAATAAAATATCTCAACTGCTTTATTTTTTATCCAATTCATTAGATATTATTTTTTTAACATGACGAATATTTAATATATTCAATTAAAGATGAAATTAAAATTTGAAGAAATGAAATAAATTGAGAATAGGTGGATATATTTTTATTCAATTAAATGAGATATTTTAATACAAAATTGATCAAATTTTATGTTTTTTGGGAGGGACATAATAAAAAAACATTTATCAAGTATGACTTTTTAGATGCAATGACATCGAATAATTTTGTTTCCAAGAAAAGGGATAAATCCTTTTTGGTAAGTCAATTTTTTCATATAGACAAAATTTTAAAATAATTTTTTATTACATGATAACCTATTCAATAATTCTTTTATAAGAGACATCTAGGATATCTCACCAAGATATCCAGTTTTAGAATGTGTATACTCATACTTTATCATATGGATGGTATCACTTATTGTAGGAGAAAATTATTGCGGAAAATTTTGATTTATTAAGAGATAAATCTTGTATTTGATCTTAAGAGGTTCAATTTTCCCCTCTTTATCTCCTTGCCCATAATAAAAAATTTAAAAGGGTTAGGATCAATGAATGTGGAAATTTCTTATGAACTCATCAAGATAAGTAGATGAGAAAATTATAGCAAATTAACTATAATTTGTGTTGAATATTAATATTTTTTAATTTCATCACTAATATAACATATTAATATATAATTTTAGGATACCATTCAAGAGAAAGTGATGAAGTAGAAATTTATCACTAATGGTGGGATGGACATTCTGGATACTACTTTAGGAAGGTAAGTACACCTGAGCTATGTAATAGGATATATAGTGGGTGTAGGTATTTTAAATTTTTTAAACATCCTAGTATATTATTGAGGGAGGTATAAAACAAGGAAAAATATATTACTTGATGAAAAATCTAAAATATATTATATATTTGGTAGATTATAAAATTAAATATTTTGTACAAGCTATATTTTTTGAATATATGAGTCTGACACAGCTTACATAACATGATTTCCAAGGTCCTCCACCTCCTAATTTGAACTTGATCTTGTAATATGAGTTTCATGATGGTGATCCCCATGTAAATATTCTAGTATATGAAATTATACATAATTTAGAGGATTTAGTACATTATCAACTTATGCAGCCATGTTAAATAAGAGTAAAAGACTTTATATTATTTATCCTACTACTCCAATTATATTTCTTAATAAAGAAGTGGATATATTTGGTGATAATACATGTTATTTTTTACTCATTCCATCTATCCTTCTTTGTTAGATGATATATGTGGAAATTGTTGTTTTTTAAATTTTATTTACTTTTAATTTCATAATAATTTTAATGATTTATTAAATTAAAATTATATAGGAGTATCTAAATTTTAAGGAATCAGTGGAAAATAATTTTTTTCTAGGAATCGTCACCTTTAGATATTTCTAAGTTTATTGATGGTCTAACAAAATTAACTCAGAAATATTTTATACTAGTTCCTTATTATGAGTATTCAATGACTATTGATATATGTGATAGAGACTATACATTAAGAATATTTAAAAATGATATCATGGATCTTATTAATGGTGAGAATATCTCCATACCCATGTTGAATTTTTTTCCCATGTAAGTAAATTTCTATTTCAATTGATATTTCATTAAATAAATATAACTTATGGTGACTTAATTTAGTACCTATCTAATTATATATATCTAAGTACTTTCCATCTAAAATTAGAGAAATTCTATTTATGATTATATGGATCTATATTACATTTCAAGAGGTTTGTAATATCCTAAGGATGAATTTAGAGTTAATTATATATGTGAAAGATTACCAAATACATATATTGAGTTTTGATTTATTCCATTCCTTGATAGGTAAGAAGACTACAATATAATTATGAAATACTATAAATTATAATTTTATTAATTTTTATAATTTTATTTTATTGTTTTCATTATATGTTTTGTGAATTTTGACCACATGAATACATGACATATTTCTTATGCTCTTTACTAGATGTAATTTTTCAATGTGTTAAAAATTTAAGAATTCAGATGTTTTATTTAATTCTATTAGTTCTTTAGACTTTATTTTTTCTTGTTTTAAATGTTTTTCTAATTGATTTATGAAATTATTGGTCGTGGTAAAGGTTTGATAATTTTCACTTGTTGATAAAGTATCCAAATGAGATTAAATATGTGTAAGTGTAGGTAGGTAACATTTATATTAGTTAGTACTGGTTTTTTCTTAAACATACAATGTTTCTAATTTTCAATGTGTTGTTTCATAATGATAATTTAATCATAAAAATGAGGATTGAAATGTGATTATTACATTTTAATATCTATTTATGATATTATTATGTCCTTAATGATAACACATTTATATAAGTTTGGTTCCATTACAAATATTATATTTTACACCAATATGTTATATTTTTAATTATATAACATTAGATATTTTTATATTTTTGATAATGTAACATCATATATGAATAAATACATAAAACAAAGGCAAATATTATTTTCAAAATATTTTATTTGTATGATTAATTTTTATATGTACATTTAAAATATCCTTGTAGATTTGTTTACTTTGTAATTAAATTTTAAACAAAGAGTATTCTATAAATTGTTTTTTGGTGTCATATTCTACTATTTTGGCTATTCCTTGTTCTAAAATTCATGTTTCATATTTTGGGGGTAGGTATTTTAATTATTTTTAAACATATAATTTTTTAATGTTGGTTTAAAAAACTGATGTTGAAAGTTTTAATAAATTGATTTATTAATCATTCTTAATGTATGGTTTTGTATAAAATGATATTGAAAGTATGTTTTAACCTCATTTTATTTGAAAAATGATGTTGAAAAATACTTTAGGAATCATTTTTTATATAAATCATCATTGAAACACCGATTTTTTTAACTTTTTAACAATTTCAGTATTAGTTTATATTTAAAGCGATGTTGAAAATATGTTTCATCATTGGTTATATATAAACAATGTTAAAACTATAATTTTTTATCTTGTTAAAATCATCATCAAATTTTAAAAAATGTTAAAAATATTTAATTAAAACCCTTCATTCCACTTATTCTAGAGTCTCAATGGAGCACAGGGCACAAAGGATTACATTGAGATGTTTTCGAGTATATTTGAGTAGATATATATTAAAAATGAGTGTAGGGAGAATCTAGTAAAACTAATGTGGTGGAATTAATATATACATATATTAATGTTATACATAAATATAATAAACATGAAAATTTATCCTCATAGGACTTTTAGTATCTCTTATGTGATAAATTATTTTCATAGACACTAAATATGGATTGATCTCAAAAGTTCATGAAGATAAATCAAGGAGATATTTTCATGATAGATTATGATATTAAATTCATATATTTGATTATATTTTCTTTGAAATTTGGAAGATATAAGTCCTTGAAGGACCGATGTTTCAAGATCTAATTTATTTTTCCATTCCATGTTTTAGTCTGATTATTCCACTAGATGACTTTTTCAATGTTCCAGAACTAGCCTCTAATTTTTTAGAGTAAAATTCTAGAGGATATAGGATTGGAATTGTTAAAACTGGTTAAAATATTAGGTTGTGGATCCTCTAGTGGTAGGAAGAATAGAATTGATTGCATGCACAAGGGTGAAAAACTATAAGGTATTTCAGGTAACAATTCATATATTCTTCCTCAAATAATGAACCATTTTTAGTGTTATAAATGTGTCCAGATTGGGAATATTTGACTATATTACAAAATTTAATCAAAATATAATCTTACATGAAGAAATATGAGACACAATAAATGATATTTTAAGGTTTTATCTCATCTTAGCAGTGATTAAGGCTCAAGATAGTAATGAAAATATTGATATTATTTAAGAGGATCATTTTAGAGTGGTGTTAGTGTATCATCTACCCAATTTGGCTATAATGGTATAGAATATTCAAATAAAAATTTTGGGTAATTGGGTATGGATACATATGAGAGATAAGAATTTATAGGTATGGTTTGAGGTACATGTTCATGTTTTCTTTTCATTGTAGACAATGCAACGACCAATAACAGTGAGGGTTCGTCAACTAAATAAGGTATGATACTGATGTCATCATCTTTAGATGCAGTTTTATTTTTCATGGATGTTATGTTCTCATTTATTTCAACATATATAGTTAATGATTTTTGTTTTGAGAGTTCATAGGGTATGATTAAAATTAAACCTTTGTTGTGGATAATTTTAAAGGTTATTGAGAAATATATTGAATATACCCTAGTGGTGAGTGGCTACAAGAATTTATGAAATGTACTTGTTCTTGACATCTATATCTTTAATGTTTTTTTAGTATAATTAGATAAAATAATTCCAAATAAATATTGATTGTTATATGATATGAGTGTTTTTTTCTTCTCATATAGGCTATGAATATATCATTATTGGGGAATGAGATATAAAGATATGTTATTCCAAACATAACCATTATTGTAATGGTTTGATCACATCTTAGATGGAAAATGTTATTTTTGGTACTGATGAAAAGATATGGTTGCTTTTATTCCATCTAATGGTCAATCAATTTCAAGATATATATCATAAATATTTCATAGGATCACCACCTAATCAGGTGGTTGGGTTTAGGATTGACATAGTGGAAAGTGTAGAAACCATATCAATACCATTATATTGTATGGAACCAGTTGAGATAAGGGATTAATTTGTTTAGATTAGGACCCTATAGTGAATAATTCTATTCACTATATAATTTACCCTTGGGGATCTTCCATGATATTCCACATAAATAGATCCTATAGATTAATATTATGAGTGTATTACTGAATATTAAATCAAATTATAATCAATAACTGATACTCAACTCCTTCTATTAATGACTTATTCAAGCAGTTGAGAAGATATTGCTGGTTCTATAAGATTTATTTACAACTAGGTTATCACCAACTCAAAGTCAGAACTTAAGAAATTCATAAAACAGATTCATGTGTTGATATAAACTATATTAGTTTTTAAGTTCCTTATTCCCTCTGAAAAATTGGTCTAAAGTGTCCATAGCACAAATAAACATGATTTTTAATTCATATCTCAACTCTTTACCGGTGATCTAAGTTGATGATATCCTCATATATATATATATATAAATATAGTAATTTAGTGATATAAATTTGGAGGTTGTTTTTGGTATTGTTGATTGGTTCATTCCCATTTGTGATTATGGGATTAATAATTTGAAAACACATTGATTTATGTTTCGTTGGTTAATAATCTATGTTTAATTTCTGTATTATTTAAATAATTATTATTTATTTATTTTTTACATGATTTAAAATGAAAATTCATGTTTATATTTACTGTAACTTATTCTATAAGTTCCATGCAGGTTCTCTGTAACAAAACTATCATTTGGGCATCCAAAACATCATTTCTAGTTTTTTTGGGTGTTCCCAATGCATTCGATGTCACCCCTGATGCTTCCTAGAGTCTTAAAATAGAAGGTGTAAGAATTATCAAAATTCCCTTAGATGATAATTTATATGGATTCATCAAGGTTTCTTCCACTTTTCTATAATTCAAAACATTCTATATTTTTGTAATATATTAAGTTATACACTTCAAAATTTCATAATTATTGTTGATATAGAAATATAATAATGTTATATAAATTTTCTTCAACTATGAGGATTAATTAATTAATCATTTAGACGATATAAAATGGTATCAAATTCAATTAAACTTTTCTTATATATTTTTAAAAAATTTAAAATTTTTATATTGTGATAATTTGATAATATATTGACATAAAATATCAAAATCAAGTGATATTTGTTATGGTAGAAATGATAGATAATTTTCTAAATATTATTCATTTGTATTAATGATTAATTCTATTATTTATGTATCCACGTGTTTTCTAAAATCTTTTATACTCCTATATTTCATAAAAACTAATGCATACAACATTGCTTGTTTCTAAAGATCTATTGCATACGGAAGTGACCATGTCATTGGACCCATGATTGATGGTTTTATTATTGGTTAAAATATATAGGTTATTTTTTGAAATATAATGCTTAAATATGTGTTGAAATATGTTAATTTTTCTAAATTTTAGAGAGATATTCTTGAGTACTTCCATGGTTGGTATGAAGAAGTCTTGATAGAAATGAACATTTACAGGAATATATTAGAATTATATTTTTATTCATATGTTTCAAGAATAGAATTATTTTATATGTTAATATATAGATAAAGTAAGATATTAAAATGAAAGGTTAGAAGTTAAGTTTTAAGTGTTAATGTATATTTGTGTTCACTATTATATGTTGGGAAATTAATTAAGAAAGAGATCCAAAAAATAGTCACATATTTATCCAACTCAACCAGACAGGTAGACTGGACACTAGTGAAAGATATCCAAGATTAATTATGAGATCCAAATAATATATTAATAGATATTTTATAGCACCTTTGTTGGTCAGTGTGGGTTTAAAGTGTTAGAGGATTCTTAGAAACCACAATGGAGGCCATGCACAATGGGCTACTGATGATCACCAACACAAAAATATTTCATCAAGCCACTTATGGGGGAATACAAATTTATTAATAAGTGTTCTCCAGAATTAATTTTCTACATGAGGAATATATATATGTATATATTGTTTTATTTTTAAAAAATTGAATTCATGGGTCCCTTCTTTAAAATGATGATGAATTTGGTCATCTTTTTCCTCAGGTTCAAGTGAGAAGATCATGCCAAGTGATAAGTTCATCCTTGCTAAAGAAAATAACATAAATACCACTGCTATTGTGAAATAAGAATATATTCAATACCACCTTATGGAAGAGGTATAATACATGGTACAACTCATGTTCGACAATTGAAGTTGGATATAGGCTCGAATTCATTCTATGAGTGATTCCTCCATGATAAGTTTACACCTATATGATGCCATGAAGGGTAATAATAATAAATGTTTAAGTTGGATATGGAAAGTGATGTGAGAAACACTTGGTATAGTTATACCTTGATGATATGTCAAGAAAAATATAATAAAATTAAATAGATATGTTTTCTATAACTTTTATTTTTATCACCTGAGTATATGAATTAGCTTTACATGACATGAGCATATTACTTTTATTTGTATGACTTGAGTGTATGAACTATATTTATATGAGTTGTTCATATGGATTTTATTCTGAGTGCAATACTTGGTTAATTTTTTACAATTTCATATCAAATAATGTTTATGTGCTGCGTTTCATAAATAATATCCCAATAATGTGATAAAATATGAGGATGCATCATGAAATAATAATTTATGCTACAAATAATAAATTCATGAGAATTATATATGATAAATTCTGTCAAGGAATTGTTTTTGAATAAGTCAAGAATAAGGAAGATGAGTTTGTGATATTTTATATTAAATTAATATGTAAACCTTGAGTCTTCAATGAGACATATATGGTTTTCCAATAGTAAGGTTTAAATGTGGTTTTAAATATATAGTAATTTCACTACTACTTTTATTCATGTCTTTTTATTTCAAAATAAGGAAAAATTTATCTATGTGAGTGGTGTATATATTTGGAGTAGAGTAAAAAAATAAAGTGATAAGGATTTGAATATCTTACTACTGTTACACCCTCTACAATATGAAAAAGAATGTATCCTTTAAACTATGCATCCTATAAGATACAATAATTTCTATGAAATAAAAGTAGAAGCAGCGATAATTCAAAACCAATGAAACTATAAGAGAACATATTTTGTTGAATAATAAATTTAAAGATATTTAAATACTACTTTTATCTTGATTTTCATCATATAAATATGAAATCAATATAACCAAGAGTGAACCCATATGCTAATAGAGAAGAAGAAAAATAATTCAGGAGAAGGGACTGATGTCATGCTTGTTGTCTATATTTTAAATCAAGACACTTAAAGAACCACTATGATAAAATAATAATATGGATTCTTAGTAGGGAAAAAGGATATCCTTATTTCATATATAATTATCATTCTTAGGTAGTAAAAAACTTTAACATTGGTTCATAGAGTATTCTGTAAGAAAACATGGTTCCTATCTAAATAACGACATTGAAGAGATGGTGGTTCTAGTATAAAATAAGTTTCACTAGGGAAGTGGATGATACCTTCCCAACACTTGTGTGTGTCTTGAACTATAACTTCATTCACTATAAATTATATTAATAATTAATTTTATATACTTGATCACAGTTGAACATGAGAAAGTGTATAATCTCACATTAAGTTTGAACCTTGTAAATATTGTGTATTACTGTTCTTTTCTATTTCCACATTAAATTACAAGGTTGAGAATGAGATTTCATAAAATTAATCCATTCCCCATAACTAGGGTAGATTATTTAATATAATAGGGTTTAATTGAAAGAATAAATCAAAACTCAGTAAAATTTTAGAGCTCTGATTCTCCCTCCACCTAAATGTACATGTAAAGTTGACTATGCTCTACAATTGGTATTGGCTCTAATAAATTTTTTCCTTTTATTGGGTATATTATTCTATCTATATTTTTTTTATAATCATTGTTGTGAAGGTTTTAATAAAATTTTGTAGTTCGTCGGATGGAGAACTTAAACCCCATTGTTGTTCAAGATGAATTATATGTTTCTCTTAAAAATCTAAATAAAATTAAGAAAAATGATGAAAGGAACATGAAAAAATGTTATATAAGGATCTATCACCTTTTAATGGAGATTATGGTGATAATTTATCATCTGTTAAATTTGGTGAAAGTGAAAAATATATTTTTTTTGTAATGAAAATATTTTCTCAATTAATGAAAAATAAAAAATTCATTTTTTTGAGAAGTTATTGATAATTTTTTTTGTATGAAGTGATTCATGCATTGAAAAAATTATACCTCATCTCTATGAATGTCAAATGTTCTCAATTTGAAGTCAAAGGAATAAAAATAAAAGATATTAATAACTCCCTAGATGAATCAAGAATGGTGTATAAAAATTATAATAACAAAAGTGGGAACTCAGCTATAGTTCAAAAAAGATGAAAATTATTCCCTTAACATGATCTGTCTTGATATAGAAGTAAAACTAAGAGATCTCAAGACCATACATACTAGAAAATATTAAACTATTTAAAAGATAAATACTCCCAAAACATTTTCCATTGAGTGTTGTGACTATAAGATGACACATTTCAATGGAAATAAGATCATGAATTCATCCCCTAATCAAACCACATTATGATCTTTAAAAAAGTTACTATGTAAGTTAAAATCTTTTCATCATGCTAAATATTCTTTTTTCCACAATGAATGTTTTAAAGAAAACATGTTAAAAATTGAATTATTAAATATTATGAAAATCATACCACCTTTCCAAATATGGATATAATATTTTATATAATTTTTTTACCCACAAAATAATCCCAAAATAATACAACAATCATCTAAAATATGCAAAGTTCCAGTTCTAAAAATTTTGGACAATATGAACTCCAAAGAAGACAACTGAGGTTTTTTATCACTTCTAGTATTGATATAGGATTGGGTATAGAAAATTATATTTTTTTTAACTATTTATAGATTGTATAAGTTAAAATAAATATATAATTATATGGGGGAAATCCTACAAGGAATAAAATCCACACACTAGAAAAAATATTGTTTACTCAAAGATATTTAGAAAACAGAGAGATATTTTTTATAAGATAAATTGCTATGGTCATAGAGATGGTGCATAACAAAATTAGCATGTAACAAAAGAAAAAGGGAAAATACAACCACAAAAATGGGATCATGAATAAGATACGACGTTGAAAAGGAAGAAAAAAAGTTTATTTATGTATTACTCCCAAGATGCTCCAAAATAAGAATGGGCCATCCCTAGACAATAAGCTTATGAAATATAATATTTAAATATAGTCCAAGAATTATATAAGGAGAGATACATAAAAATTAATATTTTATTCAATTATATAAATCTATGTTACTTTATGGACACATGAAAAGAATCCATGGATGTATGTGTTAGATGAAATAATAATCACAAATGAAAATCAGTCTAAAAAAATCATAGAGAGAATGGTATGATGAAATGTGCATAGAAGAATAATCCATGAAAAAAATTCAAGATATATGTAAAATTTTCTAAATAACTGTTAATAATATATCCATATGATTTGGATATGAATTTAATTATGTAATAAATAGGAAGAAAAATCCAGTAGTAAAGGAAATTATAAGATTCTCCCAGAAGATATCGAATTTCAAGAGTAGTTGTGAACAAATGAGAAAACAAGTTTTAAAGCATTATTTTGTGGGAGGTGAAACATGGATGACCTTAATGATAAATAGTTCTTAAATATGATTTTATCATAATAATAAGTCCTAAAAGATATATTTATTAAATTAGGTAATGTATATTCCTTGATGGATCATGAAAAGAGGATCATTCCATACAAATAAATTATAGAAAAAAAGTTTTCAATGTTGAATATTAATAAATAAATAAATACCAAACATAAAAACATGAAGAATGGGGTGAATAGAGAAACATGTTTTATAAAAACATATTAACCTTATTGTTCATATTGAGGAATAATAAGTACTAACTTATTCCACTAATCTTTGTATGGTATTTGTGTTCTTTTAATGCAGGGAATTGATGGTAAGGAAAGAAGGTGAGTGAGATATCATGGATTGACATAAATATAGAGAATAATCAAGATTTAATAACTTATCCATATTTAGTGATAATTTTAATTCTTCCATTTTGGTGCACTCTCAACATTGAAAATATCGAATTCTACCTAAATGAAGAGAACCACCTTGATGAAGATGCAAAGAAGCATCACTTTGAGGGGGATAGAAGTGAATATGGGGTTTAGAAACTTCTATAACATTACATTAAAATAAAAATATGATTTCTGGAAAGTGATTAAGGTAATTTCATTAAAAAAGTATGGGTTTATATTATATCATCCATGGTTACAAAAATAAAATCCCAACATTAAGAGGGAAAAATTAGTTTTTAATAAATGAAAAAAACACTAATTGTTCTTGAATGATTTTTATTTGTGCATTGAGGTGAAGCGTTGTAACATAGATTGTAATTTTAATAAATTATTTTATCAATTTGAATTAACTAATTTCATCCTAATGATATTTTAACATCCTTTACATGGTATGACTATCCATCATGGAGTAATTACATGATCAAGGATTACTAATGTATTTGAAGTAAATCAACCCTGTTATGGAATAAAAGTGTATATCCTTTATGGTAAAAATCATGAATAAGATATTCAAAATCATTACCATGTAGTAATTATGAATTATTTATATCCCTTATAGAATTAGAGTATTAGGTATTCTAATCACTATTTTCTACTATTCATTTGTTATATGAGATATTTTGATAGTGGGGGAGTATTATTTAATGGTAAATAAAAATAAAAAGTTGTATTAAACCTTTATACACTTGAATTACTTTTATGGGGTTTTTATATGAGTTTAGGTTTAAATTATATTGATTAATATATTTTTCTAACCCTTAAAGTGAATACTTGATAGTGGTATCCCATATATGATGAGTTCTGGAAAACATTGAATACCCTAGTTACAAAATCTTGTTTTTTACACTGGGATAACACACATAGACTTAGATTAGTTTAAATAGAATGTCAATTATAAACAAAAAATGTGATGTTAATCCTTATTTTAATTTATTTATGCTGAATTGAATATTAAAAGTGTAATGAGAAGTTGGTTTAAGACAAGTGGGTTCCTACCCCTACAAACATATTTTTATTTTTAATCAATAAGGGTGAGATAAAATGGCTAATAATGAACATATAGTAAATTTAATATATTTTATGGTATTTATAACAAATTCAAATAGAGAGATTTGAGTACCCTAGTTATTGGTAATTTGATTGATTATTTTATTTTTTTAATTAGAATAGGTTACTTGATGAATAACAGTGTTTTAATATGTGTTAAAAGTTGTTAAAGTGTGAAATATTTGGAGAAAGATTCTTGAGTACTCCAAAAGTTTACTTGAATAAGAATTTAAGGGAAAAAAATTATAAAAAGATATTATAAGAGGAATTCCATCCACATGTTTTCAAGAATAAAATACTTTTTGTGTTAATTTTTGGATGAAGTGATATATTAAAATGAACGGATGAAGGATGATTTTTAAGTGTATTAAAATCTAATATTTGTTAACCATTATGAGTTATAAAATTAATTAAAAAAGATATCCAAACAAATTTGTTTGTCTATTTATCTAGATTAACCATCCAAGAAGCATGTCCACCATTAGAGGTTTTCTAATCTTAAAGCTGGTAACCTATAGTGAGAGTCATGGAGATTTCAGTTCACCTGTACAGGTTGGTGTGGGTGTGAGTTTGTGAAGGAATCTTAGTATCCACAATGGGGGTATATCACTGTGTACAACTGGTGAGCACATGCACCGGTGGATTTCATCAAGTCAGTTATAGGGAATAGTAATTTATTAATAAGTTTTCTCTAGAGAATATTTTTTATGTGGGAAATTTTTATATAAAGAAACTATTCTATCATTTAGAAACATATACATGTAGGTGTGTTTCCTTAAAAAAATTATTTAATAAGTCATATTATTACATGGGTTCACATGAGAAGCTCACTCCATGCAAGAATTTTATCTATTTAATAAAAGAACACCATGATTATGGTGGTTTTGAAATAGTAATATATTCATTACCACATAATGAGAGTAATAAAATATGTTATATAATTCATGTCCTTCCATTGAAGATATATATATACTTAAATTCAATCCATGAGAGTATTTTCCATGAGAATATTAAACCTATATGATTCCATGAAGGGTTATAATGTGAAATTTTCAATTTGGAGGTGTAATGTTATGTGATAAACCCTTCGTATAATGATACTGTAATGATCATGTATGCAACAGAGAAGAAACTCAAATTGAGATTCCATATATGCTTTTTCTTCATATGAATTGAGTATAAAAATTTTCTTCATATTATTTTCATGTAATACTTATACACCATGTTTAATAATTTTTCAAAGTATTAATATATAATATTAGAAAATAAACATGTAATAAGATTCATGAAGGTTATCATAGTAAAATGATACAGGTTATGGGTACACCATAACATAATAATTCACATCATAAAGTAAAGATTCATGATAATTATTTATGATAAGTGACTGTGAAGAATTGTTTCTAAATCAATGCAGAATAAGGGAGAATAATTTTTGTTATTTTATATTACATGAACATGGAAACCCCAAGTCTTCATGAATCCTTAGATGGATTTCAAAAAACTATTGTTTGAATGTGGTTTTAAATACACAAGAATTGCATGACTACTTTAGGAGTTTCTTTATTAAAAAAATGAAGTATTTATCTATTTTAGTAGTGTATATATTTGGAATTAAAGAAAAAGGAAGTTGATATGGTCTTGAATTAGTTACTCACACCACACCAACTTAAAATAAAAAAATAACCTTCAACCAGTGCATATTAGAAGATACAACATTTTTTGAGAAGTAATAGTAAAAGTAGAGAGCCTTATAAACCAATGGAACCTAAAATAGAAAATATCCTATTTAAGAATAATTATTTGGATATTTTTATATAGTTACTGTCTTGAAATAAATAAAAGGATTAAATAATCTTATATAGGAGTGTGCCTATGTGTTGATAGAGAAGAGGAAAAAAATTGAGGTGAAGAGAACAATGTTATAGTTATTGTCTATATTTTTCACCATGTCTCTTGAAAAAATACAATGATAAAATAATCATTGTGAATCATAGTGGAGACTAATTCTGGAATGCATGCATATGTTTTGAACATTATTTGGTGATTTAATACATGTTCATTAGTTCATGGAGGATTATCTAAGAATGGGTGGTTAATATCTAAATATTTTGACTGAAAACCTATTTTTTATGGTATAAAAAATGTCATATTACGGAATTAGATGATACATGACTGAATTTATTTTATTCTAGAACCCAACTTGTAATCGCTAAAATTATATGTTGATAAAAAATTCATATTCACAATAACAACAAAATAAAAAATGGAGTGGGATCTCACATCGAGCCTAAACCATATAACTATTGAGTACTGTTGTTCTTTTATATTTCTATAATATATTACAGAGTGAATATTGAAAGTGAATCAAATTGATCTATTCATATTAATTGGGGAATAGGTTCGACTATAATAGGGGTTAATTAAAAATATAGAGGAAAACATGGTTAAATTGGGGTGTGATGATTCACCCCCAGTGTCCCGACATGATCCAATGGTCTTTACACATACCCCTAGTTTCTAATTAATCCATTTATAATTTATATTTTGGATAATTATCATATTTTTTCACTTATATATGTGTGAAAAATACTCTGTTAAGTAAACTGAAACATCCATTCCAAAAGAAAGACTAAAATCCATGATAATGAAGAAAGTGTTTTTTTCCTAAATGGATAAGCTAGTATAACATCAAGAGTGTTGGTCTATAGACAGTGTTTTTACCATGAGATGGAGAAGGGGGTGAATTAGGGTATATGTAGCTTCAAATTTTATCCCTTGTCAAGATATTGTTACATAGTTATCATGAACACTTATCACTCCCTCCCAATCAATATTTAAAGGTTGCACCTATAATGGCGTATCACTTTTCTACACCTTCCTTAGTTTGAGGAACTCCACATGAACTGTCAGCATATAGGACACCTAAAAAGTATATCTTATTCTACTTTCATTGTTTGTTATATATTCTCACCACCTTTCATATTTTTTTTAAAAAAAATGAGTGTCAAAATGTGAAAACAAGGGTCTCTTTTCCTATATTTTCATGGAATCTTAAAAAAATCTTATTTTCATGAAAAATATATTCCTAGATTTATCACATAAAAGAAGGATTTTTATTCTTAACCCACATAAAAATCATGGAAATTATCCTTCTCAAAAGTTAAGAAAAAAAACCACCCATTTTATTGCTTCTAAATCATATATTGGATCATGTTTTCAAAATACTCTTATCATACATTGCACCACTATCCATTAATATAATTCACTCCCCAATGAAGAGAGACATTTCCATTTTTCTTCCATAGAACATCCTCAAGATTCAATAAAATAATTACAATATGTTTTCTTAAAATTACCATGAGTATTATATTGTTTTTCTTCTAGATATAGAAACTATATATGAATGATTATGAAATATATTGATGATGCGGGTTGCCTGGTTCTATAAAAAACAAAAAATACATATCCTGTGTTTTGTTATGGATATCTAGAAAAAAACCTATAGGGATGAATTCAGAATCCCATTTGTGGATACATTATTCCAATTGTGTATATAGATCCTTATAAAATTAATGTATTTATCCCTTCACATTGTTACATTCTTTCACATAGCCAAATTCCTTTATAGATACAAATTATCTTCATAACTGAATTATTTTTCGAATCTGAATTCCCTTACATATCAAATTTTTTTGTGTTTCCAAATTATTTATGTGGTGTATTTTCATATGTGACTCCTTTCTGAATCCAATTTACATACATATCTTAATTCCATTATGTGGTATATTATCATATATGAAATCTTTAATGTTTCTAATTTTTCTTATGTAGGGACTTTTCCTTTTTTTTGAGAAACTATAGAATGCTATATTGCACCAAATTTATCATGAACACTTCCAAATTTTGTCAAACCTTTATCCTATAGGCTTTAATGTAACGACCGAATTCAGAGCCACTCAATTGGTGCCCCGTACCCAGTTCGCCAAATGAAGTCAAGCACATTTCCCCAAACGCCAGAGGCTACCGACTAGCAACGAGGGCCTTGGGGAGTCATTGGGGAAACTATGCCCTCATTTGGTAGGGTATACAAGGGAAAGGAAATAACAGTCAATAGCAGAAGCAGTCAATATCATACAATAACTGAAACTAATAGCAGAAACCATGAATATATAGTAATTATGATAATGATGTAGTAGGTACAAGTATCTAAGGAAAGAAGAAAAACACAACAACGTGATGAAATACAACTGAGAAACAAAGTACTAAATGTAAATAGCCACTCCAGTAGCATCGCAAGCCTAAGCTCGGTCCTATGCTCTCCAGCTCCAACCAGCAATCATGTACCTGAAGTAGAGGGGCCACCATCCCTATCCACACCTGTAACCATATAACCTGTTTGGGGCAAAAATCAGGACCCAAACATGCTGTGAGAATAATCCCAGTAGGCAACCACCACAAGATCTGTGCCCTACTGTTAGTGAGCAATATAGAAAAAGTCAAGGAAATAAATGCAGCAGAGAAATAGGAGTACACTAAAGTAAACAATCCTAAAAATCTCCATTCAAATTTATTTATTAACTCAGCTTAATCTTTTAGTTATCAACCGAGGAATCTAGAAAATAGCTCTATAATCCCAAATCATAGAAAGTAACACAATATGTATTTCAACAGACTACCTAAACAACAAGAAGTAAAAAAACCAAGCTTGTTCTTTGTCTTGGTGGACTCGTCACAACCAACCAAAAAATATTCACACTAACTCTCTGGGTGGCTCATACTGGCAGAACCCTCTAGAAAAATAATCACACAAAGGCACAAACACTCTGGGAAGCTCTCACCGTCAATTCCCCTACGGTCTTGCAAAATAGCTAAAGACTCTCTAAGGAAGCACTTACGTCTAATTCCCCCTGTAGTCCCGATATGTAACTAAGGACACTCTGAGGAAGCACAAATTCCAATTCCCGTAAATCCTTCAAATGATACTAAATTTATAACTGACTTTCTAGTGAAGCCCTTAATCATCAATTCCCTCTTCAGTCTACCGCACCAGGTTCACACAGCCCTGAGCAGTCTATTCGTGCATAAACGACTGTTATCAGCCCTAAGTAAGTTCAAAAAACTACTTGTATAATAGCTACAATGCGTCAAGAGCATATAAACAGTAGGAAATACATGAAATCAATTATATTAACGCAGGCAAACAACGCAATAAGGTTTACCTCACAGGAAACCTAAGCCAAATGGCGATAAACAACCAAAGAAAGGGAAACACCCATGGGGTGATCCTCAAACATGCTAACAAGAAATCATTATTCATCTAATATCCTCAAGCATACAAGAAGTATAAGGAAGATAATAAAGTAGGATCAAAACCCTAACCTGAGATACCTGATACATGGGAATCCGATACTTTTGCACAAAAACTCAAAGACATTAAACGTAAGGCAACAAACCACCTACCTCGATTCTAGGAGATCAATATACATAAACCTTGGCCCATGAATCGTCCTAGAACGGAGTAGATCCGGAAAAATTCCTAAAACATTCATCCTCAGATAACTCACATAAGAGGAGGAATCAGGAAACGTGGCCAAAGAAGAACCAAGAACTCACCGCTGCGATTCTATTGCAACCGACGACATTCGATTCGGATAACCAGTGAAATATTGGTGGCTCGGAAAAGATCTGTGGCTGTACCCTTGCTCCCGATTGAAGAAGCTGGAGATGAAGGTGTTTTCGGGGTGAAGACGTCACCCCAGTCCGTTTAACGAAAAAAAAAAGAAAATACACGGTGTGTAATATGATTTTATGTACTCCGAATTAAGCTGCCTCCACATCACCCCTACATGGTCGTGTGTGTGGCCATTACACAGCCATCCCATGGCCTCGAGCGACATCAAAGTACACGACATGTACTTAGAAAATTTCCATATTATCCTCTTTTTCCCAAAAAACGACGAGAAAAGGAAAAAATCACCTGAAAAAAAGGTTTGGGTTCTTACAAACTTCCCCCCTTGAAGAAATTTGTCCTCGAATTTCCCTAACAAGGTGGAGAAGAAGAAACGTCGAACAACTCTGGCCACTGTGATCGCATATCAGCCTCCCTCTCCCATGTTTCGTCTTGCACATGGCCATGCTGCCATAGCACCCATACCAGAGGAACAGACTGACCATAGAGTACCTTTTCACTACGATCAACAATCCTAATATGATGCTCATCGAATGAATAATCTTGATCTAGATCAACCTCCTTGGGTTGGAAAACATGAGACGAGTCTGAGAAATAGCGTCGAAGATGAGAAACATGGAAGACGTCGTGCATAGCCTGGTACCTCTGAGGTAAGTGCAACCTATAAGCTACCAGACCAACTCTCTCCAGAACCTCAAACGACCCGACGTATCTCGGTGAAAGCTTACCCTGTCTCCTGACCCTCTTGTGTCCCAACCTCGGGGTAACACGTAGGAAAACCTGATCTCCGACCATGAACTCTGAAGGTGATCTCTACTGATCAGCATAAGATTTCTGCCGAGACTGTGCAGTAGCCATTCTTTTCTGAATCAACTCCACCTATTCAGTGGTCTCCTGAACAAGACGAGGTCCCAGAAAAGCTGCCTCTCCTGCCTCTATCCAACACAAGGGTGATCGGCACAGCCTACCATACAAAGCCTCGTAAAGTTCCATATAAATAGTTTCTTGAAAACTATTATTGTAAGAAAAATCTACGAGAGGTATATGTCTCTCCCAAGAACCTCCAAAATCAAGGACGCATGCTCGTAGCATTTCCTCTAGCACTAGAATCATGCGCTCTGACTGGCCATCTATCTGGGGATGATAGGCTATACTCAAAAGTACCTGTGTACCCAAATCCTTCTATAGCCTTTTCCAGAAAAGTGCCGTAAAGCGGGCATCCCTATCTGAAATGATAGTACTTGGAACACCATGAAATCGTACAATCTCACGGATGTACATCCGTCTAAGTGCATCAACACTGAAGGTCTCTTTAATAGGCAGGAAGTGAGAAACCTTTGTGTGTCTATCAATGAAAACCCATAACGCGTCATTCCCTCGAGGTGATCTTGGTAATCCTGTCATGAAGTCCATCACGACATCATTCCACTTCCACTCGGGAATGGGTAGCTGCTGTAAAATCCATGCTGGCTGCTAGTGCTCCGCCTTCACCTGCTCACAGGTGGAACCCCTCATGACAAAACCAACAACATCTGTCTTCATACCTGGCCACCAATACTGGCGGTGGAGATCACGATACATCTTGGTGGTGTCAGGAAGAACTACCCAAACTGAGGGATAAAAGTCTCGCATCAGCTCCTCACGTATATCTTTTGGCACCCATAAGCATCCTTGGAAATGCAAGATCTCACCCTCGCCTATGGTCCATCCGGGATGAGGGTCCTCTCCTGATACACTTTCCCATAGGACTAGGCCTTCAGAATCTGATATTTGACTCATATGAACTTGATCAAAAAGGGTAGAGGTAATAGCTACAGAAGAAAGAAAAGTCTAACCTTTCTTGTCGTGCACCTCCAAATGCATTTCAAAGAACAAATCCATAAGATGCCACTCATTGCTGGCCTCCTGAACTGCCTGTATATGTGTCCTCCTGCTCAGTGTGTCTGCTACAGTGTTGCCTTTCCCAGGCGTATAAGCAAGCTCGAAATCGAAAGACTGTAGGTACTAAACCCACCTCCACTGTCTCAGATTCAAGTCACATTGTGTGAAGATATACTTGAGGCTCTTGTGGTCAGAATATACCACAAAATGATCTCCCAGAAGATAATGTCTCCAACAACGCAAAGCATGAACAACTGCAGCCAACTCCAGGTCGTGTGTAGGATAGTTTCTCTCATGTGGCCTCAACTGTTGAGATCCGTATGCAACGACATGATCCTCCTGCATAAGAAATCCTCCAAGCCCGATGCCAGATGCATCACAAAAAACTGTATAACTCTTTCCTGGCTCTGGAAAAACTAGAATCGGTGCTGACGTCAATCTCCCCTTCAGCTCCTGAAAGGCTGAATCGAAGGTTTATGACCAAACATACTTCACCCCCTTATTAGTCAATCCCATCAACAACGCTTCTAAGCATGAGAAGTCCTGTATAAACCTTATGTAGTAACCAGCCATACCTAAGAAACTTTGTACCTCGAAGACATTTTTTGGCTGCTCCCAGGTAACTACTGCTCTCACCTTCTCTGGGTCTACTGATACTCTTGTATCTAAGACGAAATGACCCAGGAAGTGAATCTCATCCATAAAAAAGTGGCACTTGGAGAGCTTAGAAGATAACTGATGCTCCCTCAGTGTACTCAAAACGATCTCAAGATGGGTAGCATGGTCATGTTGAGTGTGAGAATAAACCAAGATATCGTCCACGAAAACCACCATGAAGGAATCCAAGTAAGGATGGAAAACTTTGTTCATCAGCACCATGAAAACTTCTGGAATGTTCATGATACCAAACGGAATAACCATATACTCATACAGACCATACCTGCTCTGGAAGGCTGTAAGAGGTATATCAGATGGTCTGACACGCAACTGATGATAACCAGATCTCAAGTAGATTTTCAAGAAAAATATGGATCCTCGAATCCGATTAAAGAGATCATCTTTCTGTGGAAATGGATATCGGTTCTTGACCATCAACTAGTTCAGCTTCTGATAATCTACACAAATCCTAAGGGTGTCATCTACCTTTTTCGCAAACAGGACAGAAGAACCCCAAGGAAAAGTACTGGGTCAGATGAAACCCTTTTCCTGCAACTCCTCCAACTGCTTCTTGAGATCCTACAACTCAGGTGTAGCCATCTTATAAGGAGGAATGGACACTGGTGCTGCTCTTGGAACAAGCTCAATAGAAAAGTCTACCTCACGCTTCGGAGGCAAAACTGAAAAGTCCTCTGGAAACACATCCCTGAAATGATCCACCATTGAAAGAAAAGTCTATCTAAGAAGTCCCCTGGTCATCCAGATATAAGATAGAAATCTGGGCCGTAACACCGCCCAACCCCTGATGCTCTGGTCCAGCTCTACTCGCCTGGACATCTCATTCTCCCTTGTGAAGAAAACATCCACACTACGGTGATGTGAAACTCACCCTACAGCGATAACAATCGACAAACGCCTGGAAGGGAACTAACCAGTCCATCCCGAGAATGAAATAATACCCTATAATCTCCAAAACATAGAGAATCTATGAAAAAAAACATCCACCAACCTCAAGGGGGTAGTCTAAGCACTAACGCACACGAGCAGTTCTAATTCCCAAGGGAGTGTCTAGCGTCATCATCTCCTTAGAAGTATAAACAGTAAGTATAAGGATTTCCACAGTGTGCACAGAAATAAATCTATAAGAAGCTCCTGTATTGAAAAGTGCAGAGAATAAAACTGAGGCTACAAAAATCCTACCTCGAACTGTAGAAGGTCTAGGATCCTGCTCCTGATGAATCTGCTATACCGCAAAAGTCTGGCCTGCACCACGGACCTGTGTAGCAGCATGAGATCCCTGAGATGACTCTCCCTGAACCTAACCACTGTGTCCATGACCTCTACCTTGGCTTGAACGACCTGAAGAACTTCAGCCCCCAGTCTACTGTGGAACTGGTAATTCTTCTCCTGTACGCGGAGTCGAAACTGATCCTCCTACACTAGCCGCTGGCAGGAGAACCTTGCAGAAAGGCTGTAGATGACCCATCTTACCACAATATCGGAACTCCACTGGGTCTTTTGGTAATTGAGGCTTCTTATTCCCGCTTATTCTACACTGATAACACACCACTTGGTTGCCATAAGGAAGATCCCATCTACCAGAAGGAATACCTCGCTTCCTCGGGTCACCTCATTTAGACTCACGATGGCGCTTCCTGCTGTCTATCTGAAACAAATCAACCCTGGGTGCTGAACCACCTTGGTCCACAGCTCTAGTCTCCCTCATATTTCTCTCCATGATAAGCGCCTGGTTGACTATCAGAGTAATAGAAGTCAACTGAAATATGTTCACCTGCGATCTGATGTCCGGTCTAAGGCCTTCCTCAATCTTCCTCGCTAAAAACAGCTCATCATTCCCCAAAACGAGAGTGAAACAACATAACTCTATGAAGCGAGAGGAAAAATACATAACTGTGAGAGTACCCTGCTACAGGTTCATGAACTCTCTAGCTCTATCAGCCCTCAGTCTCTCCGGGTAGAAGTAGTCGTAGAACGTATGCTGAAACTCATCCCAAGACATAATCTGTTGGCACCCTGCCTGCGAAACCACATCCCACCATCTCTTGGAGGATTCTCACAGTATATAAGTCGTGAGATTCACTATCCTCTCTAGAGGCGTCTCTATATGATCGAAGATGGATAGCATGGATTCTAGCCATGAATCCGCAGCCTATGGTCCTCCATCCCCTGTGAATGTGGGAAGATGCTACTACTGAAAAACTCATGTCAGCTCTACCATAGATGGTGCAGGATGCTATGCTCCCTAGAAGGTCTGCATGAATCTCATGAAACCCTCTCTGAACTGAGTTTCGACACCAGTGTCAGGAATCACTATAGGTTCCATGTCTGAAATGATAGGTGGAACTACAGGTAGTCTCTGATCTGCCGTATCATGCGTACAATCACTTCATGGTTCCTGACGTGTAACTGGAGGACTTCTTGATGCCATGACTCTACAAGGTCAAGAGCACACTTTAGATCACATTACCAGGAACTAAAAACTAGGAGTGTAAGAAGGGACCAGGGGAAATAATCATTCAAAAGAAAACAAAACATGACTATAAGGCGTGTATAAAAAATACATGGTGTTTTCCCTTAAGTAATTTACATGGGTGTGTACTCCTACCTAACTAGTTGTGTAACACCCCAAATACACGGCGTGTTGTCCCAACACACAGCG
Organism: Viscum album; assembly: GCA_963277665.1. NCBI lineage: Eukaryota > Viridiplantae > Streptophyta > Magnoliopsida > Santalales > Viscaceae > Viscum > Viscum album. Next base: position 845,981,561 of record OY728160.1, on the reverse strand, counting down.
TGTACTTGAATTCAATTCCCTACCTGAGTCCTTCTACATTGTTAATCCAAACGGCTCTCCTAGTACAACACTACATGGCGTGTTCAGGGAAGACACAATGTGTTTTAAAGAAGCCTTACCTGGACTTTGTTGTTAGTGGCACGACCTGTGCCCAGGTCACACTACACGGTGTGTTCCAGAAAGACACGGTGTGTACAAAGATGTCCTGACAGACCGTGATGGTTATCCACACGGTCGACCACATGGTTGAAACTACACGACATGTATCAGAAGCACACGACGTGTAAGAGAGAGGATAACACCGACCCGTGTTGTTCGTGACACGACCGGGCACCTAAGTCAAACGACACGACGTGTACAATTCAGACACGACGTGTATTTGAAAATACAACACAACCTGTGTAATTCGTAACATGGTCGGTGTACCTATTTCATACTACACAGTGTGCTAGACTAATACACGGCGTGTTCCTGCAAGAACTTTCACAACCCTGTGTCCCGGCCCACCCAGTCAGCAACACGGATAAAAACTACACAGCGTGTATTCAAAAGGTACACACTGTGTATTCTGGGTTTTTCCAGACAGTAGCCTCAGAACTGCACTGAAGCCTACAAAACACAGAAAAACAAGCATTAAGGTTCCAAAATCCAATCTGTGGGGGCCCATACTCCCCACAAATAAAAGCTTGGCACCATAACAATGCACATAACAAATAAACAGTATAACAGACTCACGATCCACCAAATTCAGATTCTCAAGGGCCCATAACACCTCTAAGACCAAAGTTTGGAATCCATGATAAAGAAGCTCTAAAAAAACGATACACTATCAACATATTAGGTATTATATCACAGAATCTATCACAACAACATGCATAGTCTATCACAAATTCTATCACAACATCATGCAATTTCTAATGCAATTTAGATGGCATGGAAAAATGCATGACATGTGATTTTTCTAACAAGTGCCTATATGATACATGTGATGGAATACCCTCATCTCATCGGGTTGAAACAAAATAGAACCAAAATCATATAAACAGTAACAACACAATACAAGTGCACCACCCAATGGTGTAATCAATTAAACTACAACATTTGCAAAACTCAAAAATTTAAATATTCGAGGTAACTTGGCTGTTTATGTACATAGGTTCTAGAACTCCCGGGCACAACTATTTACCATTTACCTATTCCATCCTATCCCTGTCTAATGTCTCTAAATATTAATTCAATAGAAAATAAAAGAAAAGGAACCTCCCTCTGATACCACTTTGTAATGACCCGAATTCGGAGCCACTCAACCGGTGCCCCATACCCGGTTCGCCACATGACCTCAAGCACATTTCCCCAAACACCAAAGGCTTCCGACTAGTAGTGAGGGCCTTGGTGAGTCATTGGAGAAACTATGACCTCATTTGGTAAGGTATACAAGGGAAAGAATATAACAGTCAATAGCGGAAGCAGTCAACAACATACAATAACTGAAACTAATAGCAGAAACCGTGAATATATAATAATGATGATAATGATGCAGTAGGTACAAGTATCTAAGGAAATCAGAAAAACACAACAAAGTGCTGAAATACAACTGAGAAACAAATTACTAAAAGTAAAGAGAATCTCCATCTGCATCGCTAGCTTAAGATCGGTCATATACTCTCCATCTCCAACCAGCAATCATGTACCTGAAGTAGAGGGGACATAGTCCCTATCCACACCTACAACCATATAACCTGTTTGGGCCTAAAATTAGGACCCAAACAGGGTGTGAGACTAATCCCAATAGACAACCACCACATGATCTGTGCCCTAGTATCAGTGAGCAATATAGAAAAGTAAAGGAAATAAATGCAGTAGAGAAACAAGAGTACACTAAAGTAAAAAATCCTACAAATCTCTATTCACATTTATTTGTTAACTCAGTTTAATCTTTTAGTTATCAACCAAGGAATCTAGAAAACGGCTCTATAATCCCAAAGCATAGCAAGTAACACAACAGGTATCTGAGCATACTACCTAAACAACAAGCAGTACAAAACCCAATCTTGTTCTTTGGCTTGGTGGAATCATCACAACCAACCAAACAATATTCACATTGACTCTCTAGGTGTCTCATACTAGAAAAACCCTCTAGTCAATATAATCACACAAAGGCACAGACACTCTGGGAAGCTCTCACCGTCAACCCCCCTATGGTCTTGCAACGATAGCTAAAGACTCTTTGAGGAATCACTTACGTCTAATTCCCTATGTAGTCCTAATACGTAACTAAGGATACCCTGAGGAAGCACAATGTCCAATTACCGTAGGTCCTGTGAATGATACTAAATTTATAACTGACTCTCTAGGGAATCCCTTAATCGTCAATTCCCTCTTTAGTCTACCACACTAGGTTCACACATCCCTGAGTAGTCTAGTTGTGCGTAAACGACTGTTAGCAGCCCTAAGTAAGTTTAACAAACTACTTGGATAATAGCTACAATGCATCAAGGGAATATAAATAGTAGGCAACACATGCAATCAATTATATCAAGGCATGCAATCAATGCAACAAGGTCTGCCTCACATGAACCCTAATCCAAATGGCGATAAACAACCAAAGAAAGGGAAACACCCATGAGGTGATCCTCAAACATGCTAACAAGAAATAATTATTCATCTAATAACCTCAAGCATACAAGAAGTATAAGGAAGATAATAAATTAAGTTTAGAACCCTAACCCGAGATACCCTATACGTGGGAATCTAGTACTTTTGCAAAAAAACTCAAATACATTCAACATAAGGCAACAAACCACCTACCTCGATCCTAGGAGATTGATATACTTGAACCTCGTCCTGTGAATCAGCCTAGAACAGAGTAGATCTGCAAAAACGCCTAAAATGTTCAACTTCAGATAACTCACATAAGAGGAGGAATCAGGAAACGTGGTCAAAGAAGAACCAAGAACACACCGTTGTGATTCTATTGCAACCAACAACGTTCGATTCAGATAACCAGTGATGGATCGGTGGATCGGAGAAGATATACGGCCGTACCCTTGCTCCCGGTCCAAGAAGCTGGAGAAGATGGTGTTTTCGGGGTTAAGATGCAACCCCAGTCCGTTTAATGAAAAAAATGAAAATACACGATGTGTACTTTTGGAGTACAAGCCATGTACTTGGCTTTTCCATAATCCGAATTATGCGGCCTCTACATCACTCCTACATGGCCATGTGTGTGGACATGACACGGCCAACAAACAGCCTCGAACGGAATCAAAGTACACGGCGTGTACTTATAAAGTACACGGCGTGTACTTAGAAAATTTCCAGATTCTCCTCTTTTTCCCAAAAATGACCAGAAAAGGAAAAACAAACCTAAAAAGAAGGTCCGGGTTCTTAAAAATAAATAGGGAGTTAGAGGGACTACATATAATATTACGTTCACTTAATTGTAAACAAAAACAACACAAAACACAATCCAAATAATTTTTTTTCCAAAAATGTACCCCTCTGGGTTTGTTGACAATCCAAAAATAGATTTAGGAATTGAATTACTTTTAAATTTTAGAACAAAACAGATATAATAATGCCATAACTACAAGTATCAATCCTTTAAGGAGGGGAACAATGAATCACTAGTCGCCAACTCTTAGCCCACACGAGCCAAGTATATGTGAGGTACAAGATTTGTATAAAAATATTTCCACAATCCTAAGCCTTGAACATCATAAAATCCATGAAAAATAAACATTAATTTAAATAATAAAAATAACTCCCAATGATTTGGTAGTCAAATAATCTTCTAAAAAGTGGATTATTTTTATCCTAAAAGGACTCCTTATCCAACTTTGTTATTGAACATAAATTTCACTTCCTTGACGATTAAAAAAAATAGAGTTACAAAGACAATAATAGTAGAGAAAAAACATATGTTTCTTAACTAAAAATTGTGACAGTGGAGTGGGGTTATATGTACAAGTCCATCTAAAGCTATGGATTCGATTAAACATTTTGATCCAATCGATGATGTTAAAAATACACTATGGTTAAAAACATTATTATGATATCAGTGACTTGATCTTGATTAAGCACATACTCTAACATTACCACCTATTTATCTACTTTCTCCTATATAAAATATTAATTTATCTAGAAGATAATTTTCCACATGTGTTGAATGGTATTTTTTCTAATTTTTAAAGCACTTCAATTGTCTAATATAATCGTAATGGTAGATACCACATCAATGAAAATATCATAATGTTGTTGTTTCATCCATATCTAATTTGTAAAAGCTTGAGTTTCCACTACATATTCATCCTCTACAATGATTAAGTAAATGTAGTAACACCTAGAAAATTTATTTTAAAAGAATAATATTCTCAATATCTTTCATAACATGAAACACTAAGCTTTATGTGAATTATGATATATTTTTAAAATAATATTATTTAAATGTGACCATTATAACCTGGTTATTGAATTAGAAGGTATGGATATGAGTAAATATATTATAAAATATATGTATAATAGTCTCAACCAATAAAAATTTATTAATTAATTATTACTAAATAATTAATCAAATTTTTATTATTGTGATTTTTTTCTTCAAAAACGAATTTCATACAAAAATGAATTTATTTCATTTTGTGTATGGTAATTATAATTATATTCTTCAAATATTATAAATATTATTTTCTAAAATGAATATAATATTTGAAATAATCATATAAAAATTAACTTATGGTACAATTTAGGTATTTTTCTGAAATTATTGATTTTTCTATGAATAGAGAAAAATACAAATTTTTCAAATACTATATTTTCATTTGACTAAAGAAAGTAATTTAAAAGTGAAATTATATTTTTGATTTTTTATTAATTTTAAATATGTTCTATTTAATTTATAATAATCTAATTAATTCCATTCTAATAAAAAATATTACATATTTTTATATAAGATAATTTGTAGTCCTAAAATAAGCATTTTTAAATTTATTTTTCATTAAATTTTCATAATTTCTAATAATATTAATATCTTCCATTTATAGAAATTTAATATTGAAAAATTAATTCTATATTTAAAATCAATATGTTAAAATTTATTTAATAATCCCTTTTTATTTTTGGTTGTTATAAATAGTAATCATGGTAACTATTTTTCACCCCTGTAAGGGTAAATGGGGTAGAAAAGGGTTAAAACTATTGGATAAGACTTTATAATAATCCTAAAACATTACTTTAATTTATTTTATAATCTTTGTTCAACTATAATCATATATTATTCAAATTTATGGAACAAAAATTCCATTATTTTTTATAATGACTTAAATATTATTTTATGTAATGAAAAATAGAAATTGTCACTTTCTTTTCTTTCAAAAACTCTACTACTTTTTTCATGGGAATAAAATAGAGTTAATGGTTGGTTATAAATGGTTATTTTTAATATTAATAATTTTTTTATTATATTAATTTTTTATTTATTTTTTAATACTTGTATAATTACCTTAAATTCTTATACAATGCCGACATAATGCTTTTGTAAGTAGTATAAAATTAATTTTACAACCCTTTAAATAAACAATTATTAGATGAATAGTGGAATTAAATAAATTATTGATAATTATAATTTATTATTGACTTTTAAAGGTTATATATTCAAAATAAATTATTTTCTTCCTAACATTAAATTCTAATTAAGTGAATAGTACCAAAAATGACATTACTCATATATTACGTTATATAATATTATATTAAATGATTTAAAAATATAAATAATATTGAAATATGAAAAGGGGATGGGATATGATACAATATTAAATCCCCTAGAAATTTGTTTACAAATTTTTATGTTTGAAGTAATTTATAACCCTTAATGATTGAAAAATAATTTTTTGTAGTTAATGATAAAAAGGGTTAACGAGGGGTTAATCTAAATAAGTAATGGTTAAAATTAAGTAAAATCATGTATAAATCATATTGTTAGTGTTTATTTCAATCCCATATCATCTTTAATTTGATATTAATCTGATTTTAAACTTCTTGGACTTGAATGTGACTTTATAATATTTTAAATTCTTCAAAATTACAAGATTTCCCCTTTCCTCCCTTATAAAATGACACCCCTCTACTCTTTTCTCCACATTGAGATACATATATTGACAAAATAACTTCTCAATTATATTATAAACTTTATTATACATCAATTAGATGTTTTTTTATTCTTAAAATAATATTTATTAGGTCCTTAAGAATGGATCTAAAGAAGTTTTACCAAAGAAGAGGCAGCTGTTTTTATCAACTCTTTCAAATTTATTTATTATTATATTTAATCTAAATATATTGTACCCATACTAAAATTATTATTATAGATTAATAAATATAACAATATTTTATTATGATTATGGTAAAAAAAAATTCCACCAATTTTCCATCGTACATAAATTAAAAAAATATCTCTCATCTGTACGTATGGCTCACCGCCTCCATATAGCAATGCAATTCGTTTTTAATCACCATTTTAATTGTATGGTTATAAATATAGAACTGGTGAATATATATTATATTTATAAAATAATTTTAATTCTATAAAATTAATATATCATGTAATTTTTTACCCTTACATCTATTTAAAAATGACAACATTGTCTGTGCGTATGTGCAGACTACCACCTATACAGAGAGATTTGATTCATTTTCCATGTCCACTTTTCACAGATGATTATAAATATATATATATATAATTAATAATTTTTTATATCATGATTAATTTTTTTGATGATATAACCATGATCAATACACTAGTACAATAATAACCAAATCAAAATATTCATGAAAAACAAAGCAGTTAACACATGAAACAATGATAATAATGAATGATTGCTAAAAAATAATGATAAAATGTAATAATAGGATAATAAATGATATTAGAGATATTTATATGCTTTAATTATGTAATTATGATAAATCTAAATTTATTATACTGGTGGTTAAAAAACATTCAACTAAGTGGAAGCGTGAGGTAAGGGGTTTCTTAACTCAATTTTTATTCATTGATTTATATCACTATTTCATCGATTATGTTTTGAAAATATTATGTGTGAAATAATAATTTATAGGTTATATTGTATTTCCAGTTTTTGGTGAGGATATACATTAGTTACACATAATATCTTCATGTATTAATTCTCACTAGAATGTTTAAATTATTTTAAGAGGTTTCTTCGAAAATCTCATTTTATTTCATGGTTGTTTATATTTAGGATTCCTTTGAAAAATTATATGATGATAATATCTAAAACCACATATATTTTATTCTACTTTGGTTATGTTAATGTTTTACAAGTTTATTTTCCATTTATTCTCTTGTTTTATCATGATTCAATAAAAAAGTTTCATGTTAGATACTTTTTTGAAATTTTTTGTTTTGATGATTTCTTTCGAACCATTTTTATTCCATGTATACATTTTATTTATAATTTTTTAACTAATATCCAAGTATTTATTAAAATAATATTTAGCAATGTTTTAATTTATATAATTTTTTTTAGAGTAATCTTATTGTAGTTTTTTGAATGTGGTACTTTTTACCGAAAGTGTGAACATAATATTTATTTTAACATAAACTACATAAAAAACATTTCCCACCATTATGAATAATATATTATTTAACGATTAAATTACAATTTACAATTGTTATTTTCAAATATTATTTTAATAATATTCTATAATTTTTTCTATTTAAAATAAATGGTTTCAAAATGAATAGGATATTTCCCTCAAGAAGTGTTCCACTAATATTTTAATGATAATTTCATCTATGAAAACAACCATCAATGTTAATAGGGACATGGTCCAATGATATAATGTTTTTTATTTAAAATAATTGTTTATAATAATTAAAAGTTCATTTTTCATATTGTTGATTCAATATTGATATTTTTTTACTTATGATGAATTTTGAGAATAAATTGTATTAATAATTAAAAATATGAGGAATACATTAGACTTGAAAGTGATGGTTGAGACCTAGTTATAGATATCCCCTCATTGTATCGATCAATCCCATGAGATTAAACAACATGAAAATAAATATTAGAATGAAATTTGGTTCACACCTACCTATTTATAATGAATGATATCTTGGGTGAGAGGAAATGATGATAATAGTAATGATATATTGGTTGAGATAAATTTATCATAAATGTTAATAATTATGAATCTCCTTCATTAATAATTCATTTTTCATTATCTATGTGTTTTTATGTTGATATTAGCCATAGATTCTCATTAAAATTAAGTTATTGATTTAATTTCATGTGTACCGATTATCCACTCTATCGTGTTCATTATTCCTTATTTACTCATGAAATCTTAAACTATATATAACCCTTAATTATAATAAAAGGTCACCCTTAGATTTTTTTGTTCCCCAGGATTTGAAGACAGAATTTTTGAATGAGTTTCAAGGATATAGATTATTTTATATTTAATATTTTTTATATTTTATTTCAAATGATAAATAGGAATCATATATATATATATAGTTATTTAATACTACTAAACTGATCAATCCTTGGTGATATGACCCCTTGTATATTATGAAAATGAAATAAATTAGACACCAAATTTTGGTTACTAGAGTTTGTTTCTTATTTTTTGTGTAAGATAAAGTTTAGTAGTAACCTTGGAAAATAGATTTCGAAAAACATATATTAGGAAATATAAACCTATGATAAACCTTGATCATATGTCTGATTATAAAATAATATCATAAAGGTTTTGGAAAGTTATGGATTATGTGGTTTTACTATCAATACATATCTATTTGGACACTACAACTTGATGTGGTTTTGATACAGATTTATCTTGGGGTAATAATCCTGTAATGAGTTAGTTGAGTACATCTCAGCCATCATTCTAGTTCACAGTGAATGGTCTCTAACTCCAAACCTCATTAGACACTCCCATGTGATATTATTGAGTTAATTAATATTTTTTATGAACCATTGTTAAGTATATTAATAGATAATTCTCATAGATAACGTAGTTTAAACTAAAGGTGTCATATATTTAGATAAGGTTTCATGATTTAGTAATAATTTGAATTATTTTTCATGATTATATTATTTCCTACTATGATTATTATTTCTAACTCCATTCTTTTTTTAGTTTTATTAAATTACTAGAACTAAGAGGAATTGTGTTAACATTGAATGTTATGAAAAATAGAATTATTTTCCTCATGATGAACCAAATAAAATGGGAGTTAGAATATAAGACCTTATTATTATTCCTAATCATATAAGTCATTATAGGATTAATATTCTCAACTTGGTAGAGATTCATAACACACTTAACAAGATAAAAATTGAGATTTATGGGAGTTCAATTGATGAATACTATAGAGGAAATAAGATCCAACTTCCCATATGTTGAGAATGTGGGGAGAAACACTCTAAGGAATGTCTTAATAGAAACATTAGATTTTTAATGCATGGAAAATAAAGTCATAGATAAAATTATAGCTAATTAAAAATGAAGAGTTCAATCGAGGAAAATGAAGTTCATCCTAGGGTACTATTTATAGTTTAATGTCTTAGGTATGAGGAACTTGAGAATTATCCATGTCAATATCCTAATTGAAGGGTTAAATCTGAGTCCAATCAAGTTTTTATGTTATGCTAATCATTGAAGTGGAATTATTGAAGTTTTTATCTATTAGGATTCTATAATTATGTTGTAAAAGTTTTTTATCAATGTTTTTATGGATTTAAGAATAATAAAATATCTAAATAATTTTTTATAGTATTTTTTGTTATGGATTTGAAAAAATATGCCGAGTGGTACCAATAAACTAGAAAAGTGATTTAGTGCTAAGGTGATATTTTTCAAAAATACATGATTGGGTGGTAGATAACCCCTAATATATGATTTATGTTGAGGTAATAATGTTTAATTGGGATAAATACATGATTCATGTTGATACATGAAATTTTATAGTATTATAAACCATGGAAATGATTATTTATTTCCTTAAAAATTGAATTATGATAAAGTCTATTTCATTTTTGTATTTATAGAATATATTTGATATCCTGTGATTTTATTTGAGGAATAAGTATAAAGTTATTTTTTGGAAGAAAATATGTTTTCATTTAGGTTTTATAGTGATTCGGGTTATTTACATGTTTTAGGTGAATATATGATCTTGGTATTCACATGTTTGGTATGCAACATTTTTAGATACTTCATGTTATTTCGGGATAAAGGATGAATTTGATCTTGGAAAAAAAATATGTGATAAAATATTTTGGATTTTTGGGTATTGAATTTGATCATATATATTTTAGAGGAATATTAAGGTAAAATATTAATGGAATGGATTAAGTTGAACATTGGGGGTTATTGTTTAGGTTTTAAAGATTAATTCATTATTTCACCATATAATGATTTCTCTATATTTGTTAACCTAAACTAATCATTTTGGTTTTGGTAAATATATAGAGATCGGGGGAATAAGTTTTATTTATTTTATTTTTCTTATTATTCGTTAAAATATACTTTTAGTTCCTTGGGAATGAAAAACCCATCAATCATATTTATTGATTTGAGTAAGAGATAAGGTATAAATTGATCAAAGAATAACCAAATGATATAATTGTCCTTATTAAATGAAAATAAATCAAGTAACTATATTTTCTTGTGTAATCTATCTTGATAGTAAAACAATGCCTCAAATTTTGGAAAAGAATCGTAAAATAATAATGTTATTATTTTAGATTCATTTCTTATTAATTTATGGTCTTGTCATCCCTCACCATTTTATGGTTTAATAGTCATTAACTTTCTCACAAACATGTTCTCTACCACTCTCTATTATTCCTTGGATGTTATTTTTCACCTGAATGCTTATATTTTAACCTCCCACTAATGTTCTCATTATCTTGGAACCTGATTATGTGTTATTTCATGTAACCTTTATGTTTCCCAATACCCCTATTACAATGATATTTTATTGTCCCTTTGTATGATGTGGGTTTTCAACAAATGTATTTTCAAATATTAAACCTTTGAAGTTTGAGATAAAATTGTGAGGACATCATTTTTTTAATGAGGGGAATATCTAACACCCATGAAATTGAGTTTGAAATAATACTATACATGATATCTTGTTTAACATGCAACACTGAGCTTTAAGAAAATTGTGATATATTTTTAAAATACTATTATTTAAATGTGACCGTTATAAACTAGTCGTTGAATTAGGGGGTATGAATATGAGTGACAAAAATATTTAATATATGTGTAATTTTAAAACTCAATAAAAGCGTATTAATTAATTATTAATAAATAAATTCTCAATTTTCAGTAAGGTCATTTTATTCTTCAAAAATGAATTTTCTTAAAATATTATTTTTATTGTATTTTGTGTATGGATATTATAATTAATTTATTCTAATTTTCATATTTTATTTTATAAAATTAACATAAATTTTGAAATCATCTTATAAAAAATAAACATAGGTTAATTTTTTCTGGATTTTTATGAAATGATCAGTTTTCAATGAATAGTGAAAGATATCAATTTTTCAAATACTGTTATTTCATTTCATTAAATAAAGTAATTTCAATGAAAATTTATAATTTTATTTCATATTAAATTGACATATGATCCATTTTATTTATAATTATATAATTAAGTTTATTTTAATAATCAACATTAATTATTTTGATATAAGATAATTTTTAGGCTTAAGAAGTATTTTTTCTAAAAAAAAATTTCCATTGTGTTTCATGAATTTATATTAAAAATAAATAATTATAATTCAATAAATTGAATCTTGAAAAATATATTTCAAATTTGGAATCCAGATTTTAATTTTTTTTAAATAGACTCATTTTATTTTTGGTCATTATGAATAGAAATAAATATAAATACTTATCACTACAGTAAGGGTAAAATTGGTAAAACATGGTTAAAACTATGGGATAAGACATTAAAATTACCCTAGAACTCACATTTAGTTTATTTTACGAGTGTATTTATAACATCCCCATAAAAAATTCATAGTTATGGATATTCTGGGCCATTGTTCATTGATAACGAATTATATATTATTTTATGTAATGAAAAATAAATAATGTCAATCTCTATTCTTTAAAAAAACAATGTTTTTTCATGGGGATAAAAAGAATTTATGATGAGTTCTAAATGGTTAATTTTTTGAATATTAATAAATTATTTTTATGATAGTGATTTATTATAATTTTTTAAGGATGATATAATTATCTTAAATGTTTACACAATGCCGACATAGTTTCTATGCAAGTAGTATAAAAATTTACAAAATAATTTTAAAAACCTAAAAATAAATAAGTATTTGATGAATTGTGGTTTGAGATGAATTTTATGGGTAATTATAATGTATATGTGATATTTAAATAGTCTATATTCAAAATAAATTTTTTCTTCCTAACATTAAAGTCAAATTAAATGAATAATATCAAAAATGACATTAATGAAATTTAAAGATATATCATATCTTATTATATGATTTAAAAATCGTAAAAATTTTGAAATAGGAGAAGGGGGTGGGATATTGTAAAATATTTCATCTATTGACCATTTGTGCATCAATTTTTACCTTAGAAGTAAATTTATATCCCTTAATGATTGAAAAATTTATTACCATAGTTAATGGAAAAAGTGTTAATTGGGGTTATTCTGAAGGTGTATGAGTTAAAATTACCTAAAAAATTTTATAAATACTATTATATGAGTTTATTTAAATCATATAATGATATTCAATTCAAAATTAAGCCAATTTTTAACCACTATTACATTAATGTGACTTTATAATATTTAAAAAAATTCAAAAATTATAAGAGTCTCATTCCCTTTGATATAAAAGATCACCTATACACTCTCTTCTTTACATCACTTTAAGCCACCGTACTCAAAAAACACTAACCAATTATATTTTAAACTTCCCTAATGATTAATTAGTGGTCCTTTTATTCTTAAAAGAAAAATCCTATGGCCCTTAATAAGGGATCTATTTGAGGTATACTTAAGAAGATGTAATTGTTTTTACCGACTCTTTCAAATTTATTTATTCTTATCATTCCTATAAATCTATTGTACCCATCGTAAAAAAATGTCTCCAGTATCATAAATACACTTATATGTTATTATGATTATGTTACGACCATTTTACACCTCTCTTCCATCCAATGGAAGTAAAAAACATCACTCATGTGTACGTATGGCTTACCATCTCTACATAGCAGTGTAATTCGTTTTCTTCACGATTTCACTTTTATGGTAATAAATATAGAACTAGTGAATATATATGATATTTATGTAATAATTATTATTACATAAATGTAATATATCATTTAGTTACTTACCCTTACACCCGTTTAAATATGATAATGATGCTCATGTGTACGTGTGGACCACCACCTCCATGAAACGATAAAATTTATTTTTCATGTCTTCTTTTCATGAATAGTTATAAATATATATATATAATGAATATGTATGAAATTTATACCATGAAAAAAAAAATTTATATGGTAGAACCATGATCAATACTCAAGTACCATAATTTTCAAATCAAATCATATACGAAAAATGTCATAAACTTCTCTCTCTAAAGATATTGAAATGAGGAAAGAGAGATAATAATTCATGAGTCGTGCCTCTAGTAGGCCATGTGTTGGTGAAAAGAATCAATGGTGTAAAAATCACACAAAAGGGAGGTATTACTGTGTATTAGAAAAAACAATTATGATATTGGATAAATAACCACCAAATAACTCCACCAGATAATATAAAATAAACCCAAAACCATCCCACAATGCTAGTAAAATGTCAACATATAAAAATAGTAGTATCCAAAGTAAAATACCAAAATAAAATTCATTCAGTAGTGAATCAATAAAATATACAAAACCCAAGATATAAATATTTAGCTATTTCCCCTAAGCCCTCATGGAAACTTAAGAAAAACTTTATATACATAGGGTGAGAATAAAAGTATACTTAGTAGAAATATCGATGATATTAAGTGAAAATTGGAAAAAAACCTAATTATATTCCAATGAAAAAAATAAAATAACAACTAAAAACCTATATAGGTCATGTAACCAAACCCAAACTCCCCATGACATGCTCACCATATCACACATCCAATATAATAACATAACATAAAGATAAAAAAACAAGGTTCCTTGATGCCTATTCCCTTCTGATTTTCCACTCTCACACCCAAACATTGAACATCATATGGTACCATAACGTTTGTACATATCACATCATAACCACATCATATCACATATATCCCAGAGACACATGGGATATCACATGTCATCTCTCCCAAAATAACCTGGTCCATCACACTACATCACATCACATCTCACCCAGAAACCAAATCCATCACACCACATGAGATCACATATTTTCACATAACCAGGGCCGTAGGGTATCATGATAATGAAGAAAATAAACCTTGTTCCCTCATCCTACCACACATAAATACCACCATATATCACATTTCATCACATCACAACTCACCTGAAACACCTAGTTCATCACTACACATCTCACACGAAGACACTAGGGTCATCACTAATAAAGGAAGATCATGGAAGAGGTGGTAACAAAATATATGTACCATAACTATCGCAGACATTAGAGAAGACACCCTAAATCTAGAAACACTAATAATTGATAAGTTTATTCAACTCTTTGGGGGTACATATTGAAATAACATAAAAATACATGATATATATATATATATATATCACACAAATCCCAACCAGTGGGTTCGTATCAACTACACTAACAAATACCACATTATCAACATCAAACAACACAAATACCATCACAATCGCTTCCAACACTATGTGCAATACATCACACCACCACATTTAACCAAAAAAAATTTAGTACTTTCAATTATACACTAGAACAATTTTATTCATTAACACATTTACGACAGATCAAATTCCATCCCATTATATTTAGTTACCAACCCATTAATTTATTTATTTCATTCATCATGGTAAATTATTCCAATGATTACCAAGAAACTATGGCAACCACAACCCACCACTACTTGCCCATATAATATCAACTGTCATCACCACACTACACCAGCTAAACCAACTCACCACAACAACCACATATCTCATCCAACACATATCACAACCAATGAATTCCATAACCATATTTGAACATAACAAATGAAAAACACAACCATCATACGAAAAAACCATCATGCACCACAACAATCATGCACCACTACCTCACATCAAAACCCCTAAACACCACAACCATCGTGTAATAGAAATATTATGCACCACAACCACTTCCCACCACATCACATCTATTCCAACCAACCAGCATATCATAGCCCCATACATCAAAGACCAGCCAATCACTACCATCATACAACATTATACAACACCCAATCAACACAGAAAGCATAAGAACAAAAAAAACACATCCCAGATTCCAAATATTATTTAAGGTATTTCATTATGTTAATTATTTATTTAGAATTGGTATTATCACACAAATAAGATTCTATGGGAAACCAATTTATTATCCAAATATAAATTCAATATTGTTTTATTTTTTCTACGATCAAACAATAATAACACAAGGGTCTAAACATATCATATACATTGTAAAAAAATTATTCCAACAACTATTATTTTTTGTATTCATAATAGGCATGGACTATATCAATAAAAAATATATCAATGTAGTAAAGAACGTGATATCTCCACATACCCATTATTTGTAATTATTCCAATTTTCTATATTTAATATGATAACCCTTACTATCCGCCCAAAGGAATGAAAAATCATTCAATCCCCACACATTGTTGGTAAAAGGGAGAGAATGAGGATCCCCTACCTTAAATAATCTTTTAAATATCACTGAGTACCACATAGAGAAGAATAAACAACCTACAATCCACAACCCCACATGGAAACCCTAGACCAACCTCAATCACACCAATGTATTATCAAATACATATCCTAACATACCCAAAAAACTCACAAAACTACATATATTTAGTTAGGGAAGAAAAAAATGGGAAAAATGGGGAGAAAAGAGAACAACCTATGTTGGATCACCAAGACTCGACCATCAGAACCCTGGTATCAACATTAGAGGAGATGGTTTGGAAGATCCTCTAAAATAATCTAGGGTTCACCCACAAGATGAGAGAAATGATATCTAAATGAGAGTGTTCGACCACATGTCAAACCTAAAAAAGGATGTAATTTACCTTATTCATGATTTGAATTCTATATTCATGTCATGAATTCCATGGGATTCATGGGTTACAAGCTATGAAACCATTTCAAGTCATGAATTTATCATGTCTTCAATTTTTTCCAAAAATCATTTCAACTTGGTCTGAATTAATAAAAAACCTAAATTACTCTTTCATGATGTGTATCCACTTCACAGACTCCCCTTAAACCACATACAATCTAGGAATTCACCAGACACAAATTATGTAAATCACAGACCCAAGGTGTTAATCAGGTTTACATCATGAACTACCTACTACAACACCATTACAACTCTATCTTCCACAAAACCACATTAATCCTCCTTAAAAACACATATATCTTCCCAAACAAAGAAAATTAATGGGCCCAAAAGAAATAAATTTTTTCATTAGATACCACTCAAATGATTCTCATCATTGACAATCAAAACAAAACCCAAAAAAAAGTAATTGGCTTGAAAAAACACCATCCAAAAATCCTCTCAAGGATCTCATTACACCTCAATACAACTACCAAAAAAACACACAAAAAATGAACATCCACAAACACAACTCACTCAATCACATCACTACACAACAACAAATACACCTCTCACCAGACCCAAAACAACACATTTGGTACAAGACACACGATACTAATTTCTACACATGCATCAATAAAAATATCTTGACCTTCACACAACACTTACCCCAGAACCCAAATCGAGAAATTTCATCCTTCATATTTAGATACTATGTTCTTTGGGTGGAACTAACTCACCTTCAAGGATTTAATCACATAATAATATATGGTGTCCCTATTAAGAATTATTAACTCACCTATTCAGGTGATAGAATCTTTATCACACATCAAAACATCAGGAAAAAGATATCACATAAAACAATAGGATCCAAACATCACATTATCAAATAAAGATAAAGGAAAAAATAATTGAAGCATTGGGTAATGGTCATGTATATGCATCTCTCACTCCCAAGTACAATCCTGAAGGCCACCATGCCTCTACAATACATGGCCAAAGGGTATTGTACATCTATAAAACACCCTCTCTTGATGATCCTGGATCTCTTTTAGTCACTCCAAAAATGTCACTTTATCCATGATATCCAATTCACCCAATTAAATGATGTGGGAGTAGTCATGAAGATACCAAAAAGGCTGGGACACATGGAAGATATCATAGATCCTCTCCAACCATGGTGGTAAATTTAACTGATATTCAATCTCACCAACATTCCCCAACACATAAAATGTCCCAATAAACCAAGGAGAGATATTACTCACCCTTCTAAACTTCTAATTCCCTCATCGATGAGAGAATCTCAAGAATATGTGGTGTATACACTCAACTCTAAGTTCCTCTATATATGATCATCATAGGCCTTCTAACATTCTTGTACCTCAATCAACCTCTCTTGAAACAAATATATTTTATCAGTGATTCTTTCACCACATCAAGACCAAGAAATAATGTTTCCCCAACCTCCATCGAACACAACAAATAGAGACATGACCACCCATACAACACCTCAAGTAGGGAAATTCCAACAGATGAGTGATAGTTTATATTTTATGTAAACTCAACCAAATAATCTATATTACCCATGATATTCTAAATTCCAATATGAATGCTCGCAACATATCCTCATGTGTATGGATGTTTTGTTACATATACACATATGTCTGAGGGTGGGAAGTAATGTTTAGGAACAACTGAGATCCAAAAGTATGTTGAAATAGCCTAAAAACATGAAATTTTAATTGAGGATCCTTATTAGTGATGATATTCCTCATAACCCTGTGAAGCCTAACCACATCATCCATTACTACTATGCAAATCCATCCATGACACTCAATTCCTAGATCACTAGAAAATGATTCGACTTCATCAGTCAGTCCAATATCACCCAAACAACCTCCAAATCCACCAAAGATCAAGGTGACCCTTTGATGAAGTCAATAAAGATATTATACCATATCCACTCAGGAACATACAAAGAATATATAAACCCTCAAAGGAAATAGTTCTCCATTTTCACCTGCTAATAAAATAAAGACTACTAGAAACTCCACTACATACCATTTCTTCACTGACCACCATTGTTGTTTCCTAAAAAATAATACATATTGGTCACACCATGATTCACTACTAAGTGTGAGATGTGAAACCCACAGAGAACCTACTCACACACTTCTAATGGAATATATAACCTTGTGTGAAACTACGCCTGCCTCTAACTATCCTCCAACCATACCTCTGAAGAATCATTATGGGAAACACAATCATGCATCACCTCTACCTATGAGTCTTCCCACTAAGTCTCCTCTACCAGTTGTGAAAACTGTGACTCCACAGCCACCTGATAAAGAAAAACTTTTAAATTTCTCTTGATGATTCCAAGATGTATCATTGTAACCTCCAATAGTCCTTTCCAAACATCCATAGACTCTTGAGCCACATATCCTTTTGAATTTCAACTCCCTGCATTTGAAAAAACATTCCCCTTTCTTGGGATGTAAGATATCTCAAAATAACAATCTTCATGAAGCTCCATCCATCTCCACGAGTGAAGATTCAAATATCAGTGAGAGAAAACACATTTTAGGCTCTTATGGTATGTAAAAATCACAAAGACATCACAAATAAGGTAATATTGTTAAAATATTAGTAGAAAAGAACTTCCACCAACTCTATATCATGGGTGGAATAGTTTTCATAGTGGGTATGTAACTACCTAGAACCACAAGAGATCACTGCTATCTACTAAATCAACACACATCCCAAGCCTAGATGGGACACATCATATAAATCCTCAAAAAATAGACCCTCCACTACAAACTGAATCACTCGAGCACTGACCAGCTTCTCGTTTAGGTAACTAAATGCTACATGAAACTGATCACTACACACATAATCTCGATACCTCCTAGTTAACACAATAACTGGGACTAAAAATGTAGAGAAATCAGGAAAAAACTTCCAATAATATACCATGACACCAAGGAAACTACATACCTATACCACATTCTTGGGTGCTACCTAACAAACATATTCCCCAAAATTCGAAGGGTCTATTTCCACACCCAAATGAGACACAAAATGTGTATGGAAACATACCTCTCACATTTAGGAATAACATATGGAAAACATTTCATAGATCTGTTGGTGTCAGAGGATCCAAAAAATAGATTTGAGATGCTTTCCATGATCCTCCTTAGACCTCAAATAGATAAAGATATCATCATTGTATATGGTAGTGAACTGATACTGGAACTCGTAAAAAATGGGGTCCATGAGACCCATGAACATGGCTGGTGTATATAACCGAATGATGTGACTATAAACTCAAAGTGGATGTACCTATATCTGAATGAAGTCATCAGAATATCCTTATCATTTAATAGAAACTGGTGATATCAAGACCATAGATCGACTTTTTTAAACCAACTATCATCTCTCATCATATAAAACTGATAATCAATCCTCATAAGAGGGTAATGGTTCTTCACCATCACCTGATTCATTCTCTCGTATTCTATACAAAAAACTCATAATACCTTCACCTTATTTGAAAAAATGCTTGTGAAATCCTTGGATAACAATGGTTCATATGAAACCCATATTTATAAATTTATACACATATAACATCAACATGTGAAGCTCTATATGCACCATTTGATAGGAAGACATCGAAACCAAAGACGTACCAAGCTGCAGATCTATCCTAAACTCAAAATTATGTCAATGGGGTTGTGTCATAGCCTTATCTAAAAAAATATTGATACTACACCACAACACTAGAAATACCCCCTTCTGAGCTTCCACTGACAGTTCTTCTAACTGAGAAAAAAGTGGCTCCACTTGTCTTCCACCCATCAGAAAGACATACTTTTCAATGAATGCCTCTCATCGGCCATCCACATCATAAAATGAAACTATCCTCTAAAAATAGTCGATGAATTCATGCGTGAATTATAGAAAATACATGTTGATTATAACAACATATGGTTGTATCTACAACAAAAGGAAGTATCCCCCTAACTAGTTATTCCCCACCACCAATATATATCCATGAAACACATCAAATAAAGAATCGTGACCTCCTATCAGCATAGATAACAATAGGGGAACTAGATGTCTCTCCAAATCAAGTTCTAATAGGTAAACCAAGGTATGAGAAACAAATGGAGTGTGAGGATCTAGAATAAAATAAAGAAAAAAAGGGTATACGATAAATTTATTACGCTTTAAACAACTCTTGGGTGTTTTATCACTACTACCTATAAAACATGAATCTGAAAATTCCTAGATTCATTACCTCTCTAGTTTCTACCTCCATGACTGTGCACTAGAATAGGTCCCTATTTATAGGGACCATCATGAGGCTACCCACTACCAACACCATTTTACCTCAGCTACTGAATAATAATCAGTGATCCCTACCACTGAAACAACATCGATGGAAGCTACTGCTACTTCTAGAAAGGTTCTTGATCACCCACCTGGTACTAGAATCCTTAAGTAGTCATAAATGATTTTGGTCATTTCCATTCCCTTTATAGATGTAATTTAAAAATGGGAATCATTATTCATGTTCCTAGGATCCACATACTCTGGAATGAAAAAAAGTGATCCACTGTGGTCAGATCCCCACTATTTATAACCCCAACAGAATGAACACCCATGGCACACTACCATAATACTTTCTCCCCAACATTCCATACTGGATATTATATTTATGATCAACTCAACAGTAAATCATCTTCTTGATGACCTCCACTCGATAACCACCACTTTTTTATGAACCTCCATATTTTTAGGGAATGTAAAGGAAGTGACCACATACCTAACTACTGGGTGAAAAGCCTCATCCTAAAACCAATTTCTGTAGTCCTAATCTGAAAAAACATCCAGATAAAAGTGAAAGAGCTCATTTAACCAAATCCTAGGATATCTCACACTCAATATAAACTCCATAAGGTTCAGTATGTTTTTCCTTTTGTCTACTCTCATCATAGACGACATGAATTCTAAATGGAACTCCTTTTTAAATTCAAGCCACAACACGTCTTCCTACTTTTGATCACCCAAAAATAGTGTCAACCACTAACACACAAGTCCAAACATCTGACTAACTTCCAAGGTCACCCAAAACATTGAACGTGCGTAGATCAGAACAAAAGAGATCTTAATATCCTCTATTCTGTGATTTGTATCCAGATATGAGACACACCCCCATAATTTCCCAAGATCTCCCATTGAAAGGAACACAAAACTGACTACCAAACCTCATTATTCTCTAACATATTGATCCATTAATGATTAATAAGATTATTTTGTTCAATCGAAACAACCTGATCCACTCACATATAATGAATATGATCCATTATTTAAAAATGAGGAGAAAATCCTAAGCCCAATAGCATGAAATTTTATCAAATATTATTTAATTAATTTAATTTATTTTCCCCAATCATCCAATTTTGACATGAACATAATCAATCATTATTAATATACCTCTCTCAGGTCTCTACCCTTAAAAATATTTCACCTCACTTGGTAATTAAATAAGCTTTGACTCCATACCCTAAATCATGGCGGTTCCTAAAATCCAATGTCCCAGCCAGTCTCCCTAGCCCATGTCACACACCAAGATCAAGTGGCATTGTTTCCCTACCAATCTGTGCAATCCTACCTATGATTAAAAAACTATATCTTATATCTCAAATAAATCCTTTGATACCACTCAAACACAACCCCCTCCTTTTAAAGACACTGAAATGAAGGAATATAGATAATAACCCCTGATTCACACCTCCAGTTGGCTCTGGGTTGGAGATAAGCACCAAGCATGTAATAATCTCATAAATGGGAGGCATTAACCTCTATAATAAAAAAGATCAATATATAGGATAAAAAACAACAAAAAAATCCATTAGATAATATAAAATAAACCCAAAACCATCCCATAATGATTCACAGTGTCAACATATAAAAGTATAAGTCTCACGGGTAAAATAAAAAAAGGCAAGTCCTATGGGAGTGACTCAACATAAGCTCTAAAACATGAGATAGAAATCTAGAAATAGGTCCCAAAAGTCATAATGGAAGCCTAATAAATAGTTTTATATACATAGGGAAGTAATACAAGTTTACTCAGTAAGAATATCAATGGTATCAAGTGAACGTGTGAAAACAACATACTAATGCGCCAGTGAATAGGCATCAGAACCAACAAGCACATATATAGGTCATCTAACCAAACCCAACTTAACTACAGTTCACACACAAAATAAAACATCCAACATAATACCATAACATAAATATCATAATTAATAAAGTTTCCCCACTTTCTCTTCCACATTTATTTTCTACTCTCACAATCCAACGTCAAACATCATGTGATCCAATCCCTTCTATACATATCACATCATAACCAAATCACACCACATAATTCCCTAATACATCTGGTCCATCACACCAAATCTCTCCTAAAAACACATAGTCCATCACACCACATCACATCACATCATACCTTAAAACAAATAAGTCCTCACACCACATCGCAACACATCTCGTCACACAACCAAGATAGTATGGTATCATTAATATGAAGGACATTAGCCTCATTTCCTACTAATACCATGCATGACCCAAACTATATATAAAATATCATCATAGTCTCATCAAATCCCATATTTCCCCAAAAAAACCTTGTCCATCACTTCACATATTTCCCGAAGACACATGGATCTTCACTGTTGAAGGAAGAGTAGAGAAGAGGGGGTAGTTGTCCATTCAGATAACCACCATTCCAAATGTTATGGAAAACACCTAGAATATAGAGCCATTGAGTATCGGTAAGTTTATCAATCTCATGTGGGGTACGTGTAGAAATATAATTAACATATACGATATATATAGATGTCACAAATATCCAAGCATATGGGTTCACATAAACTGGACTAACACATACCACATCATCACTACCATACCACACATCTACCGTTACAACCATTTCTACAACTATGTGAACCCCATCACACAACCACATGAAACCCCATAACATTTCCCACTTTCAATTACACACACCACCACAATCGAACCATTTCACATCAACTATCATCACCAAGATACACTTTCCATACCAACTCATCACAACAACCAAACATATTATCCACCACACACTACAACTAACACATGCCACAACCATTGTGAATCACAACCAACATGTTATGCCACAATCAAACACAAAAAATTTACATCACAACCAATACACACCACAACTATCAAGAACCACAACTAATATTCTCCACAACCACTATGTACCACATCAGAAAACATCACACATCACATCCATGACCACCAACCACTGCATAACATCTCCATGCATCAAAGCCCAACTGGTCACCACCATTGAAAAATAGCCAACAACAAAAAATAAACACAACAAGGACAAGGGCACAAAAAATTAAAATATCTCAGCTTTCACATTTTATTCAAGGATATTCAACACATTAATTCTTTATTTAAAATGGGTATTATCACAAAAACTATATTCCACATAAAACCAATTTATTATCTATATAAAAGTTTTTATCCATTTATTTGGGGTTCAATCACACAAAAACACAATAAGGGTATCATTATATCATTTAAAGTGAAAACAGGATTTTAAAAACTATTATTTTTAGTATTGGAAACAAGGATGCACAATATCAACAAAAAATGTATATCAATGTAGTAAAGCATGCAATATATCCCAATTCCATAGGTTCCAATTATGTCAATTTACTATAGATATTATGAAAACCATTTCTATCCCCCAATGGAAATAAAATTCATGAAAAACCTACACATAGCATGTAAAAGTGAGAGAAAAAGGATCCCCAACCTCAAAAATCTTTCTGATCTTACTGAGTATGACTGGGAAAAGAAGAAATATACCTCTAACCACAACCGCACAAAGAAACCCTAAATCAACATAAAATGTACCAAATGGTTATAAAAAATACAGATCAACATACCTCAAAAACCCAAAACAAGCCCCCATAGTAAGAACAAAAGGGAAATAATAGGGGGAAAGGATAATAACCCGCCTTAGATTATTAAAAAACAACCATCAGAACATAAGGATCAAAATTGGTGGATAAGGTCTGGAAGATCTGCCAACATCATCTATGGTTTGCCAAAAATCTGATCGAAATGATATCTAAATTAGAGGCTTCAGTCTCACATCAAACCTATTATATGCTGTAAGTCACCTTATTCATGGTGTTAATTCCATTTTTATGTTATAAATTCCATAGGGGTTGTGGGTTACAATATGTGAAACCATTACAAAGAATGAATTTACCATATGTTATATTTATTATAAAAATCACGTCACCTCATCCTAAATTAATATAATATGTCAATTACCCTTTCATGACATTAATCCATTTCATAAACACCCCTAACCCGCATGCAAGCTGTCAATTATCCATCCCCGCATTCCTCGAATCACCAACCCATGAAATAAATCAGGTTATTGTAATGAACTAACTACTATATCACCAATATATATATAAATTCCATATAAACACCTCAAACATCCTCCAAAACACCTATATCTTCCCAAACTATAAAAGTAATGGGATAGAAAGTCATATACCCTTACAAAAAAAGAAGCAGTTAACACCTGAAAAAATTATAATATTGGAATATTTTTAACAAATGGGTGATGAGATTTTATAAATAGAAAATAAATTATATTATTGATAGTTATATAGTATTTTTATTTAATTATAATTAATATAAACTTGATTATATATCATTTTAAATCATGTTTGACTAAGTGGAAATGTGAGGTAAGGGTTTTCAAAAATCAATTTATATTCATTAAGTTATACCACTATTTAATTGATTTTGTGGGAAATGAAGATTGATTGTTTTAATTTTTTATTTCAAATTATTTTGTGTCGATATAGATTTTTTACAAATAATCAATTCATGGATTAGCTACCACTCCAATGATATGCTTATTGAAAGGTATTTATTTTACAATATCATTTTATTTTAGGATGGTTTATGTTCAGGTTTCCATTGGAAGATTATATAATCATGATATCTTAAGCCCATATATTTTTCAATGTTATTATTATATTTTGGGTTTATATATTTATTTTTAATTTATTCTCTTATTAGATCAGAAATGAACATTTAAGTGAAATTTAAGGGACTTCATTTTATAAATCTGAATTTGGATAATTCTTTCCAATAATTTTCTTCCATGTCCATGTTTTCTTTATAATGTTTTCTAGAATGTTTTTACTATTCTAATTTTTTTTATTAAAGTCATTTTCACCCATGTTTGACTTTAAATAAAAAGAATTAAAATGAACCTTCTTGTAATTTTTTGAACAAGGTTATTTTTACCAAAAGTTTTAACAACATATTTGTTTTAACATACACCACAGGAATAAATTTTCCTGATGTCATGAATACTCTTTTATTTTAAGATTCCTTTAAAATTTTAGAAGGGTTATTTTAAAATAAAATTATTTTCCTAATATTCTACACATTTTATTTTTAAAAAAATTATTTTAAAATGAAAAGGGTGTTTTCCTTAAGAAATGGTTTATCAATCTTTTAAATATATTTTAATCTATGACAATTACCAATTATTTTACTCAAGATATGATCCAATTATACCATATTTATTATTACTCTATTTTTTTATGATGATAAAATATTTATATTCTATATTCTTGATTTGATATGAATAATTATTTACATATACTGAATTTTGAGAATGAATTATATTGATCATTCAAAATATGATCAATTCATTGGATGTGAAAGTGATGGGTGGGGACTAGTTATAGATAGTAACTCAATGCATTTATGGTCACCATGAGATAAAAAAATATTCATTCCAAATTATATAGGTATTTGTTTTATACCTACCCATTTCTTAAGAATGATGTTTTGGTTGAGATTCCTTGATGGTATAATTCATGTAATCTGTGTTTAGAGACCCTAATCATGAATGTCTATAGTTATGAAATTCATTTATTAAGAATTTATTTTTCATTACAAATGTATTTTATATATTGATATTATTCATGATTGATAATTGAACTCAAGTTGTTGATTGAATGGGATCTGTATTGATTATCTTCTCCACTATGTTGATTATTCCTTATTTTATCATGATAGATTCCACTATAAGAAAACCTTAATAAGAATATGATCTAACTATTTATTTCTTTTCTTTCACCAATATATAAATAATGAATATTTGAATAAGATTCAAGGGTGAATATTATTTAGATTTAACATGTTGTATATTTAAATTTCAATGAAAAATAGGAATCATGTATGTATTTAATTCTTCAATACAAACAAAATGAATGATCCATAGTGATGTGATACCTTGTATCTTATACCAGTAAAATATATTAGACACTGGATATGGGTCACAAGAGTTGGGTTTCTAATAATACAATTTTTTCTTTTAATTTAAAATAAAATAAAATAGCTAGAAATGTAGAATAAACATCCATAAGTTGATTTTAATTAATAAATCAACCTACAAAATACACATCCATATAGACAACCAATTTTTGTTTTTTACTTTCTATAGTAATGAAAAAAACTCTATGGTTTAGTTGATATATCAAAGTATATTTCTCATATCTTACATGTGACATTTTTGGAAAATATTAATATTGGATTTCTTGACATGGGAAGAAAAAAATGTCTGGATGAGTGGATGTTAAGTAGAGAAAAATGTCGATAATATAACTATAGAGATTAATATCCTCATCCTAACCTTCAAAATATTTTGTTAATTTAATCTTGAGGACTTTTAAAGTATCCATAATCTTAAAATAATCAACTTGAATCTATTCAAAAATTCCCTGGTATATTTAGTATTGGATATAAACGTCACATTATTTCTTTTAATCACCCACAAACCTAGAAAAAAAATGAAAATTCACCAATTAAGGACATCTCAAACTTACACCACATAAGATCTGAAAATACTTTGTATTGGGTGTCATTCGATCCTACAAGGATAATTTCGTAAGAATATATAATCACCACCATTCAATATCCTTTCTACTTCTTAATATAGAGGTTGTGATTAAACCCTCATCTATGAAACCCAAACTACTTTAGGTACTTATTTTACAGTGAGTACTAGGACTTTGGTGATTGTTTCAGCCTATATAACTCTTTTCTAAACTAAAAAAATTTGTTTGCATTATCATGAATGAAAAATCCATCCATCCGTATGTGTATAATTTCTATTCAAGTACTCCATTCTGGAATACTAATTTGATGTCTATTTTATACTCTTTGAATATGTTTTACACAACCATAGTTAAGAATAGGATTATAGTGTCAAGTATGTCCACTAGTGAAAAATTCTCATCCCTAATTACTTATTATATTTGGAAATATACCTTGAAAAAAATATTTTCCTTGTTTATTTTCAATTAGACATCTTCATTGAGATCATTTAAAAAGTAATTTTAGTTTCGAAAAAAAATATATTTTTCCTTGGAACAATATAACAAATCCAGTTTTTTTTAATTTGGTGAAGCTGTTCCTGTGTGGCCTTAACCGAAAATTTATCTTCAATATAATAATTAATGTTTTTATGATCCACATATGAAGGTAAATAGTATTTATTTTCTGAGAATTTATCCTTTAAATTTGAAATAGTGTTTCCCAATCTATGATAATATTTTTTTCAATGATTGTTTCTCTATTGGATTCCCTTTTAGGAGATGATGTAGCTATTGAATTCTATTCATTTATTAAGTCTTAATCTAAGTATTTTATATCCTTTTGATTTACCATAGACCTATAAACATCAGAATCACTTTTTACTCTTTATCATTTCTATTGTGTTGTAAAATCTTCTCACTAATTTATGAATTATACCCATCATCAATAATGGTTACAAATTTACTTTACAATATTTTTCATATACTTTGGTTAAATAATTTATATAACCGTATTTTTATGAGTATTGAAGGAAAATTCCACCATCTCTATGAGATTAAAACTTTTTATGCTACTATTTATTCCGAATAAATTATTTTATTAAAACCTCTAGAAATTATTTGTGTGATTTTATCTTCCCATACCATATTTTTTAGGTAATCTTATCATTATTTGGACACAAAATGGATTTTTTTTGAAATATACATTAATGTAAGAACTACCTACTTACAATATTCCTCAATAAAATTATTTTCAATAAGAATTTTCAGATCCATGTTATTGATAATGACATTTCATGATTCAATGATTCTATTCTGTTGAGGAGTCCTTATAACTGAGATTTGATGTTGTGTCCCTTGTTTTTAAAATGACTATTCCACTCAAATATTGGTAAATTTTTTTCTATTTTTATTCTAAAACTTTTGAATCATCATCCCATGAATTATTTATGCCAACATTTAGTATCATGTTATGCACCTATATACTCTAGTTCAATGAGAAATAACCATCAACCATGAAATCCTACTATATTCCTGAAAAACATGACAAAATTTCTTTTTACGTCTATGGATTTGTGTGTCATTGGCCCATACACATTCAATTTCACAAGACTAAGAAATATTTTTGACTTATTCTTCTATTCCTTTTAGGTTTTCTAGAGTATATTCCCTTTTTGACAAGTATGACACATGTGAGTGTGATCTCATGGGAACATAGTGAGATCCCGAGATATTTTTTTGACCAAATAATCTAGGTATTTTTGTCATAAATGGCCAATTATCTTATACAAAATATAATTTTACTCCTCCATATAAAAAATGCATCTATCCTCCTATCTATTAGTGAGATAGATATTTTCTATTATTGATTTTCCTTAAAACACTATGGTAACATCCTTTCTTTTTTTTGGTGAATGTCTCCTTATTAAATTTAATGGAACGATTGGAGTCAGATAATTGTATTACACTAATAATTTTGTGACAAAGTCCTTACAATAATAGAAAATATTTGTACCTTATGTCATTTTCACATATTTTTTCCTTTCTAGAGTATATTATTTTAAGACTCTCATCATTGTGGATCTTTAAGACACCATCCATGTAATATTTTATCTGTGTGATCAAATATTTTCTTCCTATAATATGGTAGGTTCAACTGATATCCAAAAACCATTTCCCATATTTTTCACCTACACATATACATTTTTTTTAGTTTTAATCCTATTTGTGGATTTATCATAGAACTTCATATTTTTTCTTCTCATATATTTTTTCACATTTGTTTATGCATTTGATGAAAAAGTCACTTCCCTATTCCCAAAAACTTATCAGAAAAAACAATACCCATTATGTTAAAAGTTTGGATATAAAATTATTTTCACATGTTGTTTCCATCCTTTCTCCTTGAAATTAATTTTAGAAGTGGATCAAACATATTGGGTGTTCCCAATCTTCCCAAAATAATAGCACTGAATCATTAGTGTCTTAAAATGTGCCTCTCTTGTTGTAGAAACACCTTTTTGTGTCTTCTAGGGGCAATAAAAATTAAATTTATTTTTGGGAGTGGGAGCTTGGGGTTTTCCCACAACAACCATTGATTTCATATAATTTTCAAGCCCCATAATTGATTTCTATTTGTCACAAAACCACCAAATAGATAGAATAAATCACAATTCTTAAATGAGAACCCTCCACTTCATTAGTGGTTGATGTACTTATGCTCTTAGATGCCACACTAGGAGTGAAGATTATTTCTTATTCTGTACACATCCATCAACACATTATGAATTATCCTTCACATTATTAAATTCATTAGATATGAAATTTCATTTTATTTCTCAGATTATATGTATACTCATACAGTTCTTTGATTTCTAGTCAGAATTAAAATTCATTTTCTTAACTTTACAAGAATTTATAGATTTGAATTTTTCATCCTCCACTTTATGTTCTAATTTCTATTATTTTTGTTTAATATAGAGATTAGATTTTTTTACCACACCATTATTATTATTTTTTACCTCTTCATAGGTTTATTTATTCAAATACTTCCTAAATGTAATCTTCAAGATCAATCTGTCCCTCAATACTAGTATTTTTATAACCACTTACCTCATATTGATTCTTATCTAAAATGGATACGAGGAATTACTCCTTGAGTTATCTACTTTATATTACCATGAGACCACATTATACATATATTGAAAGTTATTTTTATTGAATATTTTTTTGTTGCACTCTTCTCTTGTCCTCATCACCCTTGTAAGGTATCTTCATTGGCGCTTCTTATTCATTATCATCTTGTAATTTATTTGGAAAACTAGAACGAAGATGACCAACCTTTCCAGATATGAAACAAGTGAGGGGTATCTTCCCCCTAGACTTCCATTTTCTTATTTTGATATCGGTGAGTAAAAATGAAATCATATCAAAAAATTATTCATCCTCAGTTTATTATTTAATCGAGAGTTTCTTTATACCATTGAATTCTATCTCCTAAGAATCTTCTTTTATCACATACTCATTGTCTTTTTTTCTCATTTCATATGCCACAAGGGTGTTATTAAGTCTATCCAATGTCACCTATTTAATATAATTTTCTTTAAGAACTAAAACCTTTTCATTAAATTTTGGAGGTAATATTCTTATGATCCTTTTAACAATTCTTACAACCTCAATAACTTATTAGATACCTCACATATCCTCAATAGAAATATTTAACCAAAAAAATGCATCAACCAATTCACTCTAGATCATTCTAAAATATTTATATTTATTCCTAAAACCTAAAGCTTTTCATCCAAAACTTTTGAGTCCCATTCATAAATATTAAAAAAAATTCCCACAAAACATGGGAAGTCTTACATGACATAAATTTTATGTAAATAGGGGGTTTCCCATGCTCTTTATATGGCATTAATTACGTTTTTATCTCCATTTATATCTTCTTGGTCCTTTTCAGATAAATTCCACTCTCTATATAGATTTTTATCCCATAAGTGGCCGCAATAAACAAATACATCCCCAATTATCTAAAGCAATGTTGTATTTGGTTTTCACATAGGTAGAAACTAATCCGTTCGATGATAGTAATCCATTTATGGTTAAAAACAACTTCAATGAATTTAGAGAGATAAAATCTAGTAGAATTATAGCTATAATGCCACCAGTAAGCCCTATGAAAATGTTTAAACCCTGTGGGTGAATTAGTGTATATGAAACGTTAATGTTTACCCCTTGTTAAGTTCTTGATTATTGGTTATAAAGAAAAATTCCCTCTCCATAATAATCTATATTTGGAGGTTACCCCTATAGTGCTGTATCACTTGGATGAAAATTCCTCAGTTTGAGGAACTCCACAAGTAATCTTGTTGAGTAGGACTCCCAGGACACCTCACTTATTCTACCTTTATCATTTTTTTGATATGATCTTTCATTGAAAAACAAGTTCCAAAAATGTGAAAAATAGGTTTTCCTTCTTCTTATTTTTTATATAAACTTAAACATCTTATATTCATGAAAAATTTATATTCCCATATTTGTCCCAAAAATGAGGGATTCCCTTTCTTAGCCCACACCAACACCCTAGAAATTATTTGTTTCAAAATTAAAAAAAACATCCATTTTATTTCTTCCAAATATCCTGTGAGATCATATATCAAAAAAATCCCATCATGTGTTTCCCCACTCTCCAGGTTATATTTTTCACTCCCCAATAAAGAAAGAAATTTCAATTTTTTTCTAAAGACCATCCTTAGGATTCATTCAAATAATCTAAATATGTTTCCATGAACTTCCCATCAATATAATCTTGATTTTATTTATTATAGAGATAAATATATATAAAGTATGTTGAAATAAATGAGATTATATTGTTTCCTAGTTTCTAAAAAAACTATATATCCCTTATGTTTCTATGATATTATAAAAAACAAACCTATGTGGATGCCTTCAAAATCCCATACTAGGATTCCCTTTGCTACTTTTGTATCTGGATTCCAGTGAAATTAATATATGTGGTTCTTTACATATTTGATTTCCTTCACATAGATGAATTCATAAACATATCCAAATTCTCTACATAGATGGATTTATCCTTGTACCATATTTTCATTATGTAGCCAAATTCTCTATGTAGATGAAAACCTTATGTAGTGGGTTCAAATACACGATTCCATCATATAACCAATTTCATCGCGTATCTGATTTCCCTTTCATAGAAGATTTAGATACCATTCTCCTTCTTGTAGCCAATTTTTCATACATAGGGACTTTTTAATTTTTCTAAACAAACTATATATCTACATATTACAATGAATTCATCATTACTGCTTCTTGATCTCTTCCAGTATTCAATATGTAGATTCGAAATAGAGAGAGAGACTATAATAAAGATTTATTTCATAGAGTGAGAATATAATACCATATTTTATTGACTTCTTTTTTCTTGTAATCGAAACTCACAACATGGAAGTTAATGATATATGAATAAGTGGGTGCACATAGAAAAATTTTATGTCCTCTAAATGGAGAAAGGATACACAAAACTTCCTGAAAATTTCTTTTTAGTATAAAAAATTGACATAAAAATTTCTATGAAACATCGCTATATAAGGAAAAAACACAAATATCGATCATACGAGATAATATACTTAAATGAAAACATGGATGATAAAATGAAAACACCACCATTTTTTTATAAATGGTAATGTATACTTTCCATGTTTTTTATTTTCACTTTTTTTATATAATATTGAAGAGTTTATATAAACTATTATCAATGAAGTTAATTTTTAATAATAGAAGAAGGAATACTTTTGGTAATAATGAATTTTATCAATATGTTTCATATAATTGTTGAAAGAATATCTATTTAATGATATAAATACACTAGAATGATAATAAAAATAAGTACATAATTTATATTCTCATGATGTAATTATGAAACAATGATGGAGACTTTCAAGTTTTCAAAATATTGGATATTAATTATTGTCATTGAAGTGTGAATCATATTTATTTTAATCCAATAAATACATATTTATTTTTTATGTTATAACTTTTATTTTTATTTCATATTTAATTGTTGTAACAATAATTTAATTCTATTAAATTACTTTCACTGGTTGTGTCTCTAAAATAGAAGGTAGAATTGGTTATTCTTATTTAAATAAAAAAATTATGCCTCATATATATTTGAAAATAGTTTTAGTTAATTTTCACCTCTTAACTAAGGAATATGAACTAGTTTATTCTTACCATTTAAAAAAAGTAGTTTGGATCATTCCTTTAGGTGAAAAAATGTACATTTGTATTGGGTTTTCACTCCAATTAAAATAGTGAAATATAGTTCATTTACATACCTATTTAATTTTAAAGGTGTGATGAGTTTAGTAGGGATATACTTGAACCATTATAAATTGTTTTTCCTTATTATTTTATCTTTCCTGTATTTTAATGCATGTTTTATTGCCTGAATTACACCCTACTACTTATAATATATTGAATTATTTATCTTTACCCACTCTATTCTTAATATAATATTTTATCTCTTCAATTTCTTATTATATTTGTTTTTAATATTATCAATTTAACCCATGTTGTATTTTCAATCTAAATGGTAGGACCTAACATTTGGTTTTAAAGTATTCTATTTGAGTATATATTTTTCTATGAATTTTCATATGTTTGTTCATATTATCTATTTTGGGATATTTTATTATCAGTAACCTTATACATTCTAAGGGAAATATCTATTTTCATCAATGTAAATAAATAGACTGAATCATGGGTAAATTAAATTTATACCACCATATTTTGGTGGCAATTAATATAGTTACTAGAAAACCTGAATGGAGGCTTATTTAAAGAACCTAAACTATAAATACTATAAAAATAAGTTAAAATATTACAAACTATATGGGGTTGATCTGGATCCTATTATAGGTAATGATATCAAGAAATGTGTTTTGAATTATAAAGACATGAATATATTATATTTTTCAAGTAGTAGAAATATATTCAATCATACTTTTATCTATACAAATATTCATACGATTTTGATAGTTTTTTAAGTTACTCATCATTTTAATGATTAGTTATAAAGGACTAAGTGAGTAATTTTTAGAGGCTAATATCACGATTCTATAGCTCTTGAGATCAACATAATTAATGAGATGTACCACAAGTTCACAAATATTATAAATGAAATGGTTCGACTTAGAGAAAACATAATGAATAAAGTAATGATTGGAATGATTTTGAAGCCAGTTTCTAAGAAAATGATTTCAAATAAAGCTTACATAGACGAAATAATAAACATGACTGAATATTATATTAATTAGTTGATAGGTTATCTTCTCTAATACATGATTGAGTTGAAAAATATATGTGAGTCTAAAGAAAGACAAAAGTTGATTTTAAAACTATTTTTACTTCATCTGGTTTTTATTTTTATGATACATGTTATTATTTTAATTATGATAAGGATATTAAAAAAATTATCAAGAAGTTTGAAAAGATTTATAAAGTAAATAAATAGAAGGAAAACAGGGGGAAAATCACACAAAAGTAAAATAAATACTAAATTCAATCGTATATATTATGGTTATAATGAATCTAGATACTTTTAAAACAAATGTATAAAGGATATGAAAAATAAAAATTCCCAGAAGGATGGTAATAATTATCTTATTTCAGCATGATACTTTTCAAAATAAAAATACATAGCAGTATCGATTAATGTTGAGAAAAACAAAAAATTAAATATATTATTGATGAATAAATCTATTTAGGTATGATTTTACAGTTATATATATACCAAGTCATCTAATATTATTCCAAAAAATAAATCATTTCATTTTATGTGTGATTATTTTCATATTGAGATTATGAAAATAACTGGAAATAATAGGGGACTTAAAGAGACTCATAAGTTTTTAATAAATGATGTTGAAAATCTAAGGGATGAGAATGGAAAAATTATAAAAAAATTATATTTAATAAGCTTGAGTGAACTAGGCATGCCACCTGAGATGTCTCACCACATGATAAGAAGTAACCAAAAACCAAAACAAGTCTCATATGAACTTAATATCAATCAAAGTAAAAAAATAAAATGAAAGAATATATATCAATAAGACATAAAAAACCAATCCAAACCATATAAAATTTAAAATAAAAACAATAAAGGACCAATAATTCACCATGTGACCAACCGCCCCCTCCAGAACATCTTTCTATGAAGATGATGAAAACAATAGAAAATTCCATGCAATATAATGTCCATCCATTTACTTGAGTCCTATAAAAAAATTCTACAACTTACTAAATAAAAAAAATTATGGTTTGAGTAAAAATACCAGTATTATTTCACCAATGAACTGATAAAATTTCTAATATCAAGAATGCATTAGCTCCAGATTTAAAAGAAAATCTAGTTTACGAGTTTTTTAATTTTTTTAATCATCATTTAGTATCATATATATATATAGAATTCAACAAATCTAAGAATATTCCATGTATGTAAAATATAGTATGAAATAATAATTAAAATAAACCATGGATACACTATAAGTATGTATGTGATCAAATAATCACGAAATATCCCATCCTGGGTAAACCAATAAAAAATTAAAAAATATACCATTTGGGATCTAACATATGGGAATATGTACTGGAAATTAAATAAAATTTCTAATATAAGCCTAAGGTGGATATAACCAATATAACCTCTGGTGTAATTACATATACAACAGTGACATAAAACCTCTTTCATCAATACACACACGAAGAGTGACCGGTCTATTTTTGTATACACCTAAGGTCACCCAATGTGATATGTTTTTTTTAAAATCCATTTATATACCATTCTCACATTTGACAAATCATTCTAACATAAAAGCCTTTCCACTACTGTGATTGAAAAATCAATTTAAATCCAACCCCACCTTTGAATCATTTCATCAAACACTTGGTTCACACATATCTATTTTTAATGAAAACCCATTTAAAAACACGCAACTCTTCGAAATTTTTTTAAGGTCAAATCAATCAATTTCAGAGAATATTATAAAGGAATTCAAAATAAATCAAAGAAAATCATAAATTAGAACCATTATATATATAAAACTACCTAAATAATTGTAGAAACCTTATCACCATTGAAAAAATAGATTGGAAATGAGAATATTGGCCTCTAAAATACAGGCAATGATTGAAACATTAAAAGGATCGATAAAAAAAACTGATCACAATATGATACACAAACATAACCAATGCCAATGTGGAAAAAAATGGAAATGAATAAACAGAAAGGTATCATACTAGAGAGAAGTTACACAACCATACCTAAGATCAAACACCGAATAGAGAGACTTAGAAAGAGATAGATCACCCAACGTCACCCTGGGAGAACCTAGGGTTTGAGAGGGAACCATTCACATCAAATGGAGAAATAATCCAGAGAGAAATGTAATAAAAATTGTT
This sequence comes from Viscum album, assembly GCA_963277665.1. Lineage (NCBI taxonomy): Eukaryota > Viridiplantae > Streptophyta > Magnoliopsida > Santalales > Viscaceae > Viscum > Viscum album. The sequence goes on along the minus strand of OY728160.1, from coordinate 845,944,759 downwards.
GGACTTGAACGATTCACATCATGAATACCATATTCACATTCGAAATCCATTAAGTTTCATATATTTTAAAAAATATGTCACATGAGCTCAAATTATCCTGATCATATTTTTCATAATGTGAAAACATTTCATGTCCTATAAAATTTCATTCTCTAATACGGAATCATGAAATCTAACATGTAATTAATTCACATAGTGTAACAAGTTCATTACATGAATGTACCTAGCAAGTAGTGCATAGTCCATGTTCTACAAAAAATTCTCAAACCTAATACAAATCCCTCTGAACCCAAGAAAAAAATTATAATTAAAAGAGAAATATATTTTTACTTGATATAATAAAATTATCCCCACCAAAAAAACATTCTTTCACCCCAAAGTCCTCAAGATCATAGACTCATGAAAAGAGAAATCTAGTGTTACTTCATCAATAATTCTCACTACAACATCTCGAGGATATCCAATCTCTACTACCATAATACATGGACCAAGGGAATTGTTTTTCCATGAAGTACCGTATCCTAGAGATCCAAAATATGAACTAGTTGCTCAACCACAATGATCTCAATATCAATATGATCATCCTCTCATTAAATCACATGGAAAGTATCTGGTTGATACCTTCTTAGTTGGGAAACCTAGAACACACCGTGAATTGAAGTCAAATGAGATACTAAGTATAACCAATATGCCACATTACCAACACATCCAATTATCTAAAAGTCACTAGAAAACCTTGATCCAAGATTTCTCTACTTACCCATCCAACAGTGTCCCAATCGAGGATAAACTCTAAGAAGAACCTCATCACCAAACAAAAACTCTTGAGGTTGATGATGATAATATACATAGGATTTCTAATGAATTTTTACCATTACCAACCTCTTCTATACAAATTTCATTTTTTCTATTGTTTTATGAACAAGACATGGCCCAACCAAGGAATTCTCTCCCAACTCATCACAACACAAGGGAGATCTATACGGCCACCCATGTAATTCCTCAAAAGGATCCATCTTAATTGAGGTATGATAACTATTATTATATAAAAACTCAACTAGGGGATGATTATTTTTCCAAAAACCACCAAAATCATGTACACAAACATAGAAAATATTATCATGGACCTGGATAACTCTATCTATCTTTTCATCTATCTGTGGGTGATATTTAATTCTCAATTTAAAATGGTAAACCATTACCCCTTGAAAACCTTTCCAAAACCAAGATGTGAACTTTATGTCCATATCAAAAAAAAATCATAGAGGGAGCGCCCCATTAATCATCACAATCTCTCAAACATACAAGTCCTTTAGCTACTCTTCCTTTATCATCTTCTAATTATGGAGGAAATGTGTTTATTTCTTAAGTCAATCAATGATCACTCAAATCAAAATATTTCCACAAAGATTATATTGTAAACCAATATCAAATTACATAGAATTATAATACAACTTACATATTATAATGTGTAAATATTGAAATAACCCAAAAGATATCTATTGTTCTACCTTAATTCTCTAACACAAAAGACACCATGATACAAAATATTCCGTTAACTATCTCATCCCCATCCACCAATACCAACATCTCAGATCATTGTACATCTTGGTAGTCCCATAGTCCATAGATCTGGAAGAATAGGGTTATCTATCCTTCAACTCTCACCTCAATGAAATAAAAATGATCAAACTTCTTTGTAAACAAAACTCACCACCTAGATACTGAGACCACATACCTAAGGTATCTCACTATTAATATTTTTACTAAATCACTGTCAATTGGTGTTTGAAACTTGCTCGAGCTGAACCCACTCATCCAATAATGTTTCAAAATTCATCAAAAAAAGGAACACCTACCCAATAGCTTCTTCCACTCTCTAGATCATCTCTATGAATATACTCTTATTAGAGACCACTCTTCCACTGATTCCTTCACTAGTTGACTTAGTAATTTATTACTTAATGCATTGGAGACCACATTTCATTTCATGGGAGTGTAATAAATATCAAATAAAAAAGTCTAAATATACTCGACCTAGAGTCTCTATCGGAAGTTCACATCCCTTTGAGTGAAAACATACTTCAAGATATTATGATCTGAATATACTATGATATTCTCCCTAAATAGATAATGATTCCATGTTTTGAGTTCATGTATAACCACTACCAAATCAAGATAATGGGTATGGTAGTTCTTATAATGATGGTGTAATTATAGAGAGACATAAGACACCACATGTTTCCCCTAAATCAAGTCACACCCCAAACCTATACACAATACTATATGGAAAACATCATATCCTAAACCTGGTTTTGGAAGAATGATAACTGGAGTTTAATTAAATATCTTCTTTAGTTTCGAAAAATATCTTTGAAATTTATCATTCAAATTAAACATTACAAATTTGTTATTTAAATCTGTCATTGAAGATGAAATCATATAGAAGTCCTAAAAAAACTGCCTATAGTAACCAGCCAACCCCAAGAAGATTCAAATCTTAAACACATTTTTGGTTTTCTGAAAATAAATAATTACCTATATATTTTCGGTATCCACAAATATTATCCTCTTAGATATAACATTACCTATAAATTTCACTTCTTGAATCTAAAATTCACACTTGGAAACATTACCATTCAAATGTTGTTCTCTCAAGGTTTCAAGAATGATATCCAAATGATATTAGTAATCCTCCTCTAACTTTAAGTACACCAAATTATCATCCAAAAAATAACATTAAATACGTCCAAGAATTGATGAAAGATTCATTTCATCAAATCCATTAATACTAAAGGAGTATTAGTGAGACCAAATAGTATAACCATAAAATCAAAATGCTTATACCAGCTCTTAAACTCTCTCTTAGTTATATATTTTTCTCAAAATTTCATCTCATTTTACCCCAAACTAAGGTGAATATTTTAAAACCATTGTGATCCAATGATTTGATCAAAGATATCATAAATCATGGGCAAGGAATACTATTTCTTAATGGTCACCCAATTTAACTTTTGATAATAAATACAAATTATGAGGATCCCATATATCTTCCTAGCAAAGAGGATAAGAAAATCCCAAGGCGACACACTAGGATGAATAAATTCCTTATCCTTAAGGAATGTAATAATAACCATAAGTTCAACCAAATCGGAAGGTGAAATGTGATAATATTTCATAGAAATGGAAATCATACTAGGTAGCATGTCAATGTTAAACTCGACATCTCTATGTTGTGGTAGAAAAGAAAAATCATCCAAAAATACCTTAGGGTATGCAAAAACTACCAAAATAAGTGGGCTGGTCAAATATGGATGAACAAATCAAGGAAAATTTCTAAAAACATACGTGATATCACTCCATCATATGTAACAAAGAACAAATAAATCCCACATCACTTCGAATTCTGTTATCATCACCCGACATATGGGACATTTGAAACATTATTTGGATCTCTTTCCCAAATGTGTGGAAAGATCCAATAAGAAAAACATAATATCCAAGAATAATACCAAAAAATCAACCAAATTTGATGATATAAAATAATGAGTATCATGAATATAAAAAAACATGAACCATAAAATACCAAACAAACACCGTATCTCTAACAGTAGTAAGCCTTCTTTCAGATTCTCCTTGTGCATAGTAATTTTCATAAAAACCCCATTCTTAACTCCTCCATATGATTTATTATCCAAATTAATAAACCACTTAGCTAGGGTATTTGATCAACCACCCTTGAATCACCACCAAATACCTGTGATCCATTGGTGATGTAGATTGAGCATTATTATCTTGGGAAATCCTTCCACAAAAATGTATCACGTAGCCAGATTGTTTGCAATGATGAAAAGTATTAGATACCACCACAAAGTTGATATTAATATGAACAAGCCTTCCACACTAATAATATACAACATACTACACTCCTATAGAATCAATTGAAACTATTGCATTAGAAAATTTGCTTCATTTTCAATTCCTTTTCAAGATATATGACACAACCTGGCTAACAACTTCACCAACTAGAGCTCCACCTTAACGTATTCTCCTAGCTATATATGCCTCTTCCATAGTCTCCTTATCGGCCACCTCCCCAAACATCATAAGGAACATGAGATCCAACACTGAAAAAATATAGGACCTAAAACCCATAAAAAACAACTAAGTTTTAAGGTAATCATTTATAACAAGCTCTAGTTTTAAGTGCACAAACTTAGTAAAGTGAGTGGAATACGTAACTACACTATTCTGTCCTTTCTCTAAGATTAGAGACTATTGATTACTTTCAACATGTAATGTATCAATATAAAAATACTAGTAAAATATTTTACTGATTAAATCATAGGCAATATCCTTATACAACTTAGATTTCATAATAAAGTCTCACCATCTCCTCCTCGGCCCATAAAGAATGTACTTGAAAAAATTCACCTCAGAGTCATCAGGAGTCTTCAAAATGTAAAAGATCAACTCAATATGATCATTCCATTCCTTTGATTCCAAAGGTCCTTTATCACCATGTAATATAGGTGGATTATTATTAGTGAAGTTTGAGACATGGTCCACCACTCACCTTGGGTTCTAGACACCTACTTCACCCAGAGTCTAAATAATGCAGATTACAACATCCACCAATGAAGTGTCCACTAGAGGATTCACTTGTGGAACCTATCTCACAGCTTCCTATATTATATTCAGAAGGGATATTCTTAGAAGAATTTTCTATTAAAAACAATTCAATGACCAATAAGTTTCACCAAAATTCCAAAATCCTAAGACCCACTTATATAATCCAAATTAAAGACTTTAAACCACTAGAATTGAAAAAAATAGGATTCTAAGAATTAAAAAACACTATAAGATAGAAACAGATCATTTAAATAAACCTAAAATATATTTTATTAAAACAAATCTCAAACACCATGTCATAATCTTGAAAAAAATAAACGACCTTCAATGGTAACTCAGTATCAGACACGTAAGTCATCTGGCCAGGCAGCCTCCTGCAATTACTATCCTGACTTTGATAGCCCTAAATCCTATATACAAATAACCTAAACCAAACCTAGGTAGTGTCACAAAACATAAAGATAGAAATTACCTTTGATACTATGTCTTGCTGAACTAGCCTGAGTCAAATAGAAAAGTCACAAGAGATAGCGTGCCACAAGATGGAAAGCAACAATGAACCATACATGTCTCATGTGAACTGAATATTAATAAAAGTTTAATGATGAAAAAAATAATACGTATCCATGATACATACAAATCAAAACCAAATAAGATTAACCCAAAAATTAAAATAATAGAAGACCAATAAGTCTCCATGTTTCCAAACGTCACCTCCAGAACATCCTTCTATGAAGACGGTGACAATAGAGGAAACTGACATGCTACATAAATGCCTTCCCTTTACATGATTCCAATATAAAAATATACTACCACACAAAGAAATAAGTAGGATTTGATCACAAATAATATTAGTATTTCACAAAATCATTTATGAAATGTATAATATCAATAATTCCTTATATCTAGGGTTTAAAAGAAATCTAGTTTATAATTAATTTTCATAAAATAAACCCATTTTGTAAATAGTACTTTGGTTTTCATAAATACATTCCATTTTGTAAATAGTACTTTGGTTAATCATAAATGAAAAAACACATCATTTGGGATCTAACCTATGGAAATATGTACTACACACGAAATAAAATCCCTAATACAAGCCTATGGTGGATCTAACAATTATAACATATAGTTGAATTATACACACTAAAGTGACATAAAACCTATTGCTGCATTACACACACAATGACTGAAAAGTCTATTTACTAACGCAACCAAGTTCACCAAATTTTTTAAGTTTGTCAAAATACATTTGAAACCCATGATAACATTTAATAAAAAATTTCCACGTACAATACTTTCCATTTCTAGTCATAAAAACCTATTTTAAAACTAAAACCACCTTTTAATCATTTCATCAAACACATGGTGTGGAAAAACCTATTTTTAAGACAAAAACATTAAAACATGTATCTATTAAAAAAATTCCATTCAAATTTAAAATAAATAAATTCCGTTGAATAATAAAAAGGAATTCATAGGAACTCAAAGAAATTCATAAATTAAAACCCCTGTATAGAGGATCTTACCCTAAGAATGAAGGAAACTTAGTCACCTTTGAAAATATAGATTGATAATAATAAGACCAACCTATAAAATAAAAGGCATAAGGAGAACATAAAAGTATTAATATAATACAAAAACCAATTTCAATAAAATCCAAAAACACTATCAACGCAACTTCCACTACCCCAAAGGAGAGGGATCACTCAAAATAACACTAGGAGGGGATGGAGATTTAGAGAGAATTTTGTTTGTCGAATGAAGAAATAATTAGGTGAGAAATGTAATAAAAAACATTAGACTCTAATGATTCATTTTTTGAATGCCATATTCACATCAGGAATCCACTACCTCATAACCTTATATTAAATTATCCTAGTCTACATTTTCATGAAGTGAAAATGATTCACAACTAGTAATTTTTCTCACTCTGAACCAGACTCATGGAATTTTTTCAGCAAAAAATTCACTCAATGTAACCAATTCATGATATAAATGTTTTTAGAAGGTACTTAACTATCCAAGTTATAGAAAAAATCCAAAACCAATTATGAATCCATATAAACCCAATAAACAAGATCTTAACATTAAATTAAGATGAATTTTTACTCATACTTTTACATTCTCTTCTTATAGTAATAATATTTTATAAAGATCTTGAGGTTTATAATAAGGAGAATGAGAAACCAAAAACCAAAGATAAAAGGTTGAATGTTTCACTATCTAAATTCAGTAATTAGAGAGATAATCTAGATAATTTGGGGTCACTACAAAGGGATATACATAAAAAATTATTGTATATAGTTTTTAATATCATAAATTATATAAGAATATAGTTGTTAAAGATATTATTGTAGGTATTTCAATTCTTAATGATTTTACATTTATTATTTATTATCATTATAAATATAAATATTCTATGTTGTTTTATATAATATCTTGGTCACAATAAATATTTTATTTCAAAATTTTATTTAGAAATTTTTATTTAATTATAACATGATTAACACTTACACAATTTTGGTTCCTAAAGGTTTTTTAATCTTATTGGTCCTAATATAGTTTAAATTCCCAGGTAATTTTATTCAGGTGGCCTACAATCATACCCTTTATTTTTTAAAAGTATGTTGACATCTACTAAACTATGTGTTTTATAATTTGGATAGTGATAATGTTAATTACTATTATATATTTAGTCTTAATAACATGTTCTAATCTAAATTATTTATTTTGGTTCAATTCATTGAATATATATTTTTAGAATCCTTGAATATAATTTAATATTTTAAGACCCATTTTCTTTAGATTTTTATTTAGGTGTTTATTTGGAATGTGTATTAACATTGATATTGGAAGTGTTTATTTCAAACATATATCATAATTTTAATATCTTTTATGATTTTATTTTACCGTTATATTTTATTGCTAAGGAGGGGATTACATACTAATGGAGACCCATACCTTTTCAATATCTATACTAGAATATGTTTTTGGTATTCATTGTTTTCAATGTCATGTTACTAAGAACTCCTTAATTTTTTTTATGATTTATATAGAATAGATTTATAAATGGATAGAGTCTTTCATTTTTTCTCTTCTTCCCTTGTACTTAATTTTTAGTTTACATGATTTAATTTTGTTATTATTTATGTTTTTTAAAATATTGATTTATTCCAAAAAGGGATATTTTATTGTTTTTTTGTAATTATCAAAAAAGGGAAGTGTTTTTGGTGGATATTTTCTTCTTTATGATAATGGATTTAATAATAAAAAACACCTTTATTTGTTTCTTTATTGAATAATTTTTTTCTTTATATATTATTTAAATAATAACTCATGGTCATTTTGTAATAATTTTTTGAAATTTAATTAAATTAAAAAATTCATGTATCGATTTCTTATAACATATTTTAAAAAAATCCACAAATGTTTCCTTGTGTAAAACTATAATTTGGGTACCCTACACTTCATTTTTAGTATTTTTGGGTTTTTGGATTTTTTCCAATGTGACCATTGTCATCCTTGATGCTACCATAATTCCCAATATAGGGGTCTCAACTTTTCCAATGCTTTGAGAATCATCACGATTGTTTTCTATTTTCGAAAATTTAAAATCATATCCATTTTTTATATATTTGGATCTTCTAACCTTATAATTACAAAATAATTATAGAGTTATAATGATAATTAGTTTACCTACACTTTCTTAAACAATGATGAAGTATGAATTGATAATTTAGATATTTGAAAATATAACAAAGTCACTATAACAATTCTATCATATTAATAAAATTTTCATAATTTGTTTTATACTATAATATGATGATATATTATTCTATAGATATACATATTAAGTGATATTAATAGAGGTGTAAATATTAGAGAATTTTATAAATATTCATTAATTAACTAGAGAATTATTTTATCATTTAGGCATGCAAAAGATTACTCAAATCTACTATACTATAGTATTTCCACAAAACTAATGTATAAAAAATAGCATGTTTCAAAATCTCTATTATATAAAACCTTTTCATTCCTCAATATCAAATCAATAACATCAATATGTTATCATTATTGGTCACTTATATTTGTATCAAGATAAATATGGTAAGTGAACAACAACATGTGTTCAAAAATAAATACTATATATCATGGGAATGTTGAAGATGAATTTTTTTTATGCATGAAAAAGCTATTACAACATAAATAATATTTTTTACATTGAATGATAATAAATCATCACAGATTCAAAATTGTATTAATAATGAATTCCCATAGTAACCCCAGATTTTTTTGAAGTGATAATATAGGTAATGTTATATTGAGTTTTTTCTGCTTGGAATTGACACACATAGTATGGGATCCAATGTTGTATAAAAAAACGTTTACAAACATTGAAATATAATTTTCTCTCTATAGTGAAATTATACACAAAATTTAATGTTGATTTTTATTAAATATAATTAACACATATTGTGTCTATCAGACATCAATGCATGGGGAAATAACATGAATAACAATCTTAGGATTTCATAGCCCTAAACGAAAATGTAAATACAGAAATGAAAAAAACTTTAGAGTTTATAATTTATAACATAATATTTCTATATTTATTTTTATAAAAAATTATTTATTATAGTATATGGATGAGTTTATGTAATCCAAAATCCATGAAGTTAATCATTTATGTAAAAAAGGAAACAATGTGGTCAACGATATGTTTCATGTGAAAAATGAATTATCGTTTATTTAGTCTTTTTAATACCCTAGAATCATGATACCAAGAACTACATCATTCATACTCTCTTACTATCAATAGGAAATATTAAAAGTTACTTTGTAATTTCACAATTCTTCAATTATCAACAAGTCCATTAAATGGAATAACATCATTGTTCAAATACAATAACCACATTGAACTATTATCAATGGTTTTATATATAATATATTTTATTTTTCCTTAATTTTTTATGTTCTATAACTATAATTTCTTTTTATCCCATTACATACAATGGTTGTGACTCTAAAAAAAGTGAGTGTTAGTTGTTCTTACAAAAAAACCATACACAGGTTGCACCCCATCCATATTAAAAGGTATTTTATAGTTTACTCTTACCTATTAATAAATAAGGTGGAAAGTTGTTCATTATTAAAAGTTAAATAAATAAGTTTGGAATATACTTATAGGTTAGAAAAAGGTAGGTTTTTAAATGGGAATCACTTCCTTAAAAAGTGAGGTTTATAGTGAAAATACATACAACTATGAATTTGAGGATTTAATGAGTAGATTAGGGGTTTAATCAAACCACTATAAATTACCATGAAATCTTGTTTAATAGTTATTTAATATTCATGAATTTTATTTCATGTATATTCCCTTCTATTTCATCTATTTTATTGAATTGTTCATATTTATGTAGTAAATGTTACTTATTCTATTTACTCTGATCAAATACTTATTATAATTGTTTTTAATACTAAAAATTAATCCACATATTTTCTTTACCATATACATGGGTGGGATGTAACATGTATAATACAAGAGAATTGGATTTATGGAAATATCTTAATTGATCACATCTATATTCAAGAGGTCTGATTTCTATTAAATTCTTTAGCAAATTATGGAGACTTAGTAAACCAAACAAGGTAAATATAGTAACTTTTTTGGAGATACCCTGGAATATGTTTGATATCTAAATAATATGTGGACTCACTTGTTAATATTGTAGGTTTATTTAAGATCCATCCTAATTAGTATAACTAATGTTGTTCCTCATTAATAAGGGGGGAAATGTCATTGTAATGATCAATATGAGATGAAATTCCAAGAGATGGAAGGGTGACTTTCTTCTATATTACTACTGATCTTACCTGATCTAGGTAAGAGTTAAACCATTTTTTAATGCATAGGGAGTTAGCCTTGTAAGAATGTTGATGTAGGATGATTGGGTGGTCACATAATGTCCTCAGTAGTTAGAGACACATTAGGGGAACTACCCAACCTATTATTTATAGTTGGTTACAGTAATTCACATATTGAAATATTTGTTCATCTATTTATATAGAGAGATATTTCTTGTTTAAATAGGCTTAAAAAACTATAATATATTTTATCTTTTGAATTTGAGTTGATTTATAACCATGAAAAAGATATTTCTATTATCCCTACTATGATTGGATATAAAGGAAGACCATGGGATAACTGTTTTGACTACTCTTATAATAAATTTTTCACAAATAGATTTTGTGAAATAGAATCAAAACTTAGATTCAAACTACTATGTGATGATTGTGGAAATTTATATTGGGCATCACCTTATTATCTAGAAACAAAGATATGTTTCTAGTTATAAGTTTACTGAAGGATGGTGGTCCTGGTTTGTATAAGAGATTAATTGATGTGGGATTATTATATCTCATAATGATAGGTATAATGTAGACTATCAAATATGTATCATGATATGAAGCTCTATTGTTTTTTGATGAAAAATTAAAAGGAAATAATAAGTTAAATTTCAAATAATCTCAACATTTAGTCAGTTAATGTCAATCACCAGAGACCCATTAAGTCTTATATGAATGTTTCCTATAACGATGTGGAAATTATATATGGTAATGATTAAAATTATGAAGTATATTCTGGGATTCAATTGAGGTATATATGGGGTGTGGATCATTATAGATAATATGCTCAAGGATTTCCATTTTTTACTAGTAAGAGATACAAAATTAAAGAATGATCTGGGTAAGATATATGTATAGAATATGGTCTGACTATATATGGTTACTATGATTATAAAATTGAATCATGTTGTGATATTCACCAATATTCCTAGAAATGAATTTAGTGAACATTGATTACTCAAGTAAATATAAGGAAAACCTATCATCCTTAAAGAAAATCGGTAGTTCAAGCATATTATCAGGATCTTAGATTACATGATTTGAGCATATGTGTTGGATTTTCGTGATTTTTGGAAGGATCATTTAACATTGGTGGACTTATATTTAAATAATACACATTTGGAATTGATTATGATGGTAATTTTTAAGTGGATTTACATAATTTAACTTTATTATCCCATCTTTTAGTTATATAAAAAAGAATTAGTGATTATTAGATTGAGTTTTTTATAGGATACATATAAGGGTGTGTGTTGATGATTAAGAAATTTTTGGTTGTAGATTATAGAAGTTAAAGGATCTATGCATACCAGTGACATTAAACATCAGAGGTCACTATTGTAAATGGGTATTCCTATGATTTTTGTTTTGATTGGGACACATTCACTAAATAAGGTAAGAGAAACATTCCCAAAAAATCCTATACACATTTTTTAGTTTAGATAGATTCAATAATGATAAATATATAATGTCTTTCATGATTTATTTTACATATAAAATATTATAAGATATTATATGGAGACATCACATATGATTAGTTTTAATGAATTTAAGTTATAAGTGGGTGAATCATTCAAGGAGTGAAGAATTCATATTTTAAATTGGAGAAAGAAGGTTCTCTAAGGGATTGAAATTACTCTAGAATGAATAAATTTGTGACACTGGCATGTCTAGGTGGATAAATATGAGTGATAGGTGTACATGAGATCCCAATTTGTTGGTTTTTTTCCCTAACAAAACTCATTAATGGTTCTCAATGAGAGAAATAATATGGTGGTGAGTTTCTAACAATTGTGATATTTTGAGTTTTGATTTTTATTTCATTTTCATGTTTCCATATTTTTTACCCTTTTAGTAAAATTATCATTGTGTAGTGGGTGGGATGAGAAAAAAAAAGACATTTGTGGTTCACAATAGTTTATGTAACTCAATATAGATCCCCTCGTACTTTTGTGGGTACACACCATTAGTCATGTGGGTGAGACAAGGAGAATAAAATGATTTTATTTACTCTTGATCACTAGTTAAATCAATCAATATTATAGTGGCCCACTGGAAGGCTGATTGAACATTATTGGGAATTTAGTGGAAACCCTATCCCCCATTTAAAGAGGGATATTTTAGGTATTTTGGGTTAAAGTTTCAATGATTATACTATTTTTCCTCTAATATACCAACAAATATTTCTCAACACCATCTACCATTGTCCTTCATTGATCTAAGAGCTCTCAAATTTCAATAGACATTGGACTGATGAGATATCAACTGAGTTGATCTTTGTAGAGTATGTTTAACATATTCAACATGTCTAATGTTTATCATAATACTTGTTGGATTTTTAACCAATTTAAGATGAATTTTGTAGAGATATTTGATGATTTAGCTTGTTTTAGAAAATAATAAGTAATTTTTAGAAATAATTCTTGACTTACATATGTCTCATGTTCTATTAGATAAATTATCATGGGTAATCTGGTATAATGGCCCAAATAATTTAATCCAAATGATAACCTAACCAATGCACCGTTAGATATTAACCACATCTACCAGTATGTTAGAGGTTATCTACTAAATATGATAATTTTTAACCAACATAAAGAGACATACTCTCAGCACCACAATACACAATAATAGGAAAATAACATTATCATCATATAACATCAGAGTAAAAAAATGGAATTATAGTTATTGGGTGGATAATAATTATAAATTAAAAACATGATATAACAATATAAATTATGTTTTGTATACATGCATACATCAAGGATTTCCCACTGATATGATCATATACATGATATATTGCAGACAGAACCAAAAACCCTAAGTTTGTAACTCTATAGAGTGCCAATAGTGCATCCCTTATATATGAAATATTATATGGTGTATGTCACACCTCTACCTTCGGAATCAATTTATTTCATTATTTTATTATATTTGGATCTTTTGGATGAGGTTTGGGTGGAGTACCTTTTTAAAATTTTATGTTTTTATTGAAAAAATGAATGTTTTTGACCCTAGAAGCAAGAGGCTCATGACCTATGCACGGTTAAAGGGAAACAGTGAAGCATTTCTTAGGTAAATTTGTAGCTTTATTTGGGGTCCAGGGGAAATTCACATTAATTTTTCATGGTTTGGGGAGTTGTAAGGAAACTGTACCTATGGTTTTTCCCATTTGGACAATGGAGACCACCTATTTTGCGCATGTTCTGGAAAACTGTTTGGCCAAACTATGTGATCTACCCATAGTTTTAGAATTATAAAATTCCAATATTCATCTCCACTATTTTTATCCTCTTAATTTATTTCCTCCCCTTTGCTCATTTTTGGTTCACGAAAGGAGCCCCTAATCCCTCTCCCTTTAATCCTCTTCTTCCAATAGTGATGCTCCTTTAAATCTAATGTGAGTTTCATGGTTTTCTTCCATTTTATCCCTTGTTTCTCTTATCTCTCTTGGTTTATTTGGGTTTCCTTGGTGGGTTATTTTTTTCCAAACCCTAGAGAATAGGTTTTAAGTGTTGGGTTGTTTTTTATTGGATACATGGCATGCAGATTATCTGTTGGGCTCATTTATTCCCACACTTGTAGTTTCATCACATCTACACTCCGTTGAGGTATGTTTTCCATTATTTTCAATTCTGGCACATTCCATTCAACGCTTGATAATTTCTAATTTATTCAAAAATGATATCATTTTTCCTGTGATGTGTTAGTATAAATTGGTTTGGTATTTTCATGATAAGAAATTTTGGGTGAATTGGTTTTTAAGGGGTTTTCTTTATTATACCTACATGTCCATGTGTGAAAGGTGGTTGATAAAATTTTTATGGGTTTCTTTTTATGAAATTATGTGTTTTAAGAGTATGTTTTTATTGGTTATTTTTTAATGGTACAGTTAGATTGTGATATGATCTTCATGTGTGGAGTTTGGTGACTTTTATGGTTTAGAACTTATTTATGGCTTGTTGCATTGATGTAAACTATTTGATGATTCATTAAAAATGTTTCTGGGGTGATTTCGTTGATAATATATGTGTGAAATTGGATGTGGGAACATTCAAGGGTGCATGAGGTGAACACATGGATGCAAACACAAATGATAATTATCTTAGATAAATATTTTTAACATAAAATCATAATTTTAGAAAATTTGTATATTTTGTTCATTGTTATGGTGTTTTAATAAGTGTCCCTTAGTTTCAAATGATTGAAATATAGATTTAAATATTATATTCAAAATTATGGCATGTTTCGTACCTTTGAATAATGGTTCGGTTCTAAACAATATGTAAACCTGTTTGTCATCTTTAGCTATGTTGTGTGATTTTTTTTTGAAGTGGTGTTGATAATGCAATTGGTTTTGAAATTTAAAGGTTTATATAATGTTATGAACATGAAATTGGTGCTTTATTTTTTTAAGAAATAGTTAGGACACATTTTTTTAATGTATTGGAATCAGTAATGATGAAGGCCTGGTTGGAACTTTATAATGTCTTAGAAATGAATTTTGATTTCAAAAGTGTAAATACCCAGTTAAAACTATATTCTATTTTTGAGAAATGTCTTGAACAATTATGTGATTTGATAGCCTGATTGAAATTTGTGAATGATTTGTTTTATGATGGGAACCACTATGGAGCATTTCTTGAGAATGGGTTATCGCATGGGTGGTCTTGGTGTTTAGGGTAGGAAAGTGTGGTGGTAGAAAGTTCAGTGGGTCACACATGCAAGGGACTCCTCCTTTCACCGTGTACCATTACCATGGGTTTCATGAGAATATTTTGGAGGTTCAAGTTATGGTTTCTTATAGAACCATATTAGACGGGTGGTTAACCCTTGGATGTTTTAGAGGCAAGGTGGTTTGTGCCACTAGTGACACTAGTTTAGAGCATCCAATTGGTTATTGACTATAGAGCTACAACATACAAAAGAAGTTGAGTCTGATCTAAGTACATCCAGGTGACACTCTATAGATCTTTAAGAAATTACCATGTTTACTATTTTTATATTCTTGTTTATTTTTTTCACTTGGTTGCCCATTTGGTATTGCTTTATTTTTTTTATTAGTGCCTTGGATCACTTGTCCTAGATCCATTTGTGGAATTTTGGTTTTTAAAATGGTAGGTTCCTTTGAAAATTGGAATTTGGTGTGATCTATTTTGAAAAAGGTAATATTGTGGTTACATATAAACAATTATAAAAATTAATTTATTTATATGTACTTTAAACTAGTATTTATGGACTGTCTTAGCAAAGGAAATATATGGAATCTATTGTGATTACCTACTTTTCTATTTAGAATCACATCCTACTTGTACCATTTTATGTTGGGAGACCTAAGCTATTTTGTAGGCTTAGGTTTTTCATTCAGGTTATCATCTTCGGAATAGGTTGGTCTTGTTGTTGGTGGTGATCAGGAGGAAGCATGGAGATCATGATTCATGTTTGAGAGGAGTTTTGTATTTAGTTTCTATTTTGTTCAGCTGGTGTAACTGAATTAGTTTTTTATATTGTTTGAGATTTAGTTATTATTAATATTGATTCATGTTCTTTTGGTCTACTTGATCTTGGGGTTTATTTTGGAGAAACTATTCCCATTGGATTATAATGATTCATGTCACTAGTTTCCAACCCATGGGGATCGGGAATACCCTTCGGGTGACGTCTCAGACCAATTCAGGTGACAGGTTGGATGAAATCCTAGGTTAGATCATGGAAAATGGTATCAATGATAGGTTCTTGTTATTTGGGGTGTTCAGTAGTTTGGGGACTCAGAATCTCTGGGGTTGAGAGGTGTGTGCGAGAAGGATGTCATAAACCCTTGCTTGTTATGATCCTCAAGTTTCCAGGGGTAGTATGGGATTTTAGTCTTTTGTTTTGGATATTGGTTTTTGTGGGTGATGAATGACAATAGAGGCAAACCAATGTCATGTTGTGATATCACATGGAGTAGTGACCTGTGTGGATTCCAAGTGCATAGTTCAAGGTCTTCTTAGTTATTAATGCCTACTTAGGGAAAGGCCCACTAAGAATGACGTGAAGTTAGGTATATATACTAGTTCCTCATTCTGATAGTTTGGTGCAGGTTGTGTTTTTTTGTTTCAGTGGGTAAAAGTGACATTTTAAAAAGAAAACAATTTTAAAAATAGAAATAATTTATCTCAAATGGTTTCAGATTGAAATGTAAAATGAATTTTTAAAAGTGGGAGTGATTTGGATTGAAAATTTGAAAAATTTATTGGTTCATGTAGCAATTGTGATACTCAGTGTTCCTTATGAACATTTTTATATGTTCGGGTATGTGTGTAAAGTTTTAATGAATGTATAATGTAATATGAATTGGATTAACACATATGTGTCGATTCATAGGATTCCATGGGTTGGTATTTGGAATTAAAGGTTGACTTCATTTTTCTAAAATGAATTTTAATGAGAAAATGATTTTGGAAATTGGTTTTGTTTTAAAATGTGGGTTTTGTTTTATAATGTTTGGGTTATTATTTTTTGGAATGTGAATTTGGTGTTTAGATAATGGCCTTGGTAGGATGTGTGTTAAGAATTGAAATAAAGATGGGATTTTTTGAAAAGATAATTTTGTTGTCATTGTAATGTTTTATTTGTGAGCCTTTTGTTCTGGATTGGGATGTTCTTTCCAATTTTGTTTCAATTTGATATTTATTTTGAATTTGTTCCCCTTATGTTGTTCAGAATATGTTACTCAGAAAGGTCTGCAAGGTTTTCAATGGTTCTTGTCCTATTTATGGTTCTTTCTGGTTGTTCACTATATTTTTTGGTGATCAAGGATTTTTAGAGGATGCAGAATGGATTGATGAAGTTGAGAGTCTCTTTAGATCATTGGGAACTCCCGAATATTTGAGAGTGTGTACTGCTTCAGGTTCATTTGAAGGTTCGAGTTTGGATTATTAGGGAATTATAATCCTATCATCATTGCACATTGGGATGTATTGGGAAACCTCTAAGACCACTTTTTTCCAATGGTTTATACCAGAGGAGTTAAGGAAGATGAAGGTGGTAGAGTGGGAGGATGGTCCATAGGGCCAACAGTAAATGGAATCTTAGGTTGACCACTTTCAAGAGTTAGTTTACTTCTCTCTGTAGGTGGTTTCAATGGATTATTTGAAATATCCTCTTTTCATTTTCAGACCTCATACTGAGATCTTAGAAAAACTCAACTCATCTGGTGAATTCTATTTTGAGAAGTTTGTGAATGAGAATTTTTTAGCTGAGTTGGTTCTCAGGGTGCAGTCACTGCTGGTTAGATATCACAAATGTTATCCATATGGTGAGTGGGGAACACCTAAGGTACCTATTCTTGAGAAGTATCCCTTATTGGTTTCAACTTCTCCTTCATCAGACTAATGTCTTGTGTGTTTTCAGCACGGTCGGTTTTAGAATTTCAAGCTATCTTTTTACAATCCTCTGAAGAATTTCCATCATTGTGGTCATTTGGGTCATCTAGAGAAGTTTTTCAAGAAGCATTTTCTGAATATAAAGTTTTAATTAGAAGATGTTTGAGCCTGACTACGAGGAAATATATGCTTCAGACATCATAGCTCGAACCATAGGCCCTAAAGTGAATCTCGCGTGTAATAAAAAATCGTCAAGGGTGTGTAGGAACCTCAACCTAGTTTTTTTATCTAACGGCGATGTCGAGAAAAATTAACTTTCTTATTGTAATTTTCTCATTATTTTGAGTTTTATTTTTTTACATGATTAGAGCTGTGATCCTATTTTATTATAAATCCATATTTTTCCTTGTATGTTAATATTTAAATGATTAGCCTTTTGGAAATCAGTTTTAGTTTTCAGTTGTGCTTGTTTTTAGATATATGTGCTTGTGATAATTGATGATATTATCTTGTGTTAAAGTTTTTACATTGGTTTCGGCTCCTTTTGTGGGTTTCCCCTATTTTTGGTGGTCTAGTTTGTTTTGGTAATTCATAGTTGTGGTGGGAGCATTTCTGATTTGGTGTTATGAACTTTTGTTTCTTCCCATGAGAATTCTCTTGGGATCGCGTTGTTGTGAGTTCCTGTGTTGGGACGATTTGAAGTCATATCAAGGTGCTAGTTGGGTTATTATAGTGGGGATAACCCTATAATATTACCACATTGTTCTTTTTATTGAGGTATCTCTATAATTTGTTGGGTGTGACTTGTGAAGTGAAAGGTCACCTCGAGATCTATGGTTTTTTCAGCTTTTTTTGGATTTGGGAATAAGTTTTCTTTATCATATGGATGAGTGAATTTGTGGGGAAGAAAGTGTTTTTGATGGGGATAATTATCATACCTAAACCATAGTAATCCTTTTTTTTAAATATTTTATTTTATTTGGATCATTTTTATGAGGTTTTGGGGGATTCCCTATTTAATGTTTTTAGATTTTTTTTGAAAATTGAATGTTTTTCCCTTGGAAACAAGAGGCGCATGACCTACGCATGGTTGAGGAAAACTATGCAGCCTTTCCTAGGAAATTGCAAATCTTGTTTTAGGGTCTAGGGTTAATGATAATGGGTTTCACATGGGTTGGGAAACCAGGTGGAAACCATACATTAGGTTATGTCAATTTGGATAGTGGTGACTATACAGTTTATACATGGTTTGGAAAACAGTGTGGCCAAACCATGCCAACTGCCCAGTTTTTTTTTTAAATCATGAAATACCAATCTTTACATCCCCAATTTTTATCCCCCTTAGTTATTTCATCACTTTGGGTCATTTTCAGTGCATTAAGGGTGCCCCCAGGCCCTCTTCCTTTGATCCTCCTCCTCTATGGGTGCTCTTTTGAATCTAATGTGAGTTTTTAGGGGTTTGGGCCATTGTTTCCATCATTCTCTTATCCTAAAATTAAATTCTTTGGGTTTCCTCTAGGGTTTTATATTTGGATGAACCCTAGATATTATGGTTAATGTGGTGGGTTGTTTTTCTTTGGATCTTGGGCACACAGATTGTCCGTTGGGCTCTATTCTTCCTTCCCTGGAAGTTTCATCACATTCTCACTCCATTGAGGTAGGTGTTTCCATTATTTTCATTTCTAGAACCTTCCATTGAATGCTTCATATTTCCAAATATCTTTTAAAATGAAATATTTTTTCATGTTATGTGTTAGTATAAATTTATTTGTTATTTTCATGATGGTATATTGGTGCGAATAGGTTTTTATGGTATTTTCTTAAATATGCCTATGTGTCCCTATGTGCAAGGTGTTTGATAAAATGTCTCTTCATTTACCTTTATGATATTGGGTGGTATAAGAGTTTGTTTGTCTTGGATGTGTTTTTATGGCACAGGTTGATTGTGATATGAGCTTTATGTGTGGATTGAGGTGACTTTTTATAGCTTTGAACTTATGTATGACTATTTGTGTTGATGTAGAATATGTTTTGTTTCTTTAAAAATGGTTATTGGGTTATTTAATGGATAATTTAGGTGTTCTATTGGATGTGGGAACATCAGTGGGGGAACGAGGTGCACACATGGATGTGCACACAAATGATATTGGTCATTGATAAATCTTTTTAACATAAAACCCATATTTTAAAACATTCGTGAATTTCTTTAAAATAGTTAGTGTTTAATAAGTGTCCCTTGGATTCATATGATTAAAATTTGGACTTAAATGTTGTTTTAAAAATCATGGACCATTTGGTACCTTGGAAAGAAGGTTGCTTTCAGAATGAAATTCAAGACCGTTTGATATCTTCAAGTATGTTGTGTGTTTTCATTTTAGTTTTTTCACACCGTGAATTTTAAATTTGTTTTTTTATTTTATTATTTTTTTGCCCTGAATCCTCACTCCAAGGTTCAGTTTGGGTCCTGATTTAAAGTTTTTTTTCATTTAAAATTTTTTCCGGGTTTCAGACTCATGTGCGGTCACCGTGTAATTGGCGGTAGCCGTGCAGTCGGCCCAAGTGTCATCCAATTGCTCATTATTATTATTCTTATTATTATTTTTATTATTGTATTATTACTATTTTTATTTTTATAATTACTATTTTATTTTTATCAAATTTTGATATTATTATTATTGTTATATTATAATGAAAAATTATTAAAATTATTAATATAGTATTAATGTTGTTATTATTATCTCATTATTATAATTGTTATTTTTATTTTTACTATTATAATTATTAATATTTTTTTATTAATTTTTATTATTATTATCATTATGATTGTTATTTTTTTTTTATTTTTGGTTTTATTATTATAATAATTATAATTATTTTTATTATTATAATATAATGAAAAAAACCACACCCTAGCCTACCCTCAGTTCCCCTCCCCATTTTTATGTGCACATACCCTTGTCCATTATTTTTTTCTTCTCTGTTCGATGTACAAGGTCTAGGATTCACCGCCCTCGCCTCACGCCCAGGTTCTTTCCACCCTCCAGGACCCCATCTCCATCATTTCCCTTCACCCTTGGCTCCTAGCCGCCACCCTGCATCGCCCATTACCTGCGGCGCATAGTGACCCCCATCCCCTCCCTATTCCCTATGCACGTGCCCAGACCCTCAACCACCCTCCAAGATTTCCCTCCTACTCATGAATACCACCCAGCATCGCCCCCACCAACCTCGCCTCACCTCACATCAGCCTCACCTCAACCCACAGCACCAGCCTTGCCTTCTCCCACTCCCGCTTCGTCCCGGCTACCTCTGGCCTCCCACGGTCCGACTAGCCTGCCCCTCCTCCTATCGATAAGCACCCAGCCAACACCTGGACCCCCTTCTCTCCCTTTCTCTTGCCAACGATGCACCCAGACCCCCTTTCTCTCACATGCAACTTACACAAGTGAACATGCTTGGCCCTGCTCTGACCACCTTCCCTTTTTATGCACCAAACCCCTACTCCAATATATTTATTTATTTATTATTATTTTCCCTTCCATTTTATATTTGGTGTTTTTATTAAATTTGGCTAAATATTAATACCACAGGTTTTGTGTCGTGTGTTTTTATCACTGTTCAGCATGTGGAGTTAGTCCGAGATAGATCGTTCTTCCTTCCATCAGAGTTTTATCGCATCTACGCTTGATTTGATGTAAGTGAATTCATGTATTTTTCCTTTCTGAAGCATTCCATAATGAAATTTCTTTTAATTAATTTTTCATTTAATTTGTTTCACACATTAATTATGATTTCAGATAGTTTTTATATAATGTATTATGTTGGTGAAATTTTCAATAATTAGTTTTTAAATCATGATTGTTGGTTGGTAATTTTAATGTTTTTGATCAAATTTCAGTTTAGCATTTAGAAGATAGAAATCTGGTAATTTTTATGGTATTTTCACTTTAATTTTTTTTAGTAAATTGGTTGAGCAATTTGGTAGAATTTAATGAATTTTGTGGGATTTTTTAAACTTATTTTGGAATTTCCATGGTGTTTGTTTGAATTCAAAAGAGGATTTTGACTGTGTATTTGGTGTAAATACTTTTTGTGTGACATAAAAGTGTTTGTTAATTGTTTAAATGATTTATTAAAATGTGTACATGATTTGAAATCATGTTGATTAGACAATAAAAATAAATATTTTAATTAAATTTTAATGTTATTAAATGTTCATTTTTGATCTTATGGGCCTATGTTATTTGATTTTAATTTTGGACATCCATTCTCATCATTTGCGCACTTCATGCCTAATGTACACAAATTTAATCCCAATGATTCATCAGATTTTAAGGAATTTAATTATCCATATTTTAATTTTATATTTTGTGAAATGGATGTACACTTCAATATGAACATTTTTCATTCAGGGATCAATGAAGGATTCATAAAGGATGATGAGGATATTTGGCGATGAAAGGAAACAATTCTGGAGAAGGAGGATTGGACACCATCCCACTGATGAGAATGTGGGGGTCCCAATACCGACCCAATGAAGCCCAAATTTCGTATGATGATAGAATAAATATAGAGGAACATATAATTATGAAATATATAGTGATAATTCGGCTTCCATTGTGGTTATTCAGGTGTCCCAAGTTAGAGATAAAATTCTGGTCCAGATTCTATAGCCTAGAAAAACAGCCAACCAATTTAATTATATCTCGGAAAAAAAAATCCTTTGAGATGACATTTTATAGAGAAATTGGATGAATCAGAAGATTCACTTTTGTCTTCTATGGACCACTCTAATTATGCCATCTAGATGGCCATCTAGGCGCGTATGATCGGTGGATGCAAACTGGCTTCCACTTCGAGTCAAGGATAAATAAGTCCACTCTCCCTTACACTCCACCACCCTAGGCCGTCCATAATCTAGTGAGATGCTTTGTAATGTTAGAGGCTCGACCCAAGGATCCATAAATGCCTATTTATGTCAGTGTTGTTGAATTATTTAATTATCTTGGATGCTTTCTTTCATTGTAATGTTATGCTGCCACTTTTCCTTTGTAATGTTCTTCCTCAATTGTAAGTTGTTTTAATTCATCTTATTTTCTTAATAAAAGTTATTATTTTACTATTATTCTATTCCTCTCCATCTCACTTTGATGCCATTTTCTCAAGGTGTGAATTTATTCACACCAAACCTTGTGAAATTATTCACACAATGGTGGAGTTATCATTTTATTTTTATAGTTCTTTTACTTCTTCAATTACTCCCTCATGAGTCTACTTCCTACTTCCATTAAAACCATAAAATAATTTGAGGGATAACCCAATTATGGGTTGATACAAGGGAGTATCAAGTTTCGGGATTGGATGTAATGTATCACCCCATAAATGTATAATCACTTCTTTTAATTGAGATTTTTATTTGATGATTTTAAAACTTCTTTGTCCTTGTTGAATTTTAAGGACACATAATTCAAGTGATAATACAAACCATTACCTTGTAGTGCTCATAAATTTTATCCTCCAAGTGTATAGGTGATTTGTATTATGGTGTGTCGGTATTAAACTAGTAAGTGATGAAGTTGTTT
This sequence comes from Viscum album, assembly GCA_963277665.1. Classification (NCBI taxonomy): domain Eukaryota; kingdom Viridiplantae; phylum Streptophyta; class Magnoliopsida; order Santalales; family Viscaceae; genus Viscum; species Viscum album. Next base: position 845,921,265 of record OY728160.1, on the reverse strand, counting down.
CATCTTCTTGAATAAACCAATCTTGAATATAAGAAGTGGAAACTGTTAAAAAAGGAATTCCATCCAATCCACCCCAAGAGATAACCTAGGATCAAATCATTCGTTCAAATTGAATTCACTTAAGTCTGTTACTTCTATCTTAAAACCCATAAAAAATAAACCCAAAGTTTTCAACTTCATAGCCAAAAAAATCCATAGAATGTATGTGTCTGTATGTTTCTTCTTAGGTATCTGAGGATTCGACAACCCAAGCTACAATACAAAAGACTGCTTAACCCCAGAAACATGGGTAAATTTGAGTGGGAATCACTTGTCTTGGAATAATTTTGGTGTGTATTTTATTGGGTCATTTTGTGGCTTGGTTTTTAGATGGGAATTTTTTAAAAAGAGTTCCATAGTGGCGTTGAGGTTGTTTTAGGTTTTATAAATGAAGTGGATGGTAGAAAATGGTTTTAAGATACTAGGTGGGTTTTGTAGAAATGGTTTTTAAATGTTATATTTGGATTTAAGTGTGCCATTGGATGTCGGCACATCCATGAGTGCACTAGGTGCACACATGGATGTGCCGTCAAATTAATATGGAACTTGTAAAATGACATTTCTCTATAAACCTCAGTTTCCTAAATGGATTTTAGTTTTCAAATGAAGTTGGTCCCATTTTTTGGTTTCTAAATAATGTTTTAAATGATGTTTTATAGAGTGTTGATTCAAATGTTTTTGAAAACATGGTTTTTAATGGGTTCTCCAAGTTCTGACCATTTGGTTTGAAATACATTTTGGTTTGGGTTGAAAAGAGTGAAGGCATGTTTGGTAACTGGGGAGTGTTCGAATGTGTGTTTGGGACTTAAAGGCCCGTTTGGATCTTCCAACTCATGGGTGATGTTATTTTAACTTCTAAAATGGGTGTTTTTAGAAATTGTGTGTTCTTAGTCAGAGTTTTAAATGTTTTTAGAAAAAAATTTCAATATGGTGGTGACGCGATGAATCATTTGCTACTTTGAGCTTTAGTGTAATGTTTGTGTTGGTTCATTGAAAGGATAGAATTTTGATTACTATATTCCCATTTATCAAATTTAATATTTTATAAAAAGTATAAAATGGTTTTATTGATTTAATGGCATGAAGGCCCAGTTGGAACCTTTTATGATATGATGTATATATATTTTTGGGGTACCTATATAGGGGGATATTCCTTATGGGTTATCATATGAAGTGTCTATGCTTGGGGTAGGAAAGTGTGGTTAGACATGTCAAGAATGCGACGGCCTCATACTTACCCAATATTATTATAACCACCATGGGTTCCTATTCACCTTTTTGATGATCGAGTGATGGTTGCTGATCAACCCCAATTAGATGGGTTGGTACCCCCTGGATTGGTGGTTAGGGCTGGCGGTCTTTGCCACTAGATTGGTCAGTTATAGGGTGACTAGTTGGTTATAGACTTAGGAGATTCACCATACGTCGACCGGTGGTTCCGAACTGAGTATGTTCAGGGTTCTTCTAGGAATTTTTAGGATCTCCCATGGTTACTTGATTGTTTTCATTTCTTTTTCCCTTTTTTAATTATAATTTATTTTCATCTTTCACTGTTTACATGTTCTAATTTATCCCATATTTAGGATACATTGGTTTTGGGTTTTGTTTATAAAATGAAAAATTATTTTGGTAATGGTGTGCAGCGTTTATTGGATTTTTAGATGGGAAAACATGTTGCTTATTTTAAAATGTGAAAACCCTACCTTTATATTTGTATTTCAATCTTATGTCATTGGATTGTTTCGAGAAATGATACGTTGGATTATATGGTTTATCTTGGGAACCCTATTAAGAATTTTTAATGCACACTCCTATTTTATCATTTCAGTTGCAGGTTTCTTTTTCTCATGTTATCTTTCTTAATTTGGACATTATTGAAGAAAGGTTCATCTTTTTTGGGTAGTGACCTGGAAGGTCACATGGTGTTATGTGCAGTTTTTTTTCTTTGTACTTCTAGTTTTTATTTTTATCATCAGTTTTGTTTATATTTTTATCTTTTGTTCAGGGAAAAAATTGTTCCCAATAGATAAATTTTGATGCTCGACACTAGCTAGTTTCCATACCTTGGGGATCGAGAACTCCCTTTGGGAAATGTCATTGACCAGCTCAGGTGACCAGTTCAGGGTTGACCCACTTTGGTTCGTGACAGGTTTGAAGTGGTGTTAAGGATGAAATCAGATATGAAATATAAATGGACATTTGGAATTGTGAACATGAAAGTGGGTCTTTGTGATGTTTTGGAAATTTTTAGGTCGCATTCATGTAATCTATTGTAATTTTTATTGTTGAAGGCTCGAATGACACTTTATAATGTTTTGGAAATGAATTGTTGTTTCAAAAGTTTAAATGCTCAGTTGGAACCCTATCATATGTTGAGAAATGTTTTTAAGGATTATGTTATGTGAAAACCCATTTGAATCTTATGAATTGATTTTAGTAATATGGGAACCTATGTGAAGGATTTACCCAGAATTGGTTTTCATGTGGGTGGTGTTGGTGTTTGGGGTATGCAAGTGTGGTGGCAGCAGGTAAGGTGAGTCCCATATGCGAGGGCCTACTTCTTTCACCATGTACCATTATAATAGGTTTCTTAGGAATCTTATAGAAGTTCATGTGGTGGTATATTATCGACCCTGATTAGATGGGCGGGTACCCCATAGATGTTTTAGAGGCCAGGAGGGTTGTGCCACTGTTGAGTCTAGTTTATAGAAACGAGTTGGTTATTGATTGTGGGGCTACACCATATGCTGATAGGTGAGTCTAATCTGAGTATTCCCAATGACACTCTTGGTATGTTTAGGAAATTCTCATGGTTACTATCTGTATGTTCTTGTTTACTTTTTTTGTTCCACTTGGTTTATTTTTTGGTATGGATTTATTTTATTTTCAGCACAGCCTTGTAGCACTTGTTTAGGATCCCTGAGTAGAATTTGGTTTCAAAAATGGTAAGTTTGTTTCTATAATGGGAATGTGTGGTGTGTTTTTTTGAAAAGGGGAATGATGTGGTTGTTTATTAAAAATTATAAAAACCCATTTTATTATATTTACTTCAAACTAATATTTATGGACTATCTCTTGAAAAGGAATATATGGATTTTATGGTGATTACCTGTCGAGTTGTTTACGATCAAACCCTACTTGTATCATTTTTCGGTATACCCAATCTATTTTGCAGGATTAGGTTTTTGGTTTTAGTTATCATCTTTTGAGCAAGTTGTTATTATGGCTAGTGATAAACAAGAGGTCATGTGGATATTGTGTTGTGTGTTTGAGTTGAGTTTTTTATTTATTTTCTGTTATGTTCATATTTTTTAACTAAATTGGGTTTTTATGTTATTTAAGGTCCATTTATTGTTTATTTGGAATCATATTTTTTTGGTCTACTTGATCTTAGTTTTTCTTTGGGATAAATTGTCCCCATTGTGTTATATTGATGCTCGACACTAGTTGCCAGCCCTTGGAGACTGGGAATTCCCTTTGGGCCATGTCTTTGACTAAGTCGGGTGTCGGGTTGGATGAAATCCCATGATAGTTCATGATAGTGTATGTATGTATTTATAAAAAAACTAACTCAATAAGTAACATACATCATGAAAGAAATTGTGCAAAGTCATCATGTGTTAACCAGTCCACTACAACACCTAGACTCGCCTATTTCATCCAATATTAGTAAATCAATCTATCATATTGACAACAATAGGAATCCCATTAGGGAAATGGATAATATCACTATTCCAAAGTTTATTGGTTATCTAGGAATCCTCTCACTCGATAGTGATATTCTTGTCACCTAGGAATGACAATCAGTGGGTAGTGTAATCTATACACATTGATCCCTAGGTGTAATTATAATTCCTATCACAAAATACCTTATCATTATCAACATTATGTATAGAAAATTCATATGGGAAAGTAATGAAATATCTAGACTCGTGTAGCAGATAAAATTGGGATAATCTTATGATCTATGATTTTCCCAACACTCAAGAAGATGAAAATTAATGCATTGCATCTCCACACCTAGATCCAGAGGTCATATTCCATCCCCATGTCGAAACTTTCCCATCATCTCCAAGAAATCATATAGGAAACACATTAGGAAAATTTATAACGTAGTCAGACTCACATTTCAGTGTATCTAGGGTTCTTCTCAGACTCAGGTGATCTTCCCAAAACTTAGGAAGCAAGAAGAATTGGGAGGTGTAGTACTATACACCAATACTTAATTATCTAAGATATAGACTCGTCATCTGTACCTAAAAACATGGCCATGATACATAAACAAAAATTCATAGAAAATATAGTTAACAATATATCTCTCAGTTAACTATATATCCCACACTTTATCGCAATTAGATGGTAGCATATATATCTCGACATAAATCTCCCTAACCAACCTCATTATCCACATCCATCCACACAATCTTAGTCACTCAAACCTATGGATGATAACAGTCACTTAGAAAATATATAACTTATAAGATAATCATTTTTTATATTAGAACACATTATAACACCATACCCCTCTAAGACCACACACTACCCTCTAGGGCTGTTGGGTAACACACATCATCCTCTAATCACATTATGGTAATTCCATGAGTACGCAACCATACTCAAATTTGTCTCAAATTATACTCAAATACATTTAAAAAACATAAGATACTTTACACACCTATAATATGAATGTATATTCTACCTTATGTACCATATGAATCACACTCAAAAAACTAGCTAAGTTAAGCCAAGGCCTCACCGCTCACTTGGAATTGAGAGAAAACAGAAAATTATCATTCTACCCAAATTAATCACCTTTTCCACCCAATCCAAGACTCACATGGAACATTATTAGTGGTCTATACTCATCCCGTGATCACATCATAATATCGTGGGAGCTCCATGTTCAAGAGAGAACATGAACTCACTTAATCATCTATAAGTTCCTCTATTAATGATCTAGAGAGTGGTTACTCACCCACATAATCTAATAAAATGGATATCCTAATCTCAACTACTTTCCATGAATCATATGACTTTCTCAAAATAGTATAATCCTTTCAATTATGGATATTAAAGCTTCCGAGGTTATTTCCAAAACCTTTAAAACACAATTCTCAAGGCTTGACAACAACTATGACCTTTTCTCAAGGGAGAACTACTTAGAATATATTCATCCACTCTCTTGGTCGTGCTCTAGTCTATTCAAAATTTATTTCCAAACCTAATAATACTTAAAAAAAATTGAACACTACTATAGGATTCAATACTTAGTACTAGATTTTCATGTTTCTCAGAAATCCAAAACCATGTGTAACACACTTGATTTAATATAAAAAGGATTTTCCTTTTTCTTATCCCACAATTCAAAAATCACATATCCCTTTATTATAATATTTGAACCCAAAACCCAATTAACATGCATTCAATACCTGTAAATTCACTTGTATATGGTTAAATATTAATGGGACCTCCTACCTCGAACATATGAGTTATACCATTCCATTATCCACTCACCATCTCCATCCAAGCTCAAACCAATCATCACCACACTCCCAAGCCCATATCTTATACCATAAGGCTCTAATAATTAATTATCAAAATTAAAAATCAATTATAAAATTTAATTTAATGAGGAATATTTTCTATAAACACTGAAATAATTTTTTGTAACAATATAACTATATCCATTAATGTATGAAAGACTTATTTCATTCCTCCATCACTCCTGAAATCAAAATCTCCATGAAATGACACTCAAATGCTAAAAAATTATAATCCAATTTGGAAGTAACCCATGAAAAAACTAATTAAATCCATAACTCTATATAAATAGATGTAAAAAGGAGATGTTCTTCTTATTTTAATTTCCTTAAGACACATCACCTTGAATCCATAGTTGTTGGAGATGATTCTATAATTCCTTCATAGAATCATATTTAAATCCCTAGGTGGAACCTTACAAAATCATATAAAAACCAAAGTATATAAATATATCATAGGTAAGGGGGAGATTAACTAGATCCAAATTTTAGAAACAACCAATGAACAAATAAAAATAAAAGGGGGGACCTAGGGGCTTCAAGGATAAAAAATAGAAAGGGCGAGGCGGGACAATGAGCACTCCCAAGTACTATCCAAGATAAAAAAAAGAAGGGGTGACTTGGAAATGAAGTCTCTATCCTCACTTAAATCCTCCACAACCATATTGGGAACTCAGTTCAGTAAGTAATGTTACCTAGGGGATTAATAGCTAGCTTATATAGAGACACTGGCGGACTGATGGACCATATAGTGACATATCCCCCAGGACTAGTATTAAGGTACTTGATTTATTTTTTATGCTTACTCTATGTAGTAGGGAAACATAACTATTATTTTATCCATTACTCAAACCTGAATACCCCCTAACACATTAAAAAATAAATTCTATAGATTCCCCCACTCCCATAACTATAATCTAAATCCCAACTCTATTATTACCCCTTGTTTTGGGGCTCAAATTTAACATTCCCTCCCAATTTACCAACCCATAAAGATGTGGTTCATTAAAAAATTATAACCATAGTGATTTTCATCCCAGAGAATCATTCAAAATTATCCTTTGATAGTAAATTTATCCACCATAAACCAATTCCATAAATCATTCTCAACTCTGAGTTGTAACAGATTGACTACACATACGTCTAATCAAGCCTAATTGGGATTTAATTAAAATATCCTCATCCAAAACTAAAAAATAATCAATCATCATCAAAATGATATATTTGGTACCTAAACTAATTTACACTATCAAATCATTAACTACCCCACAGGGCCAATAGGTAGCACACACCATCCTTTATTCCCAATAAGGTTATTCTAGTACTATATAACCACACCCTGATATGCCTCACTAGATGCTCTTCTACCTTTTAGAAACTAACCATGCACTAACCAACATGAATATGAATATACAGACCAATTTATTTACCATCTAAAGAAAACTCTATAAATTAGAGAAACCAGAGCTATACCACATCACACATTTTTCTTAATGATAAAACCAAACATAACTCACAATTTTATACCCATAAGAATTACCTTTTTCACACTATTAATGACCTACAAGGCTCCCACTAGATAGTTTATGCTCATTCCATTATCTTATGTTATTCCCAGGGGAGATAAATGGTCATGAAAGTATTTTCCCTTACTTAATCATCTATACCTTCTTCTAGGAATACTCTAGATAGTGGTTACCCACCCCCAAAATATAATCACATGGAAATCCCAATCTATATGAGTCACCATGAATAATTATACTTGAAACAAATTTCATACTCATATCACATAAGGAGAATCAATGTTTGAATGTTATTTTTATGACCATTCCCTCACAATTAATAGGGCATGAAACTATCTGGAACCATTACCCAAGATAAAACCACTTGGAATCCCTTAATCTGACATAAGGTCTCACTCTATTCCATTCATGATTTAGTCCATAATACAAAAAAACTATAGGGTGTTTTTTGAAAATACTAAAAGTTACAACCCTTGAATAAAAATTCATCAGCATCTATAAAGTTCCCATCCCATGTAGCACACATATGATTCACTATAAAAATTATTGAGTTAAGTCTATCCTACAATTCCAGACTCGCCTGACCCCTTTATAAAATCCTTGTACCCAAAATATATGTAACACACAAGAAATGTGCATGCTTTCACATTATTATCGCTAAGTATTAAATGGACCACCAACTATGAGATTATGATTTATCTCCTTACATTATCTACTTTCCATATATATATCCAATATAGACGAAGAATCACCATGATCTGAATCCCATATATGATACCAAAAGGATCTAATAATTAATTATTAAATTATATAATCAATTATAATATTTAATTTAATAAGGTATATATATTTAAAAATATAAAACACTACAAAAATTCCAAAACCATGATAAAATACCTATAGAGTGCTTACACCATCCCTTTAGAACTCGTCTAACTAAAATCCCCATGAATTGATACTCATCAGATTTCTAATTCAAAAGAAATTTGGTGTTATGACTAGAAGAAACTACCTGGGTGATATATATTTATCAAAATAGTTATTAATAATAATTTTTCCATTTATTTTTACACCAAGTCACCACACCTATAATATCTATGCTTCAGAGATGATTCATCCCTGATTTGGTGGAATCATCTTTAAATACTTAGGTATAACCATCCTAAATCACAGGAAGAACATAAAAGATAAAAACATGATATTGAGGGAGTATATTATCTATATCCAATTCATATAAACAACCCATAATATACCACAAATAAAATGGGGACCTAGAGGTCATCAACGGAAATAAATGGATGAGGAGAATCCATCGAATCATCTTTATTGAGTGTTATCTTAGTTAATAAGGAAGGGAACACCAAAACTAAAATAGAATTTATTCCTCCATTTAGAAAAAAAATTAAACCCTACATGGCACATGATGCACTAAGTGTGGGTACAACACGGCATACTATCCAACCGGTATAGAGCCATCGGTCATCTATTTGACCATATAAGGGACTTTCCCCACTGGACTAGTCATCAGTTAAACAGTGACATGAACCATGTACTCAGTGTATTTTTACTGCTTACTATAAGAAGAAGGGCCACCCAACCCTTCTCTAATCCACTACTCATACCCAGATACTGCCCCTAAACACACAAAAACACCTCTTAGTGATACCCCATTCTCTAGAAATCAATAGGAATCTATATTTTCTAATCACCCACTTCTATAGAACTCAAAATTCATATTGCCTATGAATTTAAAAACCTATAATGATCTTAATAACTATAAATAGTGTGATAAACCTGTTTGAGAATCTAGATAGTTTATATTTGTGTGTGAGAAAATTGTTGAGGTCATTAGAGCCATGTTTAGTGATCTGCACACATAAATTTTATTTTGACGTTTCTAGGTTTCCATGTTGACTTTTATCCTTGGGATAAACTTGAGTGAGGAACCCATGATGGGAGTCTATCAATGGGTTAGATAATATGACATTCAAGTGGATTGTTGAGATTATATATGACATGCCATCACAATATTAAAGACGTATCAAGAGATAAATAATGGTTTTATCTTTTGGATAAACCATGGATTGGTGATTAGAGGTTTAAATTCCTATTATTCATCTAAGATATGACCTTTGAGTATTTTGAGTCATTCTTAGAGTGGTTGTGCTAAGTGTAGGGTATGTTAGACATGTGATACATGAGATGTGAATGGTTAGTTGAGGGATATTCATGGTGAGATTTGTTTATTCATGTTTATTATTTATTTTACATATTTTATATTGTTAAATTGAGGGATATATCCAACCCGATTGATAGATTTGAGTATACAAGGTTTGTTGTTATGGGGACTTTGTCGTAGGACTGAATATATGTACACTAACAATTTATTGGGAGGTATCATCAATATTTTGATATATATATAAATATATATTCTAACTTAAATTTTTGGGGAAATTATTTATGGTATGGATATGATCACATAGACATGTTATTCCAAAGATCTTATTGAGGATATAACATATCCTATCATGATCTGTGGGTAATATTCCATAAAATTTGACACATACTTGTCATATTAGCTTTAGGGGGTTGATTATTAATATAATGGGATAACCATATATGAGGTGGTGTTATAATGATCAATATGACATGAATTTTGGAATGTTCATCCCTTTTCACTGACATTGGATAATGTAAGTAGTTTTATTCAATAGTATAGATTGATAACCATGTGATAATGAAACTTGAGTGATGCATATTTTTTTACGACTTAAATATCATGTTATATGTTCAATCACATATATCATTGATTATTTTAATTATTTATTGGTGGTTTCCTACTAATGTTTTAATCATACAATGCATGTTTGTCTTAGTGGAACTAGATAATTCTTGGTTCATGATATAATTAAGAGAAATGTACATGTAGTTTGTGGTTGATATAGTGTATCTTTATAAGGATTTAGATATGGTTCTTGGGTAAGGCCTAATACCATTTTCATGTTAAGTATCCTTTATACTGTAATTCTATTTTTCATATTCCATGCATATGATTTTTCAATTTGGAGATAACTAAATGATATATATCCTCTATAGAATGACATGAGTTTCATTTTTTTAGTCACAGTAATACAAGTTTGTCATGGTTTTATTTTCAAATTGATTCCATGTTTTTATATGTGGTTATTTGTTATGGTCATCCATTATGTATTATTTCCCATGGTTATCAGGTAAAGGGTATACTCTCTGAATGAAATGGGTCAGACTCTTTCGACTAGTTTATCGCCTTTGGTATACAAGGATACATGCCTAATTTCTTGGGATTGACAAACTCTGAGGTTGAGATGTCACATCATTACTGCAGAAACATTTCCTTTTTCTCATATTCAATATTGTAGAATATTTTAGAAGAAAAAATATTAATATTCAAGGTTTTAGCATCTTAAGGCTATATAAAATTTGAAAAGGGGAAAAGTCATTTAAGTAATGCATTATTCTATTATTAACAAACTTATCATGAGGAAAAATCATTTCAATTTATTCATATGTTTACCTAAGGATAATATAAAATGTGTTTAAAATGTCTTATTAGATGGTTTTCAATGACATAAAACATTTCTAATAAAATAAAAAAATTAATCTTATTCTATGATCATTTAAAATTATAATTAAAAATAATAAAGACAATAAATAAATTGTACCTCCCATTAAATATATCATTAACTTGTCTGGTTAATGATGCTAAACTAACAACAACCAAATGGCTTCTTCATTCAAAATTAATCTATAAAATATGAAATATATATGTAATCTTGGAGGAACCTTTATTCTTTCCCATGATGTTATATTATCTCTATGTTATTAAGGGAAAATATAGGGAAAAATAACTTTGAAAAGGTGTAACTTAAATCTCTTGTATCTCATTTTGTTACTAGAAATGAATCCATAGAGGCCCATTTATTGAACTTCTTCATTAAAGAAAGATCCTCTTGGAAATTAAACAATTCAAAAATGATTGACCCAAAATGGTATACATTATAAAATAATAATTTATTACTGCAATTGTTTTTGAACACTTTAATTAATCCAAATATATGTTACACCTTAATAACCACATCATCCAATGATATCTAAAAAATGAATAATGAAAACTTACATGAAAATTTTTAAAAAAACTCACATGTGATATACCTATATTTAAACTCTCACTCTTTCTGTGAAACATATCATAAAAAGTGACATAACCCATATCATAGTCCTTGATATGGAGTTTAGTTCATATTAACTAATAATTCCCCTTTCAAATTAAATACTCATTGAGTTTATTCACTTTTTAAAATGACATATGAAATTATATCTAAAAACATTATAGATAAACCATCATGAACTCTCTTGTCTTGGAGGAAATTATAGAAAAATAAGTCCTCAATGGGAAAACATTATATTTTAGCCTATGTGCCTTTATATTATTAAAAATGGTTATTAACTCTAAATTAATAACCATAAGAAAAGAATTAACTCCTATAAAATTTCATTAATATCAAATCACTAAATATATCTAGTATGATCTCTATCAAATGAACATATCCCCATACAAATATTTCCACCATTTATATCTCTATACATCAAATGAATACTCATATAATCCCATTTTTAAGACATTGAGTAAAACCATGAAATGTGGAACATATCAATCTCATATATTCCAACTCATAAATTCTCAATTTTAGATATATTCTAAATAAATTAGATGAAAACAAAACATTCCATTCATCTATGTTTAAAATAACATGAAATGTTACTCAACTAAGAATGACCATGAATTTGCCCAATCTAATTAAACTAAGGGATCAAATTTCGTACATATTATACAAGAGAAAAAATATTTTTATGATGGCTACTAGGATTGAGGGTAATTTTTTTGTCACTACTATTTTGAATTTTGAATTTTGAATTTTGAATTTGAGTTTGGTATATTTGATATTTTAGTGTTTTAATGGATATATATTAGGGTAGTTATTAAGTGTGGGTTCACACTTTAAACCTTAAAAGTGGTTGTTTTGAAAATACAAAAATGACATGGAATTGAACATAAAAAATCCACTTTATTCTTCCTAACATACTCAACCACCGACTAATTATCTCAACTTCAAGGTTATAAAAATAAAGGGACTAAAGTATGAAGTCTCACTTATATGGTATTTGTTTACCATATGTAATGAGGATTAATTTGAAGTATACACTTTTATGTATATCAAATACATTATGTATGACATTTTAAGTGATATAATTTACTATATTATTATATAAATCAATTTATACTTGTATATCATGAGTGACATATATATCTTTATACAATCCTATACTCATAATAATCTTAACATATTATAAAAAAATATGTCTCCGTATAAAAATCATTAATTATAAAAAACTGAAGGATATCCCTTGAGGGGTTAATTATCATTTTACTCTCATATAATAAATTTAGAATACATTAGTGAATTATAATGTATGAATTTAATTTAATAGTAAAACCATGATACATTATTAGTGAATTATTATTAGATTTATTCTTCAAAATATCTAATTAAAAAGGTTTTTATTCCCATATTGTTTTTATATGATAATGGTTTTGTAAATTAATAAACTAAATCATTTTCTGTATCATATTTAAGAATATTTTTATTCCCTCTCAATAATTTATCTAGGGTATAATATTTTGTTTTATTAATATATAGAATAATATTTTTTTTGTTTGGAATCTAGAAACTATTTAACACTTTAAAAAATAACATATTCACGTCCAACAAATATATCCTTAGTTATTATCAAATATTTTAGTATATTATTTATAGTGATCTTGTGAAATTCGTTAGGATATGACCTCCAATGAATAGTTATTCTCAAACCATAAGAGAAATCTTGTCGAGTAAAAAAATGGCATATATGATTGATCATATTGCTGAAGAATATGTAATATAATTCATACATTTAATTTCTATAAATGTATTAAGAAACTAAGAATCTTTATGAATCACACTATAGAAAACTTGTTTAAAACTCTTTTATGAGATCTCTATTCTAAAATTATTTATCACCATACTAATATATGTGTCTTGAATAAGACCAAGAAACCTATTCAATTAAGAAGTTACAAAATATAGACCATCCAAACGAATATAAACCTTAAAATTCATATTTTTGTCAAAACAAACACCATAAAAAACATATTTATCAAAACTTTTAGAATAAAAACAATTATAAAATTAGTAATACTCATAATAATTCAATAATTTTAATATAAATATTTAATTATTAAATATTAATGTATTAAATCATATCCAAATTCTAAAAAAATATTTTTAAGACATAGGGAAACCATCCATGATTTAGTTTACAACCAAAATTTCATTACTAAATTGAATGTTTATTTATGTAAATGAGACATGTTCACTTTATTATAATCACTTAAAAAACCATTGAAATAATATTGAAGTCAAAACCATTTTAAATCAATATCAATTTAGATGTATAAAAACAAAATTTAACATATATGAATACATCATTATAACACAAATAACTTATTTTATCATGAAAAATAATTTTTGATAAGGGAAGAGAACCTTTGGAAATAATTCAAACTTTAGATATACTACCTTAATCAATGATTCCATAATTATATCCCTTGATATAACACAATACCACATATATAAAACCATAATATTGAAATCCTTTACATCAATGACTAATAACTACACATAATACGAAAAAAATATAATTCACTTAAAAATACTCATTTATTATCTAATAATTAGAATTTAAAATCATATGATATGATTATTTAGATAAACCTTTACATAATGGGGTTTCAATTATGTCATTTAATGTAAAAATTATGTATTTTCCAAGTGTTATTTTAAATACCATTAGAAAGTAATGTATTGAAAATTATCCTTAAAATAAATCTATTAAAACCAAAATATTAATTTAATCACAACACTTTCATTAAACTCCCTTATAAAAAATAATATTTCCAATATTTATGTATATTCATAACCAAACACATGGTAATTACCTTAAAAAATTTAATATAAAATTTAAATTCATAAATAATATCAAAATAGGCATGGGTGTTTAATGTCTAAGACTAATATAGTGAAATATAAAATTACAATTCAAAAATAATAACAAAATTCACATGAGCAATTAATCTACAAGATAAACATATTATAATTAATTCAAAGATTCATCATTGTTTAAACGAAGGGTATAAAATGGGGCCTAATATTATTTCCTTAATATAAAATAACTATTTTTATTTTTTTACATTTACTAACTTTAAATATAAAAAAATCACAGTAAAATTCACAAAACATAAAACCCTAAAAACATAAAAATATAGGGAATGAAATGCATAAAAAATAAAACTAAATAAGCTATAAGGGGTATATAAACAACTTAAATAGGTTCCACTAAAAAATAATTGCAAAAATGTGGTGAAATGGAGGAATACCCAGTAGAATAGAAGAGGAGGGAGACCACTAATGAAGGTAGATGAACAAAATAAGAATGAGGGGGTCTAATGTGATTGGTAAGGGGGAGGGAACCTATACCAAGGGTTTTTAAAAATCATTGGTATAGGAAAGAAGGGGGAGGGGGTCATGCAGCTGAAAATTGGGGGGAACCTATACCAATGGGTTTCAATAACTGTTCGTATAAAGAACCTATAACAATGGTTATAAAAACCATTGGTATATAACCGTTGGTTTAACATTGGATTATAATAGTGTATTAAGAGTGTGAAATCTGAATATTCTGATAAAAAATGTCTTATATGAGATAAAATAACTTATAAAATGGTAATGGTAATTACATGACCATAAAACCGAAATGGTATGTGTATATACATTATTCCATGGCTCCTTTGAGCTATAAATTATCAAAAACACTTTTGAAAGTTCAACCAGACGGTGGTGGAAATCCATAATCTTCGTAATTTTAAATAATAACGGGTTTTTTAAATTCACAAAATAATTCACCAATATGGGCCCTTTGGTCCATATAAAATCTGATGGTGGGATTTAAAACATACCAAAAAAATTGGTAGATGTTATTGAGGGTTAAAGTAGATTTTATTGGGAAACATTTATAAAATATTTATAAATTATACAAAAAAATTAAATATTAAAGTGTTTATATTGATTTATGAATTTTTTTTAAATTTAAATATAAAATGTTTTTATTAAAAATACTTATTTGGAAATATGTGATGTTAAGTTTATATAATGTTTTTCATTAAAATAAAAAAATATTTATATTTTTTATTAAATATCACATACTAAGAATATGAAGAAATTAATATTAAATTGTATATAAAATAATAATATTAAAGAGTTTGTATTATAATAAATATAAAATTCTCATATTTAATAATTTTAAGGAATTTATATAACTCATACCTAAATTATAAAATGATTATAATTATTTATTTTACAAATTTTTTATTTTAAAAATTGTTTATAAATTATTATTGTATACAAAAAATTATTTATTTATTTATTTATTAATTATTCCCAACTTTATTGATATTTATAAATTATTAATGTTGATAATTGTGATGTATTATCTAGTTTACATGTTTTGATACAAATTATTTAAATGGCCATACAAGTATTTAATGCGTCACATTCTAGGTATGATAATTGATTTAGTTATCTTTTACCTTGACATTGGCTTGTTCATGAGTTATGAGCATGAATTAATGGTTAATTATAGTTAATAAAAAATTTGGTGTTTGAATTATGATGAAATTGAAATATCCCTTGCGTACTAAATGATGGGTAGTGGGACTTTGGGTCATTTTGATAACTCATCCATGAGATTATGATTAATCAATAAAAGTTGGGGTTAGCAAGGTGTCACACGATTTACTCTTGTGGGAATTTTTTTAATACCTATAATTCCAAATCCTTACATAAAAGGGTTTAATGTAACTTATTTGTTGGATGAAATCATTTATGTGTAAATAAAGTGGGATTTTAATTTAGGTTAATATAAAGAGATATGAGTTATGTAAATAGTTACACATAAATATTATTTGACCATATTGAATTAATATAAGGATTGGTGATTAGAAAATGAATCAATAGAGGCATACATATATATAAAGGTAATACAAGATATAATGTGGAGATTTATTTAAATCCTTTTTTAAAAATTAAATCTTTTATTCCTCCTCAAAAACACTTTTTAAGACTTCAATCATCCATCATGGTGGGTTCTATAAAGGTAGTGTTCCCATGGATTATCTTTTATAAGGAAAGAATGTTATGAGTGGTCCTACTATGATTTTGTACCTATTTTTGGTGTATTGTTTAGGTTAAATTACCTAGTAAACCTTAAATATTTGTATAATTAATGAATTGAGTTGAGATATTCTATATAATGGATTGAGAAAGTGGTTGTGTGATCAACTATCCAAGAGGCATATATGATATGATTAGAATAAAAGAATACCTAAATTGTTATGTGGTGAGAGGAACACCAATGAGGACTCATTACTTAATGAAAATTTGGATCTTTTCCCACTAATGGATATGATTTATTTAAAAAGGGTCACCATTTTAGTGGGTGCACATTTAATAAAACTCCTTATTAAATGATTGTAAAAAAATGAATCTCATCTGATGAAATATTATATTATAGATAAAATGAAGTCAAAATCACCAAACATGAGTTTTAGATCAATATTTTGGAAAGAAAAACATAATAGAAAAAACTTTCTAGACTAATATAGAAACATAATAATCATTATTAAATTATAAGGAAAATTTTATTTGTGATAAAAACCCCCAAATGACATATAAATTATTGAAACTATTTAATAAGATTATATATATACTTGTGAGAAGTATAAAAGGATTTAATTTAGGTTTTAAATTAATTTTTTATATTTAAAATTATTTAATAGACTTCAGTATCTTCTAATGTACTCAATATGATTGGGCACATTAATGACTTAGAGAGGTTGGGGTCTCCTTTATTGCTTTATTTGGATAAATAATTAATTATAAAATAATTTTTAGAAAGGTTAACATAGTTCATTATAAATAATAACGTGAATGGGTTTAATAAAAGATTTATTGATCTCCTCAATATGTTGAGTATTACTAAGTCGAATATGGGTGGTATAGGAACTAGTGTTGAATTTTAAGTATATAAGTATAAATGTTTTAAGTAAGAAGAATAATATTGTTGGATCAAATATTTATGCTTGGTTATTAATAACTAAGAGAGGATTTCATAAGGAGGGGTAATGTTTCCATTATGGGAAACATGGTCTCTAGAGGTAGATTTTCCCATGATATCTTAATGATTTTAGGAAGTACCATGGAGATTCCACATTTGACATTAATTTTATATGATTTAATTATTATATTTTTAATGGTATTTGATACTAACAATACATTATATAATGTTTTTAATTGGAATAGGTGTTCAAAATTTATGAATAGAAAATGATAGAGTTTAATGCATGAATTCAAGTGATGAAGTAAATATTTATATTTGGGGGAGTTATATATAATTGATAAATTTAATGTTTTAGTGGATTGGAATAAATATTTTTCACATTCATCTAGTTTTAATATTAGGTAATAAGAGATGTTATTGTAAACAATGGTTGAAAATAAATCAGATGATGGTTTTAGATACACATTATTATGATTCAATCTAATTCTATAGCAAGCTTGGATATTCTGAAAGTATTCTTTTTATTCATGATTGAAAAGTTTGACCAAATAATTTAATACAATATGAGGGAAATAATTACCACTACAAAATAGTGGCATGTTTTAATAAATGAAATATCTTTTCAGAATATTTCTTTAGATACATTTAATACAATATAAGATATGGGTGTCAATTATTTATTTATAAAATATTCCAAGTGAATTAATTGAGTGTTATTTTATAAAAAATGTGTTTCAGTATCTTATCCTGATATTTATTGAGAAAATTCAGTTTTTAAGAGGTTACTAGGAGTATGTTTTGACATTGAGAATTTTATAAGTATAAAAAAATAAATAAATAAAACTGACCTAACTCATAGTGAATGCCACTTTATATCCTAAAAGTGTATAATATGTGTTATTAAAGATATATATTAATATAAATATTTTATTTAGACCAATTTTATAAAAAATGAAATGTTTAAATGGAAATGTTACAAGGTAATGAATATGAACATAAAAAGTGTTCTAATTATATAATAGAAGTTATTATAATAAAAAACATATATGTTTTGAAGATTTTTTTTTTGATACTATGTTTAAAGAGTTCAAAATTAATATTGTGAATCTATTATCACCCTTTTAATGTTTAATTTCTTCATAAATATAACTAATTAAAGGATTTTAGTGGGTGGTTTTTTTTCTATGGTCACATAGATATGTTGTAGGAAATAGAAAGAGATATAATTAGTTTTCTAAAAACCTATGTGTCAAACATAAGGCATCAGTGGGTGTCTATTATATAAGATGTGATTAGGAAAGTTATTATATTTTGTTTTTATTGTATTCTTAAAGGGGATTAATAATTTAAAATGTATCATATTATACAAAAAATATTCTACACATTATCATTATTTTATGTTGGGTGCATATATTCTTGAAGTGAATTGATAATTGACCTCTTGGAATATGGATATGAGTTATCCCTAATTGATGTTAGTTACAAATTATTATATGATGTTATGAAATTATAAGATTCCCATGGATATTATTTCATTTATAAATACAAATAATTCTCATGAGACAAGAAAAAGAGTTTTTGTGTCATGGATGACCTTCCATGTTTACCACATGGAGTGTCATATACTATATTTTCATTATTCTAGGGATGAATGTTTCAAACTGAATCACCATATATAATATTTTAAAGATACTTATCATGATAATATTTATACTTTGATACATTTATTAAGTAATTCTTAAGGCAGAGCTAATTAGTGGTGTTTGGGAATGTTGACATTAATGTCATTGATTGAGGCTTAACCAAGATGGGGTTTTGTATCTCATATAATTAGTATGAAATGATGGACCTCAATTAATATAGACTAATTAAGTTTATATCCATACCAATATAAGGTATATATGAGGTATATATCTATTTGGATGAAGGGAATATAGTGTGACCATCTTCTGGGTGAATGACATGTGATGTGTTCATCCATCCAATCGGCCTATACTCTGAGAATTGATAACATATGAGTAGTCTACATGGGATTAATGTACTCTATGTACCATGGTCATTATACTTATTGAACATAGGTATTGGATGATTATAAATACATGTATATTATACAACTAGTGTAAATGGGTCTATAGATACACATGTTTGATAGAGACCACATTAGATCACCTTATAGATTGAGTAGCGTTGATGTTTTTCTACAAGTATCTTTTTTCTTGAAATTATGAAATAGGGATGTATTTTCCTAACCCAAATCACTCTAAAATTACCATATTGTTTCACCAAATGACATTATGTGTGCCTCCACATATTCAAAAGGTTACTGACTAGCAACATGGTCTAATAAAATTCACGGGGAGACTATACCCCCGATCAAATAACCAAAATTAATAGTAGAAGTATCATCAATATCAACCATTAAAAAGGGACCCAAAATCAGTAAACATCATAAATACATCCTACATAGTAAAATAACATATCCATGCTATAAAAATATGAATTTTGTATATGTCAAACAATTCAAATATGAATAATCAAGATCCTTAATGGGTGGATTGTATACATAAAATCCAAACTAATAAAAATCCACAATCTTATGAAATCCTAAAAAACTAGTATCGAGTCCCAACCCAGTAGTCTATCCCATGTTTTATCTAGACTACACAAATCATACATCAATTATAGGTCCCTTTCCCATTTCCAGACCCATAACCATGAAGTCTGCCCGAATACCCACAATGGCCGAAGTATGGTGAGAGAACGACTCAGTAGTCCACCACCAACAATGTCCCTAAATATATATAGTTTAAATGGTGTCTATTTGTTTGTTCCATAATAAATAAATAGATAATATATAGAAAAACCACTATTTATCCTTAGATTATATGGTGATAATTGGGATAAACCATACCTACTTTGGCCAGTGTCGTGTCTTTGAACATGAGTATGAACCCCCTATAGGGAAACAACATCCACCACATATCCTTAATCATAATATCATTACCCAATGAATTCATATCCCACCTAGGAACCATTACTAAAATACCATTACCAGAAGGATCCACATCCCACCCTAGAACCATTACCATAATATCACCACTCATGGGATCCAAATCCCACCCCAAAGTCTTTACCAAAATATCATCACCCAGTGTATCCACATCCCACCCCAGATACCTTACTAAAAATCATCAACCAAGAGATCTACATACCACACTATAGAATTTATCAAAATATCATTACCTAGGGGAACCACATCCCACACCTAAGAGCCTTTAACAAAATATCGTCCACTAGGGGATCCACATCCCACTCTGTGTCCTTTAATAAAATATCATCACCCATAGGATCCACATCCCTCTCCTAGAACATTTATGTTTTATAATTTATATGTTTACTAAATATATACTATTTATATTTTATAAAAAATAATGTTTATAAATTCATTTAGGTAACCCCTTAGGTTTCCTTTAACATTTCTCATTTTAATAATTCAATGATACACTACACTTTGCATCCAAATTATTGGATTTAAATTTTAGTATAGACCCATTATGGTATAAAAAATGTGAATTTAACTATATAGGGAACCATAAACCATTTAATTATATTTATAAAATAGTTTTTTAGGTTTTTTTTGAACACACATTGTACACACATAAAAAAAGTTAGACATTAGGGATAGATTAAGGATCACCTATATTGTACTTTTAGGAAGATAATCACTAAAAAACATCCCTTGATTTAGTATAAAATGTATTAAATTAATAAATCAAATAAAACCCTAAAAAATTAGCATAAATATAAATAACTGACATATGCCTATGAAATAGAAAGATGACACTCAGAATAACACCTAAGGGATTCTTAGACTTGCCTATATATACTCTAAAAAATGAATTACATGATTAATGCAGGAGAATAAAAAAATATCTCTATCAAGGATGAATAGAAGAATGAGAGATAAATTTTGGGCATTTTCACAGTGTTTTTTCAAAACTGCCTTAAATAACATTTTATACTTTATTTTAAAACTTATTAATATTTTATAAAAATATTGAAACAATCATCTCATTAAATTTTTAACAAACTCCTTGAACCATACATATCACTACTTAATAATACTTACATATCAATATGTTTTAACCATTAGTTGATTTCTTGAAAATGAAGACTCTAATGTATGGGGGTATCGATAAATAAGAGTAACTCTCACATAGGATAACCCATACACCAAAATATGCTATGTCTATAACCCTTATGTGTCATAATTAGTTACCCTTGTGAATAGAAGGGATGACCACAATACTTTACTAAATTTTCAAACTCACGTATCAAATAACTCTTATGTACCAAAGAATTAAATCTTATATTTCATAATGTTTCATAGAAAGACCCTTAATATCCAAAAAAGGACTCTTATATATATCAAATAGTGAATAAAGTGAATCATATGTATAAAAAGGGTTTAACATTATACATACAAGGTGACTTTCATATTTAATATATTTTATGATGATAAGGGATCTTATGTATCGAGGAGCTACTCTTACATATTTCTTTATTCATAGATTTATTCTTACATACATGGTGAAATTATAGAGTTACTCTTTAGTATATAAGGTAAATTTAGAGTTAGTTTTACATATCACCTAGGCTTACGTTTATATATATATCATGGAAATAAAAAATGAATCTTACATACCATATAGGTTAACTTATGTATCAAACCTCATGCACCGATACTTTACCAATTTTTCAACCCTTTATATGGTGACTTGTAACACCCTAAGATTTTTTTTGAAAATAGAAACATCATGTTTGATAGAGTGTATGACACAAAAAAACAATCTTAGAAGTGAATATAACATCCTAATAATTTATGATACATTTATTTTCAAATAAATTCAAACATATTGATATCTTTATATGCACACAAAACCAGGTTTAAATGAAACATGATACTCTATTAAAATATTACTATTTAAGAATGAGCATTACAACACAGATGTTAAGTTGGAGGGTATGAATATTACTCACTAAATTATTAAATTTTATAGTTTAAACATGTATGAAATAAATTAAATGGTTATTTATTTATTAGAAAAAAATATGAATCATTTTATAGTAAAAGAAATGTTTTCTGAAAAACAATATTTTTCTAAAATGAGGTTTAGTCACGCTTAGCACACATAATTTATAATAAATTTTGTTTACATTTATATTTTTTATTTGAAAAAATAAAATTTATATTTCAAATAGTAATATAAAAATTATTCTAGGGTTTATTTTTTGTATTTTTATGAAATATTTCATTTTTATGAATAGTAAAAATACAGGTTTTTAATAAAAAATGACTTTTCAATTAAATTATTTCCATAGATAAATTATATTCTAAATTAGTTTTAAATTTAAATTAGTTTAAATATATTAAAATTTAAATAATTTTGTCTATTGGATTCAATTTAATATTGAATTTTCAAATTAAAACCTTCTATAATTATGATAATTTTCTCTTTGAAACCAAGGTTTTTCATCATGTTTATGAGTATAAATTTAATATTAATTTTCCCCATTATGTGAATGAAATTATAAAAAATCGATTAAATATTTTTAATAGTCATAATTTATATTATATTATAATTTCAAATTTATATTTTACCATAATTAAGTGTAAAAACAATAAAAATAAATTATCATGGTTAAGGTATAAACAGGCTTATCAAAGGGGTTAAACTAAGAAGATAAGGGTAAATATGTTCTACCAACTTGTAAAAATATAATTTTATGGAAACATTTCCACATTTTCCTATAAAAATTTGAAGATAATGTTATTTGGAATGTTTTTCATGTGAATGTATTTATTATTTTCGATTATTTTGGGAAATTTCCAAGTGATTTCGAAGAGGGTTCCCTTCTCCCAATTATAAAAGGGACCTCCCTCCCCTCAATTTTTCACACCCCTCAAGAACTTTTTATCGACCATAACCTGAAAAAATATCTCCCCAATCTTCTTATACATATTCTAGATCTTCTGTTCTTTCCAAAATACCATCCCTATAGTCCTTAAGAGGGGATCTAAAGAAGGTTTTCCTTGGAGAAGGTAATGGTCTTAATGAAGATTATTTATTTTGTTTCTTATTTTATACCTTGAATTATGTATAATGATTTAAATTATAATAAAGATATTATATACCATATAAATATATGTTATTATTTTTATGGATTTATATTTTTTCATCTCCACATCCATCAAATGAGAAATGAAATTATTGATCATGTGTATGTATGACTACTGTCTCATGTACTGATGGGGTTCATTTTCTATAACCAAATGTAAAAGATGGATATAATAAAGTATTTAAAAAAAGTATATGATATTTATGATATTATTATACTTTTTTAATTTTAATAACCCATATACTTTTTTATGTTCCATTCTTTTTCAAATATGATAACGTAGATTGTGTGTACAACAAACTACCACGTCATGATGTGATGTGATTCATTTTTTGCTTATGATTTACATATAATGTAATAAGGATAAAACTAGTTAATATATGTTATATAAATGATATGATATTTATTATGAAAACTCAATATCACCCACTTTCTTACCCATTCTCTCATTAAGGGAATGATATCACTGCATGTGCATACATACGACCCACTGTCTCCATGAAGCGATGTGATTCACTTTCCATTTACAAAATTCATAAATTGTTCTAGAAATGTATATAATCAGTAAATATGATATTTATAACATTATTCAAATTCTATATTTAGTGTATATATATAATATTAAAGATAACTATAACTTTCATGAAAAAACACACATGAGAAAAAAAGGAAATTAACACCCAATACAATAATGAAATATAATTAAAAAATGGGTTTCAAAATGTTATAATAAGATCATATATGATATTATCAATATAATCATGGTTATAATAAAAATTAAAAATATTCTTAAAACAATTATATAAAAATTAAATACATGAATGAAGGAAATCAGACCTAAGGTAAGGATTTCTCTCCATTTACTTCCGTGAGACGTATCCCATATTCACTACTTAGTTATTTTTTTGGTGTATATAATACCCATTTTTATAAGTTATATCATGAATAAAAAAATCATCATGGTATTTAATGTTTCAGTTGAATTTATTTCTTTCATGGTGATTATGACCCAAATTTTCCAAAGTTGTAAGGTTTTATTTCACAATCTCATCCTTATTTGGGATTATTTATGTTTAAGTATCCATTGAGAGAATTATTTTCTATTTATATATAAAAATCAATATATTTTATTATCCTAAGGTTATTCACGAACATTTTCAAGTAATATTACCATTTTCACTCTTTGGTACTTAAAATGAATAAGAAAATTCTCCTTAGAAAATATGAATTTATTTCTCACTTTTTCAGAAAAATTCATGTTTTATCAATGTGTTTTGAAAAATGATTTTAACCTATTAAAAATTATTTATTAAAAAAATTTAACCATTTTTTATTTTTGAAAAATAATTTTAATGTAATATTTATTTTGTTTTCAATATAATGTTTGTTTGTATTTTACCCAAAACGTGAAAGGAATATTTGTTTTAACGTGTATGACATAAAAGAAATTTTCTGTTACCATGTCCACTCAATGTTTTAATAATTATTTTATAGGTTTTCAAACGATATTTTCATGGAAAATTATCTTGAAATTTTTTTATAAACATTTTGTTTCGAAATTTAATTTTCAAAGTGAAAGGGATAATTTCCTCAAAAAATATGTTTAATATCATTTTAATGGTATTTATATACATAAATGGAATCAAAACCTTATTTTACTTATGATACACTAAGTATATTTTGTATTAACAACATTATTATTATTTATCTAGTTAGTTTATAATCATTTTGACTATGAATTTACAATTCTATTACCATTCACCATTTTATTCTGGATGGATTTTGATTATGTTTATTGATTGGGGTGTGAATTAAAATTTCATATGTTAGTTTTTAAATAAACTCTTTTTGATTACGTTTAAGCCATTTCATATGAGGAATGAATTGGACTTCGTAAGTTACAATCACGGTCCTCTATTACCCCTTGATTCATCGATAGGTATCATGAGAAGAACTATATGGGGATTTGGCTAAGGTTGTTCCCGTATATTGAGATTTCATAGCACAAGGTCTTGATGTTATTTTTAGATGACTATCATTATGTATTCCATCATTATGAATTTAGTTATTGATATTCCATGCGATTATTCGATTTTTTGGAATATCTATTATTAATTTTTCAAGAACATGTGATTATTTAAATGTATTTATTTGATATTCATTTATTCATACAAAATTATTCTCAGGTTATTGAATAAGTGGAATATGTTTCAATTATTTATCTTTCTATATTGATTATGCATTATTTATTCATATCTTCCATCATATTCATACCCTTACTGAGCATCTAATATCACCTCTATATTATGTATTATCATCCTCAAAATAACTTTTATGACTCATATACATGAATATGATAAGATAAATAATGGTTTTCTCAAAGAAAACATATTGTGTATTTTATGTTTTAAAATTAAATGTGAATTCAAATATGTATCTAGTTTACCAAGACTAAAAAACTATTTGGTCCTTAAGGATGTGATTCATTGTATCTTATGTAAATTTAATAATTTATACAATAGATTCAGGTTACTTGAGTCAGAGTTGCTATAGTAGGTATCAAATAATGTTTAGTAGAAACCATGGGAACTATATTTAGGAGAAACAAAGATTATGTAATATAACCCTATGACATACTTTGAGGATATGTATAGAAGAACATCCTAAACTTTTTTTATGAAGAGATTATATGGTTTTTCCTAGAAAATACATCCCTTTATGGATACTACAAGTGGACATGGTTCTAAAATATATGTACATAGGGTTAATAACTTTGAAAAGGGTATATTGATATTGACCCAATCGTCACCTGGTGCATGAAAATAGGTCATACCGTGCACCCAATTTGACACTCTAAGGGTAAATGATCTTGATAAATCCCATTTAAATTACAAACCATTATTAAGGAATAAATATATCCCTAATGAAACCATGTTTATGATTATGAGATTATATATTAATAAAATTTTTAATTTATGTTAAGTGTTTCACTAGTCATGGGGACTATACATTATTTTTTATAATGTTGTGATTTAATATAGTTTATGACATTTTTTATAAATGGTTCCTAAATTATGGAATGTAAATTTTATCAATGCACATACTCTATGTATGTATTTCCCTTCATGAGAAACATAATGAAGATAGAGGTAGAGCTGCA
This sequence comes from Viscum album, assembly GCA_963277665.1. Lineage (NCBI taxonomy): Eukaryota > Viridiplantae > Streptophyta > Magnoliopsida > Santalales > Viscaceae > Viscum > Viscum album. The sequence goes on along the minus strand of OY728160.1, from coordinate 845,894,572 downwards.
GGTAAAACAGATCAAATTATAACCATATTGGAGAAGCTAACTCATCTTATGAGTAATAACCCTTAATGTAAGGAGTGGCCTACAGATCTACTATATGGTATGAAAATTTAATAACTCTTCATTCATCAACAACATCTATCATTCAATGGGACTAAAAATACATTTTTATATGAGTAATGGATAAGTTTTTTAGATAAGATATTTATCACCATGGGAAGTATTGAAAGGGAGAAAGTTTTCTTGAGAGTTTATCATCTCTTAGGGGATACAGATCAATAGTGGTCATTGATTCAAAAAACTATGAATTATGAAGAAATAAAAAATATGGAATAGAATTATTTAAGGTACTCTTCTTGGAAAAATAATTTCTTCATGACCAACAATTGGATATGGAATCACAGTTCTTGTTTCGAAGACATAATGAAGGGGAAAATGTTTCTAAGTTGAAGCCAACATTACAAGGTTAAAAAGGAATGATTTTTACTACATTTTTAATATAAATATTGTTATTTAAAGATTCTATGATAGTATTAAACCAATCCTCCAAAGGGAACTCCTCTTATAAAATTTCTTATCATATCAGGATATAGCATCATGTGCTGTCAAGATAGAGAAATATTTCTCCAGGTTTTGTCACTTTGAAGGGAAGAAAGAGAATAAAAGGATGATAGATAAAAATATTGATAAATATAAGAAGATAAATATGTATTTTACAACATGTGATAATTTTATAAGTAAAAACCTTGGTGCGTTCTTAACTAAAAAAGGAGTTTGCTTCATGTGAGGATAAAAATTATATAATTTTCATGATTTCAAGAAAAATAAATAATATTAAAATGTGATATTCTTCCACTTTAAGGATATTAGGCACTATAAAAATGAATTCCCCTAGCAATAAGGGAGTATACCTAAAAATATGATAAGGTATTAAAGTCAAGATTATGTTATTAATTAAGATGAATTGGAATGATTAATGTTACTATGTTTGGATTCAAGAATTATGCTATAAAATTATTTTAAACAATTATATTATAGTTAAACGAATTATTAAATGAATAATGATCGTAATTATGTAGTATTCCATTAAGGATTTGAAATAATGTGATGAATGGGACCGAGAAAAGTGTTTTAGTTGAATTTTGAACCTCTTAAAAATAGATGATTAAGGTAAGATAACCCCCAATAAGTTCTCTATATTGATATAATAATGATGATTCTATGTTTATGGGATTGTATTGGGGAGCATGAAATTGGTTAGTGATTTTATGCTCTATGCTATCTTTGTTGTATTTTGAAACACAATTGGATCTATCTAATATATTTGATAACCTAAGATCTTATTTTTATAAGAATGAATGTTTTCATTAAAGTTTTATAGTGATAAGGGTTTTTAAATATTTGGAGTGTGACATTATGATAAAATTTATATTTTATTGGTAATACAATGTTAATTTAGTTACCTTCCTTCAAAACAATTTTGACATTGAATTTGGATATAAGAATTTTATATTAGTCTTAAGGTTAACTATTTATGGAATAGATTGAGTTGAAATTTGAGTGTTATTGGATAACTTTTGAAAACTATTTTGTCCATGGAAAAAATATAAAGATAAGAATAATGAATTTATATTATTTTATTGAGCTAATTATCTGTTAGCTGTTAATTTTAGTGCTTCGGGCATAAAAACTATGATTGTATATTAATTTCTTAGATTAAGAGATGATGTAAGAATCAATAAAACCACATAAAAATAGTATATTGTGCCTATGAAATAGAAATATATAAAGTAAGTATATTATCATGTATTCTTAGTCTAGATGGTAAAGTAATTAAACATCTCTAAGAAAAGGATATTGAAACAAAATGTTATCCTAATACCATAATTTTTGTTTAACTGATAGTAGTTTAAATAATTATAGATTTATGGTTTTGAGGACATTAACTTTCCATTAAAAATTCAGATTATTTTTATAAATGAACTTTATCACTCTCTATAATTATTTATTCTTTTTTTCCATGTTCATATCTTCACTTTCCACCAATGATCTCCAACTTAGAAACCTTGTTATGCGTTATTACATGTGAACTCTAAAATTTTCTTTCACTATTATTAATAATATTTTTTATTATAAATTTTTTTGATATGAGTTTTCAATGAAGGTATTTTAAAATTTCAAACTCTTTATTATCGAGACCGAGATTAAGTTTTTGAGGGCAATATTTCTTTAGGTGGGGATGTGACACCCCAATATTTTTTTAAAATGGGAACATCATTGTTATAGCATTTTTGACATAACAAAATATTATTAGAAGAGAATAAAACATCATGAGAATTTATGATATAATTATTTTTAAATAAATTCAATCCCTTTGATAGCTAATGATGCACACAACAATGAGTTTAAAAAAAATGGTTACTCTATTACAATATTATTATTTAATCATGACTATTAAAACCAAACTTTTAAGATGGCATGAATAAATAGTAATTATTAAATTATGAAAACTTTTATGGTTTAATAATGTATAAATTACAATAAATGTTTATTTATTTATTTTAAATAAAATAATAATCATTTGAAAGTGAAAGAAATGTTTTTTGAAAAACTATATTTTTCTAAAAGGCATTTTAGTTGCACTTTGCACACATAATTTATAATTATTTTTCTCCAATATTATAAAATGTATTTGAAAAACAATATTCATTTTTTAAATTATCATATCAAAAAAATATTAGGGTGAATTTTTGGGGTTTTTCTAAAATGTTTCATTTCTCAATAAATAGTTAAAAATAATATTCTTTACAAAAAAACTACCTTTCCATTTAAATAATTTACTGAGAAAAATTATATTTTAAAATAGTTTTAAATAAAAAATTGTTTATTTATTTTAAAATTTAACTAAATTAAGTCATTTTTATCAATTTAATATTTAATTTTGATATTAAAACCTTTTATACTTATGATAGTGTTCCTTTGAGAACCTACTTTTTCATCAAGTCTGTGGGTATAAATTTCAATTAGAATTTTCCACTTATGTGAGTGAAATTTGGAAAAAATGGATTAAATATTTTGAATCATAATAATTTATATTATTTAATAAGTTTAAATTAATTTTTGACCATAACAAATAGTGAGAAAAATAAAAATTAATTACCATGGTTAATGTAAAAATGGGTTTATCATGGAGTTAATCTAAGACGATAAGGGTTAAAATGATATACCAACTTATCAAAATATTATTGTGTGGACATATTTATACCTAATACTATGAAAATTTATAACTTAAGGTTATTTATATTCTTCATTCTTGTGAATTTCTTTATCATTTTCGATTCCTTTTGGAAATTTCTAAGTAATTTTTAAGAGGATTTCCATTCCCATTTAAAAAAGGGAACTCCCTACCCCTACTTATTTATAACCCTAGAGATCATTTCCATAGAGATCATTTTATTGAACAAAGACTGAAAAAATATCACTCCAACATCCTTATACATAGTCTAGAGCTTCTTTTCCTTCAAAAATACCATCCCTAGTGTCTTTAAGAGGATATTCGAAGGTGGTTTCTCTTAGAGAAGGTAATTATCTTAACAATGTTATTTCATTTTATTTATTATTTTACAAACATCAATTATGTATTAAAACAACCAATATAATAAAACAATTATCTCCCAAACACTGAGATATTATTATTCTTATTTCATGATATTTATCCATATGCACTTCCATAAAATGAGAGAAGAAATCATCGATCATTTGTATGGAGGACTACCACCTCGCGAACCCATGTATTTCGTTTTCCATTACCACCTTTAAATTATAAATATAATTATGAATTTACCAAATTTATATTATATTTATTATATTATTATACTTATTTAATTATAATATCACATATAGCATTTTTACGTTCCATTCTGTTTCAAATATTATAACATTTCTCATGTGTACAGCAAACTACCGCATTATGAAGTGATGCGATTCATTTTTCACTTATGCTTTACAAAGAATGTAATAAATATAAAATAAATGAATATATATGTGATATTTATTAGATGATATTGGCTATTTAAATTTAATATATCACCCAATTCCATGCCCATTTACTTATTAGAGGAATGATACTGTTGCTCGTGCATACGTACGACCTACCATCTATATGAAGTGATACGATTCATTTCCAATGTCTAACTCTAATAACTAGTTCCATAAAATGTATATTATTAGTAAATATGATATTTATAACATCATTATAATTATATATATGATATAAATATATGATATTATAAATATGAGTTTGGTTCTTTTATAAATTAATAAAATTATTAAAACCATTATACATGATGTATGGATACGTATGAAAGAAATTTGACTAGAGGTAAGGGTTTCTCACCTCACTTTTACTTCTGTGATACATATCCTATATTCACTACTAAATTATCTTATTTGGTGTATAAAATATACATGTTGATATGTTATATCATGAATTAATAAATCTTCATTGTATTTAAATTATTATTTGATGTTATTTCTTTTATGGGACTTATAATTCAGTGTTATGAAAGTGAAAAGAGTTTGTTTTAAAATCTCATCTATGTTCAGGACTATTTTTTTAATCATCACTTGAGATAATTATTTAATACTTATATCATAAAATAAATATTTCTTATTTTTTTCTGGTTATTCATTACATTTTTAAATTAATATTAAAATTTTCTACTCTTTGGTACTTAAAATGATTGTGAAATGGGGTATAAGAAAATGTGGATTTATTTTTCACTTTTTAGAAAAATGAATTTTTTTCTAAAAAATTTGAAAAATGTTTCTACAATTTTCTCAATTATTTGTTAAATAAATTTTTACCCAGATTAATATTTTGAAAAAAAAGTAATCTTCATGTCATTTTCAAAACATGGCATATTTGGATTTTACTAAAAATTGGAAAGGAATAATTTTTAACATGTACGAAATGAAGGAAATTTTATGCCATCATGATAGGTCAATTTTTTAGAGATTATTAAAAATGATTTAAAAGTTTATTTAAAAACAATATTTTTAAAATTTTTTGTGAACTTTTTTTAATTCGGATTTTCAAAGTGAGAAGTATACTTTTTTCAAAAATGTTTTAACAAAATTTTCTTGGTATTTCGATTCATAAATGATATCAAACCATTATTTTACATATGATTCACTAAGGATATATTGTATTGATACCATAATTATTATTTCAATGTATATTTTATGATTACTTTGAATTGGGATGTATGATTTAATTACCATTAATCATTTTACAATGGATGGTTTATGTTTATTTTTATTCATTAGGGTATGTTATAAAATTTAGTATGTCATTTTTTTATACGAATTTTTATGGTGATTATATTTTATACTTTTCATATGAGAAATGAATTAGAATTATTACGTAATTGGTGGGTCTCAATATAGCCCCTAGATACATCAATAGGCCTCAAGAGACAAACTAGATTGGGTTTTGTCAAAGGCCTTAGCCATTTATTTAGATAACTTATCACAAGACCTCGATGGTATTTTTTATTTGTATAGAATTATTCATTCTATCGTTTTGAATTTAGTTCTTGTTATTCCATGTAATTATTTGGATTATTAAAGTATACATGGTTATGTTTCAATTTCACGTGATTAATTATATGGAATTATTTGATTATCATTTATTACTACTAAATTATGCTCAAGTTATTAATTAAATTCAATGTGTTGCAATTATTTACCTTGTTGTATTGATTATGCATTATCTATTCATAGCTTATACTTTGGTTTTACCCTTACTGAGCATCTAATGTAACCACTATATTATGGTTCATCCCCCCTGGATACTTGGAAGGTTTTATAATTGATATACAAGAATATGCCAAATGTAATAATGGTGTTCTCATTGAAAATACTTTATGATTTTTATGGTTTAAAATTTAATGTGAATTCAATTAAATATAATGTTTACCAAGACTACTAAACTATTTATTCCTTTGGGATTTGATTCAACTCATATAATTCTAATGTAATAAAGTAGACAGTGGATTCAAGTTACTAGGTTTGGGGTCACTACATGACTCTTATATATAAGAAATAATTTAATTTTTCAAAGCAGTTAACCTTCAAATATGCTGACTCTTACATAATGAACTCTTATATACTGAAGTTAACCAAAATTTACATTAATAAGTTTTAACTAATTCTAGAAATATGTTATATACCAACAGTTTAAAATTTTTGGTATATGTAGGAAAATAATTGGTATATCTTATACTAATGGTTTTCCAAGCTGTTGGGTGATATTTCATGGCTATAGGCTTATACCAATGGTTTTTCATTAACTATTGGTATAAGACACTGGAAATTATAGTATACCAAAGGTTTGTTAAAAACCGTTGGTAATGATATATACCAACTATTTGTTAACCATTGATATATATCATGATCCATCAAACTATACCAACAGTTAAAGAACCGCTGGTATAGATTTTTCTGATGGTTTATTAATAACCATTGGTATACATATGGTTTTTCCAAAACTATTCTAAGGGTTTATAAACCATTGGTATAGTTTTTTTCTATAATTCCTGCCAGAAGATCCCCATGACCTCCAACATTATATACATCATCCTCCCCTCCTTTTCAAAAACCACAAACATCAGAAAAAACACTACAATTCCATATACAAAATATAAAAAACTAATACAACACCTAAAAATACAATAAAATACAATATAAATAATTCTAAAAACTAATAAAAACAATATATTAAATAATATATGATTAATTCATATGTTTACAAGTCATTCATATCTAAATATTCATTCTATATTTATAAAAAACACCACTAGAAAGCACCACATGACACTTGAGGTCAAATTTTATACATATCCATGGAAAGTGAAACATTTTTCACACTATATAGTTTCAAAATTTCAATTATAGTATAGATATTTTCCTATTTGATTAGTCACCTATGGTACATATTTTAATTTGTTCAAAAACTATTTTCTTTTGATCACAATCATACTAGCATGGAAAAAATAAAACTCAACATAAATGTAAATAGTATAATCAGGGATCAATGTAAACAATATAATAATATTTTATAGTCACCATCCCAACACCTGCAATGAACTTCAAAACCACCTATCCCAACACCAGGGTAGGATATGCACCAAAAAATGATGGTATCCACAAAAAATTGAACACTGAGGAAAAACAACACTAGATAGACTGAGAAATGGAAATCCAACCTAGGATAAATAGCAATGATAGGGAAAATACCTCTTAATGAAAATGTGACTAAAGAAGTCAATAGTATGGAAAGATGCAAACAAAGGAAAAAATAGGTGTGAATGAAACTAATGGGGAATAAAAAGGATTTTAATAATCTAATATGAAAATATATTTGATGTAAAATGTATATTCTAAGTTATATGAGTGGTCTTATTACAATATTACAAAAAGATGTGAAGTGTTCTTCCGGGGAACAGCTTGAATAATTTTTCATTTTTAGAGGTTAATGATATCTAAAATTGTGATATGAAGTGTAGATGTGTTTGAGATTCCATTAATATTATGTTGATATTATAAGATTGATTAGATTAGTATTTAAAACACATTAATGATGTTTTAGAATATATTTTTGATGGTAGGTGATGATTATTATAGATGCATTTAAATGAAGGGTTGTGATTAAATTGAGTATAATTCTTACTCAAAGAGATATTGAACAAACCATCCATGGAGTTATGGATGAATATTTAAAGGTGATGATACTATAGATAAAACCATCCAAATGTTATTTTGTTTAAAGAAACCTAAAATATAATTTTAAAAACATTTGGATAATGTTCTTTCAAAGATTCATAGTGAAGCTAATGTGAACAAGTAGTGTATGTGCATGAAAATAGTTAACTTTGAGTATATAAGTCATAACTTTTTTTGAGAATTAAGTTGAAGAGATTTATAATATTTGGAAAATTCCCAAATGTGTTTATATTTGTTTTGAAATGTTTGTGACTATTTGAGATAGTTTGGACTTAGATCAAAGAAGCCTTGGAGAAAGATGAATTTATTTTTATTTGAAATCAATATCATTATATATGTTACTTACACCTGTATAAGGGTGTATATACAATTTAGTATGCTAAGTAACGGTAAGAAAGGACTGGTATAAGGGTAGCTTTTACCTATATAAGGGTAGTTTTAAGTTTCATATTTATCGTGTAAATGTAAGTACCTATGTAAAAAAGAAGGCCTTCGGGCCATTCAGAGGATGTAAATGTCATCCATGACCTATATAAAGGTTAACTATGAAATTCAACACCTATATAAATGTTATTTCCAAGAAGCATGAATGTATTAGTAAAAAACCAGGGCTACAAAAAGGTATGATTAAGGATACATAAAGGTAAGAAATCTAGAAACACTTACTATACTGTTGATTAACATTTTAAATTTTGGTGTAGTGAGAAAGATTTCATTCTTATTAACTAGTTTATTTTGAAAAATAATTAAATTGGAATAATTTCTTTGGGTTTGTGGGTTGTTGGTATGATGTTTAGAAGACCAATTTACAAATTAACATTGTTGTGACACTAATGTTATGTCATGATTTCTTTTGGATATTGATTATTATACCCTTTCATTCTCTTGAAATGATGATGCACGCATGAACATAGTTATTCCTAAATTAAAGATGTAGTGTTTTTGTTATTAGTAGTGAATACTATTTCCTTGTTATGTTTAATTCTCTAGAAGGAGAGGATTTGGAAAATATTTTGTCATTTGAGGTATTCCAGAATGTTAGTCCATGAATTCTTTTAAGCTATAGGGTGTTACTAGAAGCAGATAGAACATGGTAGTTGCTCAACTTCCCTTTGGTTTGGAGTTGTCTAAAGTGTTGGGGGTGACAATAGAGAAAATTGTACTAGGGCGAAACAATGCATCCTGATTTAGATTTCTACTTGGGGGGTTTCCTACACTTATGATGACAGATTCTTAGATAACACTGGTTTTGTAATTTGATCAGACGACATGGGATTTGGAAGCGATCATCCTATGTCAAGCCGAGTGTGACCTTTTTGATTCTATGGATATTTAATTTGCTAAACCGGTTGGAAGACAACACCATACCAAAGCTTTTGAAATCCAAGGGTGAAATAGCTTTAATTTCGAATGATAATATGTCTATAGTTAAATAATAATTTCAACTAATAGTTGTTAATAAGCTAGAGTTTTTGTTTTATTATTGTATAATTACTCCATGCATTGATGGATACATTGAAATTGATTTAGATTGTCAATTATGCATACCTATATGTGAATACAAAAATAGAGAATGATATTGATTGTTCACTACAAGGGGTTACCAGGATACTTGATAAACCAGTATATAAGATTTATAGTAACCAGTAATAGACATTGAATTAAATCGATGCAGAGAAATATTCTCTTAATATAGTGTTCTCAGAGTTTGAAGAGAAGTTAAAAAATGCGGAATCCACTTAAGATAGGTGTTCTTAAATAACTAAGAAGAGATATACTACCACTCTAGTTTTAGAGACGATTTTCTATCAAAATGTACTCATTTTGGTCATAAAGGAAGTGTAATATCATATGGAGAAGTATCTATATCGTATTCAAGGAATAGATATCCCATAACCATATTTATTCTGGTGGTGGTAAATATGTTTCAATTTTATTTAATTAATTCAATGAAAAAACTACATAAATATGGAGGCAAATGATTGTTTGTAAACATGATGATACATCATAGTTGGATTTGAAAATATTTGTAAATAATAATTACCCAAACTAAGCTTAGAATACTTGTAAAACAAAATAATATAGAATGAAAAAGGATAAAATCTCCATAGGAGACATAATCCCTAGTGAGGGAAGGGACCCATTTGAGTGAAAATAACAAGGGATTATAGAGATATTTTTTATAATCTATAAAAACTGTATAAATTAATTAACCATGAAAAATCACTTTAAATATAGATCTTATGAAAAAATATTTGATGTGAAATAGGATATAATAAACTAAAATGAAAAGGTGTGAAATCTCTATACGGGACAAAATCCATACTTAATGAAGGGTCAAATTTCTTACCTAATGTTTTCAAATTAAAATTTCATCATATGGTGAGTGATAAATAACTACCTTCAATGAAATTCACCTAAACACCCCAAAACCTAAAATACACCTCAAAACTACCTATAATTAGAACATAATTCACTACCTGAAAAATAGAACTACCTACTATTCAATGAACATGCAATCAAAACATCAAAACAAAATTCATCTACAATCAAAACTAACAACAATAAAAAAACATAGTAATTAATGAAACTAACTGTCCGCTGTAATAAAAAAACCAACAGAACATCTTCAACCTACAATGAAACAAACAAAACATCCTCAACAAAAAAAACCTGAAATGAAACCAATAGAGAATCCACAAATACAAACAAACCAATATAGAAATAATGATAACAGAAAAAATAAATTGATGCATTTAACCAATAAAATAAAAAATAAAAAATATCACACATATATTCAATCACATTAAATCATTAAACATAAAATTCCATAAATATAAGTAAAAAATGTAATGGATCAATCTGTTCCTCATCGATATCACTATCATAATCATCATCATCAGCCTCATCCTTGTCATCATCCACATCCATGAACTCTTCCTTATCCTCATACTTGTCCTCATCCTTGGCCTCATCCTCACCCTCTTCTTCCACCTCATACTTATACTCATCCTTGGCCTCTTACTCACCATCATCCTCCCCATTTCTATCACCATATCCAAGAATGAAACCATCTAGACCACCACTAGAAATACCGCCTGGTTCACTATATAATGAACTCATTGACAATATGTATTAATCACAAGCCACACAGGTCTCTGGTGGAAGATATGGAGATAAAACTTTCATCAATTTCATAAATTCTATGTTTTCCCTCTCAATCTATTCTTCCACCTGTGCGCCCCTTTTTCAGCATGTTATAACCATGCCTTAAACTTTTCCAACTCAGTGGTACTACAACTGGAACCTAATATGGGTCAATGCCTCATCGAGACTATACTCTTCCTAGGTTGGTAGAGTACTCTGCCATGGTGCTCATCTCCCAAAACCTGATGTAAGTGATCATTTGGCCCAAAATTTTTAGGTTTCTGGGCATCAAGGGCCTCTAAAGTAGTATGTTACAAATATAAATAGATTATTAAGTTACAGAATAGATATTAAAATTTGAAATCAAAAAAGTAAAACTTACAATCTGCTATTGTATTTGTTCATTAACTGCAATTCCATATTTTGGATTTCTTCTTGAGAAAAACAGTTTTACACGAGGAACACATCCTTCAATATTCACTACCTCTCACATAAATGACATTTAATAAAGAAAACCATAATTTAAAATAGGTTACTAATAATTAATTTCATAACAAAAATAAAATGAATATTAATTTTAAATTAAGCTAAAAATAAAAAAAATATGGTTTGATTCGATTCTGTTTCGTTCAGTTTATTTCAGTTTAGTGTGGTTTTGGTTGACATTCAATCCCCATTTCTCTACCAAAACATTAGAAATTGAACAAATTATGGAGGAAACAATAGAATGTGTGAGTCCAAAAGAAAAATTATTAACGAATGTTATACCTACTTCCTCTCATGGTACTACGTTATAGTCCGACCCAATGTGGTGAAGTATTTTTTAGCATCAGTGTTTTTTTTTGTTTTTGTGGATGATTACTAAATAAAATTAAATGATAAAAAAGAAATTATTAGTGAAAAGCATGAATATTTTCATTTAAAAACCTCTAATTTGACTAATACCTTCATTATGGAAAAAACTGATTTTTGCGATGGGTTATTTGCAACGAGAATAAATCCCATAAAAAATAGTCCATCGAAGAGGTTATTTACGAAAGGGGCATCGACCCATTGCAAATAATTAGTTATTTTCTACGGGACTTGGGGTCTCGTCGCAAAAAGTTAGGCATGGTTTAGCATGGTTTTTCCGCCAAAACTAGGGAAGGGTATTTGCGATGGGGAGGCACCCCCCGTCGTAAATACTCAGAGGCGGTAAATACGATTCACAACAAAGAATTTCCCCATCGTAAATAGTTCGTCCGCAGGTCAGTATTTGCTACGGGACCCATCGCAAATACTCGGAGGCGGTAAATACTATTTGTGACGGGATGTTGCCCCGTCACAAATAGTGTGTCGGCAGGGCACTGTTTGTGATGGGTCCTGTCGCAAATACCCCTTTAACCGCCGATAGTAGTTAATGCGACCGAATCTATTTGCGATAGAAGTCCAGTCGCAAATAGTATTGTCGCAACTAATCTAACCTATATACACCCACATCTGTTTTTTCCATTTTTCCTCTCAATTCCTACTTTCTCTCTCCAAACTCTAATTTTAGAGTTAGTATTTCTCTGAGTTAATTTATTTTACGAAGACGTTTTTGAAGTTGTCTCCACCTTTAAGACATCATGTTTAAAGGAATTTATGTTTTATTTAATTAAATATTTTTTTTATTTTTTTCTATTAATTTTAATTACTATTTATTGGTTGTTATTAAATTAAATTTAGATTGTTTTGTCATGAGTATTTATTTTTAATAATAAATTTAAATTATTAGTACTCATTATTAATAATTAGTAGTAATTAGGAATTATTAAAGATAATTAGTAATAAATATAAATAATTAGCGGTAATTAGTAATTAGTAGCAGTAATTTGTAGAAATTAATAATAATTAACTCTAATTAGTAATAATTAGCGGCAATTAGTAATAATTTGGAATAAATAATAATAATTAGTCAAACATTGTAATAAATACTAGTAAATAGTAATAATTAGTAAAAAATAGTAATGAATACTAATAATTAGTAGTAAATACTAATAATTAGTAACAAATACTAATAATTAGTAACAATTAGTAATAAAAACTAATAATTAGTATTAATTAGTATTAATTAGTAATAAATAGTAATAAATACTTATAATTAGTATAAATTAGAAACAATTACTAAGAATTTATAAGAATTAGTAATAAATACTAATAATTAGTAATAATTAGTTATAAATAATAATAATTTGTAACAAGTACTAATAAATAGTAATAAATAGTAATAATTAATAATAAATTGTAATAAATAGTTAGAAATAGTAATAACTAGTTAGAAATAGTAAGAATTACAAATAATTTTTAATAAATAGTAATAAACTAGTAATTATTAGTAATAATTAGTAATAAATAGTAATAAATAGTAACAAATACTAATAATTATTAATAATTAGTAATAAATAGTAATAAATAGTAATAAATAGTAATAAATAATAATAATTAGTAATAATTAGTAAGAAATAGTAATAATTAGTAATAATTATTAATAAATAGTAATAATTAGTAATACTTAGTAATAATTAGTAATAATTAGTAATAATTAGTAATAATTAGTAATAATTTGTTATAATTAGTAATAATTAGTAACAATTTGTAATAATTAGTAATAATTAGAAATAATTACTAATAATTAGTAATAATTAGTTACAATTACTAATAATTAGTAAAAATGAATAATAATTAGTATTAAATAGTAATGAATAGTAATAATTAGTAATAATTAGTAATAAATAATAATAATTTGTAATAAATATTGATAAATAGTAATAAATAGTAATAAATAATATCTGAAGCAGCTGCAAGATCAGAGTGAGCTTATAGAGACTTTGTAGAAGTTTCCAGAGGAGATGCATCTACAATAGTATGACGAGGATATGCGTCGATGGCAGCAGCAGCAGCATGAGGAGGAGATGCATCGATGACAGCAGCAATAGCAGCATGAGTAGATAGAGTACATGCGTCGTCTAACTCATAGTTTGGGGATGGAGTTTCCTCCACCATCTCCTCCAACTCCTCCACCTCCTCTAGAAGTCTATCCCCCTAGTAATTTTTTGTTATGACAAAAACATTTAAATTCAAGATTTGTTGTAATATGAACTATTTGTATTTTCTGTCTTTTATATTGGTGTGGATATTGCATAATTTAATTTTTTTAATTTTATTAATTTTTAATATTTTTATATTTTTATGTTTTATTATTTCTAATATTATAATATTTTATAATTTATTATTAGTATTATGTTTTTTTATTTTATTAATAATAATATTATTTTATGATTATTTTATATTTTTTTTGCAAATATTGAGAATTTCAATATTTTTTATTTTTTTATTATTTTAAAAATATTTATATTATTTTTTCATTAATTTACCATAATTTTATTAAATATTTTTTTATTCAATATTTACGACGGGACCTTTTACGATTGGACCGGAGCACAAATATTTTATATATATATTCTAAATAAGTTTTTGCGATGGGAAAAGGGCATGTTGCAAAGGGTTTTGATATATATAACATATATAAACGGATAACTATTTGTGATGGGAAAATAGGCCTGTCACAACACGTTTTTATATATAAAATGTATATAATCAAAGAGCTATTTACAGCGGGACCCTATGGAAAAAGCTCATTTATGATGGGATCCCGTTGCAAATAGCCCATCACAAATACCTCAAATTCCAATAGTGCTTGAACATGGTATGTAAAGACCTAGCAATTCCATGCAATTTTTTTAATTATATAGATATTTTATGAGTTCGAGAAAATTAAAGCCGCGTGATTCCGAGGCCCAATGTTCCTGGAATGAATTTCTGATCTATTTTAAGTACGTTCATTAATAGTGTGAGCGATTTTTTGTAACTTTTGAATCAGTGCGTAGAATTGAAATCTAAGGACACTGTTGAACTTAAAGTGCTGATATTCGCTTAAAGAGACCTTCACCTCCACCGCAGTAGGTCGAGGATGAAAGTTAGTTTTAATGTTTTATGTGGAAATAAAGAAATAAAATAAATAACAAGTTTTATTTTATTTTTAATGTAACCTACCAATCTGATTATTTGGTAGTGGGGACCACCTGGGCTTGGAAACCGCCCTTTTTTTGAAACTTAATGGTGTGGACCACATGAGTGTGGTTGGGCATTTAATGTTGGGCTATAAATTCCCAGTTACAAAAAATGTGTAACCACAATCCACCTTAATTAATAGGATTCTTTAATTCAGAATTAATGAATCAACTTTAAACTTTTCATTTCCTCTAAATTATTTGGGGAAACATCAAGATAATTAATGGAAAACTCTTATTTAATTATTTGAACGTAATTTAATAAGTGGGCTATTTCTTTTTGGTGGGATTTGGGAGAAGTGTTGCCAAAAGGTAGAATCTTGGGATAATTGTGGAGAAACTCCTCCTCTCCAACAAATAATTCCTCCCCAATGAAGAATGAGGAATCGAACCCGATCTCGGATTGGAAGCACCTTACAGAGGCAACAAATGCCGATGTTCTCCAACAACTTCAACTTCTTCCTCGTGACATCCTCTAATGAACAACAAGGTAGGGTTTGTTGTTTTGAATACCCTCTTAGCCGTTCTTAATGTTCTTTGTGATTCAAGAAATAATAAGCTTCTTGATACTGCTCTAATGCAGAGGGTACGGGCCAAATGAACATGGAACGACCTCCCTGAAAACCTTTGTGGTTTTTGATGTGTTCTTCACGATGGATGAGGATGATGATCGGTGCTGGAAATTGGCACCGGTGGGACTTGAGAGTGAGGGTCGTCACCACGGTCAGCCACAAAAATGGTGGCGGTGCAACTGCACCATCAACGAAGAACCATAACTCATCAGCCGCGATGGAGCAAGGGCGGTGGCCGACACTCTGGTCGGCCGCACGAAGAGGATGATAACACGCGTCTGTGCCACCCGGTGGAGAACAATCGTGACCTTGTGCTGCGGCAGCGTGGTGAGGCGCGGCCGGCTCGACGCCGGCCGCCAGTGATGCAGCTGCACACGACTGCACCGCACGGGAAAGGCCGACCATCAAACCAAATGGGGAGCTGAGCGGTCCGCCCAAGGGGACCGCACCAAGGGCTGGGCCACGCCAGCTGCGCGGACCAGACCCAGCGGGTCGGGTCGTATCCCGTGGGCTGGGCGACCCAAACCGAGTCAGGTTGACCTAGGTCGGTTCGGACTAGACCGGGTCAGGTCAGCCCAGGCCGGGTCTGACCAGACCGTGTGGAGTTTGCCCAGGCCGGGTTTGACCGGACCCAGACAAACTTCGACCCTTTTTCATTATTTCAGCCATATATTGAGCTATGGGAATTCATTTGACGAACCGTCTATAGTGCCATAAACCTTGGATCGAGATGGTCCTTTTGGTATACCCCACTTGGGTTTTTGATAAAGTTGGGTTACAACGAGGTTGGATCGAACATGAATCCAACCAGGCTCTTAGGACTAAAAGGCTAATAACTTACAGACTGGGTGTCTAATTGACAAACCATCTATAGCATTGAGATACCTTTTTCATGGAGGTACTTTGGGATACTTCTTCATGCGAATTCCTGGAATTTGGAGTATTGACATATGGATTGAGGAGTGGACCCTCCCAGAATCAAGCGAGCTTAGTGCGAGAACCCTATAGCTAACTGTATCATGAGAAAGGGATTCTATGTGGGTCAATGCATTGGGATCCGTCGTGGCTCTGTGTTCAAGAGTCTCACTTGGATTTGCTTTGGGAAATCCATTTGGGAATACTCTAGGATCCTATGTGGGTCTGCTATACTAGGATCCTTTGTGGGCCTTCCATACAAGGATCCTTCATGGGTCTGATTATTTAGGATCCTACGTGGGTCTGCCTCTTAATAGAGTAGGATGATTTAGTAGTTACATCTTATCATATTTATTATCGTACCTAAGTTATACCTATTATGATATTAGTCTTTACCTTTGTGGAAATCTTATTTGTGTCATACCTTAGTGGTACTTACCTTCCTGGTGATACCTTTTTGGTAATCTTCTGTGTGGTATACCTTTGTGGTACTTACCTTCATGGTGATAACTTTGTAGTATTCTTCTTTGTGGAGTACCTTTGTGGTACATACCTTCGTGGTGATACCTTTGTGGTATTATTATGAGTGGGGTGCCTTTGTGGTACTTATCTTCATGTTATTCCTTTCTTTGTGGAACAGTTGCGCTTTGGGCTTTTGAGTTAGACCCTGTGTTTCCCCATGATGAGATGGGTATACTTAATAACTTAGGAATATGTATTGGAATATAACTAAGTAGGGTTTAAAGTTGTTTTCATGATTTTTTGTTTATTCTTTGTCGATTTTGAGAGACCATCAGGGGTCTCGGGGTCCCTACTGAGTATCGTTATACTCACCCCTTCACAGGCTATGCCCGCTCCTTGTTGTGTTTAGATCAGATGATGGAAAGTGTTGACTGAGGATGAGGGTTCCAGGACTGGAGGTAGCTCAAAGGTGGAAATTAGATAAGTATTACTGTAGAGATGACCATTCGAGAGTTGTACCTACCCTTCAGGTAGGATCCTTGACGAGCATTCACAGGAGTTGTTTCAATTTACTTGTACTTTCAGTTTTCTTATACTTTCTAGTTGGGCTTGTATTCTTTCCCCTCTTACATACTGTACACACTATTTTTACTTTATAGTTTACTTGTGTTTGTATATTATTGTGTGCTTGGATGAGTGTGTTTATAGGATATAAAGGCAATTCCTTCCTGGTTTTGGGGAATATGCCTTTCGGTGCTAGTCGCCAGCCCCTGACCTACGGAAGGCGGGCTTGGGGTAGTCAGGACACGAGAACCAGGGGATGGGTCATGACAAATTGTTATTAGAGGAGTCAGTTCTACCATAGAACATTGTAATCTAATATTTTAATGAAAATAGTGTTTAGTGTATTGAGTGTGGTTATCAGTTTAGGGAATCCAGTGTTGGTGCGGCGGCCGACGTATCCATACACCAGGACCCTGACTTCTGATTTCTGACTTAGTGCATGAGAACACTGATTGCATGTGTGTTTTAAAAAATTTTCTTTTAGATCTTTTGTGTTAGCTCACAAGGTATAAATTATTAACCGTGGCACACCTATTTTTTTCAGTATACCTCCATGCAGACAGCCAGCTAGGGTTTCAGGTATAGTACGTGTTGATAGCCCACCGAGCGATGATGCCTCGGTGTAGGGCCCTTTATTAGTAGAGGCACTAGTGGAGGAACCAGTGATACCATTACCCATTGTGCCACCGATGCCACCAACCCCAATACGAGAGGGTGCATGCTGCTTGACCGCGTTGCACGATTTCCAGCGCTAGAGGCCACTGAGGTTCTGGGGTGAGACGGACCCACAGGCGGTTGAGGATTGGTTGGAGGCCATGGTGAGAGTCTTATGACTGGTCGGGACACAAGCTATTCTCATGGTGATCCTTTTTACGATTCTTCTACAGGAAGCATTAGGAAAATAGAGGAAATTGATGCTCCAGGTTCACGATGGGGTGACACTTCTCTAGGAAATCTTTGAGAACCTCTTTTGGGCAGAGTTTGTCCCAGCGACCATGCACGCAGTGCATATATAAGAGATTCTTCATCTGTAGAAGGACAACATGACTGTGGCTCAGTACTCAGAAAGGTTCACTGACCTCTCATGCTACTCCACTGATATGGTACGAGACCCATTATTCAGGTCCCAGACCTTCGAGCAGGGAATCAGGTGGGAGATCAGGGCTTCGATGATCTCACTCAGCATCCCGACATAGGCAGGGGGGGTTAGAGTGAGTCCTCTTAGTGGAGTGTATTCTTGCTGAGAAGTCACCAGCAGCAAGACCCACCATCGGGAATCACGTAGCATAGTCTTCTATAGCTGTTAGCAGAAAGATGTCACAGAGGTCCAAGAGGACCATACCTACAGGTGGACAACCACAGGATTCAGGGTCTATTGTATGGGGCACTAGAGATAGAGCCATCCATGCGAGGAGCAGGCAGTGTTAGACATGAGGTGCGTAGGGTCACATGGCTCATGACTGCCCGACCCGCCGTACAGATGATCAGCATATGGTTGACGTACCTCCCAGGCAGAGATAGAGGTTTGAACAAGGAGGTCCGCTGGGAGCTGGCAGACATGGAAGAAGAGCTGCTCGTGCAGCTGGTAGTGGGAGATGATTCGAGATGTTACCTCCACCACCACCAGGTGGTCAAACCTGAACACAAGGAGTAGGTGGACAGGGTCAAGCTCAACTCCAAGCAGCTAAGGCCTACGACCATGGCACTCAAGAGATGATACGAGGTATGATATGTTTCTACTCCACCTTAGCTGAAGTACTTATAGACCCAGGTTCCAGTCATTCTTTTATTTACACTACCCTCATTCGTAGCTCGAAGATTCCATTGAAGCCATTGGATCGATCCTTACAACTATAGAATCTTACGGGAGAGGATTCAAAGATTACACACTGGCACTGGTAGTGTGAGCTTACTCTAGGAGGCGAGAGATTCGATTGGGATCTCCTAGTAGCGGAGTTGAGGACTTAAGATGTCATCTTGGGTATGGAGTGGTTATCTACAGTCCATGCTTAGATTGACTATATTAGGCACAAAGTGTTGTGTTCCTGCACTTATGAGACTAGGAATACCTTCACCGGTAAGAAGGGAGCCTTTGTATCACATGATAGAATTACCTGAAGGAGAGTGCATCTGATCACACAACAGTTGGCTAGCCTTACCCTTAGAGTGGTTGATGTGGAGAGTCTGAGTTATCCTGTAGTGGTGGACCAATATGTGGATGTCTTCAATGATGATGTTCTAGGTATACCTCCTCGCAGAGAGGTAGACTTTTACATTGACTTGTACCCCGATAAGACATCGATATCTACACCAGCGAATCGGATGGCTCCCGCGGATCGTCGTGAGTTGCGGGTACAACTAGAGGACTTATAGGGAAAGGGGTTCATCTGTCCCATTGTTTCTCCTTGGGATGCCCCAATTTTGTTCTTCAAGAGGAATGATGGGAGATTGATACTTTCTGTTGACTATCGGCACCTTAACCAAGTGACCGTGAAGAAAAAGTACCCACTTCCTAGGATTGACTACCTCTTTGATCAGTTTAAGGGAGCACAATTTTTCTTGAAGATAGACCTCAGATCAGTCTATCACCAGCTCAGAGTGTGAGATGAGGATGTGTAGAAGATGGATTTTAGATGTCGGTATGACCATTATGAGTTTCTGGTCATGCCTTTCGGCGTGACCAATTCTCCATCAGTTTTCATGGGACTCAAGAATAGGATCTTTCATCCATACATTAATTACTTTGTAGTAGTCTTCATCGATGACATTATGATCTACTCGGCTACTGAGGGAAGCATGCCTATCATTTTCAGATAGTTCTGGACACACTCCAAGAGCACCAGCTTTATGGAAAGCTCTTGAAGTGACAGTTCTGGATCCGAGAGTTTCACTTTCTGGGACATGTCATCTTGGAGGCTGAAGTAGTGGAGGATCCAGTGAAGATAAAGGAAGTAATTTCTTGGGAGCCACCCAAGAGTGTGACAGAGGTTTGGAGCTTCCTGGGTTTGGATGGATACTTCTGGAGATTTGTTCCAAATTTCTTTAGAGTTGCAGCACCTTTATCATTGTTGACGAAGAAGGGGAAACACTTTGTGTGGTCGGAGAGATGCCAGTGGAGTTTTCAGGAGATGAGTCAGAGGCTGACTAGTGCCCCCATATTGAGGCTTACAGAGGAGGGCGTTGGATACGTAATCTACTACGATGCATCAGGGACTGGGCTTAGATGTGTCCTGATGAAAGAGTGAGTAGTTATCGCATATGTTTCTTGACATCTGAGAAAAAACGAGCAGGACTACAGTACCCATGACCTGGAGTTAGCACCAGTGGTTTCCTCCTTGAAGATGTGGCGACATTACTTGATTGGCGAATGTTTTACAATCTACTCTGATCACAAGAGTCTCAGGTATATCTTCTCTCAGAAGGACCTAAACCTGAAACAACGACATTGGATTGAGTTCCTCTAGGACTATGACTTCAAGATAGTCTATAATTCTTGAAAGGGGAATGCTGTAGTAGATGCACTCATTAGGATATCTAGTATACAGCTGCTTGGTGAGGGGATGAAGTAGATGGCTGCTTTGCAGATATCCTTTATGGATCGAGATGGAGCAGCCTTTCTTCTGTCATTTACAGTCACTCCCCCAATTCTTTAGCAAGTCAGGGAGGCATAGTGTGGGTACACTTACTACAGGGCTCGACATTCTCAGATATCCATAGGACAGGCACCTAATAGATTTTCTGATGGTGGGGAGAATGTAATCCTCTTCAGAGGACATACCATGGTAACAATGTCTCTTCGAGAGGATGTGTTGAAATAATTTCGCACATCCCCTCTAGAATTACATCCAAAAGTGGCAAATATGTACTAGGATATCCGATGATAGCACTGGTGGCCAGGAATGAAGAAAGCAGTAGCGAAGTTTATCTCTTGGTGCCTCACCTATCATCAAGTGAAGGTGGAGCATTAGGTATCAGCAGTCTTAGTTCAGCCTTTTGAGGTCCCATGGTGGAAGTGGGATGGGATATCCATGGAATTCATGACAGGACTTCCACATACATCCAGGGATTAGGATTCTATCTGGGTGATCGTCGATCGACTCACCAAGTTGGCCCACGTCCTACCGATCAGAGAGGAGGGTACAATAGAGAGCTTCAGACACCTCTATGTGTAGGAGATTGTGCAGCTACATGGAGTACCCTCAACGATTGTCTCTGATTGTGATGTATGTTTCACTTAGAATCTATGGAAGGGGTTGCAGAAGGCTTTTAGGACACAAATTCATTTTACCACCACCTTCAACCCTTAGATGGATCGCCAGAATCAGCGGACCATTCAGACCCTCAAGGACAAGCTGCGTGCTTGCATCCTCGACTTCGGTCATAGCTAAGAGGATCACTTTCCCTTGGTGGAATTTTCTTACAACAAATTATATCACTCCACCATTGGGATGGCATCTTTCAAGGTGTTGTATGGCCGAACTTGAAAATCACCTTTATGTTCGACTCACCCAGGGGAGTCATCACCCATGGGACTAGAGATGGTATGAGCTACCATAGAGAAGGTGCAGATCATCCAGAAGTAGATGAAGACTGCACAGAGGATGAAAAATTCTTATGCCGACAAGATACAAAGACCTATGGAGTTCGAGGATGGTGACCATGCATTTCTACAGGTCTCTCCTAGAATAGATTTGCGGAGATTTGGCTGGGTAGGAAAGTTATCTCTAAGGTTTATTGGAACCTTCCAGGTCCTCAGAAGAGTTGATGAGGTGGATTAATGGCTAGCACTTCCCCCTGAGTTGCACTGGGTGCACGACGTCTTCCACGTATCCCAGTTGAGGAGATACGTGCATGACCCTTCTCACATCATCGACCACAATGAGTTGGACATCGATGATGGGGAGATGTTTACGGAGTTTCCAGTGGTGATTGTGGATCAACATGAGAAATTCCTTCGTGGTCGACTGATACCTTTGGTGCATGTACATTGGCAACATGGGAACCTCCAGGAGAGCACATGGGAGCGGGAAGCTCAGATACTTGCTCAATAACCCCACTTCATCCCTTTGTTTGAGTTGTGGCTTATGAGGATTCAAATCCCTGAGGTGGGGAGAATGTAAAGAACCGGAATCCAAAGTAATTTTTTTAATTATATATAAATTTTACGACTTTACAAAAATTGACGGCGCATGATTCTGAGGCCCGATGTGCCCATAATGAATTTCTAAACTCTTTTTAGGTACGTTCAGCAAACATGCGAGCGGGTTCTTGTAACTTTTGAACCAGTGCTCAGAATTGAAATCTGAGGGCACCGTTGAACTCGCAGCGCCGATATTCTATTAAAGAGACCTTAACCTCAAACACAGTCGGTTGGGGGTGAATGTTATTTTTCAGGTTTTACGTGGAAATAAAAAAATAAAATAAGGAATAAGTTTTATTTTACTTTTAATGAAACCTCTTTATTTGATTGTTTGGTGGTGGGGACCACCTGGGCTTGGAGACCTCACTTTCATTGAAACATAAAGGTGGGGACCACACAAGGGTGGTCAAGCATTTAATGCTAGGAAATAAATGACAGATTACACAAAATGTGTAACCACAATCCAAATTAATTAATAGAATTCATTAATTCAGAATTAATGAATCAACTTTAAACTTTTTATTTCCTCTAAATTAATTTAGCCAAAATCAAGATAATTAATGGACAAATCTTATTAAATTATTAAAACATAATTTAATAAGTGGGTTATTTATTTTTGGTGGTATTTGGGAGAAGTGCTGGAAAAAGGGATAAGCTTGGGATAATTGTGGAGAAACTCTTCCTCTCCAATGTAGAACGCCTCTCCAATGAAGAATGAGGAACCGAACCTGAGCCCAGATCAGAAACACCTTATAGAGGCAATGGACGCCAACGTTCTCCAACGACTTTGACTTCTTCCACATGAAATCCTCCAATGAATTATAAGGTAGGGTTTATTTTTTTGAATACCTACTTACATGTTCTTAATGTTCTTCATGATTCAAAAAATAATAAGCCGCTTGTTACCGTTATAACATGGAGGGTACGATCCAAACGAACAAGGCCCGACCTCCATGAAATATTTTGTGGTTTTTGATGTGTTATTTGCAATGGATGAGGATAGCGACTAGTGTCGGTGATTGGAACTGGTGGGACTAGAGAGCACCGGCTGGCACCACGGCCGACCGTGAAGACAGAAACGGTGCAACCATGCTGCCGGAGAAGAACCGTGGCTTGTCGGCCATGGAAGAGGAAGGGCGGTGGCCGGCACTCCAGCCAGCCGTATGAAGGGGACAGAGTCATGCGTGCACACTGCCCGTCAGGGAAGAGCGGTGGCCTTGTGCCGTGGTGGCGAGGCGAGGTGTGGCCGGCTCGACGTCGGCCACCAATGATGGCGCGACTCCCAATCGTGCCACGTGGGGAAGGTTGGACATTCGGCCAGCCAGGGAGCGGAGTGGTCCGCTGCAGGCCCGTTCAGATCCCACGGTCCGGGTCCGACCTAGAGCCAGACCCGGGTCGGGCTAGGTCAGGTCGGGTCAGTCCGACCTGGTCGGACCGGACCCGGACCAACATCGACACTTTTTCATTCTTTCGACCATATCTTGAGCTACAAAAATCTGTTTGATGAACCTTATATGGTGTAAGAAAACATAGATCAAGACGGTACTTTGAGTATACCCCACTTGGGATTTCAATAATGTTTTTGTACGACCGGGTTGGATCAAACACAAATCCAACTGGGTCCTCGAGACTAAATGGCTAATAACTTACAGACTGAGCATCTAATTGACGCACTGTTTGTTGCATTGAGACCCCTTTTTCATGGAGGTACCTTGGGATATATCATAGTGGGACTTCATGGAAATTGTAGTATCGACATGTGTCTTGAGGAGCGGACCCTCCTGGAATCAAGCGAGCTTAGTACGAGAACCCTATAGTTGGTTGTATCATGAGAAAGGGATCCTATGTGGGTCTGTGCTTTGGGATCCTTTTTGGGTATATGTTCGAGAGTCTCACTTGGATCCGATCTAGGAAATACATGTGGCATTACTCTATGATCATATGTGGGTCTACTATACTAGGATATTTTGTGGTTCTTCTATACTAGGATCCTTTGTGGGTCAGATGATTTAGGATCCTACATGTGTATGCCTCATAACAGAGTAAGATGATTCAGTAGTTACATCTAATCATCTTTACTATTCTACCTAATTTATACGTGGTGTGAGTTGAGTCTTTACCTTTGTGGTAATCTTCTGTGTGGTGTACCTTTGTGGTACTTACCTTCGTGGTGATACCTTTGTGGTAATCTTCTGTGTGGCGTACCTTTGTGGTACTAACATTTGTGGTGATACCTTTTTGGTAATCTTTTGTGTGGCATACCTTTGTGGTACTTACCTTCACGGTGATGGCTTTGTGGTATTCTTCTGAGTGGCGTACCTTTTTGGTAATTACCTTCATGGTATTCCTTCCTTTGTGGAATATTTGAGCTTTGGGGTTTTGAGTTGGAACCTGTGTTTCCTCATGATTAGATGGGTATACTTGATAACTTAGGTATATGTATGGGAATATACCTAATTAGGGTTGAAAATTGTTTTCATGATTTGTAGTTTATACTTTGGGGATTTTGAGAGACTATCAGGGGTATCGAGGTCCCTACTGGGTATCGTTAAACTCACCCCTGTATGGGCTATTCCCGCACCTTGTTGTGTTTGGTGCAGATGACAGACAACACTGATTGAGGATGAGGGTACCTGGACTGGAGGTAGCTCGAAGGTGGACATTAGATGAGGCATACCACAGAGATGACCATTCGAGAGATGTACCTACCCTTCAGGTATGATCCTTGGCGGGTATCCATAGGAGCTCTTTCATCCTACTTTTACTTTCAGTTTTCTTGTAATTTCCAGTTGAATATTTATTCTGGCCCCTCTTACTTACTGTACAAACTCTTTTTTACTTTATAGTTTATATGTGTTTGTATCTTTATGTGTTCTTGTTTGAGTGTGTTCATAGGATATAAAGGAAATACCTTCTTTGTTTTGGAGAATACGCCTTTCAGTGCTAGTCTCCAGCCCCTGGCCTATGGAAGGCGGGCTTGGGGTAGTCACGGTACGGGCCCCGGGGGAAAGGTTGTGACATGGTACTCATCCAATGAGTAATCATTTGATGATAATTTTCTATTCGACATTCATCCATGACATGTATCACCTCTAAATCTATGAAAACTCTATCATTCCATCCATTATAAAATTCATGTTTAAAGGCTCTCTAAAGATCACATAATTCCATTAGACATGCTGGTCTTGCACCATCACCATCCGGAAAATTAAAATGAAGCTGGCACCTAAATATTAATTTATATAAATAAAATAATAATATAACATTAAATAAAACATATTTTGTTACCCATATTTGTGACGAAGAAATATTCATGAATTTTTTTGTCATGTGTCTCTATTAGAGTGGTCTGATGGAAATTATGTTAGAGTATTTGGAAAGCATTTCCAAAAAATTCCAAAATTCATTCCCTATTTTTTAATCATTTGGTTGTTTTAGTTGTAGTCTACCATCAACTAAATGTAGTGTTTCGACACCGCAGGAATGCGTGTACACCCATTATTCCTATCAGTAGATCTAGATGTTAAATAAGAATAAAATATTATACCTATATATTTTAATAATGAAAATGAATTATGGTTAAAAATATTTACGGTTTCTATAAATATACATATGGTATTCTAATAAATGGTTTCTTTTGGATCCACAGACACTGAAGGAACATCACCATGTATAGAAAGAGTGAGTCCTAGTGTATGCTTCATAGGCTCAGACTATGTCTAATAAAGATTCGAAGAATAAGGAATGTTGTATCTCAGAGAGAAGGAAGTAGAAGGAAAAAAGATTCCATGGATGGCTAGCCAAATTCATGATCTGGATGAGGAGTGGGAATCATCATCGGATATGAGAAATATGTGTGAGGAGGCTTATATGTAAATGATGGTAAAACCATGGGTGGCCTAAATATCCCTTGTGTCCCTAACGACACTGCAGGATTAGAATGTGTGGTTGATTGTACGTTAATGGGAGGGACAAGGTATAATCAGGTATGCCAACTGAAGTACCTAGATCTAATACCACCCCCTTATACCGTCGACCTAAGTATTGGGACCACTAGGCAACTCATCCAATAATTGACGCCTAAGTGGTGGATCCTGCATAAAATTTTAAAAAAAATTAATCACATGAAATTATATGTTATTGATATATATATATATATATATATATATATTTGAAATAAAATACTCACAAAAGGAACTAATATTGGAATGACAATCTTATCCATTTGTTGATTGTTTTCCTTCAACCTTTTTCTTCACAACTCCTTAATAAGTTTCATTTTCTGCATTTGAAAAAAATAATGAGTTAATTAGAAATGTGTAACTAATGTGAAAATCAAAAACAAAATTATGGGGAATGACATAATTCAATATTAGAAAATTAAACACAAATAAAACTACAACCAATAAATATTGAAAATTAAAATTATGTTCAAGTCAAATAAAAAATATTGTTAATCAATATTAAATCAATTTGAATACTACCAATCTTAAACACCCATGTCAATCTAAACTATTAGAACCAAGAAAATGGATGAATGATTCTATATATTTCAAACCACAACTTTTAATTAACAATCATCTAAAAAAATTGAGCTATTATAGTCATCATAAGTAATAAATGGATTGGGGCCAATGGCAGAAGGGATAGTGTCAATTCCATCATCTCCATCATCAAAAACATGTCATGGAATTACTTCAATAATGACACCAAATTTAGGACAAATATGATCTTTGACATAAAAACCGGTTGTGTTGTTGATGCTAATACATATGGTTCATTTATAGAAAGAGTGTGAGTCATGTTAATAACTCGAAATCCGCAATCATCAATAAATAATACAGGCCTCATCATCAAATCAAAACCACTAGAATTTTATCACATTGAATTGACCATGAGAGTAATTATCCAATATTATTATTTTTCAACAACTCTATAATAAGATGCATTTTCGAGTCGATGTCTACTATTTTATGTAGTGCCATACCAGTCTGTTGTGGTTGTCAGCATAACCGCATCATGTTGTGTTCTGATGTTATTTTTTTATTCATTGATAATTAATTTGCACCCATTGATCATAATTGATCACATTCAAGAACCACGATACTATGAACAAAATCCAAAGCTCTTATTTCCTCAGAGATAGAGTCAGCAGGAAAAATCAATACCCGAAATATAAATGAACATTAAACTTAATTAAAATTTAATTTTATTGATTTATTATAGTAATATTTCAAATTTCAATTTCAACCAAGAAGAAAACTCTTTGCTATGAAAATTCTCTCTCCTTCTCAAAGATAAATAATAATGCTTTCTATTTATCATTTATTTATGATTCCTATAGATAAAAATATAAATAGTTTAACATATATGTAAAATTACATGATATGAGATAATATATACATGTTTAATTTACTTACTTAATGTAGTCATCAAACAAATCATATTTGAACAAAACTATGAGATTTTCTATCTCCCTCTCTTCAAGGATTAAGTTCATCAATGTATATGATCTGAGAATTACAACTATTTAAATATGTTATGGAAAAATGGGTTCAATTTTCTCATACTATTTTTCTTCATTTCTCATTAGTATTTCTATTCTCATAGTAAGATCAAACAAATACATTGATAATAAATTAATACATTCGTGAGAAAATTTATCATTCGTGATAGAAACTTTAGGATGATTCCTCTTCCAGACATAAGAAATCAATGTGTACATATTTCTTTTAGTAGGATGAATCCAACAAAAACCAACAGGTCCTTTGAGAAGTATTTTGGTTTGAATATGGACAGATAGATTCAGAATTCATGTGAAAATATTTGGAGGAAAATGTTTCTATAACTCACAAAAATTTATTGGTGTCTCTACCAACATTTTTTTCAAAAAATACTTCAAAAACTTATGAGTATAAAGACCTTTAAAAAATTTCCCAACCAAATAACTGACACCCTTACATTATTTGAAAAAAGATGATGGATTTCTAATGTAATCAACTCATGTAGAAGGACGTGATAATCATGAGCCTTCAAATATTTTACCTTAAACTCTATTCTATTTACTCGTTTTGATATATTTCTTGAATAGTCATTAAGAACATTAATATTATCTAGTAATTCTAGTAATTTATATTTTTATACAGGTGTCATCACATAAGAATAACTAAAACTTTTGATTTATTTTCACTAATACAAATAGAATGTAATTTTGGTCTTATCACCCAATCCACTATGTCACACCAAGATCGTAAATCATCTTCTGTCTTTCCCATGACATTTAGAATTATCAAAAGAAAAATTTCACTTATATTATTTTCAATGTGAATTATGTCTAAGAAAAGATGTAACAAATTGTTTGACCAATGAGGAATCTCAAAGAAGATACTTCTCTTCTTCCAATTGCAATATGTTTCATTGGAAACAATATTCCTATTTTAATTTTTCATTTAAACTTTCCTGAATGATGAAAATAAATATTTCAATTCATTAAGAACATTAGTTCTAGATATACGTTGAGGTAGATCATTGATCTCCATGTTATTTTCAAATCTTCGCTGATTATTTCTATGTGGATGGTCTATTGGAATGAATTATTGATGCCCCATAAAACCAAAATAGCAGTGATATTTCAGTCTTCTAAATCATGTATTCTTCTTAAAAATCAGACAAGATAGTTTTCCTTAGTTCTCTATCCATAAAAAATTTCATAAGTATAAAAATATTTGGTTGTACAGATAAGTGCAGCACACATCTGAAATATGTCATTAGGGCAAGGATTATATGTGAAGAAACCCACATCCCAAAGAAGTTTCAATAATGTTATTAAAGGATAAATGTATACATATATATCATTGTCGAAATTAGAATGGAAATATATGTGTATACTCATGAAAGTGAAAGGTTTTTTCATATACAACCATGGGGGAAGGTTATATATGTGTATAAAAACTGGACATGTGTTGTGCGAAGTAAGAATTTTCCCAAACAAATTAAAACAATCACATTAAAGACACAACCTCACATTATGCATGTCAGATATGAAATCGGGATATTGAGCATCAAATCTCTCTAATGAAATCAATCTATAGGGTGAAATAACTCATCATTATTCCTATTTCTCTCAGCATCATGCCATCACATTTTTATTGATATTACATTAGACATGAAATGATTCTGGAGTCTGGGGATCAGTAGAAAGTGCCGCATTACATTATGTGGAACATGGGATGTTGTTCCATCAGATTTTTGCATCCATAAATATGTACCATATTTTATAAAATCATTTTGTTTAGTAGTTTCCTCCTAGAATAAGCTACAATATTTTAGGTAACCATTCATTTTCTTTTTTGAAAATCCAAGTTCCTCAACTAACTTCCATTCAATATAGTGTTTTGAGGGAGTATATTCATCATCTAGAATTAATTCCTTCATGAAGGTAAGAATGTTACTAATGGAAGTATTATAAATCCAATACATGGTTTTCACATGAAACAATTAGATTAAAAATTCTACCTTTTTTATTTTACCACATTGCTAAAAAACTAGAGTCATGGCAGCATAATTCAATTTTTTGATACTTTTAACATCATTGTTTTTATTAGAAACATAATATTTGATTGTATTTAAGTCTTCTTGGGTGAAAATCCTTTCCTTACATTGATTACGAATAAATGAGAACTATTCATATAACAAATTAACCAATACAATCCTCTCATTTGAATCATCATAATTTTTAGATTCCATTTTATCCCCATTGTGATACCACACATAGTAGTTTTTTAAACCTTATTCGGTTATATGGTAGCTAACTTATTCACATCTCAACCAAGGTCTTCCAATACAATTATATATTGGAATGTGAATGTGACCACTATTTAAATAATTGTCAAATGAAAAATCTAAAAATCTCACAAAATTGTTTTGGAAATCGCTTGAGATCCGATCAGTTTCATACATCAAACTTCTATCCATTCTGTAAAAAATTGGAATAAGTCATTTTTTGAAAGTAATTAAATAATATTAAAGTTAAATAAAAAAATATATATAGGTAAATGATAATTTTTCACTATATATAAAACCTAACTGACACACTACTCTATATGAGAATCGTAATATGAAAGATAAAATAATACTATATATATAACAAAATACTATAAATATAATACCATGATATTGAATTAAATTATAAATATAATACCATGATATTTTTCGGGTTTTGTTATTTTATTTGGATTGGGTCAGTGCATTCCTATTAGGATTTTATTAAATATTGTTCCACTAAATTCATTTTTTATCATTACTATAGAATTTATTTTAGTTGGGTTCAATTTAGTTCAATTATTTTTATTTAGTAAATTTTGATGCATTTTAGTGGTGTTAGAGTCTACTAAAATCTACGTGGGTCAAATCTATTCATTTAAATTCAATTCAATTGGATTGGTCAAGTCTGTTTGATTATGATATATATAGGATATATTAGTTAAATTGGGTTTCAGTGTAAAGGGTAAATAGGTTCAATATATTTATATTCAAGACTAGTTTGGTCTATTTGGTACAATTTAGTTTTCATAGGTTCTGATAAATTCATTTCAATTTAGTTGATTTAGTGGGTCATAATAAAGGAATAAATTGGGAGATTATGTGAAACATAATGAATGTTATGGAAAATCATTGTATAAGGACCATATTAGTAGATGATGTCCTTATACCCTACGCATGAAACATCCCCTATTAGCACTATATTTTATCTCACTCATTTCACAATAAAACCCAAAATGAAATAACATGTATAAAAAATAATATTATCCAAATTTATCAAGTATTATAGAGCCAAAAAAATTAAATATTTATTAAAATAATAATATATCATGTATATATCATTAAATACATTGTAAATCATTACTAAATCACTACACACCATCTTCCACCAACTACTGCCACCATATTGTAATGAGTCATGTCATATGTTAGAATTATAACCTTTCCCCTTATTTTTTATTTATGATCCATGGTTTTTGGGGTTTTTACCTCCGGGTTTGAAAATGAAAAGTTGTGAAGAGTTTTCACTCTCTTTAAAAAGTGAATTTTCTATAGTTTACATGTTTATATTTGGTATTAGAATTTTAAGTGTTGATGTAAGACCATTTTAATCCAAACTATATTAAAAACCATGGGTTCTCTTGTTCTATATTTTCAAGAAGACACTATTGACACATCAAATGCACTTTTTTTAATCTAGATAGAATTTTGTAACACCACGTTGTTGTACCTCTCTGGATGATATAAGACCCAATTTGGGGATAGGAACCCTCTAAGAGTTCTAATTACAATTATGGGCATACCCCCATGATCACTCACCTTAAACTCTGAGGACGATATAATCACCATGCCACTATACCAATAGCCTTTATAATCTCAAATGACCCCATATATCTGGTTCTTGATTTTCCCTACCTCTATATATGAAAACTTCATAATGAAGTATATATTTATAAGGACCCCTAATCACTCACCTTGAACTCTAGAGGATAGTGTCACCTATTGGTATATGACCTATGCCTACATTGAGTGGTTTCTAGCCACATCATGATTAGAAGGATATGCTTCAACATCTCATGTATAATACTCATCCCAATAATTACTGACTCTCCATCCTATAACTAGTATCATAAAAATCAAAATAGACTACCATATAAATCCATTTAATGTTATATTAAAAGTGAATCATGGTAAACATTATTTTAGTAAAACTATATAAGTGATAAATGGTTCTCCCATAAACCTTTAAAATACAGGAAACATGCCTGTAGTGTGTCCTCCAATATTCAAAACTAAATCCACATATTTCCTATTAGTTTGATGATAATAAGTAGTAATATGGTTCAATTTCTTATCAAGATACTATTGCAATCCTTCTTATAAGAGATACTTTAAATGTGAATACCTATTAGAGATAATACTTTAAGGCACCCCATTCAAATATAAAATCTCTTACGCATAGATATTTCCTAGTTCATCAATAGATATAGTCTCTCAAATTAGCAGAAAATAGATTTCCTTAGTAAATCAATCCATAAAGACCCCAATTTTATCACTACCTTAGAGATTTCTCACCAACCCCATCAAAAAATTGAAAGCCATTTCATCCCACTTCCACTGAAAATGGTTAATAACTAGAGAAGACTTGTGAGTCATTAATGGTCATCCTACACCCAATGAAATTTGGATCATTGTGTAAAAAACCCAATTATATAACTATTAATCCCAAGATACTAATACAATCAGTAAATATAATGGTGCATCTTGTTCAGTTTGGGGTGAGTAAACCATCTCAAGTTATAAATTCCCTCATTAACTTGTCACACATTCTCACAGGGACTACAACATGACCTAGAACATAGAAAATTGCAGCAGATATAATGGAATAATCAAGTAGTTCCACCCCACGATATATATTACCCCACATAACCTGATGTTATGGATCCCGTAGTTATCTTTCCTTCACCTTCTAGAAAATTGAGGATCTGATATTCAAGGATTTAAGGTCCTCTTAGCTCTGTAACTTCTGTACATCCATAAAAAACATATTAAAAAGGTTCATCATCTTCCACTCATTACTTGACTCTTGCACCACCTATGCCCAAGTTTTCATACACAGTGCATCAGCAATGGTTTTCCCTTTCTCAAAGGTATATTCCAACTCAAAATTGAATAACTATAAATTCTCAACCCACATTTTTTTTTGAAGTCTCAATTCATGTGAGGAAAAAATATACCTCAGGATATTATGGTCAGTTTATACCAAAAATATATCACCCAAAAGATAGTTTCACTAATACCTCAAGAAATGAACCACCACCACTAAATAAAGATTATTCATCGAGTAGTTATACTCATGCCGACTCAACTCTATGGACCCATGACCACATGACCATCTTCAATCAAAACTTATCATTTTTGAACTCTTTATTCATTATAATATAACATATACTTTTTACCTGGTCCAGTTAAGGATAAGATCGTTGCTATCATTAACCTCTCTTTTAACTAATAAATTCTCTCTCACAAGCATTCAATTAGAGGAACTTTTCATTCTCCTTTATCAAGGACATCAATGTATATTAAAATTATGAAAATTATATTATGAATATCTAGTAATAACCATCCATACCCATGGAACAATAGATCTCAGAGAAATTATTGTTCCACTCACAAGAAACTACAAGCATGACCTTCTTAGGGTCTACTAATACACCCGTCATTGATATCACATTCCCTAAGAAGCACACTCGATTGATAAAAAATTAACACTTTGAGAGAATTTAATGTAACTAATGGACACCAATTTCACTCCAAAAAATATCAAGATATTAGGTTAACTCTTCCGCCATCCAGGACTACACAAACATATCATCAAAAAACTCACCCATATAAGAATATAGATAATAATAGAATACCCAATTCATTAGGGCCATAAATAATACCAGCACATTCATCAAAAATAATGACATCACAAGGTAATCATATATACCATACCTACTCTTGAATTTTGTTTCATGTATTTCATAAACAATCAACCTCAACTATTGATATCCTAATCTTAGATAAATTATAGAAAAAACTCAAGCCCCTCTTAGATGGTCAAATAAATAATCAATAAAAGAAATTGGACATCAGTTCCAGATCATCACAAGTGTTATCTCTAGATATTATTAACATAATATCAAATAACCATCTACTATATTGGTGAATAAGACTATAGCACCCCAAGGGGATGTTTCCTGCTATGTAAAACCCTCCACTTCCAAATCCTCTAGTCGATCCTTTAACTGTTAAATATCTGTAGGATTTTTCTATATGGTATAGTAGATATAAGTTATTTACCTAGTAAGATATTGATTATAAACTCAATATCACACTTGGGGTGGACATCCTAATAAATCGTCATCAAATATGACATGAAACTCATCAATAGTGGGAGGAAAACATCCTCACACATCTCCCCATAATCTAAAATAGTATTGTAACTTGGGATTTAATCAAACCCAAATACTGATGGACAAGTCCCACATGACCTTATTATATTTCACACTCCCTAATATTGACATAACTTCCACCCTCGATAGATATAAATGATACTTGTTGATGATAGTAGTTGAAATGTTTTAAATTCCAAACTACGAAATCCATCATGATGATCATGTACAAAATAATAATCTCTATAACAATAAAATACCAAAGGATTCTATTACTAACAATCACTATAGCATAGGCCGATACCATTGAATACCCCAGAATTAGACCCCAAATGTTGTATTGATTGATATTACCCCATATAGGTTCTCTATGTGTATCCTTAAGTCATGATAAGAATCAAAATATATAGAGGAATATGATTCATAAACATCAAATAATGGATATTCCAATGTCCAATCTATTAAAATTGTAACATGAATGGTTAATGTACAAACATCTTGATAATTAGGATTAGACTCAATGAAATAAAATTGGACTAAAATTAATCCTTGTACCCCTACCTGACTCCCCTGAAATGTACCTCCCTGATACCACAACTACCCCATCCTTGGGAACCACTTTCTCTACCCAGACCTGAATGAACAATTGAACTCTAGATACTAGAATGTTGTGTAATATCTCATCTAAATCCTTATCTTTGTATATATCTATGTCCCCAATAAAAGGTTTTCTACTAAGAATCATTATAGTACCACTGTATTAGGTTACCCATATTCCCATAGAATCAACACTCAATTATAAAAAAAATATATTGGGAATTTTAATATCCTCACCTTCCATACTAATAAAAATACACTGAACTTCTTCCAAAATGAGGAAGATATAATACACTCCTCTGGATTCTCTAGAAACTAAAAACCTTAAATAATACATCAAACTAGTACATCATACAACATGAAGTCCCACTATCAGTCCCCTTAAAAAAATCCAACTTCCTAGAGCCTCTTCCCCCATTCAAGTTCCAATAAAATATAAGGTCGTGATTCATAACCACATAAAGAGATAACAGGATAAGATATTCTATGATTCCTAGATAGAATAATTCAAATAATCATTGAAGTATCTATCCTTTTCTCTGTCATCCCAAGAAATAATTTCAGAAAAGTGTTCTTTCTTAATAAATTGTGTTACCTAGTCCATAATCCACACCAATATTCGAGTAAGATGAATAATATTTTAGGCCTTACCCATCCCTAGGGTTGATGAAAAAATGGTCATAAAACTAATACTAAAAACACTTCTAGGATAACACCACATACTGGACCACCTGTATTATAATTACCCACCACTTCTTTTATGGCCCTCACAACATATAGTCCTCAAACTTCATAGTTATCTCAGGGGGTGTATCCATATGGTTGAATATAGTCTAAAACACTCAATACATATCTTAATAGAATGGGTGGAATTATCTCCCATAAATAAAGGTGATTGATTCATCTAGAACCGTGGATTCAACACTGATATAACAGATACAACTCGTGGGGTATCTCTCTCTATAGATTGTATGGATCAAACTAAGCTCACATAGAGTTGATCATCCATCACCATTCCAAGTGTAATAGGGGGATGTAGATATATCATTGATGGGGCATTCTCACCCTCTACCTCCTAATGCTCCACTAGAGGTCTTCGTGGGGGATTATTCGTATAATGTAAAACTCATTCCTCAAAACATATCCACATATCCATCTCAACTTTTATTATCGCATATTAATGTAATAAAAACATACATAACATCCCATTCCTCTATATACATATACCTATATAAAAAGGTCTCATAACTTGAGCCCTCTATTTATCCTTGTCTGCGAATTCCTAGGTTCATCATCAAATACACATATGATCCATATAATTCCATTTCCATTTACATTATAGATGATTATCAGAACTAAGATTTAATTAAATTAAATATTTATTGAATATTATAGGGGAAATAACTTTATAATCTTCTATTAGTATTTTATTTAACTTATAACATTAGTAAAAAATATAATTTAACCCTAGAAACAATAATAACCATATGAATAATTAGTTAGGTTAGATACCACCATCAAGTTATATAATAAATCACTATATAAGTTGATAGGGATACTTTAATTAACTAACCCCTATATCATTATCATAGTAAAAAAATCATAGTTAATAACATGAATGTCCCGTGAATCATTTTGTTCTTGACATAATTCAAAAATGCAAACCCTCTTGTCACCCTGTTTTAAGATGAAATTACCATAAATCATAAATCACAATAAAAAAGAATCATGTTTAGTTCATTACCCCAAACATGAAATATAAAATTAGGAATAATAGTCCTATATTATGTAACTTGGACTTATGTCATACGCAGGTTAGCTATGATTAGGAACACGATCCATACCAACCACCGATAAAATCCAATCTCTCATATTCCATTCCAAAAAAGTAATAAAAAAATAAGAAATATGGATTTGATATGACTTTATAAAATCTTTACTGAGTTCAATCTATAGTAATTGGATTAGTGTGCCACATGACATCATGCATGACTCTTTTTATACCAGAGGCTACTGAACAACAGTGTGGGTATAATAATAATCATGGTTAGATTGTACCCGTAGATCATATAACCATTAATAAAAATAAAAGTATCATTAATATCTCCATAAAAAGGGATTTGGAATCAATACACATCACAACCAAATATTATAGGGTGAAATGAAATAACCATGATGCAAAAATATGCATATTATGCATATCATACATGTCACAAGAACATATTCAAGATCTCACATGGGAGAATCATATACACCCAATGTAAAAGAAAAAACAATCCTGAAATTAATGCATCCTAAAAAATTATCCCTTTTTCATATCCCAATCCCATATCCTATTCTCCATCCTGAGTACCCAGAGCATCCCTCGATCATTGGACCCTTTCCCTTGTTTAGAAATACAACCATGAAATATGAACGAGTATCAATAGAGGCCCTATAAGGGTCTGAGTATAACTCAGTAGGGAACCACTAATGGTGTCCCAAAATATATCTAGTTTAAATAGTATGCACGATGATGTTCTATAATAAATAAATGAATAAGAAATAATTGAAAAACTATCAAACTTTTAGTTCTATCATGACACTCAATATCGATCACACGTAATTCATAAAATTCCATATATCTAAAAAAGAGACATAACAAAAAATGGGGAAGCGACATCCCACCTTAAAACCATTACTAAAATGTCATTACATGTGGAATCTATATCCCACCCTGAAACATTTTCCAAAATACCATCACCCATTGGATTTTCATCCCACCCCAGAACATTTACCAAAATATCATCACCCTGATGATCCACTTCCCATCATGTATTCTTTATAAAAATATTATCACTCTGGAGATACACGTCCTACCATAGATCCTTTACCAAAATATAATCACCTAGGGGATACACATCCCACCCAGGATCCTTTAGCAAAATACCATCACCCCAGTGATCTATATCTCACCTTAGAGCCTTTACTAAAATATCATCAACTGGAGGATCCATATCCCACCTTGTAACCATTTTGAATTCGTAGTTCATGAATTTACTAATTATATAAACATTATTTTTTTTTCAAAAAACTAGTTTATAAGTGTGTTTATGGAACTGCATGGGTTTCCTTAAACATTTCCCATTTCATTAATTAAAAAACATGCTACATTTTCTAGAAAATACTCTAGGCTTTACATTTTTATGGATTACTCATGGTTTGAATAATGTGAATTTCACTAGATAGTGAAGAAGAAAACATTTTATTAATTATTTGTTAGGTGTTAGTTTAGTTATAACAACTACACATCATGTCCGCATAAAAATAAGTTTATAACATTGGGATAGATTATAGACCACCTAAATTATATTTTTAGGAATATACTTTTTGAAAAAATGTTGATTGATTTGATCTCAAATTACGTAAATTATGAAATTCAATAAAACCATAAAAAAATCATAAACATCAATAATTGACATAAGAATTATAAAAAGCAAGAAAAATCCAAGAATAACACTCAATGGAATCTTGTTCTTACTTGTGACTAATACCAATAATTAAGAACATGAATAATGAATTATAATTAATAAATATCTCACTCAAGGATGAATAGAATAATGAGAGATAATTTTTTTTGTATCCATAGTGTTTTGATTTAAAAGCTCTAAATCCCCTTTTATACCAAATTTTATCATTTTATTTATGTTTTATTAAAATAAATAAAGAATATTTTTATTCAATATTTAATAAAATCTCTGTCCCATTTGTTCCATCCCTTAAAAACCCATTCATATCACCATGCTCAAACCCTTAGCTAATTTTTTTAAAGGGATGAATCTTACATATGAAGCTATCCATATATAAGAAAAAGTCAAATGTAGGATCACCCATCCACAAAAAGCTTCTAAGACTATAGCAAATATGTATCATACTTGTTACCCTTATGTATCTCAGGGAAGGTCCCATTTCTTTTCAAAAAAATCACCCTCACATAATAAATAAATTTTATGTTCCATATATTTGGATCAAACATATCATACTTTTTCAGATAAAGCCTTTTACATATCTGGGAGAGGACTTTTATTAATCTCCCTGGGAGCACGTGGTGACTCTAACATATCGAAAGGGTTTACCCTTACAGATACATGTTGAGTCCCAAAAATAATTGATTTTATGAAGAGAATGAATCTTATTTATCAAGTGTTAGTCTTACAAATTCCCTTAGTCACAAATATATTCTTATAAACTCAGAGTAATTTTAGGGTTACTCTCACAAAAATAGGGTAAATTTAGAGTAACTTTTATATATAACCTAAAGTTACTTTTATATATCACAAGGAAACTCTATAATGAATATTTCATATCATATGTGTGACCATTACATATCAACCCTCTTATGCAGATAAATTACCAATTTTCCATCCCTTAACAATTTGACTCTTATATATGAGACTTAATAGATTTATCTAATGGAGTGACCCTTCACATACATTGTATCTTACCTATGGAAGTTTACAAAAATTTATATAAAAATGATTCAAATTCCTAAGATATTTATATTGATCCCAAATCTTTTATAATCCATTTTTAGCATCTATATACCTCTTTCAAACTCACCAACAACTCAAAAATAATAGACATCATAGCCCCAAGCCTAAAAAACATTGAAGACTCGATTACCAACCATTATTGACTATCCCAACAACTCTATAGTGCCCTAATTCACTTGTCTAATCCAATATTTGATCCAAATTATCACCCCCACACAAGGATCCATTAAAAAATAGTTATAGGCACAAAATTATATAAATTTAAGTAAGAAAATAAAACATGTTATATTTTTTGTAAATTCAAACAAGTTCATACCTTGAATAGTTTGAGATTATATAAGAAAATACTAATTTCATTCAACACTATAAACCCCATGGGGTTAAATTTTGTGCTTTTTTGAATGAATATTAGTTTGGTTATAAATTTTTAATTTAAAACTTTAAGATCAACCCCCAAATTGTTTTGGAGGATATGTAAAAGAAGTTGTGATTTCTTTTCACAAGTTATTGTATACGATATAACATGTGGTGAAAATTGCTGATAGATTTTAAAATAATAATTTTAGAATATATTTAAAAGGACTTTTGGATATAGTTTCAGAATTTGTTACATATTATGTGACATAAGGTTATAGAGTGAAAATTTTGTGAGGGTTTAGCTAATGTGAGTGATTGTTAAAATTGTGTACTAATGGTATAATATCAAAATGGTTCTTTATACCACCTCATTATCTCTATTGGGATTAACTGTGGGGTGAAAAATGTCACCATGTA
This sequence comes from Viscum album, assembly GCA_963277665.1. NCBI lineage: Eukaryota > Viridiplantae > Streptophyta > Magnoliopsida > Santalales > Viscaceae > Viscum > Viscum album. The sequence goes on along the minus strand of OY728160.1, from coordinate 845,854,018 downwards.
TTGGTGTTGTGTAATGATTTTTACATGTTATTAAATAATTCTTGGTTCAAAAATATTCTCGTATTACAGGATATCTTGTTCCATTAATTATCACGTGATGTGAATTTCGAGGAGTCTTGATAATGGAATATAAATGTGATTTAGGTGTTAAATGTTTTATTATCTCTGCAGGACTAAAAAAAGTTGAATCAATATTTACCTATTTTTATATGCAACTTTATTTACAAATTCTTGGAAAGCATCATAAACATCATGATTTCAAGGTTGATTCCCTAATTGATCCCGATGTAGTAGCATGGATTTATCAAAGGTGTAACATGAAATGGAACATTAGGTTGTCCTAGGAAATGATTTATAATATCAATAATCTTTTTTTCTCTAAAATAATATTTAAAGATGATATAGATAAATCATATATTAGTTTGGAGTGTAATAATATTTCAAAGATCATGAAATTCATAGGCTTCTCTAAATGGGGTTGTGGCCTTATATTTTGGTTCTACTCATGGATGTGGTTCTATATTTCTCTCAATGGAGGGATTTTGGTTTATTCAAATCTATGAATTGGCTATAATAAGAGGATATGTTATCTCTTTGTCTTTTTATCATGGAACATGATTCTATTAATATAAATATTAATGATGGGATCTCTAAGAAAGTGATATCTCTTTACAAATGTAATTTTCACTTCATTGGTGTGTCTCATGATTTTTGGATTATAATTTTTTTCTATCAATGGTTAGGAAAAATCAATCTAGGGGTTCCAAAAGATCCGGAATGAGTATATAAAGTTGATTGGGAACCACATAAGCCTTACTAAGAGAAATAATTTACATATTGAGATCTTACATGGTTATGCATTATTAACATATTGAAGTATGGGTATCGATAAAATGAATTTTCATATAGAATACTTGGGGTAAAATTTATCCTTAGTTATAATTCATATTCATAATTTTTATGGGGTTTCAATCATATCAATACTTGATTTAGAAATTGCATAATAATATTTCTCCCTTTTGATGGTTGGAGAACAATTTTAAATAACATTTTATACTCTATCTCCATACATTTTATTTTGGTGTTGTGAGTTTCTAATGTTGTTATATGGAATTTAAAAAAATATATTTATCATTTAATCTTGGATTCACACCATGAAAGGGTGGGTGGTCTTGGTTGGAAAGACCCATCATAAAGTTTGATATCAACCTGAGAGACATGAAAGAGAACATACACTACCTAAAAAATACACTTAATAGGGAAATAAGTTAAGGGAGAACACTATAGAATATATTCTTAAAAAATAAGTATGGGTATAAGTATTATACCAAGTTCTAGTACTGGAGAAGCACATCATTCATTTATCATATTGCTATCATGATCTTTGATAGGCTCAAGTTTATTTAAGTTTTTTTACTGGAATACTAATTGATAACAATGACCATGGTTTAAAAATAAGTAAAGATAATATGATTTTAAATTAAAAAATAAAATAAAAAAATAACTAACTAATAGGAAAAAATAGTGAAAATTTTCAAAATTGATGATTGATAGTGTAGAAACAATATAAATAGAAGTAATGGAAGAAATTAAAAAAAAATATATGAAAGAGTGAGAGTGAGAGATAATCAATGAAAGAAATAAATAATTAGGTTACTAGATAGTTCCAAGTTAAATAATATATATTTTTCTCTTGAATCAAGACAATCAAAAAAAATTCGAAGCTGTAATGAAGAGTGATTGAGACACCCAACTACTTCTTGATGATGAAAATAGTTCTATGAACTATCCCTGAAAATGACTTTTTAATCATAACTCCAGACATGAATAATTCATTCATGGAGAAGGGATATTTAAAAATGGTCTAGTTAAAGTACTTAATTTGAAGTCCCAAGGGAACGTAATCCACTATCTCTACTTGATGGTATATCGAATAAATCATAAGTTATTCTTGTGAGGTAAATATTTGAGAACACATAATGAAATGATCACATTGAAGATCTCTAAGTTATACTCACCTCAATTTTAAATTATTTTGTTAAGTTATGAATTAACATTCTCACTAAAAGGAAATTAGATCCACCACTAACATTAATATATTGATTTATCATTAGAGTATAGAAAAATAATGGTAGTGTACGAATCATAAAAAGAAAAATAAAAAATTGTGAAAACATGACAAGAAAAAATATAATATTTTTATTTAATATTGATTTTATTTACATAAAGTAATTATCTATTCATGTTTATCTCCAAAAAAATGTTCAAGAAATATATTTTAAAAATAGTATAAATAGAAAAAATAAATAATAAGTAAAAATTATTCTCTATATAGATTCATTTCTACTCTAACCCCAGCTTCCTCGAATCTCTTACCATTGAGGGTTACCCACTTTCTTCTAGTTCCCACTCTCATCTATCCTAATTTGAAAATTAATGTTCAATGAATTATGGATAGAATATACCCTCAAAATTTTCATATTAATTAATCAAATATTTATCAATGATCTCCTAATACTATAACTCATAAGAATCATTTGTAAGGTCATCTCTAGGTCTCTATGTGTTAACTCATCAATTTTGAATATCTTCCTATGGTGATTTGAGCACTGTCTCTTGAGAATTCCATTTCCTCCCAAATGAAAATTACATGATATCCATGAAACAATATTCTAGATGTATTTATAGAATTAATTTAAGCCTCAATTTATTCCAAAATACTTCCCAGTTTTCCATCATTTTATTTCATAGCGTCATTTATTTTTTTATAAATCATTTTCTTTATATAATTTTAAATAGGGATGCAACTATGCCTATTATCAAATATCATCCTTTCCTTTAATTTATGTGATTCATTCATTCTTATTGTCAAACCATTTCTATTTATATCAAGGTTTTATTTCTCAAAAAATGTTTGAAGAAAATGTATAATCCTCCACTTCCTTCATCTTGATCAGTGATCATTTTTATCCACTAAAAATTAAAACTTCATTATAGCTCTAGTTTGTAGGGGATGAAAATTTCGTAGCTCAAACTTCCATGATTTGAATAATCTTGTTAGATAACACACATTTGGTATTTGAATATCCTTATTCAACTTTATTAGTGATAGTATTTGACTATATGTGGCTTTAACGCTTTCTAGTATTTCATCTAAATGGTGAAGTATACCCTTGAACAAACCTACATCTGGAGAATTCATGAGATAATGGTCATATATTCTTCATTAAAAATCTAAGAGCTAACAAAAAATAGGATTAAAAGAAAAGATTCTATATTCATCTTGGTTATTATTCAACCATATCTGATGATGAAGCTTTAATGGAAGATCTAAAAAAATAAATGTTTCTTTGTCAACAAAGAATAATCTATCTTGACCATGTCTCTGCCTTCCTTGATCGATTTTCATTCTTCAATTCACTAATTGTCTCTTCATGGTTCATGTGGCATCAATCTATTCTCATTAGATCACCATACAGCTTTGGGAAATGTTCTTTAGATGAGCTTGAAATTTTTTTATCCATTAAACCATCAAAGTCTCAATATCAACAATAAAACCCAAACTCCCCTCTCAGTTTCCATGGTCCTATTTTTATGAAAACATAAATGATAGACATAGAAATTTCCTCAACCTCAGTTGGCCTTAATCTTCTCACATAATATTTGATCAGCTATGATTCAATGTTCAAAACTGAATTATGTGATATAACGACCCATACCTTACATACATTGTTAATACTTCAAAATTGAAGCATACTTATTACAACATATAAAAAAACCACGAAAGGACCGTATAGGTATAGTGTCTTTAGAAACTGGGAAACATAAACAATTGGTTCATAAAGCATCTACACTGTCTCCCATTTATTTCATCATATCTATAGTCCCTTTTGGCATATCTTACTTAATAACCTTCTTACTGACCTGGGGAAAGAAAACATACAAAAGGGTGAGCTCAAATTCTCAGTAAGGGTAAACAAAAGAAATATCAATCACATCATATTCATAAGAACATAACTTTTGTAAATCTTAACCTGCAAAAGAGAGCATAATTTCATAACATGGGATAAATAATAGTAGTGAAATGGAATCCCAATAATCATAACATAAAACATGAATCTCTGTGGAATACACACATAATCATATAGAATCATTTCTTATTAGTCAAGACTCATTTCCAAGACTATCTTAGTGGACAAAGTCCATTTCTGAACCGAGTTCACTCCTCGTTTCAGTCCTGTTTCACTGAACCGGTATAACCTACCGGTCCAGCCATGTCTATCTCATGAGATATAAAATCTTTACCCAATGCATTGGAGGGAGATATAGGTCCCACCCATCTCATAATGATACCATTCTTATGTGTGCCACAAAATCATAAATCATACATCATTGCATAACCCATGTAATAAAAATGGGAATCTTAAACATCGTGACATCATCAAACAATTCATATAAGATAAAGGAATTCATAAAAATAATTCCATCACAACATAATAAAATCAATGTAATAATAGGGATATAAACATAACCCTATATTATCTTAGATATAAAATAATTTTGATAAAACACTTGAACTCCGTTCTTGAGGAAAATATCATTTCTACTTCAAAAACATTTTCCCTTTCTTAACATGTCATACAATTTTAAAATAAATGAAGTTCATTAAAAATAAACATGAAACCTTGTAAAGGAAGATTCTTGGAAATATTGTTTTAAAAATTCATTCATGCCGTATAAGTTAAAAAAACATTCTTCTCGTACTTTTGTCGGAAAAGTCAAAAAGCACCTCGTACGAAAAACGACAAAAGATTCCTTTCATATCTTTTACTAAAAACTCACCGAAGGGTAAAATTGGGTTTAAAAAATTTTAGGTGGATGGAAATAATATTAGATATTGAGGAAACATGGATGTGGATGATAAAATAGACCCCAGTAAAATCCTAAGTATAAACAATCTCGGATAAAAATGAGATTGTGATATTTCCCTTACCTTAGGTCCAATTTGCTTCGTAAGTGTCCGAACCTCCTGTATAATGATTTAAATAATGTTATTGAATTATTCCGGAATCATACTTATTGTTATGATATCATATATGGTCATATTCTTATCTTCTTATTAGTAATACTTCATTACTAGTTGTTATTCAGGTGTTTATTAATTTTTGTTCTTATGCGTGTTTTGTCGAATAAATTCTTATTCTTCTATTTAGGTTATAGATACCTCATTTACAGAATGGTATTAGTGTAATTTATATCATATTCATTCATTCAATTCATTTATATAATCATTATGAAATGAAGATCATGTAGAACGAGTCGCATCACATCGTGGAGACGGTATTCCGTACGTACGCACGAGTGATGATATCGTTCTTATGATCGTGTAATTGTATCGGAGTGTATTTATACTATTTAATAATCAATATCACTTTATAATAGTCATATATATTCATTATTTACACCATTATACCTATCCAAGTAAGGTTGTGGTGGAAAATAGATTACACCACGGTGTGGAGACGGTATTCCGTACGTACGCACGCGCGGTGATTTCTTTTTCCGTAGGATGGATAGATGGTGAAATAGGGTTGTTTAATACTTATAATAACATATACGTATGTGAGTGATACTGATGTTATTACTTCATAATGAAACAACTAAAGAAGAAGAAGTGGAAGAAGAAATAAAGATGAAAGAATCGGTAACGAACATTACCTCTTCTTTGAGGTGCTTCTTTGAGACCTCCTTTTAGGGCACTAAAATAGGTATTTGAAGAAGACCAGAACCTCTAGGGTGTTTCTAGGGAAGTGGAGAGGAGAAATTGGCAGGGGTTGGCCGAGCTTGAAGGCACAAAGTGGTGTGAGGAAGAGGGGGAGGAGGTGCCCTTTTATAAGGGAGGAGAGTGGCACCTTTGGAATAACTAAAAATATTATTTTATTATAAAGTCAAATTCGGTTTTTAATAGCTCCAAATTGATATATTTCTAAGATAAGGTGGTTAGGGGTCGAAATACTCTCATCCAATATAATTTAGATAAGTTTAGGTATCAATTTTAACCTTATCATTTAGATTTAACTTTAACTTAGATAATTTAACTTTTACTGTGTGTTCTTGTTTTCTTACACTATAAGGTTAATAAAATTACCATATCAAGACAAAAGAAACCCAAGTTGTTTATTATTAATATATATAACCTTAGCTAATTCATTTGTCCGGTCCTTAGATTTTTAGGAATAAAATAACAATTAGTAATATAATATTTGTTTTAAAAACTATTTTATGTCAATTTTGACACTATTTAATAATTGATTTTTGTGAAAATCATAACAGAATGATTAGTTCGAACCAAGTTACTTAAATCAATAATAAAATGTCATATTAACCTAAAAGATTATTGTAATTCATAAAAGTCTCAAATTGCATTTATTTGGGTATTTATAACATCAATTATGTCAATATTTCATTAATAAGATAATTACTGCATCATCATTGTGTCATAAATAAATTAAATTATTTAATGTCTAAAAATTAAAATTAAAATACCATTATGTAGGAAATCTTTTTATATTTCTAATTAATATTTATAGTCGAATTTATCTTATTTATTACCCCATATTAAAAATTATTTACTTATTAAACATTGATTTTAACTATTTTAACCCTTCTTTAAATAAATTAATAATAATTGTCCTAATCTAATCCAAGTGGGCCTAAATGGTCATATGTTATTCCTAAGGTTGTTTTTGGTCTAATTACACTTGTCTAATATAATTAGGACATGTGTTAGGGTAATAATAATATCATTTTTACCCTTAATTACCCTGTTTACTTTTAACCGTGGTAAAAAAAGTAAAAATTACTATTCACCAAATAATTATTTTCATCTCATTGAACCACATTTTACTTACTGACATCAACCGTGTCTCTCGGAATGTCGAAATTCCACTCACAGAAGCGGTAAAATTAAGTTTTATGAAAAATTCAGTTTTTTAACTACCACTTAGTGGTTCCACTATTCATTAAAAATTGAAAGTTTTCAGAAAAATACCAAAATTTCACCCTAGGCTAATTTCGATATTCCGAATCCAAAAATGAAGTCCATTTTGAAAAATAAAATTTCAAAAATTTCAAAAATTGGTTATTACTATTCATAACGGCTAGTTTTAATAATATTTTAATAGCATATCATTGTTTAGTGAAACTCGGTATTGCGTACGAAGCAAGCTATCGAGGAAGGCCGTTGTTGCGTGTAAAGCAAGCCAAGCCAGTGTTAGTGAAAGATTCCTTTGATGATTTATATAACATAAAAACAAAACATTTCACATAAAAGTCTCGGGTGTTACATTCTACCCCCCTTAAAATGAATTTCTCCCTCGAAATTCGTCACTTTGTAACAAAAAGATGAGGATACCTCTCCCTCATCATATCCTCAAGGTCCCATGTAGCTTCTTATAATTGGTGGTTCCTCCATAAAAATTTTACCAATCGAGTGGTCTTGCTTCGTAGGACTTTTTCGCTACAATCCAGAATCTCTATCGGCTGTTCTTCATAAGAAAGATCTTTCTCCAGCGGTACAACTTCTCAACTAAGTACATGTGAAGGATCAGGTATGTACATTCTCAGGAGAGATACATGGAACACATAGTGAACTTGAGAGAGATTCAGTGGAATATCCAATCGGTAAGCTACCTTCCCAACACGATCCAGTATTTCGAAAGGACCGATATATCTAGGGCTCAACTTCCCCTTCTTTCCAAATCTCGTGACTCTCTTTCAGGGAGATATTCGTAAGAACACTTTATCACCCACTTAAAACTCTAGGTATTTTCTTCAGTTGTCGGCATAACTTTTCTGTTGACTCTGAGCTACTCTTATGTGTTGTTGAATAGATCTGACCTTTTCTTCCATTTCATCAATGAGATCAGGTCCTAATAGCTTTCTTTCCCCAACTTCATCCCAGAAAGTTGGAGTCCTGCATTTCATTCCATAGAGAGATTCATAAGGATCCATCTGAATACTAGAGTGAAAGATATTATTATAAGAAAATTCCACCAAAGGTAGGTGTTTATCCCAACCACCTTTGAAATCCATAGAGCAAGATCTCAACATATCTTCTAGGGTTTGAATTGTTCTCTCAGACTGACCATCTGTCTGAGGATGATAACCAGTGATGAAACTCAACTCTGTATCCAGAGTATGCTGAAGACTTCTCCAGAACATCGAGGTAAATCTCGGATCCCGATCAGATATAATAGAAAGTGGTAATCCATGCAATCTTACCACTTCCTTTACATATATCCTGGTAAGCTGATCCAGAGAGAAATCATCTCTAATTGCAATGAAGTGTGCAGACTTGGTAAGACGATCAACTATGACCCAGATAGCATTATTGCCTTTGGATGTTTTAGGATGTCCTGTGAAAAAGTCCATAGTGATGTTTTCCCATTTCCATTCGGGTATGGGTAATGGTTGTAACATCCCCTTAGACTTCTGTCTCTCAGCTTTAACTTGCTGACAAACCAAGCATCGAGAGACATATTCAGCAACATCTCTTTTCATGCCATCCCACCAGAAGTACTCTTTCAGGTCCCTATACATCTTCGTGCTTCCAGGATGAATAGAGAATGAAGAACTATGAGCCTCATCCAGAAGCTCCTTCTTTGATTCCAGGATGGGAGGAACACAAACCCGATTCCTAAACTTTGTTATCCCATCACAATCAAGGTTGAATTTAGGAACATTTCTCACCTTCTTTTGTAACTCGACATCTTCTTTCTGTGCCTCTTTAATCTTCACATGTATAGATGGTTGAACATTCATATGAGAAAGATAATATTTTTCCCCTTCCATTATAATTCCAAGATCCATCCTTTGTAAATACATAAATATTGGATCTTTTGTGATCCTCATCATGGATAAACTGGCATGGTCTTGTCGACTTAATGCATCTGCCACCTTGTTTGCTTTCCCAGGGTGGTAATGGATTGAGCAGTCATAATCCTTAATCATCTCCAACCATCTTCTTTGACGCATATTCATCTCCTTTTGTGTGAAAATATACTTTAAACTTTTATGATCATTATAAATGTCACACCTTTCTCCATAAAGATAATGCCTCCAAATATTTAATGCAATGATTACCACAGCTAACTCCAAATCATGTGTTGGGTAATTTTGCTCATGTATTTTCAACTATCGTGAGGCATAAGCTATCACCATATCATTTTTCATAAGAACACACCCCAATCCCTTCTTGGATGCATCACTATAGATCACAAACCTTTCTCCACTACAAGGCAGTGTGAGCACAGGTGCACTGGATAACCTTCTTTTCAACTCCTTGAAATTCTCTTCACATTCTTCCATCCAAACAAACTTAAATCCTTTCTGAGTCAACTTGGTGAGTGGATTAGATAATCGTGAAAAATCTTTTACAAAACGTCGATAATATCCATCCAAACCAAGAAAACTTCAGATCTCAGTTACTGTTGTTGGTCTCGACCATCTTTCGATAACCTCTTTTTTTTCTGGATCCACAAATATCCCCTCTTTTGAGATTATGTGACCCAAAAATGAAACTTTTTGAAGCCAAAATTCACACTTGGTAAATTTGGCATAAAGCTTCTCCTTTCTCAGGGTCTTCAATATAATTCTCAAGTGATCTTCATGTTCTTCCTTGCTCTTTGAATAAACAATAATATCGTCTATAAAGACTACCACAAATTGATCAAGATAGTCTCTAAAGACTCTATTCATCAGATCCATGAAGATAGCAAGGGAATTAGTAAGACCAAATGGCATCACTATAAATTCATAGTGTCCATACCTTGTACGGAAAGCCGTCTTTGGTATATCCTCCCTTTTGACCCTTAATTGATAATACCCTGAACTAAGATCAATCTTGGAAAAGTATTGAGCTCCACGTAGTTGGTCAAATAAGTCATCAATGCGTGGGAGAGGATATTTGTTCTTGATAGTGATCTTGTTAAGTTCTTGATAATCAATGCAGAGTCTCATTGATCCATCTTTCTTCTTAACAAACAGAACATGTTCTCCCCAAGGTGATGCACTAGGGAATATGAACCACTTATCAAGATTCTCTTAGAGTTGCTTCTTCAATTCCTGAAACTCAATTGGGGCCATTCTATAAGGTGTCTTTGAAATATGCAAAGCACCTGGTACAAGTTCTATTGAAGGCTCAACTTCACGATTTGGTGGAAGACCTGGTAATTCCTCCGGAAAGACATCATTAAACTCCCGTACAATGGGCATATTCTTAATAGTGAGTTTCTCACCAACCATTTGAGATAAATAACCTTCATTTAGTGGAATCAAGACCCATAAGGTAGAAGGAATTTACACTGGAAGGTTATGTTCATCCTTGCATTGATAGACGATCATAGATTGATCTAGAATATGAAATGTGACTTCCCTTCTTTGGAAATTGATATGAGCTCCATATAAAGAAAGCCAATCCATGCCAAGAATCACATCAAATTCCACTATAGGAAGGATCACAAGATTTTCAGGAAGCACTTTCCCACAATCATCGATCGAAGAATAATTATAAACTTTTGATGCGACTGTTGTGCCATTAGGTTTTGTCACAGCTAACTCAACATCTAATTGTTGATGTAATATGGTGATACCCTTAGAAAATTCTTCAGAAATAAAAGAGTGGGTGGATCCAGAATCAAATAAAACATTTTCTACTTTAGAGTGGATGGTATTTGTACCTTTCACCACATCGTTATTGTACTCCACATCGCTGATAGAAATTTCATGTGACTTTCCTTTGTCTTTAGCCTTAAGAGTTTGTTGACGTCGACCATCATCATCAACCCTTGGATTAGGGAATTTATTGGCATAATGTCCCATCTCCTTGAACTTGAAACATTGAAGTGTAGTAGGTTCATTCTGTGTATCCCTTCCTTTGTTTGCATCATTAGACATCTTCTTCCCATCATCGCGACATTCAAATTCCCGATGACCTTCCTTTCCACATTTGAAATATTTACTTGTCCCTTTAAGACAACTCCCTCAATGTTTTTTTCCACACTCTGAGCATAAGGGAAAGCTCATCTTCTTTTCAGTGTGCTCTTTAGATTTTCCTTTGAATTCCATTTTCCTCTTCTTATCAAACCCATATGACTGAGGGGTTACTCCAATCTCCATATCGACTTTAAGATCACACTGAACGATTTCCTCGTAGCTATTGAAGTACCTTATGGCTAACGCCCTTCAAAGACTTGGTTTTAATCCACTAAGGAATTGATCGATCTTACTCTCAGGTTAGACAATAATACCAGAAGCGTACCTTGCAAGTCATGTAAAATTTGCTTTATAGGTACCAACAGATTCATCATCCTTTTGCTTCATTTCAAGAAACTCTTTCTCCATCTTTGTTCGGAGAATACGAGGGAAGTACTTATTGAAAAATAAGTTCTTGAACTCGTCCCATTCCATGGATGCAATTTCATCCCTTTGCTTCGTATTCTTAATAAGATTCCACCATTGATCAACATCACCTTCCAAACGATACACTGCTAAGATGACTTTATCATGCTCAGAACATTGAAGAACTGAAAATATCTTTTCAGTAGTACTAATCCATTGTTCAGCAACTAATGGATCAGTAGACCCGCTGAATGAAGGTGGATGCTGTCTCATTGAAGGATTCAACAGAATGTTGCTCCTTCCTTTTCTCGTTTGGAAGTACTGCATGATTCATATCTTGAGAAAGTTGTGTGAGCATGGCTACAGGATTCTGCATTCCATCTCCCATAACGTTTGGTTGCTCAGGGGGACAATCATTGCATTGCCCGTCGCATTTCGCATTAACACGATTCCTTCAGGTTCCAGCCATTGACTAAAACCAAGAAGAATAGTGTGAGCAACACTAATTATAATAGGAAAACCACATAATCAAGAATAAAATTTCACACTTAAGGTCTTATCCTAGGTTATTCATGGCAATTTCGAAAACACTAAGATTGTGTTCTATGCTTAGAATTATCCTTAGGGTTCTTACTAAGGCTTTCACATCCTAGTTTCCAAAGGTTGACTATACCTTTCCTCTGATACCAACTATAACGACCCATAAGTTACATACATTGTTAATACTTCAAAATTGAAGCATACTTATTACAACATATAACAAAACCATGAAAGTACTGTATAGGTATAGTGTCTTTAGAAATTGGGAAACATAAACAACTGGTTCATAAAGCATCTACACTGTCTCCCATTTATTTCATCATATCTATAGTCCCTTTTGGCATATCTTACTTAATAACCTTCTTCCTGACCTGGGGAAATAAAACATACAAAATGGTGAGCTCAAATTCTTTGTAAGGGTAAACAAAACAAATATCAATCACATCATATTCATAAGAACATAAATTTTGAAAATCTTAACCTGCAAAAGAGAGCATAATTTCATAACATGGGATAAATCATAGTAGTGAAATGGAATCCCAATAATCATAACATAAAACATGAATCTTTGTGGCATACACACATAATCATAGAGAATCATTTCTTATTAGTCAAGACTCATTGCCAAGACTATCTTAGTGGACAAATTCCATTTATGAACCGAGTTCACTCCTCGTTTCAGTCCTGTTTCACTAAATCGGAATAACCTACAATTCCAGCCATGTCTATCTCATGAGATATAAAATATTTACCCAATGAATTGGAGGGAGATATAGGTCCCACCCATCTCATAATGATACCATTCTTATGTGTGCCACAAAATCAAAAATCATACATCATTGCATAACCCATGTAATAAAAATGGGAATCTTAAACATCGTGACATCATCAAACAATTCATATAAGATAAAGGAATTCATAAAAATAATTCCATCACAACATAATCAAATCAATGTAATAATATGGATATAAACAAAACCCTGTATTATCTTAGATAGAAAATAATTTTGATAAAACACTTGAACTCTGTTTTTGAGGGAAATATCCTTTCTACTTCAAAAACATTTTCCCTTTCTTAACATGTCATACAATTTTAAACTAAAAGAAGTTGATTAAAAATAAACTTGAAAACTTGTAAAGTAAGATTCTTGGAAATATTGTTTTAAAAATTCATTCATGCCGTATAAGTTAAAAAAAACATTCTTCTTGTACTTTTGTCGGAAAAGTCAAAAAGTACCTCGTACGAAAAACGACAAAAGATTCCTTTCATATCTTTTACTAAAAACTCACCGAAGGGTAAAATTGGATTTAAACAATTGTATGTGGATGGAAATAATATTACATATTGAGGAAACATGGATGTGTATGATAAAATACACCCTAGTAAAATCCGAAGTATAAACAATCTCGGATAAAAATGAGATTGTGATATTTCCCTTACCTTAGGTCCGATTTACTTCGTAAGTGTCTGAAACTCCTGTATAATGATTTAAATAATGTTATTGAATTATTCCAGAATCAGACTTATTGTTATGATATCATATATGGTCATATTCTTAGCTTCTTATTAGTAATATTTCATTACTACTTGTTATTAGGGTGTTTATTACTTTTTGTTCTTATGCGTGTTTTGTCGAATAAATTCTTATTCCTCTATTTAGGTTATAGATACCTGATTTCCAGAATGGTATTAGTGTAATATATATCATATTCATTCATTAAATTCATTTATATAATCATTATAAAATTAATATCATGTAGAACGAGTCGCATCACATCGTGGAGACAGTATTCCGTACGTACGCACGAGTGATGATATTGCTCCTATGATCGTGGAATTGTATTGGAGTGTATTTATACTATTTAAGAATCAATATATCTTTATAATAGTCATATATAGTCATTATTTACACCATTATACCTATCCAAGTAAGGTGGTGGTGGAAAATAGATTACACCACGGCGTGGAGACGGTATTCCGTACGTACGCATGCGCGGTGATTTATTTTTCCGTAGGATGGATAGATGGTGAAATAGGGTTGTTTCATACTTATAATAACATATAAGTATGTGAGTGATACTTATGTTATTACTTCATAATTAAACAACTAAAGAAGAAGAAGTGGAAGAATAAATAAAGATGAAAGAATCGGTAACGGACATTACCTCTTCTTTGAAGTGCTTCTTTGAGACCTCCTTTTAGGGCACTAAAATAGGTCTTTGAAGAATACCAGAACCTCTAGGATGTTTCTAGGGAAGTTTAGAGGAGAACGTTTCAGGGTTTGGCCGAGCTTGAAGGCTCAAAGTGGTGTGAGGAAGAGGGGGAGGAGGTGCCCTTTTATAAGGGAGGAGAGGGGCACCTTTGGAATAACTAAAAATATTATTTTATTATAAAGTAAAATTCGGTTTTTAATATCTCCAAATTGAAATATTTAGAAGATAAGGTGGGTAGGGGTCTAAATCCTATAATCCAATATAATTTAGACAATTTTAGGTATCAATTTTAACCTTATCATTTAGATTTAACTTTAAGTTAGATAATTTAACTTTTACCGTGTCTTCTTGTTTTCTTACACTATAAGGTTAATAAACTTACCATATTAAGCCAAAAGAACCCCAAGTTGTTTATTATTAATATATATAACCTTATATAAGTCATATTTCAGAACCTTAGATTTTTAGGAATAAAATAACAATTAGTAATATAATATATATTTTAAAAACTATTTTATGCCAATTTTGACACTATTTAGTAATTGATTTTTGTGAAAATCATAACAGAATGATTAGTTCAAACCAATTTACTTAAATCAATAATAACATGTCTTATTAACCTAGAAAATTAGTGTAATTCCTAAAAAGTCTCAAATTACATTTATTTGGGTATTTATAACATCAATTATGTCAATATTTCATTAATAAGATAATTACTGCATCATCATTGTATCATAAATAAATTAAATTATTTAATGTCTAAAAATTACAAATAAAATACCATTATGTAGGAAATCTTTTTATCTTTATAATGAATATTTATAGTCGAATTTATCTTATGTATAACCCCATATTAAAAATTATTTACTTATTAAACTTTGATTTTAACTATTTTAACCCTTCTTTAAATAAATTAATATTAAATGACCTAATCTAATCCAAGTGAGCCTAAATGGTCATATTTTATTCCTAAGGTTGTTTTTTGTAGAATTACACTTGTCCAATAGAATTAGGACATGTGTTAGGGTAATAATAATATCATTTTTACCCTTAATTACCCTATTTACTTTTAACCGTGGTAAAAAAAGTAAAAAGTTACTATTCACTAAAAAATTATTTTCATCTCATTGAACCACATTTTACTTACTGACATCAACTATGTCTCTCGGATTTTCGAAATTCCACTCACAGAAGAGGTAAAATTAAGTTTTATGAAAAATTCAGTTTTTAACTACCACTTAGTGGTTTCACTATTAATCATCAAAAATTGAAAGTTTTCAGAAAAATACCAAAATTTCACCCTAGGCTAATTTCGATATTCCGAATCCAAAAATGAAGTCCATTTTGAGAAATAAAATTTATAAAATTTCAAAAAGTGGTTATTACTATTCCTAACGGCTAGTTTTAATAATATTTTAATAGCATATCATTGTTTAGTGAAACTCGGTATTGCGTACGACGCAAGCTATCGAGGAAGGCCACAGTTGCGTGTAAAGCAAGCCAAGCCAGTGTTAGTGAAAGATTCCTTTGATAATTTATATAACATAAAAACAAAATAATTCACATAAAAGTCTCGGGTGTTACAAGTGAGTAATAAGTCTTACAATAACTGACGAAGTCATACTAAATGTGTTATCTAGTGGGTTTTTAAGTCATATAATAATTCCAAATTCTTCAAAATAAATCATTTAATAAGTATTATGAAACTTTAAAAATACTTAAAAAATTATCAAATTCATATAGAAATATCTGTGTAATATAAAAATTTAGAAGTCATATGGAAAATAACCTAAAATGAACATCATATAAAAAAGTTATATGGGAAAATCTAAGAAAAGTCTTATTGAAATTAAAGGCGTATAAAAAAATTAAATTCATAAAAAATGGATTTCAAATGATTATGAAATTGATGAAGTCTTATGAAAATTGGAAAATCCATAAAAATCGGTACTTTATCATTTTTTCAGTAATTTTAAATAATTTACCAAATAAAATACCATATTTTTTCTTCAAAAAATATTTTACAACAAAATCTTGGAACATTGAACCTTTTAATTTCATCGGTGAAAAAATATTTAAAATCACTTAAAAATATTATTTTAATTTATGTTCCTCTGAAATAATTCACTAAATTTTCTAATAAAAAATGGATATTAAAATTAGGAAAAATAACTATTTGAGCATCAAAACAACTCAATTTCAATAGAAAATAAAAAGAATCACAATTTTCAATTAAATTGACTATTATTCAATTTATTTTCATTAAAATCCTATTATATCATTAAAAAAATTAGTTCTCAAATAAAATATTAAAACCTTGTTCCCAAAAACAAAATCATAAAAGTAACCCACACTTAGTTCATTGTTCTCAATAAATAAACATGAAAAACATAGTAGATGAAATGTTATCTAAAGAATAAAAAACCTGAAGTGCCAATAAAGTGTTAGTTTTTAAATTAATTTTTACCCATCGTCCCTCTCAAGTAGTAATATGATTTACCTTGGATAAATGACATTTTCTTATTTTATAAAAAAAGATTAAATTTTAAAATTTTAAAATAATTAAACATCCTTCAAATTTCATCCCATTATTCTTCCAAACATCTCTTTTTCTCTAAGTTAACAAACTTACATAACTAAAAAAGAATAATTAGACACAACCAAATGGTGGAGTATGTATAATAATTAACAATAAAGAATATTTAACCCATCCATAATTTTTATCATAAATAATAGAGAGTCCATTGAGATTCAAGTTTCATTTTATAGCATATTTGGATACAAATATTGTTTCTAATCAAAAATTCTAAATTCAACTAAAATTTTATAACTTACTCACAATATTTTACAAAAAACAAGTGCTTTTTAACATATAAATGGAGCATTGTCCCAATTAAATCAAAATAGAAATAGAAAAAAAAATTAACTTTCCCAAATTCGTAAGATAACCTTCAAACTTCAGAAAATATTGGAACCACTAATTAAAGAAATTGAAGCTCAAACATAGTTAATTTTGAAAACATTTATGTTTTTTTGTTTTCTTAATTTAAATACATTTAAGAACATTTTTTAAATAGCCCTCCCCCACACCTAAAACTGATCATTATCCCAAAAGTTGAATATCAAGGTGGAAAAAATAATTTAGATAAATTATGTTCAAAATGGATTTTAAATTTAGTAGTTCAAATAATGGTTCAGGGTGCATTAAGTCTCAGTGATCATGTGTTCCATAATTCATATCACATCCAAGTATATTTAAATAAAAATGATCAAGTTTTTTTATCTCTATGGAAATGACATATAATTCTCATGATAACTCAATTATTTATCAAGTTAAATTACTAATCTAGTAAATAGAAGAATCTAATCCAAATATTTTTAAAACTGTGATAATTAAGATTTCAACATTGTTTTAAAAATATTTCAAAATCTATAGAATAAATACAGAAAATAACCTGTTAGATATGATAAAAATATATTAAACATACTTTCTCACACATATAGTTCTAATCTTCAATAATATTTTACACAAATTTTAAAAAAAATTAAAAAATAAATTTCTGGGAGAAATAAATGATTTTTATAAGTATGAATTAAATAAAAATTAATGAGATGAATCCCCTGATAGCTTCTTCTTTGTTTATTCAATCACATAACAATTGGTTACTCTCTCTAAAACACACAATGATCCACTTGGTGTCTAATTCATTAAATATCCTTTAGAAGTTGATAGATCAATCATTAAATTCAAACAATGAAAATCATTAAGACGAAACCAAGTAAAATGTTACAGGTTTTGGGGATGAAGTTCAAAACCACTAATGAAATAGTTAGTGTTGTGTTCTAATAAAATAACTAAGGGAAGAAATAAACAAGAGTGATTTTGTTACCATCTAAACATAGATGATTTTATTTTAAGGAAAAAATAAGCAATCAAAGAAAAAATTATTTTTCCATGGGTTTCCTCCCAATAAATGTTAAATTTTAAGTCCCTATATAGAAATTATCATTAAAATATATACCCATGATCACTAAGTGGGAGTTATATATTAAATAAATTTATTAAATTATGTTTCAGGGGGACATCTTCTTGATCACCTAAAATTTTCAAAATTCCAACACCAAGAAAATAATTTTAAAACTCCATCAGAACCACATAACTGAGGTGGAAATCCAGTACTATTTACATGCCCACGATCTCAAAAACATGACCTAAATTGAATAAAACTAAAAATAGAATTAAAATATATGGAACAAAACAAACTCACAATATTCCACTAAACTTAAGGTATTTAAGGAATCATACATGGATGCAATAATCGCTGCAACATGCTCAAAATTTTCAAAAAATGAGACTAAAATGGCCTTAAAAATAAAACAGATCTGACAACATTAACCTAAAGAGTTAAAACTCAACTTTCATAAAATACATTTCAGAATCTTCATGTGACTCAAATTAAGGTAATATTTTAAAAATATGTTAGAAAACAATATTTACAACATTAATCATAATACGTGAGAAGATATTAAAAAAGAATACATATTCAAATTGACTAAATTCTTGTTTATCATTTGGAATTAACCTAAAAATATCTATAGTTTTTTAGAGTTATATTCACTCAACATGGGATGAGAAACTCTCATAAATAATCAAACACATCTTAAAATTAAATATTCACAATTTGGAAAATATATTTTATTTCGTGGAAGGAATTTTTTAAAAACTGATGGTGGTTGGTGGTGACCAATATACTGAGTGATACTCTATAAGAATAATTTTTATTCAATTTTAATCATTTAATGGTTATTAGTGATGATATTTCCAATATTACTCACAATACTACTGAGCCTTTTATATTATTTTTTGGATTCAAGTTTATCATCATTGATTTTAAAGAGTTTATATACTGATTCTTCAAGTATTTCATCAAAATGACCCTCAATGTCCTTTATTTATATGATAAAGTACTCTTTAACTACATGAATTCATTTATGACTGAGCTCAAGTGTAGAATACTTAACAAAAAAATGCCTATAAATTATCACCAACATGAAATGTAACACATGATACTTTAATATATGATTACCTTTAAATATTTCAATGTGTTTGATATATTTCTCGATATGAAACACTAAACTAAAACAAATTAAATATATTTATAGACCATTAAAACCTAGGATTTTAATTATAAGGAGTGAATAAGAGTAACTACACTATGAAATATTTATATAAAGAAAATAAATTCTACATTTAATATGAATTAAATTCAATTTCTCTATCTAAGATTACTAATACAATGATTTTATACTTAGAAATGCATCATTATAAATATTTCCTTTATATGGAATATGAATTTGAATTTTACAAAACTTTTTTAATAACTATGATAAAATTATTTCATATGAATAATTGGTTAATACTAATTTAATTAATAAATGATAGGAAATATTAAAGAGAATGGTTATTATTTATAAAATGCTATTTTCTTTTCAAAAAATATTTCTATTATATCTCACCTGTTTATTTAAAAGTTAAATTTATAAAATTTAGAATTTTAATTTTAAAAAATCAGCACTATTTTTTTAAATTAATATTTTCTACATATGAATTTTTTATTTTCTGAAAAATAATGGTTTATTGGTTAAACTATCTTATTTACAAATAACACGACTTTTATGAAATTAGTAGTATATAAGTATGAATTATAAATTCTTAAATATTTATTTTCTATTTGACTTTAAAATTTTAAAAAATTAATTTACAAACCCATATTTTATATTTTAAAATATGAGTCATATTTTATCAAAATTTATTTTTAATATATTAAAAATCATTATTTTAAAATTATTTTTTATCACTTTTATAAATAAAATCAAACAAAATATACTTTAAATTGATAATCATTCATTAATAATTATTTAATAAGGACCACATTATTTTCATTCATAAACATTAAGTTCCATTAGGGATACAACTAATTACCATAGTAAAATCTATAATGGTAAAAGTAAAGAATCTAGGCATATATAACATCAAATTTGTTTAAAACATGTGTTTGAATGTGTGTTTGAGGCCTTGATCAACCTTATCACTTACCACTCAATTATTTATCAATTTTAGAGACACTTTCTGTTACAGTGACTTCCCATTATTGAAAAGTTTTGGGTATTTAGAAAAATTCCATCCCTTTTTACTTATATAAGTAGCTTTTCTCTCCTCCCATACCCTCACACAAAAAAATCCCAAAGGTCATACAAAAAAATCCTAAACACTTCTATCCACCTTAATGATCTTTTTTACTTCTCAAAATACAATCCCTTAAAGTCTTAAACCCCCTTTCCATAGGAGATAATCCAAGAAGTGAGGTATACGTCCCTAACCTCTGTTTCTCTTTTATATTTCCTTATGTGCATTTCTTATTCCTCCGATCTTATTTTATCATATTAAAATAAGATAATAATTATAATTATCATGTTTTTATGTTCTTATAATGATGGTATAAGCATTAACCACCCTACCCTTTTCCATTAATAAAAACGAATATGTGAATAGTATGTTGTGCAGAGAACCACCTCCAAAATGAAACATGTTTATTTTTTTAACCTCCTTACAAGGATAGTAATAATGTTTAATTTAATAAATAAATATTACATTTATAACATATTTTTTATTCTTAAATGATAAAAATATATTATAAATTTCTATTGTTTAATAGAAAATGAAATCATCTTCCATGTGTATGTGTGGACTAGCACCTCCATGGAATGATTGATTTATGTTTTTTTCATCACCATCATTCATGTATTGTCTCAAATTTTTTTTAATGGATAAATATTTATTATGTCATTAATTTTATTTTATAATAAATTTTATAACAAATTAATTATTTTATCAACAAACAATTATCGTTAATTCAATCGTTTAAAACAAGAATACGAAGAGGAAAATCATCTTATTTAAATACTATAATTTTTAAAATCAATTAATTATTTTTATTATTACTAAAAAAAATTTATATATAACACATATAAAAACTGAATAATATCATTATTCTTATTCTATAATGATATTTCCACTTAACTACATCATAATCATTTATTAATCTTGGTATTTTAATGTTTTGGTAAGTTTAACCACCTACCAGAAAAATACTATGAATTTATATCATAGATACATATGATAACATATTAACTAGTATAATATAACATAAATATTTATGTAACTATCTTTATGGAATTTTTATATGAATATTTAACTCATTAATTAAAAAATCACCATTCGTTCATTAAGAAACATCAAAGAATGATTATCGTCGATTTTAACCTCATGGATTGTAACAATAACTACGATTAAATGATATTATATAATTATAAAATATATTTAAAATCTATTATAGTTCCATAGATGATATAATAATGATTTAATTTGAAAAAATAATAGATACTAATTCAAATTTTATGAAACTAGTTCAAAGAAACAAAAAATACTTACAACCAGTGTTGAAAGTATATAAAAATTAACTAATATTGATATGTATAAATTGATTGAAAATGGGGAGTATAAATGGTATAGTTAGGAATAATTTTCTTGGTTATGAATTTACTAAAATTAATTTGATTATTTAGGACATTTTTTGTAAGTGTAAGATGAATCCAGGCCCATGTAAGCATTTTGTCTGAAGTTTCTCTCTTTGAGACATGTTTGTTATTATGCCCTAGATTTCATTTATGTGGTGTACATACTACCTATTTGAGATACAATATCATGAAATATAGTTTAATAATTTTAATTTATTTTTAATCACATTCCCTCTCTTCCAAGGGGTTTTGATTAAAGTGTTACTCAAGCAACATGGGTTTTATTGGTCTTAATTATGATTATTTATGAAATGTTACATGTTATGAACCATATTTACTTTGTATAGTGTTATATTAATTTACTATCTAAAAAATTCTCTATATAATATTTCATTATAATTAATGGTATAAACTATGAAGGATTAATTTTATTTCTTTAAATGTCTTGTGACTCAAGTGTTACACCATTAATAAGAGTTTTTTGAAACTATATTTTAATACATTGAGTTATGATAATTCAATTGAACTCATTTCATATATGTTGGGTATATTATTCCATTTTATTTTATTATTGGGTATTATATAATTGTATACATTTTTACCACATAATCCCATTTTCAATTGTTTCACTGTTCTTGGAGTATTCCGCTCACAATGGATAATGATAACTCAAATCTTCTTTCATTGGGTTGTAATGTGTCATCTTGTACTTTTCTTCCCCATGATTGTGTTATCTAACAATTATATTTTATAATACAAGTTTTTAAAATCCACTATGGGAAAATGAGTTTTTAATACAAATTATTTTTTTTACTCTTCTTACAATGTGATTTTTAAACAAGGAATATTTAAAAATAATAGAAATGGGGTTTTCATTCAATTTCAAATGTTTTGTCTACATCTCATAATTTATTCAAGATAAAATTTATTCCCTTTAGAGGAAAAATTATTATAGATTATTTTTAATTGTAAAGTTTTTCAAATAATTTAATGTCACCATTTTAAAATTTACCTTCTAAAGAGATATGTAAATTTTTATTTTATGTCAGTATTAAAACAATTCTAAACAATATTTTAAGTTTTAAATTTCCATTTACCATATCATTTTCAAAATGATTTACCCTAATTTTTCTTATTTTTCATGATTTATCATCAAATATATATATATACTAATAATTTCACAGATTGAACTCATGGTATCGGAAAAATGGATTCCTAACCCCTTATTTTGTGACACCATTCAAATAATTCTTTTTTATGATTCTACTTTTAATTTATGTCTACACCATCTTATGTTTTCTATGTTTCACTAAGGATATGTTCTTTATAAATAAATGTTTTTATAAATTTTGATGTATTATGATCATTTTATTCCTTCAATGACGAAATTTTATACTCATTACCCTATACAACATGAACATCTCAATTTTCAAATTCATATTAGAGGATGTTCACTGAGAAAGAAAATTTATTTACTTACATAGGGGAAAGTATTTGAGTTTTTTATATTGTTATTATAATACAGATTATTATTATAAATTTGATTGTGCATTTCTTGACCATCCATATTCTTTATATGTATGGGTTATGATCATATTATCACTTTAATTGATATGGGTAATTTTTTTGAAATCATTGATGAAAATGGATTCATAACAGCAGTTGATCATGTATTGATATTTCAATATCATCATTATATAAATGATAATGTTTTTAATTTGAAAAAAGTTCCTTATGTAATGGTATGAAAGGACTTATTGAATCTTATCATGAATGCATTGGACTTAATCCAGTTATAGGTGGGTCTCACATTTTATATCACCTCAATGCATTTATAGGTATCATTAGACAAAAAAAGTTAGGTTTTGGTGTATACCTCTTCTCATAATGGAGTAGTGTCGTGGAACAAGTCGTTGAAAACATGTTTTTTATTTCTCGCATTATTCATTCCATCAATATGAGATCTGTATTATTAATTTCCATGTTTTCATTTATATTCATAAAAATAACAAACTCTCTATTTCAGTTGATTATTGAATTATTAATGCTATTTATTCTTTCTATATTACGTATTCCATTCTTATGATTTTTAAAGATTAATTTATATGTTCCCCTTAATGAGCATTCAATATCCGCCCTTCTTATGTCTCCATTTCCCCAGTTATGAAAAAAATAATTACACATGATATGTATAATTGGATAATTTGTGTGAATAATTTTTGGGAGATATTGGAGACTCCTTATGGATTAATTATTTTCATATACAGTGGGAAAATATGTATTAGTTTTGAATGAAATGATTTTATATAGTTTATATTTTTCCATGATGCTCTGAAGCTCTAAATCAAAAAAGTTCATAAGAATGGATATAACGTAATATTTTATTTAAGTCTTGTAATTATTCAATAATTAGGTATAGTAATTTATATTTGGTATTGAATTTGGTATGAAAATTATGTGTTTATGGTGACTAATTTGAAATATTAGGTCTCGAGCATCACAATTGGTGTTAGATAAGGGTTTAGATATCATTGGATATTATGATGTTTGTTGAGTACAATTTAAGGGTTTATAAGTTATGTTTTATCACAATTTTATGGGTATATATAACCCTTTACATTATTAGAGGTAATATTGAATATTTTGGGGATTAAAATAATATAAATTCAATGAAAATATTTGTAATAATTCTATTTATGGGATGAAATCTTAAATTTTTGTTAAAGTATCTATTATGTAGTTTCACAAGATATTACATCCATGTATTGATACTACAGTTGAAAAAAATATCTAGCATACATGCACCTAGGGGTAGTAACTCCAAAAGGGAGGATTAGATATTAACTTGATCATCCCATGGTTCATGACAAAGTTTCCTAACTGCATACTTGGATTGACACTACTGAGGGATATTATCTAGTAAATTTAAATTCTCTTTATGAACTATTGTGATGGATTTGAATATGTTTGGGTTAGAAAAAATATTTGGAAAATGAAAATGGATAACATATATTTGAGGGTATATATTCATATGTTAAGGTACATATTAATAGATATGAAAATTCATAGATAATGGAAATATTTTATTTTAAGAGTATTGATATCAATAATTTCTAATAATTTCACGGTAATTTTGGATATTTATTTTGAGGATTAGTTTAAGAAGTAGGATAGTTACAAACTCAATGTATCCTAGGTTGAACCAAGAATGATATTTGTTAAACAAAGAGTCATATAGGTTGAACAAAGTTTGAAAAAAGATGAGTTGTAAGAACTATAGTATAACATGATAGTGTTAAAAATTGAGACATCTTGAGGATAAATTTTCCATTGGTTATTTCTGATACTTATATTATAATTATATTCACTCATTTTATAACTTTTGTTTTTAGTCATGGATGAATCCAATAAGAACCATGTTAGCAATGGATTCTATGGGAAATATAGATCATGTCCTAATAAGCTAGCTAATGGGATAATCCCTATGGTGAGAAATCTTATGCTAATTCCAAAATGACTATCAATAATTCTTATTAACAATGTGAATAGAGTTGAAATCACAAATGCACTAAGGAATATATGTGTGAAATATCCTATAAATACAAGTGACTATAATGATGAAAGAAACAAGATTCAATTTCATATATGAAAAAATGATTTAAATTTGCGTGGGGAGAATTTCTTTAATGGGATGGGTAAATTATATATCTATAGAGATGAAGGTCATACAAATTAAATGTGTAAGGTAAAGAGAGAAGATAAAAAAACCATTTCTTTAATTTCAAGAGATTTGGTCATTATAGTACTCATTATACTGATTCAATAAATAATGAGGGAGATAGTCACTAACAACCATAAGAATGAGGGAAAACCTATGAAACTACTACTGATGTATTAGATAATGAGTTTTCACTCTATATTTTCAAGTGTCCTATATCATGTATGTTTTCACCAACTAATTGATATTGAGTTATCAATAAAAACCACTATTTTTATGATTATCATATAAATAATTTTCATAGTTTGTGGGAAGTTATTTATTATGGATCTCTATCTTATTCACCTAGTATAATTCTCCATAAAATTAGGAAATAGGTAGATCTCTTTATAAATAGCATATAATATCTTTTTCAAATATGTTAATATAATTATAAATCCTAAATAAATACATTTTCACATATAGATGTGTGATAAATTATGATTTCCATATTGAAATTACTCTAATCTTATGAGTCCAATTGCAAGGACACAATTTATTTTGGAGGGTAACGTAAGACCCATTATTTTAATATATCATTACCTTTAAATAAGTCAATGTTTATGATTGATTTTTCCACACATAACATCATACTAACAAAATAACTATATGTTTATACTGTTAAAACCAAGCTTCCATATGAATAAGAATAATTAATATTTATAAAATGTAATTTTCCTATAAAAACATTTTTTATTTATATATCACCTTTTTATTAAGAAGTTATATTTATAAAATTTAAAATTTGAATTTGAAAAAAGAGCATTATTTTATAATAGAAATTTTTTATTAATATGCATTTTTGTGATTTTTCTAAAAATAATGATTTTTAGGTGAAAATAAAGTTTATACAAATAACATGACTCGTAAGACATTATTAGTATATATTTATGAGTTTGAAATTAATAAAACACTTTTATAATACCAAATATGTATATAATATGTTTAATTTTAATTTTTAAAATGTTGGTTTTAATTTACAAACCCATATTTGATATTTTATAACATAAGTAATATTTTCTCAAAATGAATTTTTAATATATTAGACATTATTATTTTAAAATAATTTTTTTTACTTTTATCAATTAAATCTAATGAAATGGATTTAATATTTTTAATAAGTCACCTCAAATTATATAATAATAATCACACTATTTTTAGGAAAAATCATTTGCTGGAAAACTACTAACCTCAATAAAAGCTAAAGTGGTAAAATTAAATAATATGTAAGGTCTTGTGTTTTTTCAAATTGGAAATTTTAGTATAAATTAGAATTTTTTTTTAGAATATTATAATTGGAAAAATTTTATTTTTCCACTATCAGATGACCTTTGATAATTTTTCATACCACTTCATTGGTCCTAGAATAGGGTGTTTACCCTAATACATGAGTTTGGTGGATATCTGATCCATTCAAATTTTAGTGGTATAATTAGTATTTCATATTTAAAAAATTAAATATTAAATTATTCATGAATGTTTATTCAATGATATATTTTGAACATAGCATCAGATTGAGATTCTATGTCTTCCGTTGAGTTTTAAATGGGGAGTTTTTCCTAGTTGATGCATAAAATCAACTTGGGCGGCGGGGTCAGCCCAACCCCCTTTTCTTTTCTTTTTCTTCCTTCTCTTTCTTTTATTTTTCATTTCATCCATTCATCCATTATTCCGTGGATTATTGTGCAGGACCCTATAGATGCTCCTTCACATAGCTAAGAGAGATAAAATGTGAGAGGTAGAGAGAGAAATAGAGAGAGGGGAATAAGGGTACCACCACGGAGCTAAGGGCGTGCCAAATCGTTATGTTGTATCAATGGACTGTGGAAATGAGAAAAGCATCAGTAGATTCTACCCAAAGGTTGGACAGTTTTATTTTTTGATAAAAAAACCCTATTTTTCTATCATTTTATAGTTTTAATCCTCTATTATGATTGTTTGGGACCCCTAGACGGTCAATCTACTATTTTGGGGAGAAAAGAGGAATTTAGGGTGGTTTAAGGGTTATATGTTCAATAAACCCCATCTATATGGTGTGTAGTTTAGAGAAAACATGCCATGTATGGGCTTTATATTTTTTGTAATGGGATTCATTCTTGTAGCTAAGTACCCAATCAGGCTGCCTATGTAGGGGCACAAGGCCATGTTGGTTATACGGACATACCCTATGTGGGTTGCATGCCATGTAATAGTACACGGTCAAGATCTATACATGGTCGAGCCATGTGAGGTGCACGGGTAGGTAACCAGTGTAGGTTACACATCATTTATGAATTATATATATTGTTTACTTGGCCTTTTACATTACAAGTGTTGGAAGAGATACACGTCCATGTGGGGCTTTGGGAGTATATATCGTGTGGTCAGGGAGACACGTCGTGTACTGCCCCCATTTCAACCCTTTTTAGGGTTTTTTTGTATTTTTTCCTACGATTCATAATTGGACCCATGAGTAGTTATCTATATGTATCTTTTCAATTAGATCATGATTGTATTACCCATGATGTGTTTTGAGGAATAGAAGGTGGAATTTCTTGAATGGAGAGGTTCTTTCTCCGGTAATCATATACAACATCTCCAGAGAGTGAGACCTAATCTGAGATGATCCATGAGCTACCTATCATGATGGATTCCTTCTATCTTTCCTTTTAGGACATCTCCATTTTGATATTTTTCATTCATGCCTAAGAGTTTATGAGACCAGTTATTTCTGAGGATTCTCTATAGTATTCTTTGTCTTACGTTTCAACCTAAAGGATCCCATGTAGGATGCCCCTATCTTATTTCAATACCAATGGTCCCCTATGGGGTGTATTTTGTTACATACAAACCTAGGTAATCTCTAGTAGGATCTCCTTTACTTGTGTACCATTCTGAGGATCCCTTGTTGGATGCCTCTATTTCTCACTGTTCAAGTATCCCATGTAGGATTCTTCCTTTACCTTACATCTGAGAATCCAGAGTAGGATGCCTTTCCTTATGCAAGGACCTTAAAGATCCCACATAGGATTACACCTTTACATTTTCTATTGATGATCCCATGTATTATGCCTCTCTTTTTTATGAATTGAGGTACCTTGTGGGTTCCCCTATGTTTGACCTACCCTTAGTTCGTGCATCAAGTGTGTGCAGAGATGGAAGTGGGTTTCACCTTAGAACTCATGTCGAACTTTTAATCCCATGGGGCTGTGACAATAGTGTTGTGTTTAGGCATTCAGAGACCCTCATTCCTACCTGCAAATCAATTTTTTTCCATTATCAGAATCCTGTTTATGGGTTCTGGTACCCCAAAACGGTTTAAGGAAACCGGAAACCGTTCAAACTGTTCAAACCGTTCAAACCATTCCAACCTCATACAGATTTCAACGACATTCAAAATTCAGAAATAAAACCAAAAGTTCAATCAACACCACGTGCCCATCATCACGCGAGCCCGTCACATCCAGCCTCGAGCTGCACAACCCCGATCAACGATGCCAACATGCCACCGGTGAAACCACGTGCCCCACCTCGAGCCACAAGTCCATCTCGAGGTGCATGTCAAATCGTCGGAGAGACACCAGATCACCACGTTCCACCGCACAGTGGTAAGACGCCGGAGCCATCTCCGGAACCGCACACCAATCACAGGGGGACCAACGAAAACGCTTCAAGACGCTGGAGAGATTTCCGGCTCCGCCACCGTCTTCACAACCATCGCAAACTTCACACCACAAGCGGCATCGTCTCATCGCCTACGAGGAAGAAATAAAAACATGGCTAGTGAACAGCCACATACACACCCATAAAACCATCCCTAATCGTCCGTTAAATCACAAAACACTCGCAAAGAAGATAGCAAGAAGAAGAACATCAACAAAATCCCAGAAATCACCCAACATAGAAGATAAAAAGATCTGGTAGTAAAAGACATCACCATATTCAAGCAAAAACCAGCCTCAAATGATCACACTCTATCTGAGAGTTCAAGTCTCCTCAATCGCACAAGGAAAACTAGACCCCGACGCCACCATCCAAAAACTCCATAGAAACAACGCCCTACCTTCGAATGCCCAGATCTGGAGGAAGTGAAGGTCTCGAACCACTGGGCCACGAACTCGGGTGCTGAATAAACACTGTGCTGAAGAAAAAGCCACTAGTGCGTGCATGATGAGTCAATACAAGGCCGCAACAGCAGAGATCCACCACTCCGGCCAGCCAAACAAGGAAGGTGAGGACGCACTGATCTGGGAAGGGGACGGCGGCACGAGAACCCTAGCAGAGCGCTGTTATGCCCCTTATGGTCTCATCCAGACACCCTCATTCATTTGTTTATTCTTTCACATGTTTAATGTTGATGAAATGATGTTATCTAGAGGTGATTCATGGTTTTTGGTTGTTGATCTTGATGTGATGCGTCATTATTTCTCTTTGGGATGCCCGGATGGTCTTCCAAGGATCCGGATTCTAATCCATTTTATTTTCATAAGTATATTTGTATACCCAGTGGTACTACCTGAGATCTGGTTATTGATCCTGTATATTTGGTTATGATATTATTGGGAATTACATAGGTGATTCCTAGTATCCATCTATTGAGCCTATGATTATGACATGTGGGCATGGAGTCCCTAGTAATGATACACATGGATGATTCCCCTATCTTGAGTGATAAGGATAATTCTTATCACATTGAGTTATAATATGATGATGGAGATTACTCTCTCCTAATCTCACTGGTTAAATTATGAATATTACACTCTCCTCAACCCAGGGTTGTCTATGGATGATTACACTCTCCTCAACTTATGGTTTATATAGGATGATTAAATTCTTATCAACCTATGGCTTATGAAGGATGAATACACTCTCCTCAATTTTTTATATGATGAGGATACCTAAACATTCTACCTGGGATCAGGATTTTGAGAACTTTTTTTATCAGGGTTTTTGATTATGGTGTCTCAAAACTATGATTGAAATTTAAATTTTGATCTCGTGGGGTGGGCATGACATCTCACCGATGATCTCTCCTTATAGATCGCCTAAGGTTAAAGCCCTTAGGGTTTATCTGAGTATCAATGTTGTGGATAACTATGGTCTGAGGCCTAGGGATTAGAAATTGGACTATATTTACATGGAATGAGAAGCCTTGTGTCTAGATACTATATCTTTAAAGGATGTTTGGATGTACTTCCCTATAATCCTTCTTTATAGTTATTAAAGGCGAGTACGGGTGAACCTAGTGTTAGGAAGAGTATCCCACTTTTGTGATAAAGTTTTCTCAAAGAGATTTATGATGTTGGAAGAAGAAGGTATATGTTAGTTTGGATTAAAGGACCATAGATTAACTTAATTATACATGGATTGAGTGGAATGACGTCTAACTCGATGCTCTTGCACAAGATGTCCAGTCGATCGGGATTACAGACACAAGGATCAACAACTGATTGGTTTTCTGTTATTTCATTCACCTTACTCATGAATATTCATATTCATGTATATATTCATAGGTATGAAACTATACATGTATACACATATAGATATGGAAATAAATGGTGGAAATTTCCCAGTTGATTAGTTTTATAGACCCAGGGCCAAACTGTGGTTTCAAGTCATTGGATTTATTTATCCATTCAGTTGTGTCTCAGCTAGTCTAACCATTTTTGGTTTTTCATGCACTTATGGTAGAATATTTTATCGTTTCATCATTAGGTTGGCCTACTGAGGTTATTTCTCACCCTGAAACATGCACCTCAGTGTACGTGTAGACCTTATGTATTCATTACAAGTGGATCATAGTTGGATGGTTGATAGAGTTGATTCCATGAGTTTCATGTTTGAGTAGAGTTAGTAATGCAAGTTCTTATTATCAGACTGGTGCATTTAGATAGTGTCTATAGACCAGGTATATAGTCTAGCTCGAAGTTACAGGTAGATCCATGTACATTTATTTAAGTTTCTTTTGGTTACTCCTATATTTTTATGGTAGCCCTTTTGGGTGAACATTTTTGTATGTATGACATAATTGTTCATTCTTTATATTATTTTCATTTATTATTATTTCATGTTCTCTTTCAGTTCATTTACTGCTTTCAAACTTTGTTTATTTATAGTTTTTTATTATACTTAGATATTTTAGCTATTTTATTACTCTGATATGAGGTAACTATCTTTCCACTATCACACCATACACCTCTCTTTTATTAGGCATTGTCTAGCATATATGGAGTCACACATGAGGCCTTGTAATGAACTAGATTGAATCAGTAGTTTAGTGGAATCTAAATCAGGATGTTACAAAGTGTTATCAGAGATGTTATTTTCATAGTATTTACTATTTGGGATATGGTAGATATGAGAATTAGGAATATGTTAGAACCCATGATGGATATTGGAATGGTGTTTCTATAACACTTGTTTAGGTAGACGGTCCTGGTTTACATGGGTATGGTATTGTTGTTTCCATAAGTATGGGATTATTGTTCTAATTAGTGGTATTACAGATGTATATGAATTTCTCCTTTAGATATGCACATGTTCTATGGGTTTTTAGATTTATTATGGATCTCAACCTCTTATCCATTATCAAGAGTCTAAATATGGATTTGGACTATTGGATGATAAAGGTAAGTGGTGTCTCATGCATAATATTTGAAATGTAGTATTCACATCATATAGGCCTACTAGTGTGGGACTTTTACCAAAAACTATGAAATATTTAACTGGTATATATATATATCCTTATGATATAAGTTTATGTGGATCTATAGTAAGGAATTTGGTAGTGAGCTAGATGACTCAGTCCTCATGAATTGGTGATTCAATGACCATAATAGGTCAATATATTACATGATTCCCTTATGTTTTACCCCTTGTAGGGGGTTGTTTTTCAAGTCATGGTTATCTAGTAATATTTATGAGTATGATATTGATGGATAATAAAACATTTCTCATGAACTAGACCTCAAGGGGGTATTATCGCGTATGGATTCTTAGTGAGTATTAGTTCTATGTCTCTTCCACATTGGTATCTTGACCTCTATAGAGTAGTTTCTTATGAGGATGTTTGGTGATGATAAAGCCCTTGTAGGTCTTGTTTTAAGTTTTTACCCTATAAGGCCACTGGTATCTTTAACTTCTCTTGAGAGTATTTTATCGTTTGGTCTTGGTGGTTAGACCATGTGACCCAGTTGTGAGACTTGATCAGTAGGACAAGGTGGGAGACATAGAGGCCCTTAATTTTTACTCAGACCCCTGTAGGTCAATGTCTATATTTTTCAAGGGAAACCTATATGAGATGTCATACCATGTTTTTAGATGAATTTTTAGGAAGTGAAGTTTGTTTTATTATCATTTTGAGATCTAGGAATTATAGGTGCTTGAGTTTTGTGATATAGTCATGTTGATGACTTCATATATTGATAAGAACCTAGGGTGTCTGTTTTTCAAGACTGTAATTGATGGAAAAAACTGTTTGGGTGCCTAGACTGGTCGACTAGTGTTTCGACTATTTCTAATGTTTTCATGGCATGGGTTGATGATCATGACTAGAATGATGCCAGGTGATGGGCGGTTATGGAATAAATCCTGGAACATGTGAGGTTATTTATTTTTAATATGAGTTCTAAGGGAGCTTCCAGCTTAATGAGACTGATGTTTCATGTCATGATCAAATTATCCTCATAATGGAATAAATTATAGAGAATTAATTAGGTTATAAAGGTACATGCAGGTTGTACATGTTACCATTTGAATCTTAATCAGTGATCGGTCAGGTGCGAGATGAGTACCGATGTTTCCATTACATTCCATGGGATTTTTTGCATGGGATTTGTGGTTAAAATGAAAAAATTTCCTCCATGTTAGAGGATTCATCAAGGGAAAATTGAGCTCTATGAGATAGTTGACCTATGGATGAACTTAGATATACCTCATCAAGAGAAGTGGTATCAGGTGTTGGTTAAAAAAGATTTAGCCTATTTTTTATGATCATAACTCGGAAGAGATTTACATTGTAGAATCTTAGTGTTATCCTGATAGAGATGATCATGATCTAACTTGATATCATCCTAATTACCCTAATATATGATCATCCCTACACTGATCATATTTTATTTTAAATATTTTTTTATCTTGATAAAGGAACCTTTTGTGGTTGCTCTCAAGGAGCATTGTAAGGTAAGAAATATTGTGAGGAGTGCACCATAGGGAATTTGAGGGCGGTGACCCCCATTTTCTATTGAATTGTTCATTTTATGTGTGCCTTTGGACTCATATTTTATGCTTGAGATTATGATAATGGTGTTCATATATTGGGGAGTACTAGATCGATCACGCTTAAGTGTCTCCCGTGTAGGAGATAGTTTTTGGCACTATGAGACTGGCTATTAGACAGTCAAGATAGCTTTTGTGAAGATTATTGTGTTGAGAGATTAGATTATAGTATTTCCATTAGTCCTATATGGGATGAGAAAGTTTATGGTGGAGATATTGAATGTCCCTACATTCTTCCAAAATAGAATTTTGAGCAGAAATTTTAATTTTATCTTTTAGAAGCCTGTATAGGTTAAAATGGTCTTTTATCCTAGCATATGATCTCAGATAATTTTTTAACAACTTCCTTGGTCCCATAATATGGTTCTTACCATATCACATCAATTTTTTAGATATCCAAGCCATTCAAATTTTAGGGGAAAAATTAATATTTATTCTTTAATAAATTAAATATTAAATGATTCATGAACGTTTATTTGGTGATATCTTTTGAATGGATCGTTAGATTAAGATTCATCCTCCTTTATTTTTTCTAGAATGGGGAGTTTTTTCTTAGAGGGACATATACTCAAGTTGGGCATCAGGGCCAGCTCATGCCCCCATTTCTTTTCATTTCATTATTTTCAATTTGTTTTCTTCTTTAATTCCCTAGCTTCTTGAACACACACTTTTGGTCCTACTTCTCATGGATGAAAGAGATAAAATGGGATAGGTAGACATAGAGGGGGGAATAATGGTACCTCTATGGAGATCAGGATGTACAAAATTGTCATGTAGAAACTATGGACCGTGGAAATGAGCAAAGCTTCAGTGGAATATGCACAAAGTTAGTTTTTTAGTTTTTCAAAAAATCCTCTTAGTTTTTATTTTTCTAGTTTTAATCCCCAATTATTCTTTCTTGGGACCCTATATGGTCAATCTAATACTTTTGGGGTGAAAATGTGGGTTTGGGAATATTTTGAGGGTTTTCCGTTCGAGAAAACCCATCTACACGACCTATGGTTCAGAGAACACATGTTGTGTATTCTTCATGTCTGTGGAAGATGGATTTTCAAAAGTGCCGCACATATATTAGATTTAACTTCTATGTATTGGGACTTGATTGTGTAGTCGAGTACCTGACCAAGCTTCCTATGTAGGGGCACATGGCTATGTAGGTTACATAGACATACCTCACCTGCGTTTCATGCCATGTAACAGTACATGGCCAAGTGTGATAAATTTCCAGGCCTTATGAGGTACATGGGTAGGAAAACCATGTGGGTTAAATGTTGTATGCCTATTCTATAGTCTATGTACAAGGGCTTTTACATGAAAATTATAGGTAGAGGTACATTCCTAGGAAGGGATTTGGTAGTAAACACTGTGTGCACTATGGGACACATCGTCTACTTCCCCCTTTTAAAACCTTTTTAGGTTTTCTCGTGTATTTTCACCCAGTAGTCTTAATTATACCCATGATTAGTCTATTCTAGGTATATTAATGTGTACAACTATATAGTAATACCCATTAGGTGTTTTGGGGACTCCTCGGTAGAATTTCATGAATGGATACATTCTCCCTTAAGTAATCGTATCTTGTATTTCCTGAGTGTGATACATGATCTAAGATGATCCACAAGATATCTATCATGATTGATGACATGTATCCTTCCTTTGAGGATGCATCCATTATGAGATATTCCCTTCTGGCCTAAGAGGTCATGAGACTAGTTGCTTCCAAGGATCCCTTGTAGGATTCCTCTTCTTACATTTCTACATAGAGGATCACATATAGGATGCCTCTATCTTCTTTTTGTACTAAGGGCCCCCTATGGGATTCATTTGATTACATGTTTCCCTATTTAATACCTAGTATAATATCCTTTACCTGTGTACTATTTTGATTAAACCTTGTTGGATGCCTCTATTTCTTACCGTTCAAGTATCCCATATAGGATTCCTCCTTTACCATACAATTGAGGATCTTGAGTAGGATGACTTTACTTATTCATAGACATTGAGGATTCCATGTAGGATAACTCCTTTACTTTTTTTTTCTGAGGATCCAAATTAGGATTCCTCTCATGTGTATGAATTGAGGGGCATAGTGGGTGCCCCGATGTTTAACTAACTATGAGTTAGTACCTTGGGTTTGGGTACAGATGGTATTAGGTCACACCTTTTAACCCATTTCAAACATGTTATCTCATGGGCCTTTGATAGTAGTATTGAGATTTGGCATTCCACCACACTCTTGTGTTTATGCTTTCACAAGTCTAATACTGATGTAGTGGTGTTGGCCAGAGGGTTTTCATGGTTTTTGGTTGTTTATCCTGACACAATGAATCTTTATTTCTCTTTGGGATTCTCTTACATTCTTCCATGGATTCAGATTCTAATCCATGTCATTTTCATATGTTTAATTTTATATCTAGAGGTACTACTTGGGATCTAGATTTTGAGCCTGTATATTTGATTATTATGTTATTGGGAATTCTATAGGTTCTTCATAGTATCTTGATATTGAGAATATGATTATGATAGAAGGTCGTGGAATCCCTAGTAATGATACATTTGGATGATTCTTCTCTCCTGAGTGATGAGGATGATTCCTATCTCCCTGAGTTGTTATATTATTAGGATGATTACACTCTCATTGGATGGTGGATAAAATGGGGATGATTACACTCTCTTCAACCTGTGGTTGTCTATCGATTTTTACCATCCGCTAGAATTATGGTCTAGAGATTATGATTACGCTCTCCTCAAATTGTGTCTTATGAAGGATGACAATGCTCTCCTTAATTTTTCATATGATGAGGACCTCCAGATATTCTCTTTAGGATT
The DNA here is from genome assembly GCA_963277665.1 of Viscum album. Lineage (NCBI taxonomy): Eukaryota > Viridiplantae > Streptophyta > Magnoliopsida > Santalales > Viscaceae > Viscum > Viscum album. The sequence continues at coordinate 845,817,444 of OY728160.1, read as the reverse complement.
AGTCTTATGAGCCCTTTTCTTTATCAGAGTGGTTGATCATGGGGGTCTCACACTTATGGATAACATTAAAATTTGGATTTAAAGGGGTGAGCATGATGTCTCACTAGTGAAATATACCTATAGATAATGTAAGGGTTGGAACCTTACGGTTCATTCAAGTCTCAATGTTATGACCACCTATGAACCCTGATCTAGTGATAAGTAACTGGGTTAGATTAAAATGTAATCATGGTGTTTAGATCTTTTCCATTTATATGATGTCTATATGTACTTTCTTGAAATACTTCATTATAGTGATTTTAAGTGAGTATGGGTGAACCTAGGGTTAGGAAATGTATCACCATTTGGTGATGTATCTTTCTTAGATAAAATTATGGAATTTGAGAAAGCTTGTATATGTCGATTTGGATTATGGACCCAGAGATTAACTTAATTATACAAGGTTTAAGTGGGATGATGTCTAGATCAATTACCTTGCACAAGATGTCTAGGAAATCAAGATTACATCCCCACGGATCAATTGTTGATTGTTTTTATGTTATTTAATTCACCTTACTCAAGAATATTCTTATTTATGTATATATGTATTGGTATGGGGCTCTGAGTGTATTCACATATAGATATAGACATCCATGGTGGAACACTTGTAATTAACTGAGATTACAAACCTGGATTTCAACTGTGGGTTAATGTTATTTTATTTACTTATATTTCCAGTTGTGTCTCATCTATGCTGGGCATTTTTTCTTTTTCATGCACTTTTGGAATCATATTTTATAGGTTCATCATTGGGGTGGCCTACTAATATTACTTATCACCCCTACATAAGAACCTCAATGTACGTGTCAAACTTATGTGTATTTTCAAGTTGAGCATAGTTTGATGGTGGATAGGTCTAAGGATCCATGTTACATGTATGAGTGGAGATTCTCATGTCATTTCTTCTAATCTGGCTGTTGTATTTCAAAAAGTTCTGGAAACCGTGTTTGTAATCTGGGCAGGAGTTAGTGGTAGAGCCCAATACTTTTATTTCATTTTTTTGATTAATCACGAATCTCTATAGTCATACCATTTGGTGAACAGTGTTGTATTTATTACATTTATATTTAGTTTTTTATTTTATTTTCATTTATTATTACTACATGTTCTATTTTAGGTTATTTACTTCTTCAACATTTTGTTTATTTACTATTATGTATGATACACATCTATTTCAGTTGTTTACGTACTCTTTCATAAGTTCATAGTCGCCCCATTATTACTCACTTGGACCTCACTACTAGTTCTTAGCCTCTATAATATGGGCAGTCATGCTTGAGGCTATGTAATGAACAATATTGGAGCACCAGTTTTGTGGAATTCAGTTCGAGATGTTATAGAATCTAAGAGTAAAATAACTCAAACATGTTTAAAAAAATTTAGGTAATGTGTGACTGAGGACTTTACTAACCCTATCACTCAGAAAATACATTATTTATAAATTCTAGAGCCACTTAACAAGATATTTACTTCTCATTGATTAACAATTTTGGGTATTTACAAAAAATACATCCCTCTTTAGGGGTTCTCCTATCCTCAATTACCCCCAAACCAAAAACCCCTAATTTTGGGCCCAAAATATTTCCAAAATATATTCAACACTCTTAAACTCCTTAATGAGGTTCTGGTATTCTCATAATACCATCCCTTAAATCCCTAAACCCCCTTTTCAAAGGAGAAAATCCAATATGTGAGGTATAATTTCCTAACCTCTCTTTGTATTTTTTATTTCATTATGTAAATTTTTAATTCATAAAATATAATTTCACCGTATTAAAATTATAAAATAAGTATAATTATTATACTACTACGTTTTTATAATTATGGTATATGAATTAACCACACTCCCTTTTTCCATTAATAAAAATGATTGTGTGGATCATACATTGTGTGGACTACCACCTCTATGACGTAACATGTTTCATTTTATTTTAACAGACTATAAGGTTGGTAATAATGTGGAATTTAATAAATAAGTATGATTACTATAACATATTTTATATTTTGAAATGATAAAATTTATTATACATTTATCTCAATTATTAAAAAACTAAATCATCATTTATTTGTATATGTGAACTACCACCTCCATGAAATGAATGATTTCCATTTTATTTTCATCACTTCCCAGAAATGGATGGTATAAAGAATTATTTTAATTTATAAATATTATTTTTATTACACCATTATGGTTATATTATTATAAATTGGAGAACCTATGAATGATATTATCGACAAACAATTATCATTAATTCAATAATGTAAATCAATATTTCTAAGAGTTAAAATATTCTTATTAATGTTATGCTATATTTTAAAATACATTACTCATAATTAACCTTCCATAAAATTAAGATATATAACACTTATAAAAATTAAATAATATAATTATTATTATTTTATAAATATTTTACAAATAAACTACAACATAATCATCCATTAATCATGGTAGGATCATGTTTGGGTCGGTTTAACCACCTACATGAACAATAAAATGAATTTATATTATGGATTACATTAAGAAATTATTTAGTGGTATAATATTATATAAATATGTAAATATTTTCTTTTCTATTACGGTTATATGAATATTGAACTCATTAATTAATAATTCACCCATTTTTAATTAAGAAACATCAAAATGTGCTCGTTATCGATTTAAACCTCAGGAATTGTAAAAAAACCATGAAATGAGATTATAGAATTATAAAATGTCTTGTAACATCTATTCCATTACCTTATATGATCTAATAATTTAATAATTTTGGAAAATAATAGATACCAACACAAATTTTATAAAACTAGTTCAAATTGATAAATATTACTTACACCTAAGGTGAAAATAGGTAAGGACTAACTAATATTAATAGGAATAGAATGATTGTAAATGATTATTATAAATAATTATATTTATGAAAATATTTATTTGGTTTCTATTTAGTAAACTTAATTTAATTATTCTAGATATTTGGTGCTTGTGCAGAATGAATCAGGACAATGGTAATGGTTTTCATCTCAAATTACCCTCTTTGAGACGTATTTGGTATTATACCCATAATTTCATTTATGTGATGTATATACTACCTATATGAGATATAATAGTGTGAATTATATTTTAGTCATTTTTTAAGTTCAATTTTAATCCCTCTCCTTCAAGGGGTTTTGATTAAATTTCTACACAAGTTAAAAGTGTTTTCTTGGTCTCAATTCTGATTCTTTGAGACATGTAACATGTTATGCACCATGTTTACTTTGTATGGTGTTCAATTAATTTACTATTTAATGAATTTTATAAACATTATTTACTTTTAATTAATGTGATAATATAATCCAAATAATTTTTTTCTTCAAATTCCTTTTGACTCAAGTGTTACCGTAATTGTAAGAGTTTTTGGTAACTCATTGTTCATTCATGGAGTTATGATTGTTCACATAAAATTATTTCTTATGAGTTGGGAATATTCTTACCTTTGATTGTATTGTGTTTTATTATATTGTTTTATATTTTTTTTATCACATAAACCTCATTTCAAATGTTTCTTACTTCATAGAGTATGTTTCCTATAAGCGATATTGATAACTCAAATTGTTTTTCTTGGAGTTATAATGTTTAATATTGAACTTTTCATCTCTGTGATTGAGTTATCCCACCCAAATATTTTATTATATGATATTTTATAATAATATTTGTGAAAATTATGTTTTGAATAAAAAATTATTTTCCATCTTTTTATAATGTGGGATTAAAAAACGTTCTTTAAGAAATAATAAAAGGGTTTCTCCTTTTACTTTCATATTTTTTTCTTCCTCTCATTATTCCATTATTATAAACATTTTTTATTTTCAAGGATCCACTATGAGAGAATATTTTTAAAATTGAAGGTTTTGAAATGATATCATGGAACCATTTTAAAAGTTATATTTAAAGGATAAATGTAAATTTGTATTTAACCCAATGTTAAAAATGTTTTCTAAAATATCTTTTATGTTTTTTATTTCATTTTCCTTATAATTTTCAAAAGTTTTTTCTATAATTTTTTAGGTTTCTTTATTTATCCTCTATCATATATATATATATATATAATCATTTGGGTGATTTAACTTTTGGAATCAAACAATTCGATTCTTAATACTTTCTTTTTTGATATCGTTCAAAGCATTCATTTTAACGAAGGTGTTTTTCATTTATGTCTATAGATTATAATGTAATATTTGTTCCACTATGAATATGTTATTTTATAACCATGCACTTTATTTCTATGGATGTCTTATGATCATGTTATTCTATAATTGATTTAACATTATAATAATTACCCTATATGGTGTTAACATCTCATTTTAAAAATTAAAATTGCAAGATGTTCACCTAGAAAGAAAATTTATTTATTGAAATTGGAAAAATTACTATAATTTAATATCTTTTTATTCTATCAAGGATGATTATTGGGAAGTTGAATTTTTTTTGTTTAAACATCCACCTTCTTTCTCTAGATGGGTTATGATTACGTTATCCTTTTTTATGTGGGTTAAACTATTTATATTCTTGATGATTATTGATTAATATTTTAATTAGATCATGTATTGATATTTTTTATTCTTCATTATATAGATAGTCATGTTTTTATTCAGAAAAAGGTTCATTTGGGAATGGTATGAAAGGTCATGTTGACTCTTCTATAGAGTTCATTAAACTTAATCAAGTGATCGGTGGGGTGTAGAATTATATTTCCCCTCGATGCATCGACGGATATCATGAGACAAAAGAGGTTTGGTTTTGGTGTATAACTATTCCCCTAACAAGATAGTTACTTGGCACAAGGCATTAAATAATTTTTTTGATGTTTTACATTATGAATTCCATCATTATGATATTTGTTTAGTGATATCCATTTTTCATTTATTATCATGGATACAACATGCTCTCAATTCTCGATGATTATGGAGTTATTCATATTATTTTTTCATTCCAAATTATGTATAGAAGGATTATGATTTCGACATCTTAATGTATATATTTCTTTTATTGAGCATTTAATATCACCCCATCTTATGTTTCCATTTCTCGAGGTTATGTCGAAAATCATTACACTTGATATGATTAATAGGTTAAATTTTTTATATAATTTATAAGTGAAGTTGAACAATATTTATCAGTTAAGATTTTTCTTATATAGTGATAAAAATTATCCATTAGTTGAGAAAGATGTGGGTTTTTTATTGTTTATGTTTTTTTTAATTATTTGAGGATCTAAACATAAAAGGTATTGGGAATTTATTCAAGGAAATATTTTATTTAAATCAAGTAATTATTTGATATTTATGTTTGGGACATTATATTTGGTATCGAATAATACATATAAAGAATATTTTTATGGCACCAGATCCAGAATCATAGGTATGGAGAATCACTTGAAATGTTATTTTTTCCTTTGAAACATCTATAAAAACCCCACCTATAGCTAAGAAATTTATGCCTAAAATTATATTTTTTTTCAAAAACCATTTATGTAACACCCGAGACTTTTATGTGAAATATTTTTTTATGTTATATAAATCATCAAAGGAATCTTTTTCTACACAACACTTGCTTGGATTTCTGTACATGAAATCACGACCTTCCTTGATAGCTTGCGTCATACGCAATACCGAGTTTCACTAAACAACGATATGCTATTAAAATATTATTAAAACTAGCCATTATGAATATTAATAACCACTTTTTGAAATTTTATAAATTTTATATTTCAAAATGGACTTCAGTTTTGGATTCTGAATATCGAAATTATCCTAGGGTGAAATTTTGGTATTTTTCTGAAAACTTTCAATTTTTGATGAATAGTGAAACCACTAAGTGGTAGTTAAAAAAAACTGAATTTTTCATAAAACTTAATTTTACCGCTTCTGTGAGTGGAATTTCAAAAATCCGAGAGACACGGTTGATGTGAGTAAGTAAAATGTGGTTCAATGAGATAAAAATAATTTTTTGGTGAATAGTAACTTTTTACTTTTTTTTTCCACGGTTAAAAGTATATAGGGTAATTAAGGGTAAAGATGATATTATTATTACCCTAACACAAGTCCTAATTCTATTGGATAAGTGTAATTCGACCAAAAACAAATTTAAGAATAAAGTATGACCATTTAGGCCCACTTGGATTAGATTAGGACATTTATTATTAATTTATTTAAAGAAGGGTTAAAATAGTTAAAATCAAAGTTTAATAAGTAAATAATTTTTAATATGGGTTTATACATAATATAATTGGACTATAAATATTCATTAGAAATTTAAAAATATTTCCTACATAATGGTATTTTATTTTTAATTTTTAGACATTAAATAATTTAATTTATTTATTACACAAAGATGATGCAGTAATTATCTTATTAATGTAATATTGACATAATTGATGTTATAAACACCAAAATAAATGTAATTTGAGACTTTTTATGAATTACACTAATTTTCTAGATTAATATGACATGTTAGTATTGATTTAATTAACTTTTTTCGAACTAATCATTCTGTTATTATTTTCACAAAAATTAATTACTAAATAGTGTCAAAATTGACATAAAATAGTTCTTAAAAAAAATATTATATTAGTAATTGTTATTTTATTCCTAAAAATATAAGGTTCGGCCAAATGACTTATATAAGGTTATATATATTAATAATAAACAACTTTGGGTTCGTTTGGCTGCTTATAGTAAGTTTATTAACCTTATAGTGTAAGAAAACAAGAAGACACGGTAAAAGTTAAATTATCTAACTTAAAGTTAAATCTAAATGATAAGGTTAAAATTGATACCTAAACTTGTTTAAATTCTATTGGATGAGATTATTTCGACCCATCCCTAACTTAGCTTCTAAATATATCAATTTGGAGCTATTTAAAACCGAACTTGACTTTATAATAAAATAATATTTTTAGTTTTCCCAAAGGTGCCCTTCTCCTCCATTATAAAAGGGCACCTCCTCCCCCTCTTGCTCACAACACTTTGAGCCTTCAATCTCGGACAACCCCTGCCAATTCCTCCTCTCCACTTCCCTATAGACATCCTAGAGGTCCTGGTCTTATTCAAAGACCAATTTTAGTGCCCTAAAAGAAGGTCTCAAAGAAGCACTTCAAAGAAGAGGTAATGTCCGTTACCGATTCTTTCATCTTTATTTCTTCTTCCACTTCTTCTTATTTAGTTGTTTCATTATGAAGTAATAACATAAGTATCACTCATATACTGATATTTTATTATAAGTATGAGACAACCCTATTTCACCAACTATCCATCCTACGGAAAAAGAAATCACCGCGCGTGCGTACGTACGGAATACCGTCTCCACACCGTGGTGTAATCTATTTTCCACCACCACCTTACTTGGATGGGTATAATGGTGTAAATAATGACTATATATTACTATTATAAAGTGATACTGATTATGAAATAGTATACATACACTCCAATACAATTCCACGATCATAGGAACAATATCATCACTCGTGCGTACGTACAGAATACCGTCTCCACGATGTGATGCGACTCGTTCTACATGATCTTAATTTCGTAATGATTATATAAATGAATTGAATGAATAAATATGATATATATTACACTAATACCATTCTGGTAATGAGGTATCTATAACCTAAAGAGATGAATAAGAATTTATTCGACAAAACACGCATAAGAACAAAAAGTTATAAACACCCGAATAACAAGTAGCAATGAAATATTACTACTAAGAAGCTAAGAATATGACAATATATGATATCATAAAAATAAGTATGATTCTTTAATAAGTCAATAACATTATTTAAATCATTATACATGAGGTTCAGACACGTACAAAGCATATCGGACCTAAGGTAAGGGAAATATCACAATTTCATTTTTATCCGAGATTGTTTATACTTTGGTATTTACTGGGGTGTATTTTATCATCCACATCCATGTTTCCTCAATATGTAATATTATTTCCATCCACATACAATTTATTAAATCCAATTTTACCCTTCGGTGAGTTTTTAGTAAAAGATATGAAAGGAATATTTTGTCATTTTTTGTACGAGGTACTTTTTGACTTTTCCGACAAAAGTACGATGAATGTTTTTTTAGCTTATACGGCATGAATGGATTTTAAAAAATTATTTCCAAGAAGCTTCCTTTACAAGTTTTCAAGTTTATTTTTTATCAACTTCTTTTAGTTTATGATTGTACGTCATGTTAAGAAAGGAAAAGTGTTTTTGAAGCAGAAAGGATATTTTACTCAAGAATGGAGTTCAAGTGTTTTATCAAAATTATTTTCCATCTAAGATAATAAAGGGTTCTATTTTTATCCCTATTATTACATTGATTTGATTATGTTGTGATGGAATTATATTTTTATGAATTCCTTTATCTTATATGAATTGTTTTATGATGTCACGATGTTTAAGATTCCCATTTTTATTACATGGGTTATGAAATGATGTATGATTTATGATTTTGTGGCACACATAAGAATGGTATCATTATGAGATGGGTGGGACCTATATCTCCCTCCAATTCATTGGGTAAAGATTTTATATCTCATGAGATAGACATGGCTGGAATAGTAGGTTATACCGGTTCAGTGAAACAGGACTGAAACGAGGAGTGAACTCAGTTCAGAAAGGGACTTTGTCCACTAAGATAGTATTGGAAATGAGTCTTGACTAATAAGAAATGATTCTCTATGATTATGTGTGTATTCCACAAAGTATCATGTTTTAATTTATGATTTACATTTCACTACTATGATTTATCCCATGATATGAAATTATGATCTATTTTGCAGGTTACGATTTCGAAAAGTTATGTGCTTATGTATATGATGTGATTGATATATCTTTTGTTTACCCTTACTGAGCATTTGAGCTCACCCTTTTGTATGTTTTATTTCCCCAGGTCAGGAAGAAGTTTATTAAGTAGAATATGCCAAAAAGGGACTCTAGATATGATGAAATAAATAGGAGACAGTGTAGACGCTTTATGAACTAGTTGTTTATGTTTCCCAGTTTCTAAAGACACTATACCTATACGGTCCTTTTGTGGTTTTGTTATATGTTGTAATAAGTATGCTTCAATTTTGAAGTATTAACAATGTATGTAAAGTATGGGTCATTATAATTTATAAAATAAGGAAATAACTCTATAACATGAGACCTATATGCCAAATTAATAGATAAAGCAGTTGAATTCATCTCCCTGAGAGCCAAATATTGAAATAAGTAGTAATCAATCGGTTTCATACTATAACTTAAATCACATAAGAAAATTTTGTTCTTAATTTATCATATTTTACAAAATCTAATAAATCTCCCTCTGTATTTTAATTTTGGTGGGAAATTATTTTGTAGGACAACACTATATTTCTCAATTAAATCGATGGTGTCATACTTTTCCCAATTTCATTTTATAGACTATTTTTTTGAGAAATTTAATATAATAAGGAATCTTGTTTAAGGCCTCATCAAGGTGAATGTTCAAGTTGAATGTTATGGAATACTCATAGAATTTTAAGTAATTAGGTTCATCATTTCTTGACTTACCTCTTTGGGTAAAGGGAATGAGATGGATATAGTGAATCATAACATGTTGGTTTTTCACGATCTTCTCAAACCCAAATTTCTTCCTACCTTCCTTAATCAATTCCAATTTCATTTTACCTTTTTTATTTTATTTTTTAGGTTAAGATTTATCATTATTTTTAGTTTGACCTTGACGTCCACTTTTCCAGATTTGGTGTCTTCCAAATTTTGATTTTTATATTCAGTTAGATCTTTTATATCTTCTTCTATATCCTTCACCCTAACATCTTATCTAGTTTTTAGACCTGATCATTGGGTGATTTGTATTACAAATTCTTTAGACAGATTTTATTTTTCCCTAAAATATAAGACCTTTTTTGTGTTAGCCCATTTTTAATTATAGGGTATGAATTTTAAAATATATATCCTTTCAAAAGGGAACAATTTCACCCAACATTTACAGCATCATTCCCTTTAAATCCCATTGAGAATTTTCATACCTAACCCTAAATTATTTTGAGATGGTCATTTCTTTTGTGGTGAAAAACCAGGGGAAACAATAGATCCAAACACACCGTGCTCATTCCAAGATAGGTTGGGGTTATTTTTTTAGTCTTGCTTATAATTTTTTGAAAATGTTCCAAATATAGATTTCATTATAAGACCATACATGGTATATTTCTCATTTTTTTAGGGTTTTTTAGTCAAACTAAAATTTGGGTATCAAGATCTAGTGTTCCTAGACACTCCATAGTATTATCTTTGTTCCCTATGTGAATTTTCATTAATTACAATATCATGATAGTGGTTGCCATTCTTATGTATAGTTTAATTCCTAGATATTTTATATTGTGAATTTTGATCATGTTTATCAATTACTTTTTTAAGCTCCATGGTTTTCGTGTTATAAAAATAACCACCCGAGGACGGGTCTACTGTGTTTTGGTGGTATGGAGTAAGACTATTATAAAAGTTCTCATGAACTGAGTCAGTTCAACCTGATATATCAAAAATCCATCTCATCATAAGTCCTCAAGCGCACCTCCCCATATTTATGTGGATTCCGATTAGCAGTGATGGTCCAATCCATATAACAAGGAGACTATTCCTTCAAATCAATGTGTAATTACAATTGAAAAACCCAAATCAAAAACCAAGTTAAACATCAGAATATAAAAAATAAATAAAACCGAGTTTGAATTAATAAAATAAAAAAGAATCATATAGACCTACAGTCATGATAATACATAAAAACATGCATCCAACTAGGAAGACCAAATATAAGGGATGAATAAAAGAAAATAAGTACACAAGTCTCTATTAACATTTTGGATCCATATCTCACACCTAGTCTTTAACATATATCGTTTTGGTATAGCTTGATATATAGAATCTACATGATCGTTACTACTTGAAAATCAAAAAGTGGGCCTTTACCTAGTACACTATGCATCTCATTCTCAACCAAAAAACATACATAAGGTCTGTATGTGCATCAAGGTGAATGCACATGGGGTGATAAAATAATTCTTAGTAGACCACCCCCAAGTATGGTACCTAAAATATATTGTCATAACAATTATTTGAACATGTGATATACACAATCTAGATGAATAACAATTGGAATAAAAATAAATAACTGAAATAATTATAATTACAATGATCCTTGGTTTCTAAAGAACAACTAGAGATTGAGAAAACTAGCTTTGGTCGACACTAGAAATCTATGATCACATGGTTCACCTTTCCAGAACTCATTACACACATATGAAATATCTTATGGAATATACTAGATGTCTGACACCCTAACAGGAACAAATTTTAGACCTCAGTATCTCACAATAGGTGTCTAAAACAAAAACACACAATACTACTAGAGGATATGAATCTAATGGCATGATTTGAACTAGAAACATGAACTTTATACAGGCATGGAAGAAACCTTCCCATATCCTTATAGTCTAGTAGAACTAACTAGGCTTCATAACCATTAGGTATCTCAATAGAAACCCTTTTCCCCACCATCATCTGGGATGATTGAAACCAAACACCATGTCATATTTTAATCCAAACTAGATGGGTTTTACTCATCCAGATTGCATATTGTCTGTCATGATCTTCTTAACACCAGTTGAAAATGGATAGAATCAAATGAATCATAGGGCCAATTCCCAACAAAACAACATCCTAAAAGTATCCTATCATATTTAATACATGAGAAATAGTAGCATCAAACATCCCTTTCATAAAACATAAAACATGATTTGGTCAATTAAAAAACCCAACATCATGAACAAAGCCACAATGGTTCACACCACCAATATATGGGTTCTAAGTTGAAACTTAAAGTGAACAAAAATAAAACCAAACATCGGCCCTCTATTTGTTCAACATAACATGGGTCACCAACTATGGTCCCCTAGATCACATCCATCCCCAACCATGTTCTAAGACCAATATAGGAATCCACATTTGATGATTATGGCACCCAACCCATCAATGGCCATTACCTCACCCACAAGGGAATCCTCAAGGGCCCCTCGGATCAATATCAAATCTCTACTCAACATCAACTAGTAATGCACAAAACCCAATGACATTAAACCAGCATTGTAATGGCCCGGACCTCTCCGGCCCATTCCTTTGTCAAAAAAGGGTCATTAAGTGTTCTGGAGGGTAAAATGGACTTTTCCCACACTTTTTAGAATTTTGATGCTGCACGCCCTATAGTGTGAGTATACGCTGTGTACCCCCTAGCTGAGTATACCCCGTGTTTAAGGCCTTGTTCTTGCCGTGTGGAATAAATGAGTACACGCCGTGTATCTAATACTACACGCCGTGTAGTCCCTCCTCGCGTACGCGTTACCCTCAAACCGTGTGTTGACCAGTCAATGGCCGTGTGCCGTGTTGGATCCGTGTCCTTGCCTTGTAAAATAAATGAGTACATTTCATGTATCCAATACTACACGCCATGTAGTCCCTCCCCATGGATGCGTTACCTTCAAACAGGGTGTTGACCAGTCAATGGTTGTGTGCCGTGTTGAAGGCCGTGTTGGAAGCCGTGTGGTGACCATGTGAAATGGCCGAGTACACACAGTGTACCATAAAGTACACGCTGTGTAATTTTGTTTTTCATGCCTATTAAAGGAGAGTTCCCCTCCTCCTTTTCAAATCACTCCTCTCCTCCCCTTTCCTCTGAGCAGAGCTCTCCCAAGAGACTTGAAGGATCCTTTTCTTCCATAACTTCTTCGCCCGAGCTCCGATTTACGATCCGTCAGTGGCCACTAGATCGTAACGATGAGGTGGAACTTCTGAGCCTAGATCCGTTGTCTTTCCTTTGGCCTTTCCTTCATAGCTTCCACCCGAGGAGGTTTTTACGGGTTTTTCCAGAAGAGACAGATGCTGACAAGCATCTTCTAAAGTTGATCTGGGGGAGTGTTGTGATCAGAACCTGTTGAGGTAGAGATCTTACCTTCGTCTCTCTAAATTGTGCATCATGCGGGGTGGGTTTCCTATTGTTTATGTGAAACACATTTGAACCGGTTTAATAAAGATAATAAATGGCTTATATAACAGGAATGGGAAGTTTGTGAATGTTGTTACATTATTTTTTATATCCTGTGATATTATGTTGTGAATTGAATAGGCTTATTCCTACTAAAAATCACTGTCGTTGGGGGACTTTGCTTGCACAATTAAATTTTCCCCTATCATTCTAGACCGTTTTTTGAATGGAACTTTGTTGAATGTGGAATTTGGATAATTACATATTGTTGGATGATTTAAAATCTGAAACCCTTGTGTGATCACCTCAGTTGAACAAAATGGAATAATGAATATGTGGGTGTTGGCTTGGATACGTGGCATGTGATGGGGGTATTTTTGTGGGTTTTTGTGGATCAGGTGAGCAATGGGGTTGCGGTTGGCTTGTTTGTGGGTTGGTATGAATGCTATGTTGGTGATGGGCAGCGGGGCTGCAATGAATGATATTAAAGGGGTGATGATGTACGGTGTGGTTATGGTTATGGTGGTTGGTAGTGAGGCTGCAGGGTTGGGTTTTAATGTGAACAAACTATGGGTTGTGAATAATAAATAAAAAGTGGAGGAGTTAATAAATGGTGGGTCATGGTAATGGAACTGGAATAATAATCAATGGGGTTGGATGGTAAGTAAGAAGGACTTGGTTATGTTGCTTGTGTTTTCCTAACTTGATTTGTGGATGGTAGGGATATGCTTTACGAATGATCGATGTGGTTGGTTGTGGATAGTTGCCCAGTAGTTAAAGAACTAATAAACTGATTTTGTTGAAACATGAAAACTTAAATGGGGGTTCAAGATTGTTTGTTGTATACATGCTTCGTAGTAGCAGTGTCGAGGCATGTTCTTAGTTCTATGATTAGAAGCCATAGGTTGGCCTGAGTGTTTGGTATATATATATATATATCGATATCTTTGTGTTTTATCGCACCCCACCCATGTTGAGCACTTAGTGCCGAACACTCCCATTTTAGGGGAGAGGGTGTTTTCCCCTTAGTTACTAGCTCCTTCCTGCTCCTTCTTCCCTAGGTTGTGATGGATTGAGGCAACATTACACCCAAGATTCTCTGGGTGGGTTTCGATAGGGGTGGTTTAGCCCAAGACTCTTCGGGCAGGTTTTACTATTTTCCCAAGAACCTTCGGGATGAGGCCCAGGTGTGTGCAGGCAGGATACATGGTTGTGAGGCCCCGGTGTGCGCAGGCGGGATACGTGGTTGTGAGTCCCAGGTGTGTGCGGGTGGGATACGTGTTTGTGAGGCTCAGTTGTGTGCGAGCGGGATACGTGGTTGTGGGGCCGAGGTGTGTGTGGGTGGGATGTGTGGTTCTTGAGGCCCAGGTGTGTGCTGGCGGGAAGAGTGTGGCAGCGTCAGGACGTTCACCATTAGGAAGAGCATATAACTAGTGGGAAATGGTGTGGGGTACCCAATACTCTTGATCTTATATACTACTACTACCTGTTTTTTGTGTTTTTGGTGAGTGTGGCTGGTGAGGTTGGGTGGATAGAATTCCTTGTTAGGTTTTGGTTTCTTCTGTTGTTCTCATGGGACATTAAGATGTCTCCCCCACATATGCATGAGATATTTAGGTTTCCCTACTGAGTAAACTTGTATGCTCACCCTATGTTTACTTTCAAGTTTCTAGGAGGACTACCAGGGCCATGCGGGACCCTACTAGTCGGGACAGTTGGAGTTGTTGCAATTATGGTACCCTTGTTTTTTTGGTATTGTACTTTTTGAGCTTTCTTGTACTTGTACCTTGTTTCAAAACTATTTAAACATGCATGTGGGATTGGTTTGGGTTTATTTCTATTCACTTGTTATTTTTATTTTTGGTGGTTTACTTGTCCTATTTCCCGATCTTAAATAATAAAAAGGGTAATGTCTCCCATATTTGTGAATACTCATACCCTTGGTGCTATTCGCCACCCCAGGGCCTACTGGAGGTGGGACTCGGGGGGTCATTATCTCCCTTTCACCATTGCCAGCTCAGGAGGGGAATCTTTGGTGGGAGGGGGTTGTGACAGAATGGTATCAGAGGTGATGGTTGAGAGATAGAATGGAGTCTGGAGTTAGGCATAGTGAAGATTGCATGGGATGGTAGGGAAAAATTGTTGGTTGATCTTGGTGCATGACATAGGCCAGGGAAAACTACCTAGGACATGGGATTTTAGGGCCCCCCATGATCTGATGTTAGGACTATGAGCCTACCAAATGACCAAGTGAGACTAAATAGATTGTAGGGTAGAGACCCTAGGAAAGGAACATGCATCATCATGATTGTGTTTTACTTGATTTCGGTGTTCTACAAAGAAATTGAAATAAAATTATAATATGAAACCCTGAGAAATTTCCTTACTACTTGGGCTTAGGCGATCTTGTTTACCGTACAACTATGGCAACTGGATGTCATCCCCGAGTGGCTCAAACGGCCAAGGCCTAACAGATTCAGGCGGTCGATCCATTGAGGATTGACTGAGTAGAGGAAGATAGCCACTGGAAGAAGACTCTCCGTTCTTTCCAGCGACAGACCCTCAAGAAGTACGAGGGTAGTACTTCGGATATCAAGACGGAGGGGTGGCTTGAGGATATAGGGATCACTTTTACCTTGATCCGTGCTCCGAGGGAGTACTGAGTTCCCCTAGAAGTCAGTCAGCTGAGAGGTGCGGCGCGATAGTGGTGGACACTCTACCTCGGAGAGAGGATAGAGGCAGAGGTTCCATGGGCTGACTTTGAGAAGGAATTCTGAGAGGAATTACATTCTTCCATGATCAAGGAAGATAAGAAGCAGGAGTTACTCTCCCTTCAGTAGGGGAGTATGTCAGTATGAGAGTTAGGGATCAAGTTCAAGGATCTCCTGCGCTTTGCTCCAGATCTCTTTCCAGATGAGGAGTCTCGGGCGAAACGATTGGAGGAGGCACTTCGTCCTTCGCTCTAGTATGCTGTCACACCCTTAACCCTTCCGATGTAATTGGTGGTACAGAAGAAGGCAGAGGTTTTAGAGAGGATGCACTCACTGGGAGGTGCACCATGAGAGGGGATCCAGCCAGGTTTGTCGAAGGGGAAGGCAGTCAGCATCAAGTCTCTTGCGACGGGACCTTCCAGGTTCAGGCCAATTGGGAGCAGGCCCTAGCAGTTCCAGTTCATATCTTCAGGTCCTCATCCCTTTTTCAAGATCCTAGAATTGAAGTGTTTTTCTTGTGGAGGTTTCGGGCATATTTAGAGTCGGTGCCCGACTTGAGCTCAGTACGGTGGAGGTGGGCTGGTTCAGCTCCCACCTCAGCAGCACTAGTTTCCAGTGAGGCCCTTCTAGCAGTAGAAGGACCATGCTCCCCCGAGGGAAGACTTTGCAGGAGGAGGCCATCCTCAGGGTGCTCCTCAGGGACCTCGACCAGGGCATGGTCGGGGAGGTGGACGACATCAGAGAGGCAGAGGAGCTGGGCATGGACAGTTGCATGCATCAGAGTTGGCAGCTCCAGTGGGACCAGAGGTGGTGTGAGGTACGATTTGTTTGTTCAACACTCTCGTTTCTGATTTGTTTGATTCAAGAGCTTCACACTCCTTTGTTACACCTGGTCTAGTCCATTCTTTGGGACTAGACGTAGAGATACTTTCCGTACCACTGGTGCTGAGTACACCAGTTGAAGGCCAGACCAGCGTATCTTGTGTTTTCCGGGGATGTGGGCTGACGTTGGGACCACATCGATCTAGTGGGGACCTTCTTCTATTACAGATGCAGCCATACGATGTCATCCTAGGCATAAATTGGTTGTTTTTTGTTAGTTCCATTATCGACTACTTCCGAAGAAGGGTCGTGTTCTCCGACGTGGACGGTCAGCGTGTATCTTTTGTTGGCGAGAGGATCTATCAGGTGGGAAGCCGGCATGTGGAGCCTCTCCTTTCCTTTTTAGGTGGGTTATTAGTGGTTCCAACTGATACCGAAATGATGGATGTCCCGTAGGTTGTTGGGGAGTTCCCCGATGTTTTTCCTGAGGAGTTTGTGACTCTACCCCCCGACGTGACGTTGAGTTCGGGATAGACTTATATCCTGGTGCCCATCCGATTTTGATGGACCCTTATCGGATGGCACCTTCAGAGTTGCGGGAGTTGCGGATTCAGATTGATGATCTGATGGAGAAGGGTTTTGTTCAACCCAGCGTGTCGCCATGGGGTGCTCCAGTTTTGTTCGTGAAGAAGGAAGATGGTGGTCTCAAGTTATGCATAGACTACCGAAGGTTGGATTAGGTAATGATCAAGAACCATTACCCCCTTCCAAGGATAGATGATCTCTTTGACCAAATGATGGGAGCAGGTTGGTTTTTTAAGATTGATCTATGATCTGGATATCATCAGGTGAGGGTAAAGGATGGTGACATCTCGAAGATGGATTTCAGGTGTAGGTATGGGCACTTCGAGTTTGTAGTGATGTCGTTTGGAGTTACGAATACACCGGCTGTGTTCATGGGACTTATGAACTTTGTCTTCTGAGAGTTTCTGGACCGGTTCGTTGTTGTGTTTACTGATGAAATCCTGATCTACTCAAGATCAGAGGAGGAGCACGTTGAGCATCTCAGGGCAGTCTTGGAAGTCCTTAAACACCACCAGCTTTATGGGAAATTGTTGAAGTGTAAGTTCTTGACACAATAAGTACACTTTCTTGGGCACGAAGAGTCTCAGCATGGAGTGTCAGTGGACCCGTCGAAGGTGGAGCCAGTTTTTTCTTGGGCATCACCCAAGAGCGTGACATAAGTTCGTAGTTTCCTGGGGTTAGCAGGTTACTATCGGAGGTTCGTTTCGGACATCTCTCAAGTTTCTTCTCCGTTTACAGCTTTGACTAGGAAGAACCAGGTCTTCTTATGGAGCGAGCAGTGCCAGAAATCTTTCGACTACCTGAAGGAGAAGTTGGTCAGTGCTCCAGTTCTCAGGTTTCCAGAGGAAGGGTTGTTGTATGAGGTGTTTTGTGATGCTTCTGGCCTTCGTTTAGGGTGCGTACTAATGCAGAAGAATGGTGTGATCTGTTATGGGTCTAGGCAGTTGCGCCCTCACGAGTGTAACTATTCCACCTATGACCTGGATCATGCAGCAGTAGTGTTCACACTGAAGTTGTGGTGACATTACCTCTTTGGGGAGCGCTTTTTGGTCTTCTCAGATCACAAGAGCCTACGTTATATATTCTCTCAGTGTGACTAGAACTTATGGCAGCAAAGATGGGTCGAGTTCCTCCAAGACTATGACTTTGAGATCTCTTACACTAATGGTAAGGCCAACATTGTGGCTGATTCCCTGAGGAGGAAGTCACATAAGGAAGTGGTTTGGGAATCCGATGATGCTTGGAAAGCGATGGGAGAGTTGGCAACCTTGCACTTGGATTCCAGGGTAGAAGGTGTTAGAGTCTGTTTGTTTCAAATGACGGTGTTGTCCTCCATGTTGTAGCATGTGGAAGAGTCTCAGTGGGGGGGCTCCGAGGTGGAAGTAATGCGGGATCATGTCGATCAGGGAAACACTCCAGAAGGATGGTCAGAGGACAACCGACATCAGATGCTTTTTTATAGAAGGTTGTTTGTTCTGGAGGCAATGCATGAGGGAGTTCTCTGTGAGTTCCATAGATCAACCTTGGTGGTACATCTTTGAGTTTCAAAAATGTACCGAGGCCTTAGGGAACAGTTTTGGTGGCCCGTGGTGAAATGGGAAGTGGTGGAGTTTGTGGATAAGTGACTTGTGTGTCAGCAGGTAAAGGCTAAACACCGTGTTCCCAGTGGTTTGTTTCCTCCATTAGATGTCCCCGAGTGGAAGTGGAATGAAATCTCAATGGACTTCGTCACAGGACTACCTAGAGCTCAGGGTGGTTATGATGCTATCTGGGTGGTGGTGGATCGTCTGATGAGATCAGCTCACTTCTTAGCAATTAAGGAGTTGGGCCCGGTGAGTACCTTAGCACAGAGGTATGTAGACGAGGTGGTGCGTTTTCATGGAGTTCCGAATACTATTGTCTCAGACCAGGATACTCGGTTTACCTTATGAGTCTGGAGGGGGTTACAACATGCTTTTGGTACCCAGCTACGCCTTAGCACTGCTTTCCACCCCCAGACCGATGGGAAGATAGAGCGGACTATCCAGACGTTTGAGGACATGCTGCGAGCATGCTTTCTGGATTTCGAAGGGTCATGGGTACGACACTTGACTTTAGTAGAGTTTGCCTATAACAATAGCTTCCACTCTACTATTGACATGGCACCGTTTGAGGCTTTGTATAGAAGACCATGTCGTTCACCCATTTTCTGGGCAGAGGTTGGTGAGACAGGTGCTCTTGGGCCAGAGGTAGTGTAGAGCACCACATAGAAAGTCCAGCTTGTACGTGAGAGGATGAAAGTGGCTCAGGACTGATAGAAGTCTTATGCTGATCGTCGGAGGAGGACCTTGGAGTTCGAGGTGGGAGATCATGTGTTCTTGAAGGTTTCCCATCGATGGGGGAAGTGGAGGTTTGGGAAAGGGAGTAAGGTCTCACCTAGGTTCATCTGACCTTTTGAGGTGCTGAGGCGAGTCGGTGAGGTGGAATATTAGCTAGCCCTGCCACCTCAGTTGGATAAGGTTCATGACGTCTTCCACGTATCCCAGCTACGTTGATACTTACACGACGACTCTCACGTTATCGACTGGGGAGAGTTAGATATGGGAGATGACGGGAACTTCTAGGAATGACCAGTCAGAATCGAGGATCGTAAAGAGAAGGTGCTCCGTGGACAAACCATTCCCTTGGTTTGTGTATTGTGGAGGCATGGCAGCCTCGAGGAGAGCACTTGAAAGCGGGAGGCTTAGATGTGTGCTCAGTACCCGGAGTTGTTTTCACTTGTGTTTTCCTTGTTCTTCTGATCATTGTTTGATGTTATACTCTGTACCTTTGATATATGGAATGCTTGGCTCGTCGGTTATGAGACCTTTTGTTTCCTTGTTCTCTAGAAGTGTGTAGCATGTCCGAATGTGTGGGAAAAAGGGAAAAACATGATCCTTAATTGAGATGCATTAATGCGGATGTGATTGAACCTGTGCAGGTGACTCAGTGCCACCTAAAGCGGATAATATCTCGACATAGGAAAAGGAATTTTCCCCAAACCATGTGTTCGAGAAATGTGTGGGTTTTGCGGTGTTGGGGTCAATGTGATTTGAAAAAAAATCCCAATTTATGGATGTGGGAAGACCCGATTCTTAATCGAGACACATTAATGAGGATTCAATTGAACTCATGCAGGCGATTTGGTGCCGCCTAAAGCGGATAATATCTCGACATGGGAGAATGAATTCTTAACACCTATAATTAGGGTTGATGGTTGGGTTCCTGTTATAACGAGGGCCTTAAGAGGTATCTTGTTGGGTTCCTCTGGGTTGGACTTTGAATTCACGGGGACGAGAATGTTTTAAGAGGTATCTAATGTAATGGCCCGGACCTCTCCGGCCCATTCCTTTTTCAAAAAAAGGGGTTATGAAGTGTTCTGGTGGGTAAAATGGACTTTTCCCACACTTTTCAAAATTTTGAAACTACACGCCATGTAGTGTGAGTAAACGCCGTGTACCTTCTCTCCGGGTATACCCCATGTTGAAGGCCATGTTATTCCCGTGTGAAATAAATGAGTACACACCGTGTATCCAATACTACACGTCGTGTAGTCCCTCCCCGCGTACACGTTACCCTCAAACCGTGTGTTGACCAGTCAATGGCTGTGTGCCGTGTTGGAGTCATGTCCTTGCCGTGAGAAATAAATTATTACACACCATGTTTCCAATAATACATGCTGTGTAGTCACTCCTCGTGGATGCGTTACCTTCAAACCGTGTGTCGACCAGTCAACGATCGCGTGCCGCGTTGAAGGCCGTGTTGGAATCCGCGTGGTGACCGTGTGAAATGGCCAAGTACACGCCATGTACCATAAAGTACATGCCGTGTACTTTTGTTTTTCACGCCTATAAAAGGAGGGGGTCCCCTCCTACTTTTCAAATCACACCTCTCCTCCCCTTTCCTCTGATCAGAGCTCTCCCAAGAGACTTGAAGGCTCCTTTTCTTCCATAACTTCTTCGTCCGAGCTCCGATTTATGATCCGTCAGCAGCCACGGGATCGTAACGACGAGGACGAACTTATGATCCTGAATCTGCTGTCTTTCCTTCGGCCTTTCCTTCCCATATTCCACCCGAGGAGGTTTTTATGGGTTTCTCCAGAAGATATGGACACCGACGGACGTCTTCTAAAGTTTATCCGGGGGATCGTTGTGATCAGAACCTGTTGAGGTAGGGATCTTACCTTCGTCTCTCTAAATTGTGCATCATGCGGGGTGGGTTTACTATTGTTTATGTGATACACATTTGAATCGGTTTAATGAAGATAATACAATGGCTTATATAATGGGGATGGGATTTTTGTGAATGCTGTTACATTATTTTTTATATCCTAGGATATTATGTTGTGAATTGAATAGGATTATGCCTACTAAAAATCACGGTGGTTGGGGGACTTTTCTTGTGCAATTAAATGTTTCCCTATCTTTCTAGATCATTTTGTGAATGGAACTTTGTTGAATGTGGAATTTGGATAATCACGTAATGTTGGCTGATTTAAAATCTGAAACCCTTGTCTGATCACCCCAGTTGAAAAAAATGGAATAATGAACATGTGGGTGTTGGCATGGATACGTGGCATGTGATGGGGGTGTTTTTGTGGGTTGTTGTGGATCGGGTGAGCATCGAGGCTGCGGTTGGATTGTTTGTGGGTTGGTATGGATGCTATGTTGGTGATGGGCAGTGGGGATACAATGAATGGTATTAAAGGGGTGATGATGTACAATGTGGTTATGGTTATGGTGGTTGGAAGCGGGGCTATAGGGTTGGGTTTGAATGTGAACTAACTATGGGTTGTGAATAATAAATAAAAATAGGAAGAGTTAATAAATGGTGGGGCATGGTAATGGAACAAGAATAACAATCAATGGGTTTGGATGGTTAGTAAGAAGGACATGGTTGTGTTGCTTGTGTTTTCCTAACATGATTTGTGGATGGAAGGGATATGCTTTACAAATGATCGACGTGGTTGGTTGTGGAAAGTTTCCCAGTAGTTAAGGAACTAATAAACTGATTCTGTTGAAACATGAAAACTTAAATGGGGTTTCGGGATTGTTTGTTGAATGCATGCTTCATAGTAGCAGTGCCGAGGCACGTTCTTAGTTCTCTGATTAGAAGCCATAGGTTGGGCTGAGTGTTTGGTATATATATATATATATATATATTTGTATCTTTGTGTATTATCGCACCCCAACCATGTCGATCAATTAGTGATGAACACTCCCATTTCATGGGAGAGGGTGTTTTTACCCTTAGTTACAAGCTCCTTCCTGCTCCTCCATCCTTAGGCTGTGATGGCTTGAGGCGACCTTACACCCAAGATTCTTCGGGTAGGTTTAGATTGGGGTGGTTTAGCCCAAGACTCTTCGGGCATGTTTTAAAATTTTCCCAGGAACCTTCAGGATGAGGCCCAGGTGTGTGTGGGTGGGATACGTGGTTGTGGGGCCTAGGTGTGTGGGGGTGGGATACATGGTTGTGAGGCCCAGGTGTGTGCGGGCGGGATACGTGGTTGTGAGGCCCAGGTCTGTGTGGGTGGGATGTGTGGTTCTTGAGGCCCAGGTGTGTGCGGGCGGGAAGAGTGTGGTAGCGTCAGGACGTTCTCCGTTAGGAAGAGTAGATAACTAGTGGGAAATGGTGCGGGGTACCCAATACTCTTGATCTTATATACTACTAATACCTTTTGTTTGTGTTTTTGGTCAGTGTGGATGGTGAGGTTGGGTGGATAGAATTCCTTATTAGGTTTTGGTTTCTTCTGTTGTTCTCACGGGACATTAGGATGTCTCCCCCACTTGTGCATGAGAGATTTAGGTTTCCCTACTGTTTATACTTGTTTTCTCACCCTACGTTTACATTCAGGTTTCCAGGAGGACTACCAGGGTCGTGCGGGACCCTACTAGTCGGAACAGTTTCATTTGTTGCAGTTGTTGTACCCTTGTTTCTTTTGTTATTGTACCTTTTGAGCATTCTTGTACTTGTACCTTGTTTCAGAACTATTTAAACATGCATGTGGGATTGGTTTGGGTTTATTTCTATGCACTTATTCTTTTTATTTTTTGGTGGTTGACTTGTCCTATTTCCTGATCTTAAATAATAAAAATGGTAATGCCTCCCATATTTGTGAAAACTCATACCCTTGGTGTTAGTCGCCACCCCAGGGCCTACTGGACGTGGGACTCGGGGGTCATTATCTCCCTTTCACCATTACCAGCTCAGGAGGGGCATCTTTGGTGGGAGGTGGTCGTGACAAGCATTGAGGCTCCAACCTAACTAAACCTCATGTAAGTGGTCTATACCTTGACCAATTAAACCTTAAGAATTGGGTACTTACACCCAAGGTCTATCAAAGAAAAAATAGATCCCATCTTTCAGGGAATATCTAAAGAAACCCAAACTAATCCCCTTAGTAACCACATTCTATGTCATAAAAAAATCTCATGACCCTCACCTGGGTCTCAAACCACATCTCTCTCTTGAGAATTCTCAGTCCAAAACAATGATAAAACCATCTTATCAACTATTTCCGCAAACCAAACACCTCACTAATATCCTCTAAACACCATGAGTTCCTCAATATAAATTTATATAAGGAAATGAAATTATAAATTACTATTTATGGGTCCATTTATAGCTCTATGGTGAGAGAATAATAAAATCACCTCTAATGAGGGAGTATATATTGTGTACCTCATATACATCTTGTTTACCTACAACAATTCTTTTTGGTTTTGTACCATATCCCAATCTATTATTTACTTACTATGCACATGGTGTGTGTTCCACATGGGATACCTAGGCATATACCACACATAAGATGTATCCAAATACCCACATAGCTTTTTGGTCATGAACTGTATAGAAAGTCTATCTGTGTACCCTATATGGACATGTACCCTATCATGGGGTGTCTAGATGAGTACCTTAATACACCCAAAGTGACCCTATATAGTGTGTCACAAACAAACAAATAATGTAGAATTATCTCTTCCTCCTTTCTCAAAACATGAACAGATGGTGTCTGTTATTTAACCATACATTTTCTAATCAGGTTTTCCTAAATAAAAAACCCTTACAAAGACCCTGAAAACCCTTATTCACACAAAAAACACCCCACAGAGTCTTTCAAAACACTCCTAAAAACAAAACAAAAAATTGAAAACTAAAAGAAACTAATCAATTGGGGTATTAGAGGCAAAAAAAAACAAACATCCCACATCAAGGTGTAAAATACTAAAGCTTAATGCTCAAATCTATGTCGCACCACCACTGAATACTGATCCATAAACTAGAATAAATATGGTGGTGATCACCACTCTTTCCTATCATATATCCACATGAAAAGGTGGAGCCTCTCTTTTTGTACAAAATAATTCATAAGTATGAGGTCATAAAATGAAAAAATAATAAAAATAAAAGAAAACACCCGCTTAAGGGATAGACATGATTCCTAAAACCTGAAGAAAGTTTACACCTCACCAAAGAATAATACCCCATTTCAAAGTCAAATGTGAAGTCATAATTTCAATCCAAAACTCTGTTCAAAATATATCACTGATTAGACACACATGAATAATTAAATTTTAATTAATTAAATATTCCATGAAAATATGAACAACATGAAATTCAACCAAACACTATCCCAAGGTTAAAGACCTTATTATGGGACCAATTATGTGGTAAAAATTATATTTTGAAATCATTTACTAGGTAAATTACCATTTTTCGCATATAAAAACTCAAAAATAAAAAATATTATTTCCCATAATTTTATCAACACATAACTTTTTATGTAATTAAAATCCTTCCATTATAGTGATTCTATCCATAAGAATCATCAACGGCCAAAAAATTGTTATGCTTACACCCTAAGAATCAGCATAACCATGACCCTTACAAAATTAAGTTCATTCATCTATGATCGATAAAACAATCTCCACCATATGAGTACCCTTACTGTCACCCCACAACTTAAACACCAAACTCCATAGCTTACACCCCGCCCACTACCGAACATAATGAATGGATGTGGTAGACCTACTCACACCTAAGTGAAAAAATGAAAATAGAAACCACAACTTAAGTAATATCCCAAGATTTTAAAATAAGGCTATACCTTATATCCTACAAGAAACACACCAACAAGCTTTAATAACCCCAACATCTTATTATTTAAATATGACTAATATAACCTAGTAGTTGAATTGGTGGGTTTGAATTATAGTAACCACATTATGATATATATATATATATATATCCTAATAAAAAATATATTGATTAATTCTTATAAAATAATCATTCAATATTTAGTGAAGTCACTTTATTCTTCAAAAATATGTTTTCTTCAAAATTGTGTTTTATTGAATTTTATGAGAAAATATGATAATTAATTTATACCATTTTTCAAAATTCTATTTGATAAAAAGTGTATCATTTTTCAAATAAACAGATCAAAATTATCTTAGGATTAAATTTTTAGATTTTTTTGAAATGATTAATTTTTCAGTAAATAGTGAATGATATTAATTTTATATAAAAATATCTTTTATTTTCTTTCATATGTTAATTAAATTTTTATGAATTATTTTACAAATATTATTATTACCTTTTTATAAAATATAATTTAATTTCTTTATTTATAATTTTCATTATTCTTAATTTTTTGTATAAAAACATTTATATACTTAAAAATGCATTTTTCCAAAAAATTATTTTCATCACATTTTGAGGGTTTATTTTAAAACTAGATTATACCAATTATATAAATTTAATCTAGAAAAAGATATTCCATTTTTATAATTAAGAGTTTTAAATTTGAAAAATAGGCCACTTATGTTTTTTTCATTATTAATAGTAATTGTAGTAAATATTTTTCATTTTAGTTAGGGTAAAATGAGTAAAAACGAGTTAAAATTATGAGATAATGCCTAAAAATCTCCCAAAATTTTTTATTTAGTTTTTTATAAGTGTTTCTAAATATTAAAAATCTATTATTAGAAAATATTTCCAATTTAATTTTATTATAACATTTTTATTATTTTATGTAAATAATAAATACAAAATGTCACTCTCTTTAAATTAATATCACTAGAATTTTTTATAGGGATAAAAAGAAATTAAGTTCATTTATAAATATTTATTTGAAATATTAATGAATTATTTTATCATGGTAATTTATTTTTAATTTTTTTGATGAAATAATTACCTTTAATGCGTATTCAACGCCAACACAATGCTTGTTCAAATAATTGAAAAATCAAGTGTTTTTAGAAACATTAACAGTACTAAAATTTGGATGAATTATTGTGTTAAATTATTTTTATAGATAAGTATAACATTTTAACTATTATTTAATGTTTTTAATTTGAAATAAATTTCTATATTAATATTTTTTAAATTCAAATTATTCAAATTTTCTTGAAAATAACTTTAATGTATTTTATGTTAAATAATAATATATATTAAATGTTTTATACTTCATAAAAAGTTATTATTTGTAAAATTGTATAAAATATGGTCCATAATATCAACAATTTTCCACTTATGGGTCACTTTTATTTTTATTGTAAATTTCATGTACCCTAATGAGAATAAAAAATTAATATTATGGTAATCATCATAAGGGTTAAGGGGGGTTAAAACAAAATGATAAGGGTTTAAACATCAACTAAAAATATATAAACATTATTAGATGAGATTATTTAGACTCATAATCATCCTATATTCTAATTATATCACTTTTTTGAACTTGAATGTAAAAATTAATTTATATTAAGTTAATACTTTGAGTAATTCCAAGGGTTTCCCTATAACTTATAAAGGGACACCTCATCTTATCAATTCATCTCACTTAATGAGCCATGTAGACGGTGAAAAATATGACCAAGTAACGTACAAACATTATTCCCCACTTTATATAGGTCCTTGTCTCACTAAAATTCCAACCTATAAGTCTTAAGGTGTAAGTGAATGGAGGTTCTTCAAAGAGGATACTATCATCTTAACAGATCGTTTTCATTTTACTTCTTATTATTCCTGCTTAAATTACATCCTAAGCATTAAAAATAATAAAATAAGTATATAACATATAATAATATGTTACTATTTTAATTTCTTAACCTTACTCATCTAATTTCTATCAAATGGGATTTGAAACCATGGTTTATGCATACGAGTAAACTACCGTCTCACAAACCGATGTATTTCGTTTCTGAGAAACACATTTAATAGATGGTTATTGTGATAGATTTAATGAATATATATGATATTCATGAAATAATTATGATTATATAAATATACTATTTTACCTATCTTCATACCATTCGAATCTATAAAAACGGAATCATCGCATGTGCGTATATATGGGATATCATCACTATATAATGATGTACATTGTTTTTTTCAAAAAAAAAATTCATGGATTATAATGTAGATGGATGTAATAAATTTATAATATGTATATAAATTTTTATGTATTACATAAATATAATAAATTACTTTATTTCTTACCCTTATACCTATTAAAAAAATGTTAAGGTCGCTCGGGTGTACGTGTGGACTACTGCCTCCACGAAGTGATGTGATTAATTTTTCATATATTACTTTCATGTATTATTATGAAATTGTGTTTAATGTACAAAAATTATAATAATATACTTATTAATATTCTTTTTGTGATTTAACAATGACCACTTTGACAATGGTCAACATAAAAATGTCATTTTGAAAATAAAAACTGAACATCATCAAAACAACCAATGTGAACTTAATTGATTAAGTAATGAAATATATAATTAGAATAAATGGAATAAATCATTTAATTATAGATTAATAAAACTAATTTTTTTTGATATAACTAAATAGTTAAAAAAATTATTATACATGAGTTAAAGGACACACATTCCAAGTCAAGACTCAAGGTAACGGGTTTCTTAACTCAATTTTCATTCATTGGGTTATACTTCTACATAATTTACTATATTATGAAAAGAATATGTGCAAAATGATATCTAATTGTTTTATTTTTTATAAATTCCTGTTTTTTTGTTTTAAAATTGTTACACATAATCACTTCATTTATTAATTCTAACTTTAATGATATGTTATTTGTAAGGATTATTCATCTCAAAATTGCTTCCTTCACACATGTCTTATAATATGAACCTACATCCATTTATAATAAGTATATTATATAAATTTATATAGTATACAATTAATTAATTTATAACTATTATATTTAAATATCCTTGGAATTTATTTTTTTCAAGGGATAATGATTCAAATGTTATAAAATATTCAAGGGTTTTCGTGGTCTCCATTCCAATTCTTTGAGACATACTTCATGTTATGCACCATGTTTGAATTTATATGATATCATAATATCCCCATGAACTTGTTTTTACATAATAGTTTATGAAAATTATGTTTTTTTATATAATCAAGTTAAGTTTCTTCATTCAATGGATTTTTATTCAAGCATTACCCAAGTTTCAAGGGTTTCTCATCTCAAACTTCCGTCTTTGTGGCATGTTTTGATTGATTCAACTATATTCATTTAATTTTTTTTAAATGACTCTTGATATATAATATCATAAATCTTTTTATACTAATGGTATTTTATGTTCCTTATTATGTTATTTCATTCCAATGGTTTTTGGTTTTACAATTTTGTGAAATGTTTTTTTTATTTAAAAGCATTGTTTTAAACTTTTTAAAAACATATAACCAACCTTTTCCTCTAGGCTATTTATCTTATTTCATTAATTTTATTTTCTAGACATAAATTGTTTACTAAATTTATTTTCCATGATATTGTACCTTCTTTAAAATGTTTGATAATGAATTTTCTTAATATTTTTTGCATGGGTATATTTTGACTCTCCATAAAAGTTTTTTAAAATAATGTTTATTTTTAACTTTTACAACAGAAATTGATTTTATTACAGTCATAACTATTAATTGATTTGAATATTACATTAGAGGATTCCATGATAATTTTCAAATAAAATAATTTCTTCAATATTTTTTTATTTTTTATTTTTTAAGGGTACTAATTGAAAATGGATTTTTATCCTATTTTAAGTTAAATGTTTTAAATATTTTTTAAAGTATTTTAATATATTTCAACATAATTTATTGATTTCGTATACATTAATATGAATATTATCATAGGATATAATCTATATTTTTTTATGTATGGATTACGATAATTTTTTTTCAAAGATATTATCATGAAACCCATTTCTTTTCGATGGGTAAATCATGTTATAAAGGAATGTAAGTTGTTTTTAAAACTTTCTTGATGGACAGAAAATATTCCATGTGTTATATTCATGTATGATACTTGAAAATTATGGATGAATATGGATGAGTCCAATATAGCTCATGATAATGGGTGATCTAGATATAGATTATATGATGGGTGAGCCCCATAGAGCTCTCCAATACAATGGGTAATATTCATTGTATTTAAAGGAAAGATTGAGAGAGTTTTTGAGGAGTTCTCACCAATGGGTTTAATTTGGATCAAGTAATTTTTGACATGAGTGAAAATGGTTGATAATGATAATTTTCCAAGATAACAATACATTTTTTAACAACCCAAAATTTTATTAATGAAAATTAATATTGGTATAATTTAAGGTTTTATTATGTAAAATGGTAATATAAAACATATGAACTTTCTTTATTTTATATTTTTGTATTTTAAAATGCTGTTAAAAGTTTTTACTGTTGCGAATATAGTCATTGAATAGTGACCACATGATTAGTCTAAATATAGGGCATTAACAAATCCAATTTACTTATAAAAAGGAAGCGATGGACTTATCTAGTAGAACTACTCTATATGAATCCCATTTGTTGGATCTTGTAAAGGAGGTGGCTTCACTAGTATTTTCTCTTGACCAAGCCCAAATCGGGATTCAACACATTAAGCTTAAATGGAACCACCTATGAGAGAAGTGGAAGTTGATAGAGATTACCACCCGAGCGATGTTATCCGAGCAACCGCAAGAGTTTGTCACCATCGCACACTGTACCCTTAGGTATTATGCTGGTGTTATAATGGGTTATTTAACAAGGCCCTACCACTATTATTATGTGCATTATTTTTTATAGAATAAAGAATATACATTCATTTAATTATTTTTTACATTGTAAATAATTTTCAAAGAAAAAATAGTATTTTTTTATTTAATATTAAATTAAGAAATCTATTTTGATGAATTAATGGATTTTTTAATTAAATATTATATTAATAAAATACTATTAATAAATTATTTTTTATTAAATATAAATGATAAAATAATTTTTATGAATACAATTGTAATTAATATTAAGGTTTGAAAGTTATTTTTTTCTAAACCCATGGATTTTCGATAAATATTGGTTTTTTTAAAGTAAAAATTAACATATTTAGAAGAACTTTTATATAAAATACATATTATTTTTGGAATCCGGGTTCGAAATTATCCAATGGTGAATTTTTCATAATTTTCTGAGACAGTCGAATTTGTGGGTAAAAATAAATTCTGTTTAATTATATAATGTGTTTTATGACATCGTAATGACCCTATAGTGATGTAATAAAATAATATAAATGCGATTTTCGGCCAATATATGTTTTACCATTAAAATAATGTGATTTTAGGTTTTATTTATTTATTTGAAAAAGTTTTAGTGGATCCTCCAAGGCTTATTAAATATTTTAACCTTTTTAAAATATTTTCTTTCAGAGTGTGACTCACCTATACATAATCAAACCTAATATTTTAAGAATTTAGGCCATATGAATTATAAAATAATTTTTTACACTCCCATTTGGGGAAAAACCATGGGAAAAAACAATGGACTGGTTTGTGGTTTTGATTAGTTTAATGTGTGGTGTCCCAAACCTAAATAATAAAGAATTCCATCCCTTTTCCTATATAAACCCACACAAGTTCCCACTTATCTTCACTCAAACCCTTTGTATCTAGACCAACCTCTAGCCCCTCTCTATATAATCCTCCCAAGGCGCCCAAGCTCCCATGAAGCCTCTCTCAAGCCTCTCCCAAGCCTTTGGGATCACACTTCCAAGTAAGGGATTTCTCCCTCTCTCATTTTTGTCCAAGTTATTTATGTTTTTATTCCAATTTAGTTTTCAATTAAAAATATTTGGGTATGATTTAAAACCTACCCATACTTCCCTCATTATTTTTTTAATGATTATATACTTATTTATATCTCATTAATTCATCCCATGTACACCCGTTACCATGCCGAAATTCAGTAAAGTATTTCACTCTTCTCATTTACATTCGAGAAATTATTTTGTATTATGAATCTAAATTTAATTCCATATGATTGTAAATGTATATATATTACCCCATTAATTTAAATTTCATGTACATATGATGATATACCTATTTCTCTGTCATCAACCATTTTTATGAAACCTTATGTCACACCGTTATGGTGCTGAAATTGCACCTCGATTTTTCAAGCCAAAGTCATTGTGCAATGAATACCATGCCCATTTATCTATCAAGGGTATTCAAATTTATGAAAATTTACTTATTGATTATAGAGTTTCATGTATGAATTCTTCATTCCTTTATTTATTAATAAATTATGATGTTTAATGAATCCACGCTGTATGATCTATGTGGTAGACTTATGCATGAAATGAAATGATTAAGAAGGGTGTGCCCTGATGGCGCTCCAATGAATTGGGTAAATATTAGTATCATGATATGTCAATTGAAATGAGTGTTTACTCATTATAATTCAAGTTTAATTATGGTTTACTCATACTCCTTGTGCAATGAGCCTTGGCTCATGCTAATATCATGTTAAATGTTGTCGCCACATTTCCATGTTATGATAATCATGTTATATCATTACTTTATGTTAATGTTTCTCTTATGATCTATTGATATGAATATTTACTAACATGTACATTATTCGTCATATTATTCCTTTTTTACTCATTGGATTTTATAGCTCACCCTTTTCTTATTCATGTCCTCAGGTAATCCCATGAAATTCAAAGCACGAAGGAATGTGTGTGGTCATGTGAAATAATTTTTCAATAAATATGTGTATTTCATGTTTTATGTTGTTAGGTAATGTTCATAATCCCCAAGGACACTATAAATATCGATCCTCAGAGTTGTCTGAAGTGTAGGATTTTGTAATAAATCATGTTTAAGTGTTTAATAAAGAGTAGGGTTGTTATAGTTGGGTTCAAAGGAAAGGTTTATTTATTTTTGGGATTAGGATTAGAAAACCCTAGTGATAGCCTTCGGGATAAGACTAAGAATAATAAAAAAACATCCCTAAATTTTTGGGAGTATTGAGTAAGTGGTTTATCAAGAAAATACATCCCTGTCTGGATACGAGTAGGAAGAGGCAGCTCTGGTACAGATGTATCTAGGGGTAAAACTTGAAAACCCTGCTTTGAGCTATACTCGAACAGGAATTGGCGCATGACAATGGGATTTGCTGCACTCTTGGTTTCAATACTCCCCGAGGATTTTCTTTGGTAAATTCATAGGCTTAGTATGACCCATTATTAAGGGATTATAAAATTACACTAAGAGTATATGTTGGGAAGTAGATCATGGATAACATAGATTGAAGCATATAAATTTACAAGTTAATGAAATAAAAGTAATTTATAATTCATCCATTTTTTTCTTTGGATTACCCTTTATATGTTACCCCTAAATTTCCTCTTATTCTAAAAAATGGATGATAATATGAGGACTCAAGCTAAAAACCTATGTGAAGATCAATGTGACGATTGTTCTAATGAGATTCCCAATCTGATGGAAGAGGGAATCACAAACTTTGTCACAATAATCTTTCAGATAACTAATGTTTTTAATAAAAATATGGGTCAAGTGGAATGTTAAACCCCCCTAAAGAACGAAGAAGTCACAATCAAGAGACTCATGAGACAAAGGCCTCCTACTTTTAATGGATCATTTTATCCCTCAATTGACAAACAATGAATCAAATACATTGAAGAGATCTTATCCATACTTCAATGTTTTGAACAAGAGAAGGTACTTCTAGTTGCTTATCGTATGGAGGGTGAAGTTGATCAATGGTGGACATTGATAAAAAATACAAAGTTTGAGTAGGAGATAAAGGTGTTGAAATGGATGTATTTTCATAAAATGTTTTTCGACAAATATTTTCCTCACACACTTTGACTTAATATGGAAAGGGAATTCCTTTGCCTCAATAAGAAAGATGAAAAATCCATCAGAGCATATGAGGAAAACATCACAAGGCTTTCATGATATGCCTTTGGCCTTGTCGTTACCCCTGATTTCAAGGTTGGCCCCTTATTTAGTGGGATAAAGCCTAGCCTTTGGAAAACCCTAATGATCCATGACTTCGAGAGCTATGAGGAAATTGTCCGATGTGACCTCAAAGTTGAAATGGATATTAGAAATTTCAGGGGTATCATGAGGATAAGAAGCATAAGGTGGACTTTAATTTTGGTGGTCGGATGGATAAATAAAATAGTGCTAAAAAATAGATCACCCCACTTTCTAAAGGTGTGGAAAAAAGAAACTAGAAAATTGATTGAAGGGGATGAGGAAATGATTTATGTGTGGAAGAGAAGGAAACCTGACCATTAACTGCCTACAAGAAAAACCTGTGGCTGTGACAATGGAGAGGAACAATCTGTTCGAACCTCAACACATTTTTTATTGCTTAAACTACAATGAACCAGGGCCATTTTCAATCCAATGCCCTAAGAAAAGGGTTTACAGAGGTAACCCACAACCTCCAAGCTAGAAAGAGTGATATTTTTCCATCACTACCGCCGAATTTAACCCCGACAACAAAGTGGTGACAGGTATGCTAGTTATTCATTAAAAAATAGTGAACATACTTTTTTATTCTCTTTATATGCATTCCTTTATATCCCAAACATTTTGTAGAACAATCCCAACACCACCACAAACCATGGAAGTAAAGATTTCAGTGAGATAAGAAAATGGGGAAATAATTTCATCCCATGAATATAACTCCTCTCCTGTCATAATTTGTGGATTTAACTTCGCAGAAAACCTTTTCATACTCCATTTGGTAGAATTTGATGCAATTATTGGCATGGATTGGTCTTCCTTATATAGATCCAACATAAATATCTATGAGAGGGAAATTACTCTCCATAAGGCGAATCAACCCCCGATTTTGCACAAGTGCAAGGAGGGGGATGAATATTCTTTATCACCATCATCTCATGCATGGATATTACAACCCTATGAGAACACATATCTAGCTTAGATAATTGAGTCTAAAGAAGCAACCATCCTTGAATACATTCCTATTGTGAGGGAATTCACCGATGTTATTCCCAAAGAATTGCCCATTCTTCCTCCTAGAAGTGATGTTTAATTCTCAATTGATCTTATAACTAGGGTGTTTCCAATATCCAAGACTCTGTATAGAATGGAATTTGTAGAGCTTGAGGATCTGAGGAAACAACTATAAGCGAATTTGGATAAAGGGTTTATACGCCCAAGTGCTTCACCATGGGGTGCACTAGTCCTCTTTGTCAAGAAGAATGATGGGTCAATGCACCTTTGTATTGATTATCGTGAGTTCAAAAAAATCAATATAAATAACAAGTATCCTCTAACATGAATTGATGGATTGTTTGATCATCTACGTTGATCACAATACTTCTCCAAGGTGGATTTGTGGTCAGGATATTACCAAGTAAGGGTGAAGAAGGAGGATATCCTGAAGACTGCTTTTCATAAAAGATACGAGCACTATGAATTCATAGTAATGCCTTCCAGACTCACTAATGCTCCAGAAATCTTCATGTACTTGATTAATAGAGTCTTTAGATATTACCTAAACAAATTTTTTGTAGTATTTATAGATGATATTCTAATATAATCCAAACCCAATGAGGAGTATGAGGAGCATGAGGAGAATCTAATCACTGTTATAGATACGTTGAGAAAGGAGAAACTATATGAAAAGTACCGAAAGTGTGAGCTCTTGTGGAAGGTGGTCTAATTCTTTGGTCATATCATCACAAACAATGGGATATCCATGGATACCTCCAAGAAAACTGCAATAGAGGGATGGTTGAGACCAACATCGGTGAAATATATCCGTAGTTTCTTGGGGTTAGCTGGATATTATCGCTGATTTGTGAGAAATTTATCATGATTATAAAACCTTATTACCAAGATAACTCAAAATGGAGTCAAGTTTTCATGGAGTGATGAATGTGAATAGAGCTTAAAAGAGTTGAAAAGAGGCTTGTCACTGCACTCGTACTCACACAATACACAAGTGGAGAACTTTTTTTGGTATTTAGTGAGGCTTTGAAGAATGGCATGGGCTGTGTGTTGATGAAAAATGACAAATTCATTGCCTATGATTCAAGGAAAATGAAAGTTCATGAGAAAAACTATCCAACACATGATCTAGAGATGGATTCAATAATATTTACATTAAAAACTTGGCGACATTACCTCTTTGGGGAGAAGTGTGAAATATACACGGATTAGAAAAGCCTCAAGTATATATTCACATATAAAGAGTTGAATATGAACCAACAAAGATGGTTAGAGCTGATCAAATACTATGACTGTTCAATCCATTACCACCCTAGGAAAGTGAAAAAATGTAGAGGATTCTCTAAGTAGAAAGGACCCAGTGATTCTATCATTTTTTAGAGTTGAAACGGATAAAATATTATTATATTTGATGAATATAGACATGAGAATCATAAATAAGGGAATATCATCAATCCTTTCACAAATGATTTATAAACTGTCTCTTTTAGAAAGGTTAAAGGATGCTCCAAAAAATGATGTGGGAATTCATAAAAAATTATATACTTTCAAAAAATGGAAATCCTCAGGGTTCAATGTCAATAAATTAGTAATTGTGACATTTTGTTCAAGACTATGTGTTCCATTAAATCCATAGTTAAAGAAAGAACTTTTGGATGATGCACATAGTTCAAATTTATCCATTCACCCAGGAAACACAAAGATGTATTGAGATATTTTAGAGCTTTATGGGTGGGATAACATGAAGAATTATATCTATGAGTATACATAAAAGTGCCTAGTATGTCAGCAAGTGAAGGATGAGGGGAAGAAGTATAAGGGGATGATTCAACCATTACCCATAATAGCATGGAAATGGAAGAACATCCACATGTACTTTTTTATTAGATTTATGAAGACATACAAAGAATACAATTCTATTTGGGTTGTTGTGGATCGTCTTACAAACACTGAACACTTCATTTCAATTAGGGAGCATTTCTCATTGAATCAAATAGTACAGATATACATCAGAAATGTGGTAGGGCTGCTTGGAGTACCACTATCGATTATATATGATAGAGATCCGTGATTCACCTATAACTTCTAGAAGAGTCTTCAACTTTCTATGAATACTGAGATGAACTTCAGTATGGCTTATCATCCTCAAAATTATTTCCAATCGAAGAGGACTATCAAAACACTTGAAGACATTTTGAGATCATGCTCAATGGACTTCAAAGGAGGTTGGGATCAACATCTTCCTCTAGTTAAGTTCTCTTATAACAACATTTTCAACTCAAGAATCCAAATGGTTCCTTATGAATCCCTTTATGGGAAAAGGTGAAGAACACTATAATGTTGAGATGAATTTGGGGAGAGAAAACTCAAAGGTCCAGAAATGGTTGAGGAAATAGTAGAGAAGGTTAAGACCATCCAACAACACATTAAATCTTATTAGAGTCGACAAAAGATCTTTGCTAATAATCATCGATGAGACCAAGAGTTTTATGTTGAAGACAACATCTTCCTTTGAATATCATTGTGGAAGAGAGTTATGAGATTTGGTAACAAGTTAAAGCTTATTCCAAGGTACATAGACCCTTTTGAGATCCTTGATCACATTAGAGAAGTGGTCTATCAACTATAACTTCCACCAAAATTGTCTCAATTACATTATGTATTCTATGTATCTCTCTTTAAGAAGTACATACCTGACCCATCTCATGTACTCAATCCATAGGTGGTACCATTGAATAATGACCTCTCCTATGAAGAGAATCTATTAAAGATCTTAGATTATTGGGAAAATGTTCTGCGAAATAAGATAATGCCCCTTACCAAGGTGTTGTCGCTAAACTAGAAGATTGAAGAGGAAATGAGGGAATCAGAGGAAGTGATGAAGCAGATTTACCCTCATCTTTTTATTGTTGGAAAAATAAAATTTTGAGGGTGAAATTTCTTAATGTGGATGATTGTAACAACCCAATCTTTTATTAATGAAAATTCATCCTGATCTAATTGAATATATTATTATGTAAAATGGTTATATAAAACATATGCACTTTCTTTGTTTTATGTTTTTCAATTTTAAAATACTATTAATAAATTTTATAGTTTCTAATATATCCTTTGAATAGTGACGACAAGATTAGTCTAAATATAGGGCTTTAACAAATCCAATTTACTCA
Organism: Viscum album; assembly: GCA_963277665.1. NCBI lineage: Eukaryota > Viridiplantae > Streptophyta > Magnoliopsida > Santalales > Viscaceae > Viscum > Viscum album. The sequence goes on along the minus strand of OY728160.1, from coordinate 845,779,731 downwards.
TACAAAGGAAGTGATGGCCTCATCTCGTAGAATTTCTCCATACGAAGCCAATTTTTCCGAGTACATAAAGGAGGTTACGTCATTGGGATTTGCTCTTAACCAAGCCAAATCCTATCTTAAACACGTTAATCTAAAAAAAACCACATACGGGAGAAGTGTAAGTTGATAGATATTACCACCAGAGCGATGTTATTCGATCCACCCCAAGAGCTTGTCACCATCACACACCTTACCCTTAGGTATTATGCTAGTGTTATAAGGGGTTATGTAATAATACCATAAAATTATTATTATGTCCATTATTTTTGTATAGAATAAATAATATACATTCATTTTATTATTGTTACTTATTAAATAATTTTTAAAGCACAAATAGTATTTTTTAGTTAATATTCAATTGAAAAATATATTTTTATGAATTAATGGATTTTTGAATTAAAGATTATATTTATATAATATTATTAATAAAGTAATTTTTATTAAATATAAATGATCGTATAATTTGTATGAATATAATTGTAATTTTTATTAAGGTTTGAAATCTGTTTTTGTCAAAATCCATGAATTTTTGATAAAATGCCAGTTTTTATTTTAAAAGTAAAAATTCACATATTTTGAAAATTATTTAGATAAAATGAATATTATTTTTGTAATCAGGATTTTGAAATTATCCAACTATGAATTTTTCATAATTCTCTGAGACAATCGAATTTTTGGGTAAAAATTAAATACTATTTAATTATATAATGTATTTTATGACATCATAATGACCCAATTATTTTGTAATAAATTACTATAAATGGGATTTTTGGCCAATATATGTTTTACCATTAAATTAATTTGATTTTAGGTTTGTTTTATTTATTTTACAAAGCTTTAGTGGACCCTCAAATTTTTATAAAATATTTTAACCTTTTAAAATGTTTTCCTTGAGAGTGTGAATCACCTCCACATAATCAATCTGAATATTTTAAAAAGGTATTCCATTTACCTTATAAAATAATTTTTTCCACACCCCTTTGTAAAAAACCATGGAAAAAACCATGGTCTGGTTTGTGGTTTTTGTTAGTTTAATGTGTGGTGTCCAAATCCTAAAAAGTAAAGAATTCCCTCCCTTTTCCTATTTAAACCCACCCAAGATCCCACTTTTCTTCACTCCAAGCCTTTGGAGCTCGACCAAACTCTTCCCTCCTCTCTCTATAATCCTCCCACGGTTCCCCAATCTCCCAAGAATCCTCTCTCAAGCCTCTCCCAAGCCTTTGGGATCACACTTCCAAGTAAGGGATTTCTTCCTTTCTTATTTTTGTCCAGGTTATTTATGTTGTTATTCCATTTTATTTTTCAATTAAAAATGTTGTGGTATGATTTAACACCTCCCCCATATTGACCTCATTTTTTTCAATGATATTATAGATCTTTATCTCTCATTAATTCCTCCCATGTATACCCGTTACCATGCCAAAATTCCGTAAGGAATTTCACTATTCTCATTTACATCCATGAAATTATTTTTTATTATGAATATAAATTCCATTAAATATGTTGGGACATGTATCTATATGACCCCATTAATTTCAATTTCATGTAAATATAATTAGATTCCCATTTCTCTCTCATAAACCATTTTTATGAATCCTTATGTCACACCATTATGCTACTGAAATTGCGCCATGATTTTTCAACCCAATGTCATTATATAGTAAATACCATGACCATTTATCTATCAAGGTTATTAACCTTTTTGAAAATTTAATTATTGATTTTTAGTTTCATGTATTAATTCCACATTCCTTTATTGTGGAATAAATGATTATAATTAATGAATCCATGTTGTATGATCTATGTGGAACACTTATGCATGAAATGAAATGATTAAGAAGGATGGACCCTGATAGAGCTCCAATGCATTGGATAAAGATTAGTATCATGATACGTCAAATGCAATGATGGTTTAATCACTGTAATTGAAGTGAAATGAGAGTTTACTCATGCTTCATGTGCAATTATCCTTTGATCATTCTAATATCATGTTAAATGTTGTTGCCACATTTCCATGTTAGGATAATCATGCTATATCATGCCTTATGTCCATGTCTCTCTTATGATCCATTGATATTCCTATTGCCTAACATGTAATTTATTACCCATGTTATGCCTTTTTTACCCCCTTAATAGGCTTTATAGCTCACCCTTTTCTTATGCATGTCCTTAGGTTATCCCATGCAATGCTAAGTACGAAGGAATGTGTGTGGTCATGTAAAATAAGTTTTCAATAAAGATGTGTATTTCATGTTTTAAGTTGTTATGTAATGTTCCTAAGCCCCAAAGACATTAGACCTCTCAACAATTATATTTGTCTTATGTTTAAGTTTTTGTAACAAATCATGTTTAAGTTTTTAATAAATAGCAGAGTTGTTATACATTTTCTCTATTGTTTCTATGAGTTTTAGTGTTTCCTTTGATCAAGATTGATGCCACATGGCTTATGATTATTGATTATTATTACTATTTCCTATTATAATGCATTATAAAAGGCCACATGTTTAATGGAATATGTTTTTAGGGGTAATAATTATCTTATTTAATGATAATAAACTTTAAATATGTTCTAATACCCTTATACTCATCTTGTGGCTACTGATGATATTCCATTTTTAATTCCTATGTTTACCCTCACTAATAATTTGAAATCAACCTTATTATATTTATTTTTCCCATGCTATAAATAAATATTTTATGTGAGATATTTATATAATGGTTTCGTGTGGGTGATGATATAGACATAATAAGGAATAAGAAAATCAAGAAATAGTAGAAAAAATTCCCTCTTAAAGAAATGGTTAATGTTATGTAATAGTTTTTCCTAATTCTATAAAACTCTAAATTAAAAGTTCCTTGGGTATGTAAGTGATCTGATATTTCTATTTAATATTTTTGTTTTGGATGGATAAAATTGGGTCACATTTATCAGTTTCAAATCCATAAATGTAATGATCATTTTTTATCTCCAGATATTGGAGTGTATGTTTGGGGGTATTGCAGCTCATTTCAAACTCATCAGGAATGACACCCTCCAGGATCAATGATCCACTTATAATGAGTATCACATCCTTAAATATCCTATAGAGAACTCACTACCATATGTATTTCGTAACACCACTCCATGAGAACTAACCTCAATAGGCCCACTATGGCTACACCGCTCAGTTTTCCCCAACACACATACAAACCCGATAGTCCCACAAACAATCAATTCCACAAATCAATGAACTAACCAACATTTTGCATAATGAGCATGAAATTTTCTTCAAACAACAAGGCTTTCTCTAAAATTATTTTCCAACCATCACTCTCATTCTCAAGGAAGATTCTTTATATATGTACCTCTCACATGATCTCATGGACCATCCAACTTAGACCCACTCAAACACAATGGTTTCACACTTCATTGCATCCCGATCACACAACTAAGATCATTCTTTCATGAGTCATGTCCCATAAAACTCAATATAACACGCATAAAAAATGAATGTGGTCTATTCTTGTGTAGTCTAGAATAAGTTATAGAACCATTGGTACTCCTCTAAAATAAAGATAAACCACACTCTCAATCCAAATCTAACTGCATGACCACCTTCCACCTAGGAGTGATTATAAAACCATGAGAGTCTACCCATGAACTCAGTGAACCAAAAAATACACCTAGAACCAACAATTAAATTCATCCAACCAAACCTGACCTCTCAAAAAATACAATAATAAGAGAACTCCCAACACTACACCTATAAATCCAAAAGAATCCACATGCCTAACTGCATATATTATTTGGGGAAATATAGCCTCAGGGAAACTCCATCCCAATCCTGTCATCTCTCTGGCATTATTTCCCTCATCAAACCACCACCAGGGAATCCAAATCTCACACTGATCCACCAGGTTCCCCATGATTCCCTCAATAAATGGACAAAATTTCCATCACCAAAGAACATATCACTATGTGATCCAGAAGACCTATCATTATAAGAAAATAATTATTGTTCAGTTATGTAGAATGACACCATGAAGCTATATAGAAAAATTTCATAGAATTTTTTATTGAAATTTTATAAAACTGAACCTGCATAAACTTTTAATTCAAACAAAAAATAGAAAATTTCATATGAATATTATGTTCCTAATGTGATTCATGTGTTTAGGGATATTACTAATGGACCAAGATATAAAAACCATAAACCATAAATCCATTAATTTTTTCTCATAACATGAGGTAATATCATACAACCAAAAGAAAAGAAAAAACCAAGAATAGTAATTCCATCACCATGGAATCCAAGAATTTTCATAGGAAAAATTATTTGTTACACATGAGTCTAAGGTCTATCACAAGATCTAACATGTTATGAAACTACTTTTATACCATCTCCCATGTAATGAGATGAGAAAAAGACATGGACCTGATACTATATTTTTCAAGAACCAAACCTAATTGAATTGAAATTTCTCTCAATACACCTCTCCATGAGACCTCAAGAATGACTTCTTATATTCTATAGGATGTCAATTATTAGAAAATAACCAATCTATAAATTGGAGAGACTATTCCCTCAAATCAAAGTGTAATAACAATATAAATAACCAAATTTACAATCATAGTAAACATAAAAGTGTTCGATATAAATAAAAAACAAGATATAATAAATTTAAAATCAATATAAACACTCAAAATCATTCTTATACAAAAAAAATTGGACACCAACTGTATCGAACATATATACAGTTTAATCAAAATATTATAAATACACAAGGATTTACTACCATCCCTGAGCCATACCTAAAACCCAGTCTCTAAAATATATCAATGTTCACCATATTGATCCTTATAATAAAAATTACAAGCCCCTCTAAAATAAGAAACATTGGGCCTCCATTAAATCCAATGCACATCATGTGATCAACCAAAAATTAAACATAAGTTATAAACATGAATTAAGTTTCCCATGGATGGGGTGAGAAAATAATTTATAAAAGGCCACCACCAATGGTGGTCCTTAATATCTTCTATCATAAAAATTTGATGCATACGTGATATTACTTTCATAGTTAAATAAAAACTACACTAAAAATAAACAAGTAAAATAATTAATACAACATCGATCCTCGGGTTCTAGGGAGCCACCTGATATCAACTAAACAAGATTTTTCTAGTTCTAGAAAGCTTTTAACATGTGTCTCACCATGCCACAACTTATTAGGCATGTTTTAATGTCATAAAGAACCTCATATATGTCTAGAAAACTAATAGGCATGAATTTAATACCCTAGGATCTCAATATAGTTTTAAAAAATTAACAACACACAACACTACCAAAAGCTAGAACTCCAATTGCATATTTTGAGCTGGTGACAGAAACTCTCTATTGAAATAGAAATAACATTATTTTATCCTATATTTCCTATGTATATTACTTGCATCCATAACCATTAGAGATCTCAATAGAGACCCTATACCCTAGGACTAAAAAAACCAAACCATTATTCAAAGTGTTATTATCATGCCCCCAGACTGGACTGCCCAAATTGTACCTGTGCAGGAATAAGAATAGACCCTAGGCATTCCCTCTAAAAGACAAAGGATATTTCATAGTTGATAGGGACTACCTATAGTCATGGGGAGATTATTACAACAAATAAAACTATTTATCTTAACAAAGTTCTATTGAAAATTTAACATGACACATCTATATATCGTACTACCCAAAACCCTATAAAAAATAAACATAGAGACCCCTGGGCCACTAAAATCCAGAATAGAAAGTAAAAAGATATATAAAAGATGAAAAAATAAATAAAAAAATAAATTAGATAATAAAACATCATTAATCATACAAATAAATCATTTAATGGCCACGTGTGGTAAAAAATTCTATAAAATTAAATATCAGGTCTGGACGAACATCCTAAAAATCAAGTAATAGGAATAGTTCAAAAATATGAGTTGAATGATAACTGAAAGTAAATACAAATCCCTTCATCTCAATGCATATAATTTCCATTCCAAATCCTTGGTCACCAAACCTGTAATACCTATACCACATTCTATCTTTGATAAAGGCATGTGTTCGAAGGGAAAAAAATAAAGTCTACCCACATATATTGAAACCTATTAAATATATATAAGCTTGGTGTGAGTCTCTCAATCCATTAGAAACCTATAATTACTCAACAATACTAATTATTGTTCTCATCAAGTGTATATTCATGAAATACATAATATAAGAAGTTCATTCACCCATGTAACACACCCACCAAAAAAAATAATATGCAACCACATTAATTTACATGATTCATCAAATTTCAGAGTGTCTTTAAATTTAGGTAACCAATCAAGGGTATAAAGTCCAACAAAAAAACCAATCACTGATATCTTACCTACTTTGATTAGTTCAAGTGTGTCTTTTTTTCACATTGAATAATCATGCCTACCCAAAATCTAGTCCCACAACTGATCTAGTAGTAGGTACAAGAACTGATTCCTAGGGGAATGGATCTATGAAATCCAATAGTATCAGGATCATAGGAGATTCCTATTATTATTTCATGAGAAACCCAAATAGTATCACAATTCATTCCATGAAATTCTTTCATGGAATTTTAAACTTGTTTTACATAAAAATCCAAAGAATATATCTAAGTTATTCTAAATAAATTATTTATAAAAATCCACAGAACAGGTCCAAGGCATTCCAAATTACTTGTCTATATGAATTTAAGGGGGAATGAATAAAAATAATTCTAACCATTTCTAAAAATTAATCCAAGGGGGATATCCATATGGAATTCAAAATCAGTTCTCATAATGAATCTTGGAGTATTACCCTAATGCATTCCAACCACTACTGATAAATAAATCCAAGGGGTGACTACCCCAAGGTATTATGATCAATGATCATAAAAATAATAGAAGGGATGCCTTAGGGAATTCATAACCAGTAATCATAATGAATCCAAATGAGGCTACCCCAATACATTGTATATTAGCATGTATCATAGCCAAATCCAAGGATGTCTCTTATAAATTCCATCATATGAATCATACCAACTACATCTTGGGAAACTACCCACTCATTCCATAACCACAAAGAATTTAATTATCAATAAATGAGGGAAGTATATCCATTCTATAAAAAATCATAAAAAAAACTCAAGTGTTTTCCATCTTCCCAACCCATATCACATTATTAGGTCCAACAACTGAAATTAATAATTTATCTCTTTCTCAACTATAACAGGATCACAAGTATGTTTTGGGTTCTAAGAAAACACCCATAATTGGGTACACAAAAATATCACTAACAATATCTCTTGGTTCAACATAGTTATGAGGAACCCATTAGGGACCCATATGTCACATCACTGCATGGAAATCCTACATGGGTTCCTCAGTCACATTTCAGTTTCTCAGTATCATCTTTTCTCTCCTGCCATAATGTCTCTCATTAACTATCAGGATCCTTCAAAACTGTCTTTACCCTCTAAGGGGTTTGAAATATCTATATGAACCAACTCATCACATTAATACCATAATAATGGTTCTCAAACTACTACACAAACAACATGCATCGTCATTCATAAACACGCACAACAAGAAACAACGATTAAGGATAACACAATCTTTTGGAAAACTAGGAATCACCCAAAAAAGTAAAATAAACCAAAAATAATCACCCATTCCCTTGAAGATCTCATTTATAATTCAATTAAACTTTCATCCATTTTGAATAGTCATCACATTATTCCTTTTATAAAACTAATCCCTTGGATAAATCCCATCAAAACTTCTTTATAAAAATATCATTTTAATTTTCAAATTCCATTTAAAACCATATTTCTAAAATTTATGATTTTTTCTTAAACTTGTATTTCAGTAAGATCATCTTTTTAAAATAATATTTGAAAAAGAAACCCCCTCCAAAACATGCCTCTATACAATCAATATGGAGGGATATTAACACTTGTTCAACCAAGACTCCAACATCAAACCATTTAGTATGATATGAGGTCTAGGTTTACTAATAGTCCATCATGAGCCCATCCTAACCATATATGGGACCAATCACATAAGTCATGTAGATATGCAATAAAATATAATAATGAGGGAACACAAATATAAAATTCCAAATGAAAAAGATATTTTAAAAATTTAAGTACACACACCTCAACTAAGATTCCAATAAATTATTCCATGCCTATACGAGCTTCTATTGAGTCCCTGAGCATTTGTCTCAACAAAAAACATCATAAATATAATTAATCAAATAATTAAATCTAATTTCCCAAAAATTCAGAATAGGTGTCGAACTTACCGGAAGACCAAAAAATGAAAAAATCATGAGCAATGAAGTACATTTCACTCTATATTCACCCTCTAACCTAGGGAAACATTCCTGAAAATTATTACCTGAATCCCTGGATAATTTCACCCAAATTCAAATGATATCATACAAAAACTAATCAAGAAACATACCTAACAGAAACAAAATAATTATAAGTTGATTAAGTTTTATAAAAACATATTATATGATAAACATATTAAATCACAAGGAATCATAATCATCTTCTCATTATTCAATGAAATCGTTCATCTTAACCCTATCCAACTTGAACTGAAATCAAAAGTGAAAGAAGTGGATAATCAAGAAAGATATTAGAGGAGATTATACTATTTTTTGGGGTGAATAACAACCAATAAACAACATAGATTTAATGGGATGAATAAGGATAGGTTGGTTCCATCCTTCCCATGTGCGTGTGATGTTTGAGAAAAGAACCTAAAGGGGGATTGTATTTTATAAATCCTTTATCCATTTAAAAAAATTGGTTACAAATTTTTGTGGAATGAACCAACAGTTCATACCATGAATTTTTGGGTTATTATCCCTTTTCACCTAGGTTACCCATTTATATATTTATATTACCTTCTAAATTCCAATCATGGTGTGAATAGCCCCTTTACACTTTGAATGGATAACAAATTCTGCTTTTTAAAAGACCGATCACATGGATCTTTCCAAACATCATCCCAAACACCAAAGTCCTTAACTAAATATTAAATAATGTCTAAAAAACTAGTTAAGGATGTTTAAATTATACAAAATAGATCATTAACTAGATCTAACAAACCATCCACAAAAGGGAATATTCAATTTTTTTTAAAATTTTCAACCTAGAAAAGAGTGTGCCTTTACAACCTTCACAAAATCACACTTATTTTCCACTAGAAGCCTCAAAAATATTTCACCCATTAGACCACACCTAACATAGTCGTCAATCCTGGAAAAATACATAGTGTCTCATCTACAAGAGTCAAATATAATTCCACATAACAACTCCAAATAGCAAGACTAGATATACTAGCTTCCCTTTGATTCTCATAGTCTGATCCGTAAACTATGTCTATTGTGCCCTAAATAATGTACCATATGCGGTTTTTACCTCAATTTATCCAATTATATAAAATAGAAAGTCCATAAATAATACAATAAGATTCATCAAATAGAATGACATCAAACTTTACTCATATAGACTATACCTACTCTTGAATATAGTTTGAGGTATGTCAGAATGAATCATCTTCAACTAATGATATCTTGATCTTAGATAAATCTTTGAAAAAACTCTAGCCCCACATAGTTGGTCAAATAATTCATCAATACATAAAATTGGATATCAATTCTTGATCATCACATGGTTTAACTTCTTACAGTCTCAATATAATCTCAAATAACCATCTACCATCTTAGTGAAAAAGTCTAAATCACCCAAAGGGGATATCCCCAACTATATAAACTAATTTAACATCAAATCCTCTAATTTATCCTTAAAATTTTAAATATATGCTGTATCTATACTATAAGGTATAGTACATATAGGTTATGTACCTTGTAAGAGCTTAATTATAAACTAAATCACACACTTGCGGTTGAAATCCTGACAAATCCTCATTAAATCTTTCTTGAAACTCATCAACAGTTGGAAAAAAACATCTGGACAAATCTTCATATAATATAAAATACTAATGAAAAATGGAGATGTAATACTATCCAAATACTGATTTACAAGTCCCGAACGACCAGCTAGTATGTACCACTACCCAATTTAGGCATAACTACTTCCCTAAGTTTATATAAATGATACTTGTTTTTGATAGTAGTTGATATGGGAGGGATACTGAACTAACAAATAAATCATGAGGATCATGTAAAAACTACTCATCTCTATCACAACAAAATCCCAATAGAGTATATAGCCTAAAATCACTGCGATATATGATGATACCATTTAATACCCTATAATTAGACCTCAAATTATGTATTTATTGACCTCACCCAATACAGGTTCTCTACGTATATCCTTGATTCATAAAAACACTAAAAAGATATAAAAGAATATGATGCAAAGGAATCAAATTAATAATATTTTAGAGTAGAAGATATTTGAATTGTATGATGAATGGTTTATGTTTCATGTCTTGATTAGTAGTAGTAGGCTCAATGACATAAAATTATCCAAATATTTATCCATATACCCCATTTTGAATCCCTTGAAATATACCTCCCTTCTACCAAAACTACACCCATCAATGGGAACCGATTTCTCCACCCAGAATTAAATGACTGATGGAACTCTAGACACTATCATGTTGTGGAACACATCATCTATCTCCAGATTTTCGCAACTATATAGGTCCCTAACAAATGGTTTCTTGCTGAGTATCCTTCCAATACCACTATAGGTGCCCCATATTCCCACATAATCAACACTCAATTAGAAACAAACTATATTTATAATAGTAATATCCTCACCTGCCACACTGATAAAAATCCATAGAACTACTTCCCCAAGGAAGAAGAGATTATACCACACTTTAGCTTCTCTATCCATTAAAACACTAACATGATACATCAAACTAGTATTTCTAACAGCATGAAGGCCCACTTTCGGTCCACCTAATAAAATCCAACTTCCTAGATCCTCTTCCCTCATTCATGTTCTTCTCAGATATTATATAATGTTTCACAACCACAAAAAGAAATAATAGGATAGAAATATTCTCTCATACCCAAATAGAATATCCCAAATCAAGCTTGAAGTATCTATCCCTATATGTCTCCTCATAAGATAACATTTTTTAAAAGTTTTTCTACTCAATAAAATGTGTTACATGTTCCATAATCAACACAACTATTTGTGTAAGATGAATAAAATTATAGGCCTTATACACCTCTAGGATTTCTGAAAAATGTCCATAAAACCTATCTTTAAAATATTTCTAGGATAAAACCACATACTGAACCACCTATAATAGAATTACCCACCATCTAATTGATGCACCTCATAACATATAGACCACCACCTTTATGCTTATCTCAGTGGGTTATCCAAATGGTCAAATATGATCTAAATAAACTATATCTAGATCTTATTAGACAGGTGAAATTCTCTCTCATAAATAAAGGTGATTAACATATCTAGAACCCCTTCTCCATCTCTGATATAGAATCTATAGCTCGAGAGGTATCTATCTCTACAGATAGTTTGGCTCAAACTAAGCTTTCATAGAGTTGACCATCCATCACCATCCCTACTATAATATGGGGATCTAGATTTATCATTGATGGTGAATGCTCATCCTCTACCTTCTAATTCTCCATTAGAGGTCTTCATAGTGTCATATTTTGACAATGTGAAACAAATGCCTCAGAACATATTACCATATCCATATTAACATTTAAAGTCATATATTAGGGTAAGAAAATAATGCATTACATCCCATTTATATATATACATATCCATATATAAAATAGTCTTATAACCTAATACCTCTATTTATCCTCCTTTACCCATTCCTAGGTTCATCATAAAATACACATGTGATCTACATTATTAAATTTCCATTTACATTAAACATGATTTTCAAAAATATGGTGTAATTAAATTAAATATAGATAAAAATTTATTGTAGAAAGAACATTATAATATTATATTATAATTTCATTTAACTGATAACATTAGTAAAAAAGATAATTTATAACTAGAAATAATAATAAGAATATAAGGAATCCATTAGGTAAGATACCACCATCAATTTATATAGAAATTCATTATATAACTTAATAGTGATACTTTAAATAACTAAATTCTACATCGTAAACATGGTAATATATCATATGTAAGCACTCAAATGTCATGTGAATCCTATTTTATTGATATAATGAAAAAACTCACACTATATCATCCCCCTCTACTAAGAGTAAATTCCCCTAAATTATAAATCACTATCAAAATGCATTATATTTAGAATATTAACCCTAACATGAAACCTAAAACCAATAATAAAAGTTCCATATCATATAACTTGGTCTTCTATCATACATGGGTTAGCTAAGACCAAGAAAATGATCCATACCAATAACTGATAAAATCCTATCTCCCATATCCCATTCATAAATAGTATGAAAAATTAAGAAACAAGTCTTTGATATATAATTATAACATCTTGAACTAGCTCACTCTACAGTAATATGATTAGTTATCTGCATGACATCACACATGCCTCCTTATATACCAGAGGCTATAGAATAATAGTGTGAGTATGATAATAATCATGGGGATACTGTACCCCCAGATCAGATTACCATAAATAACTAAAAAACATTGTTAATATAAAACATAAAAAAAGGGATCAAAAATCAATAGACATCATAACCACATATTGTATGAAAAATGACACATCCATGCAGTAACAATAAGAATATTATGCATTCTATACAAGTCACAAAGACATAATCAAGATCTCATTTGGGAGGAATGTATACATCCAATCTAATGTAACAAAAAATCCTTAACTTGAAGAATCCTCAAAAATTATTTATGTGTCATATACCAGTCCCATATCATATGCTCTATGATAATTATCCAGATCACCCTTCAATAATAGGTTATTTTCCCTTATTTTGACCTAAAATCATGAAATATGAATAGGTACCCATATCAGCCCAAGAATGGTGTGAGTATAACTTTACAGGCCACCAATAATGGTGTCTCTAAATTTTTTTACACTAAATATCAAGCAAGATGGTGTTCCATAATAAATAATTGAATCAAAAATAAATGAAAAATTTTCAATCCTTGAGTTATATGGTAACACAAAAGATCGACCATACCTTCTTCATCCAATTCCATATGTCACTGAACATGAGACATAACCAACTAGGGGGAAGAAACATACCACCTTAGAACCTTTACCAGAATGCCATTACCTAGGGAATCCACATCCCACCCTAAAACCTTTACCAAAATATCATCACTCTGGGGATCTATATCCCAAACTATGACATTTACTAATATATCATCACCCAGAGGATCCATATCCCACCTTTTATCCCTTAAAAAAATATTATTACATAGGGGTACAAATTCTACCTTAAATTCTTTACCAAAATATCATCACCTGGGGATCCCCATCCCACCCCAAAGCCCTTACCGAAATATCATCACCAAGGGGTTCTATATCTCACCCTACATACTTTACCAAAATATCATTACTTAGGGGATATAAATCCCACCCTGGAGCCTTTACCAAAATAACATCACCTCAGGGGATCTATATATCACCTTATACCCTTTACCAAAAGATCATCAATCAGATGATCCATATCCCACCTTGTAATTTTTATGTATTCATTCCTTATGAATTTACCCATTATATATTCTTTATAAATTTTAAAAAATATAGGTCATAAGTTTATTTATGGAATTTTATGGGGTTCCTTTAACATTTCCCTTTTCATTAATTGAAATAAATTCTATATTTAGTGGCCAAAATTCTAGACCTTACATTTTTTTATGGATTACTCAAGTTTTAAAAAATTTGGATTTCACTAGAGAATTAAGAATAAAACATTTTATTAAATTTAGGTCCGGTTTGAATTTATTTTGAACATTTACACATCATACACACATTAAAATAAGGTTAGAAATTTAGGATGGATTAGGTACCACCTACCTTATATTTGTTGGAAGATACTTTATGAATAACGTCGATTGATTTGATCTCAAATTACCCAAATCAATAAGTTTCATAAAACCCTAAAAATTATTCATAAACATCAATAACCACTATAATCCTAAGAAAAAGTGAGAATAACCAAAGAATAAAACCTAAGGGAAACTTATTCTTACTATTGACTACTCCCAATAGTGAACAACATGAATAACACATTAGAATCAATGAATATCTCATACTATTAGAAAACGGGCATATAGACACAGATTTATAGCCACGGTTTTCCTAAATTGTGGCTATAGATATTTATACCAAGGATATATCCATAGTTTTATATAAAACTATGGCTATATGGTATATTTTATATGGATATATCCACAGATTAGTGAAACAATGGATATAAATTTTTTTTCGATAGATATAGACACAATTTCTGTAAAACTGTGGCTATGGAGTATTTTTCTATAGGCTACAACCATGTTTTGTATAAAATTATAGGTATATAGTTTTTTTTCCTTGGGATATAACCATTTTTTTTAAAATAGTGGCTAAAAAGTCATTTTCCAAGGGATATATCCATGATTTGTGTAAAATTATTCTTATAGTCTTTTTTTCCAGGGATATAGCTATGGTCTATATAGAACCATGGCTATAGATTATTTTTCCATTTTTAATAGCAGTGGTTTCTGAAAAAATTGGATATAGGTATCCCTCCCTTTTACAGGAAAAAAATTAACCCCATAAAAATAGAGGTAAGGGTTATAGCCATGGTTTACATGCTATATCCATGGTTTTTAATAATATATATAATAATATACATATATTTATATATATACTTGATTTCGTTTTTGGTGTATTTGTTAGGAAGATGGTATTAATTTAGAAGGTACAAAGATCGAATCTAGTTGGGAACATATTATTTTTGGGCTATATCCATGGTTTACTTTTTCTATAGCCACGGTTGTCTACCCTGGAAATAGATCTACTTCCAAATTGGATAGTCATGGAAATATCCTAGAGTGTAATGAAAATAACACATTTATAAGAGTAACTCTAATGTGGTATCATCCATACATAAATATCTACTAAGACTGGAGCCTATATGTATCATACTATTTACCATTATGTATCATAGGGAAGGTCCACTAAGACTTTTCCAAATTTTGACCCTCACATAAAAAATTAATTTTAGGTTCCATATAATTGGCTCTTACGTATCATACATTATCATATGAAATCCCTTACACATGGTGAATTTTATATATATAATGGGTTTAACCTCACACATACAGGTTGACACCCATACATACATAATTTTCTGAAGATAAGGTGTCATATATATCAAGGATTTATTCTTACATATTCACTTAGCCATAGATTTATTCTTATAAACTTAGGGTAATTCTTGTGTTACTCTCACAAAAATAGGGTAAATTTAGAGTTACTTTTATCTTTCACCTAAGTTAAATTTTATGTATCACAAGGAAAATCCAGAATGACTCTTTCATGTCATATATAGAACCTTTAAATACAACCCTCCTATACAAATAAAATACCAATTTTCTAATCCTTCACAATTTGAATCTTACGTATTATACTCAATAGATTTTTCCAAAGGAGTGAACCTTCATGTATGCTAAATCTTATGAATGGAAGTAAGATAAAATTTATATAAAAATGATTCAACTTCCAAAAACATTTAGATTGATCCCATGTCATTTATAAATCATTTTTAGAACCTATATACCTCTTCCAAACATACCAACAGCTGAAAAATAATATAAATCTTAGCATCGACCCCAAAAAACATTAATGGAAAGATTACCATCCATTACTGATAGTTCCAAAAACTGTAAAGGGTCCTAGTGAAAATGTTCAATCCAATATTTGAACTAAATTATCACTCCCACAAAACCATCCATTAAATAATTGTTTTAGCCACTAAAATATATAAATTTAAGTAAAAAATAAAACATGTTTTATTTTTATTGTAAATTCAGACAAGTTCATAGACTTGTTGGTTTGAGATGATACAAGGAACTCATAATTTAGTTTAATACTATAAAGTAACATGGGAATACATTTTCTTGTTTTGTGAATGAATATTAGTTTGGTTATAAATTTTTAATTCAAAACTTTGAGATCTACCCCAAAAGTGTTTTGAAGGATATATAAAAGAAGTTTTGAATATTTTTTCACAAGTTGTTTCATATGATTTAAGATGTGGTGAAAATGAATGATATGTTTTGAAAAAATGATTTTTAGAATATATCTAAAATAATTTTTTGATATAGTTTCACAAATTTTTACATATTATGTTTCATAATTTTATAGTGTGTAAATTTTGTGAGGTTATAGTAAAATTGAGTGATTGTTATAATTTTATACTAATGGAATAATATCAAAATAATTGGTTATACCACCTCATTATCTATATTAGGATTAACTATGTTATGATGACTATCCCCGCATATTGGTGTTGTGAATATATTTTTACATGTTATTAAATAATTCATGGTTAAACCATATTCTCTTATTCCAGACTATTGCATTATATTTATTATATTGTGATGTTAATTTTTAGGAGTCTTTATGACGGAAGATAAATGGTTTTAGGAGTTATATGTATTATTTTTAATTTCCACAGGAATAAAACACTATAAATCAATATTTCTTGATCTTAAAATGAAACTTCACTTACATCATCTTGGATAGACATATAAACATCAAGATTTCAATGTTGATTCCCTGATTGACCCCGGAGGAGAATTATAAATATATCAAAGGTAGAACATGATAGGGGACATCAAATATTATTAGGAAATTATTTATGATATTAAAAAAATATCTCACATCATATTTAAAGTTTATATGAATAAATATTATTATATGATAAAGTGGATTTATATTTTGAAGATCATGAAATGCTTAGGCTTCACTGAATGGGTTTGTGGCCTTCTCTTTTGGTGCTACTCATGGATGTGGTTCTATATTTCTCTTAAGGATATAGGTTTGGTTTATACAAAATATTTTAATGGAATATGATAAGGGTATCTGTTATCACATTGAATTTCTATCATGGCCCATGATTCTCTTAATAGAAATAACAATAACGGGGTCCCCAAGGGAGTGATATCTCTTTAAAAATATAAGTTAAACTTCACTAGTGTGTCTAATTATTTTTTGATGATGACATGTTTTTATTTATAAATAGTTAGGAAAGATCCATATAGGGCTTCAAAAATACCATGAAAGAGTATAGAAAGTGGATTAGGTAACACATAAACCTTTCAAAGGGAAATATTTTACATTTTTAAAGCTTACATGGTAAGGTATTCTCAAAATATTGAATAATTTCAATATATAAATAAAATTAATGTTCATATATAATACTTTGGGTAAATTTTAAACTTTGTTAGAATTCATATTCATCATTTTGATGGTCTTTTCAATCGTATAACTACTCGAGTTAGAAATTGTAAATGAAGATTTATATCATTTAGTGGTTGTAGAATACTTATAAATAGTGTTTTATACTCTATCCTTATACATGTAATATT
This sequence comes from Viscum album, assembly GCA_963277665.1. NCBI lineage: Eukaryota > Viridiplantae > Streptophyta > Magnoliopsida > Santalales > Viscaceae > Viscum > Viscum album. Next base: position 845,762,106 of record OY728160.1, on the reverse strand, counting down.
TCTATTGTGTGTTCCACAAGTTTTTATCTAGAATATTAAAAATATTATTTATTATTTCATCTAGTATTCACACCATGAATGTATGTTTGGTCTTATTTGGAAATGTCTATCATGATGGTTGGTATCAACTTGAGGGACATGGAAGAGAACATGTACTTCCTGTATGAAAAACTTACTTAGGAAATAATTGAAGGGATAACACTATGTCATTTATTAATACTAAATAAGTATGGGTATAAGGATCCTAACAAGTTACAAGAGATAAAAACAACATCATAAATTTAGAGAAGTGGTGGCATGATTCTTGATGTGCTCAAGTTTATTCAATTATTTATTGACTGCCATACTAATAGATAATAGTGATCAGGGTTGAACTAGATGAAATACAATATGGTTTGAAGTTGGAAAACAAAAATATAAACAAAAAACGAATAATTAAATAATTATCCAAGAAATAGTAAAAATTTATAAAAATTTTGAGTGATAGTGCAGAAAAAATGAAAAAAGAAGGAATGGAAGAAAAGAAACAAATATGTGAAAGAGTTATTGAGAGTGAGAGATAATAAAAAAAATTAAGAATTAGGTAACTAGATAGTTCTAAGTTAAACAAAATAATTTTTTTCTCTTTAATCAATGTAATCAAATTTTTTTAAAGATATAAAGAAATGGGGTTGATACACCCAACAACTACTCTATGATCAACACTGTTCAGTGAACTCTCTCTGGAAATGATTTTTCAACTATAACTCCAGAAATGAATGGTTATTTCATGGAAAATAGAGATTTAAACAAGTTCTAATTAATGTAATTCGGTTGATGTCTCAAGGGAAAACAATCAACTATCTTCACTTTTTGTTATGCATATTAATATATATATATTATTGTTGTGAAGTGAAAAATTTAGAAAACATAATGAAATGATCACACTAAAGGTCTCCAAGTTATCCTCACCTAAATTTTAAAATCTTTTGGTCAGTTATGAATTTATTTTCTCACTAAAAAAAATTAAACTAACACTAACTTTAATATGTCGATTCATCATTATAGTGTTGAAGAATAATGCAAGTAAAAAAAGCTTAAGGAGAATAATTAAAAGCTGTGAAAACATGAGTAGAAAAAAATAAAATATTTTTTATTCATTTTGATCTGATTCCCTTAGAGGATTTATGTATTCATGTTTATCACCAAAAATATATATTTTGGAAATATATATTAAAAATATTACAAATATGAAAAATAAATAATAAGGAGAAATACTTCTCTGTCAAGATTCATTTCTTCCCCAACTCCATCTTCCTCTGATCTCCTACCATTGAGGGATACCCCTTGCCTCTCATTCCCAGTCTCATATATCCCAATATTAAAATTAATTTTCAATGAATTATGGATTAAATATAACCTCATTTTTCACATGAATTAATCACACAATTATAAATGATCTCCCAACACCATAACTCATTAGTATTAGATCTGAGGCCGTCTCTAGATATTCATGTGTTAGCTCATCACTATTTAATATCATCCTGATGTGACTTGAGAACTGAATCCCAATAATATCATTTCCCTCACATGAAACATACAACATATCAAATAAATAAGAATCTATAAGTGTTTCTATAATTAATTTAGTCCTCAAATTATTCCCAAATACTTCCCAGATTCTCATCATTTTATTTCATGGATTCTTTTGCTTTTTAGAAATAATTTTCTTTCTAAAATTTCAAAGTGGGATGTGACAGTGCAAGCAGTCAAATATTGTCTTTGTCTCTAATTAAAATGATACATTCATTCTTATTATCAATAAATTTCCACTTATATCAAGGATATATTTCTCAATATATGTTTGAAGAAAAATATTGATCCTTGTCTCCCATGAGCTTGACCATTGATCTTTTTTATCCATTGAAATTTCAAAATTCAACAGAGATCTAGTTTGAAGGTGATGAAAATGTTTTAACTCAAACTTCCATGATTAAAATCATATTGTTAGGTGACCCTTAGTTGTTCTTTGAAAAGTATTGTTCAACATTAGTAGTTATAGTATTGGTTTAGCTATTTCATTAACCCATTCTAGTATTTCATCTAAGAGGTGGAGTATACCCTTGAACAAACCTAAATATGGAGAATTCAGAAGCTCAAGGACCTATATTATTCATTATAAATTTAAAAACTAAAAAAATAGGATAAAAAAATACTTTATTCCATATTTATCTTGTTTTTTCTTCAATCATATCTGATAAGGAATATTTAATTGCCAAGCTCAATCTATCAATAGTTCTCAATAAAATTGTACTCATGTAGTTTAAGCAGGTCTCTATCATCTTTGATCTATTTACATGCTTCAATTTACTAATCATTTACACTTGGTTCATTAAGAATCAATCTAATCACAATCAATCATTTTAAATCTTAGAGAAATGTTCTTTAGATGATATTTCCACTTCTTTATCCATTAAACCCTCTAAGTTTCACTATAACCTATAAAACAAATACTCCCTTCACGGTTTCCATGGTTTTATATTTATAAAAAATTTAATGAGAGGATTATAATTTTCCTCAAGCTTAGTTTTCCAATAGCTTATATCACAATATTTGGTAGGCTATGTTTCAATGTGTCAAATTGAATGAAGTGGGTAAGAAGTATTACAAGCATTAACAAATTCATACGAGAGGTGCTATCTTGTGGGTTGAAAGTTTATAAGATAATTCCAAATTCATGAGAAACAATGATTTTATAAGTGTTATAATACTTGAAAAAAAATATGAATCTTTCTAATTCATATATAAATTTATAAATAATATGAAAATTAAGAGGTCATGAAAAAATAACCTAAAATTAAAGTCATATACAAATTCATACGGAAAATCTATGAAAATTCATATGGAAATTAAATACAAATGAAAAAAATTAAATTCATACAAAAGTGCTTTCAAATAATTATGGAATTGATGAAGTTATATAAAAATTGTAAAATCCCTACAAAGTAGTACTTAAAAATTTATTCTATAATTTTTAAAAATTTACCATATAAAAATAAAATTAAAATTCTACAAAATTTATTTTACAATAAAATTTTAGAACTTTGAAACTTTTTATTTCACCACCTAAACAACGTTTAAAAAAAATTAGAAATATTATTTCAATTTATGTTCTACTCAAATAGTTCACAGTATTTTCTATAAAAATAGAAATTAAAATCTGGGAAAATAAATTCTTTTAGCATTAAAACAACTCAATTTCATTCAAAAATATAAGGAATCCCCATTTTAACTTAAATTGACTATTATTCAATAATTTTAAATTAAAATAATATTTTTAAATTAAAAACACAATTATTTATCAAATAAAATGTAGAAATCGTGTTCCCAAATACAAAAAACATCCAATTAACCCACACATAGAATATTTTTCTTACAAAATAAACATCACAAACACAGTGTAGGAAAATTAATCTCAATAATAAAAAAATTAAAGTTGCAAGAAATAGTTGGTTTTTAAATGATTTTCCCCCAAGGTCCCTCTCTAGTATTAATATTTTTTTTCATACTTATGTAAAATTGTTTGTTGAATTTTTTTTCCTATTTTTCAAAAAAGTTTAAATTTTAATAGAATTAAATAGCCCCCACTTTTCATCCAATTGTTCTTCCAAAATTCTTTTTTATGTTATGTAGTATTAAAAATTCATTAATTATTCTTATTATTCATTATATTTATTATATATTACTCTTATAAACACTTAATAATATCATTATTCTTCTTCTATAATGATATTACAACTAAGACACATCAAAATCATCCATTAATCAGGGTATTTCAGGTTTGGGTCACTTTAACCACTTACTTGAACAATACTATGAATTTATATCCTAGATGGCTATGAGAACTTATTTACTAGCATAATATTATAAAAATATGTAAATAATTTTTATGGAATGATTATATAAATATTTAACTCATTAATTAAAAAATCACATTTCGTTCATTAAGAAACATTAAAACATGCTCGTCACCGATTTAAACCTCATAGATTGTAAGAAACAATACCGTGAAATGAGTTTATAGCTTTATAAAATATATTAGAAAATCTATTATAGTACCTTATATGACCTAGTAATGATGTAATTTGTAAAAATAATAGATACCAACACCAATTTTATGAAACTAATTCAAATTAATAAAAATAACATACAACCAATATTCAAAATAAGTAAAAACTAACTAAGATAGATATGTATATAATGATTTAAAATTAGGATTAAAATGTTTTTCTACAAATAATGTTTTTTATATGAATTTAATAAACATAATTTAATTATTCAAGAATTTTTTTGAAAGTGAAATATGAATCTTGATCGATGTGTAGGTTTATTCTCAAATTCCTCTATTTGAGACATGTATGGTCTTATTCATTTGATTCCATTTATGTGTTTCATATACTTCCTATTTTATATATAATATCATGATATATATTTTAATAATATTATAGTATGTTCAATTATAATCCCTCTCTTTCATGGTGTTTTTATTAAAGAGTTACTCAAGCAACAAGGGTTTTCTTGGTCGCAATTCTGATTCTTTAAGACAAGTTACATGTTATACACCATGTTCCCATTGTATGGTGTTCTATTGATTCACTATATAATGGATTTTATATATATTATTTCCTTTTAATTAATTTTATTAACTAAGATATATTTATTTATTTTCTTCAAATTTATTTTGACTAAAGTGTTACACCAGTCATATGATTTATTGGTAACTCAATTTTCATTCATTGAGTTATAATCATTCACTTGAAATCATTTATTATAAGTTGGGTACATTATTACCTTTTATTGTATCATTTGGTATTATCTTATTGTGTAAATGTTTACCATAGAAACACCTTTTCAATTGTTTCTTGGTTCATGGAGTTTGTTGCTCATAAGGGATAATAATAACTCAAAATTTCTTTATTTGAGATATAATGTTTCATCTTGGAGTTTTCATCTACATGATTTTTTAATCTCACCATTTTATTTTAGTATATAAATTTTTAGAATCCACTTTGGTAAAATAAAGTTTTAATACAATGTAAATTTTTTTACTCTTCTTACAATGTGAGTTTTAAACAAAGTTATTTTAGAAATAATAAAAAGGGATTTTACTTTCAATTTCGCATGTTTTGTCTTCTTCTCCTCATTTATTCAATATAAAATTGATTCCCTATCAAGAATCCATAATTATAGATTATTTTTAAATGTAAAATTTTTCAATGACATTCATGTCACCTTTTAAAAAGTTACCTTTAAAATAAACCAGTAAATTTTTATTTATTGAAATATTAAAAAAAATTCAAAATTATCTTTTAAGTTTTCACATCCATTTAACCTATCATTTTCAAAAGTATTTACCTAAATTTAGCTTATGTTTCATGATTTATCATATAATATATATATATATATATTATAATTTGGGGTATTAAACTCGCAGTATCAGCCAAATTGATTCCCAATTCCTTGTTTTTTAATAATGTTTGAATAATTCCTTTTACAATGGAAATTTTCATTTATCTATAAACCCAATTATGTTTCATTTATTTCAATGAGGATACATTATTTTGAAACAATAATTTTTTTATTTGGATGGATTATGATCATGTTATTCCTTCCCTAACATAATTGTATACTCATTACCCTATACACCATGAACATCTCATTTTACAAATTCATATTGGAGGATGTTCACCAAGAAAGAAAATTTATTCATTTACATGGGGAAAATTATTGGAGTTCTGTATATTTTTATTATAATTAAGATGATTGTTATAAATTTAACTATGTGTTTCTTGACCATGCGCCTTTTTTCTATGGATGGGTTATGATCATATTATCCCTATTATTGACATGGATAATTTTTTAAAATTATTAATGATAATTGAATGCTAATTTTTTTTATCATGTATTGATTTCCATATTATTCATTACATGGATAACCATGTTTTTATTGAGTGAAAATTTCCTTATGAAATGGTATGAAAGGACCTATTGAATCTTATTGGGAATTCTTTAGACTTAATCATAAAATAGGTGGGCCTTGAATTATATATCCACTTAAGGAATCTATAGGGCTCATGAGACAAAAACAAGTTGGGTCTAGTGTATACTTCATCCCATAATATAAAAGTGTCTTGTAAAAAGTTTTTGAAAACATGTTTTTTGGTGTTTGGAATTATTTATTACATTTTTACGGGGTTAGTATTATTGATATCCATGTTTTAAATTATTTTTATAGATGTAGATTGCTCTCAGTTTTTATTGATTGTGGTATTATTTTTATTATTTATTCCTTCTATATTATGTATACCATGATTATGATTTTTACAACTTCATGTATATGTTTCACTTACGGAGCATTCAAGCTGACCCCTTATTATGTATCTATTTCCCCAAGTATGAAAAATTGTATTAAACATGATATGTATAATAATATAACATCTGTAAATAATTTATGGGAGATTTTTAAGACATCTTATAGATTAATTAGTTTCATATATAGTGAAAAAAATATCTATTAGTTGAAAAATTCATGAGTTTTTATATTTTATATTTTTCCTTAATACTCTGAAGCTCTAAACATAAAAGTTATTGGGAATTTATATGATGTAATATTTTCATTAAGTCATGTATTTTTGTGATATTTATATTGAGTAATTTATATTTTGTGCTGAAGTCATTATGTAAAGTATGTGTTTATGGAAACAGATACTAAATCATGGGTCTCGGGCATCACAATTGGTATAAGAGTAGGGTTAATATAAATTTGGAGATCAGGATGTTTTTTAGACAATTTATGTGTTGATATGTTATGTTTTATTAGAATTTCAGGGGTATAGATAACCCTTTCTATTGTACTATGTAATATTTAATATTTTTTGGAATTATTATTGGATAACTTTAGTGAAAATATTATGAATATGTCTATGTATAGAATGACATTCTGAAGTCTTAGTAAAGTATGAATTATGTGGTCTCCTAAGAAGTTAAATCCATGTGTTGATACAATAAGTGGATATATGATCCGTCATACATGTACCTAGGGGTAATAACCCAAAAGGGTGGATTGGGTATTAAATTTATTATCACGTGGTTCATGACAAAGAGGACTAACTACACACTTTAATTGAAACTCCGGAGGATATTATTTGGTTAATTAAAATTTTATTTATAAATCATTATGATATATTTAAATATTTCTGGGATAGATAATGTAATACAAAATTTTCCATGGATAACATAGTTTTGAAAGTATAGATTCATAAGTTGGGGTACATATTAATCGATATGTGATTTACTAGATAATGGATATATTGGATTTTGAGAGTATATATTTCAAGGATTTTAGATAATTTCATGATAATTTATGATATTTATTTTGAGGATAAGGTTAATAAGTAAGATATTTAGAAACTCAAATTATACTATGTTTAACCGAGAATTATATATGTTAAACTGAGAGTGATATAGGTTTAATTGAGTTTAATACAAGATTATTTGTAAGAACTATATTATAACATGATAGTGTTACAAACTAATACATCTTGAGAATAAATTTTTCATTTTTTATTTATGCTAATTATATTATAATGATATTCACTCATTTTAACTAATTCATTTTTAGAAATGTCTGAATCCCAAAGGAACCAAGTTAACAATTGATTCTATAAGAAATATAGAAACTTTCCCAATGAAGAACCTAATGGGATAAGCACTAGATTGAGAAATCATGTGATTATTCCAAATAGACTATCAACAATTATTATTAACAATGTGAACATAGTTGAATTTATAATTTCACAAAAGAAGTCAAGTCTAAAATCTCCTAGAAATATGAGTGGATAATATGATAAAATAAATAAGATTCAATTTTATATATGTCAAAAATGATTTGAACAAGCTTGGGGGAACTTTTCATGAAGGGAATGTTAAATTCTATAATTATGGTGATGAAGGTCATCTGACTCAAAAATTAAGGGGAAAGAGAGAATATACAAAACAAATATTGAATTTCTAGATATTTGGGAATTATAGGAATCATTGTACCAATTCAGTGGATAATGATAGAGATAGTCACCAACAACCCTAATAACAAGGAAAAACTATGAGACTAATATTAATGTATTGGATAGTGTATTTTAACTCTTGACTTTCATATGTCCTATATCATGTATTTTTTCTATAACTAAAGGATATATAGTTTTAAATAAAAGTACCTAGTTTTATGATTATCATATAAATCATTTTCTAGGTTTGTGTAAAGTTATTAATTATGGATCTAGATTTTATTCACTAGGTAGAATTATATGTAAAATTAGGAAAGTCGTATCTCTCTTTTTAAATAACTTATTATATTTTTTCACATAGATAAATCTCAATACCCATCCTAAATAATCCCATTTTCACATAGTGATGTATGATTAATTATGATTTCCCTATAGAAATTACTCTAATATTATGAGTCCAATTGCATGGACACAATTTATTTAGGAGGGGAATGGGAAACCCAATATTTTAATATATGATTACCTTTAAATAATTAAATGTGTTTGGTAGTTTTCTTTATACATAAAACCAAACTGAAAATAAACTGTCATATGTTTAGACTATTAAAAATAATCTTCCATATGAATTAGAATGGTTAATATTCATAAAAATATATTTTCTTACAAAAAATATTTATTATTATATATCACATTTTTATTAAATATTTAAATTTTAAAAATTTAGAATTTGACATCAAAAAAATAAACATTATTTTTTCATAGTAATATTTTTTTAAAGTATTTTTGGGGATTTTCTAACATGAATGATTTTTTGGTGAAAATAGTGTCTTTACAAATAACATGACTCCTATTAAATTTTTAGTATATTAGTATAAATTCAAAATTCACAAAATATCTTTTTAAGACTAAATAATTATTTAACATGTAAATTTATAATTTTAAAAGTGTTTTTTTAATTTACAAATCCATATTTGATATTTTTGAATATAAGTAATATTTTCTCAAATATTATTTTAAATACATTATAAATTATCATTTTAAAATTATTTTTTATCAATTTAATAAATTTCTTAAAATTAAATGGATTTAAAATTTAAAATAATTTGGCTCAATTTATCTAATAAGAGGCACTTTATGTTTAGGGATAAATCCTTTGGAAAGAAACTGGTCACCATGATAAGAGATAAACGGTAAATTTAAAAAATATAAGAGTAAAAGGCCTCAAACATGTTTAAAACATGTGTGGTAATGTATGGTTGAGGCCTTTATTAAACTTATAACTTAACCTTTCCATTATTTATAAATTTCTAAGCAACTTAATATGATAATGACTTCCTATTATTGAAAAGTTTTGGGTATTTACAAAAATGTCATCCCTTTTCACTTATAAAAGGGGCTCTCCTATCCTCAATTACCCACAAACCAAAATCCTCTAATTTCTCCCCAAAATCTTACCAAAACATTAATAAAAACTCCTAACCTCTTTAATTAGGGTTCTATTATTCTCAAAATACCATTCTTAAAAGGCTTATACCCCCTTTACAAAGGATATAATCCAAGAAGTGGGGAATAAGTTCCTAACCTTTCATTCTCTTTTCTATTTCATTATGTGCATTTATTATTCATAAAATTTCATTTCACCACATTATAATGATAAAATAAGTGTAATTTTTATACTTTTATGTTATTATAATAATGGTACGAGAATTAACCTCCTTTACCTTTTCCATTAATAAAAATGAATGTGTGAATCATGCATAGTGCGGACTACCCCCTCTACGACATTACATGATTTATTTTTTAACCTTTTTATATAGTTGGTAATAATACCGAATTAAATAAATAAATATTATTTTTAAAACATATTTTATATTCTGAAATGATAAAATAAATTTTATATTTTCTCTCAATCTATAGAAAACTAAACCATAATTCATGTGTATTGTGAACACCCACCTCCATGAAATGACTGATTTTCCTTTTTCTTTTCATCAATACAATTACTAGATAGCCTCAAGAATAAGTTTAATTTATTATATTTTTATTATATCATTAATATTATATAATTATAAATTGGAAAACCTATGAATGATATGATCAACAAACGATTATCATTAATTTAATCGTTTAAAATAATATTTCTAATAGTCAAATCATATTATTTATGTTATTTAAAATTTTCAAATACATTAATTATAATTAAAACTTCTTATAATTATTCTATATCACACTTATAAACACTAAATAATAACATTATTCTTATTTCATAATGATATTACAACTAAACTACCACATAATCATCCATTAACCATGGTAGGATCACGTTTGGGTCGGTTCAACCCCCTACTTGAACAACACTTTTAAATTATATCATGGATTAATTTGAGAAATTATTTACTGGTATAATATTTAAAAAAATATGAAAATAACATTTTTTTTGTTCTAGTATGGTTATATGAATATTTAACTCATTAATTAATAAATTACCCTTCGTTCATTAAGAAACATCAAAATATGTTCATCAGTGATTTCAACCACATGTATTATAAAAAAAAATACCATCAAATGAGATTATTTCATTATAAAATATCTTTTAACATATATTAAAGTACTTTATATGATCTAAGAATTTTTTTACTTTGTAAAAATAATAGATAATAACACATCTTTTATGAAAATAGTTGAAATCGATAAAGATAACTCACAGCTAATATTAAAAATAGGTAAAGAATAACTAATATTAATATGTATATAATGATTATAAATGAGAATTATACTCTTATAGTTATGGAAATTTTTCTTGGTTATGCATTTAATAGTCTTAATTTAATTATTCTTTGCATTTTTTGCAAGTGCAGAATGAATACAGACTGTGGTAAGGGTTTTCTTCTCAAATTCCTCTCTATGAGACATATTTGGTATTATACACCTAATTTCTTTTAATTTTTGTATATAATTACTACTTGAGATAATATTACAGGAATTATATTTTAATAATTTTATTTTAAGTTAAATTAAAATCCCTCTATTTCAATGTATTTTTATGAAATTTATACTCAATATGAAAGGGTTTTCTTGGCCTTAATTTTAATACTTTGAGATGTGTTACATGTTATGCACCTTTTTTCTTTTTTATAGTGTTATAATAATTTAATATAACATGAATTTTATAAGAATTATTTACCTATAATTCATGGGATAATTTCATCTGAATCAAGTTCATTTTTTTTAATTTCATTTGACACAATTGTTACCCTATTCGTCAGAGTTTTTGGTAACTCAATTTTCATTCACTTTGTTATGATATTTCCCTTGAACTTGTTTCTTCTGACTTGGGTAGATTATTCCCTTTTATTTTATTGTGTTTTATTCTCTCATTGTATATATTTTTATCACATTAACCCCATTTCAAAGGTTTCTTACTTCATGTAGTATATTTATTATAAGGTATATTGATAACTCAAATCTTCTTTCTTTGAGTTATAATGTTTCATATTGAACATTTATTCTTCATACTTGGCTTCTCCCACCCAAATATTTTATTATATATTAATTTATAATACTATTTGGGAAAATTATTATTTAAGAAAAAATATGTTTTTCACATTTCTTATAATGTAATTTTATAACATTGTTATTTTAATGATAATAAAAATGCGTTTTCCTTTCACTTTCATATGTTGTGTCTTCATATAATCATTTTAATAAGATAAACATTATATATTTTTAATTATCTAGTATTAGAGATTATTTTTAAAATTAAATTTTTACAAAGGCTTTAATGGATCCTTTTCAAAATTTATATTTGAAATAGAAATGTAATTTTTTATTTTATGTCATTGTTAAAAATGTTTTCTAAAAGATCTTTTAAGTTTTTTCTTTCATTTAACTTATCATTTTTAAAAGTATTTACCCTAATTTTGTTTGTGTTTCATGATTTTTACTCTAATATATGTATATATATATATTATAATTTGGGGGATTAAACGTGAAGTATCAAACAATTTGATTATTAATCCATTATTGTGTGATATTGTTCAAAGAATTCTTTTTGCAAGGGTGTTCTTCATTTATGTCAACACCCTCTAATGTTTCCTTTCTCACACCAGGGATAAGTTATTTTTTAAAATATCACTTTATTTCTATGGATGGATTATGATAATTTTATTACAACATTGAATTAACATTATACTCATTACCCTATATGGTGAGAACATCTCAATTTAAAAATTCATATTGGAGGATGTTCACCTGGAAAGGAAATTTATTTATTAACATGGGTAAAAGTATTAGAATTTATTATATTTTTATTCCAATATGGCTGATTTATGTCAACTTGAATTTGTGTTGTTTTACTACCCACCTTATTTCTACATATGGGCAATGATTATGTTTTCCTTTTATTAAAATGGGGGAAACTATTTTTATTCTTGATGATTATTGGTTTCTAATTTGGGTTGATCATTTAATGATTTTGTATTCTTCATTATATGGATAGAAATTTTTTAATTTATCAAAATTATCCTTCGGTAATAATATGAATTGTATTTTTGTCTCTTATTTTGAATTCGTTGGATATAATCCTATGATGGTAGGGGCCTATAATTATATACCCCATGAATGAATTGATAAGCCTCATGAGATGAAATAGATTATGTTTTGGTGTATACCTATTCCAAAAATAAGATAGTGTATTAGAATAAGGACTTAACAACGTGTTTTTTATTTCTGACATTATGCATTCAATCAGTATGATTTCAATATTATTAATATCCATTTTTCATTTATTACTATTGATATATCATGCTCTCAATTTCAACTAATTATGGAATTAATAACATTATTTATTCCTAAAATATTATTTATACCATCCTTATGATTTTTATATCTTCAATTATATATTTCTATTGTTGATAATTTTAGCTCACCCCATATTAAGTTTCAATTTCTCCAAGTTAGGCTGAAAAGTATTACACATTATATGTCTAATATGAAATTTTTTTATATAATTGATAGAATATATTAAATACTACTAATGAATTATGTATTGTCTTATATAGCTAAAAAATATCCATTAGTTGAGAAAGTCATGGGTTTTTTCTAGTTTATGTTTTTTGATAAATTTTATGTAATGATATAAACCTAAAAGGTCCGGGGAATTAATTCAATGTAATATTTTCTTTAAATCATGTAATTATATGATAGTTGTGTTTGGGAATTTATTGTTGTTATCAAATATAGTATATAAAGTATACATTTATGGCACTAGATCCATGAGCATTGGTCTAGGGCATTATATGAAAGGTTATTTTTTTTTATTGAAAATTTTATAAGAACCCCACATATAGCTAGGAAATGCCTAAATAAAATTATATAAACTTTTCTCACACACCTTTTCAAAAATAAGGAGATGATTGGGTAACGTGAGACTTATATTCCAAATTAAGACATACAGCGGTTAGTTTCAACTCCCCTAGACCCAGATATTGAAATAAATAGTAATGAATTAGGATGATACTATAACATAAGTTGTATAACAAATTTTCCTCCTCAATATATCATTCTCTACAAAATATAATAAATATCACATAGTTTATTAATTTTTAGGCGACTTCTTTTGTAGGAAAACAATACATTCCTTGGTTATATTGACGGTGGGATACTTTTTTAAACATCTTTTGTTATCAAAAAAACTTATGATAAATTTAATATGAGGATTTTTTAAGGCCTCAACATGGGGTATGTTAAAGTTGAATGTTTTGAAAAACATAAGGAATTTTAAGTAATTAGGTTCATCATTTCTCGACATACCAATTTGGTTAGAGGGAATTCTAAGAGAATAATGTATCAAAATAGGTTATTTCTTCACTTTCTTCTCAAACAAAACTTTATTCTTACCTTCTATAATAAATTACCATTTAATTTTTATTTTTTATTTTTCTTTTTCAAGTTAGTATTTACCATTCTGTTCAGTTTGAACCTTGAAATCTTCTTTTTATGATTTGGTGTTTTCCAAATATTGATGATTTGATTCAGTTAGATCTTCTATGCCATATTCTATATCCTTCCCCCTAATATATTGTCATGTTTTCAGGCCTGATATTTGGTTCACATCAATGACATATTCTTTGTAAATAGTGCCTATGTGCTTAAAAACATGATATTCTTAACACTAGTTAAAAAAGGAGAGAATCAAATAAATATCAGGTATAATGCCCAATAAAATAATATTTAAAATGTCTTATCTCATATTTAATACCTAATAAATAATATCGTCAAACATACCTTGCATAATATATAAAACATGGGTCAGTAAATTCCCAAACCTAATATCGTGAACATGGCCACAATGGTTCATACCACCGATCTATGGGTTCTAAGGTTACACCAACATCACCAACAATGAAACAAAACACACACCCTGTATATGGTTAATAGAACATGGGGAAACTACTATGGTCCCTTAGATCACTTCTATCTCCAACTATATTCCATGAACAACATAATCCACATCCGATGACTATGACACTCAACCCATCCATGATTATTACCTCACCCCACAAGGGAATCCATAAGGGAACCTAAAATATATCTATAACCTCTACTCAACATTTCCTAGTCATTAATGAAACCCCAAAACATCAAAAAACCTAAATTATCCAACAAAACTAAACCTCAAGTAGGTGGTCTAAATACAAACCACTCAAAACTTGAGAAATCAATCTTTATACCCAAGGGAAATACACGAAAAATCAATCCCATATTTCAGGTATTATCTAAACAAACCCAAACTAAACCTTTTATTATCCCTATTCCATGTCATTTAAAAATTTCATAAAACATACTTGTTTCTTAAACCACATATCCCTCTTGAGACTTATCAAACCAAAACATTGAGGAAAACCTCTCACCAAACATCTACCCAACACAAAAACCTCACTAACAACCTCTAAACACCACACATTCCACACTATAAAATTATACATGGAAATACATTGATAAATTACTACTTATGGGTCTAGTTCTATATCTAGTGTGAGAGAATAGGGAAAACACCTCTAATGAGGGAGTATATGTTGGGTACCTTGTGTACACAATGTGTACCTCTAACTGTCTTTTCTAGTTTTATACCATATCCCAATCCATCGTGTACTTCCCATTAACATGGTGTGTGTTTCACATGGGTTACTTGGCCATTTACCCCACGTGGACTCTATCGAAATTTACCACAAGTCTCTTAGTCATGCATTGCACCTAGGGTATATCCATGTATAATATATGGTCATATACCCTAACATGGGGTGTATGGTCAAGTACCCAAACACACCCCACGTGACCGTACATGGAGTGTCCCAAATATAAACATCTTATAGAAATTATATCTTCCTTATTTCCCAAAATCTGAAAACAAGGTGTGTGTTTATAAACAACACGTTGTGTGATCAGGTTTTCCTGAATAGAAAACCCCAAAAAATCCCTAGAAACCCATGATTCACCCAAAAACACCCCACCAAGGATTTCATGACACTCATAAAAACTATAATAATAAAATAAAAAACAATAAATAAAAAATATATGGGGATATTGCAAACAAAAAAACCAAACATCCTACCTCAAGAAGTAAAAGACTGAACCATCAAGCTCATATATGTGCCACACCACCACTGAATCATGATCCAGCCCCTAAGATGAATATGGTTGTGATACTCTATCATACCTATGATCTAGCCACATAAAAATGGTGAGGAACTCTTGATATACACAATAATATATAAGGATGAGTAAATAAAATAGAAAAAAATTAAAAAAGGAAAAATAAAAGAAAACACCCACTTAATGGCTATACCCGGGTCATAAAACCTGAAAAGAGTTTATAACTCACCTAAGAATACCTACCCATTTCATACTCAATCATGAAGTAATAATTTCAATCCATGAATTTATTCAAAATATATAATTGATCGAAACACACAAGAATAATTAAAATTCAATTATTTAAATATTCTATGAAAATATGAATGGTTTTACATTCAACAAAACTCTAAACCCAAAGAAAACACCCCATTATCATACTAATGGAGTGGTCAAAAAATTATTATAAGATCATTTCCTAAGAAAATTTACCATTTGTCACTTTTAACCAATCAAAAATAAAAAAATAATGTTTCCTGCTGATTTTCTAAACACGTAACTATGTGGGTAGTTGCAACATCTACATTATAATGATTCTTTCCTTAAGAATCCTCAGTGGACAACAAGCCTCTATGATTATACCCTAAGTATAGACATAACCATGACCCTTCCAACAAGATGTTTATTTATCTATGAATGATAAAACACTCTCTACTATAGAAGTATCCTTACCATCTCCCCTAGACTCATGCCCTGCCCACTACCAAACATAATGTCTGGACATGACCAACCTACAAACACCTAAGTGAAAACATGAAAAAAGAAACCATCACTCAAGTAATATACCATTATTTTAAAATATGACTATTCCCAAAAGCCTATAAGACACACCCTAATAAGTTTTAATGACCACACAATATTATTATTTAAATATGATTCTTATAACATATTAGTTGAATAGGTAGGTATGAATAAAAGTAACCACAATATTAAAAGAATATATATGTCCTAATCAATAAAAATATATCGATTAATCTTTAAAAAATAAGTATTCAATTTTTAATAAAGCCATTTTATTCTTCAAAAATACGTTTTTAAAAAAAATGGGTTTTATTACTCTTTCTGAGAAAATATTATAATGAATTAATTCCAATTTTCTAAATTTTATTTGATAAATATTTTATCATTTTTGAAATCATAATATTAAAATTTTATTAGAAAGAAATTTTGAAATTTTTTCAAGAGAATAATTTTTCTGTGAATATTGGAAAATGTTGATTTTATATAAAACTATTTTTTCTTTTCATGTATTGGTAAATTAAATATATTGAATTATTTTAAAAAAATTATACTTCCTTTTGATGAAACACAATAAAATTATTTTCATTGTAATTTACATTATTCATAATTTTGGTATAAAACATTTATATATTGAAAAATTAATTTTTTTCTTAAAAACGTTTATCATCATGTTTTGCGGGTTTATTTTGAAAGGATTTTGTTCCACTTATATAAATTTAATCTTGAAAAATTCATTCCATATCTTGAATAAAAAAATTTAATTTTTTTAGATAGTACCATTTTAATTTTTGTCAATATAAATAGTAACTCTAGTAAATATTTGTCACTTCAATAAGTGTAAAATGAGTAAAACTATGATAAAACTATGATACCTGTCCAAAAAATCTCCTTAAAATTTGTATTTATTTTATTGGATAAGTGTTTTTAAATCATAACCATATAGTATTCGAAAATATTTCCTCTTTCCGTTGATTATAACATTTTTACTATTTTAAGTTAGTTATAAATACTAAATGTCACTCTCTTTGAATTAATATCACCAGAATTTTTTATATGGATAAAAAGAGGTTAAGTTCATTTATAAATGGTTATTTGAAATATAAATGATTTTTTTATGATAGAATTTTTTTTCCAATTTTCATTGACTAAATAGTTACCTTAAATTCTTATGCAACCCTTGCAAAATGTTTCTTCAAGTAATAGAAAAATCAAGTAAATTTTTTAAAAAACATTAAAAGTACTAAAATTTGAATGAATTATTTCACTAAGTGAAATATTTAGATAAATATAATGTATTATTGATGATTTAAATTTTTTTATTTTAACTAAATTGTTGTGTTAACATTTTTTGAATTCAAATTAGGTAAATTTTACTGAAAATGACTTTAATGGTATTTTATATTAAGTAATAATATTTTATTAAATGATTCAAAATTCATAAAAATGTCTTTTCTAGAAAATTTGATAGGATATGTTCAATAATATGAACCATTTTCTACTTATGAGTTACGTTTCTTTTAATTGTAACTTTCTTGGGCCCTAAAGTGTAAAAAACATTAATATCACAATAATCATCAAAAGGGTTAACAAGGGTTAAATGTAATTTATATGGGTTTAAAAATCACCTAAAATAATCTAAATTTTATTGGATGAGATTATTTATAATATTAATCATATTATATTCAACTTATACCCTTTTTTTACATTAACATTAATATTAAATTATATAAATTTAGTACTTTAAGTAATTCCCAGGGCGTCACTCCCCTAACTTATAAAGGGGAACCAACTCTACTCTATTACTCACACTTCATAATCCATTTAGATAAAAGAAAAACTAAGATAAAATAACTTAAAAACATTACTCTCCACTTTCTAGAGGTCCTTATCTCATAAAAATACCAACTTGTAAGTCTTAAGGTGTATGTTAAAGGAGGTTTTTCAAAGAGGAGGTAATTTTCTAAACTGAGGGTTTTCATTTTACTTCTTATTGTACCTCGTTAAATTATTTAGAAATAATTATGTTAAAATAATATAAAAATATTACATTTAATAATGTGTTACTATGTTAGTTTTATAACCTTATTCTTCTCTATTCCATCAAATGGGAATTGAAACCATCGTTTATGCGTACGAGTGAACTACCACCTCGCAAACCGATATATTTCATTTCTCATCACCACCTTTTATAGATGGTTATTATGATTTATTAAATGTTATATATGATATTAACTACATAATTATTATTATGGAAATATAATATATTACTTATCTTTATACCATTCCAATCATTAAAAACAGAATCATTTCACATGCGTATATATGGGCTACCATCTTCATATAGTGATGTACTTTGTTTTTTCAAAAAACATATCTCATGGATTATCATGGTGAAGGATTTAATGAATTTATTTTACGTTTATAAAATTTTATTTAATATATAAATATAATAAATTATTGTATTTCTTACCCTTCCACCTATTAAAAAATCATTTAGGTCTCTTGTGAATATGTGTAGAATATCGCCTCTATGAAGTGAAGTGATTAATTTTTCATGTATTCATTTCATGTATGATTATGAAATTGTATTAATGTTTAAAAATGATACTTATATAATTATTACTATTATTTATATTATGTAACAATAACCTCTTTGACCATGCTCAACATACAAAATGAATTTTGAAATTATGAACTGAATATCCTCAAAACGCAAGATGTGAACATAATAGATTAAGTAAGTAAATATTTCATTTACATAAATGAAATAAATGGTTTAATAATATATTAATAAACCAATATTATTTTCTTAAACAATAAAAAAATTAAATAAATTTTATTATAAATGAGTTAAATGACATACATTGCATGCCTGGACTCAAGATAGGTAGTTTCGTAATTAATTTTCATTCATTGGGTTATAATTACACTTCATTAACTATATTATAAAATTTTTATATGTAAAATTGACTTTAAATGTATTATATGTTATATATATACATATATATATTGTTTCTAAAATTTTTACACATAATCACTTCATTAATTAATTCTAATTTTAATGACACGATCTTTGTAAGGACTATTTATCGAAATAGTGTTTTCTTAAAATATGTCTCGTAATATAAACCTAATTAATTTTATTATAATAACAATATATAAATTGAGATATTATATCATTAATTAATATCTGATAATTATATTTAAATATCTTTTGAATTTATCTCTTTCATGATATAGTGATTCAAATGTTATAAAAGTTTCAAGGGTTTTCATGGTCCCAATTTCAATTCATTGAGACATACTTCATGTTATGCTCCATGTTTTATTTTATAAGATATAATCACTTCTTAATGAACATGTTTTCACATATTATTACATGAAAATTATGTTTTTTATAGAGTCGTGTTAATTTTCTTCATTCAATGGATTTTTATACAAGCATTTCCCATGTTGCAAGGGTTTCTCGTCTCAAAATTATTTATTTGTTGAATGTTTTGATTGATTAACCTATATTAATGTATATTGTATATACACTAAATATTTAAATATAATATAATGAATAGTTTTATATGCATGAAATATTACTTTCGTTTTTATGTTCTCTCTTTCCAATGGGGTTTGGTTTTAAATGTTTTTAAAATGGGTTTCCTTTAAAAACATTATTTTAAACTTTTTAGAGACTTTTAACCAAAACATTCCTCCATGTTATTTATCTTATTTCAATAATTTTATTTTATAAACATAAATGGTTTCTTAAATTTATTTTCCATGATATTTTACCTTATTTACGAAAATTAAATGTAAATTTCTTAATGTTTTTTACATGAGTAACTTTTGAGTTTCTTTAAAAAAGTCATAAATGAATGTTTATTAATAACTTTTATGATTTGAATGGATTTTACCACCATCATAAATATTCTTTTCTTCAATTCTTAGTTTATATCTTTCTATTTTTATTTTCAAATAAAATCCATTTCCAAATATTTTTTAATTTTTTAGTTTTTAATGGTACATAGAAAAAAAGTATTTTACCTTATTTTAAAACAAATTATTTAAATATTATTTAAGAATTTTCGTCTATTAAAACATAACTTAATGATTACTATGATTTACTAGGAATATGATCATATTATATCATCAATATTTTTTCTTTGGATGTATTACGATGATTGTTTTAAAGATATTATCATGAAACCCATTTCTTTTCCACGGGTAAATAAATTTATAAAGGAATGTAAGTTGTTTTTAAAATTTTGATAATGAAAATTCAAACTTACATATGTTATATTCATTTATGATACTTGAAAATTATTTAAGATGATGGATGAGCCTGATATAGATCATGATAATGGGTGATACAGATATAGATTATTTGAAAGGTGTGTCCGATATAGATCTCCAATACAATGGGTAATATTCATTATCTTTAAAAAATTATTTTTCACATGAGTTAACATGAGTGATTAAGATAAAGTTCCAAGATACTAATACATTTTCTCTATGATTTCTATGATTATTAGTGTTTCTTTTGATCAATATTGACATAACATGGATCGTGATAATGATTGTTATTACTCTTTCCTATCATAATGATTTATGAAATAACACATGTTTAATAATCCAAGATGTGATGGGTATTAGTTCTCTTATTTCTAGATCACACATTTTTAATATGTTCTAATACCCTTATTATCATCTTATTTTCACTGATGATATTCCTTTTTAATGTATATGTTTACCCTTACTATGAATTTTTTCTCACCCCTCTTATGTTTATTGTCCCCATCATATAAATTAATATGTTAATTGAGATATGTCTATAAGGATTTACTATGAGTGATGATATATAAATAATGTGTAATAATAAAATTTTGGTATAGTAGAAAAAATAATCACTTAAATAAATGGGTAATGCTATGTAAGAGTTTTTACTAATTCTCTTAAAATATAAATCGAAATGTTCATTGGGTATGTAAGTGATCTGATATTTCCATTTTATTTTTCATGTTTTGGATGGATAAAATTGGGTCACATTTATCGGTATCAAATCCGTAAATGTTACTATTATGTTTTTAGGTCCAAATTTTGGATTGTTAGTTTAGGGATATTATAAATCATTCCAAACTCATTAGGAATTAAATCCTACTTAGTTAATTATCCACTTATAATAAGGATGAAATCCTCAAAGATCCTATGGTGCATTCCCCACTATATGTATTTCCTAATTCTACTCCTGGATTGCCGACCTCAGTAGGCCCACTACATCAACACCACTCAGTTTCCTCTAGAATCAAACAAACCTAATGGTCCCACACATGGTCCATTCCACTAATCCATGAGCCAACTGATATTATGCATAACTATTATGAACTTTTCTCTACACAATAATGCTTTCTCTTAAAGTCTATACCAACCATCACACTTTTTATCAAGGAAGAGTGATTCTCTAAGTACCTTTTGTAGGATATCATGAAACATCCTACTCAAACCCACCCAAACACAATGGTTTCACACTCCTATGAAACCCGATTGCACAACTAGAATCATGCTCACATCAGTCATGTCCCATCAAATAAAGTTTAACAAAAATAAACAATTGACCATGATCCATTCTCATTCCATCTCCATCAATTGGGATAACCCTAATTAATCCTCTAAAATAAAGTGGAACCACTCTCTCAATCCAAATCTAACTTCCTGACCACCTACCACCCATGAATAATTCTAAACCCATAATCAACTACCCATGAACTCTAGGAACCAAACAAATACCCTAGAACCAATAGGGAAATGCATCAAACCAAACCTTTCATATCAACCATGCCACTAGAATAATAGAACTCCCAACACTCCACCTCTCAATCCTATGGAATCCACATTAGTAAACATAGAACATATCCAAAAAACATATCTTCAAGGAAACTCTATCCTAATCTAAGAATATCTCAGGCATCCTTTCCCTCATTAACCCACTTCCAGGGAATACAAAGCTCACACTAACCAACCTAGGTCTCCATGAATCCATCAATGAAGGGACTGAATTTACATCTCCAAATAACATCTCACAATGAGATCTAGATGGCCTCTTATCAGAAGAAAATAGATATGGTTAACATAAATAGTATTAAACCATAAAGTTATATGGTAAAATTTTCATATTGGTTTTTTTGAAAATTTAAACAATTGAACCTCCATCGTCTTTCAAATCACACACCAATGGGAACATTTAATATGATTCTTTTTTTCTTGGTATGATGAATGTATGAAGATCTCCTAACATCGTACCAAGATCTAAAAACAATAAACTATAAATCAAAAACCTAAGTTCATCACATGAAGTGAAATCATAAAACCAAAAAATAATAAACCCAAGAATAGTAACCCCATCACCCTACTGACAAAGGCTTTTCATTAGAATATTTTTTCATCACACATGATTTTGAGGTCCACCGTAAGCTCTAAAATGATTCTAAACTAATTTTATACCATCTAATGATTAATAAGACAAGAAAATAAGATAGATATTATACTATTTTGTCAAGAACCATCCTTAGTTTACTTGATAGTTCTCCCAATCCACCTCAATAAAGACCTCAAGTTTGTCTTCTCGTATTCCATAGAATGTAGATTATCCTAAAAGACCCAATACATAAAATGGGGAGACTTTGACATCAAATAAGAGTGTAATAACAATATAAATAAACAAATATATATTCATAGTAAACATAAAAGTGTGAAATAAAAAATCTAAACATAATGTAATAAAATTAAATTCAACATAAAAACTCACAATCATTCTAATAAATAACAATTATCCACCCTTAAAACAAACCACATATATAGGATAATCAAAAGAAAATAAATATAGAAGGGTCTACTAACATCCCCAAGCCATACCTCATAGTCGATCGCCAACATCATCAAGATTTTCAATCTTGATCCTTATACTCCACACAAGAAACCCATCTCAAACATGCAACATTGGGCCTCCACTCGATCCACTTCACATCACTTGATCATCCTAAAATAAAACATAAGTTATAAACATAATATGAGTTGCACACTATTGGGGTGAGAAAATAATTCTTAGTATACCACCCTCAATATTGGTACATACAAAATTTTATCATAAAAATTTCATTCACATGTGATATTCCTAGAATATTTAAATAACAAATAAAATAAAGATAAAAAACTAAAATCATTTTAAAATCATTTATCGTTAGGTTCTAATGATCCACCCAAGATCAGCTAATCATTCCTTATATAGTACTATTTTCTTTGAATATGTTTCTCACCATGACACAACTCATTAGGCATGTTTTTCAAATCTTAATAAAGATACTAGATCTATATCACCATAATAGGTATTAATTTTATACCCCAGGATCTCACCATAGGTGTAAAAATCAACACACAACACTACCAAAAGATATGACTCCAATTGAATGTTCTAAATTGGAGGCAAAAACTCTCTACCAAAAGAGAGAGAAATTTCACATATCCTAGTTTTACTATGGAAATAACTAATCTCCATTACCAATATGGATATCAATAGAAACCCTAGACCCTATGAATACAATAAACAAACCATTATTTAGAGTGTTATTATCATTCCCTAGAATGGAATGCCCGAATAGTACCTATGTGGGAATGAGAATGGATATTAGACATACCCCCTATAATGAAATGGCTATTAAATAGTGGATATATAACACCTATAATTATGGTGAGAGTATCCCTACAAATAAACCAAGGTATCTTGAACATGTTACTATTAAAAAAATTCACGACCCATCTATATATCATATTACCCCAAACCCTATAGGTAATAAACATGGATCCCCATGGGACACCACAATATATAATCAAATGTAATAAACTGTATACATGATGCAAAATTACAAGAAAAATTAAACTGAAGTGCATAATAATATATCGGTCATCATATAGATAAATCATTTAAAGGACACATCTATCCAGACATTATATGAAAATAAACATCACATCTAGCTGGACATTCTAACAATCAAGTAATATGAATAATTATCTAATATGAGATGACTGATAATTGAAAGAAGTACAAAGTAAAAATCTCAACTCATATATCTTCACTTCCAAATCCATGGTCACCAAACTACTAGACCTCTACCATGTTCCCAACTCAAATCAAGACTTGGGTCCAGAGAGAAAAAATGAGGTCTATCCCCATACATCAAAACCTAGGCCATGTACATGATCTTAGTGTGAGTCCATCAATCTGTTATTAATATCTAATTCAACAAAAATACTGCGTTTTGATGTGATCAAGTGGATATTCATGCAATATATAATATAAGAAGTGTAATTTATCATGCAATGCAAATAACCAGAAACATAATATGCAAGAACATCAATATACACTCTTTAGTGAGTTTCAGAATGTATCTAAATATAGGTGACCACCAAGGGGCACCAAGTCCTAACCCAAAACCAATCATCGTTATCCTTCCTGATTATATTAGTTTTGGAGTATCTTTTTAACATTGCAGAATCATTCCTACCCAAAATCTTATCCCACAAACAATCTAGTAGCAAGTATAAAAATTGATTCATAGGTTAATGTCCCAAGCAAATTTAATAGTATCAGTCCCATGGCCTATTCCCATGAGTATATCCTAGGAAACCCAAATAGTATCACAATTGAATCTATAGAACTATTATATGTATTTTTAATCTAGTTGTCCATACAAATATAACTAAATTCTCTAAGTAATTCCAAATTAGTTGTTTATATAAATATAAGGAACTAGACCAAGGCATTCCAAATTAGTTTTCTATATAAATACAAGGGGGAAACAACCCCAAGGTATTCCAAGTAGTTCTCAAAATAAATCCAAGGAGGATATCCTCAAGGCACTCCAAATTATTTATCATAATTAATCTAGGGGATGTACCCAATTAATTCTAACCACAAATCTTAAAAAAATATAAGGGGTGATTTCCCCCAAGGTATTCCAATCAATGCTCATAAAAAATTGTAGAAGGAATGCCTCATGAAATTATGAACTAGTAATCATAATGAATCCAATGGGTTCTTCCCCAATACATTGTATATCACTATGTATTATAGTAAAATCTTAGTACTTCTCCTAGTAATTCAATCATATCAAGCATATCAGCTTCATCCTGGGAAACTACCAATGCATTCCATAATCACAAGGCCTTTATTTTTCCATAAATAAGCGAAGTATATCCCTTAAATAAAATCACACAAAAAAAACAAATTTAGTGTTTTCCATCTTCCAAACCCATATCTCATGACTAGGGTTGAACAATTGAATGCACAATTTATCACTATCTCAATCATAACCGAATCACAATTTTGTTTTGGGCTTTATGGAAAAACACGCAATAAGATACACCCAAATTTCACACATTCCCTCTCTAGGTTCAACATAGTTATGGGGAATAAATCAGGGTCCTATATGTAACATCACTTCATAGACACCCTACTTGGATTCCTTAGTCACATTTCTATCTTTCAGTGCCATCTTGTCAGTATTGGCATAATGTATCTCAAGAAATGTCAGGATCCTTTAGACTTTTCTCTACCCTTTAAGGGGTCTGAAATATCCATATGAACCAAAGCATCCCATTAATACCACAAGAAAGTTTCTCAAAGTAAGACACACCTAACCCACATAATCATTCATAAACATACACACTAAGAAACTATGATTAAATAACACACATGTTTTTTCAAATTTGGGCATCACCAAAAAAATTTAGAAAAACCAAAACTACTCACCAAATCCATTCATGCTTTCCTTTTAAATTAAATAAATCATATAATTTTTTAATAGGAATAAAATGAATCATTTTTCTCACACTAATACCTTGTATGAATACCATAAAACCTTCTTTATAAAAATTTAATTTTCATTTTGAAATACAATTTTAAACCCATTTATCAAATTTCCCATTTTCCATTAAATTTCCATTACAATCAAATAATATATTTAAAATAATATTTTAAAAAAAATCCCCTCTAACAAATGCCTCCAAACAATAAATAAGGGAGGATACTATCACCTGTTCAACCATGATGTCACTATTAAACCTTTTAGCAATATATGTGGTCCTTGTTGACTATTAGTCAAACATGATCTCATCCCAACCATATAAAGAACAGATCACAAATTTCATGAAGATATGAAGTAAAATATAATAATGAGAGAATAAAAATATAAAATTAAAAATGATCAATATACTTTTCAAAGTTAAGGAAACCCATCTCAATTATGATTCTAATAAATTATCCCAAGCCTATACCATATTCCCTTGAGTTTATGATCACTTACCTCAATAACCAAAATCATCACATTAATAAATCAAATAATTCAATCCAATTTCCAAAAATCTCACAATAGTTTCTGAGAAGAACATGAATCCCAAAAAAGGCCAAAATTAAGAGCAACAATGTACATTAAACTCTAGATGCACCCCCAAACCTAAGAAGCAACAAATCCCAAAAATTAATACTCCAATCAAAGACAAATTTTAGTAAAATTTATATGATATACTATGGAAACTCATCAAGAAACATACATAATAGAAACCAATAAATAATGCAATTTTAATGCCTCTCGAGACATAATCTATGAGCCTCATTTGAAATCCCCATGAAACATAATTATTTTTTTATTCTCAAATTAAAACATTTATCTTAACCTTAATCAACCCAAACTGAAGTCAATAGTTAAAGGAGAGGAGAATCAAGGAGGATGTGATAAGGGATCCTACCATGATTCGGTGTAAAGAATCACTAATAAACCACCTAGATCAAAAGGTAAATAATGATGAGAGGTGGGGTTCTACCTCTCCATGTGCGTGTGATGTGCAAGAAAAGAACCCCAAGGGTTTTTTCATTTTATAAATCACTTATCCATTTATAAAAAATGTTAGCATGTTTCATGTAAGGAGGCAAAAATTCATGCCATGAATATTTTGGGAAGTATCCCCCTTCACCCCTCTTACCCATTTTCATCTTTATATTACCTAATAAATTCCATTCATGGTGTGAATATCCCATTTACCTTATGAATGGATTACTATTGTTACTTTATTATAGACTATCCACCTGGCTCTTCCCCAACATCCTCACAAA
Source organism: Viscum album (assembly GCA_963277665.1). NCBI lineage: Eukaryota > Viridiplantae > Streptophyta > Magnoliopsida > Santalales > Viscaceae > Viscum > Viscum album. Next base: position 845,734,479 of record OY728160.1, on the reverse strand, counting down.
CACCTAAGACCTTACATAAACAATAAAGAGTGTCTAAAACTCTATTTAAGGATGGTAAAATTATCAAAATCCCATATTGATACCCATCCCTAAAAACCCTCCATGAAAGGAAAAATTAAAATTTCTATTAAAATTCTCAACCTAGAAAATAGTGGGTATTTACAACACCCCCCACCATAGCACTTTTTATCCTCTAGAATCCTCACAAATATTTGAACCATCAAACTTGACCTACCACAATCATAAATCCATGACTAACCCACACTATCTCATCCAAAAGTGTCGAATTTTCTTCCACAAAACAACTACGAACACCAAGCCTAGATATATTGGATTCCCTCTAAAACTCTTAGTCTGATCCATAAACCATGTGAATTGTACCCCAAAATATTCAAATGATTTGATTTCCACATATTTTTATCCAATTCTATGCAACACAAATAGAAGATCACTATAAACTGAAACTATACTATGGTTCATCACATGGTTCACCCTTTAAATCTTTCCAATAACCATCGTTCACTAACTAAATCATCTCACGAATCACAACCCAGTATAAAAATATTCCTACAGAAAACCAAATTCCCAAATAAGGTCTCTATTCTCAACAGTTTCTAAATTTCACTTAAAACTTCCTATAATAAATTTCACCAATCCCATAACCCTTCTGACGTAAGGGTTATATTCCCATGACTGCTAAAATAATCTCCACTATAAGAGTATCCTCATTATCTCCTCATTATCCCCAATCTCTCCTAAACTCCTATGATAATATCTCAATAATCCTTCTCATCATTATCAAAAATATTATAGATAATTCTTAACCACAACCATACATCCCAAAATACCAATGGGTCATCAATAATCCATTAAAAGGCTTATGTTTCTCAATATATAAATACTTTCCTATTGAAACAAAAAATATACTAGTCCAACTCATGATCTCAAAAAAAACACACATCCCTGCTACTTAATCCAAAATTCATTATCTATATCTCAAGATCACAAACACGACTCCCAAAAAAACATGTAATTCTCACTAAACAAATGAATCAACCACTCAGTTCATTTCTAGTCAATCCCTGAAAATAAAATTTATCGACCTATACAGGGATCAGTCGCTCTCTACAAACCACACCAACCAATTAAAAATCACCAACTAAACTTACTCTAATGTTTTTAAGGAAACATGGTATAAAATCTGAGGATAAAAAAATTAAAGAATTATATTATCCCTAGGTCAATCATAATGAAATCAAAGAGCTTGTTAACCCCCATTCGAGCATAAATAAAGTTAGTCACACAGGTTCTCCCCCAGTCGATCCTTAAAAAATCAAACCGGTTCCCCCTAAATGAGAATAATAATGAAACATATGGTTCATCCCCAATAAAGTATAAAAAACAACACATGCTAGCATACACCATCCTAAAACATGATTCATACACCTTGGTCAGTCTCAGTTAAAATATAAAAATCCAATAAAATCAATTTCCTCATGAATCAGTTTTCTATTTCCAAATATACTAACATTTTACACATACTAAAACTCTTCTGAGTTTCCAAAAATCCCTTGTAATCGAAAGAGTTTTACATAAAAACAAAAATCCTTAAAAATACCCACCGTTGTTAGTTCTTTCCAAAAAATTGTTCATGTTTTCAAAATCCCTTTTCAAATTAAAATTTTAAAACCAATTTTCCTTTATATTTTTATTATATGAACATCTCATTAATTTAAAAATAACTAAATCCAAGATCCATTTAAATGAAGCTAACCTTCAAACCATTTACACACAACTTTTTCCACAACATAAGTTATTTTTTATTTTATTATTTTTTTAGATTGTATTTTTCTCATTATAAAATTTCCCAAAACATTTCCTTATATAGTCTATAAAAGCATAATCACCAATAATCAATCATACATTCCCCCTATATCTATATCAATATAATAACCCCTTATAATATCTATGAGGAAATATTATTTATATTATAATTTACTTAACTTGATATGGTTTTTAATGAGGCTTCATGTCAAAAAAACCACTCATAAACACATGTATCATTACCTAATTATTCTACTATAATGATGAATATACAACTCATTATCTCCCAACCAAACCCTATGAATCATCCTAAGACTCATTCATCCCGTATTGGGATTCTTGATATAAACTAACAACTCCCTCATCCATGTTTTCCTAGTATTAAAAATTTCCCTCCTCTAATAAAATGGGTTTCAACAAAGACCATACAATTTAGGAAAGTGTTTGATCTACCTCCAAGTTCCAGAAAATATATATCCACCACTAACCAAAACTTTCCAATCCTAAAACACTCCCCAATAACAATTTTATATTCCAATAAATAGACCACCCAAATGAAATCATCCTAGGGATGTGGCTTGACCTCAGGAACAACTCTCAATATGCTAAAGACTTCTGATAAGGGATGAGGGACTAAAAATACGGTGATAGGAACAACTGGCCAATACGAGATGAATGAAAATTGAAAGTAAATTTAATGGCCTCTGGTCCAACCCAAATAACTGACCTACTAAATCCATAGACTCCAAACTTTCTAGACCTTTATCACATGTTCATATCTAATTAAAACCTATGTTCTGATAGAAAAGTGTAATGTCTACTCATGTATAATAAAACTCAAGTCTTGTACGTGGATATGGGGTGAGTTCATGGACCAATTTGTAATCCACAATGTCTTAAAAATATTTAGTGTTGTTTTGGTCAAGTGGGTTATTAATTAAAACAAAAAAGAATAATTTTTGTTTCTCATGCAACACACCCACATGAAAACATAATATGAAGTAACATCAACATACCAGCTTCATCTAATTTAAGAGTTTCTATAAACATAGTAAACCACCCATGAGGACCAATACCTACATAAAAACCAATCATTGATATCATACCTTCTTCAAAAAATGTCAATGTGTCTCTGATCATGTCATAAATTGTGCCTACCCAAAATCTAGGCCCATGATCAATCCAATAGCACATGTAAGCACAGATTCCTATAGGAATGAGCTTAGGAAATCCAATAGTATCTCACATATGAATCCATAGAACTCATTTACTGGATTATAAAAAAGTTTTCTACATGAATCTAAGGAACTTTTCTATAGAATTATGAATCAATTATTCATACAAATCTAAGGAACTCATTTAAATCATTCCAAATTAGTAATCCGGAGGAATCTTAGGGGAAACACCAAGTCATTACAACCAATTCTTACAATAGATCCAAGGGGTGTCCCCAATGAAATAAAAAATAGTTCTCATAAATAATCCAAGGGGGGTGACCCCAAGGCTTTCCAATAGGTGATCATATAAAATATAAGCAGGCATGGACCTAAGGAATTCCAACTAGTGCTCATAACAAATCCATAGAGGACTTCCCCAAGTAATTTCAAACTAGTAATAAAAACTAAGCCAAGGGGGACTTCCCCAATGATTTATATATAAGAAAAAAATCATAGTTTAATCCTAGTAAATCTCTTGATAATCCCATATTATTAGATATTTTAGATTAATAATGGGAAATGAACCATATATTCCATAACCACAAGGCCCTTACTTATTAATAGCCATGGGTAGTATATCCCTCCCATAAAATATTATAAAACATAACTCAAGGGTTGTATTTCTTCCCAATCCATCTCATATGCCTTGATTCAGATACTTCATGATGAAACATATCACTATCGTAGCCATAACAGGCACACAAGTCTATTTTGGGTTCTATGGTGACACCCGTAATTGGCTACACCAAAATCTCATGCATTCCCTCTCTAGGGTCAACATAGTACTAGGGCACTCACCGGGGTCCCCTACAACACATTATTTCTTGAACACACTATATGGGTACCTCATCCACATTTACATATCTCTGTCTAATCTCATCATTATAGTCATAATTTCCTTAAAAACAATCATGGTCCTTTCATATCTATCTCCTGCCTCCAAGGGGTCTTGACGGCCTTAGATTTTACTATATATATTTTCTTTAAATAAACATTTTATTGATCATAAATTGCACATGAAACACTGATCTAAAATGAGTCCCAACATATTAGATGAATATTATTAAGAAAATTTATGATTAATAAAAATCCTAGTAAATAAAAATATTTTAACCAATTATAACTGTTTACAAAATTAGATTAAGTACACATAAATTTTTAAAAGGTCATTTTTTTTCAAAAAAAGTTGTTTCTCTTAATATATTGATTTTTTTAAAAGATGAATTTATAAATTTTTGAATTATTATTTTTTAAAATTAAATTTATTTTTGGATTAATAATTTCTGTATTAGGTTAGGATGAATTTTTGAGAATTTATTATAACAATTTATTATTATGTGAATGGTGGAAAATAAATATTTTACTAATAATGAAACATTTATGAAATTATCATAATAAAAAATTGACATATAATTTTTTTGAAAACTTCTTTATATAAAAATATATATTTATAATAATTTCAAAATATTATTTTGAAATTTTTAAACTCATGTTTAAAATTTTGAAAATTGAAGTAATATTTTACACTAAAAGAACTTTTTAACTTATATTATAAATTAGTTTTTCATAATTTGTATATATTTAATCTAGAAAATGGAATTAATATTTTATATCAAAATTTTTAGTATTTTTTAATAAGGTAAATTTCATTGTTAGTAATAACAATACGATTACTAGGATTAAATCTAATTGTTACGATAATGGAAAAATTATTATTTTCAAAGAATTGTTTTATTAACATTCAGTATTTTTATATAATAAAACAAATTGATATAATCTAAAAAATTAATCTAATATAATTTTTAAAATTATATATATATATATATTAACACCCAATCAATTTTCAATCAATAAAAAATAATATTAAGTACACTTAATGGAAAAAACATCATTTTACTACAAAACAGTTTTTCACTATTTTAAATTCATCAAATTAAAAGTTGATTTTAACTTTTATAGAAATTAAATTTGAATATTTTTAGATTAAATTTTGGTTCATAAAATATAAATTTGGTTATTATTGGTACCTTAAATTTTTTAATAATGTATAATTTATTAGGGTAAAAACTAATTACCAATGTATATACCAAAATGATAAATTGTAAAAATCAATTGGTAAAAGACTTGAAATATGTTTAAACCATGGGTAAAAATTAGTGGATATAATTAATCAATATTATCTCACCCCAAAATCTATTATTTTAAACTTTTGGAGCCTTTGACTCTTTAATAGTGATATACCATTACACAAATGTAATGGGTACTTCCAAAATTTCGCGTTTCTTCACATGGGGAACATGAGAGATAAAGGAGGTAAACCAAGTGAGATTCACAATTTCTATTTCTGAAAATAAATGGTGCATTGTTAGGGCATACATTTATTCAAACATTGTGATAACTATGCATGAGCCACTACATCCAAACACCCATTGCATAGTTGGATCGCATAGTTAGACAAAACTTGTTCAAACCAGGTTATTACCCAATTCAGATCCCTGAAAGGTTTCTCTTGGGTAGCCACACAGTTTGGAAAAACCATAAACCTAACTATGAAACTACCTAGTTCCTACTATTTTAGTTACATGGTAATCTAGAATATTTTTCAGGATTTCTACTAACCTTTATCAAAATTTTCACCTCTAAAAAAGCCTAAAAATGTTCCAAATATCCCCTAAACCTCCAGAATCATAACGTAGTTATTTTATATAATTAAAATAAATAAATAAATTGGAAAGTATAATAAATTATAGTGATACAAGGATCCTGTTTTTAGGAATCTAGTAAATATTGATATGGGAACTATTATGGAATAAGATACATCACTCATTTTTCAAATAATTACCAAACCATTTTTTTGGAAAAGATAAAAGTTTTCAACCCGATGATGATAATATTCAAAAGAAGATTTAATCCATGAATAAAAACAAATTGGTAGGATTCATATATTAATATGGGGTTCTGAAATTTGAAAGGATACTATGTGTTCCATCTACACCTGATCTGAAAATGTAATTATTGTGTGATGCTCATAGCTTGAATTTATCTATATACCCTAGAAGCACCAAGATGTATATATATTTAAAGGAACATTTTTAGTGGGATAATATGGAGTGGGAACTTTCTAATTAATTATTAATATCTTTGGTTTTCCAATAGGTGAAGTTTAAAAAAGAAAACCCTAGAGGATTCATGCAACCTATTCCTATTCCTATAGGGAAATGTGATGACTTTATTATGGTCTTTATAAATGGATTACCAAAGACTCCTAGAAATACCGATTCAATATGGTTTATTTTTGATTACCTCACTAAATCTGTAAATTTCCTTTCTATAAGATATTATTTACCTTCGGAACACCATGTAAGGATCTATATTAACTAATTTGTAAGACTTCATGGAATGCATCTATCAATTATGTCTAGTTGTGATATATTATTTACATCAAAATTCTAGTAGAGTCTTCAGAAGGCTCTTGATAATGAGCTTTGTTTGATCATCACTTATCACTATCAAACTAATGGAAAATATAAAAATATTGTTCAAATATAATAATAAATGATGAGTTCATTCAATCATAACTTTCAAGGTATGGGGGATCAGTATTTACCTTTGTTATAGTTAACCTATAATAAAATCTTTTATTCAAGTATTTAGATGGAACTGTAAGAATCATTATATGGAAATATATATATAGTACACTAACTTGTTGGGATGAAGTTAGTAAAAGGAATATTTTAGGTTGAAAACATGTAGATGATACAATGGAAAAGTAATATACTATTCAAATTGGGAAAAAGAGTTACGTGGATAACTGGGGAAATATTTCGAATTTCAAGTGGGATATCACATTTTGTAAAAAGAATGTCTATTAATGAGTGTTATAAGGTTCGGTAAGAAAAGGATATTGATCCCATGATACATATAAACTTTTTAAATCCTATAAAGAATTTTAGTTGTGGATTACCATTTTTTAATGCCACTAAGTCTCTCGAAATTAAATGATGTGTTCCATATATCATTGTCAAGGAAGTACATATCAGAGCCAATGAATTTTCTCACCTCTAAAGAAATAGCAGTGGAAACTGATTTATCTTACTATAAAGTGACTATCCAAATTTAAGACACTAGAGAAAATTTGGTGAGGAATCAGATTACTTTGTTGATAAAGTTACTTTGGATAAATCATAAGATAGAAGAGGTGTCGTGGATACCTGAGGAAATTATGATTAAGAACAACCCAAATATTTTAATGATGTAAAATTTTGGAAATTATGAGGATGAAATTTTTTATAGGACTGAATAATGTAACACCCTAATAATTTATGACATATATTTTTTCTAAATAAATTCAATTTCTTCAATAACTTGCGATATACGCAACCTCGAGTCTAAAAGAATCGTAAAATAGTATACCATTATGACATAGCCATTAAATTGTTGGGTATGAATAGGAATAACTAAATTATAAAAATAATATGGTTTATACAAGTATAAATAAATTCATAAGTTATAAATTTATTAAAAATAAATATAAAAATTATTTGAAATAAAAGGCAATGTCTTTATGAAAAATTGTATTTTTTTTCTAAACAACAGTTTCACCATGATTTTTGAACATATGTTAAAATTATTATTTTCTAATTTTAGAATATTTATTCAAAAAAATGAAATCATTTTTTTAAATAATTTTATTATAATTTTCTTAGAGTTATTCTTTAGAATGTTTTGAAAGAATTATTTTTCTAATGAATAGTAAAAAATACTGATTTTTGGTTGAAAATCACCTTTACATTTAAAGAATTTACAAGTTCCATTATAAAAAAAATTATTTTAAAATTAAAATTACTTAAATTATATTATAATTAATAAAATATAGGTCATTTTAATCAATTATATGTTCAATTTTTAAATAATATCTTTTTATACATTTGAAAACATTTCCTTTGGAAAACTGGTTTTTCATCGCATTAGCGACTTTAACATTAAATTAAATTATGCCATTTATATGAATTTAATTTTTAAAAAATAGATTCCATATATTTATTCCTAATAATAAATATTATATAATAATTTCAACTTAATTTGTCTTCATAATGAATAGTAAAAAAATAAAAATTAATTAGCATGCTTAAGGTTAAAACGAGTTTAGTGGGAGTTAAACTAATAATGTAAGGGTTTAAATTACCTATTAACTAATACAAATACTATTGGATGGAAATATTTCAAACTTCTTTCTAACATGGATTTATAATGAATCATTTTGGTGCCTTTCGGCATGTAAAAAATGTGGGTATCACTTTTTATTTTCATAAATTCCATGTCTGTCATATCCCCCACTTATAAAAGTCCACCCACTCTCCTCTCCTATTAACACTTCCAAAAACTTTTGGTTTTTCCAATACCAATAAAAATAAATTCATTACATACCTAAAAATTATCTATATTTATTTTATTATCAAAAAACCAATCTATGAAGGCTTTAGGTATAAACCTAAAGAGGTTTTCCAAAGAAGATTTATAGTTCCAAACCATGCATTTTCGTTTTATTTCTTAATTTAACTCATAAAAATCTCTATCAACTATATTAAACTAGTAAAATAATTATATACCATATACTGAGATTTTGTTCTGTTAATTTAATGACTTTTATCCATCTTATCTTCTATCAAATGGGAAATGAAACCATCAATCATTTGTACAGTGGACTACCGCCTCATGAATCGTTTAATTGTTTTTCAATAACCACCTATCATGGTTGGATATAATGATGGATTTAATGTAAATATATTATCTTTATGACATAATTACACTAATTTAATTACAATATCACATCTAACTTCTTACCTTCTAAACTATTGTAAAATGATAATGTTTCTTGTGTGTACATGTGGATGACCACCTCAACAAAGTGATTTGATATGTTTATTTTTTATATTTTCACGTGGATTATAATAAGGATAGATTTAATGAATTTATATTATATATTTGATAAAATAATGGTTCTATAAAGTTTAAATATTATTTTTCTATCTTACATTCTATTTTTTTGGAAAAACAGAAACATCATTGAAGAGTACATACGACGTACCATCTTCATTAATGTTGTAACTCATTTTCCCATATCTAAATTTTATAGACTATTAGAAATACATATATAATGATTATATATTATCTTTATATAATTTTTAAAATTATGGAAATCAATTAAACATTATCAAATAAAAAGTATTGAAATTACCAAACCCAAACATACATAAAAACAAATAAATTATCATCTAAAATAGTGATTTTAAAAAAGGATTGTTAATAGATAGGTCATAAAAGACTATAGGAAAATCATATATGATATGAAATATATTAATATGATTAATTAATATATATTATAAATTTATATTAATTATATCATAGTTTAAAACATGTATGAAGTAAATAAGACCTGAGGTGAGGGTTTCTAATATCACTTTTACTTTGTGAGACATATGCCATAATCATCGGTTTTTTTGCAGTGTATATACGTCCCATAAAAGTATTTTATGAATCATATCCTAAAAATTTGGGATATACATATCTATCTATTATCCTTTATTTCATGTGGGTTATGATTCAAAATTTATCAATGTGGTAAGGGTTTTATAAATACTATCTCATCCATTATTAGGATTGTTCATGATTATGTTTATGATGATGAAATATTATGATATATCACTAATGAAAATCGCATTTTTTATCCTTATATTTTATTTCATGATATTTTCATGTAATAGTACCATTTACCTCTCATTTTTACATACAATTATTGATAATTTTTTTAAGAATAACCAACTGTATTTATCTTTTTAGTCAAAAATAAATTTTCTCCCATATCCAAATTTTATAAAAATATTTTAAAAAATATTTTTTATGATTATATAAATTATTTATTTAATATATTTTTAACCATGTTTTAATTTTTATAATTTTTTTTTGAAATTAATCCCCTATCATTCTCAAAACAAAGTACTTTCAACCTTTTTACAATAGTGTGAAAAGAATGTTTTTTAGCTTAGAAGACATGTAGGAAATTACCTACCAACATGAACACACATTATTTTAAAGATTAATTTAAAATTTTAAAAGGTTATCTTTAAAGAAAATATTCAAATAATATTATTTAATTTTTTAGTTTTTGACAGTTATGATATTATTATAAAGGATATTTTACTTAATAATTTTTTAATGGACTTTTTTATGTTGGTTCATTCATAAATGACAAAAACCCTCATTTTACCTTATTCTCCATTGGGAATATGCTCTAATGATACCATATTTATTATTTTTCTTGATGTATTGTGATCATTTTGACTAGGATTTACTATTTTGAAACTATTCTCAATTGTAATCTAGATGGTTTATGATTATTCTTATTTATTAGGGAAAGTATTCACATTCATATGTTATTTTTCCAATAGGAATGTTTATGTTGGTTTTTTTATTTATTGGGTAAATTATAAAAATTTCATATGGTAGTTTTTCAATACGAATGTTTACATTGATTATGTTTCTCTCCTTTCATATAATGAATTCATTGTACATAGTAAGTGATGGTTGGGGCCCGCTATAACCACTTGATTCATTGGTAGGTATCATGAGACAAACATTCCAGGGTATTTAGTCATGGACTTTCCCCTTTATATAAGATTTATTAGCACAAGGCCTTGATAATATGGTTATTATTTCTAGAATTATGCATTCAATCATTATCATAATAGTTATTTATTTCCATGTGATTACTCAATTAGTTAGAATATCCATGGATAAGTTTCAGGGTCATGTGATTATTTATATGGAATTAGGTTGATCACAAATTATTCTGAAAATATTATTCATTAAGTTCAAGTTATTTATTAAATTGTATTTGTTTCATTTATTTACCTTTACAAATTGAATGTGTCTTATGTATTCATGATAGCTTCCACTATACACATACCCTTTCTGAGCATTAGAGCTCACACATTTCTTATGTTTCCATTGAACAGGATTCTAGGAAGTGTGTTATAATTGATATGTAAGGATATAAAAATGTAATAATGGTTTCCTTTCATAAAATTCTATGTTGTATTTTATTTTTTTCAAATATAATGTTAAATTCAGGTATATTTATATTTTTCAAATACCTTAAACTATTTTGTCCTTCAGGATGCAATCACTTGTATCTAAAACCAATATAATAAAGTAACCACTGAATCTAGGCTACTATGTTCAGTGTCTTTACATGTTTCCTAATATTAAATCCATTTCCATAGCCTCAATTTCAAAAAGTGACAAAAAATAATTTGATAATAATAAATTTATAAACTAGAAAAATTGTTTTTAGAATAATATATTTTTAAGCTCAAAAATATATTTATTCTTATTCATTACCAAATAATAATCTTAATATAGATGTTAATTTATTTTATTACACATGTAAATAAAAAACTTCTCTATAAAAAATATTTAATAGTGATTAATGTAATCATAAATAAAAAATATGAGAAATAATGAAACATAATTCCTTAAAAAAATTACCCTTTTAATATTAAATGAATTTTAATTAAATTTCATTATTTATCTTCTTACCAATAAATTTTATTAATACATAAGTATTATATTATTTATCAAAAAATTATAAAAATATCAAGTAATTATTCAAATAAAATAAATAAGTGAAGTAAAAATATAATACATACTATTATAATAAAAGATTTTACTAAATTATTACCTTTTTATTTCATTACAAGATTATTTATTATGTGTGAATTACAATATTTTAATTTACTAATAATTAAATCACATAAATATACTTATTAGATATGATTAAAATGACCATATTTCCAACATACATATATCCAATAACCATATGTCTAATGGACTTTTATCTAAGAACTATATATATAGTGACTTTATTAAATTCTTATATATAGCCTTACATACATATCTAAAATCATATATCCTATTCATTTAATTCTTTCTCAAAATTTCTATCATGTATCTAATGTGTTTCATTCATTTTATAAATATAATCTGAGTTATGATTTTATTGAAATTCATGTGGATAATGATTTCATGTTCATGGTATTTTTATTTACTAGTAGTTTTATTCCTATTGTAATTTTTTAAATGATGTTTTATATTAAATTATAAAAATGTATTTGTTTTTATATTTTATTATAATATTTTTTCTTAGTAAAATATATCATGGTTCGTTTTAGATTAATGTTTCATGTGAAATAATCTATTCAACATAAAATTTATTTAATGGGGAAATATATAGTAAAATAACGGGTTCTGAAACTCAACTTCTTTTTTAATACCCTTTATAAAATTCAAAGGGGTTCTTTCTGTGTTTAAATATTTTAGGATCAATGAATTTCATTTTTATGATCTTTCTCTTTCAATTAAATTAAAATATCCTATATTTGTAGTCAAATAATATGCTAGGAATAATGTATAAAAAATCCTCTATATATAGAAACATATCTTCAAATTTAAAACTCTAGAAGTCATGCTCAAACATATTTTCAAATCTTCATTGATATTATTTATTGATTTTATCCTTAAAAAAACCTTTTAACTCATAAAAAAATTTCCAAAAAATAAAGTAACACTTATGTAGAATAAGATTAATGTTACCTAGAATCTGTGGATACATAAGTGAGGTAGGATTACTCATGCATGGACTTTGATACTTCTGATTAACTCTTATACAATATTTCTATGTTTCCACCTCCAGTGTAATAACTATTGTTCCATTTACAGCATATTGATATATGGTTGTATCTGGAATTATTACAAGGAATGAATGTTTTTTAAGTGATTTGAGATAGAGGAATAGAATGCGGAAGGCTTAGTGACATACGGGTTGCATGAAAAAAATATTGTGGACCACCTGAGTTGATTTCCAGTGATAGATGCCTGGGAACCATGAATCACAGCTAGATCAACTCATCCTGGGAATATTTGAGGTGGGATCTATGAAAAAACTGATCTAAACAGCCATATATAGTGTGCATATCTCATATCTAAGATTCTAGAGAAAGCTTGACTACACACCATGTACAAGGATGAACACACGACATGTATCCCCCTTCAGCTGTGGTAGCTAGGGTTTTGAAAAATATAAGGATGACATTGTTTGTAGACCTCAAACATATTGTGTACCCCTTTTCTAGATGGGTAACCCAAGTGGTGGATCACAAGGGTGGTATCCCATATGGAAGTACATGGATAGGTATATAGTCATGTACCCTAGTTCATAGAAATGAATAGGTCACATGAGAGGCACACCATGTGAGGTAGCACATTGTGTACCTATGTGCACAGACACAGGGTCTAGTACTAAGACACAATCAGCGGGACACAACCCAAGTCCTGGTTGGTTTGGACATGTCGTGTAATCCACCTATACAGATTATACTGTCTATGGCTTGGGAATCGTATACCCCCAGGGAAATGACCAAGCAATGGAGAGGGACCACACATTTTGTGGTTCCCCTCACATGTTGTGTTCCCTTGGCCTCTTTTTAGGAAAAAATAATGATGTGTATCTTATTCTTTTGAACTCGCATTTTGACATGTGTGTAGCCTATCCTAAGTGTTGTTACACATATAATGTGATAGTTCCCTTAATGGTAATTTTTGAGATATGATGTGAAATTTACCGGGATTAATTCATGGATAGGAGACATGAAATGATGGTAGTGATTGTGAAGGATCACTAGAGACTATCGAGTAGTACCCTCCAATAGAGTTGGGCAGTAAAGTTTCTCATGAACCTTTTCAAGTATTACCCTTCAGTAGAGATGGGCAGTGGAGTTAATCGATGTCCTTTTCAAGTGGTTCCTTATAGTAGAGATGGCCATTGGAGTTCTTTAACATCCTTTTCGAGTGGTAACCCTCAATAGAGCCGGGTAGTGGAATTCATCAAAGACCATTCTGAGAAATACCATCCAATAGGATTTGGTTGTGGAGTTCCTCGATGAACTTTCCAAAAATTACCCTTTATTAGGGATGGACAGTGGAGTTCCTTGATGTCTATTGAGTGGTAACCTCCAGTAAGTTTGGGAAGAGGAGTTCCTTGAAGATTACTAGGTTGACCCTCCAGTAGAGTTAGGAAGTGGATTCCTTGATGATTACTAGAGTAATACCCCCCATTAGTATGAGTGTGAGTCCTCTAAGAATACATTTTGAGTAGTACCATCTAGTAGAACTAGGAAGTGGAATTCATTAATGACTATCAAAGTAGGACCCTCCTATTGTACCAAGCCATGGGTTCCCTACCTAGATCCTTTTCCCCCTCTACTATGCGGAAACGTGACGAGGCGTGGCTATACGTGGAAAGTTACTTCTGGGAAGAAGTATTAGATATTGGTAATCATTGGTAAACTTTTGGAATTGTTGGCTACTCTTGTTCTTGAGTTGAGCTATGAGATGGATATCCCCTTACTCACTCGTTTATGATTCTTTTAACTGAGCATATATATATTCTTTTGTATTCACACCTTGTATTTGGTTACTCTCTATCTAAGAGAGAAAAAGACACAGGTGGTTTGCCATGTGATTTTTGTGTTTATATTCTCATGGTTGGATTAGTCTAATATCCTTCTACATGTCGAAAATAATTGACTTTTAGTTCATGTACTCACCATGTTGATCCCCTTGTGTTTGGATAGGGTTGCTTTCACTCTTAGTTTGGGTTGACCTTTTCTCTATTAATGTTTCTTGCATCTACAATCTTTAATTCCATATAATATCTCTTACATCTCCCCTTTCAGATTTCAGGTCATCTTATTGGGTATATATATACTCACCCCTACATGGTCTTTTCTTGAACATGTTATGTCTTAAAAAGATGAAGGATGGGTCGGTGGTGACTTCAGAAGAGCTTAGATATATTGGGTGCTTTGGACTGTGTATAATGTTCATAGCTTGAGATTTGGGAGTTGATCTCTCTCAACAGTATACTTTTCCATTTTTCTCAGGTTGGGACATATTTATGATTGGTCATGAATTTTTTCCTTTACATTTTAGTTTACACAATCATAATGTTGTACACCCTATAGGTTATTCATACTTGGATTAGTTTCTATCTATGTTTCATATTTTACTGTTTTCCCTCTGCACTTCTACATTGATATGGATGTTTGTGTGCATAAAGGTTCTTAGTAATAGGCCTCCCCAAGTTAGCTATGCATTCTCTGCTTGTTTCCACGACCTAGACTATGGTGGAAGGCATGGGGTAGTTGTGGATCAATCCCCATCTTGGTTTAGGTCATCAAAGATTTGTATCAGAGAAAGTTCATTCCCTGAGACATTGTTCAGACTACTCTCATTAAGAGTATTTGGTTAGGATTAGAGAAAAAGTATCAAAGTGTCTCATGTGAGACTCTCAGACCAGGGAATCTAGTGATAGTTTGGTGACCAAAATATCCATTCACCAGAACAATGACTACCTCCTTATCGACTTAGAATACCAAGAAATTGGTTTTAGGATTTAATGGTACATGAATCGTATAATATTTACCATTTTTTATATCCTTATTGAGTCGTATCCACCATTATATATATATATGATCATATAATCATGGTACCTCTTGATAAATCTCAGGATGCCTCTCCGACGATATCCAGCCAGGATACCAATTCCGGATCGTGACAACAATTCGATGAGCGATGAGGCCTTAGTTTGGGGTCCATCCCATGACCCCCTTCCTCAATGGATGAAGGTAGTAGCACCGCTAAATGTTGAGTATAATATCTTTTAATTCGAGTAGATTGAGGAATTGTGCAGGATTAGCACACTCTGTGAGTTCCAGCACCAGAGGCTACTGAGGTTCCGTGGTGATCCAGATCATCAGGCAGTAGAAGATTAGCAAGAATCAGTGGTCAACATCTTTAGGATTTTTTGTACCCCAATGGATCATGTGGTTTCACTGGTGCTAGAATTATCCATGGAGTATTTGGGAATTGGTGGAGCCTCATTACACATATGCACAGTGAGTTGAAATTATTATGGCCTGAATTCTAGTAGTTGTTCCATGATAAGTACTACGCCCCATACTTTTGATCAGCCTTGATTTAAGAGATTATAGAGATAAAAAAGGTATGGATGATGGTGGTTGATTATAAAATGAGGTTCATATACCTTATTCTATACACCCTTGAAATTATCCATGACATCTACTTCTGATCATGGAAGTTTTAATAGGGACTCGGTAGAGAGATCTGCATCGGAATAGTGCCATTATGAATCCACACCTATGTTGTATTTCTAGAGTGGTCACTTGTGATAGATAGATTTCGTTCATAGAGATTACATGAATCTAGGACTAGAAACTGGCATCACATATTTGAGTCATTTACGACAGCTAACAGAATCCAATAGGTGGGATCTCGGCACAATAATCCCTTTTGTGAGAAAACATAGGCATGTGCTCGTATGGTACAGAGAAATAACATAGCACTAGGGAATCCCAGAGAGGTGTGGTTTTTATTTTGTGCTAGGAAAGGTAACATGGTGTGTGACTACCCCACCAAACATACTAAGACGCTCAGGCAGGATGCTGATGGACCACCGCAGTAAAGACAGTACCATGATCAGAGATCTCTTAGGTGAGTATATGGTGGTCCCTAGGGATGCGAAGCTAGTAAAGGAGCCGGAGGATATATGGTTGGTGGAATACTGTATGAGATACCTCCCCACCACCACTAGGAAACCCACATTAGGCTTATTGAGTTGACTATCTAGGTCACAGTCTATTGTAGACTCTTGAAGCTTATGACCTTGAAACATACGAGATGATTAGATTTGTGATCTGTGTTTATTATACTCTTTATTAAGTATTATTGAGAACATGTTCCAATAATTATTTAATCTCTATACTCATAGTGTGAGGTTTGGAGCTCCTAGTAGAGGAATTATCCCAGTAGCTTCATCTCGAGGTTCCTACTGAGAATACTTCTTCTATATCTTTTATTTTAGGGAACTGCAAGCTATTAATTGGTGGAGAGAGGTTCACATGGGGCCTTTTGGTCAACATGATTGATCCCTACAATGTCATTTTGGGTATGAATTTTTTTTCTTTGTTCTGAGCCCTGGTTGACTATCACCACAAAAAATTCATATCCATACACACTGATGGGAAAATATTCTTCTTTTCTTGAAAGAGAGGTGGCATGGACAGACAAGTGGGTTCTGCAAGGAGGAGGCTTCAAACCACCACCCATCAGTTTGTGATTATATCCCTTGGTGAAATAGGATATTTAGGAATCATGGTTCCTTAGTTCATGGAGTGTTATATGGACGTCTTACCTGAAGAATTTTAGGGACCACCTTCAAGATGGGAGGTGGATTTTTTCATTTAATTGCATCCTGACACTACTATGATATCTTCTTTAGAATATTGGATGGCCCCTACCTATGTCAGGTAGTTTTGGTTATAGTTTGTGGGAATTTGATAGATAGGTCTCATCAGAACCAGTGTGTCCCTATATGAATTTCTTGTGTTTTTTCTGAAAAAGGAAGACAAGGTCATGCGGCTTTGTGTGGATTATCATCACCTGAACTAGGACATTATAAAGAAAAAGTACCCATTTCTGAGGATTGAAAACCTATTTGACCATTTATGAGGTGTGAGATGGTTCTTGAAGATCGATCCAATGTCTGGATACTACAAGTTAAGGTATTGTGATGATGATATTCTAATGTTGGAATTCTGATGTCGTTATAGAAACTATGAGTTCTAAGTGATTATGTTTGGTGTGATGAACTCCTCCACCATGTTTATGGATTTCAAGAACAAGGATTTCCAGCCATACCTAGTGCATTTTATTTATGTATTTATCAATGAAATACTCATCTACTCTATATTATTGGATTATTATTTAGATTAATTAAATATGGTTCTATATTTTCTCCAAGATCACTAACTTTATGGAAATATCTTGAAGTTCCAATTCTTGATACATGAGGTTCTCTTTTGGGGTCCTGTCATTTCTGAAAATGGTTTATCCATCTACATTAAAAATATCTATATAGTTATTTCATGGGATTAAATCAAGAGTGTGTTAGTGGTGTGGAGTTTTCTTGACTTGGAGGGGTACTATAAGAGGTTTATGGTAGACTTCTATAAAATCACAACACCTTTAACCACCCAAACGCGTAAAGGGTATCCATTTACCTATTCTAAGCGGTGATAGAGGTCCTTTGAGTATTTGAGGTTGAGGATAATAATTTATATAATTTTGAGACTTCTAGAAGAATACATGGAGTTCATAGTGTCTTGTGATAACTCAGGAGTTGGGCTTAGTTGCGTTTTGATGCAAAAATATGTTGTTGTCGCATATGGTTTAAGGGTGTTGAGAACTCATGAGCAGAAATATGTGACTCATGACCTAGAGATTTCAGTGGTATTCTTTTCCCTGAGAATTTAAAGGCACTAACTCCTAGAATAGTTCTTTGTGGTTTACTCAGACAATCAGAGTCTTAGGTACGTCATCATGCAGAGAGACATGAACCTGAGACAATAATGATGGTTGGAATTCCTATAGGACTATGAATTTGAGAATTTTTATACTATAGGGAAGGGAAAAAATATTACCAGATCCCCTTAGTAGGAATTTCCACCCCACATATTGTATGAGGCTTCAAATTAGTTGGCCTCCCAGTAGCTAACCCTAGTGAAGAATGAGGGTATAACTTTTTTGTAGTTGATGGTGTTGACACCTTCACTTTTTGAGTGTGTGAGTGAGTCCCAGTCAGGTGACATAAACTTTGAGGTATTACATGATCATATATCCACAAGAAACTCATTTTATGGATATTATTAATCAGGGAATCATTTCATCTTGTTCCAAGGATGGACAGTGATTCCAGTCACATTGTGGGAAGAAGTGATGTGAGGGTTCCACACTTCTCCCCTATCTACACATCCCAATGTAAGAAAGATGTAAAAATACCTTTAGTGGTATCTCTGGTGGTCTAGAATGGGATGAATAATAGCTGGCGTCATCTCTTGGTGCCTCACTTATCAGTAGGTGAAGGATGAGAAACAAGTTTCGGAAGGTTTCTTACAGCCCCTTGAGATCCTATAGTTGAAGTGCAACGACATATCCATGGACATTTTTCATAGGGATTCCATGCACAAGGAAGTTCCCTAAATCCATATGGGTGATAGTTTACTAACTCATTGTGTTAGCACACTTCCTTGATATCAGGGACTAGAGTTCAGTGGAGAGTTTGGGGCAGTTGTACGTATGGGAGATCATTCCCCTTCATGGGGTGCCTTCAACGATTGTCTTTGATCATGATGTGCAGTTTACATAATGATTTTACAGAGGCATGCATGAATAATTCAGGACCCAAATAAGGATGATTATATAATTTCACCCCCATACTGAAGGGAAGACAAAAATCACTATCCTTGTGTTAGAAGGTATGATAATGTCGTGTGTGTTAGACTTTTTTCGGAGTTATGAGGATCACTTTCCTTTGGTTGAGTTTGTATACAACAATAGAAACTACTCTAATATCAGCAGAACAACTTTTGAGGACATTTATAATGGAAATATATTAGTTAGGATTCTCTTGTGGGACCAAATATGGTGAAAGTGATGACAGAGAAGGTCCAGGTCATCCGTGAGTGGATGAGGACAACCCAAAGAAGACAAAAATATTATAAAGAATGTTGTTGTAGCCCCTTGGATTTCGAATAGGGACAACACATTTTTCAATGTATCCCAACAAAAAAGATTATAAAGGTTTATATAGGGAGTACATATATCCCTAATTTTCATCAGGCCATTCAAGATTGTGAAGAGGGTTGGGGAGGTTTCTTACCGCCTCTCCCTACCCCCAAAGATAGATCGGGTGCATGAAGTCTTCCACATGTCACATATGAGGAGATACATGCACGAACCCATGAACATCATCGACTGGGGAAATCTAGATATCAAATATGGATCCACCTTTATAGAGAACCTGGTGGCGATTGAGGATCTACAAAAGAGGACCATACATGTACATACCATCCCCTTGGTTCTTGTTTTTTGGTAGCATGGGAACGTGAAGGAGAGTTCCTAGGAGCGAGAGATCCTGGTGTAGGATCATTATCCTAAGTTGTTTGTTTAGTTTTTCTTTTAGGGGATAAAATTATTGAAGGATGGAATTATTTAGAGACACATTTATTTCTTTTTAAGAGTTTGAAATATCTATATATATATATCTAGAGCTAGGTGTTGAGATAGTGTGTGATTCCAATTCCCAGTGTGCTGAGAATTGAAATTAAAAAAATATTAAATATATTTTATATTGTGTGTGTGTATTATTAAATAAAATGGGATAAATAATAAACAGAAGCTCAGATCATAAATCTAAGTCTATAGTAGTGTTTGAAATGTGGCATTTACCCTAGGTGCGACCTAAGATGGGGCGGTGTAGGGGTTTTTTACTCCTCGCTTGTTGGAGATATGTTCATTGAGTTAATTTATTATTAAATTAATTAATTAATTCATTTAAACATAAAAAAATATATATGATTAATGTCATGGTGAATTCTATCGGGTTATCCACATAAACATTGGGAGAATATGAGATCTCTTCCTTCATCCTCCATTAGTGAATCTCATTGGACGATGATGAAATGCTAGATCAGATTAGTTCAAGACTTAGTGAATGAAATTAATTCTATCAATAATTGGTGGGTGAATTCTTCATCAATAAGTGATCCAAAATATAGTTAGGTCTCTTTAATTGGTGATTTATTCCCTTGTATTAATTTTTTTGAGAAGATACATCATTTTTTTCGGTTCTTCATAAATTATGGATTGATCATACTCCTATGTACTGGATTTTAAATTTATTTATTTAATGTGTTCTGAACCGGTATCACCGTTATTTATTCTTGTAAAATAATGTTTGGTAAAAAAACTTTTTGGACTTTTTTTATGGTGATTTTTTCCCAAATCTTCTTCGCATTCATCACCTATAGGACATTGCGGTCCCAATTTGACATTGTCAGTAATTACTAAGCCTAATCAGAACCCTAGAATAGTGAAATATCGATAATTAATGCATGGATCAATGAAATGAGGTTATATTTGGAATTGGTGCAAGGAATATATGTAATTCTTAGTGATGTGAGTTCAAAAATTGAATTTACACGGCTTAGTGACATATGGGTTGTGTTATGTAACTCCTGTGGACCAGCAAAGCCAATTTTGAGAAATTAATGGCCTAAAACTATGAATCACATCCAGATCCACTCATCCCGATATGATTCAAGGTGGTATCTATAGAAAAAATAGAATTAAACAGTCAGATCTGGCATGTATATCACAGATCTATGATTCTGGAAAAAAACCATGTAAAAACCATTTATAGGGATGAACACACGGTGTATAGCCTCCCTCAGTGTAAAAAACTATTATTTTGTTAAAGTTAAGAATGACACGTCATGTATCCCTTGTACAAGTTTTTTACCTCTTCCCTAGATAGGAACCTATGTGGTGGTTCACAGCGGTTGGATTCTATGTTGAAGTACATGACTATGTACCCCCACTACACAAACAAGGCCAGATAACACAGGAAACACCCCATGTGAGGTTGCACACCGTGTATCCAAGTACATGGACATGGGGTCTGATACACAGACATAGTGTCTGGTACATGAACACGGTGTCTGGTACATAGACACGACTAGTGTTACATGACCCATGTTTTGGTTGTCTCGGACATGTCGTGTAGTCCACCTACACTATGTGTATTGTTACATGGATTGGGATCCATGTATCCCAATGGGAACGACTAAGTGGTGGAGTGGGACCACACATTGTGTGGTTCCATAACATGTTGTTCACCCTTTGACTCTTTTAAAGAGACTTTAATTATATGTATCCCCTTTATTTGATCTCGCATTTTGGATCTCAAGTAGCCAATCCTTGGTGTTTTTTCATATAGAAATTTATGGTTCCCTCAGTGATGGATTTTGAGATATGATTTGAAATATATCATACATGATTCTTGGATAGAATATTCTCGATGATGGAAGTGATTGCACATGATCACTAGAGGCTATCGAACAAGAACATCTAGTAGAGCTGTCCAGTCGAGTTCCTCAATATCCTTTTCAAGTAGAAACCTCCATTAGAGTTGCATTGGAGTTACTTGACGACCTTCTAAAGAGGTAACATATAGTAGATATGAGAAGTGAATTTCCTAGACAAAATTTTAGGGAAGTACCCTCTAGTAGAGTTGGGTAGTGTAGTTCCTCGATGAATTTTCCTAGAGGTATCCTCTATTAGGGTTGGGCAGTGGAGTTCCTCAATAACCTTTTTGAGTGGTACCCTCTAGAAGGTCTAGGTATTGTATTTTCTTGAGGACTATTGATTTTTAACCTCCAGAAAATCTGGGAAGTGTAGTTCCTCAATGATTATATATTTGACCCTCTAGTATAGCTGGGAAGTGCATTCATCAATGGTTACTAGAGTAGAAACCCCCCATTTTCATGGTAGTAGTTCCTATACGGATACTTTCTAAGTGGTACCCTCCATTAGATATGGGTAGTGGCATTCCACAATGACTATCAGAGTGGGACCCTCTTATTGTACCAGGGCATGGGTTATTTACCTAAATCTTGTATCCCCTCAACTATGTGGCATAGTGATGAGGTGTAGATGGACTTAGATGGTTACTTATGGGTAGGCATCAGATATGCGAGTCATTATTGGTAGGCATTTGGAACTATTGGATACTATTCTTCTGTATCTAAGTACAAGATAAATATCCCATTAGTCTCACATTTGGGCTTCTTTTGACTGAGCATATATATAATCTTTTGTATCCACACCTTGGATTTGGTTACTCTCCTTCCTGGAGAGGTGATATTATTGGGTTATTCCATGTTCTTTTAATGATTATCATATCATGGTTGGATGAGTCTACTCAACTACTATAGGTGGATAAGACTTCATGTGTAGTTCATCAATTCATCGTGTCGATCCCCTTGTGTTTGTATGAGGTTTCATTCAATCTTGGTTTAGGTCCAGCTATTCTATTTGACTATATATTGAATCTACTATCATTCCTTTCCTATTGTATCTCTTACTAATCACATTAATATTTTAGGGAATCTTAATGGGTAGGTATATTATCACTCATGCATGGAATTTTCCTACATCTGTTATGCATAATCGGTTTACATTATAGCAGTGTTTCATATTTTAAAATTTCCCTCTATAATTATGCATAAATATTTATGTGTGTGTGCATATAGGTACTTAATAAAAGGCCTCCTAAAGTTATTTATGTCATCAACGCTTGTCTCCACCCACTGGCCAATAGATGCGGGCTTGGGGTAGTTGTGGGTTGAGCCTTGGCTTGGGTCAAGTCTTGAAATTTCATTTCTCATGCTTGATTGTAAAAACTAGCTTTCCCAAGGAATTGAAGTTTTTTTAAATAGGTGACCTTTTTGAGACCTTTTTCTTGGGAGCTCATGTCATGTTTGGGAGTGGTCCATTTGAGTTCTTTATTTTTATAAACCACAAGGCCAGTTGAATCCTTTAATGATGGGGAGACCCAATGTGGGTATCCATTTCTTTTTGTTTTCATTGGATTGTTCGGGTGTGAGTTGAATATGAGACACAAATCGGTATGTGATTGTTTTACTTAATATATATGGAATTTGGAGACCCTGAAAGAGGAGTCCTTCTCTCTATTTTCATTTACGTCCTTAGATTTTTTTCCTTCTCTTCATAACTGTGTGACTTTTAGAGGAATAAATTGTTATGGTGGGGAGAATTGACACAGACCCCACTTTAATTTCCCTATTATGTTACTTATTTATTAATTTTTAATTTTTAATTTTAATTTTGGGTTAAATTTTTTAATTTCAATCTTAAGAGTTTTAATTTTAAGAACTTATATTTTATTTTATCACTACTAAAAAACTTGTTTTGTACAACATTATGTCTCTACTAGTTCTAGCTAAAAGCATCATTAAAACCCCCCTTTGTCAGCGTTAGAGAAAGCACTGTTAACGGGGTCCCTTTATTAGTGCTTGTAAAGAAGTGACGATAAAGGTCTTTCCTTTAACAGTGCTAATAAAAATCACTTATAAAGGGGGGTCTTTATTATCTTTTTTTAGAAGCACTGATAAAGACCCCCTTTATCATCATTTTTTACTAGCACTTCTAAAGGGTATTTTTCAAAAAAAAACATTAAAAATAAAATATTTATATATTTATATATTTATATTTATATTGAAATAAATATGATATATATTTTTTAAATATGTTTTAGAAGAGGAAAAATAGGTATTTACACATAATATATAAGTTATTTATAGAAATTTACTTATAAAATAACAAAAAACATATTTTTATTTAATAATTTAGTCATTATTATCGATTAAGAGATATTTAAAAAAAATTGAAGATAAAAAAATTAATAAAAATTTTAAAATAAGTTGAAAATATAACTAGAACTTCAAACGACCATAACTATTCTAACTAGAGATTTTTTAGTCTCTACCACATATCAAATCAATGCTTGTTATGATTTCTATGATCTAGTAACTAGGGGAAACCCCGATTCATATTTTTAGAGGCCAAAAAGCCCATAATGTCTCCAAATCTATGTTTTTTCTTGAGGTACCCCAATTGTTTAACATTATATGGATTTTCATCCTCATTTAAGGGGGTATTATTGTCTTATTTTTGGTGTAGAATAAATTTATTCTCAGGGATTACATTTATATTAATATTAATATTTTTATTTTTTATCATTTTTTATATTGTACGGTTATTTATAATCAAATATAAAAATATTTATAAATATTTTTTATATATTCGCACATACAAATTTAATTTTATGAATAAATATTTAACCATATTTACATATAAAATATATTTCTCAATATATAAACCTTTTATAAATAAAAATTAATATCTATTTTTATTAAAATAAAAAAAATTGAATATTTATATACCTATACAATTAATGTATATATAATTTATATATATAAATATAAATATATTTGTGTGTGCATATTCAAAAACAGATATGGATTTATTTATATATTAAAATATATGTATATATATAATAATATATAATATATGTAAATAAATATAAACATGTATAATTATATTTATCGATGCACATGTATATATATAAATATATGATTGTATGTATGTATTTATAAACACACACATACACACACACACAAAATAATATATTATATATTTATTTTAAATATATATATATATAAACATATACATAAATATATGGATAAAAATGTAACAATATATATATATATATCATAAAATGGAAAAAACAATATAGGGGAGTGGAAAAGGAACTAGAATATGTGAAAGAGGTCTCAGGTTCAAAACTTTATAGAGGTAGGGGCACGTGTGGGGGTAGGATTAACTGAAGTGCTGATAAAATGGGGGAAGTAATGATAAAGTGGGGTAAAACACTGATAAAATAGTGGGTAAGGAAAAAAATAAACTTATCCTTTTTATTAGTAAGGCCTTTAATAGTGCTAAAAAGGTATAGATAAAGGTTTCCTTTATCACTAATTTTTTAATGATGTTAAAGGGTGACTTTATCATAGCTTTTTACAAGGAATTTTAAAGACAACTCTTTAACATTTCCCAAATTATCAGAGTTTCTATAGCACTGATAAATTCGTTTTACTAGCATTGCTAAATGTCTCATTTTTAGTACTATATGGTCTTTACATGATTACCACCCTAGTTGGAAAATTGTGTAGATAACCCTTGTATATATTCTCTTTGTTTCATGGTTTGTTGTGCATAGTATAGTATAAACCATGTGGGTTCCCTTTGTAACACCATATGATTTTGGAATTTTTTCTAAACTAATACTATTCTTGATAACCTATTTCACACACAACACCAGACTAAAATTAAACTATGATACTTTAAAATAAATTTTTTAAATTAGATAGTTATAAAATAGTCTTAAAATTAGTAGTTATAAAATGAAGTAATTATCTTATGAAATATACAAAAAAACAAATTAAATGGAATTAGTTAGTGTAAACATCCCTTATAAGGCTCATTTGTCCACAATTGGGAAAAATATAGATTCACTAAGGTTTCCCCTAGTCCAATACCAATATAATAACAAATAATTATGGTATGAGTGAAATCATATGCAAGATAATTTCAATCTCATTGAAATTTCCATTAGATCCAAGCTAGTGAAATAACCCCCCAAAACCACCACCACAGTTTACCTTGTGTTTAGATATTATGAAAAGATCTTGAGGGGATATGTTATTAGAAATTAGGATGATATAATCATGTAACTTCTAATATGTTATGTTATTTATCACATTTATTTTACATAAAAAATAATTTTTATTTACTAATTCATTGTTAAAATTAACGATATCATTTTATTCTAACAAAAGTATTTTTTTTATAAAATTGTACATTTATGTGATTTATTAAAAGAAAATAAATATATTGGAAATAATATATATCTTATATATGAATAATATATTAACATAAATATAACTATTATCTTATATAAAATAAAACTAAGAATGATTAATATTTTAAAAAGGTAATTTTAGCGGGAAAATATTTTTTCACACTATTTTTATGTTTTTGTTTAGAAGTTTAATTCTGAAATTTTAGAATTTAAAATTTTCCTAATTAAATAAATTTTTTATCTATAATAAAAATAATATATTTGGATAAATGTTTTGGTATTTTTTGAAAATATTGATTTTTAGGTGAATAGTAAGAAATAATGTTTTAACAAATACCATGGATTTTATGACATTATTAGTTTATAAGTCTAAATTGGAAATTTATAAAAACTTTTTTATAGAAAAATATATATTTTATTACATATATTTTAAATTTAAAAATATTTTTTTTAGTTTACAAACCTATGTTTTATATTTTAGAACTTATTTTACACAACTCTCTAAAACTGTTTTTAGTACGATTATTTTTTAAACTAATTTTTAACAAATTTATAAAGTGAATATAATAAAACTAATTTAAAATTTATAATTATAATTACATATTTTTTA
Organism: Viscum album; assembly: GCA_963277665.1. NCBI lineage: Eukaryota > Viridiplantae > Streptophyta > Magnoliopsida > Santalales > Viscaceae > Viscum > Viscum album. The sequence goes on along the minus strand of OY728160.1, from coordinate 845,707,352 downwards.
ATAAGGCCCATAATATTTTTAGTCATAAAAAATTAATTAGATGAAGAATAGTTACTGCGGTACAAGCCAAAAGGGTTAAATGGTTATGCAAATGAGTAGAAGGCCTAACATTTTTAGAAAACAGTTCCAATTGATTGGTTGAGGTGTTATCAAACAAACATTTACTCCACTATATTATTATCCATTTTGGAGTCTTCATGATATATCAAACAAGTTCACTCTTTATATTAAGATAGACTATTTACAATATTTTCATTCTCACCACTTATAAAACGTACCCCACACCACCCCTTCAATACCACTCTCAAATTTATTTTTACCCTTGATAATATTATCTTGTTTCATACCCTATAATCCTATTTCACTTATTTATGCTTTTGGATGCAAAAGTTTGTCCTAATCCCTCCCTTTTCAAGTAATCATTCAAGGAAAAGTCAAAGTTCTCTATGCAAGTACTGCCTTTTACTTAACATTGTTTCTTTTCTATATTTCCCTTTAAAATATATTTTTTAAAGTATTATATGATGAATAAATAATTTATAGTATACTTAATGTTGCTTTTTTTTTAATAACCATTAACTACCTTTCCTATTTTTCATTAAGAGAAACGAAAACATTAAACCCATTAATTAATATACCAATGTTTATTTATTAAAAATCATTGAAACACACCCATTGTTGATTTAATCTTTAAGTATAAAAATTAAAAACCAATATAATTAAATTAAAAAATTATAAGTAATTATAATTGATCAAATAAAATATATTTTATGATCTAAGAATGATGAACTTTGGGATAATAATGAATAACAACATCGCTATTATGAAATTAGTTCAAAATGATAAATAATACTCGCACTCGATATTGAAAATAAAAAATAAAAATATAGTATTCATGAATATAATAATTATAAATATAAAATGATATATATATTAAAAATATTTTAAAATGGTTATTATGATATTTAGTTTTTTATATACAATATTCAAGTGCTTTAGTAGAATTTAAGAATTAAGGTAATGGTAATTTGCATCTATTTTAAATTCCATGAGAAATTTTTGATATTTTAAACCACTATTTATTTTATATAATCTATCCACTACCCTATTACCTTCATGTATAATTAATATAACTCATTTCATTATATTTTTATTTTTATTTCATAGAAACCTTATTATGTTTTTTTTATTCTTATGTTTCCATTACAATATGGGTTTTGTTAATACAACTCAGTTTATTGAGTTAAAACGATTCTTATTAAAATTATTCCTTCCATGATTCATTTTATCCACCCTAATAATTTATATAATATTATATTCTCTTCCTCTCTAAGGAAAATTACTTTTTGATTAAAATATTTTTCAAAGATGAAATTATTTTTCAAAAAGGGATATCATTATTGAGAATAAATCGCATCCTCTTTAATGATGGTTTCCCCTCCTTTTAGATATTTTCATTTCCAAAAAATGTTCTCCTCTATATGTCAAAAACCAATTATATTTTATCTCGTGTGACCTTCATATTTCCCTTTTCCTCTTTTAAAAATAGAGTTTTCTTATCCCTTTTTACGACGTGGGTTCCATTGAAGGAATTTTAAAATATGAAAATGGTTATATTCCATGATCATTTTATTTATATTCCACTCAAAATTTCCTTGAAACAACCTTGATATATTTTTTCAACATTCCATTTTTGAGGAATATTTTTAAAATTATATTTTATCAAAATATTTCAAATAACCTTTTCAAAAAAATGACTTCTGAAAATGTCTTGTAAATTTATATTTATGATAATGTTAAAAATTTATTCTAAAAACTGTTTTATCATTCACTTCCATTTTCCTCTTTTTCAAAAAAAGGGTTTTAATTATTTGGAAATTATTTTTCAGAAATTTCCCTATAAATTATGTTATACTATTTTGGGGTACTAAACTCATGAAAATATGTTACCGCCTTTTTCTTTCCTTATCATTAAATGTTTCTGATATTTTTCTTCCAATGTCATTCCTATGTGAACACTCTATATTTCCTTCCATTGATTGAAAATTTTTCACTTATATGTAATACATTGATTGATTGGGGAAATTATTGACTTAACCATATACCCATTATCTATATGGTTTAAATACCATATGATCTCCTATCTTGATTAAAGGGTATTTACCTATAAAGTTTCTGAATATATTTAGCTACCCGTTTATATTTCATGGCTATATAATTTTACAATTATTATTGGAATTATGAATGTTTTAATTACATAATTCTATTTGAAAAGGATATGAGAACCATTTTATTTTCGTGGGTTATTTTTGAAACGATGAATGATTGATTTCAAGTGGAACTCATATATATAAATAAGGATAGGTGGGGGCCTATATCACCCTCCAATGTATTGGTTAAGGATTTATATCTCATTAGATAAGAATGCATGGACATACTAGTAATTGTTCACATCAAAAGGCATAATTGTATTTTTTTTCACAACATAAAGGGTGTACATACTTAGATTTGTTCAAAATCTATTCCTATGCTTATGGTTATTCCATAATTATTCCTTATTTTTATGATATGTGGAATTTTCATATTGTATTATTATGTTATTTCATGCCTTATGAATAATTTTTATCTATTTTTTGTTGCGTATAACTTGATTATGTATGTTGATTATACAAGAATTGTTATATTATGCTCAGTTATGATCTTTGATTATTATGACATCTGTTTACCCTTACCGAGCATCTGAGATCACCCATTTCATGTGCTTCCATTTCCTCAGGATTTGGAGAAAAGTAATATGTATGTTGTGTTATGAATATGATATTATGGAGAGAACTTGTGGGATATGTTAAATAATTGTTATGGATTACGTAGATTCTTATTTATTGGGAAAATTTTTAATAGTTGAAAAATAAATGGGTTTTATTAGTTAATGTTTTTACTTAATTATATAAATCTATAAACCTAAATGGTCATGGGAATGTATTATAATGTAATATTTTATTTAAGTCATGTAATTTTTAAATGTTCACATCTGTGGGCTATCATAACCTTATACAGAGGAGTTTTTTAAATTATTTTAGTATTTGTGTAATTTTTTTTGCATTAGAAGTGAATAGTTGGTGAAAACCCATACATATTTAGTGTAAACTATATAGCTTACCCTTTTGTGGGAGTTTAATAGATAATCACATCCAAAAAGATATAAGAACTTTTTAGATACCATAATAGGGTCTGTAGTATTTAGAAAATCCATTTTTCATAGATGGTGTAGGGATTTTCAAACTATGCAATCAAATTGTGTAAGTATCTAGGTTCTCTCCAATAAAGGGTGCACAATTTTCAAAATCATACAATTTAACCATGTGTCTTGACTATACTTTTAAAAATATGAAACTTCTAAACTAACATCTTATGAATTTAACCCACAACTCTTATATTCCTCTCCCACTCAACTCGCATGAATCTAGGGAACCCTTCCCCTTAATTTCTCCTCCAACTAAGGAATATATTTTGATTTTGTTCTTGAATTAAATCTGATATCTTAAAGTATGTACAACCCAACCTTATCTACTCCTCTTACTCTTTCTTTTCATTTTATTACTTACCTTGGAATTAGGTTGACTAAAATCTAGGATTGGGTTTTTATAGAAATTCATTATTTCTCTTAATTTTTTGGTGTGTGGTTGGTTCATTGGGCCTTGTTCCTTCTATAATCAAGGTTTTCTCAGAATCTTTACACAATTTAGGTTATTTTTCCATTCCTTTCCTTTCAATGGAACACCATCAGATTCTTAGAGTTTTTTAAATAAATTTATAGTAGAATTATCATGTTGTAAAATATATAAAATGATTTTGAAGTCTTGTTGATCTATTAGTTTGATTGAAAAGGGTATTTTCTATTTTTTTAAATATTTATGTGTTGTGTTGAAAGTATATATATGCTATGTATTTTCTAAAATTCCTAAGCGGGGTTTTTAATGAATAGTGGTGTTTAAAATGATGATTGTCCTTTGAAATTTTTATAAGTTTTTTCTTGAGGTAAAATTATGATTTACTTATATTTCCACTATTTTGATACTTTTCTTATTATAATTAGAAGTTAATATATCTTGATGAGTGGCATGACTTGTATCTCCTTGATTAATCCTTTGAAATTTCTTATGAAGTCCCATATATATATATATTATGTTTCTGTACATGTATATATATATGTGTGTGTGTGTGCTTATATATATATATATGTGTGTGTGTGTGTGTGTGCATGTATATATATATAAATTAATAGGAAACCACTATAAAACATGTTTCTAAAATTGTATCTTGGTTTACAAAATTATTTTTAAATAGTATTTCAAATGAGTCCTTTCTAAAATATGAGTAGGAGGCCTGTTTAGAACTTTTCGAAAGTGTTTTGATGCTTACCTTTGGTTTTGGGATGGCATTGACTGAAATTATTTATTTAGAAAAATATTAATAACTTCAAATTTTAAGTCTTTTTTGGCACTTTGAAATAGTTTTTCATAAAAATTACACACCTCCATGGAAGAACTCTTATTTGGTTTTGTTGAGATGTAATTTTTTTCTTTTAGAGAGGGGTTTCACATAAGAAGGTGTTGGTATGTTGGTTGAACATATGTCTCTGTATTATGTTGATTATATATTTATATGTTTTATGAAAATCATACCTCACCTCTCATTACTATCATCATATGGATATTAGAAATATTAGTGAGGGATAAGAGATAGTTTCAATCTATTCTTGATTAGATGTACTAGAACCAATATGGCATCAGAAGCCATAGGGGTGTGTGATCACTGAGTCTAGTTTAGACCAGTCAGTTGGTTAAATACCTAGGAGTGTATCATTAACCTAATAGATGGTTTCGACCCAAATACATATAGGGTTGCCTCACATAATGATTATGAATTCCCCATGATTACATATCTTTATATATTTCATGTATTGTGTACTTTATTTTTTCTAATCTTTCCAGATTTTTCATTTTGTTTCATTATATTCTATATTTTGACCTATTATGTAGTTTATTACAATGTTATTGGTTTGATTAATTTATCTAGGTCATTATTTCTTTTTGTTTCTTTATGAGTTCCTACTCATATGGTTTAAAGTGTATTTAAAGGATTATTGTCAAATGTTATTTTTCAATTAAAAAAATGTTTAAATATTTCCTTAAATAATTTTTTCAGTTTTAAAGACCATATTCAGAGAAATTTTATAGTTTATTTTTTTAAAATATAAAAACTTATATTTTACCTAAATTTTCAAACTAGTATTTATGGGTCATTTTAAAAAAGGAAATAAATAGACTCTATAGTGATTACCTACTATGTTATTTTATGACCACACCCTACTTATTCAACTCAAAATTAGTATACATAAGATATTTTATAGGTTTTGGTTTTGTTTGGACACCACTCTTGGTGTTTTTTGGTTTAATGGATGGATGATGACCTTAAAGGCCACACAAAAATTATATTGGGTGTTTTTTGTTTTCTTTTTTCATATATGATGTATCATCTATGTCGGAATCAGGTATTCTAATGTGATATTTTTCACTTATATTCTATATTTATTTGAAGTTTGTTACGGTTATAAGGTTAGGTTATTCCTTATTTGTTTTTTCTTTTTTTTTATCTTTGTATTTTATGTTGTGTATGGAATTCTTATGCATGGAGTAGTCATGTCAGACATCTAAGTGGAAGATTAATTTATTTTATTTTTTATTATTTTCATTTTTAATACTATGAACCTACTTTCTTGACTAGGGTGATCTGGAACATTCCCTAAATATGTTATGATATATCCTGGTTGCATAATTTATGGGTAATACCAAGATAGTTCATGAAAAAATTGTATTCAAGCCTAATATTTTTAGTGACCTAGGGTCATGGAACATCATCTGTTACTTGGGTGAGTTTGGTAGTTCATATATACAACTATCTAAATTTGAGAGGTTAATATGGGTAGAGTTTAGATAACTCTTACTCATCTTAAATCTATAGTTATCATGGGATATTATGTTGTAAGTCTTAAATTAGGACATTTTCATTTTGGTTTTTAGTGAATTTTGGTCCATGTGAATTTTATTTTTGATTGTTCAAATAATTTATATATTTTGGGAGATGATAATGGTATTTTGAATGGAATAAATGGGTAAAATTTCATAGCATAGAAATACATGTGGAGCCCAAGTGCATGGTTTTACATTACTTCAAATGGAAGTTTCACAATCAGAACATGGAATACTAAATCATGTGTCCAAGTCATGCACAACCACTAGTCACTCCTAAGGATGTTTTGGTGTTATCTAATGTTATAGAATTGTTTTTATTGGTTATTGGTGATATAGAGTTTAGTTTAAAAATAAAAAATTATTTGGGTTTTGAAAATTGATAAAGGGATTTTTTGATGAGAAATTTATTTTAAAATAAATCTTTTAAAATTTTTAGAAATTAAAGTTTATAAATTTAAATATAAATTTAAAATATAGCTCTCGATGTTTTTTATGTTATATTTTTCTTATGAAATGTTTCAAATTTATTTTCTATGGTCTAATTTCATATTGTGTTTCATTTATGATTTTGTGTGATTTTAGGTAGTGTTATTATTAATTATTTTTTATGTTTCTCTTTTTTATTTAGAGTATCTCAGTTAGAAAAGAATCAAAGGATCATAAAAAGTGTATCTCCAAGAGTTTGGATTTTATTATTCAATTAGTTTAATAAAAATACACTCCAAGTAGAGTGGTAGATCAAGAATATTAACATCTCAATATTTTAAAAGGAAACACTATTTTTTTATAGCGTGCAATATACACCACACCGAGCTTAAACGAATAACTAAATATTATTTTTTAAATGTGTCCATTATAACCCATTCATTATATTAGCGGGTATGAATAGGAAAAATTTATTTATGAAATGAATATAATTTCCCAAATCAATATGAATGTATTTATAATTTATTATAAAATAATCACACAATTTTTAGTAAAGTCATTTTATTCCTCAAAAATATGTTTACATCAAAAGTGAGTTTTTCTTCCTTTTATGAGTAAATATTATAATAAATTACAGGAAGTTTTAGGAAATTTATTTGAGAAATTAAATTTATTTCCTAATTCATCATATCAAAATTATCTTTGAAAGATTTATTTTGAGAATTTTCGAAAAATATTTTTTTCTTTCAATTGTGAAAATAACAATTTTTATAAAACTGGAATTTTCTTTATATTAAAAAGTCCCTTTATGATTTGAATTTGATCCAAAAAATAACTTAATTAATATTTAGTTTTATAAAATATAATTAAATATAATTAAATATTCTTTATACCTTATTTTTTTAGAAGTACATTTTTGGGCTTAAAACATATTTTTCAAGAAAACTATTTTTATTGCTTTTTGTCATGTTAATTTTAAATTAATTTCTACAACATATGTGTTTTGAATTTTTAAAAATGGATTTAACATTTTAAATCAGTGAATCTAATTTTGGTAAAAACATCCCTTTTATTTTTTTCAATATGAATTATAAACTTAGTAATTTTATTACCTTGGTAAAGACTAAATTGTGTAATTTAGGTTACAAATAAAATGGTAAGAACCATTAAATGACCCTAAAAATTAACTAAATATTATTTTATGAGTATATATCTATAATAACCATCAAAAGGCTCAATTTATGAAATTTTTTATTATTTTATGATAGCATGACCTTAATGTTTTATTTAAAGAAATTCCAAACATGGCACACTCCTGTTTTTAATAAGTGTCATATTTTTAATATAGTGTTATCTAAAAGATATGTTCAACTATAAATATTATTTTAAAATATAAAATATTTAACTTCATTATTGAAATTTATTTTTAATTATTTTTTATGAAATAATTTCCTCAAATTTTTACTCAACATTAAGGTATTAATTATTCAATTAATAAAAAAATAAAATAAATGATACTAAAAATATTAAAATAAAAATAATTTGAGATAAATAATGTGATAAAAGTATTTTATATATTACCATGAAATTTTAGTGATAAAATAAAATACATTTTTTTATAATTTTATATATTTTATTGATATTATTAAATTCAAAGTAATGAATAGTTCCAAAAATTGACATTATGGATATTTTATTGAAAATAATATTTAATAAAATAATATAAAATTAATAAAAATATTAAATTATAAAAATTAATTAGGATAATGTATAAAATATCATCCATGGCCAATTTATGGGTCTTTTCCCACTTTATAGTAACTATATTAACCCTTAAAGATTATAAAATATTGTTGTCATGTTAAGTTTTAAAAGGGTTAATGAGGGTTTAAAACTAAATGATAAAGGTAAAAATGTGAGATAAACTTGTCAAAAAAATTATTTATGAAATTATTAAAACCCATACTATTTTTATTTTTAAAAGAAATAGTTTTAAACTATTTGGAATTGAAAATTAATTGACATTAATTTAATATTTTGAGAAATATCAAGAGTGCCCCTCCACTCTTTTATAAAAGGACACCTATTTTTCTAATTTATTCACACCTAATAAAATTTTTTGTTCTGATAATACAGAAAAAATACCTTATTTGAATCCCTCCCATAATTTTAGAGGACTTTTTAGGCATAACATGATCCTTAGCAATCTTAAGATGTTAAGAAAAGGAGGTTGTCTCAAGAAGAGGTATCATTTTTAATCAAGTATCTCTATTTTATTTCTTATTCCAACTAATTAAAACCTTATTAAACTGTGATAAAATAATAACACAAGTATATTAAATATAATGATGTTATTTTATATTAATTTAACAATTTATACCCATATTCTCTTCTATCAAATGGGAAATGAAACTGTCTTTTGTGTTTACAGCGGACTACCACCTTGTGAACCGAGGTAATTATTTTTCCATCACTGTCTCTCAAGAATGATTATCATGATTGAATTAATGTTTATATATTTTATTAAAGATATTTTAATCATTCTTAAAAGTAGATATATCATTTACATCTTTACCTTTCCATTAAAATAAAAACGATAGTGGTGTTCATGCATATATGTGGACTACCACCTCCATGAAGTATTGTGATTATTTCTCATCACCACATCACAAGGATGATACACATAAGTATATTTGAAGGATTTATATTATATTAATGATATTATAGAAATTATGTAAAGGTAAAATAATTTTTACCTTCTTTCAATAATAATAATTGAAAAATGAAAACATTACTCAAGCGTACGTACGGCCTACCATCTCCATGATTTTGACATAGTTCATTTTCATAATAATATTTAATGGATTTATTTAAAATTATAATTTATGTATAAAAATAAAAAATATTTTATGATTATTATTCTGTAGATAGTGGAATAATAACTTATATAACAATTATCTACATATCTAAGTCATTTTGGACTTATGAACTGAATATCATCAAAATATATAAAGTGAAATTAATTAATAAAGTAATTTTATATAAATTCTAAATAAATGATATAAAAGGAAAAATGAACTTTAAAATTTTTGTTAATATAGTATAAATTAACCTAATTTTATTATTCTAGAAGATAAATAATGTGTGTGATGATTTAGACTCAAGTTAAGGTACTTCGGCTCAATCTCCTTTCATTGGGTAATATTTTGATGTTATGAACCTATATTATTTTATGAGTTCTATTACATCCTCTTTGACATGTTATATCAAGAATTTCTCTCTTATAATGATATTTAATTTTTTTAAGATTATTATTTTATGGGTAATTTGATTCAAATTTTTCCAAAGTGGTAAGGGACTCTATTTTAAAATACTCTTATAAAGTTACTCTTTAAACTATTTTTAAAAAAGTCCAAAGGAATTAATTTTTTACATATATGGAATGAAAAAAATTTACTACCATTATGAAACCTCAATGATTCAGTTTTTTATTTATAATTTTATAAGGTGGTTTTTAAATAAAATGTTTTACTTTAAAATTTCATAGTATTTTTAAAAATTTATTCAAATAGAAATATTATTTTTTTTAAGAATTTTTTAATGATATTTATTCGAAAAAAACCCTATTTTAATTTTTTGTTATTTTGGTATTTAAATTGGTTTTTAAAATTTAATGGGTATTTTTATATCAAAAACTATTTTAATATAGGTTTAAAATAGTTTTTCATGGTTTTAATGATGAAAAAGTGTAAGGATAAAATGTTTTTTTCAATGTACTTGAGAATATTATGGGAGAAATGGGTGATCCTATTATAGAATATAAAAATATTTGATACACATTATATCTCATAAAAAATGGGTGATATTAATATAGCTTATACGAAGGGGGATCCCCATTATAGTAAGTTGAATCATTGGTTAATTTTTTGGAAGTTAGGGTTATTCTAATATTAGTAGTGATGGTTAATCCAAGAGTAGATGTAATTTTTAATCTAATATAATGTTTGTAATTTAACCATAATGGTATTCCATGAGTAGTGGTGATGTTTACTCTAAGGTAATGTTCATAAGTTAACTGTGAAGGTCTTCCATGATTAGATGTGATCATTACTCCATTTATAACTATGATTATTATTATATATATAATAATAAAAAGAATAACTTTGTGTAAAAAATATTTTCAAATTTGAAAAGACACATTTATTAGTTTATTTTAACTTAAATATTTATAATGAAATGTTTTATGAAAGTTTTTGGGTAGAGAATATTATTTCTCGTGTAAGAAAAGGGTTTATTTTGAACCAAATGTTTGTTTTGAAAAAGGAGAATATTTATAATTATTCATGGACTAACGATTTATTTCTTTATATTATGTCCCTTGCTGAGCTTTTTTTTTCTCATCCCAAGTTTGAAAATGTTTTTCATAGGTTTTTAAGGAAGTGTTGGGGAAGTATGAGGTCAATGTGAGTATTTAGAATATTTTTCATGAAAAAAGATCATATTTTATTTAAAAGTGTTTTTATAGGAAAATCGATATTGAATAGAAGTTTCCACTTGTAATATAAGGGTTTATAATGTAGAAGTTTTTCCTAATTATCTTAAACTATAAAATAGAATTATCTTTGAGAACAAAATGAAGATAATTATACTCTAAATTTAGTAGAATATGTAATATTTAAGGTCATGTCCTTTCGGGAATCTACTTAGTTGTTTTCTATATTTTTTGGTGAACAAGGTCTAAAAGACGCTATAGAGTGGCTAGAATAAATTGAGTTATGCTTTGTATCCATATGTACTCCTAAATACATGAGAGTGAGAGATTTTTCAAGTTTTTTCAAGGGATCATGTCTAGATTATTATAAGGTCTTCATCTAACCCCTTTTGAAATATGGAATTCTAGGTGAATTATTTAAGGCCACATTCATTCAGTGGTTCCTTCAAAAGTAGGTGATGTTAGAGAAGGTGGGGAGTCTCATGATTCTCTAAAAAGTTATATAAATAGTAAAGGATTATATTAATAATTTCATTAATTTGGTTACTTTTTCTCCTAAGATCATATCAAGTGATTCCATGAATGTTCACATGTTCTTGAAGGGTCTTGATCAAGATATCAGTTTTGGAGTTATTTTATCCAATTTGGTTTTTTAGTTAATAATTTAATAAGGGGTTTATGGACGAGTTGGTTTTGAGAGGGAAACCTAGGATGGGTGGAATTACTGCATCTTATAGTGATAATTAAAGTTCCCCATCTGATAAGGAGTGAAAAATTAAGGAACCTAATTCGAGGATATATTATTCTATTGTTGTTACTTTTAAAGGGAATCATTCCCTATTATATTTTAAGTGTGTCCAGTTTAGTCATTCTAAGCCCTCATTCTCAAGTTCTCTAAAGAGAAGTAATCATTGTGATCGATTGGGACACATTCATAATTTTTTTGGATTATGATATCATCAAAAATGATAAAATACTTTCTAAATTTGGAATCACAATAAGAGTCATGTATGATTTTTGAGTTAACCCTTAGTATTATTTCATTGTATTTTACTTGATTTCCAACTTCTTTACTTATTATTGATCTATGGGTTACATATTTAGTGATTTAAAATATCAAACATGATTGGAAAAAATAGGGTCCTTATGGAATCATGGTTTTCTAATTGGGTAATCCATTTGAGTATTTTTGGTTGCGAACTCTTGTAATATTGGATAGTAGTCCTTTAAAGTACTTTATTTTATTTAACCATTTGGTGAGTTGAATCCTTAAATAGTGTAGAGATCCGCGGTGGATCTATGTAACTTTTTCTCATCATTGGAGTGTTCAGGAGAAATTTTTATAGTGGTTATAAATATTTATATGAGGTTTTTAATTGATACTAGATGAATTGGGATAGTAGGATATAAGATTCTATCTTTATTTTTAGCAATAATTTTATATGTTTTCCATTATTTTCAAAACATAGTGACTTTCTGGGGGTATAAAGTGTTATGATGGGGGGAATTGTCACACCCTTACCATTAATTTTACTATTATTTTACTTATTTAATATTTTTTATTCTCTTATTTGATTTTTAGGTTTAAAATTTTAATTCCAGTCTGTTGAATTTTAATATTTATACATTTTATTATGTTTCACATTATTTTCATGGTTATCACATGAGTTTCAAAACCATGAAGATTTCCCTTATTTAGAGTCCTTATACTACATGGTTTTTTGTTCATGGTTTACAACAGTCTATGTGAGTGACCTTATATAGAAAGGGTTTCAAAATATTTTGTACATGGATGGTTTTTTATTTATGATAAATACATTGTTTGTGAAAAATCATGTCGATTAAGTGGAAATATAGTGACTTACCTTTGTGTAGGATTTTTCTGGTACATGACTTACTCACGATTAGGAGGAACCATGTGGAAATTGTACGAGGGTATTCAATTTTTAATATATTCAAATTAAATTTATTTGAAAAAGGTTCGTGTAATATGTTCCCAAATCCTGAAAGTATCTAGGTTATATCTAGTAATGGGAACATAGTTGCATAATGCTTTGGAAAACCATGTAGGAGAGTTGTATAGCTTGTCCAGACTTATAAAAAGTGGAAATTCCTAAATTACCATTCTATAGATTGAATCCCTATATCCCCAATTCTTCTCCCAATTCACCTACATGAGTCCAATGTGACATTAAACTTTCATTATCCTCTCTTTAAGGTGAACCTATGACTTTTCTCCTTGGATTCCAACCAATTTCTTGAAGTAAGGGCATCTTAACCATCTCCTCTCCTCTTATTCTTGATTTTACTTTGCTACCTTACCTTAGAATCATGTTTTAAAAACCCCAGTGTGGGGTTTTAATTTAAATTCATTATTTATCTTGATGTTATGGTGTACTGTTGATTCATTCGGTATTGTTCCTTCCATAAATAATATTTTCGTCAAATCTAAACATAGATAGGATATGTATTTCCATTCATTTTCATTCCATGGAACATCAGAATATTCTTAAAGTTTTTTAATTTTTTTAATTATATATATCATATTTAAAATATATAAATTGATGTTGAAGGACTTCAGATATAGAGGTTGGATTAAAAGGGGTATTATCGAAGGTTTTAAATGTTTATGTGTTGTATTAATAGTATATATATGGAATATATTTTTTAAAATTCATATGGGAATTTTTAAAACAATTTTGGTGATTTAAAGGATTATTTTCCTTTTATATTTTATATAATTTGGTTATTGAGGTTAAATTTTAATTTTTTGGATTGTTTCTATTTTGATACTATAGTGATTTATAAGTTATTATAACTTGATGAGTGTATTGAATTATATCTCCTTATTTTCTCTTTTTGAATTTCCAATAAATTCTCACATGTGTGTGTTTTTGGATATGTGTGTGTATTCATGATTTTTTACATATATATGTGTATATGTGTGTGTGTGTAAATAAATTCATACGATGAATCTATAAAATTTTGGTTCTCCAATTATCCCTTGGCTTCCAAATGGTTTCCAAATGGGATTTCAAATGTGTGATTTCTAAATTATGATTAATATGCCCATTTCAAAATTTGGTAAAGTGGTTTGATTTTTACCTTGTGTTTTGGAATGGCATTGAAATAAAGTATTTTTTCTTAAAAAAGAATTACATACTAAAAATTTTAAGGATCAATTGTTACTTTGAAACAAATTTTCATGAAAATTTTGTACTTATATGTAATAATTCTTCTTTAGTTATATTGACATATTTTTATTCATTTTAGAGGGTTGTTTCACAGGGTTAAGTGTTGGAAGGTGGGTTGAGTATTTGTATTTGGATTGTGTTGATTCTTGATTTATATATTATATGAAAAGACTACCTAACAAACCATTACTATCATAATGGGGATAATAGGACTCTTAGTGAGGGATGAGAGAGAATTCCAATTTGGTACTAATTAGAGGTACTATATCCACTATAGTATATAAGACCATTAGGGAGCTCCATATGTGAGTTTATTTTATAGAAATTAGTTAGTAAGTGGCCTCAGAATGCATCATTTGGAAAATAAATATTTCTAACCTAAGTAAATATATGTTTTTCTCATAAGATATTTAGAAATTTCCAATTATTACATATATTTTACTATTTATTATATACATCAATTAGTTTTTTTATGATTTTTCATGATATATCTTACCATTTCATTATTATTCCGACATTTTACATGTTATATATTTTATTATGGCTATATTGGTTTGATTCATTTATTTATTTGATATAATCCTTTTATTTATTTCTAAGTTCCTTTTAATATGGTTATAAATTTTATTTTGAAGTAGTATTTTAAAAGGCGGGTTTTAAATTAAAAATAAATGTTTAAATATTTCCTTAAAAGTGTTATTTTAATTTTAAAGACTAGTTTTTTAGAAATATTATAATATTTTTCTTTCAAAGATAAAAACCTATGTTCTACTTTAATTTTATAACTTGCATTTATGGGTTTTTTTAAAGGAAACTCATTGAATTTTTTGTGCTTACCTACTAAGCTATTTTAAGATCACACCCAAATTATGCCACTATACATCAGTAGACCTAGGTTGTTTTGTACATTCAGTTTTAGTTTTCACATTACTCCTGGAGTGGGTTCATTATGAGTATGGATAGTGACCTTAGAGGTCACATAGATATTATTTCAAGTTTTTTGGTTTATTTTTATGTCACTAATGTATCGGCCATGCAACATCCTATATTCTGATGATTTATTTTCTATTGTTGTTGTATATTTATTTGGAGTTCTTTTCGTTTATGTGTGTGGGTTATTCCTTATTTATTTTGATTTATTATATATCATATTTTTGGATATTTTGTATGAAACTTTTATGCATATAGTGGTAATTATAGACTTTTAGGTAAATATTTCATTTATTTTAATATTAATTGGGAAATACATTTCACATAAACTCTTATTTGATGTATCGACACTAGTTTCTATGCCAAGTTGATCCAAAACGGGCCTCGGGTATGTCATTGGTGGACCTTGGTTCATGGTTAATGGGTGATCTAGAGATAAATTTTGAAATAATGAGTGGTTTGAGAGTGGTAAAGTAGGGATCTTTTATACATAAGTTTTGAGTGGCCTTTATGAAAATATTCATTCATTAATGTATAAGGTTTTCATTCTAAATGGAATGTGTATATAAAGTAGAAAAATAATGGATATGGGCTATAAAACACATTATCCATACAATTTAGGGACAAGGTTTCATGATATTTTAAGCCTTTATCACTTAGTTTCACCCTTTTAACCTTATTTTTTATTTACTATCATAACTCAATTTTTAATTCAATAACTTCTTTTTATGACCAAAAATGACATTGACCTATCTGAATAATCATGAAATTATGATTACAAATTTAGACTCCATTTAATATAATTCAATTTCTAAATATGATAACTTTAACTTTTAAATGAAATTATAACATATAAATAAAAAACTATTTTTATATAAAAATGAATTTCTAAACACTATGTGATCTTAATCTTATTTCATGTAAATTACTAGTTAAATATTGTAAATATATTTTTTATAAATTTAATATTTACATTATATTTATCATTAAAAAGTGATAAATCTAATGTATTAAGATAAAAATACACCATACCTAAAAAAAATTCTTTGAAAAAAATATCATTTTTACCATTAAATAATTTTAACAACATCCTATTGAAATTAATTATTCATATTATAATAATTTAATTATAAAAATAAATTTCTATTAAAATATTTATATTAATTTTATAAATATATCAAATCATTATTTAACAATAATAATAATATATAACACCAAAAAATATATTTTTATAAAAAAATATTTTAATTTAATATTAAATCTTTATTTTATCTGAGAATTATTTATTATTTTTGAATTATATCATTTTAAACATGTTATTAATAATTATATAACATTAATATACATGTTGGATACATGCATACCCAATGACTATATTTTCAATAACTATATTTCTAATGACTGTATGTCTAACAACCATATATACAATAATTATATACATATGTAATGTTTCATTGTTATATATATCCTTAAAAACTTCACTAAAATCATCCATTATATTTACTTATCTCTTAACATGTATGCTATATTTCTAGTGTTTTTCTTTCTTTCCATGGTTTTAATCGGGGTTACAATCTTCATGGAAAACCACAAGGATATATATTATATGTTCATGGTATTTTTATTTACTTGCCGATTTATTCCACCTATACTATTCATAATTATGTTTCTTATTCTATTCTCCTAATGTATTAATGTTTATCTTACATTGTAATATTTTATCTCAATAAAATGTATTGTAGTTAATTTTAGTTTATTGTTTCATATGAAACAAGCTATTAAATATAATATTTATTTAAAGGAAAATTCAGAGTAAAATCATGGGGTGTTACATTATAAATTATCCCTAATACTTATAATGATTATTATTTTATTAATAAGTTTTAATGTAATTTGAAATTGGGAATATAAATTTAAATACCCATTTTTTTTCATTTTCTATTATGTTTTATCTTAATAATATGTTAAATCAATATTAATAGAATGAGATACAACCTTGGATAATGGATAAATCCATATTATATCTTTTTAAAGGTCATAATAGGTTTGTGAGACCGTTGAAAATGTGTGTGAATTTTATGTATAAATTTTCTTATGATATATGGAAAATTATAAGACCCAAAAAATATGTTAAATTTTAATTTTTAAAATAGATATAGTTTCTAATTAGGGTTCATATATTTTTCTTTATGATATAATATATACAATTTAATGAATAAAATTTATTTTTTGAGTTAACAGATTTTATTTGAAATCTTGTTTAGATTTTATAAAGGAGGTTAATTAAGTAACATAAAACTTATTTTTTTTAGAAATTCATTACGAAAATATATGTAAAATAATCTAATTATGATAATATTTTTGTAAATTTAAAAAAAGATGTGGTGGGTGTATTTAGATCAAAATAAGATTAATTTTATGTGGTATAATTACTCTAATGTGATTATTAATTGAATTTTATAATTTTATTTTGTTTAAATAAGAATATAAATTTTATGGTACGATTTATTCATCAATAAGTATTGATAAAACATTTTAAGGTCAAAATTTTCTATACTTAGTCCAATTGAAACAATTTACTTTCATTCAATGTTAATATATTATAATATTAATTGATGTTAAGTGAAAAAGGTAAATTTGACAAATTTTTGGGGGGTTAGGTAAATGGTTAGTAGACCATTCATGGTGTGAATGGATCTTTTCCATATTAATTTATTTGTTTTAATACTCAAAATTATCTTTATCATTCATTTTTTAACTATTTTAATATTATATTATTTTCTTATTTTTTGTTATCTTATTTATTATATTTATGTGTGATTAAATTTTTAATTAATTAATATTGTTTATTATTCTATTTAATATTTTTGAGTTGTGTAAGATATTTTCTAGTGTAATATTTTTTGCATAAAGAGTGATCATTATTCTCAATTCTCATGTAAAAATAAGTCACATTGCACAAATTATTTGTCATGAGAATTTTGATGTCCCATAAGAAAAAAACACATAGAGTATACAATATATAGGAATCATTATAAAATACATAAGGTGAATTCATATGAAACTCGATCACGTAAGAATAAAAACATCAAGGATTGGATCACATAAGAATAATTAGAATTATATTTTACTATGTAATATTAAAACATAAGTATCGAAGTTCATGTGTGATTAACTCAAGATCTCATATAATGATGTCAAAATAAATACAAGAATCCAAATTTCACATCTGATTAATTAAACTGTTTTAAAATTCATCTTTTGAGATTTTTTATTGTGTTTTTTCATGTCAATATTATTACATGGATTATTCATAATGTAAAATTTAAATTTTCATGGAGGATTTATATGATAAATTAAATGATTATTTTTATAGTGATTTCAAGTGTAGAATTAGTTGGATATTTTCAAAGAGATTTAAATTATAATTTAAATAAAAATAATTATATATATATATATATTGAATGAATTTCAAAGAATAATAAATCATGTCAAACTTGGAGATATTTTCCTAGAAAATTAAATGTATATATTCATGGAAATTTAAATGGAGATTCTCTGTGAATGATTAAATGAAGGCAACAAGATTATTTCAATATTTTTTTTTATAACCATTATAATTTATAGGTTGTTGAGATAGTTAAGGAATAAAAAAAAGAAGATATAATTGATAAATTAATAAGAAAATTTCATAGATATTTATTCAATATAATAGTTATTATGATTTCTTATATAAAAGAAAGTTGTAGAAAAAAAAGTAGGATTACTATACTTGTTTGATCCTAAATTGATACAACATTGAAAATTTTGTTTTTTCTACACACTTCCAATATGATTTATTGAGGTTGTACTAGATTCCAAATTCATAACCATTTTACGTTTACTTTGATGGGTCAATGATGATTTGTTCAACATCAATAGCCAATTACATCTACATTCACTATTTTCATTATTTTGATTATTTTATTCTATTATATTATCTCAAACTAGAAAGTTATTTATTTAGTTATAATGAAACTCACACACTAGTTTTAAAAAGATTAAAATTTATGTGCCTAGTTATTCTCACTTGACCAAAAATAATGACACAAGGTTATGTTTGTTCCTATAAAATTCAAGGTTGGTTATTCCTTCACTACAAAAGGCAGGGTTTAGGGTTATGCCTCTATGTATTAAAATGGAATGGTTGTAAGAGTTATAAATTACTTCAAAAATTGAATAATATGTAGTGTATATCCATAATCTTGGTTTAAGAGCATTAAAAGTAAATGTGGAATCATTTGGATCAAAACTGCAATAAATTCTTTATATCATCTCATGTTTATTTGTTTACTACTTACACTCCAGATAATAACAACACAAAATTATTTATTCTTTAATTATTTTATATTTCATTCCATCTAATTACACATTATATTATTAATTACTCTTATTTTTTTAATATTGATAATCCATCTCCTCATCCCTTTCTATCTGTCTTATGGGACATAACAATTAGTATAAAATCAAGCACTTATTTTGGATATTTTACTCTAATTACTTATATTTTGGTTAATATTTTCTATTTTGATCAAATATATATCTTAGTACTTAACAAAAATACGTAAAATATCTTTTTTGAGTTATGGAATACTAAGAGGTGATTGATAATTCAAAATTATAGAGACAGACATATGTCTATAGTATTGACTATGGTTATTAGACAGATAGTATGGAGGTATTTTTGAATTAAATAGGTATTGAGTATATGATCATTATGGATATACCTTATAAATTTATTAAAAGTGATCCTTCTACTTTATTTGGGAAAGATACTAGTAAATAAATATTAAATTTTCAAGTTATGAATTATCTTTATTATAATATTAGTATAAGTTTTTATATCAATATTTCTGCTTGTAAAATTGAATCTGAAATTTGGAGGAAATTAAAGGTCACTCATTCATGAACTGAATTTTTTTGGATAAATAATCTTATCATGTATAAGGCTGAGTTTTAATAATTTAATATTATTGAGAATGAGGGTTTTAATGAAATTTTCAACAGGTTTTAAAAAGTAGTGAAAAACAAGACTACACATGGTGAGACTATGAATAATTAAGGGATGATTGAAAATTATACCTTGATCATTAACTAAGAAAAAAAATTAGAAGAAATTTTCTATTTCGGAAATAAATAACTTTTCTAAATACAAAATGGATGAGATTATTGGTTCACTCTTACAAGATGAATTGGAATTGAATATTATTGTTCATATGGTTTTTGATACTAAGAAGAGTACTACTGTGACAAAATTTATTACATATTGTAATTCCTTTGGTGATGATTATGGTTCCCCAAATAATTATAATAGGAAGATAACTAAGATTGTGAAAGGAGTGTATAAATAAATTAATATGAGAAGGAGGATTATAAGAGAAAAAAATGAAAAATGAAAGAAAAGTATACCTGAAAGTTAATTCAAACTATACTTTAAATACTTTGTATCCTCCACATGATGATTGAAAGAAGAAAGAGAAAATCAAACATGATATCCAAGACTGAGGAATTAGATAAAGGATAAAAATTTCAAGACTAAATTCAAAATATACATAGATACTTCACGGAGATATAATGAGGATTATAATTTAAGTGAAGAATCTGAAAGTGAGAAAAGAACTAAAAGTATTTGTTTCATGGTCAATATTTTTAACATTAATAATTCTAAAACTTATTCATATTATGATTATATAGTTTATTCTGATTGTAATAATCCTGATGTTTAAGAGTTAGAAGAAAAGGTTGAGAAATATCAAACTTAGATTCTAAAAATCACAGATCTATATAAGAAAATCAAGAAGGATAATAATATGAGTAAGGATAAAAAGGCTTTTGATCCTATGATTTCAAGGATTAGAGAGTTAAATGATAATATTATGGTAGTTAATGAGATATTAATAATGCTGCCACAAGCATCAATGAAAATGTGTGTGATAATCTGGAAACTATACATAAAGAGAGTGGAAAACAGAATTTTGAATTAAAAATTTCGAAATAAAAATTCCTATGTTCACTGATAGAAGAGAAATTATTGATGATATTATGATATTTAAAAATTGTAACACAAAAAGAATGAAAAGAAAATGTATTTTCTATAGTGGGAAGGGACCAAAGTTCTACACGAATTGTTTTTTAAAAGGTCAAAATGATTTTATTTAAATTTTTAGCTATTTTAAATGATGATATTTTGGTCATTATGCATATGACTTCTCTTTAATAAATTTTTAATCATTTAGTAATTAGAATTAAATTATTTATAATTACGTTTTAAATATAAAATTGACTTACCCTTCTATAGAATGGCTTCATAAAGGATCGTATAAAAATATTAATAGACTTAAGCTGATCTACATGTATTAGTAAGTGTTTTTTGGATGTCCATTATGCAAGAACTTTATAGTTTTATTTTATGGTGTTTTGGCATGTACTTTAACTATTTTACATTTTAGTTATATACCATTTTACTCTATTTATAATATTTACATTACATGTGCTAAATGTTCATTACTATTTTTAATTCTTTCATATCATTATTAATTCTTTGAATATCATTAATATTTTTTGTGTCTCTTTATTTTATAGTATCATTCAAGGGAAGTTTACATGATTTATTTTCACTATCATAACTTTTTTAAGATAGAAATCTTGGATTAAGGTGGATTATGGATTATTATGATTTTCATATTTTAATCTTTTAAATAGTTGGTATTCCTTTTTATTATTTATAAGTTTAGGTGGATTTGATTATTTTTTAGTTAATAATTTCATTTAATTTATATTCTATTTATATTCTTATTGGTATGAATTTTTTCTTTATTGGTTTCATTTACTATTTACTATGACTTTTTATATAACATAAGGGGGTATTTATTATTAAACATCATGCCTTCTAGGTTGGTATTTTTTGATCTAAGAACATATAAGACATAGGGAGGAAGGTTCATAAGGTATTTTGGTAGATATTTTTCAAGATAGATGGATCAAGAGCTGTGATTAGTAGAGGATAGTATATTCCCTTGTATAAGTGAAGTGGGTGGTAATCTTGTAAATAAATGAAATATTAATATATAGTATGTGTCTAAATGAAGTAAAATGGATAAAAATTTACATATATTAAAATATAAGGAGAATAATTTCAAAATATAATTATAAATAAAATTTATACAGGTTTAGGTTCCATTTAAAACCATGTCTTTTTTTTAACTCCCTCATTAACCATATTTAATCTTAATAGTTGTAACAAAAAATTTCAATATTAAATTTTCATGAAAGTAATTTTTGACATTCTAAGAGAAAAATTAATAGAACATTCATGATTTTATCAATAAGTTTCCATCTAATTGAGTTTTTATAAAATTTTATGATTTTATAATGATTTAAAAACAATTTTTAAACATTAAATACCATTTAAAGTCATTTTCATAACTATTCACAAAATCTAACTTTAAAGGAATCAATATAACAATGTAATTATAATTAAAACTCCTAAATTTTCAGATGTAATTAAAAATTATATATATAATTCATTTAATACCATAAATAATCAAATTCATTTAATACCATAAATATTCTAAATATTTTTACTTTTAATATTTTTAAAATTATTTATTTGGTATATTCCCATATTTTTACAAGCATTGTATCGATGCAGTAAAATAATTTTAAATAATTATACTTTATTTAAAAAATAAATAAAATTAACATTAAATTAAATCATGAGATTCATATTTTCCCATTCATGATGTATATTTATTCATATCATAATCATGACAATATATTTAAGAGATAAAATGAGAGAAAAAACATTTATTAAATAGAACACTTCTTCTCTTAGAATCCAAATAAGATTTAAATGTAAGCCATAAAAAATAGTAAAATAAGGATGATATTTATATAAAACTATCATATAATCAAGTTATGGATAATTGTTTTAGAATTTTATGACCATTTAAACTTAAAATAATAATTACTTTAATTTATCATTATCGAGATAACCCATTTTTTTAACTCGGTAACTTAATTGTAAGACCAAAAATAAAATTGAACATATAAAAAATTTGGAAATGATTACTCTAAATTTTAAAAACATTTTTTAGATTACATTTTTTAAATTATTAGGAGGGAATTTTAATATAAGTTTGAAAAACACAATGAAAACAATTTTTAGAAAAATGAATTTCTAATTAAAAATGACCTTAAACTAAAATAAAATATATTGGAGATTATTTTTGTAATTAATTATATTGTGATTGGTCAAACTAACATTATGTTACTTTAAAATCAAATCTGAAAAATATTACTACTTTAAAATTACATGATTTTAAATAAAATAAATGAAAGTTTTTTAAATTTTGATGTATTTCACTATTCACTCAAAAATAAATCCTTTCATAAAAATTGTAAAAATTCATCATAAGTATATTATGTAATGATGATTTCAGATATTAATTTCATTTTTTCAAATATTATTTCTAAATTTGGTATAAATACATTATAATATCCGAACAAAAAAATTAATAATACCATTTTTGAAGAAAATGTATTTTTGAATCATAAAATGGATTTTTTCTCATTCATTTACTAATAAACATAATTAAATGAATTTTAATTAATTAAATTGATTATTATAATCTAATTATTTGATTATAATAATTTATCAATTGTCATTACTTTAATATATTAAAAAAATTCATTATTCACATAAAAATAGTTTTAAGAAATATATCTTTGTTAGCATCAAAATATTTTATATTCATTTATAACCAATTGATAATGAATTTCAAAATTGATTATGAATTTAATTGAGGAAAAAAATTTACATATATTTTAGAATATGATTATTCCTCTTCATACTCTCCAAACGAATGTCTAGGTCATGAAAGTCAAAATTAAATAAAAATATTTCTCTAGTAAATCCAGGTTTGTTTAATCTTGGTGTTTCACATACCACATGTTATTGAATATATTATTTAATAAACTAAATTTTAAAATATTTGGATTTTACATCCCCCCCCCCACACTAATTGATTTTTTCCTCTTAAATTTATCTCATGTTTGATAAAGGGGTTTGAAAAACAAATACAAGGAGCGGAAGATAAAACATACGATCATGAAAAGATAAAACTATTTAATATTTAAAAATAAATTTTTTGAAAAACCAAATTGTGGAAAGGGATAATAAAATATCCTTTTGAAAAGAGGAAAAGTGAAATATGAATGTCACCTAGAATAACACATAATTAGGTTCCCAAATAAGGAGAACATTGGTGGAATGTGAAAATATGGACTTGGAAAAAAGATCTATTTAAGAGATGATGTTATACTTTTACAAGAAGATAACATACTATAAATTCATCAAGAATTATCATAAAATCATAAAAATTTCATTTTCAATATTATGTTTTATAGTTGAGGCATTGTTTAACCATCAGTATAGATATTGGTAGAAAATATACTCACTTTATTTATTCAGATCTCTAAACACAATTTCATTCTTTAGTTGTGATTGGAGGAGTTTTCTACCTCAACTTCATCCCATATTCTAAATGATAAATAATGAATTTTTCATTCCTAAAGAAATAAATTTCAATTATAATGGATCATAGTATCCAAAAAAGGATTAAAATTTATTTATATTGTTTCTATACATTAATAAAAACAAAAAAATTGTTAGCATAAGTTAAAATTATATCAAATATGAATAAACCTTTAAATGGATAAATTCTATATTAATCTTCAAATCCTAAACAATAACACTAAAAGTTCAACTTAAATAATTCCATAAATATCTAACCTTTAAACTCTTCATAATATAGAAAACTAAAACATAACCATGAATATTAGAATTAATTGATCACATATTCTTCCAAAATAAACTTAACATTTATCTCTTAATAAATTTTGTCATGACCCGTCCCCCGGGGCCCATATCGTGACTACCCCAAGCCCGCCTTCCATAGGCCAGGGACTAGCGACTAGCACCAAAGGAAAAATTCTCTAAAACCGGGAAGGCACTGCCTTTATAAATCGTAAACATAAAAACCAGAGTACAAGCAGAAGAAAACACTAAGTAAAAGTTGTATAAAAAGTGTACTAAAAATAATGGGGGGCCAGAATACAAGACCAACTGTAAAGTACAAATACAACTGAAAAGGTTCAAACAGCTGAAAGGTGAAAGCAGCTCCTGGATCGTCCAACGGGGTTCCTACTAGAAGGGTAGGTAAAAATGGCCTCCAAAACACTCCATGTCCATCAAACTCCACTTTGTACTGATATGTCAAAAGGTCCTCCTCTGGGTACCATCCAGTCCTGGCGCTCTCGGCCTCCTTCAGCATTGTCCGTCGTCTGCAACCAACACAACGAGGTGCGGGCATAGCCCGTGCAGGGGTGAGTATAACGATACTCACTGGGGACCCTGAGTCCCTCAAGGTCTCAAAAAATCCAAAAAGGATAAACCAAAAAGTATGAAATCAATGGATAACCATTACTTAGGTATATTCCCATAGATATACCTAAGTTATCAAGTAACCCATCTCAATCATGAGGAAAACACAAAGGTTATTGACTCAGCTCAAACCAGGATTTTCATTATCGAAACAACGGTTGCTGGAGAACTCCTCCTTTGTCGAGTATAGTGGTCCTGTCATGACACCAAGGTGCTTCTCACTAACCTTGGACTGCTAAGGTACTCCTCTTGTCGAGTACCATGGGTCTGCTGCCAACTACCAGGTGCTCCGTCCGCTATGGGTCTGCCGCCAAATACTGGGCGCTCCCCCTAATAGCCTACAAAGGTACTCCTCCTGTCGAGTACCGCAGGTTTTCTTCCAACTATCAGGTGGTCCTTCTATCATGGGTCTGCCGAAAAATACTAGGTGCTCTCCACTAGGCTAGTCGAAACACTCCGAGTCGAATCGGTCAAGCAGTTATCAAGTCTGTCAGCTACTAGGTCTCTACACTCTGTCTGCTTGTCTACGGGAGGATAAGGACCATGATCTACTGTTCAATACTCCATGTGTCACAAATTCTCATGTGGAAGTATATCAAAGTACCTCGACGTCATAGAGGTCTCAATGCAATAGACGGCGAGTCAATCAGATGCCCGGTCTGTGAGTTATTAGCCTTTTAGTCCCGGGGGCCTGATTGGTTTCGTGTACGAACCTACCTGACTGTATCTCAACTATACCCTGAACTCCCATGGGGTATTCTCTAAAGGAAGGCTTCATTCCAATAAAAATGGCTTCGCTGAAGGTTCGTCAAACGGACGCTCGTAGCCCAAGTTATGGGCGATTAGGTGTAATCGGGTCTGACGGGTTTGGGTCTGGTCCGACCCAGTTGGATCGACCCAACCTGACCCAACCCAGGTCTGGACTGGGGTCTGACCTGGTCCGTCGGTCTGACCCAACCCGAAGGGGCGGCCCGGCCCAAAGGGTCGGCTCGGCCCGGTGGCTCTCGTAGCCTGGTGGCAGCCCGCGTGGCTAGGTGATGGCCCGCGTGGCCTAGCCGGTGGGCGGCCCGTGTGGCCTGGATGGCCGGCCCGTCTAGCCTGGCTGGCCACGTGTGGGAGGGGGGTGTCGTGCCCCCCCTTTTTCCGAAACGGCCGCTACGAGGCCTCGGCCCCTGGTAACCGTGGGACCCTTCGGGTCCCGCCTGTAGGGCACATTGGCGGCCGGCTCAGCCGGCCCCCCTCTTCTGTCCACTATGGCCAAAGGCTGCGGTTCTTCTACGGTGCGGCGTGACAGTGCCACGCCACTGCTCTCCTGCTGCGGCCCGCCCAGGCCGCTCCCTCCTTTTGCCCTCCACATGGTGTGACGACACCGCGCCAACTTTTTCGTGGCCCGGATTGGTCGCGTCCTGGATCTCCTCTGCATGGCACGACGGTGTCGCTCCTTTCTGGTGACCCAGCGGTCTTTCGCCGTCGTTTTCCTCGCGGCCGGCCCAACTCCGTCCACCGTTGTCCACTTCCATCTTCAACAAAAAACAAGCTCAAAGGGGAAGGTTCGTCCGTGTTGGTGTGGTCCGAACCCCCCATATTATGTTGATAACATTCGTCATAATGTATACCAAAATATTGAACAACTTGAAATGGTAACAAGGCAACTAAAACCCCTAACTCATATTTTCCAAACGTTGACGGTGGAAGGAGAGGAAAGACGGACTTCGATTCGTTGACATCGGGAAGCGTCTGGGGAATAAGCGTCATTGACATTCTTCGCGGTCGACTTCTTTTCTTTTGGTTCGAATGAAGATCGTTGAAGAAGTTTGTCCTTCTTTGGTGGTGTGTGGCGTTCTTCATTGGAGGAGAAAAGTCTTCTCTCTAGCTCTACCCTTTCTCTATTCCACCCAAGAGTAATTCCCAACAAAATAAAATAATATGTTTGCCTTTTATTTTATTGTTGGAAATAATTTGAAAAGATTAAAATTTAATTAAGTTACTTCACATAATTAATGGGTGAATTTGTCTTAAT
The DNA here is from genome assembly GCA_963277665.1 of Viscum album. Taxonomy (NCBI): domain Eukaryota; kingdom Viridiplantae; phylum Streptophyta; class Magnoliopsida; order Santalales; family Viscaceae; genus Viscum; species Viscum album. The sequence continues at coordinate 845,679,772 of OY728160.1, read as the reverse complement.
TAATTTAGGGGAGGAAGGTGAAGAATTCAATTAATTCATTAAGTTAATTGGAACATTAAATAGGGGAAGGTGGAGAGTTGACATCCCATATAAATGGGGTGTTTAGATGGGTTAAAGGGGAGTTAGAACCTGTGTGGGTCCCTCCTTAATTATATCCTCCCAAGGGAGGTCATGCTCGGGTGTGCCCCACAACAATAACCTTTCATGGGAGGTTAGGGTGTGGTGACCTCCACCTACAACCTCCCATTGTAGGTTTTAACTACCTCAAATAAAAATAAGTTAAGTCATATTTTTATTTAATTTTATTTAAAAACCCCAAAAAATATCTTCCACTCTCGATAAAATACAACTAAAGTGAAGGTCTCACTAAGAAATTAATAATGCTACAAATTCAATGGTGCCCTCGTATTTTGATTTTGAGCACCGGTTCCGAAGTTATAAAAACCCGCTCGTACGTTTTCTGAACGTACCCGAACAAAAATTTAGAAATTGATTCTGGGAACACCGGGCCTCAGAATCAAGCGCCGTCAGAAACTACAGACTCGTAAAATTCCCATTCATTTAAAAAAAATCCATAGGAATTCCGGGTCTTTACATTCTACCCACCTCAGGGCTTTATGTCCCTGTAATCTATAACTCACACTAAGGGAACAAATTGTGGTACTGAGCACGAATCTGAGCCTCCCGCTCCCATGTGCTCTTCTAGAGGTTCATGTGCTGCCAACAAACACGCACCAGATGTATTGACCATCCACATAGGACCCGATCATGTCGATCCTCAATCTCTACTAGAACCTCCGTGAAATTTGCCCCGTCATCGATGTCCAGATCCCCACGGTCGATGATGTGAGAAGGGTCATGCACGTATCTACTCAGATGAGATACGTGGAAGACGTCGTGCACCCGGTGAAACTGTGGTGGAAGAGATAAGCGGTAAGCCTCCTTGCCTACTCTATTGAGGACCTGGAAAGGTCCGATGAATCGTAGAGATAATTTTCCACCTCAGCCGAATCTCTGTAGACCTCATCGAGGTGAGACCCGTAGAAAGACGTGGTCACCATACTTGAACTCCAGAGGTCTCCATATCCTTTCAGTATACGACTTATGCATGCTCTTTTCAGTCTTCATCTGCTCCTGGATGATCTGAACCTTCTCCGTGATAGCTCGTACCATCTCTGGTCCCACTGGTGCTGACTCCCCCGCATCTATCTAGCACAGTGGTGATCTGCATGGCAGACCATAAAAGGCCTTAAAAGGTTCCATACTGATGGTGGAGTGATATCTTTTGTTGTAGGAAAACTAGACTAAAGGTAAGTGGTCCTTCCAGCTACGACCAAAGTCGAGGATACATGCATGGAGCATGTCCTCGAGGGTCTGAATGGTCCTCTTAGTCTGTCCATCCGTCTGAGGAAGGAAGGCAGTGCTCAGACAAAACTATGTCCCAAAATCCTCCTGCAACCCCTTCGATAGCCGGAAAGTAAACTATGCGTCACGGTCGGAGACAATAGAAGATGTTAGTCCATGTAAATGCACAATCTCCTACACATAGAGGCGTCCCAAGATCTCTACTGAGCCCTACTCTCTGATCGGTAGGAAGTGGGCCGAATTGGTGATTCGGTCAACAATCACCCAAATAGAGTCGTAACTCTTGGATGTATGTGGAAGACCCTTCATGAAGTCTATGAATATCCCATCCCGCTTCAACTCTGGGACCTCTAAGGGATAAACCAATCCTGCTGGTACCTGGTTCTCTGCTTTTACTTGCTGACAAGTGAGGCATTGTGAGACGAACTCCACTACTAATTTCTTCATACCTGGCCACCAGTGCTGTCGTCGAAGGTCCTGGTACATCTTCGCCACTCTTGGATGTACCGCTAGAGGGGAAGTGTGTAACTCCTTCAACACTTCCTCTTGAAGTGAAACTGGTACCATGGTACATCCTCTGAATAGGATGATGTGCTCCCCACCTTCAGAAAATCCATCAGGTGCCTGCCCTGTGGATATCTGACCACGTCGTGTCTCGCTGTCAGCGTCCCCATGGCGCACATCCCTGACTCGCTGAAGAAGTGGGGGAGTGACTATAAGAGATTGTTGATAGGCTTCTCCATCTCTATCCACAGAGGATATTTGTAAAGAATCCAGCTGCTCTATCACCTCTCCTAGAAGTTTTACACTAGTCCTCCTGCTATGCGCATCCATGACAATGTTCCCCTTCCCATGAGTATAGAAAATCTAGAAGTCATAGTCCTAGAGGAACTCACGCCATCGCCGCTATCTTAGGTTTAGGTCCTTCTGAGGCAAGATATACCTGAGACTCTTGTGATCAAAGTACATGGAAAAACGTTTTCCCAATAGATAGTGCCACTACATCTTCAAGGTGAAGACCACTACTGCTAACTCTAGGTCATGGGTATCATGGTTCTGATCATGTTTTCATAGCTGCCAAGAACCATACGCGATCACTACTTTATCCTGCATCAGAACACACCCGAGTCTGGTCCTGGATGCATCATATTAAACTACGTACCCTACACCTTCCTCTCGGAGACTCAAGATGGGGGCACTAGTCAGCATCATTCTCAGCTCCTGAAATATTTTCTGGCATCTCTCCGACCACATGAAGGGTTTTTCCTTCTTCATCAAGGATGATAGTGATGCTGCAACTTTGGAGAAATCGGGAACAAATCTCCAGTAGTATCCAGCTAAACCCAGGAAACTTCGTACCTCCATCACACACCTGGGTGGCTCCCAAGCAAGCACCGCCTCGATCTTCACTGGATCCACTGCAACTCTAGCCTCCGAGATGATGTGTCCCAGGAAGTGAACCTCTTGAATCCAAAACTAGCACTTCGAGAGCTTACCATAAAGCTAGTGCTCTCGGAGTGTGTCGAGTACTACCTGTAAGTGGTAGGCATGTTCCTACTCATTAGCTGAGTAAATCAGTATGTCTTCGATGAAGACTACGAAAAATCGATTGAGGTGGGTCTGGAAGATCTTTTTAATGAGACTCATGAACACTGTTGGAGCATTGGTTATGCCAAATGGACTAACCAAGAACTCGTAATGGTCGTACCGACACCTGAAGGCCATCTATTTCACATCCTCATCTCAAAATATGAGCTGGTGATAACCTGATCTGAGGTCTATCTTCAGGAACCATCGATCTCCCTTGATATAATCAAATAGATCTTCTATCCTCACAAGTGGGTACTTTTTCTTTATGGTCACCTAGTTCAGGCGATGGTAGTCGACATAGAGCCTCAAGATCCCATCCTCCTTCTTGGTGAATAGAATCGGGGCTGCCCAGGGAGAAACACTATGCCAGATGAATTCCCTTCCCTACAATTCCCCAAGTTGTACCCTCAGTTCGTGAAGCTCAGTGGGAGCCATCCGATATGCTGGAGTAGATATCGGTTCCGTCCCGGGGTACAGGTCAACGTAGAAGTCCACCTCTCTGCGAGGAGGTAGTCATAGAACATCTTCATGGAAAACATCTATGTAGTGGTTCACCACTACAGGATATGTCAGTCTCTCCACATCAACTACTCTAAGGGTAAGGAAAGACAACTAGTGAGTGATCGTCTGCACCCTCCCCTGAGTAAGTTTGTCTTGTTCTTCAAAGTTTCCCTTCTCGTTGGTGAAGGTGTACCTGGTTCCATCTGTGCGGACACACCATATTTTTTGCCTAATATAGTTTATCTCGGCATGGACTATAGATAACCAGTACATAACCAAGATGACATCTTAAGGCCTCGACACCGCTACTAGGAGATCCCAGTCGAAGCTCTCACCTCCTAGAGTAATCTCGCACCACTGGAACCAGTGCATAATCATAAAATCAGATCCCGTAGGAGTCTCTAGCCATAAGGATGGAACCAACAGCTCTTTCGGAATCTCCGACCTCCAATAGAGGGAAGTGGAAATGAAAGAGTGACTGACACCTGTGTCTATAAGAACTTCAGCTAAGTTGGAATAGGCATAGATCGTACCTTGAATCATCTCCGGAGTGCCGTGATCATAGGCCTCAGCTGCCTGAAGTAGTGATCTGCCCTATCCACCCACTCCCTATGGTCGGGGTGGACCTCCTGGTGGTACTGGCGGTAGCGCCTCGTAACATCATCCACCTCCAGTTGCCCGACCATCTCCTCTTCCATGTCCGCCTGCACCCTGCGGACCGCCTCGATCGAACATGTACCTCTTCTTGGGAGGTCCCTCAACTATCTTCTGATCATCAGAGTGGCGGGTCGGACAGTCACGAGCCATGTGACCAAGCCCTCCACAGGAGTAACACTACCCGCTTCTGGCATGAATGGATCTGTCTCCACTCTAGGTTCCCCACACAACCGAACCTGAGTCGTGCAGTCGACCACCTATGGGTCTGGTCCTCTTGTACCTCTGCGTCATCTATCTACTGCCAGCTGTAGAAGACTCCGCTGCATATCGACTAGTAGTAGGTCTCGCTGCTGGTGACTGCTCAACAAGGAAACTCTCTACTAGGAGGATGCTCTCTAACACTCCATCTTGTGTCAGAATGCTGAGGGAGATCATAGAGGCTCTGATCTCTCGCCTGAGCCCTTACTCGAAGGTCCAGACCCTGAATAATGGGTCTTGTACCATATATATGGAGTAGCATGAGAGGTCGGTGAACCTCATTGAGTACTGAGATGCAATCATGATGCTCTGCTGTAGATGTAGTAGCTCCTGAATCTGCACCTCTTGAAGGGTGGCTGGTATAAACTCTGCCCGGAACAGGCCCTCGAAGTCTGCCTGGAGTAAAGTCGCCTCGCTGTGGACTTGAATTATCAGGCTCCACCATCTACCTTATGCTTCCTGAAGGATACTCGTTGAATGAATCACCAAGAAGTCGGCTGGTGTCCTACCACTCTGAAAACTCTCACCACAGCCTCCATCCAATCCTCAGCCGCCTGCGGGTCCATCTCTCCCCTAAGCCTAGGTGGCCTTTGGTGCTGGAACTCATGCAACGCGCTCAAGAGGCATTCACTCTCTACTGCTGGGGCTGGTGGCATCGGTGGCCCAATAGAAATTAGTACCACTGGTGCCTCTGCTGGTGTCTCAATGGGAAGAGAGCCTTATACTGAGGCCTCATCGCTCAGTGGACTATCAGTACATACAACTCTTGGGGATCTAGCTAGTCTTCTGCGGGGAGGCATCCTGAAAGAAACAGATGCAACACGGTCAAACGATTAAACCTAGTGAGCTGACCTCGTTTGATCTGACTTAAAGAAAACTTTTGAAAACACACACACAATCAGTGTTTTCATGTAATAAGTCGAAAATCAGTAGTCAAGGTCCTGGTGTAAAGATACATCGGTCACCGCACCAACACTAGACTCCCTGAACTGAAAACCACACTCGGTACCCTTAACAATATTTCTTCATAGAAAAGGAAATATCAGAGTCATAAGTTTTGCAGTAGAACCAACTCCTTTGATACCAATTTTTCATGACCCGTCCACCGGGGCCCGTATTGTGACTACCCCAAGCCCTCCTTCCATAGGCCAGGGGATGGAGACCAGCACCAAAGGCACAATTCCTTAAAACTGGGAAGGCATTGCCTTTATAATTCGTAAACACAACAACCAGAGAAAATGTGGAAGAAAACACTAAGTAAAAGCTTTATAACAAGTGTATTGAAAATAAGGGGGGGCCAGAATACAAGTCCAACTGTATAGTACAAATAAAACTGAAAGCAAGTAAAATTGAAAAGGGACAAATAGCTGAAAGGTGAAAGTAGCTCCTGGATCATCCTCTGGGGTTCCTACCTGAAGGGTAGGTACATATGGCCTCCACAACACTCCATGTTGATCAGACTCCACCATGTACAGATATGTCGAAAGGTCCTCCTCCGGGTGCCGTCCAGTCCTGGCACTCTCGGCCTCTGCCAGTACTGTCTGTCGTTTGCAACCAACACAACGAGGTGTGGGCATAGCTCGTGCAGGGGTGAGTATAACGATATTCAGTAGGGACCCCGAGACCCTCAAGGTCTCACAAAATCCAAAAAGGATAAACTACAAAGTATGAAATCAACGGATAACCATTACTTAGGTATATGCTCATACATATACCTAAGTTATCAAGTAACCCATCTCAATCATGAGAAAAACACAGAAGACATTGACTCAGCTCAAACCAGGATTTTAATTATCAAAACCATGGTTGCTAGAGAACTCCTCCTCTGTCGAGTACAGTGGGCCTGTCACGACACCAAGGTACTTCTCACTAACCTTGGACTGCTGAGGTACTCCTCTTGTTGAGTATCGCGGGTTTGCTTCCAACTACCAGGCGCTCTGTCCGTTGTGGGTCTTCTACCAAATACTAGGTGCTCCCCCTAATAGCCTACAGAGGTACTCCTCCTATAGAGTACCACAGGTCTACTTCCAACTACCAGGAGGTACATCCTCCATGGGTCTGCCACCAAATACCAGGCGCTACCCACTAGGCTAGTTAAATCACTCCAAGTCGAATCAGTCAAACAGTCGTCAGGTCTGTCAGCTACTAGGTCTATATACTCTGTCTGCTCATCTCTAGAAGGATCCACTCCACGAGCTACTGGTCGATACTCTAAGTGTAACTAAGTCTCATGTGTAAGTATCTAAAAGGACCGCCACATCATAGGGGTATCAACGCAACAGACTGTGCGTCAATCGGACGCCCGGTATGTGAGTTATTAGCCTTTTAGTCCAGGGGGCCCGGTTGATTTCGTGTACGAACCAACCTGACCGTATCTCAACTATACCTCAAACTCTCGTGGGGTATTCTTTAAGGTATGGCTTCGTTCCATGAAAAATGGCACCGCTGACGGTTCGTCAAACGGATGCCTGTAGCACGAGTTATGGGGGATTAGGTGTAATTGGGTCTCACAGGTTCAGGTCCTGTCCGACCTAGTTGGACCGACCCGACCCGACCCGACCTGGTTCTGGATTGAAGTCTGACCTGGTCCATGGTTATGACCAGACCCAAAGGGTCGGCCCATCCCAAAGGGGCGGCTCGGCCCGGTGGCCCACGTGGTTGGGTGGCGGCCCGTGTGGCCTAGCCGGCTAGCGGCCTGTATGTCCTGGCCAACCAGCCCATGTGGCCTGGCTGGTCGGGCCGCGTGGCCTGCCTGGCTGGCCTGCGTGGCTTGGATTTCCATGCATGGGAGGGGGTGTCGCCCCCCCCCCCTTTGTCCGAAACAGCCGACACAAGGCGCCGACCACTTGTAACTGCAGGACCCTTCGGGTCCTGCCTATAGCGCGCACTGGCGGTCGGCTCAACTGGCCACCCTCTCTGATCCACCGCGGCCAAAGGCCACGGGTCTTCTACGGCGTGGCGTGACGGCGTCGTGCCCCTTCTCTCCCACCATGATCCACCTTGGCCACGGCCTCCTACTGTCCTTCGTGTGGCACGACAAAATTGTGCCACCTTCACCGTGCCCCGGGTTGGTCACGGGCTGGATCTCCTCTGCGTGGCACGACGGTGTCGCACCTTTCCAGTGACCTAGCGGTCTTGCGCCACCGATTTCATCACAGTTGGCCCAACACCGTCCACCATTGTCTTCTTCAGTCGTTAACAACAAACAAGATCAAAGGGGAAGGGTCGGCCGTGTTGGTGCGGTCCGAACCCCACATGTTATGTTGATAAAATTCGGTATAACATATACCAAAATATTGAAGGACATGGAATGCAAACAAGTCAACTCAAACCCCTACCTCGTATTTTTCAAACGTTGACGGTGGAAGGAGAGGAAAAGCGGACATCGATTTGTTGACGTTGGGAAGCATCTGGGGAAGAAGCGTCATTGGTGTTCTTCTCGGTCGGCTTCTTTTCCATTGGTTCGGACAAAGATCATTGAATAAGTTCATCCTTCTTCGGTGGTGTGTGGATTTCTTCGTTGGAAGAGAAAATGCTCCTCTCTAGCTCTCCCCTTTCTCTATTCCACCCAAGAGTAATGTCCAAAAAAATAAAATAATATGTTTTCCTATTATTTTATTGTTGGCAAGAATTTGAAAATATTCAAATTAAATTAAGTTACTTCACTTAATTAATGGGTGAAGTTGTCTTAATTAATTTAGGGGAGGAAGGTGAAGAATTAAATCAAGTCATTAAGTGAATTGTCACATTAAATAGGGGAAGGTGGAGAGTTGACATCCCACATAAATGGGGGGTTTAGAGGGGTTAAAGGGGAGTTATAACCTGTGTGGGTCCCCCCTTAATTATATCCTCCCAAGGGAGGTTATGTTCGGGTGGGTCCCACCACCATAACCTCCCATGGGACGTTCGGGTGTGGTGGCCCCCACCTCCAACCTCCCCTTGGAGGTTTTAACTACCTCAAATAAAAATTAGTTAAGTCTTATTTTTATTTAATTTTATTTAAAAACCCCCCAAAATATCTTTCACTCTCGATAAAATGCAACTATGATGAAGGTCTCACTAAGCAATTATCGACGCTATGAATTCAATGGTGCCCTCAGATTTCGATTCCGAGCACTGGTTCAGAAGTTATAAAAACCTGCTCGTACGTTTACTAAACGTACCCAGACAAAAATTTAGAAATTGATTCCAGGCACATCGGGCCTCGGAATCAAGATCCGTTTGAAACTACGGACTCCTAAAATTCCCATGCATTTAAAAAAAATCCATTGGAATTTCGGGTCTTTAAAAATTCAATCACTGCTAAAGTCACATACTAAAAAAATATATTTTTTAATCTTATAATCTTCAAAATCATTTATTATTCTATAAATTAACCCAAATATTTATTCAAAAAATGTATTTTAACTTAATCTTTTAATGTTCAAAAAATAGGTAACTTCCTCAAAAATAAAATTAATCGCATAGTCTCTGAATCACTTTTTAATCCCATGGTTATCTATATGGTAAAAACATATGTTACCAAAATGTAATAAATCTTTATACAAATTATTCATGTTTACCAAAACATCAATGATCATATTAAACTCAAATTTTATTAATACCTTTAAACTTATGTCCAAAAAATATATAATTATTCTTTTTCAAATAACCTTTTTACTAAAACACACACTAAACATAGTAGTTTTCTTCCCAGAAATTTCACCCAAAATATCTTTAATCATCCAAAAATCCCATCACATAAAACCTCAAAAGTGGTATTTATCATTTACTATAAACCTTATAATATTTAACCCTGGATGATATACCTAACTCATAAATTATCCTCAAATTATAACATCAAACCCTTTAAAATTATTTAAACACATTCTATGATTCTAATAATAATGCCTTGTAACTTAAACACTACAAAATAACATGATTTATAAAAATGGTTGAAATTTCTTCCATTTTTAGGATATTTTTTGTTAAAAGTTTTAGAGAATTAGATAAAGAAATTACATATCAACCCTTATAAAAAAAGTGGAAAATTCAACTCAAAGACCATTTTCACAAAAAAAACATATTTTATGTTAACACTCAGGTTTCATTCATGACACCTTTTCTTTATTCAGGACATATAACCATTGAACATATGATAATCCATATAAATTCTTAATCCCTATGAAAACATTTTAAAAAAATTTAATGATCACAAAAAAAACATATTAATGGATATAAAAATAAATGAAACCTATAAATCCATTTAAAATTCATGAAACCCCATACGAAATATATCCTTTTTATATAATAAAATTTTTAGCTCAAAATAAGAATTTACATAGTCATAAAAACAACGTCAAAGCCTAGATATTTCATAAAAAAATTTGTAATCAATAATAAAGGAAAAATCATATCCATAAGGTTTATTTAAGAAAACATGAGAACTCATGAAAATAAACCTTTCACCTTTAGAAGATCATAAAATTTATTTAAATATTTTTTTCATTTTATTACCATATAAAATAGAAATATTATCTTTAAAACCCATATAAATATTGAAAAAGATTAAAAATAAATTGTTAAAATATATTTTAATTTGGAATACCCTAACAATGTAATTCTTACATCTCTTATGAGTAACCTATCACTGATAAAATTTATTATTTTTTCTAGTTCATTAGAGATCTATATCAAGCCCACCCATCATCAGAGCTATTTCAGGATTACCCATAATTATTATAAAATTTTTAAGAACCATAGAATGAATAATACTCAAATATATTTATCTTTAACTATAAAACTCATTTGAATTATAATTAAATACCATAATCAAAAATAATTTCAGTTATCTCATAAAAATGATAAGAAAATTCAATTTCCTTAGAAAAAAATTAAGCTAAAAATTTCACGAATATTTGAAAAAAGATTTTATTTCAAAATAACCATGGAAACTTATAAAAGAACCTTAAAATAAAAAATGGTCATGATAGTGGGATAATAAATACATTTAAAAATAATTTAGACAATGATTCTTTTTACACTTTGGAAAATAAAGTGAAAATATGAATCCTGCAAAAAATATTGAGTGATTTATTTTCAATACTTTATAAATAATGTAAAAAATATACAAAAATATAATTTATCAACTTTTTCAGCATAAATATGAACATTATTTAAAAAATTTAATATAACCTCTACATGGAAGAAAATGAGTTTGAGGGAAGTATTTGAAATATAATTTTTAGAATAAAGTGCCTTACCTCGAGTCTCGACTCATTTCATTTGTAAGCATACCCTCCTTAGTAATAAAATTATATTAGTTTTATAGTTGATAAATAATTTTTTTTAATTTTATTATATTATAATTATTACATTTATTTAATTTTATAACATGTTTTATTGAGTTACTAAAATGGTTAATTTTTCATTGGATGTATCGAGGATGTTCAGTTTATAAGTCTAAAATGACTTCAGCAGGATGTATGTAGTTAAAGGGATCCTTATTCCAATATATATAGAGAATTATTCATGAAATTTTTTCATATTTATTCATTAAATACAATTGTATAATCATTCATGAAATTCATACATGAAAAATGAATCACATCACTTCATGGAGGAGGTAGTACACACGTGCACATAAATGAGGTCATCATTTTCCTACGGATGAAATGGTAAGAAGGTAAGTAATATATTATCTTTATAGATAAATATTTATTTCATTAATATAATTGTTATTAATTAAATAAATCATAATAACCATTCTTTTTAGGTGGTGATAAAAAATGAAACACATCACTTTGTGGAGGTGGTAGACCACACGCACGCATGATCGATGTTTTGATTTCCCTTATGATGGAAAATGAAACGAAAATTGGTTGTAATATAAACATAATAAAATTTAATTACTTGTATGATAATGGTTTTATTATATCATAAATTTTATATAATATTTAATGGAGGTAGAAAAATAAAAAACATGAAAACATTCAGTTAAGAGTTATATCTACTCTTTGAGAAACCACATTTTCCTTACACTTTAAACCTTCTAGGTTGTTATTTTTGAGAGGAAAAACCTATAGAAAATGGTTAGGAGTTTTGGTAAGGTATATGGGTATATATTGGTTGAGATAAATGGATCAATAGGTGTCAGGGAGAGAGGATAGGTGATTCTATTTTATAAGTGAAGTGTGTGGAAATCTTTTAAATACATGAAATATTAATATAAAATATGTTCCTAACTCATGAGAAATTGCTCAAAGAGGGGTATATTCTAATATAAGAAGGATAAGGTCAAAATATAATAAAGAAATAAAATTTATATTGGTTTAGGAATCATTTAAAATCATATATTTTGGTTCAACCCTCATTAACCTTGTTTAATCATAACTATTGAAACAAATTTTTCAATATTTAAGGTTTACAAAAGTAATTTTAGAATTTTCAAGTGAAAAATAAATGGACCACTCATTATATCCCAAAACATTTCCCATAAAATTGAGTTATTATAATATTTTTATGATTTTAGAATTTTTTACAAATGATTTTTAAACATTAAATACTATTTAAAGTCATTTCTGGAACTATTCAAGAACTTTGACTTTAATAGAATCAATATAACAATGTAATTATAATTAAAACACTAAAATAATAAATTTTACATAAAAATTATCTATAACATTCATGTAATACCATAAGTAATCTAAATATTATAACTTATAATAATTTTTAAACCATTTATTTGATTATTTTTTATATTTTTTCACAAGTGTTGTATCGATGCTATATACTAATTTTAAATAATTATTCTATATTTAAAAATTAAAAAAATATTAATATGAAATTATTTTTTTATAAATAATTATGTTAATCTTGGTTCTTTAATAATATATATTAACACTTATCCTAAAAATGAAAGAAATATTTAAGATGTATAATGAGGGAAAATAAATTCTTATTGAATATAACACTTTCTTATATTGGAATCCAACCAAGATATAAAATGTATCCCAAAAAAATAGAAAATTTAGAAAAATGGGTCAATAAACCTCTCACAAACACAAATAATTGAAAAAATGGGTATTTTTCCTATTTCTACTAAATTTCAATATTTATCTTAATTAACCATTATCACGATAACTCATTTTTTAAAACCCGGAAACATAAGATTGTGACAAAAAATAAAATTATCATTATAATGTTTTTTCGAAATTTTGATTAAAAAAATTAAATAATTTTAAAAATATTCAATTTATAGAATTTATGGAAATCAATTTCTATATAATTTCTCAAAAGGAAATGAAAAATAGTTTTTAGAAGAAAAAACACGTGTATAACCATAAAAGTTAACTTAAACAAAAAAGATTTTAATTTTGATTAAAATTTAATAAATTATATTTTTTTTAATCAAAGGTATTTTATTTCACCTTGAAACAAAATAAAAAATATAATGTTACTTTTAAATTATACTATTTTAATGAAAAGTAGTGACAGTTTTGCGAATATATGTATTTTTCACTATTCAATCAAAAATAATTATTTTCTGAAACATACAAAAAATATGTCATAAGAATAATTTTAAATGATAATTTGAAATATTATTTCCATATTTTAAAGTAAAATTTATAAGTGGAAGAAATTAATTATAAAATCTGCGCACAACATGTAATAAAACCTTTTTTGAAGAAAATGTATTTTTAAAGCATAAAATGACTTTATTCTCATTCTTTTCATAATAAGCATAATTAAATGAATATTAATTTGTTCAATTAATTATTTTAATCTACTTATTTAATTTTAATAATTTTTCAATAATGATTAATTAAATCTATTAAGGTACAAAATTTATTTCACACATAAAATAATTTTATGAAAAATATCACATTTACCTTAAAAATATTTTATCTTTATTCCCAACCAATTGATAATAAATTTCATAACAAATTATCCATTTTTCTAATGAGAAAAATTTAAACATATATTTCATAATACATTTATTCCTATTTCTTCCTGCCAAACCAACATCTTGGTCAGAACGATCATAATTAAATAATTATATTTCTTTGGTACACCATGGTCAATATAAACTCGGTGTTTTATATACCACTAACTATCTAAAATATTTTTTTAAAGAAAATAAATTCCAAAATATTGGTTTGTTATATTACACACACATATATATACATACATGAAAATATAGAAGGGGAGAGAGAGGATTTTGAGTGTATACATGTGTGTGTGTGTGGTCTATGATGAAACCCTAAATCAATCACATATAAAAATAAAATTGCTCCTTAAAAATTAAATAAATAGATGTTTTATAGTGCATACAGAAGGATCATAAGACTATTTTTCCAACATATTAAGAGGAAATTTGTTATAGATCTACTTCCATACAGAGCTTTATTGAAGAGACTAAATAGTGCCGACAAGGTTTAATTATAAATGGTAAGTTCTTTAAGACTACTACTAAAAATCACTGATAAAAACATATTTTATTACCATAAAAAGATTATAATTTATATCTAACCTATACATAAAAATTCAATTAGACTTGTCTATCCAGTGGGATTCCAACCGACGATCAAGTCTGAAATGGTTCAGATAATCAATTGACTCAGAGATCTCATCCAATGTTTTATTACCTTTTTTATTTATAAATATATATTATATAAGTATATTATAAATTATTTATATATAAATTATAATAAGAAATAAATATAAATTTAATCATATATATGGAGACTATTTAAAAATAATTAGGTATATTTAAAATATATTGGTTAATATTAATTATATAAAAATATATTATTAATTATCAATCATATTTAAATAATATAAATTAAATTTAAAAAAAATATTATTAATTATATAAATGTATAACTATATCTAAAAATAATATTAATTATGTTTATATATAATTAAATTTACATTACATTAGTAATTATATATATATATATATAATAAAATTACTATGAGTTGTTTTAAAAAAATAAATAAACAATATTTATATTTTCATTATTACTTATATTTTGAAAAATTATAAATTTTATGTGTGTATATGTGTGCATAGGTATATAAGAAAGTATTAATTATAATATATAATAAATTTTACTATTTGTATTTTAAAATATATTTATCAATAATTAAAAAATATATCATTATATATATGTGATATTATGATTATCATTAATTATATTATAAATTTTATTATTTATTCTTAATTATATTTTCATATTATATTTAGAAAAATATTAACTATATATATAATATTTGTATCAATTATTCACAATAGTTTAATTATTTATACTTAAAATAATATCATTAATATAAATGTTTATAAAAATTTATATTTAAAAATATTATTAACTTTATTTACATATAATTATATGTGTGTGTGTGTGGAATATTATTAATTATTTTCAAATTATATTATATATGTATATATATAGACCCAATCCCAAAACACATCTGATCTCATAATTAATAACATACTTCTCTAAAAAATACACTCCAAGGATCTATAGGTCTAGTGTCTTTAGAATATTAGGCATACAAATACAACATACTAAATGTAAAAATAATATTTATTTAAAACTCCACATAGTGATCCTAAAACATGTATATATTCTAAAATGGCATAGGATATGCTGGTTAAAATATATTAGGAGAAGGGTGAGCTAGAAATCTCACTAAAGAAATAAACATGGAAATAAAGCATAACATGATATTCAAGACATATAACATGATATCATAAAGAGGGTGATCATAACCATGGAGACATGGCCTAAGGAATTGATATCATAAAATACTAAAATAGTAGGAAAAATATAAAATATGATATCATAAACATAATTCAAGGGTCACTCCCAAGACCATCATCAAAAAAAGGAGAAAGTCCCTTGGTGGATTGGGTCCACTCCCTATTCCCATTAATGAAGTGGACAAAGTCCCATGGTGGATTAGGTTCACTCCCTAATACCGTAAAAATATCATGACATATAAATATTTACCCAATATATTAGAGAGATATATAATTTTGAACCTACACATCTCCTAATTAAAATCATACATATGTGTTCCATATAAAGAAAAGAAACAATACATAAATCATAAGCATGACCAAACCCATGAGAAGGAAGTGAGTTTCATAATTCTGATTCAAGGAATATCCAAAGGCTAAATAAATAGGATTCCCAATAGAATAAGTAATTAAATCATTTTGAAATTTCATAATTTAAAATGGTACATAGGCCTTGAACAATTATTTTCAATGTAGAAAATTCATGTTAATGATTTATGAGAAGAAGGAATAAAAACAAACCACTTTGATAATGCTTTATAAAAAAATAAGGATATTTTTAAATAAGGAAAGGGATAATTATTTACTATAATGATATAATTTAAAAAATTTGTTATACATAAAATATATAGTTTTTTATAATCTATTTATGGTTTAAAAAAAAAATTTGGGGGTGATGAACATGAGACAAGAAATAGGAAAGTTCCCTTGAATCACATTTACCTTAAAGTGGTAATTTAGAAGGGAACTAAAAAATATATTATCCATAAGGAATAAAGTTAAATTAAACTAGTTATATATATATAAATATAACATATATAGAGAATATGTATGAAATACTTGAGATAAAGATAAAGGAAAATGGAGGGGGGGAAAGAGAGCATGTGACCAAAAGGTAACGAGGGTGGTTTAGAGGCTCCCTTACCTCATGTATAAATGTATCATATGCATGCACTTAAAATAATGAATAATGAAATTAATTTCATTAAATATATACCCAAGAAACTTATTCATCTATATTTAATTTTATAAATTCTATTTATTATCTTTATTTATTTATTTTTAATATAGTTTTTATTATGAGTGTTACTCGGGGTTATTCGGTTAATTTCTTCTTAATAATTTTGGTTTGTTGACCATGTTCAAATGTGTTATAAAATAAATTCATGATCTACATATTTTTTGAGGTTAATTTACATTATTATTTCATTATAAAAATACTTATACAATTAATTTATCCCAAAATAGATCCAAATTAAGAAAGGTACATTGGTAAATCCATTTAACATGGTTAAAGTTACTATAACTGTTTATTATTTTTATTACTTATAGAATGAAATATATTTTCATTCCAAAATATTAAAAGTTTCAAAAATAATATTTTTTACTTATTAAAGAATTTTTGCAACTCATTCTTGTTTGTTGGTCATGGAAAATAAAACATGTCGTTCATGGAGGTGGTAGTTCTCACACATGCGTGCCGACATTTTTGTTTTTTTCAATGATTTTCAAGGAAAATATAAAATGGATATTTCATTAGCATAATAAAATTTCAAATAGTAAAAAAATTATCATATCTTTATTTATAGAGGGTAATTTTGGATTGTAGGATAACAAAATATCTTAGAAAATTTGGGTTGAGAGTATTATATTTCCCTTGTAAGTTTTCCCTTGGGTAACACCTTAAGGTTTATTATTTTGGTATTTTGGTGATACCAGGCTTAAATTTTGTGGGGAGGTTTTTTAGATATAATATGGTTGTTTTTTGGTTGATCTAAAACATTATAATGGGTGTATAAATGTGGAGGAGTTGAGATCCATTTTTAAGTAAAGAGAGTGGTATATTTGTAAAATCTCTTTACATTTCAATATGGTCTCTCCATTATTCAATCCTAAAGGCTCAAAAATGGCCAATAATGTTGTAAATAATTTCATAATGTCAACCCTCTATCACCATACAATCTCACATATGTTTTCCATAATTATTAATCATTTTCAATATATTAAACAACTTTTACATTAATTTACCCTTATTGCGGTAACTTCACTTTCACCCTCGATAACAAATTTTAATGGGAAATATTAAAAATAAAATGATTTGATCATTTTAGAATTATTATTTCAAAATTTTAAATCATTTTATAAAATAAATTTACCATGAGTTATATAAATTAATATTTGTATTAGTGCAAGTAACGTGTAAAACTTGTTTCTTCGAAAAAGATCATTTTAAGCTTAAAATATATGTGTGTGATAAGATTATCAATGTTTATGGTTTTGAAGACATAAATAGATTTATTATAAAAAATAAATGTTATGTGGATTTCAAATGAATTCAAAATATAATTTTACAAAAATAATGTTTAATTAAATGAAAAGACCAAAAACAGTTTTTTATTAGAAATAGAATATTAATTTTGTTTTATAAGGTCAAAAATAGGTTTTATGAATTGAAAATATTTATATTTTTAGAATTAATTTAATTAATTATTAAATAAATATTTTATCAGTTAAAAGTTTTGATAGAATTATATGTCTTGATTATATACTAATAAAGTAATAAAATTCAATGTTTTGAAAAAAAATTATTTTTCACTATTCGTCTAAAAAATCCTTCATTTTATAAAAATAAAAAAATTAATACTAAGATAATTTTTAAACTATAAATAGAAAATGGAATTAATTTTATTATATTAAATTTAAATAACTAATAAAAATTAATTTTAAAATACTAAATATATAAGGCATTAGAACAATTTATTGAAAAATATAATAAAACTTCTAAAATGTCAAATATGGGTTTTTAAATTAAAATCAAATTTTTTAATATTATAAATTCAACTATAAAATTTAAATTTGGTATTATATTTTGTTTCATGAATTTTAAATTCATACTTGTAGACTAATAGTTTCAGAAAATTTATGTTATTTATTAAAATGGTATTTTTTCATTATTCATATAGAAACAGTCATTTTTAGAAAAAAAACCCAAAATAATCATCTTAAAAAAATATTGAAATTATAAATCCAAAAATGAAGTTTATTTTTTCAAATTAAATTTCTATATTTTTATATTTTTTCTTTTAATTAAAATTAAAAACTACAATGAGAAATAGTTTTTATAAAAGAAATAAATTTTTTAGAGTACTAGTTATTTTTATTCTTAATTTCTATAAAAAATAATGAAGATAGAATTAGTTAATAAATATTATATTTTATTAAAATAATTATTTAATAATAAAATAATTATTTTTATTTAAAATTTAAAATGAATAGAAATATAGATTCTTAAACATAATAATGAATTAAGTAAATTTGTTTAAAATAAATTATATATATATAAGTTAATATATATTAATATATTTCAAAATTTAGTTACTTCTATTCATACCTACTAATTCAATATCTAAATTTTCATGGTTAAAATATATCATGGTTTATATTATACTTCAATGTTGAATTTGAAGAAATCTATTGAACAAATTTAACATAATTAGAGGAAACATATATTAAAATATTAGGTCATTACAATATCCCACTTAATTAAATTTCAACCTCAAAATTTTGAAACTCATATTACAATAATAGTTTCTATTGGGAGATCCTAATTAACCATAATTCGATAGTTATTCATGGTTTCATTTAGGATAAAATGGATATTTCCTTATAAGAAATTTAAAATTTTCACTTAAAAAGAGAGAGTCCAATACTAATAGAATCATAATAAGTTAAGAAGATATAAATATGTGTAGTTTAATGAAATATTAAATATTTTCAATTATTTTCCTTTTAATTTATATTTTTTAATCTCAAAAAAAATCTTATTTTATGGGAAATTGTCAAATTTTATGGTTTTAGAAGAATTTTAAGCTCAATTGAAAAAATGGATTAATTTTGTATTTTAACTATTTTAGTTTTATTCAAAATTCCACACATAACTTTTTCTACACCCAATTGATTTTTTAATATATTTTTTTAGAATTTGATGCTCAATGGGATATATTTCATAAAATTGGACCAAGATCTGAACCCAACATTTGGAGGCCCACAAGAAATCTCACAAGTTAGGCCTCAGAATCTGTCTACATATATGGATATTTTTTATAATAAACCTATTTCTCACAAGTTTCTGGCCCAATTGAGAATAAATTCAACATAAATATAGTTAAAATATATAGAAAATAATTATATTATTGTATCCATGTGAGATTCCTTATCTTAAAGGGTCATAATGGCATAGGAACTTGATGCATTGGAATAAAAACAATCATCCAGTTCAAAATAAATAGTTATAGTAAATCATCTATATCTACTTAATTAACTCTAAAATCAAGATTAGATTTTATGGATATAAAAATTAGGGATTTAGAAACAAATTTAAGAAATAAATATATTCCAAATTCATCCATTTAATGTGTCTTATATTCATAAACTTTAGAAGGAAAAATATAGAGATAAAATTTTCACCTCTTATGCCTATAAAACTGTATCCTCTATCCTTTTCAAAGGGTTGAAAAAACATTTGGACATATTTTTATTGTTTTATAGTTTATTTAATGATTTAATTGTATTATTAATTTTTAGTATATATTATTGTTGTTCTTCCTCTCATTACTTCGTTTTTATCATTTGTGTTTCCACTCTTTTCTTCTCTACTGTGATCTCTAATACTCCTGATCATGAGTAACTAACCCAATGAAGTCCCCAATAGAGAAATCTAGTGTTGAAAAAAGGTATTTTTTTCATTCATTCTTAATGTTTATTAATTTTTTAGAGTTAGTCAAAGGGTGTATTAGTGGTTAAGGACCTTTTTATCTCTACTTGCTACTCGAGGCTTAACTTTCTCTTCTAAAAAATTATCCCTTGATGGAGGAGGTGGTTTGTGGTGTACTCAGGGATCTTTGAGTTCACTGTATATTCATAAATTGGGTATAATAGTATGTTCATAAATAATATTGAATTTCTTTCATTAATTAAATTTGAAACCAATAATGAGATGATGAATTTTTACTCTGGGTGTTCTCCCAAGAGGATATCCTTTATATCTAACATCATTCTGTATGCATTTATTTTATTTTCATTTCATTTATATATATATATATATTAAATTAATCTTTCAAACTCACAACTTATATTATTTATATTTATATTAGTTATAATATAACTAGTGACACTACAAATTTAGTTTTTTGTGATTTTTCACCTCAAGGCCGACTCTAGGTGTGCCTTATATTACATACTTAAGTAAATAAATTATTGACCTGGGATCCATGAAATATACCTTCATTAAAAGTTTTCATTTTTTTAAAGAGGCATAATAACTTCACATACTATTTCTCATAAAAAACAAAATAATCATAAATTTAAATAAAGATTAAAAAATATATTTCTTCATGATGTATTTCAATTTAGTTCATTATGGATGGACTGAAAAATATCAGGTGAGAGAAGAAGTTTATAGTGATCTTGAATCTCAATTAGAATTTACTAGTGATGGAATGAAAAACCTTGAAAGAAAAATAAAATGGATACATAAATATGAATGTGTATCCCAAGATAAATAGTTGGATCTGAATCCAGAACCATAACTATAACCAGAACAAATGGTTGATGATATTTCACCAATAATTTTTTATGTTAAATAACCTAAGGAGTTTGAGAAGAAGTTACAAAATGAATTATAAAAATCATCCCACACTCAACTATTTCATGAATAATTCCCTAATGAAAACATATCAACTGATATACTTATGGGAGATCAATTTTTTTGGATAAATATTGTAATAGATTTGTCATAGATAACCTACAACATTATTTTACCATCCTTAATAATGAAAACTCAAAACCTCTCAACCACTTTCTTTCTTTCGAATATGATGATGAATATTCACCAACTGATATTGATTTTATAATAGTGCTACCAAAAGAGATTAATTTTCAAGTATACTTAATTGAAAGTTAATATTTATTTAATTATTCTTCATGTTTTAAACTTATTTAAGATGAATTGTTTTTATACTTTCTTTTTATCTTAAATTTATGACACAACACAAATCTAGTAGGCCTTGGATGTTATGGTAGAAGTCATAAAAAATGTTTTTGAAGAATATGAGATGGAAAAGTTTTTTATGATGTGACTACTTTCGCTACAACAACTTTTATACCATATGGAGGATGAAACCATGATAGTCAAATGGGAACACCCTTATCTTCTTTTACATCCCACTCTAGACCTCAAATTATCTCTATATTATTTATTAGGGGTGGGAATTTTTTTATATTATTTTGGGTTCGCCAATCTCATTGTATACTCATAGAAACTAGGGAAAGTAACTTATGGTGGTTAATCTCAAAGAAACTTCATCCTCTTTATAATTGGGGATAATCCACTACAAATATCCTACTACGGGATGTATAAACCAAGTACCCTCTTGGGGGTCTAAACCAAGAATTATCCCTTTTCTTTCCCCTTTATCTTTATTTTTCTTTATTTTTCGTATTTTTTGTCCTTTATTTCTTTTAGTTTTAAAGTTTTATCATGTAGGAGCTTAAATTAAGGCTTGAAATAAAAATAAATCATGTTGTGTCTTCCCTTTTCTTTATTTTATTTTTTGTCTAATTAAACTTTTTATACAAAGAATTATTGATCTAATTTGAACAAAAAGGAGGGTGGTGGACGTAATAAGTGTGTGGATGGAAGTCATCCTATTTTTATGAATTTTTTATATGGTTTTATTTTGTTTTATCATGTTTTCCATGAATTTTTCATATTTTCCATTTTTAATTTTCCTTTGTTTTTAGGATTCTTGAGCTAAATTGAATACTTTGGAAAATTAAAACAATATTAGAGTTTTGTAAAATTTCATGATTTGAATTTTTGAGTATATAAATGATTTATAAATGGATTATGTCTCTATATTTTCAATATTTTCATTTTATAAAGTTTTATTTATTGTTAAACTCATCTGCAGTAGTAATATCTAAATTAAAAATCTTACCCAACCTGAGATCTTTCTAAACCTTTTTGACTTATTATTTACATTTATAATTTTCATTAAAGTATTAAGACAAGTATTATGATCTAGAATTTACTATTTTTATATTTCTCAAAGCTATTAGAGTTCATGTAATTTGTCAAGAATGATTGAGGCACCACTTAGAAATCCATTTTTTATATTGAACACCAATTTTGGCCATCCTTTTCATATGAACTTTATAAACCCCATAGTATCCATGAAATACCTTGTTATACAGACACATTAAAATCCATTTATCCCTTTAAAAAATTATATATAATTTAAATTTATTATTATTTTTCAACTCAAGTATGTGGGTGAGACATGATGAGTTGTATTTTTCTTTACTAAATAATTTATTTGAGAAAAAACCAAAAAAAGTGTTTGCATATTTATTTTTACTTTTGTGGAAGAAATTTAATGATGAGATGGGTGGCCTAATTTTAATGTAATATATATTAAATGTGGCAACTAATATTTAAAGATCAAAATATACCACTCTTTTCTTCAAAAATATGATTATGAAGAGAAATTTCATATCTAAATTCAGGCTAAAACAATGCTACAAATTGGGGAAAATAGGGAATAAATTTATCATTGATGATAAAATTAAAATTGACAAATTCCCAATAATATCAATAAGTATTTAGAGGTAATTTATTTTCAATCTGATTAAGTGGAACACCATTCTTGATTAAAATTTTTTTCAGGCATTTACTTCACTTTAGAACTTAACCCTCTTTATCCTACCTCTCAAGTTTTTACATTTAAAACCCACCAATGCTGACCCTTAGAACAACCCATGAAAAATACATCATAATTTACACATTATTTGACTCTTTTATGTTTAGATAATATGATTATATCATGCCTATGGATATCAAACATGTATTTGAGAATGAGAAAAACTCTACAACAAATCCTTGATTGAATAGAGATATAATTATTTAGAAAGGTAGGTATGACATACACTAGAGGATTAACATGATATTGAATGTATTTTTAATATTTTTTAAGATTTATTAAAAAAAATTCTTTGTATAAGGCTTGATATTTTCCTTTAAATGATAATTGAGTTGTGTTTTTATTTATGATTTGGAAGGTTTGGTTTGACCTTGGTATTACATGATTTCACCAGAGAGAAATATTTAAGTATGGGGGAATTGGGTGAGAAAATATTTTCAATTATACTGATTTTAATTTTAAATTTTTCAATCCCTAACATGTTTTATTTTAAGAAAAATTGTCACATTTTATAGTTTTGAAGCATTTTAAGCTAAATTGTAAAATGGACTAATTTTGGTTTTTAACAATTTTAATTTTCATATGTATTTCATCCATAACTTTTTATACACAAAATTATAGTATGTAATTTTTTTATAATTCTATTCTTGTTGGGATACATTGCAAAAAAATGGGCCAAGATCTGAATCAAATATTTAGAGGCCCAAAAGTAGCACACATGCCAGACCTCAAAATCTATGCACATATATAGAGATTTTTCATGATGGGTCTATATCTCATAAATGGATAGACCAATAGAGATTACAATATAAATGAATAAATATATAAAATCAGTAGAAAAAGCTTTTATTATTGTTTAGACTCACAATTCCTTATCTTTTATGGTCATAATACTATGGGAACTTAGTACATTAGAATACGAATAGTGATCTAGTCCAGAATAAATATCTAGAGTAAAATTACCATAACTAATTCATTAATTTTTTAACAAATAATAAATTTAGTGGGTATACATTAGAGATATAAAGGAAAACATTTCATAAGATAATATTTCCCAATTATTCCATTAATTTTTTATTCCATACATAAACTTTATGAGTAAAACTATGGACATCAAATTTTTACCCCTTTTACCATTAAAAATGGATCTCTTCTCATTTTCAAAGGGTTGGAAACTTTTTTTTGCCATATTTTTGTATTTTTGTAGTTTATTTACTTCTATAATAGTGTTATTATTTTTTATTATATATTAGTCTTCTTATTTCTCTCCTTTTTGCATTTTTATATTTTGTGTTTCCACCTTTTTCTTCTCCACTGTGATCTCTAATACTCATGATCATGAGTAACTACCTCGAGGAAGTTCTCAAGGGATAAATACATTGTTAAAAACAAGTATTTATTCTTTAATTATAAATTTTTCATATTTTATTAGAGATATCACAAGGTTTATATTAGTGGGTAAGGTTCCTTTGTGTCTCTATTGGCCACTTGAGGCTTAACACTCACTTTTTTAATTTTATCCCTAGATCAGGGAGGTGGTGTTTGGTGTACTCGGCGATCACTAAGTGCATTGTATATTCAAAAATTGTCTAGAATTTGAAGATTACACATATAATGTATTATGTTCATTTATTAAATTTGAAACTAATAATGAGAATATGAAGGTTCACTCTGGGTGTTCTCTGGGGTAGATCTTCTTTCTATCAAACATCATTCGGTTTGTACTCAATTTTTTTTGCATTGAATTTATATATATCTATATATATTAATATTTTAGGCATCTTTCAAACAAACATATTATATTATTTAGTTTTATACTATTTATAATGAAAATAGTGATAGTAGAAATTTGGGGTTGTGTGAACTTTCTCCTTGAGACCGGCCTTGGGTGTGCACTATATTGCATGCTTTGGTAAATAAACTATTTCCCTAGGATCCATCAAAAATCCCTGTGAATCTTGTTACTTTCTTCAAACATTAAATAATTTTCATATACCATGGATATTATAATTATACCGCCAAATATTTTTATATATTTCTAAATACCTAATAGTATAAATCTTACATGACATAATATATTAAAAAATCTAGAGTGAAAATTCACAATCTACCTCAATAGCAGTCATTGAATAACCTTTTCATTATTCACATGATTTAGGAGGTTTTGGGTGTTTGTTTTCTTTTTTAACCCATGTATTATTTATTTTTCTTGAATAGTTTCCAAATTCATCCCATATAAAACAATAAATCATTAGTGAATCCCTAGGAAGAAAATTATATTCCTTTATTGTATCCTTATTTTCCCCTCGACATCTTGTTGCTCAATTCCCTCCTTTACCATAATTAAAGAATCTTATAGTCCCCTTGAGGAAATTCTCGTAGTGTTTATTCCCACATTTTGGACATATAAGTTTATGAATATTATTTCCCATGTCATCTTTATCACTAAAGGTCCCACAAGACTCCTTAATTATCTTCTTTGGTGGGTTTAGGATTTCAACTATACTCACATGGTTAATCATATTTTGTGATATTTGGTTTCAAATAATAACGAAATTTCTCATTACACCTCACACATTAAGGGAATTATTATTTATATAATCACTAAATTGTCACCCACACCAATTATTAACTCAATTCTTTCTGGTTCCTGACATTACTAAAACCAAAAGTGGTTAACATGAGTGATGTGAAATTATCATCATAAGAGAAGTATCCTAGATAACCAAATTTAAATTTAACCTTTATATTTATCACTTTATAACACCATAATTTTAGCCTATAATTTATTAACTTCAATCTATATCGGTCTTTATTTAACCTATGTTGTTCACAGTTTAACCAATGTCATTCTTTGATCAGTTGTACCATCCTTGGTTCAAACTATATCATTAGTGATTTATTATATATTACTTTAAGTAATATCTTCTCATATTTTTTACCTAATCCCTTAAAATAATATAGGAATCAATCCTTATTATGGGTTCATAAATATCATATGATTAACTAAATAATATCCCTATGGAGTTCCTAATGAAGGTGTCAGGGTGTTCAGTGGAAGATAATGGGTCAGAGATTTAAAAATTTTCATCACTATATCGATGTAACAATTTAAAATTCATGGATATGAATCCTAATAAAAGTTCAAGGATCTCTCAAGAATTTATTTAGGCAAACAAATTCAAATAAAATGTTGCCTCATTCGATTTGAAGTCATTTTCAACTACCCCTCATTTTCGGTGATCGTTTCTAGAAGGAACTGAGGTTGAATCCCTCTAGAATCTCTACATGTGATTTTATTCTCTATATTAATTTTGATTGTTGATACCAGAGTGTGAACACAGAGTTCCAACAAATCCTTATGATCACCACAACACTATTACATAGATCCATGAAGAAGATATAGGATTGATTCCTTGAAATAGTCACCTCAATATCTAGTACACAAGAGCGATGAGAGAAGATATATCAAATTTTATTGGGTGACTAGTCACTTGGAAAATCACTCCCACTTTCCTATATATTGGAGATTAAACACCTAAAAAGGGTTATCTACCACCATATAATTAGTTCCCACTAAATAAACCATAAAGGACATGTTATGACCAACTAACTATGTCATGATTTTCATTTATATTTTTATCACTTGCTTGTAATATAATAAGTATATTATGTGATAAAATTGAGTCATTAACTCAACTCTTTATTCTTGGAAATATTAAACGAACCTAAAATATTAAAATAATATTAATTCATTAAATTTTTTCCAATTTATTTACTTAAACACTAGTAAATAAATTAAATTAATAAATCAAAAACCATTTATTCTATCTCAAACAATAATGAATTTATTTATTCATTATCGGTTTTCTATTCTTTAACAACTCTCATACCTTGTTTTGGGGCCCACTATTTCATATAAACATATTCATTAGAATATATTAGAATTTTTAATACACTAATTGTGTGACACTCTAGGACCTTTTATGTATAGTAATGAATACTATTCCCAAACCAAGATAGGATTCACGCAACCAATCAAAGACTCTAAGGAGATAAGTAAATTCATAGTAGTAAAAACCTTTCCTATGAACATATGATATGTAATACAATCTCATTGCAGTATGATATCTCATAAAGTAGGATACACAATTTTTTCATCATCGTTTATTTATTATTAATTTCCTAACTGAATAGGCTTACCTTCTTCTACCATAGCCATGGATTAAGTGAGGGAACCACCATCCTAGTCAACTAGGATAGATATATCACTTTATTTTGAAAGAGATAAATTATATCATGATCATTAAATAAATTTCATACCACAAATGGAACATCTTAAGAATATTACCTCTTCATGACATAAATACCATGGTTTTTATCTTGCATAAATGTATGTATGAAAATAGTATTTACTCCTAATAATCTCAACTTATGAGAACATTACATGTGTTCACATATTGGAGCTTCCAATGAAACAGGAAACATATTGTGTTCCTATTGGTGGGTTAGTCCTCAAGATATCGTGATTTCAAGATAACCAAGTGAAAACATAAAGAGAAGAAGTCTCAATCAATATAATCCCCCATCTCCTGACAGTCACACATAATATGTGTGTTGTCATCATGATGAATTTATATCATAGGAAGTATATTTAAGATTATTGTCATGGAATCTATTGGTTTTCATTATAACCTAGGAACTGATATTACCTTTTTTATAACATGTAATCTAAGGACAATACCATATAAATATTGTGGATACATAAGTATCATCACAATTATGGTAAGACAAACACATGTATATATCAAACTATATTCATGTAATGGTAATAAAAGTACATACATGAGTTGGTCTAGGGAACCCACTCACAAGACTACCATTTACAATTGATCTAACTGTTAACATGTCTCAACCCACAAGCTCTAACATTTGAATCATGCTTCTATTGAGAAATGTATTTACTCAAGGGGTTGAACACATTATCCTTTTTGGATAATCTAATAACTAAAACATCAAATTTTTAAGTAAAATTCCCCAAGAGATAAAACTTTTTAAGTATATTCTTTATCCTCTAGTGTGACGTGGCCTCCTTGGTAAGCGCCACTACTATAATTTTATCACAATAAACTATAATAGGGTCAAAAATGATAGGCATAACACCAATATTTAATATAAATGTTCATATCTAGGATATCTCTTTAACTATATTATAATGATCCATATACTTGAATTATACTATAGAATCATTGACCATGAGTTTCATTGTCCTTATATATATATCAACACCACAATTTAGGAAAAATCCATAGCCAAACTATGATTTAAGATCATCATGATACTCTTGGAAAATAGCATCAATTTATCCCCTCAATAATAGTTCCTCATCTCCTCCATGCACTAGGAATATATCCATAGTATGTCTCAAGTACTTTAAGAGAGTTTTAACAACATCCCGTTGCATCTCTCCAAAATTGTATTGATATCTTTCCTCCATGTTTAAAGAAAATGAAACATCAAACCTAGTACATAGAATGACATACATGGTAGACCCCACTACTGATGCATAAGGTATTATTCTCATTCTTTCAATCTCCACCTATGTTTGTGGATATATTTTCTTATAGATATCAGTACAATGTGACATTGGCAAAAATATTCTCTTGGATTGTTACATATTGTAACTTTTGAGTACCTTATCAATATATATAATTTGAATTATCCCAAGAAGCCTCAAAGTTATATATCGACAAATATTGATCCTTCGGATGTAGGCTACTTCAAAAAAATAATTCATGGAGAAGAATTCATTTAACCAAGTAATAACTAAAAATAATAATTTCACTTAATTTTCCATAATTAATATTCCATTGACATAAAATATGAGGAAAATGATGGAATTCTCGTTAACCATATTATAGATACTTGTGTTTCTTTCATTATTGATGAAACAAAATTTTATTATGGCCTCATCGAAATAAACATTCCATGATTGTGATTTCATATTCAACCCATAGATAGATCTCTACAACTTATATACCTTATTGTCACTCTTTTCTTGAATGGACCCTTTAGGTTCAGTCACGTAGATATCTTTACCCAACATCCCATTTTGAACAGAATTCTTAACATCTATTTTCCAAATTTCATAATCATTGAAGGATACTATCGTAAGTAATGTTATGTTGGATTTCAGCACCATAACTAGTAAGAAGGTTTCATTTTATTATATACCTTTACATTGTTTGAAACCCTTCACAACCAATCATGATTTATAGGTATTTACTTTATCATCCATGTGAATCTTTTTCTTGAATAACCATTTAAACCAAATGGGATTAACATTAGTTTTAGGTTATACCAAAATCTAAACATGGTTTTAGTATATGGAATTCATATTAGAATCCATCAAATATTTCCATTTAGCATAATCCTTTCCTTCTATTTCTTCCTTATAGGTTAAAAGTTCATTATTATCGAACTGTATGGTGTCACCTAACTTGGTGATAAGAATATCATATCATTTTGGTTATCTAACCTCTCAAGTAGACCTACATAGTACTTGTGTCTTGGGAACATCTTTATCTCCCACTATCTCTAGTGAATAATGTTCTTGTACTAACTCTTGTGTATTTGGTGCATTGACTTCTTCAAATTCTATTTTTCTACCATTATTTTCCTTAAATTTTTTTTCCCTTTCTAGAAAAATGGAATTTATAAAAAAAATAATTTTTTTATCTAAAGGAATATAATATTAGTATCCTTTAGATTCTTTAGGATAACCAATAAAGATACACTTAATTATTCGGGATGCTATTTTTTAATAGGTATAGTCTTTAAAAAATCCTCACATCTTCATACACCTATGTTTGACAGACTAGGCTTCTTTCCATAACAAAACTCATATGGAAACCAATTTTTTTCTTTATTTGGTACTCATTTAAGGGTATATAATATTTTTTATAATTTGTATCTCCAAGAGGATAATGGGAGTGTTTCATAACTCATCGTTTATATAATATTTTTCTTTCCAATTAAGGGTATATAATATTTTTTTCTTTCCAATTACTCCTTTCACTAGCATCATTCCATTGAGGTTTATATAGAAGAGTGTGTTGGGATACTATTGCATACTTCTTTAAGTGATCAATGAATGCTTGGTTTAGATACTTTATTCCTTGATTTGAGTGGAGTTCCTTATTCTTCTTACCAATATGGTTTTGTACTGCATGTTAATATTCCTTAAACATAAAAATGTAATTTTACTTATACATCATTAAGTTTATATATTTGTACCTATTATAGTCATAGGTAAAATTAATGAAATATGAAATCCCACCCCTTTCCTATTTTTGAAAATATACCACATACATTAGTATAAATTAATTTCAATAGTTTAGTGGCCCTTAATTCATTCCTAGTGAATGGTGATTTCGTCATTATCTCTTATAAACTAGTGTAACTAGAATTTTGGGGTTTAAAATTAGTAGAGCTTAAAATCCCATCTTTATTTAATCATGTAATTGATACTCATTTACATAACCATGAATTAATTTCCATAGGTGGGTATTGTATGAGTCATGATCTCTAGTTTTTTCATTGATTTTCAATAAAGGGTTGTCACGAACTAAATCTGGTCGCCATCGAAATTGGCACCCGACCCGGCCCGCGACAAGGACCTAACGGTGTTCCCAATCCCCATGGGATGTCACAAGTTCTAGATTATCATAAAATGAAGTTTTTGAAGGATTTACCCGAGTTTATAAACATTAAACAATAAACAAAATCAATAAGACAAATCTAGATTTTTCAACTAAAACCATCCTTTTCAAAATTTCAGAACTGAATTACATAAGTTAAAACTATGTTTAAAGACCATTACAAAGGTAAAAAACAAATAAAGACAGCCCAAGAACCTCTGAATTTAAAGAGGCACCGCCCTCAATCCATCCCCACAACAACGCATCACGAACGACCGGTAAAAACCCGAACTGTTGGTAAAAAGCTGTACCCAAACCTACGACAAAAAAAATAACCAAGTATACTTACACCCAAGGTTGTAAGTAGGGTGTCATAAAATTCTCAGTAAGATACCACCACTAAGATATTCCATTTTATAAACATTCAAAGATGAAAATCTTGCAAGTTTTTATAAACAGGCAATGCTAGTCACAATTTCATAAAGACACAACTTAAAAATTAAAATAATTTTTAAGTGGGATAATTTAAAGAATAATAAATTTTAAAATAAATGAAAAAACTACTGAAATTTCTAGAAAACAATACCGTATTCTTATGGTAATCACAAATAATAGAATGAACATAAGAAATAGGAAATAACCCCTAGGAACTAGCTTGTTGTGGGTCCCAAGTACCTCATATCTCGGTAAGAGTAACCATCACAATATCTGTTCTCGTGCACACAAGCCTTTAGTAGGGAGAATATCCATAACCTAGTGGTCCTCAATCATCATCATCACTATTTAGTTAGTGTTGTAATCTTCAATATTACTACATGAAACTGAGGCCAAACCCCACAGATTCACTAGCATATTAATACACGTCCACCCACCTAGATACCAAGCTTTCCCCCTTGTGCTCAAACAAGTTCAACAATCCAAGAAATATAGATTTCACATGAAAATATCTCTTCCACATCACACATTAACCAAACAGCCCCATGTAAATCACACAAGTCACAAAATCCACTTTTCATTCAAATGCATTTTGAAATCAAACGCACACCAAAA
Source organism: Viscum album (assembly GCA_963277665.1). NCBI lineage: Eukaryota > Viridiplantae > Streptophyta > Magnoliopsida > Santalales > Viscaceae > Viscum > Viscum album. The sequence goes on along the minus strand of OY728160.1, from coordinate 845,648,108 downwards.
TAGACCACAACACATTTTTCATAACTTTCACAATCCAACACATCCTTTAACAATTTTATAAAGTCTTCCCAAATATGATAATAATCACATGAAATACCACTCACATGTTTCATATAACCCTTTTTCATTAAAAAATCTATTTTTCACATCACACTCACACAAACAGCCCACATCACGTTCACACCTCTTTCACATTTCAGTAAATCCGTTAAACATTTTTATAAAACATTTAAAAGAGTATACACATAACATGATATCCCCATTAACATTTAAAATGGACCATTTAAAAATATACACAATCCAAAATAGTTTTCCATTATGGTTTCACCACTTACATAAATCATTAAACCATTCAAAACATTCATAAAACAATTCTAAGGAGTGCACCCAATCTTTTCACATAAACCCCATTTTAAAACCATATTTAAAGGAAAAAATCACACCAATACCAATTAACAACAACATTTTAATCCCTAAAAACATTTATTAATCAACCCCCAAGTGTTATACAAATACCTCAAACAATACCACAAAATATCCACATGAAAAACACATGTTTTCAAAATCACTTTCAAGAAGTACAACATGGTTTTACACCTTGAACCCATTCAAAAACACACTTTCAAACCCAATTTCACACCAAGACCCTACCAATTCATAATTGGATTCCCAAACAATATTTATTTAACCGATTTCATATGTTCTAAAATACACCCAAATAATACCCCAAGTATTACACATGAAAAACACCCAACTTCAAGCTAAAATGCAACTATAAAATTAAATTCTTAACCAAATAAATCATGAAAAGATTCTACACTACACATATCCTATAGGGAATATTAATAATGAGAAAATATATCAAGATAAATCTTTAATATTTTTTTACACATGGAACCACCTACCAAAAGTGTCGAATCCCTTAAATCTTGGTGTGAAACATCAAGCGCACCACGTCCGCACCACAAGGAAGTGAAGAGAACCCTAAAATCTCAATATTACACCAAAAATACACCATCTCAAACCCTAGGCTCTAACCCTATCTTCTAGACACTTTGGAACATCAAGAAATAGGGTTGAAACCCTAAGGAAATGGAAGAAAATGAAGGGAGGAACACTTACTTGTACGAATCTTGGAGAAATCGACCTAAATCTACCAGTGTGTGAATTTTCAAATTTCTAAACATTCAATGGAGGTTAGAACAAGGATGAGGATATCATGTAAGATTTTTAATGGGGAAAGAAGAGTGATAAATGAAAGAGTTATTATGGAAACAAATTACCTTTATAAATTTGATCGGATTGAGGAAGTTTAAGAAGTTGTGACCTAATACACGAAGCAAATGAGCTCCAAAGAGGAGGATAGAAGAATGGGGTGCGCCTCGATTTAGTGGGCTCAGGTTAGAGGTAGAATCACAGAAAATGGGTAAAATTGATTAATTTATTAAATAAACATATATTTATTTTAAAACTAGAAATGGGATTTCGGGCTAGCCCAAATCCTTAAATAAAAACTCAAATACACCATTATTATGGATTCCTAAAGGGTCCAAATTGAATTGGTGGTGTTAATAGGTCAGGTGAGTCTATTTAAGAATTAGAATGGGTGAAAAATATTAGAAAATGAAAAAGTTATAAAAGAAACAAAATTGGTTTTTAAATCTAAAAATGGGCTCACGGTTTGGACCAAATCATGAAAACTCACCCTCTCCTCAAAAAAACATGGGAGACCCCAAAAAAAGAAATAATGGAAATTAAATGAAAAATAAAATCAAAAGAATTCATGGATGTGACAAGGGTTTTCTAGTTTAAGTGTATACAAGTAATTGTTAAGATGAACCATAACATAACATATGTTTTTATTATAAAAGTGAAAAAATTTATTACCAAACATGAAACAAAATTCCATGGTGTCTAAACATGAAAGTGACTTTATGTTTCTAGAAACTAAAGGAACATAATAGAAATTTTTTAATACAAGAACCATACCAGTGGGAATGTTTTATGACAGTCACCCATTACCAAGGCGAATTGTCTCACACCATTTGTGGCATAAAGATCCACCTCTCCATTTGAAATATTTTGGAATATACATGGTTTATAAATGTGAATAAAAAATGTGTGAGACACATGTTGTATCCAATACCAAACTTGTAGAAAAACAAAAATATCATTCAATGAAAAAAATACCTATGGTAGAAGAGTCACATTGCTTATTTTTCCCTACCATGAAATTCTTATTCAAGTGTTTTTTCTTGACACATGAAAATCTTAAATCCAACTACTCATTTCCATCACTTAGTATCTTTGGATTTTCTAATGGAAAGTCTGTTGATATATTTGACTTGGGTTTAACCTTATACCCCTTATCATTCCTTTCCTCCTATTATTCACTATAAGGAATGAAAATTTGGTATTCTTCATATCATTGTTTTTTTATAACTAAATCCAATAGTCCTATGAGTGACGTTTTCATGTTATTCATGTTATAATTAACAATGAATATTTATAAGCTAGGTGGTAAATAGGAAAGAATGAGATCAGTCACTGGTTCTTGGTTCGATTTGAATCTATGGGATTCAAGTATCACTATGTACCCAATCATCTTGAGTACATAAGATCCTTCTTGATTCCTTTTTCCTAGTTTTCACCTATATAGTGAACTTGATATATCATATATTTATTTTATTTCTTTCTCTAGATATAACTCCTGGAAATGAGATATCATCTTGTTGGAATCTCCATCCTCGTTCATTTTCTATAGTTGTATTGACATCAATGAAAACATAATACATTGTACATATAGTTAATTATCTACATGATTGTAATATTTTTTATTATCTACCTACTTTCTCTTTGAGGATTATCAACCGGAAGTTGGGACTCTATTACATAAATCTTCTTTTCTTGGTGAAACACTTTGTGTATGTGCCTATACCACTCTTGAAAGTTATGGATGGTCCAGATATTTTCTTTATAATGAATGGATCAAAATTATAAACAATGGTTAATAGTGATTTTAATTTTATCTACAATAAATAAAATTCGTAGTTAGTAAATTATCTTAATTACATATTAGACATTACCGATTAATTGAATTATTAAATATCTCTGATTATTTTATCAAACCCTATTAGCCTTCACTGCTTGATTTAGAATACTCTATCGCTTGAAACATCTACTGTAAAGAATCTTTCAAACCTATCTTCAATATCTAAGTTATGGTTATGTCACTACTCTATGATTTTCAAGGTAGGAACAAGACTATCCAACCACATTGACTCATGGGTCCTTGAGTTGTTGAGTGAAGTTACAGATTCTAGAAATTGTAACCTTGACATATATAACATTGTGCCTCTAAAGTGGAAGCAAGATAGATAAGGATTCTTATTTACTTCCATATTTAGTTAAGTTGACCCATAACTCTCAAATGAACTCCTAGGCACACTCAACTAGGGTAGACACGCACCTCATACACCTGGTTCTGGTCAAATATATATGATGGAAGGCATTGTGAATTCATATTTCTTTGAGGGTTTTTTATTATTATTACTTAAAGAATGAATTTGTTTTATATTTGATATGTTCATAATCTTGAATCATACTCACAACTATACAATTCATTAAATGGAAAACATGTATCATATCTTTATTTGTTTTGAATCTATGCATTTTAGTATAATATTTTATGTGATCATGTAAACATGCATATCCACAAAAATAATAATAATACGTGAATAAATTAAATAAGTTATCTAATTGATCTTGAACATTTTTTATTGGTTGAAACATTGTGTGAAGATTGATCAACCATAAACCTTGGGGTTAAATACCTAAGTATTTTTAGACTTGCATCATAGATCACATGTTGGTTTAGTGTATAGATGTATCTCCTAGAATATCACATCATATCGACGTGGTCCCCATATTATAATATAATCAACATAATACATAAACATATATGAAAGTAAAAAATACATGAATAATTATATTGATAGATGTAGGGAAACTTATATATATTAAGTGTGGAAAAACGATGTGAAGACTATCAAAAATAAATTAATTATTACATACATCACATGAAATTAAAATAAGTAATTAAATAAATTAATTTACATACATATATTATTCGTTCGATGGTCAAGATCAGCTGACAGGTAAAATTACTAAATAATTTTATTTAATTTTAATTCAAAAATTATTATTTACATTGCCCCAAAATTTTAAATTTTTTAGAAAAAACCTTAAAGTTTTTATTTATTTTTTATATTTTGGGGCAATAGGTCACCAGAATACACCTTAAAAGGGGTTCATGGGATTTTCTGGGTTTTCCATGGGTCTAGTATATATAGAAGAGCCTGTTCTAGGTTTAACTAACCTATATTAGCAATGGGTAAGCCAGATGCATATCCTATATGCATTGTGTGGGGAATAAGTGAGGGGGAAGGGCAGAACGCAACCCTTTCATAATATAAAAAAATAAAAAAATAAAAAAATAAAAATTTAAAAAAAATACAATGCCGCCCGCCAGATAAGAAAGTTAGAAAAAATACACACATATTTGTCTTCATTTTTTTCAAATCATAATATTAGGATATTGTAAAATCTAAAAGGGGTTTTTTTATAATTTTCACACGTATGTGGAATATTTTACCGAACCAGTAAGTACTATTCTAACCATCGAAAAGTAGCCAAAAAACTTGATTTCATCTAAAACTACCACTATACAATATATTCAAGGTAAAATTAACATATATATATATATGTGTGTGTATTTATATATTCTTCAAATTTTTAAAATTCAAAAATTGGTTTCAATCCGATTGAAAACTTTGGATGACTGCAACTTGGCCATATGAGATAGTATTGAGTCCCAGTTTGGTGAAATGGAACCATTGTGATTCCTTCTACATGGATTTGATAAAAATTCAATTTTTTTCTTAACTTAAACCCTAATGTGATCTTTTTTATACCAATCTAAGGTATCGGGTTGAACAGCGGAGGCAAATGGGTTGGGTATTTAAAAAATTTCAATACCTAATTGATGTAACGATATAAACCTAGGTAAAAGGATAAAGATCTAATGATAATTTATTTAATCATGTAAATTAAAGTGAAAAAATACCTAATTCTATTTAAAGTAATTTTTTGTCTATCGCTTTTCGCCACTGACGGATGCTTGAAGGAATCATGTTCAAGTACCCTTAGAACATCCACACATGTTTATAAAGTCTATGAGAATTTTGAAAATAAATATTCAGGTGTGAGTGTTGATATTTGATTACTCCTTTGATGTCATGATGATCACTACTACATCATTCCTTTGATCTTCAAAGGAAATCTAGGATTGATTTTATGAAATTGGTACTTCTCTCTCTAGGATGTGGTATGGATAAGAGAGGATTTCTCAAATTTTATTATATAAATAGTCACTAAAAAATGATCCCCGTCTCTCTTATATAGTGAAGATTAAACACTTGAAAATGTATTCTAAACCCCATTATAACTAATTCCCACTAAATAAACCATAAATGAAATGTTATGTCCAAATAACTATGTTATAGACATCATTTATATTTTTATCACTTACTTGTAATATAATAAATATATTACATGTTAAAATCAAGTCATTAACTTGACTCTTTATTCCCAAAAATATAAAATAAACCTTTAATATTAAAATAATATTTATTTTTTAAATATTTTACCATAAATTTATTTAAATACTAATAAATACATTAACTCAATAAATTAACCTTTAATTATTCTATATTTGAATATTAATTAATTAATTTATCCATTGGAGATCATTTATTCTCATACATCACTTAAACATTATGGTGGGGCCCATTATGACCTATATACCAATTCATTAGAATATTCTATACTTTTAAATATGCTCAGTGCACTAATAAAAAAATGTGTTTATCTTGTAATAGGCTTTATCAGTGCTAGAATAAAACTGTTGATAAAGGGGGGGAGGGGCATTATCAGTGCTAATAAAAATTTGTTGATAAATGGGGGTATGTATCAGAGCTAGTAAAAAAGAAGTGATAAAGGGGGGTCTTTATTAATGTTTTTTAATAGCATTTATAATGACCCCCATTTACCAATGATTGCTTATATCATTTATTAAGGGTATATTTCATAAATAAATTATATTTCATTAAAAATAATATATAAATATATAAATATTCTTTTTATTGATATAAAAGTAATATATTTTTTAAAATATGATTTATTTAAAGATAAATACACATTTACACTTAAAATATAATATATTTTGTGAAAAAAAATTAATAAACTAATTAAAAAAATTATTAACTAATAATATGATAATTATTATAAAGTAATAGTAATTTAATAAAAATTGGATGACATAAAAAGTAAATGAATTAATGAACTTTCTAATATAGTCAAAAACATGACTTAAATTTCAAACGACCATAAATTTTTATTCAAGTGTCTTTTTGGGCTCTACCACACATCAAATCAAAGTCTGCGAAGAGATCTACGATGTGCTGACCTGAGGGTAACCCCCTAGTCAAGTTTTTGAGGGCAAAAATGGCCCAAAAGGCCTCCAAAACTGAGTTTTCCATTGGGGTATCCTAATTTTTTAACATTCAATATAATTTAAACCTTGTTTAAGGGGGTATAATTCTTTTTATTTGGGGGAGAATGAATTTATTCATAGGGATTACATTTATATTGATATTATTTTTTATCATTTTTTACAATTTAGTTCTATTTAGAATTAAATATATGCATATTTTCTTATATTTACCTTTAATAAATATTTTTTTATAAATACTCATTTAAACATATTTAAATAAATATGACTATTAAATATATAAAAATATATATATTATTCATTTTATTTAAAATAAAACATTACCATTTTATTTACATTATAAAAACACATTAATTTATATATATATATATATATAACTATACAAGTAATGTTTATATATAAAAATTTTTTTGTCAGCCAACAAATATTTATGTTTATATATATTCTAATATATGTAAATAAATACATATTATATAAATATTTCTTCATGTATGTGATAAATATAAATTTATACTTGTGTGTGCATGTGTCAGTATTATATATATAAATCATATATAAATGTATTTTAATAAATAAATCATTATCATTATCATTAAATATAATATATAAACGTATTTTACAATAAATATTTATAAATACACTATAAAAAATTTATATGTAAATATAAAATTATCTGAAAATATATAAATATATAAACATATAAATATATATTTAATGTATAAAATTTATATCTAAATATATTTAGTTTCTCTAAAAATGTATTTAAAACAATATCTATCCATTTTTTACATTATAAAAATATATATGAATATATATATATAATGTTTAAATATACATATATGTGTGTATTAATAAATGGATATATATATTTATTTTATATTCTAGTATACATAAATGAATACAATATATGACATATTTAAATAAATATAATTATATATATCGCACACACACAAATATATTTTATAGATCTATTTAAAAATAATTATATAAATATATTAATAAAAATATACATATAAATATATATAAATAAACATAAATATCGTAAAATAGACAATAAAACATCTTGGTGATGTGGTAAATGTGTTCGAGTTCCAAATGAGAGGTACAAGGACCAAATCTAGGTGGTCACGGGTGGATGGAATTTTGAAAAGCGCTGATAAAGTGGGTGGGGAAGTGCTTATAAAGGGGGCTTATAGAGGTCTGAAAAAAAATTATTTTTCTCCCTTTGTCAGCACTTGAAAATAAGGGTTGATAAAGGGGTCCTTTATTATCTCTAAAAAAATGTTGATAAAGGCCCCCATTATCGGTGCTAAAATAAATTCTTATAATGTCTTCCTTTATCAGTGATAAAAAAAGTGTTGATAAAGACCCCCTTTCGAGCGCTAAAAAAAGTGTTGTGAGTGCTTATAAATCATTCCCTTTAACATCACTCTCATTATTAGCTCCTCTTTATCACTAATAAATCCATTTTATAGCACTATTAAGGGGAATATTTCTAGCAGTGGTTTGTGACCATCTATAACCTTATCTTGATAGAAGTAAATAATATTCATATAATAGGAGTGGAGCTTAGAATCCCAACATAGCCTCTACGGAGATAAGTAAAAGTCATAGAAAAAAATCCTTTCTTATGAACACTTGTTGTCTAATTTAATCTCTTTGTTTTATGATACCTCATAAATAATAATACACACTTAGTGTCATCATCCTTTATTTATTTATTATTCATTTACCCAATTGAATGGAATTTACTCTTCCTACGAGGGATATGGATTTAGTGAAGGTATTACCATCCTAATATACTGGGAAAGAGATATCACTTCATTTAATAAGTGAAAAATTCTATCTTGATCATTCAATCAATGTCATTCCACCAATGGTGCACCCAAAGTAACCTACCTCACCATGAAAGGAATGACATGGTTTCCAACTTGCATCAAAGTTCATAATCAAACATTATAAACTAATAATAATCTGAAGTCATCAGAAAATTACACATTTTCATAGATATAAACTACCAATTACACACAAAACATGTGGTTTTCCTATTTGTGGGTAAATCCAATGATCTCATAAACTCAACATCACTAAGTGTGAAATTCATTAGAAGAGGTCTCAATGATTATGCATCCCCAACACCTGATAGTCACATATCATCTATGTCATGTCATCATGATGTGTATAGTCAATAAGAAATATATTTAAGAGTAATAATTGGGTATCTATTAGTTCCCAATATATCTAGGTAAATGCTATAACCTTTTGATTCGACATGAAATCTAAGGATATTACCATACAAATATACTAGATGTAAAAGTATCAATACTATTATGGTAATATAAACACATTTATATATCAAATTGTATAAATTTAATGTTAATTAAAGAACATACATGATTTGGGTCTAGGTAACCCACTAATAACATCTATCTAGGTGTGTTGTTAGGCCTCTTTGTCATGCACTAGGTCACAGTTGAGTTAATACCCAACATGTCCTCTTTGAGGTTATTACCCCTTAGTATAATTGTGTCAAATCCAACATCCACTTTCTATTTCCTAGATAGGGATTTAATTTCAAGTAAATTATTAAAATATCTACTTTTTTAAAAATTTAGGATGTTCTCATATAATTAGGCTTATCCCTTATACTTCTCTCTAGGGGTTTCACTAAGGTTTTGTCATCCTAATCTCCTAAAATAACTAGACCTTTATCTAATACCAACTATAGTAACACAAATCTTAATAAAACATTAATTGATGATATTTAACATAATTTCATACCAATACAAGTTAAGGATATATAAGTCTAGTGTCTTTATATGATTAGATAAACAAATACATCATCGTAAACATAAAAATATAATATTTATTTAATACGACACATAGTTCTCCTTAATCCAATATATCTTATAAAACTATATAGTTTATCCTAGGTAAAACACATAAGGAAGAGTGTGATCTAGAAATCCCTATAATGAAGAAAACATTTAAATAAATCATAACATGAGAGTCAAGAGGCATGACATGATATCATAATAAGGATTATCATAAGCATATATACATTATAACATCCCTAGTATTTATAGATTAATACATTTTCATATCTATAAATATATTTGAATTTAATATTAATTTTAGTTTAAATGGGATAATATGTACAATATTGTACCCCACACGCAACAATGAGTTTCTAAAAAATCTTACATTACTCACAACACTAGGTTATACCAAATAATAATAAAATATTATTATTATTATTTTAAATGGTAGTTGACATCCAGTTGTGGTATTGGTGAGAATTAACATAATTAACTATATTATGATTTTACATATTTTTAAAATGTTTTTACATTTATCAAATGAATTTTAGACGCTTAAAATGAGAATGAATCCAATTTTAAGCAAAAATAATGTAATATTTTTAAAAGGTCGTTTTGCCGTCTTTTGATAGAGAAACATTTTTAAATCTATTTTTTCACTTTTATATGTTATATTTGACAAAATAAACTTCTTATATGGAATTATGAAATAAAAATTTACTTTGGATAAATTTTTGGTAATTTTTTGATAAAGTTCATTTTTAATGAATAGTGAAAAATACCGCATTTTAAGTCAAAACTGCCTTTTCATCTAATTGATTTATATAGATATATTATCCTTTTAATTGTTCTTAAAGTGTAATTTTATTATGTTTTTATCATTTAATACTATTTTTATCATTGTAAGTAATTTCACATTGAATTTGTACATAAACACATGTTAATCTTTTGATAGTTTTGACTTTTTACAAACCTGCGTTTTGGTTTTGACTATGAGAATTAATTTTAAATTAATTACTACAATTTCTATGTTTTTAATTTATAAAAATTGTTTCCATATTTGTAATCATAAGTTCCAAATTGTTTAAATAGGTACCTTTTATGTTTTTACATTAGGAATATTAACTTCAGTAATTATTTTTATTTACAATGGTTAAAGGGTAAATCATGTTAATAAGGGTAAAAATAATAGTATAATAATATAAAACTACCCTAAAACGTTCCCTAATACTATTAGAAGAGATATTTATAGCCATGATCATCCTTTAGTATAAATTTTTGAATTTCGAAGCCACTTGGGTTTGAAAATGACATTTTATAAAATTTAATTTAAAGAAAAGGGAAATGTAACATAAACATGTATCTTTTACTAAATAAATTTTAATATAGGGTTATATAACTGATATATATGACTATAAATATTAATAATAAATATAAAAATATTTTCCACATCATCTTATTTTTTTGGTAATTTTTAGACATTAAATAAATATATATATTTATGACATAATAATGATGCAATGATTACCTTATTAATGAAATATTCAAATAAATGATATTATAAATATTGAAATAAATTAAATTTGACCATTTTTATGCCATAAAAATTGTATAAAATTTACATATGGGGGATTATTTAAGGCCTTTGGTTCGGAGGAATCATTTTTTTATGACTTTGACAAGAATAAAAAATTAAATAGTGTCAAAATTGAAATAAATGAGTTTTAAAAAAATACTATTTTATTAAATAACATAATAGTCCTAAAAATATAAGATTATTCAAACTAACTTATATAGTGTTAAAAAATCCATTAATTATCCACTTTTGGTTCTATTGGGATTTTATAGTAACTATAGTAACCATATATTATGAAAATACAAGAAGACATGATAAGAGTTAATGTTTTTAACTAAGGGTTAAAGGTAAAGGATAAGGTTAATTTTGTGACCTAAACTTATCTAAAACATTTCTTTAGTGAATTTGGACCCATATTCATCTTAAAATCTAAATTTATTACTTTTAAACTATTATCATTTGAAATTAATTTCTAATAAAATAATATTTCAAGACTTTCCTAAAGTGCCCATCCTCCCTCTTATAAAAGGCCACCAACTCTACCAACATACTCACACATCTAAAGCATGTTTTATCATCCAAATTCTGATAAAATAATCTCCAAAAATCTCTCACTTTATCCTATAATTCTTCACTTGGTCAGAAGGCAATTTAAGAATGCATTTTCGCTCAAATCAAAGGGGTTACCCGTTTTAGAGGTAGCATCTTCTCTAAAGATCCTTTACATTATTTTCCTTATTCCCTACCGATTCTATTATTATTATATTATTACATAAAAAATAAGTATACTCAATATTATAGGGTGTTTTTATGAGAATTATTATATCCACACTTACACACACCTCCATCTAATGGATACGAACATATTGTTTCTCTGTACGTCAAACTACTACCTCACGAAATGATGATTGTTCAATTTTCTATTAACACCTCTCATGGTGGACATTATTATAGAAATATATTTATATATTATATATATTATTTTATTATTTTTTGTATTCTTGTGTAATTTTTATTTACAACCTACCTTTATTTTTCCATAATTTTTATATACGATAATTTCATTTGCGGACGTGTGGGCTACCGCCCCCTCAAAGTGATATGTCTCGTTCATTCCATATATGGAACATATAAAGGATGGCGTTAATTGAATTATGTAACATATATAACATATATATTATAATGTAATTACAATATACCTATGTATCATTTAGTTTTCATTCCTTTAATATAAAAAATAAATGAAAGTAGTATTTATGCGTATGTACGGATTAACATCTCCATGAATGGTGAATTTCATTTCATATATAAAAATATTATGGATATAATAAATAAATATATTATAGATATATATATGATATCTAAATTATAAATAATAATATTCTAGAGATGATGGAATTTTTATTACATGGACAATTTACATCAAAACAAGTTCATTTTCGACTCATGTACCGAATATCAACAAAATGAAAAATATGAACTTAAATAATTATAATTTTTTATAACAGGGTCATAAGTGATGTAATGGGAATAATAAACATGAAAAGGGTTCTGAATAAAATAGAAATTAACCTAATTTCATTATCTAATAAGATAATAATGAACAAGACAAGTTGGACTCAAGGTAAGGGACTTCGTCTCAATAACCTTTCATTGAGGAATATTTGGATTTATATACGAGGTTATTTAATATGGGGTATAATTATCCAATTTTAATTTTAATTTCATTCAATTTTTTTCAAAAATAATATTTTTCTATGAATAATTTTACAAAATTAAAAAAAAGGAATGTTTTTAACGTACGCGGTGATAATGACCTTTCCACCACTACAAGAATTATTTGATATTTGGATTCCTCTACAAGCCATGATTTTTTTGGAAAAAGAGAATTATATACCATATTCCTTTTTAGTTATTTTGGTATTGAAAATGGTTTTTGAGAATGAATTTTTTATATTAATATCTTGAAATGATATCTTGTCATTTCTATGTGGAAATATTATTATTTTATGCTTGTTTTATATGTTATAATTATGTTATGGTTCTTGGGAATTACTTATGTATACGGGTGGTTCCATGATAAAATGAGTGTGGGTAATCTTTTGATATCTCTCCAATGCGTTGGGTAATGTAACGGAGGTAAACATTAAGGTTTCTCCAAATAGATTTAGGTAATATACTGTGATGGGTATTCCAAATGCAACCTTGAAGGTTACTCACTATGTAGGTGTAAAAGCTACAATGTAAGTATGTTATAGATGCCACAAGTTACCATTATGATTTATGATTTCTATGAGTTATTCATCAATATTATGATTTTATGAGGTATGTTGAAGAGCTTATATTTGATGAGTAAAAATTATTATTTCATTGATTTGTATGTATTTATGTAATAATGTTTTGTTTCATTATTTTATGTCCATTACTAAGATTTTTATGCTCATCCCATGTTTTTGAAAAAAATTCACATGGTATAAGGAAGGGTAAGAGAAAGGAATAATTCAGGAATATTTTTATCATGCAAATAATTCTTGTTTTTTAAGGAGTTTTATTTTTGTAAAAAAAATGGATAGAGTATAAGTGTCTACTTTGTAATATTGAAGATATAATGTTATATTTATAGCCTAATTCTTTAAAACTCTAAACCTGAAAATATCTTGAATGTGAAAGAAACTAAATTCTTGATCAAAAATCAAGATTATGTAATGTTTAAGGCTGGGGCCTTATAGACATGGAAAAAGGAATTAATGTCATAAGATCATAAACATGTTGAAAAAACATTAAACATGATATCTTAAATATAATTCAAGGGTTACTCTCAAAACCATCATTATAAAGTGTATTAATTCCCAAAATGGATTGGGTTCACTCCCCATTCCCATAAAGATAGTGGACAGTGTCCCATAGTGAATTATGTTCACTCCATCATCCATTAAATATAATCTCATATGATATAAATATTTACCCAATACATTATAGGGATATATAACTTTTTCCCACCCTTAACATTATAAAATTCATACATATATTTTCCACATGAATAAAAGAAACCTTGCATAAATTATAACCAAGATCAACCCCATGAGAAAGAAGTGGGTTTCAGCATTATGATTCAAGGAATAATTGAAGTATAGATCATAAATATTCCCAATATAATGAGGAATTAAATTATTTTAAAATTTTATAATTTAAAATGAGACATAGGACTTGAAAATGGAGATATAATTAAGAAAATTCAAGAGAAGTATTTGAAAGAAAAAAAATAAAAATGAACGACTTCGGTGATGCTTTTTAAAATAAGTAATGAAATGTTAAAATAAATAAAGGGATTATTGTTTACCTAAATATCATAATTGAACCAATATGTTTCTAAATAAAATAAATATGGTTTCTAGAAGCTATTAATTGTTTAAAATCATTTGATGGGGGTGATTATTGACAAGAGACAGGAAATAGGAATGTTCCCTTAAATTGGGTTTACTTTAAAGTGGGGATTTCAATGGGAATTAAAAAATATATTATCCCCAAAAAGAGAAAGGTAAAATAAAACTGGTATATGTTTAAAGATCTCATATATATATATATAATTTAGATGATATACGAAAGATAAAGATAAAGTAAAAGGGAGAAAAATAAATAGAATGTGTAACTAAAAGGTAAAAAAGGTGGTTTAGAGGATCCCTTACCTCGTGTCTGAATGCATTTCACATTTACACTTAAAATCCTGAATAATTAAATTGAGTTCATTAAATATATACCTAATAAAATTATTCATCTATATTTAATTTCCTAAAGTCTGTTTATTATTATTTTTATTTCTAATATATTTTCCTCTTACATTGGTTACTCAAGGTTGTTCGGTTAATTACTTTATAACACTTTCAGTTTTCTGGTTGTAGTAAAAGGTTTTGTAAAATAACTTCATGATATCAATAATTCTAGAAGTTTATTTTCTTTATTATACTATTAGAGAAATACTTATACAGTTTCAAAGTTTATCCCAAAAATAGATCCACGCTAATAAAGGTTCTTCAATAAATCTATTTATAGTGGTTAAAGTTACTATAACAATTTATTATATTTATTACTTAATGATTTTCATATATTATCATCAAAAATATTAATAGAATAAAAAATATAATTTTTACATGATAAAATCATTTTTTAAATTCATCCATGTTAGGTGATCATGGGAAATAAATTTTTTTTTTATTGAAGTGGTAGTCTGCACACACACATGATAATGTTTTCATTTTTCATACTGATTTTGGAGGAAACTATAAAATGTGTATTTAATTAGTATAATAATATTTAAAAATAGTAATATTTATGGTGTTATCATGCCTTCAATGTAAATATTGTACTTGAAGGGTGTATAAGAATAAAAAACATAGAAATTTCGGGTTGAGAGAATTATTTTCCCCTTGGAAGTTCTCCCTTAGGTAACTCCTTAAGGTTCCTTAGCTTAGTATATTGGTGATACAAATGATTAAAGGTAATGAGGTGGTTGTTGAGGAGGTACTAAGGTGAAGTTGTTTTATCTAAATATTTAGAATTTATTGACAAATGTGGACTATTTGATCTCATTTTATAATTAAATACAGTTTCATTTTTCTAAAATATCTTTATAATTCAATAGTTTCTCTCCATTATTCAATAACAAAGCCTACAAAAATGTCAAACAATGGTGTGAGAAAATTTATAAGGTCATTATTCCTTTTAATATCCAAAATCACTCATGTTTTCCCTGTGGTTTAACCATTTTTCACTATGTTAAACAACTTTTACATTAATTTACCACTACCATGGTAACTCTACTTTAACCCTCAATAACTCAAATTAATGGAAAAAAACTAAAATTAAAAATATTTAATAATTTGAAAATTATGATTTCAAATATGGAAATAATTTTATAAAATAATATTTTTATGATTTATATAATTTAATTTTATTATTAGCTCATATAACGTGTAAAATTTTTTTCTTAGAAAAAGTTCATGGGATAAGATTATAAATTTTTATTAATTTTGGGACCAAAATTGGTTTATTTAAAAAAAAACTATGTATCTTTAAAATCAATTCAAAACCTAATTTAACTAAAATACTGATTAATTAATTGAAAAATCCAAAAATAGTTTTTATTAGAATTAAAATATTACTTTAGTTTTATAAGTTAAAACATAGGTTTAATAAATTTTAAAAAAATTATATGTGGAATGTATAAATTTATTCTTTGAATAAATATTTGATAAATTAAATGTTTTTATAGAATTATATATCTCTATTACTGTAACACCTCGACCCCTCTAGACTAGAGATGGTGCATTACTTGTGATATTGGAATGTTTAGAAGGAATAAAAATCCCAAAGGAACGATCAGTATAGTAGTCTTAAAGAAAATAGATACATAGATGTTACTAAAATTACATTAGAAAAGTTTGAAAAATATAACACATACCGAAAACTAAAAACTGCATCCACAAGAACTTAATAAATGATCTCCTCTTTGTCACATATTGAAAGTAAAAAATGAAAGGGGTGATCTCAAATGCTCAGTAAGGGATACAAATAGTGGAAGAATGAATAAAATAATAAGTGAATCATAATCAATCTGACATAATCAAAATGGCATGGTGAATAGATGAAAAACTCACACCATTAATAAACTGAGAATGAAACTGCTTACATAGATTTTGTCATAGTGAAAACACCATGGATATTAATAACTGATAATGAATAAAGAAAGTTCTTATTATTTGTACGTCATGTATCAGGCACATGAAACCATAACACCATAAAAACATTTTAGTTCTATGGGTAGAAACTCGTCTGATTTTTGGAAACAAACTCGAAGGGTTTATCGCCAACTAATTTGTCTCATAAGACCTACTGATGCATCGAGGGGATATATCAGGACACACCAGCCACTTCATGTCCAAAACATTCTTTATACATTGATTCAATACAATAGAAATATGCCTTTTCCATATCTGTCTAGAGTAGAGTAGACGGATTCATCAATATTTCCATAATTAAAATAACATTCCAAATAAACACCGTATATAAAATGGTATACGGTTTAAACAAAATACATATCCATGATATGAGATTATCGATATTTAATATAAATATAATTTTTAAATTAAAAGTGATCTCAAATGGGCAGTAGGTACACCACATAAGGATTATTAGGTGCATAATACAAAGTTAATCACAACAAATAGTAGTTGAGACAAAGTCTCTTACCACAATGTAATCGGTCGAATCATATGAACAGAACATAATAAAACTAAAATAAATCATTGAACAACATTAATATAAATAAAATAATGTTATTATATATCAAATGGAAGTACACATATACCACATACAAGGAAAAAGTGGTGAATAATGAAAATCTCACAGAAATGAAAGTGAGATGAGAAACCTCCTACAGACATTCTGGCATGGTAATGAGTGTTATTGTGAGGGCTTAATGAGAGTTAAAGGGGTATTCCATTATTTATATGTCACAAGGAAAGTATGGGGGAGGTTCAAAAACATACCCCATCATTAGGAATTAAAAATAAAAGGGCACAATATAGGGGATTCTTCAACAAAAGTGAGAGAGAGGATCCCTTACCTTATGCTCGAAGGTGTTCTTGATTGTTCTTAACGACCTGAATAATCAAATTTAGATTCATTAATTAATAATTACAGAACCTCATAAACATATAATTGATATTTTATGACCTTATTAGGTTCATTAATGTCCTTTTTGATGGTTTAAGAGATTAAAGTTTATTGTTTTGGTAGCATTTTCTTCTTTGGTTTTCACGATCCGTTTACTTGTATTCATGAATGGATGTTTGTTTGAAATATGGTTAAACATCCAGAATTTTTAATATAAATTATTAGTGACATTAAATAGATACAAATTATGTAACACCCCGATATTTTATGAAAAATATTCTTTTTAATTTCAATAATGTCTTGTGTTGTACGCTACACCAAAAGGAGCTTTCACGACACACATCTCTGACCTGGCTTGAATTACACAAAATCGCGAGTTTCCTCGATAGCTTGTGTCGTACGCAATACCGAGTTTTGCTAAACAACGATATGCTATTAAAATATTATTAAAACTAGCCGTTATGAATAGTAATAACCACTTTTTGAAATTTTGTAAATTTTATTTTTCAAAATGGACTTCATTTTTGGATTCGGAATATCGAAATTATCTTAGGGTGAAATTTTGGTACTTTTCGAATAACTTTCATATTCCGATGAATAGTGAAAATTACTAAATTTTAATTAAAAACAACTTTTTTAATTGAAATAATTAATAGTGATAAATTATTAATTTGAGTGGTTTTAAAGTATATTTAGAATATATTTTTACAATTTAATACAATGTTGGTCATTGGATGTAATTTCACTTTTAAACCAGTTATAAACAAGTGTCAATCTTTTGATAGTTATTATCTTTTAAAAACACGCTATTTGTTTTGATGACGGGAATTAATTTTTAAATTAATTAATGCAACTGATATGTTTTGAATTTGGTAAAATAGACATCATTTTTGAGTTCATAATATCAAATATAGCTTAGGCCTAATTTTTGGTATTTTTCTGAAAACTTTAAATTTTTGATGAATAGTGAAACCACTAAGTGGTAGTTAAAAAAACTGAATTTTTCATAAAACTTAATTTTACCGCTTATGTGAGTGGAATTTCAAAAATCCGAGAGACACGGTTGATGTCAGTAAGTAAAATGTGGTTCAATGAGATGAAAATAATTTTTGGTGAATAGTAACTTTTTACTTTTATTTACCACGGTTAAAAGTAAATTGGGTAATTAAGGGTAAAAATGACATTATTATTACCCTAACACATGTCCTAATTCTATTGGACAAGTTTAATTCGACAAAAAACAACCCTAGGAATAAAATATGACCATTTAGGCCCACTTAGATTAGATTAGGACATTTATTATTAATTTATTTAAAGAAGGGTTAAAATAGTTGAAATGAAATTTTAATAAGTAAATCATTTTTAATATAGGGTTATACATAAGATAAATTAGACTATAAATACTCATTAGAAATCTAAAAAGATTTCCTACATAATGATATTTTATTTGTAATTTTTAGACATTAAATAAATTAATTTATTTATGACACAATGATGATGCAGTAATTACCATAATAGTGAAAAATTATAATAATTGATATTATAAATACCCAAATAAATATAATTTGAGACTTTTTATGAATTCCACTAATTTTATAGGTTCATATTACATGTTAGAATTGATTTAATTAACTTTTTTCGAACTTATAATTCTGTTATGATTTTCACACAAATCAATTACTAAATAGTGTCAAAATTGACATAAAATCGTTTTTCAAACAAATATTATATTATTAATTGTTATTTTATTCCTAAAAATCTAAGGTTCGGACAAATGACTTAGATAAGGTTATATATATTAATAATAAACAACTTGGGGTTTGTTTGGATTCTTATAGTAAGTTTATTAACCTTATAGTATAAGAACACAAGAAGACATGGTAAAAGTAAAATTATTTAACTCAATGTTAAATCTAAATGATAAGGTTAAAATAGGAACCTAAACTTGTCTAAATTATATTGGATGAGATGATTTCTACCCATCCCCACCTTAGCTTCGAAATATATCAATTTAGAGATATTTAAAACCGAACTTGACTTTATAATAAAATAATATTTTTAGTTATTCCAAAGGTACCCCTCTCCTCCCTTATAAAAGGGAACCTCCTCCCTCTCTTCCTCACACAACTTTGAGCCTTCAAGCTCGGCCAACCCCTGCCACTTTATCCTCTACACTTTCCTAGAGACATCCTAGAGGTCCTGGTCTTCTTCAAAGACCAATTTTAGTGCCCTAAAAGAAGGTCTCAAAGAAGCACTTCAAAGAGGAGGTAATGTCCGTTACCGATTATTTCATCTTTATTTCTTCTTCCACTTATTCTTATTTAGTTGTGTCATTATGAAGTAATAACATCAGTATCAATAATATACTGATATGTTATTATAAGTATGAAACAACCCTATTTAACCATCTATCAATCCTACGGAAAATGAAATCACCGTGCGTGCGTACGTACGGAATACCGTCTCCACGCCATGGTGTAATCTATTTTCCACCACCACCTTACTTGGGTTGGTATAATGGTGTACATAATGACTATATATGACTATTATAAAGTGATACTGATTCTTAAATAGTATACATATACTCCAATACAATTCCACGATCATAGGAACGATATCATCACTCGTGCGTACGTACGGAATACCGTCTCCACGATGTGATGCGACTCGTTCTACATGATCTTCATTTCATAATGATTATATAAATGAATTTAATTGAATGAATATGATATATATTACACTAATACCATTCTGGAAATGAGGTATCTATAACCTAAATAGAAGAATAAGAATTTATTCGACAAAACACGCATAAGAACAAAAAGTTATAAACACCCGAATAACAAGTAGAAATGAACTATTACTACTAAGAAGCTAAGAATATGACCATATATGACATAATAACAATGAATATGATTCTGTAATAAGTTAATGACATTATTTAAATCATTATACAGGAGGTTCGGACACTTACGAAGCAAATCGGACCTAAGGTAAGGGAAATATCACAATCTCATTTTTATCCGAGATTGTTTGTACTTTGGTATTTACTGGGGTGTATTTTACCATCCACATCCATGTTTCCTTAACATGTAATATTTATATCCTTCTAAAATATTTTATATCCAATTTTACCCTTTGGTGAGTTTTTAGTAAATGATATGAAAGGAATCTTTTGTCGTTTTTCGTACGAGGTACTTTTTGACTTTTCTGACAAAAGTACGAAGAATGTTTTTTTAACTTATACGGCATGAATGTATTTTTAAAAAATTATTTCCAAGAAGCTTCCTTTTCAAGTTTTCAAGTTTATTTTTAATCAACTTCTTTTAGTTTAAAATTGTATGACATGTTAAGAAAAGAAATTGTTTTTGAAGTAGAAATGATATTTTCCTCAAGAATGGAGTTCAAGTGTTTTATCAAAATTATTTTCAATCTAAGATAATATAGGGTTCTGTTTCTATCCCTATTCTTACATTGATTTGATTATGTTGTGATGGAATTATTTTTATGAATTCCTTTATCTTATATGAATTGTTTTATGATGTCATGATGTTTAAGAATCCCATTTTTATTACATGGGTTATGAAATGATGTATGATTTATGATTTTGTGGCACACATAAGAATGGTATCATTATGAGATGGGTGGGACCTCTATCTCCCTCCAATGCATTGGGTAAAGATTTTATATCTCATGAGATAGACATGGCTGGAATGGTAGGTTATATCGGTTCAGTGAAACAGGACTGAAATGAGGGTAACTCGGTTCAGAAAGGGACTTTGTCCATTAAGATAGTCTTGGCAATGAGTCTTGACTAATAAGATATTATTCTCTATGATTATGTGTGTATGACACAAAGTTTCATGTTTTAAGTTATGATTATTTGGGATTTCATTTCACTACTATGATTTATCCCATGTTATGAAATTATGCTCTCTTTTGCAGGTTAAGATTTCCAAAATGTTATGTTCTTATGAAAATGATGTGATTGATATTTCTTTTTTTTACCCTTACTGAGCATTTGAGCTCACCCTTTTATGTTTTCTTTTCACCATGATATAAAGAATGTTTTTAGGTAAAAACAAAGGATGATCTTTATGGGAGATGTTGAAGATCTTTCACCACGATTAGAATATTATATTCCGAGTTTCCAAAGACACTAAACTATTATGATACTTGTGTGTGTGTGTTTTTGTTATGTACTAATTATTACGCAAAAGTAATGTAATGTCCATGTACATCAAGCTTCGGGTCTCTACAGTTGGTATCAGAGGAAAGGTTTAGTCAACCTTTGGAAAATAGGATGCAAAAACGTTAGTGAGATCCCTAGAGATATTTCTAAGGTATGTCTAGGGATGTCCCTAAGGATAAGTATACGTATAGGATACAGTCCTAGAACTATGGTAACGATCATAGAATTTAACCTAAGATGTTAGACATTGAAGGTACTCCCCCTTTATTATGTTGTTTTCCCTAGCATGATTTTTGCCTCTCATACTATTCTTTTTGGGTTTTAGACGATGGCTGGAACCCGAAGGAATCGTGTTGATCAATGCAATGGACAATGCAATGATTTCCCTCCTGAACAAACAAATGTTATGGGAGATGGAGTGAAAAATATTATTGCTATACTTACACAAGATATGAATCATTCTGGGATTCCAAATGAGCAGAGAAGGGAAAAATATTCTATTGAGTCCTTCATGAGGCAACGTCCACCTTCTTTCAGTGGGTCTTCCGATCCACTTGTTGCTGAACAATGGATCAGTACCACTGAAAAGATATTTTCAGTTCTTCAATGTTCTGAGCATGATAAATTCATCTTAGCAGTATATCGTTTGGAAGGTGAAGCTGATCAATGGTGGAATATTATCAAGAATACGAGGCCAAGAGATGAAATTGAGTCCATGGAATGGGACGAGTTCAAGAACTTGTTTTTCAGTAAGTACTTCCCTCGTATTCTTCGAACAAAGATGGAAAATGAGTTTCTTGAGCTGAAGCAGAAGGATGATGAATCTGTTGGTATATACAAAGAGAATTTTACAAGACTTGCAAGGTACGTATCTGGCATTATCATCCAACCTGAAAGTAAAGTTGATCGATTTTTCAGTGGCTTGAAACCAAGTCTTCGAAGGGCATTAGCTATAAGAGACTTCAGTAGCTATGAAGAAATTGTGCGTTGTGCTATCAAGGTAGAAATGGAAGTTGGTGTTACATATCCATCTCATGGTTTTGACAAGAAACGAAAGATGGAGTTCAAGGAGAAATCTCAAAATAATGGTGAAAAGAAGATGAATGTTTCCTTATGCACAAAGTGTGGAAATAAGCATGGTGGAGATTGTCTTAAAGGGACTAGAAAATGTTTTAAGTGTGGAAAAGAAGGTCATCGAGCAGCTGAGTGTCGAAGTAATGGAAAAAGGGTTTCTAATGATGTGAATAAAGCAAACACTGCAGAGAATGCACCACCAACACTTCAATGCTTCAAGTGCAAGGAAATGGGGCATTATGCTAATAAATGCCTTAATCCAAGGGTTAGTGATGATTGACATGAGCAACCGCTTAAGGAAAAGGACAAAGGGAAGTCACATGCGATCACTATTGGCGATGTTGAATATGACAACGATGTGGTGGAATGATTAAGTGTTTATGTAATGGGATTCCAAAATAATGTTGTATCATGGAGTATTGGAATATTAATGTATTGGTCTAATGTGGTATTCAAAGTGATTGGGATATTTTTGGAAATAAGATGATATGCGCATAATGAAGGGAAAACGAGAAAATGAAATGTTTAACAGTATTCATGAGCTCATGATTGATATAAGGGCTAAGTGATATCATGGTTTGAGTATATAGAATTTTGAGGATTTTGGTATGTGTAAAGTGTTAACTTTTAACTGCATTCAAGTTTTCACTATGGTTCAATGGGTATTCAAGAGAATACATGATTAAGGCCTTTGAATGTTTGGAATGTGACCAACAAGACATATCTTATGATATATGGGGATCAACGATGATATTAAATCTCTGGTAATCATTTTCACTATATTATGAGAGTGGACTGTAGTATTATGGATAAGCCTAATGATTTGAATGGATTATGTTGGACATAAGTTAGTATTGTTTAAGGATAGAAGTTTTTCGATATTATTGATGGGATGTTATAGTAATATAGTTTTTGAAAAAGGACAACCTGTAGGACGGGCGACAGCCCATCGCGTCGGACAAGGCTGTGGGAATCGAACCCACAACCGAAGTGCGACTGGCCTTTATCACCTACCACTGGCCTACAGGAAGTCCCTGTTTAGTAGAAACTAGTTTTATTATATTAAGCAGTATGATATATGAAGTATATGTTCATTTTAGGAACTATATAGGATTAATCTCACTATAGATGGACTTATGTATTTTTTATAACCTTTTGTTTGAGACAGATAGAATGACCCATCATCTATCACATGATCTGCTAACACATCACGAATGACAAATTCAACTTCATTTCTTTAAGAGATGAAGTGGAAATTGTCCAAAGAACGACAAACGGTGAGACTATTCCAAAATCACGAAAGTATTTCTTCTAATTCCAAAATGATCTTGAAAACCAAAAATGTTGTCCTAGTGCTCTTATATCTGATGAATTAGATGGTACCGTAGATCGTTACAAATTTATGGCTTTGTGATTTCTGGCTTTTCCATAGCCATGTTCTCTACCACTCTCCATTAGAACATGATGGTTAGATTTCTCTTCCATATACATATTTTCACCTATGTGGAAACCCAGTGATTAGTTTATTTGGGTAACTGTTACGTTTCATACTTTTGTCTTTAAAGAATGGTTTTGGTATTCCTTTTTACGATGCAGGTTTCTATTAAAGAAACTTTCAAGTAGTAAACCATTTATAACCCCGATGAATTTTGAGGGAGAAATTAATTTTAACGGGGGTAGAATGTAACACCCCGATATTTTATGAAAAATATTATTTTTAATTTCATTAATGTCTTGTGTTATACGCTACACTAAAAGGAGCTTTCACGACACACATCTCTGACCTGGCATGAATTACACAAAATCGTGAGTTTCCTCGATATCTTGCGTCGTACGCAATACCGAGTTCCGCTAAACAACGATATGCTATTAAAATATTATTAAAACTAGCTGTTATGAATAGTAATAACCACTTTTTGAAATTTTGAAAATTTTATTTTTCAAAATGGACTTCATTTTTGGATTCGAATATCGAAATTAGCTTAGGGTGAAATTTTGGTACTTTTCGAATAACTTTCATATTCTGATGAATAGTGAAAATTACTAAATTTTAATTAAAAACAACTTTTTTAATTGAAATAATTAATAGTGATAAATTATTAATTTGAGTGGTTTTAAAGTATATTTAAAATATATTTTTACAATTTAATAAAATTTTGCTCATTGGATGTAATTTCACTTTTAAACCAGTTATAAACAAGTGTCAATCTTTTGAAAGTTATTATCTTTTAAAAACACGCTATTTGTTTTGACGACGGGAATTAATTTTTAAATTAATTAATGCAACTGATATGTTTTGAATTTGGTAAAATAGACATCATTTTTGAGTTCATAATATAAAATATAGCTTAGGCCTAATTTTTGGTATTTTTCTGAAAACATTCAATTTTTGATGAATAGTGAAACCACTAAGTGGTAGTTAAAAAAACTGAATTTTTCATAAAACTTAATTTTACCGCTTCTGTGAGTGGAATTTCAAAAATCTGAGAGACACGGTTGATGTCAGTTAGTAAAATGTGGTTCAATGAGATGAAAATAATTTTTGTTGAATAGTAACTTTTTACTTTTATTTACCACGGTTAAAAGTAAATAGGGTAATAAAGGGTAAAAATGACATTATTATTACCCTAACACATGTCCTAATTCTATTGGAAAAGTTTAATTCGACCAAAAACAACCCTAGGAATAAAATATGACCATTTAGGCCCACTTGGATTAGATTAGGACATTTATTATTAATTTATTTAAAGAAGGGTTAAAATAATTGAAATCAAAGTTTAATAAGTAAATCATTTTTAATATAGGGTTATACATAAGATAAATTAGACTATAAATACTCATTATAAATCTAAAAATATTTCCTACATAATGATATTTTATTTATAATTTTTAGACATTAAATAAATTAATTTATTTAGGACACAATGATGATGCAGTAATTACCATAATAGTGAAAAATTATAATAATTGATATTATAAATACCCAAATAAATATAATTTGAGACTTTTTATGAATTCCTCTAATTTTCTAGGTTAATATGACATGTTAGAATTGATTTAATTAACTTTTTTAGAACTTATCATTCTGTTATGATTTTCACACAAATCAATTACTAAATAGTTTCAAAATTGACATAAAATAGTTTTTAAAACAAATATTATATTATTAATTTTTATTTTATTACTAAAAATATAAGGTTCGTCCAAATGACTTATATAAGGTTATATATTTAATAATAAACAACTTGGGGTTCGTTTGGATTCTTATAGTAAGTTTATTAACCTTGTAGTATAAGAACACAAGAAGACATGGTACAAGTAAAATTATTTAACTTAATGTTAAATCTAAATGATAAGGTTAAAATAGGAACCTAAACTTGTCTAAATTATATTGGATGAGAGGATTCAGACCCATACTCACCTTAGCTTCGAAATATATCAATTTGGATCTATTTAAAACCGAACTTGACTTTATAATAAAATAATATTTTTAGTTATTCCAAAGGTACCCCTCTCCTCCCTTATAAAAGGGCACCTCCTCCCTCTCTTCCTCACACAACTTTGAGACTTCAAGCTTGGCCAACCCCTGCCACTTTCTCCTCTCCACTTACCTAGAGACATCCTAGAGGTCCTGGTCTTCTTCAAAGACCAATTTTATTGCCCTAAAAGAAGGTCGCAAAGAAGCACTTCAAAGAGGAGGTAATGTCCGTTACCGATTCTTTCATCTTTATTTCTTCTTCCACTTCTTCTTCTTTAGTTGTTTAATTATGAAGTAATAACATCAGTATCACTCATATACTGATATGTTATTATAAGTATGAAATAACCCTATTTCACCATCTATCCATCCTACGGAAAAAGAAATCACCGCGTGTGCGTACGTACGGAATACCGTCTCCACGCCGTGGTGTAATCTATTTTCCACCACCACCTTACTTGGATGGGTATAATGGTGTAAATAATGAATATATATGACTATTATAAAGTGATAATGATTCTGAAATAGTATACATATACTCCAATATAATTCCACGATCATAGGAATGATATCATCACTCGTGCGTACGTACGGAATACCATCTCCACGATGTGATGCGACTCGTTCTACATGATATTCATTTCATAATAATTATATAAATGAATTGAATGAATGAATATGATATATATGACACTAATACCATTCTGGAAATGAGGTATCTATAACCTAAAGAGAAGAATAAGAATTTATTCGACAAAACACGCATAAGAACAAAAAGTTATAAACACCCGAATAACAAGTAGCAATGAAATATTACTACTAAGATGCTAAGAATATGACCATATATGATATAATAACAATGAATATGATTCTGTAATAAGTCAATGACATTATTTAAATCACTATACAGGAGGTTCGGACACTTACGAAGCAAATCGGACCTAAGGTAAGGGAAATATCACAATCTCATTTTTATCCGAGATTGTTTATAATTTGGTATTTACTGGGGTGTATTTTATCATCCACATCCATGTTTCCTTAACATGTAATATTTATATCCTTCTACAATAGTTTATATCCAATTTTACCCTTTGTTGAGTTTTTAGTAAAAGATATTAATGGAATCTTTTGTCGTTTTTCGTACGAGGTACTTTTTGACTTTTCCGACAAAAGTACGAAGAATGTTTTTTTAAAATATACGACATGAATGTATTTTTAAAACATTATTTTCAAGAAGCTTACTTTACAAGTTTTCAAGTTTATTTTTAATCAACTTCTTTTAGTTTAAAATTGTATGACATGTTAAGAAAAGAAATTGTTTTTGAAGTAGAAAGGATATTTTCCTCAATAATGGAGTTCAAGTGTTTTATCAAAATTATTTTCCATCTAAGATAATATAGGGTTCTGTTTCTATCCCTATTCTTACATTGATTTGATTATGTTGTGATGGAATTATTTTTATGAATTCCTTTATCTTATATGAATTGTTTTATGATGTCATGATGTTTAAGAATCCCATTTTTATTACATGGGTTATGAAATGATGTATGATTTATGATTTTGTGGCACACATAATAATGGTATCATTATGTGATGGGTGGGAACTATATCTCACTCCAATTCATTGGGTAAAGATTTTATATCTCATGAGATAGACATGGCTGGAATGGTAGGTTATACCGGTTCAGTGAAACAGGACTGAAAAGAGGGTAACTCGGTTCAGAAAGGGACTTTGTCCACTAAGATAGTCTTGGCAATGAGTCTTGACTAATAAGATATGATTCTCTATGATTATGTGTGTATGACACAAAGTTTCATGTTTTAGGTTATGATTATTGGGATTTCATTTCACTAATATGATTTATCCCATGTTATGAAATTATGCTCTCTTTTGCAGGTTAAGATTTCCAAAATGTTATGTTCTTATGAAAATGATGTGATTGATATTTCTTTTGTTTACCCTTACTGAGCATTTGATCTCACCCTTTTATGTTTTCTTTTCCCCAGGATATAATGAAAGGTTCTAGGTAAAAAAAAGGAAGATCTTTCTGGGAGATGTTGAAGATATTTCACCACGATTAGAAGATTATATTCCGAGTTTCCAAAGACACTAAACTATTACGATCCTTGTGTGTGTGTGTTTTTGTTATGTACTAAGTATTCCACAAAAGTAATGTAATGTCCATGTACGTCAAGCTTCGGGTCTCTACAAATTATCTTATAATGGTTCTGGTTATATACCATGAGGATGACTCATTCGATGGGTTAAAATAAATGCTTGGATTTGGCATGGCGGTTTTGTCTACAATAAACTTGTTTTGTATTATTATTTCATATTATGAACATTTAAAGATTCCAGAACATTAATCAAGATAAAATACATATATAATGTCATGGTTCAACCATTGAAAATGTTTAATGACTAGTATTTAAGATAGTAATGCAAATTGAAAACCCGTCTTCCTTGAGTGTGATAAATTTACACATCTCGGACGGTGTTTTCATTTATCGTATAAAAGGAGGGGAAAAAGAGAGATTGTGATGAAATATTACATTACCACAAAGAAAATATAGTACATGTATGTTAATGGAATTATAATTTCATTTGGATTAGGGGAGGTGAGATGGGAGAACATAATAATGGAACTTTGAAAAAGAAATTGAAAGAAAAGAGAAGGAAGGTTCACCTCTTGAGTACTCCTCCTTGAGAATCTCTTTAAGGAATTTATTTTTGGCCTTTTGGTGAGACCAGAAGGTCCTGGACGTGGGTAGAGGGCTTTTAAAGTGTATTTGGCAGAATTTACGCAAGGCTTGAAGCTTGAGTGATGTGGGAGGAAGAGGGGGTGAGGGGTTGTTTATATAGTGGAGGGGAGATGAGTTTTCTTAATTTTATAATTATTAATTTTTTATTTCCTCTCAGGACAACCAATAGTGAGTATTAAATGACTAAGAATAGTAATATATTCATGTGAATTCAAACCAATTGTTCTTACATCAGCAGATCATCATCAATGACTCAATAAATTTTTTATTTAGCATTTATTTTAAATTATCGCATTTTACTATTCATCAAAAATTTAAGTATTTCAAAAAAAATCCCAAAATATCACCCTAAATATTTTTTGACGTGTGAAATCCAAAAATGAAGTCGATTTTTTAAAAATAATTTCATAAATATGATTAATTAAATATTTAATTAAAATCGTTATTTAATTGAAAAATATAAACACTTAAAATATTCATCTTCAATTTTAAGGTGCTTGAGTTCACTCATACACTCAAGGGTATGGATACCATTCATAAAAGTCATATTACTATTCATAAGTGTAATTTACTATTCATAAGGGCATGTTACTATTCATAATGGTTTGTTACTATTCACCAAAAATTAAGTTAATTCTATCAGACTCTAAATATCATCTTAAACACAATCGTGTATGTCATATTTTTAAAATTCAAATCACAGAGTCCGAAAATTTAAGTTTAATTTCTAGGTTATGGATATCTCCTATAAGTAACGATGTTTTGTTCCATATAGGCTTAGTGATTCATGAAATATAGGTTATAACTAGAATTTATTTAAGAGAAACATACCATGAAGTGTTTGGGGTGATACATTATTCCCTCCTTCATAAATTTCATCCTCGAAATTTTATATATTAAGCCCGCCAAAAATATGTGGGTGGTCCTTTTTCATGAAACCCTCTGGTTCCCATGTTTCTTCCTCCATATTCTGGTTCCTCCAAAGAACCTTTACTAGAAAAGTTTTCTGATTTCTCAATACCTTCTCCCTTGTGTCAAGAATCCCAATAGTCTTTTCACAGTATGACAAATCAGGTTTCAGTTCAATTTCTTCATAGGTGAGTACATGAATTGGGTCTGGCTTGTATTTCTTCAATAATGACACATGGAACACATCATGGACTTTGGAGAGATTTGGCGGCATTGCTAAATGGTAAGCTACTACTCTGATTCTTTCCATAATTTAAAATGGTCTGGTATACATGGGGCTTAGTTTCCCTTTCTTACTGAACCTTAAGACACCATTCCATGGAGACACTTTCAGAAAGACATGATCTCCCACCTGGAATTCTGAATCCTTTCTCTAATTGTTAGCATAACTCTTCTTCCTACATTGGGCTTCTTTAATATGGGCTTGGATTTTCTTCACCTTTGTCGTGGTCTCTTCAATAATTTCTGGGCCTATAAGTTTCCTCTCACCAACTTCATCCCAATAAGTTGAAGTTCGATATATTTTTCCATATAATGCTTCTTTTGGAGCCATTTGAATACTAGAATGGAAACTATTATTTTAGGAAACTTCCACTAAAGTAAAGTATTGATCCCACATACATTGGAAGTCAAGAGAGTATGAACTCAGATTGTCTTCTAGAGTTTGAATAGTCCTTTCAGAATGTCCATTAGTTTGGGGGTGATAAGCAGTACTTATATGAATCTCAGTACTCAAAGCCTTATAGAGACTTTTCCGGAATATTGATGTAAATTGGGCATCTCAATCAGACACAATCGATAGAGGTGCACCATGAAGTCTTACAA
Organism: Viscum album; assembly: GCA_963277665.1. Taxonomy (NCBI): domain Eukaryota; kingdom Viridiplantae; phylum Streptophyta; class Magnoliopsida; order Santalales; family Viscaceae; genus Viscum; species Viscum album. Next base: position 845,617,169 of record OY728160.1, on the reverse strand, counting down.
CTTCATTAATATAAAGTCTTTCCAAGAGCTTAAGTGGAAAATCCTCTCTTATAGGAAGGAAATGTGCTGATTTTGTGAGTGGATCAACAATTACCCATATTGAATCATTCCTTCTAGGTTTCCTTGGTAGTCCAGTGACAAAATCCATCGTAACGTTATCCCACTTCCACATAGGAATAAGTAGAGGCTTCATCATTCCTTTGGTATGTTGTCTCCCTACCTTCATTTGTTGAAAAACTAGAAATCTTGACAGGTAGTCAGCAATTTCCTACTTGATATTATCCCACCTAAAATATTCCTTCATATCTCTATAAATATTGGTGCTACCTAGGTGTATAGATAAATTTGAGCTATGAGCATCGTCTAATAGTTCCCTTTTTTGCTCAGGTACTGATGGAATGCATAACCTCTTCCCAAATTTCAGAACTTCTTCTTCATACACGAAGTCAGCCAGTCTCTCATCCTTAATTACATTAATTTTCTTATACAGATTCCCATAATCAGATTGAGAGATTTTTATCTTCTCTAGTAAATATGGTTTAACAATCATTTGAAAGAGGAGAGATATTTCCCCTTCATTAACAATTCCCATATCCATATTTATTAGACCCCTGAATATAGGATCTCTTTCAATCCTCATTTGAGTCAGAAATCCATGATCTTTCCTGCTTAATGCATCTTCTACCTTATTCGCCTTTCCTGGGTGGTAGTGTATTGAAAAATAGTAATATTTTAGTAACTTGAGCCATCTTCTTTGCCTCATGTTGAGTTCTTTTTGTGTGAAAATGTATTTTAAACTCTTGTGGTTTGTATAAATCTCACATCTCTCTCTGTAGAGACAATGCCTCCATATTTTTAGAGAAAAGATTATGGCTGATAACTCAAGATCATGAGTTGGATAATTTTTCTCATGAGTGTTCACCTATCTTGATGCATAACCAATAACTTTATCATTTTGCATAAGTACGCAACCTAGTCCATTCTCTGATGCATCACTGTATATTAAAAATCCATCACTTCCTGATGGAAGAGTCAAAGTTGGATCATTGACAAATATTATTTTAAATTCTTCGAAGCATTCTGTACATTCTTTTGTCTACACAAACTTAACTCCTTTACGTGTGAGCTTGGTTAACGAGTTACCCAGTTGGGAAAAATTTTGAATGAAACGCTGATAGTAACCTGCTAAGACAATAAAACTACATACCTCAGTTATGTTTGTTGGAGTGGGCCAATCTTGGATTGGCTTTTTCCTTGTAGGATCAACTAGGATTCCATCCTTAGAGACAATATGGCTTAGAAAAGAAACTGATTGAAGCCAGAATTCACACTTTCTAAACTTCCCATATAATTTATTTCTTCTAAGAGTTCTCAAAATAACCCACAAGTGATTCTCATGGTCTTCATATCTTTTTGAGTATACGAGGATATCATCAATGAATACCATGAAAAAATTTTCAAGATATTATTTGAAAACTCTATTCATTAAATCCATGAAAACATAGGGTGCATTTTTCAATCCAAAAGGCATCACTCTAAACTCGTAATATCCATACCTGTTCTGAAATGCGGTCTTAGAAATATCTTCCTTCCTCACACGTAACTGATGATATATTGATCAAAGTTAAATCTTCAAAAATTATTGATCTCTATGAAGTTGATCAAATAAATCATCAATTCGTGGCAGATGATACTTATTACTTATTATAATAGCATTGATTTCCCTATAATAAATGCAAAGACTCATGGATCCATCTTTCTTCTTGACAAAGAGGATAGGGGCTTCCCATGGAGAAACAGTAGTTTGAATAAATCCTTTTTCACTCAAATCTACAATTTGTTTCTTTATCTCTACTAATTCCATGGTGGCCATTCGGTTGGGACCAAGTTGGATGGAGAAGGCAGTTTAAAGAGTTAGCCTTTGTAGAGTGTTGTATTTTGTTGTCAAAGAAGATAAATCAATTCACTTTGTAAAAGGACCAGAAACCAGAAGATGCTTTGTTGATATGTATTTCACAAATATCATAAGTCAGGAGAACTTGTGATGGAAGCCTTGTGACGTATAGGGGGAGTAAAGAAGTTTTTTTGGAAAATGAAATAAAGTGGCACGCAAGTCAAGAGTGGTGCGCAATTATTGGCGTGCAATTATTAACGCGCAAGTCATATTTCAGGATGATCACATTAAATTTGACAATGAAAATAAAATGGCATGCAAGTTAATGACTGGCGTGCAAGTATTAGCGCGCAAGTCATATTTCAGGATCATCACATTAAAATTTGACAATGAAAATAAAATGGCATGCAAGTTAATGACTTGCGTGCAAGTATAATTTGCTCTCAAGTGTGGCGCGCAAGTATAAGTGGTGTGCAAGTGTGTCACGCAAGTATAAGTGGTGTGCAAGTGTATGTGGTGGGAAACTTACCAAAATGCCTATAAATAGACGAATTGATTCCTCATTTTTTATGAGTTCAACAGTTAAGAGAAAATTCATGATTTGCCCGCACAAGTAGTATAGGGTGCTCTGATCGTGCAAGTAGCAGAGGATGGCACGCAAGATGAAGCGGCACACAAGCTGAGGGATATTTATAAGCCGCGCAGGTTTTTCCAAGCAAGTTTTGTCGTGCAAGTTTTGGCATGAAAGTTTTGGCGCACAAGTTTCCAAAGGTGCGCACGATGGGAGGTTCTTTCATGAAGTGGCCTATGTATAAGCCAAAGGTGGCGCGCAAGTTGTGAGCTATGCTCCAAGGTGGCGCACAAGTATTGAGTAGGTGCGCAACTAGGTGGCGCCCAAGCAGGAAGTGGCGCACAAGTTGTTTTCACCAGGATGTTCCTACCAGCTTGTGGGTAGGAAAGTGAAGACTTTTTTTGAAAGAATTTATTTTTGAAAGCTCATTAAGAATCACATAATCATTACATTACCCTATTTTTTCTAAGAGGTAGTACACGCACTATTGGATTGTTTTCAAAGTGCTACTTGAGTGTAAGGGTATATCATACTTGTTGTATTCCACATCAAAGGATTGTTTTCTAGTGGATTTTATGGTACTGGATTGTTTCTATACTATACCAATGACGTAGCTACTCTTGTTGAGTAGTGAACCTTGTAAATCTTGTATTCCTGTGGTTGTGTGTGTTCAGTAGTGAAGAAACTCTTTAATAGGAGGCGAAGGTTGTTTCAAAAATAGGAAACATAAAAAGAAAAAGATATCACTGATTCAACCCCTCCCCCTCTCAGTGATACTTGGATCCTAACTGGGAACTTCAATTGGTATCAGAGGGACAAGTTCCCTTCATTTATTCTTTTCTAAAGTGGTTGAAGAGAATTTGTGATGGAGAATATAAATTGCATGAATAGTAAGGGGATTCCGATTTTTGATGGAAAGAACTATCACATCTGGAAGGACAGAATGATGCCTTATCTTATGTCTCTTGGATATGAAGTTCTTGAAACTACAACGGATGGATTTCCTGCTATTGATGACAAGGTTCCTCTTACTCTTGCTGATAATAAGAACCTTGAGAATGATGGAAGAGCTAAAAATGTGTTACTCTCATCTCTTTCTGAGAGTAAATTTTTAAGAGTGAAAGGTGTTGCTTCAGCCAAAGGAATCTGGGACTAACTGAAGAACATCAATGAAGGAAATACAAAAGTGAAGAAGGCTAAACTAAAAATCTGGAGACTAAAGTATGAAGACGTGAAAATGGGAGAATCTGAATCTGTTGGGGATTTCTTTACCAGCATAAATGATATTGTCAGTACAATCAGATGTCTTGGTGAAACGTTGTAGGATTCTACAGTTGTCGAAAATATATTGAGAATTCTTCCTGACAAGTTTGATGCTAATGTGTCTTCATTATAAGATAGAGACCCTGAAACATTATCTTTGGATGATTTTCATAGTACTCTCATTACTTATGAGAGGATAAGGGATAAGACTATGAAGGGTAAAACAAAAGTTGATAGAGAAATTTCATTCAAAGATACAAATAGAGGGAAGTCAAAGAAGACTCTTATTGAAGATGATGTTGGTGAATTCGATTCTGAAGATGAGGTATGTAAAAATTTTGATGAAATTTTGTCCTTGTTTTCTAAGAATGTGAAAAGAGGTAAAGGGAAATATAAGGGTAAATTTCCCTTGAAATGTTTTTGAGTATGGAGTCATTGGTCACTTCGCAGCTAACTTTCATCAAAATAATAAAGAATAATACAGTGATGATGATAACAGAATGCCAAGACGGTTGTGGAAGAAACATGCTGACAAAGATAAATATTTTTCAAAGGGGAAGGGTAAAAAGTTCTTTAAATAAAAAACAAGAAGCTTTTTATCTAAATATGAAGATGAAGAAGATAGTGAAGATGAATCCGAGAAATTATTTTCTGAAAAAACTAGAGAGAATACCTTTATTGTTGCAGTGAATAATGAAGAGTACGAGAGAAATAGTTCAAAAGAAGAAGAAACTCAACATGAATATCATCTGAAAGAAGAGTCGAAATAATGGTTGAGGATGATCAGAAGGCTTGAGATGGAAAACAACAAGATGATAAATTAAAATTCCGCATTAAACAATAAAGAAGGTTTTAATGATGAGAAAATCAATATGGAAAAGGAGATTGATGATCTTAAAAATTCTTTTGAGAATAAAAGGAATCGTAATGATCATCTTGAAGTAAAGCTAAAGGCAAAAGAAGAAGAGTTGGAACTTTTCCAACAGAAAATTTATAAAGATATGGAAATGAATGTCAGCTTCAAAAATTCTATCTCAGAAGTTGGTGAATGTTCAAGTAAAAATGAACCAAACAAGGATCCAAAAAAGTTACCTTCAAAGGTTGAAATGAAAGAATGAACTAGTTCTGATAACAACAAGGCTGGAAAGACCATGTATGTGGTCAAAGTCAGCAATGATGAAAAATCAGAAGTGCATAAAAATCACGAGTCAAGAAAGAATTATAATACTTTGGGTGCTATTAAATCTGAAATGAGAAAGGGAGTTACAAATGAAAACATTATGGTTGATGGTCAGCATAGTTCTATTAATAATGTTGTTGAGAAACGTGTTCACAAATCTGGTCAGTATAGAAGTTTTATAGGAAAATATTCTTTCTATGGCTATTGCTGGTATTGTGGTGGATTTGAGCACATGGAAAATATTTGTTGGTTCAACCAACAACATTACAACTTTTACAAAAGTTTTTATAGACAAGGATTGAGGGGGAGTCAATCCTTTCAAAATAGATAGTCTCCAAATAGATTTCAGAAAGTATCTGAGAAGACTGGTGTGAAAGTTGAGAATAGGTTCCAACCACTGGAAACTATTTGTGAAAGATGTGATCGACCTGGACATCTTGCCAAGGGCTGCCTCAATGTGTTACCAGAGTAACAAAAGATTCTTAATAATTATCAAAAGCTAGAGTTTTTAAAAGATAAAAGGGGAAGGTCTGATAAGTCCAAAAAGAAAGAGTGCATGGTTGTCTGGCCAGAACACATTGACCTGGCTAGTAAATTGGAGGAAGCACAACATGAAGTGAAGGAAAAGGAAGGACAAAAATCTATTGTTATCGAAACTGATTTGAAAGCTACAAAAGGGGAATGTCCATGGATTCTTGATATCAGATGTTCCTCTCATATAATAGGAGACTTAAAGCTGCTGAATAATGTGAAAGACTTCAAAGAAGGAACAATGACATTTGGAAATGATGAGTCTCTAAGAGTCAAAGGTGTTGGATCAGCCATTATTGGAAAAGAAAAGATGAAATTCAAGAAAACACTATATGTTGATGGGCTGAAACATAACCTACTTAGTGTTTCATAACTCTTTGATGAGGGAAACAAAGTTTTTTTCAGAAAATATGTATTTTTTGGGAAAATTAAAAATGATGGAAATATAGTTACAAGGGGTCAACGTACAAAAGGGAATTTTTTCCAAGTTAGTGAAGTGTAGAACTCATGTTACATGGGTGTAGTAGATGAAAATCAGTTATGGCATAAAAGGATGGAACATATGTGTCAGAGAAATATGTGTAAGTTAACAATGCGAGACAGTGTCCGAGATATGTCTAATTTATCAAGAAGAAGAGATTGGTTTTGTCCTATTTGTGAAAAAGGGAATATTACAAACTCTTTTCATAAGAGAGTTGAAATTCATTCAAAACAACCCTTTGACCTTATACACTCTGATATATGTGGACTAATGAGAAATAAATAATCAAATGGAGATAAGTACATCATTACTTTTATTGATGACTTTACTCGCATTACTAGTGTTATGTACATGAGACATAAGTCAGATGCTCTAAAAATGTTTAAGAGTTTTAGGAGGAAAGCAGAAAAGGAATGTGAGTATTCAGTGAAGAAGTTGAGAACTGATAATGGTGTTGAGTATAATAATGAAGAGTTTTAATGTTATCTTGAGAAGAATAGAATTCAACATGAGTTCAGTTCACCATACACACCTCAACAAAAGGGGGTCGCTGAAAGAAAGAATCAATGTTCGGTGGATATGGGGAGAACTATGTTGCTTGAGCATAGTGTTTATCATTATTATTGGAGGAAAACCATGATAATTTATGTGTATATTGAGAACTGATGTTTCTTTAGATCAAAATCAGATATGACTCCTTATGAAATGTTCTATGGAAAAACTCCAAGTCTGAAACACTTAAGAGTTTTTGGGAGTTCATGCATTATAAAAAAGAAAGGTGGAAACCTTGGAAAGTTTGAGAAAAGAGGAGATGATGGAATTTTTCTTGTCTATGCTCCATAGGGAAGAGGATATAGATGTCTCAACAAAGAAACGTGAAGAATTATTGATTCTTCAGATTTAAAAGTTGTTGAAAATGTTGAGAAAGAAAAGAAATAATATGTTGATGTGGAAGATGAGTAGGATAGAGAAGATTTTGTTAACAATTCTGATAATGCTACAGACTGTGTTAATCCTACTCAAGAAGACGAATCCGACTTAGAAATATCAAGTGATGAAGATGGAGTTTAAACAACTCATCCTAGGTTGAGGAAGCAAGTGGAGGCTCAGAACATTATTGGAGATAAAAATCAGAGGGTTCAAACAAGAAGAACAATGAATGATATATCACATACATCTCATTATTCAAAATTTGAACCGAATAATGTAAATGAAGCATTTGATCATCCAGAATGGCTTCATGTAATTAATAAAGAGCTTGATCAGATAGATAATAATGACACTTGAGAACTTGTACCCAAGCTGGACAACAAAAACATCCTTGGTACAAAGTGGGTTTTCCAGAACAAGTTGAATGAAGAAGGTAAAGTAATAAGAAACAAAGAAATATTGGATTATAATGGGTATTAAAAAATTGAAGGCATTTATTTTGATGAAACCTTTTCTCCGATGGAAAGATTAGAAACAATCATAATCTTTCTTTCTATTGCTGCACAACGAGGTTACAAAATCATTCAAATGGATGTAAAATCTGTGTTTTTTAATGGTGACCTTGACGAGGAAGTCTACATTGATCAACCTTGTGGATTTGTTACTGTAAATGATGAAATTTATTTTTACAGGTTGAATAAGGATTTTTATGGGATAAAACAGGCTCTGAGAGCATGGTATTCTAAATTAGATGCTTGCTTAAATAAGATGAAGTTTAAGAAAGGGAGAGTTGACAAAAATCTCTACATCAAGGAGTGTCAGGAGTTTTCACTGATCGTTATTGTTTATGTTTATGAAATTATATTTTCTAGAAATGATGAATGATTATGTGAAATTTTTTTTGAGGAGATGAAGAAGTTATTTGAGATGTCCATGCTAGGAGAAATGAAGTACTTTCTTAGGCTACAAATTTCACAGAAGAAGAATCATGTTTTTCTGTCTCAAGAAAAGTATGCTAAGGAACTTCTAAAGAAGTTTGGCATGGAAAATTTGAAACTAGTTTCCACACCAATTTCAGTGGGGAAAAAGTTGTCTAAATATGGAGAAGGCAAGGAAGTTGATCAGAAAGAGTCTCTAAAGCTGATTGGAAGTCTGTTGTATTTGACTGCCTCAAGACTCGACATCGTCTATGTTGTCACATTATGTGAAAGATTTCAGAGTGCTCCTAAATAATCACATTTTATTGTTGGAAAAAGAATTCTCAGATATATAAAAGGCACTAAAAATTTTGGAATTAGGTATGATGGATCAAGAAATATTGATATATTCGGGTATTCTGATACTGATTTGGCAAGAAATGTTGATGATCGAAGATCCATATCTGGTGGAGTTTTCTTTCTGGGGAAAATTTGTGTTAGTTGGCATACCAAGAAATAGAATTCCGTAACACTTATCACATCTTAATATGAGTATGTTGCTGCTACTCAAGCTGCATCTCAAGTAATGTGGATGAGGACTCAGTTATAAGATCTACTTGTTGAAGTAAAGCTACCATTGTTCTTGGGTTGTGGTAATCGGAGTGCAATCAATCTTATAAGAAATCTGGTACAACATTCTCACTCAAAACACATTTATATAAAGTACCACTTCATCAAAGAGCAGGTGGATAAGAATTAATTGAGGTTGGAGTACGTTCCTACATCTGAACAAGTTGCTGATATAATCACAAAACCGTTACCAAAGGAACCATTTGAAAAATTGAGGTTGAACATGGGTGTTCAACCTCTTTCTCATCAAGGTTAAGGTACATTTTTATGTCCCCACTCTCATATTTCCTTTGTATAGTGTTGTCAAGGGGGAGAATTGTTTCATAAATCTATCCTTATAGATGCATGCATAAAGGGGGAGTTGTGGGTAAGTTGTGAATCCAGCATGTTTGTGTGTGAACTATTCTAACTGTTTGTTGGAGTGGTTGTATGAAAAAAACTTTATTCCAGGAATGTTGAAGAAGTGAAGAATGCTGAAGTAGAAGCTTGAAATATTCTCTGAAAGTTATTCTGAAGAAGGTTGAGGAGATATGATCATGAGATTTCTTAGTCACTAACTTTGGATAGCATGGTTTTGGCTGTCAATAATTCTTGTTTCCTAAAATGAGTTAGCTCACGTAGTCTTAGAATTTTTTATAAGTAATCCATTGCATAAGGTTACAAATTTTAGTGATTTATGAATCTTGGTTGACAACAAAATCTAAAGGGGGAGATTGTTGGGACCAAGTTGGATGGAGAAGGTAGTTTGAAGAGTTAGCCCTTGCAGAGTGTTGTATTTTGTTATCAAATAAGACAAATCAATTCACTTTGTAAAAGGACCAAAAACTAGAATATTTTTTGCTGATTTGTATTTCAAAAATATCATAAGTTAGGAGAACGTGTGATGCAATCCTTATGATGGATAGTGGGAGTAAAGAAGTGTTTTTGGAAAAGGAAAGAAAGTGGCGCACAAGTCAAGAGTGGCGCGCAAGTATTGGCATGAAAGTAATATTTTAGGATCATCACATAAAAATTTGAAAAAGGAAATAAAATGGAATGAAAGTTAAATATTGGCGCGCAAGTATAATTGGAACACAATTATAAGTGGCACGCAAGTGTGGCGTACAAGTATAAGTGGCGCGCAAGTGTATGTGGCGTGAAAGTCACCAAAATTCCTATAAATAGATGACTTGACTCCTCATTTTTTATGAGTTCAACACTTCAGAGAAAATTCGAGCTCTGACAACACAAGTAGTAGAGGGTGCTCTGATCACACACGTAGCAGAGGACGGCACACAAGCTGAAGTGGTGCGGAAGCTGAGGGATATTTATAAGCCGCGTAGGTTTTGCTGCGCAAGTTTTTCTGTGCAAGTTTTGGCACGCATGTTTCCAGAGGCGCGCAAGCTGGGAGGTGCTTTCATGAATTTTCATGTGTATAAGACAAATGTGGTGCGCAAGTTGTGAGTTGTGCTCAAAGTTGGTGTGCAAGTATTAAGTAGTCGCGCATGAAGATGGCATGCAAGAAGGAAGGCGCGCAAGTAGGAAGTGGCACGCAAGTTGTTTTCACCAGGAGGTTCCTACCGGCTTCTGGGTAGAAAAGTAAAGAATTTTTTTGAAATAATTTATTTGTGAAATCTTATTAATAAGCACAGAATCATTACATTACCCTATTTGTTCTAATAGGGAGCACACACACTATTGTATTGTTTTCAAAGTGCTACAAAAGTGTAAGGGTATATCCTACTCATTGTATTCCACATAAAAGGATTGTTTTCTAGTGGATTGTGTGGTACTGGATTTTTTCCGTACCATATGAAGGATGTAGCTACTCTTTTTGAGTAGTGAACCTTGTAAATCTTGTGTTCATGTGGTTGTGTGTGTTCAGCAGAGAAGAAACTATTTAATAGAAGGCGATGGTTGTTTCAAAAATTGGAAACATAAAAAGAAAAATATGTCATTGAGTCACCTATCCCCCTCTCAGTGATACTTGGATCTTGACTGGGAACCTCACATTCTATAGGGAGTCATTGATATAGGTCTTGCATCAGGAATTAAATCAATAGAGAACTCAACTTCCTGCTCTGGAGGATGTTCAGGTAAATCCTCTAGAAATACATCAATTCACTCTTGCACTATATGCACATATTCAATTTGAAGATTTATTTTCTCACCCATATATATTGGTTTATCTTGATCTCCATGTATTGACTTTAGTATATCTACTGGGGGTGATTCTAAATAAGAATCATGTGGTGAAGCTTCTTCCCTAAAGACAAGGGATTCTATACCATTTTCAATAATTGTAACTTCCTTCTTCTTACAATAAATCTTCGCATCATAATTTGACATTCAATTCATACCAAGAATTATATCAAATTCATTCATTGGTATGATGATATGGTTTGCAACTAAAGAAAGTTTTGGTGTCTGTAGGGGGACTAGTGGACATGCCTTTGTTGCAATGATACATCCCCTGGGAGTTTTTACTGAAAACTCCTTTATTAAATCAAATTGGACATATCTAATTTTCTTGGAAAACTGAAAATATATAAATGAATGTGATGATCCAGAATCAAATAAAGTGTTGTCTAAGTTTGAGAAAACCATTAATTTGCCTTCCGCCACATCATTAATAACTTTAACCTCCATGGTTTTGATCTCATAATCTCACCCTTTCTCTCCTTTTGTGCTTCTCCTTTTCCTTTGTTATCAGAGTACCGCTTCTTATCTTGGTTTCCTTTTAAAGGATTTGATCTAGAAAATCCATTCTTTGTTTTGATGTCACTTGATACAGTTTCATCATATGATGAAAATGATTGAGAAGCCAGTGCCCTTCAAAGACTTGACTTAAGACCTTCAAAGAAATGATCAATCTTGTCTGTCAAGTCACGTATGTAATCTACAGCATACCTGGCCAGCCTTGTGAACGTAGCCTCATACTCTATAACACTATCTTTTTCCCTTTGTTTTAAGCTGAGGAATTTCCTCTTCATTTAAGTTCATTTCTCATGAGGGAAATATTTTTTGAAGAATATTTTCTTGAAAGTCCTCCATTACATATCTTCTATTTCTTCTTCCTCTGTGGTATTCTAAATCAAGGACCACCATTGATCAGCGTTTCCCTTGAGACAATATACTACCAGTACTACCTTTTCATTTTCATTGCATCTTAATGCAATGAATATCTTTTCAAGGGACTCAATACATTGCTCAGTAACCACTGGGTTAGTAGTCCCGCTAAAAGATGGGGGCTTCTTCCAAATGAAATGATCCAACATAGGTGTGGAATGGTTATTTGTTACTACCTTAGTAAGTTTTCCCAATATGGTCATGATCTAAGCTGCTCCAACATTGACTATATTGACATGCTAAGTAGGGAGATCCCTACCTTACCCATGAGTATTGATTCCCCTTCTTCCGTTAGAGGCCATTTATAAATAATGGGATACACTATATTAGTTTATGAATCTCAAATAGAAAAGTACTCAACATAGATATAAATTATATGCATATCTAATCTTATAAAAATGGTTTCTCTGAGGAAAAATTTACATTAAACTCCTTCATAATGGCTTGTAAAGAAAATGTGAGTTATCCTAAGCATATCCCACAGGAGTGTTGTAACCAAGAGTACAACAAGGCTTGTTTTCGTGCACCAGTTCCCGTTCAAGTCTAGCTCAAAGCGGTGTTTTCAGGTTTTAACCCTACATACATCTGTGCCAAAGCTGCCTCTACCTGCTCGTATCCAGACAGGGACTTATTTCTTAAAATATCAACATAATATTTTCCTTACCAAAATAACAGGACATTCTTAACGTTTATCCAAAAATACTACCTTAGGAATTTGTTACCTACTATACATTTCCTACTCTAGTTTCCAAGTTTTCTACGAAACTTCCTCTGATACCAACTATAACACCCTGACCCCTCTATGATGAAGCTGGTGCATTACTTGTGATATTGGCATGGTTATAAGGAATGAAAATCTCAATGGAACGCTCAGTTTAGTAGTCTTGAAGAAATTATATACATAGATGTTACTCAAATTATATTTGAAAAGTTTAAAAAAATACAATACATAACGAAAACTAAAAACTGCATCCATAAGAACTCAATAAATGATCTCCTCTTTGTCACATGTTGAATATAAACAATGAAAGGGGTGAGATAAAATTCTCAGTAAGGGTTAAAAATTTTGGAATAATGAACAAAATAATAATTGAATCATAATCAACCTGACATAATCAATATGGCATGGTGAATAGATGAAAAACTAACACCAATAATAAACTGAGAATGAAACTGCCTCCATATATTTTTTCATAGTGAAAACCTCATGGATAGTAATAACTGTTAATGAATAAATAAAATTATTATTATTTGGATTTCATTTATCCTTCACATGAAACCATAATACTGTAAAAATAGTTTAGTTCTATGGGTAGAAACCCATCAGATTTTTGGAAACAAACTCGAAGGGTTTATCACCAACTGATTTGTCTCATGAGACCTGCCGATGCATTTAGGGGATATAGTGGGCCCCAACCACCACTTCATGTCCAAAAAATTATTTATATTTTTATTCAATAAAAGATAAATATGAATTTTCAATATCCGTATAGAGAAGAGTACATGGATTCATAAAAATTTCCATAATTAAAATAACTTTCCAAATAAACACCGTATGTAAAATGGTATACGGTTTAGACAAAAAACATATCCATGATATGAGATTATGGATATCTAATATAAATATAATTTTCAAATGAAAAGTGATCTCAAATGGGAAGTTGGTACATCACATAAGGACTATTAGGTGCACAATACAACGTTAATCACAACAAAATTGTAGTTGAGACAAAGTCTCTTACCACAATGTAATTGGACGAATCATATGTCTAGGACTTAATAACCATCAAATGAATCATTGAATAACATGAATATAAATAGAATAATTTTATTATATATCAAATGGAAGTACACATATACCACATACAAGAAATAAGTGCGAACAATAAAAATATTACAGAAATGAAAGTGAGATAAGAAACCCCTTACAAACATTTCGGCTTGGTAACGACTATTATTGTGAGGTATTAATGAGAGTTAAAGGGGTATTCCATTATTTATATATCACAAGGTAAGTATGGTGGAGGTAAAAAAACATACCCCTTCATTAGGAATTAAAAATTAAAGGGCACAACATAGGGTATATTCTTGAACCAAAGGGAGAGAGAGGATCCCTTACCTTATGCTCGAAGGTGTTCTTGATTGTTCTTAACGACCTGAATAATAAAATGTAGCTTCATTAATTAATAATTACCAAAACTCATCAACATATAATTGATATTTTATTACCTTATTAGGTTCATTAATGGCCTTTTGATGGTTTAAGAGATTAAATTTTATTGTTTTGGTATCATTTTCTTCTTTGGTTTTCATGATCTGTTTACTTGTATTCATGAATGGATGTTTGTTTGAAATATGGTTAAACATCCAGAATTGTTAATATACATTCTTAGTGACATTAAAGAGATATAAATGATCTTATAATGATTCAATTTATATGCCAGGAGGATGAATCATTCGATGAGTTAAAATAAACGCTTTGATTTGACTTGGCGGTTTTGTGCACAATAAACTTGTTTTGTATTATTATTCAATATTATGAAGGTGTAAAAATTCCAGAACATAAATCAAGATAAAATGCATATATTATGACCTGTTTCAACCATTGAAAAAGTTTCATGACCAGTATTGAAGATAGTAATGCAAATTTAAAACCCGTCTTCCTTGAGTGTGATAAATTTACACATCTCGAACGGTGTTTGCATTTATTGTATAAAAGGAGAGGAAAAAGAGAGATTATGATGAAATATTCCATTAGCACAATGAAAATCCAGTACATGTAAGGTAATGGAATTATCATGTCATTTGGATGAGGGTAGGTGAGAAGGGAGAACAAAATAATGGAACTTTGTAAAAGAAATTGAAAGAAAAGAGAAGGAAGGTTCACCTCTTGAGTACTCCTCCTTGAGAATCTCCTTAAGGCCTTTTTTTTTGCCTTTTGCTGAGACCAGTAGGTCTTGGATGTAGGGAGAGGGCTTGGTAAGAGTATTTGGTATAATTTAGGCAAGTCTTGAAGCTTGAATGGTGTGGGAGGAAGAGGGGGTGAGGGTGGTTTATATATTGGAGGGGAGAGGAGTTTTCTTAATATTATAATCATTAATTTATTATTTCCTCTCAAGAAAACAAATAGTGAGTATTACATGACAAAGAATAGTAATATATTCATCTGACTTCGAACCAATTGAGCTTGCATCAGCAGATCATCATCAATCACTCAATAAATTCCATATTTAGCATTTATCGTAAATTATCACATTTTACTATTCATCAAAAATTTAAGTATTTCAGAAAAATCTCAAAAATTCATCCTACCATTTTTCGATGTGTAGAATCCAAAAATGAAGTCCATTTTTTAAAAATAATTTACTAAATATGATTAATTAAATGTTTAATTAAAATCATTAATTAATTGAAAAATATAAACACTTAAAATATTCATCTTCATTTTTAAGTTGCCTGAGTTCACTCATACACTCAAGGGTATGGATACCATTCATAAAAGTCATATTACTATTCATAAGGGTAAGTTACTATTCATAAGGGTGGGTTACTATTCATTAGGGTAGGTTACTATTCAAAAAAATTAATTTAATTGTATCAGACTATAAATATCATCTTGAACACAACCGTGTATGTCAGATTTTTAAAATTCAAATCTCAGAGTTGGCAAATTTAAGTTTAATGGCTAGGTTAGGGAATTCTTCTATAAGTAACCATGTTTTGTTCCATATAGGCTTAGTGATTCATGAAATATATGCTATAACTAGAATGTATTTAAGAGAAAAATACCATTAAGTGTTTGGGGTGCTAAAATTACATACTAATAAATTAATAAAAGTCACCATTTTTAAAATAATTATATTTTTCACTATTCATCTAAAAATAAGTTATTTTAGAAAATTCCTTAAAAATAATCCTTAGATAATTTTTACATTATGAATCTCAAAAAATAATTAATTTTTTTAGATTTAATTTATATAATTGATACACAATATTTAATGTATAATGTATTGAAATAATTTATTGAAATATATAACTTAATTTCTAAAATGTGAAATATGGGTTTTTCAAATTAAAGCTAATATTTTCAAAATTATAAAGTTACAAATAAAATATATAGTTGGTATTATAAAAAGGTAACATGAATTTCCAATTCATACTTATATACTAACAATTTCATAATAGTCATTTTATTTATGAAAATAGTATTTTTCATTATTTTCCAAAAAATAAATCTTTTTTAGAAAAACCCCAAATATTATTCATAAAATAATATTTATATTATAAATTCAAAAATTAATTTTATTTTTTAAAATTGAATTTCTTGAATTATATATTTTAACTTTTGATTAAAATAATAAAATATAATGAGAAAATATTTTTATAGAAAATTTACCTTTTAAAATATTAGTTATTCATTTTATTAATTTATATAAACCACTAATAAAGATAGTATTAATAATTCAATATTAAATTTCATTAAAATCACCATTTGACAATAATATACTTAGTTTTCTTGAAAAATTATAAAGCATAAAATGATATATTCTCAAACACAATAACAACTTAAGTAAATTTGTTTAAAATAACCTCTATATATATATATATGTTTGTGTGTGTTAATATATTTCATAATATGGTTCTTCTATTGATAATAAATAATTAAATGAATAGGTTTTCATGGTAAAAGCGTATCACATTTTCATTTTAGTTTGGTGGTGCATGTGGAGAAAACTATAGAATATATTTGACTCAATTATTGAAAAACATATATTAAAATATTGGGTCATTATAGTATATTTGTAGATTTTAATTGATTGTAAAACTATTTTGAACTTATAGGTTAACAATTATAGGAAAGGTTTTTGCTAATTTATCTCTATAAATGGAAAAGATAAAAAGAATTTTCATAATATCTAAAAGATGAAGTCTAGGGAAGGTAACATTGTTGTATTAGAGTTGGATGAGCATGGGAAGGTTCAATATGTTAAATTGAAATTACCCTTGAATTTTATTGTTTTTATGGTTTAATTGTTTTCTATTAAAGTGTATCATTATTATTTCAAGCTATTTTGAGTGTTTGAAGCTCAGGAGCGGGTTTTGGGGGACTAGGAGTACTTAAAACTGGAATTCAACTGCAGGTAGTCATTCATGACATGAATGATGTGTCACGTCATAAATGAAACTAGGTGAAAATAATATATCTTAATCCAATATCCATTCATTTTGTAAATTTCCATTTACATTGTGAATGGTGTGTCCTAGAGGGAATTTATTCCATTACCACTTGGGTCACAATGTGAATGACCACTTGTGCATATTTTTATGAGGGTTAAATTGCAACTTTTTCTTAGACCCTATTTAAGTCAAACCTCCCCTATCTCATCCCTCACACATTGATTTGGGTATGCAGGGGATTATCTTTAATGATTTAGGATCCCTAAACCTCATCACTTTCCTAATTGAAGTGCCTCTTGTTGTAGAAGGTTTCCCTTGGTGAGTCTAATTCAATACATCACATAGATGCCTTTTTTACTCTTTTGCTTTCTTCCTCATTATAAAACCCTAATTTCATAATATTGGGTCTA
Organism: Viscum album; assembly: GCA_963277665.1. NCBI lineage: Eukaryota > Viridiplantae > Streptophyta > Magnoliopsida > Santalales > Viscaceae > Viscum > Viscum album. The sequence continues at coordinate 845,600,076 of OY728160.1, read as the reverse complement.
ATTTTAGATTTTTTGTGTGTTTTTATTATTTTAGTTAGGTATTATTAGTAATTTAGCTTCATTGCGCTTAAGGTAGGAAGCCCTTACCATGATATGGTAATTATATATAATTATATGACTTGATTTGTATATAGGTGTCTTCAGGGTCATATGAGAAGTATGATTTTAGTCTCAAAGTAACTTAGTTATTTCCATATCTTTGTAGTTGTTCCCTTAGATGTGGACCATGGGTTATGTAACTTAAAATTGATAAAAATGAGCCTTGTACTATGGATAAGTGTGGGGCCTTCCTCTTGGTAAATTGGGCTTAGAATGTGATTTTTGGTCTTAGGGAAGTCTATAATGGAATGGTGTTATGATGATAGGGTTTAGATGATGATGTAGGATAACCATGAGTGATTTGATCATGTTTGGAGCTTTAATAGGGGTTCTCCATGAGTTATATGATCGTGTTTAGAAAGAACTTGGGATAATCATGAGTGATATGGCTTAGATTTATGTGTGATGTGAAGATAACCATGACTAAGATGGTTGGTTCGTGCTATGTTGAATACGCACACCATGAGTGAGATGGTTGGGTCAGGATACGATTTTTTGATTTCCCCTGAGTGTGAATAAAGTGGATTATCTTTGAATTTTGGTGATATGGAATGATTTTTTCCTCTAGTATAGAGCCAAATAAAGTGGGATTGGGGTTCACGGAATCTTGGTTAGCACATGATGACCTGGTGGGTGTTTATTTACAATTCATTTTAATCCTTTAATAAAAGTTTATATGATTGTTGTACATATATTAAGGACATGTTCATGGTGTTCTACTACGTTTATCATCACACCCTTCATGAGCATTTTATTGTGTAGGTAAAATTTATGGTCAAGGATCTATCTAAGAGAAAGGGCCCTATTTTAGGATGTTGAGAAAGATGAATGGGATGGATTGAGGTGATGTCAAGATACACCCCAAGATATTTTATTATCATGCATCATTATTAATTTTTCCTTTTAATTATTTTTTTCATTGATCCATGACATTTTCGGATCCCTTATAATTTCTTTTTATGACTTTGGTATGTTATATTGTTATAAAATGAATATTATTATTGAAAACTCATTCTATGTTGATGGTTTTTCTTATTTCTTTATTTCTTACATTATTTTTGTAATTTTTTTAATCTACCATTGAGGGAATAGACACACCCACAATGCCTCTCAGGCCCTTAAAACTAATCGTCAACCTCTTTTTTATGGGGAGGTGTGCATAAGATCATGTGGCCCTTTGTCCCAAATCATATAATTCATGTCTAGGTGCTACAAAATGGTATTAGTAACCTTTTTCGTTTTACTTTTCTATGTTTTAGGGCTTCTTGTCATGTATATAGTATGGATGGGACTAGGGTATGGCAAATAAGATTTTGTTTGGAAAACACTTATATAGTGGACCTCTATGTTTCCAGATAAGTGGGATTGTTTTACTAGTTGTGATATTACAACTCCATTTTATTCTAGGGAGTTATTGTGTGATTATATTCTTTGAGATTTTATCTTGGCCCAATCGAAAAGAGTGGGTGAGTTCATGCATCATGTATAGGCATATAGGTTCACATTTCATGTGATTATATTCCTATTGTTGATAGAGTTTAATATTAATTGAATGTTAGTAATAATATATTTAGTGTTTTCCCAGACATATTATTAGTGACATTTAATTAATTTAACCCTACAATTTTATTATTTTGTTATGTATATGTGACTATGACTAATTTACATGTAATGTGATGTGATCTTGGTACTTGGGTAGATATAGGTGTTGAGGATTTGGGACCATGGGTAGGTATTTAGAGTATGCATCTTAGGTTGTTGTGTGTGAACCTATTAATTAGATTACATTGTTAAAAAAATTAATCAATTAAATGCATATCTATGATCTATTTTTGAATTTTAAAGATTCCTCCAAGATGAAATTTCATGGTGCCACCCAAGGACTCATTCTAGGAGGTTCTTTTTATAGGTAATGTTTCTATTGTGCATTTGGATGTATAAGAGGGTGCTTCTAATGATACTATGGTGGCTTCCATAAAGGTTCAGGCAATAAAGCTTCTTCAACTTGGATTCTTTGGGTTGGTGTTTGTTCCTAGTGGATGAGCTCTGGTGGTAGACCAATGATGGTTTATTATGCTCTATACTTTTAGTTTCAGTTTCCTCCAAAATTCTAGGTCTTGGGAGTAACTTGAGATACTTAGGATTGGATTGGAATTCAAGAAGGAATTTTTGAGTTGGTTAATACTTATTATAAGATGAGAGTGAAGTTAGGTACTTATATACTTCAGGGAACCACTAAAAAGCGGTGGAGTGTGATGATCTAGGAGACTAATCATGAGGGTTTGATATGGGAGACCTTCAAGGAATTATTTTTAGAGGTGTTATTTTTTATGGTTTTGATGTTGGATCAAGATCAGAAGTTCATGGAACTCTACTAGGGAGTGATTTTGGTAATCTATTGTGCTGCTCATTTTGTGGAGTTGTGTTTTGATACTTTGTAAGATGGTAATGAATCCCAAAAGGCCTGATGTTTTTAAATTATTTTATGAAACATGGTAAGGTTACAGATGAATATATTTAACTTGATATATTACCCTAAAGTTTTCCACAAGTCCCTAGTGATCTAGAAGTTTCTAGAAGAGGATAAGGAAATTACCATTCTTCTAGTTTTCAATAGGTTTTTTATTCTCTCATCCAGTGGTGTTTTGGGTGAATCTTTTAATTTTGGGAATATGAGTCTAGAGGAAATTTTATAGGGAAGTGAAAATAATTTGGAGAGGGATATATATTATTTAGTCCTCCCTATGGGTAGATGTTTCCCTCAATGTTATCAATGAAGGGAAAGTGGTCATTTTCATAGGTAATACACTAGTACACATAAGTAATTCTTTTAGTGTGTTATAATATGAAATATTCAATGATTTTTATCTAGGGTTTCATCGATGAGTTCTAAAAGGATTGTTAGATAGACTTAGGCCTCCAGGTTTGGTCTGTGGGAAATATGACAGATAGTTGACCTTCTTGAGGGATGTATAGTGTTAGAGTAGGCTAGGTATCTTAGAAAAAATAGTTGTGGGATCTGTATCATTTATTTTATTCATTAATTCATTGATCATGGGGGTATGGTAGTGAATCCTAGACAATCAAGGTTTATGAATTGGATTAAGTTCCTATATATTATAGAAAGTGACATTCAATGGTTATAATAGTGGTTTTGATTGTTTCTACACTCTCTATTGCTTTATTTGATACAAGATCATCTCACTTGTTTATTTTTTACCATGTTTTTTTGGGTTTATAGTTATTGGTGAAGTTATACCCTATGTTGTTAGTCCTTGATACACCTCTTAGGAAGATGGTATATCATATTCAAGGGTTCCCATAGTGTCCTTTAGTGGTTACATTCTATGGATATTTATGGGATTTTTTTATTTTAGAGATGACTAATTTTGATACCATCTTTAGCATATATTGTTTAACATGTTTTTGAGGTCACACCAATTTTTATCAGAGATGGGTAACTATTTCCACCCCAAAGGGATATGAGTACATTCTTACCAGGGAATGGAAACTAGGTAAAGGTATAGTAGGTTCATAAATTAGGTAAATTGGGACCATTACAGTATAGGTTGTGGGTATATCTCTCATATAAGTCCAAGCGCTGGTTCCAACCATTATTTATCTTATGGTGGACTTTTACCTAGATTTTTTATGGAATATTTATCAACACCCCTTTATGATATTTTAATTTATTTTGAGATTGAACTTTTTTCGGGTGCTTAGACCATATCAATTCCCATATATTGAAGGGAACTGGAAAAGTTTAGAGAGCTTAAGGTGAATCTTGATGACCTGTAGTTGAATGGATTTATTTTCCTGATTACTTATCCTTAAGGTGAACTGGTCTCACTCAATAAAAATGTGAATGGAATCCTTTAAGTATGAATAGATTACCATAAGCTTAATTAAGTCACCGTGAAAAAAAGGTATTCAGTGCCAAGAATTGATGATTTTTTCGACCAATTGAGAGGATATCGATGGTTCTCTAAGATATAACTATGAACTAGTTATCCTCAGTTATGGGAAGGGTAAATAATATACCCATTATAGAAATATAAGTAGGTACAAGTTTCATGAGGGTATCATGATTCTATTTATTCTGATGAATGCACTAGTGGTTTTCATGGATCTCAGGAACTAAAATTTTCACCCTTATCTAGACTCCTACATCATGGTATTTTTTATGACATTCTGGTGTATTCACAGAACACATAGTTATATTTCAATAATATTGATATTATTTTTAGTTCACTTCAAGTACATTGAAATTATTCCATGTTCTTAAAGATTCATTTTTTGATCTAGAAGGTATATTTCCTTGGGCACTTTATTTTTTATGTGTGAATATCTATTAATCTAGAAAAGGTGAATGAATTTCTGTCATGGGTGTGGCCTAGAATTTTTTTTAGTTTTGATGATTTATCATGTTTTCTAGGTATTTAAAGAGGTTCATTCAGTACTTATCATGATTGGAAGTTACTATTTTTATTTTTACCAGGAAGGTGTTGATGTTCATATGGATATATCAATGTGATTAGTCCTTCCAGAAGTTAAAAAATAGGTTTATGTTCACTCTAATTCTGATTCTTCCAAGAAAATGGATTGGTTATACAGTATACTATGATGATTCAAGAGTTGGGATGCAGATTTTATTAATGTAGAGAGTTCAGGTAATAATGTATAGCTCTCTTAAACTATGACCTTGATAGAAGAACTATGCCACTCAATACCTAGATTTAATTAATGTGGTTGATACTTTGAATTGTTGGCATCATTACAACTTTGGTGGTATATTTTTCATATAAACATGCCAAAAAATTTATGACATATATTTTCTAACAAAGAATTTAACCTGAAATAGTGATTTTGGGTCAAGTACTTGAATATGTTCGAATTTGAGATTGGATATTCCCTGGGAAAGGGAAATTTTTTCCAGGATTCTCTCATCATAAAATCCTAGGAACTGGGAACATAGACATTAGAGAATGAATTCTATAATTTTTATTCAGATTGTATAGTGACGTGAGATTGGTTGATGGGAGATGACATTGCTCTAGGATATTCCTTTTATGGTTAATATTATATGTCCTTGTAAAGGTGGTATTTCCCACATTCATGATGGAGGAATTGATGAGTTACTCCCATTAATTTATGTGGGAAATGCATCCAAGATAAAACAAAAATTATTACGATATTAAACATCATTTTATGGTGTCTATGTATGAAGAAAGATATTATGGGTTTTTTTAGACACATGATTTCTTATTAGAACGCAAAGGTAGAGCACTAGAGACTAGGTGGATTGCTTCAGCCTCTTCCAGTGTTTTTATGGAAGTAAGATGAGGTGAATATTGATTTTTTATGGGATTTACTAGGAATTATATAGGTTGTGATGAAGTGTGGGTGATAGTTTATTGGATGTAAAATAATTTAAAATTCTTACTAATTTTAGAGAATTAATTTTTGAATGAGTTAGGCATGTTATACATGTGGGTAATGGTGTTATTTTATAGTGTTTCTATGAGTATCATGTAAAATATGGATGTGTATTAGAGGTCCTAATTTTGTAAACTCCTTTATAAAGAGATGTTTGCATAGCTCATATTGATTACAACATATCAACCACATATAGAAGGAAACCCCAAAAGGAAAATATACATCCTAAAGGATATACTTAGAGAAAGTGTACTTTATTTTGTTAGATCATGGGATGACCATATTTTTTTGGGGGAGTTTTCCTACAATACTATTTTCTTTCCTTAAATTTAGATGTATCCTTTTTAGGATCATTTTTTTCAACCATTTTTTCACCATGATGTTGGATTGAGTTTGGTGAGTCTTTAGTTCTTGGTTTGATCCTGGTGTATAAGACTTCTGAGTTGGTGTATTTAATTCCAAAGTGGTTGGTTACTAATCAAAGTAGGAAACATTTATATTGTTCTGAAACGAAATGACCCTTGGATTTTTTAATTAGCGACTGGGTGTTCCTACGAGTGTCACCTTGGTTGTAGAATCAACATTTGAGAAAGTAAATAACGTTAATGATATTATTATTTTTCCCATTCGAGGTTGTGGAATGGATTGGTACAATGTATTTTCATTTGGATATCCCTCTACAACATTAGGTCATGCATAATGTGTCTTATGTGTCACCACTCAAGAAGTATGAGCTAGAACCTATGTATGTGATTGGTTGTGTAATTGCTGAGTTGGAGTCAGTTGCTTTGTTAGAGGAATGTTCTGTGTGGATCATATATTAAAGTCAGAAGGTGATATGAGGGAATACAATGCCTCTTTTTCAAGTTTTTTGGTCGTATAGATGTATCAAGGAGGATACATGGGAGTTGAATTAGGATGTTTGGTAAAGTATCAAGAATTTTTTTTGGGTATATCCCTAGAGATGCTTTTTAAGAATGAGAATCCCATAGATGGGGAGTTTGTAATATCCCTCAGCTTTTAAGGTGTGTTATGATTTAATTTTTTCTTTAATCATATGTATTTTTTAGCTTCTTTAGGTTTTGAGGAATTATGAGACTGGATTTGGGAGATAGGGGTGGAATTATAGATGGAATATAGCTGCATACAACCATTCATGATGTGAATGAGGAATATCTCTATAAAATACTCAAAGTAAAAAAACTATAGATCTTCTACCTGCAGTCATTCATGGTGTGAACCCCCATCCACCCTTTGAATGGTTTGGATAAGAGGGAATCTATACAATAACCACTATGTTCATTTCATGAATGTCCCCTTAGAGAGATTTTTAAAAATGATAAATTGTAGATTTCTCTTAGACTATATTTAAGTATACCCCTCCACTCCCGTGATATTCACATGAAATTTTGGATACCTTGGGGCTTATGCTTCATGATTTGAGATCCCTCCTCCTCATATCTTCCCTGATTGAAGTGTTGTTTCATGAAAAAGGTTACTCGTGGTGATTCTAATGCCTCTTATACCTTAGATATCTCTTTCTTACTCTTTTTATTTCTTTCTCAACCGAAAACCCTAATCTATATATTTTGGGGTTATTTATGGGGATTTTTTTTGTTTGGATTGTTTTGGGTGTATATTCTTGGTGATTGATAATTGTTATTCTTTTTTTAGGAAGTCCTTACCATGCTACAGAACTTATATGGAATTTTATAACCTTATTTTCATATGGGTGAATGTGTATCCCTATGATACTTCTTCTTTTAGTATTAAAGTGACTAGTTGAGGCTTGTATCGATGTACCTGGTCCTTTATAAGTGATGTAAAAAAAATTAACTTGAAATTTATAAACATGATCCGTGTACCATAGAAAATGGTAGGGTTCTTCTATTAGGTAATTGGGCTTAGAAAGTATCTTATGGGTTTGGGAAATGATAGAATGGGGTGGAATGATGATGATCAGGTTAAATTGATGATGTGGGATAACCATCAATGATATGATCAATATTTGTATGGTGATAAGTTTTGGACATTAGTGAAATGGTAGAGTCTAAAAAAAACATGTCCTAGTATTTAATGATATGGCTTAGCTTGACATGTGATGTGAGGATGACCATGAGTGATATGGCTGAATCATGTTGTGATAAAGATGTCCACCATGAGTGTGATGGTTGGGTTAGCATATGGTTTTTTGAGTTCCCTTGAGTGAGAAGAAATTATCTTTTATTATAATTATGGTTACATGGTATAACCATTCCTTCTAGAAAGGATCTAAATAATGTATGGCATGGGTATATAGAAAGATGGTTAGTGCACAATGACCCTAAAGTTTATGTATTTGTTTATGTATTTATTCATATCATCACATACACTTTTATATGATAATTTAACTTATGTAAAGGATGTGTTTGTGGTGTTCTACTGGGATTATACTCACACCCCACATGAGAAGAACAGTGTCCATTAATAGTTTATGGTCAGGCATCCAACAAAGGGAAAGGGTCTTATTTTGAGCTATTGAATAGTATAACTGGGATGTATTGAGGTGATGTTAGGATAGACTCTAGGATCTTTTGTTCTGATGCTTAATTATATATATTTTATTGAATTGATCCACTGCATGTGGGGATCCCTTATTACTACCTTATATGAACTTAGTATTCCATATTATTATAGAATCGATGTTATTAATAATAGTTTCTGTTATGTTTTTAGATTTTCTTATTTATTTATTTATTTATTCAATGTATGTAATTATTGGTGATATATTATAAAGGGCATAGTCTCCTCATAATTTCACTGAGGCCCTCACCACTAGTTAGCAGCCATGTTCATATAGAAAGGAATTTATGAGGTTATGGATCCCTCTGGAATAGATCCGGTGATTCAAGTCAAGGTGTTACATTAATTTCCAAATGTTTATCATGTGTTGGATCTGATTCAAGATGTTTAGTGTTCGTAGGGGATTATTCAATATTCAAATCAACATCTAGTGGATGAGGCATATGGTAGAGTGGAAGTGGAGAATTCAGGGAGGAAATTGGAAAAAGGTATGACTCAATATGTTCAATTCCCATAATGGATTGATCTTGATGGTAACAAATATCCAGTGGATTAAATGGTTATGATTTATCATTATCAATTTCAAGGTGAACATTTTCCACAAAGACTTGTTCATGGTGACAATCAACAATTATTAGTGGAGGAACAATGTATAGTGGAAGAGAGAAACACTAAGGGGGTCTAGGAATAGGGGTAGAGGTAGAAAACCCAATATTAGTAGGGGCCTAAGGCGGTTCATCATCAACTGAGAGAGGATATGGAAGTTTTTGGGGTCAAGGATGGGTGCATTGTATAGGATTAGATTCAAAATGTGGAAGTGGGTATCACTAGCTCACTTGGGAAATAAAAGGTAGTGTAGGATGGTAATTTGATGGGAATAGTCATGTACATGGGTGAAATTTTGAAGTTATTGGGCTCTAGGACCAGAAACCAATGGAATATTTGGTGGAAAATGTTAATAATCCATAATTTTAGGAGTAAATAAATAGGTAAATAAAGTTATATGGGATTTATGGATATTTCGTAGACATGGAGGATGATGTTATTCCTCCAATGAATTCAAAATTCAAAATATTCCCTAAAAAAGAAAACAGATCTTGGTTGATGGAGAGATATTTCAAAAATTCCCTCCAAGGAAATCAAGGCGACATAAGGATTACTCTCATCTGCAAAGAATTTTGGTAACTAGATCCCAAGGGTCTTCCTTTTACAGTTCAAACTCATAAGATTATTTGCATTATAGAAATTATTTTTTGTATTATGACCATTAGTGTTACTTTGAAATTTTTTTACATTATATTGTTATACTAGATTGATTATAGGTTTTTCTTTTCTAACCCCATACCCACATTATATTTTTTATTTAATTTTACAAATAGAGGTAGGTTAATCTAACTCCCTCATCTACCTATTTCAATTAATTATATACATACATATATTATTATTATTATTATTATTATTATTATTATTATTATTATGTGTAAATAATTAATTATAATTAAAAAATGTAATCAATTAAAATAAATTATATATATACATATATATTTATACATATTTAAAAATGTACTTTTTATTTATACAAATATATTTTATATTAATTATATAAATAAAAAATTCTAAAATTTAAATTCTAAAGAATTTATTAATTTTAAAAAGAAATTTAAATTATTTCATTTAAAAAATAAATTTAGATAGGCACACACATATATTTACAAAATCTAAAAGGTATATATATATATATATATTTAAAACTTTTTATCAATGCTAAAATAAGTGATAATAATGGCCAAATTTTATCAATGCTCACTTTTAGGGTTAATAAAGGTGACCTTTATTAAATATTATTAAAATAATTATTAAAGGCCACTATTATGACCCAAAGTTTATCTTTAGATATTACCTTATTATAATTATTTCATATCGTATAAACACATATGAGAACACAATACAAGTTTTAAATATGATTAATGAAAGAAATAAGAAGCATTACTAAAAGATAAGGAACATATACTGATGAAAATAGTTACTTGACCTTTGGAATAGTAATGTGACCCTTATGAAATTGATTTTTAACCTCACCAATGAATGTATAAATAAAATTTAACCATATTATAAATGAAAATATATTTAATTATATCATAGTAAAAGTAAATAAATATTTTCAAAATTATTTATTAAGTATTGGTATTTTTGTAAGCCATAAATATTTAATTACAGTTTTATGACTCGTTTAATAATTTAAAAGAAAATTTGTTTTCATAAAATTTGTTCATAAATAAGTATTTTTACATATTTTAATTATAATATAATTTTATGAGACCTTATTTAATTTTTCCAAGTGATATAAAATTAGTTATAATTTTAAATCTGTATTTTTTTGAGTAAATTTTGATTTTAATTAAAATTTAAATTTATCATATTTAGAAAATTATTTTAATATAATGGATTTTATTTTTATATTCCAAATGTATAAAAATTATTAGGTATAATTTTATGTATTTTTTTGAAATGCTTGAATTTTTGGTGAATAATAAAATACGATAATTTAAAGTATAAGTAATTAAATGAATTTTTGAGTTGTGGATGATGTAAGTAACCATTGGTTCAAAATCACATGAATTTATTACTTTATTTAGTCACAAAAATCCGTAATTCTCCTTTTATTAAGTAAAATAATAAAATGTTGAGTAAAATAATGAGAAAACACTGCTTCTCCACTATAAATATCACCCCTCACAACCTCTTCTCCTCACAACTCTCAAGCCTTGGTCCTTGTAAAAATTCTACTCAAATATCCTCCCTATCACCTTACCCACATCCAGTAGATTTTTTTATAAACAAAATACCAAAACCATCTCCCTAAGGAGGTTCCCAAGAGGAAGGAATCAAGAGGTAAACCCCTCTTCTATTTTCTTCAATTTCTTTTTCAAGTTCCTTTATTTTTTTTATATCCTCACCTACCCTAATAAAAAGGGTATGATAACTAAATTACCATAAATATACTGTAATTTTATTATTCTCATGGAATAATTATTCATCATCTCTCTTCCCCCTCCTTTTATACTAAAAATGAAAACACCTTCCTAGATGTGTTAATTTATCACATTCAAGGACGACAAGTTTTCAATTTCTATTACCATAATCAAGGATGGTCATAAAACCATTTTATGTTTGAACCAAATACTAATATATTTATTATATCTTATTTAATGTTATGGAATCATTATACACACATGAGGTAAAATAATAAAACAAAACAAGTTTATTGTGAGCAAAACCGCTCAAAATAATCCAAGGGTTTATCATTAAAGATTTATCTAATGATTCTTCATCAACCAAAATAAAAAATGACTTATATGATTAACTAAACTTACGTATGATTATTTATAACTTATAAAAACAATTCTAGACTTCAATTTCCATTTTACATGAACTTCTACACTCTTATATAAGCTAGTTAATCATGAAAATTAAGAAAACAAGCACTCACAAATGACAAAATTAAACATTATAAATCATCAAAAGGGTATATAATAACTAAATAAAATTATAATAAATCAATTAAATGTATTAAATTTTCTTTAATTATTAATTAATTAATCAAATTTGATTATCTAGGACATTAATATCAAGGGAATAACATCTTCATACTTATGGCAAGGGATTCTACCCGAACCTCCATTATTCCATTAGGTTTCTCTTCCTCTCATTTTACCCAAATGAAAATTGTCTTTTATTTTTATATAAATATTATAAATACTATTTACATGTTCTAACCTCATGTATTAAGATCTTTGCATCATCCTTCTTTGGGTATATAAATGTTTTTAAGTGGTTCCCTTCTCAATACTTCTCGGTAAGCAAGTCGTTTTAAGGGAACTTCCCGAATTCTTACCCATTTTCAAGTAAACTCCATAACTATTTTTAAGCTGCCATTATTTTAATAAAACCAATAATTTTATTATGAAACCCTTATTATTTCACTTCAGGTTTTATAAAAAATATTATGTCTTTTTTCAATTTTAAATGATCTTTGATATTTTCCTTAAACCGCAATAAAATGTTTTTATTCTAATGTTTCTTAATACTCTTTTTTCATCTTATCACTTCATTTTGACATCACCAATTATGATATATGCATATTATACTTTTTTAATGTCAGTTTATGATTTAATTACTTTATTTAATGGACAGTTTTATGTTACTCGGATTTATTATGATCTATGACATGATTAAGATACACACCTCTTTCCATGGGTAAACTTTATGTTTATGTTTGATTCCTTATGTAAGATTATTTTTGTGTCACGGATATTCATGAACATGTTATGATGGGTGATACCAAATAGTTCTCCAATTAATTGGGTAAATTGTAGTCTTATAATACGTTATGTGCAACGGTCTTGGTGGTTATCCTTAACTCATGCTCCATGTGCAACGGTCTTTGTGGTTAGCCTTGACTCATGCTCTTATATGTGCAATGAGAATTGAATCATGATAAATTCTTATTTTATGTTCCTTTTACATTACTATGAATCCATAATTATATTATCACATGTTCTACATGTTATTATTCTTTACATTTAATCATGTTCTATTACTTTTTATATCATTATATTATGCTTTCTAACCCATGTGCTAGGATTTATTCTTATTTGTATTCCCTTAATAAGATTTTAGCTCATCCCTTTGTTCATGTTATCCCTAGTTTATCCTATGATGATGTACGAGAATAATGGAAGTTATGAGCTCTTTATTAATATTACACAAATAAATGTTTTATTTAGTACCATGTTTTTAGTTTTATGTACCTAGTCCTATAATACGCTAGAATTTATGATCCTTTTCTTGTAATTTGATTTTTAATTATTCTAAAAATCATTTAATATTATGTGATAATGGATAGGGTCACTGTAGTTGGTATCAAAAGAAATTTTTTGTTATTTTTGGAGACTTGGAATAGAGCACTTTAGTAATAACCCTAGGTATAATACAAAGTACGGGATAACGTCCCTAAATTTTGGTTAATATAGAGGAAATGGTTTATCAAGAAAATAAATCCATGTCTAGATACTACAAATAGAAGTGGTTCTGGAATAGATGAACTTATGAGTAACAACTCTGAAATGGTGTTCTGGGCCTGACTTAGGGTAACCTGGTACATGACAATGATCCTTACTGCATACCTAGTTTCACACTCACAGGGGGTATACTTTGGTAAATTCATAATCTCATTACAAACCATTATTAAGGGAGTAAAGAAAATTCCTATAAGAATATATTCCATCAAATAGATCATGGATAACATAGATTGAAACCTAGTGAATCACAAGGTAGGATATAATTTTCCATTAAGGGGTTATCCATTTATGTTAAAAGTTTCCTTTTTATGATTATTAGCTACGTATTCAAGACCCAAAATTTAACTTTCGTTTTCTTAGATAATGGGGGGAAATAGAAGAACACGTGCCAACAATCAATGTGATAGGAAATGTGATGAATTCCCTAATGAAATGAAAAATATGATTAGAATGTGTGATCAAAACATTATGATAGTACTTTCTCAGTGGACTCAAGTTATGAATAATAACTTGAATCGTGTGGAACACCCTGTTTCTCTACGGAAAGATAAATTTTCCATCGAATCCTTTATATGGAGATGTCCTCCCATGTTTAGTGGATCTTTTGATACCCTCCTCGTAGAATAGTGTATTAAATCCATTGAAAAGATATTCTCTATCCTCAAGTGCTCAAAATAAGTGAAATTTGTGTTGGTGGTCTATCGTCTTGATGAGGAAGTTGGTCAGTGATGGACACTAATCAAATATAAAAATTCAAAGGAGTAAATTGATTCCATGCATATGAGGAATTCAAGAAAATGTTTTCCAATAAAAATTTCCCTTGAACCCCCCATATCAATATTGAAAGAGAGTCCCTTGAACTTAAGTAGAAGGAATATGAGTCTATCAGGGCGTATAAAAAAACATTACAAGGATTGAAAGGTATGCTTTGGGCTTTTTCATGAACACCAAAAGCAATGTGTATTACTTCTTTAGAGGACTAAAGATAATTCTACTATAATAATTAGTGATTAGAGACTTTGATAGATATGAGGAGATTTTCTATTGTTCCCTTAATGTTGAAATGGAGATTAGAGACTCTAAACGGTCTCATGTTTCAGGTGATAAAAAGAGGAAAATGGAGTTTAACATAGGTGGATCAGCAAACAAATCCCATGATGGAATGAAGATTGAACATCCCACGTGTCCAAATTTTGGGAAGAAGCATACTGGGAACTGCCTAAAGGGAACTAGGAAATGGTTCAAATGTTTAAGAATAGGGAATCTTGCTAAGAACTACTGAAAAAATAAGAAAAATCCTACTAAAATGGAAGAAGAAAAGAAGTTTCATATCAATGTTCAGCCATTAGTGTGGTGTTTCAACAATAAGAAACATGGGAATTTGGAAAACCAATTCCCTACGCCTAGGGTTTTTAGAGGCAATAAACAAAAAACTATAAGGAAATAAAGAAGTTATTATGTTACCACCACTATTGATGTGGATCCAAACAATGATGTGGTGATAGGTACACTGTTTATTAATTCAAGAATAGTGAACATACTATTTGATTCGGGTTCTATGAATTTGTTCATATCGTGAATGTTTTGTAGAGCTATTTAAACACTACCTCAAAATTTGGAGATTTTTTTATCTGCGAGAACATATAATTGGGAAATTATTGCATCCAAAGTACATAACTCCTCCCTGGTTAATGCTTTTGGATTGAACCTCCCAAAAAATCTTGTCTTACTTACTTCGGTGTAGTTTGATGATATTTTTTGAAGGGATTTTCTATCTTTATATGAAGCCAACATCAACTATCCGTAAAGGTAGATCACTCTTAAAATCCTAAAGCATCCTCCAATTCTTTAAAAGTGTAAGGAGGAAGATGAATATCCTTGAGAATCATCATCTCATGAGTGGATATTACTACCTTATGATAAATCATATCTCACTAAAATGATTGAGACAAAGGATATGATCATGCTCGAAGATATGTCCATCATGAGGTATTAAACTAATGTATTCCCTAAATAATTACATGGTCTTCCACTTGAACGAGAGGGTGAGTTCACAATTGAACTTATTCCTGGATCTCTGCCTATATGGAAGACACCTTATAGAATTTCCACTATTGAGTTGGAAGAACTAAAGAAGTCGTTACATGAGAATCTGGATAAGGGCTTTATACACTCGATTGATTCACCATGGGGTGCGCCAGTCTTATTCGTCATGAAGAAGGATGGATCAATGTGTCTATACATCGATTATCATGAGCTAAATAAAATCAAGATAATGAACAAGTATCCTCTTCCATGGATAGATGACTTGTTCGATCAGCTACATGGGGCCAGTTATTTCTCTAAGGTGGAACTTCGATCAGGATATCACCAATTAAAGCTGAAGAAAGAAGATATTCCCAATAATAACTTGTGAATGAGGTATAGACATTATGAGTTCATCTTTATTCCCTTTGGACTCACTAATTCTCTGAAATATTCATGTAATTAATGAATAGAGACTTTAAATATTACCTCAAAAAATTTAAAGTAGACTTTACTGATTATATTTTGATATAGTTCAAGGGAAAGGAGGAACATGAGGAGAATTTGAATACTATGTTGAAGACTTTGTGAAGAGTACAATTTTATGAAAAGTACAGTAAATATTATTTCTAAATGAAAGAAGTATCATTCTTAGGGCATGTTATCAGTAGAAAAAGAATATTTGTGGACCCATTCAAGAAAAATGAAATCAAAGAGTTTCCCAAACCAACATCTTTAATGGAGATCTGAGGCTTTCTTGGTCCATCTAGGTATTATCGATGATATGTGAAAAAATTATCATGATTTTGAAACCCAATTTACAATTTTAAATGAAATGGAGTAAAGTTTTTCTAGACTCAAGAATGTGAGGAAAGCTTTAAGGATCCCAAAATGAGGCTTGTCAATGCGCTAGTACTCACACTCCTGACAAGTGGATAACTTTTTGTGGTATAAAATGATTCTTAAAAGAAAGAATTAGGTTTTGTACTTATTAAAAATGATAAAGTGATAGCTTATGCCTCAAGGAATTTGAAAATTAATGATAAAGACGATCCTATGTATGATATAGGGTTGGCATATGTGATCTTTGCATTGAAAATATAGAAGAATTATCTCTATAGGGAGAAGTGTGAGATATATAATGATCAGAAGACTCTAAAATATATATTTACATATAAGTATCTTAACATGTTCTAGAAAAGATGGTTATATCTCATCAAGTATTACAACAGCTCAATCTACTACCATCCTGGTAAGGAAAATAAGGTGTCAAATGCTCTAAGTAGAAAGGATCTTGTGCCTTTATCAACGATGAGAATTGAGAAGGATCCAATCTTATTATACTTACAAAGGATAAAAATGGGAATCATTAATGGAGGAACATCATAAATCCTTTCTCAAATTATTTCTCAACCATCCCTTATAGAGAAAATAAAGGATGTTCAAGGAAATGATGTGGAAATTAAAAAAAGGGTCGAATATATCTTAAATAGGAAATCCTCTGAGTTAAAGATCAATGAGGATAGAGTCATAATATTTGGTTCATGATTGTGTGTACCATACAATCCGAGTATAAAGAAATAGATCCTGAATGATGCACGTAGTTCAACCTTCTCTATTCTCCGAGGGATCACAATGATTTATGGAGATCTTTTTGAGAACTTTTGGTGGGACAATATGAAAAAGGAGATCACTGGATATACATCGAAGATCCTAGTATGTAATATAGTGAAGGCTAAAAGAGAAAAGTCTAAAGGGTTGATGTAACCATTTTCTATACCAACATGGAAGTGGAGAACATCACTATGGACATTGTCACTAGACATCCAAGGACCACTAGAGGAAACAATGCTATATGAGTTATTGTGGATCACCTTATAAAGACAACTCACTTTATAGAAATTCAATAGGACTTCTCACTACATCAACATTCTTGTATATACATCAAATAAGTTGTAGGGATTCATGGAGTACCACTATCTATTTTATTTGATCGATATCTGATATTGTAACACCAAGAGATTTTATGAAAAATATTCTTTTTAATTTCATTGATGTCTTGTGTTGTACGCTACACCAAAAGGAGCTTGCACTACAAGCATCCTTGACTTGGCTTGCATTACACGCAATCGTGACCTTCCATGATAGCTTGTGTTGTACGCAATACCGAGTTTCACTAAACAACGATATGTTATTAAAATATTATATAAACTAGCCGTTATGAATAGTAATATCCACTTTTTAAAATTTTATAAATTTTATCTTGAAAAATGGACTTCATTTTTGGATTCGTAATATCGAAATTATCTTAGGGTGAATTTTTTGTATTTTTCTAAAAATATTCAATTTTTGATGAATAGTGAAAAACACTGAGTTATAGTTTAAAACTGAATTTTTATTTAAATAATTATTTATTTTATTTAAATTTATTTTAGGTCAAAATTGATACATAAAACCTATATAAGTTCAATGTAATTCATTGGACTCATTTTATAATAATTTTATATATATATAAATTTTTTTGAACTTTTCACCGTCTTTTACCCACCTCCTAGGAGAATTTGCAAATTCACTTAAAACTTAATTCTACCGCTTCTGTGAGTGGAATTTCTAAAATCCGAGAGACATGGTTAACATCAAGGAGTAAAATATGGTTCAATAGGATAAAAATAGTTTTTGTTGAATAGTAACTTTTTAATTTTATTTACCACGGTTAAAAGTAAATAGGGTAATTAAGGGTAAAAATGATATTAATATTACCCTAACACATGTACTAATTCTATTGTAAAAGTGTATCTAGACCAAAACCAACCTTAGTAATAAAATATTATCATTTAGGTCCACTTTTATAATATTATGACATTTATTATTATTTAATTCCAAAGAAGAGTTAAAAGAGTTAAAATCAAAGTTTAATTACTAAAACATTTTTAATATAAGGTTAAATATAAGATAAATTAGATTATAAATATTAATTAGAAAGATAATAATATTTCCTACATAATGGTATTTTATTTATATTTTTTATACATTATATAATTTAATTTATTTATGCCACAATGATGATGCAGTAATTACATTATTAATGATATATTAAGATAATTGATATTATAAATTCCAAAGTAAATGTAATTTGAAACTTTTTATGAATTACACTAACTTTATAGGTTAATATGACCTGTTAGTATTTATTTAATTATGTTTTTTTGAAGTAATCATACTGTTATGATTTTCAAAAAAAATCAAATACCAAATAGTGTCGAAATTGACATAAAAGAGTTTTTAAAACAATTATTATATTATTAATTGATATTAAATTCCTAAAAATCTATGGTTCGTCAAAGAGACATATATAATGATATTTTTATAATTAATGAACCACTTGGGGTTCTATTGGATGTATATGGTAAGTTTATTAACCATATAATATAAAAGTACAAAGAGACATGGTAAATGTCAAACTAATTAACTAAGAGTTAAAACTAAAAGATAAGGTTAATAAAGTAACCCAAACCTTTCTAAAACCTATTTTTTGAAAGGCTTTCAACCCTTCCCCACCTTATATTTTAAATAAATCAATTTTGAGCCATTAGAAACCGAATATTAATTTATTATAAAATAAAATTTCTAGCTTTTCCAAAGGTGCCCCTCACCCCTCTTATAAAAGGGCACTCCCCCTTCTCTCTAATTCACACCATCAAAGCATTTTGGCTCGGCCAAAACCTACCTAGTTCCCTTATCAACTTCCCCAAAAACATTCTGGAGGTTCTAGTATTCTCAAAAGGCAAACTCTAGTCCCTTAAATGCAATATTAAATAAGGTACGTCGAAGAAGAGGTAATCTGTTCTATCGATTCTTTCAAGTTTATTTCTTCTTCAACTTATTTTTATTTAGTTGTTTCATTATAAAGTAATAACATAAGTATCTCTAATATACTTATATGTTATTATAAATATGAAACAACCCCATTTCACCTTCTATACATCCTACGGAAAACGAAATCACCGCCCGTGCGTACGTACGGAATACTGTCTCCATGTCGTGGTGTAATCTATTTTTCCACCACCACCTTACTTGGATGGGTATAATGGTGTAAAGAATAACTATATATAGTTATTATAACATCATAAAGATTCTGAGATATTATATCATCCACTCCAATTCAATTCAAATATTATGGGAATGATATCATCGCTCGTGTGTACATACGGATTACCGTCTCCACGACGTGATGAGATTCATTCTCCATGTTAACCATTCAAGAATGATTATAAAGTATATATAGTGAATAATAATTTAATATATGACCTAATTAAGCTACTTTATTTATATATATATATATTTCATCTACTTACTTCCATTCAAGTCAA
This sequence comes from Viscum album, assembly GCA_963277665.1. Taxonomy (NCBI): domain Eukaryota; kingdom Viridiplantae; phylum Streptophyta; class Magnoliopsida; order Santalales; family Viscaceae; genus Viscum; species Viscum album. The sequence continues at coordinate 845,580,503 of OY728160.1, read as the reverse complement.
TAAGGAAAGGAAAACAGCGTTCATGCGTACGTAGGGCCTACCATCTCCATGAATGGTGTATTTCATTTCATTCATCTATCTATTATATATATATATATATATACTGAATATATATGATATATAAATCATGATTTACATTATGGAAGTATGTAAATAATGATATAAGTAATAATAATATCAAGAACAATAAGTCCAAACACGTATGATAAATAAAACGATTTTACCCAAAACGCTGCATTAACAAGGAATTTACCAAAGAAGGGGTAATATAAAGTCATAAGTGAACCATATATGATATCATAACAATGAATATGATTCTTTAATAAGTCAATGAAATTATTTAAATCATTATACATGAGGTTCGGATACATATGAAGCATATCGGACATACGGTAAGGGGTAACTTTTCCAATCTTGTTTTTATCCGAGATTGTTTATTTGTAAGTATTTACTAGGGTTATATTTATCATCCAAGTACCTATTTTCTAAAAATGGTTTCATGTGTGTTTAAAGTCATTTTTACCCATTTTTGTCTTTTACTACATGGTATGTAAGGAATCTTTCTTTTGTTTTCGTTACGAGTTACTTTTCTGACTTTTCTGTTAAAAGTACGAAGAGAATGTTTTTTTAACTTATACAGCATGAACGGATTTTTACAGTTTTATAACGCCTTATTTTCATGAATCTTAATCTAAAATATTTCATGAATATTTTCAATAAAATACTTTTCTTTTAAAATTGTGTGGAAGTTTGTGAAAAGAAAATTATTTTTAAGAAGAAATGATGTTTTCCTCAAGAATTCTTTTCAAGTGTTTTATCAAAACCATTTTCCATCTAAGATGACATTATATCATATGTGTATGTTTCAAGTGTAATATCTCTATGATTTACAAGGATTGACTTTTCTTATGATGAAATGATATCCATTTGTTTTATATGGGTTATTTCATGATGGAATGATGTTTATGAAACCCATTTTATTCGTTGGGTTATTATGAATGGTGTATGTTTATTTTATAGCACATGAAAGAATGATTTCATTATGAGATGGGTGGGACCTATAGCTCCCTCAAATGCATTGGGTAAAGATTTATATCTCATGAGATAGCCATGGCTAGAATGGTAAGTTAATCTGATTCAGTGATACAAGACTGGAACAAGGAGTGAACTCGATTCAGTAAGGGACTTTGTCCACTAAGATGGTCCTCGCAGCAACACCTTGGCTACTATAGAAATCAGATCATGTGCTTAATAGTTTGCCACAATTAAATGTTTTATTCCCATGATATTTTATCATGATTGATGTTCCATTATGATATATACCTTACGTACTTCCAATATTTATGTCTTTTCTCAAGATTTTGATTTTTAGATTTTATGTTCAAGTTTTTGCATTCAAATGTTTATGGATTCTTTTATGTTCTCTATGTTTACCCTTACTGAGCATTTGAGCTCACCCTTTTTATGTTTTCTTTTCCCCTGGATATAAAGAAAGGTTTTAGGTAAGAAAACAAAAGGGGAAGATCTTTATGGTTTATGTTGAAGATCTTTCACCATGATTAGAAGATTATGTTCCAAGTTTCCAAAGACACTAAACTATTACGGTCCTTTGGTGTCTATTTTGTAATATATTAAGTATTCCGAAAAAGTAATGTAATGTCTATGTATGTCAAGATTTTGGTATCTATAGAGATTCAACTTGAAAGTATAGAAAGGTCTCCAACATTCTCTAGGCACTAAGCTGAACTTCATTGCGGACTATCATCCTCAAACTGATGGCCAATCTAAGATAAATATTTAGACATTGGAAGACATGTTGAGAGTGTGTTCTATGGACATCAAAGGACGATGGGACTAACTTATGCCTCTAGTTGACGTCTCTTACAACAAATAGTTTCCACTCCAGTATCTAAATGGATCCATATGAAGACCTTTATGGGAAAAGGTATAGAACAACAGCTTGATGGGATGAAGTTGGTGAACGTATGTTTCTAGGACCTGAAATGGTCTAATAAATGGTGGAGAAGGTGAAAACATTCTACAGCACATCATGGTAGCTGAAAGTTGACAACATATCTATATAGAAAATCATCAATGGGACCTGGAGTTTAAGTTTGGAGAAATGTTATTCCTCTACATATCTCCATGTAATAGGATAATGAGATTCCGGAAGAAAGGGAAGTTAAGTTCCAGGTACATCGGCCCTATTAAGATCCTTGAATGTGTCAGAGCCGTAGCCTATCGACTAGAACTTCCATCAACCATGTCTCAAGTAAAAGATATATTTCATGTATCCCTCTTAAGTAATTACATACCAGATCCCTCACATGTACTATCTTAATAGGTGGTACGGTTGGAGAATGATCTTTCTTACGAGGAGCATCCAGTGAAGATATTGAATCACAGAGATAAAGTTCTATGCAATAATTCTACTCACCTGGTCAAAATACTATGGTGGAACCATAAGTAAGAATAGGAAACATGGGAACCGGAGGAAGCGATGAAGGAAAAGTACCCACACATGTTTTCATCTTAGTATGTAAAATGAAATTTCAAGGGAGAAATTTCATAAGGGGGAATAATGTAATGACGCAAAGTTTTATCTATAGAAAATCCCGTTTTATAATTATTTTATATGGTCTAAACACATAATAGAACACAATACATGTTTTTTAAATGGGTAATGAACGAAATAAGAAGCCTTTATAGAAGTTAAGAAACCTATACCGATGAAATAGTAACTTGACATCTGGAATAGTAATGTGACCCTTATGAATAGTAAACCGGCCAACTAAATAGTAAACTCACCAATGAAATTATAAATAAAATTTATCCATTTTATAAGTGAAAATACGATATAATTATATCATAGTATAAGTAAATAAATATTTTAAAAATTATTAATTAAGTATAAGTATTTTTGTATGTAATAAAAATTTAATTACAATTTTATGAAAAAATATAATAGTTTAAAATAAAATTTATTTTAATAAAATGTGTTCATAAATAATTTTTTTTGATTCTTATAATTATAAGATAATTTTATGAGACCATAGTTAATTTTTCCAAGTGATATAAAATTACTTATAATTTTAAATATCTATTTTTTCATGTAAATTGTGATTTAAATGAAAAAATCAATTTCTCATATTTATAAATTTGTTTTCATAAAATTGAGTTCCTTCTTTTATTCTACATTTTGAAAAAAAATTAGGGTTAATTTTTGGGATTTTTCCTAAAATGCTTGATTTTTTTGTGAATAATAAAATAAGGTAATTTACAATACAGGTAAATAAATGAATTTTTGATTCATTATTGAATCACGAATGGTGTAAGTGACCATTGGTTAAAAATAACATCAAAAAAATTACTTTATATACTCTAAATAATCATTACTATTTATTTTCTTGATCAAAATAAAAAAATAATGAGAAAAACCCCCTCTCCAATACTATAAATACCACCCCTCACAACCTCTTCTCCCCCACCTCTCAAGCATTGTTCCTTGTCCAAATTCTGATAAAATATCATCCCTATCATATTAAATATTTCTAGGAGGTTTTTTCTTAACAAAATACCAAAACCATTTCCCTAAGGAGTTTCTTAAGAGGAAGGAATAAAAAGGTACACCCCTCTTCTATTTTCTTTCAATTTATTTTTCAAGTTCCTTAATTTTATTTTACCTCCTCACCTCCCCTCATAAAAATGGTATGATAACATCATTACCATAAATATACTGTAATTTTATTATTCTAATGGAATAATTATTCATGATCTCTCTTTCCCCATCCTTTTATACTAAAAATGAAAACACCATCTGAGATGTGTTAATTTATTGCATTCAAGGACGACGGGTTTTCAATTTCTATTACCATATTCAAATCTGGTAATGAAACCATTTTTATGGTTTTAACATAACATAATATATGTATTATATATTACTTAATGTCTTGGAATCATTATACACAAATGATGAAAAATAATAAAACAAAACAAGTGTTTTGTGAGTTAAACCGGTCAAAATAATCCAAGTGTTTATCCTTAAAGATTTATCTAATGATTCATCCTCACCCAAAATAAAAAAAATGACTTATATATTTAATTAAACTTATGTGTTATCACTAATAACATATAAATTCCATTATAGACTTCAATTTCCATTTTACATGAACTTCCATACTCTTATATAAGCAAGTCAATCATGAAAATTAAGAAAATAGGCACTCACAAATGATAAAATTGATCATTATAACTCATTAAAGGGAATAAAAGAAATAAATAAAATTATAAGAAATATATTACATGTGTAAATTTTTTTTTAATTATAAATTAATTAATCTAATTTGATTATACATGACATCAATATCAAGGGAAGAACACCTTCAGACTTAAGGTGAGGGATTCTACCTGAACCTCCATTATTCCTTTGAGTTTCTCTTACCCTATTTTTAAACAAATGAAATTTCTCTTTTATTTTTATTTAAATATTCTTAATACAATTTAAATTTTCTATAATAATATATCAAGAAATTTTAATCCTCTTTATTTGGGGATATAAATGTTTTTAAGTTGTTCCCTTCTCGATACTTTCCGATAAGTAAGTCGTTTTAAGAGAACATCCTGAATTCTTACCCATTTTCAAGTTCACTCCATAAATTTCTTTAAAATAGCATTATTTTTATAAAACCACTAATTTTATTATGAAAACATTTTTGGTTAACGTATGGTTTTGTATAAAATATTTTTTCTTTTTCTATTTTAAATGATCTTGGATATTTTCCATAAACCACACTAAAATGTTTTAATTCTAAAGTTTCTTAAATACCCTTTTTACATGTTATCACTTCAGTTTGACATAACCTATTATGATATATTCTTATAATAATTTATTAATTTTCATATATGATTTAATTCATTTCTTTCATGGAAACTTTTATGTTACACACATTTATTACGCTTTATGACATGGTTAAGATACCCGCTTCTGTCCATGGGTGAACTTTATGTTTATGTTTGATTCCTTACATATGATTCCTTATGTGGCACACATATTCATGAACATGTTATTATGGGTTATACTATATATAACTCCAATTTATTGGGTAAATTTTAATCTCAGGATACGTTATGTGTAACAGTCTTGGTGGTTAGCCTTAACTCATGTTTTATATGCAATGGTCTTGGTGGTTAGCCTTGACTCATGCTTCTCTATATTCAATGAGCCTTGAATCATTCTAAAGTCATGTTTTATATTTCTTCCATGTTACTATGAATCTGTTATTATATGATACCATGATCTACATGTAATTATTCCTTATTTTTAATCATGTTCTATGCCTTTTTATATCATTATGTTATGCTTTCCAACCCATGTGCTATGATTTATTCTTATGTTTATTAACTTATTGGTATTTTAGATCATCCCTTTGTTCATTTTATCCCCAATTTATCCTATGTATATGCATAAGAACAATGTAAGTGAGGAGATATTTATGAATATTATATCAATAAATGTTTTATTTAGTCCCATGTTTTCTGATTTATGTAACTAGTCTTCCAAGAAACTGGACATTAAGATACTTATCTTATAATTTGATGTTCAATTATACCTAAAATAATGTAATATTACGTGATAAAGGCCAGGGTCACTATATCCACCACATTTTTTACCTTCCTTTGTAATAGTTTCATATTTTGTGGTATTTTTTAGATTTTCCTTCTTTAGTTATATTGGTCTTTGGGTTTTCTAAAAAATAAATCCTTTTATTGTAACAAACCTTGTAAGTACCATCAAATATTACCCCTTTAATATAAAAAATTGGTGTTAAATATATAAATACATATATATATATATATATATATATAATTGTAAATAATTTTTTATACAAAAGTAAAATTTATTTCACCTAAATTTGAATTAAAGTTTCTGTCTTTAATAATAGAACTGACACTCACTCAAATTCAAAATAAACATGACTTTTATCATTCTTTTTTTATACAAATAATTCTTTCACTCAAATAAATTATTGGATATATTTGAAAAAATTAAATGTTTTTTCATTAAAACATTTTCTAATTAAGTTATATTTATCCTCAATAATCCTATATAAACAAATAGGAGATACATAAAAGGGATTAATAGTTAATACCCCTCCAGTTAGTTTATAACCAAGAGAGATTATCATAATAGATGTTTTGGATTTGAATCCATAAATCTATTGAATTTAGTGTTAATATAATTTAATGTATAATTAACTATAGAAGTCATTGTAGAAAGTGTTATAGTAGGAACTGTAACATTTATTGTAGAAATGGGATTCAATATTCATAGCACTCATAAGAAACCCACCCTCATTTTGTTCTTTGGTCCCCAAGGACAACCCATAAGTGGAATTTGGGGCATAAAAGATACATTGGAATATATTTAAGAATAATAGACCTTAATCATTCATTGTTGTGACTTATGAGTTAACTCTCAAATGTATAGTCTTATGGACATCCCTAAAATGTAATGCTTTTTTATTCACCCTAAAATATAATGGTATTTGAGATAATTTCAAATTTAAGGTTTTCAAGACACTATATCATGTTTAAGGCCTTTTATATCCCCTATTAAATTTAGTTAAAAGTTAAAAAATCAAAGTAATTGATCATAAAATAATCATTAATATAATTTGACTTTTCCTCTATGTCAAGTCAAAAATTATAATAATACTCCCTAATCGTAAATGGTTAGATAAAATTTATTTCAAATTATTTGAAAATTTATCCAACAAAAAATATTATAATATAGGTAATAAACTTAGCATATAGGGTGTCATATCACAATACAACCCACTGAGGCCCACTTGGTCGGCTGAAGGCTGAGCTGCAACTACCCCAATCCCCTCTATAGGTCAGGGGATGGCGAAAAGCACCAAGAAGTAATAACTAATATGGGAGGTCTTTTCATAATGTACCTGTATGCATGCACCCAACCATTTCCATGAAAAAGTGTATAAGAATAATAATAAAATATTTTACCATCTAGAGTAAAACTAATGTATGTAATAACATCTAAGGAATACAAAAGAGTTTGATACTGAAATCCAAGAAGTAAGGGAAACAAATACGTGCCTAATGATAATAGATGTCCCCACATGAAAATATATGGAAAAGAAATGTTGAGAGAGCCTCCCTCTATATATAAAATCCCTGAACACTATACATGGTCAAATTCACTCGAATGTCCCTATACTCATCTAAAATCATTATTGATCTATTTGTTGCCTGCATAATACACGACACGTGTGGGAAAATCCCATGTAGGGGTGATTATAGACACACCCATTATGATTCTATAAAAACTATAGGTGGTTCAATAGGAAACATGATAGAAGTAGTCAACTCAACCCAAAATAATAGGGAAATAAAACCCATCAATAAAGATATATTCTCATAAAAATCTAGACAAGAGAAAACGGGTATCTTGATATCATGGATCGTCCTTATAAAGACACATTATATAGTTCTATAATGGTTAATTAATGATTCCCAATATCTCATGTGTCTATCCATAGAAGTCGTGAGGATGGTTTTCACCTCCTCACTGCCCCACATTCTGATGGGGCATAATCTCCAAGTAGAGAACCCATTCCCTGATATGATTGGAGGGTGTCACTCAGTTGGTAGATGACCCGTGCCCTGATATGATAGGAGGGTTCCACTCAATAGTTATATGAATAATAGCTTCATACGATAGGATGGTTACACTCAATAGTTAGAGGACCCATTCCCTAATACAACAGGAGGGTTACAATCAATAGGTATAGGACCCATGCCCAAATACAATGGGAGGGTTCCACTTAATAGGTAGAGTAACCATGCCTTGATAAAATATGAGGGGTCCACTAAATATGTAGAGGGACCATTCCTTGATACAACTGGAGGGTTACACATAATAGGTAGAGGACCCACACCCTAATACAATAATATGGTTCCACTCAATAGCTATAAGACCCATGTCCTGATACAATAGGATGATTCCACTCAAACAAGTATGAAAAGTATGGGGAATTTCTAACTCTGTCTCTCTCTAATGATCCTGACAAATCACTACCATCATCGAGCACCACCTAAGAAGAATCATGCTCATAACATCTCCCATAATTCCTCAAAATTCCTTAAAAATGCCAAAATTATGTTCTACATAGAGAAAAACATAGGATAGGCTACTCACAGGCCAAAATATGAGTCAAAATGAAGGATATAAAAGAGGTACAAGATTTTGAAGAAGTACATAGTGTGTAAGGTGGTCCACATGGTGTTAAAACTCCCATGGTCTCTTGGTTGTGTCCTCACCAACACATGACTTGTTGGCCTATAGTAATAGTGCTATACAGTGTGTCTCGGCCACCCAGGGTCGGACCATGTTCTCTTGGTTGTGCATGTTTCCTTTGGGTTGTGTATTTTTTTTTGGTTTTGTACCTAGACATGTACTCCTAGAGTATACAGCAGGCCTCAAATACTAGGTCACATGGAATGTAGGGGTCCCAGATGGTGTGTGATTCTTATCTCCACCAAAAAAACACTATCCTTCGCATCGAGGGGACTACATGCCATGTGTTCTTTAGACTAGAAGGCATATAGTTGGGTTTTTTCGTAGAATTTGTAGAATCTTCATGTTGTTTCTAGATCTTGTCATACCACCATGATTCCCTCTATTTGAACACCTGAAATTGGTGGAAATGCCTTCTTACATTGATTTAATCCACCCATTGGCTGAAAATCAGATCCCAATTCTTCACTTGAATACTTCCCCGCCTCATGTGCTTCCCATTTTCACTGCCAATTGGTCATGAATCCCAGATATGAATGATTCATCATCTGGAACCGATGATCTATCTTGGTCAATGCTCAAATATCCCTTATTTACATTTCATGTGAATATTTCTCACATCTAGGGGTTTGATCGTGCTTGAAACTTCCAAGAAAAGATGAACCAAGGACCTATAGTCCAACGACAAAGAACAAGAAGAACAATGCGAAAAAGCATAGTGACAAGGGTGATAAATATAATTTTCCAAGAATTCTCAGAAAATAATTTCTAATTCGAGAAAACATGGTGAGATCATGACATAAGAAAAGATATTCAAATTGAATAAAAAATTATTCATCAACAAGGATCAGGAGATGGGTGAGAAAACTCATAATCAAAAAAAGATAAAATGAATGCTACAGATATTTAATAAAAATTGGGAAAACTGAAATTTATGAGATCTATTTAAATTCTAATTTATCATTAGTGAAGAACCCAGTTTCTAAGTATGGAGGGGATTGGTTTCATTAATTGGACCTCGATTCACCTTGATATAGTTATCGTTCATTTTCTAATCTTGATTTTCCAATGAAGGTTAGTGGAGTCCTCCTCTCAATGATCCCAGTGTTATGCGGATAACCATGGAGATTCTCTATAACCACATACTTATAGAGGGAAATAGGTTACAGGTAATAAATGAATTTATTAAATAATAATTTAATTGATTCACTTAACGTAACCCCCAATGGTTTCCTCATCCGAACATCAAGAAACGATAATATTTAGGTCGATGATAAGGTAAAACCCACATTATGGATTTAGTCTTGGTCGAATATTTTTGATCTGTGACTCCATTTTAGAGATATTCCATTATTTCTAAAAACCTATTCACCCATGATATAAAATACATTTATATTTTTATAAAACTAATTCCTAGATCTCTAAGATTTAAAATCGTGTGTTGTCTCAATTCTTGGCTCCAAATATATTTCTTTACATATTTCCATGTCTAATATGGATAAAAAAGAGTATCTACATTATTCACTCCTTCAATTTTTTCATCCCCAATAAGTATAAAGTATGAAAAAAGGTGGGGATATTGATCCTTCATCTGTCTATCCTACTCCTAGGATCTCTCTTGCATGTTGTTAAACTACTATAGAAGACGAACCCAGAGAATGGTCCATACACATAGAATCATCTCTTACTGATCCTCAATCACTACCAGGTACTCCATGAAGGTGGTTCCTTCCTTGATGTCTAGATTTTCCTATTCAATAACATATATAGGATCATACACGTATCTCTTTAGATGTGACACATGGAATACATCATGCACCAGCTCCAACTGTGGGGATAAGGAAAGGTGATAAGTAACCTCAAAAACCCTCTACAATATCTCAGATGTCCTGATGAATCTTAGGGATATCTTGCCTCCCCATCTGAATATCCACAATCCTCATCGTGGGGGAACTCTCAGGAAAATATGGTCTCCCTTCTCAAACTCCAAGGGCTTACGACGTCAATCTACAAAATATTTTTTCTTGGTCTGGGATTTCTTCATCTACTCGTGGATCACCTAGACCTTCTCTGTTTTCACATGCACCATCTCAAATCTAACAAGTGGTTTCTCACAAATATAATTCCAACATAAGGGTGACATAAAAGAGTTTTTAAAACAATTATTATATTATTAATTGATATTAAATTCCTAAAAATCTATGGTTCGTCCAAGAGACATATATAATGATATTTTTATAATTAATGAACCACTTGGGGTTCTCTTGGATGTATATGGTAAGTTTATTAACCATATAATATAAAAATACAAAGAGACATGGTAAATGTCAAACTAATTAACTAAGAGTTAAAACTAAAAGATAAGGTTAATAAAGTAACCCAAACCTATCTGAAACCTATTTTTTGAAAGGCTTTCAACCCTTCCCCACCTTAGATTTTAAATAAATCAATTTTGAGCCATTAGAAACCGAATATTAATTTATTATAAAATAAAATTTCTAGCTTTTCCAAAGGTGCCCCTCACCCCTCTTATAAAAGGGCACTCCCCCTTCTCTCTAATTCACACCATCAAAGCATTTTGGCTTGGCCAAAACCTACCTAGTTCCCTTATCAACTTCCCCAAAAACATTCTGGAGGTTCTAGTCTTCTCAAAAGGCCAACTCTAGTCCCTTAAATGCAAGATTAAATAATGTACGTCGAAGAAGAGGTAATCTCTTATATCGATTCTTTCAAGTTTATTTCTTCTTCAGCTTCTTTTTATTTAGTTGTTTCATTATAAAGTAATAACATAAGTATCTCTAATATACTGATATGTTATTATAAATATGAAACAACCCCATTTCACCTTCTATACATCCTACGGAAAACGAAATCACCGCCCATGCGTACGTACGGAATACTGTCTCCATGTCGTGGTGTAATCTATTTTTCCACCACCACCTTACATGGATGGGTATAATGGTGTAAAGAATAACTATATATAGTTATTATAACATCATAAATATTCTGAGATATTATATCATCCACTCCAATTCAATTCAAATATTATGGGAATGATATCATCGCTCGTGTGTACGTACGGATTACCGTCTCCACGACATGATGAGATTCATTCTCCATGTTAACGATTCAAGAATGATTATAAAGTATATATAGTGAATAATAATTTAATATATGACCTAGTTAAGCTACTGGATTTATATATATATATATTTCATCTACTTACTTCCATTCAAGTCAATAAGGAAAGGAAAACAGCGTTCATGCGTACGTAGGGCCTACCATCTCCATTAATGGTGTATTTCATTTCATTCATCTATCTATTATATATATATATATACTGAATATATGTGATATATAAATCATGATTTACATTCTGGAAGTATGTAAATCATGATATAAGTAATAATAATATCAAGAACAATAAGTCCAAACACGTATGATAAATAAAATGATTTTACCCAAAACGCTGCATTAACATGGAATTTACCAAAGAAGGGGTTATATAAAGTCATAAGTGAACCATATATGATATCATAACAATGAATATGATTATTTAATAAGTCAATGACATTATTTAAATCATTATACATGAGGTTCGGATACATATGAAGCATATCGGACATACGGTAAGGGATAACTTTTCCAATCTTGTTTTTGGCCGAGATTGTTTATTTGTAAGTATTTACTAGGGTTATATTTATCATCCAAGTACCTATTTTCTAAAAATGGTTTCATGTATGTTTAAAGTCCTTTTTACCCATTTTTGTCTTTTACTACATGGTATGTAAGGAATCTTTCTTTTGTTTTCGTTACGAGTTACTTTTCCGACTTTTCTGTTAAAAGTACGAAGAGAATGTTTTTTTAACTTATACAGCATGAACGGATTTTTACAGTTTTATAAAGCCTTATTTTCATGAATCTTAATATAAAATATTTCATGACTATTTTCAATAAAATACTTTTCTTTTAAAATTGTGTGGAATTTTGTGAAAAGAAAATTATTTTTAAGAAGAAAGGATGTTTTCCTCAAGAATTCTTTTCAAGTGTTTTATCAAAACTATTTTCCATCTAAGATGACATTATTTCATATGTGTATGTTTCAAGTGTAATATCTCTATGATTTACAAGGATTCACTTTTCTTATGATGAAATGATATCCATTTTTTTATATGGGTTATTTCATGATGGAATGATGTTTATGAAATCCATTTTATTCGTTGGGTTATTATGAATGGTGTATGTTTATTTTATAGCACATGAAAGAATGATTTCATTATGAGATGGGTGGGACCTATAGCTCCCTAAAATGAATTGGGTAAAGATTTATATCTCATGAGATAGCCATGGCTAGAATGGTAAGTTAATCTGATTCAGTGATACAATACTGGAACAAGGATTGAACTCGATTCAGTAAGGGACTTTGTCCACTAAGATGGGCTTGGCAGCAATGCCTTGGCTACTATGGAAATCAAATCATGTGCTTAATGGTTTTCCACAATAAAATGTTTTATTACCATGAAATTTTATCATGATTGATGTTCCATTATGATATATACCTTACGTACTTCCAATATTTATGTCTTTGCTCAGGATTTTGATTTTTAGATTTTATGTTCAAGTTTTTGCATTCAAATGTTTATGGATTCTTTTATGTTCTCTATGTTTACCCTTACTGAGCATTTTAGCTCACCCTTTTTATGTTTTCTTTTCCCCAGGATATAAAGAAAGGTTTTAGGTAAGAAAACAAAAGGGGAAGATCTTTATGGGATATGTTGAAGATCTTTCACCATGATTAGAAGATTATGTTCCAAGTTTTCAAAGACACTAAACTATTACGGTCCTTTGGTGTCTGTTTTGTAATATATTAAGTATTCCAAAAAAGTAATGTAATGTCTATGTATGTCAAGCTTTGGGTCTCTATAGAGATTCAACTTGAAAGTCTGGAAAGGTCTCCAACATTCTCTAAGCACTGAGCTGAACTTCATTGCGGACTATCATCCTTAAACTGATGGCTAATCTAAGATAAATATTTAGACATTGGAAGACATGTTGAGAGTGTGTTCTATGGACATCAAAGGACGATGGGACTAACTTATGCCTCTAGTTGACGTCTCTTACAACTAATAGTTTCCACTCCAGTATCTAAATGGATCCATATGAAGACCTTTATGGGAAAAGGTATAGAACAACAGCTTGATGGGATGAAGTTGGTGAACGTATGTTTCTAGGACCTGAAATGGTCTAATAAATGGTGGAGAAGGTGAAAACATTCTGCAGCACATCATGGTAGCTGAAAGTTGACAACATATCTATATAGAAAATCATCAATGGGACCTGGAGTTTAAGTTTGGAGAAATGTTATTCCACTGCATATCTCCATGTAATAGGATAATGAGATTCCGGAAGAAAGGGAAGTTAAGTTCCAGGTACATCGGCCCTATTAAGATCCTTGAATGTGTCAGAGCCGTAGCCTATCGACTAGAACTTCCATCAACCATGTCTCAAGTAAAAGATATATTTCATGTATCCCTCTTAAGTAATTACATACCAGATCCCTCACATGTACTATCTTAATAGGTGGTACGGTTGTAGAATGATCTTTCTTACGAGGAGCATCCAGTGAAGATCTTGAATCATAGAGATAAAGTTCTATGCAATAATTCTACTCACCTGGTCAAAATACTATGGTGGAACCATAAGTAAGAATAGGAAACATGGGAACCGGAGGAAGCGATGAAGGAAAAGTACCCACACATGTTTTCATCTTAGTATGTAAAATGAAACTTCAAGGGAGAAATTTCATAAGGGGGAATAATGTAATGACACAAAGTTTTATCTATAGAAATTCCTTTTTTTTTATTATTTTATATGGTATAAACACATAATAGAACACAATACATGTTTTTTAAATGGGTAATGAACGAAATAAGAAGCCTTTATAGAAGTTAAGAAACCTATACCGATGAAATAGTAACTTGACATCTGGAATAGTAATGTGACCCTTATGAATAGTAAACCAGCCAACTAAATAGTAAACTCACCAATGAAATTATAAATAAAATTTATCCATTTTATAAGTGAAAATACGATATAATTATATCATAGTATAAGTAAATAAATATTTTAAAAATTATTAATTAAGTATAAGTATTTTTGTATGTAATAAAAATTTAATTACAATTTTATGAAAAAATATAATAATTTAAAATAAAATTTATTTTAATAAAATGTGTTCATAAATTATTTTTTTTGTTTCTTATAATTATAATATAATTTTATGAGACCATAGTTAATTTTTCCAAGTGATATAAAATTACCTATAATTTTAAATATCTATTTTTTCATGTAAATTGTGATTTAAATGAAAAAATTAATTTCTCATATTTATAAATTCGTTTTCATAAAATTGAGTTCCTTTTTTTATTCTACATTTTGAAAAAAATTTAGGGTTAATTTTTGGGATTTTTCCTAAAATGATTGAATTTTTTGTGAATAATAAAATAAGGTAATTACGATACAGGTAAATAAATGAATTTTTGATTCATTATTGAATCATGAATGGTGTAAGTGACCATTGGTTAAAAATAACATGAAAAAATTACTTTATATACTCTAAATAAACATTACTATTTATTTTCTTGATCAAAATAATAAAATAATGAGAAAAACCCCCTCTCCACTACTATAAATACCACCCCTCACAACCTCTTCTCCCCCACCTCTCAAGCATTGTTCCTTGTCCAAATTCTGATAAAATATCATCCCTATCATATTAAATATTTCTAGGAGGTTTTTTCTTAACAAAATACCAAAACCATTTCCCTAAGGAGTTTCTTAAGAGGAAGGAATCAAAAGGTAAACCCCTCTTCTGTTTTCTTTCAATTAATTTTTCAAGTACCTTAATTTTATTTTACCTCCTCACCTCCCCTCATAAAAATGGTATGAAAACATCATTACCATAAATATACTGTAATTTTATTATTCTAATGGAATAATTATTCATGATCTCTCTTTCCCCATCCTTTTATACTAAAAATGAAAACACCATCTGAGATGTGTTAATTTATTGCATTCATGGACGACGGGTTTTCAATTTCTATTACCATATTCAAATCGGGTCATGAAACCATTTTGATGGTTTTAAAATAACATAATATATGTATTATATATTACTTAATGTTTTGGAATCATTATACAAACATGATGAAAAATAATAAAACAAAACAAGTGTTTTGTGAGTTAAACAGGTCAAAATAATCCAACTGTTTATCCTTAAAGATTTATCTAATGATTCATCCTCACCCAAAATAAAAAAATGACTTATATATTTAATTAAACTTATGTGTTATCACTAATAACATATAAATTCCATTATAGACTTCAATTTCCATTTTACATGAACTTCCATACTCTTATATAAGCAAGTCAATCATGAAAATTAAGAAAATAGGCACTCACAAATGATAAAATTGATCATTATAACTCATTAAAGGGAATAAAAGAAATAAATAAAATTATAAGAAATATATTACATGTGTAAAAGTTTTTTTAATTATAAATTAATTAATCTAATTTGATTATACATGACATCAAGATCAAGGGAAGAACACCTTCAGACTTAAGGTGAGGGATTCTACCTGAACCTCCATTATTCCTTTGAGTTTCTCTTCCCCTATTTTTAAACAAATGAAATTTCTATTTTATTTTTATTTAAATATTCTTAATACAATTTAAATTTTCTATAATAATATATCAAGAAATTTTAATCCTCTTTATTTGGTGATATAAATGTTTTTAAGTTGTTCCCTTCTCGATACTTTCCGATAAGTAAGTCGTTTTAAGGGAAGATCCTGAATTCTTACCCATTTTCAAGTTCACTCCATAAATTTCTTTAAAATAGAATTATTTTTATAAAACCACTAATTTTATTATGAAAACATTTTTGGTTAATGTATGGTTTTGTATAAAATATTTTTTCTTTTTCTATTTTAAATGATCTTGGATATTTTCCATAAACCACACTAAAATGTTTTAATTCTAAAGTTTCTTAAATACCCTTTTTACATGTTATCACTTCAGTTTGACATAACCTATTATGATATATTCTTATAATAATTTATTAATTTACATATATGATTTAATTCATTTCTTTCATGGAAACTTTTATGTTACACACATTTATTACGATTTATGACATGGTTAAGATACCTGCTTCTGTCCATGGGTAAACATTATGTTTATGTTTGATTCGTTACGTATGATTCCTTATGTGGAACACATATTCATGAACATGTTATTATGGGTTATACTATATATAACTCCAATTTATTGGGTAAATTTTAGTCTCATGATACGTTATGTGTAACAGTCTTGGTGGTTAGCCTTAACTCATGTGTTATATGCAATGGTCTTGGTGGTTATCCTTGACTCATGCTTCTCTATATTCAATGAGCCTTGAATCATGCTAAAGTCATGTTTTATATTTATTCCATGTTACTATGAATCTGTTATTATATGATACCATGATCTACATGTAATTATTCCTTATGTTTAATCATGTTCTATGCCTTTTTATATCATTATGTTATGCTTTCCAACCCATGTGCTGTGATTTATTATTATGTTTATTAACTTATTGGTATTTTAGATCATCCCTTTGTTCATTTTATCCCCAATTTATCCTATGTATATGCATAAGAAAAATGTTAGTTATGAGATATTTATGAATATTATATCAATAAATGATTTATTTAGTCCCATGTTTTCTGATTTATGTAACTAGTCTTCCAAGAAACTGGACATTAAGATCCTTATCTTATAATTTGATGTTCAATTATACCTAAAATAATTTAATATTACGTGATAAAGGCCAGGGTCACTATATCCACCACATTTTTTACCTTCCTTTGTAATAGTTTCATATTTTGTGGTATTTTTTAGATTTTCCTTCTTTAGTTATATTGGTCTTTGGGTTTTCTAAAAAATAAATCCTTTTATTGTAACAAACCTTGTAAGTACCCTCAAATATTACCCCTTTAATATAAAAAATTGGTGTTAAATATATAAATACATTTATATATATATATATAATTGTAAATAATTTTTTATACAAAAGTAAAATTTATTTCACCTAAATTTGAATTAAAGTTTCTGTCTTTAATAATAGAATTGACACTCACTCAAATTCAAAATAAACATGACTTTTATCATTATTTTTTTATACAAATAATTCTTTCACTCAAATAAATTATTGGACATATTTGAAAAAATTAAATGTTTTTTCATTAAAACATTTTCTAATTAAGTTATATTTATCCTCAATAATCCTATATAAACAAATAGGAGATACATAAAATGGATTAATAGTTAATACCCCTCCAGTTAGTTTATAACCAAGAGAGATTATCATAATAGATGTTTTGGATTTGAATCCATAAATCTATTGAATTTAGTGTTAATATAATTTAATGTATAATTAACTATAGAAGTCATTGTAGAAAGTGTTATAGTAGGAACTGTAACATTTATTGTAGAAATGGGATTCAATATTCATACCACTCATAAGAAACCCACCCTCATTTTGTTCTTTGGTCCCCAAGGACAACCCATAAGTGGAATTTTGGGGCATAAAAGATACATTGGACTATATTTAAGAATAATAGACCTTAATAATTCATTTTTATGACTTATGAGTTAACTCTCAAATGTATAGTCTTATGGAAATCCCTAAAATGTAATGTTTTTTATTCACCCTAAAATATAATGGTATTTGAGATAATTTCAAATTTAAGGTTTTCAAGACACTATATCATGTTTAAGGCCTTTTATATCCCCTATTAACTTTAGTTAAAAGTTAAAAAATCAAAGGAATTGATCATAAAATAATCATTAATATAATTTGACTTTTCCTCTATGTCAAGTCAAAAATTATAATAATACTCCCTAATCGTAAATGGTTAGATAAAATTTATTTCAAATTATTTGAAAATTTATCCAACAAAAAATATTATAATATAGGTAATAAACTTAGCATATAGGGTGTCATATCACAACACAACCCACTAAGGCCCACTTGGTCGGCTGAAGGCTGAGCTGCAACTACCCCAATCCCCTCTATAGGTCAGGGGATGGCGACAAGCACCAAGAAGTAATAACTAATATGGGAGGTCTTTTCATAATGTACCTGTATGCATACACCCAACCATTTCCATGAAAAAGTGTATAAGAATAATAATAAAATATTTTACCATCTAGAGTAAAACTAATGTATGTAATAACATCTAAGGAATACAAAAGAGTTTGATACTGAAATCCAAGAAGGGAAACAAATACGTGCCTAATGATAATAGATGTCCCCACATGAAAATATATGGAAAAGAAATGTTGAGAGAGCCTCCCTCTATATATAAAATCCCTGAACACTATACATGGTCAAATTCACTCGAATGTCCCTATACTCATCTAAAATCATTATTGATCTATCTGTTGCCTGCATAATACACGACATGTGTGGGAAAATCCCATGTAGGGGTGATTATAGACACACCCATTATGATTCTATAAAAACTATAGGTGGTTCAATAGGAAACATGATAGAAGTAGTCAACTCAACCCAAAATAATAGGGAAATAAAACCCATCAATAAAGATATATTCTCATAATAATCTAGACAAGAGAAAACGGGTATCTTGATATCATGGATCGTCCTTGTAAAGACACATTATATAGTTCTATAAGGGTTAATTAATGATTCCCAATATCTCATGTGTCTATCCATAGAAGTCGTGAGGATGGTTTTCACCTCCTCACTACCCCACATTCTGATGGGGCATAATCTCCAAGTAGAGAACCCATTCCCTGATATGATTGGAGGGTGTCACTCTGTTGGTAGATGACCCATGCCCTGATATGACAGGAGGGTTCCACTCAATAGTTATATGAATAATAGCTTCATGCGATATGATGGTTACACTCAATAGTTAGAGGACCCATTCCCTAATACAACAGGAGGGTTACAATAAATAGGTATAGGACCCATGCCCAAACACAATGGGAGGGTTCCACTTAATAGGTAGAGTAACCATGCCTTGATAAAATATGAGGGGTCCACTAAATATGTAGAGGGCCCATTCCGTGATACAACAGGAGGGTTACACATAATAGGTAGAGGACCCAAGCCCTAATACAATAAGATGGTTCCACTCAATAGCTATAAGACCCATGTCCTGATACAATAGGATGATTCCACTCAAACAAGTATGAAAAGTATGGGGAATTTCTAACCCTGTCTCTCTCTAATGATCCTGACCAATCACTACCATCATCGAGCACCACCTAAGAAGAATCAAGCTCATAACATCTCCCATAATTCCTCAAAATTCCTTAAAAATGCCAAAATTATGTTCTACATAGAGAAAAACATAGGATAGGCTACTCACAGGCCAAAATCTGAGTCAAAATGAAGGATATAAAAGAAGTACAATATTTTGAAGAAGTACATAGTGTGTAAGCTGGTCCACATGGTGTTAAAACTCCCATGGCCTCTTGGTTGTGTCCTCACCAACACATGACTTTTTGGCCTATAGTAATAGTGCTATACAGTGTGTCTCGGCCACCCAGGGTCGGCCCATGTGCTCTTGGTTGTGCATGTTTCCTTTTGGTTGTGTCTTTTTTTTTGGTTTTGTACCTAGACATGTACTCCTAGAGTATACAGCAGGCCTCAAATACTAGGTCACATGGCATGTAGGGGTCCTAGATGGTGTGTGATTCTTATCTCCACCAAAAAACACTATCCTTCGCATCGAGGGGACTACATGCCATGTGTTCTTTAGACTAGAAGGCATATAGTTGGGTTTTTTCATAGAATTTGTAGAATCTTCATGTTGTTTCTAGATCTTGTCATACCACCATGATTCCCTCTATTTGAACACCTGAAATTGGTGGAAATGGCTTCTTACATTGATTTAATCCACCCATTGGCTGAAAATCAGATCCCAATTCTTCACTTGAATACTTCGCCGCCTCATGTGCTTCCCATTTTCACTGCCAATTGGTCATGAATCTTAGATATGAATGATTCATCATCTGCAACCTATGATCTATCTTGGTCAATGCTCAAATCTCCCTTATTTACATTTCATGTGAATCTTTCTCACATCTAGGGGTTTGATCGTGCTTGAAACTTCCAAGAAAAGATGAACCAAGGACCTATAGTCCAACAACAAAGAACAAGAAGAACGATGCGAAAAAGCATAGTGACAAGGGTGATAAATATAATTTTCCAAGAATTCTCAGAAAATAATTTCTAATTCGAGAAAACATGGTGAGATCATGACATAAGAAAAGATATTCAAATTGAATAAAAAATTATTCATCAACAAGGATCAGGAGATGGGTGAGAAAACTCATAATCAAAAAAAGATAAAATTAATGCTACAGATATTTAATAAAAATTGGGAAAACTGAAATTTATGAGATCTATTTAAATTCTAATTTATCATTAGTGAAGAACCCAATTTCTAAGTATGGAGGGGATTGGTTTCATTAATTGGACCTCGATTCACCTTGATATAGTTATCGTTCATTTTCTAATCTTGATTTTCCAATGAAGGTTAGTGGAGTCCTCCTCTCAATGATCCTAGTGTTATGCGGATAACCATGGAGATTCTCCATAACCACATACTTATAGAGGGAAATAGGTTACAGGTAATAAATGAATTTATTAAATAATAATTTAATTGATTCACTTAACGTAACCCCCAATGGTTTCCTCATCCGAACATCAAGAACCGATAATATTTAGGTCGATGATAAGGTAAAACCCACATTATGGATTTAGTCTTGGTCTCATATTTTTGATCTGTGACTCCATTTTAGAGATATTCCATTATTTCTAAAAACCTATTCACCCATGATATAAAATACATTTATATTTTTATAAAACTAATTCCTAGATCTCTAAGATTTAAAATCGTGTGTTGTCTCAATTCTTGGCTCCAAATATATTTCTTTACATATTTCCATGTCTAATATGGATAAAACAGAGTATCTACATTATTCACTCCATCAATTTTTTCATCCCCAATAAGTATAAAGTATGAAAAAAGGTGGGGATATTGATCCTTCATCTATCTATCCTACTCCCAGGAGCTCTCCTGCATGTTGTTAAACTACTATAGAAGACGAACCCAGAGAATGGTCCATACACATAGACTCATCTCTTACTGATCCTCAATCACTACCAGGTACTCCATGAAGGTGGTTCCTTCCTTGATGTCTAGATTTCCCTATTCAATAACATATATAGGATCATACACGTATCTCCTTAGCTGTGACACATGGAATACATCATGCACCAGCTCCAACTGTGGGGATAAGTAAAGGTGATAAGTAACCTCAAAAACCCTCTACAATATCTCAGATGTCCTGATGAATCTCAGGGATATCTTGCCTCCCCATCTGAATATCCACAATCCTCATCGTGGGGGAACTCTCAGGAAAATATGGTCTCCCTTCTCAAACTCCAAGGACTTACGACGTCAATCTACAAAATATTTTTTCTTGGTCTGGGATTTCTTCATCTACTCGTGGATCACCTAGACCTTCTCTGTTGTCATATGCACCATCTCAAATCTAACAAGTGGTTTCTCACAAATATAATTCCAACATAAGGGTGACATGAAAGGTATCCCGTATAGGGCCTTTAAAGGTTTTATGTTGATAGTAGAGTTATATATTTTGTTATAAGAAAAATATACCAAAGTTAAGTGATCCTCTTAGATTTAGAATAATCTTAACACATAAGTAATCATCATATCCTCCATCACCTAGATAGTGTTATATATTTTCCCATCCTTCTAGGGGTTAAAACTTGTACTCATCCTAATTTTGGGCCAAAATTCATCCTATATACCTCTCTAAAACTGTGATGTAATCCATTCATCATGGTCAGAGACAATCGTTGTGGTTACCCCAAGAAGGTGGATGATCTCTCACTCATAAAACTTCCCCAAAGTCTCTACCAAACTCTACTCCATTATATCAAGGAAGTGTATTGACTTTGTAAGTTGGTATACTATCACCCAAATAATTTCATAGACTCTCACTATCTGTGGAATACCTGTCACAAATTCCAAGGATATTTTTTCCCATTTCCATTCTGAGATCTCAATAGGCTGAAACAGACCAACCGAAACTTGGTGCTCATCCTTCACCTACTGACATTTGAGACACCGAGTGAAAAAACTCAACAACACTCCATCTCATTACAAGACACAAAATCTAATAATGAAGGTCCATGTATATCTTCCCTAGACCGGGATATACATACAGAGGAGAAGTGTGACACTCCGACATCACCTCATCTCATATTGTGAATGAAACTACCATACATACCCAGAAAATGATGGTGTGATTATCTCATTCATAGAATCCATCTGGTGAATATCTTGTGGTTATCTGGACATATAGGACTTTATAGTCAATGTCTCCTACCTGACACTCCCTCACATTCTGAATAAGTGTAGGATTCAACACCATAGATGAAAAATAATTGGAACCCCTCTCCTCCACTAGGGCCAGCTGTAAGGAATCCAAATGCTTAGACACCTCAACCACCAAGTGAGACTATGACTTCCTGTTAAGGGAATATTCCAATATATTTCCATTCCCATGAGTATAGACTATCTAAAATTTGTAGTCCTATTGGAACTCCAACCAAAGCCTCTATCTCAGGTTCAAATCAATATATGTGAAGACATTATTGAGACTCTGATGGTATTAGTAAACAATAAAGTACTCTCCTAGAAGATAATTTCACCACATAATCAGAGAAAATATCACTGCTTCCAACTCTAGGTCATGAGTCGAGTAGTTGTTCTCATGGTTTCTCAACTACCTTGACACATATATGATCAATAACTACCTCTACATCAACACATAGATGATCCCAGATTTAGAGGCATCACAATATATTGAATACTCTATTCCCTCCTTAGATATTCTTGAAAAAACATCAATTTTCAACCTCAGAATCAACTCTTAAAAGGATCTGTGACATTTTTCAGTCCAGGTAAATGACTAAACTTTCTCCATTAGGGTGGAAAAGGGGTCTCCAATCCTAGATAATTTTACCATTAAACTCCTATATTACCCCTTTAATCTAAAAAAACTTTTCACCTATGGAATTATCTTCGTTGGATCTCAAGAAAGCAGTACAATAATATTCATCAGGTTGACATCTATTCCACGCCTATAAATGAAATTCCCTAGAAATTGAAGGTCATGGATCCATAATTTACACTTAGAGAAATTACTATAAATCTAGTTCCCTCAAATAAAGTCTAGGACCATCCCCAATTGCTCTACATTCTCCTCCTCTGATGTAGAGTAGACGAGTATGTCATTAGTGAAGAAAAAAACAAATCAGTCTAAGTATGGATGGAAAATCCTATTCATTAGATCCATAAACACAATTGTGGAATTCATCACACCAAAAGGCATCACCATGAACTCATAGCGTTCATAGAAACATAAAAATTCCATATTTGGAATATCAGCCTAGAGAAACCTTATTTGTTTATAGTCAACCATGAGATCGATCTTTGAGAACCATCTCATGCCACACAGTTAGTCAAGAGGTTGTCAATCCTCAGAAAGGGGTACTTATTACTTATTTTTTCCGGATTCAGGTGATGATTTTCAATAAAAATCCAAAAAATATCATCCATATTTTTTAAAAAAAACACAATAGCTTCCCATGGGGACACAATGGATCTAATAAAACCCTAATCTCAAAGGTTCTCTAACTTCACCATCAGCTTCTGGGGCTCAATAGGTGTTATAAAATATTTAGAAAAAGACATTAGAGTAGTTTTGGGGTGTAATTCGATGTAAGAAAATATCTCCCACATCATAGGTAGTCCCAAAAAATCCTTGGGAAAGACATACATATAATCCTTTGTGACTTAATGAACCCAAATATCATAAGAGCATGTTGTGATAGGGGATAAAATTGCTAATTGATGGGAGATGGGTTTCAGTTTTCTACTAGCAAGGCCCACTATTTTCACAATGATTTCTCTCTGATCCACAAAGAAGAATATTGTCCCATTAGTTCAAAGTCATCTCACTCGTCTGTAATGATAGTAAACCTTATATCTGACCATGGAAAACCACTACATACCCAAGATGATGTCATATGCTCACATCATTACAACTAAGAGGTCCCATGAGAAACTCTCTCCACAAAGTGATATCTTCCACTAACGAAAGACAAACTATATCAAAGAAGTGTTCCCTGTAGGAACCTTAAGGAAAAGATGATGGGCTAAAGTCTCAATTGGGAGGCCCATCTCTCACACCAAGAGTAAGGAGATGAAGGAATGACTCACACATGTGTCTACTATTACTGAATCAAGTATTTTATAAACACATATCATACCATTAATCATCTTGTAAGTTTCCAAGTAATAAGCCTCCATATCCTACATTTTCAATGAACCTGACCACCAGCTCCCTGATCCCGACATGGACCACTTGGTAGTGGTGGTGGAAGGAGCTCATAAACTCTTCCACCACTAGAAACTACTCCTTTAGATCCCCACCTACTCCTCTACCAGCTCTTCCTCCCCAGGGGTTTTCCAGGCCATGCCTGGGAGATCCATGATCATATAATTTCATCTACCTTGGTGGTTCATCTTCTATCAACCTACCCTCCTCAGCATGTCAATTTTGTAAACCATGTTCAATGTGACCTCACCCATCACATGCATATCATTTCCCTATCTAGGCTTCCCTGGATGTTCATGCGATCCCTGAGCCGCATGACCACGTGCCTAAGTTCGTCCATGAGAATATCTCATATTCCAATACCCTATCAACTAGATCTTGATATCTTCTATAGATGACTCATCCCCATAATTCCCACTACCATCTCCACCGCTCGCTCTAGCACTCCATCACATGTGGTAATGCACAGGGTACCACACCGTAATGGATGTCTCTGCAGAGACCCTTTAAAAACTTTTGTTCCTATAAATAACCATATCAAATCAAGTTAAGGGATTACAAAATAAGGTTAGTGAACCTCGTAGAATACTCAGAAACGTTCATCCCTGTATAATATAGATTCAAAATCTCCTAAATCCAAACTGAGTGAAACTATTAGGGGTGGTACTCTTTACAAAATAGCTATTGGAATTTGGACTATGAGAGTTTTGACTCATAATGTGTCTACGTGACTAGGCTCCACCAGTGCCCAGATGATCCATGGAAAAGACTAGACTCCAATTCAACCATTTGATCATTTGGGGTTTGTATAAGCCATAAAATTAGATAACCAACTCAAAAAAATACTCTTCTACCTAGGGATTTATCTCACTGTGGAATCTCAGGGGCCTCTAGTACTGGAACTCTCAGAGTTTTGTAAGACTGCGCATATCATCAACCTTCTCTACTAGTATAATATGTTTCTCAACATGAATGGGTTATTCTACCTATATACCTAGAGGAAATATCACATGAGATGGCCCCTAAAATGAGGCATCATCACTCAACGAATCATCTTCATGATCCTGAAGCGGTAACCTGGATGGTTTTATTCATGGAGGAATCCTAAAAATTAATTAGAATGTACCATGGTCAAATGAGCTTATATATATATATGGGGAGGTGAATTGGGATAAACAGTCAAAATAATCAATCATATAGAATGTATATACCAATGTTCCCTACAACCAATGTATCAGTTTGCTGAGTCGACAGACATATAGTTAGAGTCTTGGTTAATGGATATGTCAGTTTCTGCACCAACACTGGATTCCTTGGCCTAAAAGTCACACTCGAGGCACTTTGACACTATTTTCCTAATGTTTCCATCCAAACCTCATAAAGGGAGAAAACTCCAAACATTGTCCCGAGTTCAAACCACCTCTAATACCAATTTGTCATGAACCATCCCAACGATGCCTTCCTATCTAATGGAAGGCTGAGAAACAACTACCCCAAGCTTGCCTTCATAGGCCAGGGGCTGGCAACAAGCACTGAGAAGTAATAACTAATATGAAAGGCCTTTTCCTAATCTACCTGTATGCACGCACCCAACCATCTCTAAGTAGAAATATAGAGGAATATTAATAAAATATTGTACCATATATTTTAAAATTCATCCATTTAATAACCTCTAGGGAATATAAACGAGTACAAAAGTGAAATCCGAAAAGTAAAGAGAAAAATAAACACCAGACCATAAAAGTTTTCCCAACCTAAAAATAACTATAAAAGAAATATTGAGAGATCTTGGCTCCATATCTTCAGGACATGACCACCATACATGGTTAAAATCACCTTGGTATCCCTATTCTCATATGAAATAAAAGTTGACCTATCTGTCATCTATATAAGACATGACACCTATGAGAAAATTCCATGTTGGTGTGAGTATATACATACCCATTAGGATACCCCAAAAATTGGAGGGGGAGAAATAGTATACATGAAAGAAGCAGTTAGATAGACCCAATGAAAGAGGGAAACAAATCCTAGAAATAAAGTTATATGATCATAAAAGAAACCCATATGAGAGAGAAAGGGAATCTCTATCTCACAAACCATACAAGGAAAGAGTGTTTTAATGGTTCTAAAAGGGTATATTAATGATTACTAGAATATCTCATGTCAATTCGATGGAGTCGTGAGGAGGGTATGCAACTTTCCACTTCCCTATAGCCCAATGGGTTATAATATTCAAGTAAAGGACCCATGACCTGATAAAAAAGGGTTCCACTCAATAGGTAGAGTACCCATTCCCTAATACAATAGGACGGGGCCACTCGGTAAGTGGAGGACCCATTCCCTGATATGACATGATGGTTCCTCTCAATATGTAAAGGATGCATTCCTTGATACTATAGGAGGGTTTCAATCAATAGGAAAAGGACCCATGCCCTGATATAATAAGAGGGTTCCACTAAATAGGTATAGGACCCATGCCCTAATACAATAGGAGGGTTCCACTCAATATATAGATAATTAATTCCCTAATACAATAGGAGGGCTCTAATAAATAGGCAGAGGACCCATGCCCTGATACACTATGAGGGTTCCACTCAAAGAAGTATGAGAAGTATTGGGGATTTAAAACCTTGGCCTCTCTCTGATGATCATTCCCAATCACTTTCATCATTGAGAACCACCTAAAGAAGCTCTAGGATTGGAAAATATCACATCATATCTCAAAATAAACTACCAAGTCCATCATCAACTTATATGTGTAAAAACACTAAGTATATTCTACTCATGGGACAAGATTCAAGTAAAAAAATTATATATGAGAGGTATAATAATTTCAAGAAGTACACATTGAGTAAGGTGGTCCACAAAATGTGTGAACTTTCTTAGTCTCCTGGACATCTACTTACAAACTCATGGGTCTCTCTATATATATTAATACATGGTGTGTAAGGGTACTTCACGGCGTGTATCGGCCACTCAGATCCATCATGTGTCCTTCCAGCCAGGACTATGTCCTTCGGGTCGTGTCCATGTGTCTAGTCATACACCTTGTAGTGTACTCACAGAGTACACACCGAGCCTCCAGTACAAGGTCACATGATTTTTGGGGGTCCCACACGGCATGTGATACTTATATCCACCTAGAAACCCTAGACGTCATCGCCAGGAGACTACATGCCTTGTGTTCTTCAAACTATATGACTTGTAGTCAATTTTTTCATAGAATCTATGAAATACTAACATGATTCCATATTTTTATATATCGCTGTGATTACCACTATTTTACTACAAAAAATTGGTTGAATATGCCTTTGGACATTTATTTCTTCCATCTGGTAACCATAAATTGGATCCAAATCCTTCGCTCGAAGCCACCGCCACCTCATGCACCTCCCGTTTTCACTGCCAATTGATATAGGATCCCAGATCTACATTATCCATCATCTTAATCCCATTATATATCCCAATAAATGATCAAATATAAAATAAATTTATTACACAAGAATATATAACATATTCAGGGGCTCAATTGTTCTCGAACATACCAATAAAAGTCGAATCGTGGCCTCGTAGGACAACTTCAAAGAACATGAAGAACGATGGGGTAAAATCACCATAAAAAGGGTGATAAACATCGTTGAAAAAGAATTATTATCCAATAATTTTAAAATTGTGAAACTAGGGTGAGTTCATGGTATAAGAAAATATATATAAATTTAATAAAAAAATATTCATCAATGGGGCTCATTCCATGGGTGTGAAAACACATAATAAAAAAATACAATCCATGATTTAAAGATTTAATCAAAAGGGGTAGAAAATCACAATTTATGAGCCCTAACTTGATTATTATCAATAATTGGTGAATAATAGAGTTTCTAATAATGGAGAGGAACTATTGTTTTCACTGCTCCTTGATTTACATTGATTTAGTTGTTGTTCATCATCTAATCTTGATTCTCCAATGAAGGTCAGTAGAATCCTCCTCTTAATGATCCCAGGGTTATCTGGATAACCTTGGTGATTCTCTATAACCACATACATATAGAGGTAAATAGGTTATGTATACTAAATTAATGAATTAAATTCATTCATTCATTCATTAACTTAACATACCCATCAATGACTTCCTCATCTAAAATATTTACACCGACCAACTTTAGGTCACACATAGGGTGAACCTCAGGTTCTATATTGAACCGTTGTAACGGTTTTTTTATATAGGACTTCATTAATAAGATATTCCATTATTTATTAAAGACTATGTGGGCATGATATAAAATATTTTTAATATTTTTTAAAATTAATTTTGGTCTCTCCGGGCCTCGGAATTGGGTTCCCTCTCAATACCTGGCTTTGAAAATATTTCTTAATATATTTCAATGTATTAAAAGTAAAAACAATAGCATCTACATGTCATGAACCACATCCATTTATACCCCTCCTATGTTTTCTATGAATAAAGATATGACCATTTAATAATTCCTTTAATAGTCCATAGGATAGAGATTAGAACCAAGTGTATAAAATATACAAAAATTGTAGGCATTTCACTAAATATTCTCAAGAAAAATAAAATAAAATAAAAATCAACACCATAATATAAATAAATCATCTAAATACCAATAAATTAGGTGTGATAAAATGTAAAATAAAGACTAAAAATAAACCATGAACAACTCCTATGGGAGAATACATGAACTCAAGTAACTCGCAATCAATATCAATGAGTGTTCGATCACAAACTCACACCTAGGTTCATAAAAACATATGTATACATGTGTGTGTGTGTGGATGAGAATAAAAGTATAATCTGTAGGATTATTCCTTAATTCTCTCATGAAAATGTGGAACAATAATACTAAATCCCCAATGAATAAATAGAGAAACCAACTCATCACCTAAATCCTGTAAACTATATTCATAACCTCATCGAAGATTTTTCACTAAGTAATGCATAGAGGTAACATAATAATGAAGTATGTATATAATAAGGGTACCCCATAACTACTTTACCATTGAACCAATAACCCTAAACCCCAAAAACTTATGTCTTGGTACTCTCATACCCTCTATAAGACACTTTTCACATCCATTAAAATGTATCATAACCACAACTATATAATCTCAACAATATTACCATCACATCCCCATATATATAAAACCAAGATCTATCACAACTCTATATAAATATGAACTCTACCTTAATATATTTTAATATATTCATAGATACACATTTAATAAAATTGTATGTCAAAACTTTAAGCCACCATATCCCACATGTACATTTATAGAATAATTGAGGTCCATTATATGTTTTATGTGTACACATCTTATAACTATAATCCATTTTACCCCATAAAAGTCCACATAATCAGTTTATGTCTTGAGGAGAGAGCTATTTAGGTGGATTAGTCCACTATTTACACCCTATAAAACCTATATATTGAGAAACACATTGAACCCTAAGATAAATATGGGTGTCAGTTTCCCCAACTAACTCAAGTGGTGGAGAAAAATACATAACATAACATAATGATATTTATAACACATAACTATACATGGGGAAACTACCTAACACTAGATGCATTATAAAACTAATGTCTAACATGAATACTCTACTTCCACATTAAGGACTATATATCCAATAGTCATACATGAAACAATGTTCAATTATTTCAAGGCTTTAATCAAATTCCAATAATTTAATAATATATCATCTCCATCTTGGATTAATATTAATATTAATCACAAATCCACAAAGTTTAAATTTATTATTATATTCATACCTATGCTACTTTAATCTTTCAATCAATCCATATTTCTTTATATTAATTCATCATATTTATTCATTATGAACCTCCCGGCTTAAATTACTTCATTATTTCATTAACAACCTATAATATCACTAAAACAAACTTATTTCTATATATATGATGATATAAATATGACAAAAGGGGGATGAATAATAGTTAGAATGTAACAATCATGGAAATCATAAAAAAAATAAGGCTCTCAACCGAATCCAATCATCTCATAATCAATCCCATCACTTTCCCACCTCATTCTTATCATTCCATAATTATCACATTCTATCAATGCCATAAAAATAATATAACACAATCTATCATTGTTCCAACTATACATGGATTTTGATCAAAACATAAAAAAAGTTTAAATATTTTAAATAAATTAATGGAAGTAAGAAATAATAATTATGGAAGAATTAATATAGCATGATCCATTTATATACTACATTTGAAACATGAAAACTAATAGCAACAAGGTCCAAATGTAATTATCATTTTGAATATATAATTCCAATAAATCATGTTTTTATTTTATTATCTTGAGATTATAAATTTATTTATGGTAATTTTACCACAATAATAAATATAATATAACAACACTAAATCAATGATAATAACATTCTAATATATTTGTGCAAAGTTGTTCTTATCATCTCGAATGATTTATGAAAAATGAAACTTTTGAATTCATTTATTCTCCTCCTTATATTTCTTTATTTAAAATACTTATTCAAAATTTTGGAAAATAAAAAAATCATAAACTATCAGGAATAAATGAAATATCAACTTAATATCAAACATAAATATCATTGCATGAATCCACCCAATCACCCCTTTTTTCCTTTTATTATATGATTATTAGGTTATTAGGTTAATTTCACTAATTATCTAATAAAAATAGTAACATGATATTTCAATAATTACACATAAATTAAATATATGTATGGAATCCTCTACCTAATGTGAAGCTTTATGTTTTATCATAAAAGAATAAAAAAGATTATAGAGGATCGAAATGACCAAAAAACTTGTAAGGAAAGCCCTCAACCCCCTGGGATCGCAGTGGATATTAAAATTTGAGACTAATTAAGGACACTTAAAATAAATTAGGGAGGTTTCTAATCCAGGTTAATATAGGATAAGTAGAGGGATCAATGATAGAGTGTATTCTAAATTTAAAAAAATAATAATGCAGACACATGAACCGTGTTATTGTACCTAAACACATTATAATTTTAAATAGATTTAATTATTTTAATATATTATTTAATCAACATAATTGAGGAAGACATGATGATTTAAATAGAATGTTCTAGTATTTATAATCATGATGAAATTATAAAAGTGGTGAAGGATTCTAAATTCCATAGGATATATTTATTTTCCAATGAATTTTAATTAAAACCCCCTTTTAAATTGTAAAATCATGTCATATAAATATTATAGTGGATTAGGGTTTCAATTACATCTAATAACACACACACACAACACACACAGGCTTGTAGGAAGGCCATAGCTCCCCAAGGTATAACCCACAAATTATATAGGTACATAGAACCCATACTTGTAATTCACAAAGACCCTTAAAAATCATGCCTCGAAAGGCCCAAACCACCATGGTCATCCTAGAACATGCACTGCTAGAGATTTGTAACCACCAAATAGTCTACCCTGTAATTAAACAATGAACACACAATTTTCATTATCTCACTGAACGAGGTTCTATGTTGACACACATTATAGTCAGACCATCACCCCATGGTCGAGCAGGGGTTCTCCATTCTTGTTTGATAGTTACCACACCACCGTCAGATCGTTGTTCCCTCTTAACTGCAACCCAAAAACCTCCACACCGCCCATCCACTACAACCCATCAAATCCAACCACACCATCATCGAGGATAGTTTTCCCTTCACCTTTGATCTTAATGATCCCAACTGAATTGATGCTAAGCTATCGACATCGTTGACACACTAATACCTCCCACAACCATCACCTAATAGATGCCACTCCATCAAGGTCATGACACAACAGTGAATTTATACCAATTTTGTACACTCCTATATTTCCAAGAAGGATTCCTGAAACCAATGACATTGAATCCTTTTAGTTCTGCACTGGTGAAGTTATTTCCCCCACAAACAGCAACCACTTCATGCTTACCGAGATCTCCATTGTCATGTCTCCATCACTGATGAAGGACTCGTCATCATTTCATTCTCTATTGGTTTACTGTCATGATAGCATCATCAAATGAAGCTCAATTACCATCAGTGACACACCCCATGTCATTGGTAATGGGATCCCATCACCCCACTTCCCATGTAAATTTGGTAAACTCATACTATTGGGCAGACTCCATCCTCACAGTAGCCCCCATAAATGGGGAAAATAAATTCCATCATTAGGAATCGATCCATCCATCATGATGCAGTAATATCAAAATCTAACTTGATATTAATTTTATCACATAACATAATCACAAGATCTAATTCAATATTACTTTTATCACATAACATAATCTCAATATCTAACTCAATGTTAATATTATAGAATAATGTAATTTCAAGGTCTAACTCAATAATACTTTTATTACCTAACGTAATCTCAAGCTTTGACTCATGATTACTTTTATTCTATAAAATAATATTAATATATAACTCAAGATTACTTTCATTGTATAACATAATTTCATGTTTTGACTTAAGGTTTCATTTAACGCATAAGTTAAAGTCAAGTTTCACCTCAAGGTTATGTTTTATCCCAAAAAAATAATGAAACTAAATCTTCAAAATGCAAGATTTTTAGTTCATATATAAGTCAAGTTAAAACTAAAAAATTATAGATGTTTATAATTCATTTAAAATTGACTCAATTAAATATAAACCTTCCAAAACTCTTAAAATTACCCAAAAAAACATCCCCAAACTCTCTCAAGATTCAAGGAATGAAAAAGAAATCATTCAAAAAATTATGGGCCCTTAAATAAGATAAATCTAAAAATATTCTTGTACTTGGGAATCAAAACCAATCCTATGAAGGAAAATATGAAAAAGTGTTAATAAAATGAAAACCCTATAAGATACCTCACATGAAGTATGGATCACCTGGATCTAGAAACTTTAAGGCATGCATCAAACCAATTCCTACTTCACAGCCTCCCTATCGCTAATGGTGACCACCTCCATGGTCGCCCTCTGCTCTTAGGGTATGAGGAACATCTGAGGTCTCTCCTCAGCTTTCTCTATCTCATTATTTTTGACCAATGCCTAGATTACCCTAATGGTTTTGTTATTACTACCTTAGAGGATACTAATACAATGGATAAATATGAAAGGGACTTCCAACTCTATTCTAACTACCAAGGAAGGTTGTACATTACAACTTATGATGGAATAACCACTACAATAAAAATAAACCATGTTTGTTCTCTAATAAATGGTCTGAGAATTGTTGACTCTAGTGAAACATGATGAAGAAGGCTATAACTGACTCCTTGATATCTGAAACATTTTTTGACCTGGAATCTGAGATCCAATATCCATAGATCTAATATGTGAATGGTCCTAATGACTCCAATTCTATGACAATCTAGTTTTTTCTAGTCTCTTCTCAGTAATATCTTCCTTAACCCATAACTTGGGAAACACCAACAATGTGAATATGGTAACCTGGCACTGTATATTTGTATGAAAAACCTCTTTGAAATGCCTTAATCAGGTATCCTCATTGAGAGAAAGTTCTTAGATATAATGCAGAAGTTTATTGAAGTGAATATTGAACTATAGTATTATATAACCCCATGCAAGATATAAATAATCTTCTTTTAGTGCTCCTCCTTCATGTTAAAAGAGAGAAACTTATCCTAGAACTGATCTCATAATTTTTCCTATGATACTTTTAACCCTTGAAAATCAGAAAAATACTGGATCCACCACTGATGGGTATAACCCAAAATTATAATCATTGACAAAATAAGTTAGTATTATATCCTAGTATGGATTAAACTAAAATTAATATCCATATCCTCAAACCAAGACTCAATCTTTGGATTTGAAAACATCCCTCTCTCTTGTTGGATCTTACACCAATACTCATGATGATTCTTCCTACAATAATCACCTTTTTTGACTTCAACTCTATGGTAATATAATTTCACATTTTGTGGAACACCATCATCCTGAACCAGATCGGGACATCAACCTAAAATCATACCTTCAAAAGTGAAAATTTCTAGGGACTTTATAAACCTGGAATGTGTAATAATTAAAATTAATTAATTCTAATTTATCATAATTCACATTATCTACCCAATTAAAAAATAATAAAAAACATTCATGATGCATGATGCTCACCTGTATCTCTACCATGAAGGCAGTGTCACATCGCTCATCATGTTTAGTAAACTTTAGATTCATGCATCAGATCACAAGTGGTCCTAAAATCCCATGTTCTAGTTAGTCTATCTTTCTTTTGTTACATAATAATTCCAATTGATGTGTTTTAATTACGTACCCATATAATCCTCACTAGTTCATATCCCCAAAAATCTATCATATCTATTAACTAAAATCCTTGAAACCACTTTTTTAGGACCCACCCTTAGTTGTACCCCTCTTGGTCCAATAGTGAATATGGTCATGACTCCCTAAATCTCACCTCTAATATTTCACAAGTTAGAAACTAGTACCGATGGTATAGAATATATGAAAATGGAATGAATTTCCCTCAATATTACTAGAAAATATAAAATAACTATCAATCAATTCCATAATATAAATAAATAATTCAAATCCTAATACATGAGGTGACATACAATGAAAAATAAAAACTAAAAATAAACCATAAACCACTCCTATGGAAGTGATCACGAACTCCAGAAGCTCATTATCAGCATCTATGATCTAGTAACATCCAGCTTGATCACTAAATCACACATAATGTCTTATATATAGAGTTATGATCATTATGTATTCTCAATAGGATACTCCCAGAAAAAATTCATACAAATTTGGAACAAGTATACAAAATCCCAAATGAATAAATCAAAAAATTAACTCATCACCTAAAGTAGGTAAACCATATTCCCAACCTCACCAAGGCTTGCTCACCAAGTAATTCATAGTATTAAAATAATAATGAAGACTTTATATTTTAATGGTGCCCCAATACCACTTTTTCATTGAACCAGTATCCCTAAAACATAATGGATTATGTTTCGGTGCTCCCATGTGGTCTATAAAACACACTTAACATCTTTGAAAATACATCACAACCACAACCACATAATCTCATCAACATCACCATCACATACTCATATGTATAAAACCTAAATCCATCATAACCCTTTGTAAATATGAAATTCACCTTAATAAATAACATCTCATGCATATATACACATGTAAAACATGTATATTCTAAAATCATAAGTTTTCATAGCCTGTATATACATGTATGAAATAACTGAGAGCCATTAAAGATCATATAGGTACACATAATATAACTTTAATCCACTATATCCCAAACATATCAACATACTAAGTCTATTTATGGAGGATATAGTGGGTTAGGGGGGATATTCAACCATTACACCCTTGATAACCAAGATGTTGGGAAACACCATGAGGCCAAGGTTAAATATGGGATTTGACCACCCCAACTAACTTAGGTGGTGGAAAGTAAGAAATAAAATAATATAATGATATTTATAACACATAACCATGTTAAGAGAAACTAATTAAAATTAGAATCATTATAAAGATATAATCTCACATGAAGACCCACCTACCATCACTAAGGACTAGATAGAAAATAAGTATACAAGAAACAAGGTTCAATTATTTCAAGGCATTAATTAATTACCAATAATTTAATAATATATCATCTCCATCTTGTATTAATATTCATATTTAATAATGAATCCAAGGATTTTAAATTCATTATTATATTCAAACTCAATATCATTTGATATTTTACTCAATCCATATTTATTAATATTAGTCATTACATTTAATCATTAAGAACCATCCCCTTCAATTAATTAATTATTTAATTGAAATTCTATAATGGAACTAAGACTCATCTATTCATATATATAAGTTTATATAAATATTCCCAAATGGGAATGAATAATGAGAATCATATAGAAATCATGAAAGGTATAAAGAAATTAAATTAGGCTCACAACCAGTTCCAATAATATAACAATCAATCCCATCACTTTCCCACATAATTCTTATCATTACATCATTACTGCATTCTAACACCACCTCAAAAATAATATAACAAAACTCTTCATTATTCCATCCATAAAATGTAACACCCCAAAGTTTTAAAAAAATAAATGAAATCCATGAAACTTTGTTTTACGTAGATATTTATAACTAGCCTTTAAACATAATTTTGGTTCTTCTTTGTTTTGAATTTCGAAAAACAATCATTTATAATTGTGTTTAAAAAGTTATTTGGAGTCTGATTTAACCAACTTATTTTTTCAGTGAATATTAACATACCCTTATGATTAGTAATATGACCCTGATTAATAGTAAATTTTATTATTTTATTAATGTGTTAAGATAATGACATCTTGGTTAATTTTTCAATGTGATATAAAAGCAGTTATAGAATTAAAATTATTTAGTTTTGAATTAAGTATTATTTTATTTAAAAATTAAATTAATAATATTTAGAAAATTATTTTTAAAAAATGGAGTTCATTTTTGAATTATAAAGGTTGAAAAATGGTTATGGTGAATTTTTGGGATTTTTCTGAAATTCTTGAATTTTTTATCAATAGTGAAATACGGTGAAATACCGTATATTCAAATTATCATTAAACTGCACTATTTATGACATAATAAGTGATGTAAGGCCATTTGTTTCAAACTCAGATTCCATTATTACTATTTGTTTCACATGAATTAAGACTATTCGTAGTCTTGAGAAAATATATTATAATAATGATTAAATTAATGTTAAATACCTCCTCTCCTCCACTATAAATACCACCCTCATTCCCCTCTTCCTCCCACACCTCTAAATACTTTATCCTTACCTAATTTCTTCCCAATACTCCTCCCAAGAATCTTCCCTATGTCATATAGTTTCTAGTATCACCAAAAGGCCAAAACCAAAGGCCTTAATAAGGATCTCAAGGAGAAGAGGTCAAGAGGTAAACATCCTCTTTTGTTTTATTTCTTTACTTTCATTTTATGTTATTCTTTTTAATTTCCTTTGGATTATGTTGGGATATGTCATTAAATATCCCCCTTAATTCCCATATTTTGTAAGAATTATGAGATACCCCTTTTCTATTATCAAAATATTTTATTATGTTTTAAGTGACGTTG
Organism: Viscum album; assembly: GCA_963277665.1. Taxonomy (NCBI): domain Eukaryota; kingdom Viridiplantae; phylum Streptophyta; class Magnoliopsida; order Santalales; family Viscaceae; genus Viscum; species Viscum album. Next base: position 845,542,512 of record OY728160.1, on the reverse strand, counting down.
TCCAAATATTTGTAAGGGATTTCTCAACTTTTCTTCAATATCAAGATTCATTTATTTTATTTTTCATTCCTCATATCCCCTTATAAAAGAGGCATGAATGATTAGGTATCTTACATATTCTTTATTTTATCATGTTTATGGAATACTCATATTATATTTCTTCTCATCTCCCACTTATTCAAGAAATTAAAACATCATCTCTTATGTCTCGAATTACCGACATTGTGGAAGATGTGATTTCAATTTATTTTACTTTCTTAAAGACTGGTCATGAAGCCATTTTTATGTTTGAAATAGATTATAATTTATTTATTATATCTTATATAAGGTTTGGAAATCTTTTTTTACCCATGTGATTAATTTATAATACAAAACGAGTTCATTACGATCAAAGAATCGCCAAAATGACCTAACAAAATATCAATAATGTTTTAACTTATGAATCGCCGTAATTTCAGAATTCAAAATGATAAATGTTATAATTTATGATTATCTAAATATGTAAATACCATTCTATTTCAATTCAGTATTTACACTTCCAATCGACAAGAATATCCATCATGAACCAATCATGGAGACCATGTAAAGAACACACCTTACACAATGTAAATAACAAAATATTACTAATAAAATTGTATAATGATGTTGTAAAATGATAATATAAGGTGTTATAAATATTAATATGTTTCATTAATATATTAATAAAACTCTTTTAACCATTATACAGTAGGTTTAAACACTTTTTAATTATGACAAACCCGGGGTAAGGGAATTCTTAACCCAATTTCTATTCTTTGGGCTAACCTTCTTCTTTATTCATTATGTGGTATTAAGATTATTTGTGTGATTAATTTTTGTTTATATTATGTTGAACTATATTTATTTATAGTTTATACACATATCCATTCCATTCTATTAATTCTCACTCCATTTATATTTTTAAGGGACTTTCCTTTTAAAATCCTTTTAAATGTCTCTTAAATACATTTCAAAAGGATTGTTTATATATATATATATATATCTGTGTGTGTGTGTGTGGGATGAGTGGTTTCTCCTTATTTCAAGATAATTTATCACCATGATATGTTCCTTGGACACTATTTATTTTGGGTTGGCCCCATTATAGATCAATATATGTTCGGATGATCCCATTATAGCTCAAGATATAATGGGTGAGCCCCATTATAGCTCTCCAATGCATTAGGTACTCGGGAGATGGAATTTGACCAAAATATTATTCCATGTGTAATTTTTTATGTAAGAGTGATATGGAAAATATTTCCCAATTAAATTACATGATTTTTCTATGCATATGAGTTTTTATGATTATGGGTTTTATTGGTTTTTTATATTATCACTTGACAAATGCTTTATTTATTTATATCCCTTACTGAGTTTCATACTCATCCCAAGTTTTAAAAAAAAATTCATAGGATATAAGGATTTTTAATATAAATAAGTGAGTCATGATGTTTGATATGTAGTGTTGTTAAATAAATCATGTTTTAATTTTTAATGTTTTATATTTTGAAAAAATGGATATTGTTTTAGTAGTATCCTCTAGTATGAATATGGTATGTCATGTATGTAAGATATCCTAATTCATTAAAACTATAAACCTAAAAATATCCTTAATGTGTAATAATGTATGGTCTTGTGTAAAATTAAAGATTAAGTAACATTTTAAGGTCAGGTTGTTATAGTTGGTATCAGAGGATGGTTTAGATAACTTTAGGGGTTAGGATGATGTTAATTGAATACCATAAATAATTTTTACACTATGATTAATTTAAAATGTTATAGAATTTAAATATTACCATGTTTCTTCAACTAAGATATGTTTTTTTAGAATGGGGTTCCACAGAAGGAACATGGAATATAAAGTAGTAAGGCACCAAGTGGCTGATGCATGTGTGAATCTGTAGCCCGAAATGGTGGGTATCAGAACTGAGCAGTCTGTGACAGCAATGGATTAGTTGAATTAATAAATAAGAGGTGGTGGTATCCATGCTAGAGGTTAATGTTATATACTATGAAGAAACATGTCTTTTGTGGAGAATGTTTTGAGGCAACATCCTCCATCATTCAGTGGAACCGCAGATCTAGAGATTGACGAAGGATGGATCAATGCTCTAGAAAAGAAATCCGATGTCATGGGATGTTTGGAATGTCAAAAGGTAATACTAGCCATTTATCATTTGGAAGCTGAATCCAATAAATTTTGGTCTCTATTTTGGTATATGAGAGATAGATATTATCTTTATAGTTAGGAATGGGATGATTTTAAGAGTCTTTTTCTGGAAAAATATTTTCCCAAAATTGTTCGACTCAGAATGAAGAAGCAATTCTTGGAACTGAATCAGAAAGATGATGATTATGTGGAAACATATGAAGCCAATTTTACAAGACTGGCCAGGTATGTATCAGATTTTACATGGGATTGTGGAAGTAAAATTAATAGATTTTACTCTATTTTAAAATCATTTTTGTTAAGAGATTTGGATTCATGAGAGTTTAAAAATTATGAGAAGCTTGTTCGTTGTTCTGAAAAATTAGATATGGAGTTTTCGGAAACATATGTGCCTCATGATGACAAGAATAAGAAGTGGTCAGGTTGGAAGGAAATGGGGAAGAACTCATCAAATAATTTTGGAGGAAAGAAAATGAATTTCCCTACTTGGGAAAAGTGTAGTAAAAGGTATCCTAGTGAATTTCTTGTAAATTCATGGAAATGATATAGATATGGAAAGTTTGGACAAATGTCTCATGAGTGTATGGAAAATGATCCGAAAAATAATGAGAATATGATGGTGAGATTCTTTAACTGTAAGTAATTGGGTTATTTTTCTAATGTTTGTACAAAGATAGTTACTCAAGAAGGGAATCAGCAAGATTGGAAGTAGAAGGGTTTGGTAAAATCATTTTCAACTAGTTCAGCATATTTTGTGCCATAAAATGAGGTGGTATTAGTTAAATTTATTTTTTACATATTTCATAAATGTGTTTTTTGTTTCAGGGTCTACACATTCTTTCATTTATCAGAAATTGTTAGAAAATTGGGAATTCATCCACATGAAATGAAACCAGATATCATGGTAAAAACAGCTAGAGAAAATTTTGTGGAAAAAATAAATTATAAGAATCTTCATATCCTTGTCTATGGAAAGGGTTTAGCTATAAGTTTTTATTTTTTTCCCGCTAGTAGATTTTGATGTTATTCTAGGTATGGACTGACTTTGTGTTTATCATGCTAAGATATATTGCAGAGAGAAAGAAGTTTTTTTCAAAAATAATTTTATTTTTTGTATAATAATGAACCGATACCATTAATAACATATCATGAAGCTAATAAACTGATAAAGGATAGAAATTAAACTTATCTTGCTCGAATTTTTGAAGATAAAGGAATTATATAGATTAATGATGTACCAGTGGTAAATGAATATGTGGATATTTTTCCCGATGATTTTCCTAGTGTTATTCATAATAGAAAGGGTGAGTTTACTATTTACTTAGTTCCTAATGCTAAGCCAATTTCTAAACCCCCTTATCGAATGACCCAAATGGAACTTCTAGAATTAAAAAGGTAGTTGTATGGCTTATTAGATAAAGACTTCATCTGAACTAGCACTTCATCATGGGGTGCTTCTGTATTGATTATTAATAAAAATATGGTTCAATGAAACTTTTCATCAATTATAGATCCTTGAATAACATTAGTATTAAAAAAGTCTCATTTGACTAATATCGATGATTTATTTGATCATCTCTAGGGAGCGTAGTATTTTTTGAAGGTTGACCTGAGGTCGAGGTACTATAAGTTGAAAGTAAAGAATGAATAAATTGTGAAGCTTGTATTCTATACTAGATATGGTCATTATGAATTTATAGTTGTGAATTTTGGGTTAACTAATGCACATGTTGTATTCATGGATCTTATGAATAGAATATTTCACGAGTTCTTAGGTTTGTTTTGGGTTGTGTTTATTGATGAAATTATAGTATATTCTATAAGTAAAAAGGAGCATGAAAAACATCTAAGGGTTGTTTTTCAAACCATTAAAAAATAACTGTATGGAAAATTCAGCAAGTGTGATTTTGGGTTGAAAAAGATTTATTTTCTTTAGAACACTGTAAATAAGGATGGAATAATAGTTTATCATACCAAAAAAAAGTGGTTGATAAATGTCCAAGACCTAAAATTTTATAGATATTCATAGTTTTCATGGATTAGCAGGTTATTACCGACGGTTTGTTAAAAACTTTTCACGGTTATCTATCCCACTAACTAAGTTAACATGAAAAGGGTTTAAAATTGTTTGGATAGAATAATGTGATGTTTGTTTTTAGGAACGGAAGAATACATTGGTAAATTCTCCATTTTTGTCCTTGCCTTCCCAAAATGGTGAGTTTTTCATCTACAATGATGCTTCATTGAAGGGACTTGGTTGTATTCTGATGCAGAATTGTAACGTCCTGGATCTAGAAGCCACATAGAGGCGCCCCATACCCAGATGGTCACATGGCCTCAAGTGTATTTCCCTGAATGCCAGAGGTTGCCGACTAGTAGGGAGGGCCTTGGGTGTGATAGTGGGGAAACTATGCCCTCATTGGTAGAGTACACAGCTGATGTAAACAAATACATACAATATCGGAGGCAATAAATATCCAACAACGGTAAACAACAGAAGACGAGAATAATAAAAAACTCGAGAACATATATATATATAAAATGATGCATGATAAATATGTTTAGGAAAGCATCCAAACAATTCAAAATGCTGAAAATACAAACAGTACTAAACCAAAGTAAAAAAGAAAAAGACAAACAGCTCCTCAGCATCGCAAGCCTAATCTTGGTCCCATGCTCTCCAGCTCCACAGCAAGCCAAGTACCTAAAGTAGAAGGGCACTTTCCCATATCTATACTTGCAACAATATAATCTGTTTCGGCCCAAAATCATGGCCCAAACAGGGTGTGAGACTAAATCCTAGTAGGAAACCACCAAAATATTTGTGCCTAACAGTCAGTGAATATATGGCAGGTAAAGTACAAAAAGCAGTAAGTAGGAATGTAATCAGTAGTAAACAATCCACAGTTTCAACATCAAACAATATCTAATCAAACAGCTAACACAAAAATTGGTAACCCTCTAAGAAGTACTCACAACCATCCCCTATGGTCCTACCTAACAAGTACACGCCACCCTCTCAGCAGTACACTCGGTGTCACGACCCGACCCAATGGGGCTTGAGTCACGACTCCCCAAGCCTACCTTCAATAGGCCAGGGGCTGGCATCTAGCGCCGAGTAGGCTATCACACACAAGGGAGGCATTATCCTAAGCTACATGTACACACGCACCCACGTACATCTCCATGAAATAGTGCAGAGATATATAAAATTGAATAGTAAATTCATGCATACAATTATCCCACAACCAGAGTACAGTAGAAGTATAAAAGGGAAAAACAGGGCCCACAATAGAAAACCACAAAAGCATCCGACCTACTCGGAAGAAGGGGTATGTTGCCAAAAGAACCACCAGAAAGCACCTCGGCATAGCTCCAGTAAGACTCCATGGTCAGTACTGCTCACTCAGCTCCGCCTGCTCTGGGTCCTCCTGGGACACTTCCGAAAGGCCTGTAGTCTGCATAAGATACAAACATGTGCGTGCAAAGCCCATGCAGGGGTGAGTACAACAATACTCAGTAGGCACCCCAAAAACCCAAAACAAAAGAGAGCAACTGAAAGGCAGTAATCCGATCATCCCAGCCAAAGGGAACCCAAATAAGAGAGAAACTCCATCTTGTGACCATTTTTGGCTAAACACAACTAGTCAGCTCAATTCAGGTGTATGCCCATACATACACCTTGAACATCCAGATATACTCAGCTCACGCACCAAACCACATGAGGTACCAACCTCATCACCAGAAACCGTTCACAAATAGGATAGCACACTCCATGATCACTGTCATCCCAAATGACACTTGTCTGAGAGATACACTCTGTCAGGTCCCACACAAACATCTCAGACGCTCACCTGAGAGATCGGGCTCATCAGATATCTTCACTGAGGAAACCTCACTTAAACAACATAAACACCAAACTCCTCGGATGGGGGATCGCTCCTAGGGTCCTCTAGGGGATACCAGAACCCACACCGGTATAAAAAGATCTCATAGATAGGGGATCACTCCCAGGGTCCGCTGGGGGATACCACAACCCGATCTGACATTCGAAGATCTCATAGATAGGGGTCACTCCCCGGATCCTCTGGGGGATACCACAATCCGATATGGCGCTCTTCAGAAACACGACACTCAAATAGAGGATCATCACCCGTGTCATGATGGTCATGACGATACCGAAACGCTATATAGTACATCTCGTGTTGTAGGGGATCGTATAACCAATGATACCGCAACCCTACTACAATCGTCAGGCTGAGTAGGGGATCGTATACCCGATGATGCAACAACCCTACTGAGCACGGCCCACTGCATAGGGGATCATATTCCCAATGATGGCACAAACCATATGGGGTTAACCAGCTAGATAGGGGATCGCCGCCCGTGGATAAGCGGTCATAGCGATACCAAAAACCTGATCTAGGGAAACGATGCTAGAGGATCCCACTCCGTGCCCACTGGAGGGATGATGCAACTCTAACAGAGTAAACATCTCATCGAGAGGATCCCAAACCTATAATAAGGTTGTGATGCCACGCACACCCTCGTAGGAACGAACCATGGGAGCACCATCAATCACTGCTGATCCGAATGTCGCTAACCCGAGAGACCCGTCACAACGCCACACCGTGAACCTCCAAGGCCGATACCGAGGCAACCATCGTGATCCATGCGGAAAAACATGCTGGATAGGCTGTTTACTCACCCGAAACGGATAGACGGTGGAAAAGGCACTATTCACCGTAGCTAGGCCAGGTGGGTCCCACACTACGATCCCATAAATGATCAAGTGGATCATACCACTACGATCCCCTCGGAAAAACATTTGGGTTCAACTACTTGATCCTCCAAAACGGACACCCGGGGAAAAAGGTACTATTCACCGAAGCCAACCATGGTAGGGCCCACACCATGATCCCGAAACTCGTCAAGCATATCACACCATTGCGATCCTCTCAGAAAAACACATAGGGTTGACTATTCATCCATAAAAATCAGACTTCTGGTGAGAAAGTTGTGTTTCTCCGTAAACGCCCAAACCCAGCCTCGTGGGGCGCGCACCCCAAACTCGGTCCCAACACCCAGAAACCAACATGAAAAGTCTGTCGTACCATCATGGCCTCCAAGCTACTGACGGCACATCAATTGGATGCTCCGGGTAGAAGATACAACGGTGCGAAGTCGAATAATAATAAAATATCATTATTTTATTCAATGTTTCTAGTACCCGAGCCACGATCCTGAACTTCAAAGCCCCCGAATGCACACTAAATCATTCACCTTGTCGTCAGGGTCACGTTGCCACAGACGGTACGCGATTTGGGTCACCAGGGAGAAAAATACAGGGGTTTTAAAACCCCAGTTTATAAAAAGAGGGTCGGACCGGCCTGAACCGGCCGGCGGCCCTTTGCAGCACTGCAGCCTGCCCCGCCACGGGAACCACGGCCCTCCGCTGCACCGGACGTTGTACCGCCTTCTTGTCGTGCTGGCGAGACTTTCACGGACCACTGAGACCACCCCGGTGGTCCGTTTTTCGATCCGGAGGTGTCTGCGCGAACCTCGGAACCCCTTCTACACTGCTACGGATTCAAAATGAAGAAAAACGCAGTAGAAATGGGATCGAGGGTTAAAACTAAAATCTCCTACCTCGCGGGTGAAATGTCGGAGCTTTGGGTGCAGGATGACGCCTGCGACGCGCTGGAGCCCGATCTGCCGATGATTGGTGTTGAAAACAGCTGACGATGGCCCCTTCGTGGGTCGTTCATTCATCGGCGAAGAGGAGGAAAGGGGGGGTGTCTTGCACGTACAAGGTATTAGGGGAGATATGGTTTTTATTTTATTTTTTTAAAATAAAAACTTCATTTAACTCCCCACATCCGACCCGGCACCCGTTGTTGGATAAAATTATGCCGCACCTAGGGTAAGAATAACGTGCTGAACGCAACAGGGGGCTCGAATTTCAGATCCAAGACTCCATTCAGAAGTTATTCGAGCCGAAGATCATAAATAAAATTTTCAATTTATTTACAGAAACGCCCATGTTGGCTTTTCTCACAGCAGGCCCACGCCCGCAAATTTTATACCCTACCTTGGGTAAACGGCATGCTTCGGATGCAACTGTGCCCTCATATTCTCGTTCTGAGCAACAGTTTAGGATATAACACACCCCCACCACATGTATAGTATAAAAATACTTAATATATTTATAAAATTTATTTCAGGCACCCTGGGCCTCAGAATCCCACGCCGTCTTCAGGCCTAGATCTGAAATTATTCATAGGAATATTCCAAAGTTTGATAGGGTAAAAACCCAAATCGCTACATCATCCCCACCTTAGAACTTTTCATCCCCAAAAATCCATAAGCACAAGGAAAGAAACTGGCCTCTCAACTAGGTCTCCCACACTAGTGAGTTCGCCAACAAACACTCATGCCCGAACACATAAGTTAGAGGGACTCATCCACCACACCTCAACACTATCTGCTTTGGACGGCATTGACTCTCCCACACGGTTTTGATCGCGTCAAAAAAATGTGTCTTGGTGGGGTAAGGATCCCTCTTATTCATGAATTAGATGCACACCGAACAACACCCACACAGGATCTTAACAATTCCTAGAACAAAACTCGAGCAAGCAAAGGAAAGGGAAGAGTACCGCAAAAAAATGTCTATCAATCTACTATAGAAAGTAGAAAGTACATAAGGCATACCTCTATCCATATGTGGAGCCTATGGGTCAACAGCCTATAGGGAATGCAGCTTCCCTCTCCCTCGCCCTCCAACTCCCTGAGATCAGCATGGACCCTCTGGGGGTGTGGGTGGTGACAACTAATACCGCAAACCACCTCATGTTGCACCAGCTCCATCACCACATCCGCCGCCCTGCGGACCTCCTTGCCCGAGACGCTGCGTCTGCCAAGGCGGTATGTCGACTGACTCCCTCTCAATAGCACGACGGGTCATACAATCTCTAGAAACATTTCCCCGACCGTCACAAGCGTAACACCGCCTCTCCTATGGTTGACCAAAACTGGCTTGCGAGCCCTGCGAGCCCTGAGCCTCAGATCCTCTATTATGGGGTCGCCTCCTAAAACTTCGGACACATCCAGACCCTTGCACCTGCCACCGACTACCAGTTGCCAATGTCTCATCTGCCACGCGCCCAACACTGACGGGGTGAATCTACTCATCTAGAAAGATCTCTGCCACCAAGGCTCTCTCCCGCACTCCAGCATAGGTGGTCAGACACAAGGAAACCACACCTTCCCAGATGTCTCTGCATAGGCCTTGATCAAAGGTCTGATCCCTAAAGAACGGGTCCCGAACCATATACAGGGAGTATCATGACATGTCTGTAACCCTCGTTGAGTACTCCGATAGAGTCATGCCCTCCTGTAGAAGCTACAGAAGCTCCTGAATCTGCACTGACCTCAGCGTCACCGGATAGAACTCTTCCCTGAAGAGCCGCTCAAACTCTGCCCACATGAGCGTCTCATCATCGTGGGACTGTGTTACCAAACTCTACCATCTCTCGGCCAAACCATGCAGAAGGCTTGCCGCTATGACCACCATCTGATCTGGGGGTGTCCTCACCAGGCGAAAAAATCAGGTGACTACTTCGAGCTAGTCATTAGCTGCCTAAGGTTCTGGATCACCCTAGAACCTCAGAGGTCACTACCTCTGGAACTCATGCAGCGCACTCAGCCTGCGTGCAACCTCGTCCTGCATTGTCGGCACAACCAACTACTCGACAGGTGGTGGCTTAACTGGCGGACCACCTATAGGTCCATCCTCAGAACATGCACCATGGTCCACAGCCTCTACACGAGGCGGATCGTCACCATAATCCCACTTTGTAACTCTCGCTGGCTGTCGTCATGGAGGAATCATGAAATACCATCAAGACGCACCATTGTTAAAGAGTATATATAGAGAGATGACTCAAGAATGACAAGGAAAAACCCAAACCCCAGTCCTATATGATGCATGTCCCATTATTTTTCCCCTGAGACCAGTGTACGAACATCCCGAGTCTAAAAGCAGGATGACAGAGTCCTAGTGAATGGATACGTTGATCGTCGCACCAACACCGGAGTCCCTGGCCTAAAATCTGAACTCGAAACATCATAACACTGCCACTATGCAACCCAAACCAAACTCACAGCTAGACCAGCTATGCTCTGAGATCCCAAAGGTGGATCCTCCTATGATACCACTCTATCATGACCCGACCCAATGGGGCTTGAGCCGCGACTCCCCAATCCCACCTTCAATAGGCCAGGGGCTATCATCTTGCCGACTAGGCTATCACACACATGGGAGGAATTAGCCTAAGTTACTTGTACACACGCACCCACATACACCTCCATGAAACAGTGCAGAGATATATAAAACTGAAAAGAAAATTCATGCATACAACTATCCCACAACCAAAAAACAGCATAAGTACAAAATGGAAAAATAGGGCCCACCAAAAGAAAACCACAAAAGTGTCCAACAAGCTTGGAAGAAGGGGTATGCTGCCAAAAGCACCACCAGAAAGCACCTTGACATAGCTCCGGTAAGACTCCATGGTCAGTCTCGCTCACTCAGCTCCACCTGCTCCAGGTCCTCCTGGGACTCCGCCGAAAGGCTTGTGGTCTGCACAAGACACAAACATGTGCGGGCAAAGCCCGTTCTGGGGTGAGTATAACAATACTCAGTACGCACAACAAAAAACCAAAAAAAAGAGGGGAACTGAAAGGCAACAGTCCACTCATCCCAGCCAGAGGGAACCCAGATGAGAGAGAAACTCCATCTCATGACCATCCTCGGCTAAACACAACTAGTTAGCTCAATCCAGGTGTATGCCCATACATACACCTTGAACATCCAGATATACTCATCTCACACACCAAGCCACATGAGGTACCGACCTCATCACTCGCAATGGTTCACAACCAGGAGAGCACACTCCATGATCACCGTCATCCCAAATAACACTCGCCTGATAGATACATTCTATCGGGTCTCACACAAACATCTTAGATGCTCACCTGAGAGATCACGCTCGTCGAATAACATCACTGAGGAAACCTCTCTGAAACAACATAATCACCAAACTCCTCGGATAGAGGATCACTCCTAGGGTCTGATAGGGGATACCATAACCCAAACTGGTATACGAAGATCTCATAGATAGGGGATCACTCCCAGGGTCCGCTGAGGGATACCACAACCCGGTCTGGCATTCAAAGATCTCATAGATAGGGGATCACTCCCAAGATCCGCAGGGGGATACCAAAACCCTATCTGGATCTTTTCAGAAACACAAAACTCAGATAGAGGATCATCACCCATGTCATGACGGTCACGATGATACTGAAACCCTATCTGGTACATCTCACGTTTTAGGAGATCGTATAACCAACAATACCGCAACCCTACTATAATCCTTATGGTGAGTAGAGGATTGTATACCCGATGATGCCACAACCCTACCGAGCATGGAACACTGTGTAGGGGATCATATTCTCAATGATTCCACAAACTCTACGGGGTTAACCTGCTAGATAAGGGATCATCGCTCGTGGATAAGCGGTCACAGCGATACCAAGAACCCGATCTAGAGAAATAATGCTAGAGGATCCCGCTCTGGGCCCACCGTAGGGATACCTTAACTCTAACAAAATAAATATCCCATCGAGAGGATCACAAACCTATAATAAGGTTGTGGTGCCACGCGAACCCTCATAGGAAAGAACCAATGGAGTACCCTCAACAACTGCTGGTCCAAACATCGCTAACCCGAGAAACCCACCACAACACCACACGGCGCACCTCCAATGCTGATACTGAGGCCACCATCGCGATCCACGTGGAAAAACACACAGGATAGGTTGTTTACTCACCCAAAATGGACATCCAGTGGAAAAGGAACTATTCACTGTAGCTAGCCCGTGTGGGGCCCACACTACAATCTCGAAACTCATCACGCGGATTATAACACTGTGATCCCCTCAGAAAAACATGTGGGATCGACTACTCGATCATCCAAAATAGACACCTGGTGAAAAATATACTATTCACAAAAGCCAGCCCGGGTGGGGCCCACACCATGATCCTGAAACTCATCAATTGGATCACACCATTGCGATCCTCTCAGAAAAACACACAGGATTGACTATTCATCTACCAAAATCGGACTCCTTGTGAGAAAGTTTCGTTACTTCGTAAACGCCCAAACCCAGCCTCATGGGGCCCGAACCCCAAACTCGGTCCCAACACCCAGAAACCTGTAAGAAAATTCCTCCGTACCATCAGGGCCTCAACTCCACTGATGGGGCGTCAATCAGACGCTCTGGGTAGAAGATACAACGTCCTGAAGTCGAATAATAATAAAATATCATTATTTTAATCGACGCTTCTAGTACCCGGGCCACGATCACAAACTTCAAAACCCCAAAACCCACACCGAAGGGTTCACCTCTTCTCCAGGGTCGCATCACCATAGACGACACACAATTTGGGTCACCAGGGAGCAGAAGACGGGGGTTTTAAAACCCCTGTATATAAAAAGAGGGTCGGCCCACGCCGGCGAGACTTCCACGGACCACCGGGACCACCCCGGTGGTCCGTTTTTCGATCCAGAGGTGTCTGCGTGACCCTTGGGACCCCTTCTACACTGATACAGATTCAAAACAAATAAAAACGCAATATAAATAGGATCGGGGGGGGGGGGGGGGGGTTAAACCTAAAATATCCTAGCTCGCGGGCGAAATGCCGAAGCTTTGGGTGCAGGACGCCGCCTGCGACGCGCTGGAGCTCGATCTGCTGATGATTGGTGTCAAAAACGGTTGATGATGGCTCCTTTGTGGGTCATTCGTTCATCAGTAAAGAGGAGGAAGGGGGAGGTGTCCTACGTATACAAGGGGTTGGGGGGAGATAAGGTTTTTTTTAAATAAAATCTTTATTCAACTCCCCGCCTCCAACCCGGCACCCGGTGCCGGATAAAATTATGTCGTGCCTAGGGTAAACACAACATTATGAAAAAAATAGCAGGATCGGATTTCCGATCTGAGACTCAGTTCATAATTTATTCGAGCCGACGCTCATAAATAAACTTTTCAATTTATTTACGGAAACACCCCTGGTGGGTTTTCTCACAGCAGGTCCGCGCCCGCAAAGTTTATACCCCACCTAAGGTAAACGGCATGCTCCAGACAGAATTGTTCCCTAAGATTCCCATTCTAAGATACTGTTTAGGAGATAACACACCCCCTCCACGTGCATAGTATAAAAATACTTAATATTTTTATAAAATTTATTTCTGGCACACCAGGCCTCGGAATCGCACGCCGTCTTCGCACCTAACTTTGGAATTATTCATATGAATATTCCAAAGTCTGACAGGGTCAAAACGCAAGTCTCTAAACTCAGCCTAACCCCTGTGGTTCAATATATAAAGGATCTCTGAGGAATCACTCACAGTCAATTCCCCTTATAGTCTAAGGTAGTCTGGAACTCTCTGAGGAAGCACTCACAGTCCATTCCCCTTATATCCCCAAGGTCAAGGACTCTCTGTGGGAGCTCACTCAGTCAATTCCCCTTATATAACAGTTCATTTAAAGACTCTCTGAGGAAGAACTCACCATCAATTCCTCTTATAGTATAATGTTCTCAAAGACTCTCTAAGGAATCTTACTCGGTCAATTCCCCTTATAGTCTACTACACCATGTTCTCACAGCCCTGTGTAGGTCAACGAGCATAGAAATACAATATGACCAAAGTAAAACTACAGAAATACTTGGATAAAAATTCTATAGCATATCAAGCATTTCAGAATACAAATTGTCCATCCTACAACAATAGTCTTAGAAAACAGGCAAGGAAGCCTAAGGCTAAGTAGGACCAAATGGTCGTAAATAGAATAAGTGTGAGAAAAATACATCCAAAGCATAGAAAAACACCCTACTCATATCCAAATAACCTCTACACAGGCATACAATCATGTTAGGAAAAAAATAGGGGTAAAACAGTAAACATGCAATACCCTGTTCAAGGGTATTTGTGGAATTTGCACATAATACTCAAATACTTTGAACGGAATGGCAGAAACCACCTACCTTGGCGTTAAGAGATCGATATATATGAACCTTCAATCTTGATTCACCTTAGAACGCTGAATATCTACAAAAACATCCAAAACATTCAAACCACGATAACTTGAGAAAGAAGAGGAATCATGAAACGAGGCTCAAGGAGAAGAGAGAACTCACCAATGTGATTCCAACACAACTGACGGTGTTTGATTCAGAGGACATACGCATGCTCAGGGGTTCGTCAAAGATATGTGGTCGTACAGAGCTCCCGGTCAAACGTGACCTAAAAGAAGAGAGTTTCGGCGATTAGACGCGACCCAGGTGCATTTAATGAAAAAAAGAAAGTACACAACGTGTAATTTTGAAGTACACTATGTGTACTCACCATTTCCGTACTCCGCTTTAAGTAGCCTCCAAGTCACTCCCACGCGTCCATGTGTGTGGCTACTATACGGCCAGCACACGGTATCCTCTGACAAAGAAGTACACAGTGTGTACTCATAAAGTACACGGCGTGTACTTAAAAAATTTCTATAATTTCCTATTTTTCTCAAAAATGACCAGAAAAGGAAAAACATACCTGAAAAGAAGATCTGGGTTCTTACAAACATCCCCCTTAAAGAAATTAGTCCTTGAATTTACCTAGCGTGGCGTAGAAGAAGAAACCCCCAACAGTTCTGGCCACTGTGCTCGTACCTCGGCCTCCCTTTCCCAAGTCTCATCCTGTACTCACTCGTGCTGCCATAGAACTTGTACTAGAGGAACAAACCGACCACGAAGTACCTTTGTACTGCGATCAACAATCCGGATAGGATGCTCCTAGAATGACGTATCCACTTCAAGATCAACCTCCTCAGGTCGAAAGACATGAGACGGGTCTGAAAAGTAATGTTGAAGCTGAGAAACGTGAAAAATTTCGTGCATATCCCAGTACCTCTGAGGTGACTGCAACTGATTGGAAACCGGCCCAACTCTCTCCAACACCTCAAACGGCCCGACGTACCTCGGTGAAAGCTTAACCTGTCTCATAATCCTCCTATATATCAACCTCGGTGTGACACGCAGGAAAACTTGATCCCTGACCTCGAACTCCATAAGTCATCTCTACTGATCCGCATAAGACTTATGTCGAGACTGTGCAGTAGCCATCCTCTTATGAATCATCTCTATTTTCTCTATGGTCTCCTAGACAAGACGAGGTCCCAATAAAGCTGCCTCTCCTACCTCCATCCAACATAAGGGTGATCAGCATGGCCTACTATACAAATCCTCATAAGGTGTCATATGAATAGTTTCTTGAAAAATATTGTTGTAGGAAAACTCCAAAAGAGATATATGCTTCTCCCATGAACCTCCAAAATCTAGAATTGATGCCCAGAGCATGTCCTCAAGCACCTGAATTGTATGCTCGGATTGGCCATCTGTCTGGGGATGGTAAGTTGTACTCAAACGTACCTATGTACCCAACGCCTTCTATAGCCCCTTCCATAACCGAGAAGTAAAACGAGTATCCTTTTCTGAAACAATGAAGTGTGGAAATCCATGTAGACGTACAATCTCACAGATGTAAAACCATCCCAGATCATCAACACTGAAGGTATCCTTGATTAGAAAGAAGTAAGTGACCTTCGTGAGTCATTCAATGACAACCCATATTGTATCATTCCCTCGAGGTGAACTCAAAAAACCAGTTATTAAATCCATCACGACATCATTCCACTTCCACTCGGGAATGGGTAACTGCTGTAAAAGCCCTACTGGTCGTTGATGCTCTGCCTTCACTTGATAACAAGTGGAACACCTCATGATGGAACCAGAAACGTCCCTCTTCATACCTGGCCACCAATACTGATGGTGTAGATCATGATTCATATTGGTGACGCTAGGATGATCTTCCCAAACTGAGGAATGAAAGTCTCACATCAGCTTCTCGCGTATGTCTGACAGCACCAATATGCACCTCTGAAAACGCAATATCTCATCCTCACCTATGGTCCATCTAGGAATAGGGTCCTCTCCTAACACATTCTCCCTTAGGACTAGGCCTTCAGAATTTGATATATGCCTATTTCAAACTCAATCAAGAAGAGTAGATGTAATAACCATAGAAGATAGAAACGTTCGCCCCTGTCTTTCATGCACCTCCAAATGAATTTCAGAGAACAAGGCCATAAACTACCACTCACTACTGGCCTTCTGAACTGCATGTATCTGAGTCCTTATGCTCAGTGTATCAGCCACTGTGTTTCCTTTATTAGGAATATAGGAAAGATCAAAATCGAAGGACTGAAGTTACTCAACCCACCTTCTCTACCTCAAATTCAGATCACACTGAGTGAAGATGTACTTGAGACTCTTGTGGTCGGTGAAAACCACAAAATTCTATCCTAACAGATAATGTCTCCAATACCGTAAGGCATGAACAATGGCAGCCTACTTGAGATCGTGCATCGGGTAATTCCCCTCATGTGGCCTCAATTGCCGAGACCCGTACGCAATGACTCCATCTTTCTGCATAAGCACAGCTCCCAGCCTGATACCTAAAGCATCATAGTAAATATTATAGCTCTTTCCCAACTCTTGTAACACTAGTATTGGGGCTGAAGTCAACCTCCCATTCATCTCCTGAAAGGTTTAATCACAAGAATCTGACCACAAAAACATTGCTACCTTCTTAGTCAGACCCGTCAGTGGTACTGCTAAGCATGAAAAGTCATGTATGAAGCGTCTGTAGTATGGAGCCAGTCCTAGAAAACATCATACCTCAAAGACATTCTTTGAAAGCTCTCAGGAAACCAATGCTATCACTCTCTCTAGGTTGAATGATACTCATGTCTCTAAGATCACATAAACCAAGAATTGAATCTAATCAATCATAAAGTGTAATTTTGAGAGCTTAGCATATAACTGATGCACTCTTAGTGTACTCATAGAGATCTCAAGATGGGTAGCATGGTCATGTCGAGTGTGAGAGTAAACTAATATAACATCCATGAAGACAACCAAGAAGGAATCCAAGTATGGATGGAACACTCTGTTCATCAGTTCCATGAAAACTGCAGGCGCGTTCGTGAGACCGAACAACATAACAATATACTCATATAGACCATACCTACCTCGGAACGCTGCGAGAGGTATATAAAATGGTCTAATGCACAAATTATGATAATCGGACCTCATGTAAATCATAGAGAACACCTGGTCTCCTCGAAGCTGATCAAAGAGATCATCAATCCTTGGTAAAGGAAATCGGTTATTGACCATCAATTGGTTCAACCTCCAATAATCCACACAAAGCCTGAGGGTTCTGTCTACCTTCTTTGCAAATAGGACTGGCGAACCCCAAGGAGAAGTACTGGGTCGAATGAAACCCTTTTCCTGCAACTCCTCCAACTTCTTCTTGATCTCCTACAACTCTGGTGTAGCCATCCTATAAGGAGGAATGGACACTGGTGCCACTCCTGGAATAAGATCAATAGAAAAGTCCACCTCACGCTCCGGAGGAAAACCTGAAAAGTCCTCTAGAAAGACATCCCTGAAATGATCCACCACTTGAGGAAAGTGTAATAGTGAAGTTCCCTAGTCATCTAGATAAGACTAGAAATCTGGGTTGTAACTCCTCACAACCCATGATGCTTGGGTCCCGCTCTGCTCGCCTAGACATACTATTCACTCTTATGAAGAAAGGAGCCACCCTCTGGTGATGTGAAACTCACCCTACGGTGATAGAAATCGATGGCTGCCTGGAAGGGAACCAACCAGTCCATTCTGAGAATGACACTACAGCCTTTCATCTCTAGGACATAGAGTTCCCATAGAAAGTGACACCCACCAACCTCAAGAGGGAACTCCTTTCACTGACATACACTAGCCATTCTAGTCCCCAACGGAGTTTCTAGTATCAATATATCAGAATAAGAAAGGATAAAGAGCCCAAGGATCTTCACAATAGCAACAAATATAAAGATATGGGAAGCCCCTGTATCAAAAAGAGCATAAGCTAAAACTGAGGCAACTAAGATTGTACCTCGAACTGTAGAAGGTCTGGGATCCTAATCCTACTGGGTCTACTCCACTATAGAATTATGGACTAAATCGCGGCCCTTTGACCCTTCCTAACCACTATGAGCTAATCCACCCTGTTTTTGCTGAAAATCGGGTGACTGGCTACCCCGGTCATGACCTCCACCTTGGCCCGAATGGCTGGAAGAACTCCAGTTCCCTGATTGCTAAGAAACTGGTGGTGCTACTCTTGAACATGGATTCATAGAAGAACCCCTATCACCAGTTACTAGTGAGAAGATCTGAAAAAAGTACTAAAGATGAACCATATTTTCTCATGATTGACACTCCACCGGGTCTCTCAGGAAATACAGCCTCGTATGCCCACCCCTCTAGCACTGGTATCATACCACCTGGCTAGCAGAAGATGCATCCCACCTATTCTGATATCCTTGTGAAATATCCCTATGGCGCTTCCTGCTATTAGTAGGAGGAATACTAAATCTGGATGCCGAATCGCCCTGGCTCACAGCTCCAGAATCCCTCAGATTATGCTCTGCGATCAGCGCCTGGTTGATGATAGAGGATATCGAAGTCAACCTGAAGATGTTCACCAGAGATTGGAAGTCATTCCTCAGACCATCCTCAAACTACCGTGCAAGGAATAACTCATCACCTTCTATAATATGCATGAAATGCTACAACTTTGTGAAGTGAGAGGAATACTCCATAATAGTAAGAGTACCCTGCTCCAGACTCATGAACTCTTTGGCTCGATCGGCCCTCAAGGTCTCTGGATAGAATTAATCATAGAATATGTGCTGAAACTCATCCCAAGAAATATTCTCCTGGGGTCCCGCCTGTGAGATCACATCCCACCACCTCTTGGCGGATTCACGAAGCATTTAAGTAGCGAGCTTCACCCTATTCTCTAGATGTATCTCCAGATGCTCGAAGATCATTAGTGTGGATTCTAACCATGACTCTATATCCTGGGGTCCTCTATCCCCAGAGAAAGTGGGAGGATGATGCTGCTGAAAGACCCACGTCAATTCTGTTATTGATGGGGCAGGAGGCGGTGCTCCCTGAAAGGTCTGCATCATCCTCAAAAATCTCTCCCTGAACTATGCACCAGCACCTATGTTTGGTACCCCGGCTGGTGCCAAGGATAGAATGACTGGAGGATCCACTGGGAGTCCATAATCAACCATGTCCAGTGTCTAATCACCACCTGGAAACTGGCGTACAACCGGAGGATGTCTCAGTGGAATGAATCTACAAGGTCAATCGCACACCTTTAAATGAGATTATCAAGGACTGAAAACTAGAATCATAATAAAGGAACAAGAGAAAGAAAGCATTAATGTTTTACAACACATGACTACACGGCATGTACAATTCCAACATGGTGTGTTCCATTAAGTAATTTACATGGGCGTTTACTCGTGCCTAAACTGGTCGTGTAACACCCCAAACACACGGTGTGCTGGCTAAACATGTGGCATGTACTTGAATCCTCTTCCCCTACTCGAGTCCTTCTATACAGTTAATCCACACGACTCTCCTAAGACAAGACTACA
The DNA here is from genome assembly GCA_963277665.1 of Viscum album. NCBI lineage: Eukaryota > Viridiplantae > Streptophyta > Magnoliopsida > Santalales > Viscaceae > Viscum > Viscum album. The sequence continues at coordinate 845,522,654 of OY728160.1, read as the reverse complement.
CGGTGTGTTCGTGAAAGGATAACACCGACCCATGTTGTTAGTGACATGACCGGGTACCTGGGTTAGACTACATGGTGTGTTCCATTCTGACACAACGTGTATAGCTTAAGGTTTATCTGTCCATGTTGTTAGTTACATGGGAAGACACAGGATCAACACTACACGGCGTGCTCAACTGGTACACGGAATGTTCCCACAATACATTCCCCATTCCGTGTCTCTTCCCACATGACCTATGAAACGATTAGAGACTACATGATGTGTATATAAATAAAAACAGTTTCTTCCTGAACAGAAGAACACATGGAATGTAGTCAAAACTACATGGTGTGTATTCTGGGTTTTTCCGGATAGTAAGCCTCAGAAACTACTCTGGAGCCCAGAAGACACTAAAACGAAAATCAAAGTGCCAAATTCCGATCTGTGATGTCACATACTCCCTGTAAAGCAAAATTTGGAATCTTACACATGTTATAACAAGGAAAACAAGGCAATGATCTACCAAATTCTTGTTTATGAGGGCCCATAACACCTTGAGAAATAAATTTTGTAATTCATTAAAAAAATATTACACAAACAATACCCTATTAGACAGTAGGTATTTTTTTTGTTTATCAAGGCATCTATTAGAAAAGCATGCATATTATACGAAACATCTATCACAACAACATGCAATCGCTAATGCATCCGAAATGGCATGACAAGCATGCATGAAATGTGATTTCTAACAAGTTCCAATATGATGTATGAGATGGAATAACCTCATCTCATTGGGTTGAGACAGAAATAAAACCTCAATAACATCAACAATAAAAGCATAAATCATTTGAATCACTCAAGGTGAAATCAAATCAACTGTAAACTTGAAAAACTATAAAATTGAAATAAACAAGGTAGGTTGGCTTTTCCTTGTACATGGGTTAGCTAATCCCGAGTACATCTTATTACCAAGTACCTATTCCTTCTTATCCCTGGATAAAGGCTTCAAATAGTAATTAAAGAGAAAATAATTCTTCTGATAACACTTTCTAACGTCCCGGTTCCAGAAGCCACTTAGAGGCGCCCTGTACCCAGTTCGTCACATGGCCTCAAGTGCATTTCCTTGAACGCCAGAGGCTGCTAACTAGCAGTGAGGGCCTTGGGTGTGATAGTGGGGGAACTATACCCTCATTGGAAGAGTACAAAGTGGAAGTAAACAAATACATACAATAGTAGAAGCAGTAAATATACAACAATGATAAACAGTGGAAGACTGTAATAATAAACAATTTGAGCACACACACACACACACACACACATATATATATAATGATGCATGATACATATGTTTAAGAAAGCATCCAAACAAGTCACAGTTATAGAAATACAAACAGTACTAAACCAAAGTACAAAAGAAAAAGATAAATAGATCCTTATAATCACAAGCTTAATCTTGGTCCCATGCTCTCTAGCTCCACAGTAAGTCAAGTACCTGAAGTAGAAGGGCGCTTCCCTTATCTATACCTATAACAATATAATCTGTTTTGGCAAAAAAGCATGGCCCAAACAGGGTGTGAGAATAAATCCCAATAGGCAATCACCCAAAGATCTGTGTCTAATAGTCATTGAATATATGGTAGTTAAAGTACAGAAAGTAGTAAACAGGAAAGTACTCAACAGTAAAAAATCCATAGTTTCAACATCAAGCAACAACTAATCAAACAACTAAGCACAAATGGGTAACCCTCTAGGAAGTACTCATAGCCACCCCCTCTGGTCCTACCTAACAAGTACATGTCACCCTCTGGTTAGTACACTCGGCCTAACCCATGTGGTTTAGTATATAAATACTCTATGAGGAATCAATCATAGTCAATTCCCCTTATAGTCTAAGGTAGTCAGGAACTCTCGGAGGAAGCACTCACAGTCAATTCCCCTTATAGACCTAAGGTCAAGGACTCTCTGAGGAAGCTCACTTGGTCAATTCCCCTTATATCCCAGGTCATTCAAATACTATCTGAGGAAGCACAGACCATCAATTCCCCTTATAGTCTAAAGTGTTCAAAGACTCTCTGAGGAAGCTCACTCAGTCAGTTCCCCTTATAGTATACTACACCAGGTTCTCACGACCCTGTGTAGTTCAACGTGCATAGAAATACAATATGGCCATAAAAAACCTATATAACTACTTTTCTAAATAGTCTACATCATATCAAGCATGTCAAAATACAAACTCTCCATCCTACAGTAACAGACATGGAAAACAGGCAAGGCAGCCTAAAGCTAAGTAGGACCAAGTGGTCGTAAACAGAACATGTGTGGGAAAAATACATCCAAAGCATGGAAAAAACCCCTAATCATATCCAAATAACCTCTACACATGTATACAAGCATTTTAGGAAAGAAACAGGGGTAAAACAGTAAACAGGCAATACCCCATTCAAGGGTATTGGTGGAATTTTCACATAATACTCAAAGACATTAAACAGAAAGGAACAAACCACCTACCTTGGCCTTAAGAGATTGATATATGTGAACCTCGAAGCTTGATTCACCTTAGAACACAAAATATCTACAAAAAAGTCTAAAACATTCAACCCACGATAACTTGAGAAATAAGAGGAATCATGAAATGAGGCTCAAGGAGAAGAGAGAACTCACCTATGCAATTCCAACGCAACTGGCGGTGTTCGATTAAGAGGAAGGATGCACGCTCGGGGATTTTTCAATGATCTATGGTCATATGGAGCTCTCGGTTGAATGAGACCTAAAAGAAGAGAGTTCTAGCGATTAGACGTGACCCTAATGTGTTTAATGAAAAAAAAGAACATACATGGTGTTTACTTTTTAAGTACACGACATGTACTCACTGTTTCCGTACTCCACTTTAAGTGTCCTCCAAGTCACTCCCACACAGCTGTGTGTGTGGATACTACATGACCAACACACGGCCTCCTGCGGCAAAGAAGTACACAACATGTACTCATAAAGTACACGGTGCGTACTTACAAAATTTCCATAATTTTTTCTTTTTCTAAAAAATGACCAAAAAAGGAAAAACATACCTGAAAAGAAGATCTGGGTTATTACAAGAATAATAAGGTAATTACTTATGATTAAAGACAACTAGAACCTTATGAGTTAAGTTATCTCACACATGATTTGTAATTAGAATCTGTGGTTTTTTCTTTAAAAATTTGGAGGCACCATTTATACGGAGCCAAATGTCAAATATATACTGACCATAAAAGTATGATGTATATATTCACTTAAAAGGAATTAAACATGATTCAGAGAAGATGGATTGAACTAATAAAGTATTATTATTGGATGATCAATTACCATCTAGGAAAAGGAAAAAAATGGTAGATTCCTTGAGTTGAAAACATCATGCATTATTAACCATGTTATGTTTGGAAGATGATCCCTTGATTAATGATTTGATGAATTTTGGCTTTGAAGTTTTCTATGCAGGGAGTACATAAGTTTTGTTTTAGGTTTCAGTGCAGTCATCGTTATTAGACAGAATTAAGCAATCAAAGAAGGAAGATTTTGATCTACAGAAAAAGGTAGAATTGGTTAAAATGGGTAAGATTCCAAAATTTAACCTTGATAACGATTTTGTTTTAAGGTTTTGAAAAAGTTTGTGTGTGCCTTGTGATTCCCAGTTAATGAAAGATTTGTTGTGTGAAGCTCATAGTTCCCCATTTTCAGTTCATCTTGGAAGTACTAAGATATATAGAGACCTTCACGAGTATTATTGGTGGGATGGAATGAAAATGGATATTGTGGAATTTAATGTGAAATTTTTGACATGTCAATAGAATAAAGTAGAGTGGAAGTTACCGAAGTGGATGCTTCAGCCTTTTCTAGTGCCAAAGTGGAAATGGAAGAATATATCTATGTACTTTATGGTGGGACTACCTAAGACATATCATGGTAACAATGTGATTTGGGTTATTGTGGATCAGCTAAAAAAATATGCACATTTTCTTTTCTATTCGAGATACAATGTCATTGGATCAGCTTTCTCGGTTGTACCTCAAAGATATCATCAGGTTACACAGAGTTCCTCTTTTAATAGTATCTGATCGGGATCCCAGGTTCACTTCTAACTTTTGTAAGGGGCTTCAAAAGTAGTTGGACACAGAATTAAATTTTAGTATAGCTTTTTTATCCTCAATCAGATGGGCAGTTAGAACGAACAATTCAGACTTTGGAGGATATGCTTTGAGCTTCTTCAATAGTCTACCAGGGAAGTTGGGATCAATATCATTCTTTATTTGAGTTTTCTTATAATGACAGTTTTCATTCCAGTATACATATGGAACCTTTTGAGGCGTTGTATGGGAAGTGGTGTCAAACTATAGCTTTTTGGGATAAATTTGGGGAAAGGAAGTTGATGGGAACATAATTATAGAGAAAGTGGCTGAGAAAGTGAAGATTATCTAGTAGCACATGGGGGTAGCTTAGAGCAGGCAAAAAATTTATGTAGATAATAGAGGGAAATACTTCTCTTTCAAGGTATGTGACCATTTTTTCCTTAAAATCTCTCCTTGGAAAAGTGTGATGCATTTTGGTAAGAATGGAAAGTTGAGTCTGTGATTCATCAGTCCTTTTGAAATCCTAGAGAAAGTTGTACCGGTTTCATATCGAGAAGCTTTAACTCTGAGTTTATCATAGGTACTATCACGACCCATCCTCGGGGCCCGTGCCGTGACTACTCCAAGCCCACCTTCCATAGGCCAGGGGATGGCGACTAACACCAATGCATAATTCCCGGTAAAAAGGGAAGGCATTGCCTTTGTAAAGTAAACAAACACCATAGAGAAAGCAAGCAGAAGTAAACACTAAGTAAAATCTGGGTACAATAGTAAGTGTGGAAAAGTAAGTGGAACAGAATACAAACCCAAACTGAAAGTAAAGTACAACTGAAAAAGAGAGTACAACAACTGTAAAGTAAAGCTGTAGCCTCGAGCTGTCCACTGGAAGTCCCACCTGAAGGGTGGGTATAGATATCCTCCACAGCTCCTCAGGTCCAGCCGTCCGCTCCGAGTACGTCCCGCCCAGTGGTCCACCTTCAGGTACCGACCTGCTCCGCAAGCCTCAACCACAATCAGAGCTGTCCGTCGTCTCCAACCAACACAATGTAGTGCGGGCATAACCCGTGCAGGGGTGAGTATAAGGTACTCAGTAGGGACCCTGAGACCCCCGAAGGTCTCCCAGAATCCACAAAGGATAAACCACAAAGGAAAGATACAATCACAAAGTAACATCCGACACTACTTAGGTATATTACCATACATATACCTAAGTCATCAATTCCAGTTTGGCTCCAACATCCAAGCCCAAGTTCGATCACGTCCACACAGGATAGCACAACACAATCTACACAGGAAAGAAAGTCAATCATATCGAAGATAATGATTGAAAGTCAAGATTCAGCTAACATAGGTATACTTATTCGTAGGACGATAGAGATGATCAGATGTAGCCATTGATTCATCTAAGCCATTGGACTCACACAGGATCGATAGGTACTAACCCCCGCAATGACCCACAAAGGATCGATAGGTAACTAACCCCCGCAATGACCCACACAGGATCGGACCTACACAGGATCTGTAGGCACTGGCCCACACAAGACCGTTGAGCGCTGACCCACACAGGATCTGACCCACATAGGATCGGTAGCACTGATCCACGTAGGATCGTTGAGTGATGTAGTCGTTGCTATCGAACCCACGAAGGATTATCGTACTGTCTTCATCGTTGTCGCAGTCGCAGCCAGCTCTAGGGTTCCCGCACACAGTAAGCTCTTTTTGGGAGGATCCTCTCCTCGAGTCAAAGGGATGGATACATCAACCGTCATGAAGACAAGGGATGATGTAACCCAACGTTCCGTCCCACATCTTAGGGGAAAACCATGAAAAATGTGCCAAAGTCACTGAGAACAAGATGAACAAACCATTTTACAAAAGTACATGGCATGTAGATATATGATACACGCCGTGTCATCAGACACCGGGTACTGCCCATGTGTTATGACCCGTGTCGTAGGGCTGGTCGTGTAAAAAAATAAAGTACACGGTGTGTGGTATGGTTAAACGTTGTGTCTTCGGTCCACGGGTACTGTCAGTGTACCACAGCCCATGTCGATGGGTTGTCCGTGTAAAAATTATGTACATGGCGCGTGGTATGGTTACACGTCGTGGTCAAACATCTGGGGTCGGCTCCATGTATGCTGGCCATGCCTGGTCGTGTGGTGGAGTACATGCCCGTGTACTCCACTCTATGTCTGTGTATCCCCGGAATACACGTCGAGTCCCATGAAGCCACTTCTGCCCTTCTGTGAAGAGATTACACACCGTGCCTCTTGGTCGTGTATTGCTGCCCATGTCCATGTATTTTCCAGAATACATGCCATGTCTCGCGAAGCTACTTCTGCCCTTCTGTTAAGAGAATACATGTCGTGCCTCTTGGCCGTGTATTGCTGCCCGTGTCTGTGTATTTTCCAGAATACACGTCATGTCTTGTGAAGCTGCTTCTGTTATTCTGCATAGAGATTACACACTGTGTGGCTGGGGTCACACGCCATGTGTTACTTGTCTAAACCCGAAACTCAAGCTGCAATACACCCACACTACACGGCTTGTTCGTTAGAGGTACACGCCGTGTATTCTGGAATTTTCCAGAACCGACGCCTCCGGCCAGTGCGCCTCCCATGTTGTCCGTTCTTCATTCTGACGGTCCTCTTATCACGAAACATCGGACACTAAGTCGCCCCGAGGTCCCGTAATCGTCTCCGGTGTTTTCGGGGATCTGATCGGCTCCGAAATCACGATTTGATTCACCCGCTCGAAGAACGGTCAAGGGACGGTCCCTCCCATTCCAGTTTGATCTGTCTCCCTCTATTGTTGTCGCACCTTTTCTAGGACATCGTGATGTTGGGTCTTCAATTGGGATCGTTTCGTCGCACAACGAACTCGCAATGTTCCGGTGTTTGTCACCCATGAAGAACACGAAGATCCCACCAAACATTCACAAAAATGGCAGAGGGATCGGCCGCGTTCGTTTGGCCCAGTCCTTCCACGTTAGTTTGGTAGAAAGCGGGTCAAGAAAACAAAGGAAGGAAGAATCATCATTTCTCAAATAAAAACACACCCCTACCTTGATAACGAGATGAACGAAGGTTCATCGCAGAAAAGATCGTTGTGGAAGAAGACTCAGTAAGCATCGTCGGCATCACGGAGAAGAGAGTCATCGGCATCGCGGTACACGGCGTCGTGTCGTCGATCTCTGAGGATGGCGTCTCTTACTGGCTGTAGAGAGGGAAGAAGACGGTATGATGAACTCCCCTTTGTGGTGACGGAGTTCTTCGCCAAAGGCTCAGCGTTCTTCGCATTCTTCGATGAGGAAGAAGGTCAACTTCAAGACTTAGAGTTTTCTTCTCCCCGATCCCCTTACACCACAAGACAACCTAATAAAATAAGATCCCTCTCATTTTATTATCTTAATTCATGCCTTTCAAAATTACAAATTTCAAATACAGAACTCACTTAATTAAATTAAAGAGTTGGCATTGAATAAATGTGGGGAGAGGGAAGGTCCCAAATTAAATGATAAGTTTTAAGGGTTACACACTTAAGAGGGATATTAGAGGATTTAGGGAATATGAGAAGATGGGGGCTCTTGTGGGCCCCACCACCATCATAACCTCACATGGGAATTTGGGTGGTTGTGGGCCCCACCAACAACTTCCCATGAGAGAATTAAACTACCATGGATAAAATAAATTTGCACACAATTTATTTTACCTAACATTTAATTCCCTAATTTTTAACAATTCCTCCCGAGAAAACGCAACTCCAGTAAAGGTCTTCCTAAGAAATTACTGGCGCTGCAGTTTCATCGGTGCCCTCGGATTTCGATTCCGAGCACCGTTTCAAAAGTTAGGAAATTCCTCTCATTCGTTCACTGAATGTACCCGAGCTAAACTTCGGAAAATTATTCCGGGCTCACCGGGCCTCGGAATCAGGTGCCGTCAGAAACTGCGTTCTTGTAAAATCCCAATGAAAATTAAGAAAAAATTTCCCTTGAATTTTATGGGTCTTTACATTACTCCCACCTCAGGGCTTTATGTCCCCGTAAAGATACATCATAAACTAGGGGAATAAATGTGGGTATTGTGCACGCATCTGAGCCTCTCGCTCCCAAGTGCTCTCCTAGAGGTTCCTGTGCTTCCATCTGATGCGTACTAGAGGAATCGACCATCCATGTAGGACCCACTCCTATCGATCCTCGATCTCCACTGGGACCTCCGCAAAAGTTACCCCATCATCTATTTCTAGCTCCCCATGGTCAATGATATGCGTCGGGTCGTGCACGTATCTCCTCAGCTGAGATACGTGGAATACATCGTGCACCTAGTGCAACTAAGGTGGTAGAGCCAGACGATAAGCCACCTCACCAATCCTCCTGAGGACCTAGGAGGGTCCGATGAAGCACATAGACAACTTGCCGCCTCGTCCAAATCTCCATAATCCACATTGAGGTGAGACCCACAAGAAGACGTGGTCACCATCCTTGAACTCCAGTGGCCTCCGCCTCCTGTCAGCATAAGACTTCTGCCGGCTCTGAGCTGTCCTCATCCACTCCTGGATGACCTGGACCTTCTCTATCGTGTCCTGGACCATCTCCGGTCCCACAAGTGCTGACTCCCCAGGGTTTGTCCAGCACAGAGGTGATCTGCAAGGTCGGTCATACAACGCCTCGTATGGTGCCATCCCGATGGTGGAGTGATAGCTGTTGTTGTACGCAAACTCCACCAAGGGTAGGTGGTCCTCCCAGCTACGCCCAAAGTCGAGGACACATTCGCGGAGCATGTCCTCAAGAGTATGAGTGGTCCTCTCTGTCTGACCATCTGTCTGGGGGTGAATGGCGGTGCTCAGACATAGCTGCGTCCCGAATGCCTCCTGCAACCCCTTCCAAATCAGGGATGTAAAGCGAGCATCTCGATCAGAGACGATAGATGATGGCACACCATGAAGCCGTACAATCTTCTGAACGTAGAGGCATCCCGAGCTCTCCACTGAGCCCTGCTCTCTGATGGGTAAGAAATGAGACGACATGGTGAGTCGGTCGACAATCACCCGAATGGAGTCGTGACCTCTGGAAGTGCGTGGAAGTCCAGTCACGAAGTCCATAGATATCCCGTCCCACTTCCACTCTGAAACCTCCAAGGGTTGTACCAAGCCTGCTGGTACCTAGTGCTCCGCCTTCACCTACTGGCAGGTGAGGCATCGAGAAACGAACTCTGCCACAACCTTCTTCATGCCCAGCCACCAGTGTTGTCGTCTAAGATCCTGGTACATCTTCGCCACTCCAAGATGTACCGCCAAAGGGGAAGTGTGAAACTCTCTAAACACCTCCTCTCATAAAGAAACTAGTACCAAGGTACGTCCTCTGAAAAGGAAGTCGTGCTCTCCTCCTACAGAGAAACCATCAGGTTCCTATCCTGAGGATATCTGTGCATGCTGCGTCTCACAGTCAGCGTTCCCATGTTGTGCCTCTCTGACCCGCTAGAGTAGTGGAGGAGTGACTGTGAGTGACTGAAGAAAGGATACTCCATCTCTATCCAAGAAGGATATCTGCAAAGAGGCTAGCTGCTCTATCGCCTCCCCAAAAAGATGAATTCCCGACCTCCTGCTGAGTGGATCGGCTACTACGTTCCCCTTTCCAGGAGTATAGACTATCTCAAAGTCATAGTCCTGGAGGAACTCGAGTCATCGCCGCTGTCTCAGGTTCAGGTCCTTCTGCGAGAAGATGTACCTGAGACTCTGATGGTCAGAATAGACTGTAAAGCACTCTCCCATCAGATAGTGTCACCACATCTTCAGAGAGAAGATCACTGCTGCTAACTCTAGGTCATGGGTATCATAGTTCTACTCATGCTACCTCAACTGAAGTGATCCGTAGGCGATCATTTCCCGCTCCTGCATCAGGACACATTCGATTCTGGTCCCTGATGCATCGCAGTAAAATACGTACCCTACTCCCTCCTTCGGTAGCCTCAAGATAGGTGTGCTGGTCAATCTCTGTCTCAGCTCTTGGAAGGTCTGATGACATCTGTCTGTCCACACGAAGGGTTTCCCCTTCTTCATAAAATATGAAAGCGGTGCCGCAACTCTGGAGAAGTCTAGCACGAATCTCCGGTAGTACCCAGCTAGTCCCAAGAAACTCCGCACCTCCGTCACGCTCCTGGGTGGATCCCAAGCTAAAACTGCCTCGATCTTCGCAGGGTCCACCGCAACTCCCTCCTCAGAGATGATGTGTCCCAAGAAGTGAACCTCGCGTATCCAAAACTGATACTTCGAGATCTTACCATAAAGCTAGTGCTCTCTAAGTGTGTCTAGTACAACCCGCAAGTGGTAGGCATGCTCCTCCTCAATCGTCGAGTATATCAAAATGTCGTCAATGAAGACCATGCAAAATCGATCGAGGTATGGCTGAAAGATCCTGTTCATGAGTCCCATGAACACTGCTGGAGCATTGGTTACACCGAATGGCATAACCAAGAACTCATAGTGGCCATACCGACATTTGAAGGTCATCTTCTGTACGTCCTCGTCCCGAACTCTAAGCTGATGATAGCCTGATCTATGGTCTATCTTCGAGAACCGTCGTGCTCCCTTGAGATGATCGAAGAGGTTTTCAATCATCGATAGCGGATACTTGTTCCTTACGGTCACCTGGTTCAGGCGACGATAGTCAACACAAAGTCGCAAGCTCCTGTCCGCCTTCTTGGCGAACAAAATCGGGGAAGCCCATAGTGAAACACTAGGTCAGATGAATCCCCTGCCCTGCAAGTCCTCCACCTGTACCCGTAGCTCTCGAAGCTTAGCGGGTGCCATTCGATATTCTGGGGTGGATATCGGGGCTGTCACGGGGTACATGTCAATATAAAAGTCTACCTCCCAGCGTGGAGGTAGTCCTTGAACGTTGTCGGGAAAAACGTCCACATACTGATCCACCTCTGCAGGTAAGCTCGGACTCCGCACGTTAACTGCTCCTAGGATGAGGCTTTCCAACTGATGAGTGATGGGTTGTACTCTCCTCTGCGTGAGTCCATCCTATGCTGCATAGCTCCCTTCTCGCCGGTGAAGGTGAACCTGCTCCCGTCAGTGCGTACAAATTGCACCTTGCGCCTAATATAGTCAATCTGAGCATGGACTGTAGATAAACAATCCATGACCAAGATGACATCGTAAGGCCTCGATGTCGCTACAAGAAGATCCCAGCCGAATCTCTTGCCTCCTAGAGTAAGCTCACACTACCGGCACCAGTGCGTAGTCGTCGAGTCTGCTCTCGTAGGAGTCTCTAGCCGTAAGGATCAAGCCAACGGCTCTGTCGGAATCTTCGATCTCCGAACAAGGGCAGCAGCTATGAAATAATGACTCACTCCTGTGTCTATAAGAACTGCAGCAAGGGTGGAATAGACACAGATAGTACCTCGAATCATCTCGGGCGTGCAGTGGTCGTAGGCCTCTGCTGCCTGAAGGTGTGCATGCCTCTTCCCTCCAGCTCCCTGTGGTTGGGGTGGACCTCCTGGTGGTGGTGGTGGTAGAGCCTCAAAGCATCTCCCACCACCTACTGCTCGGCCAGCTCCTCTGACTTTTCCGCCTGCTCCCTGCGGACCGCCACGGTCGACCTTCTACCTCTGCCTGGGTGGTCCCTCAACCGTCTGTTGCTCCTCGGTATGGCGGGTCGGGCAGTCACGAGCCATGTGGCCCTGCCCGCCGCATGCGTAGTATTGTCTGCCTCTCGAAAGACTGGCTCTGCGCTGTGTTCCCTGCACCTTTGAGCCAGTGTCCTGAGGTCGTATGCCTGAGGGTCTGGTCATCCTGGACCCATGAGTCATTCATCGACTGCCTGCTGCAGAAGACTCTACTACGTGCCGCCCTGCGATAGGTCTCGCTGCTGATGTAGGCTCACCAAGGAAGCTCTCGATCGTAAGGGATCGCTCCAGTACCCCTTCCTGTGTCGGAATGGTGAGGGAGATCAGTGATGCCCTGATCTCATGCCTCAATCCCTTCTCAAAGGTCCGGGCTCAGAAGAATGGGTCTCGTACCATGTCTGTTGAGTAGCGCGGGAGATCGGTAAATCTCACCGAGTACTAGGTGACCGTCAAGCTTCCCTGTCGCAGCTGTAGAAGCTCCTGGATGTGCACCGCATGGAGGGTGGATGGGACGAACTCCGAGCGAAAGAGGCTCTCAAAGTCCGTCCAGATGAGAGATGCCTCGTCGTGTACCTGGAGTATCAAGCTCCACCATCTTCCTGCTGCCGCGTGTAGGAGGCTCGCTGTGAGGATCACCATGAGGTCTGGTGGTGTCCTCACTAACCTGAAAACTCGCACAACCACCTCCAGCCAATCCTCGGCTGCCTGAGGGTCTGTCTCCCCACGGAACCTGGGTGGTCTCTGACGTTGAAACTCATGTAGTTCACCAAGGCGATGTGCACTCTCAGCGGCTGGGGCTGGTAGCATCAGTGGCTCGGCGGGTAGTGGTACCGCCGGTGCCTCCGCAGAAATAGGGCCCTACACTGAGGCCTCGTTGCTTGGTGGGCTGTCGTTACGTACAAAACATGGAACACTAGCTGGCTGCCATCGTGGGGCTATCCTGAAAAGAAATAGGTGCGCCATGGTTAAAACAGTATACCTTGTGAGTTGACACAAAGTAATCACAAAGAAAACTTGAAACACACATGTAATCAATGTTTTCATGTATTAAGTCAGAAATCAGAAGTCAGGGTCCTGGTGTACGGATACGTCGGCCGCCGCACCAACACTGGACTCCCTGGACTGATAACCACACTCAATACACTTAACACTATTACTTCACATAGAAAAAGATCAGAGTCCTGTTTTCTACGGTAGAACCGAATCCTTTGATACCAATTTGTCACGACCCGTCCTCGGGGCCCGTGTCGTGACTACCCCAAGCCCGCCTTCCATAGGCCAGGGGCTAGCGACTAGCACCAAGGCATAATTCCTGGTAAAAAGGGAAGGCATTGCCTTTGTAAAGTAAACAAACACCACAGAGCAAGAAAGCAGAAGTAAACATTAAGTAAAATATGGGTACAACAGTCAGTGTGGAAAAGTAAGTGGGCCAGAATACAAACCCAAACTGAAAGTAAAGTACAACTGAAAAAGGGAGTACAAAAACTGAAAATTAAAGCCGCAACCTCGAGTTGTCCACTAGAAGTCCCACCTAAAGGGTGGGTACAGATAGCCTCCACAACTCCACAGGTCCAGCCGTCTGCTCTGAGTACGTCCCGCCCGGTGGTCCACCTCCAGGTACTGACCTGCTCTGCAAGCCTCAACCACGATCAGCGTTGTCCATCATCTGCAACCAACACAATGTAGTGCGGGAATAGCCCGTGTAGGGCTGAGTATAAGCTACTCATTAGGGACCCCGAGACCCCCGAAGGTATCCCAGAATCCACAAAGGAAAGATACAATCACGAAGTAACATCTGACACTACTTAGGTATATGCCCATACATATACCTAAGTCATAAATTCCAGTTCGGCTCCAACATCTGAGCCCATGTTCGATCACGTCCACACAGGATAACACAACACAATCCATACAGGAAAGAAAGTCAATCATATCGAAGATAATGATTGAAAGTCAAGATTCAGCTCACACATGTATACTTCTTTGTAGGACGATAGAGATGATCAGATGTAGCCACTGATTCATCTAAGTTGTCGGACCCACACAGGATAGATAGGTACTAACCCCGGAAAAGACCCACAAAGGATCGATAGGTAACTAACCCCTGCAATGACCCACACAGGATCGGACCCACACAGGATCTGTAGGCGCTGGACCACACAGTACCGCTGAGTGCTGACCCACACAGGATCTGACCCACACAGGATCAGTAGCACTGATCCACGTAGGATCGCTGAGTGTTGTAGTCGTCGCTGTCGAACCCATGGAGGATTCCAGTACTGTCTTCATCGTCGTCGCAGTCACAGCCAGCTCTAGGGTTCCCGCACACAGCAAGCTCGTTTCAGGAGGATCCTCTCCTCGAGTCAAAGGGATGGATACATCAACCGTCATGAAGACCAGGGATGATGTGACCCAACGTTCCGTCCCACATATTAGGGGAAAACCAAGAAAAACGTGCCCAAATCACCGAGAACAAGACTACCAAACCATTTTCCAAAAGTACACAGCGTGTAGATATACGATACACGTCGTGTCATCAGACACCGGGTACTGCCCGTGTCGCAGGACTGTTCGTGTAAAAAAAGAAAGTACACGGCGTGTGGTATGGTTACACGTCGTGTCTTCTGTCCATGGGTATTTTCCATGTACCACAGCCCATGTAGATGGGTTGTTCCTATAAAAAGTATGTACACGGTGTGTGGTATGGTTACATGTTGTGGCCAAACATCTGGGGTCGGCTCCGTGTATGCTGGCCATGCCTGGTCATGAGGTGGGGTACATGCCCGTGTACTCCACTCTATGTCCGTGTATCCCCAGAATACACACCGAGTCCCACGAAGCCGCTTCTGCCCTTCTGTGAAGAGAATACACGCCATGTCTCGCGAAGCCACTTCTGTCCTTCTATGAAGATAATACACACCGTGCCTCTTGGCTGTGTATTGCTGCCTGTGTCTGTGTATTTTCCAGAATACATGACATGTCTCGCAAAGCTGCTTCTGCTATTCTGCATAGAGATTACACGCCGTGTGGTCGGGGTCACATGCCGTGTGTTACTTGTCTAAGCCCAAAACTCAAGCCGCAGTACACCCACACTACACGACGTGTTCGTCAGAGGTGCACGCCGTGTATTATGGAATTTTCCAGAATTGAGGCCTCAGGCTAGCGTGCCTCCCATGTTGAATGTTCTTTGTTCTGACGGTCCGTTCATCACGAAACATCGGACACTAAGTCGCCCCGAGGTCCTGTAATCATCTCCGGTGTTTTCGGGCCTCCAATCGGCTCTGAAATCACGATTTGATTCACCCACTCAAAGAACGGTCAAGGGACGGTCCCTCCCATTCCGGTTTGATTTGTCACCCGCTATCGTCGTCGCACCTTTTCTAGGAAATTGTGATGTTGGGTCTTCAATTGGGATCATTGCGTCGCACAACAAACTCAAAACGTTCTGGT
The DNA here is from genome assembly GCA_963277665.1 of Viscum album. Classification (NCBI taxonomy): domain Eukaryota; kingdom Viridiplantae; phylum Streptophyta; class Magnoliopsida; order Santalales; family Viscaceae; genus Viscum; species Viscum album. The sequence continues at coordinate 845,507,488 of OY728160.1, read as the reverse complement.
GTTCGTCACCCATGAAGAACACAAAGATCCCACCAAACATTCACAAAAACGGTGGAGGGATCGGGCCGTGTTTGTTTGGCCCGGTCCTTCCACGTTAGTTTGGTAGAAAGCGGGTCAAGATAAAAAAGGAAGGAAGAATCAGCGTTGCTCAAATAAAAAAACACCCCTACCTTGATAACGAGATGAACGAAGGTTCGTCGCGGAAAAGATCGTCGCGGAAGAAGACTTTGTAAGCGTCGTCGACGTCACGGAGAAGAGAGTCATCGGCGTCGCGGTACACGGCGTTGCGTTGTCGATCTCTGAGGATGGCATCTCTCACCGGCTCCGGAGAGGGAAGAAGACGGTATGACAAACTCCCCTTTGTGGTCACAGAGTTCTTCATCGAAGGCTCGGCGTTATTCGCGTTCTTCGACGAGGAAGAAGATGAACTTCAAGAATTAGAGTTTTCTTCTCCCCAATCCAATTACACCACAAGCCAACCTAATAAAATAATATCCCTCTCATTTTATTATCTTAAGTCATGCCTTTCAAAATTAAAAATTTCAAAAAAATAACTCACTTAATTAAATTAAATAGTTGGCATTGAATAAATGTGGGGAGAGGGAAGGTCACAAATTAAATGGGAAGTTTTAAGTGTTACACACTTAAGAGGGAGATTAGAGGAGTTAGGGAATATGAGAAGATGGGGGCTCGTGTGGGCCCCACCGCCCTCATAACCTCACATGGGAATTTTGGTGGTTGTGGGCCCCACCAACAACTTCCCATGAGAGAATTAAACTACCATGGATAAAATAAATTTGCACACAATTTATTTTACCTAACATTTAATTCCCTAATTTTTAACAATTCCTCCCAAGCAAACGCAACTCCAGTAAAGGTCTTCCTAAGAAAATTACTGGCGATGCGGTTTCATCGGTGACCTCGGATTTCGATTCCGATCACCAGTTCAAAAGTTAGGAAATCCCTCTCGTTCGTTCACTGAATGTACCCGAGCTAAAATTCGGAAAATTATTCCGGGCTCACCGGGCCTCGGAATCAGGTGCTGTCAGAAACTGCGTTCTTGTAAAATCCTAAAGAAAATTAAGAAAAAATTTCCCTTGAATTTTACAGGTCTTTACAGGTACATAATGTTTTTCATGTTTTAATGTTGAGCAATTTTGGTGCCATATTTATCTCATGTCTTGGGCCGAGAAGTAGTTCACCTAGAAAAGAACCATTCTTATTAAGAGAAAATAGTTCAAATTATTGATTAAATGGAAAAGGTATTGTAGACTAAGGTAATCTACCAGTTAAAGGTTTTGTGGAGAAACCACATGGTTGAAGAATAAATATGAGAATATGAAAATGCTATGAGGGAAAGGTACCCTCACTTGTATAATGAGTAAATAAAATTGCGAGGACACAATTTCTAGAAGGTGGGGATAATGTAACACCCCAAGGTTTTAAAACAATAAATGAAATGAACCAAAATTTGTTTTAAGTATATATTTATAACCATCCTTTAAACATAATTTTACTGCTTCTATGTTTTGAATTTTGAAAAACGGTCATCTATAACTGTGTTCAGTATGTTATTTGTAGTCTCATGAAACCAACTTGTTTTTTTATGAATAGTAACATATCCTTATGAATAGTAATATGAATATTAATATGACCCCAATGAATATTAAATAGTATTATTTTCTTAAGGCTCTAATATATTGACTTCCTTGTTAATTTTTCAATGTGATATAAAAGTAGTTATAGAATTAAAATTGTTAATTTTTGAATTAAGTATGATTTTATTCAAAAATTAAATTAATAATGTTTAGAAAATTATTTTCAAAAAATTAAGTTCATTTCTTGATTCTAAAGGTCAAAAAAAGGTTACGGTCAATTTTTGGGATTTTTCTGATATTCATGAATTTTTGATGAATAGTGAAATATGGTAAAATACTGTAAATTCAAATTATCAGTAAAATACACTATTTTTAAAATAATAAGTGATTTAAGGCCACTTGTTTCTTACTAACATTCCATTATTACTATTTTTGGTCACATTAGTTAATACTATTCATAGTCTTGAGCAAAAATATTATAATAATGATTAAAATAATGTTAAATACATCCTCTCCACCACTATAAATACCACCCACATTCCCCTCTTCCTACCACACATCTCAAGACTTTATCATTAACTAAGTTCTTCCCAATACTCCTACCAAGACTCATCCCCATGTCCTAGATCAGATGGTCTCACCAAAAGGCCAAAACCAAAGGCCTTAAGAAGGATCTTAAGGACAAGAGTTCAAGAGGTAAACATCCTCTTTTGTTTTCTTTATTTTCATTCATTTTATGTTATTTATTTTAATTTCCTTTGGATTATGTTGGTATATGTCATTAAATATCCCCCTTAATTCCCATATTATGTAATAATAACAAGTTACCCATTTTATCTCCTCAAAATATTTTATAAAATTTTAAGCGTTGTCGCTATGCTGCCAAAATTTCGTAAGGGATTTCTCAACTTTTCTTCTATTTCAAGATTCCTTTATTTTCTTTTTCATTCCTCATATCCCCTTATCCAAGAGTAATGAATGATACAGTATATTAAATATTTTTTATTTCATCATGTTTATGGAATAATCACAATTATATTTTTTCTCATCTCCCACTTATTCAGTAAATTAAAACATCGTTCGTGATGTGTCGAATTACTGACATCCTGGATGATGTGATTTCAATTTCTTTTACTTCCTTAAATACTGGTCATGAAACCATTTTAATGTTTTTAAAATATTATAATATATTTATTATATCTTATATAAGGTTATAGAATCATTTTTTACACATGTGATTAATTTATAATACAAAACAAGTTTATTATGATCGAAGAATCGCCAAAATGACCTAACAAAATATCAATAATGTTTTAACTTATGAATCATCCTCACTTAAGAATTCAAAATGATAAATGGTATAATTTATGGTTCTTTAAATATTTAGATACCATTCCATTCCAATTCTGGTGTTACACTTCCAATCGACAAGAATATCCATCATGAACCGATCATGGAAACCATGTAAAGAACCCACCCGACACAATGTAAATAACAAAATACTACTAATAAATGTGTCAAATGATATTGAAAAATGATAATATAAGTTGTTATAAACATTATTATGTTTAATTAAGATATTAATAACAATCTTTTAACCATTATACATGAGGTTTAAACACTTTTTAAGTAATACAAGCCCAAGGTAAGGGAATTCTTAACCCAATTTCCATTTTTGGGTTAACCTTCTCCTTTATTCATTATGTGGTATTAGGATTATTGGTGTGATGAATTTTTGTTTATATTATGTTGAAATATGTTTATTTATAGTGTATACACATATCCATTCTATTCTATTAATTCTCACTCCATTTATATTTTTAACGGACTTTCCTTTTAAAATTCTTTTAAAAGTCACTTTAATACATTTCAAAACGATTGTTTATATATATATATGGAATGAGTGGTTTATCATGATTTAAAGATACTTTATTACCATTATATGTTACTTTTAAATTATTTATGTTGGGTTTAGCCTATTATATCTCAAGATATGTTGGGTTTAGCCCATTATGGTTCAAGATATGACAGGTGATCCCCATTATAGCTCTCCAATGCATTGGGTACTCTGAAGATGGAAGTTGACCAAAAGGTTATTCCATGTGTAAGGTTGAATGTAGAAGTGATATGGTAAATTTGTACCAAGCAAACTACAAGATTTTTCTATGCATATTAGTTTTTATTATTATGGGTTTTATTTGTTTTTTATGTTATAACTTGACTAACGCTTTCTTTCTTTATATCCCTTACTAAGTTTTATACTTATACAAATTTTTTAAAATGTTTTCCACAGGATATAGGTATGGTTATGAGAAATAAGGGAGTAATGATTTTGGATATGGAGTGTTGTTAAAGAAATCATGTTTTATGTTTTAATGTTTTATATTTTGAAAAAGTGGGTACTATTTTAGTAGTATCCTCTTGTATGAATGTGGTATTTCATGTATGTAAGATATCTTAATTATTTAAAACTCTAAACCTAAAAAGATCCTTAATGTTTAATAATGTATGGTCTTGTGTAAAATTCAATATTGGGTAAATTTTTAAGGTCTGGTTCTTATATACAAGGTGTTAAATAAAAACATTTAAAGGGTTGAAATTTTTTAAATAAATCAATGGTAGTTAGAAATAATAATTTTGGTAGAAATAAGATATCGAAAACCATTAATATAATATTATTCAAGCATGATAAATAATCACAAAAATCTAAAAACTAATTAAGACTTTTGAATATTTAATTGCAATCAATAATATTTTTACTTTAACATCTTGATTTTATTAACTAATTTATGATAAGATTATCAAAATTAAAAGTATAATATAACAACAATAAATCTATGATAACAGCCTTATAATATATTTTTATAAAGTTGTGCTTCTCATCTCCATTAATTTAGGAAAATGAATACTTTTAAATTCATTAATTATATTTCTTCTATTTACTTATTTAAAGTACTTATTCAGAATTTAGGAACATAAATATAGTGGTGAACTATCATGAACTTATGAAATAACAATTCAATTTCAAATAAAAATACAATCTCATGAAACATCACAACCAACCCCTCATTTCTTACCATACTATTACCTTCTTAGGTTAATTTCACTATTTATATAATAAAATATTGATCATGATAATTCCACTCTTACACATAAATTAAAGAGAATTGAAAAATACACTAACTAATGTGAAGCTTGATGGTTCACTCTATAATAAAAGGAATGATGATAGAGGTTCACAATGACCAATAACTCTTAAAAAACCCTCAACCTCCTAGAATCATAGTGGCTATTCGAAGTTCGGAATATTTGAGGGCACTTGAAACACCCAAGATAGGATGTTTATCCAGATCAAGGGATGTAAGATTAATCGAAGAGATATATTATTCTAAATTTAAGAAAAATAATGTAGTTAAATAAACTATATTTCAGTGCCTAAACTCACTATAATTTAAAAAAAGGTTATTTATTTTAATATAATATTTATTCAATATAATAAAGGATGCCACCATGCATTACATAACACATTTTGGAATAAGTAATCACATTTCAGTTATAGGAGTGGCGAAGGATCCTCAGTTCCTTAGTAGATATTAACTTTTCCATTATTTTTAATTAAAAATACCCTTTTAAATTGTAATATCATGTTATATAAAAGCTGTAAAATAATAATAATGTAGAGGTATAACTTGAGATTACATTTAAAATAATATAATATCTAAATATGAATTTATATTATGCTTACCACATAATTGAATCTCAATATCTAACTCAAAATTAATTTTATCACATAATATAAAATCAAGATCTGACTTGAGATTTCTTTTTTCATGTAACTTAATCTCAAACTCTAAATCGATATTAATATTATAGAATAATATAATCTCAATTTCTGAAATGAGATTACTTTTATCAATAATGTAATCTCAAGATATAACTTGAGATTAATTTTTTTCATAACATAATATAAAGCTATAACTTAAGATTACTTTTATTGGAACACATAATGTCAAGTTTGGTTTCATGGTTATATTTAATACATAATTTCATGTCATGTTTTTTCTTGACACTAAATTTTATCACCAAACATGATATAAACAAAAAATTTAAAATGTAATGTTTTAGTTTATATGTAAATAAAGATAAAAATAAAAAATTATATATATTTAAAAATAAATTTGAAGTTTAATTAATACAATATGAACCTTTCCAAACCCCCAATATTGCCAGAAATTGTCTTAAAATTCCCTTAAGACACAAGAAATGAAAAAGGAAGAGTTCAGAAAATTTTGGGCCCTTATATAAAATACCATTAAAATGATTCTTTTCCTTTATAATCAAAACAAAATGTAACACCCCAAGCTTCTACGGTATGCTTCTCTTTGAATAATGCGATAGCGTGTGTTGTACGCAACACCGAGTTCTAACAACCAATCAATCTAGCTGTTATGAATAGTAATACCTACTTTTTGAAATTATATATATATCTTATATTTCAAAATGGACTTAATTTTTGTATTCGGAATATCTAATTTAGCCTAAGATGAAATTTTGTTACTTTTCGGATAACTTTAATATTTTGATGAATAGTGAAAATTACTAAATTTTAATTAAAAAAACTTTTTTAATAAAAATAATTAATAGTGATAAATTATGAATTTTAGTGGTTTTAAAGTATATTTAGAATATATTTTTACCATTTAATATAATTTTGGTCATTGGACATAATTTTACAATTAAACCGAACATAAACAAGTGTCAATCTTTTGATAGTTATTATCTCTTAAAAACACGCTTTTTGTTTTGATAGCGGGAATTAATTTTAAATTAATTTCTACCACTTCTGTGTTTTGAATTTAGAAAAATGGATTCCATATTTGGAATCAGGATGTCCAAATTGTGTAAATAGTTAACTTTTATTTTTAGACATTTTGAATAATTACTGTGGTAAATATTTTATTTACCATGGTTAAGGGTAAATCTGGTAAATAAGGGTTAAAAAATAATATTATAATAATACTAAATTACCCTAAAACGTGTCCTAGCCTTATTGGTTGATACATGTTCGACCATAGGCATCTTTGGGTCGATTTTGGGACCCCATGGTGCCACTTGTAGGTGATAGGGACATTTTGTTTAATTAAGTTAAAATGAATACAAAAATGACACAAGAATATATCTTTTAGAAAAACAATTATTACATAGGATTATATATTTTGGATTTTAGATTATAAATATTAATTTGAAAGATAAAAATATTTCCTACATAATGATATTTTATTTATAATTTTTAGACATTAAATGATTTTATTTATTTATGACACAATGATGATGTAGTAATTACTATAATAGTGAAAAATTAAACTAATTGATATTATAAATACCCAAATAAAACTAATATGAAACTTTTAATGAATTAAACTAATTTTCTAGGACAATATGATATATTAGGATTGATTTAATTGACTTTGTTCGAAGTAATCAATCTTTTATGAGTTTCACAAAAATAAACTATTGATTAGTGTCAAAATTGACATAAAAGAGTTCTTAAAACAAATATTATATTATTAATTGATATTAAATTCCTAAAAATCTAAGGTTCGGCCAAGAGACTTATATAATGATAGGTTCATCATTAATGGACCACTTGGGGGTATCTTGGATGTATGTAGTAATTTTATTAACCATATTATATAAAAATACAAAGAGACATTGTAAAAGTGAAACTAATTAACTTAGAGTTAATACTTAAAGATAAGGTTAATATAAGTACCCAAACCTGTCTAAATTCTACTGGTTGAGTTGTTTTCGACCCATAACCACCTTAAAATTTAAATAATCAACTTTGGAACCATTAGAAACCGAATATGAATTTATTATAAATTAATATTCCTAGCTTTTCCAAAGGTGCCCCTCACCCCTCTTATAAAAGGTCACTCCTACTTCTCATTTCTTCACACCTTCAAAGCCTTTTGGTTCGGCCAAACTCTGCCCAAATACTCTCCCAACTTCCCTAACTACAACCTAGGGGCCTTAGTTTGATCAGAAATCCAACCTAAGGAGCCCTTTTGATCAAATCAAAAGGAAGAACCCGAAGAAGAGGTAATGATTTCACCACCCTTTTTCCAAGTTCATTTCTTCTTCCACTTCTTCTTCCTTTGTTGTTACCATTCTAAAATAATAAATCCAGTATAATATATATAATGTGATGTTATTATAAATATGGTACAACCATATTCAGTATTCTATCCACCCTTTGAATAACATGTCACCATACGTGCGTACGTACGGCTTACCGTCTCCACGTCATGGTGTAATTGTTATTCAATATAATATTATTTGGATGGGTATAATAATGATGTTTAACTCATGTAAATAATAAATATAACATGTTAATTATTCTTTATATATGATATACCATCCATTTATATATTATTTTAATATCAAAATAATGATATTGTCGCTCGTGCGTACGTACGGACTACCGTCTCCACGAACGTGATGAGATTCATTCTCCATCGTATCCATTCAAGTATAATTATCATTTGATGATTTAAAAAATGATGTTTAAGGACTTGATATCATTCTGGATATGAATAATATACAACCTATCCTTTATAAACATGTCGTACGTAACAAAACATGTAAAAGAAAACAAGTAAGTTAACACCCGAAACGACGATAATACTAAGATATTATTATCAAATCAATATTAAAAGATCATATATGATATCATATTAATGTATATGATTCCTGTATAATTTAATAACAATTATTTCACCATTATACAGGAGGTTAACCTACCCCAACCAAGGAAAAGTACAAGGTAAGGGTTATTTCACAATCTCTTCATTATCCGAGGTTGTTTATATGTAATAATCTACTGGGATCTCTTTATCATCCACATACATGTTTCTTCAAAATGTATTTCAAAACATTTTTATTATTTACAAGAATATGGGTTAAAGTCATTTATACCCTTGTTTTACTTTTTATAAGAGGAATCTTTTCGTCGTTTTCAAAACAAGGTCTTTTTTAACCTTTTCGACAGAATTAAGGTAAGAATGTTTTTTTTAACTTATACGGAGGGTGCGGTTATTTTCCGCCGTTATAAAATATTCAAAGCTTTCCTTACAAGATTATAAGAATATTTTCAAGAAAATGTTTTATTTTATATGGAAATTAAATGATTTCAAAAATAGAAAGAGATATTTCTCTAAAAAGTGTTTTGATTTCATCTATGTCAACATCCTTTGATGGATTTTACGCTTATTTGAAGTTGATTTATTATGATAAAAAACTTCTATATTGTATTGAAGGTTTTGTGATATGTTTGACTGTGGATGTGCTATTTTTATACCATTCATAGTTTATGGTGAAATTATTGACATTTCGTATGCTAGTTTTAATACGAATGTTTATGTTATGTTTAAACCTTTTCATATGGGAATGAATTGGACTTAATATGTGACGGGTGGAGCCCGCTATAGCTCCTCGATGCATCGGTAGGTCTCATGAGGCAAACTAGTGTCTTGGCACAAGGCCTTGAAAAAATCTTATTTGTAGTCTTGGCACAAGGCCTTGGCTATGTGGTTATGATAGTCTGGCATTATGCATTCCATCATTATGAAAGTGGTTAGTGATTTTGCATGTGATTATTCGATTAGTAGAATATCCATGTGAATGAGTAAATGGCATTATTTCATTTTATTTATGCCATACAATGTTGAATGTTCAAGTTTGAAAGGCTGTTGTTTTAGTTATACATTGCCTTAAATGTTTATTATTATTTATGAAAGTTTCCTCTATATTGTTATCCCTACTGGGCATTTGAGCTCACCCCTTTTCTATGTTTTATTTTTCCCAGGAAGTGAAAAAGTAAATTATGAATGACCTGCAGGGATATTATGTGGGGATATGAGTGTGGATTATGGAGACATTATGTTGTTGTAGTAGTTTTTCATTTTATTATGTAATGTAAAACTTATGAATATATCTAGTGTTTCCAAGTCTACTAAACCAATCGGTCTTTCGAGATTTGATCTTTCTTGTGATCATGCCAATGTTATGTAATAATGCACCGACTCTGGATAATTAGGGTTGGGGTGTTACAGTTGGTATCAGAGGAAGTTTAGTACAAACCTTGGAAGCTAGATTTAGATAAACTCTGATTAGAGCACGTAGATCTAAGATGAACTTTGAGAATTAGTATAGAAGAACTTCCTAGAATTTTGGTATTGTAGAGATTTTGTGAGTTTTCCGAGCAATAAATCCCTGTCTGGATACGATCAGGTAGAGGCGGCTCTGGCACAGATGTACCTAGGGGTAAAACCCGAAAACACCGCTTTGAGCTAGACTCGAATGGGAACTGGTGCACAACAACGGGCCTTGCTGCACTCTTGGTTACGACACTCCCGGGGGGATATGCTTAGGATAACTCTCATTTTCTTTACAAATCATTATGAAGGGTTTATGAGTATATAATTCCTCAAATAAAACATTTTTATGATTATGGATTATATCCATAAATAGTTCAATTTATGTTAAGTGTTTTATAAGTATGGGATTATGTATTTTGATTCATAAACTGATCTAGTTTATGCCATTGTTTAGAAATGGCGCCTAGTGGAAGAAATGTAAACCGTATCAATGCACGAACTCCATGTAGGGATTTCCCTCCTGCTCAAGATAATTATAGTGGGGCTGGTGATGCAACTGGTGCCGATCACCTAATCACCATACTAGGACAACTTACTCAGGTTATGAATAATAACCTTACCCGTATGGAGCACCTTGATCCACAGCGTGGAGGATCAATGTTAGATCGATTCATGAGGCAACAACCACCAACGTTCAATGGGAGTACAAATCCCTTAGTAGCCAAGCAATGGATAAATTCCCTAGAGAAAATATTTCAGGCTTTGGGGAACAGTGAAAGGGAAAAAGTTATCATGGCAGTTTACCGCCTCACTGGAGATGCTGATCGATGGTGGTCATTGATTCAAAACATGAAGGAAGATGATGAAGTATCAAATATGGAATGGAGGGAGTTCAAAGATATGTTTTTAGAAAAATACTTTCCTCGCGACAATCGAGCAGATATGGAAAGGCAATTTCTGAGTCTGATACAAAAGGAGGATGAGAATGTCACAAAGTATGAGGATAACTTTACAGGGTTAGCGAGGTATGCTGGAGATTATATTCACAACCCAAGAAGTAAGATTGATCATTTCTTTGATGGGTTAAAACCATTTCTCCGTCGAGCATTAGTCTCACAATCCTTTTCGTCGTACGAAGACATTGTCTCATGTGCTATCAAGACCGAAAAGGAATTCTCTAAGTCTTATGACTTTAAAGAAAAGAAAGAGAAGAAGAGACCTGCTGATCAATCTGGGAATGGAAATAAGGGGAAGAAGGGAAAGGTTGAATATCCATCCTGTGGTAAATGCGGGAAGAAACATCCTGGTACTTGCTTGAAGGGAATGGGAGTCTGTTACAAGTGTGGTGAAAAAGGCCACCAAGCTCGTGATTGCAAAGAGAAGAAGGAAGCCACCAACGTTCAGTGCTACAATTACAAGGAGTTGGGACATTATGCAAATGAATGTCCTAAGCGTCAAGAGAACTTACCTCAGAAAAGTCCAAGTGATCAAGTCCAGGCTTATGCTATCACTACTGCTGAGGTAGAAGCTCCGGAAGACGTGGTGGCAGGTAATTTAATGGTTTCCTCAAGTTTAGCAAAGACATTATTTGATTCTGGATCATCACATTGTTTCATATCTTCCCAGTTTTCTAAGAAAATTAGATATTTCCAATTTGATTTAATAAGGGAGTTGTCAGTTAAAACTCCTAAGGGAAGTATCATTGCAACAAATTTTTGTGAATCAGTCCCCATTAGAGCAAATAAATGTTCGTTATCTGCTGATCTCATCGTCATACCTATGATTGAGTTTGATATAATCCTCGGTATGGATTGGCTTTCGGACTATGATGCGAAGATTTATTTTTAGAAGAAATAGGTTACGATTCTTGATGATAATGATAAGGAACACCTTATCTTTAGAGCAGAATCATCACCACCTAATTCTTATTTAGATCCACCCCCAGTAGCTCAACATAATTCAATTATTGGGGAGGAAGAGAATGAAATAACTGTCGGTGAGGAAAGGAATGTTCAAATAGAGGATGTACCTATTGTGAAAGAATTTGTAGATGTATTTCCGGAAGATTTACCTGGACATCCTCCAGAACGAGAAGTTGAGTTTTCCATTGATTTGATTCCTGGATCAAGGCCTATATCGAAGACCCCTTATAGAATGGCCACTGTAGAATTAGTTGAACTAAAGAAACAACTAGAGGAATTGAGTAATAAGGGATTTATTCTCCCTAGTGTTTCTCCATGGGGAGCCCCTGTTCTTTTTGTTAAAAAGAAAGATGGATCTATGAGGTTATGTATCGACTACAGGGAGATCAATGCTATAACGATAAAGAACAATTATCCCCTACCTCGTATTGATGATTTATTTGACCAACTGCATGGAGCTCAATACTTTTCAAAGATTGACCTTCGATCTGGATACCATCAGTTGTGTGTGAAGAAGGAAAACATTCCGAAAACAGCATTTCGAACCAGGTATGGGCATTACGAGTTTACTGTAATGCCGTTTGGATTGACTAATGCACCATCTGTATTCATGGATCTGATGAATAGAGTTTTCAATGAGTATCTCGATGAATTTGTGGTGGTATTTATTAATGATATCTTGGTATACTCCAAAACCTACGAAGATCATGAAAATCACTTGTGCATTATCTTGAAGACTCTGAGGAGGCATGAATTATATGGGAAGTTTAGCAAGTTTGAATTCTGGCTTCAGGAGATTTCTTTTCTTGGCCTTATTGTCTCTAAAGACGGAATCTCTGTTGATTCTTCTAAGACCAAGGCAATCCAATAATGGCCAGCACCTACGAGTATAACTGAGGTATGTAGTTTTATTGGTTTGGCAGGTTATTATCGACGTTTCGTCCAGAATTTTGCCCGATTGGCTAACCCATTAACGAAGCTCACACTTAAAGGGGTTAAATTTGTTTGGACAAAAGAGTGTGAAGAATGTTTCGAAAAACTGAAGAGAATATTAGTCAATGCTCCTATATTGAATCTACCATCGGGGAATGATGGGTTCGTTATTTATAGTGATGCATCAAAGAAAGGACTTGGTTGTGTCCTTATGTAGAATGATAGAGTTATTGCCTATGCATCACGACAGTTGAAAATTCATGAACAAAACTATCCTACTCATGATCTCGAGCTAGCAGTTGTGATCTTTGCTTTGAAGATATGGAGGCACTACCTATATGGTGAAAAATGTGAGATTTATACTGATCACAAGAGTTTGAAGTATATTTTCTCACAAAAAGAACTCAACATGAGGCAAAGGAGATGGCTTGAATTACTCAAGGATTATGATTGTATGATACACTACCACCCGGGGAAAGCAAACAAGGTGGCAGATGCTTTGAGCAGAAAAGACCATGGAGTTTTGAACATGATGAGAATTGAAAGGGATCCAATTTTCATGGATCTAGTAAAGATGGACATGGGTATAACCAGGGAAGGTGAAAAATCAATGCTTTTTCAAATGGTTGCCAAACCATCTTTACTAGAAAGGATTAAGAGTTCTCAGACCGACGATGAAGAATTCCAAAAGAAGATTAAAGCTGTGAATGATGGGAGATTGAGAGACTTTGTGTATGAAGATGGAATTTTGAAATTCGGGAAGAGACTTTGAGTTCTCGATATACCTGATCTAAAATTGAAATTGCTGGATGATGCTCATAGTTCCAATTTCTCTATACACCCTGGGAGCACCAAAATGTATAGAGATTTGAAGGAACATTTTTGGTGGGACAACATGAAGAGGGAGATTGCTGATTTTGTGTCAAGATGTATGGTTTGTCAACAAGTGAAAGCTGGAAGGCAACAGCCTGGAGGAGTCATGCAACCTCTTCCCATACCGGAGTGGAAATGGGACAATATTACGATGGACTTTGTCATGGGGATACCAAAGACTCCTAGAAGGAACGATGCAATATGGGTTATTGTTGATCGTCTTACCAAGTCAGCACATTTTCTTGCTATAAGAGAAGATCTACCCCTGGAACGTCTAGCAAGACTATATATTAATGAAGTTGTCAGACTTCATGGAGTACCCTTATCGATTGTTTCTGATCATGATCCCCGTTTTACTTCAAGATTTTGGAAAAGTCTTCATAAATCCCTGAATACTGAACTTCATTTGAGCACTGCTTACCACCCTCAGATAGATGGACAATCAGAACGGACTATTCAAACCTTAGAAGACATGTTGAGATCTTGCTCACTTGACTTTCAGGGTATGTGGGATAAATATTTACCTCTGGTAGAATTTTCCTATACCAATAGCTTCCATTCGAGTATTCAAATGGCACCATATGAAGTGTTATACGGAAAGAGATGTCGTACACCAACCTGTTGGGATGACGTTGGTGAAAGAAAACTTGTAGGCCTAGAACTGGTGGAGGAAATGGTGGAAAAGTTGAAAGTAATCCAAAATCACATCAAAGCAGCTCAAAGTAGGCAGAAGAGCTATGCCGATAATCGAAGGAAGGATTTGGAATTTCAAGTCGGTGATCATGTTTTCCTGAAGGTATCTCCATGGAAGGGAGTCATACATTTTGGTAAGAAAGGTAAATTGAGTCCTAGGTACATCGGACCTTTCGAAATTCTAGAACGAATTGGGGCTGTAGCTTACCGATTGGCAATGCCGCCAAGTCTCTCCAAAGTTCACGATGTGTTCCATGTATCTCTGTTGAGGAAATACATGCCTGACCCAATGCATGTACTCACCTATGAGGAATTAGAACTGGAACCCGATCTTTCCTATTGTGAAGAGCCTGTCAGGATTCTTGATACGAGAGAACAAGTACTGAGAAACCGGACGATGCGTCTGGTAAAAGTTTTGTGGAGAAACGATAAGATGGAAGAGGCAACGTGGGAACCCGAGGAACTTATGATGAAGAACCACCCGAGTCTTTTCATGCGGTAGTATTCTAGAAATTTCGAGGACGAAATTATTTTAAGGAGGGGAGAATGTAACATCCCAAGCTTCTACGGTACGCTTCTCTTTGAATAATGCGATAGCGTGTGTCGTACGCAACACCGAGTTCTAACAACCAATCAAACTAGCTGTTATGAATAGTAATACCTACTCTTTGAAATTATATATATATCTTATATTTCAAAATGGACTTAATTTTTGGATTCGTAATATCTAATTTAGCCTAAGATGAAATTTTGGTACTTTTCGAATAACTTTAATATTTTGATGAATAGTGAAAATTACTAAATTTTAATTAAAAACAACTTTTTTAATCAAAATAATTAATAGTGATAAATTATGAATTTTAGTGGTTTTAAAGTATATTTAGAATATATTTTTACCATTTAATATAATGTTGGTCATTGGACATAATTTTACAATTAAACAGAACATAAACAAGTGTCAATCTTTTGATAGTTATTATCTCTTAAAAACACGCTTTTTGTTTTGACAACAGGAATTAATTTTAAATTAATTTCTGCCACTTCTGTGTTTTGAATTTAGAAAAATGGATTCCATATTTGGAATCAGGATGTTCAAATTGTGTAAATAGTTAACTTTTATTTTTAGACATTTTGAATAATTATTGTGGTAAATATTTTATTTACCATGGTTAAGGGTAAATCTGGTAAATAAGTGTTAAAAAATAATATTATAATAAAACTAAATTACTCTAAAACGTGTCCTAGCCTTATTGTTTGATACATGTTCGACCATAGGCATCTTTGGGTCGATTTTGGGACCCCATGGTTCCACTTGTAGGTGATAGGGACATTTTTTTAATTAAGTTAAAATGAATACAAAAATGACACAAGCATATATATTTTAGAAAAACAATTATTAAATAGGGTTATATATGTTGGATTTTAGATTATAAATATTCATTAGAAAAATAAAAAGATTTCCTACATAATGATATTTTATTTATAATTTTTAGACATTAAATTAGTTAATTTATTTATGACACAATGATGATGTAGTAATTACTATAATAGTGAAAAATTAAACTAATTGATATTATAAATACCCAAATAAATATAATATGAAACTTTTAATGAATTAAACTAATTTTATAGGATAATATGATATTTTAGGATTGATTTAATTGACTTTTTTCTAAGTAATCAATCTTTTTATGAGTTTCAAAAAAATCAACTATTGAATAGTGTCAAAATTGACATAAAAGAGTTATTAAAACAAATATTATATTATTAAATGATATTAAATTCCTAAAAATCTAAGTTTCGGCCAAGAGACTTATATCATGATAGGTTCATCATTAATGGACCACTTGGGGGACTCTTGGATGTATTTAGTAAGTTTATTAACCATATTATATAAAAATACAAAGAGACATTGTAAAAGTGAAACTAATTAACTTAGAGTTAATACTTAAAGATAAGGTTAATATAAGTACCCAAACCTGTCTAAATTATACTGGTTGAGTTGTTTTCAACCCATCCCCACCTTAAAATTTAAATAATCAACTTTTGAACCATTATACACCGAATATTAATTTATTATAAATTAATATTCCTAGCTTTTCCAAAGGTGCCCCTCACCCCTCTTATAAAAGGGCACTCCTCCTTCTCATTTCTTCACACCTTCAAAGCCTTTTGGCTCGGCCAAACTCTTCCCAAATACTCTCACAACTTCCCTCACTACAACCTAGGGGAATTAGTTTGATCAGAAAGCCAACCTAAGGAGCCCTTTTGATCAAATCAAAAGGAAGAACCCGAAGAAGAGGTAATGATTTCACCACCCTTTTCCAAGTTCATTTCTTCTTCCACTTCTTCTTCCTTTGTTGTTACCATTATAAAATTATAACTACAGTATCATATATATACTGTGATGTTATTATAAATATGATACAACCATATTCAGTATTCTATCCACCCTTTTAATAACATGTCACCATACGTGCGTACGTACGGCTTACCGTCTCCACGTCGTGGTGTAATTGTTATTCAATATAATAACATTTGGATGGGTATAATAATGATGTTTAACTCATTTAAATAATAAATATAACATGTTAATGATTCTGTATATATGATATACCATCCATTTATATATTATTTTAATATCAAAAGAATGATATTGTCGCTCGAGCGTACGTACGGACTACCGTCTCCACGAACGCGATGAGATTCATTCTCCATCGTATCCATTCAAGTATAATTATCATTTGATGATTTAAAAAATGATGTTTAAGGACTTGATATCATTCTGGATATGAAAAATATACAACCTATCCTTTATAAACATGTCTTACGTAAAAAAACATATAAAATAAAACAAGTAAGTTAACGCCCGAAACAACGATAATACTAAGATATTATTATGAAATCAATATTAAAAGATCATATATGATATCATATTAATGTATATGATTCCTGTATAATTTAATAACAATTATTTCACCATTATACAGGAGGTTAACCTACCCCAACCAAGGAAAATTACAAGGTAAGGGTTATTTCACAATCTCTTCATTATCCGAGGTTGTTTATATGTAATAATCTACTGGGATCTCTTTATCATCCACATCCATGTTTCTTCAAAATGTATTTCAAAACATTTTTATTATTTACAAGAATATGGGTTAAAGTCATTTATACCCTTGTTTGACTTTTTATAAGAGGAATCTTTCCGTCGTTTTCAAAACAAGGTCCTTTTTAACCTTTTTGACAGAATTAAGGTAAGAATGTTTTTTTCGACTTATACGGCGGGTGCGGTTATTTTCCGCCGTTATAAAATATTCAAAGCTTTCCTTACAAGCTTATAAGAATATTTTCAAGAAAATGTTTTATTTTATATGGCTCTTAAATGATTTCAAAAATATAAAGAGATATTTCTCTAAAAAGTGTTTTGATTTCATCTATGTCAACATCCTTTGATGGATTTTACACTTATTTGAAGTTGATTTATTATGATACAAAACTTCTATATTGTATTGAAGGTTTTGTGATATGTTTGACTGTGGATGTGCTATTTTTATACCATTCATAGTTTATGGTGAAATTATTGACATTTCGTATGCTAGTTTTAATACGAATGTTTATGTTATGATTAAACCTTTTTATATGGGAATGCATTGGACTTAATATGTGACGAGTGGAGCCCGCTATAGCTCCTCGATGCATCGGTAGGTCTCATGAGGCAAACTAGTGTCTTGGCACAAAACCTTGACAAAATCTTATTTGAAGTCTTGGCACAAGGCCTTGGCTATGTGGTTATGATAGTCTGGCATTATGCATTCCATCGTTATGAAAGTGGTTAGTGATTTTGCATGTGATTATTCGATTAGTAGAATATCCATGTGAATGAGTAAATGGAATTATTTCATTTTATTTATTTCATACAATTTTGAAAGTTCAAGTTTGAAAGGCTGTTGTTTTAGTTATACATTGCCTTAAATGTTTATTCTTATTTATGAAAGTTTCTGCTATATTGTTATCCTTACTGGGCATTTGATCTCACCCCTTTTCTATGTTTTATTTTTCCCAGGAAGTGAAGAAGTAAATTATGAATGACCTGCAGGGATATTATGTGGGGATATGAGTGTGGATTATGGAGACATTATTTTGTTGTAGTAGTTTTTCATTTTATGATGTAATGTAAAACTTATGAATATATCTAGTGTTTCCAAGGATACTAAACCAATCGGTCTTTCGATATTTGATCTTTCTTGTGATCATGCCAATGTTATGTAATAATGCACCGACTCTGGATAACTAGGGTCAGGGCATTACAAAAAACCTAAGAAGGAAAATATTAAAATGGTTATTGAAATTAATACCCCATGATATACCTCACATGATGTCTAGCTCACCTGGAACTACAAACTCTAAGGTAAGCATCTTACCAAATCTTGCATCATGGAAGCCATGGCCTTGATAGATAACACCTCCCTGATCTCAATTGTATTTCTTAGGATGTGGAACATTACATGGATGTTCATGACCTACTTAATCTCATCATAATTGAACAATGTCAAGAGCACACTACTACTTCTGCAGCTCCTAGCTCATAGGATATTGTTGTAATGGTCAAACTTGAATCAAACCACCAATACTATATCGAATTTCAGGGATGGTCAAATATTACAACATCCAATATCCATGACCTCCATTGAAAAAAAGCACATATGTTCTCCCAATAAGGGTCTAAGAACTGTTATATTTGGTGAAAAATGATGACAAATGATAGAACTAACTCCTTCGTATCTAAAACTTATGTTGATTAAGAATCTAAGAGGGTTTATCCATAACTCTTCTCTATAGAGGGTCTTGATGACTCCCCTATCATGATGGTTTGGTTTGATCTAGACTCCTATTAATAACCTCTACCTTTACTCACACCTTGAAAAACGTTTGAAATATGAATGGGGTGACCTAGAACTGGGTCATTGGATACAAATCCTTCTCAAAATTACCTGAACTAGAATTGTCAATAGGAAAGATATCTGAAGAATAAAAAAAATCAAGGTGATATTATGATTTTTCACACTGGAACTTCCCTAGAGGAGAAAAAACATCATCTATCTATGTTATTCTTTCGCAATCAAAGAGATAAAATAATTATGGAACTAATCAAAGAACTTCTCCCATGATAATTATAACTCATAAAGATCACCATGATATAGGATTCACTACTAATGGGTAGATCCCCATAGTATACTAATGGATAGAAGAATTTAGTTCACTCTCATATCATGTATCAAACTAAAGGAAATATCCACCTCCTCCAATGAAACCTCATTATTTGGATTAGAAACAAATCTATCATACTTCTATAGTCGATGTAATTAAAAATTGTAAAGTTTCTTCCTCTAAGTGACATATTCATCAACTTTAATTCTATGGTGATCTATTGGTGCATCCTGCTAAACATCATCAGCATGGTTGTAATGAGGAAATCAACCTAGATCCATAACTATAAAAGATAAAATATTTAGGGAATTATTAAACCTTAAATGTGAAATAATTAAGATAAATTATTTAATATTTATCCTAATTTCCATTATCTACCCAATTCGAATCCAAGAACAAACAATTAGGATTCATGAACCACCCATATTTCTGTACCATACAAGAAGAATCACTTCACTTGGCATGTTAAGAGAACTTAAAGTCCTTGCATCAGATCACAGAAGGACCTAATATCTTATATCATTCCCATCCTACCTTTATTATGTTACATACTAAGTACAACTAGCATTGCTTCCTGACTGAATCATACAATCCTTATTAGTTCATATCTACTAGACTCATCCTATCTCTCAACCAAAGGATTTGATACCAATTTTTCATGAATCACCGCTCACTAGTACCTCTCATGGGTCGACATTGAAAATGGGAGTGACCATAGAAACCTTCCTTTAATAGGCCACGAGTTCGCAACTATCACCGAGGGTATAGAGTTTTCACAAATGGGAGGCATTACCCTCAATATTCCCAGTAAATATAAAAGAACCACCAATAAATACCATAAAAAATAAATTATTTAAATACAAATATATAAGGTGGAATACAATACAAAATAGAATTGAAAATAAACCATAAACCACTCTTATGATAATGACCATGAACTCTAGAAACTCATGATCAACCTCCATGAGCGAGTAATATCCAACTAGATCACAAAATCACACATGTTTTCCTGAATAATATATATATATATATATATGGATAAGCCTACAATTATACTCACTAGGATACTCCCAAAAAACTCTCACAAAAATGTTAAAGAAATATTCTAAATCAATAGTGAATGAATAGAGAAACCAAATCATCGCCTAAATCAGGTAAATTATATTTCCAACCTCACTTAGGCTCGTACACCATGTAATGAACATATGTAAAATTATAATAAATCATGTATATAATGAGGGTAATTTGAAACAACATTCCCACTAAACCAGCCCCCTAAAACTCAATTAATTACATCTTGGCACTCTTATCCCCTCCATAAGTCATGTTGCACATCTGTGAAAATACATCACAACCAAAACTACATAATCTCTACCACATTACCATCACATCCCCATATTTATAAAATTTGGATTCATCAAATCCTTGTTTTAATATGTAATTCACCATAATCCATTAAATCTCATGAATAGATACACATGTAATAATAGTATATGTTAAAACCATAAGGAATTATATCCCACATATATATGTATGCAATAATAGATATCCATTACAGCCAATATGGTTCCACATTTTATAACTATAAGCCACCATATCCCAAACATTTCCCCACACTAAATCTATTCCTATAGGAGAGAGTGGGGTACGGGGAGTAGTCATCTATTTTCAGCCTCAATAACCTAGATGTTGGAAAATGCCTAGATCCCAAGATAAAATATAGTCATTTTTTATCCCAACATACTCAAATGGTGGAAGTGTAAGAAATAATAGAACATAATGATATTTTTATAACACAACCATACAAGGGGAAACTAAAGAACCCTATACTCATTTTAAAGAAAACTTCCCTCATGAAAACCCATCTTCCATCACTCGCGATTAATTTTATTTATTATGGAAATGTTAATCTCTGAATTGAGGTTAGATTTAATAGATAATTTAATATTAAGTTTCACTATAAGGATATGTTTTTTAACATAATATAATTTGAAATAATTATTCAAAATGTAGTCTTTTATTTCATATGTAAATCAATCTAAAAAAATTAGAGCTATTTAAAATTCATTTAAAATAAACTTAATTCAATATAAACCTTCCCAAACCCCTAAAATTAACATAAATCACTATTAGACTCCTACAATACCAATACAATAAAAAAAATTAAGAGTTAGGAAAGATTTGGGCCCCTGTATAGTGGGGAAACCAAAGAGACAAAGGACTTACTAATAATACTGTAAATAATTATCGGGGATCCCTCTGGTGTATGTATGGATGTATACATAAATAATATATAAGATAAAATACAAATATATGAATAACTCTTTATATCTAAATATTTATAAGTTTATCGATATTTAAAATTTTTAGGTGATTAAGATTCATAACTTTTACTCACTCGTTTAGTGAAAACATAGGTCACTGGTAATGTTTTGTCAAAATATTAAAGAAAAACATAAAAAAAATCTCATAATGCACCTCATGAGATAAGAACTTGAAATTTAAAGATCGAGTAAGAGATCTATTATTCATGGAAGAGGAGTTCTTAAGGATTCAATGCTTAGATAGAGTTGAATTTGAAGGATGAGTATGAAGGAAAGGCTATCAAAAAGTGAAACATAATGTTTTAGGGTTAAAAAATAATACTTTATAATTTTAATGTTATAGCATTAGGGTAATGACTTGCATCATTACAAGTCAGCGGTTTCAAAGAAAATTTGATTTCTTATGGTCCAAATATTATGAGAGTTTTGAATTGGGGGATTGGATTGATTTTACAAGGATTGTGTATCAAATTTAGGATATATTAGAGTGATTTTAGAGGTTATGGGTGATGGTAGATGAACATAGAAAGATCAGGGTGGCCCTGCTACAAAACATTAGTGGCAGAAGATCATCAGGTACTCAGCATAGGAAACAAGGTACCCATTGACTACTCTAGGGGGTGAAAGGCCCTTATATTCCCCACCATACAACCATTGCGATCATGATAGGTATCTCATTAGGAATATAGTACCTATTAAAGAATGGTCAAGATTATAGTAAGACTAGAACCTCTTTTTAATAAGATGGGGCTTAACTATAATTTTACGATCATCTCTATATGATCTTAAGTGTATAGAGTACTCGAGAGGGGGGAATTTATCTATCCTTATCCCTCTCTTCTTCTCCATTGGATCCCCATTTATGGGAGTGTATTCATAATTCCTTCTATGGTGATTGAGGTATGTGTATCCTCTAGTATCTCTTTGTTCTTCTTCCTCTTGTTTCCCCTTGGATATGTTGATGTTGTGATTAGGGGTTTTTTTTTCAAATTTCACCCATTCATGGTAAAATATTACTAATATGAGGGTGGATCATAGTTAGAGGAATATAAGATTTTTAAGGATGATGAATTCAACCCATTTCTCACCATTTCACTAGATGTAAATCACCTAGTGAGTTTTCTAGAGGTTTTTCAAAAAATTATTTTAAGATTAATGATTTAAAGAGTATATATTCATGGTGTTTTTACTATCAAGAAGTTTGTGGTACGACATGTGTCTTCTTCATGTTTTTGGCCATAAGTTTGGTGGTTATATGATTCTTAGTGAGTTTTTGGAACTTAATAATCTTTTTATTAATTTGATAATTTAATTATAAATGGTGATAAATGATTAATTAAGTATTGTGGTGTAATTTAGGATATTGAGATCTTAGTGATGGCTAGTATGATCTTAAACGAGGTTGGGTGTAATGTCCCTCCCTGACTAACTATATAAGCAGTGGCTAGAATAGTTCACCACATGAAATTAAGCATGAATTCACATAAATCCGAGGATACAAACTATCAATAGGGGTGTTCTACCCCTATATTTTATGAAATATGTTTTTTCAAATAAATTTAATTTCATCAATAGCTTGTGTTATAAGAAACCACTATTTTAGAAGAACTGTAATATAAGATTAAAATATTATTATCACCAAGAAGTTGGATTGGAAGGGATTAATAGGAATAAATAAATTATTATAATATATGTTTTACACATTTATAAAATTAATTCATTATTTATCAATTAATTATAAATGAAAATAAAAAACATTTGAAAATAAAAGAGTTTTTTTTAACAATTTTTACATGAACAATGTATTTTTATCCTAATAAATTAAATTAATCACTATTAGTGAATTAATTTAATGAAATTTATATTTTATATATTCAATAAAATGTTTTAACATTCATATTCTTTTATTATTCATAGGATAATAATAGATCTACTTTTATGCTTAAAATGTATTTTTCTATAAAATGGGTTTCATCGCATTTTGTGCACTTACAATAAAATTATTTTTTACCATTTATAGGTATTTAATTAGATAAAATTATTTATATATTTATAATCAGGAGGTTCAAATTTGGTAAATATACCCCTTTTATTTTGGTCAATGTGAATAGTAACTGTGGTAAAATTTATCACCACAGTAAAGGGAAATTGTAGTTAATCTAGGTTAAAATGAATAAATAAGACCAAATTTTTTCATAATAATTATTATTTTATGAATGTAATTATACTATTATCACTTTATTCATGAAATTTACTATTTTAATGGAAAACTTTCCATGAAAATAACATATATAATATTTAAATTAATGAAATCCACAAAATGTCTCTCTCTTTGTATTTATTATCTATTATGTGTACACATAAGAATAAAAGAAAGTTATGAACAAATATAAGTATCTATTTTGATCATAATGAAAGTATTTTTCTGATATAAATTTATTTTTAATTTTTAATAATTAAATAATGACCTTATTTTTTTATGCAACATTGGTGCAGTAATTATTCATTTAATAAAAAAATATAATAACTGAATTTAAAAATATTAAAAGAAATATAATTTTAATTATTTAATATTTCCCATGAATTTTATATATCTATATGAAATATTAGGAATGTTTCAAATCATTACAATCGAATTCCCCCTCTTTATTGAGGTATTTAAAGTTAAATCAAATGAATAGTGTTAAAAATGACATTAATGGTATTTTATAACAAATAATATTTTATTAAATGATATAAAAATAATAAAAAACTATATTAGTAAAAATGAATGTGATATAGTTTTAATAATAAACCATGGTCGATTTATGTGTTTTTTTATATTTTATTGAAATATTATTTCCCCTAAAGTGTTTAAAACTTTAATTTTATAGCAATTGTCAAAAGTGTTAACAAGGAGTTAAAAATAAAAGATAAGTATAAACATGTGATCCAAAAATGTCCAAATTTTATTTTATGGGAATATTTAGGCTCATAATAATATTATATTTTAATATTATCAATTTTGAGCTATTTTTACATCAAAATTAATTTATATTAATTTAATATTTTAATAAATTCCAATAGTGCCTCTCCCCCCAATTATAAAAAGCGGTCCCTAATTTATCTTCTTCATAACACTTTGTGCCTTATAGATCAACAAACATATACCAATTTATATTTTAAATTTATATATCTACATTCTATAGGTTTTGGTCTTCCAAAAAGAGCATTATTATATCCCTTTAGAGGAGATATAAAGGAGTTGTTTCAAAGAAGAGGTAATTGCCTTAACTGATCACTTTCTTTTAAATTTTTTTATCTAATATAAATATGTTATATTATTAATAAAATAATGAATTAAGTAACATAAATATACTGAAATGTTATAATGATTATTAAAACACCGTTATACACCCTATTTCCCATTAAATGTGAAATGAAAGTATTGCTCTTGCATATGTACGACTTATTGTCTCCACATAGAAATACAATTCATTTTTCATCAGAATATTTTATGGATGGGTATTATTATGGGTTTAATATTTATATATGATATTTATTACACAATTATACTTCTATAATTATAATATCATGTCTACCTTCTCACCATCCAATCCTTTGGGAAATGATAATGTCACTCACGCGTACTTATAGACTACCACCTCTATGATGTGATGTGATTTTTTTTCATTTATATTTTAATTGAATAATAATGAGTATAAATACGATGAATATATATGATATATATGAAATAATAATGATCCTATAAAGTTGAATAAGTATTTAACTTTCTTTATTTCCATCCGTTAAAAAATGATAACATCGTTAATGCGTATGTACGACTAAACATCTCCCTGAATGTTGTCATTAATTTTTCAATCCCTAACTTTTATAGATGAATATATATATATATATATAGTGAATATATATTATATTTATACCATTATTAAAATTCTATATATTATGTAACTGTGATAAAATTATAAGTACTAAAACTACCAAACCAAAACTTACATAAAAATTGAAGAAATTGTCACCCGGAATAGTTATTATAATAAAGAATTAATTAAAATGGGTGATAAAAGGTTAAAATATAAGAATATATGTTTTTAAATATATGATTATAGTTCTATAATAATATTTATAATAAATATATATTTATTATACGGAATATTGAAAAATGTATGAAGGAAGGTAATGGGTTTTATGTTATAATCTCATTGTTTATCGAGATTGTTTATGATTAAGTTATGATGATGAAATATTAGGATGAACCTCTCAATATAATCAAAAATTTTCTTATCTTATGTTTATGTATTTAAAATACATGTTTTCCTTTTATTTTCCTCACATTATGTACTTAATATACTGAAAATATGTTTTTAAGTAAAATAGACTCCATTTATCTCTTCGGTCAAAAAACTATTTTTTCCATATCCATGTTTTATAAAAATGTTTTAAATCAGTTTTTTAATATTATCCTATGATTTTTAAAATTATATTTTACCCATTTTTTACTTTTTACAAAATGTTTTTAAAGGAATCTTCTTGAAATTTTCCAAATGAGGCACTTTGTGATCTTTCCGATAAAAGTATGGAAATAATGTTTTTTTATAAATTATAAGGAATGAATGGAATTTCAAATCATCATGGAAACTAATTTTTTTGAATATTACTTTAATATTTACCATGTTTATTTTCAAAGAAAAAAATTCCCATAATATTTTTGAAATTTCTATATTTTGAAGAAGTGATTTCAAAATTAAAAGGTTATTTTCCTCAAGATTGTTTTAGTGATCTTTTGATTCATCAACAATAAAAACCTTAAATGTTGCTTAATATTTACTAGGAATATGATCCAATGATACCATCATTATTCCTTATTTGTATGGTTTATGTTTATAATAGGATGATTCTTATGAAACGTTTTCATTTTCTATGGGTTATGTTATGATGAAATATTTATGAAACCCACTTATTTTCATGGGTTCTAACATGATGAATGTTTTATGATCTTATGGAAAAAATATATATGATTTTTTTTATTTTATGAGTAGGAACTATATCTCCCTATAATGTATTCAGAAAAGATTGATATCTCATGAGATAAACATTACTAGAATAGGGATTAAACCTGGTTTAGTAAAGGAGTTTTTACACTATGATAATCTTGGGAGTGAACCTTAATTACTATCATGGTTTAGAGAGTGAACTCATTCCACTATTATAGTCTTGTAAATGATACTTGATTACTAAGTAGATGATTTTTTATACTTATTTATATTCCAAAATTTCAGGTCTTATGCCAATATTATACTCTCATGTATCAAGTTCTTTGATTATTTTATAATTCATATCTTATAAAATACCAAGTTTTATTAAATGAATCAAGATTATGATATATAATATTTAGGGTATGGTTTTAAACTGTCAATATCATGTTATCATACCCCTTTTATCATTTATTCTTATATGATCATTGATATCTCCCTTTTTTACCCTTACCAGGCACCAGAGATCACCTTTTATTATGTTTTCTTTCCCATATTATGAAGAAAGGTTTTATGTATGATATTTACAAGAAGGGTGATGGTTGTGAAGATATAAGTGGGAGATGATTTAGAACTATTATGAACCAGTTTTTTATGTTTCCAAGCTTCTAATGATACTATACCTATACAATTCTGGAGTTGATCATAATGTTATGTAAAGAATATTAATATAATTATATGTAATATATATGTATGAAATGTTCATGTAGATATAGTTAGTATTATATAAAGGTACCTTAGGAAATTATGATGATATAAATTTAGTGATAATATTAGGGATAAGTATAGGTATAGGATAAAATTCTAAATGTTTGGAAACGATTATGAATGAACTAGGTTAAACTTAAGGTTTCATATAAGAAGGTTTCATGATTTAGACATCATATAAGTGATTTTTCATGATTATGTGATCTCACACTATGATTATTGTTGCTTAAAATATGATTTTTGTTTTAGAAAATGGATGAAACCTGAAGGAATCAAGTTAATATTTAATGTGATGGAAAATTCAATGATTTTCATCTTGAGAAACCAAATGTTATAGGATATAGAATGAATAAAATTGTTGTTATTATCAAAAAAATCTCAATTTATGAATCACATTGATCTTACAAATGGGAAAATTATGGAACAAATAAATTTTGATTCCTTCATGAGGTAATTTACACATTCTTTTTTGTGGGTCTATTGTTCCAACAGTAATTGAGAAATGCTTCATTACTAATGAAAATATACTTTACATTCTATAGTATTCAGACCATTAGAAATTTATTTTGTCTATTTATTATTTGGAAGGAGAATAGGATAAATATATGACTCTTATCGCAAACATAATATGGATTATGATGAGTTTATGAGCTTATTTCTCATTAAGTATTCCCTAATATTACTTTTATATAAATGGAGAATTAATTACTTGAATTTATATATAACGATGATGAATATGTTTGTGCCTATGAGTAAAATTTTATAATACTTGTGAGGTATGATTACGGTATTATTATTCAACCTAAAATTAAGGTTGATTTATTCTTCAATAGATTAAAACAAAGTCTATGGAGGGAGTTCTGCATAATCGACTTTAGTAGCTATGAATAAATCATTTAATTTATTATCAAGGTGGAGATGGATATTGGAATTACCCATCATTGTCGTGGTTTTTAAAATAAAATAAAAAATAATTCAATGGAAATTCTAAAAAACATGGATAGAAGAAGATGATATTTCCTTTAATCTCAAAATGTGGAAGGAAACATGGGGGAAATTATATTAAGGTAACTAGTAAATGTTTCAAATTTCGAAATGAAGGTCATTAGGAAATAGAATTATAAAGTTATGGGGATAAGTTAGATAATGATGTGAATAGAAATAAAGTACCATAGAATGAACCACTCATACTCCAGTGTTTTAAATGAAAGGAATTTGGTCATTATGATCACTAGTGAACAAATCTGAAGGTTAATGATGATGATGATGATCGACGTCAATAACATATTAATCCAAAATCAAAGGGAAATCTCATGTGATAACTATTTCTAATTAGTGGTATGATAACAACATGGTTAAAGGTACACTTACCATCCACTCTATATGTAATGACCCAGGCTTTTAAAATGGTATTTTTTTCTTGAGAAAATGTGTGTTATATTATGTAATATTATACAAGTAAAAAATATATAGAAACCTATAAAACCTTATCTCATTAATAAAAATCTTTACATTATTCATCTACAAAACCAATTAAAATTTAAAACATTATAATTAGACCAAAAAATATAAAATAGAAAAGCTAGAATGTGAAAATATGGATTACCCCAATCTCCTAGAATCATCACCCCCAAAGAAAATTCTTTAAAAATAAAAAAAAATATTAGTAAACCAGTGTAAATCTTAAGAAAATAAAAATATATCCTTAAGATTAATTGTAGTGGATTTTTGATGAATAAATGAAGTATTATTTATAAGGTATAAATGGAAATGTGATCATTGGTATTTAACCATTATAAGATCATTGGTCAAATATGATCACTGTTAAATATAACTATTGGTTAGTTTGACAATTGGAAACTATACCCATGGGTTAAAATTTTACCATTATATTTATTTTTTATAAGTAGTAATGACAAAGGATAATTAATTAGGAAAGGAAAAACGATTCCCTCGTCTAGTAGAGTCCAATTATTTGAAGCCCATTTGTCTGAACATGGGAAGGAGGGAGCGTCACTAAGGTTCATCCTTGACCAATCCTAAGTGAGTCTGCAACAAGTGAGTCTTGAATGAAATTACATGTGTAAATGGTTCAAGTAAGTGGATATCACCACTCAGTCAATGTTATTAAATCCACCATATAAAACTACCATCATCACATACCTTTCCCTTAGGGTGTATGTGGGAGTAATAAGGGGTCACCTGTCTACACCATAGTTTCTTAAAGTTTAATTTCATTTATAATAATGAAATGTTTATTCCATGAAATATTTTTTTTGTTTTTATTAAAAAAATATGTGTTTAATTTACAGGTATTTGATAAATTGATTTCTAGAAACAAATAAAAGATAATTGTATTTTTTAGAAAAGATATAAAAATTTATAATAAACTAATTTTTTCTAAATAATATTTTGAATAATAATTTTTAACACTCTTATTTTAACATAAATGATAATATAATTTTATAATGTCCTAGTAAAATTTTATAAGTGTCATAGAATTGACTCTTTCTTAAAAAATTATATTTTTCAATAAATAAGAATATTTATATTTCAAAGATAAAAATCTAATATTTAGAGAATTATTTTTCATAAAAAAATATTATATTTAAAATTATAATATTAAAATTAGTTTATGGTGGATTTTTTTAGAATTTTCTTAAATACATTATTTTTTAGTGAATAGTAATAATACAGTTTTGGGTTTTCAGTATGTTTTATGACTTCATATTTCTGAAAAAATGATATAATAAATAATTAACCATATTCTATGAGCTAAATTATTTTAATTTATTAATATTAATTATTTTAATAGTTTTAATCAATTTCCAAACCTATAAGTGAATTTAAAAAGTATAAAATAAATAATTTAGTTTTAAAAACATTATTTTGCGTAATATTTAATTTTCTATGTCCAAATAAGTATTCAAAATCATATATAGTTCTGGTGGAATAAAATATCATAAATTGTGACTCAATTTCTAAAACCGGGATAAAACCCCATGAGTAGGCTAGTGGTTTTTCATTTTCCACAATCTATATTTCCAATACATATATTTAAAAATTATTAAATAATTCCTCTAATTTTCCCATAAATACCCACCCATTTCACCTTTCCCCTTCACTCCCAATTCATCCTATATGAATTTATGGTCATGTTTCCTCCCAAGGAATCCCCCCAAGTGGTCCTCAATACCCAAACGTTCTAATCCCCAATATTTAGGAGTAACTCTTCAAGGTAAGGGAAATCTCCTTCCTTTATCTTCGATTCAAGAACCTCTTTTTTGTATATATCTTCATAATGTTATGTTAATATCTTTTCTTAACTTTTTTATGTTACCCTTACTAACAAATTATGTTTTATTAATGGGAGAGCTTTATTATCTCCCATTTTACACTTTTCTTAACCATGTTTTATAACTGTCATGCTTACAAATTTACTTCTCAAATTTCTCACTTTTACTTGAAAAATTATCATTTAATTATTTTTGTAAATACCCAAACCTCTTCTTTTTTCATGGGTATTCACCTAGTTGTAAAAATAATTTATTTATTTATGGATTTATATATATATATATATGAAACCCATATTTCCTTTTGTGGGTTTAAAATAAAATAATGATCATTTCTTTAAACACTCTTTGTACACCCTGATTTTGATAAGAAACTCATTATTTATTCTCCACATGTTATTAGGAAAATGATTTATTATTATCTATGTGGATCACATTAATTAATACATATAAATGGTGCTTTCTAATAATACTCCAAGTATTTGTATAAAGAATTTAATCTCTACATATGACATGTTTTATGATGCCTTGGTGAGTAACCTTGGTAATTTTCATTTTTTGCACCTTAGTGACAAACCTCGGTGATATGCTTAATAATGTCTCATTTAAAAGTTGTATATACATTTCCACATTATGATTCATGTTCTTATTATTATGATATGACTCTTTTCCATGCCTTATTGTTAAGCCTCATATTCTTGTTGATATGTATCATGATCATATGTTATATGTATCCTTTTCATATTCCCTTACTAGGATTCATAATCACCCCTTTACTTTGAATTATTTCCCCAGGAAATGAGAAAAATTAAAAGATACTTAGGGTGAACCCATGAAGACGTAATTCAAGTGTATTAGAATAATGTTTTATGTTTTCATGTATTATGTACCTAATTTATGAGAAACTAAACATTAAAAGATCATTTATTTTGTTCTATGTAATTAGAAGTTTATGTAATAAAAATTAAGGATTCCATAGTTGGTATTAGAGAATGTTTTAGTTATTAATTTAAACTAGGACTTGAAAATTTTAGTATGAACTGTCTGGACAAGTCTAAATATATAAAAACATCATATTATTTGTTAATTATTAATTAAGTGGTTTTCATGTAAATACATCTTTGTTTGGATACTATAAGTGGATGTGTATCTTTCATAGATTTACCTAGGGGTAACACCTGAAAAAAATGTATCGATCTAGACTCAATTGGGAACTGGTTCATGAAAATGGGCCTTGATGCACACCTAGTTTGACACACCCAAGGGACATGTTTGGTTAATCACAATATTTTTATGAACCTTTATTAAGGATATATATAAAATGTAATTATAATTAAATTATATTAATAACATATTTATGCATGATTTTTTAAGACTTATACTCCCTTTATAATTATAAGATTCTTTAAAGTAACATATTTCTCACTAAGATGTTCTTATTTTATAGAAATGGTTGTAAATAGGAGAAACCGCATAAATAATTAGCACAATAAATGATGCATTAATAGAATTATAATGTAATATGGAATGGAAAACCTTATGATTATGATGAATAAACTAAATTGAGTTATTAATAATAACTTGAATCTTGTTGAGATACCAGATTCACCTTAAAGGGAAAAATATTTGGTTGATTCCTTCATGCGATAATGACCACCTTATTTTAACGGATATACCTGCCCATTTATTGATAAAAATGGATTACATGTATAGAAAAGATCTTTTTTATACTCTATTATTTAGAGCTATAGAAAGTCACACTGGAATTATATCTCTTATAGGGAGAATCTGATCAGTGGTGGACACTGATTAAAAACACAAATCCAATAAGGGAGATTTATTCTATGGAGTGGGAAGATTTCAATGGAATATTTTTCAATAAATATTTTACCTATTTAATGATAACAAAATAGAAGAAGTAATTCCTAGATATGAATTATAAGTAAAATTAATCGATGGAAAGTTATGAGAATAAATTTACAATACTTTCTCGATACACCTCTAGTATTGTTATTAATCCTAAGGTAGAGGTTGATAGATTCCTCGATGAACTGAGACACCATATGTGGAGGAATTTAGAAAATAGATACTATGAAATCTATGAGGAGATATTTTGGAGTAATATAAAGGTTTAATTAGAGTTTGGAGAGACGTAGTGGTCCCATGGGTCGAATGAAAATAAGAGATAAATGGATCCAAATTTAGAGAAGAATTATGATCACGAAAGAGGAGGAAAGAAAGTGCATCTTCCCACATGAAACAAATTTGGGAAGAAGAATTTAAGGAACTACTTACTTGGGAGTGGAAAGTGCTACAAATTTAAAAGTATGACCCTATATCTGAAAACTATCATGGTGATGTGAAGCCTCAACTTCTCAGTACTAATGATAAAGGGAAGATGGTGCAGGCCTAGAGAGAAGTTCAATGCTTCAAGTGTGGAAAGCATGATCACTTTTCCAATAAATGTCAAAATTAGAATATAATGGAGAGAAACCACCATCAAACCTAGAATAGTCCAAGTGATCAAGGTCAGTCATTTTATATCACAACGGCTAAAGTAGAGGCTCCAACTAATGTGGTGGCAAGTACACCTATTGTGCTCTCAAAGATAAC
The DNA here is from genome assembly GCA_963277665.1 of Viscum album. NCBI lineage: Eukaryota > Viridiplantae > Streptophyta > Magnoliopsida > Santalales > Viscaceae > Viscum > Viscum album. The sequence continues at coordinate 845,474,128 of OY728160.1, read as the reverse complement.
AAGTAATTTTTTTATTCTGGTTCAACACATTCCATTATTTCATCCAATCTTGAAATGAATATAGAATCAATACCTAAGCTAATATTAGTATATTTATCAGTTAAGACCCCTGGATGAATTATCCTTGCATCAGTAGTGTATAGAAAGTCTTGTATTAACTTTTGGGAGTACAATCTTATTGCAAATATAGTAGTCATCCCCATGGAAAAATTTGAAACTATACTAGGGATGGACTGGATCTAAATGTATAATGTTAATATCAACCATAGGAGAAAGAAAATTTTATAAGTCTTGAATGGAAAACCTATAATTATTTTCAAAGGATATATATGATATCTGAATATTTATTTAGAAACACTTCTCATAGCCTTATTAATGGAGATGATTGATAAAGAGGGAGGAGGAAATGAAAGTGTAAGGACAAAAAATTTCTTGATCATTTAGGAATACATTAATGTATTTCTTGAAGATTTACCTAGAACTCCATTTGAAAGAGAGGTAGAGTTCTCCATTGAACTCACACCTAGATCCAAGATGATATTTAAGACCTCATATAGAATGGAAAATATGTAGTTAGAGGGATTAAAGAAACTGCTTCAAGATATTTTTGGTAAGGGATTTATCCAAAAAAAGTGAGTCTCCTTGGATAGCACCTATTCTCTTTGTAAAGAAGAAGGATAGATCAATGCAGCTATGCATTGATTATAGAGAACTTAATAGGATCATAGTGAAGAGAAAGTACACTCTCCCAAGGATTGATGATTTATTTGACCAGATTTGTGGGGCTTAATTCTTCTCCAAGATTGAATTTTGATTTAAGTATCATAAATTGAGGGTGGAGAAATAATATATTCCAAATATTTCCTTCTAAACAATATATGTTAAATATGATATTGTTTTTATTCTCTTTGTATTGACTAATTCTCCTTACATATTTATAGATTTGATGAATAGAGTTTTTAAGGACTACCTTGAAAAAAAATTAGTAGTTTTTATTGATGATATTTTGATATATTCCAAAATTCACAAGGAGAAAGAGGATCATCTAAGAATTATATTGAAAAATCTGATGAAGGAGAATATATTTGTAAAATTCATAAAATGTGAATTATGATTTCAATAAGTTTCGTTCTTGAGGCACTACTTTCTATCATTTCTGATCATGATCTAACTTTCACATCTAACTTCATGAGAATTATACAACATGCTATGAATGATGAATTGAATACCAACATGGCCTATCATTCCCAAACTAATGGATAATCTAAAAGAACAATTCATACACTCAAATACATTAGGATAACACGCCTAATTTAATTTAAAGGTAGATGAGATCAAGACCTTCAATTTGTGGAGTTCTTATACAACAATATCTTCTACTCGAGTATTCAAATCTCACCCAATAAAGATATATATGGGAAGCGATATAGAAATCCTACTAGATTGGATGAAGTTGGTGAGAGAAGGATACTTAGGTATGATCTTGTACAAGAGATGATAGAAAAGGTTCATTCCATCCAAAAACATATAAATGTTGCTCAGAGTTGACAGAAGATCTATGTCGACAACCATTAAAGGGACTTAGAGTTTTATGTTAGAGAAATTTTTTTCCTTCGGATATCACCATAGAAGATATTCATATAGTTTGGAAATAAATTAAAGATTATCCCAATGTACATTGGCCCCCTTGAAATCCCTGATCACATAGGATCAATGGCCTATTTTCTACACTTCCATCAAATCTGGATCATGTTCATGATGTATTCAAAGTATCTCTTTCGAGGAAGTACATACATGATCCATCACAAGTACTATATCCAAAGGTTGTACAACTGGAACCTAGCTTCTTTATGAGGAGCATCTGATAGAGATCATGGATAGTAGAGATGAATTTCTATGCAACAAGACAACTCATCTTGTCAAAGTATTGTGGAGGAACCTTAAATATAAAGAAGAAATGTGGGAACCAAAGGAGACAATGAGAAATAATACCATCACCATTTCTCAATTTAGAGAATGAGTTGAAATTTTTGGTGTCACGAACCAACCTGATTAGATCCTGAATCGTTCACCTAATTCGGTACGCGATATGTCCCAAGAGTCGTTTCTGATCCTCTCGGGATGGCGACAAGTGCCAGGGCATCAACAGAGGTTGTGGAAACTATTTCACCCAATATAAATAAATAAAGTAACATAAATAATATAGAGCAATGCAGAATAAGTAAACCGAACAATATAACTAAACAATAACAAAAGAAAAATATAACTAACCAAACACGACATCTGAACTAACTCCGTGTGACCTCGCGGGTCACTCTCCAACTCAATGATCAAACGTCACCCTAGGAGAGAACACTAAAGCTGTAGCCTTCACAAACACTAAAAATAGAAAACATCTATAGGCATTAGTATTAAAACTTAGTAGGCTATCCCGATATCTATTCTCAATGCACTACCTTTAAAATAAAAGAAACATCATTTCATGTTTGAACTACAAATTTATAAATGTATGTTTTTCTAGTAATTTACTTAAAAACAAATTACGAACCATTTCCCTCATCCATTTCCAAATTTGGGTCCATTTCATTAGTGTCAATGGATTTTTAGAAAGGTAAAGTGATTTTATATTTTCAAATTTGTAAAAAGAGGATTAAACGCTTTCATTTGAAAACCATTTCTAGAAACCAAATCAAAACCAATTTATCACTTTCCAAGGAAAACAATATACAAGAATGCACAAGAGTAAGTACACAACAAGGGAACTGTAGAAATACATACAAGTACCAAAACATCAACACAAGTAACTAAAAAGTCAACAAACATGGGTGAACCTAAGAGATCAAGAATAATCCAGAAGACACTAATACATAAGATATCATCCTTTTTGACATGTCACACATGATGAAATCAAAATGCTCAATATGCTCGACCATACTTTCTTAGGCAGGCCAAGGGAAAAATCCCATAGTAACAAACCCAATATATCTACCTACTATGGGCCACTAGCCAATACCATAACCTACCAGTGCGGTACTAATTCTTAGAATATTCTCTCAATATTCCAGATTCACATGTCCCAAGTATTTGGAAAGGGGGTGAGCCAACCGATGCCAGCCGAGCATCCAATCACATACATATATATTTATATAATAATAGTTTACAATAGGAATCACCCCAAGTCACTCCATGGGACAACATCTTGAATTTAAACCATTTGAGCACCCGGGAGCCTCTAAGTATGGGCTCCCAAACAATCAGTTTCAACCAAGGCAGGAGAGTTATCCTAGGAGGGTTTTCATCGAAAAAATTACATCATTTTCCATAAAGTGCCAAACGGTCATTAAACACCTTTCACAATCACCACTTTAAAAAAAGAACAACTTCTTTAAAAGACCAAAAACAGTCTAAAACCCTTTATGGAGCAGCAAAATACTACTTAATAGGATGACAATATTTTTATAAAACCAAACCAAACCATTTTATTTCTTTTCCAAACAAATCGTAAGAGCCAACTGGGAAATTTCTCAAGATAAACAAAACACTTGTTCATGCCTTAGAATAATTCATTTATCATTAAACCATAACTACACTTGATATTCTGTAAATTATGTTTAAAATCCAAACTGGCATTCTTTCACTATTGTGTGTTCATTCATCAAGAAAATATTTCAAGTGTCGTGTATAAAATAGGCATCACTTTTTACATAGAGTAATTTTTTAAAAATTAATTCTCTAATATTATTTCACATTTATTAAAATTAATAAAATATTTAATTGATGAAAAAGTTAGCATGCGCAAACATAAAAAAACGACACCATTTGCACACCACAATAATGGAATTATAAATTTTCATAATAAATAAATTAATCTTATGTTGAATAATAATATTTATCATATATATATAGGGCACAAACAGTAGGAAATAAAGTAGCTTAAATTTTAAAATCAGTGTAATGGGAACCTACCTCGGATACACTACGCGATGAAACAACGAGCGTTCTAAAACATGTGGTAAAGTCTAACTCCCTACATAAAAAAATATCAAGGACTCAAAACACATACATAAACCCCAATTAAAGTATGCGACACCAAGTTGCGGGAAGAGACACTCACCTTGAAACCGAAGCGCGAAGACAATGCAACCCGAAAACACCTCGCACAGGTAAAAACAAACAAACACCAATTCTATCAAGAACAACTATAAATCATCAAAATCCCTTAACAAAACAAAGATAAAAACAAGATTAAAAACAACAATGGAGAGAGGGTGTACCAGAGGAAGGGGTATTGTGCCGAAAAGGGTGGCACACCGGTAGGGGATCATGTCAGCAGAAGTGTTGTACCAGAGATGTGTTGGGTAGGAGGTGGGTTGTCCGGAAAAATCACTGATAGGGAGAGAAAGAGACACTGGGTAATGAGCCGGCTGGGGAAGAGGGCTGCCATCCGCTATGGGGTTCACCAAAAAATAGAAAAAAAATGCATCAATAAAAAGGAAAAATGGGGTGACACCATATAGCTAGGTGGAGTAGGAGGGAGGGAAGTCGAGGGCTGGAGCGGGCAGAGGAGGTGTGCGATGAATGGGAGCTTCCTTGGCTAGAGAGGAGAGTTGCGCTACTACACACCAAGCAGGAGAATTTGTGACCAGTGGGGCTGAGGAAACTGGTTGGGGAGAGGAGATGGGGCACGCTGAGATGGAGGGAGGCCTAGGGGATCGACGGGGTGTTGAGCAGGAGCCGAAGGGAGACTAGGGCGCTGAACAAGAGGAGAGCCAAGGGGGCGCCACATGCGGGAGAAGAGTAGGGGGAGCGAGAGAGGAGGAATAATACAAATGGTGAAACACTAAAATAAAGAGGAAAGAGGAAAGAATAAAATTAACAAAAATGAGAAAAATAATAAAATAATGATAATAATGATAAATAAATAAAAATTATAACTCAAAATTATAATATCGTAATAATAATAATAATAGTAATAATAAAAAAAAAATAATCATCATCATAATTGTGATAAAATAATAAAAAAAATAATGGTGTTCATATCATTTTAATAATGATTAATTCTTAACATAATAAAAATGTTAAATGATGCAACAATTAATGCGCGTTATAATTACAAAAATACATTTATTTTAATTTATTTATCTATTTTTCAAATATGGAAGGTCGTGCAATGTCTTGGTGGAGCCGCGTGGGGTTTTTCAAAATGTGTTGTGCCCAAGCGCCAATGACGTCAACCCAAAACACACAATTTTTTACATAAACTCAAGAATCTGAACTGAGACTGAACATGAACCCCAAAAAAATAATTTAAAGTCAAAGAAATCATAAAATAAAATAAACGCGTAGGTCGGGGTGTGAAAATTCTCTCCACCATAACCCTTTCCACCCCCAGAAATCCATAACACTATCCAGTCGATTGATCAACACCTAAGGATTCCAAATTAATATGATCCAAACTCTTACCCCAAGGACATTCGATCGACGACCAATGGGACTCAACCTCATTGCCGGGAATAAATCAGTAGCAGAGGGGAGGATAGAACGGGCTCCCCACCATAAGAACTCAACTAGCATCTGATAAATACTTAAGTGAAAACCCAAAGAGATGGTGGGTCTCCCCACCATAAAGAACAAACCTACTAGTGACCAACCATGAATTCAACTTAGACCTGCACCAGGCCTTACTCATGCCAAAAGAAGCACAGCAGGAACATTTAAAGCATTTACTCCCGTCCTAAAGTGATAAGATCTTAAACACAAATTCTGCACCAACTAAAAACCCTAACCCCACGGGTGGGGTGGGAGGGCCCAAGGACTGGATCAATGAAAATAAGATGTAAAACTACTCACGACCCATCACTTCGAGATGGAAAAAAACCAAAGTCGTAACTGATTAACATCGGAGGTCCATGCAAGGCCACCAATCGGTGACTAACATCCCAAAAATGAACCATTACTGACATTGCGTGAGGGATAAGTATATCATGCCATTTTTACGATGAGAGATAATTTCCAAGGACATAGAAACCACAATAGAAATGCTAAAACTGTCTCACCATGACGATAGAGGCACGACCTTAACCAGACTCCTTAAAATTCCCTAGGGTTCCTGACTACGCGTTGGCTTCACTCTAAGGCCTTTTGGATGGAGCTCTGATGGATGAAGCATATCCTTCCTCGCAGTCAGGTTTTGATAATCCCAATAATAAAAATAAATCTTTTGATGTGACTAAAGAAAGAAAAAAAATTTAAAATAAAAATCATACTGGAATTGAAAATCGGAGTTCATCAAAGACCCACAAAATCCCATACATGTCAAAACCCAAAACATTATCAGTACACTGCAATGCTAAGAGATCCATTACACTGAAAAGAAACTTACTCAAGAAACTTTAAACCAAAACCCAACAACACATCACTTTTGAGAACTCCCTCCATGACGCTTCTTAGAAACGCCTTGACAGAATCATCGCAAGTGACCAAGGCGTCCACATGCCTGGAAAGGTTTCAGAGCACTTGGGCATGATGACTTCTTGTGACCCAGCTTACCACATTGATAACACATGAGTATATCTCACTCCGAAGAGTTTGATGAAAGATTTCAAGACCTTTTGATTCCACGACCTGCTCTATCGCCTTTCGATTGCTTACCCATGTTTTTTTGGAAGTCTCCCCACTACTCCTAATAATTGGAGGGAGGACCACTTCGAGCACTCCCACCATCATGGATTAAACATGAAAAGCTTGTCTTTCCACATCAGAAAATGAATTTTGGTTGGACGCTGACACCTTCGACTGTAGATCAGGACGGAGACCTGCCTAAAAGCGTCGAGCTTTCATGGAGTCATCTGTGGCATACCCTGAATCACAAGGGACCATCTCCATAAAGCGCTGGAAATATTCCAACATGGATCTATCACCCTTTTGAAAAAAACAAATCTCCATCCTATTGGTCACCCTTTATACTTAGAGAAATACTGAAGAATGAATAAGGCCTTGAAAAACTCCCAAGTAAGATCTTGATGGGGCTTGTTCCAAGCCACTGACTTGCACCACATCCATAGTGAACCTTCAAGCATGAAGGTTGCAAACTTTACCTTCAACGACTCGGGCAACTCAATGAGGTTAAAGTCCCTTTAAATCTTCCACATCCACTCCTCCACTATGGAAGGGTTTTCTTGGACATAGAAGAGAGGTGGATCTAGCTTCTAAAACTCAAGCATAAAATACTTAGGTTGATCAACCGTACTACGATCACCCATAAAAGCTTCAAGGGGATAACTGTTGGACAAGAAAGGTGAAGAACCCAATTAAGGACAACTTAATAAATAAAAATCCTCAGAAAACAAACATTTCATATATGAAATGATCTAAACATAATAAAATGATTCATCTTAACATCAAATCTTTCCTTTTGAATACATCTTTAATTTAAAACAAGCATGGTGGGTTAAACCCCAGTCATTGGTATTCTTTAGAGTCTCACTCACATGCATGTATCTATGCCACCCCGGGCATCCATCCACCATACCAAACATCCATTCATAATCCAACATACCACTATACATGTGAGCACCCCTAGGAACACCTAGGAAAAAACAAAACAACATCATTTTTTTTAAAAAACAAACCATTCATCCCATTTCTTTTAAAACAATATTCAAATTAAATATTCCATTTCAAACAACCATTTTTTGAAACCAATTTTTCAGATACAAATAACTTTTATAAGTCAAAAGAGGCCCAAGACAACTCAAATAGAGAACTAGTGTATGTGGGTGACTTGGCCATATGGTTGGAGGCCATATGCCAAACATGTCACCGACATAGAGATAATTTTTGGACCATGCCCCAAGCTCGACATGGCTTGCCAGGACGTGAGGCTAAGGAGGAATATTATCCCCACTCCCTTTGTCGTATTCCAATCGCAAAACATTTCCATAAAAAACCCAAATAAACAAAATAAACTGGACTTCCCATGGAAACCCGAGGATCAGAACAAGCAAGAGTTCGCGACGCTCTTCCCGCTCCTACCCCTCAAGTCCCGATAATCCTACTCTGTCTACCTTGACATCCCAAATAACAAAGGGTGATCTGAAAAGAGAGTTCCGCTAAGAGTTGACCTCCTTTGATACCATTTTGTCACAAACCAACCCGGGTCGACCCTAAACCGGTCACTCGAGCCGGTTCGTGACATGGCCCGAGAGGTGTTCCCGATCCTCCCGGGCTGGCGACAAGCACCAAGGAATCAACAGAGGTTGTGGGAACGATTTCACCCAATATAAATAAATAAAGTAGCATAAATATTACAGAGCAATGTAGAATAAGTAAAATAAACAAAAAAAACTAAAAAAGAAAAAAACAAAAATAAAACTAACCAAACATGACATCTGAACTAACTTCGTGCAACCTCGTAGGTCACTCTCCGACTAAACGATCAAACGTCACCCTAGGTGAGTGCACTCAACCTGTAGGATGGACACAAACACTAAAAATAGAAAATAGCTATAGTCATGGGTATTAAAAATCATTAGGCTAGCCCGATATCTATTCCCAATGCACTACCATTAAAATAAAAAAAACCTTCTTTCAAGTTATAACTACAAATTTATAAAATTATGTTTTTCTAATATTTTACTTAAAAACAACGTACGAACCATTTCCCTCAACCATATCCAAATTTGGGTTCATTTCATTAGTGTTAATGGATTTTTATAAAGGTAAAGTGATGTTTATATTTTTAAATTTTTACAAAGAAGATTAAACACTTTCATTTGAAAACCATTTCTTGAAATCAAATCAAAACCAATTTATCACTTTCCAAGGAAAACAATATACAAAAATGCACAAGAGTAAGTACACAACAAGGGTAATGTAGAAATACATACAAGTACCAAAACATCACTGCAAGTAACTGAAAAGTAAACAGACATGGGTGAACCTAGGAGATCAAGAATAATCCAGAACACACTAATACAAGAGATATCATCCTTGTTGACATGTCACACACAATGAAATCAAAACGCTCAATAAGCTTGACCATCCTTTCTCAGGAAGGCCGAGGGAAAAATCTCATAGTAATAAACCCAATATATCCACCTACTATGGGCCACTGGTGAGTACCATAACCTACTATTATGGCACTCATTCTTAGAATATTCTCTCAATATGCCAGATTCCCATGTATCAAGTATTTGGAAAGGGGGTGAGCCAACTGATTCCAACCGAGCATCCAATCACAAACATATATATATATATATATATATATATATATATAACAATAATGCACAACAGGAATCACCCCGAGTCACTCCATGGGACAAACTCTTGCCTTTAAACCATTCGAGCACCCGAGAGCCTCCAAGAGTGGGCTCCCAAACAATCAATCACAACCAAGGTAGAAGAGTTATCCTAGGCGGGTTTTCATCGAAACAATTACATTATTTACGCATAATATGCCAAACGAGCATTAAAAACCATTCACAATCACCACTTTAAAAAAATTACAACTTCTTTACAAGACCAAAACCATTTTGAAACCATTTAAGGAGCCCCAAAATAATACTTCACAGGATGCCAATATTTTTATAAAACCAAAACAAAACATTTTTTTCAAACAAATTGTATGATCCAACCGGGTAATTTCTCAAGAGAACCAAAACACTTGTTCACGCCTCAGAAGAATCCATTTATCATTAAACCATAAATACACTTGATATTATATGAATTATGTTTAAAATTCAAATGGGAATTCTTTCACTATTGTGTGTCCGTTCATCAAGAAAATATCTCAAGTGTCATGTATAAAATAAACAACACTTTTTTACATTGAGTAATTATTTAAAAATTAATTCTCTAATACTATTTCACATTTATTAAAATTAATAAAATATTTAATTGAAGAAAAAATTAGTGTGTGAAAACATAATAAAACGACACCATTTGCACACCATAAGAATTTAATTATAAATTTTCATAATAAATGAATTGATCTTAAGTTGCATAATAATATTTAGCATATATATATATATAAGTCATAAATAGCAGGAAATAAAGTAGCTTAACTTTTAAAAGCATTGCAATGGGAACCTACCTTGGATATACTACGCGATGAAACAACGCGCGTTCGAAAACCCGTGGTAAAGTCCAACGCCCTACATAAAAAAATATCAAGGACTAAAAACACATACATAAACCCCAATTAAAGTTTGCGACACCAAGCGGCGGGAAGAGACACTCACCTTGAAACTAAAGTGCGATGAAGACACAACCTGAAAACACCTCGTGCTGGTAAAAAAATAAAAACAGATTCTATCAAGAACAACTATCAATCATCAAAATCCCCTAAAAACAAAGATAAAAACAAGAATAAAAACAAAAATGGAAAGAGGGTATATCGGAGGAAGGCGTGTTGTGCTGGAAAGGGTGTTGTGCTGGTAGGGGTTCATGTCAGCAGAGGTGTTGTACCTGAGATGTTTCGGGTTGGAGGTGCGTTATCCGGATGAATCACCAACAAGTAGAGAAGGAGACATCGGGTAATGAGCCAATCGGAGAATGGGGCTGCCACCGGATATGAGGTTCACCCAAAAAAAGAAAAAAACACAGAAACAAAAAGGAAAAAGGGGGTGACGTCGTCGAGCTAGGTGAAGCAGGAGGGAGGGAAGTCAAGGGCCAGAGCGGGCGGAGGAGGTGTGCGACGGCTGGGAGCTTCTTAGGCTAGAGAGGAGGGTTGTGCTTCTATACACCAAGCAGGGGAAGTCGTGACCAGTGGGGATAAGGAAACCGGTTGGGGAGAGGCGATGGGGCGCACTGAGACGGACAGAGGGTGAGGGGGTTTATGGGGTGATGAACAGGAGATAAAGGGAGACTAGGGTGCTGAACAAGAGGAGGACCGAGGGGGTGCCGCATGCAGGAGAAGAGAAGGGGGTGTGAGAGAGGAGGAATAAAAAGAAAACGACGAAACCCTAAAAGAAAGAGGAAAGAAGAAAATTAAGAAAAATGAGAAAACAATAATGATAATAATGATAAATAAATAAAAATTATAAATAAAAATTATAATATCGTAATAATAATAATAATAGTAGTAGTAATAGTAATAATAATAAATAATATTAATATTCATAAATAATAATCATCATAGTGATAAAATAATAAAAAAACAATAATGGTGTTCATATCATTTTAGTAATGATTAATTATTAACGCAATGAAAATTTTAAATGACACGACAATTAATGCATGTTCTAATTACAAAAATCCATTTATTTTCATTTATTTATCTATTTTTCAAAGATGGCAGGTTGCGCAATGTCCGGGCGGAGCGGTGTGGCGTTTTCCAAAATGTGTTGTGTCTAAGTGCCAACGACGTCAACCCGAAACACACAATTTTTAAAATAAACTCAAGAATTTGATTCGAGACTGAACATGAACCCCGAAAAAAATAATTTAAAGTCAAAGAAATCATAAAATAAAATAAATTCACGGGTCAGGGTGTGACATTTGGGATGAAATTTATTAAGGGGGAAGAATATAATGACCCAGGAATTTTAAATAATATTTATTCCTGGGAAACTTTTTGTCATATTATGTAATATTTTACATGTACAAAATATATAGGAACTAAGAAAACCATGTCACATTAATAAGTATCATTACATTAATTAGCTATGAAACCAATTAAAATTTCGAACATTATAATTGGAAAAAATATATAAAATAGAATATATAAAATGGGAAAATATAGATAACCCTAATCTTCTAGAATCATCACCCCCTTATAAAAAACTACATAAACAAAAAGAATATTAGTAAACTAATCATAATCTTAAGAAAATGAAAACATAACATTAATAAGAATTTTAGTGAATATTGAGTGAAATAATTTAGTGGTTTTTGTAGGGTATAAAGGGAAATGTGATTGTTAGGATTCGGCCGTTGTTCAAATAATATTGTCGGTAAATATAATCATTGGTCAATTTGACCTTTGAAAACTATACCCATGGGAGAAAATATTACTATTATAATTAGTGTTTATAAGTAGTAATAACAAAGAATAATTTATGTATAAAGGATAAATTATGGCCACACACAATAGAGTCGTTTCATTGGAATCCTGTTTTTTAGAAATTGGGAGGGATGTAGTATCACTAGGGTTCACCCTTGACCAAGACCAAGCCAAGCTTCAAAATGTAAATATAGAATGAAATTACCTATAGGAGAAGTTCAAGTTAGTAGATATTACCCCTTGGTCAATGTTAGCTGAGCCATCCCATGAAACTACCACCATTGCACAACTTACCCTTAGGGTGTACGCAGATGTAATAAGGGGTTACATGTATAGGCCTTAGTTTATTTAAGTGTAATTTACTTTTTATTAATGAAATGGTTATTCCATCAATTATTTTTTAGTTTTTCTTAATAAAATATATGTTTGATTAACATGAATTTGATTAATTGATTTTTTAACACAAATAAAGCATTATTTTATTTTTTTAGAAAAGATATACACATTTATAATAAACTAAGGTATTCTGAATAATATTTCAAATATTTTTTTAAAATACTGTTATTTAAATATAAGTGATAAACTAATTTTATAATCTCCTAGGAAAATTTTAGAAATATCATAAAAATTTATTATGTTTTAAAAAATCTATTTTTAAATAAATATTAATTTTTTTATTTTTAAAAGTTAAAATTATCATATTTAGAGAATTATTTAAATATAATATATTTTATATTTGAAATCATACCATCAAAATTAGGTTAAAGCGATTTTTTGAGAATTTTCTAAAATACATTATTTTTCAATAAATAGTAAAAATACAGTTTTGGGTTTTTTGAATGTTTTATGACTTCATATTTATTTCATAAGGATGTAATAAATAATTACCCACAATAAATGTCCTAAAATATTTTATTTTATTAATATTGAATATTTTAATAGTTTTAATCAATTTCCAAACCTATAAGTGACTTTCCAAAGTCTAAAATGGAAAACTTGGTTTTAAAAACATTATTTTGATTAAAATTTACTTTTCCATGTCAAAAGAAGTATTAAAAATGGTGTTTGGTTTTTTTTGGATTAAAATATCATAAATTTTGACTTAAATTCCCAAAACCATTAGTAAAACACATGGTTAATTCAATGTTTATTCAATTTCCTCAACCTAGATTTCCAATACTTATATTTTGAAATTATTAAACAATTCCTCCACTTTTTATATAAATACCCCCCATGTTCACCTTTCCCCTTAAATACAAAAACATCCATCATTAAGTTCTAGTAATATTTCTTCCTATGTAGTCCACGGGGGTTTCCTTAGCCCCCCAATGTTCCAAACCTCAATGTTTAGGAGTAACTCTTCATGGTAAGGTAATTCTCCTTCCTTTCTCTTTAATTCAAGAACCACTTTTTATATGTCTTATAAATGTTATGTTAATCTATTTTATTACCTTTTTTATCATACCATTACTTCCAAATTGTGTTTTATTAATTGCAGACCCTCATTCTATCTCATTTTACCCTTTACTAAAACCATGTTTTATACTCATCATACTGTCGAATTTACTTCTCAAATTTCTCTCTTTTACTTGACAAATTATCATTTATTTATTTTTATTAATAACCAACCCTATTATTTTTTCATTTTTATTTACCTAGTTTTAGAAATTATATAATTATTTATTTATTTACATATATGAAAACCGCATTTTCATTTCATGGGTTAAAAATGACGTAATGATCGTCTCTTTAAGCACTTTTTTATGCCTTGATTTTGATTTAAAACCCGTTATTTATTCACCAAGGGTTATTAATGAAATGATTTAATATGATCTATGTGCATAAAATTAATTAATATATATAAATGGTGTGCCCTGATTGTACTCCAATGCATTAGGTAAATAATTTAATCTCTAGATATGAAATGCTTTACAATACATTGGTGAGTAACTTTGGTAGTTTTCATTTATGGCACCTTAGTGAAAACCCTTGGTGATTTTCTTAAGAATGTATCATTTCAATTTTTTATCCACATTTCCATGTTATTATTCATGTAAACAATAAATATATTCCTCTTTTTTATGCCTTATTATTATTCCTCACGTTCTAATTTATATTTCTCATGATCACATGCTATATGTCTCCCTTGCTTATTAACTTATTGGGCTTCATGATAACCCCTTTCCTTTGATGTATATCCTAATGATATGATATGTAGTATATGTAACCTAGGGTGAACCCATAAATATTTATTTCAAGTGGATTAGAAGAATAATTTATGTTTTCATATATTATGTACTTAATTTTCAAAAAACTAAACATTAAAATATCATGTGTTTTGTTCTATGCAATGAAATGTTTATGTAATAAAAAGGTGGGATGTCATACTATAACTGGTAATGTATTATTTTATTCTAAATTACCCACTCTTTTACATATAAAGACTTTTACAAGGTTATCATAGTACCAAATCAAAAATTAAACATTGATTTATCAGTAAAAACCCCCACTACAAGAAAACTGTCGTTTAGCGGTGGTTTTAAAAAGCGCTGCTACACGTGTTTCGGGCCGCCATTTCGCGGTGGTTTTTAAACCGCCGCGAAATACCATTGATTATACACTAAATGAGGCTAATATTAATTGTTAATATACATAATATTCATGTTATTTATTATTCATAAACACCATTTTAGTGCATTTTACACTTTGAACATCATTTCACATTATGATTATAATACCTTCTTAAAATGCACTATTATGTGGTACATTTTTTAACATCATTTGAAGTACCCAATTATTCATCTAATTATACATATTTTAATTTTATATTTTTTTAAATTGATCTACACTCCAATATGAACATGTTTCATTCAGGGATCAGTGGAGAATTAATGGAGGATGATGGAGATATTTGGCAATGAAAGGAAGCAATTCTGGAAAAGGCAGATTGGACACCAGCCCACTAATGAGACGGTGGGGCCCAACATACAAGACCAATTAATCCAAAATTTCGTGTAATTCTATAATACATGTATAGGAACAAATAACTCTTCAGGATAGAATGCTAATTAGGCCTCCATGGTGTCCATTTAGGTGGCCCAAGTTAGAGATAAAATTCTGGGCCAGATTCTGCGGCCCAGAAAAACAGCCCACCAATTAAACCATATCTCAAAAACCATAACTACTTTTGGGCTGATATTTTACAGTATGTTAGGGGACATCGGAATATTAATTTAAGTCTTCTATGGACCACCAAAATTCGGCCATCGAGAATGTTTTTCAAGCGCGTCTATGCGGTGCATGAAAGCTGGATGCCTTTTCGGGTCAAGGGTGGAAAGTCTTCTTTCCACAAACTTTCCACCACCCTAGACCTACCATACTCTAGTGGGATGACTTGTACTATTGGAGACTCGATCCAAGGGCTCAAAAATTCCTATTTAAGGTAGTGGTTTTGGAGGATTTAGGAATCTTTGAGATTTCTTTCATTGTAATGTTATGATGCGGTTTTGTTGTCTCAAATTTATCTTCCACATGTAAGTTGTTTTAAATCATCCTTGTTTCTTAATAAAAGTTCTTCTTCTCTTATTATTCTGTTCTTCTACTTATCACTTTAATACCGTTGGTTCAAGGTTTAAACTTGTTCATACCAAACCCTATGAGATTATCACACAACGGTGGAGTGATTGTTATTTTATTGCGTTTTTTTTACTTTTCCATTTCCTCCCTCATGAGTCTACTTTCCGCTTCCATTGAAACCATGGGATCAATGGAGGGCTAACCCATTTATGGGTTGATCCAAGGGAGTAGCAAGGGGCTTGATTGGATGTTATTTATCACCTCATTAATGTATAATCACTTATTTAATTTAGATTTTTATTTGATGATTTTTAAACTCCATCATCCTTGTTGAATTTAAGGCCACACACTTCAAGTGCTAATACGAACCTTTATCTTGAAGTGCTCAAAACTTTGATCCTTCAAGTGTATAGGTTATTATTATTAAAGGGTGTAGGCATTAAACCAGTAAGTGATGATGTTGTTTTATCTCCTTAAATTAACCCATCTCAAATATAAGAAATTGAAATCATTAAAAAGGAAATATGTCCAATCCACCCCAAGCGATAACCTAGGATCAACCCATTCTTTTAAATTGAATTCACTTAAATCTATTAGATATCTTTCAAACCCATACAAAATCAATCCAAGTTGGCCACTTCATAGCCAAAAAAAATCCATAGAATGTACGTTTCTATAGGTTTCTTCTTAGGTCTCTGTGGATTCGATAACCCAAGCTAAACTACAAGGACCGTCTTACCTTCTTCTCTTGGGTAAATTTGACCGAGAATCAACCATATATATATATATATATATTCAAGGATTAGCTGCGGTTTTTTAAAAAACTGTTGTGAAATAGCAGCGGTTTTGGTAAAACCGCTGCGAAATGAAAGGAAAAAATAAAAAACACGAGAAACCCCGAAATCACTAAAACGACCATAACTTTTGATTCGGGCGTCCGTTAGAGCGCCACAACCAGTCAAATCGAAGCTCATGAAGTGATATAGAGGGACATATAATCAAAACCGTGAGACGGTCTAAGGTGCGGAAGATATTAGATTTATAAGTAAGTTGAAAAAAGTTCTCCAACTTCAAACGGCCATAACTTTCGCTCCTGGTGTCCGTTTGGGCTCTACCACATATCAAATCGAAGCCAGCGAAGAGAGTTACACACCAGTTCAACAAAAAAAAGCTTCTGTCGTGTTTTTTGACAACAAATACCCCTCCAAAGGCCTCCGAAAGTCCATTTCCATCACCGGTGTCCCGTCAAACTTGACTTCAAACGGACCTAACTTTCGATCCGCATGTCAGTTAGGACTCCTCCACCTGCCAGATCATAGCTCGTTCCATGAGCTTCAATTTGATTGGTCGCGGCACCCACATGCACTCCTGGATCATATGTTATGGCCTTTTTAGTGGGTATCGAGTTTCTTATGTTTTTCGATGCCTCGTTTCTAGCACCCATTCCCCGTCAACTTTTTTTAAATGGTTGTAACTTCTGATCCGCTTGTCCATTCAGACTCTATCAACTTTCAGGTCAAAGATCGTTTCAGGATCTTTGATTTGATAGGTCGGGGATCTAAAACGGACTCTCGGATCATAAGTTATCTCTATTAATGTGAGTCCAATGTTTTTGTCTCTTTATGACCGTTTTGACGGGTTTTAACGGTTGC
Source organism: Viscum album (assembly GCA_963277665.1). NCBI lineage: Eukaryota > Viridiplantae > Streptophyta > Magnoliopsida > Santalales > Viscaceae > Viscum > Viscum album. Next base: position 845,456,896 of record OY728160.1, on the reverse strand, counting down.
TCCATTTTATTACTGTTTATTTGGGTTTCCATGACTTGTTATCTTTATCAATGGTTTTTTGTGGGTTATTATGATGACTATGTTGAATTATTAAGTGGTTTTCCATAGTTGTCATGAGTTTTCATGCGTTCTCATGAGTCTTTATTCTTTCTAATGTCTCATTCTTCGTATGCTTCTCCATCCGTTTTCATGCGTTTTCATGATTTTTCATCCCTTATCACGTCTCTTCATACTTTTTCATGTATTTCCTTTATTATTTATTGTTTATTATTTATTTATTATTTATATTTACTTATTATTTATTATTTATTATTTATTATTAATTATTTATTAGTACTAATAATAAAATATTATTATTAATAATAATATTTGTTACTGGTTATTTATTATTTATTATTTATTATTTATTATTTGTATTTATTATTTATATTTATTATTTATATTTATTATTTAATTATTATTTAATTATTATTTATTATTTATTATTTATTATTTATTATTTATATTTATTTATTATTTATATTTATTTATTATTTATTATTTATATTTATTATTTATTTATTTATTTATTTATTATTTATTATTTATTATTTATTATTTATTATTTATTATTATTTATTATTTATATTTATTTATTATTTATATTTATATTTATTTATTATTTATTATATATTATTTATATTTATTATTTATATTTATTATTTATTATTTATAATTATTATTTATTATTTATTATTTATTATTTATTATTTATTATTTATTATTTATTATTTATTATTTATTATTTATTATTTATTATTTATTATTTATATTTATTTATTATTTATTATTTATTATTTATATTTACTTATTATTTATTATTTATATTTATTTATTATTTATAATTTATATTTATTTATTATTTATTTTTTTTTTCTTTTTTACTTATTATTTATTATTTATTATTTATATTTATTATTTATTTATTTTTATTTTTATTATTTATTTTCTATTTTCTATTTTCTATTTTTTATTTTTTATTTATTATTTATTATTTATTATTTATTATTTATTATTTCTTATTTATTATTTATTATTTATATCTATTATTTATTTATTATTTATTATTTATTATTTATTATATATTTATTATTTATTATTTATTATTTATTAATTATTAGTTATTATTTATTATTTATATTTATTTATTATTTATTATTTATTATTTATTATTTATTATTTATTATTTATTATTTATATCTATTATTTATTTATTATTTATTATTTATTATTTATTATTTATTATTTATATTTATATTTATTTATTATTTATCAATTATTTATTATTTATTATTTATTGTTATTTATTATTTCTTATTTCTTATTTCTTATCTCTTATTTATTATTTATTATTTATTATTTATTATTAATATTTATTTATTATTTATTATTTATATTTATTTATTATTTATTATTTATATTTATTTATTATTTATTATTTATATTAATTTATTATTTATTATTTATTATTTATTATTTATTATTTATTATTTATTATTTATATTTATTTATTATTTATTATTTATTATTTATTATTTATTATTTATTATTTATATCTATTATTTATTTTTTATTTTTTATTTATTATTTTTTATTTTTTATTTTTTATTTATTATTTATATTCCTTAATTATTTATATTTATTTATTATTTATTATTTATATTTATTTATTATTTATTATTTATTATTTATTATTTATATTTATTTATTATTTATATTTGTTTATTATTTATTATTTATTATTTATTATTCATTATTCATTATTTATTATTTATTATTTATTATTATTGAGTTTATATCTATTATTTATTTATTATTTGTTTTTTCAACTAATATATATAAGTATATTAAATTCTGTTTATTAACCACACGACGAGCTTGCTGGAGTGGTAAAGTCTTTGGAAAACATGCAAGAGGTTAGGGGTTCAAATCTCACCAAACGCAGTATTTCTTTATATTGCATGGGCATGTGCATGAGATGTGCATGCATGGATAAATAAAGTAAATAAAGTAATACGAAATAAATAAAATAAATAAAATAAATAAAAAATAAATAAAATAAATAAAAAATAAATAAAATAAATATGAAATAAATAAAATAGATAAAATAAATATGAAATAAATAAGATAAATAAAATAAATACAAAATAAATAAAATAAATCAGATAAATACGAAATAAATAAATAACATAAATAAAATAAAATAAATACAAAATAAATAATAAAAAGAAAATAAATACGAAATAAATAAAATAAATAAAATAAATACGAAATAAATAAAATAAATACGAACTAAAAAACCGTCGCTAAATCGTGATTTTATCGTAGTGCCCTAATGGTATGACAATCACATCCTAAGACTATGATTCTTCTCCGGTTGAGGTTTGTGGGAATATGTTTTCTGAAAATATTTCCATTATTCCTATAGTTGAATTCTATGTTATTTTTTTCATGTATTGGATTTATTTACATAAATCCTACATCAATTTTCATATAAGGGAAGTTACGTTTCATATTCATAACCAACCTATGATCATCTATCATTATGATGAAAAAATAAATTCTGATGGAAATTACATCTATTTTATGGTTCAAGATTCTTATTCAAAATGTGAAATTATCTCATATGGTAGGGTATAAACTTAACATTGAAGATATGCCTATTTTGTGGGAGTTTTTTTATGTATTTCAATAATAATTTTCTAGTCTTACACCGAATCATGAAGTTCATTTTTCAATATAAATCATACCTAGAACTACACATATTTCCAAGAATCCATATAGAATAGACTCTATTGAGTTGTAATAATTGAAGAAACAACTCCAGGAGAATACTAACTAGGGATTCATTCATACAATTGTTTCACCTCGAGGTGAACCTATTTTTTGTTAAGAATAAAGATGGATCAATGTGACTCTTCATTGATTATTAAGAACTTAATAGCATCACTATCAAGAAAATGTATCCTCTACCTTCTTAACAAATTGAACACATGCACCTTGAGTCAATGTGTTTATAAACTAATGAGGAGTGAGATCTAGTGATTGGTTAGGGTATATCTTGGGTGCTTGTAGTGTCATCATGTTGAGACATCATAGTGCAGATGAGGAATTAGATATTATAAAAAAGTAAACCATATTCAATTTTGAAAGAAGTTTTTGATTAGGGGACCAACTATTACTTTTTTTAATTGTTTGGATATGGAGATCTAGATTTTATATTAGAAGTATTTTTTGGCAAATAACTTGTGTGTATTGAGGATTGGAGTGATAATATTCAGTAAAAATCTAGTTTATCTATATTGAAAGTGTGATCAGAAATATTTTATCTCGTTTAAAAAAAGAATTTAATGGTGTTTTTATGTTCTAAAAGATGAATTGAATATCAAGAAGTTTTCACAGATACATATGGGGAAAATAAGATCTATAGTGGAGAGTTTGTAATGACCTACTACATTACAGGATAGTAGTTTTGGGGAAATTTTAATTTTTATGTACTCAAGAGAAAGGGTTTGGATTGGATTTATAAGGATTATGTATTAAATTAAGGATCGATTGAAGTGAGTTTAGGGGTTTTGATTGTTAGGATATGGATATAGTAGGTTCGTGTGATGCTACTATATAAAAATAATAACAAGAGGCTCATAAACTCTTTAAAAAAGGGTGGAGTAACCATAATTTATGGTATACCCCCACTGATCTTAAGTGGATAGGGGTTCAGGAAGGAAAATACATCTAACCCTCTATCTCACTTCTTCACACTTGGATTCCCATGGATTGGGGTGGTTTTAAATTTAAAGGTCTTTCCATAGAAATTTGAGTTAGGTGTATCCCCCCACATCTCTATGTTTTCTTCCAATTCTTTCCCCTTAGATTTTGTGAAATTGTGGTTATGTATTTATATTAGAATTTACTAATTCATGGTGAAACCTTTCCAATATAAGAGAGATTATTGCTGAGAGGGCTATAGGATTCCTAAGGTGAAGGAGATGTCCATTAAATCCTATATACTGATGACCCCAAATCGATTATTTTATTATCAATAAAAATTCATTAAATTCAATATATGATCCAGAATGAGATGGTTATACCTAATACTATTCAAAAATTAATACATTAGAAGATAACACATTGGATGATGGAATACAAGAATATTTTAAGTCTACTATAGAATGATAAACACTTAAGGTGTCCATTGAAGTGACCAGTGGATCATGTAGGTACACTGAGAGGGGGGTGAATCAGAGTACAAAAGTTTTAACCAAATTTCTTTTCCTTTATCTTACCCTTTTTAATTCAAACCTATAGACTTGTTAGAGTGAATAGATCTTCCCTGTTTACAAACATAGTAATACCACATGCAAGATATAAAGTAAATGAATTAGGATACACATTATTTTTTACAAGGATCACCCCCAATGTGGGTGACTACATCCTTATTGTGTTTGGGATGATCTGAGACATAGATTCTCTACTAATAATGAATCACCAATTACAAGTGGTTTGTTTAGTTTTCACCTTGTAACCATTATGGGTATGTATGAACTTTTTCAAAAATTATACTGGCATCCCACCAATTTTCTTTATACTACCATGCCACCAGTGTATCACAAAATATAACACAAACACAATGATAAAGATCACAATAACTTTAATATACCATTGCAACACAAAACTGGTCTTCCACTTCAAGCCACTGAGAATAAACTAATTCATAACTTTCTCACTTAAACTAAAATTAATCAAATACAACTGAATATAATCAACAACAATGTATGAAAGTCAACTCATTATACTATTCTGAATTAGTAGAAATTATCACATTCGCTTCAACTCGCTTCAATACCCGAATGAACAACTGAACATTCCTCAATGAACTGATAGTTGTCTTCTTCTTTTCTTCCAAAATATTACACACATAAACATCATGTGTTCTTCAAAAATTTAATTATTCTTATTACATGAAATATAATTAATGCATGTAATTATCCCCCAGTATTTTTAGGTCTACTTTGTTCTATAACAAACGCACAACAATTTATTTTTTTTCTCTTCTTTAATAAAGAACACAATAATTATCACTTTTTATTTACATGTTCTACGTCATGTGAATTTAGAAAATGAATTATTCAAGCACACACATCAATCTCTAATACTGAAATATGCAAGAGTATGTGCACAAACATTGTTCTTTGATTTTTCCTCATGTGCACCACACATTCAACACACCACACCATCCACTATTATTTCTTAATGCATGTGTATCCATATATGCATCAAACCATACTTGTACTTATCACTATCCTAATGTGTTCCAACATTAATATGATAAAATGAAAGCTTCTATCAGGTGCATGATATTATTTAGTACACAAAAACACTATATTTTACACACAACTCATGAAAAATATTCCTACACAGTTTTTATGTCTAGTGTATGTGGTGTATCACCTTTTTCATGCAAGAGTTATATTGATAAATCCTTCATATAAGAATTGAAGAATTATTTGGTGTTTTCATGAAAATATGTAATACACTATCTTTTCACATGAGGATGCATGGATTTTATATGATCATCACATAAACCATGGAGACGTTCATCATGTTATCCCAAGTGGCTTCACAAAACACTACAAGTGTGTGATGCACATGTTGAGTGCCTCATGTATTATATTCTACTTTGTACAAATAGAAATAGTGTGGAACATTTTTTCTTTCATCAATCAGATGTTTTCAATGGTTACATTTTATTTGAAAATAAGATCACTTGTCAAAATGATTGACACGCCTTCATGGGTGTATTCCTTGATATTTATAGGCAACAATACCACTAACCTAACACATGTGAATTACCTCTTATTCAAATATATTGTCTCTATTTCATGATAACAAATACACACATTCATTGTAAAATCACATTTTTTTATACTACATATCATTGATTTGATCTTCATAAACAAATGAAAAAGGATCTTCATATGATTTCGATCAGACTGGAATCATCAAAATGTACAAATGGATCTTAGAAGCTTCATTTTGATCTACCATCAACATCGCTTCATGAAGATATCAAGTGTATAGAACACTTGATGGATCGAGGTAGAATAATAGATCATTTGGTTTTATATTAATTGATTATACACAAATTCAATTACATATTAGATTAATAAAATTAAGTTTTCTCATAATGATAAAACAATGATGAAGCTTGGTTTGATCGGTCAGTGGATGAAACTACATAAAAACTCAATGAACAGAACTCTCGGGTGAGGTCGAGGATGCAAACGTTGTGTCTGAAGAGATAGAATGAAAATCGGATGAATTAGAAAATTAGATGAACAGATTGGATGGAGGGAGTTCAATCAGTTCAATAGTAAAGTGTCCCACATCAAAATGCACTTGAATTATCTCCTCACTTATAATACAAACCACATTGATAGACTGCCAGAAATGGTTATGAAGTGCTCCCATAAACCATTGGCACCGCCTCAATCCAGTAACTTCTTTATCCATTGTGCCACCCCCAAAATGTGGCTTTCTCCCCCTAATGTACCTCTCATAGGAAACCCTTGATATATCTCCCTCGACTACATCCTACCCATGTTGGTTGGCCTTCTTAGACAAATTTTTTTAATATACTCCATATAAAATGTTCATCTAATACCAAGTAGACCAGATTCAACGTGTCATTAAATCACAAATAAATTAAAAATATCCTTATGAAAAATAAATCATTTAGCATGGGTAATCCTATTACAATTATTTAAATACTATTTGAAACTCAAATAACCGATGAAATATGTCTTTAGAACTTCATACTAGCTCAAAAATCATCACATTTAATTTTTTTATAGAAACTTATTCAAATGAAATAAAAGCAACCATGCCTACTTAATAATTATTTATATTGATTCAATGATATAACCACTATACTAAAATCACTATAAATCACTTTAACACTGAATTTTTAGTTATATTGACAACATGTACAACATAAATATTACTTTAATCAATTTGGGTTCTCTAATCTCCCCTTTTGGATTTGTTTCAATCTCCCCATTTGTATTTATTTCCAATAAACATTTTACCTTAAAATTCAATTTTTTCTTCCCCCCATTATTTGATAATAAAACCAAATATAAGTATGGAAAATAATTTAACTCATATAATTCTTTAAAACTAAACTTTTCTTCTTCTCTCCTTCAATCTACTCATTTTACAAGATATTACACTTTTCGGAAATTTAAATTGATATTCTTGAGAGAAAGAAAGTTCAAAATTTATTTAATAAATGTGTTATTAATTAATCATCTCTATGTCTACGTGGGATAATCTAATATAATGAACAAGAGTGATTAATTTATAGATAAAATTTATCAATTTTTTTAAAAAATTGATTTCAACACTTAAAACTTCTTTTGGGAGTTATTCAAAAGATACTCAGATAATTTCATGAATTCATATTTAAAAATAGATTAAAAACATTAAAATATAATAATGAACTTTCCCATTATTAATTCATTTTAATTTTTCATCAAATAATCAGTTTCTCCCTCAATGATTTATAATTTTCATTAATATAGAGATAAGGGAGCATCCCTTTTTTAATGACAAGATTCAATTCTCAAAAATTGAAATCATCAGATAAATCCCTTACCATAACGTCAAATATTCATTTTTTACTTCTTAAGATATTAAACTATAATATTTTTTCATCTTTTATCCTCCTAGAGAGATGAGATTCATCCATCTTCTTCATCATGATTAACATTATTACGGAATGATCTTCAAGGAAAAAATTAACAGCAATTGAAATAAATAACTCTGTGATAAATAACCTTATGAATACTATATAATATTTTCACATCACTAATATCTTCAAGACTCCCCCTAAATATATTCTTTACCTTCAATTCCCTACATAAAATAAATAAAACACCAAATATTCATGGGAATAAGGTTACTCTTTAATGATATTCAGTTAGAGTAACATGTATTAGATTTATCTCTCAACCCAAAAACTATTTTTAATTATGATATAGATTTATGAAAACTAATCATTCTTGTTACCTCTTTGAATTTCCAAGTTTCATAATTTAAGGATATTATTGTCTTCTTGATATCTTTTACTTTCATCTTGGATGTAATTAGCTTCTTCACATTAGCAAGTAGTGTAATTTCATTCTTCAATTCTTGATCTAACTTTTTATCCAATTCTAGCTACTATGGGCAAATGATTAAGAATTATTTTTTATATTCTCAGACTTCTTTTTTTGTATATACCCATTCTTCACAAAATTATTTTTATCATAAGCAGCCACATGTTTTCTTTATTTTTTCTTTAATAGTTCTATTTGTTCATAAAACCATGTCATACATTTGCCAACAATATTCCTTAAAAATTTTCACGTTCCACAAAAATCTAAAACAATCATAGGGTTATCCTTTTTAGACAACCTCTCATGAAATTTGAGTTTTTCATCTTCATTTTCATGCACCAAATCAATCATGTAATTTTTTTCTGAGTTTAATTTTTTTTCTACTTCATTTTTCTTCCACTAGCATTGATTTTTATGAAATGTTTTCAAATATCCCTTATATGGCTTATTCTTCCATTGTATAGGAATATTTTCATTGGTGTAACATTCATATGATCATTATTCTTTGGTGTAGCTTGTATCAAAATTTTCTTGACATTCTTCTTCTTCTTATACCACAAGAAAAACTTTTCTTCTCTTATTGTTTATCTCTAAATTTGATGTGTCCTTTCATTCATATCAGTATATGAATAGTGTAAATTTGAAATTGTCACACCCCGACACGCACGTTTATTTTATTTTATGATTTCTTTGACTTTAAATTATATTGCTACGGTTCGTATTCAGTATCGGACCAGGTTTTCAATTTTTTGTTAAAAAGTGCACTTTTTTGACGCGACGTCGTTGGGCGCATGAGTGGAGCCTGTTCTGGACACCCCGTGCGTCCTTGCCTGAGTTTTTGCGCACCCCTTTGTCTATGGAAAGTTGAAATAAAATTTTCTTGTTTTTAAAATGTGCATCTATTAGAGTGTCGTTCAAATTCTTATGATGTTAAGAATTTTGTTACTAATGGAATAATATAAATACTTTTATTATTTTAATTTTATTTCTTATGATGATGATGATTGTTATTATTATAGATTAATGTTTATTTTATTTTGTTCACTTGATTTTGTTGTATTTATTTACTTTTTATTTTTATTTATTTATTTATTTATTTTTACCCCACTCTCCTCCTAACCCTAGAACTTCTCCCACTTTCTTTTTTTTTCTCTTCGCTGCTCCCGTGCGCCGCCACCCCTATTCCACTTCTCCCTTGCAGCGCCTCGACCTCATGCCTTTGCACCGCGCCCTCCAATCAGTCGCCGCTGCTCGCCTCCAGCGGATCCTCTTTTTTTATTTCCTTTTTCTTCTTCCCTTCTTCCCGCAGTGCACCCAGCCGCCTCCCTCTGTCCGCAGCGCACCCAGCCACCTCCCACTGTCCGCCATCTCCCATGTTCAGTGCGCAGCTGGCGCACTTAGCCTCCCTCTGCCTCAGCACAGAACCCGACTCCCCTGTCCGGCTTCTCCCCTGCCGCAACGCCCTCACCGCACCTCCTGCCTGCAGCGCGCCCAGCCTGGCGCCCGACCTCCCTCTCCTTCCTCTGCCCAGCGCGCCACCCACAGGTCTCCTGCCTGGCTCCCCTGCACGCGACCAGTCGACCTCACTTACCGCCTTGCCTCCCCGCTCAAACCCGTCGCATGCTCAGCTGCTGTCCGCTGCCTCGACCTCCTCTCCCTACGCACAACAGCCAGTGCTGCGACTCCTCCCTCTCCTCCTGTAGCTGCAACACCCCTTCCCTCCTGCCGCCTTCAACCATCACGCACCTGGCACACCCCGGCCTCTGCCTCCTGCCCGGCTTCCCTCTGGAGAACCCCCTCCAGCTGAAAACTCTCCCGTTGGGCTCGCACACCAGGCACGACCAGCACCCCCCTCGTGCCAGGTTTGTTTCATTTTTTTCTCTTTTATATTTTTATTGTTTATTATTATTGTTGTTATTATTATTATTATTATTATATTATTATTATTATTCTTATTCTTATTATTATTATCCTTATTATTATTATTCTTCTTATTATTATTTTGTTATTATTATTTTTATTCTTATTATTATTATTTTGTTTTTATTATTATTATTATTGTTACTATTATTATTATTATTCTTATTATTTTTATTTTGTTATTATTATTATTATTATTAATATTATTGTTACTAGTATTATTATTATTATTCTTATTATTATTCTTATTCTTATTCTTATTATTATTAGTATTATTATTATTATTATTATTATTATTATTATTATTATCATCATCATCATCATATGGGTTTTTTTATGGTGGGTTTTTATTTGTTGGTTTAGGATTTTTAGGACCCGCACAGGGCATTTTTTGAGTGAGCGCCATCGCCGCGCCTTGTCTCCGAGGTTCCGTTGTTGTCGCGCTTCAGTTCCGAGGTGAGTGTTTCTTCCTGCCGCTTGGTTTCACGTGCTCTAGTGAGTTTTTGTATGTGTCTGAGTCCTTGGTTTTGATTATACAGAGTGTCGGACTTATCACGTGGCTTCGGACACGCGTTGTGTCATCACGCCTTGGTTCCAAAGTCGTTTTTCCGTCGCGCTTTGATCTTGATGTAGGTCCCCTTTGCACTGCTTTTAAAATTTAAGCTATATTATTTCATGGTGTTTGCGCACCCTAATTGTTCAAAATCAACATTTTATTAATTTTAATAAATATGAGGTAATATATGATAATTAGTTTTTAATATAATAGTGTTAATTTTTAAATGGTTATTTAATGTCAAAAGGAGCCGTTTATTTTATACACGACACATGAAACATCCTTTTGATGAGCGGACACCCAATAATGAAATAATGCCCATTTGGCTTTTAAACATAATTCACGGAATATAAAATAGAGTTCTGGTTTAATGAGAAATGATTTCTTTTAAAGCGTGAACAAATACTTTGGTTCGTTTGAGAAATTGCCCGGTTGGCTCTTAAAGATTATTTGGAAAAAGAAAATGGTTTGGTTGGGTTTATAAAAATATTAGCAGCCTGTGAAGTAGTGTTTTTTGGGTTAATTAAATTGTTTTAAACTGGGTTTGGTCTTATAAAGATGTGTACTTTTTTTTGAGTAGTGACTGTGAAATGTATTAAATGCCCGTTTGGCACTTTATGGAAAGCGATGAAAATGTTTTGATAAAAACCCTCTTAGGACGACTCTCATGCCTTGGTTGCAATTGATTGTTTGGGAGGTCGCACTTAGGGGCTCCCGGGTACTTAAGTAGTTAAAGGCAAGAGGTTGTCCCAGGGAGTGGCTTGGGGAATGCCTGTTGTTATTTATATATAGATATATCTGATTGGATGCTCGGTTGGCATCAGTTGGCTCACCCCTTTTTCAAACACTTGAGACATGAGAATCTGGCATATTGAGAGAATATTCTAAGAACGATTGCTGCACTGGTAGGTTATGGTACTGACCAGTGGCCCATAGTAGGTGGATATATTGGGTTTATTACTATGGGATTTGCCCTTGACCTGCCTGTGAGTGGATGGTCGAGCGTATTGTGTGTTTTGATTTCATCGTGACATGTCGATAAGGATGATTTCTCATGTATCGGTGTCTTCTGGTTTATTCTCGATCTCCTAGGTTCACCCATGTCTATTCAGCTTTTGTATCTTGCAGTAATGATTATGATGCTTACAGGTATACCCACATTTCCCTTGCTGTATGTTTTACTTTGTGCATTCTGGCATATTGTTTTCCTTGGAAACTGATAAATTGCTTTTTAATAGGTTTCTAAAAATTATTTTTAAATGGAAGTGTTTAATCCCTTTTGTACAAATTTTAAAATTTAAACATCACTTTCCCCCTTTCCTAAAACGTCATTGACACTAATGAAATGAACCCAAATTTTGAAATGGCTAAGGGCAATGGTTCATACTTTGTTTTTAAGTAAAATTCTTAGAAAAACATACTTTTATAAATTGTAGTTCAAACTTGAAATGATGTTTCTTTTATTTTAAAGGTAGTGCATTGGGAATAGATATCGGGCTAGCCTACTGAGTTTTAATACTCACGCCTATAGTTCTTTTCTGTTTTTAGTGTTTGTGCAGGCTATAGTTTGAGTGCGCTCGCCTAGGGCGATGCTTGATCGTTGAGTCGGAGAGCGACCCGCGAGGTCTCACGGAGTTTGTTCGGGCGCCGTGTTTGGTTAGTTTGATTTCTGTTTGTTCCTGTGTAGTCACTTTATCTGGTTTATCATTTCTGCGCTACTCTGTATTATTTTCGCTGTCTTATTTATTTATATTGGGCGAAATCATTCCCATAGCCTTTGTTGATGCCCTGGCGCTTGTCGCCAGCCCGGGAGGATCGGGAACGCCTCTCGGGCCATGTCGCGGACCGACTCGGGTGGCTGGTTCAGGGTCGACCCGGGTTGGTTCGTGACAAAATGGTATCAGAGGAGGTTTGCTCTTAGCAGACCTCACTTTTCAGAACGCCCTTTGTTATTTGGGACGTCAAGGTAGATGGAGTAGGATTGTCAGGACTTGAGGGGTAGGTGCGAGAAGAGCGTCGCGAACTCTTGCCCGTACTGATCCTCAGGTTTCCAGGGGAAGTCCAGTTTAATTTGTTTATTTGGGTTTTTATGGAAAGGTTTTGTGATTGGGATACGACAAATGGAGTTGGGCCACTAGTCCTCCTAACCCGCACGGCCTGGAAAGCCATGCAGATCTAGGGGCATGGTCCAAGAAGGCTCTCTGTGTCAGTGACGTGTTTGGCATATGGCCGCCAGCCATATGGTCAAGTCACCCACTGACACTAGTCCCCTGTTTGATATGTTTTGGGTTTCCCTTGATTTCTGAAAGTGGTTTGAATCAGAAAAGCTGGTTTTAAAAAAAATGGTTGTTTGAAATAACATGTTTGATTTGTAGATTGTTTTAAAAGAAGTGGTGTGAATAAATTGTCTTTGGAAAATGAATTTTCTTTGTTTTGGCCTTGGTGTTCCGATGAGTACTCACATGCATTTTGGTATGTTGGAAATGTGGATGGATCTCTGGTATGGTGGATGGATGCCCTGGGTGGCACGGATACATGCATGTGAGTGAGGCTCTAAAGAATACCAATGGCAATGGTTTAACCCACCAATCTTGTTTTAAATTAAAGATGTTTTCAAAGAGAAAAGTTTTGATGTTATGATAACTTGTTTTCTCAGATTTCGAGCTTATCACCTATGCAGTTTTTGATTTTTAGGTTTTTATTCACCCATTGAGTTGGCCTTGATTGGGTTTTTGACTTTTCCTTGTCCAGCAGTTATCCTTTGAAATCTTCGATGGGTGATCGTAGTGCGGTTGATCAACCTAAGGATTTTACGCTTGAGTTTCGGAAGCTCGATCCACCTCTCTTCTATGTTCAAGAAGACCCTTCCATGGAAGAGGAGTGGATGCGGAAGATTGAAAGGGACTTTAACCTCATTGAGTTGCCCGATTCGTTGAAGGTCAATTTTGTGACCTTCATGCTTGAAGGTTCACCGTGGATGTGGTGGAAGTCAGTGTCTCGGAACAAGCCTCGTCAAGAGATTACTTGGTAGTTCTTCAGGTATTTGTTCATTCTTCAGTATCTCTCTGAGGAAGAAAGGGTGAGAAAGGGGATGGAAATGTGTTGTCTGCAGCAGGGCGACAGATCCGTGTTAGAATATTTCCAGCGCTTTGTGGAGCTAGTACCTTATGATTCAGAGTATGCCACGAATGGCCCCATGAAGGCTCGACGCTTCGAGGCGGGTCTCCGCCCTCATCTACAGTCGAAGGTGTCAGAGTCCAACCTAACTTCTTTTGTCGATGTGGCAAGACAAGCTTTTCGTGTCGAAGCCGCGATGGCAGGAGTGCTCGAAGTAGTTCTCCCTCCTTCGATCCCTATGAGCAGTGGTGAAGATTCTGGAAAGGAAATGAGTAAGCAAATGGAAGTGGATGGATCAGGTCGTGGAATCAAGAGGCCTCGAGATCTTTCATCAACCTCTTCGGAGCGAGAGATTATTGTGTGTTATCAGTGTGGAAAGCAGGGTCACAAGAAGTCATCGTGCCCAAGCACTCCGAAGCCCTGCCAGGCATGTTGATGCCTGGGTCACTTGCGACGATTTTGTCGGGGCGTTTCAAGGAAGCGTCGTAGAGGAAGTTCTCAAAAGTAATGTGCTATTGGGACTTTGTCCAAAGTTTCAGGTGTAATTTTCCTTTCAGTTTAAGGGATCTTTTATCATTGTAGTTGTACTGATAGTGTTTTGGATTTGAAATGTATGGAAATGTCATGGGTCTTTTGACGAACTTCGGATTTCAATGCTGGTGTGTTTTTAAATTTTAAAATCGTGTCCTTTCTTTTGTCAAATCAAAAGATGTATGTATCTCATTGGGATTATCAGAACTTGAATGCGAGGCAGAAGATGCTTCATCCATCAGAGCTCCATCCAAAAGGTCTTAGAGTGAAGCCAGCGCGTAGTCCGGAACCCCCGGGGGAAATTTTAAGGAGCCTGGTTAAAGTTGTGCCTCTACCATGTGGAGAGATAGTTCTGGTGTTGCTGCTCTGGTTTCTCTGTTGTTGTAGTTTTCTCTTGTCGCAAAGTGCGCAATGGACTTATCCCTCGCGTAATGTCGGGAATTGGGATTTTTGGATGTATGTTTCTGATCAGTGACTTTGCATGGGCCACTGATTCAAATCAGTTGCGGCCCCGGGTTGTGTCTATCCTGAGGTGATGGGTCGTGAGTAGTCGTACGTCGTAGTTTTAGTGATTTGATCCTTGGGCCCACCCTTCCCGCCCATGGGGTTAGGGTATACAGTTTGTATGGAGTTTTGATTCATTTCTTATCCCATTCAGACGGGATTGGGTGGTTTAAATGGTTTGATGTGCTTTTTATATATAGCTTGGGAAAGGCCCCGATCTGGCCTAAGTTGGATTTCTGGTTGGTCGCTAGTAGGTTAGTTCTTTATGGTGGGGAGACCCACCATGAGTCTCTTTGGGTTTTCTCTTAAGTCGTTATCGAATGCTAGTTAAGTTCTTATGGTGGGGATCCCGTTCAGGCCTTCCCTCTGTTGGTGATTTACTTTGGGCAATGAGGTTCAGTCCCGCTGGTAGTCGTTGTGACATCCTTGGTTAAGAGGTCAGATCGTGTTGTGTGGAATCCTTAGGTGTTGATCGATCGACTGGTTGGTGTGGTGGATTTCCGGGGGCGGAAAGCGTTATGGTGGGGAGAATTGTCACACCCCGACACGCACGTTTATTTTATTTTATGATTTCTTTGACTTTAAATTATATTGCTGCGGTTCGTGTTCAGTATCGGACCAGGTTATCGAGTTTTTTTTTTAAAAGTGCACTTTTTTGACGCGACGTCGTTGGGCGCTTGAGCGGAGCCTATTCTGGAAACCCCGTGCGTCCCTGCCTGAGTTTTTGCGCACCCCTTTGTCTATGGAAAGTTGAAATAAAATGTTCTTGTTTTTAAAATGTGCATCTATTAGAGTGTCGTTCAAATTCTTATGATGTTAAGAATTTTGTTACTACTGGAATAATATAAATACTTTTATTATTTTAATTTTATTTCTTATGATGATGATGATTATTATTATTATTATAGATTAATGTTTATTTTATTTTGTTCACATGATTTTGTTGTATTTATTTACTTTTTATTTTTATTTATTTATTTATTTATTTTTACCCCACTCTCCTCCTAACCCTAGCGCTTCTCCCACTTTCTTTTTTTTTCTCTCCGCTTCTCCCGTGCGCCGCCACCCCTATTCCTCTTCTCCCTTGTAGAGCCTCGACCTCATGCCTTTTCACCGCGCCCTCTGATCTGTCGCCGCTGCTCGCCTCCAGCGGATCCTCTTTTTTTTATTTTTGTTTTCTTCTTTCCTTCTTCCTGCAGTGCACCCAGCCGCCTCCCTCTGTCCGCAGCGCACCCAGCCACCTCCCTATGTCCGCCATCTCCCCTGTTTAGTGCGCAGCTGGCGCACTTAGCCTCCCTCTGCCTCAGCACGGCGCCCGGCTCCCCTGTCCGGCTTCTCCCCTGCCGCAACGCCCTCGCCGCACCTCCTGCCTGCAGCGCGCCCAGCCTGGCGCCCGACCTCCCTCTCCTTCCTCTGCCCAGCGCGCCACCCACAGGTCTCCTTCCTGGCTCCCCTGCACGCGACCAGCCAACCTCACTTACCGCCTTGCCTCCCCGCTCAGACCCGTCACATGCTCAGCCGTTGTCCGCTGCCTCGACCTCCTCTCCCTACGCACAACAGCCAGTGTTGTGGCTGCTCCCTCTCCTCCTGTAGCCGCAACACCCCTTCCCTCCTGCCGCCTTCAGCCATCACGCACCTGGCACACCCAGGCCTCTGCCTCCTGCCCGGCTTCCCTCTGGCGAACCCCCTCCAGCTGAAAACTCTCCTGCCGGGCTTGCACACCAGGCACGACCAGCACCCCCCTCGTGCCAGGTTTGTTTCATTTTTTTTTCTCTTTTATATTTTTATTGTTTATTTTTATTGTTATTATTATTATTATTATTATTATTATATTATTATTATTATTCTTCTTATTATTATTATCCTTATTATTATTATTTTTATTATTATTATTTTGTTATTATTATTTTTATTCTTATTATTATTATTTTGTTATTATTATTATTATTATTACTATTATTATTATTATTATTCTTCTTATTATTATTTTGTTATTATTATTATTATTATTATTATTTTTTACTAGTATTATTATTATTATTCTTATTATTATTCTTATTATTATTATTAGTATTATTATTATTATTATTATTATTATTATTATGATTATTATTATTATCATCATCATCATCATCGTATGGTTTTTTTTTTGATGGTGGGTTTTTATTTGTTGGTTTATGATTTTTAGGACCCGCACAGGGCATTTTTTGACTGAGCGCCATCGTCGCGTCTTGTCTCCGAGGTTCCGTTGTTGTCGTGCTTCAGTTCCGAGGTGAGTGTTTCTTCCCGCCGCTTGGTTTCGCATGTTCTAGTGAGTTTTGTATGTGTCTAAGTCCTTGGTTTTGATTATGCAGAGTGTCGGACTTTATCACGTGGCTTCAGACACGCGTTGTGTCATCGCGCCTTGGTTCCAAAGTCGTTTTTCCGTCGCGCTTTGATCTTGAGGTAGGTCCCCTTTGCACTGCTTTTAAAATTTAAGCTATATTATTTCATGCTGTTTGTGCACCCTAATTGTTCAAAATCAACATTTTATTAATTGTAATAAATATGAGGTAATATACGATAATTAGTTTTTAATATAATAGGGTTAATTTTTAAATGGTTATTTAATGTCAAAAGGAACCGTTTATTTTATACACGACACATGAAACATCCTTTTGACGAGCGGACACCCAATAATGAAAGAATGCCCGTTTGGATTTTAAACATAATTCACAGAATATAAAATAGAGTTCTGGTTTAATGAGAAATGAATTATTTTGAAGCGTGAACAAATACTTTGGTTCGTTTGAGAAATTGCCCGGTTGGCTCTTAAAGATTATTTGGAAAAAGAAAATGGTTTGGTTGGGTTTATAAAAATATTAGCATCTTGTAAAGTAGGGTTTTGTGGGTTGTTTAAATTGTTTTAAACTGGGTTTGGTCTTATAAAGATGTGTACTTTTTTTTTGAGTAGTGATTGTGAAATGTATTAAATGCCCGTTTGGCACTTTATGGAAAGAGATGAAAATGTTTTGATAAAAACCATCTTAGGATGACTCTCATGCCTTGGTTGCAATTGATTGTTTGGAAGGCCACGCTTAGGGGCTCCCGGGTACTTAAGTAGTTAAAGGAAAGAGGTTGTCCCATGGAGTGGCTCAGGGAATGCCTGTTGTTCTTTATATATAGATATATCTGATTGGATGCTCGGTTGGCATCAGTTGGCTCACCCCTTTTTCAAATACTTGAGACATGGGAATATGGCATATTGAGAGAATATTCTAAGAACGATTGTTGCACAGGTAGGTTATGGTACTGACCAGTGACCCATAATAGGTGTATATATTGGGTTTATTACTATGGGATTTGCCCTTGACCTGCCTGTGAGTGGATGGTCGAGCGTATTGTGCGTTTTGATTTCATCGTGACATGTCGATAAGGATGATTTCGTATGTATTGATGTCTTCTGGTTTATTCTCGATCTCCTAGGTTCACCCATGTCTATTCAGCTTTTGTATCTTGCAGTAATGATTATGATGCTCACATGTATACCCACATTGCCCTTGCTGTATGTTTTACTTTGTGCATTCTGGCATATTGTTTTCCTTGGAAACTGATAAATTTCTTTTTAATAGGTTTCTAAAAATTGTTTTCAAATGGAAGTGTTTAATCCCTTTTGTACAAATTTGAAAATTTAAACATCACTTTCCCCCTTTCCTGAAATGTCATTGACACCAATGAAATGAACACGAATTTTGAAATGGCTAAGGGCAATGGTTCGTACTTTGTTTTTAAGTAAAATGATTAGAAAAACATACTTTTATAAATTTTAGTTCAAACTTGAAATGATGTTTCTTTTATTTTAAAGGCAGTGCATTGGGAATAGATATCGGGCTAGCCTACTGAGTTTTAATACTCACGCCTATAGTTCTTTTCTGTTTTTAGTGTTTGTGCAGGCTATCGTTTGAGTGCGCTCGCCTAGGGACACGCTTGATCGTTGAGTCGGAGAGCGACCCGCGAGGTCGCACGGAGTTTGTTCGGATGTTGTGTTTGGTTAGTTTGATTTCTGTTTGTTCCTGTTTAGTCACTTTATCTGGTTTATCTTTTCTGTGCTGCTCTGTATTATTTTCACTGTCTTATTTATTTATATTGGAATGAATCGTTCCCATAGCCTCTGTTGATGCCCTGGCGCTTGTCGCCAGCCTGGGAGGATCGGGAACACCTCTCGGGCCATGTCGCGGACCGACTCGGGTGGCCGGTTCAGGGTCGACCCGGGTTGGTTCGTGACAGAAACATACCAAAAATTATCATAACAATGACCACTTCTGTTGTAATAATCCTAGAATTCTTCAAGGTAATAATATATATTGTTGATAAACATATTCTTCTTCATCAGTTAATTATGCATTGAGTTAGCTGGGTTTCACTTCACATCAGATCTTCTCCCCCTTAATGATGGAATTCTTTAATTTTCATGAATAGAAACATTATGAAAATAATCAAAAACTCAATTCCCAAATTTCCAACAACACTAACAATGGCCAACAAATATTGATTTATTATTCTATGCTACAACTTGGCTAGATTTGAAATCTTATTTCTTTTGGATAATATGAATCTTCATTTGATATTTTTGTGGGGAATAATAATTCACAAGTTTCTTCATATCCACATTTGATTATATAGTGAATGTTTCATCAATATTTTTCACCCATGTTTGACCATAATTCCTTTTGGAACTTTTACTTTTAGATAAAACAATTATAGTACAAATAGAAACTTATGGATCAACAGTCACTGATTTCAAGAAGCTTACAAGAGATTTATATTTAAATAATATAAATATTGTCTTTCCACTTGAATAGGTATTTTAAAGATTATTCTTGGCAGATTCTATGATCTCAACATTTTGTAAATATTTAACTAGAGTGTTCTCCATTTTTTTAAACTTGACCTCCAACTAAAGATATTTCAGATATAGAGATTTCTTCTAATCTTCAAGTGATTTAACCATAACTTAAAAATATTGTTGGGAAGTATTTAATTATTATTCCTTCATATTTTTAAAATTTACTTCCATTTCAATACACTTAATGTTGAAAAAGAAATTCTCATCTTAAAAAACTTTTAGTTTTTCTTCCCATTGAATTTTCATTTTTTGAACATGATCATCATACATCGTATTTACTTCTAGTGGGGAATTATTCATATCATTAATTCTATTTTTCTTAACATATAGGTATGATTCTATAACATTCATATAGTTTTTGTGTTTTTTATCTAATTAATGTATAACTTTTATATAAAATTTCTCAGTCACATACTTCTCACAAATAATATTTTTTAATTCATCTTTAACCAAAGTGAATCTTTCGTTGTGGTGCAATATAGACTATTCTTTTGATTCTAACTGATTTTCCTTAATGTTTATTGTATCTTTATGAGATTCTTCAAGTATGTGAATCTTCTCAGTAAGGCCCATATTAGTAACATCATTCTCACCAATATTTCTTTTCAATTATTCTTGAATATAGGATCAATGATCATTGTGAAGTGATATAGTTTCTTCTTTAGCATCAATAATTTGTGAGAGGAGTTCACATCTTTGAAAATTGTTTTAAAAATATTTCCCCATATTCCCAACATCTTTTTAAAGCTATAAATTTTCATCATATATTCCCTTGATAAAAGAAAATATGTAAGTGAAAACATCAGTGGGAATATTTTTTAGATAATTTTTTATTTATAAATAAAAATCACTAAGTGATTCAAAAAAATATTTGTCCTCATCTCTTGAACCATACTCATCAAAATGATATTTATTAAGTGATTTAACATATATTATTGATAGAATACCATTTTGATTATATTTAGTTTTTGATTTATCCTCTTTCTTCTTAAAAATATTTTTCAACTTTCCTGCCTCTTTATTTTTTCTATTCCCTAAGGTTTTTTTAGAAACCTATTTATTGACACTAATAGAGATAGGATCTAAAATTTTCATCTAAGGAAACTCTGTTACTCCTTCAAATTAAAATTTAAACTTCATTTAAGTCTGATACAAACAATGGGATAATAAGATAGATCTAATCTAAGTTTTAACCTATGCACTGATACCAATTGATGTCCCCAGTGGTTCATGAAGGTACACTAATAGGGGTGAATAATGAAATAGATGGTGTTTAAAAGTGGTAAAGTGAAAAATATATATATGATTATTGAAATGATATTCAATAGAATAATTTCTAGTATTTATTGAATTTAAATACACTAAATAAAATAGCTTTGGAATTATTTTGGAATAACTTTAGACTTAAACTGATATTGTTTGAAGTAATTTGAATGTATTATTTAATTCCATTAGAATATTTTATTAGATTCTAATTTGAGTCAAAATTTTCATAATTCATTTAGTGTTGTAGAATTGGATTGTAAATTTCTCTAAATTTTATTATTTATTCAAAGATAAAGAACATTTCTAGCCTTATCTTGGGTATTGTAGGAAGAATACAACACTAGCATGGGCTGGCACAAGCATGTGAACAAAGAGTGTGTGGTGTAGCATGTGGTGGATGAGACCAGTGGTTGTAAATTAGATCACCTATACAAGAATTAAATTTCATTTTTATGTTTCATCCAGATATATTAAGGATATCATATTTGATGAATAAATCGATGTGGGGTTTCTCCTAAAATGAACGCTATTCATAATTTTAGTTAAATATATGGATACCATTTTCTTAAAATGAGGTTTTATTTCATCTTCATATACTTCAAAAACATTCCTATGGTTTACATGTGATGTTTGGGTGAACTATTCTATAAATACTATGAACATGACACCATGAGAGATTATGATGAACTCATGTTGCATCCATGATTTTTCTCCATGAAGATAATTTTTCAAATGAAATAATCATATAAATTGAGTGAAAAATATGTCTAACTAAAAAATATGTATGTATAATTAAAAATATTAAAGACCAAGATGTTGATTTTATGGGTAGAATTAATTTTAGAATATGATAGAAAATAAATCTTCATAGAATGAGAATAAATAAAGTACAATGAAATTTGAGCATGTCGGATGACAATTCATCTGACACCAGAGTAATTTTTTATGCCACTATGAAAATAAAATAGTGGTGCTAAATGCGGTGAGAATGAGAAGATTTCTAAGATACTTTTTGATCAAAAATATGATGATTCTTCATGGTTTGTATCAAGAAATAAATATCACAGTACTAATCTGATTCAATATTTAAGAATACTAGAAGCCAATACAATGATGGTTATGTAGGTATGCATATAGGTGATACTATGTGTAACATTTACATGAGAAACAAAGCCTGATACATTAAGTATTTCATGTGAATATTGAAAATATGATTCACCATGAAGACAATAATGTTTTAAAAAAAGGCAAGGTTATCAAATCACCATGATAATAAGATACATGTGTCTAAGTTTTTAAGGTTATTGAATTCATTAGATTAGAAGTTGGGTGAGTCTACATTGTTGGTCTAATGTATTATTAGGTAGGCTAAAAAATGAGAATATTCCTTGAGAAGAACCTGGAAAATTCCTAGAAATGAGAATTCACCTAAATATAATATATTAGATAATATGAACTCATGATCATTTTTTTGGGAAATATGGTAATAAATGATGTAGCTGACAGTTAAAGGTATAATGGGAGGTGATAAGAAGATGGAGTTATTGGAAGTTTTTTCAATCACAATTCATGTTGAAGCATAAAATTTGAGTAATACTAGAATCTTAAGACTAAATTTTATGAGGAGTTAGATGATTAGAAGAGGAAGTAACATTCAGGGTTTTAATAACATATAAGAGTAGCGAATAATGTTCTCTAAAATATCAAAAACTATATCTGAGTTTTTTTATGAAGAATTAGAGGTTGTGATAGATTGAGTGATATTGAGATATAGGAATATTCTTGGATAATATGAATAATTATTTCCATGTTTAAATTATCAAATTTTTTAGGCGTAGATATACCAAATAGAGAAAATGATAGGTTCTTGCATGGGGGAGTTTTGTATTTATAAATATAAGATGTTTAGTGTATAAATACAAAAGATTATATATTTTTATATTTATGAGTTTGAGTTATGTGGTGGAAAATTTTATGTATTTTTTATGATAAGGGACTTATCTTTCATGAAAAATCAAAAAAAATCAAATATAGAAAGGTGTGGCACTTTGAAGTTTGAATACCACATTCCTCTGATATTTTCAGGAAAGGTTGTGTCCATAAAAATATCAATATCATTTATAGTTCCATGTGAAAAAAAGGTTTTTTTATTGATAAAGGTATTCACTAAACTTTAGTTATAGTAAGTTCTTTTCATTTCAAGTTTGGGGAATATTGAAACATACATTTTCAAATAAATAGTTTGAGGCTTTGAGAATTTTAGAAACTAGTGGATAGAGAGAAAGGTAATTGTTAAGAAAAACCTATATAAGTTCCATATATTGATGTCATTGAAGGTGAGATCTCTAAAAATTAGGTTTCATGGAGTTTAAGGGAAATTTCTATGTGTATGTTGTTGTATCGAAAGATAAAGTTGGTCGTCAAAGACCAATTTGTGAGGAGGACCTTTTATAACTGATGGAAGTCGGTATAATTCAGTAGGATACTATGAAATTGTGAGTCGCGGATGATAATTAACCCACACTAGTTGTAATTGATAATAATATTATTAGTATAGAATCTACGGATTAAGATAATAACCAGACCTAATAAGAAATTGGTTTACCAAATTGGGGTTGAAAATTGTAAAAATATATTTGTTCTTTTCTACCATTCATTATCTATATTACATACAAGAGAAAATTGTAAGGTCACAAAATATTATCCATACATCCTAACTAAGATAGAGGTTCAATCAACATAAATGAGGGTCAGATTTTATAATGGTTTTATTTGTTAAATTAAAAGGTTGTCTACAATGACCCCCCTCCCCTCTCAATGAATTTTTATGGTTCCTTGGTACTCACATGTGGTATCTAATCATAGTTTTCCTATGATTGGATCCAAAATTTTTATACTAGATTTTTTAACAATTTCACATGAAGTTCATATTTCCGGATGTTATAGAAAAACTTCATACAAAAGTTAAGGAATTTAATCTTTTTATTGATATGCATCTTCTCTAAGTAAAGGCATTTATACCTTCGGTGAACAAAATAAAATTTATTCTAGGAAATTGTAACACATTATTTTCATCTATAACATTAAAAAATCATAAGAATAAATATTCTTGTAAGTTTAGAAAGATATATTATCAAAATTTATGGAAGGAGGATGTACCACCACCATATGGTAATTAAGGTGGTAGTTATTTTGATAAATCTATTAAAATTAATCCTCCAGATAAGTCCCAATCAATCTATAAAGAGTATGAATCTATTGAAATAGTTGAATATTTTTACTTTAAAATTAGGGATTATATGAAAAATATTCCCATTAAATTCTTCACATATATAATTGGATTTATCAAGGTTTTATAAGATGAAAAAATCAAAAATGGAATTGAAAGTACAAAAGATAGAGAATATATTGGGTAAGAAATTCTAAAAATTAAAATCACTTATAAAACATATTGAATCAAAGGAAGAATCTATATTATTTTACAATGAAAAATTATCTCTATTTGAAGAATATCTATAAAATTTTATTTTTTGATAAAGTAATGATTATGGAGGTTTTTGGGGAAACATTTCATAAACTACAGGATACTCACAATGATATCATTGATGTCAAGAATACTCAATTGAAGATTAATTTAAATTTAGTAAAATAAATCAACCATTTTTACAATAAATGAGAAATTGGTATAAATAAGATTTACAGAAGATGAAAGTTGAATGTGAAGATAAATTAAAATCTCATGAAAATTCAAAAAACACTTTAAATATAATGTGTCTTGAGTTTAAATAAAAATTTAGAAACTTTTAAGTTACTAAATTTGAATCTTCACATGAATTAAAGAAAATATCCACCACTAGAATTTAAAGGAAATACTTACTTTGGGAAAATATTATTCTAGTGGTAGAGGAAACATGAAACAATTGTATGATACATCATCTGTAGAAATGAAGAAGAAGGTTACCCCATGTTCTTGAAAAACCATTTTTACTAATTTTAATTCATTGAATAGTGTAGGATATAGCTCAAGTTTTGAACAATGGTGGGTGGATAAAAGAAGTGAGACACTGACCACTTCCTTAAACTTAGAATAAAGCAAGAAATTAATATGCATCTCCCCACATGATTACCAAAAAAATGGAATTTATACTCTAATACATAAAGGATTTAGAGATGGAAAAAGTAAAATGAAAAGGAATAAATCAAGATTATTCTACCACTTATAGTGTTGTAAAAAATTCAATCATGGGTCCATTTACTATTATAAATAAAATTATTATTTGTCCCATTGGATAAATCAAGTAGGGGTCAATTGGGTTCCTAATAAAAATTTCCATTAAAATAATCTAAAACTTAAATCCACCAATTTATGAAATATACTTAGTTAACTAAAATAGTAGAGTTATATAATTTGATATTTTCAAAATTATTCTTAGAAGTTTGATAAAAAATCAGTTAAAAATAATTTTGAAAACTATTTATAACGTTTTAAATAGATTTACTCAAATCAAACCCTATATATAAAACTCAAATTATAACTAAATATCATAGTACTGTTTTGTTATTAAATTTTTGAAAAAATATAAATTTTTTTAAACAAATAAAAGAATATAAACGAATAAAAAAGGGGATTAATATCAAGTTGGTACCTTATCCAATCTACTTGGAAATCACCCATAATTGAGGATTTTGTTAAATAATAAATTGATCCAAAACCTAGATTGGGTTTTACAAAAAAAATGAACTAAAAAATTTCTAAATATATAAAAGCCTCTTCCATGGTTCTTCATGGGATAAAAGAAGTCTAAGTAACATGCAACCTCTTCCAAAGTTATTCATGGGATTACTGATGTAAAAGAGTATGAGAGAGTTTCTATCACTATCTAATATAGTGTAAGAGTATGTGTTTATAGATAAATAGAGTAAAAAACAAAATCAAAAGTTAAGTAGAAATAAAGAGAAAAATATAAATAAAGTGAAGATTTTATGCAGCTTAGTATGACCAACTTTAGTTGTTCAGGATTACTTGAATTTTTATTTGAAAGGTAATAACCATGTTTTCATAGAAGTTTCAGGAAAACAGAGTTTCATAGAGTGTTATGAAAAATTTATCTATCTATCATAGGAACACATGTATTTTTCTATGTTATTCTCTATGTATATCTCTTAATTTTTCTCAATATCTTCTTCTTATTAAAAGAAACTACATATCAAAGATATCCATTGGATAACATTCATTTCATCCTTTATTTCACTTTATCTTTAATTAATTCTTGAAAAGTAGTTGTTGGAGATTTAAAAATATCCCACTCCTAAAGTTAGACACGATAGGTTATCTTCACTTTGGAATGGTCACTTTGTCTCATGGTTACTAGGAATAATTGGTTGTCAAGGAAGATACTCATGGTAACTAGGAATGGTCACTTCATCCCTTTATGTGGTAGGTTATTTTATTTTCACAGTAGCTATATCTCTTTATATGGTATGTACTTTAATTCATGTGGTAGTTACTCTTATTCTTATGGTCACTTGACTTGTTCTTGTGGTAGGTACATCACTTCATGAAGTCACTACAATAACACATGTGTTATGTACATTAATAATGTAAATTTTGCTCACCTTTTTTTGGTAACTAGGTTTCTTTATGTGGTAGGTAGTTTTCTTTGTGCGGTCACTTCACTGGTTTGAATGGTAGCTTCTTTCCTTCAAGATGTAGGTTCAGTTTTTAATGAGATGGTTTATTATACATGTGGTCTCTTGAACTCCAATTCACAGTTAGTTTAATACTTGGTAATAATTGGTTACCGATGGGTATTTTTGTTCATGTGGTTAATACCACATGTTCACTTGACCATCACGATTAGTATAATGTTTTTATGTGGTAATTACACACTATAAGTTCTAGACAATGTAATTTTTGAAAGTTTTTCTAGAAAAACATTTGACTAACATAAATCATTAAATTCATTAATAACATTGTAATCATGATTTAGGATCATTAAAGTAAGGTTTTTTATTTCTATTCAAACAATTTACCAATTTTTATGATAAAAAATAATGATAAATATGATAAATGAAATAAATAATAGATATAAGAAATGAATTGAGTATATCAAAGGTTTTATCAATTTCATTAATAAAAAAGATGTTCATAACCCTTATTCCTATTATTACTCCATATTTTGGGATTATCAAAAACTGGATTAGAGGAAAAAATAAATATATAATAGAGAAAAAACTAAAAAAAATGAGAATCAATAGGAGTATTATATTAATATTTCAATGGATCTTACAAAAGGGATTACAAGTATTCCCTCAGAATCAGAATCTGAAATATCCTGGATATCTAAAGGAATGTTAGGATCTTTTCCTTTAGAAGAAGTGGTAGGTATAAAAGATATAGTCTCTTGGGAAAATGTGGAAGTAGGATCACTAATTATTAAACATCCAATAAAAGGTCTCATATGCTCTAGTTCTTGTCTAGTAGAAAGCCAAAGGGATTTAAGGTGGATGAGGTAGTGGTATGAGATAAGTACATAGGTATAGTAGGAGGAGCTATAAATGTTATATTATCAGTGTAAAGGTAGGGTTCCATCATTGACTTGGTCATTATTGAAGTCAGTCAATGCTTAATTATTTAAATTCCTACTAACTACTGTATATGTGGTAACCAGGATCGAACCCACAGAGAAGAAAATTTGGACCAAAACTTTTATAAAACTTTTCAAAAGACCCCACTGTTGTTATTAGTGAGGTAGATTTTCTATTTTTTACTTTTTATATTTTTTTAATTTTTTTTTTGTTTTTATAATGTAGTAAAGTAACACAACATTCTTTATTTTTTGATCTAGACTAAGATGAAACAAAAAAAATTGAAAACATTTATCAAAAAAAATATATAATGCTGATAAATGAACTACCAAAGTAAAATTCCTAGGGAAAAATTCTCAATTATAATAATTTTAAAAGTATTCCAATTCACTTAAAAGTTGTTGGAGTATACCACCATTTAATAAGAATGACTTAATTCCCTATCCAAGTGTTAATCCAGACAATTTGATCAATTTTAGAATTCGCCACACTAAAATAGATCAACTGTGATTTTTTTTTGAAAATGACAAGAGGACGAACTCATCATGAGTTATGATGCTTAATGAATTTATTATATTTTGAAAGATGTATCCATGATCAATCTCGCCAATTGATTTTTTAGTTTTGAAATTAATTTCTAGTGGTACAAAGCAATTGAATGAATTCAATATTGATCTCACCGATCAATACTCAATACATCGAAATGATTAAATGAAAAATAAAATTTAAAGATAACCATTAGACCTTAAATTTCTCCCAGAACTATAGAATTTATATAGAAAACATGTTCATTATCATAACAGTGATTGAAAACATGATACAACAGAGTATAAGAATTTATACACAAGGGAAGAATATATTTCCAAAAGATGTTATGCTCCTATGCTCCTTTAACTCAAGGGTTGTCCATAAGATCTCTATGCTCTGATGAGAGAGAAGATGTCGAAGTCTGAATGATCTCTTCCCCCCAGTTCCTTTTTTTTAATTTCAATACTTTCTTTTCTTTTAAATCATGTTGTCATAAGTTTCACGTCACCCCCTATTTTCCACTAACTTCAAGTGTCCCTCACTTGTTCCCCATGCACTTTTGTTATTTTTTCATGACTGACATGTCATGCTAACTTTTCCCTTGTAACTAAATTTGAGGGAGTTATTTGAATGCACTTGGTCATTTTTTCATCTCTTGAATGAACCTACGCAAGGAAAACAAACAACACAATTAAAACAAGAAGGAAATAATTTAATAAAAAATTATAATTTAAGACAATATCTTATTAAAAAGGCTTTAAAAATAATTAATAGACTTTTAAATAATTTTATTAAATAAATTATTTTATTAGTATTATTAATAAATAGTAATTATATTATTATTGATTAAAATGAAATATAAATTATGATTAAAAATTTATTATTTAGTGTAAATCATAGATCTGGAATGAGAATGGTTGAAAGGGTTCAGATTTGCTGGAAAAGGGTTGTAGATGTGAGTTTTTTTTACATTTTTTCAAAATAATATTTTTTAATATACCACTAAGGTAAAAAATTATTTTTTTACCTCCCAAAGGCGGCACCTGATGTGCCGCCTTTGGGGTTTTTTCTTCCCAGAGCAAGGAGGCACATGGTGTGCCGCCTTTTCCCAAAAATTAACAACAAAGGCATCACACCAAGTGCCACCTTTGCATAAATATTTTTTTTTAATTTTTTATTTTTATTTTTTGTTTTGTTTTGTATTATATATATATATATATAAACTTTTCAGAAGAATTTTTCTGCTATTTAATATCCATTGGTTCTTCCATTATAGCAGTCTGGATTCTGACTGATACCCTCACATAGGACTCCCTTTTATAAGGTGGTTTTCCCTGAAAACCATACTGCATTTTCGATGTCGGATTCTAGTTCTCATTTTCCTGCATAGTACATTCTGCATTTCCAATGTGTGATTCTATTTCAAGTATGCGACTTTTAAAGACTATAAAACATAAATTATAAGACCAATATAAATGAAACTTTAAACACTGATTAAACATATAAGAAATAGTTGAAAACTAAAATAATTTCATAAAAAATGTTGATAAAAATTAATTTATAATCTTTCAAAACCATCTACATGAAACTTAAACATATTTCAAGTACGTGACTTTGAAATCCTATAAAATATAAACTATAAGACCAATATAAATGAAATTTTAAAAAACTGATTAAACATATATGAAATAGTTAAAAATAATAATTTCATAAAAAATATTGATAAAAAATAATTTACAAGCATTCAAAACCACCTACATGAAACCTAAACATATTTCAAGTACGTGACTTTGAAAGCCAATAAAATATAAACTATAAGACCAATATAAATGAAACATTAAACATTGATTAAACATATAAGAAATAGTTGAAAACAAAAAAAAAATTGTAAAAAATATCCATGAAAAATAATTTATAATATTTCAAAACCTCCTACTCGAAACTGAAAAATGTTTCAAGTACATGCCTTTGAAAAACTATAAAATATAAATTATAAGACCAATATAAATAAAATTTTAAACAATGATTAAACATATAAGAAATAATTAATTGTTAATTTTTAATTATTACCCAATAATTATTATTTATTTAATAATTATTTAGTTAATTATTAATATAACTATTAATTATATAATAATTAATTAGTTAATTAATAATATAATTATAGTGTTTCAAAGTCACGCACTGGAAACATTTTTAAGTTTCAAGTAGAGGGTTTTGAAAGCTTATAAATTATTTTTCATCAACATTTTTTATAATTTTTTTTTTCAACTATTAATTATTTTTTCAACTAATGTTTAAAGTTTCAATTATATTCTTTTTATAATTTATATTTTATAGTCTTTCAAATTTGCATACTTGAAACTTTTTTAAGTTTCAAGATGGTGCTTTTGAAAGCATATAAATTATTTATAATCAACAATTTTGATGAAATTATTTTTGTTTTTAACTATTTATTATATGTTTAATAAATGTTTAAAGTTTAATTTATATTGGTCTTATAGTTTATCTTTTATAGTATTTCAAAGTCACGTACTTGAAACATTTTTAAGTTTCAAGTAGGCGGTTTTGAAAGCTTATACATTAATTTTCATCAATATTTTTTAGGAACTTCTTTTGGTTTTCTGCTATTACTTATATTTTTAATCAATGTTTAATGTTTCATTTATGTTGGTCTTATATTTTATGTTTTATAGTCTTTCAAATTCGTGTACTTGAAACATTTTTAAGTTTCATATAGACGGTTTTGAAAGATTATAAATTAATTTTTATGGAATTTTTTTAGGAAGTTTTTTATGTTTTCAACTATTTATTATATTTTTAATCAATGTTTAAAGTTTCATTTGTATTGGTCTTATAGTTTATTTTTTATATTCTTTCAAATTCGGGAACTTGAAACATTTTTAAGTTTCAAGTTGATGGTTTTGAAAGCTTATAAATTGTTTTTGGTCAACATTTTTTATTAAATTATTTTTGTTTTAAACTATTTATTATATTTTTAATCAATTTTTAATGTTTCATTTATATTGGTCTTATAGTTTATCTTTTATAAGCTTTTAAAGTCACATACTTGAAATATGTTTAAATTTCAAGTAGGTGGTTTTGAAAGCTTATAAATTAATTTGTATCAACATTTTTTTTGAAATTATTTTTTTCAACTATTCCTTATATGTTTAATCAATGTTCAAAGTTTCATTTATGTTGGTCTTATATGTTATGTTTTATAGTCTTTTAAAGTCTCGTACTTGAAACAGAATCTCACATCATAAACACAGAATATATTGCACAGAGAAAAAAGAACCAGAATCACACATCAGAAATGCAGTATGATTTCTAGAGCAAGCCCCCTTATAAAAGAGAGTCCAGGGTGAGGGTTTCTGTCAAAATCTAGACTGATGTAATGGAAGTGCTGCTAGATATTAAATAGCAGAAAAATTCGGCTGAAAAGTTTTGTTATATATATATATATATAGAAAACAAAAAAAACAAAACAAAATAAAATTAAAAACAAAAAATTTTAAAAAAATATTTATGAAAAGGAGGCACCTGGTGTGCCGCCTTTGCGGTTTGTTTTTGGGAAAAGGTGGCACACCATGTGCTGCCTTGCCCTAGGTGAAAAAAACCCCAAAGGCGGTACACCAGGTGCCGCCTTTGCGGGGTAAAAAAATAATTTTTTTTACCTAGATGTATTTTCAATTTTTTTTTGAAAAAATGTAAAAAAACTCTTATAGATGTTGTATGAAATGGTTCTTTTTGAAGTCTGAATCTATTAGGATACTAGTTTGAGTTTGTGTGTGGATGTATCGGTGTGAAGAAAATGGAAGTCCATCGGTTTTGTACTATCGGTGATAGTAGGCATTGGGGACAGTAGGGTAGAGACACCGGTTGGATGAGCAGCAGCACCAAAGTCATCGATAAGGGTCACTGTTATAAAAAATAAAGGGTCACCATTAGTTATAAAAAATAAAGGGTCACCACTGGTTATAAAAAAAGGGTCTTCATTAGTTATAAAAAATAAAGGGTCGCCGTTAGTTATAAAATGAGTGACGGGTACCAACGGCCAGGAGAGACTGATACCAATGCGCCATAGCATCTGTGACAGTTTTTAAAATAAAATGAACTAATGGAAGCAAAACTAAAATGGAAAAATGGTGAGACAAAATTTAAACTGCATACTTAAACTTAAAATTAAAACTTATGTTAATTAAATCAAAATATTAAAAATAATTAACCGGTTGAAAACATGAAATCAAAAATACAAAGATTAAAATTTAAAAATTAAAATGAGGCTTATTAAAACTGGACTATAGTTAAACTTTTAACTTTTTAAATTACAATTTAAATTATTAATTGTTAACATTTAAGTTTAAAACTGGATTAATGTTATGCTAATTTGATAAAAGACTTAAATTAAAATTTATTAAAGGGTCTACGATGAGTATAAAAGGATCGCATCGGTGACTAAATGAGTCAACGATAGCTCATGTTTTTCTCACCGTTAGACTAAAAACAAAAGTTAATGACTTAATAGTTTAACTGCAACTGAGGATAAAATAATTAATGACTTAAAAACTCTAAATTAATTAATTAAATAACTATGTGAATACCTAAAATTTGAAACACATTATTCCATTAAATTAAAACTCTAATACATAACATAATTAATTATAAGGATAATTAAACATTAAAATTAATTATGTTAATTTATATTAATGAATCTAAATTAAAGGGTAAAATATTAGATTAAAAACTAAGTTAATTTATTGTAATAGCATAATTTATTAGTTAAATGTTAAGCATGTCAATCTATTAGAAAGTAAAGAAGAGTTAAAACAACTAAACTAAATAAGGAATAATTAAATTAGAAAAGCTAATTAGATTAAATTAATTATTTTAAAGAATAAAAATAAAAAATTTGTTATAAAATTGATTAATTAACATATTTAATTATAAGAATGCCAAATTATGATTATTTAATAAAAAGTGTAATAATAAATAATTAAATCATTAAAAATTAAATAAAAATATGTGGAAAAACTATGTAAGAATAAGGCCACATCAATCAGCCTTGTTAAATCACTCACTACCTGAGATCCATGCTCTATATCCTGAGGAAATCACTCCCTATTTTCCATGAAGGATTCTAATACTAGGGTAATCAACATGAGCTTCTCAACTATAGATTTAAAATCCTAGGTTAAAGGTGACATCATAATATCCCAATCACGATTTCTGAACATACCCTTCAAATATGATTTTGTGAAGATCTATATTAGGTTGAAATCAATGGCCTTCATGAAAATTTCTCTATCTTTCCCAACCTGTTTTACATCATTCCTGAATATTTGAAATGTTTTAGCTGTATTTTTTTGAAAACCATCAAACACTAGATCCATTATCATATTGAACTCATCAAACACAACTTTTCACTCTTCTCTTATGAGTTATTTGATTATTCCTTCATCAATAGATGGTTATATAGGTGGATCAAAAGGTGGAGTAGTAGATGTTGAAGATTGAAACACTAAACTTAGATACCTATGGTCTAGATTTAAAATCATATCAGACTAATATTCCATTAATTAACTTGTATGTTCTTTCCAATCCTCAATCTCATTTCTAATTAAACCCATCTTGAGATGAAAATTAGGTTGAATATGATAAGTGACTAAAATAGTGGCCTTGGATAAATCCACCACTCTCATTATCTCCATAAAATTCCCAAAACTAAGAAACACTACTTCTAATTCACCCATAATATATGATTTAAATTCATTCAAATCATCCTTTATGATATAAGATGTAGAAGGAATAGATTTAGGTACATAAGTAGATGAATCATAAGCTTGATTCCTAGAATCCAACTCAGTTACATCCTCTATTGATCTAGATCTTTTATAATGATCTTCATCTCCATCATTATCTTAAACTTCTTCTTCATGGGGATCATACACAACATCCTCAACATTATTCATAATAGAATCACTTTTCTCAACTTCCTCACCATCTTTGGTGGGATTAAGACCAAATATTTAATTGAGAGTTTAGTTAACTGAGGGTCTCAAAGGATATATCTCAAGTCTATTTTTAGAATAAATATCAGATATTAGAGATCCTTATAGAACACATTTAACATAAGGAATGGTAGTACCACAATTTCTAGATGAACTTCCCCCATTATCACATCCTCATCAGACATATAATAATATAGGACTAACAAAATAGATCATGGGTAATTCTCCCCCTTAGTAAATGAAATTTGTATTGACTACCTAGGAGTACTTCTTATTATGGGAGATCTATATGAGCTATTTTCATCTTCTCCAGAGTCAATAGACTCATCCTATTCATGATTATAACCACTAACAGGTACCTCATTATAAACAAGTTCCTTAGATTATATCCCTTATTTATGAGATGGTAAGGGTATAGTTGATTAGGTGGTCTAAAAGATGTAACATGAGAGAGTCCCAGAGAATACTCATGGGCAGCCCTAGATTCCTCATCCAGATTAACAATATCATCATCATCATCTTCTTTTTATTCATTAACTTCCACTTCTTCCATGTGTTTCACACTGACATCCACTTCATCATCACAATACTCAACAATTTCATTTGGTTCAAGACCTAGATCTACCAAATCCCTTGGTCTAACGTGATATTTCACAAGTTCAAACTTCTCATAAATCTTTTTTGGATTAACCACCCATTATTTATTATAGGGGTTCTATTTAACTCTCATGTGCCTATAAATACTTTAAGTGAATAATATACCATCTAAAGATGTAATATTTTCATCCCCCTTAGGTATTAAACCTCTATACTTCAATAAAAATAATAGGAGTTTTGGGTAAGGAAGATAATTGAACATAAAAAAGGGATTAAATAATTCATTCATGTGCCTCATCACACACCTTTCCAAAATTATTTGGATCCATTTTTCATCAAAAATTGGAATAAAATATCCATATGAATTAGAATACTGAAATATCCTTTTCTTGGATAGATTAAATGTTGTATAAACTTATCTTATAGTCTTCACTCACCAATAATCTCTACAGTGGTTGGTCTTTTGGGAGTTCCATTTCTAGTCATCTATTTTGGGGCATTTTAAAATTCAAAATGATCATGATCAACTAGATAAGAACTTTGGTGGTCATCATTCTCACACTTGTGTGGAACATTTAAGATTTTTTCCCAGTGAGTTGAAGAAAGATTGAAATATTTTCAATTTACCATATTACTTATGGTGTCTCTATTCTTTCCAAAAATAAAGTCCATATACTCAAATAATTTTTTAACCAATCTTGGATATAATGATTTACAATAATCTAAAAACCAAGAATCTAAACCTTGTTTTTGAAACACTTTCCACACTAGAGATATTATTGAAAAAATACACTAAGCATTGACTTCTTTATATTCACATACAATATGATCAACTAGATCTGGAATCCTTAACTTAGCTACAGTTCTTGAGTTTCCCTTTTCTTTCATTGATATTTTTATAGGAGGAACATCACCAGGAGGTGAAGCATTGGAAGTACACTTCATCCTCAGTGTACTCACATTTTTATTCTAACCTGGAATATT
The DNA here is from genome assembly GCA_963277665.1 of Viscum album. Taxonomy (NCBI): domain Eukaryota; kingdom Viridiplantae; phylum Streptophyta; class Magnoliopsida; order Santalales; family Viscaceae; genus Viscum; species Viscum album. The sequence continues at coordinate 845,421,208 of OY728160.1, read as the reverse complement.
TATATTCTCATGATATATTTAATACAAGAAGGATTGGGTTAGAATAATATGTCTTGCAAGAGAGGGTTTTGATAGTAGGTGAGGTTTCAAAAAGAACAAATGGGTTTTAGGAAAGTGACATGAATTAATTAGAATTTCTATTTGAATTTTAAATTTAGTAATTTATAGATAAAATAATAATAAACTTTAAGAAAATCCATCCAAATTTACTTTACTAGAAATCCTAGGTACAAAATAGACATAGTGGGTATACTGACCATGAGATCATGGTGCTTAGATGGAATGGTAGGTATAATAACCATACAAGTTGCATTCCACAGTAAATATAGTGACTATGTGACTGATAGTCCATTTTAGGTAGAGTGACCATGTGAGTTAAGTTCCATGGTAGGTGTAGTGACTCTATGACCAGCTGGTCACGATAGGTATACAAATAGTGTGGACAAGAACCCATGGTTACTTAACTAATCCTGTGAAATAAACTTCATGTTAACTTCAAGAAAAATGTCAATAAACAGAATTTAAACATTTATAACAAGAATTTAAATAACTATAAAGGATAAAACTTAATTGAAATAATTATATACGGTTTATCATTCCTAATTCATGCCTGATATAGTTCATTATATCAATATTCAAGGACTTTGTAAATATATCAACAAGTTGATGTTCAGTACCAAATAATTAAATATTTATATCACCTTTTTAAAAATGACCTCTCAAAAATTGATTTATTATATCAATATGTGTTTCCATTTAATGTGATAAGGGATTATTAGAGATATTTATTACACTTTTATTGTAAAAATTGATAGGGACATTTAGATATCCATACCCATAGTTTTGTAATGTTTGTTTCATCCATGAAATTTATGCACAAAAACTACCTGCATCTATATACTCAACTTTAGTAGTGGATAATGAAACGGTGTTATGTTTTTTACTACACCATGAAACTATTGACTTACCCAAAAAGTGATATAATCTAGAATTTATTTTTCTATCTAACTTACAACCACCAAAAATTTTATCTGAATAACTTATTAAATAAAATGATTATAGTCTAGAATAAAATAGCCTGGAATTTTTGTATTTTGGAATTATTTAAAAATTAATTTTACAACAAGTGAATGGTATTATTTTGGATTTTATTGAAAATGTGCACATATGAACACACTAATCATAATATCTAGTTGAATAACTATTAAGAATAATAAAATTTCAATTATAACTCTATAATTAGTTTGATCAATTGGTTTCCCAATTTAATAAAGATCATGTTTAGAGCTTATACTCATGGGAGTATCACTAACTTTAGTACTATCTATACAAAAAAATTTAATAGTTTCTTAGTGTACTTACGTTGATTTAAAATAATTCCTTTTTTATTTTGAAAATTTTGAACACCAATAAAGAATTTTAACACAGACATAAAACTCATTAAAAATCCATTTTTGCATCAATTTGGAAACTTCAGTACACAAATAGATTTTAGATGATCCAAAAATAATATCATTAAAATAGATTTTTACTATTAAAACATATTTTTAATCCTTTTAATAAATAAATTAGGGTTATCTATTCCTTTTGTAAAACCTTTTCAAATCAAAAATGAGTTTATTCTGTCATACTAATATGTAAAAGATTTTTTTAAACCATATAAATATTTTTTTAATTAAAAAAATGTTTTTGGAAAATGGGGATTTTGAAATCTAGGGGGTTGTTCCACAAAAACACCCTTAATTATATAACCATTCAAGAAATCTCTCTTTAAATCCATTTGAAATAATTTGAAATCCAAATATGCTTCCTAGGAAAGAAACATTCTCATATCTTCAAGTCTATCTACTAGTGTAAATGTTTCCTCATAGTCAATAACATTCTCTTCTATGTATCCATGTGATTCCAGTATTGATTTATTTTGACTTATAGTGAATGACTCATATACTTTCTTTCTAAACACCCACTTAGTGCTGATGGCTAGGAATTCATTAAGATGTTTTACTAGTTCCAAGACATTATTTATCTCAAACTAATTCAATTCTTATTTCATTTCTATTACCCATAATTCATCATTGATTTCTTTTGTAATGTTTTTATGTTCAATATGTGAAAAAAAACTTGATATTCAACCTTATTTATAATAGAATATCTAGTATATGTTATTTTATCTAGATCTCCAACAATTGTACATAATGGGTGGTATTTATGAGTCCTAGAAGTTCTAGGGATTGATGTATTTGACCCTTTATTTTTTCTATAGGTTCAGGTTCAAATAGATCCATAGAATGGAGTTATTTTTCTATAATAGGCTTCAAATAATTTTAATTAGGTTTGGCATTGATATTTCAATTTGAAATGTCATCCTCATTGTTTTCTAAAGAGATCCTAGGCTCACATGGATCTATTTTATAAAATTTTACATGAATAGATTCTTCCATGAGTTTGGACATTTTATTGATTACCCTATATGATTTAATGGATACTAAATAACCAAGTAATATTACTTCATCACTTTTGGATGAAAATTTATCTAAATTATTATTTTTATTGAGTAGAAAGACTAGATAGCCAAAAACTCTAAAGTATTTAACTTTTTTTCCTTCTATTCCATAACAAATATGGGGTTTTCCTTAAAATTGGTTTAATAATAACTCTATTAATAATATAGAAATATATATTGACAAACTCTTCCTAAAAGTAAATAGTTAAATCATACTCATTGAGCATAGTCTAGGAAATATTTTTGAAGAGTTTTTTTTCTTCTTATTTATACTAAACCATTTTGCTATGGGGTCCTAGGAACTGAAAAGTTGTGATTATATCCATTTTGTAAGAATAAATATTCAAAATACTGATTTTTAAACTCATTCCCATGATTAATTCTTAAGGCCTTAATTTTAATTCCTCTAAGACTATATACATATTTTTCATACATGGAAAAATAAAAACAAGCTTCACATTTGTGATCTAAAAAGAATACTCAAGTGTATATATAAAATCCATCAACTAGAACATATACCTAGTACTTTCCATTTAAGATAGAAACTCTAGATGGTTAAAATAAGTCCATGTGAACCAATAATAGGGGTTGAGAAGTTGACAATTTTTTCTTCGATTTGAATTGAATTTTATGATTTTCACTTTTTAACATGGTTTATAGACTTTGTCTATTAGGAATTATAGTTTAGGTAGATACTTTACTAATCCTTCCCTAGTAATATTTATAAGTGACTGAGGGTTTATGTGTACTAGTCTCCTATTCCAAATCCAAGACTCTTTATGAATGAAACTTAAATAAGAGACATTTTGAGAAAATAAAAAATTGAAATCAACAGTATAAACATTTTCATTACAGAAAGAAGTAAAAAATACAAAATGGTTAGAATCATAAATTTTACAGGCATTGTCTTCAAATTTAACATGATACCCATCATAAAATAACTATTATATTCTATAAAAACTATACTTTAATCCATATAAAAATAAAACTTTATAAATCGAACCAGTACTAGAGTTAATAATTTGACCTAGTCTAATTATTTTCCCTTTCACATTATCACTAAAAGTTACATGTATTCCATCTACTTTGATAAGGTTCTTAAAGCTCAAGTAGTCCCCAATCATGTGTCTATAAAATCGATGTCTAGATTTCATAAATTATTACTCATACTCTTCAACTAGGTTTTACACATAAACATTTAAACCATAAATGATTTTGGTACCCATGTTTTCTTAGGTCTTGAAATTTTAGTAATAAAAAATATAGGGATACAAAGCTATTTAACTTTTTTTCTATAAATAAACTTTAGAATTTTATAAATAAACACTTTTTTAGGTCTAGAAAAATAATAACTATTTTGAGAAATATAAGAAATTGGACTATAAAAAAATTATTCTTATAGATCTTCCTAGGTTCATGCCTATAACCAATCCTTGTGGTATATTTAGAAGTGGATTCTTTTACAAGAATCCTTGTAAGAGTTTCTATACCATTATTGAATATTTCCAGATCTTTCTTTAGTTACTCATTTTACATTTTAAGACCATTTTTTTATTTAATAATTGAGAATTTTTGTTATCTTCTATAGAAAAACCAGACATAAAATGAAATTTCAAGGCATGTTGATTCTTTAAACTTTTATATTTATCCTTATGTTCATTAAATATAGCTTATAGAATGTTAAAGTACTCAAATTGATCCTCACTAGACATATTTTCTTCTTAGTTTTCAGTTTCATATAAATTTGAAATATGAATAGAAGATGAAAAAAATTATCAACTAAATTAGATGTTATTAGCGCGAAACACATGTTAGATATGTCATTTTTATCTTCTTAACTTGATTTAGGGTCACTTAAACTATCTTTTAAGGCACCCCAAGTGGCTTTTATATCCTTTTTATACCATTTTCCTTTATCCTGATTCTTTTTCTTATATTTTATCTAGGAAAATTTTTTCTGTAATGTTTCCTTTTCATTTTCACTCATAACAGATTATCTCATTAGTGGAGTCATAATTTTTCCACCATTTCCTCCAATTTCCTCAATTTTCATACTTACATATATAATTTTATTTCTTGAAATTTTATTTCTTCCTATAGAAAATTTTGAATCATCTAGATATGTAATCAATTTTCTCATCTGTTTCAGTGAGTGATTCATCATCACTTGAACTTTCATCCTTTATATTATCTTTAATTTTTGAGTTAGATGTCTTAAAGGATACTGAATTTATATTTGGTTCATCTCCTTCCTATTATTAACATTCAATTCCTTATTATACCTACAAAGATTTGAAATATTTTATTTTATTCATAACTTGCTTATATTATAGGATTCCCTGATGGAAAAATTGGTTTTTCTCCACCTATCAAGTAGACATCTCAGAAGTCGCATCACTTGATATTTGTCTACAATTTATTTCCCAAGTTTATGCATTATGTTTATAATTTCATTGAACCTGAGATACATATCAAAAATGGATTCTCCATGCTTCATTTTAAAGGCATCATACTTAATGGTATAATTATTCAAATTCATCTCTTTAACATTTGAGGTTCCCTCAAGAGATATAGCAAGAGTATCTCAAATTTAGAAAGTAGTAGAACACGAAGATATTATATTATGTTCATATTATTTTAATTAATAATATAATTCATTCATGGATTTATAATTATATCCATAAGAGGCATTAGTGGAATCACTCCATTCAGCTCTAGCATCTTATTTATTTTAATATTTTTCCACAATAACAGTCCAAATATCAAAATCTAGTCTCTCTATATGAATTTCCATCTTGAGCTTCCATTTATCATAATTAATTCCATTAAAATAAGGAGTCCTATTAGTCTTAGTTCCTTCTTGACTATTATTATTTATAAATACATAAATTTAGAATTAATAGTAATTTTAATATCTTTTGGTGAAACTTGATCACATTAAAAAAATGATTTCTTTTTTCTCTAATACCAAATGTTTTTCACATTAGATAACTCAATAGGGGTGAATTTAATTCCTAATAAAAATTTCCATTAAAATTTATTTAAAACTTAAATCCCCCCATTTATGAAATATGTCAAGTTATCTAAAACAATAGAGTTATATAATTTTATATTTTCAAAAAAGATTCTTAGAAGTTCAATCACAACTCAGGTAAAAATAAATTTTTAAATATATTTATAACTTTTGAAATAGGTTTACTCAAATTAAACACCATATATAAAACACAAATTATAATTAACTATTACTTTACTTTTTTCTATTAAAGATCAGAGAGCAGATACTTCTTTTTAAAAAAAAATTAAAGCACGCAACTGAATTAAAAAAGGGGTTTAATCTAATGATAAAACCTAATACCTTCCCCTTGAAAATCACCGCTTTACAAGTGGTTTATTAAATAATAAAATGATCCATAACCTAGATTGGGTTTTATAGACAACTGGACTCATACATTCTTGGATAGAAAAATCCTCTTTCATATTTCTTCATGGGATAAAGGGATTCCAGGTCACACATGACCTCTTCCACAGTTACACATGGTATAACCAATGAAAAAGAATAAAAGAGAGTGTATATAAATATAAAATATAGTGAATTATTCTTTATTTATTGATAAATAGAGTAAAAAACACATATCAAAATTTTAGTTGAAATATAATGAGAAGAAGATAAAGTGGGTGAAGATTTGATATAGCTTAGTCTGATCAGCTTTTGTTATCTAGGAGTCCTTGAATTTTTTTTAAAGGTCTCAACCAAGTTTTCATAGAAGGTTCAAGAAAATAGAGTGTTGTAGAGTGTTCTGAATGAGTCCTCTGTGTATCACAGGAGGACATATATGTTCTTATTTTATTTTCTGTGTATATATATTACTTCTTCTTGAGTGGTTATTATTATTAAAAGAAAACTCCATCTTAAATTTAGCCATTGGAGAACATTCATTGTAGCCCTGATTACACTGAATCTATAATTAATGAATAAAAGTAGTCAGTAGATATTGTAAAATTATCATTACTTAAGTCATACATGGTAGGTTCTCATCAATTAGGCATGATCACTTTGGCTTATGGTAATAAGCCAGATCAAGTTGTCATGAAAACTATGAATGATAACTAGGAACAATTACATGATTCATTTATATGTTAGGTACTATTCATATCATGGTAGGTATGCATCTTCATGTGGTAAGTACTTTTCTTTATGTTCTAGGTACTCTTATTCTTATAGTCACTTGACTTATTCTTGTGGTAGGTATATCACTACATACATCCACTACAATAACACACGCAATCAGTACATTAATTAGAAAAATTTACATACCTTTTCATGGTAAATAGGTTTCTTTAGTCGATATGTATTTCCCTTTACGTGTTCACTTCACCAGTTTTCACAATAGATTTTTTTCTTCTTACAGTAGGTTCAATTTTTTATGTAGTAGTTTGGTACAAATACAGTCACTTGAACTTCAATTCCTAGTTAGTGTAATAATTTGATACAATTAGTGCACGATAAGTAGTTTTTCATACAGTCTGTACCACATGGTTACTTGGACTTCATGGTTAGTAAAATGTGAGCATGTGGTAGGTACACATGGTAAGTTCCAAACTTAGCAAATGTTTCATGTTTCTCCAGAATTTTTTTTGACTATCATAAGTCATTAAATTCATTAATAACATTATAAACATGATTTTGGATTATTTAAATAATAAATTGCTAGTATAATCTAAAAATCTCACCCTTTTGATGATCTAAACTCGTGATAAATATGAGAAATGAAATAAATAATAGATGTAATAAATAAATTGAGTATATCAATGGTTTTATCAATTTTATTCATAACAACATTTTTCACACCATTTATTACTATTATTACTCTCCATTTTGGGATTATCAAAAAGTGTATCATAAGAAAAATTAAATAGACAGTAGGAAAAAAATATAAACACAAATGATAATAAAGAGGATTATTTCATTAATATTTAAAATATATTACAAAAAGGTTTAAAGGTAGTACCTCTCAGATATTCTACTCAAAATCCAAATCTAGAACATCCTAGATATCTAAAGGAATTATAGGATCATTTTATTTAAAATTAGATGAAGAGAAAGAAGATGTTGTCTCTTGGGAAGAGGTGGAGGAAGGATCACCAATGACTACACATCTGGAAACAAGTCTCAGATGCTCAAGTGTTTCTCAAGTAGACAAGGCAAAGGGATTTAGGGTTGATGAGGAAGAGATAGGATCTAAGGACATAACTATATAAGGAGGAGCTAGAATAGCTATATTTACAGTGTAAATGTAGGGTTCCATCAACCTGGTTAAATCACTCACTACCTGAGATCCATGATCCAATGCCGGAAGAAAGTCCTATCTGATGAAGGCTTCTAAAAATGGGGTAAGAACCCTGAGATTATAAACTTGAGACTTAAAATTATAGGTTAAAGGTGACATATTAAGATCTAAAGAAAGAGTTATGAATATACCCTTTAAATATTATTTGGTGGAGATTCATATTAGGTATAAATAAATGGTATTCTTGATAATTTATCTATCTTTCCCAGCTTATTTGATACCTTTCCTAACCATTCCCAAAGTTTTAGAAGCATGTGTTTAAAAACCATACAAAATGACTTTCCTTATTTACTTGAACTCATCAAAAAAACTTTTAATTCTTATATTATGAGTTATCTGATTCTTCCTTCATCAAAAAATGGGTATATGGGATGAGTGGGAGATGGAGCAACAAATGAAGAATCTTGAAACACTGAACTTAGATGCCTGTGGTCTAGATTTAAAATCATATCAGATAAATATACCTATAAAACATCAATTTTTTCTTTAAAATCCTCAATCTAATTTCTCATTAAATCCAAATTGATATTAAATTTAGGTTGAATACGAGAAGTTACTAAAATAATATCCTTACATAAATATACCACTCTCATTAGCTCCAAATAATTCCCAAAACTAAGAAACACTTATTTTAATATATCCATAAAATTTGATTTGAATTCATCCAAATCATCATTTGTGATATAGGATGTAGAAGGGATATAAGAAGGTAAAAAAGTATATGGGTTGTTAGAATGATTCCTACAATCTAACTCAATTACATCCTCCATTTATTTATCTCTTTTATACTAATCTTCAACTCTATCACTATATTCAACTTCTTATTCATGATCAGAATGCTTAGAATATTTAGCATCCTTATTACAAGAATCAATCTCTTTTCCATCCTCACCATCCTTGGTGGAAGTAGGACAAAAAAATTCTTTCAGAGTTTGGTCAACTGAGGGTATCAAAGGAGATATCTCAAGTATATTATAAAAATCAATATCAGCTATTAGAGATCCTTCTAGAACCATTTGAGATGAATAAAGTTCGATCCACCATGTCGAGGTGGACTTCCCACATTATCACAACATCATCAGACTCTGAATAGTTTATCCTAACATAGAAAATCTTGGGGACTTCACCCCCTTATTAAATGAAACTGGTATGGACTTTTTAGGAGTACTTATGATTATAGGAGATGGTAAGGGTAGTGGTGATTTGGGTGGTCTAAAATAAATAATAAGAAATACCCTCCCATCATCCCAATGGGCCACCCTAGATTGCTCATCAAGAAAAAATATCATATTATTATTATTATTATTCTTCAAATTCTACTTCTTTCACTTGTTTCACACCAATATCCACTTCATCATTAAAATACTCAAGAATTTCATCTGGTTAAAAACATAGATATACCAGATCCATTGGTCTAATAGGATATATCATTGGTTCAAACTTCTCATAAATAATTTATATATTATCCATCCATTCATTCTTCCAAGGGTTTCAATTAACTCTCATTTTCCTACAAATACTTTGAGATAGGCATAGACCATCTAAAGATGTTATCTTTCCCTACCCCTTAAGTATTAAACCTTTATACTCCAAAAAGATGATATGATTTTAGGGTAATTTAGAGTATTGAATTTAGAATATGGATTACATAATTAATTCATGTACCTCATCACATGCCTTTGAAAGTTAATCTAGATCCCAATTTTCATCAAAAATAGTAAGAACATATCCTGATTACTCATAATATTAAAATCTATTTTTATTGTACAGATAAAATATTGGATGAAATTATCTAACATCATATATTCACTATTGATATATACAGGGATTGGTCTATTGGGTGTTCCGTTTATATTCATCTCTTCCATGGACCTTTGAAATTCTAAATGATCATGATCTATTGGATAATAACATCAATAGTCATCATGCTCACCCTTATGTGGCGCACTTAAACTTTTTTCCCAACAATTTTGAAGAAAACTCGAAAGATTCTCCATTTAACATAGTACTTATAGTGACTTGATTATTTCCAAAAATAAATTCTATATACTCAAATAATTACTTAACCAATATTAGGTAGAATTATTTACCATTTTTTAAAACCAATTACCTAAACCTCACTTTTTAATCACTTTCTAAACTAGTGATTTTCTCAATATAATCCATTGATCATAGACTTATTTTTCTATATATACTGGATAATCAAATAAATGTGGATTCCTTAGATTATATATAGTCCTTGAGATTCCCTTTTCTTTATTTTATCTTTTTATAGGATCCACATTGGAAGAAGGTGCAATGTTAGTAGTGTAATTCATCCTCAGCATAATCACATTTCAATTTTAACTATGAACATTCAGATTCACATGAGAGATTCAAGAAAATATGGTTCAGTTTGGAAGATGATATCTCATGAAATAGGGTTTGGATAACATCTAACGTTTTTAAGAGAATAAATTGGTTTTAGGTCATAGACGTGTGTTAATTTGAATTATTATTTTAATTTTAAATTCAATCTTTTAGGGATAAAATATTTATAAACGTTTAAGAAAATCCCCCCAAATTTAATTTAGTAAAAATACTAAGTAAAAAATTAGACATGGTAAGTATACTAAGAATGTTATCATAGTAGATTATATGGAATGGTAGGTATAATAACCCTACAAGTATTATTCCATGGTAACTATAGTGATTGTGTGACTGATTTAACATGGTTGGCATAATGACAATATGAGTTAATTTCCATGGAAGGTATAGTGATTTTATGACTAAATTTCCCCTGAAGGTAAATTAACCATGTGAAAAATAACTCATGGTTACTTAACTAACAGTGTGAAATAGACTTCATGGTAACTTCAAGATAAAGTTAAATAAATAGGAGTTAGGAATTTATAATAATAATTTAAATTATAAGAAAGGTTAAAAATAAATTCAATAAATTAAACAAAGTTTATCATTCATAATTCATTTGTGATATATTTTAATCTCTCAATATTCAATGAATTTTTAACTATATCAACAAGATGATGTTCAGTACTATTGATTTCAAGAGTTATATCACATTCTTGAAATGATATCTCAAAAAAGTAATGTCTTATATTGATATGTTTTTTATTAAATGTGATACAAGATACTTATTTATATTTATTACACTTGTTTTGTCACAATTTATAGATACATGTTGAAATTTATATCCATAGTATAGTAATGTGTGTTTCATCCATAAAATACAAGCACAAAAACTACCTGTAGATATGAACTCAATTTCAGTAGCGGATTATGTAACAGAGTTATGTTTTTCTATTATACCATAAAACTAGAGAATTTCTCAAAAAGTGACATGTTCCAGAAGTTTTTTTCTATCTAAATTACAACCATTAAAATATTCATTCTAATAATTAATTAAATGAATTTTTTTTCTAGAATAAAACAATACTTAGTTGGTTTTATTTATAAGTTATTTAAAAATAATTCTCACAATAATTAAATGAGATTATTTTGTATTTGATTGAAAACTTGCACACATGCGCACACTAAAACTAATATCTATTCAGATGGTAGATAAGTATAATAATCTTCCAATAATACCTCTATAATTAGTTTTATCAACTAGTTTCTTAGTTTCATCATGATCCAGTTTACAGCTTGTACTCATGGGTGTATCACTCTCTCTGGTATAGTCCAAATCAAACAAATTTAAAATATCCTTAGTGAAATTTCTTTGATTTAAAATAATTATTTATTTATTTTAAGAAATCTGAAAACTAAGAAAGAATTTAACTCACCAACAAAACTCATTCCAAATTCATTTTGCATCATTTTTTAAAATTTAGTACACAAAGAGTTTTTAGATGATCCAAAAATAATATCATCAATATATAATTATACTATTAAAACATCATTTTAAATTCTTTTAATAAATAAAGTAGGTTCATCTATTTATTATTAAAAACATTAAAATCAAGAATGAGTTGAACCTATAATTCCAAGATCTATGAGATTATTTTAAAACTTATAAATATTTCGTTAATTTGAATACATGATATGGAAAATGAAGGTTTTGAAATCTAGGGGTTTATTTCATGAAAACATCCTCAATTATATAACCATTTAAGAAAGCTCTCTTGACATACATTTTAAATAATTTGAAATCCAAATGTTCTTCATAGGAAAGCAATAATCTGATAGCTTCATGTCTAGATACTAGTGAAAAGGTTTCCTCATAATAAATACCTTCCTCTTGATTGTATCCTTATGAAACCAGACTTGATTTATTTCAAATTATAGTGCCAAACTTATCTACTTTATTCCCAAAAACCCCACTAAGTATATGTGGTTTAGAAGTCCTTAGGCCTTTTTACTAGTTCCTAGACTTTGGTTCTCTTGAACTGATTCAATTATTCTTACATTACTATTATTAATAATTCATAATCAAATGATTCAGTAATGTTCTTAGGTAAAATATATGATAAAAATGGTTTATGCTCAACCTTATTTCTATGATAATATCTAGTTTGTGTTTCTTTATATTAATATCGAATAACTATATCTAAGGTATGGTCTCTATGAGTCCTAATATTTCTAGGGATAAAAGTATTTGACACATCATTGTCTTCTATAGGTTTAGGTTCAAATAGTTCCTTAGAACTAAGTTATTTTTATGCAATAGGTTTCAAATAATTATTACTATGTTTGGAATTGATATTTAAATTTGAACGGTCATCCTCAAGGTTTTCTAAAGAGTCTTTAGGCACATGTGGATCTGTTTTATTGAATTTGACATGTATTGATTCTTCCAATGGTTTGGTCATTTTATTAAATACACTATATGATTTAATTGATTTTGAATAACCAAGTAATATTCCTTCATAACTTTTGTATTCAAATTTATATAAATTATCCCTTATATTGATTATAGATAATTTACAGCCAAAAATACTAATGTAATTAACTTTTGGTTTTCCTATATTCCATAAAAAATATGGGTTTTCTTTAAAAGTGATCTAATAAAAACTCTATTGATAATATAGAAATATGTATTCATATCCTATTCCCAAAAGTAAACTAGTAAATCATACTCATTGATCATGGTTCAGGAAATATTCTAAAGAGTTATATTTATTCTTTCTAATACATCATTCTGTTATGGGGTTCTAAAAGCAAAAAAGTATTGATTATAGCCATATAAGAATAAAATTTATTCAAAATACTGATTTTCAAACTCAAGGACATGATCACTTCATAAGGTCTTAACTGTAAGTCCACTAATATTTTCTATAGATTTTTCATACATGTAAAAATAATAATAAACTTCACTTTTGTGAGATAGAAAGAATACTCATGTGTATCTAAAAAATTCATTAACTAGAATATAGGTATTGTGCTTCACATTTATGGTAGAACCTCTTGAGGGTAAAAATGTCAACCAACTCTAAGGGTTTAGAAGATGACACTTTTTTCTTTCATTTTAAATATATTCTATGTTATTTTCCTATTTTACATGGGTTACATAATTTGTTTTTTTTTTGAATTCTAGTTTAAGTATATACTTGAATAATACTTTCCTAGTTATATTTCTAAGTGATTGAGGGTTTTAGTGTCCTAATATCCTATTCCATATCCAATAATCCTTATAAAAGTCACTTAAACAAGAATCATTTTAATAAAATAATAAATTCAAATCAACAATATAAACATTTTCAGTACACAAAGCAGTAAAAAATATAACATGCTTAGAATCATAAATATTAAAAGAATTGTTTTCAAATTTAACATGATAGCCATCATAAAATAAAAATGATATTATAATAAAATTATAGATTAATACATCCAAAAATAAAATATTAGAAATAAAAATAGTACTAGAGTACCCAAATTTGACCTTGTCCAATTATTTTCCATTTCACATTATCACCAAAAGTGACATGTACACCATCTACATTGATAAGATTAATGAAGAAAAATAAGTCTCCATTAATGTTCCTGAAACATCCACTATCCAAATACATAAATTCTTACTGGTAATCTTCTAGTAGGTTTCCTACAGTGATATTTAAACCAAAAATGATTTTGGTACCCATATTTTCTTAGATCAATAAATTTTAGTAATAAAAGTTTTAGGAATCCAAAGTTTCTTAACTAGTTTTCAATAAATATAATTTATAATTTTACAAAGAAACACTTTGTTATATTCAAAATAATAATAACTATTTATATATATAGAAGAATATGAATTGGGAACCGATTTATTCATGTAAATCTTCCTCTATCTATTCTAGTAACCAATCATAGTGGTATATTTAGGAGTGGTGTTTTTCCAATAATAAATTTAAGAGTTTCTATACCATTATTTAATATTTATATATATATTTTGATTTTATCATTTTAAATTTTAAGGTCTTTATTTTCTATTAATAATTGATAATTTTTTTTCTTTTATATAGAAAAATCATACATAAAATAAACTATTAAAGCATGTTTTTTCTTTAGACATTAATATTTATCCTTAAGTTCATTAAATGTATCTTATAGAATGTTGCAGTACTAAAATATATCCTCTCTATACATATTTTATTCATTGTTTTCAGTTTCATAAATATTTGAAATATGAACAGGAGATGAAAGAAAAATATCTAGTACCTTAGAAGTGTTTTTCATGAAACACATGTTACTGCTATAATTTCTATCTTCTTTAGTCAAGTCAGAGTCACTTTAATTGTCTTATGAGGTGATCTAGGTGACTTTAATATCCATTTTATACCATTTTTCTTTATCCTCATTATTTTTATTATATTTTATCTTGGGAAAATCTACCTTAATATGACTTTTATTTTTCACTCATAGCATATTATCTCATTAGTATAATCAAAAATTTTCCATTCTTTCATCTAATTCCTTCTATTTTCATTATTACCTCTGTAATTTTATTTATTGAATAATTCCTTCTACTTGTATAAATTTTTTAATCCTTTGGCTAAGTGATCAATTTCATCATCATTATTAGTGGGTGATTCATCATCACTTGAACCTTTATCTTTGATATTCTCTTTCATTTTTAGTTCAGATGTATTTATAGCTCATGATTTCCTCTTTGGTATATCTCCTTCATCTTTTTTTACCTATAATTACTCCTTATACATCACAATATTTCCAATAATCTCTTTTTCTGGTAACTTACTTGTGTCATAGGATTCTCTGATGGAAATAGAGGTTCCTCTCCACTAATCAGGTAGACATCTCAGAAGTCACATCACTTGATATTTTTATATAATTTGTTTCCCAAGTTCATAAATTCTATTCACAATTTCATTGAACTAGATATAAATATCATAATTGGATTTTTTAGGCATCATTTTAAAGGTATCATACAAAATGGTATAAGTATTCAAATGCATCTATTTATCATTTTAGGTTCCCGCATAAGATATAGAAAGAGTATCCCAAATTTTAAAAGCATTAGAACATGAAGATATTAAATTAAATTAATCTTATTATAATTAAAAATAGAATAAATTCATGTATTTATAATTATAATCCTAAAAAACCTTAGTTTCATCGCATCATTCATCTCTTGTAGTTTTTCAATTTTTCATTTTTGTCCTCAATAATAGTCCAAATATCAAATTCCATTATCTCTATATGAATTTTCAGCTAGATATTTCATTGAGAATAATTAGTTTCTTTAAAATAAGTAGGCATATTGGTAGAATTTCCATCTTGTCTATTTTTACTTATAATGAAAAATAATTATAATTAACAGAAATTTTATAATATTTTGGTAAAACTTGATCACAATAAAAAGCGTTTTATTTTCACTCTGATACCAAATGTTTGTCCCATTGGATAACTCAAGAGTGGGATTAATTTTGTTCCCTATAAAAATTTCTGTTAAAAATTGATTTAAAACTTAAATCCCCCAATTTTTGAAATATAAATAGTTAACTAAAATAACAGAGTTATATAAATTTAACTTTTAAAAAAGATAATTAGAAGCTAAATCACAACTAAATTAAAAATATTATTAAAAACTCTTTGTAACTTTTAAAATATATTTACTTAAATCAAAGACCATATATAAAACAAAAATTAAAATTAACTATAATTTTTTTTTCTATTTAAACTTTGAAAGAATATACTAGTTTGTTATAAAACAAAAAAAATAGAATAATATCACATAGGGGGATTAAACAAGGGGTTCAGTATTAAGATGATACTTAATCCCCTCTATTTGGTAATCAACCACTACCAAGTGGTTTATTAAATAAAAAATGGATCTATATCATTTACTGAGTTTTAAAAAAAACTTTATTGAGACATTCCAGACATTAAAAAATACTCTTCCATAGTTCTTCATGGAATAAAAGGATACCAAATCACACATGAAATATTCTAAAGTTATTCATGGGATTAAAAATGAAAAAAAAAATAGAAGAGAGTGTATATCACTCTCAACTATAATTTAGGATTTGATTTTTACAAATAAATAGAGTAAAATAAAACACAGGTCAAATGTTTACTTGAAACAGAATGAGAAAAAGATAAAGTGAGTAAATATTTGATGCAAATCAGTATGATCAGCTTCAATTTTTTAGGATTCCATGGTTTTTTTGAAAGGGATAAACTAAGTTTTCACATAATGTTTAGGAAAATAGAGTTTCATGAGTGAGTCCTCTATATATAACATGTGCATGCATATCTTCCTCAATTATTATTTTTGTATGTATCTCTCTTCTTCCTAAGCAGTTATTCTTATTAAAATAAAACTCCATATTAAATTAAAGTTGTTTAATAAAATTCATTATAGCCTTAATTTCATTGAATCTGTAATTAATGCTAAAAAAGTAGCCATTGGATTTTTCAAAATACTCCACTTATTTTTTTATACATGGTAGGTTTTTTTTGGTTAGGCATGGTCACTTTAACCCATGGTTACCAAGAACGATTGTTTGACATGACAACTAGGCAAGGAAAATAGGGGAAGTCACTTCATTCCTTTATGTGGTAGGTAATTTTCTTCTCACATTAGGTACATCTCTTCATGTGGTAAGTACTATTATCCATTTGGTATGTACTCTTCTTCTTTTGGTCACTTGACTTGTTTTGGGGGTGGATAAAACACTTCATGTGATCATTATAATAACACATGTGGTTAGTACTGTAATGACCCGGAATTTCCTTGTAATTGTTTTTAAATATATGGAAATTTTATGAGTCTGTGAAAATTGACGGCACGTGATTCCATAGGCCAGAGGCTAGTGACTAGTACCGAAGGCGTATTACCTAAATCTGGGAAGGTATATCCTTTATAACCTATAATCACACGTAACCAAGAACACAACAATATAATAACACAAGTAAGCTAAACTATAAACAGTGTGAGTGCAGTAATTAAAAGGGGCCAGAATACAAGCCCATCTGGAATGTACAAGTACAACTGTGGTACAATACAATTGAAGAAAAGGGAAAGCCAGCTGTTGGGTCGTCCTCCGAGGATCCTACCGGAAGGGTAGGTACAGATCTCCTCCTCAGCACACCATGTTCGTCTGACTCCTCTACGTATTGACATGTTGTATGGTCCACCTCCGGGCACCGTCCAGTCCTGGTACTCACGTCCTCAGTCAGTGTTGTCCATCGTTTGCAGCAAAGACAACGAAGTGCGGGAATAGCCCATGCAGGGGTGAGTATAACGATACTCAGTAGGGACCCTGAGACCGTCAAGGTCTCACAAAATCAACAAAGGATGAACCAAAAATTATGAAATCAACAGATAACCCTACTTAGGTATATGCCCATATATATACCTAAGTTATCAAATAATCCATCACAATCATGAGGAAAACAAATAGGTACTGACTCAGCTCACACCAGGATTTATTCTAGGGTTAGTAACAATTAACATCCCTAGTCACATCATCAAACACTTTGGCTTCTAGAAAACACCTCATCTATTGAGTGTAGTGGGCATGCCGCGTCACACAGAGGCGCTTCCCACTAACCTTGGATTGTTGAGGTACTCCTCCTTTCGAGTACCATGGGTCTGTCGCATCACACAGAGGCACTACACACCGTGGTTCTACCGCGTCACACAGAGACGCTCCCCCTCGTGACTGCTAAGGTACTCCTGCTGTTGAGAACCGTGGGTCTACCGGGTCACACAGAGGCTCTCCCCCTCATTGCCTGTTGAGGTACTCCTCCTGTCGAGAACCATGGGTCTTCCACGTCACACAGAGGAACTCCTCACCGTGGTTCTTCCGCGTCACACAGAGGTTCTCTTCATCGTGGGTCTGTCGCGTCACACAGAGGTGCTCCCCAATGGGCCTGTCAAGTCACTACGAGTCGAAACGGTCGGCAGTCATCAAGTCTCAGCCAGCTACTAGGTTCTCGCACTACGCTCACTCGCCTCTGGGAGGATCCTCTCCACAAGCTACTGGTCGATACTCCAACTGGCATTAAGTCCAATGAAGAAGCATCTCAAAGGTCCACCACGTCATAGGGGTCTCAACGCAATAGACGACACATCAATCGGACGCCTGGTCTGTGATTTATTAGTCTTTTAGTCTCAGGGACTCGGTTGGATTCATGCTCGATCCAACCTGATCTTTCCCCATCTTAATCCAAAACTATGGTGGGGTATACTCAAAGGGACCGTCTCGCTCCAAGATTTCCAGCACCGCTGACGGTTCGTCAAACGAACATCCAGTGCCAAAGTTATGTCCAACAAAAGTAAATGGGTTGTAGTGGGCCTAGGTCCAGTTTAACCCGGTCAGCCGACCCAGCTCGGGTCAACCCGGCCCGTGTCTGGCAGCCTGGCCCGCTGGGCGATTCTGCAGGCCACAAGGGGTCGTGGGGGTTTAGCTGCTGATGGTGCGAGGCCGCAGGGCGACTCGGTCGGGGTAGCTCAGCCAGCAGGGCGGAGGCTGCGGGGCAGCTCGGCCGGAGTGACCCGGGGTTGCGGGGTGGCTCGGCTGGTGGGTCCCAATACCGTGGGGTGTGTCAGTCAGAGCGGCCTAGTACCGCAGGGCGGCTCGTCCAGTGTGGCCCAGCCACGGGGCATCTTGGCCGGTGTGGCCCGGTGCCACGGGGTGGCTCGGCCAAAGCAGACCGGTGCCGCGGGGCGGCGTGCCTGGAGCGGCCCGGTGCTGTGGGGAGGCTCGTCTGGAGCGGCCCAACCATGGGCCGGGTTCGCCGGAGCAGCACGAAGAAGCACCGTGAGGCAGCTCGGAGGGTCGCGGCAGTGCGGCTCGGTCGGCAGCGTGGCGAGACAGTGGCGGCGGCTCTGGCTGAGGATCCCCATGGCTCCGGGCCGCTCCAGCCGAGCCACCCCGCGGTACCGAGCCGCTCTGAACAAACCTTCCCACAACTAAGCCGCACCAGCTGAGCCACACTGTGACACCGGGCTGCTCCGGCCGAGCTGTCCTACGGCCTCCATCCTCCTGGCTGAGCCGCCCCATCCCAGTCGCCCTACGGCCTCGCGCCGTCTACGGTCGAACCCCCATGGCCCCTTGCAACCTTTCGGACCTCCTGGCATGCCAGGCCGCCCAACACAGGCTGATATTGACTCATCAGGCCGATCCAAACCCAATGGGTCGAGCCACACTGCGGGCTGGGTCGGTCCGATCGGGTCGGACCAGACCTGGGCCCACTACGAACCCTTTACTTCTTTTGGCCATAAATTTGGCACCGGACGTTCGTATGAAGAACCGTCAGTGGCGCTAGAAATCTTGGAGTGAGATGGCCCATTTGAATATACCCCACAAGAGTTTTGGATTAAGATGGGGAACGGTCAGGTTGGATCGAGTACAAATTCCACTGGGCCCCAGGTACTAAAAGGCTAATAACTCACAGATCGGGCTTCTGATTGACGCATCGTCTATTGCGTTGAGACCCCTATGATGTGGATGACCTTTGAGATGATTCTTCATGGGAATTCGTGGTAGTTGGAGTATTGACAAGTATCTTGTGGAGAGAATCCTCCCGGAGATGAGTGGGCGTAGTGTGAGAACCTAGTAGCTCGGTGAGACTTGACGACTGTTGTCTGTTTCGACTCTTAGTGACTTGACAGGCCCAGTGGGGAGCGCCTCTATGTGACGCAGTAGAATCACATTGGGGAGAACCTATGTGTGAAATGGCAGACCCATGGTACTCAACAGGAGGAGTACCTCAGCAGGCTACGAGGGGGTGCGCCTCTTTGTGACACGGCTGACCCATGGTACTTGACAGGAGGAGTACCTTAGCAGTCATGAGAGGGAGCACCATTTTGTGACATGATATAACCATGGTGGGGAGTGCCTCTGTGTGATGCGGCAGACCAACGGTACTCAAGAGGGGGAGTACCTCAGTAGTCTAAATTTAGTGGGAAGTGCCTCTGTGTGACGCGGAAAGCCCACTACACTCGATAGAGGAGGGGTTCTCTAGCAGCTCAAGTGTTCGAAGATGTGACTAGGGATGTTACTTGTTACTACCCCTAGAATAAATCCTTGTGTGATCTGAGTCAGTACCTCTGTGTTTTCCTCATGATTGAGATAGATTACTTGATAACTTAGGTATATGTATGGGCATATACCTAAGTAGGGTTATCTGTTGATTTCATACTTTGTGGATTTTGTGAGACCTTGAGGGTCTCAGGGTCCCTACTGAGTATCGTTATACTCACCCCTGCACGGTCTATACCTGAACTTTGCTGTGTTTGGTGCAGATGACGGACATCACTGGCCGAGGATGTGAGTACTAGGACTGGACGGTGCCAAGAGGTGGACCATATAACGTGTCGATAAGCGGAAGAGTGGGACGGATGTGGTTTGCTGAGGGTGTGATCAGTACCTACCTAACCTTTAGGTAGGATCCTCGGAGGATGACCTAGCAGCTGAGTTTCCCTTTTCTTCAGTTTTATTGTACCACATTTTTACTTGTACTTTCCAGTTGGGGTTGTATTCTATCCCCTTTTACTTACTAAATTCACTCTGTTTACATTTTAGTTTACTTGTGTTCCTATATTTCAGTGTTCTTGGTTACGTGTGCTTACAGGTTATAAAGGAAATGCCTTCCCAAATTTAGGGAATATGCCTTTGGTTCTAGTCGCCAGACCCTGACCTATGGAAGGCAGGCTTCTGTTAGTCACGGCATGGGCCCCGGGGGATAGGTCGTAACAAATTGAAGCGCCTCTGTGTGACACGACAGGCCCACTACACTCGATAGAGGATGGGTTATCTAGCATCCAAAGTGTTTGACGATGTGAAAAGAGATGTTACTTGTTATTACCCTTAGAATAAATCTTGGTGTGAGATGAATCTATACCTCTATGTTTTCCTCATGATTGAGATGGATTATTTAAAAAAATAGGTATATGTATGGGCATATACCTAAGTAGGGTTATCTATTGATTTCATACATTTTGGTTTATCCTTTGTGTATTTTTTGAGATCTTGAGGGTCTTAGGGTCCCTAATGAGTATCGTTATACTCACCCCTGCACGGGCTATGCCCACACTTCGTTGTGTTTGGTGCAGACGAGGGACAACGCTGACTGAGGATGTGAGTACCAGGACTGGACGGTGCCCAGAGGTGGACCATAAGCCGTGTCGATATGTGGAAGATACGGATGGATGTGGTGTGCTGAGGAGATTATTTGTACCTACCCTTCAGGTAGGATCCTTGGAGGACGACCCAACAGCTGACTTTCCCTTTTCTTTAGTTGTATTGTATCACATTTGTACTTGTACTTTCCAGTTGGTCTTGTATTCTGGACCATTTTACATACTTCACTCACTCTGTTTACAGTTCAGTTTACTTTTGTTCCTATCTTGTTGTGTGCTTGGTTACATGTTCTTACAGGTTATAAAGTCAATGCCTTCCCAGATTTAGGGAATATTCCTTCAGTGCTAGTCGCTAGCCACTGGCCTATGGAAGGCGGGCTTGGGGTAGTCATGGCACGGGCCCCAGGGGATGGGTCGTGAAAAATTGGTATTAGAGGAGTCAGTTCTACCGTAGAACATACGACTCTAATATATATCTTTAACAACAATATTGTTAAGTGTAGTGAGTGTGGTAATCAGTTTAGGGAATCCAGGGTTCGTGCGATGGCCAACATATCTACATACCAGGACCCTGACTTCTGATTTCCGACTCAGTGCACGAAAAAACTGATTGCGTGTGTGTTTTCAATAGTCTTCTTTGTGAACTCTTTGAGCCATCTCACCAGGTTTAACTTATTGACCATGGTGCACCTCTTTCTTTTCAGGATGCCTCCACAAAGATAGTCAGCTAGGGTTCCAAGAGTTGTACGCACTGATAGCCCACCGAGCGATGAGGCCTTGGTGCGGGGCCCTTTTCCAATAGAGGCACCAGTGGTACCATTACCCGTTGGACCACCGATTCCACCAGCCCCAGCAGTAGACGGTGCACGCTGCTTGAGTGCATTGCACGAGTTCTAGCACTAGAGGCCAGCCAGGTTTAGGGGAGAGACAGTCCCAAAGGCGCCTGAGGATTGGCTGGAGGCTGTGGTGAGAGTTTTCCGACTGGTATGGACACTAGCAGACCTCATGGTGATCCTTACATCCAGCCTTATACAGGCAGCATTGGGTTGATGGTGGAGCTTGATGCTCCAGGTTCATGACGAGGTGACGCTTCTCTAGGCAGACTTCGAGAGCCTCTTTGGGCAGATTTTATCCTAGCGACTCTTCATGGAGTTCACATACAGGAGCTTCTTCATCTGCAGCAGGGCAGCATGACTGTAGCTCAGTACATAGGAAGGTTCACTGATGTCTCATGCTACTCCATGTATATGTTACATGACCCATTCTTCAGGGCCCTAACCTTTAAGCAGGGGCTCAGGCGGGAGATCAGGGCTTCGATGATCACACTCAGCATCCTGATGCAGGCGGGGGTGTTAGAGAGAGCCCTCTTGGTGGAGATTTTTCTTGCTGAGAAGTCACCAACAGTGAGACCCACCACCAGTCATCACGTAGTGGAGTCTTCTACAGCTGGCAGCAGAAAGATGTCGTAGAGGTCCAAGAGGACCAGACCTTAAGGTGGATGACCGTATGACTCAGGATCGGTTGTGCAGGGCACCCGAAGCGGAGCCATTCATGCCAGAAGTGGGCAGTGTTACAAATGCGGCGGGCTGGGTCACATGGCTCGTGACTGTCTGACCCATCGTACAGATGATAAGAAGACAGTCGAGGGCCGCCCAGGAAGAGATATAGGTTCGACCGAGGAGGTCCATAGGGATAAGGCAGACGTGGCAGAGGAGTTGGTCGTGCAGCTGGCAGTGGATGACGATTCGAGATGTTACCGCCACCACCACTGGGAGGTCCACCGCGATCGTAGGGAGCAGGTGGACAGAGGAGAGATCATCTCCAGGCAGCTGAGGCTTACAATCATGGTGCTCTGGAGATGATACGAGGTATGATCTATGTCTACTCCACCTTAGCTGCAGTACTTATGGACTCAGGTTCCAGTCATTCTTTTATTTCCACTACCCTCATTCGGAGCTTGGATATTCTAACAGAGTCGTTGGCTCGATCCTTATGGATAGAGACTCCTACGGGAGAGGATTCGATGATTACGAAATACTTCCAGTAGTGTGAGCTTACTCTTGGAGGAGAGATCTTTGGCTGGGATCTCTTAGTAGCAGCATCGAGGCCTTATGATTTCATATTGGGTATGGACTGGTTGTCTATAGTTCATGCTCAGATAGACTGTATTAGGTGCAATATGTGGTGTTTCCGCACGGATGGGACCAGGTTTAACTTCACCAGTGAGAAGAGAGCCTTTTCAATGTAGGATGGAATTACCTGGAGGAGAGTGTAGCCAATCACTCATCAGTTGGATAGCCTTACCCTCGGAGCGGTTGATGTGGAGAGTCTGAGTTATCTTGTAGTGGTGGATAAGTATGCAGATGTTTTCCCTGATGATGTTCCATGTCTACCTCCTCGTAGAGAGGTAGAATTTTACATTGACCTGTACCCTGGGCCGACACCGATATCTACACCAGCATATCGGATGGCTCCCGCTAAGCTTTGTGAGCTGCGGGTACAGCTGGAGGACTTTCAGGGGAAGGGATTCATTCGGCCCAGTGTTTCTCCATGGGCAGCTCCGATTTTGTTCGCCAAGAAGGAGGATCGGAGCTTGACACTTTGTGTCGACTATCGGTGCCTAAACCAGGTGACTGTGAAGAATAAGTAACCACTAACGAGGATTGATGACCTCTTTGATCAGCTGAAGGGAGCACGGTGGTTCTCAAAGATAGACCTTATATCAGGCTATCACCAGCTCAGAGTTCAGGATGAGGATGTGCAGAAAACAGCATTCAGATATCGGTATAGCCATTACGAGTTCTTGGTTATGCCATTCGGTGTGACCAATGCTCCAACAGTGTTCATGGGACTCCTGAACAGGATCTTTCAGCCATACCTTGATCTCTTTACAGTAGTCTTCATCAAAGAAATTCTGATCTACTCGGCTACTGAGGAGGAGTATGCCAATCATTTATAGGTAGTACTGGACACACTCCAAGAGCACTAGATTTATGGTAAGCTCTCAAAGTGCCAGTTCTAGATCTGAGAGGTTCACATTCTGGGACATGTCATATCGGAGGCTAGAGTTGCAGTGGATCCAGCGAAGATTGAGGCGGTGCTTTCTTGGGAGCCACCCAGGAGAGTGACGGAGGTACGGAGTTTCCTGGGGTTGGATGGATACTACCGAAGGTTTGTGCCAGATTTCTCCAAAGTTGCAGCACCACTATCGGCATTGACGAAGAAGGGGAAACCCTTCATTTTTTCGGAGAAATTCCAGTGGAGTTTTCAGGAGCTGAGGCAGAGGCTGACTAGTGCCCCCATCTTGAGGCTTCCAGAGGAGGGCGTAGGGTACGTAGTTTACTGCGACGCATCATGGATCAGACTCAGATGTGTCCTGATGTAGGAGCAAGTAGTGATCACATATGGATCTCGATAGGTGATACATCATGAGTAAAACTATGCTACCCATGACCTAGAGTTAGTATTAGTGTTCTTCTCCATGAATATGTGGCGACACTATCTGATGGGTGAGCGTTTTATCATGTACTCTGATCGCAAGAGTCTCATGTATATCTTCTCTCATAAGGACCTAAACCTGAGACAACGACGTTGGCTTGAGTTCCTCCAGGACTATGACTTAGAGATAGTCTATACTCCTAGGAAGGGGGATGTTGTAGCAGATGCACTCGGTAGAAGGTCTAGTATACAGCTACTAGGCGAGGCAATGAAGAAGCTGGCTACTTTGCATATATCCTTTTTGGATAAAGATGGAGCAGATTTTCATCAGTCTTTTATAGTCACTCCCCCGCTTCTTCAATGAGTCAGGGAGGCGTAGCATGGGGACGCAGACTACAAGGCACGACGTGCTCAGATATCCATAGGACAGGCACCTGATGGATTTTCTGAAGGTGGGGAGCACGTCATCTTCATCAGAGGATGTACCATGGTACCAGTGTCACTATAGGAGGAAGTGTTGAGAGATTTCCACACATCACCTCTAGCGGTACATCCAGAAGTGGCAAAGATGTACTAGGATCTCCGAAGACAACACTGGTGGTCAGGAATAAAGAAAGCAGTAGCAGATTTTGTCTCTCAGTGCCTCACTTGTTAGCATGTGAAGGCAGAGCATCAGGTACCAGCAGGCTTGGTTCAACCTTTAGAGGTCCCAGAGTGGAAGTGGGATGAAATATCCATGGACATCGTGACAGGACATCCACGTACATCTAGGGTACATGACTCGATTTGGGTGATCATTTCCCGACTCACCAAGTTGTCCCACTTCCTACCAATCAGAGAGCAGGGTTCAATAGAGAGCTTAGGATGCCTCTATGTGTAGTATATTGTGCGACTACATGGAGTACCCTCGATGATTGTCTCTGATCGTGATGCACATTTTACTTCCCGGTTATGGAAGCGGTTGAAGGAGGCTTTCGGGACATAGCTTCATTTGAGCACTGCCTTCCATCCTCAAACGGATAGCAAACTGAGCAGACCATACAGACCCTTGAGGACATGTTGTGTACCTGTGTCCTCGACTTCGGTCACAGCTAGGAGGATCACTTGCCTTTGGTGGAGTTATCATACAACAACAGTTATCACTCCACCATTGGAATGGCACCTTTTTAGGCGTTATACGGTCGACCTTGTAGATCTCCTTTGTGCTGGACTGACCCAGGGGATTCAGCACTCATGGGACCAGAGATGGTATAGGAAACCACAGAGAAGGTACAGATCATCCAAAAGTGGATGAATACTACACAGATCAGGCAGAATTCGTATGCTGACAGGAGACAGAGACCTTTAGATTTTGAGGATGGTGACCATGTCTTTCTATGGGTCTCACCCCTATGAGGTTTGTAGAGATTTGGCCGAGGTGGCAAGTTAACCTTGAGATTCATCGAACCTTTTCAGGTCCTCAGTAGAGTTGTAGAGGTGGAATACTGCTTAGCTCTTCAACCGTAGTTGCACCGGGTGCACGACGTCTTCCACGTATCCCAGATGAAGAGATACATGCATGAACCTTCTCACATCATCGACCATGGTGATCTGGACGTCGATGATGGTGTGACTTTTACAGAGGTTCCAGTAGAGATTGAGGATTGATAGGAGCGGGTCCTTTGTGGACAGTCAATACCTCTGGTGCGCGTTCTCTGGCAGCATGGGAACCTCCAGGAGAGCACATGGGAGTGGGAGGCTCAGATGTGTGCTCAGTACCCTAACTTGTTCCCTTAGTTTAAGTTGTGGCTTATGGGGATGGAAAGCTCTGCAGTGGGGAGAATGTAAAGATCTGTAATTTCCATGTAATTTTTTTTAAATATATGGAAATTTTACGAGTCCACAAAAATTAATGGCGCATGATTCTAAGGCCCAAAGTGCCTAGAATGAATTTCAAACTTTTTTTGGGTACGTTCAGTAAATGTACGAGCGATTTTTTATAACTTTTGAACTGGTGCTCGGAATTGAAATCCAAGGGCACCGTTGAACTCACAGCACCAATATTCACTTAAGGAAACTTTCTTCTCAATGGTAGTTGGTCAAGGGTGAAAGATAAATTTTAGATTTTTCATGGAAATAATAAAATAAAATAATCAAACTTTTTATTTTATTTGTTGTAACCACTCCATGTAGAAGTTGAGAAGTGGGGATCACCAGAACTTAACCTCTCATGAGAGGTTTTGGTGGTGAGTACCACTCGATCCTAACCTCCCATGAGAGGTTATGGTGGTGCGGACCACCCGATGCCTAAACTACTTGAACTCCCCTCTTAATGAGGGAGAAACCTCTCAACTCCCTCTTTAATGTGGAGGATCCTCTTGAGCTTCCTCAATATTAATTATGCTGATGCACCACATTAATTAACCTAATTTTAATTTTTATGCCAAAAAACATAATAGATCACATAATCTATTATTTTGAGGCAACCTTTTCTTTTTGGTGGAATTGGGGGAGGAGGAGCTTTGGGTGAAAAGTTATCCATTGAAGAACACCAATGAAGAACGCCTCTCTTTCGATGAATTATTCTCCAAACTCCATCGAAGGATCTCTAACAACGCACGAACTGACAATCGAGGAAAACACTGATGACACCGACGTCCATATTTTCCCAACGATTCATCGTCTTCCTCGTGACCTCGTCAATTTCATCAAGTGAATGAGTTAGGGGTTTAATTTATGTATGATTATATTCCCATGTTCTTCCCTTTTTAAAACAAAGAACGCGAATGATTTCTTTTGTGGGTTGGGAACAATCATTGTAGGAGGATAGGATTTGACGTTCA
The DNA here is from genome assembly GCA_963277665.1 of Viscum album. Taxonomy (NCBI): domain Eukaryota; kingdom Viridiplantae; phylum Streptophyta; class Magnoliopsida; order Santalales; family Viscaceae; genus Viscum; species Viscum album. The sequence continues at coordinate 845,393,566 of OY728160.1, read as the reverse complement.
ATGTTCAAGTACTTTTTGATCCATATGCAACAACCCTAACATGGAAGGGTACAGGCCAAACAAACATGGCCCGACCCCTCCACAAATCTTGTGATGATTTGTGGTGTTGAATGCGATGAAGGTGATGACGGAATGATACTACCCCGCGACCACTGCCACCTCGCTACCATAGTTCCCTCACGGAACCCCTGCGACTTAGCCACTCTGCAGCCTCCACGGCACCGCGCCTCACGGCTCCACCGCTAGTGGCCCCGCCGCGGCGCCCACAGCCACCGCCGTCCAGGACGAGCCACCACCACTGTTCGGGCCGAGCCACCGCTGCCGACCGGGCTAAGCCACTACAGCCGTCTGCCGAGCCCCCACCGCCATCCACCGAGCCGCCACTGAGCCGCCACCACCATCCTCTGAGCCGCCGCTATCCCGACAAGACGCGGCCTTCCGAGCCACCCTGACTGCAATATCGCGGCCCTCCGCGCCGCGACCCTCTACACCACCCAGCGGCTTAGCCACGCCACCCAGCTGCCACATTGCACCGCCTGTGGTCGAGCCGCTCCAGCCGAGCCGCCCCACGGCACCACAGCCCCAAGCTGCTCCGGCCGAGCTGCCCTGATTGAACCACCCCGCAGCCTCGCGCTATCTGTGGATGACCCCCCTCGGCCCCTCACGGCCTGCCGGACCGCCCCGCGGGTTGGGCCGCACAGTATGAGTCGGTGGGACCCAGTGGGTCGGGCCACACTGCGGGCCAGGTCGACACGTACCGGCTCGGCCCAGGCAAGGTCGGGCCGGTTCGGACTAGACTCGGGCCCACTACGACCCATTTACTCTCTCTTGGCCATAACTTTGGCATCAGATGTCCGTTTGATGAACCGTTAGCGGTGCTAGAAATCTTGGAGCAAGATGGTCCCTTTGAGTATAACCCACTGGATTTTTGGATTAAGATGGGGAACGGTCAGGTTGGATCGAGCATGAATCCAACCAGGCCCCTGAGACTAATAGGATAATAACTCACAAACAGGGCGTCCGATTGACGCACCGTCTGTTGCGTTGAGACCCCTATGACGTGGTGGACCTTTGAGATGCTTCTTAGTGGGATTTCATGGAAGTTGGAGTATCGACCAGAATCTTGTGGTCAGGATCCTCTCAGAGACGGGCGAGCATAATGCGGGAACCTAGTAGTTGGCTGAGACTTGACGAATGCTGACCGTTTAGACTCGGAGTGACTTGAAAGGCCCAGTGGGGAGCGCCTCTATGTGATGCGGTAGACCCACGGTGGGGAGAACCTCTATGTGACGCTTCAGACCCATGATAATCGACAGTAGGAGTACCTCAGCAAGCTATGATGGGGACCGCCTCTGTGTGATGCGGCCGACCCATGGTACTCGACAGGAGGAGTACCTCAGAAGTCCAATGTTAGTGGGAAGTGTCTCTATGTGTTGCGGCAGGCCCACTACACTCGATAGAGGATGGGTTCTCTAGTAGCCAAAGTCTTCGAGGATGTGACTAGGTATGTTACTTGTTACAACCCCTAGAATAAATCATGGTGTGAGATGAGTCAGTACCTCTTTGTTTTCCTCATGATTGATATGGATTACTTGAAAACATAGGTATATGTATGGGCATATACCTAAGTAGGGTTATCTGTTGATTACATACTTTTTGGTTTATCCTTTTTGGATTTTGTGAGACCTTGAGGGTCCCGGGGTCCCTAGTTAGTATCGTTATACTCACCCCCACACGGGCTATTCCCGCACTTCATTGTGTTTGGTGCAGATGATGGATAACTCTGACTGAGGATGTGAGTACGAGGACTGGACGATGCCCAGAGGTGGACCATACAGCATGTAGATATGCGGAGGAGACGGACGGACATGGTGTGCTGAGGACGCGATCTGTACCTACCCATCAGGTAGGATCCTCAGAGGATGACCCAACAGCTGACTTTCCCTTTTCTTCAGTTGTATTGTATCACAATTGTACTTGTACTTTCCAATTGGGATTATATTCTGGCGCCTTTTACTTACTACACTCACTCTGTTTACAGTTCTGTTTACTTGTGTTCCTATCTTGTTGTGTGCTTGGTTACGTGTGATTACAAGTTATAAAGGCAATGCCATCCCAGATTTAGGGAATACACCTTCGGTGCTAGTCATCAGACCTGGGCCTATAGAAGGTGGGCTTGGGGTAGTCACGGCATGAGCCCCAGGGGACGGGTCGTGACAATACTTAGAGAAATTTTACTTACCTTCACATGGTAACTAGGTTTTTTCAGGCACTATGTAGTTTTCTTTGTGAGGTTACATCAATAGTTCTCACAATATCTTATTTTATTCATGCGGTAGGTTCAGTTGTTTATATAGTAGGTTCGGTAGACATGGTATCGGTTGAAATTCAATTCATGTTCAGTACAATACTTGAATGAAATTAGTGCACAAGAGGTATATTTTTTCATGTAGTCAATACCATATGGTCACTAGAACTTCATGATCAATAAAATGTGTTTATGTAGTTGGTATTCATGGTATGTTTTAAACTTATCCATTTTTTTCAATTTTGGATAGAAAACCATTTGACTAACATAAAACATGAAATTCATTAATAACATTATAAACATGATTTGGGATTATTAAAATAAGGAAATTTTCATCTAAGAAAACAATTTAAACTGTCAAAAAATAGATAAGATCTATATTAAATAGGATTGAAAAGGAAGGTGAGATAAATTTAGGTAAGTACACCTAACCCTCAAGGAATAAGAAAAATCATTCTATTTCAAATAGATTTGAATGTCTTGAGTGCTTCTTCAAATTTTTCAGAATAAGTGATCAATGTAACAATAAATATTTTTTTATTTATTATAATAACAACTCAATTGAAACTAATGTAAGTATTTTATAAAAAGATAAATAAAAATGAATGGAATATGGACTGTAATTCTACGATATGGTGTAAAAAAATATAATTTTTCATATAGAATACACCCAAGAAGAAAGTAAAGGAAGATGTCACAATTGAGAAAAGATTCTTCTTTTGTGGAAGGAAATGATACATCATGGATAGGTTTAATAAATTAATTAATTTTAAAATTAATAAAATCAGTTTTTAGTAAAAAAAGAATCAATCTGATAAATAAACTATCAGAGTGATTTGGTGAAAGAAAAATCCATTAAAGTTATTGAATCTCATGATAAGTTGTTAGATAATGAAAACTTAAAGGGACTTAAGAATCTATGTGGAAGATTTAAATGGGTTGTACACACTCCTAGAAGGTACATTACATGGTTAACTAGAAATAATAATCTTGTTAAAAATAAAGAAGTCATTAGAAGGTACATGTACTAAAAAGCTAGATATAAAGAATAAATATTATCATGAATATAAGTAAAATATTTTTTAAATGTTTTTATGACAATATGTATAGAAATACTATAAGAATCAAGGAAGTTGGAAGAGAAATAAAAGAATAATTCATGTTCATTAGTAGTATATATTAAAAAAATGATCCATAAAAATAGAAATTTCAAAGTAAACATAATAAACCAATGTTTCCCAAAAAAGATTTATGGTTGGAAAATCAAGGGTGATAGCATAAAGAAAAGTTATGATAAAGTGATGGGAGTTTCCAAGTTAATATATAATTATAAATATTATTTCTCTAGATAATAATAAAAGGAAAAAAGATTTATTTTATTCCCTCATATTTTCTAAATGTTCTCATTTAATTTGGAATTGAAGGAGATGTGATTTAGGTAGAGACCTAAAATTAAGAATGTTATGAAAGTATAATAGTATTTTAGAAGATATGCATTAAGGAGTGTTCTAATACAATCAAAATCATAGTACCCCCATGGAACACATTAGTTAGTATTAACCATGATAAAGAAGGATGATGGAGTTAACCCTTTTGGGGGAGTGATTATAGAGATGGTGGTTCTAGAGAATTGATGAATTGAGATAAAATAGTAAAATTTTAGACAACCAAATATTGAAGATCTAGATATTATAACTCCTGATAATAGGAGACCAAACACAGAAGTTCCAAATGATAAGAATGTTCTAGAAATTTGAATTCTAGACATTGAAGAATCTGTCATTGATAAGGTATATTGACTATACTAACCTATTTTATAAATCAATTCTATAACCAAATATAATAAATTTATTATTGATGAAAAAGATAAAAAATTCTATGAAGTGATGTACCATTATTTTCTATTTGAATGTTTTAACTAATATTTTGAGATAGATCTAAAAAATAATTGTAGTGAAATTATTTTGTACATCCCATGAAATAAGTTCTATAAAGTGTTATCACTTGATGAATTATTTATGGATGTATTTGAGGTCTGAGTTAGTAACTCTTTTTTTCTACACTGATCATCCCTCACATAGACTTATAATTGATTAATGTATAGATCATTTCTTAAAAAAAATTATATTTTCCTTCTCACAAATATGTTCAATATATTATTTCAATTAAAAGGAAGATAGAGGGAGAAAAATTAATTATAATAAATATTTAAATGATATTTTCTTCTCCTCACAAGCGAAACTTTGAATATATTTTCAATAAGGAGGAGGAGAATACTGAATTTAAAATTTGAGTGAGTATTGACCAAAAATACAAAGGGGGTATTGAATATCCCAAATCTATTATGTTTAATGACCTTGTTTTCATTATATGTCAAATTTATTATGATTTTGAGGTTTATTTATATTCTAGTGAAGACCCTAGGTCATCTCTCAAGGAGTGTTGGTAGCTTATAGTGTATATTTTTAATAAATATTACTAAAAGAGTGGGTGATTTTGAAAACAGTTTTAAGAAAATAACTTAACTTAATGAGTTAATAGTTGATAAACCAAGTGGATTTTGAAAAATATAAGACAAAGGTTTCATTTTGATTTCACTACACGAATTTCAAGTTCATTTTTCATAGAGATTCATTTATTTTTGGAGTGATTCTTTGGTTGAAATTAATTGAAATCTCGATTAATTCCTAATATTTTATTTCAATTCTTAAAGAGAAAAAACCTTGATGTAACAATCATATTGTCAAGGTCCAGTACTTATGAATGGAATAAGATCTTAAAAATAAGATTTAAATCTCAAGAAGTTTGTTATGAAAATGATTCTTGTGTTTTCCAATCATAACAACACAAGTCACGCACTCAAAACCTCACACCGATTGTTTAAAATTAAGAGAATAACATTCACATGTATCAAAACAAGAATTAAAATATGAAATAAAGTAAGGTGCATGGAATTAAATGTTTAAACACCCAAATTACTCCAAACTAGTAGCTAATATATGTGTCGGAACTCCCTTGAAATGTGTGTATCTCCCCCACAACGAACAACCACAGTTTGGCCCAACATCGAGGGGAGGAGGAAGCTCGGGTGCATCTCCTTCTTTATTCTTGATCCCCCTATGAGGATAGAGAGATCTATAGCCTTTAATGGGTTCAAAAGAATCCTTTGAAACTTTAATTTTTCATCAATTCTCTCTCTTGGTTGAACTTCCAAATGAGGTTCCCATGGTGCCTTTTTATAACCAAAATGGGATAGGGTTTTGAGCACCCTATTTTGGAGACACCACTTATGTCTTGGTTTTGGAATAGTATAAAGACATATTATGACATTTCCTAAAGATAAGAGTTATTTTCCGGCCTCTTGAAAATATCCATGAAAAATTTGGAGGCCATTAGACATCTATATTGGGTTAAAAGGTCAAAATACTGAACTAAAATTTTGAATTCGGGTAGATTTTTTCCCCTGGATAGAATGGTTTGAACGAGACACCAGATGGATGAATTGGGATTATATTACATGAAAAGATTTGTATCATATGATGTTTTCGAGTGGACCAGAAAATTTAAAACCAATTGGATGCACTTAATTCTCTTAATTCTCAAAATAGTGTATAGATGTCCATGAGATGCCATGCAGTTGGGCCCATTTCCTTTTGAATCATATCTGGGGCCTCAAAATTACCTCCTACAATGAATTCATAAAAAAAAGTGGCATTTACCTTTTTAACAGTGATAAAAATAAAATAATTTAATCAAAAATTAAGTGAAATTTGTTATTATATTATATATTTACAATACAAAACAATTTTAGCACAGTGGTGTAAGGGTGAAAATGAAACAGTGAATCGCGGTGCGATCACACCCCCACACCTAAATATTTTCACTCATGGGAAAAGTCACATTTCCAAAAATTATTCATGTAGATATTTCCAACATAATAAAGATTTAATATTCAATGAAAATTTAATTCCTGATATAAATGTGATCAAATAAAAAATCACACTGAGAAGTTATTCTCAGTGAGCATAGAAAATGGCATCTTGAAAATTGTATCAGAATGAAATTACAAGAGATGCCTGATACCAATTAAATAAAATAATTCTAAGTTAATCATGACACTAATTCTCCATGTGTTTGTTTGATAACCATTTCATGTTATTCTTTCAACTTTCTATTGAGTAAATATAAGTTATTTTAATAACTGTCTACTTACATGATCCTTTCCACTGAACCTGCCCCACATCATTTTTAATCAAATTTCAAGATCCATTCACTTAAGCATTCCTAGAAGTCAAAAAATATGCTCCTGACCTAGATATCCCCATATTTTTTACTTTTCATCACTCCCCTCATTTATTATTTTTTTCAAAAGTTACACTTGGAACAAATATTACACTCTTATCTCAACCTAGGTTTGATCTCCTTGTTACACTAATTTTAATAGTTATAATAAGATAAAAATTCGAGGAAGGGTGATTTTTGACCAGTCCAAGACAAAACCTTATTTTTTTTAGAGTGTACAAAAATCAGATAGCGAGTACACACACATAGGTCAATCTAGTACAGTAATGAAATAGATCAAATAAATAACAAACGTATGGAGAAATTATTTTGGAAAGTATAGAAAATCAACCTAACTTATATTTACCTTTCATTAAGTTAGAAATTTTCACACTTCATGGTTGGGTGCAAATATGTGTAGAGAGATTAAGTGAAACAAGTTTCCCTTAACTATTCTCTCAAAGGGTACCACTCTTCTAAGAGGTTTCAAAATGATAAAACCATTTATATCATTGAAAAAGAACCAATTTCCAAAAGAAAGTCACACCACATTGTTTAATTCTTTCTAAATTGCACATTTCATCAAGAAAAATTTAATGTTAAAACAACATGAAATGAGTAAATTCCACATGCATTTTCAATAATTTCCATTATTTAACAAGCATAATTTTCCATGATAAAGTGAGCACAAAAAATAAAAATATTACTGCATAAAAGTGTGGTGTAGTGAAATGGAGAAATTAATAATAGAATTCAGTAAGATAAAAAGAGAAAAAGAATAAAGATGAAGAAAATTCTTAACTAACCCAGGAATATACCCATCCCCCCAAACCTAGATTGTGTAGTGTCCTCACTGTAATAAAATAGAATGTGGGAAGGAAGGATAAAACCTGGTGGGTGTCATTTGTCTGTTGCTTCTTGAACATGGAGTTACTCCATTGGGAACTTCATAAGGGCTTCATGGAAGTGATTTAGCTGCAACCCATTGACAGTGATGTTTTTCTTAGTTTCTTAATTTTGAACCTAAACAACACCAAATGGAGATACATTAGAAATGGTGTATAGTCCAAAACAGCTGGAATGAAGCTTACCTGGATGCAACTTCAGCCTTGCATTGTAGAGGAGGACCTTCTTCCCAATGTGTAATTGACAATAAAGGATGAAACGATTGTGGGAAGCCTTGGTTCGCCCCTTATAAATCATGGAGTTCTCATATGCATATCTTCCCATTTCCTCCAGCTTCTGAATGAGTAACATCCTTTGAGCACCTATACCAGAAATATTAGAATTGCATTTTTGATGGCCCAGTAGGCACAGTTATCAATCTTAACAGGGAGGTGAAAACTCCTTTCAAATACTAGCTGATATGGTGACATGCCAACGGGTGTTTTGATAGTATTAATGTAAGCCCATAATGAACCATTGAATCTAAGACTCTAATATTTTATATTGGGTTGAATAGTTTTTTCAAAAATCAATTTTACCTCCCTATTTGACACCTCAGCTTGACTATTGGTTGATGGGTGATATGTAGTAAACACTCTATGATTGTCCCTATACTGACGTGAAAGTGATTTCATTGTTCGGTTGTAGAAATGAGAACCCTAGTCATTGATGATGAACCTAAGTAATCAAAACCTACATAATATTTGGGTTCTCAAAAATTTTACAACTTCCTTATAATCATCAGTCCTTTTATCTTATGCCTCTACTAATTTTGAAACGTAATCAACTTCCAGAATAATATACAAGTTTCCAAAGGAATTGGGAAACGTCCCCATAAATTCAATACCCAAAAAATCAAAAATATCATGAAAGAGCAATGTTTGTTTTGGAATTTCATTTCTTTTAGAGACATTACCCATTATTTGACAATGATTACAATATTTACAAAAATCATGGGTATCCCAAAAAAGTGTTGTCCAAAAGAGACTAGAATCAAGGACTTTGCGAGCAATCCGTTGGGTACCAAAGTGGCCCCCACAAGCAAGAGTGTGGAAGAGTCTATGGATAGACTGGAACTCGCTATCGAGAACACAACTCCTAAGTACATGATCACTACATATGTGCTAAAGGTAGGGTTTATCCCAAATATACCAATGGGACTCATGTTTTAGATGATTGTCTTGGTTTTTGTTGAAATCAATAAGAACACAAGATGCTACCAAATAATTTACAATTTCAGCATACCAAGGAATAACATCTTGAACTCGGTACAGTTTCTCATCAGGAAACATGTTATTTATGGGAATACAGGGGGACGAGTCAATGTCCGATGATGGTAAAATCCTACTGATATGGTCACCCACCACATTCTCTACCCCCTTTTTATCTCTAATTTCTAAATTGAATTCCTGAAGGAGGAGCATCCAGTGAATGAGACTTATTTTGGCTTAAAATTTCTTAAGAAGATACCGGAGGGCTGTATGGTATGAGAACACAATGACTTTAGACCCTAAAATATATGACCTAAATTTATCCAAGGAGAACACAATGGAAATAAAATATTTTTCAGTTGTGGTGTAGTTTTCTTGGGCATGGTCCAAAGTACATGAGATATAGGCAATGACATGTGGAGATCAATTGACCTTTTGTGATAAGACTACCCCAACTTCATAGTTAGAGGTGTCACACATGAGCTCAAATGGTAAATCCCACCAAGGTCATTGGATTACCATGCATGAAATGAGACTCCATTTTAACTTATTAAAAGCTTCTTCACATTCTTTATCAAAAACAAATTCCTTTTCTTTTTTGCAGTAACTGGGAGAGTGGGAGTGCAGTCTTACTAAAGTCATGAATTAAATAATGGTAAAATCCATCATGATATAGAAAAGACCACACATCCCATACACTTTTCGGTAATGGTAGGTAAGAAATGACATCTTCTTTTGATTTATCTACGAGGATACCATCCCTAGAAGTTACATGTCCCCAAACTATACCTTTTTGCACTATGAAATGTCATTTATCCTAATTTAATATGAGATTATTTTCAATACAGTGATGTATAACTGAAGTAAGACTACTTAAAAATCCATCAAAAGAGGATCCATAAATAGTGATATCATCCATGAATACTTCCACACAATTTTCCAGGTAATCTGAAAAAATATTGACCATACATCGCTGGAAAGTACCCAGATCATTGCATAGACCAAATGGCATCCTCCTATATGAAAATGTGCCAAAGGGTCAGGTGAAGGTATTATTTTCCTGGTCCTCAAGGGAAATATAGAAATAAAAGTATCCACAATACTGATCAAGGACATAGTAGTGGGACATACCCACTAGTCTCTCTAGAATTTGATCAATGAATGGAAAATGGAAATGGTCATTTATAATGTTTTGGTTTATATGGTGATAGTCTATGCAGACACACTAACTATTTTGTACATGAGTTGGAACCAATTCATTATTTTCATTTTTGATTATAGTAAGACCATTTTTTTAGGAACTACTTGAATAGGACTAACCCATTGGCTTTCAGAGAAGGAGTAAATGATTCCAGCAGCCAATAATTCTGTTACCTCCTTTTTTGAAACTTCTAGTAGGTTTGGGTTCAGTTGACGTTGTGCCTTCCTCACTAGTTTAGTTTAATCAATTAAGAAAATATGATGTGTACAAACTGATGGGATAATACTAGAAATATATGCAGGTGTCCATCCTAATTATTGTTTATACTCCCTCAAAATTTCAAGTAGTCGTAATTCATGCTTAGGAGGGAGTGAACTAGTAGTGATGATGGGAAACTTGTTTCCATTCTCAAGATATGAATATTTTAAATCTTGAGGGAGTTGTTTCAGTTCAAATTTAGGTGGATTTTGGATTGATGTGAGTGTGTGTGAAAGTGATAGGTCATTGGTCTCATATAACTACTCAATGGTATCATCCTCAATAGAGGAATGATATTTTACAATATTATCAGTATCATTGATGGTTAATAGATCCTCAATGTTCAAGAAAACATCAATCAACAAACATGCATTACATTTATCTTGACCACTAAACAAATCCATGCATTAATCATTTCATAGAATTTCAATTAATGATGAAAAATCTGAAAGGGGATCGGGGGAAAGAAAAGATGTTATTTCAGGGTAAGTGAGTACATCAATTGAATTAATAGAGAGAGAGGAATGTTCTTATGAGGGGTGATTCATGGAATCAAGTATGTTGAAATGAACTATGTCACCACCAAATTCCAAAGATAATGTACCATTATAGATAGTAATTATGGTTTTGGTAGTTTTCAAAAAAGGTCTCCCCAATATAATTGTGGCATTTCCATTCATCCTATCATCTTCCATTTTAAGCATATAAAAATCAGTAGGAAAAATTAAATGTTGAACCCTCATAAGAGCATCCTCTAACACACCAGAAGGGTGTGTTGTACTATGGTTTTTTAGCTGAACAACTATCCCAGTTATCTTCAATTATCTAACCTTTAATGAAGAGTAAATGGAGTGAGGCATAAAATTTATAGAATCACCTAAATCAAGCATAGCATTGGAAAATGAATACTTCCCTATAGTTCATGGAATATAGAAGGTTTGAGGATCATTAAATTTTGTAGGCAGTGATGGTTCTATCAATACTGAAATGTTACTCCCTAAGCTCACATTCTCATCACCTCTAAGTCACTTTCGGTGTGTACATGTCTCCTTTAGAAACATGGAGTATCATGGAATTTTCTTCACGACCTCAATCAAAGGGATGTTAAACTGGACTTTTTTGAAATTTTCTAATATTTCCTTATCATGTTCAGTTATATTTTGTTTTCAAGGTTGGGTGGACCTTTTGGGAAAATGTAAGAGGAATAGGTTGTCTAGGAGACTAATTGATATACAAAGTATTTCATTTGGAAGGGATTCTCTCAAGACATGGTTTTTCAAAATTTGGAACATTTTTAGAAGTAGTTGGGATGGTGGTTTCCTCAAAAGGGGATGGCTCTATTGGAGGGGTCATTTGGATTTTAAGCTGAGTTCCACTCCTAAAAGTTATGGAACTAAAATTTCCTTTATCCCTATGGTTAACTACTAGTTGAGAGGGTAGTTTACCCGACCCATGACTTTTGAATTCCCCCCACTGAGTTAGCGAGTTTTTTTAATTGGGTATTTAGGTCTTGTATGGATACTTGGGTGGTTTTTTGGAATTTGAGATTGTTGGCATCCATTTTCTTCATCATATCTTCTTGGCTAGGCTTGAGTTTTTGAGGGGGTTGTTGGAAAGGCCTTTGGGGTGGTTGAGGATTTCTGGGTGGTGGTGGTGGATGACTACTCTAACCCTGTTGGTTCTATTATTGTTGAGGTTGGTTTGAATACCCCCCCCCCCCACTTCTTATAGGCTTGGTTTTTATTCCACCCATGGTTGGATGGATAATATGGTTCTTTCCTAAAGGGTTAGTTATAGGGGCGACCTAGAAAGATTGTCTCACAGATCTCAGAAGTTTCTCTCAATTGGGGTCATTGGTCAGAGTAGTGGGTGTCAGAAGAACATATACCATAATGAATAGGAGGAGGAGATTGGGATTTCCCCTGGGAAAGGGAAATTTGTCGAAGAAGGGTATGTAACTATTTGAAATTCGTTTCCAACTTCTTCTCTAATTCAAAACTTTGCACCTCATGGACACCTCAAATGGGTACGCTAGACCTTGAACCAAATTGTTGAGTATTTTTCACCATGTTCTCAATCATGGTTCTGCAAAAATTGGGGTATTATCTACTAGTGCGCCACCTACAACATCATCAATCATGTTATGGTCAATTGGAATTAATCCTTCATAAAAATATTGTATTAAAAGTTGGTCGCTTATTTGGTGGAGTGTAAAAATTGAACACAATATTTTAAATATTTCCCAATATTCATGAAGTGTTTTCCCTTGAGATGGTATTATACCACATATTTCTTTCCTTATTATTTCAGTTTGAGAGGCTGTGAAATATTTTTCAAGGAAAAGTCATTTCATGTTCGCCCAACCTCTTATTGGGGAATTAACATAATAAATATAGTCTTCTAAAGTGTCTTCTAATGAAAAAGTAAATTCCCTAAGATTTACATGTTATTCATCCATATTTATATGTTTTAAGTTTGAACACACAATATGAAATTATTTTAAATTCTTGTGTGTATCCTCTCCAAGAAGTCCATGGAATCTTGGTAATATATGAATTAAACCAGATTTTAGTTCAAAATTTGGTACCTCACCTTGTATTTGAATGTTTGTGGGTTGGATATCAACATCTGGAGAGGTTATTTATTTAAGTTTTCTATTGATTTCAGCCATATTATATAAGTTTATTTCAGTTTTTATGTTGGTTCTAGAAGAATAAGTAGATTAAAGAAGAGTTTCAATGTGTGGTGTGTCCTCCTTCAAAGTGTTGTCTTGTGTGTCTCTGTGTCATTGACATAGGATCCTCTCTAGTTTAGGTTCAAAAGGTTATAAATCTCCTAGAGTAGAAAATTTCATGCACCAAACCTACATAATAAATATACTAGAACACAAAATTATGGAAAATGTATAGGAGAAAACAAATAAATATTCACAAAATTTACAAATTTCTTATTAAAACATGCAGTAAAAACCGAAACTCTCCTCAGAAACAACGCCAAAATTTGACCGCATTGTCATGACACGTCAAATTGATTATGATTTTAAGGTTGATTTATATTCTTGTTCAGATCCTAGGTTTTCTCTCAAGGAGTTTTGGTATCTTATAGTGTATAGTTTTAATAAAGATTACTAAAAGATGGGGTGATTTTGAAAACAGTTTTAAGAAAAAAACTTAACTTAAATAGTTTAATAGTTGACAAACCAAGTGTATTTTGAAAAATATGTGTCAAATGGTTAATTTTTATTTAACTACACACATTTTAAGTTCAATTTTTATCAATATTCATTTAGTTTTGGAGTAATTCTTTGGTTGAAATTAATTTGAATGCCGATTAATTCCTAATCTTTTATTTCAATGCTTAAAGAGCCAAACCTTGACGTAAAAATCATATTGTAAAAGTACATCACTTATACATGGAATAAGATCTTCCAAATAAGATTAAAATCTCAATAATGTGGGTATAAAAAGGATTCTTGTGCTTTCCAATCATAACAACACAAGTCACACACTCAAAACCTCACACCGATCGGTTATAAATTAAGAGCATAACATTCACATGTATCAAAACAAGAATTAAAATATGAAATCAAGTAAAGTACATGGAATGAAATATTTAAAAACCCAAATTACCACGATCCAGTAGCTATTATATGTGTCGTAACTCCCTTAACATGTGTGTATCTCCCTCACAACGAAGGTCCACCATTTAGCCTGACATCGAGAGGAGGAGGAAGCTCGGGTGCATCTTCTTCTTCATTCTTGATCCCCCTATGAGGATAGGAAGCTCCATAACCTTAAAGGGTGTGAAAGGAATCCTATGGAACATATATTTTTCACCACATCACACTCTTGGACGAACTTTCAAATGAGGTTCCCATGGTGCCTTTTTATAGCCAAAATTGTACATGGTTTTGAGCTCCCTTTTTTTGAGATACCACATGTGTCTTGGATTTGGAATAGTATAAATCCATATCACGACTTAGAAAAAAGATAATAGTTGTTTTTAGGCCACTTTACTATCTCCATGAAAAAATTTGAGGCCATTAGACATAAGGATTTGGAGATATGGTCAAAATACCAAACTAAACTTTTGAATTCGTGTAGATTTTTTCCCCTGGACAGAATGGTTTGCACAGGCCACTAGATGAAAAAATCGGGCTTTGGTTTTTTGATAAGAGTTGTATCCCATAATGTTTTGGAGTGGGTAAAAATTTTTAAGACCATTTGTATTCACATAATTCTTTTAATTCAAAACAAAGTAGAGAGATATCCATGAGATTTCATGTAGTTTTTCCCATTTCCTTCTGGATCATCTTCATTGCCTCCAAATCACCTCCTCCTACAATGAATTCATAAAAACAAGTGACATTTCCATTTTAAAAGTGATAAAAAAAATAAATTAACCAAAAATGAAGTGAAATTTGTTATTATATTTGAAATTTACAATACAAAACAATTTTAGCACAGTAGTGTAAGGGAGAAAGTGAAACAGTGAATTGCGGTGAGATCATTGAATAATGTTATTTTTTTAAATAAGAAGTCAAGTAAAGTAAATATGTAGTGAAGAAGGATATGGTTCTACTTGAGTGTGTCCTAGAAGTGACACTCCGAGAGATAGTAAATTGGATGATGGAATACTGGAATATTCTAGGTAAACTACTGTAAGATTCGCATTGAAGGTGTCTGGATGATTTACCCAAATATTAAAAGATATGATGTATGAAAGTAATGAAGTGGAGAAAAATAGATGATTATTGTACCAGTATTTAGTCGAATAATTTCAAATACTAATGGAATTTTAATGCACTATCCACAACATCATTGGAATTTTTCTGGAAGAATTTGGTGTTATACTGATAATATGAAAAGTTATTTAAATTCATTCTCTAATTCCTTGAGAATATTTGATGAGATTATGGGTTGAGTGATAATTTGATAAGTCCTCCAATTCTATGGAATTAGCTTGAGAATTTTTTTTAAGGTACTTAGTTATTAAATGATAAAAAAAAGTATCCTTATCATGGGAGAAATATGAAGAATATACCCCTAGAGTGTGATGGTGTTAGCCTGTGGACAATGGGAATAGGGTGGCACAAGTAGCAGATGAGACCAGTGGTCATGAAGTGGGGTGGATGAATGGGAATTCAATAGCTTAATTATGTCATGTTATGATATATGAATGAGTGAATATCTGACAAAAAAATGATGTGTGATTTTTCTTCAAGTGAACATTGTTCATAATTTTAGTTAAATATGTTCATGTTATTTTCTTGAAACAGTGACATCTTTGATCAACATATTCTTAACAAACATGCTTAGGTTTTGCACGTAATGTCTGTATAAACTATGAAACAACTATTGTGAGCTTGAAACCATAGAATATTATAATTAACACATGTCGCGTATTATATTTTGTGCCATGAAGATAAGTTTTTAGATGATATGCAACTGGAAACTGAGTAAAAATGATGTACATAATATAAATATGTATGGATGACTAAATCGAATGAATTTCAAGGTTTTTATTGTTATAATAGAATTAATCTGTTAATACATCAAAAGATAAAGTAATGTTCGATGAGGATAAATAAATTACAGTGAAAGTTGAGCATGTTGAATGATAATTCATCAGATTATAGTGTAATTGTTTATGCCACTATGAAGAGAAAATAGTAGTGTTTCATGGGATGAGATGGAGAATATTTTCATAATATTTTCCATAAAAAATATGATTACACTTTATGATTTGTATTACTCAAAAAATATCAGAGTTTTTGTGTGACTCAGTATTGATGATTATTGGAGGATAAGTTATTGGATGTTACACATGAATGTATATAGGGGATATTCTACATAATGATTTCATGATAAAAAAAGGCTATTACATGAATTATTTCATGTGAAGAGTACAAATATGTTCCTCCATGAAGAAGATAAAGTTTCAAATAAATGAGAGATGATCTGATCACCATGGCCGGAAGATACCTATGTTTGAGTGTTTGAGGCTATTTAATTCAGTTGATCAGAAGTTGTGAGAGACTACCTTTTTAGTTCAATATATTATTGTATGTGGATAGAAGAAGAAGAATAGTCCTTGAGAAAAATCATGAAGGTTTTTGAAAATGATAATTCTTTTAAATAATAATGTGAATATGGTATGAATGTGGGAATAGTCTGTTAGAAGTATGATAATGGATTATGTAGCCAATATTTGAAGCTTTAGAGGAAGGATTCCATAATATGGTTTTATTTGAATATGTTTTAATCATAATTCATTAAAAAATGAAATTTTTGTAATCACAAAATCATGAGGAAAAAGGAAATCAAGAGTGAGATTATCAAAAGAGGAATTTACAAACAATGTTCAAAAAATATATTAGAGTAATGGATAATGTTCACCAAAAGTTCAGGTACCATATCTACATTTGTATAATTGAATTCTGTAAGAGATTGAGTGTTTTTGAGACATGGGTATATGTTTGGATAATATACATAATGAATTGTTTATTGAAATTGTTGAAGTTTTTAGATATAGTTGTACCGAATTGAGAAAAGTAGATGTGCTTTCACGTGGGAGTTTTTTTGATCGGCGGATAGAAGATGACTAGTTTATAAATACAAGAGAATATATCTTTTAATAATTGGTATTTTGAATGATGTAGAGAAAATGTCATTTCCAGTAGAATATTTTAAAACAAAGTACAAGTCTACATAATTAATTGCACCAGATGATGCTAAGGGAATTTAAATTCACAATAATTCTGAAAAATGATATTACACTAAGGTAGAAAATTCAAAGATACAATATTCACAAATATTGAGTTCATTATTTTGGCTAATATTTTTTTAAGATATTGTATTTGAGTTTTTTAGAGCTTTGATAAAGACCAATGACTCTGAGATATTCAATGATTCCAAAGGCATTCAAAATTCAAATTCATAGAGCTTGGAAGTTTTAATACAATTTTCTTGTAATATTTTCAAGAAAGTTTTAGTATATAATAAGACCAATAACATTCATATATCTATGTGAAAAAAAAGTTCTGATGATTGATAAAGGGAGTTACAAACCTTCATTCATAGAAAATTCATTAAGTTCAAAATCTTGATAAGATCATAATCTTCCATTCTAAAAAAGTATTATGAGATTTCTAAAATTTAGTAAACTTGAAGATAAATAGAAAATACATTATCAATAGAAACCTACAAAAGTTTCATATTTTAATTCAATTAAATGAGATCACTCTAGAAATTAAGTTAAAGAAAAAGGATTATGTGCATGTTGTTGTAGTGGGATATAAAGTTGGTAATCAAAGACCTATTCATGAGTACAACCTATTATAACTGATGGGAGTTAGTATAATTCGGTAGGATATTTTTTGAGTGTGGTACAAACTATGGGTCTCTGATGATAATGGCCCTACACAACTTTAAATTAAAAATAATATTATTAGTGGAGAATCTATGGCTTGGGATAATAATTGGATGTAGTAAGGAGTAGGTGTCCCACATTGGGGTCAAAACTTG
Source organism: Viscum album (assembly GCA_963277665.1). NCBI lineage: Eukaryota > Viridiplantae > Streptophyta > Magnoliopsida > Santalales > Viscaceae > Viscum > Viscum album. The sequence goes on along the minus strand of OY728160.1, from coordinate 845,375,836 downwards.
TAAACATTTATATGTGGGTTTTTTATTTCAAAATATGAATTTCATATAAAATTAAGTGTTAAGGTATCATAATAAGATCCATACATCCTTATTGAGTAAATTACTCACTTATTAATTTATTTTTGGAAATCACAATTTTATGAAAATATGATAATTTGAAGATTCATGCAAGACTAGTTCCACCGAATTAAGAATTATTTTAGCAGTGTTGATCTAATACATCGGTAGATGAAGCAACATGTTGAGTTCATCATTGTATGAAGAATTTGTTGCCTATGTAGTAACAACTAACACTAAGTTTTATAAAATTTAATAGTTGAATCTTGTTACAATTTTTCCTATAAATAAATTCACACCTCAAGCATCATAATAATAATACACAAGTATATGATATGAATGATTATCTAGATCAATAATTCTGAAAGGTTTTTATTTTCTTTTAATCTTTTAAATTTCTTATTTTTGAGATAAATTTTTATTAGTGTAATTTTTTATTTGATCACTTTAGCTAAGAGCTACCATTGTGTAAGGTTTTCCTTATAAAGCTATTAGTATTTCTTCTATAATCATTCTTATAATGGTCCAACATGATAGAGGTATTCTATGAATATGAAGATATATAAATTACCAATAATCTGTTTAAGAGATTATATGGCTAGGAAGACAGGGCTCAAGTACTTCCAATGATTGGAAGTGAGCCTTTATTGACAAGTTTAGTCAAGGTATTTCATGGATAATAAGATAAACCTTTTGATAGGCAGAAAATTATGGATAAATTACAATAGTTTGAAAGTCATGGATACCTTAAATCCATCTTAAATATCTACCTTTCACTCTAGTTTAAAGTTTAAGTTTAAATAATATCTTTTTGAATGATTATTTGATTTTCTAAACAATACTCCATGTTTTGTTTTCAAATTTCCATTTTGTTAAATATTTCAATGATAATTCAAAATACTAATCATTTTTTCATGTTTTTTATCAATTTATTTTATTCAGTTTATATTTATATTACTCTAATTTTTTAATTTCATTAGTAATTTGAAAAACTAATCAACATAATACTTATAGAGGATAAATTTTTTTAAGTTTTTTAAAAAATAATAATTCACCCCCACCCCATCTTGTATTTTATTTTAAATCATACCTCAGGAAAATAATTGTTTTAAGAGTGATCATTACTTTTATTATGAGACTAACTTGTAATATTTTACATAATCTTGTATTTATGTTAGTTTTCAATATTTTCAACTTATTTTCCTTATAATAATCATGTTGGTAGAGTAAATAAATTTTGTAATGGAAATTCTACTATTTGAAACACTTGAAAACTTAAATTTGACCAGAACATCTATTTTTATGGATATGATTATGATTTTTGGTATTATCATATGAAATATTGTATCATTAATACCATATTCAAAAACATTATCATGTTGACAAGAAACTATAAAGTTCCTATGAAGGATATCATTAAATTCTTCTTGTGAAGAGAAACAAAAATATTAGGTAAACCATAAAGTTTATAATATTTTATTGTATTTTTCTATTAAAATATATATAGCTAGATATAGTCATGTGAAATAGTAAAGGGGATTTGGAATAATTTATAGATGACACATTTTAGAACTACTAATGTTTTTTAAACTAAAAAAGCTATGTTTAGATCTGAAAATTAAACCTTTGATTTTTTTTCTTGGAGAAAGTATAGCACAAATGCATCAACACTTTATGACTATAGTAAATAGTTCAAAATATTTGGTGAAAAAGAGTTATCATAAGATCACCTCATTGAAAATGTTATTTAAATTATTCCAAAAGGATGGGATTCTAAGATGATAGATATCGATGACACAAAACATTTGAAAAAGTTATGTTTGGATGATTTAATTAGAACACTAATACAATATGAGAGTAGACTTAGATGTGACGATGAAAAAGAAAAAAAATGAAAAATGGAGTATAATTTTCTTATACTTTAGGTAACCTTAATTACAGTATCTTTAATAATTGTTCCAACACATCTAAATATCTTGTTTCAAATAGAAAATGTAATCATTCAGATCAAAGTGATTTGGATGACAATAACAATGAACTTACCTGATTTATAGGATAAATGAATAATCATGTTCATAATTAAAATTTCAACAATATTCATCGAAGAGATAAGAAATCCATAAAATTAAAAAAAAACTTTTAGAAGTTATATGCTAAGAATGTAAGAAGGAATGTCACATCATACCTGATTTTCCTAAACTAAAGAGGAAGAATAGAAATCCAATAAGGTATTACAAAAGTAAAGGAAAGAAATTTCCCTATATTATTCATGATCGAGAATTTCTTCCCATTTATTTTGAGAAAAAATCTAAATAAAATTTACCAGGACAAAGGTTTGAAGAACTTAAAATGGGGTAAAAGTTTAAGATGGTTTAATTTGGCAGAAATTTATCTACACTGATTCACCCCCCCTCCCTCAATATAGGTGCACGATCCCCTAGGACTCGTATATACATATGATTTATAATTTTCATATCATATGTGATTATATAGGGATATTATATTGTATGATATACATTTATATTATGTTTTTTGTTGGTATATCATTTCTTAAAACACAGTGATATTGTAAGGAACCATTTCTTTACCCATCCATAGTGTATGACATAGGCAAATTGTAGTGAAATATTATACGATGAATCATTTTATATGAATCAAAAAAACCTTATGATTTATTAAGGAATTAAAATTTTAGTTGTTAACATTCAGAAATCTCCCATGTATATCATTGATTATAAAATTTTCATATGTTGAAATTTTTTAGAGAACACTTAGAAGGTCGAATGTTATGAGTGTTATAAATGACTCCATTTTCTTGTACTATTTTTAATGTATGAATAAATTCCATTGAAGGTTCAAGACTATCCCAAGGTCTATATAAAGTAGTCTAATCCGTTAATATGGTGTCCAAGTAAGTGTGTGCTCATATTTCTTCTTAAATCTCGCTTCCTCTTTCATCCTTTTCCTTGAGAGATACTAGTGTGTTGTGGATGTAAAAAGGATCCTACCCAAGAATTGGGTGATTTAGTAATCTCATGGATATATCTTGGAGGAAATAATCCCTTAGTTTTTCCTAGTTATCTTCAATAATAACTTGAATTAATAAATAGGATCAACCATTTATGATGTAATGTGCATGTTCTTCATTTAGTTTATACATAGTTTTAGTTTTACACAACATGATGATCTTCAGATTTGAGGTTTTTATTTTCTTCAGGTGCATTGAATAAGCATTATTCAATCATTAAACACACTACAATGGTATTATGGATTATCAAGCTTCATGATTATTGAAATCATGTTTAAAATCAAGAAGAAATTTATATTTTATTATTTTTCATAAAAAAACAGTGTATGTTTTTATTTTTTTGATGACCTTATGACACGGGATATCATAATCTATGATATGGTCACTCTATACAATATGGGATATCATAGGTGATGACATAGTGTAAATCCTTAGGTTTTTATATATTGTAATGAATGACATATGGTAATTATATATTGAAATATGGAATTTTTTCAGTGTTGTTTCTTATGATTGAGCCAATTATGATTGAAGATGGCCCTGATTGAATGCTACAGAACAGATCAATGTATCAACTATAAAATATCGAGCATACCAGCTGCTATGATAGGTCAGTTATAGCACATGATATGAGTTATATCATAAAATAGTATTGATAATTAAAATTATAACCATAAGATATTTGGTATCAATTATAAACTATTGTATCATTTTTGAACTATATTATGGTTTATGATATAAATGATATCATAAAATAAAAAATATATATATGAAATATTGATTTTTATAAATTTCAATTATGAATTGAATAGCATGATTTATAAATTATTTATAAATTATAGGATAGTTATTTTGGGATATTTATTTAAATTATAAAATTATCAATAATTAATTAATTTTTATAATTAATTATAAAATTATTTAAAAAATTGATAAATAAATATCTGTTACATTAATTATTAATATTAAATACATTTTAAAATTATTTCTCATAACTTATAATTTAGATATAAAGTGTTTATATGGAAATTATAAGGATAATTTATGAAGTGTTTATAAATTACAAAGGAAAGAAAATAAAAAGAAGTATACATTTAAATTAGGAATTAATCAAAATTATAAAATTTGAAATGTTCAAATTAAATTGCATATTTAATGATATTATTTTAACCATATTAAAAGTATTTTTGATAATTTATTTGATCAAGGTTTAAATAATATTGAATATGTGATATTTAGATAATATAAAGTTTTACAAAATAGATTTGGAATATAAAATGTTTATATTCCATTTAATATCTTATATTTAATTAAAATGACATATAAAGGATAATATGATGGATTTTATATTATAAATAAATATAAATTATTTATATTTGTTTAATTATGGAATGTCCATAATGTATTGCTAAATTACAAATTGTTTATAATTTATTGATTTATGAATTATTCATAAATATATATCTCATGTATAGTTTATTATTTATTTATTTATTTTGTTTTATTCCCTAATTTTTTTCATAATATAAATTATTTTTATTATTAATGGATGTATTATTTAGTTTAAAGTTATAAAATACTTCTATAAATCATTATACATGCATCTAAGGAATTACATGCTAGGTATGATAATTGATTTAGTTTTCTTCTACCTTGAATTTGGATTATACTAAGTTATGAGCTTAAATTAAGTAGTTATTCATGATTTATACACATTAGGTATTAGGATCATGATGGAATTTAATTCCATATTTAGTAAAGATCCATAAGTACAGGGACTTTAGGTTAGACTACTCACTAGCTTTGAGGCTTATTTCATGTCTAGAAAACTGAGGGTTGGTTATCTATCTATATTTTCTTACTCTTATCAGGATTATTAATGTCATATTATTCTAATACTTTACATTAAATATTTCTACACAACTTATTCATGAGGTTCACTTAGATATGTGTAAATATAGTTGTTTTTTATTTTGGGTTAGTAACGTAAGTTATGAGTTTTGTAAAGAGTTACACATTAATATGGTTTTAACATATTAATTTGGTTGAAGAAATATGAATTATAAAATAGATCATTAAAACGATTCATACATGTATAGGGAATACATGATATCTGATTTTAATAATAAATCCTAATTAAAAATAATAAGTGTTAGATTTCTTTTAAATAAAACACTTTTCAAGACCTATATCATCAAACTAGATAAGTTCATACTAAAGCAGGGTTCCCCCAAATTATCTTATGTAAGAAAATAAATTAATTAGGTGACCCTTAGTGGTTGTTTCCTTATTTTTAGTGTTTTATTTGGGTTAAAATTAGCTAGTAACCCCTTGAGATGGATACTAGAGAAATAATATTGAGTGAATCCATATAATGGATTATGATATAATAATTTAATCAAATAAACAAGAGACATATTTTTTAAGATTCGAATGATTTTATACCTAAATGGATAAAGTATTTATTTTCATTACAAAGGAGGGTTTATGCTCAGTGAAATATAGATATTATCCCATGAATAGATATGATGTAATTAAAAGGTGGTCATCATTTAAATGGGATCACATTTAATAAAAGACCTTATTAAATAATTTTGAAACATGATAATCATCTGGTAAAATCTAATGTTGTGTATAAATGAAATAATAATCATTAAACATGACTATGAGATTGATTCTCAAGAAGAAAAATATTAACATAAGCAATTTTCTATACTCGTATAGAAATTTAAGAATCGTTCTTAATCAAGAATGAAAATTATATGTGTTATAAAGATACTTTTCTGAGAAAACTAATGTTTAAGTTATTCAGATAATAAATATATATATTTATGAGAATAATAGAAGTATTTACTTAAGTTTTCAACGGCATTGATTAAATTCAAGATAACTAAAGGAACTCTAATATCTTTTCATATACTCAATATGATTGGATATGTTAATGACTTGGAGAGAATGAGGTTTCCTTCAAGGATTGATCTAACTATGGAATTCATTTTTAATCATTTTTAGATATGTTCCAAGAAATTGAATGAGTTAAATAAATATTTACCATATTTCCTCAATGTTCAGAGGATAAATAATCATGACATGTGATTTCTAGGCACTATTGTTGTTTTGAAAACATAGAAGGGTAAAATTTTAAGCCAATGGAAGAATATCGGATGGTCCAATAGTCAACCTTGGTCATTAAAACCTAAGGGAATATTCAGGAAGGAGGGAAATTATTTCAATAAGATGTAATTTCTTGGGATGCCTATAGAGGGTTCAAGAAACTCCTTAGAGATTCTATATCATTTATTAATGTTATAAAATCTTTTATTTTATTTTTAAGGATATATTATACTAAATGTATACTTCATGAATGTTGTAAATATACCGAATTAAAAATCAAGGTAAGATTAAATGAATCTTGTAGATTGAATTCAAGTGATAAAGAAAAGAATTGTTAAATCATGGGGTTGAATTCAAAGGAATGATTCATGCTCGAGTAGATCTAAATAAAGGATTTTTATAGTCATATCATTTATCTTATGTGATAAGAGAGGTTATTTGTTAACAAAGAGTTTTTATGAATAAAATGAGATGATACACATGATTTTTGATTCATAAAACTCTATAACATGTTTGTAAAGAAGAAAATTATAAAAAAAATATCAAGGATAAAATATTTTTTCCAAGAAAATTGTTAAAATATAAGAGAAATAGTTTCCAACGCCTTCAAAGGAATATTTTAAAGTCTCATTTTTAGAATAATGCTCCAAACACATAGAATACCATATAATATATGGTTGGTAATAATTCATTTATTGAATATTCCCACTAAATTAAATAAGTTGTATTTCTTATAAAAATGAGTTTTTGTATCTTATCATGATATTTTGAAGACAATATAATTTCTAAGAGGCTAACGGGGGTATGTTTGCACAAAAAGAATTTTAAATTCGAATAAATAAAATATTAAACCTATCGAGTTCAAATAGATTTTCACTTTATATTATAAATGAATATAGGATATTTTGGAAAATAATTAATTTAAAGAGTTTCATTTTGTTACCAAAATGAACTCAAGGAAAAAAATTATAGAAAGATTACAATAATGATAATGATGATGACCATATAAGGTGTTCTAAGTAAACTAATGTAATATCCTAACCCATATCACTCCACAATAACTATATCTAAGAATTATTGTACCTTATACACGCCTTATTATAAAGAAAATTTTGTCAATTATCAGTGAGGGTATAAGAGGTGATAGTAGGGAGAATATAACCTCTAAAGAATAATACTAATAATAACACAAAAACACTGAAGAAACTATAAGAAATAGGTAACAACAGAGTAAAACATTCTTATAATAATCAAGAATCTTCCATATCATTTCAGTCATACAATAATAAACCAATCACCCATAGACCAATCAGATACACACAAGTATAAAGGTAACCAAAATCAACCACTATTCTGGCACTAAGGAACCTCTCAACCTATCAATAAATCCACAATGTCCAACTCATGAACCACCAACACTACCATATCCACTAGAATCCTAAAGAAGATCTATTACTCTTAACTGTGACATGAACTATAAAGACTACACATGTCTTAGAGGTCTCATATATGTTGTGAGTATGAATATAGTAGGTCACCACAAACAATGTCCCTAGTTAATATCCATGCATATATGAGTGTATGAAAAGTGCAATCAATAGTAACAAAAGTACACCACCCAACAGAATCCACCTTATATTAACCAATATTGAGTGATACTTTACCTACCTTAGCTATTTTATGAGTGGAATGATGAAACACCCCTATATATTAAAAGAACACTATATTCAATAGCATATACAACATCCAACACTGAGCTCAAACAAACCCCAAGATATTATTATTTAAATATGATAGTTATAACCCCGTTGTTAAATTAAAGGTAAAAATAGTTTTAACAAAATTATGAAATATATATATAGTACCTAATCGGAAAAAATGTATTAATTATTTATTTATTAATAATCACATGATTTTTAGTAAAGTGATTTTATTCTGCAAAAACATGTTTTCTTCAAAAATGGGTTTTCTTTCTTTTTACAATAATATTATTATTAATTTATAGAAAATTTATAAAATTTATTTGAAAAAATAAATTTAATTATTTTAATTATCATTTAAAAAGTATCTTAGGATGATTTTTTTGAAAATTTATAAAAAGATTAAATTTTTAATAAATAGTGAAAATACCGATTTTCATTAAAAAATGTATTCTCTTTTAAAGAATTTATAAAGTCAAATTATATTTTGTATTTGTTTTAAAATTTAATTAGTTCATTTTAATTTAATTTTTTCTATGAAATTAATTTTATACATGAATTTAGTACAAAAACATTTTATACTTAAAAATGTAATTTTTCATAAAAACTATTTTTCATTGTGTTTTCTAGTTTAATTTTAAATTAAATTATAAAAAATTTATGTATTGAATTTTTGAAAAAATGATTCCATATTTTTAATCAGGAGTTCCAAATTTAGTAAATATATCCCTTTTATTTTTTGTCAATATCAATAGTAACCTTGGTAATTTTTGTTACCATGGTAAAAAGTATATCTAGTAATTAAGGGTAAAAATAATATGATAAGAACAATAAAATGGACCTAACAGTAGTCAAAATTTTATTGGATGAGTAATTTTCATCCATAATTTTTCAAGTTTCAAATATATGGCATTTTTTCCCATTTTTAACTGATTATGATATTTATAATATTTTATTTAAAGAAAAGTAATGGCTGTCACACTCATGTTTTTAAAAACTATAACATTTTTAATATGTGGTTAACCAGAGTATATGTTCAACTATAAATATAATTATGAAATATATAATATTTATCTTCATCAAGGTAATTTATTTTTAATTTTTAATGAATAAATAATTACCTTAAATTCTTACACAACAGTGATGTTGTAATTATTGAATTATTGGAATAATCAAATAAATGATATTAAAAATATTAAAATAAATAAAATATTCAATAATTAATTATATAAAAAAATTTATAGATTAACTTGAGGCGTTTGGGATATAATAAAATATTTTTTTCAAATTATAAGTGTTATCTTGATATTTTTAAAGACAAAGTAATGAATATTTCTAAAAATTAACATTATGAATTCTTTTATAGTAAATAATATTTTATTAAATGATAAGAAAATACTAAAAATATTAAATTAATTGAAATTAAAAAGAAACAAATATACAATGGACATTATGTGTCTATTTTTATTTTATAATAATATTATTTTCCCTTATATGGTAGAATTTTTTAATAGGAAGGACATTATCAAAAGAGTTAATAGAAGGTTAAAACAAAAAAGATAAGGGTATAACAATGACCTAAACTTAAAAAATTGATAAATATGATTCGAAAATTATCACATTATGATACAATTTTATTTTTTTAATGGATACTTTACCATGAAAATAACTTATATATTATTTAAATCAATGATAATTACAAAATGTCACTATATTTGTATTTAATATCTTTTATGTGCCCACATAAGAACCAAAGAAAGATAAGAACAAACATAAATTTCTATTTTTATATTAATGAAATTATTTTAATTTATATTTTTTCTATTTTTCAAAAATTATATAATTACCCTAAATTCATGTGCAATAATAATATAGTATTCATTTAATTAACAGAAAAATATAATAAATGATTTTAAAAATATTAATTTTTATATAATTTTAATGATTTAATGTGTGAAAAGAATTTTATAGATCTTTATGACATATTATCGATGTTTAAAATCATTATATTTTAATTCTTCTTTTGTCTTGATGCATTTGAAGTCAAATTAAATGATTAACATCAAAATTTGACATTAATGATAATTTATGAAAATAATATTTTATTAAATTATTTAAAATTAATAAAAATATTATCTTCATAAATTTGAATTTAATATAGTTCTAAAAATCATAAATTTTCCATTTATGATTCATTTTTTCATTTATAGTAACATTATTAACTCTTTATGATTAAAATATTGTTTACCACAGTTACAGTCAAAAATAACTAAGGGGTTAATCAAAATGATAAGGTTTAAAATGACATAAAAACATGTCAAAATTATTTTTTTGTGGTATTAAAACATTATCCTATCTTATATTCTAACAAATTTCAATTTTGAGACATTTTTTATGATAAATTACTTTATTATAATTTAATCTTTTTAGAAATTCCAAACGTTCCTCTCACCTCAATTATAAAAGACACCCATTTATTAACTTCTTTGCAAAAAATTTATTCATATATAGTGACTGAACCATATACATTACTCTTATAAACATCCTCAACTAAGTTCAAGAAATTTTGGTCCTCCAAAAGACCAACCATATATCCCTTAATAAGATATCTAAAGGAGGTCTTCCGAAGAAGAGGTAATCGTCTTTACTAACACTTTCAAGATTATTTCTTCTTATACTTCTTATCCATGTTTTTTTTATATCATAAATTAATAAATAAAGTATAATTTATATACTTATATGTTATTATGATTATTATACATACATATTCTACCTTTTATCTATCCTATGAAAAGCGAAAACATTGCTCGTGCGTACGTACGACTTGTTGTCTTCACATAGCAGTGTAATTCATTTTTCATCACCACTTTACCTGGATGGTTATAAATATGAAACTAATGAATATATATTATATTTAAACCACAATTAATATTCCTAACTATGATAAAATTATAAGTACCAGAACTATCAAATCAAAACATACATGAAAATTGAAGCAGTTACCACCCAAAATAGTGATTTTACCAATAAATTGATAACAAACGGGTGGTAAAATACTATAAGTAAATAATATATGGTATGATATATATTAGTATAGTTTGGGGATATATATATATATATATATATATATATTATAAATGAGTTTAAGACACATATAATGTAAATCAAACCTGAGGTAAGGGTTTCTAATCTCACTTTTACTTTTGTGATACATATGCTATATTCACAACTTATTTATTTTATGAGGTGTATATACTAAATATTTTGTATATTATATCATGAATAGATATGTATTTATGGTATTTAAGGTTTCATTTTAATTTATTTCTTTCATGGATATTATTATTCAAAAGTTACAAAAGTGGTAAGAGTTTATTTTACAATTTCATCATTATTTGGGATTGTTTATGTTTTTGTTGGGGAATATTTGTATTCCTAGACCATATTTTCTAAAAATGTTTTCAATTTTTTTTTAATATTATCATAATATTTTTAAAATTCATTTACATCCATGTTTTACTTTTTATACAATGTTTTAATAATAAATCATTTTGTCATTTTTTTAACGAGGTGCTTTTTAAATAGTTCGAAACTAATGTTTTTTAACTTCTACAACATGAACATAAATTCATAACATAATAAAACCTTAATGATTTTAATATTCCTTTATAATTTTATAAGTTTATTTTCAAATAAAATATTTTCTTTTATAATTGTACATTTTTTAAATATAAGTGATTTCAAAGTGAAAAAGGGTATTTTCCTCAAGAATTTCCAACGATCTTATTAATGTATTTTTATCTATGTCTACATCCTTTATTGAATTTTATGATTAATTGAGGTTGATATCTTATGATACCATCTACCATATTTTATTAAATTTTTTAGGATTAGTTTGACTGGGGTAATACTATTTTGATATCATTCTCCATATTACTCTCGATGGTTTATGATTATGATTATTGATTGGGGGAATTATTAACATTTCACATTCTAGTTTCAATATGAATGTTTATATTGATTATATTTCACCCATTTTATATGAGTAATGAATTGGACTTAGTAAGTGATAGTTGGGGCCTACTATAACATGTTGATGCACCGTTATGTCTCATCAGACAAACTAGATCTGGTTTTTGTCGACGCCTTACCCATTTATGTAGATGTCTTGGTCGGGGCCTTAAAGGTATGTTTCAGATGTCTAGAATTATTCATTACATCCTTATGAATTAATTTATTTATGTTCCATGTGGTTATTTTATTAGTTATAATATTTATGGATAAGTTACATGCTCATGTAATTATTTATATGTCATTATTTGATCATCATTTATTTTTTCCATGTTATGCTCAAGTTATTGATTAAATGGAATGTTTCTTTGTTATTTACCTTTAGATATTGATTATTCCTTGTTTATTCATATATTTAATTTTAAACTTACCCTTACTGATATAACCTCACCCCTTTCTTATAATTTATTTTTCCCAGGATATGAGGAAGTGTTTTTTGATTGATATATAGGGATACACTAAAGTAAATAATGGCATTCTTAAATAAAATTCTTTGTGTATTTTATGTTTTAAAATGTAATTTGAATTTAAAGTATGTATCTAGTTCATCAATGCTGCTATGATATTTTATCCTTCATTATATGATTCTTTGTATCTTATTCCAATGTAACAAACTAACCACTGACTCATGGATAGTAGAGTTGAGGTCTTTATAGTTGTTATCATGGGAAGTTTAATAAAAACATTGGGAAATAGTTTTAAGAAAACATAGATTACGGAATATAAACATATAAATGAATTTGAGTATAATTCTATGTATAAGATAACATCCTATAAATTTTTTAATGACCTTGGATAACCAAGGTTAAATCTAAATATTCATAGATTGAGAATAAGGTGTAATGATTTAGTCATCCTTTGAATAATATTTCACAATTATTTGATAGCTCCCACTAATTATTATATCTTGATTCATAAACTTTTATTTTTGGCTTTAGTCAATGGTGGAAACCATAAAGTAATGGGTTAAGATTAAATGTGATAGTCAATTTATTAGTGAGCAAATAAATGGGATGATGACTAGGTTGAAGGATATTGTAATTATGCCTAATTAGTTATCATGATATAAAATTAACAACTTGCACCTTAATCAACTCTTAGACTCACTAAAGAAGAGAATTATGGAGTCCATTAAGATATTTAAAATTGTAGATCATGGAGGAAAGAAGGATAAATTTCCTTCATGTTAAAATTTTGGAAGGAGACACCTATGAGAGTGTCTCAAAGGAATAGGGAAACAATTTATGTGACACAAATCAAGTAATTTCCAAGAAAAAATGAAAATTTTGGTTAACATAATGGATGAGAATAATGGTATCCATAAGGTATTATATAAGGTTTGGTTTTTTAAATTTTTAAATTAGGGTCATTATGAAAATATATGTCTTAAAGAGAAATATTGTGAAGAGAATCAGAAAGTTTGTACAATAATGGCTATATTGTTGATAATTAAGAGACTACAAATGACATATGAAAGGAAGGAGGTATTAAATAATATGATAATGAATATTAGTCAATGGTTTAAGAATTTATTTTAATTATTAATCTATTGTTTTGGATTAAATAATTATATTTTATCAATGATATTTTGGTTATAAAAATCATGAGATATATAAGGATTTTACTATAGTACTTCTTCTTTAAGGATTTGGAGTCATGTGATGAATAATATTGATAACCAAGAGAAATGATTTTGTGGCAAGTTGAAATTTTTCAAAACACATAATTTGGGGAAGATAACCTTAAATATTTTCTCTATTTTGAGATAATAATGATAAATAAATGTTTATGGGATAGTATTAGTAACCATGAAAATGGATAGTGATTTGATGATAATTTAATTCCTGATGGAGTTTATTGCATTTTTTCAGATTTATAAAATACATTTGATAATATAAGATTTTGTTTAAGTAATAATGATAATGTTAATTCTTAAAATCATGCATGTTTTTATTAATGATTTAAGGTGATCAAGGTATTCACATATTAGGTATGTGACATTAAGTACTACTTTTTGTTTTAATGGTATATTGATTTTGGAATCGTAGTCACTTTATTTTTAAATTTTTGGGTCTTCAATTTTTTCATACATATTTTGGAGGAGTTTTAGGATTAATTACTTATGGACTGGATTAACCTAAACCTTGTTCATTGTTGTTTATGTTTTAGAAATTAATGTATTTATCTATATTGGATAACTTATTCTAACCATTTTTGGTTAATATCTAAAGATAATAGTAGTATCTTGTAATCCTTTTTTGGATTATGTGATCTATTAAAAGTTGATCATATTTATTAAGGCGTGAAATATTCATCTTATTCATTATTTGGAAAAAAAGATGAGATTATGGTGGAAATTGATTAAAGGATGAAATTTTACTTTTCAAGTAAGAATATTTCCTTGTGTTCCTATTATAGATGGTAAATGAATGCCTCAACACTAGGAAAAAGAATCTTGACACAACAAATTTATAATATAAACATTAATTTCAATGAATTATTGGTCTTTTCAACATATGTGGTTTATGGTTTTGTAATTGTTTACTTTCTTAAAATAATTCAATTTCTTGTGATCAATGATCACTGGATATTGCTTTTCATCCATGTCTATATCTTCACTTCCCAATAATGTTCCCCTATTCATAATCATAATTTTTTGGTGACCTTCTCATTTCCATTTACCTCCTTTTAATATAAGGTTTTATTAATAGTTTTTATGATGTGGTATTTCCAAAAAGGTATTTTCAAATTTCAAACTCATTATTACCAATCACAAGTTAAAATTTCTAGGATGCAATTTATTAAAGGAGGGTAGAATGTGACACCCATATATTTTAAAAGAAAACTATATTTAATAGAATATACAAAATATGACACTAAGCCTAAAAAACCCCAAAATATTTTTATTTAAATATGATCATTATAACCTACCCGTTAATTTGGTAGGTATAAATAGTTTAAAAAAATTATGAAATATATATATTGTACCAACTCAGTAAAAAATAATATGATAGGGACTATAAAATGATCCTAACACTTATCTCAATTTTATTGGATGATTAATTTTTCATCCATAATTATTCAAGGTTTGAATATATTGAATTTTTTCCATTTTGAAGTGATTATGTATTTATAATATTTTATTTAAAGAAAAGTCAAAGATGTCACTATCTTTTATTTAATAACTATAAAATTTTTAATATGGGGTTAACCAGTGGATATGTTCAACTATAAATATTTTTATTAAATATAAAAGATTTATCTTTATCATTGTAATTTATTTTTAAATTTTAGTGAATAACCTTAAATTAATACACAACAATAATGTAGTAATAATTAAATTATTGGAACAATAAAATAAATTATATTAAAAATATTAAAATAAATAATTTTTTTGATAATTAATGGGAACTAACAAATTTATATATTACCTTTACATGTTAGGGATATAATAAAATATGTTTTTCAAATTATAAGTGTTATATAAATATTTTTAAAGTCAAAGTAATTAATATTTCTAAAAATTGACATTATGAATATTTTATATTAAATAATATTTTAGTAAGTGATTAAAAAATATTATAAATATTAAATTATTCCAAATAGATGGTATATGGCCAATTAAATCTACAATTTTCCATTTATTGATATTTTTTCATTTTATAATAATATTTTTTACCCTTATATTGTATGAAATTTTAATAGGATGGAAATTGTCAAAAGAGTTAATAGGAGGTTAAAACAAAACGATAAGGGTATAACCATGACCTAAACTTGTCAAAAATATTATTGGATAAATATTATTCAATCCTTATCACATTATTATATAATTATAGTTGTTTTGTGGAAACTTTTACATGAAAATGACTTATATATTATTTAAATCAAATATACTTACAAAATATCACTCTCTTTGTATTTAATAACTTTTATGTGTCGACATAGGAACCAAATAAAGATAAGAATGAACCTAAATTTCTATTTATATCTTAATGAAAATATTTTCATTATAATTTTTTTTAGTTTTTTTAAATTATATAATTACCTTATGTTCTTGTGCAATACTAATATAGTATTTATTTAATTAACATAAAAATAAAATAAATGATATAAAAATATTAATTTTGATATAATTTAAATGGGTTAATGTGGGAAACAAATTTTATATATAATTATGACATATTAGAGAGTTTTCAAATAATTATATTCAAATTACCCCTTTTTATGATGTATTTGAAGTCAAATTAAATGAATAGCATCAAAATTGACATTAATGATAATTTATCAAAATAATATTTTTTAAAATTATATAAAATTCATAAAAATATTATATTCATCCATGTGAATTTAATATTGTTTAAAAAAACATACATGTTCCATTTATGAGTAATATTTCCATTTATAGCAGCATTATTAACTTTTTATGAATAAAATGGTAGTTACCACAGTTAAGGTAAAAAATAACTAACCAAGGGGTCAATTAAAATGATATAAAAATTTGTCTAAATTATAATTTTTTATGGTATTAAAACATTATCTTATCTTAAATTCGAATAAATTTCCATTTTGAGACATTTTTTATGATAAATTAATTTATTATTATTTAATATTTTGATAAATTCCAAAAGTGTCACTTGCCTCAATTATAAAAGGGAACCCATTCATTCACTTATTTACAACAATTTGATCCATATATATTGAAAAAAACCTAAAAATGATATTTTAAACATCCTTAAATAAGTTATATAGGTTCTGTTCCTTCAAAAATACCAACACTAGATCCCTTAAGAAGATATCTAAAGGAAGCTCGGTGAAGAAGAGGTAATCATCTTTACCAACTCTTTCAAGATTATTGATTCCTCTACTTACTCTTCATTTTTTGTTTCCATAATAAATTAACAAATAAAGTATCTTATATATACTAATAATCTATTATGATTATTATATAATCATATTCTACCTTTTATCCATCCTATGAAAAGTAAAAACATCGCTTGTGCATAAGTACGACTTACCGTCTCCATGTAGCAGTGTAATTTTGTTTCATCACCACTTTACATGGATGATTATAAATATAGAACTAATAAAAATATATTATATTTAAACCATAAATAATATTTTTAACTATGATAAAAGTTTAAGTACTGGAACTACCAAATCAAAACACGCATAAAAATGAAACAATTACCCCCCTAAACAATGATTTTAACAATAAATCGATAATAAATGGGTAATAAAATATTATAAGTAAATAATATATGGTATAATATATATTATTATGGTTATAGAATATATGTATAATAAATCTATATTTATTATATATTAGGTTCAAATATGTACAAAGGAAAGTGAACTTGAGTTGAGGGTTTCTCATCTCACTTTTACTTTTGTGAGACATATGTCATATTCACCACTTATTTATTTTGTGTGATCTATATAAAAACACTTTGATATATTATATCATGAATATCTTTGTATTCAAGGTATTTAAAGTTTCATTTTAATTTATTTATTTCATGCATCTTACAATTCAAAAGTTACTAAAGTGGTAAGGGTTTATTTCACAATCTCATCATTATTTGAGATTATTTATGATTATATCTATGATGAGAAATATTTATCTTCCTATTCCATGTTTTCTAAAAAACTTTTCAATTTTTTTTACTATTCTATGATTATTTTTAAAATTAATTTTTACCCATTATTTACTTTTTATAAAATGTTTTAAAAGAAATATTTTTGTCCTTTTCTAAATGAGGCACTTTTTCAATAATATGAAAGGGATGTTTTTTAACTTATTAGGAATGAATATAATTTTCTTCCATTATGATGACTTAATGATTTGAATATTCCATTACCAGTTTACTAGGTTATTTTTAAATAAAAATTTTTCTTTTATAATTTCACATCTTTTTTAAAATAAGTTATTTCAATGTGAAAAAGTGTATTTTCTGCAAGAATTTTTTGATGATATTATTATTGTATTTTAATATATGTAAAAAACATTTGTTGAATCTTATGATTCATTGTGGTTGATATCTTATGATACCATCTACAATATTTTATTGATTGTTTTAGGATAATTTTGATTAAGGTTTTAATATTTTGATATCATTCTCCATATTACTATAGACGGTCTATGATTATTTTTATTGATTGGGGAAATTATTAACATATCATATGTTAGTTTCAATATGAATTTTTATATTGATTATGTTTCACCCCTTTCATGTGAGGAAGGAATTGGACTTAGTAAGTGATGGGTGAGGTCTGCTATAGCCCCCTGAGGCATCTGTTGGTCTCATGAAACAAACTAGCTCAGTTTTTGGTCAACGCATTACCCATTTATATAGATGCCTTGGGCGATTCCTTGGCGGTATGTTTTCGTTGTATGGAATTTTTCATTCCATTATTATAAATTTAGTTATATATATTCAATTTTCTTATTATATTAGTTATAATATCCCTGGATATGTTTCATACTCATGTGATTATTTATATGGAATTATTTGATCATTATTTATTTCTTCCATATTTTCTCAAGTTATTGATTAAATGGAAATTATTTTAGATATTTACCTTGCCATATTGATTATTCATTATTTAATCATATATTTTACTATACACTTACTCTTACTGAACATTTTATCTCGCCCCTTATATTTAATTTTTCTTGGGATACGAGGAAGTGTTTTATGATTGATATGTAGGGATACAGTAAGGAAAATAATGGAATTAACAAATAAACTTACTTATTTATTATATGGAATAAAATTTAATGATAATTTCATGTATTTATCTACTTTACCAAGAATACTAAACTATTTAGTCCTTCAGGATGTGATTCATTTCATCTTATGTTAATGTAACAAAGTAACCATTGACTTTGGGCTACTGGATTTGGGGTCTTTAAAAATGATGCATCCATATTTTATTATACTATAAGTGTTAGCATTATAAATCCTATTCAAGTGATAAATTCAGTTTATTAGAAAGGGAAAATCTAATAGACCCTTTTTTCTTGTTAAATTAGTAGTAACAAGATTCAGTAAATGGAAACATGTAGATATGAATATGTTTTTTTTCCTATGGATGCTCAGATTAGTAGTCATTTGACCAAAAATGCAGTTGATGTTATATCTCTAGAAATGTGTTTATGTCTACATAAAAATCAATCTCAGTATCAATTTTTTTGGGAATGGATTAATTTATAGGTGCATTGTTCATTTATTGGTGATTACAAGTCAGGACAAGGAAACCTATTGAATATCAATAGTTTCACAATACAATGGATAGACCCATATGATTATATGAGGTTGGTGAAACCTGTTTATAGGGTGGGACCCTCTATAAAAGTATGTGTGGGTCTACATGTTGAGTTATAGAGTGATCATGAGTTAGTTATCTAAATTGATGTCAATTCATGGTGGTTGTAACTTTTTTTACTTCCAATATAATGAAATATTGTGATACTTCTCCCTGTGGATGTAAGATAAAATTCTAAAACATGTATAACCCTTGTGTTATTTACTAGATTTCATTTATTTTCTTGATTTAAATGTTTTTATAAACTTTTGAGTGAAAAAGCATGAGTAGTGAAACTCAGTGTTTGTAACACCCCGAGATTTTATGAAAAATACTCTTTTTGATTTCATTAATGTATTGTGTTGTACGCTACACCAAAATAATCTTGCACAACATGCATCCTTGACTTTCCTTCCATTACACGCAATCACGACCTTCCTCGATAGCGTGTGTAGTACGCAATAACGAGTTTCACTAAACAACAATATGATATTAAAATATTATTAAAACTAGCTGTTATGAATAGTAATAACCACTTTTTGAAATTTTGTAAATTTTATTTTTCAAAATGGACTTCATTTTTGGATTCTGAATATCAAAATTATCTTAGGGTGAAATTTTGGTACTTTTCGGATAACTTTCATTTTCTGATGAATAGTGAAAATTACTAAATTTTAATTAAAAACAACCTTTTTAATCAAAATAATTAATAGTGATAAGTTATTAATTCGAGTGGTTTTAAAGTATATTTATAATATATTTTTACAATTTAATACAATGTTGGTCAGTGGATGTAATTTCACATTTAAACCAGACATAAACAAGTGTCAATCTTTTGATAGTTATTATCTCTTAAGAACACGCTATTTGTTTTGATGACGGGAATTAATTTTTAAATTAATTAATGCAACTGATATGTTTTTAATTTGGTAAAATAGACATCATTTTTGAGTTCATAATATCAAATATAGCTTAGGCCTAATTTTTGGTATTTTTCTGGAAACTTTCATTTTTTGATGAATAGTGAAACCACTAAGTGGTAGTTAAAAAAATGAATTTTTAATAAAACTTAATTTTACCGCTTCTGTGAGTGGAATTTCAAAAATCCAAGAGACACGGTTGATGTCAGTAAGTAAAATTTGGTTCAATGAGATGAAAATAATTTTTGGTGAATAATAACTTTTTACTTTTTTTTACCACGGTTAAAAGTAAATAGGGTAATTAAGGGTAAAAATGATATTATTATTACCCTAACACATGTCCTAATTCTATTGAATAAGTTTAATTCGACCAAAAACATCATTAGGAATAAAATATGACCATTTAGGCCCACTTGGATTAGATTGGGACATTTATTATTAATTTATTTAAAGAAGGGTTAAAATAGTTAAAATCAATGTTTAATAAGTAAATCATTTGTAATATCGGGTTATAAATAAGATAAATTCGACTATAAATATTAATTAGAAATCTAAAAAGATTTACTAGATAACTATATTTTATTTGTAATTTTTAGACATTAAATAATTTAATTTATTTATGACACAAAGATGATGCAATAATTATCTTATTAATGAAATATTGACATAATTGATGTTATAAATACCCAAATAAATGTAATTTGAGAACTTTTATGAATTAAACTAATTTTATAGGTTAATATGACATTTTAGTATAGATTTAATTAACTTTTTTAGAACTAATCATTCTGTTATGATTTTCACAAAAATCAATTACTAAATAATGTCAAAATTGACATAAAATAGTATTTAAAAAAAATATTATATTATTAATTGTTATTTTATTCCTAAAAATCTATGGTTCGGCCAAATGACTTAGATAAGGTTATATATATTAATAATAAACAACTTGGGGTTCGTTTGGCTTCTTATAGTAATTTTATTAACCTTATAGTGTAAGAACACAAAAAGACACGGTAAAAGTAAAATTATATAACTTAAAGTTAAATATAAATGATAAGGTTAAAATAGGATCCTAAACTTTTCTAAATTTTATTGTATGAGAGGATTTCGACCCATCCCCACCTTAGCTTCAAAATAAATCAATTTTGAGCTATTTAAAACCGAATTTGGCTTTATAATACAATAATATTTTTAGTTTTTCCAAAGAAGCCCCTCTCCTCCCTTATAAAAGGGCACATCCTCCCTCTCTTCCTCACAACACTTTGAGCCTTCAAGCTCGGCCAACCCCTGCCAAATTCTCTTCTCCACTTCCCTAGAAACATCCTATAGGTTCTTTTCTTCTTCAAAGACCAATTTTAGTGCCCTAAAAGGAGATCTCAAAGAGACGCTTCAAAGAAGATGTAATGTCCATTACCAATTCTTTCAACTTTATTTTCTTCTTCCACTTCTTCTTCTTAGGTTGTTTCATTATGGGGTAATAACATCAGTATCACTCATATACTGATATGTTATTATAAGTATGAAACAACCCTATTTCACCATCTATCCATCCTACAGAAAATGAAATCACCGCACGTGCGTACGTACGGAATACCGTCTCCACGCCATGGTGTAATCTATTTTCCACCACCACCTTACTTGGATGTGTATAATGGTGTACATAATAACTATATATGATTATTGTAAAGTGATATTGATTCTGAAATATTATACATACACTCTAATACAATTCCACAATCATGAGAATGATATCATCGCTCGTGCGTACGTACGGACTACCGTCTCCACGACGCGATGAGATTCATTCTCCACGTTAACCATTCATGAATGATTATAAAGTATATATAATAAGTAATCATGAAATATATGACATAATAATACTGGATTTATATGTATATATATGTATGTCATTTAATTAATTCCATTCAACTCAATAAGGAAACAAAAACAGCGTTCATGCGTACGTACGGCCTACCGTCTCCATGAATGGTGTATTTCTTTCCATTTACTGATCTATTATATATATGTATATTCTGAATATATATTATACATAAATCATTTTTTACATTATGTATTTAAGTAATCATGATCTAAGTAATCATATGAATAATTACAAGTTAAAACACGAACGACAAATGAGACGATTTTACCCAAAACGCTCTTTAACATGGAATTTACAAAAGAACGGGTAATATAAAGTCATAAGTGAACCATATATGATATCATAACAATGAGTATGATTCCGTAATAAGTCAATGACATTATTTAAATCATTATACAGGAGGTTCGAACACTTACGAAGCACATCAGACCTAAGGTAAGGAAAATATCACAATCTCATTTTTATCCGAGATTGTTTATACTTTGAAATTTACTGGGGTGTATTTTATCATCCACATCCATGTTTCCTTAATATGTAATATTATTTTCATCCACCTACAATTTTTTAAATCCAATTTTACCCTTCTTTGAGTTTTTTAGTAAAAGATATGAAAGGAATCTTTTGTCGTTTTTCGTACGAGGTACTTTTTGACTTTTCTGAAAAAAGTACGAGGAGAATGTTTTTTTTAACTTATACGGCATGAATGGATTTTTAAAAAAATATTTCCAAGAAGCTTCCTTTAAAAGTTTTCAAGTTTATTTTTAATCAACTTCTTTTAGTTTAGAATTTTATGCCATGTTAAGAAAGGAAAAGTGTTTTTTAAGTAGAAAGGATATTTTCCTCAAGAATGGAGTTCAAGTGTTTTATCAAAATTATTTTCCATCTTAGATAATACAGGGTTCTGTTTTTATACCTATTATTAAATTGATTTGATTATGTTGTGATGGAATTATTTTTATGAATTCCTTTATCTTATATGAATTGTTTTATGATGTCACGATGTTTAAGAATCCCATTTTTATTACATGGGTTATGCTATGATGTATGGTTTATGATTTTGTGGCACACATAAGAATGGTGTAATTATGAGATGGGTGGGAACTATATCTCCCTCCAATGCATTGGGTAAAGATTTAAAATCTCATGAGATAGACATGTCTGGAACGGCAGGTTATACCGGTTCAGTGAAACAGGACTGAAACGAGGAGTGAACTCGGTTCAGAAATGGACTTTGTCCACTAAGATAGTCTTGGCAATGAGTCTTGACTAATAAGAAATGATTCTCTATGATTATGTGTGTATTCCACAAAGTTTCATGTTTTATGTTATGATTATTGGGATTACATTTCACTACTATGATTTATCCCATGTTATGATATTATGATCTCTTTTGCAGGTTAATATTTCCAAATTGTTATGTTCTTATGAATATGATGTGATTTATATTTCTTTTGTTTACCCTTACTGAGCATTTGAGCTCACCCTTTTATGTTTTCTTTTCCCCAGGATATAAAGAAAGGTTTTAGGTAAGAAAAAAAAGGGAAGATATTTATGGGAGATGTTGAATATCTTTCACCATGATTAGAAGATTATATTCCGAGTTTCCAAAGACATTAAACAATTACAGTCCTTGTGTGTGTGTTTTTGTTATGTACTAAGTATTCCGAAAAAGTAATGTAATGTCCATGTACGTCAAGATTCGGGTCTCTACAGTTGGTATCAGAGGAAATGTTTAGTTAACCTTTGGAAACTAGGATGTGAGAAATTTAGTGAGATCCCTAGAGATATTTCTAAGGTATGTCTAGGGATGTCCCTACGGTTAAGTATAAGTATAGGTTATAGTCCTAGAATTTTGCTAACGATCTTAGAATTAAACCTAAGATGTTAGATATTGAAGTTCCTCCCCCTTTATTATGTTGTTTTCCCTAGCACGATTTTTTCCTCTCACACTATTCTTTTTGGGTTTTAGACGATGGATGGAACCCGAAGGAACCGTGTTGATCAATGCAATGGACAATGCAATGATTGTCCTCCTGAACAAACAAATGTTATGGGAGATGGAGTGAAAAATCTTATTGCTATACTTACACAATATATGAATCATTCTGGATATAGATACCCGAAGCCTGACGTAAATGGACATTAAATTACTTTTGCGGAATACTTATTACATAACAAAAAAACACACACAAGGACCGTAATAGTTTAGTGTCTTTGGAAACTCGGAACGTAATCTTCTAATCATGGTGAAATATCTTCAACATCTCCCATAAAGATATTCCTTTTTTTCTTACCTAAAACCTTTCGTTATATCCTGGGGAAAAGAAAACATAAAAGGGTGAGCTCAAATGCTCAGTAAGTGTAAACAAAACAAATATCAATCACATCATATTCATAAGAACATAACATTTTGGAAATCTTAACCTTCAAAAGAGAGCATAATTTCATAACATGGGATAAATCATAGTAGTGAAATGTAATCACAATAATCATAAGTTAAAACATGAAACTTTGTGCCATACACACATAATCATAGAGAATCATATCTTATTAGTCAAGACTCATTGTCAAGACTATCTTAGTGGACAAAGTCCATTTCTGAACCGAGTCACCCTCGTTTCAGTCCTGTTTCACTGAACCGGTATAACATACCATTCCAGCCATGTCTATCTCATGAGATATAAAATCATTAACCAATGCATTAGAGGGAGATATAGGTCCCACCTATCTCATAATGATACCATTCTTATGTGTGCCACAAAATCATAAACCATACATCATTGCATAACCCGTGTAATAAAAATGGGAATCTTAAACATCATGACATCATAAAACAATTCATATATGATAAAGGAATTTATAAAAATAATTCCATCACAACATAATCAAATCAATGTAATAATAGGGATAAAAACAGAACCCTTTATTATCTTAGATGGAAAATAATTTTGATAAAACACTTGAACTTCATTCTTGAAGAAAATATCCTTTCTACTTCAAAAACATTTTCCTTTCTTAACATGTCTTACAATTTTAAACTAAATAAGTTGATTAAAAATAATGTTGAAAACTTGTAAAGGATTCTTCTTGGAAATAATGTTTTTAAAAATCCATTCATGCCGTATAAGTTAAAAAAACATTCTTCTCGTACTTTTGTCGGAAAATTCAAAAATTACCTCGTATGAAAAACGACAAAAGATTCCTTTCATATCTTTTACTAAAAACTTACCGAAGGGTAAAATTGGATTTAAACAATTGTAGGTGGATGGAAATAATATTACATATTGAGAAAACATGGATGTGGATGATAAAATACCCCCCAGTAAATACTAAAGTATAAACAATCTCGGATAAAAATGAGATTGTGATATTTCCCTTACCTTAGGTCCGATTTGCTTCGTAAGTGTCCTAAACTCCTTTATAATGATTTAAATAATGTTATTGACTTATTCCAGATTCATAATTATTGTTATGATATCATATATGGTTCACTTATGACTTTATATTACCCGTTCTTTTGTAAATTCCATGTTAAAGAAGCATTTTGGGTAAAATCGTTTCATTTATCATAGGTGTTTGGACTTGTTGTTCTTGACATTATTATTACTTATATCATGATTTACTTACTTACAGAATATAAAACATGATTTATATATCATATATATTCAGTATATATATATATATAATAGATAGATAAATGAAATGAAACACACCGTTCATGGAGACGGTAGTCCGTACGTACGCATGAACGCTGTTTTCCTTTCCTTATTGTCTTGAATGGAAGTAAGTAGATGACATACATATATATATATATATATATACATAAATCCAGTAGATTTAACATGTCATATATTTCATTATTATTCATTATATATACTTTATAATCATTCATGAATGGTTAATGTGGAGAATGAATCTCATAGCGTCGTGGAGACGGTAGTCCGTACATACGCACGAGCGATGATATCGTTCCCATGGTCGTGGAATTGTGTTGAAGTGTATGTATACTATTTCAGTATCAATATCACTTTAAAATAATAATATATAGTTATTATTTACACCATTATACCCATCCAAGTAAGGTGGTGGTGGAAAATAGATTTCACCACGGCGTGGAGACGGTATTCTGTACGTACGCACGCGCGGTGATTTCGTTTTCCATAGGATGGATAGATGGTGAAATAGGGTTGATTCATATTTATAATAACATATCAGTATATGAGTGATACTTATGTTATTACTTCATAATGAAACAACCTAATAAGAATAAGTGGAAGAAGAAATAATGGTGAAAGAATCGGTAACGGAAATTACCTCTTCTTTGAAGCGCCTCGTTGAGACCTCCTCTTAGGGCACTAAAATTGGTCTTTGAGGAATACCAGAACCTCTAGGATGTTTCTAGGGAAGTGGAGAAGAGAATTTGGTAGAGGTTGTCCCATCTTGAAGGCTCAAAATTGTGTGAGGAAGAGAGGGAGGAAGTTCCCTTTTATAAGGGAGGAGAGGGGTACCTTTGGAATAACTAAAACTATTATTTTATTATAAAGTCAAATTCTATTTTAAATAGCTCCAAATTGATTTATTTCGAAGCTAAAGTGGGTATGGGTCGAAATACTCTCATCCAATAGAATTTAGACAAGTTTAGGTTCCTATTTTAACCTTATCATTTAGATTTAACATTAAGTTAAATAATTTTACTTTTACCGTGTCTTCTTGTGTTCTTACACTATAAGGTTAATAAACTTACTATAACAAGCCAAACGAACCCCGAGTTGTTAATTATTAATATATATAATCTTATCTAAGTCATTTGGCCGAACCTTAGATTTTTAGGAATAAAATAACAATTAATAATATAATATTTGTTTTAAAAACTATTTTATGTCAATTTTGACACTATTTAGTAATTGATTTTTGTGAAAATCATAACAGAATGATAAGTTTGAAAAAAGTTAGCTAAATCAATACTAACATGTCATATTAACCTAGAAAATTATTTTAATTCATAAAAAGTCTAAAATTATATTTATTTGGGTATTTATAACATCAATTATGTCAATATTTCATTAATAAGATAATTACTCCATCATCGTTCTGTCATAAATAAATTAAAGTATTTAATGTCTAAAAATTACAAATAAAATACCATTATGTAGGAAATATTTTTATCTTTCTTATGTATAACCCTATATTAAAAATGATTTACTTATTAAACTTTGATTTTAACTATTTTAACCCTTCTTTAAATAAATTAATAATAAATGTCCTAATCTAATCCAAGTGGGCCTAAATGGCCATATTTTATTCCTAAGGTTGTTTTTGGTCGAATTACACTTGTCCAATAGAATTAGGACATGTGTTAGGGTAATAATAATATCATTTTTACCCTTAATTACCCTATTCACTTTTAACCGTGGTAAAAAAAAGTAAAAAGTTACTATTCACCAAAAAATTATTTTCATCTCATTGAACCACATTTTACTTACTGACATCAACCGTGTTTCTCGGATTTTCGAAATTCCACTCACAGAAGCGGTAAAATTAATTTTTATGGAAAATTCCGTTTTTTTAACTACCACTTAGTGGTTTCACTATTCATCAAAAATAGAAAGTTTTTAGAAAAATACCAAAAATTAGGCCTAAGCTATATTTGATATTATGAACTCAAAAATGATGTATATTTAACCAAATTCAAAACATATCAATTACATTAACTAATTTAAAAATTAATTCTCGTCGTCAAAACAAATAGCGTGTTTTTAAGAGATAATAACTATCAAAAGATTAACACTTGTTTATAACTGTTTTAAATGTGAAATTACATCCAATGGCCAACATTGTATTAAATTGTAAAAATATATTCTAAATATACTTTAAAACCACTCAAATTAATTATTTATCACTATTAATTATTCCGATTAAAAAAGTTGTTTTTAATTAAAATTTAGTAATTTTCACTATTCATCAGAATATGAAAGTTATCCGAAAAGTACCAAAATTTCACCTTAGGCTAAATTCGATACTCCGAATCCAAAAATGAAGTCCATTTTGAAAAATAAAATTTACAAAATTTAAAAAAGTGGTTATTACTATTCATAAAGGCTAGTTTTAATAATATTTTAATAGCATATCGTTGTTTAGTGAAACTCGGTATCGCGTACAACACATGCTATCGTGGAAGGTCGCGATTGCGTGTAATGCAAGGAAATTCAAGGATGCGTGTTGTGCAAGCTCCTTTTGGTGTAGCGTACAACACAAGACATTAATGAAATTAAAAAGAATATTTTTCATAAAATCTCGGGGTGTTACATTCTACCCCCCTTAAAATGAATTTCATCCTCGAAATTCGTTGGGGTTATAAATGGTTTGCTACTTGAAAATTTCTTTAATAGAAACCCACATCGTAAAAAGGAATACAAAAACCAATATTTAAAATACAAATGTATGAAACGTAACGGTTACCCAAATAAACTAATCACTGGGTTTCCACATAGGTGAAAATATGGATATGGAAGAGAAATCTAACCATCATGTTCTGATGGAGAGTGGTAGAGAACATGGCTATGGAAAAGCTAGCAATCACAAAGCCATAAATTTGTGACGATCTAAGGTACCATCTGATTCATCAGATATAAGAGCACTAAGACAACATTTTTGGTTTTCAAGATCATTTCCCTAAAGTTGATGAAATTGGAATTAGAAGAAATACTTTCGTGATTTTGGTATAGTCTCACCATTTTCGTTCTTTGGACAATTTCCACTTCATGAAGTTGAATTTGTCATTCGTGATGTGTTATCAGATCATGTGATAGAATGATGGGTCATTCCATATCTTTCAAACAAGAGGTTAGCAAAATTTATAAGTCCATCTTATGGTTAATTGTCTATGGTTCCAAAAATGAACTTATACTTCATATATCATACCGCCTAATAAAATAAAACCAGTTTCTACTAACCAGGGACTTCCTGTAGGCCAGTGGTAGGTGATAAAGGCCAGTCGCACTTCGGTTGTAGATTCGATTCCCACATCCTTGTCCGAAGCGATGGGCTGTCGCCCGTCCTGCAGGTTGTCCTTTTTCTAAAACTATACTACTATAATATCCCATCAATAATATCGAAAAAAAATTCTATCCTTAAACAATACTAACTTATGTCCAACATAATCCATTCCAATCTTTAGGCTTATCCATAATACTGCAGTCCACTCTCATAATATAGTGAAAACGATTACCAGAGATTTAATACCATCGTTGATCCCCATATATATCATAAGATATGTCTTGTTGGTCACATTCCAAACATTCAAAGGCCTTAATCATGTATTCTCTTGAATACCCATTGAACCATAGTGAAAACATGAGTTCTGTCAAAAGATAACTCTTTCCACATACCAAAATCCTCAAAATTCTATATACTTAGTCCTTATATCAATCATGAGCTCATGAATACAATCAAACATCTCATTATCTTCTTGTCCCTTCATTATGCACATATAATATACTTTCCAAAAATATTTCAATCACTTTTTTTCCTGGTTACCAGTATCATATAATTATTGAAAACCAATACATAGATATTCCAAAATTCCACAATACCATAAATGAGATTCCATGATACTATTTTGAAATCCCATTACATAAACACTTAATCATTCCACCACATCGTTGTCATATTCAACATCGCCAATAGTGATCGCATGTGACTTCCCTTTGTCCTTTGCCTTAAGCGGTTTCTCATGTCGATCATCACTAACCCTTGGATTAGGGAATTTATTAGCATAATGCCCCATTTCCTTGCACTTGAAGCGTTGAAGTGTTGGTGGTGCATTCTATATAGTCTTTTCTTTATTACCATCATTAGAAACCCTTTTTCCATTACTTCGACACTCAGCTGCTCGATGACCTTATTTTCCACACTTAAAACATTTTCTAGTCCCTTTAAGACAATCTCCACCATGTTTCTTTCCACACTTTGAGCATAAGGAAACATTCATCTTCTTTTCACCATTATTCTGAGATTTCTCCTTGAACTCCATCTTTCGTTTCTTGTCAAAATTATGAGATGGATAAGTAATACCAACTTCCATTTCTACCTTGAGAGAACAACGCACAATTTCTTCATAGCTACTGAAGTCTCTTATAGCTAATGCCCTTCGAATATTTGGTTTTAAGCCACTGAAGAATTGATCAACTTTACTTTCAGGTTGGATGATAATGCCAGATGCATACCTTGCAAGTCTTGTAAAATTCGCTTCATATATACCAACAGATTCATTATCCTTCTGCTTCAGCTCAAGAAACTCCTTTTCCATCTTTGTTCGAAGAATACGAGGGAAGTACTTACTGAAAAAAAAGTTCTTGAACTCGTCCCATTCCATGGACTCAATTTCATCTCTTGGCCTCGTATTCTTGATAAGATTCCACCATTGATCAGCTTCACCTTCCAAACGATATACTGCTAAGATGACTTTATCATGTTCAGAACATTGAAGAACTGAAAATATCTTTTCAGTGGTACTGATCCATTGTTCAACAACAAGTGGATCGGAAGACCCACTAAAAGAAGGTGGGCGTTTCCTCATGAAGGACTCAATAGAATATTGTTCCCTTCTCTGCTATTTTGGAATTCCAGAATGATTCATAGCTTGTGTAAGTATAGCAATAAGATTTTGCACTCCATCTCCCATAACATTTGTTTGTTCAGGAGGACAATCATTGCATTGTCCATTGCATTGATCAAAACGGTTCCGTCGGGTTCCAGCCACCGTCTAAAACCCAAAAAGAATAGTGTGAGAGGCAAAAATCATGCTAGGGAAAACAACATAATAAAGGGGGAGTATCCTCAATATCTAACATCTTAGGTTAAATTCTATGATCGTTACCGTAGTTCTAGGACTGTATCCTATACGTTTACTTATCCTTAGGGACATCCCTAGACATACCTTAGAAATATCTCTAGGGATCTCACTAACGTTTTCGCATCCTAGTTTCCAAAGGTTGACTAAACCTTTCCTCTGATACCAACTGTAGAGACCCGAAGCCTGACGTACATGGAAATTACATTACTTTTGTGGAATACTTATTACATAACAAAAACACACAAACAAGGACCGTAATAGTTTAGTGTCTTTGGAAACTCGGAACGTAATCTTCTAATCATGGTGAAAGATCTTGAACATCTCCCATAAAGATCTTCCTTTTTTTTATTACCTAAAACCTTTCGTTATATCCTGGGGAAAAGAAAACATAAAAGGGTGAGCCCAAATGCTCAGTAATGGTAAACAAAAGAAATATCAATCACATCATATTCATAAGAACATAACATTTTGGAAATCTTAACCTTCAAAAGAGAGCATAATTTCATAACATGGGATAAATCATAGTAGTGAAATGTAATCACAATAATCATAAGTTAAAACATGAAACTTTGTGTCATACACACATAATCATAGAGAATCATATCTTATTAGTCAAGACTCATTGCCAAGACTATCTTAGTGGACAAAGTCCATTTCTGAATCGAGTCACCCTCGTTTCAGTCCTGTTTCACTGAACTGGTATAACCTACCATTCCAGCCATGTCTATCTCATGAGATATAAAATATTTACCCAATGAATTGGAGGGAGATATAGGTCCCACCCATCTCATAATGATACCATTCTTATGTGTGCCACAAAATCATAAACCATACATCATTGCATAACCCATGTAATAAAAATGGGAATCTTAAACATCATGACATCATAAAACAATTCATATATGATAAAGGAATTCATAAAAATAATTCCATCACAACATAATCAAATCAATGTAATAATAGGGATAAAAACAGAACCATTTATTATCTTAGATGGAAAATAATTTTGATAAAACACTTGAACTTCATTCTTGAGGAAAATATCCTTTCTACTTCAAAAACATTTTCCTTTCTTAACATGTCTTACAATTTTAAACTAAAAGAAGTTGATTAAAAATAATCTTGAAAAATTTTAAAGGATGCTTCTTGGAAATAATGTTTTTAAAAATCCATTCATGTCATATATGTTAAAAAAACATTCTTCTCGTACTTTTGTCGGAAAATTCAAAAAGTACCTCGTATGAAAAACGACAAAAGATTCCTTTCATATCTTTTACTAAAAACTTACCGAAGGGTAAAATTGGATTTAAACAATTGTAGGTGGATGGAAATAATATTACATATTGAGGAAACATGGATGTGGATGATAAAATACACCCCAGTAAATACTAAAGTATAAACAATCTCGGATAAAAATGAGATTGGGATATTTCCCTTACCTTAGGTCCGATTTGCTTCGTAAGTGTCCGAACCTCCAGTATAATGATTTAAATAATGTTATTTACTTATTCCAGAATCATACTTATTGTTATGATATCATATATGGTTCACTTATGACTTTATATTACCCGTTCTTTTGTAAATTCCATGTTAAAGAAGCGTTTTGGGTAAAATCGTTTCATTTATCGTAGGTGTTTGGACTTGTTGTTCTTGACATTATTATTACTTATATCATGATTTACTTACTTCCAGAATATAAAACATGATTTATATATCATATATATTCAGTATATATATATATATATAATAGATATATAAATGAAATGAAACACACCGTTCATGGAGACGGTAGTCCGTACGTACGCATGAACGCTGTTTTCCTTTCCTTATTGTCTTGAATGGAAGTAAGTAGATGACATACATATATATATATATATATACATAAATCCAGTAGATTTAACATGTCATATATTTCATTATTATTCATTATATATACATTATAATCATTCATGAATGGTTAATGTGGAGAATGAATCTCATCGCGTCGTGGAGACGGTAGTCCGTACGTACGCACGAGCGATGATATCGTTCCCATGGTCGCGGAATTGTGTTGAAGTGTATGTATACTATTTCAGTATCAATATCACTTTAAAATAATAATATATAGTTATTATTTACACCATTATACCCATCCAATTAAGGTGGTGGTGGAAAATAGATTTCACCACGGCGTGGAGACGGTATTCCGTACGTACGCACGCGCGGTGATTTCGTTTTTCATAGGATGGATAGATGGTGAAATAGGGTTGTTTCATATTTATAATAACATATAAGTATATGAGTGATACTGATGTTATTACTTCATAATGAAACAACCTAAGAAGAAGAAGTGGAAGAAGAAATAAAGGTGAAAGAATCGGTAACGGAAATTACCTCTTCTTTGAAGCGCCTCTTTGAGACCTCCTCTTAGGGCACTAAAATTGGTCTTTGAGGAAGACCAGAACCTCTAGGATGTTTCTAGAGAAGTGGAGAAGAGAATTTGGCAGAGTCTGGCCGAGATTGAAGGCTCAAAGTTGTGTGAGGAAGAGAGGGAGGAGGTGCCCTTTTATAAGGGAGGAGAGGGGTACCTTTGGAATAACTAAAACTATTATTTTATTATAAAGTAAAATTCGGTTTTAAATAGATCCAAATTGATTTATTTCGAATCTAAAGTGGGGATGGGTCGAAATCCTCCAATCCAATAGAATTTAGACAAGTTTAGGTTCCTATTTTAACCTTATCATTTGGATTTAACATTAAGTTAAATAATTTTACTTTTACCGTGTCTTCTTGTGTTCTTACACTATAAGGTTAATAAACTTACTATAACAATCCAAATGAACCCCAAGTTGTTAATTATTAATATATATAATCTTATTTAAGTCATTTGTCCGAACCTTAGATTTTTAGAAATAAAATAACAATTAATAATATAATATTTGTTTTAAAAACTATTTTATGTCAATTTTGACACTATTTAGTAATTGATTTTTGTGAAAATCATAACAGAATGATAAGTTCGAAAAAAGTTAATTAAATCAATACTAAAATGTCATATTAACCTAGAAAATTAGTGGAATTCATAAAAAGTCTCAAATTATATTTATTTGGGTATTTATAACATCAATTATGTCAATATTTCATTAATAAGATAATTACTGCATCATCATTGTGTCATAAATAAATTAAATAATTTAATGTCTAAAAATTACAAATAAAATACCATTATGTAGGAAATCCTTTTATCTTTATTATGTATAACCCTATATTAAAAATTATTTACTTATTAAACTTTGATTTTAACTATTTTAACCCTTCTTTAAATAAATTAATAATAAATGTCCTAATCTAATCCAAGTGGGCCTAAATGGTCATATTTTATTCCTAAGGTTGTTTTTGGTCGAATTAGACTTGTCCAATATAATTAGGACATGTTTTAGGGTAATAATAATATCATTTTTACCCTTAATTACCCTATTTACTTTTAACCGTGGTAAAAAAAAGTAAAAAGTTACTATTCACCAAAAAATTATTTTCATCTCATTGAACCACATTTTTTTCTTACTGACATCAACCGTGTCTCTCGGATTTTCGAAATTCCACTCACATAAGCAGTAAAATTAAGTTTTATGAAAAATTTAGTTTTTTTAACTACCACTTAGTGGTTTCACTATTCATCAAAAATTGAAAGTTTTCAGAAAAATACCAAAAATTAGGCCTAATCTATATTTGATATTATGAACTCAAAAATGATGTCTATTTTACCAAATTCAAAACATATCAGTTACATTAACTAATTTAAAAATTAATTCCCGTCGTCAAAACAAATAGCGTGTTTTTAAGAGATAATAACTATCAAAAGATTGACACTTGTTTATAACTGTTTTAAATGTGAAATTACATCCAATGACCAACATTGTATTAAATTGTAAAAATATATTCTAAATATACTTTAAAACCACTCAAATTAATAATTTATCACTATTAATTATTTCGATTAAAAAAGTTGTTTTTAATTAAAATTTAGTAATTTTCACTATTCATCAGAATATGAAAGTTATCCGAAAAGTACCAAAATTTCTCCTTAGGATAAATTCGATACTCCGAATCCAAAAATGAAGTCCATTTTGAAAAATAAAATTTATAAAATTTCAAAAAGTGGTTATTACTATTCATAACGGCTAGTTTTAATAATATTTTAATTGCATATCGTTGTTTAGTGAAACTCGGTATTGCGTACAACACATGTATCGTGGAAGGTCGTGATTGCATGTAATGTAAGGAAAGTCAAGGATGCGTGTTGTGCAAGCTCCTTTTGGTGTAGCGTACAACACAAGACATTAATGAAATTAAAAAATATATTTTTCATAAAATCTCGAGGTGTTACACTGGACTTCCAAATGAGCAGAGAAGGGAACAATATTCTATTGAGTCCTTCATGAGGCAACGTCCACCTTCTTTCAGTGGGTCTTCTGATCCACTTGTTGCTGAACAATGGATCCATACCACAGAAAAGATATTTTCAGTTCTTCAATGTTCTGAACATGATAAAGTCATCTTAGTAGTATATCATTTGGAAGGTGAAGCTGATCAATGGTGGAATCTTATCAAGAATATGAGGAAAAGAGATTAAATTGAGTCCATGGAATGGGACGAGTTCAAGAAATTATTTTTCAATAAGTACTTCCCTCGTATTCTTCGAACAAAGAGGGAGAAGAAGTTTCTTGAACTAAATCAAAAGGAAGATGAATCTGTTTGTATATACGAAGAGAATTTTACAAGGCTTGTAAGGTATGCATCTGGATTTATCATCCAACCTGAAAGTAGAGTTGATCGATTCTTCAGTGGCTGAAAACCAAATCTTCTAAGGGCATTAGCTATAAGATACTTCAGTAGCTATGAAGAAATTGTGCATTGTGCTATCAAGTTAGAAATGGAAGTTGGTGTTACTTTTCCATCTCATAGTTTTGACAAGAAATGAAAGATGGAGTTCAAGGAGAAATCTCGGAATAATGGTGAAAAGAAGATGAATGTTTCCTTATGCTCAAAGTGTGGAAAGAAGCATGGTGAAGATTTTATTAAAGGGACAAGTAAATGTTTCAAATGTTGAAAGGAAGGTCATCGGGCATTTG
The DNA here is from genome assembly GCA_963277665.1 of Viscum album. NCBI lineage: Eukaryota > Viridiplantae > Streptophyta > Magnoliopsida > Santalales > Viscaceae > Viscum > Viscum album. Next base: position 845,339,791 of record OY728160.1, on the reverse strand, counting down.
AATGCCGCAATGATGGGAAGAAGATGTCTAATGATGCAAACAAAGGAAGGGATACACAGAATGAACCTACTACACTTCAATGTTTCAAGTGCAAGGAAATGGGGCATTATGCTAATAAATGCCCTAATCCAAGGGTTAGTGATGATCGACATGAGCAACCACTTAAGGCAAAGGACAAAGGGAAGTCACATGTGATCACCATTGGCGATGTTGAATATGACAAAGATGTGGTGGAATGATTAAGTGTTTATGTAATGGGATTCCAAAATAATGTTGTATATAGTATCGTGGAATATTGGAATATTTATGTATTGATCTATTGTGGTTTTCAATAATTTTATGGTACCAGTAACCATGGAAAGTGATTGAGATATTTTTGGAAAAAAAGATGATATGCGCATAATGAAGGGAAAACAAGAAAATGAAATATTTGACAGTATTCATGAGCTCATTATTGATATAAGGACTAAGTGATATCATGGTTTGAGTATATAGAATTTTGAGGATTTTGGTATGTGGAAAGTGTTACCTTTTAACTGCATTCATGTTTTCACTATGGTTCAATTAATGGGTATTCATTATTCAAAAGAATACATGATTAAGGTATTCACATGATTCTAATTTGACTAACAAGATATATCTTATGATATATTGGGGATAAATGATGGAATTCACATGATTGTTATGTGACATTTCAAGTAATCATTTTCTTTATACTATGAGCTTGGACCAAAGTATTTTAGATAAGCCTAAAGATTGGAATGGATTATGTTGGACATAAGTTATTATTGTTTAAGGATAGAAGTTTTTTCGATATTATTGATGGGATGTTATAGTAATATATTTTTATAAAAAGGACAACCTGCAGGACGGGCGACAGCCCATCACGTCGGACAAGGTCGTGGGAGTCGAACCCACAACCGAAGTGCGACTGACCTTTATCACCTACCACTAGCCTACAGGAAGTCCCTGTTTAGTAGAAACTAGTTTTATTATATTAAGCAGTATGATATATGAAGTATAAGTCCATTTTAGGAACCATATATGATTAATCTCACTATAAATGGACTTATGTATTTTTTGATAACTTTTCAAACCTTTTGTTTGAGACAGGTGGAATGACCCATCATTCTATCACATGATCTGCTAACACATCATGAATGACAAATTCAACTTCATTTCTTTAAGAGATGGTGTGGAAATTGTCCAAATAACGACCAACGGTGAGACTATACAAAAATCACGAAAGTATTTCTTCTAATTCCAATTTCATCAACTTTAGGGAAATGATCTTGAAAACCAAAAATGTTGTCCTAGTGCTATTATATCTGATGATTCAGATGATACCTTAGATCATCACAAATTTATGGCTTTGTGATTTCTGGCTTTTCCATAGCCATGTTCTCTACCACTCTCCATCAGAACATGATGGTTAGATTTCTCTTCCATATCCATATTTTCACCTATGTGGAAACCCAGTGATTAGTTTATTTGGGTAACCGTTACGTTTCATACTTTAGTTTTTAAAGCCAAGTTTTGGTATTCCTTTTTTTGATGTGGGTTTATATTAAAGAAAATTTCGAGTAGTAAACCATTTATAACCCCGACGAATTTCGAGGGCGAAATTCATTTTAAGGGGGGTAGAATGTAACACCCCGAGATTTTATGAAAAATACTCTTTTTGATTTCATTAATGTATTGTGTTGTATGCTACACCAAAATAAGCTTGCACAACACGCATCCTTGACTTGCCTTGCATCACACGCAATCGTGACCTTCCTCGATAGCATGTGTAGTACACAATAACGAGTTTCACTAAACAACAATATGCTATTAAAATATTATTAAAACTAGCCATTATGAATAGTAATAACCACTTTTTGAAATTTTGTAAATTTTATTCTTCAAAATGGACTTCATTTTTGGATTCGGAATATCGAAATTAGCTTAGGGTGAAATTTTGGTATTTTTCGGATAACTTTCATTTTCTGATGAATAGTGAAAATTACTAAATTTTAATTAAAAACAACCTTTTTAATCAAAATAATTAATAGTGATAAATTATTAATTTGAGTGGTTTCAAAGTATATTTAGAATATATTTTTACAATTTAATACAATGTTGGTCATTGGATGTAATTTCACATTTAAACCAGACATAAACAAGTGTCAATCTTTTGATAATTATTATCTCTTAAAAACACGCTATTTGTTTTGACGACGGGAATTAATTTTTAAATTAATTAATGAAACTTATATGTTTTGAATTTGGTAAAATAGACATCATTTTTGAGTTCATAATATCAAATATATATTAGTCCTAATTTTTGGTATTTTTCTGGAAACTTTCATTTTTTGATGAATAGTGAAACCACTAAGTGGTAGTTAAAAAAATGAATTTTTCATAAAACTTAATTTTACCGCTTCTGTGAGTGGAATTTCAAAAATCTGAGAGAGACATTTGATTTCAGTAAGTAAAATGTGGTTCATTGAGATGAAAATAATTTTTGGTGAATATTAACTTTTTACTTTTTTTTACCACGGTTAAAAGTAAATAAGGTAATTAAGGGTAAAAATGATTTTATTATTACCCTAAAACAAGTCCTAATTATATTGGATAAGTGTAATTTGACCAAAAACGACCTTAGGAATAAAATATGACCATTTAGGCCCACTTGGATTAGATTGGGACATTTATTATTAATTTATTTAAAGAAGGGTTAAAATAGTTAAAATCAATGTTTAGTAAGTAAATCATTTGTAATATAGGGTTATACATAAGTTAAATTCGACTATAAATATTCATTAGAAAGATAAAAAGATTTCCTACATAATGATATTTTATTTGTAATTTTTAGACATTAATTAATTTAATTTATTTAATTTATTTAATTTATTTATGACACAAAGATGATGCAGTAATTATCTTATTAATGAAATATTGACATAATTGATGTTATAAATACCCAAATAAATGTAATTTGAGACTTTCTATGAATTAAACTAATTTTCTAGGTTAATATGACATGTTAGTATAGATTTAATTAACTTTTTTCGAACTAATCATTCTGTTATGATTTTCAAAAAAAATCAATTACTAAATAATGTCAAAATTGACATAAAATAGTTTTTAAAACAAATATTATATTATTAATTGTTATTTTATTTCTAAAAATATATGGTTTTGTCAAATGACTTAGATAAGGTTATATATATTAATAATAAACAACTTGGGGTTCGTTTGGCTTCTTATAGTAATTTTATTAACCTTATAGTGTAAGAACACAAAATGACACGGTAAAAGTAAAATTATCTAACTTCAAGTTAAATATAACTGATAAGGTTAAAATAGGATCCTAAACTTGTCTAAATTCTATTTTATGAGATTATTTCGACCCATACCCACCTTAGCTTCGAAATAAATCAATTTGGAGCTATTTAAAACCGAATTTGGCTTTATAGTAAAATAATATTTTTAGTTTTCCAAAGAAGCCTCTCTCCTCCCTTATAAAAGGGAACCTCCTCCCTCTCTTCATCACACCACTTTGAGCCTTCAAGATCGGCCAACCCCTGCAAAATTCTCTTTGCCACTTCTCTAGAAAAATCCTAGAGGTTCTGGTCTTCTTCAAAGACCAATTTTAGTGCCCTAAAAGGAGATCTCAAAGAGATGCTTCAAAGAAGATGTAATGTCCGTTACTGATTCTTTCAACTTTATTTCTTCTTCCAATTCTTCTTCTTAGGTTGTTTCATTATGGAGTAATAACATAAGTATCACTCATATACTGATATGTTATTATAAGTATGAAACAACCATATTTCACCATCTATCCATCCTACGGAAAACGAAATCACCGCGCGTGCGTGCGTACGGAATACCGTCTCCATGCCGTGGTGTAATCTATTTTCCACCACCACCTTACTTGGATGGGTATAATGGTGTAAATAATAACTATATATTATTATTGTAAAGTGATATTGATTCTGAAATAGTATACATACACTCCAATACAATTCCACAATCATGAGAACGATATCATCGCTCGTGCGTACGTACAGACTACCGTCTCCACGACGCGATGAGATTCATTCTCCACGTTAACCATTCATGAATGATTATAAAGTATATATAATAAGTAATCATGAAATATATGACATAATAATACTGTATTTATGTGTATATATATGTATGTCATCTACTTAATTCCATTCAACTCAATAAGGAAACGAAAACAGCATTCATGCGTACGTACGGCCTACCGTCTCCATGAACGGTGTACTTCTTTCCATTTACTGATCTATTATATATATGTATATTATGAATATATATTATATATAAATCATGTTTTAAATTCTGGATTTAAGTAATCATGATCTATGTAATCATATGAATAATTACAAGTTAAAACACGAATGACAAATGAGACGATTTTACCCAAAACGCTCTTTAACATTGAATTTACAAAAGAACGGGTAATATAAAGTCATAATTGAACTATATATGATATCATAACAATGGGTATGATTCTTTAATAAGTCAATTACATTATTTAAATCATTATATAGGAGGTTCAGACACTTACGAAGCATATCGTACCTAAGGTAAGGGAAATATCACAATCTCATTTTTATCCGAGATTGTTTATACTTTGAAATTTACTGGGGTGTATTTTATCATCCACATCCATTTTTCCTTAATATGTAATATTATTTCCATCCACCTAAATTTTTTTAAATCCAATTTTACCCTTCGGTGAGTTTTTAGTAAAAGATATGAAAGGAATCTTTTGTCGTTTTTCGTACGAGGTACTTTTTGACTTTTCCGACAAAAGTACGAGAAGAATGTTTTTTTTAACTTATACGACATGAATGGATTTTTAAAACAATATTTCCAAGAAGCTTCATTTACAAGTTTTCAAGTTTTTTTTAATCAACTTCTTTTAGTTTAGAATTGTATTCCATGTTAAGAAAGGAAAAGTGTTTTTGAAGTAGAAAGGATATTTTCCTCAAGAATGGAGTTCAAGTGTTTTATCAAAATTATTTTCCATCTAAGATAATAAAGGGTTATGTTTTTATCCTTATTATTACATTGATTTGATTATGTTGTGATGGAATTATTTTTATGAATTCCTTTATCTTATATGAATTGTTTTATGATGTCACGATGTTTAAGAATCCCATTTTTATTACATTGGTTATGCTATGATGTATGGTTTATGATTTTGTGGAACACATAAGAATGGTATAATTATGAGATGGGTGGGAACTATATCTCCCTCCAATTCATTGGGTAAATATTTTATATCTCATGAGATAGACATGGCTGGAACGGCAGGTTATACCGGTTCAGTGAAACGGGACTGAAACGAGGAGTGAACTCGGTTCAGAAATGGACTTTGTCCACTAAGATAGTCTTGGAAATGAGTATTGACTAATAAGAAATGATTCTCTATGATTATGTGTTTATGCCACAAAGTTTCATGTTTTATTTTATGATTATTGGGATTACATTTCACTACTATGATTTATCCCATGTTATGATATTATGATCTATTTTGCAGGTTAAGATTTCCAAAATTGTATGTTCTTATGAATATGATGTGATTGATATTTCTTTTGTTTACCCTTACTGAGCATTTGAGCTCACCCTTTTATGTTTTATTTTCCCCAGGATATAAATAAAGGTTTAGGTAAGAAAAAAAAGGTAAGATCTTTATGGGGGATGTTGAAGATCTTTCACCACGATTAGAAGATTATATTCCGAGTTTCCAAAGACACTAAACTATTACGGTCCTTGTGTGTGTGTTTTTGTTATGTACTAAGTATTCCACAAAAGTAATGTAATTTCCTTGTACGTCATGTTTTGGGTCTCTACAGTGTTGGTATTTGGGTGAAGAGAATTTTCAGAGTTCGGGTACACTAATGTTTGGAGGATTCCTTATAGTGACCTAATTCTACCATTGTGATCTTCCAATGAATAAACTTTCTGTGTATTTAGTTTTTTCAGGATTCTAAACCATTTGTATCAAATAACTGGTTCATTATCAGATTCTTAGTGGTTTACTCAGCCACATATTAGGTGTCATTCTTACTTTATTAGGCATGTTTCGTTTTAGTGGGAGCCTTTATACCATAAGGTGATGTCTTCAGAGGATAGGAAGGTCTAGATAAAAATATTTTACGAAACATATTTTTTCTTTTTTAGGATACTATTATAATATTTTCTCATTAATAAATACCTGTACTTTTCATTTAAAAGATTTAAACTAAAGATAATAAGGAAAAGAGAATGAGAAAGGATAGATAGAAAGGCTTTGTGTTTGGCGAGGATATCATTGGCATTAATGTATCCATCAATATATATGAGAAGAATACTATAGAAAGGTTTATGAAAGTACTAGTAGATATGTAAGAGAATATTAAATCACTAAATAAATTGTTATTAATGTGATGGATATTCAACATGAGTCTATCATAAGGAATTTATGATACTGATCTTGTGAATGATTTCAACATTGTCAGAAACTAGCTCGAATTTATGAAGGTGAATTTCTTAGATGATGTCTGGTTTATACAATTATTATATTCATTAATGTAATCTTGGGATTCAATGGTGATCAATTATAGTTGAAAACCCGACTTGGTCTTCAAGGATATCCTAAAATTTATTCTGAATGAATAGTTCCATAGGAGGGAGATTCATGCACCTTCCGAGGATGAGTTGAATTTAAATGGTGTTGTAAGTGGGTTCCCTATACCCATATCCTTAAATTACTTTGATTAAAATTACATGTATACAGTTTTATATATACATGTTTTTATTCTTACCATAATAGTTTTGATACTTCTACATTCATTGTTTATATGCTAATGTCCTTAGATTACATGTTTCATCAAAAGTTTATAGCAGTTCCTAGCTATAATGAGAACCTAAATATATTATGACAAAAACCTTAAACATATGTCTTATAGTCTAGATAAATAATAATAAAAGGAAAAAAATTATGTCTGACTATTAGTTGTTGGGGATCATAAGTATTGAGACTTCTTCTCATGAAGTATCTACTTGGTGATCTCAGGTAGATGATACCATGAGGACAGACTTACCAATAGAAGCACCATATGTTTGAGGTGTCATTGGTTATTCCTATCTATGAAAATGTGTATTGGTATCTAAACTTTATATCATAATCAATGTGTACCATTTGGTCACATACTTTTATTCAAGGAAAAACCCATGACATTGAATATTTGGTGAGGTATCTTGTGTTGGGTGTATCATTAGTGGTATGGCATTGGTTTAATGATAAAGATAGAATTTGTCACTTCTGAGTTGAGGAAGAGATGTCATGTTGGACCAGGATAACCATGATGGTAGTACTTTCATTTAATCTATGTCCATGTTAAAATAAGTAAACATTGTCTAGTAAGATCACAAAATATATAAATCAACAAAAGTATGATGACATAATTGTTCACCATTCTTTATGAGATATCATGAAACAAAGATATTATATTACATAGAGCGTGTTTGTAAGAGGCGATCAAAGCTATGATATACCTCATCTCCTTAGGGTCTATTAAGGGTTGATAGACTTCACTCTTAGTCTATGATTTGGACTCTCTACTATCAATATAAGGGACTATAGGGTCATATGCTAAGTGTATCCACAAGTTCCATATATTCTAATGAATAAGAGTTTAGAACGAAATACTCCCCATGTGCTGGGGATGATGAAAATATGAGTATGATTCATCACAAGTAAAATTAATTCAATTATATTATTTAGGTTTAGAGTAATGATTATTGAATTTATTTCTCAAGGTATTCACAAGTTGTTTGATCATAAAAGTGAATACAATAAAATATAATTTTTAAAATGAACATAGGATGTTCAAGGTTTGTTAAATTATTTGGGAATATTATGAGCTGAGCTAATAGTTTTTATTTTATAATGTAATATTTTATAATGTTCCAAGTGAGTGATAAAATATTTGTGACATTTATGATAAATTTATTAAGTTATACATGTGCACAAAGGTCTAAAATGTAGGTTATTACTTTTTATATGCTAAAGTGAAATTTTGGAAAGTATAATATTGGTATAAAAGCTCATTTTAGCCTATTTAATAGTGATATCTACCATTTGGACGAATTTAGTGAGATAATATCTCATCTTTTATCCTCTTAAGTTCTTATAGAGATATTCCAAATAAATAACAATGTTGGGTCAATCATGTCTTCTTGATTGAGTCTATGTTCTTTACATGATCAAAGGGATGTCGTAAATATCTTTGATTTCCCATGCTAGAAATTTGTAAACATATATATAAAATTTAGTATTTTTTGTGTACATGTGGAAAAACTAGATGATTACTATCTTGGAATCTTTGAGCCAGGACATGTCCATGGTGATCGAATCAAACTGACGAATTCAAATGAAAAAGGTATTGTTTATGCTTTTGTTTGATTTTATTTTTAATGCTTAAATAGAATTACACATGATCATTTAAGAAATAAGGGAAAGGTTTTTTATTAAATCTTTCTAACATGAATCCAAACCCAAAATTTTAAATTTCATGTTTTTCACTCTTCTGTTGTTCCCTGGGTTCCTTTAAATGGTATTAGAGGAAATGTGTAATTATTTAAGTTAAAAAATCTGTAATTTCAATTAAATTTTTTATGATCCAAAAATAGGTTTTCAATACGGTCTCAATGTAACTGAATATGCATCAATATGAGTTCTTATCGCCATGATATGGTTGATCTAAGGTCAATGCGTTTTGCATAAAAATTATGATAAAAATTAAAGTTTTATATTTTTCTTCACTTTAATGGATATCAGTGTGATGTATTTTTAGTTATAGTACAATAAAAATATGTTTCATGTTTACTAGATATACTGAAAGGCGGTTGTGGTAGTCCGTTGGTTATATAATCATGTTGTGTAATCTTATTTCATTTGCAAAAAAATAAAATAAAAAACACAGACCCAAATATTCCATGGAAATATTACCTAAATATTCCCTGGGATGCTTGCCTAAAGCTTCCATGGGTATATTGTTAAAAAATAAAATAAAAAACATGACATGTTTTGACTTTTTTTTATTTATATAGATATTATATCATTATATATATATATATTGTGTGTGTGCGTGTGAGCCCTTAAATGGATGACCCGTCTTAGGCTAGACCAATTCGGTTCGGTTCCGACTGGCCCAACCCATTTAACTCATCGTAAGCCCTAAATTAATTTCTAGGGATCTGCTTTAAGTCCAAATAGCCCAAAAAATTATGAAAAAAATCATAAATTTAATTTAATTTTACGGGATTTAATAAAATTATTTTTGGTTATTGTGGGATATATAAAAAATTAGTTAAAATTATTTTAATGAAATTTAATGAAATTTAATTCATTAAAAGTACCCTTTAGTTGAATTTTATATAAATTTTTATTATGGAATATAATTTCATTTTGGTTGAATGTGAACCGATACCAACCCATGCATGTTTGGTTTATTATTTATTAAATTTAATTATTGCATTTTAGTTTTTAAAAATGTAATAATTATTTTATTTTGAAGATCGCCCCACCATATTTAACTTATATAAGGTTCTTTGTGTCCACATTTAAGTGATAAATGTAATTTCACACCCCAAGATCCCCTCACCTACATGTGAGTGTACATTGAAAATATTGTATGAGTTCGTGGAAAAGTGGTTCGAGTCAAGAGCCGACATAGACCAAACGAGTGAAATGAACGAGAGTTGCGGTTACTGCAATTCAAGTTAGGTATTGACTTAAGGAATTCCCCTTGGGTATCGGTTCATCCATTATTTTCTCAATGGAGTAACCAATTGTTAACATCTCATGATCATGTCATTATTTATTTATTTTATCATGTCCATAGTCAACTATTTTTTGAATGTGTATTTATTATCTGTGATCACATAGTATAATAATAAAAAATCATGAAAATATACAATGAATATGTGCAGTAAATGTTTTTTATTTTAAATAATGGTTATTTTGTGAGTGTGATCACATGGAATAATTATGTTAAAAATAAAATTATTTCATTCACCCAGACAAATTAATAAATCTCTCAAATAAAATATTAAGTCATTAAATGTATTCCATCACTTGGATTTGTAAATAACTGATTGTTTAATTTGATCATCAACCCTATTTGAGGGTGCCTTTTACTATTAGTATGTTCATATGAGAGTGGTGGGTCAACTTAACTAATGTAGGTAATCAAGGAGTGGACATAGATAGATTTTGAAACTTTAATGGAAATTTGTTGAGCAATGAAAAGTAATTCTTTATATGAGATGAGACTCCACTCAACAGATCAAGGAGTCCTGAGTTAATGTGGTCGCACAGTCAAATTCCTACCATGAAATTATCTATTTAGTGGTGTATCCATATCTTTTAGACTATTACAATAGTTTTCATGAATGTTTTCCACTAGAATACTCAAGATATAGAGTATTCCAAATCTAGTATTTGAGGGATACTAGGAATTGATAAAATAGTGGGAGATATTTAAAATTAATAATTTGAAAATGTTTACTGTTAATCAAGATCAAATACTAATCTGATAAGTTTATTTTTTGTATATAAAAATAGAAACCACCACCATTTCCACTTCAATACGATAAATATTGGATAAATAGAATATCCTGACCAGCAATAACTTTTAGGAGTGGTACAAGTGATTGCACATTGTAAGGCACTAAGAGAGAAAGATTTTTGTATTAGAATCCTCAATTCCTACTGATCCCCCTCAAGTATTATGAAATGTGGATAAAGATAAATATAATAATCATATGGATTATGCACTAGATGAATAGTGTTTAAATTTTCATTTATGTCCAATGAGTTGAAAAAAACATGAGGAAAAAGTTGCTTTCCAAATGTATTCTTATATCCAAGAGTTATACCAAGATAGAGATTAGCAAGAAAGATATGATATACCATGTGCTCTAAATAGATGCAGACTAGCATAAGGAAATCAATAAGGAACCTATATACTCAAGATTATGAGGTATATTGAGAGACTTGAGTCCCTTAGGTTCAAATTTAACTATGATCTATCAATATATCTCATTTTTTCCTCTTTACCACACATCTTCTCAACTTTTATTGTTAATTATTGTATGGATAACATGAATAATTCTCTCATAGATTTTTTGGATTTATTTCTTTAAGAAGATAGGGATCAGAATAATTCCAACTCTTAGGTCTGTATGGTTAACAATAAGAATAAAGGAAAGACTAAATTATTAAGGGCTAATTCTAAGTCAAAGGAATTTATTCACCACCCTTTTAAGAATCCAAATATATAGAGGGAGAGAAATGAGAAGGATTTAGTCTACTTTTAGGGTATTAAGAATGTCCACTAGAAGAATAATTTCACATCTAGTAAGAAGAATAAATTTAACACTTACACTTCAGGTATATTTATCATTGAATGAAATAGTTTTTGTTTCTACAATTTGGGTCTTGGATACTACATGTGGATCAAAATATTTTATTAAAATACATGAACCAATTAAATTCAAGATAATTAGAAAAGATAATGTTTATCTCTGAGATGAAAATTGAGTGGGTCTAGTAGCCTTGGCTGTGGGATATTATCATCTTACACTTCCTAGTGGGATGGTTTTTTGTACTAAATAATTATTACTATGTACCATATATTACCAAAAACATAATCTCAATGTCAATTTTAGTCACTATGTGATTTTATTTCAATTTTGGAAATAATTTTTGTCTTATGTATAAGTATAATGTATATTATGGTATGGAACATATTAAAAATGGTTTGTATATACTTGAACTAGAAAATATATTATTCGCAATCAATGAAAAATCCAGTGAGAATGACTCATATCCTACCTACCTGCGGCACTTCATGATAATTCATGTAAACAATAATCATTAATGAAAAATACATCCAGTAGGGTATTTAGACTCCTTAGAGTTAAAACCATTGGTTGTATTTCACTCTTGTTTACAAGGTAAAATTACCAATTAACCTTTCAATGGGTAAGAAGAAAGATCTAAATAATGATTGGAATCGCTTCATACTGATGTATGTGGTCCATTTCTAATAGAGGAAAGGTGTGTTTTTCAAAATTAATTACTTGTGTTGATGAATATAGTAGATGTTGATATATCTATGTAATGAGGTATAATTCCAATTCCCTTATCATGTTTAATTATTATCATATTGAAGTGGAGAATCAACTTTGTAAGAAGATTAAGAAACTTCCCTGAGACCGTAATGGATAATATCTTAACCAAGATTTCATCAATCAGTTAAATGAGTATGGGATAGTTTCTAAACTCACTCCTTTTACACCTCAGTGGAATAGTTTTTGTGAAAGGAGGAATCAGACCCTGCTAGATATGGTCAGATTTTTGACTAGTCATGCAACTCTATAATTATCCTTTTAGGGATATACACTATAGACTATAGCATATACACTACATGAAGTACCAACTAAATAAGTATATGAGATTCCATATGATTTTTTGTATATAAAGAAATCTAGTCTATCACACATATGTGTAAGGGGATGTGAGAAATTTTAAAATACTATACCTAGAGACAAATTAGCATCTCAAAGCACAAAGGAAATCTTTATAAGTTATTCTAAGGAGACAAAAGAATATTACCTATATAAACCTTTAGAGAGAAAAGTGGTTATATAATAACATACTATATTTCATGAAATGGAACACATTTCTAATAGAAATCATGGGAGAATGATTGATTTTGATGAAGTTGATGCTTTAGAAGTACAAGAGTTGGTATGAGAACAATCTCTAGATAATGGGAGATAAATATGTTCATGAGACACAAGTACTGAAAAGATCTACTATAGATGTTAGAGAACTAGAGAGATGCTTTTATTTTCATCATATCTGGTGACACATTACTCTTAGATAATGATGAACTAATGATAAAAAAGGAAGTAGTAGATGGAATGGATATTTCTAAATGGAAAAAATCTATGACTTCTGAAATGAGATCCATTTACTAAAAATCAAGTTTTTATTTTGGTATATTAACCCTTATATGAAAATCCTATTGGGTTTAAATGGATAATCAATAAAAATTTGGACGTGGATGGTCAAGTGAGAACCAATAATGCATGACTAGTGGTGAAGGGTTTGGGGTAATATCAAGGAATTGACTATGATGAAACCTTCTCACCAATCACTATGCTAAAATCCATCAGAATATTACTTGAAATAGTATCCTTACATCATTATTAAATTTAGAAAATGGAAGTCAAAACTACTTTTATAAATGGAAATTTAGTTGAAGGTGTCTATATAACACAACCTGAAGGGTTTATTATGTCAAAGAGTGTCAATAAAGTGTGAAAACTATAGAGATCCATTTATAGATTGAAGCAAGCATCATTATCATGGAATATTCAATTTGATGAGTCTATAAGAGAATTTGGTTTCATTAAGAATAAAATTGATCCATTTTTATATAATAAGGTTAGTTTAAGTTCCATTATTTTCCTAGTATTAAATTTTGATGACATATTATTAATGGGAAATGAAGTGAAAGTCTTAAAATGAGTGAATAATTGGTTAAATTAATGATTCTTAACAAAATACTTAGGTTAAGAAGCCTATATTATAGAGATAATGATCTATCGAGATATATCTGAGAGGTTTCATGGGAAAATCCACAGTATATATATTTAAAAGATAATAAAAAGGTGAAATATAGAATAATCCAAGAGAGGATTGTTTCTAGTGTCACGTGGAATTTATCTCTCTAATAAGATATGTCCAAAAAAACTGGAAGAGATTGAAAGAATGAGTAGAATCCCTTATGATTCAGCAGTGAGATCTATCATGTATAGAATGATATGTACCATATTTTATGTTTCATTTACTTTAAGAATGGTGGGTAGATATCAAACCAATATTGGAGAGATGCATTGTGATGTTGTAAAAACTATCCTGAAGTACTTGGGATGTACAAAGTATGTGTTCCTAGTGTATGGATGATATGAGAAGACATTCATGAGGGGATACAATAATTATAGCTTCCAAATAGATCTTGATGATCTGAAATCTCAATTAGGATATGTTTTTCCCCTTAATGGAAATGCAGTGAGCTGGAGGAGCTCGAAGTAGTCAATGGTTTCCAATTCTATAGTATATTTTGAGTATATAGCATCTTTCAAAGTAGCAAAAGAATCAGTTTAGATATGAAGCTTTGTTTTTTAGTTTGGAATTGTACCTATCAGTGTAGACCCTGTTATAGTATACCATGATAATACTATGATAGTGGTTCTTTCCAAGGAGCCCAGGTCACACTGGAGGACAAATCATATACTTTGTAATTTTCAACTCTTGTGGGATTTTACTCAGAGATATGAAGTTGTGGTTGGAATAGTATCCATAGAAGATAAAATTGAATACCCTTTGACTAAAGAAATATCTCAATAGAAGCATGATAATCTTGTAAGATATAGAAGATTGAGAATTTTTAGCAGTTGGATCTAGTGCAAGTGGGAGTGTGGTAAGTGGGTACCCTGGACCCACTATTGGAAAAATGACCTATACCCATGGTTCAAAACCATAGTTATAGCCCCCAAAACTGTGGGTATATTCTATACCCACAGTTTTTGGAACTGTGTGCAATAGAGGCATCGGAATAGCTCCATGGCCTATACGCATAGTTTCCCAAACTGTAGGTACAGATTTTTTCCACCATATCATAGCCATCGTGTCATAGCCACTTTCCACCTCATAGCCATATACCCAAGGTTTTAAAAATCATGGGTATAAATAATTGCAAAATAAGGATAGGGGGTTTCGAACTCACGACCTTCTCATCTACCACACAATTTTTCACCAATATAGCTGCTTAACTTCTGTGTATATATATATCTATATCTACCCAAATATATTAGTCTGAAGTAGTTGTATAGAAAAAAACCCATCAGTGAGTTTCTAACACATGACCTACACTTCAATCACATAGAACCTCATCACTCTTGCTATTGAACCTGTGTTAATATATATCTATATTCACATAAATATGTTAATATAAATTTTCTGTAAATAATTGTCTCCTGCGAGTTTCGAACACTCAACCTATGCTCTACCGTAAAACTACCCTACCAATAAACCAAATTCACTTATGGTTATATATATATATAATCTTATATATATTTATAAAATGTGATTATAAGTAAAATGTTTTGCGCGGCTTTCAAACTCACACTACTGCTCTACCGCTAAACTCCTTACCACTACACCAAATGCACTTATATTTATATACATATATATTATCTTATATATATATTCATAAAACATGGGTATAAATAAAAATTAGTGGGAGAGTTTTGAACCTGTTCTGATTCTATGATGTTGAACTCCCTTACCACCATACCAACTCGAATTATGTTTAAATGTACATATATTATCTTATATATTTTTTTCACACGCAAAACATAAGGGGTCCTATATCCACAGTTTATTAAAATTGTGGGTATAGGTGACTTCTATACCCACATTTTTCATGAACCACGGGTATATGCTTATATGATGAATTCTATACCCATGGTTCATGAAAGTTGTGGGTATAGATGTCACATATACCCACAATTCTGTGTGAACCGTGGGTATATATTTTCATGCAGCATTCCCTCACAATGTTTTGGCTTTCCATGCTTATGCGGGTACCCTATACTCATGGTTTAGCAAGAAATGTGGGTATAGGTTAGAAAATTTTACCTATACCCATGGTTCATGAAAACCATGGGTATATGTGGGTCTATACCTGAGTTTTTTGGGAAAACCGTGGGTATAGACCCATTTTCCAGTATTGACCCAACTCCATTATGTACTTTGATTACCATTACATCTATACAATTTTATATATAAATGTTTTTATTATTATCAAAATAGTTTTTATACTTATGTATCAACTATTTACATGGTAATGTCCTTAGATTACATGTCGTATCAAAATGTTATACTAGTTCCCAACTTTAATGAGAACCTTAAGATACTATGACAGTAATCTTAAACATATGTCTTATGGTCTAAATACATCATACAATTAGGACATAAATGATGTCTGAATATCATGTGATGGGGGATCATAAGCATTGATACTTATTCTCGTGACTTTTTCACTTGGTGATCTCAAGTAAATGAGATCACGAGGTTTGACATGCCAATAGAAACACCAATTTTTTTAGGTGTCATTGTTTCTTCCTATATAAAAACATGTTTTTAGCCTCCATAATTGATATCGTTTTCAATTTGTACCATTTGATCATGTAAATTTATGCAAGTAAAAAAGAAATGACATTGAATTCATGGAAAGTTGTCTTGTATTGGGTTCTTCATTGGTGGAATTCCATTGGTTGAATTATCGAGAAATAATTTGTTACATCTGAGTAGAGGAAGATATATCTCATGGGCCTAGGTTGACCAAGATGGTAGTACCTTCATTAAATCAATTTACATAGTATAAGAAGTTAAATCCATATAGTAAGGTCACATAATATATAAATAATCAAAATGATGTTGACATGAGTGTGCATCTCGCTTTATGAGATATATCTAGACAACGAGATTATATTACATAAAACATGTTCATTAGAGGTAGTCGTAGTTATGAAATTCCTTATATACTTAGGGTACATGGTGGTTTATAAGACTCTACTCTTGGTCTATGGTTCCAACTCACTTATATCTAGATAATGACGTAGAGGTTCACACACTAAGTGTATCCAAAACATCCACATATTCTAATTAATAGGAGTTTAGGATGAAGTGGGACCCACATGTGGGGTCTGGTGAACATCTAAGTATGATCGAGCACAAGTAAAACTAATTCAATTATATTATTCAAGTTTATAATAATGATGATTGAATTTATTTCTCAAGGTATTCACAAGTTGTTTGATCATAAAAGTGAATACAAGGAAATATAATTTTTCGAATGAACCTAAGATGTTCAAGGTTGGTTAAATTATTTAAGGATATTACAGGCCAAGTTAAGGGTTTTTATTTTATCATGTAACATTTTATATTTTTATAAGTGGGTGATAAAATATTTTTGATATTTATAACAAGTTTATTAAGTCATATGTGTGCACCAAAATCTAAAATGAAGGTTATTACTTTCCAAGGAGCAAAGTGAAATTTTGAAAAGTATAACATGGGTATAAAATCTCATTTTATCCTCTTGAATAGTGATATCTGCCATTTGGAAGAATTTAGTGAGAGAATATCTTCTCAATTCTCCTCTCAAGTTCTTAGAGATAGATTCTAAATAAAGAACAAGTTCGGTTTGATCTCATCTTCTCTATCTAGTCTGCATTCTTCACATGATCAAAGTGACAACATAAAGATCTTTGATTTCCCATTATAGCATCAATGTAATGCATATTGATGATCTAGGATCTATGTTTCATGTGTTTTTAATCTATAGTATTCCTATATTGGCATCTTTGATCCATCACATATCAAAAATGAGTGAATTAAACTGACATATTCATACGAACATGGTACCATTTACTCTTTTGTTTGATTTTATTTTTCATGATTAAATTGAATTAAATGTGATAATTTAACAAATTATGGAATGGGTTTGTTGTGTATTCAAAGTTTTTAACATGAATTAAAACCCTAAATTTTAAATTACATGTTTTACATGCTTCTGAGATGCCTTGGGTTCCTTAAAATGTAATAGGGAACTCACCTCATTGAAGAAGTAAAAGGTGAAAAAAGATAAATTCAATATAGATTATTGTAGGTAAACCTACCAAACCTGGTCTAAAATATTGCTAATGTGTAAAAAGGGTCATATCAAGAAGGATTACTGAAATCACAAATAAAATTTTTTAAGGTTAATTTCTAGAGTATTGAATTACATTAATACAACAACTAAGAGTAGTTATAACCAACTTTTGAGTGTCAACACACCAGTGGAATCTTGGATTATAGATTTTGGTGCATCTTCCTACCACACTAGTGGAAAATGAAACATAAAAAATTGTGTGTATAGATGTTTTGAAATATTGTATCTTGCGTATGATGAATCTCTTGACATTATGGAGAAGGGGTGTGAAAATATAGTTGAATAGGGATAGTTTCCTTGGGTTGAAAAGAGTTATACATATTCTAGGTCTTTATAAGAATTATATTTAAGTGTTATAACTAGATGAATATGGTTATAGAACAATCATTGTTAATGGAGTGTGTAAAATAAATTAGTGTTCCCTTATTATATATAGAGTTTTAAATAATGGAAAAATTTATCTTCCCATAAGGGTAGTGGGAACTACACCTTCCAAAATATTAACTTTAAAAACTTCATATTTATGGAACTACCACCTTGGGAACCTTAATAATAAAGGTATGAAAATTTTAGTAGAAAAATAAATGTTGAAGTTGGACCATTCATACTTTGGAAGTTGTGATATTTTTATACATGGAAATAAATTAAAGATGATATTTAACTTGAGTGAAACAACCCTAAAATACTTGAATCTAAAGCTTGTGGAAAAATATTTTTGGGGACCTAGTCCAGTTAAATATAATATAGGTTCACAATGCTTTATGAATTTCATTGATGAATCCACATGGGAATTATAGTTATACTTACTAAAATATAAATTAAAATTGTTAAGAGTATTTGTTCAGTGGAAATATATGGTTAAAGGGGAAATGGGATGAAAACTAAAATAATTTAGATTAGATAATGAAGTTGAGTGCATAAAAATAATATTTTAGATCTTCTTATAACATAGATTCATTAAACATGAAAATATTGTACCTATAATTCCGGAAAAAAATGGATTACTTGAACAGATTAATCTAACATTGATGGAAAGGGTGTAGAGAATGGATTTCCACTTAGAAATAACCAGTGTTTTTTGTGAAAAAGTAAGAATATCCTATGTTCATGTGGATTCTAATGACAAATAAAATCTTGAATAAAAGTATCACAAAGGCTTCTCTATGGGCTATAGAGATGAATATCTTATATTTCTGATTTAGGATGACAATAAGAAGAAAGTTATCATAATTAAAAATATTCTCTTTAATGATCAGGTCCTATGAAAGGGTTGGGATTTAGAGGTAAAGGAAGTTGAAGGAAAAGATTCAAATTCAATCAATGTTGATATAAGTAGAACCATTTGAAGTATGAAAATTCCAGAGAGTTAAGATGGTTCAGGTCTATCATAAGTTCACATATTTTGAAGGAAAGTTCAAAGGGAAACATAGAGGGTCCAAGAATGAGATAAGTAAGAGATATACTTAAAATATCAAGAATTAGTGAATCTTGGTCCAAAGTTTTAGAGGATGAAATTATAGAGGTTTAAGTTCCATATATAGAAGAGTTGTGGACTAAATTATAGAGGTATAAAACAGTTATATAGATGGTACCAAGTTATAGATATTACCTAAACTTCTTTCTTGTAATGAATGCAAGAGGACCAAAAATCTTGGAAGAAGTGGATAACATTGAAGATTATGATAAGTGTATTTGTTTATAAAGTAGGTGTTAGATTAGATTCATTTAAAAATAATATGAGAATGATTGGAACTACCATCTAAAAAGAGGTCACTTGAAAACAAGTGGGTCTTCTAATTAAGAGTTGAAGCTAGTGGAAGGAAAAGGTATAAGTTAGGGTTAGTGTTCAAATGATTTCAATATAATGAGGGAATAAAATTCTCTATGATGTTTTATTTGGTAGTAAAGAATAATACCATTCAAATAATTCTCATAAAGATTTCTTCTAGATTATTACATCTTGAATAAATGGATGTGAAGATGTATTTTATTCATGGAGTTTGGATGAAGAGATATTTATAAATAAAACTGTTGGTTTCTTGGATTAATGAAATTGGGAATTGGTGTAAAAACATAAGAGGAATCTCTATGGTTTGAAACAAACTCCAATATAGTGGAACTATAATTTCAAATCATTCAAAGAGAAAAATGGTTTCATGCAGAGAAAATATAACCATTATTGTTATTGTAAGGTTTATAATATTGGGGAATTAATCATTTAGTTATTGTACATGGTTGAAATTCTTCTAGTATGTCGGTAAATTAAATATATTCAGAGGCTGGAGAAGGAATTTTATGTAATGTTTGAAATTAAATATCCTAGTAAATCAAATAAGATCTTGGGAATAAGTATTAAATAATATAGGAAGACTGGATGTTTAATTTTTCCTTTAAGAGAGTATATCTAGAAGATCATTGAAATATTTTTAATAACCAGATGAAAAGTTGTCTTAACTCCACTCATCAGTCACTCTAAACATTCAAAATAACAAACACCATGAATAAAAGAAGAGGTAAAGAATATGTTTAGAGTATTGTATACATTAGTGGTAGAGAGTATCATGTATGACATAGTATGAACTTATCCAACGATATCTCATGTAGTGGGAGTGGTTATTCAGTATATGGTGAATCTAGGGAAATATAATTGGTAAGCTGTAAAGTAGATTATTCGATACCTTAAAGGAATGAAAGATACTACTATTTTTTTTTGATAAGATGATCCATTATGAGGGTATATTGATGTAGACTTTGGGGGTGAATCATAATTATGAAAGAGCCCAACTTGAAATATCTTCACTTTTGAAAGAACCTGTATTAACCTGAGATTTTTATGTCTGTTTTCCTATAATGAATTCAATTTTTTCAATAGCTTGATGGACACGCAATACCAAGCTAGAAAAAAACTGCAATATATTTAGATAAAATATAAATATTTAAGTATGACCATTAAAACCTATTCATTTAATTTATAAGAATGAATAAAAGTAACAAATTTAGTAAAGTTTTATAAAATAAAAATAAAGGCTTCTTTTAATATTAATGAAATTCAATTAGTTTACCTAAAATGACTAATGATATCATTTATTAATTATAATTGTTTTTATAAAAAATTGTATTCAGATAAAATATGATTTTGTAATTCAAAAACCTATGATTAATGGTGTTAAATTTTTCTAATACTTTCTTGACACCAATTTAGTTGGTAAATGATATGAAATAGGAATAATAACACTTAATATTTAAAATTGTCATTTTCTAATAAAAATGGTTTTTCATTATATTGGATTATTTTATTAAAAAGTTTAATTTATAAACTTTATAATTTTAATTTGGAAAAAATAACTTCATTTTTTGATTTATTATATCTATATTATCTTAAGATGTATTTTTAGGATTTCTCAAAAATAATTAATTTTTAGGTGAAAAGTAAAAATACCTATTTTACTCAAAACTATCACTTTTATAATACAATAATTACTTAATAGTTTAATAAAACCTTTTGATATAGTATATATATATATATATATAATAATTAATATAAATCATTTAATAATGATATTTTCAATTTATAAAACTCATTTTTAATATTTTTGAAACTCATGTAATATTTCACACTAATAATAGGTTTTACGCACTTATATTAAAAATTAGACTTTATCATTTTTATAAATTAAATATAAAAAAAATTATTTCATATTTTATTTAAAAATTTAAATATTGTTTAAAATTTCCAATTACATTTTTAGGCATAAATAGAATATTAGTATGATTAAAGTTAATTATAGCGATAATGGTCAAATAGTTTTTTTAATGAATTGTTTTATTAATATCATGTAATTTTTATGTATTCAATTAAATTGATATAATTTAAATTATTAATATAATATTATTTTAAACATATATATAGTTATATTAACTCTAATTCAATTGGTATTCAATACTAAATAATATTAATAACTCATAATGTTTAAAAGTCATTTTTTTTTGCAAAAACTGTTTTTTATATATTATATATTTTAATTTAAAAGTTCATTTTATAATATTTAGAAATTGAATTATAATAAATGTATAATAAATTTAGGTTCAACAAAAATATATTGTAATATTTTTTACTATATATTTATATATATAATATAAATTATTTATTTAAAAACTAGTTACCAAGGTAAAAAATCAAAATGTTAAAATGTAAAACGCTATGGTAAAAGACTTGAAACATGTGTGTAAAGTATTTTTTGATTATTTATCGACCCAATACCACCCCAAAATCCGTTATTATTAAATTTTGGATTTATTGACCAATTAATAGTGTAATGATATCATGGAAGTGTAAAGGGTATTCCTAAATGTACCATTTTCTTCACTTATAAAAGGGGATCACTTCCACCTCTCCATAGATACACTTCTCATTAAATTTCACCTAGAAACTATGGCCAAAAAATATATTAGAATTAATTTTTTCATCCATAAGCCTCAAATATCTAGAATTTAGCTTAATTCCTTCACTTTGAAGTACATCTCTAAGAGAATATCAAGTCTCCAAAATAAGTGTTACCATATTTGTAATCTTTTATCCTTAATATTCCTCTTTAAAATATATTATATCCATAAAAATATAATTAAATTAAAATAATTAACATACTAATATGTTATTATATAAATTTAATAACCCTTATTTATTCCTCTTCAACCACTAAGGAAAACAAAAGCATCGTTAGTGCCTATACGCAGACTACCGCCTCCACGAAGTAACATCTTCCATTTTTCATAACTGCCTCTCATGGTTGGTCTTAATGATAAGATTTATGAATAAATATTATATCTAAAATATAAATATGATTTTTAAATATTAAATTATCACTTAATTTATATCCCTCTCATTCGTTATGAAATAAAAACATTAATCTTATGTACAGATAGACTACCGCCTCCACGATAAATGAGTTTCATGTATCATCACCACCCATCGTGGATGGATTTAAAAATATATTTAATATATAAAAATTATTTAAATAACACTACTAATATTCTGGATACTATTTAACTATATTATGACACTTTCTACCATGGTCAATGTAAATAAGGAGTTAGGAAAAAAATTACCAAATAACCTCAAGTAACTGACATAGGTAAGAAAGCTATATAATAAATAAATAACATATAATGATAAATTATCTATATTAAATTAAATAAATAAGAATAAGTTTACTAATAAGTTTTCTAATAAAACTAATTTGGTTATTCAGGGCTTGAGGCACGTGCACAGAATGAATCTGAAAGAAGGTAAGGATTTTGTCTCAAAAATTTCCTTCTTTGAGACACATTTTTTATGAACCTATTTTAATATAAATGGTGTTTATACTACGTATTTGATATATAATATCATGAATTGTCATTATTAATGGTATTATAACTCCAATTTCAGCCCCCCCCATCTTTCAAATGGTTTTGTTATAAATATTCTAAAGTCATAATGGTTATTGCATCTCAAGTTTACTTCATTAAGATAGGAATTGTATTCACCACTTATTTCCAATTTAAGGTGTATAAATTGGATATGAACTTAATTTTATCATAATTTTCATGTAATATATATTTAAAAATATATCTCATGTTTTAGATATCATGGGTCTTTTATTTGACCGATAACAAAATTTCAAGGGTTTTACGTCTTCATTTCTCTTCATTGAGAAATGTTTTAATTTTATACACCAATTTATTATTTATGTGGCGTATATAATTCCCAAGAATTTATTTTAGAATAATAAATGATTTAATTCATGTTATTTAATAAAACATTTGATTTTAAATCTTCCAATTACTTTTGATTCAAAAATTACAAAAGACCTAAGGAACTTGGTAAGACAAACTTCTTCCTTTCAATTATACATTTTATTCTCAATTTTATTTCCCCAATGTTCACTATATTTTCCATTTTAAATTATATTATATATTTATTTCTAGGGAAAAAATATTTTTTGATCTAAATCTATATCCATTATAGGTTTTATTTTCACTTTTTTAAAACAAATGAGGCCTTTTTAAAGGAGACTTGTAACAATGAATTTTATGATAATGAATATAAAATACTTTCAAAAATATATTTTCATTATTTTGTTTTATTTATATTGAAATAATCTATCTGATATATATTTATGATTCATGTTTTAGCCTATATTTTATTTAATTATGTGAATATTTTCAGTGATCAAGTTTTCGGTATCAAACGATTTAGTTCATGATGTTATTTTATACTACATAGATGTTTTATGAAACCCATTTTATTTCCATGGGTTATTTAGGAAAAGTGAATGATTTCAATTTAGATTTTTAAAAACCCATTTTTTTATTATTTAAGTTTATATGATTATTTATTTATAAGTTTCACTCATATGTATGAATGATGATGAGTGGGGTCCTAAATCTCCCTCTAATGAATTATTTAAGGTTTCATATCACATGAGTCAAAGAAATGTCATGTGAATGAGATTCTAGAAGATTTTTTCACATGTTTGTTGTCTGAATGAGATGTGGAAATATTTTTTTACAAGTTTTTATGTGAACTTGATAAAAAAATAATTTTTCACAAGATTTTCTATGTTTATGTTTCTACCATAATTATTTGGTATACAACGATTCAATGACATGTCATATTTATATATACCTATGATTATTCTCCTTGAATCATGTTTAATTTATCCTGATTATACATAATTTTACATGGTATTATTTTGTTAATTTTAGATTACATATATATTTATCATGATTTATAGACAAATCATGTTGTTCCATATTCCTTTAATAATTAATTTCTCTCCTACCCATGTTTTCTCATATACTTATGATTTAACCCATGATAAAATGTTAACAAGTTTTCCCTAACTGACCATTTGAGATCACCCCTTTTTTATGTTTTCCTTTCCCTAGGTTATGAAGATAAGTATAACTTGTAAAAATTCTATAAGGGGTTCTATAGGAGTTCAATTATAGGGAAATAATTGTAGATTAAGATGCTTATGTGGCTAATATCTTAGACACTAAAAATTAAGTGACTATGTGTGAGATGTATTATATAAATCATGAAATTAATGTATTATTTAAGTTGTATTTATATTGGTTAAATTTAGTTGATATTAGATTAGGGTTAATTTATTTTTGTACATTGGTTTATATAACTTTAGTAAAAACCCTAGGGAAAAGTCTAAGGGGTGATTCTAAGTGTAGGATAAAATCCCCATGTTTTGTTAAAGTAGATATTATTAGTTACCATATAAATTATATACATGTCTAGATATTACAAGTAGATATAGGCTTTGTCATAGATATACCTAGGGTTAATAAACCTGAAGAGTGTGTGTTGGGTATTAACTCAATCGCGACCTAGTGCATGATAAACAGGCCTAACTGCACACTTGGTTTGAAACTCTCAGGAGATATGATTTATTTAATCAAATTCTCTTTAAAATCTATTTTAAATGATTTATTATGTTAAGTAATTGGGATAAAATTTTTGAGTGAACCCAACCTAAAGAAACCTAGATTAAACCAAGAGTGATTTAGGAAGAACTAAAAGATAATGTGATAGTTTCAAAGAGTAAGATATTTCAAGGTTGAGATTTTCATAATTCCCTTAAGATATAAATATTAATCACTCATGATTAACTCTTTTAGTTTTTTAAATGATTGGATCAAGTAGAAACCAAGTTAATAAGAGATGTAATGGACAAGATAGTAATTTTACAAATGATTAACCAAGTGGGATATAAGTTCATGTTAAAAATGTTATGGTTACACTCACCCAAAATTATAAAGGTATGATTACTAACCTGGGTCTTTAAAAACACATGAACTCACCATAGAAAAGAAGTATTCAATTTCATAGAAGATCGGGTGATGAAAATGATGAATTAAAGAAGATTTGACTTCCTATATGTCCAAAATATAGGGAGAATCATACAAGGGAATATATTAGAGGAAAAACGAAATATTATTAACTGTGTAAGGATTATACACCAATCTCATGATTATAGAGTTAGGGAAAAGAAGGTGATTAATGAAATGGTGGTGAAGAATTTTTTATGCCTAAAATGTTTGTATCTTGGTCATTATGAAAAATTATTCCTAAACCTAGAAACTATTGAGGATAATAAAGATCAAAAACCTCCTAAACTAAGAAAATAGGGGAAATATTTTTTTGTCCCTACTAATAAAATTAAATGATGAAAAAATTGAATGGTAAAAGTTATACTCACCCTCTACCATATATTATTGGATACCCTATTAGAATCTAGTTCTGGCTACCCTAGTATTCCTAGGAAGTTTTCTAAGAACATTAAATTACCACCCCAATTATTTTATTATAGAATAAAACTTCATGTTGTATTGTATTAAAAGTTTAATTTTATGGTAATTTTCCTTATGGGTATATTATTATCATACCTTTAGAAAAAAATTAACGTTATTTTAGTGAGTGATTTATTCCCTACACTTAGAGAAAACAAATTTATCTAGAGAAAACTAATTTTATATTAACCTATGATATTATATCAATGAAAGAATCCTAATGAGAAACCAATAGAAAAAATTATATAATGTGTATTTTGATATTGAATGACATTATACTTTTGTCCCAAATAGTTAGATAAAAACTCAATATTAGGGATAATAAATTATAAGGAAAAAAGATATGTTTCCTAAGTCTGTAAGTTTTATATCACACTAGAAATTATTTCTTGAGTTGTGTATATCTACATAACACCCTTAGATATTTTCATTAGTATGTGATAATTAAAATTGATAATATGAAATTTATTTAGGGGGTATAAGGACCTAATATTTTAATATATTTTTTCCTATAGTTAAATTAATGTGTTTAATATCTTGGTCCATACGCAACATCAAACTTGAACAAAAGCTTGATATATTTTGATAAAATATAAATATTTAAGTATGACCTTTAAAACCCAACCTTTGGATTTGAAAGAATTAATAGTATTAACCACTAAATGAAATGTTAATATAATTAAAATAAATATTACTTTTAATAGTAATAAAATTAAATTAGTTTTCCTAAAATGTCTAATAATATCAATTATTATTTAAAAATTTATTTTTCTAAAAAAATTATTTTTTATGTGATATGATTTTTTATTTAAAGAAATTTATGATTAATGATGATAAATTATGTTAATAATTTATTAACACTAATTTAGTTAGTAAATGATATTAAATAATAATAATAACAATTAATATTTCAAAATATTATTTTCTAATTAAAATGGTTTTTCATTATATATTATGATTTTCTTCAAAAGTTGAATTTATAAATTATAAAATTTAAATTTCACCACATTAACATAATTTTTTGATTTATTATATCAATATTATCTTAATATTATTTTTTTGAATTTTTCAAAAATAATTAATTTTTAGGTGAACAGTAAAAATGCCAATTTTGCTAAAATCTATCACTTTTATAATAAAAATATGACTTAAAATTTTAATAAAAAATTTTGATATAAACAATATATATTTAATAAGTAATATAAATTATTTAAAAATACTGTGTTTAATTTATAAAACACATGTTTATCATTTTTGAAACTCGAGTAATATTTAACACTATAAACTATTTTTACATGATTATATTAAAAATTAAACTTTATCAATTTTAGAAATTAAATATGAAAAAATGAATTTACTATTTTATTTCATCATTTAAATATTTTTTAACATGTTCAATTTCATTTTTATTCATAAAAATGATATTATTAAGATTGAGGTTAATTATTGCGATAATGGTGAAATTATTTTTTTAAATGAACTATTTTATTAATATATGTACTTTTTATTGAATAAATTAAATTGAACTAATTTAAATTATTAATATAATATTATAAATATATATATATATAATTCTATTAACACTTTTTCAATTTGTAATCAATAATAAATAAGATTAAGAACACATAATGGTTAAAAGTCATTTTTCAACAAAAACTGTTTTTTTATATATTATATATTTGAATAGAAGTTGATTTTATCATATTTATAAATTTAATTATAATAAATGGGTATTAAATTTAGGTTCAAAACATAAAAAAATTAATAGTGGACACCATATATTTTTAAATAAAATATAAATTACTTAGTTAAAAACAAGTAACCAAGGTAAAAATAAAAATGTAAAAATGTAAAAAAACCTATGGTAAAAGATTTGAAAAATGTTTAAATAATGTATGGAAAATATTTTTTGAGTATTTATTGACCCAATACCACCCCAAACTCTATTATTATTAAATTTTGGAGTTATTAAACAATTAATAATGTAATGATATCATGGAAGTGTAAAGGGTATTCCCAAAAGTTCCATTTTCTTCACTTATAAAAGGATATCAATTACACAACTCTATGGTTACACTTAAAATTATATTTATACATGAAACTATGAACGAAATAAATCTTCTAGAATTAATCTTTTCATCCATAAGCCTCCAGCCTCTATAATTTATCTTATGGTTTTCACTTCCAAGGTGATCTCTAAGAGAAGATCAAGTCTCCAACGTAAGTATAACCTTCTTTGTAATCTTATATCCTTAATATTACTCTTAAAAATATATTATATCCCTAAAAATATAATGAAATCAGTATAATTAAAATACTAACATGTTATTATATAAATGTAACAAACATTATTTATTCCCCTCCATCCACTAAGGAAAACAAAATGTGTTGTTAGTGTGTGTGTGCGTGGACTACCGCCTCAATGGAGCGACGTATTCTTTTTCATAGCTACCTCTCATGGTAGGTTTTAATAATGGGATTGATGAATAAATATTATATCTACAACATAAATATATTTTTAAAATTTAAAATCATTATATACTTAATTTACCTCTAATTTGTTGAGAGATGGGAACATTAATTATGCATATATATAGACTATCGTCTCCATGAGAAATGAGTTTTATTTGTCATATCCACCCATAATGGATGTATTTAGAAATATATTTCATATATAAATATTATTTACATAAAACTTTTAATATTATGGATACTATGAAACTATTTTATAATTATTTATACTGTGGTCAACATATATATGGAGTTACAGAAACATTTACATAATGAACTCAGTTAACTGATGTAGGAAAGACAACTATATAATAAATAAATATAATATGATAATAAATTCTCCATATTAAGTTATGTAAATAATAATAAGGTTCCTAATAGTGTATCTAATATACTTAATTTTAATATTTTGGTTATGTTTCAGTTTAAGTTTCTTCTTTTGCTTAAATAAGTGTTTCTCTAAGTTCATGAGAAGGATCAGGGGTGTTCTGGTGGTTTGGGGAATGAAATAGGAGGAAAAGGTAGTTTTCTGGGCATGTTGCATGGTTTGTGCATAGTTAGTGCAAACCATGTGGAGCATCCCAGGTAACCATGTAGCCATGGACAGAGGCTTGTGCACGGTTATTGCACAGTTAAACTAACCATGTGGAATTTCTAGGAAACCTTGCAAAGGGTGATTTTGGGATAGTGTTTCACCCATGTTTTTCACATGTTTTGGAAAACCGTGTAGGTAAACCATGAAGCCTAGTAAAGTTGATAAATTTACATAATTTCCACTCTTATATTTTAAAGCCTCTCTCAGGATTTTTCTTCTTTCTTCCCCTCTAAACTCTTGTGATGAACCAATACCTCCAGGATCTTCCAAGGATCAATATCTCTAATTTCTAGGTAGTTTTGAATGTTGTTGGTTGAAAAACAAAGATCCGGGTAAGTCTAATCTTCCTATTATTTCTCTTTTCTAGATTGGGGTTTGTAGTTTATCTTATCTCTTTCTAAATCTCTAAAACCCTCTTTTTCTGATGGAACCTAGGTTGGAACTTCAAGGGGGGTTTGGACCAGGATCTAAGTCAATGTTTAAGATTTCATTCATTGTCATATTCGATGTAGGTGGTCAACAAATTATATACCATATTTTTGTTATAGTTTTTTGCATGTGTGTTGAGATCTTTCCTTCCTCTGGTTGTGTATTTGTTACCTTGAGTATGATATGGTAATTTGGGTGTCTAAATTATTACTGTAACCCCTCACAATTCTCTTGGGATGTGTTAAGGATGAATCAGATGTTTTAGGGTCATCCATGGGGTGCACCGATCTTATCGGACCTAGGAATTGGTAAAGATAGGTGTGAAATTGACATGTGATAACATAGAGACCTTGTTAAGCATTTTAATATGTTTAGTTGAATTGGAAATGGAATTTTTATAGTTATTCCTAGGTTGGTAATGGATTAAGGGGTTGTTTGGAATGACTTAGTAATGGGTTAATTAGGTTAAAGTATATTCTGTCAAAAGGGTTATGAATCACGTGGAATCCCAATAAATAATTAGTATATATGAAATGATGAATGTGTTAAATTATAAATTACTTTTTAATTGAATATAATTTTAATGGTTTGGATAAGGGGATTGATGAATATGCGGAATGGGTAAATACATGGGAATTGTGAGGTACACCTAATGTGTTGATTGTTATAAAGTGGTTATGCTAAGTGATATAAGAATTTCACTTGAATTACATCAGTGGGAAATTCTTGTGAAATGATAAATAGGATAATTGGGTTAATACATGGTAATTTATGAATATTGGATAATGTATGGGAGTTTTTTAATAAACTTAATAGGTTAAGTCATGAGAATGGGGTTTTTTCCAAATGGATATGATTTGTAAATGGAAATGTGTTAATGGGTGATGGAACAATATGATGTATCATGTCAGTTTTTATGGATGACGATTGTTGTATATATTGGTTGTGTTTTTTTTTTATTTGTTTTGTGTGTGGTGAATGTATGGATAAGCATGTGAACATGTATTGGTGGTGGGAAAAAGGACTAATGCTCCTCCCATGGGTTGGTTTGGAGTGATACTCTAACCTACCCAGGAATACATGGGTTGGGGAGTCAGATTGATTCCCTATACCCCTAATAGTTGTATTCAATGAAAATACCTAGATTGAGGCTCTAAGTTAATTGTGGTGATTTCTTGATATGCTCATCCCTAGTGAGATAGGAACTTAACTTGTTCACTTATTAAAAATGAAAAATGTCATGAACCCTGTGGGAATGATGTGAATGCCTAACTTATGCACTTCTTGATTGATTATGAACTAGTAATAAAAGAGACACAATGAATTGGAACATGGTTAGTAATATCTAAGTTGATAATGTTAAATATTTACCCCCCAAATTGTCTTTCCTTTACTTGTTATTTATTTATACTTGAGCTCACTATCTGTTAGACTGAATATTTGTAGACACTATTGGTGGTGTCCTACTAAGTTTTACTCACATCCTGCTTGAGCCGTCATTGGGTACCTGAGTAGATTTCATGCTTACAGGTTAGGTCAAGGGAAAGGGCCCTATACTAGGAAGTTGAGTTGGACATAGGACATGCATAGATGAGGTTCTAGACTTGGATTAATGAACCTTTTGGTATTTCCTTTGTTTATCTTATTTTGGGTTTTGTTCACATAGCATTGTAGAATGACATGTTATATTTTCTGTTGGTAGAGGTTTGTACCTAGTTTGGAAGTGGTTATTTATGATTTTACATATATTATTTCATGATATCTCTGATATTTTATATGTTTACTACTATGTATTACTCTGACCAAGAGGGTATCGTCTCTCCACATTACTAATCTAAACCCTTTCTGCTAGTCAGTAACCTCTGGTATAGGGGAGGTGCACTTGAGGTCATGTGACGACCTGACTCATGGCACCGATCTAGTATAACTTGGGTCAGAAATGTTACAATGTGGTATTAGAGGAGTTATTTTCTCTTTATTAGTTTTTTTGGGATGGTAGATAGTAGATTAGGATAGTGTCGGGTCTTGGTAATGAGCTCATTCTTATGAGTGGCTAACCCATGTATGAGGGAAAACCCAAGTCACCCAGGATGGGAATTGTTGTTCTTAATGTGTGTTGTTACAATTGAATGATATTTCACCATTGGGTGATTCACATGTTGTGTGATTTGACTAATTTATGATATTTTTCTCATGGAAACAATGGCATGATGTTGTGCATTCATTCATCATTTTAGGAACCTAAGGGTATAGGTGGCATGCATAATGATAGAAACACATGATATGGGTGTGCGAGGCATAGAGAGTAGAATGCATTTTACTTTATTGAAAAACATTTAAGAGAATGGTGCCTAGTGATGGTAATGTAAGTGGGGAAATGAAAATAATTAAATGGATAATTAATGAATATTGTGTATAAATAAACATTATGACCAGGTTAAAAAAATTTGGGTTTTCGTAAATTGTAAAGATTTAATGATATCTAAAATAGAAATATTTTCTTAAGTAGTGGTGAAATAATTAATAAATTTTGCCTAATGAAAAGTGTAAATGAGTTAAAATGATGGTTTTAATAAGTTTTGAGATGAGAAATTTTCCTAAGAGAAAATATTCATGTGTAAAATATGGAAATGGTTTAAAGAGATTTTGATGAATGGTTTTTGGTTAATTAACTTGGTTTTCCCCAAGTTTACCATGACCCATTCTAAGAAGGGTTGAGGGTAGTGGTATATAAGCGAACATATCTTTTGGAATAGTGTATGTGGAGTGTGTTAATTATGGGAGGTAGTGCATTCTCTTCTTTTGGTCTATATCGATTGGAATTATTTTGAGATATTTGTTGATGAAAATTTTTGGGGGATATGATTCCAAGTAGATAAGGATTTTGAGAATTGGGTAAGTAGAATATTCTAAAGAATGAACCTTTGGGGTATTCCTTGTTATGTCTTTAGTTAGGTGGTGGCCTTAAGATCTTAAGGTGATTTTTGGTAAGGTAAAAGTAGTAAACCTTGTGGGTTGTAATTGGGAGGGTTGTATGATGGACATAAGAATGAGTATCTTGTAAGTAGTGTCATTAGAGATGGGTATTGTTGTGGGTGTGGTGACCCACGTGGGTTCATGCCTCACTAGTTGTATCTTAGACCATAGAGTGGGGGGTTTAGGCTCATTTTGTCGATGTCTGTGTACAATTACAACTATTGTAGAACCTAGATAAAATGTTTTCTTGGTTTTCTAGGTGTAGTTTGTATTGGAATAGGGGTGATAGTTCTAGTCGCAAAAATTGATTCGTTCGTAACTCGATGTGTGTATGAATCAATTGTTTTTGTCTATCGTAACTCCAGTTTAGGGAATCGGTATCACTTGGCCTTCAAGTTGGCCTATGAGAGAGTCCAGACGGGGTTCCTATTACTCTTGGGTGTGTTTCATATGGGTGGATGTTAGAACTTGATAGTGGGAAGTGTAATATGTCATCTAGTAGGGTTAGTCTAGAGGGATAAGTGGGAAGGTCGATGATCTGGTGATGTGACTTGAGTTATGTTGATGCTTTGGTAGTTTTAGAGAAATCAAGGGTGAGATCATGGGAGGCTAGCTCAATGTTGTGGGAGCTTCAGAATAGGAGGCATGGGGAATGCTTCAAATGAGGTATTGAGGCATATGAGTACCTTTAAGCTTTGGTAAATAGAATCACATGGATGGGCTTGTTTGAAATAATGGTTTGGTTTTCTTGTGAGATTTTGAGAATGCCTTGGGGCCCATCAGGTTGTCTAACTAGGAGTAATGGTTAGGTGAGTAAGTGGGAATTGTTTTATGCCTAGGTGGCGGTTGGATTGTGGAAATTAAATTCGGTATGAGAGTGGTTGAAGGAAAGTATGAAACCTTTATTGCTCTAAGGGTTCTAGATGTGGGCACCCACTAGAAGGGTGAGATTTCAAATGGGATATGTGTATTTCATTCCATATGAAACCAAATCATGAAGCATGGTCATGCGAGAAACCATTGATTTTATTGGCATGGAAAACCATAGAGTTCGGTCGTTAATTTTCAGGGATGTACCAGAAGAACTCAAGTGGTGTGGTGTAAGTAGTACCAAGGAAAACATTGGTTCATGACTACTTGATAGATGGTCGTACGGTGGTGGGGAGTCTCAGTTGGCAATCATGCTTATGTGGTGGTGGTCAAATGTTGACGAGAGGTGTGTAGAAGGGAAGCCTAAAATCCTCAGTGGATCATGGTGTTCCATCATGGGAGGTGATATCAAAAATAAATATGGTGGTGGTGGTGTTCTTTGACAAATTCTTAGCATACCTCATCTAGTGATGATCATTCCCAACATATGGGCATTGTCCCAGGTATGTTGAAAAGCTCTAGCTTTAAACCTATAAACTTGAATGTGTTTTTGTAGGATAAGGGAAATCAGAAGGTTTACAGTCTTGGGGGTGGTATACATGAAGTGGGATGGTGGGATGAACACTATTGATTTTTTCTGGTGAGGTCCTTGGTATGGGATTATCACCGATGAATGTTGTGGTTATCACCCCTAGAACCCAGAACAGTCACTATTTTACGTTCAATATCTTATTCTGGAAAAGGCTATACATCCATATCTAAATTTTGGGATTTAACTTTTTATTGGGTGTGATCCATGGTGATGGGAATCTCATGTGGATAGAAAGGGTTATGTAACTCCTAAGGTGGAAAGTGATTAGTCAGTTCTGAATGTGGGGAGGAGAATATTGAGTTGATGTAGCGGCACCCAGATGCTACTAAGGAACTTTTTAGGTGCACAATGGGTCTCTCAGAAAGTCCTAGTGGGACTTGACTATGGTGGTTGATTGAGATAATCATTGGCTTTGGTATCAGGGTTGTTCTGAATGAAATTCTAAATTCTCATGTTTAGTCATCAAATAGTGAGATGAGATGTAACATCGATTTGTGGAAAGAGAGTTTTGGTTCTATAACTCCAATTGAAATAAAAATTATACTTGGGTAAGTGTTCTTAAATGGTTTTGGAACACCTAGAAGTTCTAAGTCACCTTTTCTGTCTGATGTAGTGTCAATCCAATGGTGAAGCGAGGCATTCAAGGATGAGTCTACTGGGGAAACTCAAATCTACTCTAAGGGATGAATGTGGAGAGTGGTAAATCGCCTTTGGTAGATTATTTAGAGGGATAAGTGAGTCTCACATTTCATAATGGTATTGAGTGAGAAATTATCCTTCATTATATAGTTTATGAATGATAGTGGTTCAAGTGGTTGGGAATGTTATTGAGGCGGTGGATCCATACAATGGTTTGGAGGGAAGTAGTGCAGGAATAAAGGGATTCTATCATAAGTCTGAGAATGACCTTAGTGGGTGTGTTAGGTGTGATGTGAAAGTCAATTTGATATTTTTTTGGTCTTACATCTACAGTTTTGGTGTCAAGTAACTAAATATGGTGGATATAACCTTAGCGGTTAATGGTTAGTGGATAACGTAATCAAAGATTTAGGTTGGAGGGACTCGAGTGGACACTATTTGGGTGAGTTGGCCCTACAAGTGAGCTTTAGAACGGGTTGAATCAGTCGAGTACCAGAGTTTATGGGTTTTTTCTGGATGTATGGTTGTGGAATGGGATTTCCATGACACAAGTGTTAGAACGATGAAGGTCAAGAAATTTTATTGGGAGGATTGTGAGTTTTCCTCCAGGAGATATCAGGTTTGGTCACCGTTAGAGTTTGGAAAATAGAGGAAAATGACACCAAGAGACTCAGGTCATGAGTTTTGGAGGGGATCAGACTAAAGGGGGCCTTATTGGTTCCTCCCCGATGATATAATATTGTGTGTGAAGTTTCCATGTGCTGTGAGTTGGCATTGTTGCCTAATTTTTCTCTATGAAGTTCTAGTGGTTGAGTGTCATTGAAGTTGATGCCTCCTTGAGGAGTACCCGGTTTGTGTTGGGGTTGTGGTGAGGAAGTTTTGAGGGTCAATACCATGCCTTGATTCACTTTTTTGGTATAATTGTAATGTTCAATAAGAAACTTGCTGATATGGGAGTGGATAGGCAAGACTAGTGGCATGAAATCATATTCTGAAAGCTCAGTTTGGGAAGTGTAGCTCAAGGATGAGTCATTATAAGGTGTGGAGATTGTAAGATACCATATTTTTGTAATGTGTTTATTATTTTATGTTTCAATTTAAGTTCCTTATTTTGGTTAAATAAGTGTTTCCACAAGTTCATGAGAAGGATCGGGGGTGTTCCGGGGGTTCAGGGCATGAAAGAAGAGGAAAAGGAGTTTTCTAGGTATGTTGCACGGTTAGTGCAGACCAAGAAGAGAATCCTTGGTAATCATGTAACCTTGGATAGAGGATTGTAAATGGTTACCGAATGGTTAATATAACCATGTGTAATTCCTAGGAAACCATGTAAAGGGGTGATTTTTGGATAGTGGCTCACGCACGGTTTGCACACGGTTTGGAAAACTATTCAAATAAACCGTGTAGCCCAATAAAGTTGAGAAATTTACAAAATTTCCACTCTAGGATTTTAAATCCTCACTCGATATTTTCCTCCTTTATTCCCCTATCAACCCTTTTGAAGAACCAATAACTCTAAGAACTTACAAGGATCAATCTCTCTGGTTTCTAGGTCGTTTTGAGTGTCGTTGGTTTCGAAACAAAGATCCAAGTAAGTCTAATCTTCATCCTGTTTCTCTTTTCTAGATTAGGGTTTGTAGTCTCTCTAATATCTTTTTGAAGCTCTAAAACCCTATTTTTTCAATGTAACCTAGGTAGTAACTTTAATGGGGGTTTGGGATGGGATCTAAGTCTATGTTTAATAGTGTTTTCATTTTCAGATTTGAGGTAGGTGGTATACAAGTTATATCCTATAGTTTTGTTATTGATTTGTACATGTGTGTTGAGATATTTCCTTTATCTGGTTGTGTATTTTTTACCTTGAGTGTGATTTGGTAATTTGGGTGTCTAAATGATTACTATAAACCCTCACTATTCTCGTGGGATTTGTTTAAGATGAATTAGATGTTTTAGGGTCACCCATGGGGTGTGCTAACCACATCAGACCCAGGAATTGGTAAAGTTAAGTGTGAAATTGATATGTGATTACTTAGAGACCCTGTTGAACATGCTAATATGTTTAGTTAAATTCTAAATGGAATTATGATAGTTATTCCTAGGTTGGTAATGGATTAACAAGTTTTTTGGAATGACTTAGTAATGGGTTAATTAGGTTAAAGAAGATTATGTCAAAAGGGTTGTGAATCATGTGGAGTCAACCAAAAGAATTACTATATATAAAATGATGAACCTATTAAATTAAAAATGGATTTTGAATTGAAGATAATATGAATGGTCTGAATAAGGGAATTGATAAATATGTTGAATGGGTAAATACATGGGAATTATGAGCTATACCTAATGGGTTGAATGTGATAAAGTGGTTGTGCTAAGTGATATAATAATTGTAAATTAATTTCATTAGTGGGAAATGATTGTGAAATGATAAACAGTCTAATTGGGTTAATACATGGTAATGGATGAATATTGGCTAATGTGTGGGAGTTGTTGAATATACTTAATGGTTTATGGTACGAGAATGGGGATTTGGCTAAAAGGATATGATTTTTAAATGGAAATATGTTAATGGGTGATAGCACAATATTATATACAAAGTTGGTTGTTATGGATGATGATTTTTGTATGAATTGGGTGTGTTTGGTTGTGATGTGGTTTGTGTGTGGTGAATGGATGTATAATCATGTTCACATGTCTTGGTGGTGGGATAAAGGACTGATGCTCCTCCCATGGGTAGGGTTGGACTGATGCTCTAACCTATCGAGGAATGCATGGGTTGGGGAGTCGGACTGATGCTTTATGCCCCCAATGGTTGTATTCAAAGAAAATACCTAGACTGAGGCTCCAAGGTAAGTGTGGTGATATCTTGATATTCTCTCCCTAGTGAGATAGGGACTTAACTTGTTCATTTATGAAAAAAATGCCATGAACCTTGTGGTAATGATGTGAATGCCTAACTTATGCACATCGTGATTGATGATGAACTAGTAATAAAAGAGACATAATGAATTGTCACTTGGTTAGAAATATCTAAGTATATATTATTAACTAGTGTCCCCCAAATTTCCTTTCCTTTATTGGTTAATAATTTATACTTTCATACACTATCTGTTAGATTGGATATTTGTAGACACTGTTGGTGGTGGCCTACTGAGTTATAGTCACACCCTACTCGGGCCTCCCTTGGGTACCCGAGTAGATTTCATGCTTGTAGGTTAGGTCAAGGGAAAGGGCCCTATTCTAGGAAGTTGAGTTTGACATAGGACATGCATAAATGAGGTTCCAGACTTGGAGTCAGGACCATTTTTGGATTTCCTTTTTTTATCTTATTTGGGGTTTTGTTCACATAGCATTGTAGCATGATATGGCATATTTAGTGTTGGTTGTGGTTTGTACCCATTTGGGAAATAGTTATTTTTTCTTGTTCATTTATTAGTTCACGATAACTATACTATTTTATATGTTTAATTTTGTGGATTAATCTGACCAAGAGGGTATATTCTTCCAACATGACTAATCTAGACCCTTGTTGTAAGTCAGAAACCTCTGGCATAGGGGGATGTGTGATTAAGGTCATGTGACAAACCAACTTAGGAAACTGATCTAGTGGCACCTGAGTTAGGTACGTTACAAAGTTTTATCAGTTGAGTTATTATCTCTTTCTTACTTTTTCGTGATGGTAGAAAGTCGATTAGGATAGTGTTGGGCCTTGGTAATGAGTCCATGTTTGGGAGTGGATAATCCATGTATGAGGGAAAACCCAAGTCACCCAGGGTGGGAATTGTTGTTCTTGATGTGTGTTGTTACAGTTGAATGATATTTCACTATTGGGTGATTCACATGTCATGTGATTTGAATGATTTATGATATTTTTCTCATGGTCTGAATGGAATGAGGTTGTGCATTCATGAATCATTTTAGGCACCTAAGCATATAGGTGGCATGCATCATGATAGGCACACACAAGATGGGTATGCAGGGCATAGACAGTAGATTTTATTTTACTTCATTGGAAAAAGTTGAATAGAATGGTTCCTAATAATGGTAATGGAAGTGGGTAAATGAAAAGAATTAAGTTGATAGTTAATGATTATTGTGTATAAATAAACATTATTATCAGGTTAAAAAAATTTGGGTTGTGGTAAATTGTAAAGATTTAATGGTTTCTAAAAGAGAAATATTTTATTAAGTAGCGGTGAAATAATTAATGAATTTTTCCTAATGAAAAGTGTAAATGAGTTAAAATTATGGTTATAATAATTTTTGAGATGATAAATGTTCCTAATAGAAAATATTCATGTGTAAAAGAGGTAAATGGTTTAAATAGGTGTTTGATGAATGGTTTCTGCTTAATTAATTTTGTTTTCCCCATGTTGACCATGACCCATTGTAAGAAATATTGAGGGTTGTGTTATAGATGTGAACACATCAGCTGGAATAGTGTATATGGAGTGGGTTAAGTATGAGAGGTAGTGCATTCTATTATTGTGATCTATATTGATTGGGCTTCATTTTAGATATTTGTTGATCAAAATGTTTGGGGGATATGAATCTAAGTAGGTAAGGATTTTGAGAATTGGGTAAGTATAATATTCTAAAGCATGAACCTTTGGGATGTTTCTCGTTGTTTCTTTAGTTAGGCGGTGACCTTGAGATCTTAAGGTGATGTTTGGTAATGTGAAATTAGTAAACCTTGTGGGTTGTAATTGTGTGGGTTGTATGATGTACATAATAATGAGTGTCTTGGTTGTAGTGTCATTAGAGATGGGTGTCGTGGGTGTGGTGACCCATGTGGGTTCATGCCATGCGATTTGTATCTCGAACCATAGAGTGGGGGTTTTGGATCATGGTTCCAATGTATATGTACAATTACTATTAGTACGGAACCTAGAGAAAATGGTAACTTGGTGCACTAGGTGTAGTGTGTATCAAAACTGGGGTGAGAGTGTCATTCAAAAACATTTATTCATTTGTAACTTGATGTGTGTGAAAGTCAATGGATTTTGTCCTTCGTGACTCTAGTTTAGGGAAGTGGTATCACTCGACCTTCAAGGTAGCCTATGAGAGATTCCAGATAGGGTTCTTAATTATCTTGGGTGCGCTTCATATGGGTGGATATTAGACACTGATGGTGGAATGTGGCAAATGTCATCTAGTACGGGTTAGCCTAGAGGGATAAGTGGAAAAGTCTATGATTTAGTGATGTGACTTGAGTTATGGTGATGTGTTGGTAGTTTTAGAGAAATCAAGGGTGACCTCATGGGAGGATAGCCCAATGTTGTAGGTACTTCAGAATATGAGGCATGGGGAATGCTTCAAAGGAAGGATTGATGCATATGAGTACCCTTAAGCTTTGATAAATGGAAACACATGGATGGGATTGTTTGTATGAATGGTTTGGTTTTCAGGTGAGATGTTTAGAATTCCTTAGGACCATGAGGCTTTCTAACCAAGAGGCATGGTTAGGTGAGTAAGCTGGAATTAAGATATGCCTAGGTGGTGGTTGGATTCTGGAAATTAAAGTCAGTATGAGAGTGGTTTAAGGAAAGTGTGAAAGCTTCAGGGATCTAAGGGTTCCAGATATGGGAACCCACTGGCAGGGCATAATTTCAAATGGGATAGTCATATGTCATTCCTTGTGAAACCAAAGAAAGAAGTGTGGTCATACGAGAAACCATTGATTTTATTGGCATGGAAAACCATAGTCTTTGGGGACGTACTAGAAGAACTTGAGTGGTGTGGTGGATGTAGTACCAAGGAAAACAATGGTTCATGATTTCTTGACAGATGGTCATAGGGTGGTGGTGAGTCTCATTTGGAAATCATTCTTTCATGGTGGTGGTTAAATACTGACAAGAGGTGTGTAATAAGGAAGCCTAAAATCATCATAGGATCATGGTGTTCTATCATGGTAGGTTATATCATAAATAAATAAGTTTTTGGGGGTGTTCTTAGACAACTTCTTAGCATACCTCATCTAGTGACAATCATGCCCAACATCTTGACATCGTCCCAGGTATGTTGAGAATTATTGGATTTATGCCTTGTAACTTGAATGTTTTTTGGTAGGATGAGGGACATCATGAGGTTTATGGTCTTGGGGGTGGTATACGTGATGTTGGGATGGTGGGATGCACACCATCAATTATTTCGGGTGAGGCTCTTAAGATGGGTTGGTCACCAACGAATGTCATGGTTACCACCCCTAGAAGATGGGAATAGGAACTATTTGATGTTCAATCTCTTATTCTAAAAAATACTAGACATCCATGTCTAAATTTTGGGATTCAGATTTTGATTGGGTGTGATCCATGGTGATGGTAATATCATGTGGAGTGTAATGGTAATGACACTCCTATGATGGAGAGTGATTATTCAGTCCTGAATGGGGGGAGGAGAACTTTTAGTTAATGTAGTGTCACCCATATGCTAATAAAGAACTTGTGAGGTGCACACTGGGTCTCTCATAAAGGAAAATTGGGCCTTGACTATGGTGGTTTATTGAGCCAATCATTGGCTTTCAGATCAAGGTGGTTCTTAATGAAATTCAAAATTCTCATGTTTAGTCGTCAAAGAGTGTGATGTGATGTAACATTGGTTGTTTACAAGAGAGGTTGGGTTCTATAACTCTAATGTAAATCAAAATTAGACTCAGGTAAGTGTCCTTCAGTGGTTTTGTAACACCTTGATGTTTGAAGTCACCTTTTCCATGTGATGTAGTGTCATGACAATAGTGAAGCTAAGAATTCTAAGATGAGTCAATTGGGGAAACTCAAATCGAATCTAAGCAAGGGATGAATGTGGAGTGTGGTAAATCACCTTTGGTAGATGATTTAGAGGTAGAAGTGAGTCTCAAATGTCTGAATGGGATAACTTATACTTCTCTATATAGTGTATAAATTGTAGGGGTTCTAGTGGTTGGGAATGTTGTTGAGGTGGTGGATCCTAATTATGGTTTTGAGGGAAGTGGTTTCATGATGAAGGGATTCTACCAGAAGTTAGTGAATGACCTCAGTGGGTGCGTTAGGTGTGATGTGAAAGTTGAGTTGAGATTATGGTGGTCTTTCATTGAGAGTGGGGGTTACAAGTAACTAAATATAGTGAGGGTAACCATAGAGGATAAATGGTTGGTGGATGACATAATCAGAGATTCAGGTTGGAGGGACTTAAGTGGACACTGTTTGGGTGAGTCAACCCTGGTAGTGTGCTTTTTCATGGGTTGAATCAGCTGAGTTCTATATTTTTTTGGTTGCATTTGGATTTATGTTTTTGGAATGGGATATTTGGTACGGGAGTGGTGGAATGAAGAAGTTTAGAAAATGTGATTGGGAGGATCGTGCGTTTTCCTCAAGGAGATATTGGGTTTGGTCACTGTTAGAGTTCAGAAAACAGAGGAAAATGATTCCAAGTTATTTAGGTCATGAGTTCGATAGGGGATCGCACATACAGGGAGTCGATTGTTTCCTCCATAATGATATAATATTGTGTGCAAAGTTTCCATGTGTTTTGAGTTAGTCACTATTGCCTAAGTTTTCTCTATGAAGCTCTAGTGGTCATGTGTCATTCAATTTGATTCCTCCTTGAGGAGTATCCAGTTCGTGTTGGGGTTGTGGTGAGGATGCCTTGCAGGTCAATATCTTGCCTTATTTCACTTATGTCGTAGAATTGTAATGTTCAATGATAAAATTTGGGAAATGGGAGTGGATAGGTGGGCCTAGTGGCATGAACTCATGTTATGGAATCTCAATGATTCTAGAGAAGAGCGACTCGAGGACGAGCCATTATAATGTGGTGAGATTGTAAGATCCCATATTTTAGTAAGGTGTGTGTTAGTTTATGTTTCAGTTTAAGTTCCTTGTTTGTTTAAATAAGTGTTTCCCCAAGTTCATGAGAAGAATTGGGGGTGTTACAGGGGTTTGTAGCTTGAAAGAGGAGGAAAAAAGAAGTTTTTTGGGCATGTTGTATAGTTTGCACACAATTAGTACAACCCATACGGAGCATCCCAGGTAACTGTGTAGCCTTGGATAGAGGTTTGAACATGTTTATTGCATAGTTAAGCTAACCATGAAGAATTCCCAAGAAACCATGCGAAGGGGTGATTTTTGGAAAGTGTCTCATACATGGTTTGTGCACGGTTTGAAAAATTGTGTGGGTAAACGGCACAACCCAATAAAGATGAGAAATTTAAAAAATTTCCACTCTGGGATTTTAAAGCCTCACTCTGCATTTTCCTCCTTTCTTAACCCCTCAAACCTTGTGATAAACTAAAACCTCCAATAGATTTCAAAGATTTACCTCTCTCATTTCTATGACATTTTGAATGTCGTCGGTTTCAAAATGAAGATCTAGGTAAGTATAATATTCATCTTTTTTCTCATTTCTGAATTAGGGATTTTAGTTTATCTCATCTATTTAAAAATATCTAAAACTATCTTTTTCTAATGGAACCTAGGTTAGAACTTCAAGGGGGTTTGGACTGGGATCTAAGGCTACGTTTGATAGTGCGTTCATTGTTGGATTCGAGGTAGGTGGTCTAAAAGTTATATCCCATTCTTTTATAGATTTGTGCATGTGTGTTGAGATCTTTCCTTCCTATGGTTGTGTATTTGTTACCTTGAGTATGATTTAGTAATTTTGTGTCTTAATGATTATTGGAACCCCTCACGGTTTCCATGGGATGTGTCGAGGATGAATTGGATGTTTTAGGGTCACCCATGTGGTGTGGTGACCTTATCAGACCTAGGAATTGGTAAAGTTAAGTGTGAATTTGAAATTTGAAAACATAGAGACCTTGTTGAACATGAAAATATGTTTAGTTGAATTGGAAATTTAATGTTGATAGTTATGCCTAGGTTGGTAATGGCTTAATGGGTTGTTTTTAATGACTTAATAATGGGTCAATTGGGTTAAAGGAGATTTTGTCAAAAGGTTTATGAATCATGTGGAGTCGCCCAAAAGAATTCATATATATTAAATGATGAATGTATTAAATTGAAAATGTCTTGTGAATTGAAGATAATGTGAATGGTTTGCATGAGGGAATTGATGAATATGCAGAATGGGTAAATACATGGGAATTATGATGTACACCTAATGGGTTAAATGTGATAAAGTGGTTGTGCTAAGTGATATAAAAATTGTACTTGAATTGCATCAGTCGGAAATGCTTGTGAAATGATAAATAGGATAATTGGGTTAATACATGGTAATGGATGAATATTTTCTAATGTATGGGAGATGTTGAATATACTTAATGGGTTAAGGAA
This sequence comes from Viscum album, assembly GCA_963277665.1. NCBI lineage: Eukaryota > Viridiplantae > Streptophyta > Magnoliopsida > Santalales > Viscaceae > Viscum > Viscum album. The sequence continues at coordinate 845,295,712 of OY728160.1, read as the reverse complement.
CGAGAATGGGGATTTGGATAAATAGATATGATCTGTAAATGAAAATGTGTTAATGGGTGATGGCACAATATGATTTACTATGTTGGTTGTTATAAATGATGATTATTGTATATATTGGTTGTGTTTGGTTGTGATTTGGTATGTGTGAGGTGAATGGATGGATAAGTATGTGAACATGGCTATGTGGTTGGATAAAGGACTAATGCTCCTCCCATGGGTAGGTTTGGACTAAGGAACGAACCTACCCAAGAATGCACAGATTGGAGAGTCGGACTAATACTCTATTCACCCAATGGTTGTATTCAATGAAAATACATGGAATGAGGCTCCAAGGTAAGTGTGTTGATTTATTGATATGGTCATCCCTAGTGAGATATGGACTTAACTTGTTCACTTATGAAAAATGAAAAATTCCATGAACCTTGCGGGAATGATGTGAATGCCTAACTTATGAACTTCGTGATTAATGATGAACTAGTAATAAAAGAGTCATAATGAATTTTCACTTATTTAGTAATAGCTATGTAGATATTGTTAAATAGTGGCCCCTAAATTGTCTTTCCTTTAGTTGCTATTTATTTATACTTGTACGAACTATCTGTTAGACTGGATATTTGTAGACACTGTTGGTGGTGGCCTACTAAGTTGTACTCACACACTGCTAGGGTCGTCGTTGGGTACCCGAGTAGATTTCATAGTTGCACGTCAAGTCAAGGGAAAGTTCCCTATGCAAGGAAGTTGAGTTAGGAAAGGTACATGCATGGATGAGGTTCCAGACTTGGATTCATGGCTGTTTTTGGATTTCCATTGTTTGTATTATTTTAGGTTTCGTTCACATAGCATTGCAACATGATATGGCATATTTACTATTGGTTTTGGTTTTTACCTAGTTGAGAAATGGTTATTTATGATTGTTCATTGATTAGTTCATGATATATCTGTTTCTTTATATGTTTAATGTTATAGATTACTCTAACCAAGAGGGTATAGTCTCTTCATGTGACAAATCTAGACCCTCGCTGCTAGCCGGCAACCTCTGGTGTATGGGGAGGTGCACTTGAGGTCATGTGACGACCCAACTCGGGGCACCGATCTAGTGGAACCCAAGCCGGGGGAGTTATAATAAATTTTCCATAATAAATTAAATAAATAATACAAATGTTCCTAATAATTTATCTAATATAATTAATTTTATTATTTATAATGTTAGGCATGTGCGCAGAATGAATCTAGAATAAGTTAAGGTTTTCATCCCACAATTTATTTCTTTAAGACACATTTTCTTTTATGCACCCAATTTCATGTAAATGGTGTGTATATACCTATTAGATATATAATATTTTGAATTATATTTATTCATGATATTTTAACTCAATCTTTATTCCATATCTCTTTCAATGGGTTTTTATTAGAACATTTCTTAAGCCATAAGGGTTTTTTCATCTTCATTTTTCTGTATTGAGATATGAATTTTATTCACCAATTATTTCCTATTTGTGATTTATATATTGGGAAGAAACTTATTTTTATCATAATTTTAATATAATATAATTTATTTTAAAATATATTTCATTTTATACCTTTCATGGGTCATCGATTTAAAAGATAATAAAAATGTAAGGGTTTTATGTCTCCATTTCTCTTCATTGAGACATGTTTTAATGTTATGTTCCAATTTATCATTTTTATGGGGTATATACTGCCCAAGAAAGTATTTTATCATACTCCATGATTGAATTCATGGGATTTATATAACAGATTGATTTTAAATCTTCAAATAACTTTGGATTAAAATATTATGAAATCCATAAGGGACTTGGTAACTCAAACTTCTTCCTTTGAGTTATACATTTTCTATTAGATTTTTTCCCTTATGTTCTCTAAATTTTTTGTTTAAAATGATTTTATCTCTTTATTTTTGTGGAATAATATTTTTTGACCAAACCCAATTTCCATTAATGTTTTTTTTCTCACTTTTTTTAAAAAAATGAGACTTTTAAAAAAGAAACTCATAACTGTAACTTTTATAACAATGAATACAAAATGTTTTCAAAAATCTATTTTAATTATTTTGTTTTAATTATATTCAAATTATCTATACCTAATGGAGTTATGATTCATGTTTCACCATATATTTTATTTGGTAATGATATTATTTTGGGTGATCAAGTTTTCAATATAAAAAAATTTAATTCATGATGTTATTTTATAACATTTATATGTTTTATAAAACCCATTTTATTTCTATGAGTTATTTATAAAAAGTGAATAATTTTCATTTGGATTTTTAAGAAAACCATTTTTATATGGGTTCTTTAATATATTATGATGATTGATTTTTAAGTGGAACTCATATGTGTGTATGATGATCTGTGGGGTCTTATATCAGCGTCCAATGCATTGGGTAATGATTTATATCATATGAGATGATAAAATTTTGCGTGAATAAGATATAGGAGTATTTGTTTATAATTTTTTTGTGAAAATGGTATGTGGAAATATTTATTTACAAATTTGTTGTGTGAATGGGATTTATAAATATTTTTTCATAGTATTGTGTGTGAACGTGATGATAAAATATTTGTTCATAAGATTTTCTATGATTATTTTTGTTCCATAATTATTTTGTGTACTATGATTCAATGACATTTTATATTTATATATACCTATGACTATTCTCCTTGACTCATGTTTAATGTCTCATAATTACACACACTTTTTTCATGTTATATGTTTGTTCATTTGAGATCACATGTCCTTTTTTCATGACTTATGGACAACTCATATTGTTACATATTCCATTAATAAATAATTTCATCATTGCCCATGTTTTCTCATATGCTTATATGATCTAACCATTGATGAATTGTTTATATTTTTTATTATACTGAGATTTTTACCTCACCCCTTTCTTATGTTTTTCTTTACCCATGTTATGATATATGTATAACTTGTGGAATGTCTAAAAGGGCTCTAGAGGATTTAAATTATGGTGAAATGATTGTAGATTAAGATGCTTATGTGGATAATATCCAAGACACTAATATTTTTGGTCCTTCAGTTATGTGGTTTTTTATGAGATTCGTTATCTAAATCATGAAATTAATGTATTATTTAAGTTATTTTTAGCTTGGATAAATTTAAAACCATGATCTACTGGATGTCAAGGTTGAAATTGGTGATTTCACTCTCCATAATAGAAGTTGAGTATGTGGAAGAAATGGAGGAAATAAAGGAAATGTTGTGGTTAAAACATCTAACTAAGGATCTTGAAAGTATTGAAGAAATTTCATTGCTTGACTGTGATAGTCAGAGTGTGATCCACTTGGCCTAAAATCTAGTGTCCCATGTGTGGATAAACCACATAGATCTAAAAAAACATTATATCTATAAATTTATTAAAGTTGAAGTGTTGGGGTTATTAGATGCATTTATTAAAAAAAATTAATATATTTCCACTAGGTGTTTAGTTTAGTAAATTATAAGGAAACATTATGCCTAGGTTGGAATTGGGAGGAAGGGAAGAAAAAAAGTTTCATCGAGGCAGTGCAATTTCGCAGGTTGTGGTTTGAAAAAATATTGGAGGAGGCTATAGAATACTTGAAGTATCCTTAAAGGGGGATATTTATTGGATTTTAAATCCAATTAAAAAGAGATTAAGTTATTTTACCATAATAAGAAAATATGGTAGACCCTTTTGTCTTGTTAGAGTAGCAGCATCTGGCTTTAGTGGATGGAACTGTGTTAATCATAAGATCTGTTTTTTCAATGGATGATTATCTTGGTGTTCAGTTCCCCAAAAGTTCAGTTCATGTAAGATCACTGTAAATGGAGTTATGTATATGTATAAATTAATCTAATCATGTATTTTTGTTGTAAATGAGTGAGGCATATGAGAAATGTTTGTCTACTGGATATTGGAAGTCATGCCAAGTAAAGTTCCAAGATATCAAAAATTTTATAGTGCAACAGATAAACCCCCATGATTTTAGGAGGCCAGTAAAGCCTATTGATGAGATGGGACCCTCTATAAAAGGGGGGTGAGACCACTTTTTGAGGTTTTTATTGATCATACATTTTAGTTATCTACATGGATACCAATTCAAAATGATTATACCTTTTATAATTTGGATATAATTAAATCTGTTTAAGCTTATCCCTATGGAAATAGCATGAAAGTCCAAATTATGTAAAACCACTTATGTTCTTTACTAGATTTCATTCTTTTTCTTACTTTGAATGTTTATGTGAATTTGTTAGTAAATAAGGTTGAGTAGTGAAACCTGATGCAGTGATTTGGGAAAAATCTTCTAAGTCATGGTACATTGACATTTGGCGGATTATTCTTAGTGACCTAATTCCTCTATTTCTTTATTTTTGTGGATGAACTTAGGGTTTTTGGAGTTTTTTTAGGATTCTCAATAGTAAGTTCCCTTGGTCTTCCAACCAATTTTATACCACTTAATGTCACACACCAAACATAAACATTTTAACCATTTTGAGTAAGTTGTGATTCCCTAAAGGAATATCTATAATTCCCAGATATTTTTTTGCAATATATTTTTTTAAATTTCTTTGATGTCTTATGTTGTACGCTACACCAAGATAAGTTTGTGCTATACGCAACACTGACTTAGGTTGCGGTATACGCAACACTATGCTTGGCTTGTTTTTCACACAATTTCAAGTTCTTTTGATAGAATTCATCTCACTCAAGACCAATTTTAAGTGAACAAATAAATATTATTATGTTACTTTATAATCTAGTCATTATAATAATGGGTATAAACAGTATTAACTTTCTTTTAAAAAACTATTTAAATGCAACTAAGTGAGTTTATAAAATAAAAAAAAAATTGCTCTTTATGGATTTTATTAATGTAATATATATTCAATATATTCAATATAATGTTTAAAATTCATCTTATATGTTTTATAGATATGATATAAGAACAAATTCAATTTTTTAGATAAAAGACGTATTTTTCAAAAAAAATGTAGTTTTGCCTATTTTTGATGGCACACCCATTTTAGATCTAGTTTTTGAAACTTTTATATATTCTATTGAACAAAATAAACTTCTTATTTGGAATCGGGATATAGAAATTTACTTTGTATCATTTTTTGATATTTTTATAATAAGTTTTAAGTTTTGATAAATAGTAAAAATATAATAAAATTTTAATTGACAACAACTTTTTTCATCGAAATAATTTATGTGGATAAATTATATTATTTAATAGTTTTAAAGTATTAAAATAATATATTTTTATCATTTAATATAATTTTGGTCACTTGAATTATTTTTACCATGAATTTTGATGTAAAAACATTTCAATCTTTTGCAATGTCTTATCTTTTAAAAACCTTTCATTCCAACAATGAGATTAATTTTAAATTAATTACTGAAACCTATATGTTTTTAATTTTTAAAAATGTATTCTATATTTTCAATCAGTAGTTCCAAATTATTTAAATACAATTATTTTATATTTTGGCATTATCAATAGCAACTTCAGTAATTTTTATTAATATGGTAAAAAGTGAAATCCGGTAATTAAGGGTAAATATAATATTATAAAATTACCTTAAAAATTTTCATGATATTATTTTATGAGTTATTTTCAATATAAACCATCCTTGGGTCTAAATTTACCCTCTAAAAGCCACTTGGATGAGAATAGGACATTAAATTTATTTTATTTAAAGAAAAATTAAATATGTCTCGCTCAAATTTTAATAACTAAATCATTTTTAAAATAAAGATATACATAATCTAAATTCGAATATAAATAATAATTTTAAAGATTAAATGTTTTTATTTATCATGATAATTTATTTTAAATTTTTATGAAATAAATAATTACCTTAAAGGCTTATACGATGATGATACAGAAATTATTTAATTGATGGAAAATCAATAAAATAATTTTTCTTAAAATGATAATAACTATTAAAAGACCAAAAAACTTGAAAAAATATTATTTTTTGAGTATATCACGACCATAATCATACAAGGGTCCATTTATTGACCATTTGGAGCCATATGGGAAATATTATGACACTTATAATATTTTATTTAAAGTGATGTTAAAGTTGTCGCATTCATGTTTTAATTAATATAAAATTTTTAATATAGGATTTTCTAGGAGATATATTCTACTATAAGTATTATTATGAAATATATAGGATTTATCTTTATTATAGTATTTTATTTTTAATTTTTACTCTAAAAATATTTATATTAAATAATTTCAAAAAACTCATGTAGTAATTATTTTATTAATGGAAAAATCAAATTAATGTTACTAAAAATACTAAAATTAAAATAATTTAAGATAATTAATATATCAAAAAAAATTCTATATTACCTTTACCCCAAAAAGATATAATAAAATATTTTTATTGAGGTTAATATCTTATCTTTATATTTTTAAAAAACCATTAAATGTATAGTGTCAAAATTATACTATTAATATTTTGTCAAAATAATGTTTTATTAAATTAGTTAAAAATCATAAAATATTTTAAAAAATATAAAATAATTATTTTTTACTCTAAAATCTTTTATATTGTTTATTTATACTATAAGTGACATCAAATAAGTAAAAATTGCGCTATTTTAATAATGAAGAATTTGTTACCTTAGTTAAAACTAAAAGAGAATAATTAAGGGTAAAACAAAATGATAAGGTTTAAAAAGAAATAAAAACAGGTCTACAAATTATTGGTTTATGATATTACAACCTTATCTAATCTAATATTTCAAAAAGGACATTTTGGAGGTTTTTGGATGTGGTTTTAGTTTATTAAAAATTAATATTTTTGGAGTTTTCAAAAGTGCCCCTCACCTCAATTATAAATGGGAACCTCCTCCCTCACCTCTTAAATTCACTTTGAGCCTTAAATCTTGGTCATACCCTACCCATTTCCCTTATAAACTTTCATTGTAACATTATATAGGTTCTAGTATTCTCAAAAGACAAACTCTATTACCTTTAATAGGAGGTCTAGAGTGAGCACGTTGAAGAAGAGGTAATCTCCTCTACCAATTATTTCAAAATTATTACTTCTTATACTTCCCCTTCATGATTTGTTTCCATTATAAATTAATAACTCCAATATCACTTATTTAATTATATTTTATTATACTTGTGGAACAAATATATTCTATCTTCTATCCATCCTATGAAAAATGAAATCACCACATATACGTACGTATGACTTACCATCTCCACACTGTGGTGTAATCTGTTTTGCACTACCAATTTACTTGGATGGTTATAATTATAAAAATAATAAATATATATGATTATCATAACATGATATTTATTTTTTAAAATATATATATATCTTCTGTTTCCATACCATTTCACAATTATGGAAACGATATCCCCGCTCATTCATACGTACGTCCTACCATCTCCATGATGTGATATGATTCATTATACATGGTATCCATTAAATCATTATTATGAAAATGTATTGAAAGAAAAAATATCATATATTATATATATCATTCTTTAAATTATATAAAATAATATAAGAATAGGAACACGAACTTATCCAACAAAACATGTGCAAGAAAATAGAGTTAATACCCAATGGATGTGAAACAATGTTATTAACAACCGAATGATAATATGATAATATATGATATCATAAAAATGGATATGATTCTAGAATAAATCAATGAAATTATTTAAATCATTATACAGGAGGTTCATATACATACAAAGGATATCATACTGAAGGTAAGACATTATTTTTTCACACTTTTATTTATGTGGGGCATATGCCTTATACACCACCTATTTATTTTTGAGTTGTGTTTAATATGAATATGAATGTTTTTATGATTCTTATTATGAAGGTTATGATATTCATATAATTTTATTTATTTTATGAGTCATACGTTTCGACTGATTATAAATTGGTAAGGGATAGTTTCACAATCTCATTATTATCCGAGGTTAATTATGCATAAGTATTGACTGGGGTATATTTATCATCTATGTCTATGTTTATTAAATATGTGTTTCAAAATATTATTTATATCCTTCTAAAATTGTTTAAATCCAATTTTACCCAATTTTTTAATTTTTATTAAACAGTATGAAAGGAATATTTTATCATTTTTCAATATGAGGTACTTTTTGACATATCCGAAAAAATTACAAAAAGAATGTTTTCTTTTAACTTATACAACATGATGGGTTTTTATGTTTTCATAACACCATATTTACATGAAGATTAATTTACAATATTTCATTATTATTTTCAATGAAATTATTTTCTTTTAAAAATGTGTGGCATTTTAAGAAAAGAAAATTTTTTTGAAAAAGAAAAGATGTTTTCTTCAAGAATTAATTTCAAGTGTTTTATCAAAATTATTTTCCATCTAAGATGAAATTATATAATAAGGATTTTTTTCAATTATATTTTTTCTATTATTCTTATGGTTTTATTTTGTTTATGCTATTTATGAAATCCATTTTTCCTATATTATGTAATAATGGAATGATGTTTAATAAACCCATTTTATTCCTTGGGTTATGTTATGTTGAATTATTTATGTTATAATGGAACACATATGTATGGTTTTCATTATTTAATGTGTGGGACCTATATCTACCTCCAATGAATTGGGTAAATATTTATTTCTCATGAGATAGATAGGATTGGAATGTAAAGTAAATATGGTTTAATAATACAGGGTTAGAAAGGTATGTGAATCTGGTTTAGTAATACAGGGCTCGAATGACATGTAAATATTGTTTAGTAATAAAGGGATGTAATGGAGAATGAACTCATTTCAGTAAATAAATTTTTTCACTATGATTTTCTTGGAAATGAGTCTTGGCTAATATAGAAATTATTTTCTATGCTTATGTGTTTTCCACAATTCCATGTTTTATGTCAATGTTATTTACTCATGGATTATGTTCCTTTATGATTTATGTCTTATAAACTACAAAGATATATTTCATGACTCAATATTTTGATATATGTTATACATGGTATGATTTTCAAAATTTATTTTCATGTTTTTAAATTCTTATTTTCAAGTTTTGTTTGATATAATCCACATTTAACCTTATTGAGCATTTGAGCTCACCCTTTTCATATATTTTCTTTTACCCAGGATATAAAGAATGGTTTTAGGTAGGAAAACTAAACGGGAGGATCTTATGGGATATTTTTATGATCTTTCACCAATTAGAAGAATGTGTTTCAAGTTCTCAAAGGCACTAAAATAATACAGTAGAGAATCGGTTTTTTTCATATAAGACTTTGTAATATTTCTACACATGTTTTTAGAGATATGCGCTGAGACGGCGTGTGATTCTATGCTCCAGTTTACCCGAAATAAATTTTATAAAAATATTAAGTATTTTAATACTATACATGTGACAAAAAAAGATATATCTTAAACAGTAGCTTAGATCATAGATCTATGGGAACAGTTGAGTCTGAAGCATGGCCTTTAGCCTAGGCAAGAAATAACTTTTTTCGGCGCGAGCCTTATGTAAAAACACCAAGGAGGACGTAACCATAAATAAAATTATTAAACAAAATTATTTTATTTTGGATGCTACTTAAAATAACTTCTGAATATGGACTCGGATTGAAAACTTGAGACCACTATTGAGTTCGTAGTGCAGTATTTTACCTAAGAGTGACATAAAATGAGGGGGAACGAGAGGTTTGGATTCCATGAACATTTGCAAGATCCTATAAATAGGTGTTTATGGAAATGAGAAAGCGTTTGAATCATTTCCTCACAACTCTAGTGAAGATATATTCTCTCCTTCTATTGGATAATTAGCCCCTAATCCTCAATGAATCGTGAAAAGATTGAAGATCTGAGAAAATCAAAGCATGGAGAACGCAATGAAGGATCCAAAATCTTGGTAGGATTCTTCTTTCAGATTATGCAATCCATAAATGAAGTTTTGGTTTTAAAATTTGATCTATAATATTTTTCACGGATTTGATACCCTTTTTCGATGGTTGTACTAATACGACCATCGACCATTGTAAATCTATATTGCTTGTTCTTCATCATTCTTTGTCGTTCTTCATTGTTAACTTTTTGGTTCGTCGAAACATCGACGAAACATGGGGAGAAGAATAGACTTGTTAAGCTCTCAATTTTAGGAATCCAAATCTATGATAAATTTCAGTTTTTGAGCTCTGGAGGAGGCGTGGTGGCAAGAAAAAACAGCGACTGCTTTTTTTATGTTGAAACATTGACGAATATTCCAGACGGGCACATGTCTGTGTAGATCGGGTCTCGAGGATCCAGAATCAGGTCTTGGTTATATTTTTCGATCACTATAGTGATCATGGTGGTCTATGGAAGGGACCACTGGCATGGGTGGTTCGTTGGTGGTTTGGCCATGGTCGGTGGTGGCAGGCCGCACTATGGTGGCGGTGGGCCGCACAACAACAGTGGTGGCCACAGTTGTTGGCGGTAACGGTCAGGCGACACGGGGTGCGCGGGGTGCGAAGGTGGCCAGGAGCCGGCGACAGTCAGAGTGGGCCAGAGGAAGGACATTGAGGCCATGGTCCTGAGTGTTTGGGATGCGTCGAGGCATCTAGGCAATGGACAGGCACGGCTGGGCCAGCTGGAGTGGCCCGGATCAACCAGAACGAGTCGGGCTAGGTAGGCCTTCGGGTCTTGGTAGTTTCAAAGCACTGTATCTTATAAACCAGATGTTATTTTTACATTCCATATGCGGCCATGTGATCCTAATTTTGAGATGGAATTTTTTAGGCTGTTTTGGGAATTTTATATTTTTGGCTTGTGGATCGGGCCCTTAAATCGCTCAAATTATATTATTATTATTATTATTATTATTACTACTATTAAAACTTTGACCTGCCATAAAATCAACATACAATGTTCGATCGACACACTGTAAGCGGTGTTGAGACCCTGAATTTTAGGTGGATGTTTCAAGACCAATTTTTGGTGATTAAACTGAAATTGTGGTGTGGGCCCCATGATGCTCGATTTGGGCGCTTGCGTTGAAATGTCACTTTTTTATCGAGTGTCCGTTTTGGAAAAATGAATAACCAATCCCATGTGTTTTTCAATGAGGATCACAATAGTTCAATTCATATGATGTGTTTCAGGATCGAGGTGTGGGGCCCACAAAGCGGTGTTCATGTGTGGTGCTAAAAGAGGCAATTTCTTTACCGGGTGTCCGATTTGGGTGAATGAATAGTCGATCATATGTACTTTTCTGCAAGGATCGCAATGGTATGATCTGTTTGGTTATATGGGGACTCTTGAGGAGTAATGTTAGTAAAACTACATTTTTTCCTTCAGACTAATGACAAGCTTCCTGCACTCATCAGCCTTTTGGCTAGAGGTTCCATGTACTCTGGGAGTATATTGTCATACCTAGGGGTACTTGTTCACACTTTTGTACTTGAGTATGGTTGGGTTCACATCCAGGTGATGATGTGGGGTTACATTTCATGTGGGACCCACAAGCATCATGTACCACACTATGAATCTTCTACCTCTCATGTATCCTTCTTCTGAACTCAGATTTTGGCATGCAGGTAGCCTATCCTGAGTTTTTTTTGTATAGAATGTGACGGTACCCTCTATAGTAGCTTATGAGGTTTTATTTGATATGTTCCTAGTGTGACACCCTTTCTGGTGATGCCGGATGATGGAAGTAGTCTTACAGAATCACCATGGAAGTTTCAGGCTTACCCACCAGCTGGGTTGGGCAGTGGTGTTCTCCGATGGCAGTTCAGGGCTTACCCTCTAGCTAGGATAGGTAATGGAATTCCTCGATGGAAGATCTGGGCTTACCCTCCTGCTGGACTAAGAAGTGGAACTCCCCGATGGCTTTTCTAGGCTTACCCTCTAGCTAGGATGGGTAGTGGCATTCCCTGATGGAAGTTTAGGGCTTACCCTCCAGCTGGGCTAGGCAGTGGCATTCCCTGATGATCTTTCATGCATGTCTCTAATGAATCAAAAATATTACCCTCTAATAGTTTCTGGTTAGTGGCCTTCCCTAGTGACCTTCCCAAGTGATACCCTCTAGATGATATGGGAAATATCATTCTTTGGTGACTTCCAGACTAGGACTCTCCTGTCGTACTAGGTCATGGGATACTTCCAAAATTAGTGACCCTCGACTATGAAACATAATGATGATATGTGATTTGACATACCCTTGGACTTTTGATAAATATGAATGATTTCCCCACTGAGATTCATCTATGTTTCGTGACCTAAAATCATGAGGATGGGACAGTGCCCCCCAAAGTGGATAGTATCAAGGTGTGGTGATTGAGTCCCTTTGACTTGCATGTTTAGGGTAGACGTTTGGGATGTTGGGAATCATTGGTGGTTACTTCTAGAACTATTGGTGAATTTTTCCTAATCTTAGCAGTGATATGGAGATCCTCTTACTCTCTCTTTTGGGATTCTTGACTAAGAATATATATATATCCTCTTTCAGTACCCACTCCCTGGGTTTTTGATACTCTCCATCTATGAGAGGGGAAGGCGTGCAGGGTATGCCACATGCTTTCTGTGTCTAGATTCTCATGGTTGGATGAGTCTACTCTCCTACTATAGGTAGAAAAGACTATGAGAAGTTTATTTCCTCTCCATGTTAATATCCATGTTAATCTCCATGTGTTTGGATGAGTTTTATTTCACTATCTTATTGGGTTAATCTATAATTTTTACGATGCCTTGTTCTATCTACTACTTTTCTCTTCATTTTATCGCTTACTACTCCCCCTTTATCCTTTTTGAGGAATCCTACTAAGTATTCTTATACTCACCCCTACATGGGATTTACTCACATGAGTCATGACATATATAGACGACCGACAGGTTTATTGTGAATTCAGAGGAGCTTAGGGATATAGGGTGTTTGGTCCATGTATAGTGGTCATATCTTGGGATCCAATATATGGGCTCTCTCAGTTGTTGTACTTTTTAGTTTTTTTAGGATGTGACACTTTTTTGGTTGGGTATGTATTTTTTCCTTTTCATTTCAGTTTACATTTCTGTGCTTGTACTGATTAAATGTCAATACATGTTTGTTTTCCTTTTATTACAGTATTGTATCTTGTTTTCCTTTTCCTCTACACTTTTTTATTTGAGTTGTATGTGTGTGTGTGTTTATAGGTACTTAGGAAAAGGTCTACCCAAGTTTTTTTATGAATTTGGTGCTTGTCGCCACCCCCTAAAATATGGAGGCGGGCTTGGGGAAATTGAGTCTTGAGCCCCGGCATGGGCCAGGTCATGAAAAAGTGGTATCAGAGGTGGTTTGACCCTTGGTATATTGTCTAGATATTTCCCTAAAAAGGTCTTGGTTGGGATTAGGGAAATAGTTTCAATGTGTCTCAAGAGCGACTCTCAGGAAGGGAGTCTAGTGATGGTGTAGTGGCCGATTTATCCATTCCCCAGAATCCTAATTACTTGCTTATCGACTCAGCATACTGATACATTTTTTGTAGGGAACATTGGTACATGCATCATATATGATTGAGTCCTTGACTATCATTCTTGGTTCAGGTCCCCATTATGGTTGATATATATATATATATATATTCTCATTTGACTGTGTTACTCCTTGATAAGTTTCAAGATGCTTCTATGACGACAGCCAACCAGGATACTATCTCTAGTTCATGATGACGACCCTATGAGCGATAAGGCCTCAGTTATGGATCCATCATACGATACCCCTTCCTCCGAGTGTCTAGATAGTAGAACCTCCGCCTATTGAGTAGTAGTTAGTCCCAGTAGAGTAGGATGATGATCTGTGCAGGCTAAGAACACTCTATGATCTCCAGCGCTAAAGACCGTTGAGGTTTCATGGTGAACCTGACCCTAAGGTAGTGGAGGTTTGGCTAGAGTTAGTGGTCTTCCTCTTCAGGATTGTTCAGACACTGACAGATTAGATGGTGGCTTTCACAACTAGTATTTTCCATAGAAAATTTCGACATTTATGGACCCTGGTTACCTAAATACATGATGAGTCGACACTCTCATAGGATGACTTCTAGAATTAGTTCTGTGAAGAGTGTTACCCCACCTACCTCTGCTCCATCTAGATTTGGGAGAATCTCGAGCTTTATTAGGGATGGATTATGGTGGCCATGTACACGACTAGATTCACATACCTAACTAGGTACTCTCTGAACATGATCCATGATGAATACTTTCAGGAATGGAAGTTTGAGCAGGGAATCTATAGGGAGATCTATGTCAGCATAGCACCCTTGTGCATCCCCTCCTATTTCAGGGTACTAGATCAAGAACTGGTGATATATATCTTTCTATAATTTTAAAACTAGTAATATAGTTTTGGAAGTAGTCAAATTAGAGCTGAGATGTCTACCACTTCTTACAGACGTCAGTTGGCAGGGCCTTGATGAAAACAGCCTCCCCATGATCAGACTCAGGAACATGGTATGGTATATCTTAGATAATTTGGTTAGACTAGTGAGGTTCGGTGATATGCTTGGGATGGATGAGGTCACATGGCATAGGAATTCCCAACCAGATGTGTTGAGCTTTCCATTCATATGGTGTATGGACCACCATGGAAGATATGGCATCATGATCAGGGATCTCTTAGGTGAGGATAGGGTGGACCTTAAGGAGGTGGTGCTAGAAGAGGAGCAGGAAGGGCTATGGGTGGTGGACGACACTACGAGGTCCTTCCACCACCACTAGGGGAAACGTCAAGCTTAGGGAGAAAACAGTTGAGGCCACCGGCAACTGCATTCTATTGATTTTTATGATCCTGCAACACATGAGATGATAAGAGGAATTCTCTTTGTATTTTCTAAAATTTTCAAAAGAAATTTTTAGACACGGTGTGAGGTACTCCTTCCTCCACTCTTCTTTCTTGTGGTTTTACCAAGGTGACGCGGGGTGTTGTTGTATCCTTGTGTCAGTGTTGTTTGATGTAACTTTGAATGCACAAAGAAGATGGGTCCTTCCCCCATAGAGACACATTTTTGTGATGCGAGAAAAACCATGTGGGTGAGTTAGTGTCGTCCAAAGTGGATCATATCAATTTTTGGTGGATAAGTCCCTATAACTTGTGTATTCATGGTAGAGGTTTTGCAGTGGAGTTTCAGAGAAGGTCCTGAAATTTCCATTGGAGTTTTCTTCTTGACCCCCTTTCCCTTGGGATGTCATTAGTGGGTGTGTCAAAATTCCTAGTTTGGAGATTACTCTTCTCCCAAGAGAAGTGAAGATGTGCAGGACATTCCAGGTTCTTTTTGTGT
Source organism: Viscum album (assembly GCA_963277665.1). Taxonomy (NCBI): domain Eukaryota; kingdom Viridiplantae; phylum Streptophyta; class Magnoliopsida; order Santalales; family Viscaceae; genus Viscum; species Viscum album. The sequence continues at coordinate 845,280,424 of OY728160.1, read as the reverse complement.
CTAGCTTCTTGAGGTTGGATCAGTTTAATCATCTGCCCTATTCATTAGTACCTTTGTGTACTCAACACCAACCTTGATATAGTAGTTATAAAATATAGGTTGAGGTGATGGAGACCCATGAACAAGACTATGAAACTCGCTACTTGGTGTTGGAAGAAGTATTCTTCATCCTAAGGATGTGGAGACACTACCTTCTAGAAGTTCACTTTGTGGTTTGCACAGACCACCAGAGTCTTAGGTACGTCTTCACTCAAATAGACTTGAACCTGAGGTGGTGACGCTGGTTGAACTTCCTATAGGACTATGAATTCAAGATATTCTATACTCCAGGAAAGGTAAACTTTATAGTATATTACCTTTTCATTAATTCCAAATCTCACCTAGTGTAGGATGTTTTGGAGCAGTTAGCTTCCCAGTAGATGACCCTAGTGGATCAAGAGGGTACAATTTTTCTTTAACCAATGGTGTCGAATCCTTTTCTTTTCAAGCGTGTGAGAAAGTCCCAGTTTTGAGACACTGATAGTGAGATCTTTCATGACTCAAATATCCATGGGAAATTCACCAGATGCATATTCTGAAGAAGTGAATCATGAGATCTTGTTCCAAGGGTATGCAGTGGTTCTGGTTTCAATGTAGGAGGAGGTGATGCGAGAGTTCCACACTTCTCCCTTAGTTGTACATCCCAGTGTGGGAAAGATGTACAGGGGTCTTCAACATTAGTTTTGGGGGTCCAACATGAGAAAAATTGTATCTTATTTCATCTCATGATGGCTCACCTATCGGAAAGTGGTGGCTGATCATCGAGTTCCGGAGGGTTTTTGCAACCTCTTGAAATCCCAGAGTGAAAATGGGATGGCATATTCATAGACTTCATCAAAGATCTTCCACACATAGAAAAGTTCCATGATTCCATCTAGGTAATAGTATACCAACTCATGAAGTCGGTGCACTTCCTTGCTATTGGGGAGCAGAGGTTAGTGGAGATTTTAGGGTAGTTGTACGTACAGGAGATCATTCTCCTTCATGGAGCACCCTCAATGGTGGTCTCCAATCGTTATGTACAGTTTATGACTTGATTTTGGAGAGTCCTATAGGAGGTTTTCGGGACCCAGCTGTGGGTGAGTACAAACTTTCACCCTCATACCGATAGGCAGACTGAGCACACTATCCATGTATTGGAGGATATGTTGAGGGCTTGAATGTTGGTTTTTGGATGAAGGCAAGTTATCCCCAAGGATCTTCGAGTCATTTGATATTGGTAATATGGTTGGTGAGGTTTCCTACCACCTTTCCCTACCCCCACCTCTAGAGAAGGTGCAAGAAATTTTCCACATATCGCAGCTAAGAAGATACGTGTATGATCCTACGCATGTCATAAACAGGATTGAACCTTATGAGGATGGACCATCCTCTTGTTTTGTGAGCTATGGTAGCACACAAATGTGCAGGAGAGTTCCTGGGAGCAGGAGAGCCAGGTGTGAGCTTAGCATCCTGAGTTTTTTTTCTGTGGTTTACTTTTCAAGGATAAAAACGTTGAAGGATAGAATGATGTAGAGACCCATTTTTTCATGTAAGAATTTAGAATATTTCTACACATATTTCTAGAGCTAGGTGCTGAGACGTAGTGTGATTCAGAGGCCCGATGTGCCTAGAATAAATTTTATAAAAATATTAAGTATTTTTATACAGTGCATGCAATGGAAATGTTATATCTCCTAAACACTAGTTTGGATCAAAAATCTGAGGGCACAGTTGAGTTCGGAGCATGGTATTTAACCTAGGCGGGACATAACTTTTGTCAGTGTGGGCCTTAATTAGAAAAAACCACGGAGGACGTAACCGTAAATAATATAATTAAATAAAATTATTTTATTTTGGACGCTAATTCAAATAAATTCTGAATGGGGACTCAAATTAAAAATATGAGACCACTGTTGATTTTGTAGCATGGTGTTTTACGTAAGTGGGAAATAAAATGAGGGGGAATTGGAGGTTTGGATTTTGCGACCATTTGAAGAATCCTATAAATATGTGTTTAAGGAAATGAGAAAGGTTTTGGCTCATTTACTCCCAATTCCAATGAAGCACTCTCCTATCCTTTCATTGGTTAATCAACACCAAATCCTCGGCCGATCTCAAAGAGATTGAAGATCCAAGCATATCAGAGCATAGAGAACGTAACAATGAATCCAAAATACAGGTAGGATTATTCTTTTGGATTATGCACTCCCCAATTAATGTTTTGATTGTCAACACTAGTGGAAATCTCATCTATACCAACACTTTTTTCCCAATATTTTTTCAAACTGTTGGGATAAAAATTATATACCAATGGTTATGTGAAAAGAATTGGTATACAGTAATATATGTTGGGTTTTCCAACGGTTTTAGGAAACCATTTGAAAAAAGCACCTCAAATACCAATAGTTCATATGAACCGTTGGAATAGAAACACCTAAAACCTATTCCCATCGGGATTCTTCTCCCATCTGCACATCCCCTCACTCCCCACTTCTCTAGTCCTACGGCACCGCTCCTCTCGACCCCCCCACGCCGCCGCTCCAATCCTGATCCACCTCGCTTCCGCTCCCATCCCGATCCCCCTCGTTGCCGCTATCATCCTCGTCACGCTCCCCTCCTCCCATTACAACTCTCTCTTGCCGCTCGACGCTCGCTGCTCGCTGCTCGATGCTTGCCACTTGACGCTCACCACTCGCCTCTTCCATCCTCCCATCCCGAGCCCTAGCAGTCATCGCTAGCCCCTCCCCCGCAAACTCTGCGCTCCGTGTTTCATCCACAAGAAGTGCACAAAGGTAGCATTTCTGATTTCAGAAGTGTATGTTTCAGGGTTATTCATCAATTTCACTGAATTATGGTGAAATCAATCAATTGTGATAGATATTTTTCCATAATTAGGAATAGGGGAACCCAAAATCAATGTTTCATATTCTATTTTAGGGTTATTCAATGTTTCATATTCAATGTTTGCTATAATTAGGATTAGGAAGGGTTTTTCATTGATTTTTCTATAATTAGGAAGGTTTATTCATCCCTTCCTATTTTTTCACATCGATCCATTGAGGTATTCAATGTTTCATATTCTTTCAAGGGGTTTTTCCCAAAATAAATTTTATTAGTTATTGAATAGGCATTTTCAATTGGGGCTTTGTGCAGCCGAGATTCATGGATGCATTGGAAGTGACATAGAAGAATAACAACACTATATGAAGGATTCGTTTTGAAAAATTATTTTCCTTTACAAAAAATATATATATATGAAGTGCATGTTATGTGACATTTCCAGTCTGCCTATGCTTACAAGTCCTCACCACCACACTAACTCAGGTACCATGTTCTATCAATATCATAAGAGCTCTCAAGACCACATGTTGACGGAAAAATATCTATGTCACACCATTTCTAGTCCTTGAGAAATAATTCTACCTGTTTCACACATCATATGTCATTCCACCATTAAGAGTGTTCTCCCTTCCCCATATGGGGGGGGGGTACTTTTTTTTTGCATGTGACTAGTTTTTGTATCATTCACAATATTTTGGTCCTATAAGATTATCCTCGACTTGACTTTACATGGATTCGACTTTACTGTCAATGTCTCCTTCTAGTAAAATGTCTCATGTATTTTGAATTGAACCATCAAAATGGGCCTAACCCTTGCATGTCTTAACTTCATAATCCTCATCTTGGATATTTCCATTTAAGGATGATTTTATGGGTATTTTAAAATACTTTTTCAACCTATTTTCCATTATATGTTAATATATAATGTTATCCCTATTGAATTTACTAAAACTGTGTGATACCTTAGTCCCCACCTCATAGGATAATCCCTACATGACATTGGACTCCCACCACACTGCCCTCTAGGAAAATATATGGATTAATTCCCACTATACATGGTACATAGTGATATCTAGACATCATGTTCTGGACCAAAAAAAATTCATTCCATCCTAGATCTTAGGGATTATGACACACTCAAGTCGAGCCCCTACCCAGCCTAATTCTCAGATGATGCCCCTTCCCCTGAGTATTAGTTATATTTATGTGAATGGTTCACTTGGTTTTTCTTGGGTGAGAAGGACATACTAAATTCACATAAATAATTATTTCCCATCATAGCATTTCCCATCCTTATGTACATGATCATGATCTTTATAGAAATATGATAGTCCAAACACCATGACCTAAAGCTATGCACTCATACCTGAGGTGTTCTTAATAATCCCTAGGCTATGAAAATATGCTAAGTTCATTTTCCACCTATTTATTTATTTTCCATCTATCCCCCTGTTCATTTCTACAAGACCTTAAAAATTAAACCTCTCCACTCTGGGCTATATTACCTTAAGGGTTATCCCCCTACTACTAGAAATTGATCCTATAACATCACTTTGTTCCCAACGGTTTAGAAAACCCGTTGGGAAAAAGAACCAATCCCAACGATTCTAATAAATCATTGGTGTAGGATTTTTTATTTTGTGTTTTCCCAACGGTTTAAGAAAACCGTTGGGAAAGAGAACTATTACCTACGGTTTTAATTAACCATTGGGAAAAATTATACCCAAATTAGGGTTCCCTCCCTCACGACATTTCATCCCTGCGCACTCCTCCCCTCCATGACCTCAACCTCCTCCCAGCCTCCGCCTCCGCCTCCTGGCCTCCACCTCCGCCTCTGCCTCCCGGCCCCCTCCCTCTCCTCCGGCGACCTTACACTTACCCTCTTGGCTTCTTATCTGACGACGACGTCCCCCTCCCCTCTCGACTCCCGGCGACGTTCCCCCCTCCCCTCTCTTCTCCCTCTCTTGGCGACATCCCCCTCCCCTCTTGGCTCAATCTCCTCCTCTGACTACCTCCGGCCCCCTCTCCAGTCGCACGCGAGACCCCCCATGGCCGAACACCCAGCGGGACGTCCCCCTATCTCGACTCCCTCTCCTCCCACCTAGGAAATAATATTGTCAGGGCCGACCCCTACCCCCCAATATCTAGTGGTAAATCTTTTCCAAATCAATGCGTTGGACTGCCCATCTAAGGTAGACTTGACCTCTCATGAAGTCTAATATCTTGGTTTCTGTGTTTGTGGATATTTAGTTGATGATTTTCTTATGTTTTAGGTGTAATCCCAATTTTCCATTTTTGCATTTGTTTGTACAGTCCGGATGGCCAAAATTTTTTATCTGTTAATTCTTCCCAGGTCTAGCTCAACCATGTTATTTTTTTATTCGTTCAAATGTGCAATTAATGGTTTAGTTGTTCCTATGATGCTTGTAATTGAAATAGTTGGATCATGGATACTGCATGTGATGAAAGGTATAGGAGTAGGGGAATCCATTGGACTGTAAATGGAAAAAATGTCTTTTTAAGTTCAGTAGGCATTTGAAAATGTGCAAAAATTTGGTTCGAAAATCAATATAATGAGTTCTTAGTGGCTTGTTTTCAAGAGTCTATTAGTTATAAAAAATGAAAATTTTAGTAGTTTGGTTATATTTTATAGATCATAAATCCAAAGGCGTGGAAAACAAATCATTGTCACCCATTAAAGGACATAAGTATGAAATTAGACAGTTTGGTGTCGTGGGAGAGGGGGGGGTTGAAATGCCAATGACTTCAACCTAATTGCATACATAAATGGAAAGGGGTCGGTTGTGATGTCTGGTGTTATACAAATTGCTGAATAGGTGAGTAATGAGGCATGGTACATATCAATAGTTTGGGCCGGGTCCCGGTCCAAGTCTTTTAAAAAATGTAAAATGTAAAAAATAACATAAATTAACAATAATAAATATAGTAAATTTACAATTCATCAAACTAAAATAAGATTGAACAGAATTATCAATTAGGTTGGGTCAGGCTTAGTCTGTGCTTGGGTTTGGTCTGGATTTTTTGGGCCTTCACTAGTTCGAGTCCTGCCCTAAACACTACTTAGGTCCGGACCACTGTAAGAAATATGTCTCACAGACTGTCCAGGTCCACGCCAGGCATCAGGACATTTTTACACCCCTATTGAGTTTAACAACTAAGTTATTATGTTATTGTTTTTTAGATTTAAGAGTATTTTTAGACTCTAAACATTGCATTATTACATTCATGTTATTTTAAATAGAACTTTAACTTAAATAAACATTGCGATGTTACAGTTTTTCCAATCCTTAACACAACAACCACTTTCTCTGCAATTATTTTACATTATAACCACTCAACAGGCTAGTAAGATGGGGTGTTGAGAGTGTTGGATTGATATATGTATTAATTTTGTTTGAATTAATTATAGACCGAGTTCACAATTGACCAGGGAATGGTGGATGCTAGCAGGAGAGCTATTTAAGACACAAGGGAAATCTATGCTGAATTTCATTTTATGATGCATTAGTTATTATTCACCATAGTAGTCAATCATGGATCATGGTGCGATGAAGCGGGGTTCTAGCAGGGTTATGTGCACAATCTTCAACTCAACTAATGTAGCGTAGGTGCATATTCAACGGATAAGTGTACTAGTATGGTGTTTCCAACAACGTGCTATATAAATAACATAATGAAAAATGAAGAGATTATTAAATGGAACTATTTTCCCCTTGCTTTTAGGAACATGATTTGACCCATGGGGCGGTGTGGTTCTTATATATTGGGCGGTGACATGTATAGTCATAGGATACATGTATGTTTTTGTTTAGTTTTTATTTTATTTTCTTTATCACATTGGCCACTTAGCTATTTTACTTCTTTCTACGAACGGAGGGTAGTGATGCTATCCTGGCTAGTTGACGTAGATCACTTGTATACTGTAATACCATGAGGTGTGAGTGTGAGGAAACATTGGAAGATAGAGGAGCCTTGGGGTCTTCCATGAGATGGAATTGTTTTTCTAAAACATTGTGTGAGAACATTTCTGGAGTATGTTGGAGTCATGAAATAACCTTAAGTGTCTCCATGAGATAGCATAAATAACCCCAAGTGTCTCCAAGTGTCTCCATGCATCATATCATCCTTGAATGGGTTGGCCACTAACCCAATTCTATCAAACCTATCTTGTTCTATCCGCTCAGCCATATAGTCTAGACTCATCTCTCGAGGATTATCACATGCCTCGATGCACATCTCATCATCCAACTACACAAAGAGGATTATTCACCTTATGATTGTCCTAGTCACAAAATCACACCATGTCGAACATATCTACATTATATTCTCAATAATCCGATCAAGAACCTCATAAAAATCATCTATTATAACCCATCCCCACTAACCAGGTTCCATCCTAAGCTAAATCACACCAAGCCTCTTGGAATTATAATGCCAATCTGCCCGAGAATACCCAATACTCACACTAGCATCTCATCCTTCATCTCTTTAGTTTAACTATTGAATCATTAAATGGAGTAAAACATTTCATAATACATTTTATATACTCATAGGGACAATCCCACTCTAATAACCTACCAATATTCCAATCCATCATCGTAAGTATTTCCTCATCAAATGCTAGATGTACAATTTCTACACCTATCACTACAAGGCCCAATCCACTTAGGAATATTTTACTTGATCTAAATCCTCATTGTTAGTGACATCAATCACATTAAAGAGCATAAATGTCAACTGAAACCTACATTCCAAGAATTATTCTTCTGTACAGGACCCATAACAACAAACTAAGAACTAAAACCATAAATAATAATGCCAAATACACGCATCGTTTTTAAATAAATATCTCAAGTGTAAACATAAAAAAAAGATTAATAAGACCTCATCCCTTGTATCGAACAAAAATAAAATAAGTTGAAACTCGGGCCAAATTGATTATATACCATTAATAGGAAGAGTAATTGTTAATTAATAGGAATTTACTATTTGATAGTATCATTTTGAAACATTGATCTGTTTCCCCTTTGCTTGCAGGAACATGATTTAACCCATGGGGTGTTGTGGTACTTATATGTTGGGCGGTGACAGGTATAGTCATAGGAGACAGGAATGTTTTAGTTTAGTTTTTATTTTATTTTTTTTATCGCATTGGTCACTTAGATTTTTGACTTCTTTCTATGGACAGAGGGTAGTTATATTCTATGAAGGGTGCCAGAAGGAGTTCAGATTGATTCAGTCCACTGGCTTTGATCCAAGGTAAGCTTCTATGGTTACTACTTGTCTCGCACCTCATGTATTTGGGGATTTAGTGTTTTTGACTCCATATTATGTTTTCAGTAGGGCATTGGATCGTTTTGTATTGGTTCGGGTGGATTTGGTTCTCTGCTGCCAATATAGGTAAGGCTTTAATTCCATTGGTTGGTTTCTCACTGGTTATGTAGCATCCTTCATGTGTTTTAAGGTTCTTAATATCCTTTTTGTAGTGCGTTGATCCCTGCTCGTTGGTTTCAAGTCACCAAGTCAAGGGCGACTCGTCCTTCATGTGTTTCAAGAGTCTTTTTTTTATAACATAAGATCGGTTTCTATAATGTGAAGGGAAACTACATAGGATTTATTTGGAATCCTGGCCGGAAGATGCTTCCTCGTGGATGTCACTGGACTGGGCCAACACGCCACGGTCACGCCGCAGTCACGCCGCGGTAATGCCGTGATTTGGCCCTGCTCAAGTACGACACCCCGCGGCAGTTCGCAGTCCTTTCAGAATTCAATATATGATACCTAGATAGATTTTTAGATACATTACCCATTCATAGTTAATGGGGAGGGAGGCAACAGCCAGAATTTTTCCCCACTTCCTCTCACTCCCTTCACTCCTGGCCTGAAGATGCTACCCTGTGGATGTCGCGGGACCAGGCCAACACGTTGCGGTCACGCCACGGTCTCACCGCAGTCTCACCGCGGTCTCGCTGCGGTCATGCCGTGGTCACGCTGCATTCACGCCGCGGTCATGTCATGGTCACGCCGCGGTCTTTCCGCGGTCTCATTGCGGTCACGCCGTGGTCTTGTCGCGGTCTCGCCGTGATCACGCCGTGATTTGGCCCTGCTCCAGGATGACACCCCGTAGCGGTTCGCAATCCTATCGGAATTTGATGTATGATACCTAGATAGAGTTTTAGATACATTACTCATCTATAGTTAATGGGGAGGGAGGTGACGACTGGAATGTTGCCCTGCTTCCTCCTACTCCCTTCGCTCCAGGCCAGAATATGCTGCCCCGTGGATGTCGCTGGACCGAGCCAACACGTTGCGTTCTCGCCACGGTCACACCGCGGTCACTCCGTGGTAATGCTGTGATTTGGACCTACTCCAGGAAAACACCCCGCAGCGGTTCGAAGTCCTGTCGGAATTCAATGTAGATACCTAGATAGAGTTTTAGATACATTACCCATCAATAGTTAATGGGGAGGGAGGTGACGACGGGAATGTTCCCCCGCTTCCTCTCGCTCCCTTCGCTCTTGGCCAGAAGATGCTACCCTGCGGATGTCGCTGGACCAGACAAACACGCAGCGGTCACGCCGCGGTCACAGGCGGTGTGGCAGGTATCACTCTAATTGTCTCTCTTTTGTTTAAAATGGACATCATTTTAAGTAAAAACAACTGGCATATGAAAAACTAAGCAAACATATTCGTATTGTGTTGATACTTTAGAAAAACAATCCATGGGTTGTATGTGACGTGTATAAGTCAACCCCGCCTCAATCAGAGGCGCGCTGTGGCCGACACCACTCAAAGTGTCTCACCTTTATTTGAAATGGGAATCATTTTAAGTGAAAACAACAACTCGCATACGGAAAACCGACCAAACATATTCAGATTCTATTGATACTTTATGAAAATGATTCATGAGTCATCTATGACATGTACGAGTCAACCCCACCTCAATCTGGGGCACGGTGTGGCCGGTATAACTCCAAGTGTATGTCTTTTTTTAAAATGGACATCATTTTAAGTGAAAACAACAACTAACATACGGAAAACCAACCAAAAACATTCTTATTATGTTGAAACTTTAGGAAAACGATCTATGGGTCATATGTGATGTGTACGAGTCAACCCCACCTCAATCCAAAGCGCGGTGCGGCCGGCACCACTCAAAGTATCTCTTTTGTTTAAAATGAACATCATTTTAATTTAAAACAAAAAATGACATATGGAAAACCAACCAAATGCATTCGTATTCTGTTAAAAATTTAGGACAACGATCCATGGGTCATATATGATGTGTACAAGTCAGCCCCGCTTCAATCTGAGGTGCGGTGTGGCTGACACCACTCAAAGTGTCTCTCTTTTCTTTAAAATGGACAACATTTTTAGTGAAAACAACAACTAACATCCGGAAAACTGACCAAACGCATTCATATTTTGTTGAAACTTTAGGAAAAAGATCAATGGGACATATGTGATGTGAACGAGTCAACCTCGCCTTAATCTGAGGCACGGTGTGGCAGGTATCACTCTAATTGTCTCTCTTTTGTTTAAAATTGACATCATTTTAAGTAAAAAAAACTGGCATACAGAAAATTGACCAAACTTATTTGGATTGTGTTGATACTTTATAACAACAATACATGGGTCGTATGTGATGTGTACAAGTCAACCCCACCTCAATCTGAGGCGTGGTGTGACCGAAACCACTCAAAGTGTCTCACCTTTCTTTGAAATGGAAAACATTTTAAGTGAAAACAACAACTGACATACGGAAAACTGACCAAACGCCTTCAGATTCTCTTGATACTTTATGAAAACGATTCATGAGTTATCTGTGACGTGTACAAGTCAACCCTGCCTCAATCCGGGGCACGGTGTGGCTGGTATCACTCCAAGTGTATGTCTTTTGTTTAAAATGGACATCACTTTAAGTGAAAACAACAACTGACATACGGAACACCGATTAAACGCATTATTATTCTATTGGAACTTTAGGAAAATGATCCATGGGTCATATGTGACGTGTATGAGTCAACCCCTCCTCAATCCAAAGTGCGGTGTGGCCAGCACCACTCAAAGTGTCTCTCTTTTGTTTAAAATGAACATCATTTTATGTGAAAACAACAAATGACATACGAAAAACCAAACAAATGAATTCGTATTCTGTTGAAAATTTAGGAAAACGATCCATGGGTTATATGTGAAATGTACGAGTCAACCCTTCCTCAATCTGAGGCACAGTGTGGCCGACACCACTCGAAGTGTCTCTCTTTTGTTTAAAATGGACAACATTTTAAGTGAAAACAACAACTGACATACGGAAAACCAACCAAATGAATTTGGATTCAGTTGAAACTTGAGGACAATGATCCATGGGTCATATGTGATGTGTACAAGTAAAACATGCCTCAATCCGAGGCGCGGTGTGTCTAGTATCACTCTAACTGTCTCTCTTTTGTTTATAATGGAAATCATTTTAAGTAAAAACAACTGGCATACGGAAAACCGGACAAACGTATTCGGATTCTGTTGATACTTTATCAAAATGATCCATGGGTCATATGTGATGTGTACAAGTCAAACCCACCTCAATCTGAGGTGTGTTGTGGCCAACACCACTCAAAGTGTCTCACCTTTCTTTGAAATGGAAAACATTTTAAGTGAAAATAACAACTGGCATACCGAAAACCGACCAAACACATTCAGATTCTATTGATACTTTATGAAAACGATTCATGAGTCACATGTGATGTGTACGAGTCAACACTGCCTAAATAAGGGGCATGGTGTGTCCAGAATCACTCCAAGTGTATGTCTTTTTTTTAAAATGGACATCACTTTAAGTAAAAACAACCGGTATATGGAAAACCGGGCAAACATATTCGGAATTTTGTATGCAACATAATTCATTTTGTATGTGTTATTGATCATTGTTTTCAAAGGCGCGCTGAGGCGTGCGCCTTGGCAAGGGGCACGGCGAGGCGAGGCTGGAGCGCCTCTCCACCTACAAGGCAAGGCGACTTCGCTGAGGCATGCCAATGGTGCGCGCCTCACCCGCCATTCCTTGAGGTGCTCTGGCACCATGCACTGTAAAGGCATGCCTCACTCTCATCTTCCTTGTTGGTAGGCGACAGTGCTGGAAGGAAGAGAAGCGGATGATTTCGGCGATGGCTGGGGTTTTGAGTGTGTGGAAAATGAATCGTTGTAGCATAGATCAGGGTAGGAGGCGGAAAGGTGGGAAAGGCAGAGATTGGGGTAGGAGGTGGAAATCACGGTGCACCATGATGGAAATCGGGGCAGTCCTAATTTCAATTAAATAGAATATTTAATATATTAATAAAAAACACAGTAGACAAATTTTTTTTGCAAGGAAAAACATAGCAGACTATAAAAACCTTGTTGTGATCACTCACAGCAGAACCTCTTAAAAAATATCAGTATGTATTTTAATTTGAATTTTTTTATTGAATTTAATTTTTTTAAAATTTAAAATATTTTTCAAAACTCTATATAATTAATTATGTGTGCATGCGCCTTAGTTGCGCCTCGCGCCACGCCTCGCACCGCATCCCCAAACAGTCTTTGCGCCTTATTGCGCCGCGCGCCTTTGACAATATTATCTTTCGCTACTTCAGTTCATCTTGGATCTCAGTGAACTTAATGGGAAAGTCTTACGGTTTCTTCAAGTCTACCCGAGGCATCAGACAAGGGAACCCTATCTCGCCATCGTTGTTCATCATCATCTAGGATGTTTTGAGCCAGCTCATCCATAGGAGTATCCATAATAGAGGCATTTTGTCGTATCGTCGTCGATCAAGGCCCCCAACAATTTCCCACCTTATGTTTTTCGATGATACCATCTTATTCCTGAATGGAAAGAGCTTATCAATACGAAGTCTGAAAGGAGTGCTGGAGAAATACTGTCGTTGGAGTGGTCAGTCCATCAACAAGGGGAAAAGTGATTTCTTTATCTCTCACAAGTTCTTCATCAAGAGAGTGAAAACTGTTAGTAGTATAATTGGCATCCAAAGGGGCGAGTTTCCTATGGTCTATAGGTGTGCATGTCTCGCCTGGGAGACTTCGGATTCGGTACATCGATGCACTCTGCACCAGGGTTTCAGATAGGGTGTTTAATTGGAAAAATAAATTCTTATCCTTTGGTGGATGCATTTCCCTAGTGAACAACATTTTGGTGGCCTCGCCGATTCATGTTCTGTCCTCCATCAAAGTTCCCAAGGGAGTTATTAAATCGATTGATAGGATACTTTCCAATTTCATATGGGATTCGTTATCGGAGAGAAAGAAAAACTGGGTAGCCTGGGGGAAAATGGTGCGACCTGTGAATGATGGAGGCATCAAGGTGCGCAACCTGGAGGATACCTTTTATTACATGCATGTGAGGCTTGCATGGAGTTTCTTGTAATAGCGTACCCTATAGGGGACTACCATGCATGCGTACGTGACGTGCCTTAGCGCTCTGGGGGAGGGGCATCCTTCTTCCCTTTGGTCGGTGATAAGCCCGGTTGTTGAGATCCTTCGTCCCTTTTCGAGATGGGTGGTGGGGAAGGGAGAGATATCCTTCTGGCATTAAGATTGGTGTGGCACAGTGCTGGGTTTTCCTGGATGCCTGGCTATGAATATTTCACTCAAGGAGGCCAGCCTCTTCCCTAGCTTCACCGACTCGGTTTTGGATAAAGAACAACAGTAGTGTTTTCAACTCATTGAGCTTAATGAATAGGAGGAAAAGTGTGTGTTCACGGCCTCCTCCTTGTGCCTGTTATCATCGTAGGATTTCCGCCGCATTGGTAATGGATAGGATCAGAATGAGGGCTAGGATGAGCTTCTATGGGTGAAAAACATCCACACCAAGATCAACTTCCTCACCTGAAGAATTCGTAACAAAGGCCTCCCGACGGATGACAATATTTGTAGGTGTGGTATCCCCCTTGCGTCTAGGTGAGTATGTTGTAGTGTTCATAGTGAAGAGATCACTGGCCATCTATTCTTTGATAGTGGTTGGGCACACGAGGTCCGGAAAATCCTGGGGGACTTTGCATTCCTTCCCTCGGACGGTTCTGTCCCTGCCTTTCTTGATATGTGGTTCCAAGGTTCTGAGGGAAGAGGTCTGGAGAGGGTGGCCCATGCAGTAGTGCTGCATGAGGGGTGTTGCACCATTTGGCAGGCTCGAAACAAATCGAAGCACGAGGGGGTGGGGGTTTCGGCTCGTGCCATTATTTTTTGGGCAGAAAAATCTGCTACTGGATCTGAACATAGCTGTGAGGACATGGAAGGCAGCCCTTATGTTTCGTTGGCTCCAAATGGGCTTCAATATGGACATGGAACCTAGAAGCAGGGAAGGAAATTGGGCTCAATGGAAGCCTCCGTTGGTGGGTTTGAAACTTAATACAGATGGATCTTGCGTCCAAGGGAACCTGCGTGGAGGAGGAGTAGTACGTAACCACAATGGTTCAGTTTACCTCGCATTCTCGGCCAGATTGGGCTAGAGTTCTTCTCTATAAGCGGAGGAAAAGTCAATTCTCACTAGGCTCAACCTTTGCATGGAAAAGGGTATCTCAATATCTGAAATCGAAAAAAACTCCATTATTGTGCACAAATCCTTGAAAGGGTACACCGAGTCTCCTTGGTCGATTAAATATGTCATCAGAAAATGTAGAAGTATGATTAATACTAGAGTGAGTACCCTTTACACCTGGAGAGATGGGAACAAGGACGCGGATCACTTGGATGCGGTGGACGTTAACAGCACAGATGAGGTGTTTCTTCACACTGCAGGGAGTATCCAACCCAAGGGGATTGACTGTATCAAAGGGGATGCATTGGGTCTTCATCACTTCATACCACTCTAGGACGTCTTGGCTAAGGGGGGAGGGGTCTTCCCCCGGGGCCTCTTCTGTTTTTCTTGTTTTTCCTTTTCCCTTTTGTTTTTTTCCTTTGTACTTTTCCCCTCTTTCAATAAAAAATTACATGATGATGATGAGAATTAAATTATTAATTCTGTATTGCATAGGGAAATTGAGTTCATATACATGATTATAATTGTGGTACATTCCATGGTTATAAGAGTATCCTCTTTTTATGTGCTTTTGTGTGATATAGCAGGTGTTTGTTGCTGTTAAGAGTGTATTCAGGTGTATGTAGTTGAGTGTGTAGTGGTTTTTTTGGTGTATGTAGTTGAGTGTGCAGGTGGTTTTGTTGGTGTTGAGTGTAGCAGGTGGTTTTGTTGGTGTATACAGGTGTTTGTTCTGTATTCCATGGTTTTGTTGAGTGTGCAGGAGTGGTGTTGTGGTTGTCTTCCATGGTTTTGTTGAGTGTGCAAGAGTGGTGTTGTGGTTGTCTGCCAAATTCTGGTATAATAGTATACCAACGGTTTAATAAAACCGTTTGTATAGTGATAAAACATGAAAATGAGTATTGCTAATGATTTTCAAATTGTTGGGAATACTCTTACTTCACACCGCCAGTAGCCAGTATTTCCAACGGTTTGAACCAATGGGAATACTCCTATTTCACAACCAGTATTGCCAACAGTTTTCAAACCGTTGGGAATACTCCTATTTCACACAGTATTGCCAATGGTTTTCAAACCGTTGGGAGTCCTTTTATATACCAATGGTTCAAAAAACCATTAGGAAACTCTAGGATTACACTGCCTTTCCCAACGGTTGTACTAAAATTGTTGGTAATGGGCTATCCCAACACCTTACTTTCCAACGGTTTTCCAAACCGTTGGTATATAGTATACCAACGGTTTGGCAGCCTTTACCAACGGTTTGAAACCGTTGGTAATTCCTTAGTTTCTAGTAGTGAAAATTTGATCTATAATATTTTTTTTAGATTTTAAACCCTTTTTCAATGTTCGTACTAACATGGGCATTGACTGTTGTAAATCTGGATCACTTGTTCTTTGATATTCTTTGGTTTCAAATTTTTGGTTCATAGAAACATCAATGAAATGTGGGGCAAAGCATAGGTCTGTGAATCTCTCAATCTGAGGAATCTAGATCTATGATCAGTTTTATTTTTTGGGTGTAGAATGAGGTTTGATGGATAAAAGAATTGGTAGCTACTTTTCATCACATCAAATCATGGACGAATATTTGAGTGGAGCACTTGTTCGTGTAGATCAGGTCCTGAGGATCCCAGATCTGGTCTCGATTCTAGTTTTTGATCACCGGAGTGATCACGGTGGTCCACTAAAGGGACCACCAATGTGTGTGGTCTAATGATGGTCTATCCATGGATGGAATTGGTGGCACCCATAGGTGTCGGTGGGGATGGTCGGGTGGCGTGGGGCGTGCGGGGTGCGAAGGGGGTCGGGAGCCAACGACTGTCAGAGCGGGCCGATGGAGGGCTGATGGGCCAAGCCAGTAGAGGGACGGTGGGCCAAGATGGCTGGGCCACGGACCAGCATGGCTGAGCTAGGCTGAGGCCACTA
Organism: Viscum album; assembly: GCA_963277665.1. Taxonomy (NCBI): domain Eukaryota; kingdom Viridiplantae; phylum Streptophyta; class Magnoliopsida; order Santalales; family Viscaceae; genus Viscum; species Viscum album. The sequence goes on along the minus strand of OY728160.1, from coordinate 845,264,094 downwards.
GGCCATGGGCGGGAGAAGTTGGGCCTGCCGGATCGAGACGGACCTGCCAAAATGGGTCGGGTCAAGCCAGGCCTTCGGGCTGAGGGAATTTCAAAACCTTTGTATCTTCTAAATCAGATGTTTGTTTTACATGCTATTTGTGGATACATGATCCTACTTTTTAGATGGAACTTTTTATACTAGTTTGTAAATTTTATAATTTGGGCTCATGGATTGGGATCCTGAAACTCTCAAATAATAATAATAATAATAATATTGTTGTTATTACAACTTCGATCTGTCATAACTTTTACATTCGATGTCTGATCGACAAGATGTCAGCGGCATTGAAACCCTAAATTTGAGGTAGAAATTTCAAGACTTATTTCAAGTGCTTAAATCAAAATTGATATGTGGTCCCCTTGAGGCCTGGTTTGGGTGATTGCGGTGAAATTTCACTTTTTTACTAGGTGTCTATTTTCAAAAAATGAATAATCAATATCATGTGTTTTTTCATGAGGATTGAAACAGTGAAATATATATGATGTGTTCTAGGATTGTGGTGTGGTCCCCATTAAGCATCGTACATGTGCGATGATGAAATATGCAATTTCTTCACCGGGTGTCTGATTCTGGAAAATGAATAGTCAATCTTTTTTTCTTTTCCACAAGGATCACAATAGTTTGATCCATTTGGTTATATGGGGACATTTGTGGAGGCATGTCAATAAAACTACATTTTTCCATTCAGTCCAACAACGAGCATCATGAACTCATCAAACTTTTATCCATAGGTTCCATGTACTCTGGGAGTATATTGGCATGTCTAAGGGTACTTTTTTAACATTTAGTAACCAAGTATGGTTGGGTACATAACCAGGAAATGAGGTGGGGTCACACATTGTGTGGGCCCTACAGGTGTTGTGTACCAAACTAAGAATATTCTACCTCTCATATCTCCTTCTTCTGAACTCAGATTTTGTTATTCAAGTAGCCTATCCTAATTATTTTTTCACATATAATTAGATGGTTCCCTCAGTAGTGAATTATGATATATTATGTGAGATATTACTATTGTAATACATTTTTAGGTGATGCCTAATAATGGTGGAGATCTTACATAATCACCATAGTTATTCTAGGATTACCCTCACTGGGATTACCCTCCAGTAGTGTTTGGACAGTGGTGTTCCCCAGTGACCTTTCGAAGTGGTACCCTCCAACCGAGCTAGGCAGTGGCATTCCTCGATGACTACTAGACTTAGACCCTCCTATCTTACTAGGGCATGAGATACTTTCTTAAACCAGTGACCCTTAGCTTTGCAGCATAGTGATGAGACATTCTTTGACGTACCCTTGGACTTTTGAGAAATGGGGATGCTTTCCCCACCAATACGCATCCATGTGACATAACCTAAAACTGTGAGGATGATATAGTGCCGCATAAAGTGGATAGTGTCAAGGTGTGGTGATTGAGTTCCTTTGACTTGCATGTTCAGGGAAGACATGTGGGAAGTTGGGCATCATTGGTGGTTACTTCTAGAACTATTGAAAACTTTTTTTCCTAGGCTGAGTTGTGAGATGGAGATCCCCTTACTCTCTCATTTGGGATTATTGATTGAGAATATGTATATCCTATTTCAGTACCCAATCCTTGGATATTGGTTACTCTCCCTCCAAGAGAAGCAAAGATGTTTCGGGTATACCACATGCTTTTTGTGTCTATATTATCATGTTTAGAAGATTCAACTCTCCTATTATAGGTAGAAAATACTTTATGATAATTTTATCTTCTCACTGTGTCGAGCTCCTTGTGTTTGGATTAGTTTTATTTCACTATCTTATTGGGTTGAGTTGTACTATTTACAGTACCTTATTTTATCTAATTATTTTCTATTCATTGTATCTCTTACTACTCCCCCTTATACTTTTTAGGGCATCCTACTGAGTATTCTTATACTCACCCCTGCAAGGGATTTTCCCGCACGTGTCGTGCCATATGAAGACAATATATAGGTTGATCATGACTTCAGAGTAGCTGAAGGATACGGGGTGCTTGGACCATTTATGGTGGTCATAACTTTGGATCCTAGAGTGGGGCTCTCTCAGCTATTATAATTTTCAATTTTTTTCAGGTTGTGACACTTTTTTGGTTGGGCGTGTATTTTTACCCTTTCCCTTTCAGTTTGCATTTATGTTCTTGTACTGATTAGAGGTCGATGCATGTTTTTTTCCCTTCTATAGTAGTGTTGTATCTTGTTTTCCTTTTCCTCAACACTTTTTCATTGAGTTGGTTGTGTGTGTGTGTCCATGTACCTATGAAAAGTCCTCTCTGATTTCTTTGTGCCTTTGGTGCTTGTCACCACCAATTGGCCTATAGAGATGATCTTGGGGTAGTTGCGGCTCAAGCCCCAACATGGATCGGGTCATGAAAAATATGGTCTTTGGGAATATATTTGTTTAATGTATTAATTATTCCAAAAAATATATGTAATGTTAATTTATGTCAAGCTTGGGTCTTTACAGTTGGTACCAGATTGAAGGTTTGGTCGACCTTTGGAAACTAGGATGCAAAAACTTTAGTGAGATCCCTAGAGATATTTCTAATAATATATCTTGGGATGTACTAAGGATAGGTCTATGTATAGGCTACAATCCTATAGTTTTTGTGATAATAATTAATAACCTATTATTAAACCTAATATATCATATATTTAAATATTATAAGAAATTTTACCTACTTATGTGTTTTTAATCTCGGATATATATTTCTCACACATTACTTTCTAGTCTTAGCCAATAGCCAAAACTAGATAGAACATAGTTAACCTTGAATGGTTAAAATGTGAAATATATGGTAACTATTAAAATCTATTTCCTAAATGGAAATCTCATAAAGAGAATCATGAAGGTGGTACGAGTATTTGTTATACCACTTAAGATAAAGAGATTATAAACTACATGTGAAAGTTATGGGATGTTCTAGCATTATTGTATACTTTAAACCTAATAATCTTGGTTAGATTAAGGTTAGGTAACCTTAATACATGATTCATATTTTTAGGAAAGACTAATATGATGGATCTTGAGTAATGGTTTAATAATAAAGTTGGATTATTGAGGTATATATGTTTTAGAATTCAAAGATTATGTTATATGAATCATTAAATATTTAATTTTTTTAGTATAAGTTTTTCATTAAGGATTGAAAAGGATATAATGAATAGTTCTAAGGATCTAGAAAAGTGATTTAAGGGTATGTTTATATACTTTGAGAACACGTGATTAAAGGAAAGATAACCCTTAATATGTCCCTTATGTTAAGATAATGATGTTTTGAAAAAGAGAGTTAGAATTGAATAAGTAAATTAGATGATGCAAGTTTATTGGGAAATGATTATGAATTTTTTCTGAAGAGGGTTATGCTATAATGGATGAAGTATACAACTTTTTGGGGCTTAAGGAATACATTCAATAAGTTTTGGAATAAGAAAACATGCATGTTTTCAATAAGGATATATGGTAATTCAGGTTATTACCATGACTCAAGAGAATACATGATGAATGTGATCATATGTTTGGAATGTGACCAAAAATATATACCTTATGATATATGGGAGATAAATATTAATATTAGTTAGTGTACCTATTTTTAAAGTTTTGTATTTTCATTTTTTAGAAGGATTGTAAGATTATACATTTATGGATAGTATAAGTTAAACTCTGGATGAAGTTTGTATTATCTCACTATAGGTGGACTTATGCATATTAGAGAACCTGTGATAACATTTTTTTTGTGATAAATATAGATGGAATGACCTATCATTATATTTATTAATTTCATGATTGGCCAATGCTTCCAGAATGACAAATTCAACTTCATTTCTTTGAATGAGAACTGAAGGGGAAATTATTCAAGGCACAACCAATGGTGAGATTGTACCAAAAACAAGTAACTATATTTTCTCATTCAAATTCTTCAACATTAGGAAAAAGGAATCATGATGTAAAAGGGTGTCTTATTATCATCATTTTTTATGATATCAATGACCTCTTTCACGCTTCTTTAGTTTATGGTTTTGTGATTGTTAACCTTCATTGGATCACCAAATTTCTTATGATCAGTGGTCTTTATCAATATCTAGGATTATTTATGATTTTCCTCTATGCAAAATCTTCACCTATGTTCTCATAAGTATAGACATAGTTATGATTTACTTTGGGTTACTATTATTTTCCAACTATTCCATTTTATAAGGAATATTTAGTCCTTGTTTTTATGATTTGGGTTTCTATAAAATAAAATTTCACTAATTAAATCCTTTAACAACCCAAATGAATTTCGAGGGTGGAATTCATATTAAGGGGGTATAATGTAACACCATAATTATAAGGCCCCGGCCTTAAACCTTACTTAATATTGAATCAAATGAATAATTCACATTGAGGATCTTTTCAGGTTTATAGTTTTAGAGAATTAGATTATAAATCATGAATTACATTCCACATTTAAACAAATTGGTTACATAAAAATATTATTCGTTTTGTCCCATCAACAGAAACATATTTAAAATAAAACATGGATGCTTTCTTGACACTTCCTTGACACTATCATCATAACATGCACTTTTCCCTTGACCTGGGAAAAACATTTCAAAAACATGGGATGAGCATAAAAAGCTTAGTAAGGGATATAAAAGTATGAAAAGAAAACATTATTCCATGTATGAAATCATACTTTACTCATAAAACATAAACATTTTAACATATCTCATCAAATAATGAATAAATCATAGAAATCATAAGGCATAAAGGTAACTTGAGGCATTCATAACATTCTTACATAGGTAGTAACCCTCTTGGTTATGTTTGGAATACCCATCACAGTATATTCCCTAAATCTCTTCGCAGAAACCTTAACGTTTAACTCCTTCGCGTTACCCAATGCATTGGAGAGATATATCGGGCTCACCCGCCCATAGTTTATCACGGAACTACCCATCTTCATAATAATGCCCAAGAACCATAACATAATCGTATCACAAAAAACATGCATAAAGGAAACATAACATTTCCACTTTTCAATCACAAGATATCAATACAACGCATTGATACAAAAACATTATGAAAACCATTTTCAATACCAAAATAAAATAAAATTAAAACTTGGTATTTATTTTTTATTTTAAAAAAAATTATGGATTGTAGAGGAAGCTGAAACTCAAATAATGGTCACGGCGGCGGAGAAGTCGTTGTCGCCGCATACGTACGACAAAAACATTCCCTTTTGTCATTTTGTAAAATTCTTTGTATAAAAATGATTCCTTTTGGATAAACATAAAATTAAAAGGGGTTTATACACCGTATAAAAGAAAGTTGTGTATAAAACATATTGTGCCTCAATGAATGGAGATTGAGACGAAGTCCCATACAAAGACGGTATCCTTGGATTAAGGATAAATCAATAACATAATTATGTGTGAAAAACTAATACACCTAATATAAGTGGATATTAAGTGTAAAACAATCAGAGGTCATTCAAACATATTCATAGAACCACATATTCAAGGAGTACAAGTTTATCCCAAAGAATCAAAATTGGGTTAAGAAGTTCCCTTGCAAAAATTCGACAGCCTAACGGCATCACTTCAAACATCAGAAAATGATTTGATGAGAGATAAAAGGGGTATCTCATTACTTGGACAAAAAATTTACATCAATAAGGATATATGATAACATATCCCAACATTACAATATGTAAATTAAAAGACCCCACAAAATAAGTCTTTTAAAAAGAGGAGGGTGAAAAGTTCCCTTACCGACTTGGGTATCTTTCGAAACATACACCCCATGAAAGAAGGACAATACAACATTGATGTAAATACTCATAAAAGAAAGTATATTACACAAATATTATAATAATGGGTAGTACATATACCACTCAAAGGAAATGGTGGTAAAAGTAGCATAAATCTCACGGGAATAAAAGTGAGATGAAAAATCCATTATAAAAACTCAGAAGCCGAACGACGCCACTTAAAACTTCCAAAAATGGATTGATGAGATCAAATAGGGTCTCTAATCATATTAACATAAAATTTAAATCAAGAGGAATATAAAATAACATCCCAATCATTATAAATATGAGCTTAAAAGGAATGACATAAAAGAGTGTACTTAAAAAGAAAGAGAGGGGTAGGTTCCCTTACCTCGGGTCCGACTTGACTCGATCGTTCTTTAACCTCCTGAATAATAAACTTGAGTTAATTTCTAATTGATTAAGAACATTTTTCAAGTTCATTATTACTTTTATATCACTTACTACCATTCTATGAACACTATTTAATTATTTAAGTTAATAATGGTCGTTTTGTAGATTGTTGCTACTTGAGTCAAAAATAAACTCTTTATAATTACAAGTTGTTCATGTGGTAAAATATATATTATATCCAGAATTATATTCATTATTTTGATATAATATATTTCATATATATCCATTATATACATGCATTTATAATATTACATAACATTTAGAGGTAAGAAATGAAATGCACCATTCATGGAGACGGTAAGTTGTACGTACGCATGAACGCTACTTCCATTTCTATTTCTTATTTAATGGAATTAAAACATAATTATACATAATAGTATTATAATTCCAGTATGGTATCATCTATAATATCATTAAATATATCCTTTATACATACCACATATGGTATTAACGAATCAAATCACTTTGAGGGGGTGGTAGTCCGCACTTCCTAAAATGAAGATATCGCGTTTAACCATAATGGAAACCATAAAGGTATTCCATAAATGAAAAATACAGAAGATTAAGTAAAACATAAACATATTATATATCATATATAAATATAGTTACATCTTAATGTCCACCTTTGAGGGTGTTAAAAGAATATTGAACAATCATCGTTTTGTGAGGCAGAAATTCACCATCCACAAGAACAGTATGTTCTTTAACCATTAGATGTAGGTGTGTGTAATTGTAGCTAGAATAATTCTTATAAAAACATCCAATTATATTGTAGATACTGGAGTTGTTACAAAATAAATGAATAAAAAGAGTTTAGGGGGTTGGAGAATCAAAATAAAACAAAAGAACACAAGTGAAGACATTACCTTAAAATCGGGTATCTCTCTTTGATTTGAGATCAAAGGCTTCCTTGGGAAGACTTTTACCCAAATTGATGCTTCTAGGAGTAATATAGGGATGTGTAGAGACAAAATTACTAGGGGTTGGCCGATCCAAAGGCTTGATAGGTGTGGTTAAGGTGGTAGAGGTGGGGGCCTTTTATAAGAGGAGAGGAGGGGCACTCATGGAAAGTTACAAAATGTTACTTTATTTTCAAATGAGTTTCAGATTTTAAAGGTCCCACATTTATGTATTTAGAGGATAAGGTGTTAAGGGTTAGAAATATACTCATCCAATAGTTTTTTGACAAGTGTAAGTTATAGTTTTAACATTATCTGTTCATTTTATTTAAATCCTTTATTAATGAGGTAATCGATGCATCATCATGATGTCATAAATAATTTAATTTATTTAATGTATAAAAATTATAAAAAAAAATCATGATGTAGGAAATCTTTTTATCTTTCTAATTAATATTTATAGTAAAAAATATTACTTTTATAACCACATTTAAAAATTGTTTTAGTAAAACAACTCATGCTTGTGACATTTTTATTTTAACTTTAAATAAAAAGTTATTTATGTCATTTTCCAAAAAAAGTAGATCCATGGGGTCCCCAAGTTGACCCATGGATTTTATTGGTCGTCCATGACACATACAATTAGGGTAGGACATGTTTCTAGGTCATTTCAAATTATTAAAACATTATTTTTACCTTAAATTACACTAATTACCTCTAATCGTGATTAAAAACTTAAAAGTTACTATTCACCAAAAAATTATTTTAATCTCATTGAACCACATTTTACATCCTAATTAAAACCATGTATGTAAGATTTTTGAAATTAAAATCACAGAAATGGTGAAGTTTCATTTAAACGAAAAATCAGTTTTTAAACTACCACTTAGTGGTTTCACTATTCATCAAAAATTGAAGTTTTTTATAAAAATACCAAAAATTCACCCTAAGCTATATTTGATATTCCAAATTCAAAAATTATGTCTATTTTACAAAATTAAAAACATATAATTTTCATTAATTAATTTAATAATTAATTCCCGTTGTCAAAACAAATAGCATGTTTTTAAGAAACAATATCTATTAAAATATTGACACTAGTTTAAGTCCAATTTCAAAGTGAAATTAATTCCAATGAACACTATTGGATTAAATTGTAAAAATATATTCTAATTTCACTTTAAAAACAATTCAAAAGATAATCTAATCATATAAATAAGTTAGATTAAAAAGTGGTTTTGAATTAAAATACAACATTTGTCACTATTTATTAAAAAATGAACTTTATCGGAAAAATACCAAAAATTTACACAAAGTTAATTTTGAGGTCCCTATTATAAATAAGAATTTTATTTTGTCAAATATAACACATAAAATTGTCAAAAAGTGGATTTAAAAGATGTTCTCCATCAAAAGGCGGTTAATCAACCTTTTAAAGAATATTAGAATGTTTACGCTTAAAATTGGATTCATTCTCATTTTTAATACTCTAACATTTATTGTAAAAATTAAAAATATTTGACAAACATATATAATCATTTTGTAGTTAGTTATGTTCATTCCCACCATCACAGCAGCTAGGAATTAACTACCATTTAAAATAATATTATTTTTTTATTAGAGTGCAACGTAATATTCCCAAGAAACTCGTTGTTGCGTATTGGGTACGCCATCAAGCATAGTGCCCCCTTAAAAGTAATATTAATATTTTATTCACAAATATGGATAAATATTAAAATTTCATATTATTTATTTACTTGGGGTGTTACATCCTTCCCCCCTTTTGGGAATTGCATCCTCGCAATTTTAAAATTGGTCTTGGAAGCTTCATTGAAAATCTCACATCGAAACAAGAGTCAGTAAAACAATCACTTTAAAGTAATGGGAGAGAAGTAAAAATGTCACCAAAGTTATCCCATACTAGGATTCAAATTATGAAAATATGGATATGGAGGAAAAGGCAAAGTGTCATGTTCTGATGGAGAGTGATAGTAAACATGTCTAGGAGAAAGTTAACAACAAGAAAATCACAAACGTGTGATGGGTTAAACGGTATTTGATTCCCCAGTAGGAAAAATTAACAAAAAACATTTTTGTTTTATGTTACTTTTCATTGAGGAATTTATTTATGATCTTGACTAATACATAAGGAAGCATGCTTAATTGTCATGTTGACTTTCAAATTTTACTAGATTTCTTACACGAACTCATATTTTCTCCAAAAGATGAGTATTTGGGATGACTTGTTCACATTAAGAGAGTTATAATGAACTTCTAGAGAATCACCTAATCCAAAAAAGAGAACTATATACTTACCATGTCTTTATACCTTAACCAAAAATAAAACCAAAAAGGTTAGTATGAGATTACATAATACCCAAAAAGGATAATCCTTTATAAAAAAATCTATTCTTAATCTCCAAAATTTGTTAAACAAAACCCAAAGTTCAACAAAGTCCATTCAATAAACATCTATCCATAAAATTCTAAAAAGTAAACCAAACTAAGATTGAAACCCAATTCTCTGAAGGATTTAATCACATAGTCTCCTAAGATAAATTTTAACATTTTTCTCCAAAATAACATCAGTTACTCTTACAATCTCATACTGAAAAGTAATTAACCTAATCACATATACTCCATGATAGGCTAATCATTTCCATTTATAACCAAAAATCAACTTACTCTTAATTCATAAAATCATCTAACTAAAAAGAATCATTCAAACTAACAGGGACTTCACGTAGTCTAGTGGTAGGCGATAAATACTATTTTCACTTTGGTTGTGGGTTCGATTCCCGCAGCTTCGTCCGACGCAACGGGTTGTCACAAGGTCTGTGTGTTGTCCCCTTTCAAAAACTATATAATTTTATAACATTCCTCAAAAAGATAAAAATTCATCAAAAATAACCATAACATATTTTAACCACAAAGGTTATCTAATAACTTCCATTTTTCAACCCAAAATGTATTAACCAGTAATTGCCTCAAATTCAAGGATCATATAAACCCAAATAGTTCTTTATAACTATATCCACAAAAGAAAGGATAATTATTCCTTGAATAAAATTTTCTTATATCAAACATCAGGGTTACTATAAAAAGTATTCTAATGTAACCCCATCATCAAAAGAGACTTAATACATCTAAGAATTTCACCATCCTAAAATCTACCATAACTCTTGAATCCCTTATATGATGACTTCTTACTCATTCAACATTATTCATGATCAATTATCCATTCCTTTTCAACTTATTCTAAAATAATTCTTTCCTACAAACAAAATCATGAATCATATCCTAAGATTCCAATAATATGAAAACATATGTTAAGAAATAATCCATACCTTTCATTCTTCATTGTCAATTTCTTCATCCTCAATTAGAATGGCATTAGGTATTGGTAAATGAATATTTGTATGATCTTGGTGACCCCATTCCCAAAACTTATTCATAGGACATGTGTTTGGATAATGACCATGCACACCACATTTAAAACATTCAATTGATCCTTCAGAAATAACTTATTTCCCTTTCCTAGAGTCAACTAGATGCTTCCTTTTTCCATGGAAGGTTGTTGCTTTATGACCTTCATTTCCACATCTATAGCATCTTTTTGTCCCTTTGAAACATTTTCCTATGTGTTTCTTTCCACATATTTGACACATAGGTTTTTGAACATACTTACCTTTATGATTATTACCTAAACTTCTTTAGGGATTTGTTTCTCGCATATATGATGCCTTATAAAAATCACTAAGGTTCAGGTGGTCAGTCATGACTCCAGATAGTTGGTTGAGGATAACCAAAAGAGTTATCATTGCATCTCCCATATCATTCAGTTTTTCTTTCATAAAACAGTCACAGTTTTCTTCAAATCCACTGTTACTTTGGTGCCTTCTAGATCCATCCATTTACTAAAACCAAAAAGGTCAGTGTGAGTATATCTGTAAAAAAAATAAAAAAGAGGAAGATAAACACCAAGATATACTTATCCAAGTTATCTCAAACTCATTCTAAATTTCAAAAAATCGATGACTCCATCTAATATACTAACCATTATGGTTATACACAACTTGTCACTTTTTCTTAAACAACACTCTAACCTCTAAAGTTATCTAAATCGACCTCTGATACCAACTATAAGTCCCCAGCCTTAAACCTTACTTAATATTGAATTAAATGAATAATTCACATTGATGATCTTTTCAGGTTTAGAGTTTTGGAGAATTAGATTATAAATCATGAATTACATTCCACATTTAAACAAATTCGTTACATAAAAATAGTATTCGTTTTCCCCATCAAGGGAAACATATTTAAAATAAAACATGGATTCTTTCTTGACACTTCCTTGACACTATCATCATAACATGAACCTTTACCTTGACCTGTGAAAAACATTTCAAAAACTTGGGATGAGCATAAAAAGCTCAGTAAGGGATATAAACGTACGAAAATAAAACATTAGTCCATGTATGAAATCATAATTTACTCATAAAACATAATCATTTTAACATACCTCATCAAATAATGAATAAATCATAGAAATCATAAGGCATAAAGGTAACTTGAGGCATTCATAACATTCTTACGTAGGGAGTAACCCTCTTGGTTACGTTTGGAATACCCATCACAGTATATTCCCTAAATCTCTTCGGAGAAACCTTAACGTTTAACTCATTCGCGTTACCCAATGCATTGGAGAGCTATATCGGGCTCACCCGCCCTTACTTTATCATGGAACCACCCGTCTTCATAATAATTCCCAAGAACCATAACATAATCGTATCACATAAAACATGCATAAAGGAAACATAACATTTCCACTTTTCAATCACAAGATATCAATACAACGCATTGATACAAAAACATTTTGAAAACCATTTTCAATACCAGAATAAAAGAAAAGTAAAACATGGTATTTATTTTTCATTTTAAAAAAAGGTATGGCTTGTAGAGGAAGCCGAAACTCAAATAATGGTCACGGTGGCGGAGAAGTCGTTGTCGCCGCATACGTATGACAAAAACATTCCCTTTTATCATTTAGTAAAATGATTTGTATAAAAAATATTCCTTTTGGATAAACGTAAAAGTCAAAGGGGTTTATACACCGTATAAAATAAAGTTGTGTATAAAACATATTGTGCCTCAATGAATGGAGATTGAGACGAAGTCCCATACAAAGATGGTATCCTTGGATTAAGGATAAATAAATTACATAATTATGTGTGACAAACGAATACACCTAATATAAGTGGATATTAAGTGTAAAAAAATCAGAGGTCATTCAAACATATTCATAGAACCACATATTCAAGGAGTACAAGTTTATCCCCAAGAATCAAAATTGGGTTAAAAATTTCCCTTGCAAAAATACGACAGCCTAACGGCGTCACTTCAAACTTCATAAAATGAGTTGATGAGAGATAAAAGGGGTATATAATCACTTGGACATAAAATTTTCATCAATAAGGATATATAAGAACATATCCCAACATTACAATATGTAAATTAAAAGACCCAACAAAAGAAGTCTTTTAAAAAGAGGAGGGTGAAAAGTTTTCTTACCGACTTGGGTATCTTTCGAAACATACACCCCATGAATGAAGGACAATACAACATTGATGTAAATACTCATAAAAGAAAGTATATTACACAAATATTATAATAATGGGTAGTACATATACCACTCAAAGGAAATGGTGGTAAAAGTAGCATAAATCTCACGGGAATAAAAGTGAGATGAAAAATCCCTTACAAAAACTCGGAAGTCGAACGACGCCACTTAAAACTTTCAAAAATGGATTGATGAGATAAAATAGGGGCTATCATCATATTAACATAAAATTTAAATAAATAGGAATATAAAAGAACATCCCAATCATAATAAATATGATCTTAAAAGGAATGACATAAAAGAGTGTACTTAAAAAGAAAGAGAGGGGTAGGTTCCCTTACCTCGGGTCCGACTTGACTCGATCGTTCTTTAACCTCTTGAATAATAAACTTGAGTAAATTTCTACTTGATAAAGAACATTTTTCAATTTCATTATTCCTTTTATATCACTTACTACCATGCTATGAACACTATGTAATTATTTAAGTTAATAATGGTTATTTGTAGATCATTGCTACTTGAGTCAAAAATAAACTCTTTATAATTATAAGTTGTTCATGTGGTAAAATATATATTATATCCATAATTATATTCATTATTTTGATATCATATATGTCATATATATCCATTATATACATGCATTTATAATATTACATAACATTTAGAGGTAAAAATGAAATGCACCGTTCATGGAGACGGTAAGCCGTACATACGCATGAACGCTACTTCCATTTCTATTTCTTATTTAATGGAATTAAAACATAATGATACATAATAGTATTATAATTCCAGTATGTTATCATATATAATATCATTAAATCTATCCTTTATACGTACCACATATAGTATTAACGATTCAAATCACTTTGAGGGGGCGGTAGTCCGCACTTCCTAAAATGAAGATATCGCGTTTAACCATAATGGAAACCATAAAGGTATTACATAAATGAAAAATACATAAGATTAAGTAAAAAATAAACATATTATATATCATATATAAATATATTGACATATTAATGTCCCCCTTTACGGTGTCAAAATAATATTGAACAATCATCGTTTCGTGAGGCAAAAATTCACCATCCACAAGAACATTATGTTCTTTAACCATTAGATGTAGGTGTGTGTAAGTTTAGTTTGAATAATTCTTATAACAATATCATATTATATTTAATATACTGTATTTGTTACAAAAGAAATGAATAAAAAGAGTTTAGGGGTTTGGAGAAGTAAAATAAAACAAAAGAACACAAGTGAAGACATTACCTTAAAATCGGGTATCTCTCTTTGATTTGAGCTCAAAGACTTCCTTGGGAAGAATTCTACCCAAATTTATGCTTCTAGGAGTAAGATATGGATTGTTAGAGACAAAATGATAAGGGTTTGGCCGAGCCAAAGTCTTGAGAGGTGTGGGTAAGGTGGTAGAGTTGGGGGCCTTTTATAAGAGGAGAGGAGGGGCACTCTTGGAAAGTTACAAAATGTTACTTTATTTTCAAATGGGTTTCGGATTTTAAAGGTCCCACATTGATGTATTTCGAGGATAAGGTGGTAAGGGTTCGAAATATACTCATACAATAGTTTTTTGACAAGTGTAAGTTATATTTTTAACATTATCTTTTCATTTTATTTAAATCCTTTATTAATGAGGTAATCACTGCATCCTCATGATGTCATAAATAATTTAATTTATTTAATGTCTAAAAATTATAAATAAAATATCATGATGTATTAAATCTTATTATATTTCTAATTAATATTTACAGTCAAAAATATGATTTGTATAACCACATTTAAAAATTGTTTTATTAAAACAACTCATGCTTGTGACATTTTTATTTTAACATTAAATAAAATGTTATTTATGTCATTTTCCAACCAAAGTAGATCCATGGGGTCCCCAAGTTGACCCACGGATTTTCTTTGTCGGACATGACACATCCAATGAGGTTAGTACATGTTTCTATGTCATTTAATATTATTAAAACATTATTTTTACCTTAAATTTCACTAATTACCTCTAATCGCGATTAAAAACCTAAAAGTTACTATTCACCAAAATATTATTTTAATCCCATTGAACCACATTTTATATAATAATGAAAACCATGTATGTCTGATTTTTTAAATTCAAATCACAGAAATGGTGAAGTTTCATTTAAATGAAAAATCAGTTTTTAAACTACCACTTAGTGGTTTCACTATTCATCAAAAATTGATGTTTTTCAGAAAAATACCAAAAATTCACCCTAAGATATATTTGATATTCCGAATTAAAAAATGATTTCTATTTTACAAAATTCAAAACATATAATTTTCATTAATTAATTAAATAATTAATTCCTCCTGTCAAAACAAATAGCGTGTTTTTAAGAAACAATATCTATTAAAAGATTGACACTAGTTTAAGTCCAATTTCAAAGTGAAATTAATTCCAATTACCACTATTGGATTAAATGGTAAAAATATATTCTAATTTAACTTTAAAAACAATTCAAAAGATAATCTAATCATATAAATAAATTATATTAAAAAGAGGTTTTGAATGAAAATACAACATTTTTCACTATTCATTAAAAAATGAACTTTATCGGAAAAATACCAAAAATTTAAACAAAGTAAATTTTGAGGTCCCTATTATAAAGAAGAATTTTATTTTTTCAAATATAACACATAAAATTGTCAAAAAGTGTATTTAAAAGAGGTTCTCCATCAAAAGGCGGTTAATCGGCCTTTTAAAGAATATTAGAATGTTTACGCTTAAAATTGGATTCATTCGCATTTTTAATCCTCTAACATTTGGTGTAAAAATTAAAAATATTTGAAAAACATATATAATCATTCTGTAGTTAGTTCTGTTAATTTCCACCATTACAACGGCTAGGCGTTAACTACCATTTAAAATAATATTATTTTGTTATTAGAGTGCACCGTAAGATTCCCAAGAAACTCGTTGTTGCGTATTGGGTACGCCATCGAGCATAGTGTCCCCTTTAAAGTAATATTAATATTTTATTCAAAAATATGGATAAATATGAAAATTCCATATTATTTATTTACCTAGGGTGTTACATCCTTCCCCCCTTTTGAGAATTGTGTCCTCATAATTTTAAAATTGGGCTTGGAAGCTTCATTGAAAATCTCACATCAGAACAAGAGTCATAAAAACTATCACTTTAAAGGAATGGGAGAGAAGTAAAAATGTCACCAAAGTTATCCCATACTAGGATTCCAAGTATAAAAATATTGATATGGAGGAAAAAACAAAGGGTCATGTTCTGATGGAGAGTGATAGTAAACATGTCTAGGAGAAAGTTAACAACAAGAAAATCACAAACTTGTGATGGGTTAAATGGTATTTGATTACCCAGTAGGAAAAATTAACATACAACATTTTTGTTTTATGGTACTTTTCATTGAGCAATTTATTTATGAGCTTGACTAAAACATAAGGAAGCATACTTAATTGTCATGTTGACTTTCAACTTTTACTATATTTCTTACATGAACTCATATTTTCTCCAAAATACAAGTATTTGGGATGACTTGTTCACATTAAGAGAGTTATAATATACTTCTATAGAATCACCTAATCCATAAAAGAGAACTATATACTTCCCATGTCTTTAGACCTTAACCAAAACTAAAACCAAAAAGGTTAGTATGAGATCAGATAATACCCAAAAAGGATAATCCTTTATAAAAAAAATCTATTCTTAATCTCCAAAATTTGTCAAACAAAACCCAAAGTTCAACAGAGTCCATTCAATAAACATTTATCCATAAAATTCTACAAATTAAACCAAACTATGATTGAAACCCAATTCTCTGAAGGATTTAATCACATAGTCTCCTAAGATAAATTTTAACATTTTTCTCCAAAATAACATCAGTTACTCTTACAGTCTCATACTGAAAAGTAATTAACCTAATGACATATCCTCCACGATAATATAATCATTTCCATTTATAACCAAAAACCAACTTACTCTTAATTTATAAAATCATATAACTAAAAATAATCATTCAAACTAACCAGGGACTTCATGTAGTCCAGTGGTAGGCGATAAATACCAGTTGCACTTTGGTTGTGGGTTCGATTCCCGCAGCTTTGTTCGATGCGATGGGTTGCCACACGGTCTGAGTGTTGTCCCTTTTCAAAAACTATATAATTTTATAACATTCCTAAAAAAGAGATAAATTCATCAAAAATAACCATAACATATTTTAACCACAAAGGTTATCTGATAACTTCCATTTTGCAACCCAAAATGTATTAACCAGTAATTGCCTCAAATGCAAGGATCATATAAACCCAAATGGTTCTTTATAACTATATCCACAAAATAAAGGATAATTATTCCTTGAATAAAATTTTCATATATCAAACATCAGGGTTACTATAAAAACTATTCTAATGTAACCCCATCATCAAAAGAGACTTAATACATCTAAGAATTTCACCATCCTAAAATCTACCATAACTCTTGAATCCCTTATATGATGAATTATTACTCATTCAACATTCTTCCTGATCCATTAGCCATTTCTTTTTAGCATATTCTGATATACTTCTTTCCTACAAACAAAATCATGAATCATATCCTAAGATTCCAATAATAGGAAAACATATGTTAAGAAATAATCCATACCTTTCATTCTTCATTGTTAGTTTCTTCATCCTCAATCAGAATGGCATTAGGTATTGGTAAATGAATATTTGTACGATCTTGGTGACCCCATTCCCGAAACATCTTCGTAGGACATGTGTTTGCATAATGACCATGCACACCAGATTTAAAACATTCAATTGATCCTTCAGAAATAACTTCTTTCCATTTCCTAGAGTCAACTAGATGCTTCCTTTTTCCATGGCAGGTTATTGCTTTATGACCTTCATTTCCACATCTATAGCATCTTTTTGTCCCTTTGAAACATTTTCCTATGTGTTTCTTTCCACATATTTGACACATAGGTTTTTGAACATACTTACCTTTATGATTATTACCTGAACTTCCGTAGGGATTTGTTTCTCACATATACGATGCCTTATAAAAATCACTACGGTTCAGGTGGTCAATCGTGACTCCAGATAGTTGGTTGAGGATAACCACAAGAGTTCTCATTGCAGCTCCCATATCATTTAGTTGATCTTTCATAAAACCATCACAGTTTTCTTCAAATCCACTGTTACTTTGGTGCCTGCTAGATCCATCCATTTACTAAAACCAAAAAGGTCAGTGTGAGTATATCAGTAAAAAAAATAAAAAAGATGAAGATAAACACTAAGATATACTTATCCAAATTTTCTTAAACTCATTCTAACTTTCAAGAAAACGATAAATCCATCTAATATACCAACCATTGTGGTTATACACAACTTGTCACTTTTTCTTAAACAAAACTCTAACCTGTAAAGTTATCTAAACCGACCTCTGATACCAACTATAAGGCCCCGGCCTTAAACCTTACTTAATATTGAATTAAATGAATAATTCACATTCAGGATCTCTCCAGGTTTAGAGTTTTGGAGAATTAGATCATAAACCATGAATTATATCCCACATTTAAACAAAGTGGTTACATAAAAATAGTATTCATTTTTACCCATCAACAGAAACATATTTAAATTAAACATGGATTCTTTCTTGACACTTCCTTGACACTATCATCATAACATGAACCTTTCCCTTGACCTGTGAAAAACATTTCAAAAACTTGGGATGAGAATAAAAAGCTCAGTATAGGATATAAAAGTACGAAAAGAAAACATTAGTCCATGTATGAAATCATACTTTACTCATAAAACATAAGCATTTTAACATACCTCATAAAATAATGAATAAATCACAGAAATCATAAGTCATAAAGGTAACTTGAGGAATTCATAACATTCTTATGTAGGGAGTAACCCTCTTGGTTATGTTTGGAATACCCATCACAGTATATTCCTGAAATCTCTTTGGAGAAACCTTAACGTTTAACTCCTTCGGGTTACCCAATGCATTGGAGAGCTATATCGGGCTCACCCGCCCTTAGTTTATCACGGAACCACCCGTCTTCATAATAATTCCCAAGAACCATAACATAATCGTATCACATAAAACATGCATAAAGGAAACATAACATTTCCAATTTTCAATCACAAGATATTAATACAATGAATTGATACAAAAACATTATGAAAACCATTTTCAATAAAAAAAAATAAAAGAAAAGTAAAACATGGTATTTATTTTTCATTTAAAAAAAAGGTATGGCTTGTAGAGGAAGCCGAAACTCAAATAATGGTCACGGCGTCGGAGAAGTCGTTGTCGCCATATACGTACGAAAAAAACATTCCATTTTGTCTTTTAGTAAAACGCTTTGTATAAAAAATATTCCTTTTGGATAAATTTAAAAGTCAAAGGGTTTTATACACTGTAAAAAAGAAAGTTGTGTATAAAACATATTTTGCCTCAATGAATGGAGATTGAGACGAAGTCCCATACAAAGACGGTGTCCTTGGATTAAGGATAAATCAATTACATAATTATGTGTGACAAACGAATACACCTAATATAAGTCGATATTAAGTATAAAACAATCAAAGGTCATTAAAACATATTCATAGAACCACATATTCAAGGAGTACAAGTTTATCCCCAAGAATCAAAATTGGGTAAAGAAGTTCCCTTCCAAAAATTTGACAGCCTAACGGCGTCACTTCAAACTTCATAAAATGAGTTGATGAGAGATAAAAGGGGTATATCATCACTTGAACATAAAATTTACATCAATAAGGATATATAATAACATATCCCAACATTACAATATGTAAATTAAAAGACCCAACAAAATAAGTCTTTTAAAAATAGGAGGGTGAGAAGTTCCCTTACCGACTTGGGTATCTTTCGAAACATACACCCCATGAAAGAAGGACAATACAACATTGATGTAAATACTCATAAAAGAAATTATATTACACAAAGAGTAGAATAATGGGTAGTACATATACCACTCAAAGGAAATGGTGGTAAAAGTAGCATAAATCTCACGGGAATAAAAGTGAGATGAAAAATCCCTTACAAAAATTCGGCAGCCGAACGACGCCACTTAAAACTTCCAAAAAAGGATTGATGAGATAAAATAGGGTCTATCATCATATTAAAATAAAATTTACAGCAATAGTAATATAAAAGAACATCCAAATCATAAGAAATATGAGCTTAAAAGGAATGACATAAAAGAGTGTACTTAAAAAGAAAGAGAGGGGTAGGTTCCCTTACCTCGGGTCCGACTTGACTCGATCATTATTTGACCTCCTAAATAATAAACTTGAGTTAATTTCTACTTGATTAAGAACATTTTTCAAGTTCATTATTTGTTGGGAAAAAATCCCTCAAGGTATCATTGAAGCATTTTTGAGGTGATTGTGTTTGTTGACAAAGTGGACATCTGAGTTGTGATTGTTGACAAAGAAAAACAATGACATACAAATTTGTTGACAAAGAGGATTTCATAGTGGAATGTCGATTTCAAGAGCTGAGGTCAACGATCCATGTTTGATTCAAGAACGTCGATAAAAGTAATGGATGATCTGGAGGCGGTACAAAAGATCAGATACAAGGTGGCGCCGTTTTCCAGTGTTTGCCAAATTTTTGGGCCTGAAAATCGGCAAATGAAGAAAAGTGTTTTTGGCAAAGGCACTTGCGCGCCGTGGACTTGGAGTATAGTAAACTTGCACGCCATATGTTTTTTAAGATCAGAAGATCACAATATGGCTAAGGAAATAGGTTCGCGCAAGTTTGGGAGTTGGTCGCGCAAGTGTCTAAAAAGAGAGAAGACTTGCGCGCCGAGATTGGGTCGCGCAGGTGACTTGCGCGTCGTCGCGCAGGGTGGTCAGATTGCCTATAAATACTGGACCACCCCTCCTCATTTTTCACCAGAGTTCAAAACAAGATCTCCCATCGCGCAGGTGTGGTGGTCGCGCAAGTGGTGTGTGTGGTCGCGCAGGTGGGACTTGCGCGCCAGTGGTTGAAGTTGTGCGCCAGTGTTAGAAGTTGTGCGCCAGTTGGCAGTTACGCGCCAATATTGGTTTGGGCATAAATGGAAGAGGGTCGCGAAAGTTTGGAGTTGAGGAAGCTTGAGTCGCGCAAGTGTCGGAGGAGGACTTGCGCGCCCATTGTGACTTGCGCGCCGATACTTGCGCGCCGAGGTTTCCTTGCTCGCCAAGTAAGGTTTGTTCCAGCAGTGTTTTTTGGGCTGCGTGGAAGCTGGAAGTTTGCCCGATACCTTCGGTGAAAAGAGATATTCATCTATGGGTGAAAGTTGTACTTCAACAGAGCATCTACACACAGAGGAAGATGCATTCATTCATGCAAATGAAGATACCTACAGGTCTATAAACTGTGAGTGGATTCCTTCCAAGAGCAGTGATCTTAGGAAGAGGAAGAAGGTGATCCTCTCCACCGGTAGTGAGCCAGAGAGAGAGAAACAGAGAGTGACCCTTGGGAAAGCAGTGAGTTGACCCTAAACTTTGTAAAGGAAGTGAGGCTGAGCATAGAAGTGATCTAGCCCGAATATTGTAATCCACAGCTAGTGAAGTTTAGTGGAATTTGGTACGAACCGGAAACTTGTCGGCGTATGCTCCTTGGACGTAGCCCTTAGCGGTGAACCAAGTAAAAATCTATGTGTCTTCCTGCTTACTTCCCTGCATTGAATTCAAAGAATCATTATCAGGTAAAGGATACAAGTGATCACAGTAATCACACGAGTGCAAACAAAGTGACCCTTGTAACAAAGAGGTCAAGATCCAGTGGGGTAGAAAGAACTTTGAAAAAGAATATCCATACCCTGATTCACCCCCCCTCTCAGGGTATATAGGCCCCTATTGGCCCTAACAATTGGTATCAGAGTGACTGGTTGCTTTTATCAGATTTGTTTGCTTCAACTTGGTGTAGTCGATCTGTGTAGTTGAAGATATTGTTTGCGCTTATCTCGGTCTACCATGGGAAAAAGAAAATCTTCAAAGAAGAATCAGAAGTCAGGTGGTATCCCTTAGTGTGGAAGTGTTTTTGGAAAAAGTATGATTCAACTAAAAGAATCAAACAGCTTACTAAAGGAATCATGCAGTGAACAGAAAAATGATTTGGATAAATCATACCACAAAAATACTTACTCAGTCAATGATGCTGATGGAATGAGTGAAGAACATGACTTTCCAAGTGACGTTGGAACTACTGACGGTGAAGAAGAAGAAATTGAAGGAAGAATTGATATGCGAGCTGATTTGGAGGCTGCTCTTGAAGAGATAGATGTTTGGAGGGCCAAAACAAAGAAAGCTAAACAAATTGTTTGCAATGCCAAACTCTATATGCAGCAGCAAGAAGAAGAGAAGTCTGAGCTGATGGAAGAAATTGAGAAACTTAAGTTATCAACATCAGAGAACTCAGAATCAGTTAGTAAGTATAAGCTGATGGTTGAAGAACAGAAAAGGGAGATCGATGGCCTAAACAAAAAGGTGGAATTTGTCCATGGGGCTAAAGAATTGGTTCAGAAATCCACTGAGGAAATTAATATAAAGGCATTCGGATCCATGATATGGAAACTGAGATCAACAAGCTAAGAGGCTTAAATCAAAGGCTTATTGATAAAGTTACTGACCTAACAGAGAAGAATGATTCTCAAGGTGAGCAACTACAAAAGCTGGCTGAAATAAAGGGAAAACAAAATGATATGGTTGATGAGTTGAAGCATGAACTGGAAGATGAGATGAGTAAAGGGAAGCTTCTCAAGGAAGAAAATGATGTGAAACTTGAATCAAGGGATATGAAGATTCAAAAGTTGGAAGAGGAGCTAAAATCAATGAAGAAGGAAACGGAGAAAGGCAATGCTGAAGGAAAGCCTAGAATGAAGGATGCCTTGCACCTATTATTTGATTATCCTTCAGAAGGTGATGATAAAATGAAGTCCAAATATGCTGCATCAGAGGAGAAGAATTAAAGGATTGTATCTTCCCAAAGGTCATCCTTTTTGGGAAAATCTGGAATTGGATATGATAATCCCACTCCTATGGCTGATAAGAAAAATGTAGTGAAAAATTCCAAAGGTAAGAAAAATCCTGTAGGTGCTGGAGATAGGCCTATGAGGATAGTTTTAAGGAGTGATGATATGTGCTATTTCTGCGGAGTTCATGGCCACACATCAAGCTTCTGTACAGAGGCTCTGGAGTATATCTCAGGATGTGAAAATAGAAACTTCAATAAATCTGAGAACATGAAGAGGTACAATGACAAATCAGAGAGAAGAGTCTCTCAGAGGAAAGCATATGTTAGATGCTATTACTGCGGAAGAATGGGACACACAATGAGTATGTGTCAGGAAGCTCAGGAGTCCAATATCAAAAGAAGAACTCAAGGTGCATCAACATCTCAGCATAGAGATGATGAAATGAGGTATGCCTTTGAGGGAAAATGTTTTATATGTTCTCACTATGGGCACATGGAGAGACATTGCAGTAAGAAGAAAGCAGGAAAGGGAAAGGACCAAGAAAAAAGATCTCCACCATAGGAAGTGTACAAGAAAGAAGCCTGTACTGGGAGACAAAGTGGTAAGGAGAAGAATAGGCTTAGAGGCTCGGGGAAATCACATGGTGCTGAACAAAAGGTGTATCAGTCACCTCCTCTATCGTACTCACAACAGCTCTCAAGGAGAGAATGTGAACAAACCTGGAAGATTAAGGGGAGATCTACTCCAGTTGTGATAAAGAATAATGAACGTTCAGTGGAGGACCCACCACCAATGCAAAATAGGGTGGTGACTCATAAATATGATAAAAGGCAGATAAGAAAAGAATGCATTGAAAAATTCGCCCTGCAACGAGAATTGGAAGAAAAAGGCAGATCCCTGCAATGGACAAAGAAGACAGGGAAGATGACAAGAAAGGATATTCCTGCATCGAGAAACAATCAAGGGAAATGGAATTTCGGTAGAACATCAAAGGCCGAAATGTGTACCAGTTTGTCTAAACCCCATATTGTGAGAAAGGCCAAGTCTGCAGAATATTCATATCAGAAAAAGGATCAGAATGTGATCAAAGAATGCCTAGTCATATGGCCAGAACAGTTGAAGTTGGCTAGGCAGTTGGAGGAAGCAAGAAAGGAGTGTGATGCGCTCCAAGAAAGAATCAAAGGGTTGACCCATCAGGATCAACCATCATCCTCATATTTAGGATTCTAGATGAATCCCCTCTCCCTATGTATATAAATGCTATTAACTTATGATCTGTGTGTTTCAGGTTTTAGGGGGATACAATCCAAGGGGAAGTGGCATCTAAGGATGCAAAGTGGAGAAGTGATGTGCTCCAGAGTTTCAATTGATACAAATCAGGTATCAAAGTTGATGATAAAAGGGAGAAACAGTGCACAACAGCAAGTGTTTGTGTTATTGACTTTGTCTATTGTTTCCTACACCGAGTTCCAACTCAGTAGGCTTAGATATTTTGTTAATGGCTCAAATCTGAGTGGAAGATGAGAACAAATGATGCAGGAGGAAAAGACGTGTTATGGGTCTAAACTGTTGGGCCTAACAACTTGAAGAGTTGCATAACACAGGGGGAGAATTCTATATCCTAATCAGATGCATGATCTCAATATGATATGAAGGATGAATGTTTATGATCATGAAGAATGATTGGTGTAAAAGCAGCAACACATGGGTTTTCATGATTATCTATTTTGTTCTAACAATGTGGTATCAACTGACTGCTTTCAGGATACCAAGAAGCTGCAAGAGAAAATCAAAGGTGTCTCAACAAAAATCTGAGAAAGGTATCTGAAAGAAATGAAGCCACTGAAAAATGAGTCAGTAAACAACTTCCTGATGAAACTACTGAGGAAGAAAGCAACACAGGGAGAGGAGAAGTGGCTTATGCTGATTCAGAATAAGACACCGATGATGAACATGAAAGTTTCTAGTTTGTGTCTACAAGGATGCCAAAGTGATGAGCTAAAATTGATGGATAGAATATCATTGGTGATCAGGCATCTCCAGTTCAGAAAAGGATAATGAAATCACTGCAGCATGCATCTTTTCTATCTTAGGTTGAGCTAAAATGCATTGCTGATGCAGCTGATGATGAAAGGTTGGTTCATCCATGAACAAAGAGATAGATCAGATTGAGAAGAATCAGAAGTGGGAGATTGTTTCGAGGCAAGCCGATAAAAACGTCATTAGGACTAAATGGGTCTATTAAGACAAGATGAATGAATATGGCACATTGATTCGGAACAAAGCATGACTGATGTGCAAAGGAGACTCCCAGATAAAGGTGTATATTGAGCAGCCAGATGGTTTTCACATTCATGAGGATGAGAACAAAGTTTGCAGGCTGAAGAAGGCGTTAAATGGGCTGAAACAAGAACTAAGAGAATTGTACTGAAGGTTATATCAGTATTTGAAGAATCTTGGCTTTCAGCATTACACAAGGCAGGAATGACACATTCATTTCTCAATCCAACTATGCCAAGGATGCTTTGGAATGATTTGGAATGGAAAATTACAAGGAGATGAAGACTCTGGTCTCTACCCGGATGAAATTATCAAAAGATGAGGATGGCAAGGCAGTTAATATCACAGAATACAGGCAAATCATTGGAAGTCTGTCGTACTTAACCGTAACAAGGCTTGATATTGTTTTCACCACGTGCCAAGAAGCGAGATATCAGAGTAATCCCAAGGAAAGTCAAATGCTTACAGTGAAAAGAATACTTAGGTATATCAAGGGCACAGTGGACTTCGGCTTGACATACAACGACAAATCGCAGACAGAGTTATTGGGATATACTGATGCAGACTGGGCCGATTCAGCAGATGATAGAAAATCAACGTCAGGTGGTGCATTCTATCTTGGTGGATTGTGTATTTCTTGGCTAAGCAAGAAACAAGATTGCATTTCATTGAGCACCGCAGAAGCTGAGTATATTGCGGCCACTCAAGCATGCACATAGTTATTGTGGATGAAGCAGCAGCTTGAAGATATGGGAGTTGAAGTGAAGTCTCCGATCAGAATCGAGTGTGACAAATCAAGTGCTATAAATCTTAGAAAAAATCTTGTCCATTATTCCAGGACAAAGCACATTGAGATCAAGTATCATTTCATCAAGGAGAAGGTTGAACAGGGCATCGTGAAGTTGGAGTATGTTCCTACAGAGCTACAGGTTGCAGACATTCTGACAAAGACCTTACCCAAGGAATCTTTTGAGAGGCATCGACTAGCTCTGGGAGTTCAGTCGATTCCCCACACTTGAAATAGTGTGGATGTGGGCCCCCCCCCTCTCCCCGAGGTATGATGTGTTTTTCCCTCATATGTTGATATGTGTTCTCTGCTATGTTACAGACTACAAAGGACTGTCCTTTGGGTTCGTTGACAAAGGGGGAGAAAATAAGTGATTGTTCACGGGGGAGACAATGTGGAGATTTGATAAATTATGAATGATATGGGGAGAAGCTGACAGGCGGAGCAGCCAGATAGGGGGAGTTGAAGCCAATTGTACGTGCTTAGCCAGAGCTTAGCTTGGACAACACAGGAAGTATGGCTAAAGAGGCGTTGAAGCTGTGAGCAGAAAGGGGGAGTGTATTAAATCTGACGATGCTAGTACTGATCGATCAAAGAATAGATATCACGACAGCTGAGGATTGTGATAAAAGCAGAAGAGTGGTGTTGGACAGTGGTAAGAATATTTCCAAACCAAACATTGGTCTTCCAATAAGCCCATCAACAATTGGTATCAGTTTAGTACAAATTGGTATCAGTTTGGTGTCAACAGTGGATGTCAGAGATAAAGTGATTCATTGATGAACTTTTCATTTACTCTTGTTTCTCATGCCGAGCAGTGCTCATGTGGGCTTAGAGTATCTGTTGAGTAAATCCTTGATCGCTATCATAATTGTAATGAGGCGAATGGAGGCTGAAGAATCAACGACGTATCTTTGTTTTGGAAGAGTTTTCAACAAACCCAAAGGGGGATATTGTTGGGAAAAAATCCCTCAAGGTATCATTGAAGCATTTTTGAGGTGATTGTGTTTGTTGACAAAGTGGACATCTGAGTTGTGATTGTTGACAAAGAAAAACAATGACATACAAATTTGTTGACAAAGAGGATTTCATGGTGGAATGTCGAGTTCAAGAGCTGAGGTCAACGATCCATTTTTGATTCAATAATGTCTATAAAAGTAATGGATGATTTGGAGGCGGTACAAAAGATCAGATACAAGGTGGCGCCGTTTTCCAGTGTTTGCCAAATTTTTGGGCCTGAAAATCGGCAAATGAAGAAAAGTGTTTTTGGCAAAGGGACTTCGGCGCCGTGGACTTGGAGTATAGTAAACTTGCGCGCCATATGTTTTTTAAGATCAGAAGATCACAATATGGCTAAGGAAATAAGTTCGCGCAAGTTTGGGAGTTGGTCGCACAAGTGTCTAAAAGGAGAGAAGACCTGCGCGCCGAGATTGGGTCGCGCAGGTGACTTGCGCGCCGTCGCGCAGGGTGGTCAGATTGCCTATAAATACTGGACCACCCCTCCTCATTTTTCACCAGAGTTCAAAACGAGACCTCCCATCGCGCAGGTGTGGTGGTCGCGCAAGTGGTGTGTGTGGTCGCGCAGGTGGGACTTGCATGCCAGTGGTTGAAGTTGTGCGCCGGTGTTAGAAGTTGCGCGCCGGTTGGCAGTTACGCGCCAATATTGGTTTGGGCGTAAAAGGAAGAGAGTCGCGCAAGTTTGGAGTTGAGGAATCTTGAGTCGCGCAAGTGTCTGAGGAGGACTTGCGCGCCCGTTGTGACTTGCGCGCCGATACTTGCGCGCCGAGGTTTACTTGCGCGCCAAGTAAGGTTTGTTCCAGCAGTGTTTTTCGGGCTGCGTGGAAGCTGGAAGTTTGCCCGATACCTTCGGTGCAAAGAGATATTCATCTACGGGTGAAAGTTGTACTTCAACAGAGCATCTACACACAGAGGAAGATGCATTCATTCATGAAAATGAAGAGACCTACAGGTCTATAAACTGTGAGTGGATTCCTTCTAAGAGCAGTGAGCTTAGGAAGAGGAATAAGGTGATCCTCTCCACCGGCAGTGAGCCAGAGAGAGAGAAACAGGGAGTGACCATTGGGAAAGCAGTGAGATGACCCTAAACTTTGTAAAGGCAGTGAGCCTGGGCATAGAAGTTATCTAGCCCGAATATTGTAATCCACAACTAGTGAAGTTTAGTGGAATTTGGTACGAACCGGCAACTTGTCGGCGTATGCTCCTTGGACGTAGCCCTTAGCGGTGAACCAAGTAAAAATCTATGTGTCTTCCTGCTTACTTCCCTGCATTGCATTCAAAGCATCATTACCAGGTAAAGGATACAAGTGATCACAGTAATGACACAAGTGCAAACAAAGTGACCCTTGTAACAAAGAGGTCAAGATCCAGTGGGGTAGAAGGAACTTTGAAAAAGAATATCCATACCCTGATTCACCCCCCCCCCCCTCTCAGGGTATATAGGCCCCTATTGGCCCTAACATTATTCCTTTTATATCACTTAATCCCATGCTATGAACACTATGTAATTATTTAAGTTAATAATGGTCGTTTTGTAGATCATTGCTACTTGAGTCAAAAATAAACTCTTTATAATTACAAGTTGTTCATGTGGTAAAATATATATTATATCCAAAATTTTATTCATTATGTTGATATCATATATATCATATATATCCATTATATACATGCATTTATAATATTACATAACATTTAGAGGTAAGAAATGAAATGCACCGTTCATGGAGACGGTAAGTCGTACGTACGCAAGAACGCTACTTCCATTTTTATTTATTATTTAATGGAATTAAAACATAATGATACATAATAGTATTATAATTCTAGTATGGGATCATATATAATATCATTAAATCTATCCTTTATATGTACCACATATGGTATTAACGAATCAAATCACTTTGAGGGGGCGGTAGTCCGCACTTCCTAAGATGAAGATATCACGTTTAACCATAATGGAAACCATAAAGGTATTCCAAAAATGAAAAATACATAAGATTAAGTAAAAAATAAACATATTATATATCATATATAAATATAGTTACATATTAATGTCCACCTTTGAGGGTGTTAAAATAATATTGAACAATCATCATTTCGTGAGGCAGAAATTCATCATCCACAAGAACAGTATGTTATTTAACCATTAGATGTAGGTGTGTGTAAGTGTAGATCGAATACTTCTTATAAAAACATCCTAGTATATTTAATATACTATAGTTGTTAAAAAATAAATGAATAAAAAGATTTTAGGGGGTTGGAGAAGCAAAAAAAAAAGAACACAAGTGAAGACATTACCTTAAAATCGGGTATCTCTCTTTGATTTGAGCTCAAAGGCTTCCTTGGGAAGACTTATGCCCAAAGTGATGCTTCTATGAGTAATAGAGGGATGTAGAGAGAAAAAATGAGTAGGTTTTGGCCGAGCCAAAAGCTTGAGAGGTGTGGGTAAGGTGGTAGAGGTGGGGGCCTTTTATAAGAGGAGAGGAGGGGCACTCTTGGAAAGTTACAAAATTTTACTTTATTTTCAAATGAGTTTCGGATTTTAAAGGTCCCACATTGATTTATTTCGAGGGTAAGGTGGTAAGGGTTCTAAATATACTCATCCAATATGTTTTTGACAATTGTAAGTTATAGTTTTAACATTATCTTTTCATTTTATTTAAATCCTTTATTAATGAGGTAATCGCTGCATTATCATGATGTCATAAATAATTTAATTTATTTAATTTCTAAAAATTATAAAAAAACTATCATGATTTAGGAAATATTTTTATCTTTATAATGAATATTTACAGTAAAAAATATGACTTGTATAACCAAATTTAAAAATTGTTTTAGTAAAACAACTCATGCTTGTGACATTTTTATTTTAACTTTAAATAAAAAGTTAGTTTTGTCCTTTTCCAACCAAAGTGGATCCATGGGGTCCCCAAGTTGACCCATGTATTTTCATGGTCGGAAATGACACATACAATGAGGTTAGGACATGTTTCTAGTTCATTTCATATTATTAAAACATTATTTTTACCTTAAATTACACTAATTACCTCTAATCGCAATTAAAAACTTAAAAGTTACTATTCACCAAAAAATTATTTTAATCCCATTGAACCACATTTTAAATCCTAATGAAAACCATGTATGTCAGATTTTTGAAATTAAAATCACAGAAATGGTGAAGTTTCATTTAAATGAAAAATCAGTTTTTAAACTACCACTTAGTGGTTTCACTATTCATCAAAAATTGAAGTTTTTCAGAAAAATGCGAAAACTTCACCCTAAGCTATATTTGATATTACGAATTCAAAAATGATGTCTATTTTACAAAATTCAAAAAATATAAGTTTCATTAATTAATTTAATAATTAATTCCCGCTGTCAAAACAAATAGCGTGTTTTTAAGAAACAATATCTATTAAAAGATTGACACTAGTTTAAGTCCAATTTCAAAGTGAAATTAATTCCAATGAACACTATTGGATTAAATGGTAAAAATATATTATAATTTCACTTTAAAAACAATTCAAAATATAATCTAATCATATAAATAAATTAGATTAAAAAGAGGTTTTGAATTAAAATACAACATTTTTCACTATTCATTAAAAATGAACTTTATCGGAAAAATTCCAAAAATTTACACAAAGTAAATTTTGAGGTCCCTATTCTAAAGAAGAATTTTATTTTGTCAAATATAACACATAAAATTGTCAAAAGTCGATTTAAAAAGGGTTTTCCATCAAAAGGCGGTTAATCGACCTTTTAAAGAATATTAGAATGTTTACGCTTAAAATTCGATTCATTCGCATTTTTAATCCTATAACATTTATTTTAAAAAGTAAAAATATTTGAAAAAAATATATAATCATTTTGTAGTTAGTTCTGTTCATTCCCTCCATTACAACATCTAGGTGTTAACTACCATTTAAAATAATATTATTTTGTTATTAGAGTGCAACGTAAGATTCCCAAGAAACTCGTTGTTGCGTATTGGGTACGCCATCGAGCATAGCGTCCCCTTTAATGTAATATTAATATTTTATTCAAAAATATGGATAAATATGAAAATATCATATTATTTATTTACCTGGGGTGTTACAATAATATTTTTATGTGATATTTTTTTTTAATTTCTTTGATGTCTTGTGTTGTATGCTACACGAAGGTAAGATTTCACTATATGCAATACCGACTTAGCTTACGGTATACGCAACACTATGAATCGCTTGTGTTGCACAAAATTTCAAGTTATTTTGTTAGAATTAATTTCACACAAGATCGATTTTAAGTGGAAAACTAAATATTATTATGTTACCTTATAACCTAGTCATTATAATGGAGAGTATGAACAGTATTAACTTTCTTCTGAAAAATGATTTAAATATAAATACGTGAGTTTATAAAATAATAAAAACACTCTTGAGGGATTTTATTAATTTAATATATATTTAATATATTTAACTTAATGTTTAAAATTTACCTTCAATGTTTTATATACATGATAAAATAAAAAATTCAATTTTTTAGATAAAAAAAAGTATTTTAAAAAAAATGCAGTTTTGCAACCTCTTGATGGTGAACTCATTTTAAATCTAGTTTTTGAAACTTTTATATATTATATTTAAAAAAAAAAACTTATTCTTTGGAATTGAGATATAAAAATTTACTTTGGATGATTTATTGATATTTTTTTGATAAGTTTTTAGTTTTGATGAATAGTAAAAATATAATAAATTTTAATTGAAAGAAAAAAATTTCATCAAAATAATTTATGTTGATAAATTATATTATTGAATTGTTTTAAAGTAAAAAATATAATATATTTTTATCAGTTAATATAATTTTCATCATTTGCATTAATTTTACGTTGAATTTTGATGTAAAAACATTTCAATCTTTTGTAATGTTTTAACTTTTAAAAACCTTTTTTTCATTCTGACAACGGAATTAATTTTAAATTAATTATTGAAACTTATATATTTTTAATTTTTAAAAATAGATTCCATATTTGGAATCATTAGGATCAAATTATTTAAAAAGCATTCTTTTATTTTTGGGCATTGTGAATAGTAACTTTAGTAATTTTTATTAATACGACAAAAAGGTAAATCATGTAATTAAGGGTAAATATAATATTATAAAATTAACTTAACACTTGTCAAAATATGATTGTATGAGTGATTTTAGACCTAAATCATCCTTTTGTAGAAATTATACCCTTTTTAAGCCACTTGGATGAGATTAGGAGATTTAATTTATTTTATTTAAAGAAAAGTTAAATATGTCTCACTCAAATTTTAATAAATAAATTATTTTTCAAATAAGGTTATACAGAATATAAATTTGACTATAAATACTCATTTAAAATATAAAATGTTTTTCTTTATCATGATGATTTATTTTTAATTTTTAAGAAATAAATAATTACCCTAAAGTCTTATACATTGATGATGCAGAAATTATTTAATTGATGGAAAATCAAAAAATTAATATTTTTTAAAATGATAATAACTATTAAAAGACCAAAACAGTTGAAAAATCATATTTTTAGAGTATTACTCGACCATAATCTTCCAAGGGTTGAGTTATTAACCATTTAGATCCATATGGAAAATATTATGACACTTATAGTATTTTATTTAATGTGATGTTAAAGTTGTCACATTCATATTTTAATTAATATAAAAATTTTAATATAGTATTTTCTTGGAGATATATTAAACTATAAGTATTATTATAAAATATATGGTATTTATGTTTGTAATAGTATTTTATTTTTAATTTTTACTCAATAAATAAGTTTATTAAATAATTACACAAAACTTATGTAGTAATTATTTTATTAATGGAAATATCAAATTAATGTTTTTAAAAATACTAAAATAAATATAATTTGGGATAATTAATATATTCAACAAATTTTATAGATGACCTTGACCCTTTATAGATATAATACAATATTTTTTTCTAGGTTAACATCATGTCTTGATATTTTTAAAAATCCATTAAATGAAGTGTCAAAATGACACTATTGATATTTTGTAAAAATAATGTTTTATTAAATTATTTGAAAATCATAAAATATTTTAAAAAATATAAAATATTTCTTTTTTACTATAAAATGTTATATATTGTTCATTTAGTGTATAATTTACATCAAATAAGTAAAAAATATACTATTTAAATATTAATCAATTTGTTACTTTAATTAAAATTAAAAGAGAATAATTATGGGTAAAATGAAATGATATGGTTTAAAATGAAATAAAAACATGTCTAAAAATTATTGGTTGATGAAATTAAAACCTTATCTAATATAATAATTTAAATAAGGATATTTTTTAGGTTTTTAGATGTGGTTTGATTTTATTATAAATTAATACTTTTGGAGTTTCCAAAAGTGCCCCTCACCTCAATTATAAAAGGGCACCTCTTCCCTCACCTATTAACTTCACTTTGAGGCTTAAAATCAGAAATAACCTGACTATTTCCCTTATAAACTTCCCTAGTTACATTATAAATGTTCTTTTATTCTCAAAAGACTAATTATAGTACCTTTAAGAGGAGTTCTAGAGGGAGCATGTCGAAGAAGAGGTAATCTCTTCTACCGATTCTTTCAAGATTATTTCCTATTACACTTCCTATTCATGGGTTATTTATATTATAAAGTAATAAATAAAGTATCACTTATATATTTATATTTTATTATAATTATGGAACAACCATATTTCACCTTTTATCCATCCTATAAAAAACAAAATCACCACTCGTGCGTGCATACTACTTATCGTCTCCACATCATGGTGTAATCTGTTTTTCACTACCACTTCACTTGGATGGGTATAATGATGGAAATAATAACTATATATTATTATTATAACATGATATTTATTTTTTAAAAAATATATATACCATCCACTTCCATACCATTTCACAATTATGGTAATGATATCGTCACTCGTGTGTACGTACGGCCTACCGTCTCCACAATGTGATGTGATTTATTCTACATGATATCCATTAAAGCATGTTTATATAAATGTATTTAAAGAAAAAATATGATATATATTATGTTAATATCATTTTATAAATGATATAAATATAATCTAAGAAGATGAACCAGAACTTATCTGACGAAACATGCGTAATAAAATAAAGCAGTTATTACCCGATGGATGAGTAATAATGTTATTAACAAACGGATGATAATATGATCATATATGATATAATAAAAATTACTATGATTATTTAATAAATCAATTAAATTATTTAAATAATTATATAGGACTTTTGGATACATATAAAAGGCATCAGACCTAAGTTAAAAGATTATTTTGTCTCACTTTTATTTCTGTGGGACATATTCCTTATACACCACCTATTTATTTTGAGTAGTATTTATGTTTCCCATGAATGGTTTTTTTATTATTATTATGAATGTTATGATATGAATATAATTTTTTTATTTTATGAGGCATACGATTTGACTAATTATAAATTTTTAATGGATAATTTTGCAATCGCATTATTATTCGAGATTGTTAATATGTAAGTATATACTGAGGTATATTTATCATACATACCATGTTTCCTAAATATGTATTCCAAAATATTCTTTCTATCCTTATAAAATTTTTTAAAGTCAATTTTATCCAATTATTTAATTTTTATTAAATGGTATGAAAGGATTATTTTTTTCGATTTGAGGTACTTTTTGACTTGTCAGACAAAAGTACAAGAAGAATGTTTTCTTTTAACTTATATGACATGAATAGTTTTTAAATTTTCATAACATGGTATTTCCTTGAAGCTTCCTTTAAAATATTTCAAGGTTATTTTCAAATAAATTCTTTATTTAATTGTGTGGAATTTTTAGAAAATATTTTTTTTGAATTAGAAATTATATTTTCCTCAAGAATTAATTTCAAGTGTTTTATCAAAATTATTTTCCATCTAAGTTGACGTTATTTAATAAGGATATGTTTCAAGTATATTATCCCTATTATTTCTAAGGTTTTATTGTTTTTATTCTATTTTTTAAAACAATTTTCTCCTAGATTATGTTATGATGGAATAATTTTTAAGAAACCTATTTTATTCCTTGGGTTATGCCATGTTTAATGGTTTATTTTTTTATAGAACACGTATGTATGGTTTTCATTATGTGATGGGTGGGACCTATATCTCCCTAAAATTCATTGGGTAAATATTTATATCTCATGAGATAGATAGGACTGGAATAACTAGTAAATCTAGTTAATAATACAGGGCTAGAATGACAAGTAAATCTGGTTCAGTAATATAGGGTTGGAATGAAAAGTAAATATAGTTCAGTAATACAGGGCTGCAATGAAGAGTGAAATCGGTTCAGTAAAGGAATTTTTCCACTATTATGGTCTTAGTAATGAGTCTTGGCTAATATAGAAATGATTTTCAATGATTATGTGTTTTTCAAAAGTTTATGTTTTATGTCAATGTTATTTTCTCATGGCTTATGTTCCTTTATAATTTATGTCTTATGAACTTACATAATTTATTTGATGACTCAGTATTTTGAAATATTTTATACCTGGTATGATTTTTAAAAGTTATGACCATGTTTTTACATACTTATGTTCATGTTTTGTTTTATGTTTTCCATGTTTACCTTTACAGGGCATTTGAGCTCACCCTTTTCATATTTTTTATTTTCCCCAGGATATAAAGAAAGGTTTTAGGTAGGAAAACTAAAGGGGAAGATATTTATGGGAGATGTTGAAGATCTTTCACCAATTAGAATAATGTGTTCCAAGTTTCCAAAGACACTAAACTAATATGGCCTTTGGGCATATATTTTTGTAATGTATTAAGTATTCCAAAAAAATTATGTATTGTCAATGTACGTTAAGCTTGGATATTTAAAATATCTACAAACCATATCAAAAATATCATGGTCATATTACACCTCTACTAGCTATAGGACCAATATCCCAAAAAAACCCAAGGTATAGAAATACTTATCCTTTACCAATATCAGCTCATTGGCCCCAATATATCACTGATATACGGTGATCATCATTATCATATTTGGGGATCATTATTACCACCAATGTTATATGGAAAACATATAGTATATCATCCTCTATATCAATAAACCTGATCATCATCCACCCTATTACACTTAACTATGGAGAATACCACCAAATAAAAAATGGTCAAAATCATGGGCCATGTCCTATGTGCACATAAACCAATGGTATCATCCCCTATAGTGAGAGACATTACCATTATATATATCCATAACCTGGTGAATCTCCATCACTATCTATGACAATGGTTTACATAATTTTTATCACATCGATAAACCTCTGTCTCTACCTATTATAATAGTTAATAACATCATCATCATATTGGAAAATCTAATTTTCCACCTATGACAATGGTCAACACCATCTTCATAATACCAATGAACCACATCAATCCTTTACTATTGATCAACATCACCCACATTCAAATGGGTTACATTTATCACATTCATAATAAACCACATCAGCCATCACATCCTATGAAACATTATCAATAACCCGCGACATCACGTTCATCAAGACTGGGAACCACATAACCAAGAAATTCATTCTATACTAGAAAAAACCCATCATTTTCCATATAAAACTTCCACTCAGTGTCTATTAAGAACCATAAAAACTAAAAGTTGTTACATTATAGGTTTTTCACACAACCCTCTCCATTCTTGATTATCACACAACATATAAACACACATATAAATTGGAATTATCCAAGCACCACCAACTTGGAGTATGCAGGACTTCATTCACCAATAAACTTTGGCTGATCCATCTTTAGTCAAAAGAAATCTGGTAATCTAATAAAATCCTTGATTTAGGGTACAATAGATAGAAACTAAGGAAATAGTAAGAAAACTAGAAATAAATCCTCTATGGTAGCTAGGCTTACCCATGAATCCTCCCAGAAATAAATAACATAGAGAATATATAATGAAGATATCACATGGGGATGAAGAGAAAAATAAAAGAAAAATTTAAGATAGACCCACTATATTCTGACTCAAATTTCCTCACCCTCTATTTATATTTAATTAATAAAATTATTTTATTATTAAATAAAAATATGGACGTAATTGATCGCACTCAATTTTTAACACTCTATAAAATCCATAACCCTTACATATTACCACTTGGTGACCCTTGTGTATCCCCTTTACCAAAGGGAAACCCTTACCCATCACCCTAAGACAACCCTTATATACCACAAGTCTTCCAACACATAACCATTTCTTCCAACCAAAACCAATAACCCTTATGTATAATGTGAACCTTATATATCACCTTAGAGACAACCCTTATGTATCACTGGGTGACTTGGTACTCATTCAAATCTCAAACCTTCTAATAACCCTCATGTATTGAGTAACCTTACACATAAATTAACCAATTTTTTATCCCAAGCCAACCCTTATGCATTCACATTAAAGTAACTTTACATATGGTAAATTTTTCATCTTTATAGAAATTTACTACAACTCCAAAACACCCAAAATAAAACTCTAGATTTCTTCTAGACTTTCCAATCCATGAACCAACTTCTAACAACCATAAGTTTTAGCTATAATTCATATAGAACACAAAAATTCAGCCCCTCGGGCCCAAAAAAACTCTTGAAACATGATCCCTAGCCTATATCATCACCCCCAACACCTTGATAGGTCCAAATTCACAAGAATGGTCCAAAATTAGATCTGAATCACCACTCCCAAATACCCAGTCCATTAAAACATCTCCACTATATGATATAAATTCCATGAGAAATATCAGGCCACATGCTTACCACTCTTATCAAAACTTGAGAATCTCACTCACATCATTCCTAAAACGCCATGATAATGGAAAACACATCATTCTCATAAAAAATATCTCTTTTTACTAACCCAAACAAGATGATTCATTCTGTTGGAAATCACAACCATAATATTACCTACCCGGTCTCCATTCAATTAAACTACTTGATAAAAATATGGTATCATAACCATACATCATCCTAGAATTCATATATTCTAACCATCATACATCATCAGCTCACGTCATACTGATTACTACTATTATCTTTCATCATTATGATTCCCAATTTCAACCCACATCATACCAGATGCCTCACATTTTACCTAATGCTAATACAAACCACTTTTATTATGCATCATATCTAATTATCATGCCACAAACAACATCTAGTTATTTCATTTATCACATATGGACATAATAAAACAGTACCCGTCAAAAAAAACACAATCAACACACTCACAGAATACCTCTAACTACTAATAGATCTCTATACGTATCCTAATACATCATATAATTCATGTAATGGATCAGACCTCTCCGGTCCATTCCTTTGCTGAAATATGGTGTTGAAGGTATTCTGGGAGGTCAAGGTGACTTATTCCCAACACTGCCAAATTTCCAGTTTTGTGAATAGTGTTTCCAAAATGGTATCATTTCCTTGGCCAAATTTTCAGAACCGATGAGACAAAACTAGTGAGTCAGAACTGGTGAGTCAGAATTGGGGAGTCAAAACCGGGGTCTCAGATCTAGTGAGTCAGAACCGGTGAGTCATAACTGATGGGTTAGAACTGGTGATTCATAATTGGTGAGACATCTAACGATATCATGAATAGTGTTTCTAGAATGGTCAGTCATTTTCCTTTTCCAAATTTCTAGTTTTTCCCAGATTCATATAATTTCACTCCTTTGACGTTTCCTTTGACATAAAATGAATTCAAATAATTTTTAAGGAATTTAAGGCTAATTCAAATCCCATAACTCTTATACTAATATTCATAAAGAGATGGTGCCTTTACACGGTCAACATGCGTAATCTTGAACAAATCCTCCTTTAATGGTAAATCTAAAACTGTATCTAAACTGATGCTCTATTTAGATTTTGAAAAGGCCGATATATCTTTTACCCTTGTTCTTATTTATTGTTTTCCTTGGTAAGAGATTCCCAGACCATTCTTTCCCATAGGATTCTTCTGATCAAACTTCCATCCTTCGATTTTTTTCCCCTTTTAGTTCTTCCTGCTACATGTGCACCCCCTATTTTGGTGCAACTGGGATGTGTCAATCGGTATTCAATAAGGTATGTTCTACCATCATTCTGCAGAGTTCATGTATATGTTTCATTATGTATCTCTTTTCCATGTGATGGAATATGATCTCCGTGCTTATAATAGATCTTTCTTGGGTGTTGGATGATGTTGTTTTCCATGGCTTCCTCAGGTGGATGCAGTTGTTCTAGGAGAGGTAATTGTGATCTGTTTTGTTGGACCATTCTCGTGAAAAGAACATTGGAAACATATTGAGGTGGGGGATTCATGGATTCTCTATTCTATTTACATACATTAGTACAGTTATCATGATTTATCCATTGGATTACAATGGAATTGACATAATAAATATATATATAACTGGATTAAAATAATTGGTATTCATTTCTTGGTGATATTGTCTCCTATTTATTTTATAGATAGTGTGATATCTATACTTTTCTTGTTTAGCATTTCATTATTGATGGAAATTGGTAAAGAACATAATTTGGGATTAATTTTGAATTAGTTGGCCAAAGATAAATGGGTATGTAAATGAATCTGGTTATTGTTGTAATTTGATGATAATCAAATTTATGCAGTAAGCATGTCAAATTAATTGTGATAACTATGATAGCTTCTTGTTTAGGTTTCTCATAGTTGGAACTTACTAATAATGAATTTTTTAATTCAATATTTATTAAATAATTGGTTGTTCGATAAAATATAATGCCTTGTAGGGTTCTGAGTTACCATCTTTCTTGTAATTTTGAGTGCCTTATACTTTGGAGCCATTAGAGGTCATCGTGTGTGAGGGATGAATACCTTGATTGGGTCCAAGAGCCTAGTTTCTTTGTTTTTTATTTCCTGCTGCTTATGTTGTGATGTAAGCATGTATGGATTTTTTGATATGTGGGGGCATAGAGGCGCAATGTTTGTGGCCGCAGGAGTTGACGCCTAGAGTGGCGAGACACATCAGTCTATGCATGTGGGTGTCGGGGAGGACATCAGGGATGATGAAACAGGTTGGATGTGACTGTTGTGATGCTTGTTTTTTTATCTACTTTACTTTCCCCACTGTTTGAGGTATTTGATCCTTCTTACCCTCCTTCCAAAAGAGTCAAAGGAAAGTGGGGTATGTCACATGCTTTCTGTGTTTATCTTCTTGAGGGTGGATGGGTCTACGCTCCTATTATAGAAGGAAAAAACTTGACGGGTAGTTCATCTACTCAACATGTTGAGACCCCTATGTTTGGTAGCTTATAAATTCTTTTCAATAATGCCTCGAATTATTGAAAGTAATAATTCTATTACTAAATGATTTAATAAATGATGTTGAACTAATGGGGTTGGAGCTTACTAGGATGCAATGCTGAGGATATAATTTTGAGAAGCTATGGACTTGGTTGGGTTATACCTGGAGGGCATGGAACTTTGGTTGTGATGCTAATTAATTTTAATGTGGAAATGATAATAGTTATTTAATGGTTAATTAATTAATTAACATAAAGTGAAACTGATAAAAAATGATAAAGTAATCTAATGTGGATCTTTAAATGGTTGTGTGCTTATAGGATACCTAGTCTTAGTAGTGGTATCTAGGAGTCCAAGAGATGTTATATGAAGTTGATTCTAAGACCAGTTTATGCCCATAGTGTGGTTGTGAGCTATAGTATATTCTGTACTTTTTTTGTTTCTATATGCTACTCCACCCTATCGGTTAGGTAAACTGACACCCCAGGGATTCTGAACGTTGGGGGTGTTTTCTCTAATATCTTGATGGGAGGATGGATGGATGACTGTCCCTTTGGACCTGCTCTCTTCTCTTGGTAGTTACTTGCGATGTTAGGCATAATGGTTAGATTTACCAATATATGTGTGTAGAGGGCTATAATGGATTTTGGTTATTCACACACATATATTCTGGATATAGTTTCCTATGGACTACTATAGGTGTAACCTGTATCGGAAGTGATGGATTGAGGATCCTTACACAGCGTATGGGTTGTAATGGCTTGAGGTATAACACCCAACATATGATACACGTTATGCGAGTTGTGGTGGATCTATGAAAATACCTAGTTACTTTGGTTACGTGGACGTAGTGGTTATGTTGAACGAGGTGCATGTTGTGTTTATACTCCCAGGTATCTGCGGGCAAGCCTTTTTAAAGAGAGATTCTTAGGACGTGTGACGTTAGGGTAAAGTGGAAAACTAGTGGGGAAGTGGTAGTGGGGTACCCTGGATATTATTTATTATTTTATATACTCTTATATGAGATACTTGGTGAGAGTATCCATGGTGATGATGGGAATATAGTATACCTGTTAAGGTGATGAGTTAGTTTCACTTGTTGTTCACTTTGCTTTAGCATGATTTCTTTACTTTTGTATGAGAGGCTCCAGGGAGGATCCTACTAAGTATACTCTTATAATCACCCTACGTATATATAAACTATTTTAGGTCACTTGGAGCAGTTTGGAGATCATAATGGTTACTACTAACGTGGGGTTTCATGAGCTGTTTGGGCTTCGTGTTCGTTTCCATTTTACTTTATTTTGATACTTGCAGTTTTCTCTTTTAGTTGTAGTTGTTCTTGCATGAAATTACATATGTGTACTTGGAATTTCTTTTATATTGTAATCTGAGTAGGAGTTGTTTGGTGTCTGTCTTATCTCTCTCTTTTGTATGTGTTCTCTTAGAGGGTAATGCCTCCCATTTGTGTGTTTACTATACCCTCAGTGCTAATCACCAACCCAAGGCCTACTAGAGGCGGGACTCGGGTTTCACTATCTCCCTCCTCTCATTTCTAGCCCAATAGGGGTACACTTTGTGGGGAGGGGTCATGACAGAGTTTTATTAGAGGACTATTTGAGGGATAGGATGGAGTTTTGAGTTAGGTACTAGTGAGGTTTCATGGTTTGGTAGGGAAACAGTTTCAGTCAAGTTTAGCAAGTACTGTAAACACTGGATACTGGCTAAGACAAAGGTATTTAGTGCCCCCTGTCATCTGATTCCTAGGACTTTAAGTTTATTGTGGCTACTAAACAAGGTGATACTTATTTCATGGTAGATACCTTGGAATGGATCGTGCATCATTCTTTTTTGCACCTACGTTTGAATGGGTAGAACTTAGGATAGGTTAACCTAAAATAAATAAAAGAAAAAAAATTATTAATTAATGTTGAGTCCTCCATATTTCAGTTTTAGGATCTCTAACTATTTTTTATTTTGCATTCATGGCTCCAGGTCGACTTCCTCGTTAGGTTCTCACAGAAGATGTTTACTATGTTGTGTCATCCAGTCATCGTAGAGTAGAGGTTGATGAAGATGACACATGGAGGAGGGAAATATAAAAGTTTCAGTTCTAGAGTCTATATAAGTACATGGTATCCACTTTAGATATGGTCACGTAATACTGGTTGGTAAATGTTTATATATCTTTCAGTTCGATCTATGCTTGGAAGTAGAACTGGGTATCATTGGTTGTGACAATGTTGTGTGGGGTTGCAAGGAAGTGGTGGTTTTTGTTCCTTGGGGATTGCGAGGATTCAATAGTCTCATGGAATAAGTTTCGAGAGAAGTTCGGAGCTGATTTTCTTTCTTCGACTGTGAAGGAGGCCAGTCACCAGGAGATTCTTACCCTTTGGTAGGGAAGCTCCAGTGTGTAAGAGTTCAGGATCCATTTTAGGAACCTTATGTGACATGCTTCAGACCTATTTCTGGATGATGAGGTTAGGGTGAGGCATTTTGGGGAGGATTTCTATCCATAGATCTAGCACCAGGTCACCCCGTTTATGTTGATGACATATCCTGAGGTGTTGGAAATGGAATAGATCATCAAGAGGACATTAGAAAGAACTAGGTCATCATGATAGGGGAGTTTTTAGGATTCCTCATGAAGTAGAGTTGTGTTCTGGGGTTCCCATTTTTCAGGGCATAAGAGTTTCTATTCAGCTGGGGGTAGGTTTCAACCCTCAGTATCTCATTACTCCAAGGGTGGCATCACTCAAGCCTATGAAAAGGGATTAAGAACCTATTTTTTTGTGGAGGAAGAGGTCATCAACAACAATAGTGCCTGACCTTTCAGATTAGTCAGTGTGTGTTGGGTGTTCTGCTTTATGTTCCTCCATTGAGGCAGTTTTAGCTGAGGAAATAGTATCAGGTTTCACCAACATTGGATCATCATAGAGAATATGGGGAAAGTAGAGGACAGTCCCAGGATGCTCCTCATCCTCAGAGAGTAGAGTGCGACCATGGTGCTGGCCATCATCAGGGTCAGAAAGGCCGTGAAGTAGGTCATGGTCAACTTTATTCTTTAGTGTTGCCAGCTCCAGGTGATCCAGATGTCGTTCAAGGTACCCTTTGCTTGTTTTTTACTTGGGTGTATGCCATTTTTGATTTAGGAGTGACACACTCCTTCATATCACCTTCCCTTTTCCATGATTTGTGACTTGAGGTAGAGAGGATTACAATTCCCTTGGCGTTGACTATGCCAGTTGGATGTTGATCTGACTTGTTTGATGTATGTAGAGATTTTGAGCAAGTGATGGGGTTGCACCGCTCT
Organism: Viscum album; assembly: GCA_963277665.1. Classification (NCBI taxonomy): domain Eukaryota; kingdom Viridiplantae; phylum Streptophyta; class Magnoliopsida; order Santalales; family Viscaceae; genus Viscum; species Viscum album. The sequence goes on along the minus strand of OY728160.1, from coordinate 845,220,590 downwards.
TGGGGATATTTACTATGTTTACAGATATAACCATATGATGTCATTATTGGCATGGATTAGTTGTATTTGGTTCAGGATATTGTGGATTACTTCCAGATACATGTGGTGTTCATTGATGCTAATGGAGATCTGGTAGTGTTTATTGGTGAGTGGGACCCTCAGATGGGTTAGAGGCATGTTCCTTATTTGTAATACTTTATGGTTGTACTAATGTTATGTTTTTAGGAGGTTCAGTAGTTGGTGTTTTCTAGGGTCGTTGAAGATTATCCTGTTTTCTTTCCAAAAGAGGTTGTAGTGTTACCCTTTCAATGAGAGATCAGGTTTAAGATCAAGATATATCCAAAAGAATCTCCTATATTGATGTATCTGTATAGGATGGTTCCTTCTGAGTTGTGAGAGAATCATATATAGCTCGATGATATTTTTCAATGTGGTTTTTTTCAGTCGAGTGTGTCACAATGGGGTGCACTAGTTTTGTTCATGAAGAAGGTTGACGGTAGTTTGTGGTTGTGTATCAATTATCGTCACTTGAACAAATTTATAGTGAAGAATCACTATCCTATTCTGCAGATTGATGACTTGTTCGATCAACTGAAGGGTGAAAGTTGGTTCTCAAAGATCGATTTATGGTCCAGATATCATCAAATGTGTGTGAAGGATGAGGATATCCCTAATAGTACTTTTTATTGTCATCATGGGCATTATGAGTTCTTGGTGATTCCATTCGGTGGGATTAATTCTCCAATTGTGTTCATGGGGTTAATGAATGTTTTGTTTCGTGAGTTCCTGAATAATTTCATGTTGGTTTTCATCAACGAAGTCCTTGTGTGCTTCACATCTGAGGAGGGTCATGCAGAGCATCTATGTGTCATTTTTGGAGTCCTTCATCAATAACAGTTGTTTGGGAAGTTGTCGAAGTGTGAGTTTTGGGATCTAGAAGTCCACTTCTTGGGGAATGTTGTGTCCTAGTAGGGAGTAGTTGTGGATCTGTCGAATATAAAATCATTTGTGTCTTGGGAATACCCCAAGATAGTGGCATATGTGTGAATTTTTCTTAGTTGCGTAGACTATTAAAGGAGGTTCATGGTTGGTTTCTCTTGGGTTTCCACTCCTCTGACAGCATTGACCAGGAAGGAGTAAGCATTTTTGTGGACTGATTTGTTTCAAATATCTTTGAGTATCTGAAAGAGAATTTTTCCAATGTTCTAGTTCTTTGTCTTCCGGTAGAAGAAGTTCAGTTTGATGTTTTCTATGATTCTTCGCATCTGGGGTTGGGTTGCGTTCTAATGTAGCAGATATCAATCGTTTCTTATGGGTCTCAATAGTTACATCCCTATGAATTTAACTATTCCACTCATGATATTGAGTTGGTTGCAGTGGTGTTTGATCTGAAGTTGTGGAGACATTACCTCATCAGCAAGTGCTTTGTGGTTTTCACTGATCATAAGAGCCTAAGGTATGTTTTCTCCCAACGTGACTTGAACTTGCAACAACGTCATTGGATAGATTTATTACAACATTATGAATTTGAAATCTCATATACACCTAGTAAAGGGAATGTTTTATCTAATTCTCTGTGAAATAAGTTACATAATAATACAGTGCATGAATCAGGTGATTTCTGTAGGGTGATGGAAGAACATTCAGCATTACATTTGGATATGGGAGAAGTTGGCGGCAGAGGTTGTCTTTTCCAGATGATAGTGTAGTCATCATTGGTAAAACTGTGGGAAGACTCCCAGTAAGGGGTCTTGAGGAGGAGGTCCAGAGAGACCAATTTTTTTGTGGTGGGTCTCCTAAAGGTTGGTCTAAGGATGAAAAACACCAAGTGTTGTTTCAGTGGAGGATTTCATTCCTTTGGAGTCGTGTGAGATGGTTCATAGAGAGTTTTATAGTTCACTATTAGTGGTAAATCCTGGTGTGACAAAGATTTACCGAGCCTTGAGAAGTTAGTTTTGGTGTCCTAGGTTGAAGCATAAAGTTTTAAAGTTTGTGTCTTGATGTTTGGTCTACCAGAAGGAGAAGGTTGAGCATCGTGTTCCTGGTGGTTTTCTCCAGCCATTAGATGTTCCTTAATAGAAGTGGGAGGACATCTCGATGGACTTTGTTACTGGTTTACCTTGAGCTCAAGGATGAAATGTTTCTATATGGGTGGTAGTGTATCATTTGATGAAATCATCCCACTTAATATCAATGAAGGATTTGATCTCAATCACGGTTTTTTAAGGCAGTATCTGGAGGAGGTGGTGAGACTCTATGGAGTCCCAAGGATGATCATTTCGGATTGAGATCCTTATTTTACCTCCAGGGTGCGAAGAGGTCTCATGAATGCTTTTGGATCTCAATTATGTCTTACTACTTCTTTTCATCCACAGAAAAATGGTCAGATAGAGCGAACCATCCAGACTCTTGAAGACATGTGGAACTTTTATGTCCTGTATTTTGGATATTTGTGGATGAGGAACCTTCACTTTGTAGAGTTATCTTACAAAAATATTTTTTACTCCATCATCGGTATAGAGCCTTTTTAATCCTCATATGTCCAACCATTCCACTCTCCTTTGTGATGGACTGGGGTCAGAGAGTCAGCAATTCTCAGGTTAAAACTAGTACAGAATACGACGGAGATGGTTTAGGTGATTCGTGAGAGGATTGAAGGTAGCACAAGGACATCATAAGTCTAATTTCGATCATAGGAGAAGACCTCTGAAGTTTTAATTTGGTGATAACATGTTTCTAAAGGTGAATCCCTATCATGGGAAGTTATTGTTTGGTTGTGAGAGTAATATTTTTCCCCAGTTTGTTGGGCCTTTCAAGGTTTTGGCTTATATTGGAGTTGTGGCATATCGGGTAGCACTTCCCCCACATATGAGCAGGATACATAATTGTTTTCATGTGTTTCAGCTTTTTCATTATCTTCATGATGACTCTCATGTCATCTATTGGGGTGAGATCGATGTTGATGATGATGCGACCTTTGAGGACCAGCCTGTAGAGATCCAGAACCGTAAGGAGAAGGTGTTGCACATGTGTTCTATTCCCTTGGTTCATGTCTTGTGGTAGAATAGTGGCATGGAGGAGAGTACCTGGGAACATGAGTCATAGATACACACTTATTACCATGAGATATTTGATGTTTATCGATTTTCTTGTAATGATGTTCATTTGTGGTTGTAGACCTTTCATGTTTATGGGATGGCTCTCTTTTGTCTCTTTTTTTGTTCTGATCTCTTTTGAGAGGTTTCTCCCTCAAGAGAGTGTTTAGGATCTGGATGTGGTTATTTTTTAGTTTCATGTGATTTGTTTTGAATTGGTTGAGCTCCTTTGGTTGTGAGAGTTTTGAGAGTTATCTCGAATGGTGGTTTCTCAAACACCTTTTGCCTATCTGGGATGGTTTTGAATTCTCAAGGATGATAATGTTTTGAGATGTATCTGTTTTAATGTCCTAAACCTCTCTAGACCATTATTTTACTGAAATATAGTGTTTGAGGTGTTCTAGGAGGTCACTGTGACTTATTCCAAACAATTTTCCAAATTTCTAGTTCTATGAATAGTGTTTTAAGTATAGTGTCATTTCCTTTTCCAAATTTTCAAAACTGGTGAGTCAGAACCAGTGAGTCAAAACTGGTGAGTTAGAACTGGTGATTCAGAATTGGTGAGTCAAAACTGGTGAGTTAGAATGAGTGACTGAAAACCGATGAGTTAGAACCAGGGAGTCAGAACCGGTGAGTGAGAACCGGTAAGTGAGAACCAGTGAGTTAGAATCGTTGATTCAAAACTGGTGATACATCTAACGGTTTCATGGACACTGTTTCTAGAATGGTGAGTCATTTTCCTTTTCCAAATTTCTATTTTTCTCATATTCCTATAGTTTCTACCCTTTTACGTTTCCTTTAACGTAAAATGAATTCAAAGCCTTGTTTTAAGTGATTTAAGTCTGATTCAAATCCTATAACTCATATATTAATATTCCTAAGGGTCTTGATGCCTTTACTCAGTCAAAAAGTGTAATCTTGACTAGATCTTCCTTTAATAGAAAATCTAAAATCACATCTAAACCGATGATCCATTTATATTTTTAAAAGGCTGAGATATATTCATCCCTTGTTCTTGTTTCTTGTTTTCCTTAGTACAAGACACCCAGAACATTCATTCCCACAGGAGTCTTGTGATCAAACTTCCATCCTTGGATTATTTCCCCTTGGAGTTTTTCCTGATACATGTGCACCCCCTGTTTTTGTGCAACTAGGATGTGTCGATAGGTATTCAATAAGGTATGTTCTACCATCGTTCTTCTGGGTTCCTGTATATGTTTCCTCCTATTTCTTCTTGTCATGTGATGGCATGTCATCTCCATGCCTCTAATGGCTCTTTCTTGGGTGTTGGATGATGTTATTTTCCATGGCATCCTTAGGTGTATGCATTCATTGCGAGAGAGGTGATCGTGATCCATTGTGTGGGCATGTTCTCATGCAAAGAACATTGGAAACCTTTTGAGGTACGTGATTCATGGATTCTATATTCTATTTATGTGAAGTAGTAGATTTATCATGATTTAGCCACTATATTACAATGAAATTGACATAATAAATATATATAAGTGGATTAAAATAATTGGTATTATTTTCTTAGTGATGTTTTTCCCTCTTGATTTTCTAGATACTATGAAATCTATTATTTTCTTATTTAGCATGAGGTTCTTGATGGAAATTAGTAGAGAACATAAATATGGGATTAATTGTGAATTAATTGGACAAATATAGAGATTCATGTAAAAGAATATGGTTTTTGTTTTAATTTGATGATAATCAAATTGATGTAGTAAGCATGTCAAATTAATTGTGATGACTATGATAGCTTTTTGTTTAGGTTTCCCATAGTTGGAACCTACTAATAATGAATCATCTAATTAAATATGGATTAAAGAACTAGTTGTTTGATAAAATATAATGCCTTGTAGGGTTCTGAGTTACCATCTTTCTAGTAAGGCCAAGTGCCTTCTACTTTGGAGCCATGAGAGCTCATCATGTGTTAAGGTTGGATGCCTTACTTGGGGCCAAGAGCTCAGTTTCTTTGTTGTTTATTTACTACTGCTTGTGTTTTGATGTGAACCTATATGGCTATTTTGATATGTGGGTGTAGAGAGGCACAGTGGTTGTGGTGGTGTCATTTGACCCCTAGAGCGGAGAGATGCATCGGTTTATGCATGTGGGTGTTGGGGAGGAAATCATGGATAATGAAACGGGTTGGATGTGAATGTTGTGATGATTGTTTGTTTATCTGCATTACATTCCCCACTGGTTAAGGAATTTGGTCTTGATTACCCTCCTTCCAAAAGATGTGAATATGTGTGGGTTATTCCACGTGATTTTCATGTTTATCTTATCAAGGGTGTATGGGTCTACACTCCTTCTATATGTGGAAAATACTCTATGGGTAGTTCACATACTCATCATGTTGAACCCCTTGTGTTTGGTATCTTAGAAATGATTTTATAGAATGCCTATAATTATGTAAATTAATAATTTTTTTACTAAATGATTGAATAAATGATGTTTAACCAATGGGGTTGGATCTTATTGGGATGCAATGTTGAGATTATAATTTTGATAAATTGTGGACTTGGTTTGGTTATGCATGAAGGTCCTGAAACGTTAGGTTTGATGCTAATTAATTGTAATGTGGAAATTATAATGGTTAATTAATGGTTAAATAATTAATTAACATAAATTGAAACTGATAAAAAGGGATAAATTAATCTAATGTATCTCTTTAAATGGTTGTGTGCTTATAGGATACCTAGTCTTAGCAGTGGTAGCCGGAATTTCGAGAGATATTAGATGTAGTTGAGTATAAGACTAGGTTATGTTCATAGTGTGGTTGTGATCTATAGTATATTCTATAATTTTCATGTTTCAATATTCTACTCCACCCTGTCGGTTAAGGAAACTAACACCCAAGGGATTCTGAGCCTTGGGGGGTGTTTTCCCAATATCCCAGTGTGAGAATAGATGGATGACTACCCCCTTTGGCCCTGATCTCTTCTCTTGGTAGTTACTTGTGCTGGTTGGCACAATGGTTAGATTTCCTCATATATGTTTGTAGAGGGATTTAATGGATTGTGGTTATTCACACTCGTATATTCTGGATATTGTTTCCTATGGACTATTATAGGTGTAATGTGTATAGGTTGTGATGGATTTAGGATCCTTACTCAGCATATGGGTTGTAATGGATTGAGGTATAATACCAAACATATAATACACATTATGTGAGCTGTGGTGGATCCTGAAAACTACCTTGTTACTTTGGTTACATGGATGTAGTGGTTGTCTTGCATGAGGTTCATGTTGTGGTGTTATGCCTAGGTGTCTGCGGGAAAGCCTTTTTAAAGAGATATGATTAGGACTTGCGACATTGGGAAAAAGTCATAAACTAGTGGGGAAGTGGTAGAGGGGTACCCTGGATATTATTTATTATGTTATATACTCTTGTATTCAATACTTGGAGAGAGTATCCTTCGTGAGGTTGGGAACATAGTATACCTATTTTGGTGACGAGTTAGTTTCACTTGTTGTTCACTATGCTTTAGCATGATTTCTTTACTTTTACATGAGAGGCTCTGGGGAGGATCCTACTAAGTATAATGTTATACTCAACCTACTTATATATAAACTATTTTTAGGTCACTTGGAGTAGGTTGGAGATTAGGCTGGTTACTACTAGCTTGGGGTTGCAGGAGCTGTTCGTTCTTCGTGGTTGTTGACCTTTTACTTTCTTTTGGTACTTACAATTTTCCCTTTAAGTTATAGTAGTTCTTGCATGAAATTACATATGTGTAATTGGTATTTCCTTTGTATTGTAATTTGAGAAAGAATTGGTAGGTGTATGCCTTATATCTCTCTTTCTCATGTGTTCTCTTAGAGGTTAATGCCTCCCATTTTTTTTGTTTACTATACCCTCAGTTCAAGTCGCCAACCTAGGGCCTACTGGAGATGGTACATGGGTGTCACTATCTCTCTCTTCTCATTGTTGGCCCAGGAGGGGTACACTTTGTGGGGAGGGGTCATGAAAGATCACATAAAGCTGACCTAAAACCCAACTACCTGATACCTACCCTCTCTATGGATTTTCACTCACTGTTGGCCATCACCCCCACTATTGGGTATCTTTCCCACTACCTTGACCTTCATATGTATTCATATCCCAGTTTTTGGATCTTGGTTTCACTCTTGGTCCTACCTCATATGCCTAATTATGACATAATCCATGAACCCTAGTTGGATGCAAGTTCATCAGACAAAATTTCTCCAGATGTACCATCTAACCGTATGACCAGCACTTCTTCCATGGTTTATCAAGCTAGGATAAAAAAACCTACCTAGCTATAGAAAAAACACCTCACCAATGACCCACTCCATAGTGGTATCATTGAACCTCCACTATGACTTCCCTATTAGGTATCCTCATTTCCCTGCTTCTGGATAATCAGTGCTCCACTACCTATCTTTCCTGAAATAACAATCCAGCTTGGTATACTACCATCTACCATGTTTCTATAAGGTATCAGTTTTAGGTTCACCACCTTTAAAAATATTTCCAACTGGAATATTTCTCAAACCCTCACTCCTATATTTGGTTTTGAAATCATAAACATTACATTTTTTAATTTAATACTGATGAAGGTGGACCAATTGTTTCCATCCAAAACTTACAATATCAAAATTAAATATTAGATCAATTCCATTATCAAGGACCTTTTAGGTTTATAGTTTTATATAATTGGGAAAATATCTTACATAAACAATACCCCTATCCTTAAATGATTTTTTCTTCCAATTAACCCACCTTTTCTTATTTCACATTAAATCAACATCATCATACATATGCAACCCTTATATAAATAATTCATTTAACATCATTATTGATAACCTATTGAAAGTAATCATAAGAAGGGTGAGATTAAATTCTTAATAAGGTTAAATATATGTATTAACAATTGAATGTCATCAGTAAGGATAAGATGAACATAAGGGTATGGTGACATGATCAAAGCATATAAGCATAACATAAGAATATCCATACCCATCAATACCTAGATCATAAAACATGAAAACATCACATAAGGCTTTAATAAAGGAAATACTCATCAAATTAAATAATCATGATCCATGCTATATTAATCTTGATTAAATGAAATATTTCTAACCCATATAAATCATAACAAAAAATGGTATCTTTGGACATTATCTTCATATCACTCTTACGAATGGAATAACTAATATGGTCGAATTTAATCTCTAGAGTACCCAATGAAATGGAGGGATATCACAAACCCACCTATACTTGGTTTATCATGGAACCATCCATCCTTGGATAATAACATAACCACCTATTCTTGGATTATAACGGAACCACCCATCCTTTATTTATAATTGAACCACCTATCATCATAAACAATGTACAAGAACTGTATTATGAATAAAGTATGTAGAAAATTTATTTCAACATAAACTCATAGAAACAAAAATTATTCTTTTTATAACATGTTTAACCCATTGAAAAAATGAGTTCCATAATAATCACCATGAAACATGATTAACCCACAGAAAAGAAATGGGTTCCATGTCGATCTCTTTGAAACAATAATAATCCATCAAGAGAAAGGATGAGGATGGTATAATTACAAAATATCCCCATTGGTAAATAATTAATATAACACCCCTATATTTTTTAATTATTCTTTTCGAATTAATTTAATCTCTTTGATATTTTTCATTTCACACAACATAGAATATACCTTTTGTTATATGAAAGAACAAAGTTTGGATTACATTATATGCAACAACAAGTTAATCTTTTTCTATATGAAACACATATATTATATTTAGATACCCCCAACACTATATTTTATGTGTTATAGACAATATTGAGTCCCTTTGATATCTTATGTTACATGCAAGGCTGAGTTTTACCAAACTACAAAATAATTTAAATATTGATATTAAAATATTATTATAGTTACCACCTAGCCATTGGAATGGAAGTTAAAAATAAGACTAAATAAATTATGATTTACACATTTATATAAAATTAATACTTCGGTTATCAATCAGTTAAAAATTAAATTAATAACTATTTGAAAATAAAGAATTGTCTTTTATAAGAAAAATATTTTTGTATTTACAAACACGATTTTATATCAATAAATAAAACAAACCACTTTTGATGAATGTTTTTAATAAAATTTATATATTATATATTCAATTAAATTATTTTACACTCATCCAATAGATTTTATAGGTATAAGATAATAATAAATCCAATTTTACGAATAAAAAGATATATATTTCTAAAAGGTAATTTTACCGCCTTTTAATGGAGAACCTATTTTAAATATAATTTTTGACACATATATAATTTTTATTTGAAAAATTAAACTTCAATTTTTAAATTTTAATATAAAAAATTACTTTGGGTGAATTTTTGGTATTTTTCTGTGAACTTTCATTTTTTTATGAATAGTGGAAACCCCTGAATTTTAATTGAAAACAACATTTTCGTCTAATTTATTAATATAGTTAAATAATATTTTATATTTATTTTAAAGTATAGTTTTTTAAAATTTTACATATATTAATTCAATTTAGTTAATTTTTATTAATTTCATATTGAAATTGGATATAAAAACATTTTGAACTTTTGAACTTTTTACTTTAGAAACATGTTGTTACATCCTCTCTACGGGATTAATATTAAATTAATTTCTACCACTTCTATGTTTGTAATTTATAAAAATAGATCCCATGTTTTTAATTATCATAATTTATCATTTCTATTAAGGTCAAGGTAATTTTTGAAAAAAAATATTAGTGAAATTAATTAAAATTAATTATAGCGATTAAGGTAAAAATGACTTTACTTAGCAGTTAAAATTTAACTTAAGGGGAAATATACCCTAGAAAAATGTCCAAAATCAATTTTTTGGCCACATTTAGACTGTATCCTCCCTTTTATCAAAAATTTACAATTATTTTAGGCACATTATGTAAGGTATACCTCTCAATAGTGTTTACCATTTTATATTTACAAGAATGTCACTCCTCCTCCACTATAAAAGGGAACTCACCCCCCCCCCCTCACTTATTAACACATATAAAGACATTTATCTCATTAAAACCCTACCAAAATAATCTATCAACTTCCATACTCTCATCCTAGAAGTCTCAATTTGGTTAGAAAGCAAACCAAGTTAGTTCTTTGGTGCAAACCAAAAGGATTTACCTAAAGAAGATGTAACATTTATCAATAAGAACTATTGTTTCAGTTCTTTCTTATCCACTTAAATTATTATTATTACATGATTATATAACAAAATTAGTGTCCTAAATATACTGATATGTTTTTATGTTAATCATATTACCTAAACTTTCACACACTTCCATCAAATGGGATATGCAATCATCATTCGTGTGTACGGTGGACTACCACCTCTCAAACTCATGTCGTTCGTTATTCCATTACCACCATTCAAGGTTGGTAATAATGATAGAATAGATATTTTAATATTATATATATGATATTTATAATTTATTTATAATTTTTTAATTATTATATAACACATACCTTCATGCTTTCCTTTTTTTGGAATATGATAACTTATTTTGTGAACGTGTCGACTGTCGCCTCCTCAAAGCGATGTGATTCTTTCACATTTTATATGGAATATATTAAGGAAAATTTTAGTGAATTTATATGATATATATGACATAATAATTTTAATTCAATGATAATATATATATGTGTGTGTGTTTGTGTCTATTTTTCTATGTGTTTCATTTACTTTCTTTCATTCAATACAATAAGAAAACAGAAACAACGTTCATGGGTATGTACATCCTACCATCTCCATGATTGGTGTATTCCATTTCATATTTATATCTTTTATATATTATTATAAATAATTATATAATTAATATATATGATATTTAAATTATTTTTTACAATACTTAAAAAATTAAATCATTATCTAAGTAGGAGGATCAAGAATAATAATTCAAAACATATGCGAAAAACAAAGCGGTCATTACCTGAAACATAATTTTAACATGAAATTGTTAATAAAACGGTAATGTAAAGTCATATAAAATAATATATGAAATTATATATAATAATATGTTTATTTGGTATATTTATAATAAAATTATATTTATTACACATGAGGGTTGAATATGTATGAATAAAGTCAAGACTTAAGGTAAGGTATTTCTCGTCTAACATTTATTTCTATGAGATATATGCTATATTCAACACTTATTCTTATTTTGTGGGGTATATACTTAACTATGATATGTTATATCATTAATTTATTTTATTTTATAATATTAAAAGTTTCAATTAATGTTATTATTTCATGTATTTCATGATTTAAAAATTACTCAACCAGTAAGGGTATTTCTAGTCTCGCTTTTATTTATGTGAGACTTACACCATATTCACCACTCATTTATTTTGTATGGTGTATATAATGACCATGAATTTATTATATTTTTATTATCCTTAAATTTATGGTTATTTAAATATCTATTTTATGATCTCTCTTTCATGGGGTTTTAAAATTCAAATGTAACCAAATTAGTAAGGTAATTTTGTCTCAATTTACCTTCTTCGAGACACATGTTTTGTTATGCACCTATATTATTTTATAAGGTGTATATAATTCCCCTTGAAATATTATATCATGAATATCCTTATTTTAATTATATTTTAATTTTAATTTAATCTTATTATTTCATTGGTATTTTTATTCCAAGTTACCAAAATGGTAAGAGTTTATTTCTACAATCTCATCGTTTAATGAGATTGTTTATGATTATTCTCACATTGATGAAATCTTATGACCAATATCTCAATAATTCTCATGATTTTTCTTTACCTCTTTTTATTCATGATATCATCAGGTATTGGGGACATTTTTACACTCTTTTTTACTTATGATATTTAAGAAGGTGTTTTTAAAAAAAATATGAACTTATTTCTCTCTTAGAACAGATTTTTTTTATTCGATAACCATGTTTTCTAAAAATGTTTTCCAAAATATTTTTAATTGATATTTTAAGCTCATTTTCAAGGAAAATGATTTCAAAAATGTTTCATGTTTTAAAAATTATTTAAAATGGTTTTAAAAAACTCTTTTATAAGTTTTCAAGGTTATTTTAAAAGAATAAGGTTTTCAAAATGTTTTATGATTTATAAAGTACTTTTCAAAGATAAAAATATATTTTTCTCATGAAATGTTTTAAAATTATTTTTAAATCTTATTTTATAATTTTTCAGAGTGGGTTTCTGTCACGACCCGTCCTCGGGGCCCGTGCCGTGACTACCCCAAGCCCGCCTTCCATAGGCCAGGGGCTGGCGACTAGCACCAAGGCGTAAAATCCCAGTAAACAGGGAAGGCATTGCCTTTATAAGTAACAACCACACAGAGTCAGCAAGCGGAAAGTAAAGTGCAGAAAGTAAAGGGGCCGGAAATACAAGCCCAACTGTAAAGTAAAGAACAGCAACTGAAGAAAAGACGGCGGCCTCGTGTCGTCCACTGGCAATCCCACCTGAAGGGTGGGTACAGATGGCCTCCAGGCTCCTCGGGTCCCACGTCCGCTCCGAGCACGTCCCGCCCAGTGGTCCACCTCCAGGTACCGTCCTGCTCCACGCCCCAACCGTGATCAGCGCTGTCCGTCGTCTGCAACCAACACAACAAGGTGCGGGCATAGCCCGTGCAGGGGTGAGTACAAGCTACTCAGTAAGGACCCCGAGACCCCCGAAGGTCTCCCGAAATCCACAAAGGATATAGCACAAAAGAAAGATGCAATCACGAAATAACATCTGACTCGACTTAGGTATATGCCCATACATATACCTAAGTCCCCAATTCCAGCTCTGCTCACGAGCTCAAGAACAACTCAATCCACAAAGGAAAGCAAGACTCAAATCCACAAGGAGAGTAAACAGTAAATCCACATAGGATAGTTCAACACAATCCACAAAGGAGAGTAACATAAGATTCAGCTCAACCAGGTATACTTTTTCAGATGACGTCAAAGACGATCACTGATCCGTCTCAGTCGTCGGACCCACGAAGGATCGATAGGTACTAACCCCCGCAAAAAGACCCACGTAGGATCGGGCTCACACAGAACCTGTAGGCAGTGGCTCACACAGAACCTGTAGGCAGTGGCTCACACAGAACCGGTAGTAAGGACCCACGGAGGATCGGGCTCACACAGAACCTGTAGGCACTGATCCACACGGGATCGCTGAGTGCAGTAGTCGACGCAGTCCACTGAGGATCTCTGCACAGTCGTCGCCGCAGTCCACGAAGGTTCTCTGCTCTGCCGTCGTCGCAGTCCACGGAGGATCTCTGCTCTGCCGTCGTCGCAGTCCACGGAGGATCTCTGCTCTGTCGTCGAAGTCACAGCCAGCGCTAGGGTTCCCGCACATAGCGAGCTCGTTTAGGAGGGTCCGCTCCACGAGCCGAGGGGCTGATACATCAACTGACACGTAGTCCGAAGTTGATGTATCCAAAAGTTCCGTATCGACAACAGGATCTCAACGCAACAGACGGCGCGTCAATCGGACGCCCGGTCTGAGAGTTATTGGCATTTTCGTCCCAGGGGCCCGGTTGGTTTTTTAGGGCAAAACCGACCCGACCGTACTCCGCCTGTATCCGATCCTCAGGCGGAGTATGCCAAAAGTTCCGTCTCACTTAGAAGAAACTACCACAGCTGACGGTACGTCGATCGGACGTCCGTAGCTCAAGTTATGAGCGTTTCCGCTCCGAGGGCCCGGTTGGTTTCGTGTACGAACCAACCCGGCCGAACCCAAAGTCTTCCGAAACCTTGAGTATAATATACCGAAACGACCGTCTCGATCCAAGGATCGCGTAGCCGCTGACGGTTCGTCAATCGGAGGTCCCAGGCCCAAGATATGGGCAAAAGACCGAAGAGGGCCCGAAACGGGGTTTCTGGGCCCGGGGCGACCCGGCCCGAACCCCCCCCTGGGGTCGGCCGAACCGGGTCGGCCCGAACCGGCCCGAACCGGCTCGGCCGGGTCCGGTCCGGCCTTGGCGCGGCCCGGCCGACCGGACCGGCCGGCTCGGCTTCGGCCGAGCGGCCGAGGGAGCCGCCGCCGCGGGTCAAACCCGCGGCTCAAACGGAACGCGGCCCCGCGGGGGGCCGCCTGTCACGCGGACGCGGCCGGGCCGCCGCGTCCGTTCCCGGTTCCGCCGCGGCTTCAGCCGCGGCGGACTTCCTCCACGGCGGCGCGCCGGGCGCCGCCGCCTCCGGTCGCCGGCGCCGCCGCGCCGGCGACCCGCGCCGCCGCCGCCTTCCGCGGGCCGCCGGAGATGCTCCGGTGGCCCGATTTGCCTCCCGTCTGCGCCGTTGCCCCTCCCGGATGCCGACCTTCACTGCGGGATCAACGGATCGCCCCTGCCGCGCGGTTTGTCGTCGTCCGCCATATCCGCACAACAAAAGAGATCGGCGGAGGGTTGTCGGGTCTTGTTCGTTAGACCCGCACCCTCCGCGTTAGTCATAATCCACGGGAGGAATAATCAACAACAATTTTAAATAAATTAAAATTGTCGGAGATCATGTTCTTCACTTTAAAAGAATAAACACGGGGGAAATAAGATAAAATAATCCAACATCCCTTACCTTGTCGTCGTCGTCGGACGAGAGGTCGTCGCGGAATCGCTCGTCGCGGAAGAAAGAGATCGTCGCGTCGTCGCGGTATCCGGCGTCGCGTCGCCAATCTCCGGATCAAGATCAAACGGATTTAATTAATTTAAATCCGCTGATATCGAATTATAAAAAGGAGAGAATTAGAAGATTCGATTCTCACCTTTGTTGTCGAACGAGGATCGGCCGCGGAAGAAAGACGTCGCCGAAGAACGTCGCGGGTAGGGCTCGTCGACGTCGCAGATCACGGCGTGCGTCGTCGAATTCCGGTCGTCGGCGTTCTTCGCGTTCTTCGTGTTCTTCGCGTTCTTCTCGTTCTTCGCGTTCTTCGCGGGGAGATGAAGGAACGAAGATTCTCTCAAATCCTTTCCAAGGATTTTTAGGTTGGTCTTATTTTATAAACATGCCAACACACGAAACCGGTTAAGAAACGATCCATTTAATTCACGAAGAAACAGTCCATTTAATTCACGAAATAAACCGCCCAATTAAATGGTCTGTTAAGAATTAAAGAAAACGCGTCGGTTGACTTTTCAGTTACTTTGACGGGTTTTCGCGGGTGCGTTACTTAGCGAAAGAAACGGCGGGGCTCGTGCGGGCCCCACCGCACAAATATCCTACCAAGGGGTAGGATATTTCTGGATAGCATCCTATCCAGTTCAACTCAGTTCAAGTCGTCTTTAAGTGACTTCAAGTGGCTTCCAACAGCTTAAGTGAAATAAAATAAAGTTTTCGCACAAACTTTATTTTATTTCTGACTTAAAGCCGCAAAATTTAAAAACCACGTCTGAGCAAACGCAACTCCGGAAGAGGCGTTTCTAAGCAAATACCGGCGCTGCGATTTCATCGGTGCCCTCAGAATTTGATTCCGGGCACCGGTTCAAAAGATAGAAAAACCCGCTCGTCCGTTCACTGAACGTACCCGAGCCAAACTTCGGAAATTGATTCCGGGCACACCGGGCCTCGGAATCAGGTGCCGTCTGAAGCTGCGCTCTTGTAAAATTCCAAAGAAAATTAAGAAAAAAATTTCCTTGAAATTTGCGGGTCTTTACATTACTCCCACCTCAGGGCTTTACGTCCCCGTAAAGATACATCAAAAACTAGGGGAACAAATGGGGGTACTGAGCACGCATCTGAGCCTCCCGCTCCCAAGTGCTCTCCTGGAGGTTCCCGTGATGCCATCTGACGCGCACAAGAGGAATCGACCGCCCACGTAGGACCCGCTCCTGTCGATCCTCGATCTCCACTGGGACCTCCGCAAAAGTCGCCCCATCGTCCACGTCCAGCTCCCCAAAGTCGATGATGTGCGTCGGGTCGTGCACGTATCTCCTCAGCTGAGACACGTGGAAGACGTCGTGCACCCGGTGCAACTGAGGTGGTAGAGCCAGGCGATAAGCCACCTCTCCTATCCTGCTGAGGACCTGGAAAGGCCCGATGAAGCGTGGAGACAACTTGCCGCCTCGGCCAAATCTCCGTAAACCACGTCGAGGTGAGACACGCAAAAAGACGTGGTCGCCATCCTCGAACTCCAGTGGCCTCCGCCTCCTGTCAGCATATGACTTCTGCCGGCTCTGAGCTGTCCTCATCCTCTCCTGGATGATCTGGACCTTCTCTGTCGTGGCTCGGACCATCTCTGGTCCCACGAGTGCTGACTCCCCAGGGTCTGTCCAGCACAACGGTGATCTGCAGGGTCTGCCGTACAACGCCTCGTATGGTGCCATCCCGATGGTGGAGTGGTAGATGTTGTTGTACGCAAACTCCACCAAGGGTAGGTGGTCCTCCCAGCTGTGACCAAAGTCGAGAACACATGCACGGAGCATGTCCTCGAGTGTCTGTATGGTCCTCTCCGTCTGACCATCCGTCTGAGGGTGGAAGGCTGTGCTCAGATGGAGCCGCGTCCCGAACGCCTCCTGCAACCCCTTCCAAAGCCGGGAAGTGAAACGAGCATCTCGATCGGAGACGATAGATGATGGCACACCGTGAAGCCGTACGATCTCCTGGACGTAAAGACGTCCCAAGCTCTCCACTGAGCCCTGCTCTCTGATGGGTAAGAAGTGTGCCGACTTGGTGATTCGGTCGACAATCACCCAAATGGAGTCGTGACCTCTGGAAGTGCGTGGAAGTCCAGTCACGAAGTCCATAGATATGCTATCCCACTTCCACTCCGGGACCTCCAAGGGCTGTACCAAGCCTGCTGGTACCTGATGCTCTGCCTTCACCTGCTGGCAGGTGAGGCATCGTGAAACGAACTCTGCCACAGCTTTCTTCATGCCCGGCCACCAGTGCTGTCGCCTGAGATCCTGGTACATCTTCGCCACTCCGGGATGTACCGCCAAGGGAGAAGTGTGAAACTCTCTCAGCACCTCCTCTCGCAAAGCGACTGGTACGAAGGTACGTCCTCTGAAAAGGATGTCATGCTCTGCTCCAAGGGAGAAACCATCAGGCACCTGACCTGAGGATATCAGTGCACGCCGGGTCTCACAGTCAGCGTCCTCACGCTGAGCCTCTCTGACCCGCTGTAGAAGTGGAGGAGAGACTGTGAGAGACTGAAGAAAGGCTGCTCCGTCTCTATCCACGAAGGATATCTGCAAGGAGGCTAGCTGCTCCGTCGCCTCCTCAAGCAGCTGAATGCCCGTCCTCCTGCTGAGGGCATCGGCTACCACGTTCCCCTTCCCAGGAGTATAGACTATCTCAAAGTCATAGTCCTGGAGGAACTCAAGCCATCTCCGCTGTCTCAGGTTCAGGTCCTTCTGAGAGAAGATATACCTGAGACTCTGGTGGTCAGAAAAGACTGTGAAGCGCTCGCCCATCAGATAGTGCCGCCAAGTCTTCAGAGTGAAGACCACTGCTGCTAACTCCAGGTCATGAGTGGCGTAGTTCTGCTCATGCGGCCTCAACTGACGTGATCCGTAGGCGATCACGGCCCGCTCCTGCATCAGGACGCACCCGAGTCCAGTCCCTGATGCGTCGCAGTAAACTACGTATCCAACTCCCTCCTCAGGCAACCTCAAGATAGGTGCGCTGGTCAATCTCTGTCTCAGCTCCTGGAAGCTCTGCTGACATCTGTCTGACCACACAAAGGGTTTCCCCTTCTTCGTCAAGGCTGAGAGTGGTGCCGCAACTCTGGAGAAGTCTGGCACGAATCTCCGATAGTATCCCGCTAGGCCCAAGAAGCTCCGCACCTCTGTCACGCTCCTGGGTGGCTCCCAAGCTAGCACTGCCTCGATCTTCGCGGGATCCACTGCAACTCCCGCCTCAGAGATGACGTGTCCCAAGAAATGGACCTCACGTAACCAGAAATGGCATTTTGAGAGCTTGCCATAAAGCTGGTGCTCTCGAAGTGTGTCTAGCACAACTCGCAGGTGGTAGGCATGCTCCTCCTCAGTCGTCGAGTATACCAAAATGTCGTCAATGAAGACAACGACAAATCGGTCGAGGTATGGCTGGAAGATCCTGTTCATGAGGCTCATGAACACTGCTGGAGCATTGGTTACGCCGAACGGCATAACCAAGAACTCATAATGGCCATACCGACACCTGAAGGTCGTCTTCTGTACGTCCTCGTCTCGAACTCTGAGCTGATGATAGCCTGACCGGAGGTCTATCTTCGAGAACCACCGCGCTCCCTTGAGCTGATCGAAGAGGTCATCAATCCGTGGCAGCGGATACTTGTTCCTTACTGTCACCTGGTTCAGGCGACGATAGTCGACACACAGTCGCAAGCTCCCATCCGCCTTCTTGGTGAACAAAATCGGGGAAGCCCAGGGTGAAACACTGGGTCGGATAAACCCCTTGCTCTGCAAGTCCTCCAACTGTACCCGCAGCTCTCGAAGCTCGGCGGGGGCCATCCGATATGCTGGAGTAGATATCGGGGCTGTCCCGGGGTACAAGTCGATGTAAAAGTCTACCTCTCTACGAGGAGGTAGCCCTGGAACGTCGTCGGGAAAGACGTCCACGTACTGGTCCACCACTGCAGGAAAAGCCGGACTCCGCACGTCCACTGCTCCTAGGATGAGGCTAGCCAACTGATGAGAGATGGGCTGCACTCTCCTCCGCGGAAGTCCATCCTGTGCTGCAAAGGTTCCCTTCTCGCCGGTGAAGGTAAACCTGCTCCCGTCGGTGCGAACACATCGCACCTTGCGCCTAAAACAGTCGATCTGGGCATGAACCGTGGATAGCCAATCCATGCCCAAGATGACGTCGTAAGGCCTCGACGCCGCTACAAGGAGATCCCAGCCGAAGCTCTCGCCTCCTAGAGTAAGCTCACACTGCCGGCACCAGTGCGTAATCGTCGAGTCTGCTCCCGTAGGAGTCTCTAGCCGTAAGGATCGAGCCAACGGCTCAGTCGGAATCTCCGAGCTCCGAACAAGGGCAGAGGCTATGAAAGAGTGACTCGCTCCTGTGTCTATAAGTACTGCAGCAAGGGTGGAATAGACACAGATCGTACCTCGAATCATCTCTGGCATGTCGGGGTCGTAGGCCTCCACTGCCTGGAGCTGGGCCTGTCCCTGCCCGCCAGCTCCCTGTGGTCGAGGTGGCCCTCCTGGTGGTGGTGGGGGTAGAGCCTGGAAGCGTCGCCCACCACCCGCTGCTCGGCCAGCTCCTCTGCCTCGTCCGCCTCCTCCCTGCGGACCGCCACGGTCGACCCTCTGCCTCTGCCTGGGTGGCCCCTCCACCGTCTGCTGCTCCTCTGATCGGCGAGTCGGGCAGTCACGAGCCATGTGACCCTGCCCGCCGCAAGAGTAGCACAGCCTGCCTCTCGAAAGGCTGGCACTCCGCTGTGTGCCTCGTACTGCTGAGCCGGTGTCCTGAGGCCGTCTGCGTGGGTTTCTGGTCTGCCTGGACCCGTGAGTCATCCGTCGGCTACCTGCTGCCGAAGACTCAGCTACCTGCCGCCCTGCGCTAGGTCTCGCCGCTGAAGAAGGCTCTGCCAGGAAGCTCTCGATCAGGAGGGATCGCTCCAGCACTCCCGCCTGGGTCGGAATGCTGAGGGAGATCAGCGACGCCCGAATCTCCTGTCGCAAGCCCTGCTCGAAGGTCCGGGCCCGGAAGAAGGGGTCTCGTACCATGTCGGTCGAGTAGCGAGATAGGTCCGTGAACCTCGCCGCGTACTGAGCGACCGTCATGCTGCCCTGGCGCAGCTGGAGAAGCTCCTGGATGCGCACTGCTCGGAGGGTGGACGGGACGAACTCAGAGCGGAAGAGGCTCTCGAAGTCCGCCCAGAGCAGGGATGCCTCATCGTGAACCTGGAGCATCAGGCTCCACCATCATCCTGCCGCCGCCTGCAGGAGGCTCGCCGCGAGAATCACCATGAGATCCGCTGGTGTCCTCACTAGCCTAAAGATTCGTACCACCGCCTCTAGCCAGTCCTCGGTGGCCTGGGGGTCCGCCTCACCGTGAAACCTGGGCGGTCGCTGGCTCTGAAACTCATGCAGTGCCCTGAGGCGACGTGCATCGTCAGCGTCTGGTACTGGTAGCATCGGTGGCTCGGCGGGTAAAGCTACCGCCGGTGCCACTGCTGGCAAAGGGCCCTGCACCGAGGCCTCGCCGCTCGGTGGGCTGCCGTCGCGCCCTACACTCGGAACCCTAGCTGGCAGTTGTCGCGGGGCCATCCTGAAAAGGAGAACAAGAGCACCACAGTCAGAACAGTATACCTGGTGAGCTGGCACAAGTAATCACAAGGAAAACTTGAGACTTTCATAAGCAGATCAGTATACCCGGTGAGCTGACACAAGTAATCACAAAGAAACTTGAAACACACACGCAATCAATGTTTTCATGCATTAAGTCGGAAATCAGGAGTCAGGGTCCTGGTGTACGGATACGTCGGCCGCCGCACCAACACTGGGCTCCCTGAACTGATAACCACACTCAATACACTAAACACTATTGCTTCACATAGAAAGGAAGGACGATCAGAGTCTGCGGTAGAACCGACCACCTCTGATACCAATTTGTCACGACCCGTCCTCGGGGCCCGTGCCGTGACTACCCCAAGCCCGCCTTCCATAGGCCAGGGGCTGGCGACTAGCACCAAGGCGTAAAATCCCAGTAAACAGGGAAGGCATTGCCTTTATAAGTAACAACCACACAGAGTCAGCAAGCGGAAAGTAAAGTGCAGAAAGTAAAGGGGCCGGAAATACAAGCCCAACTGTAAAGTAAAGAACAACAACTGAAGAAAAGACGGCGGCCTCGTGTCGTCCACTGGCAATCCCACCTGAAGGGTGGGTACAGATGGCCTCCAGGCTCCTCGGGTCCCACGTCCGCTCCGAGCACGTCCCGCCCAGTGGTCCACCTCCAGGTACCGTCCTGCTCCACGCCCCAACCGTGATCAGCGCTGTCCGTCGTCTGCAACCAACACAACAAGGTGCGGGCATAGCCCGTGCAGGGGTGAGTACAAGCTACTCAGTAAGGACCCCGAGACCCCCGAAGGTCTCCCGAAATCCACAAAGGATATAGCACAAAAGAAAGATGCAATCACGAAGTAACATCTGACTCGACTTAGGTATATGCCCATACATATACCTAAGTCCCCAATTCCAGCTCTGCTCACGAGCTCAAGAACAACTCAATCCACAAAGGAAAGCAAGACTCAAATCCACAAGGAGAGTAAACAGTAAATCCACATAGGATAGTTCAACACAATCCACAAAGGAGAGTAACATAAGATTCAGCTCAACCAGGTATACTTTTTCAGATGACGTCAAAGACGATCACTGATCCGTCTCAGTCGTCGGACCCACGAAGGATCGATAGGTACTAACCCCCGCAAAAAGACCCACGTAGGATCGGGCTCACACAGAACCTGTAGGCAGTGGCTCACACAGAACCTGTAGGCAGTGGCTCACACAGAACCGGTAGTAAGGACCCACGGAGGATCGGGCTCACACAGAACCTGTAGGCACTGATCCACACGGGATCTCTGAGTGCAGTAGTCGACGCAGTCCACTGAGGATCTCTGCACAGTCGTCGCCGCAGTCCACGAAGGTTCTCTGCTCTGCCGTCGTCGCAGTCCACGGAGGATCTCTGCTCTGCCGTCGTCGCAGTCCACGGAGGATCTCTGCTCTGTCGTCGAAGTCACAGCCAGCGCTAGGGTTCCCGCACATAGCGAGCTCGTTTAGGAGGGTCCGCTCCACGAGCCGAGGGGCTGATACATCAACTGACACGTAGTCCGAAGTTGATGTATCCAAAAGTTCCGTATCGACAACAGGATCTCAACGCAACAGACGGCGCGTCAATCGGACGCCCGGTCTGAGAGTTATTGGCATTTTCGTCCGAGGGGCCCGGTTGGTTTTTTAGGGCAAAACCGACCCGACCGTACTCCGCCTGTATCCGATCCTCGGGCGGAGTATGCCAAAAGTTCCGTCTCACTTAGAGGAAACTACCACAGCTGACGGTACGTCGATCGGACGTCCGTAGCTCAAGTTATGAGCGTTTCCGCTCCGAGGGCCCGGTTGGTTTCGTGTACGAACCAACCCGGCCGAACCCAAAGTCTTCCGAAACCTTGAGTATAATATACCGAAACGACCGTCTCGATCCAAGGATCGCGTAGCCGCTGACGGTTCGTCAATCGGAGGTCCCAGGCCCAAGATATGGGCAAAAGACCGAAGAGGGCCCGAAACGGGGTTTCTGGGCCCGGGGCGACCCGGCCCGAACCCCCCCCTGGGGTCGGCCGAACCGGGTCGGCCCGAACCGGGCCGGCCCGAACCAGCCCGAACCGGCTCGGCCGGGTCCGGTCCGGCCTGGGCGCGGCCCGGCCGACCGGACCGGCCGGCTCGGCTTCGGCCGAGCGGCCGAGGGAGCCGCCGCCGCGGGTCAAACCCGCGGCTCAAACGGAACGCGGCCCCGCGGGGGGCCGCCTGTCACGCGGATGCGGCCGGGCCGCCGCGTCCGTTCCCGGTTCCGCGCGGCCGCGGAACCGGCCGCTGTTGCCGCCGCGGCTTCAGCCGCGGCGGACTTCCTCCACGGCGGCGCGCCGGGCGCCGCCGCATCCGGTCGCCGGCGCCGCCGCGCCGCCGCCGCCTTCCGCGGGCCGCCGGAGATGCTCCGGTGGCCCGATTTGCCTCCCGTCTGCGCCGTTGCCCCTCCCGGATGCCGACCTTCACTGCGGGATCAACGGATCGCCCCTGCCGCGCGGTTTGTCGTCGTCCGCCATATCCGCACAACAAAAGAGATCGGCGGAGGGTTGTCGGGTCTTGTTCGTTAGACCCGCACCCTCCGCGTTAGTCATAATCCACGGGAGGAATAATCAACAACAATTTTAAATAAATTAAAATTGTCTGAGATCATGTTCTTCACTTTAAAAGAATAAACACGGGGGAAATAAGATAAAATAATCCAACATCCCTTACCTTGTCGTCGTCGTCGGACGAGAGGTCGTCGCGGAATCGCTCGTCGCGGAAGAAAGAGATCGTCGCGTCGTCGCGGTATCCGGCGTCGCGTCGCCAATCTCCGGATCAAGATCAAACGGATTTAATTAATTTAAATCCGCTGATATCGAATTATAAAAAGGAGAGAATTAGAAGATTCGATTCTCACCTTTGTTGTCGAACGAGGATCGGCCGCGGAAGAAAGACGTCGCCGAAGAACGTCGCGGGTAGGGCTCGTCGACGTCGCAGATCACGGCGTGCGTCGTCGAATTCCGGTCGCCGGCGTTCTTCGCGTTCTTCGCGTTCTTCGCGTTCTTCGCGTTCTTCACGGGGAGATGAAGGAACGAAGATTCTCTCAAATCCTTTCCAAGGATTTTTAGGTTGGTCTTATTTTATAAACATGCCAACACACGAAACCGGTTAAGAAACGATCCATTTGATTCACGAAGAAACAGTCCATTTAATTCACGAAATAAACCGCCCAATTAAATGGTCTGTTAAGAATTAAAGAAAACGCGTCGGTTGACTTTTCAGTTACTTTGACGGGTTTTCGCGGGTGCGTTACTTAGCGAAAGAAACGGCGGGGCTCGTGCGGGCCCCACCGCACAAATATCCTACCAAGGGGTAGGATATTTCTGGATAGCATCCTATCCAGTTCAACTCAGTTCAAGTCGTCTTTAAGTGACTTCAAGTGGCTTCCAACAGCTTAAGTGAAATAAAATAAAGTTGTCGCACAAACTTTATTTTATTTCTGACTTAAAGCCGCAAAATTTAAAAACCACGTCTGAGAAAACGCAACTCCGGAAGAGGCGTTTCTAAGCAAATACCGGCGCTGCGATTTCATCGGTGCCCTCAGAATTTGATTCCGGGCACCGGTTCAAAAGATAGAAAAACCCGCTCGTCCGTTCACTGAACGTACCCGAGCCAAACTTCGGAAATTGATTCCGGGCACACCGGGCCTCGGAATCAGGTGCCGTCTGAAGCTGCGCTCTTGTAAAATTCCAAAGAAAATTAAGAAAAAAATTTCCTTGAAATTTGCGGGTCTTTACAGTTTCAAAGAAAATTATTTTCAAGATGGTTTATGCCTTAAAATGTTATTTTCAAAGAAATGTTATTTTCCTTAAGAAATGCTCCAATTTATCTTTCAAAATCCTTCTCCGAATAAGATGAAGTCCTTTGATATAGTTTATTACTTAATGGGGATATTAACTAAGTACACCACTCTTATTCTTTCTCTAAATGGTTTATGTTTACTATTCCATGTTGTTTATGAACCCTGTTTCTATTCCACAGGTTATACCATGATAAAATTCTTATGAAACCTGCTTCAATTCATGGGTTTTTCTATGATGAAATGATTATGAAACCTGTATCTTTTCTATATGTTATGATATGATGAAATTTTTATAATACCCATTTTAGTTCATGGGTTAAGATATGATGAATTTTTATGATCTTGTTCCACACGTATGTATGATGTTATTATGTGGTGAGTGGGACTTATATCTCCTTCTAATGAATTGGGTAAAGATTTATATATCATGAAATAATGATGGGAAACAAGTCAATGTGATTGATCCACAAAGGAAAATAGGTGTGTCTTGATCCACAATGAGAAATAGGTGTTTCCTGATCAACAATGGGAAACATGTGTGTCCTGATTCATAATAGAAAATAGGTGTTTCTTAATACATAATGGGAAATAGGTTTGTCCTGATCCACAATGGAAAATAGGTGCATCCTGATCCACTATAGGAAACATCCATGTCATGATCCACTATTTTTATAGTCTTGGTAGTTAACCTTCACACATGAAATGGTTTTTTATATTTATGATGATTCCACATTTATATGATATGATCTTATGGTTCATGATTAATTTATTATCATTTATCACCCTTCTTATTCATGTCTTATGAACTTATAATATTTATTCCAGGACTCGTGTATACTGTCTTTGATATGTAGGGTATGATCTTCAAATGTTATTCTCATTTAATATTACCCTTATACTCATGTTAGGATTATTTATATCCTTTATTTACCTTTATTGAGCATATGAGCTAACCATTTCTTATGTTTAATTTCCCAAGATATGAAGAAATGTTTTAATTAGGAGTTCTAAATTGGAAGATCATTGTGAGAAACTTTTAAGATCTTTCACCAAGTTAGAAGATTGTGTTCTAAGATTCTAAATACACTAAACTATTACATTCCTTAGGAATTTACTTTTGTAATGTGATGAATATTCATCTAAAATGATATAATATCTATGTATGTTAATCCTAGGTCACTATAGTTAGTATCAAAGTAAAGGTTTATCCAACCATTGGAAACTAGGATATGAAAACTTTAGTGAGATCCCTAGGGATATTTAAAAGGATATGTCTAGGAATTTATATAAGGATAAACCTAATGTATCATATGTTAAATAATTATGTGTTATTATTTAGACATAATATAAGTAATTTCTAATTATTATGTGGCTTTCCTCTATGATTAGTGTTGCTCATGATATGTTTTTTGGTTTTATTCAATGACTAGAACCTGAAGGAACCATTTTAATGTTGAATGCAATGGATAATGTGATGATTGTCCTCCTGAGAAACCAAATGATATGGGAGATAGAATGAAAATTATTTTTTATATTCTCCAATAAATTTCTCAAGCTATAAATCATGTTGAAATTACAAGAAATCAAAGGAGGCAATAATGTTCTGTTGAGTCCTTTGTGAGGCAACATCCACCTTCTTTTAGTGGTTCAACTGATCCAATAGTTTCTGAATAATGTATCAATACCACTAAAAATATATTTTCCATTATTCAGTGATCATACCATGAAAAATTAATCTTAACTTCTTATCATTTGGAAGTTGAATCAGATCAGTGGTGGACTCTTGTTAAGAACATAAGGAAACAAGAAGAAATTTAATCTATGGAATGAGAAGAGTTTAAGGGGATATTTATTATTAATTACTTCCCTTGTATTATACAAAAAAATATAGAGAAGGAATTCCTTAAGCTAAATAAAAATTAGGATGAATCTATTGGTACACATGAAGCTAATTTTACAAGACTCGTAAGGTATTCTTATGGTTTGATCATCATCCTTGAAAGTAAAATCGATCGATTCATTGGTGGCCTAAAACCAATTCTTTAAAAATTATTGGCTATAAGAGAATTTATTAATTATGAATAATTCATTAAATATGCACATAAGGTATAAATGGAAATTGCATATTCCCACCATTCCTTTATTTTTGATAAAGAAATAGAGATTAAGTCTTATAAAAACTCAAATGGTGGAAATAAATTCCAGACATTCTTGTGCCAGAAATGTGGGAAGAAGCATCAAGATAATTTCTTTAATGGAATTGGGAGGTGATTTAAATATATAAATAAAGGTCATAAAATTTGTGATTGTCAAAATATGATTAATGGGATGGTTAATATAATTTAAGAGAAGAGAATGACAAATAATGCACCACCCACACTTAATTGTTTCAACTATAAAGAGTTTGAGAATTATGCAAATCGATAACCCAATCTAAGGGAAAATATGAATGATAAGCCACAAAAACCTTTGATGAAAAAATACAAAGGGAAAGATTATGAAATCACAATGGATTAAGTGAATCGTGATAATTAGGGAACACTTATCCTCCCCTGCTTAGTTGGGAATTTCATGTTTTATTTTGTATGATTAATCCCTATAAAAATTGTATTGATCATCATTTAGTGAAGTTTTATGTTAATATCTCCCTCGAAATTGATTCTAGAATAATAAAATCACATTTGATATTATATTGGTACAAGGAAAAACCCATGTTTCCAATGAAAATGTTTTTGGTTTAAGAAAAAATATTATTTAAGGAATAAAGGGTGAATTATATTTTGGTAGGGTTAGGTTAACCATTTATGGAATGTTTTGAGTTAAACTTTGGATGAGGTTTTGGAGATTAACATATTACTTCACCATATGAATATTTATGAATATTGAATAAAATTTTCTAACTATTTTTGTGTTGATGATACCTAAAGATAGGAAAAAATACATACCGGTCTATCTATGGGTCTTGTGATCCATTAGTGATTTACTAATTAAAAAATCAACTTCATTTCTTGGATTAAGAGATAAAGGGGAAATCGATAAAGTCACAACCAAAGGGAGAGATTATTCATATAAAATGGAATGAAATCAAGTAAGTATATTTCCTTATGTTGTTAGACCATAAAATAATTCATCAAATCTAGGAAAAGTATTTTGATAAATATTTATCCTAATACCTTCATTTTTGCTAAATCGATGGTCTTATAAATCATTACGGACTTATGGTTTTGAAGCTCTAAACATTTCATTGATCATTAACTTGCTAGTGATCAATGACCTCAAAAAATCTCTATGATTATTTATGATTTTATTATATGTCCATGTTTTCACTTCCCACCTATTTTATACTATTTGTGAAACTAGTTATGATTTACTTTGGGTAACCATTATGTTTCACACTTCCCTTTTTTAAAGGAAGTTTTATTATTCATTTTTACAATGTGGGTTTCTGTGAATGGAACTTTAAAGTATTAAACCTTTGATGACCCAGATCAATTTCAAGGGTGAAATTTTTTTTAGGGGGATAGAATGTAAAACCCTTAGATTTTGTGATTTTTTTGAATTAGTTTAATCTTTTTTATATTTTTCATTTCACACAACACTAAATACATTTTTTTATATGAAATCACTAAATTTGGATTGAATTATATAAAGCACAAAGTTAATCTTGTACTAAAAGAAACACATATATTATCTATTTATAGATTCAACACTATATTTTTCTTATATTACACACAATACCAAGTCCCTTCGAAAGCTTGTGTTACATACAAGGCCAAGTTTTACCAAACTACAAAATACTTTCAATATTTATATTAAAATAATATTATAGTTACCACCTTACCATTGTAATGGAGTTTAAGAATAATATTAAATAAATTATGATTTACACATGTATATAAAATTAATATTTTGGTTATAAATTAGTTAAAATGAAAGTAATAACTATTTGAAAATAAAGAAATTCCTTTTCTAAGATAACTATTTTTGTATGTACAAACACAATTTTATCTAAATAATTTAAACAAACCACTTTTTATGAATATTTTTAATAAAATTGATATTATATATATATATATAATCAAATTATTTTACACTCATCCAATAGATTTTATAGGTATAAGATAATAATAAATCCAATTTTATGAATAAAAAGATGTATTTTTCTAAAAGGTAATTTTACTGCTTTTTAATGGAACACCCATTTTAAATATATTTTTTATTTGAAAAAATAAAATTAATTTTTAAAATTTTAATATCAAATTTTAATTTGGGTGAATTTTTTATATTTTTATGAGAAGTTTCATTTTTTGATGAATAGTTAAAATACTGAATTTTAATTAAAAACTATATTTTTTATAATTTAGTTATGTAGTTAAATTATCTTTTATAATGTTTTTAAAGTATATTTAGATAAATTTTACATATATTAATCCAATTTATGTCATTGTAATCAATTTCACATTAAAATTGGATATAAAATCATTTCAAACTTTTGAACTTTTTACTTTAAAAACTCATTGTTACATCCTGTCTGTGGGATTAATTTTAAATTAATCTCCTCAAATTATGTGTTTAGAATTTGGAAAAATGGATTCCATATTTGGAATCATAATTATTTATAAATTATATTATATTCAACCTAGTTTTTGAAAAAAAATATTAGTGAAAGTAATTAAAATTAATTATAGTGATTATGGTAAAAACAAGTTTACTTTGTGGATAAACCTTAACATGAGGATCCAAATACCCTATAAACATGTGAAAAACAATTTTATGGCCATATTTCTACTATATTCTCCATTTTATAGAAATTTAAAAACTATTGGAGGCACATTAGGTAAGGGAGACCTCTCAATAATGTTTACCTTTTTATATTTAAAAGAATCTCGCTCCTCCATTATAAAAGGGAACTCACCCCCCCCCCCTCCACTTATTCACACCTATAAATCCCTTTAACTCATAACAAAACTAACCATTTAAGTTCCAAAATTCCCTCATCTCATCCTAGAATCCTCACTTTTGAAATAAATCAAACCAAGTTAGTCTTTTTGTGCAAACCAACAGGGATTACCCAAAGAAGAGGTGACGTTATTCAATAAGAACTTTTGTTTCATTTCTTTCTATACCCCTTTAATTATTATTATTACAAAGTTATATAATAAAATAAGTTTACTAAATATACTGATATGTTTTTATGTAAATGGTATTACCTACACTTTCACACACTTCCATCAAATGGGATATTCAATAATCATTCGTCTGTACGGTGGACTACCGCCTCGCAAACCGATGTCGTTATTTCTTAAATTACCACCTTTAAAGGTTGGTAATAATGGTAGAATTAATATTTTAATATGATATATATTATATTTATGATTTATTTATGCTTTAGGAAATATTATATAACACATTCCTCCATTCTTTTCATTTTGTGGGAATATGATAACTTCATTTGTGGACGTGTGGACTACCGCCTCCTCAAAACGATGTGATTCGTTCACACTTTACATGGAATGTATTAAGTGTGGGTTTAATAAAATTATATTATATATATTAAATAATAATTATACTATAATTATAATATGTTTTTTTTTCTTTATTTTATTTAATACGACAAGAAAACAAAAATTGCATTCATGTGTACGTACGACCTACTGTCTCCGTGAATAGTGTATTCCATTTCATATTTAAATCTTATATATATTATTATAAATAATTATATATAGAATATATATAATATTTAAATCATTTTTTACATTATTTAAATAATTAAATCATTATATAAGTAATAGGATCAAGAATAACAAGTCAAGACATATACGAAAAACAAAGCAGTTATTACCTGAAACGTAAATATAACATGAAATTGTTAATAAAAAGTTAATATAAAGTCATAATGAAATAATATATGGTGTGATGTATAAATATATTTTTATTTATTATATTTATAATAAACTTATGTTTATTATATAGGAGGTTTGAACGTGTATAAATAAAGTCAAGACCTAATGTAAGGGATTTCTTATCTCACTTTTATTTTTGTGAGATATATGCTATATTCACCACTTATTCTTGTTATGTGGTGTGTATAATTACCTATTACATGTTATATAATTAATTTACCTTATTTAATGATATTAAAATTTTAAATTAATGTTATTATTTCATGGATATCATGATTTAAAAGTTACTCAAGCAGTAAAGGGATTTCTAGTCTCACTTTTATTTCTGTGAGACCTATTTCATATTCACCACTCATTTATTTTGTGTCACTTATATACTTACAATGGATTTATTATCCTTGTATTTATGGGTATTTAACTATCCATTTTATTATCTATCTTTTATGGGGTTTTACAGTTCAAAAGTTACCAAAATAGTAAGGTAATTTTTTCTCAATTTCCCTTCTTTGAGACACAGTTTTGTTATGAACCTATATTATTTTATGAGGTGTACATACTTCCCTTTTACATTTTATATCATGAATATAATTATTTTAGTTATATTTTAATCTTCATTTAATGTTATTATTTCATGGTTATTTTTATTTAAAATTTCAAAAATGGTAAGAGTTAATTGCTACAATCTTACCGTTTACCAGGATTATTTATGATTATGCTTCCATTGATGAAATATTATGATTCTTCTCTCAATAATTCTCATTATTTTTCTTATACTATTTTTTTCATGATATATTCATGTATTGGTACCATTATTTTCCACTCTTTGGTACTTAAGATAATTAAGAAAGTGTTTTTAAGAAAATATGACCTTATTTCTCTCATCGGTCAGAAAAATGTTTTATTCAAAAACTGTGTTTTTTAAAAATGTTTTAAAAAATATTTTCATGTAATATTTTAATCTCATTTTCCTTTAAAAAAATTTCAAAAATGTTTTCTGTTTTTTAAAGTTTTTAAAATTGTTTTCAAAATCTTATTTATAAGTTTTCAAGGTTATTTTTATAGAAATAGGTTTTCAAAATGTTTTATGATTTAAAAAGTTTTTTCAAAGTGAAAAATATATTTTCCTAGTGAAATTTTTAAATTTATTTTTAGATATTTTTTAATAATTTTTCAAATTAGTTTTCAAAGAAAATGTTTTTGAAGATGTTTTATACCTTAAAATGTGATTTTTAAATAAAGGTTATTTTCCTTAAAATATTATCCAAGTTATCTTTCAAAATCCTTCTCCAACTAAGATAAAATCCTTTGATATAGTTTATGATTTACTGGGGATATGATCTAATTAAAACATTCTCATTATTTCTCTAAATGTTTTATGTTGAATATGTCAAGTTTTTTATGAAATCCATTTCTATTCCACGGGTTATACCATGATAAAATTCTTATGAAACCCGCTTCCTTTCATGGTTTATTATATGATGAAATGATTATGAAACCTATATATTTTCCATATGTTATGATATGATGAAATTTTTATGGTACCCATTTCATTTCATGGGTTGTGATATAATTAATTTTTATGATCTTGTTGAATATGTATGTATGATTTCATTATGTGACGGGTGGGACCTATATCTCCATCCAATGAATTTGGTAAATATTTATATATTATGAGATAATGATGGGAAACAATTCGACGGGATTGATAGATAATGGGAAATAGGTGTGTCATGATCCATAATGGGAAATAGGTGTGTCCTGGTCCATAATGGTGAATAGGTGTGTTATGATCTACAATGGGAAATAGGTGTCTTCTGATCCGTAATGGGAAATAGGTGTTTCCTGGTCCACTATGTTGATGGTATTGGTAGTTAACCTTGACATATGAAATGGTTTACTATATTTATGATGATGATACACTTATATGACATGAGATTATGGTTCATGATTGATTTATGATCATTTATAACCCTTATGATTCATGTATTATGAACTACCAATATTTATTCCATGACTCATGTATATGATCTTTGATGTATAGGGTATGATATTCAAATTTTATTCTCATTCTATATTACCCTTGTAACCATGTTATGCTTACGTATCTCCTTTATTTAACCTTAATGAGCATCTGAGCTCACCATTTCTTATTTTTCCTTTCCCTTGGTTATGAATAAAGGGTTTAAGTAGGAGTACTAAATGGTATGATCTTTGTGAGAAACATTTAATATCTTTCACCAAGTTATAATATTGTTTTCTAAGTTTCCAAAGACACTAAAATATTATAGTCCACTAGCATGTATTTTTTTAATGTCATGAATATTCATCTAAAATGATGTAATATCCATGTATGTTAATCATGGGTCACAATAATTAATAATAATAGTTGTTGAAGTTGATTAATGTAAATACCATTAAAATATCATTAAAAACATTTTTGAGGAAAATAACCTTTTAATTTTAAAAATCAAGAAAAAAACACAAAATATTGTGAAAATCCTTTTATTTGAAAATAATCATGGAAACATAAAAAAGGAAAATTCAAGTAAAATAATAGACATTATGGTAGTAAAATCCATTCATGTCATAAATGATAAAAATAAACATTCTTTTCAACACATTTTGAAAAATGGATTTAAAAGTGACCTATTTGAAAAACATTAGGAAATTTCCTTTTAAAACCTTTGAAAATAAGGTAAATATAATGTAAAATGTATTTTGGAAATAATTTATTTATATAAAAGAAAATTTTTGAAATCATTTTATAAAACATGGATATTAAAGAGAAAGATACCATATCTAAAAGAAAATACAATATCGGTATCACTTAAAAATGACTTTCTTGATGTTTATTCAAATCCATAAGACATGAAACGGAAATAAAACATGTTAACCAAATTCATAACCATTTTATAAGAAATATATGTGCTTTAATAAAATAATATCATATTATTTTCCTCTAAAGGAACCTTTAACATAAAAATCCCAAAATAAAGGATATTTTAACAGAAATCCTTTTCCACTTTGGTAAATCTTAAATCATAATCCCCATGAAAAAATAACTTAAAATTATAATTTAAATATCATGAACATAAGTTTTTTAATGATATAACATTTAAAATCTCATTATATACATCTCATAAAATAATATAGTTGTATAACATAACATATGTTCCAAAGAAGATAATTTGAGATGAGCATCCCTTACAATGATCATAACATTGAAGTGAGAATTAATCAAAGAATAAATTATGTGTATCAAATATAAATCCATATAAAATAATTGAAAATAAAATATAAGATAATAAAAATTAATTACACACATTATCTTATAATATCAAATATAATGAAAAATTAATATAACCCGATTAAAAGAAATTGAGTTATGAAATTCCTTACCACTTGGTAACTTTAGATTCAAATCCTCTCAGATAAATTAATTCAAATTGAAACTTAAAATACCATGATTTATGAATTATTCATGATATTACATTTAAAATTTGAAGTATTTACACCACAAAATATAAATAATCAGTGAATTTAGCATATGTCTAACATAAATAAAAAGTGAGATGAGAAACCCTTACCTCTGGTTCAACTTTCTTTGTACGTATTCAAACCTCTTGTATAATAAACTTATTTTTAATATTTTATTTATTAATAAAATTTTCTAGGCTTAATAATTTATACTTAAATCATTTATTTTATTTTTTTTAATGATATATTTAACTACTTAATCAGTTAAGTCCATGTCGGGTGTTTTGAGGGTGTTTGGTTCATTGTTTCAAAATGGCTTCAGTGTATTGATAGTGGTCAAATAGGTCATTATTTCAACATATAAAGAATAAAAATAATGAAATATTTTATATATTTATACATAAATTATAATTTTAAAATAAATCATGAGAATGGTTATGAAAAATGAACTATGTTATGATCATGGAGATGGTAGGTCGTACATACGCATGAGTAACACTTACATTTTTCAACAATCATTGTGGAATAAAGGTAAGAATTATATTATCTTTATAGAATAATAATTATTTCATAAATATCATATTATTTAATTAAATAAAATTTTATATATATAATCCATGTGATGTGGTGATGAAAAAAAGAATCACATCGCTTCGTGGAGGCAACAGTCCACATGTACGCGCTAACGAAATTGTCATTTTTCAGTGTAAGAAATAAAATGATATATTACCTATTTAGAATGATAAATATATCATTAATATCATAGTTATATTATTTCTATCACATATATTTATTATAATTATATTTATTACCTTACATGTGAAGCGTTAATGAATAATGAATCACATCGCTTCGCAAGGTAGTAGTATGTCGTACACATGAGTGGCATTGTCGTATCCCCCACATAATGGAAATTAAGAAGGTGTATGTGATATAATATCTCCAAAATTATAAATATGTTAAAAATATCATATATTTATATATATATATATAATTTAAATCCATAATTATAACAATCCATTATAGGCAATGATGGAAAATGTATTATATCGATTCATGAGGTGGTAGTTTATTGTACACACGAATGATGATTTTTTATCCCATTTTATGGAAGAGGAGATGGATTTAGGTTATGAAATTAACATAATAAAATATCATTATATGGTATATATATTTTTTATTATATCATAATAATTGAATTAGATTTCGAGGAGGTTTAAGAAGAAATAAAATAAAGACGCTCAGTTAAGCACAATACCTCTTCTTCAGAAAACTTCCTTAGGTTAGAACCAAAATCCTTCTTAGGGTGTATTTTTGTTAAAACCAGTGGATCTAGTTCATGGGGAGGGAATTTATGAAGGAATTTTTTTAGGTATTTTCTGAGTCAAAATTTTTTTAATGTGTGAATAAGAGAGGATAAGGGATAGACTTTTATAAGTGTAGTGAGTGGCATACTAGTACTTTTTGAAAAGAAAAAGGCGTACCTACATTTTTCAAATTAAAAAAGGATAAAAATGGACCATTATTTATACTTGGACATTATATGGTTCAAATATTTCCATCCAATATATTTTATACAAGTTTTTAGTTCATTTTAACCCTTAACGTTTTAGTTTATCCCCTGGTAAACCCGTTTTTACCTCAACCATGGTAATTAATTTTTACTATTTTCACTATTCATTATGGTAAAAATTTAAGTTTAACTTATTATATAATAAAAAATATTATGATTAAAAATATAGAATCTATTTTAATAAATTAAATTCAAAAAAGTGTCAAAATTTAACATAAAATTAAACTCGTAGATGCGATGAAAAAGTGGGTTTTCAAGAAGTGTATTTTTCAAGAAAAAAATAATTTTATATTAACTATATGACTAATAATAATAATTGTATGAATCCCAAATAAATTTATTGAAATATAATCTTTAAATTTAATTTAAATTATTCCTCATTAGTTTTTATTTTAATTAATCAAAAATAAGAAACGTTATGCACTTTAAAATAGTTTTCAGAAAAATTCAATTTTTAAACCAAGAAATAAACTTATAATAAAATACAATATCAAGATGATTAAAATTTAATTAATTGGATTAAATATAACTTTAAAATAATAATGTTTCTTTAAATCATATTCAAAACATAATGTTACTTTTAAATTAATTACGTTATTGAAAATAAATTATAGTTTGACAAAAATCAGTAATTTTTATTGTTCCCTGAAAAATCAATATTTTCTAAAAAATCCCAAACTTTTACCATATGTTAATTTTAATATGGAGAGTTAAAAAATTAATTTAATTTTATCATTTTTTTTCTAAAATTTTCAAAAATTAATTATAATATTTTCTCACAAAAATCAATAAAAAACATTTTTGAAGAAAACATATTTTTGAAGAATAAAATTACTTTACTAAAAAATGATTGAATATTTATTAATAATTCATAAATAATTTATATTCACTAGAAATATATATATATATATATATATATCATAAAGTGGTTAATACTATTCATACCCTCTAATTTAATGTCTAAGTTATAACAGTTATATATTTCGTGGGTCGTTTAATATCGGTGTTGTGTCTTTAATATTTTTTCGAACATAATGCTATATTTTAAAATATTAGGGCGTTATAACTATACCATGATATCATAGTCAAAACCATATTTAAATCACCACACTTTTTTCAATATCAGCTCTCACCAATTTTTACATAAAATACAATAAATCTTTGAACCTCACAACATAATCCATGATAGAAGTTTCTCCCTACACTGGGTGCATGAACTCATGGGCTTGATCCTCCCTAGATGTCTCAATGAATAAGTGATTAAATAACATCAAATAAAATTCCTTCTACATCATCCACACATTCCTAAATTCATGTACTTATTCATTACACTAGTGTTTTATTATTCCCTTTAGCATATTCAGACTCACCATCTACCCTGGTGTCATATTAATCTATTCAAAGATCATTTGTACTAACTCAATCTAATAATCCACTTCTTAGAGTCCACCCTCCCCCATTAATTAAGGAAGATTTTATGATTGGAACTCTCATGTTGGATATTCCCTATAAAACTTAGCTCCCCGATATCCTCAATGAATGCTCTGGATAACCCATAATAGTCTTTCCCTAAGATTCTCATCTGACCACTACCGTAGCTCCTATAATCATTATAATTGACCTACCTACCTCAAAACCTATGTGTATGAATCATGATCACTACCACCCTTATGGGACTCATTCATTTCATACCTTAGTGAAAACATATCTCTATCCTCCTGACACTCCAATAGAGACCTTATAAGTGGTACCTCAATGAGAACCAAATATAATTCTCAATACAAATATAACAGTCTAAATATTTTGAATAGGGAAAGATTTAATAAGCAACATGACTGATTATCCATTACACTTACCTATCACACCTAAGTCCCATACCATCCAGCATCACATCCCTACCCACCCATGTCATGTTTAGGCACCACACACATCATACACATGTAGGATGTATATAAATAATCATGCTAAGAATCACTTCCTCAGTATGGCTGAGTAGAATTACAACAAGAATTTATATGCTAAAATTCCATATTGTTTATTGCGACACTTTGAATAGCCAAACCCCTTCCAATTTCAGAACCAAACCCAAATGGAAACCAACTTCAGACACATATATTTCATGTAACTTCTATGTTCCTAAAATGATGCATGAGTACCACCTATTTCCTCTCAAGGTAAAGAGTTAGAGGACATAAATCAATAAATCATACCATATTTACCCAAATCAAATAAATCATTTGTAATTTCAAAAACCAAAACAAAAAATCCCAGTTTCGATGGTAAATTGGACTTTAACCCACACTTTTTTTAGCGAGACACACAAAATGAAATATATCCCAAGATCCAAAGAATTTCTCAACCTCCATCTTCTATAACCCAAATAATATTAAAACTTGTACTAATACCAATTTGTAACATCTTGAACCATCTCACTCCACAGTAACCAGATCATAGTACCACTAGACCTTAGGCACACCTCCTCATATTCCAAAGGCTACAAACTATCGATGAGGGTCTAATAGTTGATAGTGAGGAGACTATACCCTCTGAGGTATAATACAAATAATAACATGACGACAGTGGAAGAAACTAAAAAAATAGGAAACAACAAGCCATAATATACTTACGACAAGAAATGTAAGCACATACCATGTCATTTCAATTATAAAATAATCAAATGATCTCCAATAGGATGATCACATATATATAATAACAAAGGTAACCAAAATAAACCACCAATATGGCATTAAGGAAACACCCATCCTATCTAAAAACCCATAATCTCTTTTCTGAGTTGGCTTTGACATAGCCCAAAGGGCGTTCCTGGTCCCTATATGTTGGCGACTAGCACCTGGAATCATACAAGATCAAAGAGGGAAGGATTTTTTCCACAAGATAGTGGAAGATAAAAAATACAGGTTAGTATGCTCAACACTTAAAAGAGAGAAATTACTAAAAAAATAAATAGGTAAAATAGTACCCAGAAAGAAAGATAAAAATCTCAAAGGAAACAATTACTTCAACCAGACAAACTTATAAATACCTCCTATTTAACAAGTAGACAACATATCCACTAGTCATATTCATCACTCCATAGTCCCAAGGTAATTATTCCATGAATCATAAAGTCTACATGCATCCTATAGGTCCTATGTAGGGTGTATAAAATCACTAGTATACTACCAATGTTTTCCCTAGATAATATTAATATGTATGAAAGTGTATGAAAAGTGTGATAAACCTCATCCAAATCACACTACCCAACCTACTTTACCCATGCCCAATCTTCCCCAAGTGAGCCTTTACCTACCTCAGTTCTTGTTGGAGTGGAATGGTGCATGCACAATCTATCAAATCATAACATTTTTCAGCCTTCTAACTAATTTCATACCACCTAGTGTCACATACCAACCATGAACAATGTAACAATTTTGGTTCAACCATGATACCCCAAAGGCACGTCCAAAAACTGTATCATAAGTCCTTTGGTCATTCAACCCCTCTACCAACCTTTGCCTCAATATCCTAAAAACCCAAGGCATGGTAATACCCACACATTACCAGTCTCAACTCATCATCCCCCACATATCAAACATATAAAAAAAATTCTATACTCCAATATGGTGATCTTAATCGCCACCAATGTCTCATTTCCAACATATGGTGTATCATCCTCCATATCGATGAACATCATCATCATAAACATTGTACCTCATAACTATGGATATTAATAGTAAGCATACAATGATCAAAACCACCTCACGGTCCATGTCCTATGTGCACATGACCTCAATGGCCTCAACCTACATAGTGAGTGACA
This sequence comes from Viscum album, assembly GCA_963277665.1. Lineage (NCBI taxonomy): Eukaryota > Viridiplantae > Streptophyta > Magnoliopsida > Santalales > Viscaceae > Viscum > Viscum album. The sequence goes on along the minus strand of OY728160.1, from coordinate 845,181,599 downwards.
TTACTAACATCCTACATCTATAAATAAAAAAACCTCCATTACCATCCACAAAAATAATCAATACTATATGAATCACACTAGAGAACCTCCTTCACCACCTATGTTAATATTCAACACCATCTAGATCAAACTAGTGAACTGTAGGTAATGGGTGCAACAGAACCATCCTTTCAAGGTATGACCAACTCAGCTTTTAGTATTAAATCATTTATAATCATTTATTTACATGATAATGAGATCATGTCCAACGAAAAATAGTAGTTTAATATACTTTTTTAATACACAAAAATCATAGTTAGAGAATATTTACATGTAATTTATAATTAATTTATGAGGAAATATTGAATTGCCTTAACTTGTAATTCTAATTTTTTGATGATCTAATGGAATAGAATTTTTTGTACCATCATTGCACTGTAGGATTCAAGTAAAGAATCCCTCTAATGGTGATCCACAAGTGAACAAAGATCTATGATCAACATTGTAGAAATTCTAGGTGTTATCATGGCTAATCCCAATTGCTTTTTTTGTTTGTGGCTGATCAAAGTGGTATTCTTCAAAAAGGATGAATAACCATTGGTGTTATATTGAAGGATTGAGAGAGTAATAAGATAGAGAACACTCTAGGTATTGATCCAATATCTCCTTATATTTTCTTCAAATCAAAACTAAATTAGAAAAGTGATATAATTAAATATTTATTATATCTTTTTTAGGGTTGTAAAATCACACACAATCCCCCAATCATCATTAATATTCTTAAATGAACCCATGTCCAATAATAATAATAATAATTTTAATTTCTTGACATGTGTGATATATTAAGAATATAAATAAATATAATTTATACTATTTGGACCATTAAACTTGGTTTACTTTCCCTCATAGACATTTATCAATCCTCGAATAATTGCTATATAATTAAATGAATGTCACTACACTATTCTACAGTAAATATAATAAATATTATATTTTACAAACATGAAAACTAATATTTATTATTATTATTTAACTCACATATTATCTTTAATAAATTTTTATAAAATTATGGTGATCAATCAAAACAGAATAAAAATTATTTATTCCAACTTGTTAAATTCAATACTATAATTTAACTGTGATTGTAGATGCACTTAGTGTGTGGCCCTCTCAGCCACATTCTCAGTGGCATTAGGCATAACTACCTAAAGTCCAAGGTTATCATATAGAAATATGAAAAGGATTATATATAGAAATAAGTTAATGTATTAATGATGTACAACCTCCTAAAAATGTTTATTGTGTAATATAATCAATTTATCACAATATCTCTAATCAAGTAGGTTGCATGTCAGTTTCATCGACCTATATGTTTGATGTAACTTTATTTAAATTTATGGAAATGAACACTCTAATAAAAACCCATATCCATGGATTTATTTAAGTGGTTTAATTCCCATAAAAGGTATTGATATATTAACTTCCATCAAGGGATGGAAGGGATAAATCCTTTCTCACATTATCCATTAATGCTATATAATTTATGATGCACCCAATGTATCTTACTTCTCTAAGAAAATACATCATCATGGTTTTCATCAATACATCAAAGTATGTGAGTAATTATATCCATTAATGAAAATATTAAATTATAATGATCAATACACACATCTATAGATAGGAACATCCAATGACACAAGGAAATGTGGATTTCCTATTTACGATCTTCTTCTCATAACCTCTTATCTTATAGATTACCAAGGGAGAACATTGAGAGAAGGTATCTCAGTGTATTATGATCGTAAAACCCTTGATAACCTATATTTTATATGTACCATCATAAAAATCAAACAATCATAGAACAAGGTTCAATAATAATTTCATAGAACCTCTAGGATCTCATTATAGCAGGGAACTAATATGACATTTCAGAAGGACATATATATTCTAAGGACATTATCACATAAAATATCATGTATAAGAATAATAATATGTTATAATAAAACTAATTTAATTAAGAAAAACATGTAATCAATTAATAAACAAGTTGGTTCTAAGTAACCCACTCCAATAGACTCCCACTTTCATTAGTGGCAAATGACAATAGCTTTTGGCCCACAAGCTCTCACATGATACTCATGCTTCTGCAGAGATAAATAATTTGTTAAGTGGTCCAAAATGTTTTCCTACATGGATAATATACTCACTTAAACTTCATCTCATTTATAAAAATCCATTAATAGATGAAACTTTTGAATTATGTTCTTTATCCTTTGGTGTGACCTTGGTTCTTTGGAGAAATCTGATGATACTTTGTTATCGAATTAAACTATGATAGTATCTTTTATTTTATCTACCATATAAAGATCTATATAAAAAGCTAAAATATACTCATACTCTTTTATAGAATCAGAAAAAATTGACTTCTTTTAACTCTTTTAGATAATAACTCCTCCATTGAGATAAAAGGTATATCCAGATTGAAAATTCTAATCATTATGATTTATCTGAAACATAGAATCTATATAACCCCTAGTGACTAGATATTCATCTCTTCTATTCACTATGAACATATATTAAGTTCAACATAGATATTTAATGATAGTCTTAATAATATTCCAATGTTGTTCACCTAGATATACTTGATTTTTTCCTACCACACTCAAATAAAATGCAACATCAAAACTTATACATAACATGTCATACATGATAGATCCGATCAAATAAACATATAGTATCTTACTCATTCACACTATTTATTCTTTTGTTTTAGGACATATTTTCCTAGAAATATGTATACCATGTGACACTAGAACCAATCCTATCTTGTATTGTACGATATTGAACATATTCAATATATTCTCAATGTATGTACTTTGACTTATTCCAAGTAGCCTCTTGGATCTATCACGCATGATCTTGATCCCTAGAATGTAGGCTGATTCGCCTAATTCCTTCTTGGATAAAAACTTACTCAACCATGCTTTAACCTCTTATAAGGTTGGCATATCATCTCTAATTAGTAATATTTCATCAACATATACTACTATGAAAAACAATTCTCCCACTAGACCTATTAAAAACATGTGGATCACATTCATTATTAGTGAAACCAAATTCCTCTATGGATTCATCGAATCGAATGTTCCATGAACTAGATGCTTTATTTAATCCATAAATGGATCTGTACAACTTTCATAACTTTTTAACATTCCCTAGAATCACAAACCCTTCTAGTTGTGTCATATACACATCCTCTTGAAGGTTCCTACTAAGTAATGCAGTTTTGACATCTGTTTTCCAAATGTCATATTCATGGTAATCTACTATGAAAAGAAATATTATGATGGATTTAAACATAGAAACTAGAGAAAATGTTATTTCATAGTTAATTCCTTGGCTTTTTCTAAAACCTTTAGCCACTAGTTATCCTGTATAGTTATTCACTTTACCTTCCATGTCCAGCTTTCACTTAAATACCCATTTACACTTGATAGGTTTGACATTAACTAGTGGATCAATAAAAATAAAAAACTAGTTTTGATACATGGAATATATCTCAGAATTCATGGATTATTTCCATTTTTCATCCTCTGGTATCTTTATTACCTCCTTGTAGAGATAGGATCATCATTTTTAACCAATAATGAGTCACCACCACCAGTGAATAGAAAACCATATCTATATAGTTCTCTTACCTCTCATATGCTCTTATGTAGTAATTTTGTTTCAAGAATGACATATTTTTCCATGGGTACTTTTGGAATCAGTTCCTATTCCAAATCTTGTGTATCTTGAGCATCAACTTCATTATAATCAATCTTTCTCCCACTATCCTTATTGAGGATATGCTCCTTCTCAAGAAAAATGTCCTTTCTTAAAATTTTTAATTTCCTTCCTGAAGGGTTGTATAGATAGTATCCCCTTGTTTCCATGGGATAACCTATAAAGATACACATCATGCCTCATGGTGGTAGTTTTTTTCTTGATATAGCCTTAACAAATTCCTCTCAAGCCCATGCACAAACATGTGACAAAATAGGTTTCTTTCCAATCTATAGCTCAAATGGAATATCATCTTCCACTTTGGTTATTACTTAGTTTATTAAGCATAATTTCATTTGTAATTAATATCCCCAAAAGGATAATGGAATAAATTCATGACTCATCATTTACCTTACCATGTCCAAAAAAGATTGATTCCTCCTTTCACTAAAACCATTCCACTATGTTGTATAAGGTGGAGTGAATTATGATAAAATCACATAATCCCATATAAATTTTATAAAGTATTTATTAATATATTTACCAAATCAATATAATAAAATTTTCTTTATCATCTTACCAATATTATTCCCAACATCATTCTTGAACCTTTTGAACTTCTCAAAGGATTTAGACATATACCTCATCAAGTAGATATTACCATACCTGCTCAAGTCATTAGTAAAAGTTATAAAGTATGAGTATACACATCTTATAAGAATAGTATATTTATTCATTTATTTTTATTCCCACTCACTGAAATATTGTAATATGAGTATCCACCTCTATAATCTACTTGAAAATGTCCACAAACATTAGTGTGTACTAATTCTAGAAGATATGTGGCCCTTTCACCTTGACCATCGAATGGTGGTTTTTTTGTTTGTCCTTGTAAATAGAATGAAATATTTCAAGTGGAGTTAGCTCAAAATATTCTAAATATCCATCCTAATATATATATATAAGACACTTCTCATTTACATGACCAAGACAGTGATTCTACAAATGGGTTTCATATGAGTCACATGTATTCTTTTCGTTATCAATTGAAAATATTTTTTTTCTACATAATTTAATACATAAATATTGTTATTTAGTTATTAAATTCCCTAAAATATGTTATCCTTATAAAATTAAAGAACATTAACTACTGTAAAAGGGACATATCCCAATATATCTATACCCACAGTTTAGAATAATTGTGGGTATAGTGGTTCTTTTCCAAGATTATACGAAGTTTTTTATAAAACGATTGGTATATTTTGATCTATACCAATGGTTTTTTAAAAATATTGGTATAGAATTATAAATATTGGAAGCCCACTCGAGATCCTCCTCTCCTCCTCCTCATTCAAACCCTACCTCCTCCCATGTGTCTGCACATCCCCCCTCCCCTCAGGCAATTTCAGCCAACCTCCTCCCTCCCCTCCGATGATTTCGGCCACCCCACTTCCCTCCTCAGGTGACATAGGCCACCCAACTACTCTCCTCATGTGATTTTGGCCGCCCCACTACCATATTTGTGTGATTTTTTGATACCCACCCATCCAAAGTGTTCTTTCTCTAGAAATATTTTGTTGTAGTCTTTGACAGGTAACATTTTCTTCCCTCCTCTTATTTATTCTCTATAAGTTTTTAATATTTTTTAAGTGTTTTATTGAAGGCAACATGGTTTGAATATTTGATGTTGGTGTTTCTATTTCATTTTCTTTTATTCAAGAGTTACAATGTTACAATTTTTTTCTAAATTCATATTTGGACTAAGTAGTCATGGTGTGGACTATATTTAGGGTCAATTTTCTACTGCATTCATTTATTTTGATTATTTCTCATGTGGAAAATGGGTGGAATTTCTTGATTGAAATGGTATCTTGATGGGAAATGGTTTTTTATAAACTACAAATTTTTGATAAAATTATATGGATTGTTTTAATAATGAAACACACATGTTTTTTGTATTATAAAAAAATGGGGCTTCCAAAGTGGGTTAATTTTTTGTGTTAAAAGATGGATTTAATGTCTTAACGGTATTTTTGGATTGAAAATATAAATGGTGGTATCCCATGAATTGTTTGGTTATAACTATTTATGAATATATTTCCTTTTGTAACTGTGTTGTCATGGAATATTGGTTTGTACAAAAATTTCCAATTCTCTATGTTTTATGTATTAAAGTGAAGGCATAGTTGTAACCTTGTTAAGAGTTGATCATTGATGGTTCCCTTTTTTGTTCCAATTTTTTTATTGATGTTTTTATTATCCATGTGATGGATTCTTGGTTATGTGATGCATGTTGTGCTTGTGTGTTGGGGGTTATATTGATGGTAGTGCAAGAGGTGGGAAGGATATGATAACGTTGTTAGCCCTAGTGTATTGTTATTATGTTGTGATGATGTTATTGTACATGGTCTACCTAAATTATTATTCCACGAGGAGATCAAGGTTTTTAAGTGGGTATTATTGGGACATTTCTAGGATAGTAAAGGTTTTTCATTGGCTAGACCCCCCTTAATTGTAAGTAAACCCATTATTTTTTGTTTTTCGCTAAAGAGGATACATAGAGTGATTCAGCAGATAGATGTATGATTATACCCTACTAACAACTAGGTCCATTTTTTCATGTCTTCTGTGTTCATGTTAGTCTTCATGATTTTTCCTAATGATATGTATTTATGTTATGGATCATTAATTTATACATTTTAATTTTTATTGTTTATTTCTTGGTGAGTTAACCCTTTTGTATATTAACCTTGTTTTTAGTTTTATTCCATACTTTTATTTATCATGTTTCTTCTTGATTATTTAACCTTAATTACTTGTTTACCTTGAGGTGGGTGTGTGTTTGTGTGATTTTAAAGAAAAAAGGAAAAATTTATTTTCATAGAGACATTAGTATTAGTGTCTATGCTCTTTTTTTACCATTTTTGTGTGGGATGACACAGTGGTTCCTAACTATGTGCTTCCTTATTATTTGTGTGTAGTTTAAATCTCTATGTTTTGAAGTGTTTTTAAAAAAAAATTAAAAAAATAAAGAAAAAGTGTAATCATATAGTTCTTTTAAACTATTTTGTAAATGACTTTGATAGGGTGTGTTATTTAAAGTGTAAAATGTTGTTTCCAAAATATTTTTGGAATAACTTCCATAGGAAATCATTTTTTGTTTATTGATGAAAATATGAGTGTGTTTTGGTTTTAAAAGCAATGTTTTAGTAAAATGTGCCATGTTTTAACACACTTTTGATGTGTTTTCATTTCATTTCATAAAACCTTATGAAAAATGATTATTTTTTCATTTCAGTCCAGTTTTTTACCTCTTCATCTTCCTAGGGAGATTTTTGGATAGTTACCATGAAGTGAATTCTTAAATTTTAAGGATACCCACCTTGGTTTCTTATTTGTAGTAATCTCTTATAGCATATGTTATTTCTCTTATTCTTTTTTTTTCTAGATAATAGTATGCTTTGATGACTTTAATATTAAAATTGGTTGTAATTAGTTTCTTAATTATGGTTTACATTATTGATTGGAACATAACTTTTTTCCTCATAATATAATTTATAGAAGTTTGATGCACCATACTAATTCGATTTCAATCGAGCTTCAAAGTAATTAAGAAAAAAATTATATTTTGGATTTAAAAATGATTCAAATAGAGGTTGTATATAGTTTTCAAGCTATAATTGTGTTAGAAGACCATGTTTAATCTGGGAAAAATTATCTAACATATAAAGAAATATGAATTTCAAACAAACTATTTTTTTTGGTGTCACCATGGAGAGACGTGACAATCTTCTACTATTTCTGAATGAAAACAATGAACTAGTATGGAGAATTTGATATTTGGTCAGTTTCCATTTGTGAATCATCATAAAAGAGATAGTATTTCAATGAAAAAAGACAATGGTTTCAATATACATGAGTAAAATACTGAAGATGATGATATTGAAAGAGTGAAAATTTTATTGGATGATGCCAAAACTCTGGTATATTAGGAATGTTCTAAAATGACCAAGTTGGAATTTTTAATGTGTTTATATCATGGAAAAACCATGTGTGGAATTTCTAATACCATCATTGATTATATTTTTACCTTTTTGAAGTAATTTATACATGATGGTGTAGATATTCCCTTAAATAATTACAAGGTATGGAAGTTAATTAAGCATCTTGGATTTTCTACTCATAATGTTCATGATTATCTGAAATATTTGAGTTTATTTTGGTAGGAAAAATCTGACCATAATGAATTTAAAGAATGTGGTACATCTTGATGGAATGAAAATGTTGATGGATCACCATCTCATGTGCCACAAAAATTCATGTGTCACTTTCTATTGATTCCCAGACTTCAAAATCTATTTATGTCTACAAAAATCTCAACCAATATGAAATGGAATTATGCTGAGAAAATTAAAGGTAATGATGAGTTAGTTCATCCTGTAGATGGATTGTAATTTTGGTGATTTTATTAATACAATTATGATTTTTTAGATGAGGTGTCCAATGTCAGGTTGGGTCCATCCTGTGATGGTTTTAATTATTTTGGTCAGATTCTTATCACTCACAACAAGTGGCTAGTTTTTATTCATGTTTATAATCTTACTCTGTGTATGTGTATGAAACAATCTTTCAATTTCTTGAGTATACTTATATCTATAACTTATAATATGTTTAATGATATATAATTCTACTTGTATCCTTTAATAATATATTTGAATCATCTTTGGGATATTGGTGTGTGGACATTCAATGCTTCTTCAAAAAAACATTCTGGTGTACAATGCCCATCTATGGACTATACATGATTTCCCTAATTATTAAATGATGTATGGTTGGAGAACTAAGGGAAAACTAAAATTTAATGTATGTATTAAGAATACATTATTGATAAGGATTAAATATATTTGTAGTTTCAATTTCATGGGGCATCGATGATTCTTACATATAGATCATTAATACAGGAAGAATCATCGGAGGTTTGATAATACTTTTGACACTGAAAAACCACCTCAATATATGCCAGGTAGTGATGTGCTTAATGAATTGAAATATTTTATTTTTTTATTAGGGAAGGGTCATATTAAATCCAAAAAGAGGAATAATGTTGACACCAAAGCCACTTACAATTATAAAAAAGAGAAGTATCTTTTTTGAGTTTCCATATTGGTCTACCAATTTGTTATGTCATTTTTTAGATGTAATGAACATTGAGAAAAATATATGTCAAATGTTTTGTGAAAATATTCTAAATATCAAGTGGAATAACAAATATGACTTTCTATCTCATAGAGACTTGTTGGATTGGGGTATTCGACCAGAATTTCACCCTTTGTGTAATGGTGAAAACAAATGGAAAGTTCCTCGTGCTTCTTATGTGATGACACCATCAATGAAATATAAATTCCTAGAAGTTTTAGAGAATATTAAGGTCCTGATTTCTATTCTAGAAACATATCTAAATAAGACAATATAAGGGATTTGAAACTAAAATCACTAAAAACTCTTGATTATCACATCCTTCTTCATGAATTGATTCTGATAGAAATTTGAAATTTTCTACTCAATAATGTAAAGGTGATAGCAATTCAATTATTCAATTTTTAGAGACCTTTATGCTAAAAGTTTATCCAAGTCATTATTGATAAAAATGAAATAGGAGGAACCATTAATTTTGTGTGAGATGGAAAATAATTCCATCCATCCTTTTTCACCTTCTTGATATATTTAGTAGTTCATATTTTAATTAAAACACTTCTTGGGGGACCAATTTATTTTTAGTGTATGTGTCCTATTGAAATAAATATGTTCACAATGAAATCATATGTTTGAAACAAGAATTATCCAAAAGGTTTTATTGTGAGAGGTTATCTGGCTCAAGAATTTATGGATTTTTTCTCAATGTATTTTTATGATGTGAGTGAGAGGACTAGTTTGGAATATACCTAACACTGAGAGGGTGGTGAATCAGTGTTGGGGACTTTTTAAACTAATTCCAACTTCTATCCCTATACCTCTTGACCTATTAGGATCTTGATTCTCTTATTCTCTTTTCCTTGTCGCATGCAATAATAGAAAGTAGTAAAAATATGCACATGAAATTTTTACAAGTTTCACCAATCAATAAGAGTAGCTACGTCCTTTACATGCATGGATATGACTAGTGCATGGATTCTCCACTATGATGTGATATGCTATTACAGTGTATTGGCTAGGAAAACAATACCCTATCCAATGTGAGGCCCTACACTTTGGAGGGGGGTGGGAAACAATCCTCTTCCCTAGATTGGTGGTAGCCAAGTCCAACTTATAGACTTTAGCTGGTTCTTTATACTGCCTATAGAGACAGTCTTCTTCCTTCTTGAAAAGGTAGGTTCTGATCTTGGTCTTCTTTAGTTCCCTTCACTTGATTACTTCCAAAGAAGTAGGCAGACAATTCTTCCTTCTTTATTTATCTTCTTCTATAGTGCAACACTAATGGCACTAGACTTCTTCTTTCTTTTTCTTATTACAACAACCAACTAAACTAAACTTCTTGTTTCTTTAGCTATAATCACATACAATAATGTGATTATTCAAACATTGAGGATCATCTCACATAGCATCATCTAAAATAAACTGCCCTAAATAATTTTCAGCCTTCAGTTGGACATACACCGTTCTTCTTCTTATTCTCTTCTTTCTATTTGACACAGTATAATAAGGAATAGTACTGTAGTGTCTTAATAACTTTATTTAATTCTCAATACCAACACATGAGTGTATCAGTATACTTCCTTCTTCATACAAGCAAAGAGCTCCACGGGTCTTCTTTTTCATGTAGAGGACGCATGATTATTCTTCAAAGACCCAGGGATGATTCATGGATCTATCTTAGTGAAGCACAACACCGATGAGTATTCACCGGTTGTGTACTCATAGGGTATCCTTCACAAAACACCGCGAGGGATTGAAAAAACCAGTCTCTTGTTTGTGCTCACTTCTTGGCATAGAGGGTGTGGTTCTCCTTCTTCGCAAGATACTTCAAGAGTGCATAGCACTTGTTAAAGTCCTGTAGTGCCCAAAAATTTTTCATGCACCCTTCTAGGTGACTTGAGCATAAAATTCAAACCTTTCACATAAAAACACCTTTTGGGGAAAAAAGGATTTTCATGAAACTCTCCTTTTTTGCACAACACTGGATTTTTGCGCAGCACTTCACTTTTTCACACAGCACTCTCTTTTTCACGCAGCACTGGCTTTTTCGTGTAGCACTCTCTTTTTCACGCAACACTTACTTTTTCACGCAGCACTCTCTTTTTCATGCAGCACTTTATTTTTCGCACAACACTTTATTTTTCTCACACCACTTCTTCTTTTCACACACTACTCAATAATTCAATTTTTTTCACACTTCAGTGCTTGGGATTTGTCTAAGTGTCGATCCCTAACAAATGATAGAGTTTCACCTGATATTTATAGGTATTTTTTACCCTGAACGTAAAACCCCTTCCTACATGTAAAACTATCTCCATGCACATAAAAACTCTTTCACACAACATCATATTTTTCTCAATGCTCCAATTTTTCGTGCACCTCATGCCTTTGCTAATTTTCAAGCTTCATATCTCGAAACACCTCTTTTGTGAAAAACATAATTCCTTTATTTCACGCACCACACCAATATTTCACGTACCGCTTTATTTTTCACACACTATGTTAATATTTCGTGCAACCTTTATTTTTCATGCACTCTGCCTAATTTTCCATGCACTCTATTCCTTTTCCATTTTTCGATGTTATGACCTTGAATCATGCCTTGCGTGCAAAAATCTAAACCATCTTCAATCCTGCACGCAACATCCATTGCCAAAAACACATTTCTTCATCTCCTGATTTTCAGGCCCTAAAATTTGGAAAACACTGGAAAACGGCGCCACCTTAAACTATTCTTTTGTTCTGCCTCTAGATTGTACATTCCTTTTTCATTTCTCTCTCCACTTCTTCCCATATCCATTATTCAACTTTCATCATGAACTCCACTATCGTGATATATATCCTTTGAAAGACCTGATTTATCATCATCAGAGTTATAATGGAAAGTACTGAAACTTCCCTATCTTCTAACAGCATCATTCCTTCCAATAAAAACTGTATAAGACTGGCATCATCATTTATCCCCCTTTCCTTCATAATGCTTGCATCACAAGTTCTCCTAACTTATGATATTTGTGAAATACATATTAGCAAGGCATCATCTGGTTTTAATCACCATTCTTCATTATTGTAGACAATGTATCACCTTTGATACATGTGATTTGAACTTAGGATCAGCTCAAAAATCATCTGAATTTACTTCATATAGAATTTTCTAACTATGACATTCAATGATATCATTTCATAACAATTCTCCAGGAATCCTCACTTCTACCGATCTCTATTAAATTTAGAGTCATTCTTCATTTTGACTGATATTGACAACTGTTGACAAAAAATACAATCTTTAAACACAAAGTGGTCCCAATAGTGAACACAATACATAACCATCCAATAGGAAATGAATATGATCAGTATGGGAAAATTGAGCCCTTGTTTCTATCTCTTCCCCAAATAGGAGGAATTTTTGGGTCGCATATATTGGCTACATTGATCCTTGAAGAGCAGGATATGGCACATTACACAGTCTTATTTAACTATGGTTATTTGATGACTATATCAAGTAAGTAATTTGGTTATTTATATTTCCTCTCATATTATGGAATTTCACATATAACTTAGACTTTTATTATCATTTTATGCAGGTAAAATAAAAAAATTATAAGTAGAGATCATCGATCTTTTCCTTTGAGAAGGAGAGAGGCTTTGTATAACCTAGAGTTTCCTAATTGAATTAAATCAAAGGTATAACCATTACTTTAATTTTCTTAAAATATATATATCCATTTAATTGTATTATTAATATTTATTTTAGGTATTGAGTTTACCTGTTGAACTTTTTTATCAAGAAATAAGAGTGTTGGATTTTGTTCCAAATTCTTTGATTCAGGAATGTAACTATTTAGTAATAAATGGGTATAAATTTTTTACAACTGATCGAGCAGTGAAAATGAGAACACATCATGATGGTATTATGTTGACTTCTATAGTTGATTGTTATTCTAGTGCATCAAATAGTCAACCTTGATATGAAGATGTGTATTATTATAGACTTGTTGAGAAAATATTATTATTGCATTACTACTCTCAAGGTCAAGTCACTATGATGAAATGTAAATGGTTTGATTCAATGATGTGATAGGGTGCATTTATTGATGACTATAGATTCAGAGTTATTGGCATGAATCAATTCTTGCATACCGATAAACCATACATTTAGGAATCAATGGAAAAACAATTGTTTTATATGAATGATCATTTGATAATTGATTATGGTGACATTAATGATGTAAAATGAATACATATTTTTCATGATACTAGTGATGAAATTTACACCATTGATTCCCCCATTTTTGTGGACCAAAATATTTCATTTGATTACTCAAATTTTCCCATTGTGATATTTGATGTTGAACATGAAGTGGTGGTGGTTAATATATAGAAGCAACCATTTATGTTCATTGTTCATTCAGTTTACCTTGAAATGAGTTTATAGGGTTTTTATTAATGTAATTTCATTAATTTAGTTTTAGTTTGTAATGATATATTTATTTTAGTATTTTCCAGTTTCATTTCATTTAATTAAATTTATTTCAATTTAGAAAACTCAATTTAAAATGAGTTTTTAAAAAATGTATAACTTGGTTTTAAATTATTGTTACTAAAAGTTGTTATGAAATTTATTATTCCTTCTTTGACTTCTAAGTTTTATGCATGATTTATAAAAACTTTTTCTAAAAAATGTACATTTCATTCTTATGCATATTATTCCAAATAATTCATAACTTTGAAGGAAACGACTATTTGATCTCAATCGAAAGGTGAGAGATCATGTGTTTCCCCCTTCACTTTCCTCAGTGACTACAATAATTATAATGTTTTTATTATGCATTACATATAATTTTATGTTAATATTATTTATAAAATTATTTTTAGGGACATTCAGTTCCACCAGAGTTAACTCCTCATCCTGCTATCATGGGTCCGAGTGGGGATGCTCTTAGACCTAGACAGAGCACCCGTCATACTCATTCCCATACTATCCCACCAGTGGAGACCCCATCTACCATGTATTTCCATCCTCCTCTTGAGTCTCTAGGTATTTTCTTATTCATTTCTCCATCATCATCTCATCCACCCTCTTATTCACATACCATGTATATCCTGCCTCCAATGATGATCCCATTGATGCATCCATCATCTCATTTATCATATTCTTCCCATACCATTCATACACAGCCTCCATGTAAGTTTCTACCTTTACTATATCCATATTTGATGATATATCCCCTAAACTACTATATATATTTTTTCATGTCTATGCCGCCTGTAATTCCTATAATCAATCCATCATCTGATGAGTATCTTCCTTCAGCTTTCACTACAGTATATGAAGACCACCAAAAGCATGCATTGTAACAGACACTTCCTTTAGAGGCTACTAATCCAGGACATCCCATAGATCCATCATAATCTATTTAGTATCCTATATTAGGTTTTGTTTATTGTAACTATATCAAATTATATCACTTTATTTTTGTTATTTTGTACTGTGACTTAGTTTTTATTTTTTTTCCTACTTTTCTTATTTAGTGGGATCTTCTTCTAGGAGACATGGCCACACTCCTATACAAGAATCCTGGAATCACCAGATAGATATAATGATGGATTACAATCGATAAAATTATATGGTAGGTAAAAATGTAAGGGAGTGTATAAGTTTCATGTCCACTTTAGCTAAGTATCATGATATCATTCTGGTGGAATCGGTCTCATGTATACATCTTAGTAAATAAATCAAGGAGAAATCATGGGAGAGTATATGGGTAAGAAAATTTTATAAATTTATATCTATATTATTTTTGTATTTATATGAAATAACATGTTCATTGTAGAGTCAATTTAACTTTCCCAATAAAGAAGTTTCCAAGACTACAAGGTTGATGGATCTTGGGGAGTTATGGTGATCATACAAGAATGGGTTGTCTGTTGATTGGAAGAGAATAGTTGGTTCTAATTTAGAGTGTGTACCCACATTCCCCGATTGTCCAAAAAATCAATATCAAAAAATTATTGTATATTGTAAGACTGATGAGTTTAAGGTTTTCATAATCTTTAATGGTTCTCATATAAAATTTAATTCTTATTACATGTATTGGAATTTTTTTTGTGAGCATTGGGTAAAACATAAAGAATAAAGATCCAATGATATATGTACACACATTGGGGTACACTACAATGTCTGAGAATGAGAAGTGACAGGTACTTTAATATGAATTAAAATAATGTCTTTATTTATACTGTTACTTATATATCTTTTCATGATAAATTTTAAATTTTATTTTCATTAATCCCTTCAATAAAAGGATGAAAAAACCCTTTTCAAATGGTCATTAGGCCTAATTGGATAATTAGACATTAGTCCTATAGGCCAATTGGCCATTACACTTAATTGGCCATTAGTCCTAATGGCCAATTAGCCTATAGTCCTAATTGGCCTAATGGCCAATTGGCCTATAGACCTAACAGTTGATTAGACTGTAGTCATAATGGTCAATTGGCCTATAGTCTTAATGTCCAATTAGGCTTAATGGCCAATTGGACAATTAGGCCTAATGGAAAATTGGCCTACAGGATTAATGGAAAATTTTCCTATAGGCCTAATAGGTCAATTGTCCATTAGGCCTATAGGCCAATTTCCATTAGGCCTATAGAAAAATTGGCCATTAGACCTATAGGCCAATTGGACATTATTCCATTAGGCCTAATGGCCAATTGGACATTATGACATTAGGCATAATGACCAATTGTCCTATAGGCCTAATGGCTAATTGGCCTATAGGCCTAATGTCTAATTGGCCTATAGTCCTATAGGTTAATTGTACATTAGGCCTAATTGGACAATTGTAAATTATGCCTATATGACAATTTTCCATTAGGCCTATAAGCTAATTGTACATTATGACATTATGCCTAATGGCCAATTGGCATGTAGGCCTAATGTAAAATTGTCTAATTAGGCCTAATGTCCAACTCAACATTATGCCATGAGGCCTAATTTCCAATTGGGATATAGGACTAATAACCAATTTTAAATTATTCCATTAGGTCTAATGTTCAATTAGCCTATATGTATAATGGTCAATTGGCCTCTAGGTCTAATATCCAATTGGCCTTTAGGTGTAATGGCCAATTGGCCTCTAGGTATAATGGATAATTGTGCTCTAGGCCTAATCTCCAATTGACCATATAATAAATAATATGGATTTCATATTATGAAATGAATATAAAGCATTCATATTCAAAATTATTGAATGTTCATAATGAGTACCTAAAATTATAGTGTTTATGATTAGAATTTATATATGAATTTTTTATGAATACTTATCGCATTAATTATGAATTTTTTATTTATTTAAAATTTATTCCGTTTTATTATTATTCAATATTATAAAATGTTTACATTTTTAATCTGTTTATGTTAATCAATGTCATTTTCAGCATGCTATATTGGGCATTGAGGTTCTTTTACCTTGAGCTAAATTATTTTTATCAAGTAGAAAGAAAAAATATGGAAGTGAATTAAATGAAAAAACACAAGAAAAGATTGTAAGTTTTTTATTTATATTTAAAATATTTATATGAAATTCCTAATTAAATATCTGGTTTATATTTTCAATAGAACACCCTAAAGTCCCTTGATGATAAAGAAGACGAAAACTTCAAGTCGAATGATCATTTGAGTTAGGTATTCGGTAATGATCATCGGGGCATAGTCTAATGTCAACTAGGGAAAAAAATCATCCCATATAGTTATTGGTCCTCATTGGGCTCTTCTCAAGGATCTCAAACACCCAAGATACAAAGAACCCATGTAGAAGCATCTAAACAAAAAAATAGCTTTAGAGGAGCGAAAAATAAGTAAACAGTAGCATGAAAGAAGTAAGATTATCACTGAAAAATTCCTTAAATCCATGTCATTTATAATTAAATCACTTCCATTAGAGGCCTCTAATACTATTTATTCATATGTGAAATTTATTCTTTCTTTAAACGATTCCTTGACTGATGTCAATGAGGGTCCTAGTGGTGATCGAGATGAAGGTGGTGGCGATGATGTTGTTGATGATGTTGTTGTTTCAGATGATGTTGTCGGTGAGTATGTTTTTGTTGTTGATGATGATAATGATGTTTAGGATGAGGATATTGATGATAAGGGAGATATTAATCCCCTCCATTTTTGACTTAGAAGTAATAAAACTTATGCAGTTCTGTAATGACATAAATTTATTTATTTTATGGATGTATATGTATGTTTTAGTATTTTATATGATTAGAAAACTATTAAAAGTTTTTGGTTCGATTCTAAATGTTATAAATTTGTACTGAATTAAATGTATATTGTATGTTTTATCTTATTTGAAGGTTAAGGAGATGACAGAAGAAGACATGGTAGTGATGGTTCCAAATTAAGGTAGTTACCTATACCCACGGTTCTACAAACTATAGGTATAGGTTGTATTATGGGAATAGATATACCTACAGTTTTATAAACCATGGGTATAAAAAATCCATGTGACCTATACCTATAATTTGTATAGGAACCACGGTTATAGGTCTATATCAATGAATTAACTGGCCACGACTCCCAAAACCATGGTTATAGCCTATACCCATTGTTTTGGGGGTTATACCCATGGTTCAAAACCATGGGTATAAGTACCTTTTCCAGTAGATTTATTTTCAAAGTGGAAACTAAATCCATACATATCTAATCAAGAAATGAAAATATTGTTCTTAGTAACACTTGGAACATAATGACATTTCTTTAAAACCAAAATCAATCTTATTGGAAATGTGATATAATAGTCTCTAATGGATAAATCAGCCATCCAAACTCCATCGATATCCCATATATCCACATAGCCTCTTTCAATTGTATGAAATCTTCTTGGTTTATGTATTCAGATATAGATGTGAGCACCACATGTAGTATATAATACCCAACTTATAAATATAGAAATATTACACTTGATAATGAATGCACCCGAAGGTTCACCTTGCTTCTTTGGATACGTACAATTTCACTTCTATTGGACCTACTTTCCACATGAAAAACATACAACATCATGTTCCTTTATTATCTCGAGATCTACTTCTTCTTAGAGGGATGGTGCTCCAGAGCCTTAGATAGGTAAGGAGTCTCTAACCCTTTTTCCTTTTTCCTATTCTTCTTATTCATAATATGGACAATGGGTTTGTCACACCCCATGTCTTTATCAACTTGGTGGATAAGAGTAATAAGTTCTGCTAGTTTCTTATTTTTATTTCTCATATTATAATTCATAATAAAATATGAGAAGTTTTTGGGTAGTGAGGACATAATGAGATCTTTATGTAGCTCATCAGGGATATTAAAACCCAAGATGTCCAAGAGCTCAATGTATCCAATCATCTTGACTACAAGTTCCCCAGTTGGCACCAACTCTCCAAGATTTTATGTAAATAGTACATTGGGTATCTCATATCTCTCTAATATCGCCTTCTCTTGATATATATCCCAAAGGTGGGAAACTATGGTGTATGCATACATATCCTCATATTGCTTTTAAACTTCATTATACAGGGTAGATAACATAAAACATTAGATATCTATTGCACTGTCCACATGATTCAGATGGAGAGATACATCTTCCTCACTAGCCTCTTTGGAAACCAACTTGGGAAGTGGGTTTCTAGCATATACAATTTCCATTATTGGCATAGTATAATGCGAAATCACCTATACCATTCCTAGAAATATTTGCTGGTGATAATTTTATCCTTCTCTAGTCTAGATCATAGTGATACTTTCAATGTCTTTTCATTTTCCATTTCTAAAAATTAAAAATAGATAATTAGTACTTGTTTTTATTAGAAAATTATATTAATAAATTTAAATTTAATTAAATTATTTATTAATCTCCAATAATTTTTCAAAACCTAATAGCCCTCACCATCGGTTTTGGAATATATTTTTTCTTATATATTCTAGTGGAAAAGATCCATATTCTCTTCTAATAACCCAGACATGGGCCTGACAATATATTTTAAGGGATTTAGGTAGGCATAACATTCCAACTATGTTAACTCATAGTTACTTGATATTTTTAGTGAAAAACCCAATCCAAAAATTTTGTTTTAAGATTTACTCAACCTATTCCTCATAGTTACACCAATTCCTACATGGGTAGTCAACCCTTGATGTATACAAAGTTAATTCAACCCAAAAATTCAAGCTAAAATTTTAATGATAATTGAAATCATCCTAACTTGGATTGGTAAATTAATTTGAACTATGAGGTCGATTCTAACTTAATTAGTGGAAGGATAATCCAACTTAATATTTTAATTGAGGGATTTTTATCCTTATGAAAAAAGACCATTTTATCATTTTAGATGCCTTGTTGATATTAAATTGATTTTACTTTAAGTCATTAACCACGTATATTAAAACATTTACTCGTAATATGATTATATTTTATTCCATATTTCATGATTTTTAATTAATTTATTAATTGATCACACTGAATTCAAAAACATAAATAATTAATCATGCAACTAACATAAATAAAATATAATTGTCGTGATCATGATATTTTTCTAGTGGTTATTTTATCTTAAAGATGATAAAATAGCCCTAAACCTAGAGAAAAACACCTTGAACCATAACTTGGTTCCTATTTTAGTATTCCACCTTAGTTCTTATGCATCACCTCAATTGGTTTCATGTAAACTCCTTAACTCAGACTCCCTCCACTCACTTGGGAGCTCCATACTTGCATTAGCTTTTACTCACATGCAGTTGAGGGGGTCCAATGGATTGAATAAAGGGGGTTTAAATAAAAGAAACCATGGGCATTTAGGACCATAAATAATAAGGATAATGGGATGAAACGCAAACCATCAATAATAATTTAACCATAATAAATTAAAATAAACCAATCGCATGCAAGGGATGGTATAATCTCATGATCATCCACACATTAAGTAGTGAGAAAACATTTTCAACATTTTTATCAATTACTTCGATTTTTTCTTTAATTAAGATAATGCACCATGAATTAATACAATTAATTCAATTTTATCTAAATTTCATCCAACCATCCTTAACTCACCATCATATATAATTTTAAACAAAATCAACTTTATTTAAAAATTAATGTTGTACGCAAGTGTACTTGGAGGAAACCTCGTGTTTTCATCAAAATTTTAACACATAAATTAACTTAATATATAACTATTAATCCTATGACATTGTGTGTACTATCAAATGAATGAAACATGTAACACATAATCAATAGGTTTAATTATAAATTTAATTATTTTCCTTATGAAAATTTGATAACACTATCAGTAGAAAACTACACAGCATATAAAAAAGTGCACGGTGTGTACTTGTCTTCTGTCTATGTAGATAGCACATACCTCAGGTCTGACCATGTTTCCTGATGTGGAAATGTTTAAGGTACACAGAATGTACTTGGAATACATGGTGTGTAGTCTCAGATTTCATGTCTTGACAGTACTCATTATATGTATCCAATACACATCTCCCTTGAGACACCCCGTGTGTTAGGTTGCAAGAAACGGGGTACTGTATGTCATGTATAGTGTTTACAAGGCATATAGTTCTTCAAAATGTGTTCCAGCCTATATGGGTCCACATAATGATCTATTTTTGTTGGATCTTAGATCTGATTAGATCATATCTATCTAACTTTAACACAATATATAGTCATGTTAAGGGAAAATACATGATGTTTACTCATGAATTACATGGTGTGTACATTTTTTTCTCTAGGAGGAAAATTTGGCACCTCTAGATGGTATTCTCCAAATGAATCTTCATTTTTAATCATTAACTAGTAACTATTTGTGTTATCGAGAATGAAGAAAAGAAGAGATGATGAAATTAGGATATTTAAATGAATCATTTTAATAAAAATAAAACATAAACAAATGAAATCAATCAATGGATAATAAATTATTAAAAATTAGACATTTGACCACTTTGATACCTCTTTTAGGTTCTTGGAACAACAAAATCTTACTTTAAAGGTATGACCAAACCATATTTTAGTATTAAATCAAGTGTAATAATTTAGTTACATGATCATGAGATCATGTACAAGGAAAAATATTAGATTAATAGACTATATTAATATGCCAAAATTATAGGCAGAGGATCTTTACATATGATTTATAATGAATTTATGAGAAGATATATAATCACCTCAACTTTTAATTTTACTTTTGTTGATAATCCAATTGAATATAATTTTGCACAAAATTATTGTGCTTCAAGATTCAAGTGAATAATCCCTCTATAGGTGATCCACACATGCACCACAATCTATTATCAACATCATAGAAACACCAGGTGTTAGCACAGCTGATCTTGATCGCTTGTATTGTTTGTGGTTGATGGAAATAGTATTTTTCTTGAAGGATGAGTAAACCTTGGAGTTTTCTTGAAGGTTTGGGAGAGGATTAAGAGAGACTGAACTCTAAGTCTTGATCTAATATATCTTTATATATTATACACAGAAAAATTGAATTATGAATGTGATATAATTAGATATTTATTATATTGGGTTTAGGGTTGTAAAATCACACACAAGCCCCCAACCATATTTAATATTCTTAAATTACCCCATGTAAAATAACAATAATAATAATAATAATAATTACATTACATGTTTTATTCATTAACAATATAAATAAATATCATTTATACTATTCAAACCATTAAACTCGGTCTTCATTCCTTCATCGATATTTATTGATCCTCAAATAATGGATATTTAATTAAATGAATATCCCTACATTATTCAATGATAAATATAATAAATATTATATTTTATAAACTTCAAAACTAATATTTATTATTATTTAGCTCACTTATTCTCTTGAATAACTTGTTATTAAATTATGGCGATCAACCAAAACTAAATAAATATTATTTATTCTGACTTGTTAAATTCAATACTATAATTTAATTGAGATTGAAAACACAATTAATTTATGGAACTCTAGGCCTATTTCTTAGTGGCATTAGGTATAAATACGTAAAGTCCAAGGTTAGAATCTAAAAACATACAAAGGCTTCCATAGATAAATGATTTAATGTTGAAATGACATCCAACCTCCTATGAACGTTTACCGTGTAATATAATGCTTTTATCAAAATATATCTAATCAATAAGGTTTCATGTTCGTACCATAAACATATATTATTTATGTATACTTCTTTGAACTTCGGTAAATGAAAACGCCCATAGAAAACTGTGTCCATGGATTCATTTTGTTGATTTCATTCCCATCAAAGGGCTTGATATATTAAATTTCATCAAGGGACAGAAGGGATAAATCATTTCTCATATTATCCATTAATGTTATATCAATAATGATGCACCCAATGTATCCAAATTCAACGTAAACATATATCATCATGATTTTCATCAATACATAAAATTACATGAGTCATGATATCTATTAATGATAATATTAAAATCTAAGGATCAATACACACATTAGCAGATAGGAACATATAATAACACATGGAAATGTGGATTTCCTATTGACAGTCTCGTTATCATAACCTATTATCTTAGATATTACCAAGGGTGAATACCATGAGAAGGTATCTCAATGTATTATGAGCCTCCTACCTTTGATAGCCTATATTTTTTATGTTTCATCTGACAATATCATTCGTCCATAGAACAAGGTTTAAGAATAATATCATGGAACCTCTTGGTTCTCATCATAGTGGGGAACTTCTATGACCTTTAAACATGACATATATATTCTAAGGTCAATATCACATGAAAATATCATGAAAAATAATAATCAATATGTGATAAAAAACTTATTTAATTAATAAAAACATGTAATCAAGTACTAAACAAGTTGGTTCTAAGGCACCAAATCAAACATGAACCTACTTTTCCACCTATGGAAATGGTCAATACCATATGAATCATACTAGTGAACCACATCACCCTTTTATTGCTGATCAAAATCACCCTTATTCATATGGGTTACACCCATCATTTTCCCAATAAATTACATCCTCTATCATATCCCATGGAACATCATCAATAACCTACAATATCATGTGTATCAAGCCCTAGAACCATATAACCAATCAATCCATTCCATACCAAGATAAAATCATCATTTTCCACATGATACTACCCATGTGTATCTCTTCAAAAAAAAAATTGCAAGTGGTTCTATTTATGGATGTTCACACAACCCTACGCATGCCTGATTATCACACAAAACATAAACACATGTATAATACAAGAAATATCTAAGAACCACCTACCTAGATTACAAAATATTCCACTCTCAAAGAAATTATAGGGAATCTAGTTTTAATTAGAATAAATCTGGTAATTTGATAAAATCCCTAATTTAGGTAATAATTGACAGAAACCAAGGAAATAGTGAGAAAAAACATGACTAAATTCTCTAGGGAAGCTATCCTTACCCATGGATACTCCCTGCAATAGATATCATGAAGAAAAGACAATATTTGATGAATATATATCTTATAGATGGAGATAAGAACAAGAGGTAAATCTAGGGAATACCCACTATATTTAGGATGAAATATACTCCCCCTATATTAATTTTTAATTAATCTAATTTCATAACTATTTGAGAAAAATATGAAAAAAGTTCAGCACACACAATTTTTTAAAAACTATCGAAAGTATCTAACCCTAATGTATCACCTCTTGGATACCCTAATGTACCCCATTTTGCTTAGGAAAACCTTTACATTCTACCCTGAGACAACCCTTACATACCACAGGGCTTCCCATGCTTAATCATATTTCCAACCAATAATAGTAACCCTTACATATAGGGTGACCCTTAGATATCACCCCAAAGACAACCCTAATGTGTCAAAGGGTAACTTGTTAATTTTTAAAATATCAATATTACTAAGAATATCCATGTATTGAGTATCCTTATGCATGAATTAACCAATTTTTTATCCCAATCCAACCCTTATTTATACACACCAAAGTACCCTTATGTATGGGGAGTTTTTCATTTTTCTAAGAATTTGATGTAACTCCAAAACAAAAAAAATAAAGTTCTATATTTCTTATATCCTTTCCTACACTAGTGCAGAAAATGTTATTTATGTCACCATTTTTTATGTCGGTTATATATAACCGACGTGATAATCTGTGAAAAGTGGTTTTTTACGTCGGTTATTTTATAACCGATGTAAAAAATGCAGTGAGTAAATTTTTAATGTTGGTTATTTTAATAACAAGGAAGGCGTAGGACTAGGCTGAGTGCCTAGTCCCCCAGAAATTTATTAAAGAAAAAAGGATAGAATGTACAGAGTGCAAAGAAAAGAAAAATATAGCAGAACAGCATACCTCCCAACATCATATATCAGAACACATCAAAGATGCCACCACCACCACCTTCTGAGAACTCATCCGGATCCGCCGACTCCCATTCAGAGTGCGAAGCGTATTGACTTAACATTTGTAAGTATTTCTCCCTTCGACGTAGCTGCACTGGGGACACGGGTTCAGTGGGCCTACTTCGTCCCCTAATGTGACCCGTGTCTTTCACTTTTCCATTTTTTGTAGAAGACCTGGTGCAAATGGTCCTCGGCGTGTTGGAGTAATCTTTCCTGGGTTTCCTCTTTGGCGGAGCCGTGGAAGCTCCATTACTTTCGTTCCTTTTCACCCCATTCCTGAGAATATCACTATATGATTCCTTCATGTGATCCTTTGGACAACATCCTTGGTTCTCCTTCCCCTCATACAGCATTTGAGAGTTCTCATGCACCAGGGAGGCTGTACCCTGGGATGGTTCCTTGTTACCATCTACAGGTGTCAAGCACAGAGGGTACTCCCCATTGAACTGATTCGTTCCGCTTGCCTCTAGGCACTCCTGCCTCTCCGAGAATAGCTCCTCAACATCATGCTGCTCCAAAGTATCATTCTCATCCAGCACTTCCTCAGAAAGTTTGCCAGCTTCTGTTTCAGGAACCTCTTTCATCAGGTGCATAGGTGCACGCTTCTGCGGCCCAACATATCCCTCATTTGGGTCCTCCTGTATCAGGACCACCAGGTCCCCAGTAGGCTCCCCCATTCCCTTATTATCACCACAACCAGACTTATCATCTTCAACTGCGATCGTATCCTGAAGTGAGTGTTGTGCTTCACGGGCATTGAACTCCAGATCAGACAACTCTGCAAATCGATTACCTTGAGATATGACGTTGTCTTCCTTTAGACCAGCATCCCCGGTCCTCTTACCCGACACCCTATTTCCACATCCAGGTTCTGAGATCTCCTTCAACCGCCCTAACTCAGCAGCATCACTATACTTGAGATCATGCTTAAATCTGTCAAAAACCTCTATAACCGATGGATTGACACCGCAAATGGACTCCTTTCTCAGAGCAGGATCAACATCACCCGGTGCCTCCAAGCTTGCCTCTCCACTAGGTGCATCAATACCAGCATCCTTCGATTCACATGCCTCTGATGTGGTGTGAAACACAGGAGCAACAGGAGGTTGCAATGTGTCATGATCACTATGGCGAGGAATGCGGCGACAGAGGGTAACCGAGTGACCAAGTCGGCAGCAGTTCACACAGAAGGGTTTCCACGACTAAAAGCACACACGTTGGTGCCATCGGAGCTCACCCTCAACCTCAACGCACACAGATTCAACCGGTGGTTTCGAGACGTTGACTTCAACGCAGATTCGCGGGGCAGCTGGATGGCAAGCAACACGGGTCCGCAGGTCCATACACAGGAAACGACCAATCATATTGCCAATAACACGTAGAATTGCCAGATTTTGGAAAGGTAAAGCAAGGCCAGGAAGCTCAACCCATAACGTTGTGGTTAGAGGATCACGATGCAGATGAAACTCAAAGGACCAGCGAAAAAGAGAAAACTTGAACCCATCAAACACTCTCGGCGCAGAAGACCAGGCAAAAACTAAATCATCTTCACAAGAGAAACGGATCTGAAAATGCCTCAAATCTAACAGCCCTACTAATGCTTAATTTTTAAGCTTCCAGGAAGAGGAGACGAACCTGATGTATTTTTTACGTCGGTTATTCTATAACCGGCCTAAAAAACCAACATGCGTATTTTTTTACGTCGGTTATAAAATAACCAACTTAAAAAAAATCCATATCTGATACATTTATAACGTCGGTTATTATAATAACCGATTTTATAAATGTAATAATAACAGTTTATAACGTCGGTTATTAAATAACTGATGTTATAAAACATTTAAAAAATTAACACACCCCGTGGATTGTCATTTACGATTTTTCGATCGACAGTCTGGCGACTCGTCTCTCTCACACAGTAAACCCTAATCAACTCGTCGATATAGTTGCGTTAAACTCGTTTTTCCATCATCCTTTATCATCTTTACTCTCCTAGGATCTATCATCTCAACTCACAACACTCAGGTAAGCCTCCCATGACTTTATTTCGTTCGTTTTTTTTTCGGATAGTCTATATTTACGTTTTGCAATTTTTGTGTTAAACTAGTTAATATTATTCGATTTCGAACCCTCTTACCTCTTTTTTCCATCGTCATCTTATTTATTATCCCCAGATCTATTAGATCGACTCGCAATATTCACGTAAGCCTCACCTACTTCTATTTCGTTTGTTTTTGTTTCGCGAATGCCCGATATTGATGTTAATTTTTGTTTTCATTGACAACTAATGATCTCATTCACCTATATTACCGCAATTTATATGTAAATCATTGTGATACACCCATTTCTTGTACTAGTGTGATTTATTTTATAAGTATATATATGGTTTTTCATGGTAGAATTTTTGTTTTGGATCCTTGGTTGTTTCTATTTTGGGTATCACTTTTTGTTGTTCCATAATCTATTTATGTCGCTTATTTTCATGGACTATTATAAGTCTTCATATGTTATTAAAAATCGATGCATTTCACAATAGATCATTTTATACTAGTAGAAGATAAAATTCATGGTTCTCATTTTGAATAATGGGATGATACCAAAACTAGTAGCTTGAGGTTAAAATATCTAGATATGCCAAAACTAGTATCTTGAGGTTAAAATCCAATGGTGTTGGGGGGCTGTAAAGAGGGTCGGTGGCTGTCTAGGGGGTTGGGGGCTCTCCAGGGTGTCCATGGAGGTGGGGGCAGTCTAGGGGTGCGGGGGGGGGGGGGGGTCCAAGGGGTGGGTGGGCTGTCCAAGGGGGTGGGTGGGGGGGCTGTCTGGAGGGTGTGGGGGCCTGTCCAGATGGTTTGGGGGTTGTCCGGGGGTGGGGGTTGTCCAGAGGGTTGGGGGGTCTAGGGGGGGTGTCCAAGGGGGTAGAGGGTGGGGGTGGTGTCCAGGAGGGGTGGGGTGTGCTGTCTAGAGGGGTGGGGGGCTGTCCAGGGGGTGGGGGGTTTTCCAGAGGGCTAGAGTGTGTCTAGGGGGTGTCCAAGGGGGTAGGGGTGGGGTGGTGTCCAGGAGGGGTGGGGGTGTTGTCTAGAGGGGTGGGGGTTTTCCAGGGGTGTCCAAGGTGGTAGGGGTGGGGGTGGTATCCAGGAGGGGTGGGGGTTTTGTCTAGAGGGGTGGGGGCTGTCCAGGGGGTGGGGCTATCCAGAGGGTTGGGGGTGTCCAAGGGGGTGTCCAAGGGGGTGGGTGGGGGGTCTATCCAAGGGGGTGGGGGCCTGCCAGAGAGTTTGGGGCTGTCTGGGGGGTGGGGGTTGTCTAGGGGGTAGGGAGTGTCCAGGGGGGTGTCCAAGGGGTGGGTGGGTGTGGGGGCTATCCAAGGGGGTGGGGGCCTGTCCAGAGGTTTTTGGGGGTTGCCCGGGGGTGGGGGGTTTTCCAAAGGGTTGGGGGTGTCCAGGGGGTGTCCAAGGGGGTAGGGGGTGGGGGTGGTGTCCAGGAGGGGTGGGGGTGCTGTCTAGAGGGGTGGGGGCTGTCAAGGGGGTGGGGGGGATTTCCAGAGGGTTGGGGGTGTCCAGGGGGGTGTCCAAGGGGGTAGGGGTAGGGGTGGTGTCCAGGAGGGTGGGGGTGTTGTCTAGAGGGGTGGGGGTTTTCCAGGGGGTGGGGGCTATCCAGAGGGTTGGGTGTCTGGGGGTGTCCAAGGGGGTAGGGGTGGTGTCCAGGAGGGATGGGGTGCTGTCTAGAGGGGTGGGGTGTTGTCCAGGTGGGTTTCCAAGGGGGTGGGGGTGGGGGTGCTATCCAGGAGGGGTGGGGGTGCTGTCTAGAGGGGTGGGGGGCTGTCCAGGGGGTGGGGGCTGTCCAGAGGGTTGGGGGGTGTCCGCGGTGGTGTCTAATGGGGTAGGGGGTGGGGGTGGTGTCTAGGAGGGGTGGGGGTGCTGTCTAGAGGGGTAGAGTGCTATCCAGGGGGGTGTCCAAGGGGGGTCGGGGGTGGGGGTGCTGTCCAGGAGGGGTGGGGGTGCTGTCTAGAGGGGTGGGGGCTGTCCAGGGGGTGGGGTGTCTAGGAGGGGTGGTGGTGTCTAGGGGGTGTCCAAGGGGGTGGGGTATAAGTGTCAATTGGGATTGACTATTGCATCGTGGTTTCTGAGATTATGACATGATGATTGTGTCGTGATGATTGTCTTTACATTGTGATTTTCTCCATCTGAATTTTTATTTTAAATTTGATTTGATTCTCAGGTTTACTCCATTTTCTCCAATTTTCTATCAACCACTGTAGGCCCCATGGTTTTCATTGATTCAATAGAATTTAAAACTGTTCTATCTAACTATATTTTGTTTTTAAAATAATATTCAAGCATATTTTTTTAAATACGCATATATTTGTTTTATATTTCAAAATTGATTTACATTCAAATTATGATTTTTTTCATATAAACATATATTTGTATTATCTTAAAAATATATATTTTTTTGATATTTTTTATAAGTAATAATTAGTCAAAGTTGGATTACGTCACAATGAATGAGAAATGAATATGAGGAAGGTGTTGATGCCTTTTTGGAATTCGCTAAACGAAGTGTTCCAAGTAGTGACATTTTTTTCTGTCCATGCCTGAAATGTTTGAATATGAAGAAGTTGAAAAGTAGAGAGATAAAAGATCATCTGATTTGTCATGGTATTAATCAGAGTTACAGCCCTTGGATTTGGCATTGTGAAACTGGACGGAATGTCACTGATGATGATGATTCGGAAGATGGTAACTCTGATGGAATTAAAGAAATGATTTGCGATATTGTAGCAGAACAAATTGAGATAGAACCGAAAGTTGCACGTCTATATGGTGATGCTGAAAACCCATTATATCCTAGTTGTACAGGTTTTATGGTTTTGTCAGCAGTGTTAAGATTGATTAACCTGAAGGTGAAACATGGATGGAGTGAAAAAAGTTTTACAGAGCTGCTATAATTGATGAAAGACGTTATTCCAAAAGATGATGATCTTCCAGATTTACATTATAAGGCCAAGAAAATATTATGCTCGATGGTATTGGGATACAAGAAAATACATGCCTGTCTGAATGACTGCATTATATTTAGGAAGGAATATGAATTTCTATCAGAGTGTCCTAAATGTGGGACATCACGGTATAAGGTGAAAGAAAAATCACAGGCTGGTGTAGAGATTACAAAGATCCCTTCAAAGGTATTTTGGTATCTTCCTATAATTCATCATTTCAAACATTTATTTGCTAATTCACGTGATGAAAAAGGTTAAGATGGCATGCTAATGAGAAGGTATGTGATGGAAAAATATGTCATCCAGCTGATTGTCCATAATGGAAGAAAATTGATGCACATTATTCTACATTTAGAAATGAAATTAGAAATCTCAGACTAGGGTTGTGCACAGATGGAATGAATCCATACCGAACCCTTAGTAGCACACATAGTTCATGGCCTTTTTTATTGGTAATTTACAACCTCCCTCCTAAAGTTTGTATGAAGTGAAAATATGTCATGTTGAGTATAATGATATCTGGTCCAAAGCAACTCGGCAATGATATTGATGTTTACTTGTCACCGTTGATTGATGATTTGAAACTGTTATGGGCTAATGGTATTAGGGTGTATGATTCTTATAAAATGGAATATTTTCAACTACATGCAGTGCTTCTGTTCACTATAAATGACTTCCCAGCGTATGGAAATTTGTTTGGATACAGTGTTAAAGGGCATAAAGCATGTCCAATTTTCGAACAACAGACGTCATATTGTCAATTGCATCATGGGAGGAAAACAGTGTACATGAGTCATTGAAAGTTTTTGCCTATGGATCACCCTTATAGAAGACTAAAAAAGGCATTCAATGGATCACAACAATTTGATACTACTCCAAAACCTTTATCCCCTAATCTGTATTTTGAGAGGGTGAAAAACCTTGATGTGACATTGGGAAAGACACAGAAATATGGTAATGATAGACAAATTTGAAAGAAAAGGTCAATATTTTTTGAGCTACCATATTGGAGGTATCATGAAGTTAAACATAATATTGATGTCATGCACGTAGAGAAGAATATTTGTGATTGTTTTATTGGAACATTGTTAGATATTAAAGGAAGGACAAAAGATGGGTTGAATGCAATATTAGACTTACTATCAATGGGAATACGTTTGGAGTTAGCTCCCACTCCTAAAGGAAGATAAACATTTCTTCCCCTGGCTTGTGATACATTATCGAAGAGGGAGAAAATTAGCTTTTGTCAGTGTCTTCATAATATCAAAGTACCTCAAGGTTATTCTTCAAATGTAAAAAAAATTGTCTCATTGAAGGACTTGAAGTTGATAGGTATGAAATCACATGATTGTCACATCCTGATGCAAAAAATTCTACCAACTGCATTGCGTGGAATATTTCCCATTCGTGTCAGAAATACTATAATGAAGTTTTGTTATTTTTTGAATTCAATTTGTAACAAGGAGATTGATGTGAATTCTTTAAACATTTTGGAAAAGGATGCAATTTTTATACTTTGTTAATTGGAAATGTATTTTCATCCAACTTTTTTTGATATAATGGTGCATTTAATGATTCATCTGGTTCGAGAAATAAAGCTTTGTGGACCTGTATATCTTCGTTGGATGTATCCTTTTGAAAGGTATATGAAAATATTAAAGGGGTATGTTAAAAATCCATATCGACCTGAAGTCTCCATTATTGAAAAGTATATTTCAGAGGAGGTAGCAGAGTTTTGTACGAGATACTTGGCTACGGCGCAACACATAGGTTTGCCTCCATCTCTCCATGAACGAGTTAATAATGAGGGAAAGGGGATTAGTGGCTTGAAAGTCAAATCATTTTTAGCTGAACAGATGAAGAAGTTAGAATCATACATCTTGAATAACATACCTAATGCTCAACCGTATATTACATTGCATATTAATGAGTTGAAACAATGTCATCCAAAGAAGAAAGAAATGTGGATTTTGAATGAGCACAACAAAACTTTTTTGTCATGGTTTAAAAAGACCTTGCTTGTTAGATCAGATGTATCAGAGACATTAAAATGGATAGTGGGTGGTCCATGTTTAAATGTGATAACATGGTCCGGTTATGACATTAATGGATATACATTTCATAAGAAAGATCAGCACAACAGAAGTGCAGTTCAGAATAGTGGTGTATTGGTGTTTGCAGAAGCAATGAATTTTTCGAGTGCTAAGGACAAAAACCCAATTTCTACATTAAGTGCATATTATAGAGTGATTGAAGACATATGGGAGGTTGATTACTTTAAAATTAAAGTTCTTGTTTTTAACTGTAAATGGTTTATCAGTAACAACAGTGTCAGACATGATGAATTTGGAATGACACTTGTTAATCTGAATAGATTGGAAGACACAGCTGATTCTTTTATAATGGAAACACATGCAAAACAAATTTTCTATATAGTAGATCAATCATATATGCAATGGGTTGTTTTTTTACAAGGGAAAAACTAATATGTTGGTGAGGATGAACTTGATGAAGATGCTGATTTATGTGAGATCCCTACTTCCATGGAAAGATTAACAGAACATAATGATGAGTATGTTGAAGACATGGTTTGTGCCTAAGAAAGGATTACGATGAAGGAATTTGGGAAAACAATCCATTTGTACATTCCTAAAATTACAGGTAACATATGTTTATTTCTTGTTTACATTTATTTTTTTTATATAATGTTAGATATTGTAAGTTTTTTCTTTTTTAAAACATGTATCAAAACAAAATAAGTATAAGTTTTTGTTTGTTTTAAGTTTGTTTAGTTTACTTTATCATGTTTACCATTACATGAATTATATATCTATTATTTTTGTTCAGTGACAATTACTTTACCATATTTACCATGTTTACCATGTTTACCATCTTGACCATCTTTACCATCTTTACCATTGTTTAACATGCTTACCATATTACCAATGTTTACTATTACGTAACTTAGTACACTTTTCTATTTTCTGGTTATAGTAGTATTAAAATATTTGAATTTGTATATTTGTGAACTAATGTTTGTTTTTTTGATTTGAAGGATAATGAAAGATCATTCAGTTGATCAACCACATGATTATGGAGATGAGCATATTGGTCATACCTTTGGGGAGGAACATTCACATGCTCCTCTTGATGTTTCCCAATCTTCCTCATGTGCTCCTATTATGACAAAGAGTTCAAAGGATGGTAAATGTGGGTGCACACGTTTACCAAAATTAGCAATTGCCTGTACGCAGGATTAGAGGATACTCGTTGAGTTTGATGATGATGATATTCCTAGAGGTCCAAATGCAAAATATTTTAAGAGTTTTGTAGCAACTCAGGCTAAGAGAAAAGTAAGCATTCTGTATGATGACTAGAGAAGTGAGGATAAAGCGATAATATCTCAATTGTGGGAGACGATTTTGGTAAGATCTTTTTCTATTTTCTGACTATTCTTTAAATTTTTCTAGTATATATAATATGTTTAACCTCTTGTTTATTAGATGACATTTGATATTCCTGACACTAGAGGAGTCAGGAATAAATGCTTATCGTTGGCTACCAGGAGATGGAGGGATTTCAAATCGACCCTCTCATCTGATTTCATTTATGGTCATAGGAGTCATGACAATCCATGTCGTATATATCCTTTTATAGATGAAGACACATGGAGACAGTTTTTTGAAAGTAGAAGAAAAGAGTCATTTTTGGTAAGGGCAATGTAAACTTTTATAATATTTCTTATATAAATGATCTTATTAATGTTTTGTTAATGATTTCTTATTCTTAATTTGCAGCAAACAAGGAAAGCTCATCAGTATATCCAATCTAAAAATGTATACCCTCATAGTTTATCTTGGGGAGGGTATGCATTTTTGGAAGAACAAATGATGGAGGAAAAATTTAAACAACTAATAGCTGAGTCTTCAAGCTCTGCAGAGGTGGCCCCTCCATCTCCTCCATCTAGACATGAAAAATGGAAGAGAGCTCGGAAGGGAAAAAGGGCAATATCTTTCAGAAGAATCGAGAATCGTAGCTGAGAGGATTGTAAGATATCTATTTTATTTATTTAAGTTAACTATTTTCTTCATATAATTTCAATCATTACAGAAATGTTCAACTAATTAATATAGGACTCTCTTGAGGAGAATAGTTCACAGGGGGAATTTACAGCTACTGGGAGGCAATATATTTTATCTGTAGCATTGGGAAATCCCGAACATCCTGGTCGTGTAAGAGGATATTCGGCAGGTGTATCGGTAAGAAAAGTGTTTCCACGTTCTTAAAATTATAAAATTGAGGGGGTTTATAAAAAAAAAATAGAATCCATGGAGGCTGAAGTTCATAATATTAATACGAAGATGAAGGAAAATATTAGAGCATCGGTACAGTCTATGTTTGTATACATGCAAAGACAATTTCAGACTGCAGATCTCACTCCTCCACCTCCCCCTGCAGATCCCATTATTTATCCTCCACCTCTGGAATTAGCTCCAACTCCCCCACCTCAGCCTACAGACCCCATTTTTTATCCTACTCCTCCTCTACAGCTTCCTACTTATTGAGAGTTGTATGTTGATGATCCTCAACATCATATAGTTGCATATGGGTTGGTATATTGTATAGGAGATACAGTTCTACATCAAAAATTAGAGGTAGAGAATCAGAGGGTCACTGTACAGGATATTATAGATAGATCAGCTTGAGTACCATTACCTGCAGATGAGGTGATGACAGTTGGACATAGTATCAGCCATTTTTTAATTTGTCCATCCAGACTTCATCGAATCATTACCATAGAGGTATGAATGTTATATCTTTTATTTTATTTTTTTATTAAAGTTGTTTTATCATTTGAAAACTAATATATTTTTCTATTTATTTTTACAGGAATACTTCAAAGGTAAAGAAATATTGTATAGACAACAAAAAAGACAAATGGATATGACATCAGATACAGATTCTAGTATTCTTGACAGATTGTCAAGATATTCAAATTTTTTGGCAGGTCATTATGAGTTTCCAATGGAATCTCATGTTTGTGGACGTGAAATAAGTGTGGTGATTATGAAAATTGATATCATGGAGATTGTTACTGTAGATAAGTTGGGCATCAACATGGTGAAAAAAATTTCCATGTAAGTATTAACACCTTTCCCCTGTGTTATATTTATTAACAATGTATACTTATTTCTATTTTGTATTAGGTATCTTTATAAAATTTGTGAGAGGAATAAGCTGACAGATGTATATGGATTCATGGACCCGCAATTGATTTCCCCTGAAGCATGTGCATTGGATGAGGAACAAAGAATTATTTATATTGCTGAAAGACTTGAAAAGAATATAGTCACACAATGTTGGATGATTCCTTTTTGTGAGAGGTATGAAACACATCTCTCTCAAAGAGTTCATTATCTTTTAACATAAAAAACCACTAACCTTAAATTTTCTTTTATCAGTGATCATTGGATGTTAGGGGTTTTTTGACCAAGGGAGAAAGCACTTTATTGGATATGCTCTATCCATGATTATGTGTGGGAAAGTTTTAAGAATATATTGGAAAAGTAAGTTTCAATTTCTCAATAGTTTTATATATTATAATGAATTTTAAATTTACCCCATTTTTATTATTTTCTAATAGGGCATGGGCCTACTTTCGAAAAAACACAAAGAATAGGAGTGCAAAGATCAAATATGTAAATGCGAAGGTAAATATCCATTTATAATTTGTACTTTTTGATTTATTACATAAAAATAATATATTAAATTTACACTCATTCAAAAAAAATTGTCATGAACAACAAGGTTTCATCGAATGCGGATATTATATGTTAAGATTTATGTATGAAATAATAACAACTAGGACAGTTGTGAATTTTGACCTGGTAATATTTCCTCTTAAAATTTTCCATAATATTTCAATTTGATTTATTCATTATACATGTTAACTACTATCCTTTTAATTTGTAGCTTTTTGATGACCCTCAACCCTATACTGTTGAAGACATCAAACACTTACAAGTGGAGTGGTCAAATTATTTTACAGGTTTGATTGAATTTTAGTTGTTTGTAATGTAAAATTTAATTTTGAATATTGTCATTGTAATTGTGTATTTGGTAGTCATTTAGGTTGGATTTAGTTTTTTTTTGAATTTGACAGTGTAAGTTTTGAATGTTATATATGTGAATTTTTAATTTTTCTCTACTTCTTGTTTTGGTCTACTTATGATGGTTTTTCTTGTATGGATTCTGGTTTGGGGGGGAGGGGTTCCAAGGGTATGGGGGTGTTCAGTGGGGTTGGGGGTGTCCAGGAGTCTGGGAGGGCTGTTTGGTGGGGTAGGGGGTCCTGGGTGTCCATGAGAGTGGGGGGCAGTCCAGGGGGGTAGGAGCGTTTCTAGGAGGGTGGAAGGGCTGTCCAGGGGAGTGGGAGGTTGTCCAGGGGTGTCTAGGGGTGTGGGGGTGTCTTGTGGGGTGAGGGGGGTTTCCCGGGGTGGGGGGAGGGCTGTCTAGTGGGGGGGGATCCAAGGTGTCCATGGGGATGGGGGGGTAGTCCAGGGGTGTGGTGGGGGTTGTCTAGTGGGTTGAGGGGGTTCTGGTCTGTTTTTGGTAACTTTTTGGTCTGTTTCAAGGGTGTGGGAGGACTGTCCAGGGATGTGGGAGTGTTGTCCAGGGGGTGAGGGGGCTGTCCAGGGGGGTCCATGGTGTCCATGGGGATGGGGGGGGGGAAATCCAGGGGTGTGGTAGGGGCTGTCTAGTGGGTTGAGGGGGTTCTGGTCTGTTTTTGGTAACTTGTTGGTCTATTTCAAGGGTTTGGGAGGGCTGTACAGGGATGTGGTAGTGTTGTCCAGGGGGTGGGGGATGTCCAGGGGGTGGTGGTGATGTCCAGGGGTGTGGGGGGGAGTGTCCAAGGGTGTGGTGGGGGCAGTCTGGTGGGGTGAGGGGGTTCTGGTTTGTTTTCGGTAACTTTTTGGTCTGTTTCAGGGGTGTGGGAGGGCTGTCCAGGGGTATGGAAGTGTTATCCAGGGGGTGGGGGTTGTCCAGGGGAGTTTGGGGTTGTCCAGGGGGTCGGGGGCAGTCCAGGGGTGTGGTGGGGGCTCCAATGGGGTGGGGAGGGATGTCCAGGGTGTGGGGGGTATACATGAGGGTGGGGGGTTGTCCCGGGGTGTTTGGGGTTGTCCAGGGGGTCGGGGGGCAGTCCAGGGGTATGGTGGGGGCTATCAAGTGGGGTGAGGGGGTGAGGGGGTGCTATTAAGGAGGTTGGGGGGGTTGTCCCGGGGTGTTTGGGGATGTCCAGGGGGTCGGGGGCAGTCCAGGGGGTCAGGGGCAGTCTAGGGGTGTGGTGGGGGCTCCAATGGGGTGGGGGAGGGCTGTCTAGGGTGTGGGGGGTATACATGAGGGTGGGGGGTTGTCTCGGGGTGTTTGGGGTTGTCCAGTGGGTCGGGGGCAGTCCAGGGGTGTGGTGGGGGATGTCAAGTGGGGTGAGGGGTGAGGGGGTGCTGTTCAGGAGGGTGGGGGTTGTCCCGGGGTGTTTGGGGATGTCCAGGGGGTCGGGGGGCAGTCCAGGGGTGTGGTGGGGGCTATCAAGTGGGGTGAAGGGGTGTTGTTCAGGGGGTGGTGGGAGTCCAGTGGGGGGGGTTGTCCCGGGGTGTTTGGGGCTGTCCCGGGGTGTTTGGGGCTGTCTAGGGGGTCGGGACAGTCCAGGGGTGTGATGGGGGCTGTCAAGTGGGGTAAGTTTTATATGTCATCAATGTAAATGCTTAATTTTTCTTTAGTTCTTGTTTTGATCTGCTTCTAGTTTTGTGGTACAAATTATTGATATGGTTTCTGGTTGTTTCTGGGGGAGATCAAAGGAATGCATTTGATTTTTTAAAAAAAAATTGTCTTCCACGTCGGTTATTTTATAACCGACGTGATAAAGAAATCAGGAAGGGTTTATCACGTTGGTTTTTTTAATAACCGACGTGATAAACACCTGTGGAATGGTTTATCACATCGGTTATTTAATAACCGACGTGATAAACACCTGTGGAATGGTTTATCACATCGGTTATTTAATAACCGATGTGATAACCCCCCCCCCCCCCCGGATTGGTTTATCACGTCGGTTATTATATAACCGACATGATAAACCATTTCGCAGGGGTTTATCACGTTGGTTATTTAATAACCAACGTGATAAACATCCCCCGCACGGGTTTATAACGTCGGTTATTATATAACCAATGTGATAACCCCCCCCCCGGTTTTTTCACGTCGGTTATTAATTAACCGACGTGATAAACACCGATATGTTATGTTTTTTACATCGGTTTTTAAATAACCGACGTAAAAAATGTTATTTATAACGTCGTCCGTATTAACATCGGCTAAAAACCGACGTAAAAAATGAAAAATAACTGACATAAATAACGTTTTCTACACTAGTTCTATACACACCCATACTTTTAATAGCCACCACCTATAGATTTAATTCATATAAAACTCATAAATCCATCCCCCTAAACTCTGGTTAACTCACAAAATTCGATACTAAGCCTTTACCATCACCCATGACACCTCGATAGGTCTAAATTCACATGGTTGATCAAAGATTTGACCTGAATTTCCCCTCCTAAATAATTGGTTCATTTCAAAAATAATAATTTATTAACATCATAACATTATATATTACGAAGTAAAGTACTTTTAATACTTATTTCATGTTTTGAACATTGATAATATGATTACTAACTCTCACTGTTATTCAAATATTATTTCCTTATTGATGTTAATCATGAAGAGTTTAGTGGGAGGGTTTTATCAAATGGTTACATAGATATGTGGTAGAAATTAAAAAGAAATGTAATGAATTTAATAAAACCTAAAAGAAGTAGTGAACATAAGGCTTCACTGGTAATCTATCATATAGGATTTAATTATATGGAAATGTTTATATGGTTTTTTTAGTATTATTAAAGGGGTTAAATGATATATAATAAGTAAATTTATATAAAAAAATCAATCCCTACTTTTATCATTCTTTCATGTTGGATGCTTACATTAATGATGTGAAATGATAATTGACCTCTCAAAGTATGACTATGAGTTATCCCTAATTGATGTTATTCATAGATTATTATAGGTTTTGATGAAATTTTAAGGTTAGTGTGGGTGGGATTTAATATATAGATACATAATATGCTCATGTGGAATAAGAATGGGTTTTTTACCATGGATGACCTTCTATGTATATTATATAGAG
The DNA here is from genome assembly GCA_963277665.1 of Viscum album. Lineage (NCBI taxonomy): Eukaryota > Viridiplantae > Streptophyta > Magnoliopsida > Santalales > Viscaceae > Viscum > Viscum album. Next base: position 845,142,983 of record OY728160.1, on the reverse strand, counting down.
TGTCATTCCCTGTGTATTTGGTATTTTTTGGTGAATGTTTCATATTGGGATTTCCCCATACCTAAGGTCAGAAAATATATCTAGAATGATAGCCTTCATGCACTAATATTTTTCTTACACATTCCTTGAGGTTGAGCTAATCATGGGATGGTTGGGTATGTTGTTGGTCATGTAATCGATTGAGTTTAATCAAGATCAGATTCATCCTCTTATATGAAGAGAATAACATGTGATCTCTTGATTGAGATAGTCTAAAGTAGTGTACAACCATACTTAGATCAAACATATAGTGTGATTTATTATATGAGTGTAATATTATGTTCTTATACGTCAAGGTGAATGGTATGTTATGTTTTCATCCATCTGGTTAACCTATACTCATAGAATCAAGAACTATAATGAATTGGATTAGGCTACCACTGAACTTGGAAGCCGACCTGATTTAACATAAGGTCAAAATGGCGTTCCTAGTCCCCACATGATGGAAACTAGTGTATGGGAATCACATGAATCCATTTTGAAAATATTTTCCCCAAAATAGAGATAAATGATAACAAAATAAATTAACACAAGATAAAAAAATAAAAAAAAAATATATTGACAGATCATAACCAACTACAATGATCTATCCCATCTGCATGAATATAAACAACATCCATAAACAAGATAAAAATACAATTTAGTAAAAACAAATATAGAACCAACAAAAAAATAGTGAAAATACAACTTGAGTCGATCCTGAACTAACTCCTATCAACCTCTAGTTTCTCACCACCACCCAACTCACCCCATGTCAGCCAAGAAAAACAAAACTAAATCCAAATGGGAACCTAGAACCTGAAATATATAGGCATGGGTTAAAAATACCAGTATGTCACCACAACCCTCTGAATCTATTCAATATGTTTAATAATTCAATTCATCAATGCTAGTTTGAAACTAAAGATAGAAATTAATCTTTTCATATATAACATGTGTAAATTAAAAAAATCCATAATCTTCCTTTAAAACATTTCCTTTTGTTTTCTAAAACCAAAATATGTGTTTTAAAAAAAATCCACCATCATAATCCATTTAAAAACCACACACACTATTAATATTTATAAAAACAATCCATTTGTTTAATTTAAATTAAAATTGTTACTTTAAAGAATTTAATTATCCAAAACCATTTCAAATCACCCATTTCAAAATACACTTTAAATCACCCTTACAAGAGTCTTTAAATTCAAAATAGGTTTTTCCAAACATCTTTAAAAATATAGTTTCTGAAGGAAACTTCCTATAATACACGCACAATTCAATCATAACAAGAAGGCTCCACATATCACAAGTTATATGTCAATATAAACACGGAAGATTGTCATGAAAATGAATGTAGGGAAAATTATACAAACAAAAACTAGTTAAAAATACCCTCAATTAATAACCAACCAATAAATAAAATGTTTCATTAGATCTACCCTGGGATTCCTAACATGTTAAGAATCTTGTTATATAAGAGTATACTAACCTAAAAACCAGCTACTCGCATGTTCTAAAGATCAAACCACAAGTCATCCAACTAGACCACAAAATTTTAATTATGATGGAAACCCCCTCCTAGAGCTTATTCCAAGAATGAATAGAGGTAAACTAGTGGTGTGTGAAATAACTAGTGGAAAAAATTAGATCTCCCATTTAGTACTTGTTTTCCCATGACTAATAAAGGAAGTAAGGCATAGTACCATACAGTCCAAGTCTAACACAAAATGCATAACCAAAGCTTCCATCACCCCTAACACCCAAAAATGAAAAAACCCATAAATAAAATTTACCCAAAACATAAACAAGCACATTCCCACACAATGGGAGAAAAAAGTATCACATAGAGATCAATAACCCACATAAGGGTTAAACACATCAAGGGGAAATCAAGGGGTGTCTTTCACAACCACCATTTTAAAACCAAAGTTCCAACTAGGCCTTTAACACCAAAACTTGGATCAGGATTCTGAGACCTTTCAAATTTCATAAAAAACCACTTAAAACATTTTATAGGTTCAATAAAACCACCCTCTTCATTAAAACATTTCAAAACTATCATAAAAATTTTCTTCCTCTTTGAAAACCAAAACAAGGCCAAAGTCCATCCATTTCTATCAAGCCATTTTAAAGGATCCCTCAAGGAATTTTCACAAGGGTAAAATCACACAAACATTTCAAAATTCCATTTCAAACCCATTAAATAACCCCTTTATAAACCATTTAGAGTTCAACACCTCACTTCAAAACCAAATTTCCTTTAAAATATAGTTTTCACATTTTTAAAACTAAACCCAAATTCAAAATCTAAAAATTACATTTAAAACCATTTCAAAAGCCACATACCATTTCAAAAAAATTATAGCATAATAAAAAATTCCATTTTAAACATGAAAACATGGAATTAACATGAAAAACCACTTATACCAAGCTCAAAATGAAAAAAATGGTTTCAAATCACCCAATATATATTACATATAATAATACTTTCATAAAAATGGAATTTAAAAAACACAATAATTCTTTGAATTACAAAATTAAATAATTACATATAAACACATATATCAAAGAGATGAGAATCAATCCAAAACTTTTCACCTTCAATGTCGAACACACCTACAAGAATATAAATGGAATCTAATTACCCTAAACACCAAAAAACCCCAATATTATATCCACAGAGAACCTCTAAATTTTCCACAAGAGATATAGGGTTCATGAGGGAATCCAAAACCAAGAGAAAATAGAGGGAAAAGGAAGAAATATGGAAAATGAGGAAGAAATGCCTCAAAAATATCTTTCAAAACACCAAAGTAAGATCAATAATAAAAGGAGGAGGAAGGTGGAGCTCCTCTATGGGCTCTCAAGGTTTGAACAATGAATTTGGGGGGAAAGAGGGGTGAAAACTCTCTTAATTTGGAGAGTTTATTTTAGAAAATAACCAAAAATTAAACACCTGGAAATGCCTCATGGTTTGGAAGCATGGATTTCCTAACCATTCACCAAATATTCACAACCCACTATTTAGAACAAAATAACCCACATAGTTTGGTGACATTGTTTTACAAACCATGTACCAACCATGTGTCAACTATTACCCATCCTATGTATAGGATAAGAACCTCTCACATGGTTTCTCCTTAGATGTTAAACCATTTAGAAAAAATGTGTGCCTCGCCCCAGACACACCTTAATCCTCTTATGGAACCTGGGGAGCTCTTCATGGTTTAAAAAACCATGAAAAATCCATGAAAAACATCTCTATCAAAATGATAGACCCGCCTATACAGGAACCACACGATTAGTACTAACCATTTGGGCTAACCGTGATCCCACCAAAAAGCCTCCAAAAACTTTAAATTTCAATCTATGACCAACAAAAACTCAAAACCACTCAACATGAGATAAAATAATAAAAAATAAATAACATCATAATATGGGGAGTGATAAACTTTCTGCCATTCCATTTTATTCCCCCATAAATTACATGGTCAAAAATAAGTGTCAAGAGAAAATAGAATATCCAAGAAGAACCTAACCTAAAAGAACTACTCAAGACAAACTGACTTTGAAGCATATAGCTAAGATCCTCAAAATGGTCAAAATAAACCATCCCAAGATTTCCAAACATCTCCAATAAAAACTAGAACAATAACCTCAAACAAGGAGTCTTAATAAACAAAGGGGGCCTAACATGGAATCCCCACCATTTAGAGTTCCTATAACATGGTGGGACTAAAGATAACTACCTATAGATTCATCCTCGAACAACCAAGTATCCATGATAGAAACTTATTCTCAAACCACAAGAACTTACAAACCTAATAGAAGGAATAACAATATAGTGAATATTTTTTTACCTTGTAAGACTTTGGAATATATTAAGGAATATTTTTGGATCCATGAACTGAGACGGTGTGAGATTTTGAGGCCCGTTGGGTCCGATGTTGATATTATAAAATTTTTAAATATATAAATATCATGTGCGTGTATTTTTTCTAAAATTTTATAATAAATCCCAAATAGATTCTCAGATCAAAAAATCTGAGACCATGGTTGATTCTAGAATGTGGGGTTTACCCTAGGCACGATATAAGGTTGGACAGTGTCGGACATCCAGTTGAAGCAGATGTTAGCGGTGCATTTAATTAAAATAAATAATTAAATTTATTTATTTTATTTTAAATACCCATGACCTAAATTAATCTATTTATACTTTTTTATAAAAACACAAGGGTTATCCACATAACCCTGGGGGGATTTGATAGGAGGATTTGGGCATTCTTCATTGGTGGATCGAGACTGAAGGACGGCGGATGATTGGATCAAGGTGGATTGAGAGGCAGCGAACATAGCGAGTCTTATTTATCATTGTAGAACATGATATTAACCAATGATCAATACAATTTTATGTAGTACTCATAAATTTTTTTTCTCCAACTTGATTAAAATATTGAGTATGGATATTTTTCTTCTTTTGATCTATGATTTATTTTTTCTTCGCATGAGCCTTATAAATTTAATTGGTTATATTTATGCGATATAATTATTCTATTTGAAATTCTATCACTCAAGATCCCATAATTATGTGATTTTTTTCAATAATGGTTGTCCAATAATGGATTCAATTTTTTTATATTCTTTTCCCCCCACTATTCATCATGTTCTTCATCGTTGGCCCATAGGGTTGTCGTTTGGCACTGTCGAGGTGGGTTAAATCATTATCAAACTCATAGATCTATGGTGGTTTCACAAATGATGAATGGTTTGGTGATTTTTGAAAGGATCAAGGTTATTTACATGTTTTGGTTGATGCTTTGTGGATCTAAGATCTGAAGTGGAAACAGGAGTAGCACGGCAGCGTTACGAGGAGACGTGTGAGGGTTCGGGTAGCCAAAATCTAGACGATGGCGGTAGATGGGGCATGGATGTCCCTAAATTTTTACTCCTTAATATTTTTTGAGATGAAATTTACAGAGAGAGTGACACCGTGATAATGCATGAATACTTCCTTGGGTTTCTATGAAAAAACCTGACTACACGGTGTTTAGTCCAATAACACACGCAATGTAGCCCCCTCCCCTCCCTACTTTCCAATCACGGAGGCCAGGGTTTTGGTGAAAATAATTATCACACACCATATGGATAGCCCCACATTCCATATGACCCTTATTGGTTAGCCATGTATTTTCCATATATACATGGCTAGGACCCCATGTGGGGGGACATTTTGTGAAATACGGGAGTATACAGGCATGCCCAGAGGTACACAGGCATGACCCAATACCCAAGCATAGACAAGTGCATGGGAACAACCTAAAGTATACAGGTATGTCCAAGAGCACACAAGCATATCCTGGGTGGCTAATATATGTCATGTAGTACACTTACACATCGTGTAGTACTAAATGTCTAGAAAATCCATAAACTAGAGAAGACACGGCCATGAATTTAGGTGAGGTCACACGCTATGTGACCTCTGGTATATGTCATGTACATTTCTCAAGGAATTTTAACTTGCATATCTTCTTCTTATGGACTCAAATTTGGGTCTATGGGTATCCTATCCTAAGTAGTTTTATACATAGAATGTAATGGTGTCCTTCATAGTATCTTTTGAGATATGATGTGAGGTATTGAGTTCATGAATCTTCTCCAGGTGATGTTGAACCAGTAGTAATGATCAGGTAGGATTATCAAAGTGATTTTGGAGTTGGAAACCCCCCTATCGCACTAAGGTGTGGTTCCCCCATACTCTTTACACTGTTTTAGTGAAACCCCCTGATTCACTAGGGTGTGGTTCCTCTGCCCTCTAAGTGGAACCCCCATTTGGTAATAGGGTGTAGGTCTTATGCCCTTTGAGTGGCACCCTCTTGACACACTAGGGAACAGGTCTTCTACTATACTTACTGAGTGGGACCCCACTACTATGTTAGGGCACGGGTCCTCCATGATTTGAGTGTCACCCCCCTGACACACTAGGGAGTGGGTCCTCTGTCCATTTATTGAGTGTCATCCTCCTAACGTAATAGGGCGTGGGTCCTCTATCTATTGAGTTTCACCCCATTATCATAATAAGGTGTGATCCCTCTATTATATATTTTCCCCCTCAGGATATGGATTAATGTCAAGGTGTAGGTCCTCCACAAGGTTTTCTTAGATAGATATGTGTGGTTCTGGGAGTTATGTTAATGAGCCTGCCAAATAAGTTGGGGTATGAATTCCTTTTTCATTAAATATAACTTATTATAAGTTTTCATTATGTTAATATGTATTACTTCAAATATGACTGATATTTGATTTATAGGTAAAAATAAAATAATTGTGGGATTCTAATCCCACACGGTCTTTCTCGGTCTCCCAGGATGGCCTAGTTGGTCAAGTCCTTGGGAAGGAGCATCATGTTCAAGTGTGTGGAATGGTTTTGGGACCATTGCCATATGTTCTCTTTAGAAGGCCATCAAGGATTGTAGAAGCATATAATCCTAGTTGTAGTGACTCCCTACCTCGATATGTACATAGGGAATTTATTGTAATGAAAAACATAATTTAGGAACATGGGGATCATATAAAGATGCAAGATGCAATGGTTGATGCTCTGCAGAAAGCATTGATTGAAATATTTCAGAAGACGATTGGATCTATCCCCATTGATTATGCATCGATGACTAGTAGTGAGGAGGTAAATCACACAACTTCAAAACCATTTAGTAAAAAAACTTTTATTGGTTTCAAGTTTAAATTTAAATATACACCATTGTTTAATTTTCAATATAATTTTAATGCAGGTACTGATAGCAAGAAGTGGAGATGGAGATAGAGAGGGTGTCGATGAAAGTTCATCTAGTAGTGATTAGGGTTCACTTGGGATTTTTAGATGATGTTTAACTAAACATATGATGGTTTCTTGACACATTTACCTAATAAACCTGATTTTTTTAGATTAAACACATGATGGTCAAAAAAGAATTCTTCTCAATAACCTTTTAGTAACCTAAAAATAACATTTAAATGATTCTAAAATTCTATATCATAATAATTTAAAACAAATATTCCTTCATGAATGAAGTATTTTATTTAACAAGTTATCCATTTAATTATGAAAGGATTTACACCACTTGAAAAATCCTAAAATTATTTCCAAAAAATGGCTAGGTACTATTGGGATATATCAAATTTTTATTTGGAACATATTACACTCCAAGGTAAGCTTCATAAAATCTATTAATTTGATCTTAGAATTTCTATCCCTTTTTTTCTACAATAATTTTAGCACAAATATAAAATCTTCCAAAAATATCATATTGTTTTAATGTTGTATTGGTTGAGATATGGTTACATCATGTCATTATTCTTTTATTGAACCTTTTAGATTCCATAAACACACTCATAGTGTGTCCAACACTACCACAAAATTATCACTATAACAATATATTTGAGAATTTTTTATATATTTATAAGAAGGTATGTACAACCTTTTACTTGAATCTAGATTAATTTATTTCTTACTACCACCCAAATTCCCCCCATGAGAATCCTTGGTATTTCACATCTTCCGTATATCCCAATGATCTCTCTCAATATTCTTAATCCTTAAGTTATTCTCCTTTATTTGGCCTTCTAAATTCTCAAACTAAGAATTCTTTTCACTATATAAATTATTCACCCAATATTTACATTGTTATCTAAGGTTATTCAGGGATACTTCATGGATTTTATCCTTTTCCATGCTTAACATAATTTCATGAATAATTTCATTAATTATATCACTTTGATCATTCATTTTCTAGTTCATTTTTGTGATGGTTTCCACTAAATCTATAACAATATCAAAACTTCTTCCACCTTTGACCTTTAAGAACTACACTTCATTTTTCATAGTTTGAATCTATTATTGTCTATTTCACCAATAATTTCAATATTTACCACATGTCATAAAACCTTTTGTATCTAATACCACTTGTTTGAACCAAATACCCCTTGGGTTCTAAATTTTTTATTTTTTTAGTGGTTTTGAAGGATTTTATATATTGATTAATAAAAGGTAAAATTTTATAAATTAGTTTCAAAGGATATAGGCATATTTCATATGTTTGATAAAATAAAAAAAAGGGTTTATTTGGATTCATATTGTTTAATTGGTGTTTTTAACTTCAAATGATCTCATATGACAGTGTTAAGGTCTTGTGTTGTTGTTTTATTTGGTTTCCTAATTACTTTAGAATTTTGGTGATTTATTTTATTGAATCCCTTGGTTTTAATGGGTGGATTAATATGTATACTATATTGATCTATTTAGAACATCCGATGAATTTTGATATATATATATATATATATATATATATATTAATGTAAATTCAACAGAATTTGGTTTGGTTTGGAGATTGCCAACAACTTTGTTTTTTGTTTGGCTATTTTGGGGAAGTAGATTCTGTAGCTGTATTTTAAAAAAAATAGATATATATTGGGGGTTTAAATCACCATTATATTTTTCAAATTAATGTTTAGAGGTGGTTTAAACCACCGCTGTATTAGGTCAAAATGTGTTTAGTGATGGTTTTTAGAGTTTTAGCAGTGGTTTCTACTACCAAAAAATGTAAAGGAGATAGTGGTAGTTTGAATTGACACTATACTCTCGACATTTTTTAGGAGCATAAAGCACTGCTAAAACTAAAAAAAAATTCCTCTAAACAAAAAATTTTCAACTGTTTGTAGAAACCTCTACTAAATGGCTAGAAGAGACGTGATTTGGATTTCAACCCCAAAATTATTGGTGGTTTTTGGAAACCATCATAGAACCATATGGTGGTAGTTTAAACTACCTATAAATCAAAAAAAAATTGCTACTATCAGTCGATTTTGCTGTAATGTTGAAAACTCATTATCTCGGGTTGGGCTCTGAGTTGGAGATCCTATTTCTCTCTCATCTTGTTTTATTTATGAATATATATATATATATTATGGGTTTCATTTCCCTATTTCTATAGGTTGATATGAACTTTACTGTAACTTTTTATTGTTCCCTTTGTGGTTTTTGGGGTGTCCTACTAGTTATTTTTATACTCAACCATGAATAGGATTTTTTGGAACATTTCATGTCTTATACAGATGATGGAAAGTTTAGCGGTGATATCGGTGGAGTGTAGTGATACTTGGGTTCTTAGACTGTATATGATGGTTGGTCTTGGAGATCAGAAGTTGGGATCTCTTATATTTCTTTACTTCTATTGTTGTTAGGTTGGGACATCATTTCTACTTGGTCATGTATTTTTCCCCTTTGAACTTTGGTTTTATTATGTCGTACTTTGATGTATTCCCTAGAGTTTATTTCATGCATGGTTTACTCAAGATGTTACTAACACTTATTACTTATCTGTAATGTTTCATTGAGGTGGTTCGGTGTGTGCATACATGTACACTAGGAAAAGTCCTCTAATTTTATATTATTGCATATTGGAACTTTTATCTGTCCCCTGACCTATTGAAGGTGGTCTTGGGGTTGTAATGGATCAGCCTTCAATCTAACAGGTAGGCCCTGTTGGGTTGGTTCGCTATAGAGTGATATCAAATGTGGTTCATCCTTGGCTTATATTTAGAGTTAAACTTGTGGTGAGGTTTTGGTTGGGACTTTGGGGAATAATTTTAAAGTGTCTTGAGTGAGACTTTTAGTCTAGGGAACCCAGTGTCGGTGCAGAAGCCGACGTATCCATACACGAGGACTCTGAATACCTACTTGTCGACTCGAAATACTGAGACATCAGTTTTAGGGAACAATGGTACATGCATTATATATGATTTATTCCTTTTACTATACTTATTGAATCATCTCCCTATATATATATATTATCTAATCATGGTAGATTTGGATCACTTTTAGGATGCCTTCGTGAAGACATCTAGCTAGGTTACCAATTCAGGATTGTGAAGATGATCTGATGAGTGATGAGGCCTTAGTTTAGGGTCCATCTCATGAGGTGTTTCCTCTAGGTAGGTAGGGAGAATCACCCCCATCAGTTGACTAAAAGATAGTACCAGTAAGATAGGTTGAGGATGTGTGCAGTCTTAGTGTGCTATACGAGTTATAGCACCAAAGGTCGATGAGGTTCCATGGTGAGCTAGATCCCTAGGAAATGGAGGAATGGTTTGAGTTAGTGATATAAGTCTTTAGTCTCATGTGGACCCCAACTGATTATATGGTTACACTAGTATCCATTTTTTTCATGGAGCAGTTGGTAACTAGTGAATTATAGTCATGCAGACTCATGATGAGACGACGCTCTCATGGTCTGACTTCCTGAAGCTATTTCATGAGGAGTATTACCCCTTGTGCTTGTGCTTATTTCATATGCTAGAGTTTATTTTGCTACAGTAAGTTTTTATGATACTTTATGAGTATTACAAGTGGTTTTTTGACCTCACGTATGCCACGAGGTTCATTGACCTCACGTGATACTCCCTTGACATGGTTTAGAATGGTTACTTCCGGGTGCAGAAGTTCAAGAAGGGTCTCCGCAAAGACATTTGTACTAGTGTGGTCCCCTTGTTCATTCTTACCTATGATGAAGTGCTAGATCAGGCATTACTGATGTAGATATTCCTTTAAAATGGACACTTGGAATCCATAGCTAGTAGTGGGAATCATGGGGTTTCATCATCTATAGTAGCAAGCAGGCACTAGTCAGGAGGGTCTCAAAATAGGACACTTATAAGTGGTCAGACTCAGCCACATGTGTAAACCCCAAGATTTTATGGTATGTATCTTTTAAAATTTAACATATTTGATAGTTTATTATTCACGAAACACTGAGTTTGAAACTATAATATAGTATTAAATATGATAGTTTGAATAGTAAAGTGACCATTATGAATAGTAATATGACCAATAGAATAGTAAAATCACTCATGAAAGTATAAATAAAATGTGGGTATCTTATAAATGAAAATATTTTATATTTATATCATGGAATAGCTAAATAAATGTTTTAAAAATGAAAAATTAAGTGTTGATATTTTTGTGAAACGTAAATGTTTATTTACAATTTATAATTAAAATAATGATTTAAAAGAATATTTATTTTCATAAAATATATTCATAAATTAATATTTTTTTGAATTGTTATTATAATATAATTTTATGAGACCTTAATTAATTTTTCAAAGTGTCATAAAACCGGTTATAATTTTAAAATCAGTATTTTTCGAATAAATGATGATTTTAATTAAAAACTAATTTTATCATATTTAGAAAATTATTTTAATAAAATGGAGTCCATTTTTGAATTCTACATGTTGAAAAATGGTTAGGGTGAATTTTTGATATTTTTCTAAAATAGTTGAATTTTTGGTGAATAGTGAAATACCGTAATTTACAGTATTAGATAAATACAAGAATTATTGAGTCATGGATGATATATGGATGATGTAGGAACCATTATTTCTAAGTCATATGAACTAGTTACTATATTTATTCAAAATAATCAATACTATTGATTGTCTTGATCCAAAATAATAAACTAATTAATAAAATAATAATAAAAACCATCTCCTCCACTATATAAATTACCCCTCACCGCCTCTTCTCCACACACCTCCAAAGCCTTTAATCTTGTCCAATTTCAACAAAATACATATCCCAAACCTAACCTCCATTTTTTGTCTTATTTTTCTCACCCAAAAGACCATTTCAAAGTTCCTTAAGGAGGTTCTCAAGGAGAGGAATTCAAGAGGTAAAATCCCCTTTTATTATTTTAATTTTCTTTCAATTTATTTTCTTTTCTTATCCTTTCCTTACCTCATCGATCCAAAAATTCATTATAACACCATTATATTATATATATATATTAATTTTATTATGTTAATGGGATATCCACCATCAATTATTTTCTCTTTCCCATTTTGTTCTAAAAATGAAAATGTCGTCTCTGAGGTGTCAATTAACCACCTTCATAGACAATGATTTTTTTCTAATACTACCTTTAATGATGGTCATAAAACCATTTTTATAGTTAAACTAGATTTTAAAATTTATATTATAAATTATTTAGTGTTCTAAAACCATTATATATAGATAATATTAATTAATAAAACAAAAGTACTGCTTGATGATCGAAAAAATGCCAAAATAATCTAAATGGTTATAATTAACGTTTTATCTAATGAATCATCCTCATATTTATAAAAAATTATATAAATTACATTAAATATTTCCTAATTTCATTAATAACATATAATTTTAATTCTGTATAACTATTCCCATTTTACATGATCTTCCATACATATATACAAATGAATCAATCATGAAACCCAAGGAAACAAACACTTCCGAATGACAAAATTGAATATTATAACTCATCAAAAAGTACATAAATGAAATTAATAAAATTATAATAAATAAAATAAATGTTTAATTTGTTCTTAATTAAATTATTAATTAATATAATTTCATTATCTAGGACATTAAGTGCAAGTACAGAACAATTTCGAACATAAGGTAAGGTATTCTCCCCAAACCTCGTTTTTCATCTGGGTTACACTTTCTATCTCTTTACCCCAATGTAATTATTCATTTTTTATAATTATTATAAATTATTTCTATATGTTTGAAAATAATATATCCAGATTAGTTCATCTTTATTTTATTGGGAAATATATAATTTATAAGGTTCTCTTTTCAATTCCTCGTGATAAGAAATCCCGGTTTAAGGGAACTTCCTAATTTCTTACCTGTTTTCAAGTACACTCCATAATCTATTTTAAGACACTAATTTTTTTCTAAAATATCTAATTTTTATCATTAAAAACTATCTTATATATTTTTTGGTTTATTTAAACAATTAATCCTTTGTCTGCTTTAAATGCTCTTTTATATTTTCCCTTAAACCGTACTGAAGTGGCCCATTTCTAAAGTTTCTTAAAAACTCTTTTTACAAGTTTTCACTTCAGTTGGACATAATTTATGCCTAAAACATAATTTCATTTTTCATACCTTTTATTTTCTAGGAATTACATGTTTATAATCTGATTTTATGACAAATAAAAAAGATTTTCCAAAATAACTCTTCTTTACAAAAGTAAAAAGGTGTTTCTCACAATAACTTCTCAATGATTTTATTAGAGTATTTTCATCTAAATAAAAACCCTTTATTTTATATTATTATTTAATGAGTTTAATCTATTATAATACCATATACCATATTTTATTGAAGGTTTTATGATCATTTTGACTGAGGATGTTCTATTTTGACACCATTTGTGGCTTATGGTTAAAGTAATCACATTTAGTATGCAAGTTTTTCAATACAAATTTTTATGATTGTTTATGTTTCACCCTTTTCATATGAGTAATGAATTAGACTTATTAAGTGATGGAAGGGGTCCTCTTTATCCCCTATATTCATTGGTAGGTATGATAAGATAAACTAGTTTCGGTATTGGTTGATTTCTTACCTGTTTAGGTATGGTGTCATGGAAGAAGTATTGATGGTATATTTATGATGCCTGACATTATGCATTACCTAATTATGAAATTATTTATTGATATTTCATGTGATTATTTTATTAGTATAATATTCATGTAATTATTTATACGCAATTATGTGATTTTCATTTATTCTTTCCATATTATGCTTAAGATTATGTTTAAATGGATTGTGTTCCAGTTATACACTTGGACTTAGTGTTTATTTTTATTTATTTATAATAGATTCTATTGTATTCTTACCCTTACTAAGCATCTAATCTGTAACGCCCCGACCCCAGTTACCCAGAGTCGGTGCATTACTTCGTAACATTGGCATGATCACAAGAAAGATCAAATCTCGAAAGACCGATTGGTTTAGTAGCCTTGGAAACACTAGATATATTCATAAGTTTTACATTACATCATAAAATGAAAAACTACTACAACAACATAATCTTTCCACAATCCACACTATTAACCCCTCATAAAATCCCTGCAGGTCATTCATAACTTACTTCTTCACATCCTGGGAAAAATAAAACATAGAAAAGGGGTGAGCTCAAATGCCCAGTAAGGATAACAATATAGCGGAAACTTTCATAAATAAGAATAAACATTTAAGGCAATGCATTACTAAAACAAAAGCCTTTTAAACTTTAACTTCAACATGGTATGGCAAAAGTAAAATGAAATAATTCCATTTACTTATTCACATGGATATTCTACTAATCGAATAATCACATGCAAAAATCAATAACCACTTTCATAATGTTGGAATGCATAATGTCAGACTATCATAACCACATAGTCAAGTCCTCGTGCCAAGACTACAAATAAGATTTTTTCAAGTCCTTGTGCCAAGACACTAGTTTGTCTCAAGAGACCTACCGATGCAATATTTTTAGAAGATACTTATGTTTAAAATTGATAAAATATACTCCAGTGTTTTTATGAAAACAATATGCAAGCTTCTGAAAACAAATAACTAATTCTGAGGCTTCCCGATTAATTACAGGCCATGATGGGTCCACTCCCAATCCCTTCCTATCTACCAAACTCGAGAGTCAGGTTTTTTGAAAACATTTTTAAGCTTGCGTTAAATACGTATACATTTGCACTGGATTTTCATATATTTGAGAGAAATATCTCTCTTTTGAAATCATTTAAAAATAAAATAATTATAAAAGAAAACCTTTTCTTTGAAAATATTCTTATAAGCTTGTAAGGGAAGCTTTGAAGATTTTATAACGGCGGAAAATATCCGCACTCGCCGTATAAGTAAAAAAACATTCTTACCTTAATTCTGTCGAAAAGGTTAAAAAGGACCTTGTTTTGAAAATGACCGAAAGATTCCTTTATAAACCACTTATAAAAGTCAAAAAGGGTATAAATGACTTTAACTCATATTCTAGTAAATAGTAAAAATGTTTTTAAATGCATTTTTAAGAAACATGGATGTGGATGATAAAGAGATCCCAGTAGATTATTACGTATAAACAACCTTGGATAATGAAGAGGTTGTAAAGTAAACCCTTACCAATTTGGTAAATTATGAAACATACAACCCATGAAAGAGGTATCATACAATGAATATGTAAATACACATATATTAGAGTGTATTACACAAATAATATAATTATGGGCAGTACATACACCACACAAAAGGTGATGGTGGCAATATGGCATGAATCCCACGGGAATAAGGAGTGAGATGAAAACCCCTTACCACGTTAATCAACTGAGTCGCATGGCCAAAAGTTAATAACCACCAAATTATTTACAGAATAACATGAATATAAAGTGAATCATGATAATATATATCAAATGGAAGTACACAATACACCACTTTCAATAATTTAGTAGCGAACAATGGAAATCTCACGGAATTGAAAGTGAGATAAGAGAATCCCTTACCTTTTAATTTTCCTTGGTTGGGGTAGGTTAACCTCCTGTATAATAGTGAAATAATTGTTACTAAATTATACAAGAATCATATACATTAATATGATATCATATATGATCTTTTAATATTGATTTGATAATAATATCTTAGTATTATCGCCGTTTCGGGTGTTAACTTACTCATTTTCTTTATATGTTTTGTTACATAAGTCATGTTTGTTGTATCTTATTCATATCCAGAATGATATCAAGTCCATAAACATCATTTTTAAATCATTAAATGATAATTATACTTGAATGGATACGATGGAGAATGAATCTCATCGCGTTCGTGGAGACGGTAGTCCGTACGTACGCACGAACGCTACTTCCATTTAATTTTTATTTTAAAAGAATCGAATCCAAATGATACATAGGTATATTACTATTACAGTATAATATAATATTTTATATATGTTACTTAAGTTCATTAACACCATCATTTATACGTTCCATGTGTGGTATGAACGAGTCATATCATTTTAAGGGGGCGGTAGTCCGCACTTCCTCAAATGAAATTATCGTATGTATATACAACATGAAACGAATAATGGAATGAAATAAAATGGAATTACAGAAGCTTATATATAAAATATATATCATTAATATAATATTTAATTACAGTTACATCATAATGGCCACCATGAGAGGCGGTAATATGTATTTGAACAATCATCGTTTCGTGAGGCGTTAGTTTGCCATCCACAGAAACATTATGTTCATCATCCATTAGATGGAGTTGTGTGTATGTGTAGTTTGAATCCTTCTTATAACAACATCCTAGTATATTTAGGATACTGGTGTTGTTACAAAATAAAGGAAATAAAAAGATTTTGGGGGTTGAAGAAGCAAAATAAATGAAAATAATTTAAGAGAAATCGTTACCTTTAATTTAGGTAACTCACTTTGGTTGGAACCAAAGGACTTGTTGAAATGCTTTCTACCTAAGGGGAAGCTTCAAGGAGGAGGAGAGGGATGTGGAGAGCTTATTTGGGCAGGTTTTGGATGAGCCAAGTGGCTTGAGAGGTGTGAGGAATGAGTAGAAGTGGTCTCCTTTTATAAGGGAGAGGAGGGGCTCTTTATGAAAGAGTGAAAGTATTACTTTATAATATAATTATATTCGGTTTATAATGGTCCAAAAATCATTGAGGTCGAAGATAAGATGACTCATTTTCTAAATAACATCAACCAATAAGAATTGGACAGGTTTTAGATAATATTTTAATCATTATAATCTTATTTATTTAAATAATTTATTAATGAGGTAAACATTGCATCATTATTGTATCATTAATAATTTAGCTTATTTGATGTCTAAAAATTATAAATAAAATATCATTATGTAGGAAATCGTTTTAGCTTTCTAATGAATATTTATAATCGAAAATCCAACATGTATAACCCTATGTAAAAATTGTTCTTCTAAAAGATGTAAGCTTATGCCATTTTTATTTTTATTTTAACTTTATTAATATAATGTGTCCCTACCACATACAAGTGGCTCCAAGGGGTCCCCAAATTGACCCAAGTATGCCCATGGTCGGGTATGTGTCCACCAATAAGGTTAGGACACGTTTTAGGGTAATTTAGTATTATTATAATATTATTTTTTAACCCTTATTTACCGGATTTACCCTTAACCATGGTAAATAAAATATTTACCGCAGTAATTATTCAAAATGTCTAAAAATAAAAGTTACCTATTTACACAATTTGAACATCCTGATTCCAAATATGGAATCCATTTTCCTAAATTCAAAACACAGAAGTGGCATAAATTAATTTAAAATTAATTCCCGCTGTCGAAACAAAAAGCGTGTTTTTAAGAGGTAATAACTATCAAAAGATTGACACTTGTTTATGTTCGGTTTAATTGTAAAATTATGTCCAATGACCAACATTATATTAAATGGTAAAAATATATTCTAAATATACTTTAAAACCACTCAAATTCATAATTTATCACTATTAATTATTTTCATTAAAAAAGTTTTTTTTAATTAAAATTTAGTAATTTTCACTATTCATCAAAATATAAAAGTTATCCGAAAAGTACCAAAATTTCACCCTAGGCTAATTTCGATATTCCAAATCCAAAAATGAAGTCCATTTTGAAATATAAAATATATATAATTTCAAAAAGTAGGTGTTACTATTCATAACGGCTAGTTTGATCGGTTGTGGTGTGTGTTAAAACTCGAAGTTGCGTACAACACACGCTACTGTTTTATTCAAAGGAAAGCGTACCGTGTAAGCTTGGGATGTTTCATTTTAAATTTTTTGATGTCCCCATTTAGTCAAAAAGTATAAAATATTGTATTTAAAAAGGGTTCACTATTAAAGTTGATAAAAGTGCAATACTGAAAATGAATTTGTTCTTGCATTATATCTAAGAAACTCATAATATGGATTCTAAAATTATAAGGATTATATAAACATTAAAATTTATCTAATACTATTCATAACCTCTTTTTAACGGCTTGTTTGGTAATTCATGGTGTGCTTGAACTTGTTGTTGCGTGTAGTGAAAGTTATTGAATTATTTTGAAGAAATAACACACTATAAAATCTTGGGGTGTTACATTCTCCCCTCCTTCAATAAATTGCGTCCTCGCAATTTGAAATTGTTCTTCGAAAATAAAAGGTTGAAAATAAAAAATATATTTGTGGGAAAACCCACATCGGAAATTGGGTTACTAAAATTTAGTCTTAATATGAGGAAAAGAGAAATCAAAAGGTCACCACCAAATTATGATCTCGATTAGGAGAACATTGGTGGAAATTAGAGACATAAAATCGAAGGAAAAACGTAAATATTTATAGGTAGTGATTGAGGTCATCAATCACAAACAAGTGTATAATTGAGGTCCTTAAATTCATTAATCTATGATGATTTAAAATACCATCGGTTCAACAAAACATAAGGTATTAGGATAACACATTTTTGACGTTTCAAAATATCTTAGTTGAAATCCCACATTGAAAAATGAATTAATGAGGCCTCTATTTAAAATAAAGAGTGGAAAGTATGAAGATTACCGAAAATAACACATACTAGGGTTCCATGTAGGAAAATATGGATATGGAAGAAAAATATAACCATCAATTATCTGATGGAGAGTGGTAGAGAACATGGCTATGAAAAGGCCAACAATCCCAAATCCATAAATTAGTGATGATTTAAGGTACCATCTAGGACAACATTTTTGTTCTAAGTTCCTTTTATTAATGTTGAGGAATTTATTTATGAGATTGGATAAGATCATAAAGAGATATACTTACTTTATAATTAGAGTTTTATCCACTAATAAATTTCTACCACAAACTCATATTTCACTCTAAAAGATAATAGAATGTAATTTTTTTTTCTATTTATACTATTTGTACAGGGTTCCAAAATAAATGAATTTATAATTCATCTACCAGATCTTTTAAAAAAACTATAGTATTTAATCCAGGACATCTCGTGGGCCAGTGGTAGGTGATACACCCTTGTCGCCCTTCGGTTGCGGGTTCAAGTCTCGCAGCCTTGCCGGACGCGACGGGTTGCCGCCCGACCTCCGGGTTGTCCTTTTATGGCAATCCAAAATAATCCAAACTAGAACTATCAAAAATAATTCTGTCCAAACTCACAGTCCAACATTTATAAGGAAGGTAAACATAATGCAGATCCTTTTTACCCCGTAATAGCATATGAATACCTTCATCATGTATTCTTTTAATACACTGAAACATCCTGAATTACCATATTCCTTATTGATTACATTTATTCTCCCTTATTCCATATAGAATGCTGGATATACTTCATCAATCCAAAAATGTTTTAAACCCCAACAATGATGGAATATACAAATCATTAATCAGTTCCAAGGTAGTCAAGAATATCCAATATAATTTTTCCAAAATAATCATGTATTATTCGAAAATTACTACCTCGGTATCAGAACTATATTATGGTTTATCATTCTCTTAACCATATATTTTCCAAAAATTTATCCTGCTATTGAGTCACTTTTCTTTGTTCCACACCATCTCAAATCCTTAATGAAATAGTACTGCAGTACAATCCTTATATACTCCATAATTATTATAACAAGTACATTGTTGATACAACACTCAATTGATATAATCAACATAATAACTCTAATCATTCCTCTTCATCTGTGGTAGTATCATAACTTGATTATTATCCAATAGCATCATTTGCAGCATAGTCTGATGACTGGGACATAGGTTCGCGTAGTGTCCAAACTCCTTGCAAATGAAGCATTGTACATTTGAAACCATTTTCTTACCCTTACAGTCACATACTTTGTGCCCTTTTCCTCCACACTTATAACAAACTCCCATTCCTTTCAGGCAAGTTCTAGGGTGTTTCTTTCCACAGTTACCACATATGGGAAAATTCTTCTTTTCCCTCTTCCCTTTATCCATCTTTCTCTCTTCCATCCTTTTCTTCTCTTGCTTCCCTTCAAATCCATAGGACTCAGTAAAATCTTTACTTATCTTATCAACACATGATATTATTTCTTCATATGATGATAATACATGGGAGACTATTTCTCTTATAAATTCTAGCTTAAGACCATGAAAGATATGATCCTTCCTTCTCTTTGGATCATGTGCATTTCTGGAGTTCTCATTCCTTCTACTGGGCGCCATTTCTAAACAATGGAATACACTAGATCAGTTTATGAATCAAAATACATAATCCCATACTTATTAAACACTTATATAAATTGAACTATTTATGGATATAATCCATAATCATAAGAATGTTTTCTTTGAGGAAGTATATACTCATAATCCCTTCAAAATGATTTGTAAAGAAAATGAGAGTTATCCTAAGCATATCCCCCGGGAGTGTCGTAACCAAGAGTGCAGCAAGGCCCGTTGTCGTGCACCAGTTCCCGTTCGAGTCTAGCTCAAAGCGGTGTTTTCGGGTTTTACCCCTAGGTACATCTGTGCCAGAGCCGCCTCTACCTGCTCGTATCCAGACAGGGATGTATTGCTGGGAAAACTCACAAAATCTCTACAATACCAAAATTATAGGAAGTTCTTCTATACTAATCCTCAAAGTTCATCTTAGGTCTACGTGCTCTAATCAGAGTTTATCTAAATCTAGCTTCCAAGGTTTGTACTAAACTTCCTCTGATACCAACTGTAACGCCCCGACCCCAGTTACCCAGAGTCGGTGCATTACTTCGTAACATTGGCATGATCACAAGAAAGATCAAATCTCGAAAGACTGATTGGTTTAGTAGCCTTGGAAACACTAGATATATTCATAAGTTTTACATTACATCATAAAATGAAAAACTACTACAACAACATAATCTTTCCACAATCCACACTATTAACCCCTCATAAAATCCCTGCAGGTCATTCATAACTTACTTCTTCACATCCTGGGAAAAATAAAACATAGAAAAGGGGTGAGCTCAAATGCCCAGTAAGGATAACAATATAGCGGAAACTTTCATAAATAAGAATAAACATTTAAGGCAATTCATTACTAAAACAAAAGCCTTTTAAACTTTAACTTCAACATGGTATGGCAAAAGTAAAATGAAATAATGCCATTTACTTATTCACATGGATATTCTACTAATCGAATAATCACATGCAAAAATCAATAACCACTTTCATAATGTTGGAATGCATAATGCCAGAACATCATAACCACATAGTCAAGGCCTCGTGCCAAGACTACAAATAATATTTTGTCAAGGACTTGTGCCAAGACACTAGTCTGTCTCATGAGACCTACCGATGCAATATTTTTAGAAGATACTTATGTTTAAAATTGATAAAATATACTCCAGTGTTTTTATGAAAACAATATGCAAGCTTCTGAAAACAAATAACTAATTCTGAGACTTCCCGATTAATTACAGGCCATGATGGGTCCACTCCCAATCCCTTCCTGTCTACCAAACTCGAGAGTCAGGTTTTCTGAAAACATTTTTAAGCTTGCGTTAAATACGTATACATTTGCACTGGATTTTCATATATTTGAGAGAAATATCTCTCTTTTGAAATCATTTAAAAATCAAATAATTATAAAAGAAAACATTTTCTTTGAAAATATTCTTATAAGCTTGTAAGGGAAGCTTTGAAGATTTTATAACGGCGGAAAATATCCGCACTCGCCGTATAAGTAAAAAAACATTCTTACCTTAATTCTGTCGAAAAGGTTAAAAAGGACCTTGTTTTGAAAATGACCAAAAGATTCCTTTATAAACAACTTATAAAAGTCAAAAAGGGTATAAATGACTTTAACTCATATTCTAGTAAATAGTAAAAATGTTTTGAAATGCATTTTTAAGAAACATGGATGTGGATGATAAAGAGATCCCAGAAGATTATTACGTATAAACAACCTTGGATAATGAAGAGGTTGTAAAGTAAACCCTTACCAATTTGGTAAATTATGAAACATACAACCCATGAAATAGGTATCATACAATGAATATGTAAATACACATATATTAGAGTGTATTACACAAAGAATATAATTATGGGCAGTACATACACCACACAAAAGGTGATGGTGGCAATATGGCATGAATCCCACGGGAATAAGGAGTGAGATGAAAACCCCTTACCACGTTAATCAACTGAGTCGCATGGCCAAAAGTTAATAACCACCAAATGATTTACAGAATAACATGAATATAAAGTGAATCATTATAATATATATCAAATGTAAGTACACAATACACCACTTTCAATAATTTAGTAGCGAACAATGGAAATCTCACGGAATTGAAAGTGAGATAAGAGAATCCCTTACCTTGTACTTTTCCTTGGTTGGGGTAGGTTAACCTCCTGTATAATAGTGAAATAATTGTTACTAAATTATACAAGAATCATATACATTAATATGATATCATATATGATCTTTTAATATTGATTTGATAATAATATCTTAGTATTATCGCCGTTTCGGGTGTTAACTTACTCATTTTCTTTATATGTTTTGTTACATAAGTCATGTTTGTTGTATCTTATTCATATCCAGAATGATATCAAGTCCTTAAACATCATTTTTAAATCATTAAATGATAATTATACTTGAATGGATACGATGGAGAATGAATCTCATCGCGTTCGTGGAGACGGTAGTCCGTACGTACGCACGAACGCTACTTCCATTTAATTTTTATTTTAAAAGAATCGAATCCAAATGATACATAGGTATATTACTATTCCAGTATAATATAATATTTTATATATGTTACTTAAGTTCATTAACACCATCCTTTATACGTTCCATGTGTGGTATGAACGAGTCATATCATTTTAAGGGGGCGGTGGTCCGCACTTCCTCAAATGAAATTATCGTATGTATATACAACATGAAACGAATAATGGTATGAAATAAAATGGAATTACAGAAGCTTATATATAAAATATATATCATTAATATCATATTTAATTACAGTGCCATCATAATGGCCACCATGAGAGGCGGTAAGATGTATTTGAACAATCATCGTTTCGTGAGGCGTTAGTTTGCCATCCACAGAAACATTATGTTCATCATCCATTAGATGGAGTTGTGTGTATGTGTAGTTTTAATCCTTCTTATAACAACATCCTAGTATATTTAGGATACTGGTGTTGTTACAAAATAAAGGAAATAAAAAGATTTTGGGGGTTGAAGAAGCAAAATAAATGAAAATAATTTAAGAGAAATCGTTACCTTTAATTTAGGTAACTCACTTTGGTTGGAACCAAAGGTCTTGTTGAAATGATTTCTGCCTAAGGGGAAGCTTCAAGGAGGAGGAGAGGGATGTGGGGAGATTATTTGGGCAGGGTTTGGATGAGCCAAGTGGCTTGAGAGGTGTGAGGAATGAGTAGAAGTGGTCTCCTTTTATAAGGGAGAGGAGGGGATCTTTAGGAAAGAGTGAAAGTATTACTTTATAATATAATTATATTCGGTTTATAATGGTCCAAAAATCATTGAGGTCGAAGATAAGATGACTCATTTTCTAAATAACATCAACCAATAAGAATTGGACAGGTTTTAGATAATATTTTAATCATTATAATCTTATTTATTTAAATAATTTATTAATGAGGTAAACATTGCATCATTATTGTATCATTAATAATTTAACTTATTTGATGTCTAAAAATTATAAATAAAATATCATTATGTAGGAAATCGTTTTAGCTTTCTAATTAATATTTATAATCGAAAATACAACATGTATAACCCTATGTAAAAATTGTTCTTCTAAAAGATGTAAGCTTATGCCATTTTTATTTTTATTTTAACTTTATTAATATAATGTGTCCCTACCACATACAATTGGCTCCAAGGGGTCCCCAAATTGACCCAAGGATGCCCATGGTCGGGTATGTGTCCACCAATAAGGTTAGGACACGTTTTAGGGTAATTTAGTATTATTATAATATTATTTGTTAACCCTTATTTACCGGATTTACCCTTAACCATGGTAAATAAAATATTTACCGCAGTAATTATTCAAAATGTCTAAAAATAAAAGTTACCTATTTACACAATTTTAACATCCTGATTCCAAATATGGAATCCATTTTCCTAAATTCAAAACACAGAAGTGGCATAAATTAATTTAAAATTAATTCCCGCTGTCGAAACAAAAAGCGTGTTTTTAAGAGGTAATAACTATCAAAAGATTGACACTTGTTTATGTTCGGTTTAATTGTAAAATTATGTCCAATGACCAACATTATATTAAATGGTAAAAATATATTCTAAATATACTTTAAAACCACTCAAATTCATAAATTATCACTATTAATTATTTTTATTAAAAAAGTTGTTTTTAATTAAAATTTAGTAATTTTCACTATTCATCAAAATATAAAAGTTATCCGAAAAGTACCAAAATTTCACCCTAGGCTAATTTCGATATTCCGAATCCAAAAATGAAGTCCATTTTGAAATATAAAATATATATAATTTCAAAAAGTAGGTGTTACTATTCATAACGGCTAGTTTGATCGGTTGTGGTGTGTGTTAAAACTTGAAGTTGCGTACAACACACGCTACTGTTTTATTCAAAGGAAAGCGTACCGTGTAAGCTTGGGATGTTTCATTTTAAATTTTTTTATGTCCCCATTTAGTCAAAAAGTATAAAATATTGTATTTAAAAAGGGTTCACTATTAAAGTTGATAAAAGTGCAATACTGAAAATGAATTTGTTCTTGCATTATATCTAAGAAACTCATAATATGGATTCTAAAATTATAAGGATTATATAAACATTAAAATTTATCTAATACTATTCATAACCTATTTTTAACGGCTTGTTTGGTAATTCATGGTGTGCTTGAACTTGTTGTTGCGTGTAGTGAAAGTTATTGAATTATTTTGAAGAAATAACACACTATAAAATCTTGGGGTGTTACATAATCTCACCCCTTTCTTATGTTTTAATTTTCCCAAGATTCCAATATGTATATTATGATTGATATACATGGTTAATCTAGGAGAATAATGGTGTATCTCAAAGGATCATTTATGTTTTAATTTATGTTTTAATTTTTAATGTAAATTTAATGTATGTAATATGGATTTCAGAACTAATAAATTGATCGGTCCTTTGGGATTCGAGTCTTGTATATATTCCAATGTAAGGCACTGGATCTAGGCTACAGGGGTTAGGGTCTTTACAATATGGACATGTGGTATAGGGTTCACATAGAGTAATATGGCATCCCATAGTGGGAATATGTTATTCATATGATGGGAAAGGTCACATAGAACATGATTTTCTATCCCAACATGATGAGTAGGGAAAGAAGGCAGTAGATAGGCCACCACTACAAAGGCAACGCCATGATCAGGGTTCTTTCAAGCATGTCTATGGTGGCCCCCATATAGGTGGTGTTGGAATAGGAGTTAGTGGGGTTCCAAGGGGAAGATCACTTGGTGTATTTAAATTCTATAAGCTACATCCACCACCACTACTCGGCAGCCCATTCCAGACTTAGGGATCTGGCAATCAGGGTTACGGGCAGCTGCAGGCTATAGAGGCTTATGACCCATTAGCCCATGAGATGATATGAGGTATTATCTATGTCTCTTATATACTTTATCTAGTACTTGTAAACATAGTTGTGAGTCACTCCTTCATTTTAGTATCCCTTGTGTGATATTTAGAGCTCCCCATTGAGACATTAGCCCAGTAGCTTTTTCTAGAGGTTCTGATTGGGAAAAAAAATTTCTATTGCTTATCTATTAGCAATGTGAGCTAGTGATCAGTGGAGAGAGATTTTCATGGGACTTACTGGTCATCACTATGAAACCTTATGAAGTCATCTTGGGTATGTAATGGTTTTCCATTATTCATTCCTAGATTTACTATCATCACGGGAGGGATAGATTCCTTTATATAGATGGGATGATATTTTCCTTTTTCGGTGAGAGATATCTAATGGGTGGGTGGGTGGGCCATGTGAGTAGGAGTTTTCATTCCATCATTAATTAGTTGATGAGTTTATCCCTTAGGGTAGTGGGATCTTTAGGAATCTTGATACCTTCAATAGTGGAGGAATTTATGTACGTCTTCACCGAGGATATTCTAGGACTACCTCTGATGTGGGAGATGTAATTATGCATCGAATAAGACCATGATACCATGTCGATATATTCTTCCACATAACAGATGTCCCCTAGTGAGCTCCAGGAGACAAGGGTGTAGTTTTAGGACCTTTGAGAGAAGGGTTTCATCAAAATCAATGTGTACCCCTGGGAAGTTCTGGTTTTGTTTGTTAAAAATAAAGACCATAACTTGAGTCTTTGTGTTGATTATAATCACCAAAACTAGGTAACGATAAATAAAAAGTACCCCTTTCTATGGATTGACAACCTCTTTGAATAGTTGTGAGGTGCGATTTGGTTTTTAGAGATCGATCATAGGTCTAGCTACCACCAGTTGAGGGTTCGTGTATATAATATTCCAAATATGTTATTTATTTATCACCATGGCCACTGTGAGTTCCCAGTGATTCCTTTCAGTGTGATGAATACACCCACAGTGTTTATGGATTTAATGAACTAGATCTTCAAGTCATACTTGGACCAATTTTTTGTTTTATACATTGATGAAATACTTGTTTACTATGTATTAGAAGACGGGCATACAAACCACTTGGTTATGGTCCTAGACTTACTTCAGGAGCACCATATTTATGGTAAGCTCTTGAAGTTCTAGTTGGTGTCCTGGGACTAATTATTTATATTTTGATTACATGAATATTTGATTTATTGAATATTAATAAAACATCTTATTACATATTTTTTATTGTTCTTCATAACTGTAATATAATAATTTCCTAGAGTATTAATCACATTTATAATGTCATAATAGTTCCCCACTATAATGAAAACCTTAAAGTTCTATAATTATATTCTTAAATAATGTTTTTTATTCAGATAACATACTATGATGGGACATATAATACATATACTGATATATTCTAGTACTCATAAGAGGATGATTCTTATTCTCATGAAGTTCGCACTTGGTAATCACCAATATGGGATATTATGAGAATAGACCATCCAATATAAATTTTTCATGTTTTGGTGTCATTATATATTTCTATCGATGAATGTGTGTAATGGTCCTTAGAATTTAATAATATTATTAATTCTTGTTAAAAATTGTGTACTTAGATATATTTCATAAACCATGATTATAATTGTTCAGGGAGAAGTTGGATACATTGGGTGTGTCACAAGTGACATGTTATTAATATATAAGTTAATGAAGGATTTGTCCCTTCTATCATTATGGAAGATGATATCTCATTATTTTGATTGGAATAGAACTATTTCTATAAATTCCATCATCATGGTGTAATGACGTGTTTATTTCAGATAGTAAAATAAAGAAATATTGAGAATATAGGTTTGTGACAATGATGTGCAACCTACTTGATGAGATATTTATAAAAAAGATTATATTACACAGTGATTGTCTGTATGTAGTTTTCATAATTACAACATTAAGTTCTTTTTCTTGGGTGACTTCACCAATTTCTAGATAGTAATGTTGGACTTTAGGAAAGTCTGCCTAATGCCAACAAGAAAGAATCCTATAGGGTCACACACTAAGTGTTACACATGATATTGATTAAATTATAAATGAATTTAATTAATATAATAAATATTATTCTCAGTACTGAGGAATGATTTTATTCACATTTTATTGATCGTAAATATATATTGCTGAATGAAATATTTATTTATGAATTAAATATTTATTTGGGTATTCAATAAATGATGATGGCTTCGAACAAACCAAGTTCATGTTCAGTGATAGATATTTATTTAAAAGATGGTAAATGATGTTTATCATATGTGCATGTTGGCACATGATGCAAGATAAGAATATTATTATTATTATTATTTTGTGTCATGGGATTTTTTAAAATGTAATATTATTTTAAGGTCCATCATGAAATTAAAATATTTATTAACCTAAACCTTGGATCTATAAATAGTTCTTTAGGGCTATTGTGTAGTGTAATTTAAAATAGATAATTTTTGTGTATAACTAATTCTCTCATGAATCCTTCTTTATCCCTCTCAGGAATGAGAAATGGATGATAGATTCTTCCATGACCAAAGGATTAGTGATCAACAAAAACAACACAAGACAATCGATTCACCGCACTAGCACCCAAAGATCAATCAGTGTTACTTAGATATCTAAGGAGCACATGTAGATCACTACAAGAGGGATTATATCCTTGGATACTCAAAGCACAATGAAGGGAATTTGAAAGGGAATTTTCTAATGCTCAAAAGATCCTAATCCAAGGTATTTTCTTTCTTCCAATCAAAATAAATTGATTATAGATTTTACATGAAAGATCCTCTATTGGGGTTCCAGGAAATTTTATTTAAAATAAATTTTAAATATATTTCCCAACACCTATGATTCTGCTACATCAAGAACCTTCAAGTGGTATCAGAGGGGTTGCGTTTTAAATTTATAATTATTTATTTTATTTTTGATCTATACACAATCATGGTTGAATGTTTTCATTTAAAATTATTCATTATTTAATCTGGTTTGAATTAACATGTTATTGACATATTAATCATGTTCACTTAGTGATTCATTTCCTTAAATATATAAGAATAGATGAATAATGAATGAAGATTTCATTGGGAAGTGATAAATTTTTTGCAGGTAAATCTAGGTTACACGACGTGTAGCCAGAGTACACGTTGTGTACCCATAAGAACTTCACCTGAATGTGTTGAGGGATACATGACATGTTGAGCAGTTAATTACATACAATGAATTTATTTCATGTTTTGTGTAGACTAGGAAAACCTATCACATGGGATGTCGAATTACATGGAGTGTAGTTGGAATGCACATCGTGTAGTCTACATGGGTTAGCGGTGTAAATTACCCAATCTGTGTGGTCATTATACACGGTCAAACCACATGATACTGATATCATAGAGAATTTATGATATAAATTATGTGTATGTGGTATACATAGAATATAGTTTATCATTTCCCATGTCTAAAATACACACTGATCCATTCAAATAAAACATCAAACACACGACATAACAGATACATGGTTTGTAGATGGCTTGTGTATGTTGTGTGATCCTAACAATATACATATCTAAGACCTAGTAGAGTATCTTAGTCACACAACAAGAATATACAAGATGTTTATTTGGCATTTACATGTCATTTAGTTTGGCCGGGTAAAAACACTGAATCCTGAGGTGTGTAACCCAAATACACAGAAACCAAGGTACATGTCGTGTAACTGGATAGTACACACTGTGTAGTCTTCCAATTACTAATAGAATTAAAATTACATTAAATTAAAAAAATCATAGCATTAAAACCTTATTACTTTTATTTTCACTTTAAGTGTTTGGAAATTTAATAAGGATTTTAAATTGTGTCCATTGTCACGGCTAAGTGTTACTCAGTCACTATCATCCACATCCAAGAGATCCTAGGTTCAATCCCTAATGGGCGTAGGTACTATTGTAGTACTATTCAGGTGATGATACAGGAAGTATGATGTAGGAGTAATGCTACACTGGGCCTTTAGGATAGTTAATTGGACTTTGGTCTATGTAATGGGCTTCATGCTCACTGGACCTATGGGCCATGTACTGAATAAATAAGGCTTGATGGTTGGGTTATTCCTTGGTGGAGTTATGGACCACCTTTATAGCTTGTGTGTATGATATGTGTGTATGTTTCATGTAATTGTACCCCCAAACCCCTAATATATATAATAACTATTTTAAATAATTTTAAATTATCAATTAATTTAATATAATAAATATTCAATTATTAGTTCTATTGTTTATTTTTTATTATTGCCTTTGTGGTGTTTATTTATAAGAGTATTCATATATTCATTAAGATAAGAGGGAATTAATTAATTAATTAATTAATTGAAGTTTTTTATCTTAATAATAAATAATGAATAAGAAATGAATGATTATCAATTTACTTTTTTATATGTGTTGCATGTATGACCTTTCATAAGTTTAACCAAGAACTGTGTATGTGTTGGATGTTTTAATTTAATTTATTACATGGGTTTGTAATTATTTACTATTAGATTAAATGTTGTGGAATGCAATTCATCTCTCCCTCCATTATTATGTAGGACCTGTGTGTCCATGGTTATTTATGTAATTCCCCTTGACCAACCATTTGGTTCCCCTCACCTGTGTATGAGTTATAAATAAATGTAATTAATGGAATATCTTAAGGAACATGGAGGTGGATCAAGATAGAACCATAATGATTCCAACCTAGGAGATACATGGGTGTAAAGGTGGAATTCTATAACTCATTCCAAGACTAGAAATAAGAGTTATTTCCCCTAGGTGAAAGGATGATTTAATGTCCACTCATTAAATCATCCATTAGATAAGCTCATGAATGGGTCATATATTTATTTATTTATATCTATGAATTATTTATTTTATGGATGTAATACCATTATCACATAAATAAATGAATTAATGTGTAAAGATGGAATTTAAATAAATAGATTATGTGCAAATGTTTTATCTATCATGGTTAACTAATTGAGTAACTTCAACTTAATATTAACAAAACATGTAAAGGATAAAACAAGATAAAATTTATGTATAATTAATTAAAATCCATCAACCTGATATTAAGTTAGTCTAAGTCTTCCATTACTTTATTGGGAAGAAAACCATAAAAATAAGTGTAGTACATGTCCAAATTCTGGAAACATTATTTTATCAGGGAGTTCTCATGAGGGTTTTGGGTTGACTTAACTAAACTCGTATTGATTTTAATGACCAAATTCTATTAAATAAAAATTTGGATGCATATGTTGAGGAAATACAAGTCATGATTTTAGGAGAGAGGAATCCACTAAACGGATCAAGGAGCTACAAGCTCATAGTTGGAAATACCACCTACCTAATTACTTTATTATGGTTTTCAAGGATAAATTTTGGATCATTAAGAAATGTAAGAGGGATACATGCCATTATAATTTCTAATAGACTATACATTTCAATTTCAATAGTGAGTGTTATTGATACTTGATAAAGTAGTGGTATATTTATAAAAAACCAATTAATTTAATATTTCTCACATAATTTGTAATCAAGAAAAATATTAATAATCTACTCTTTTAATTGTAAAATAAAATGGAAAGTTCATCATCCACACTATCCCTTAAATATATATTGTATAAATATGATATCCTCACTAAAAGTAACTTCTAAGAATGGTTCATATTCCTTCAGGTTATGTTGCACCATGAATGGAAATCTTACATACTAGAATCCTCAATTCCTAATCCACCTACCCAAAAGGTGAGTGATAAAGATTTCCTTGTCTACGAAAAACATTTGAGAGACAAGATCAATGTTCAATGTTTGATTATTTCATCTATGTCTAGTAAACTCATGAAATCTCATGAAAACATGGATGTATATTGCATGATTGAGAACCTATAAGGTTTATAATAGGAGAGATATAGACAAGAATAATTTGAGATTTACAAAGCAATATTTCAGAGTAATATTGTGGAGGGTATGCCTATTGGTCCTCACGTATTCAAGTTCATTTTATACATTGAGAACCTAGATGTTCTAGGGTTTAAAATCCCTAACAAACTATGCAACGATATCATTCTAGCATCACTCCCATATAGATCCTACAATTTTATTGTTAATTTTAATGTGAAAAACATTTAGAAGTCTCTTCTAGATATTATCACTCTTCTAAGCCAAGTGGATAAGGATATGAAGCATGAAAATACTTTTTTCCATATGGTGAAAAAATGAAAATATCTCTAAGACCAAAGCTTCTTCAAGCCCTTCCAAGAAGAGGAAGATCACGGTACAAGTAAGGGAATATGACGTTGTTTGTTTCATATGTGTTAAGAGGGGCCATGTAACAACCCAGGATTTTATGAGAATTATTATTTTTAATTTCATTTATTTCTTGTGTTGTACGCTACACCAAATGGAGCTTGCACTACACGCATCCCTGACTTGGCTTGCATTACAAACAATTGCAACCTTCCTCGATAGTGTGTGTAGTACGCAATACCGGGTTCCACTAAACAACGATATATTGTTATAATATTATTATGGACTGTCCATTATGAATATTATTAACTACATTTTTAATTTTATAACATTATTATTCATCTTACACATTTTCTAGAACATTTTATGAGAACAAAATAAATTTTTTGGGTAAAATAAGTATTTTTCAAAAAATACAGTTTTGTCACCTTTTGATGGTGCACCCACTTTAAATATAGTTTTTTAAATTTTTATAAGTTCAATTTGACAAAATAAAATTTTTCTTTGTAATCAGGATATAAAAATTTACTTTGGATAAATTTTTCATATTATTCTGATAACTTTCATATTTTAATGAATAGTAAAAATACGCTATATTTTAATTAAAAACAACTTTTTTCATTGTAATAATTTATATGGTTAAATTATGATATTTAATGGTTTTAAAGTATAAATAGAATATATTTTTACCATTTAATATAATTTATGTCATTATCATAGATTTTACATTGAATTCATAGGTAAAATCATTTCAATCTTTTGCAATGTTTTAACTTTTAAAACTCATTTTCTTAACAATGGGATTAATTTTAAATTAATTTCTTAAACTTCTGTGATTTGAATTTAGAAAAATGGATTCAATATTTTTAATCATTAGGTCCAAATTATGTTAATAAGCTACTTTTTATTTTTAGTCATTATGAATATTAACTACGGTAAATTTTATTTACCATAGTTAAAGGTAAATCGAGGTAATTAAGGGTAAATATAATATTATAAAATTACCCTAACACTTGTACTAATATAATTATATGATTATATTTTACCCTAAATCATACTTGGGTCGAAATGGAATCTAATGGAACCCACTTGTATTCGATTAAGACCTTTTATTTAGTTTATTTAAAGGAAAGTGAAATGTCTCACTCAAACTTTAATAATTAGATTATTTTTAATATATAGTTATACAGAATATAAATTAGATTATAAATACTAATTTTAAATCTAAAAGTTGTATCTTTATCATGGTAATTTATTTTTAATTTTTAATAAATATGTTATTACCTTAAAATCTTATACATTAATGATGTAGAAATTATTTACTTAGTGAAAAATCAATAATATAGTTTTTATTAAAATAATACCTATCAAAAGGACCATAAATTTGACCAAACATTATTGGTAGAGTATATATATACCGTAATCATACCAGAGTTGATATTTGGACCATTTTGAGCCTTATAAAACCGATTAGTACATTTACATTATTTTATTTTAATTGATGTCAAAGATGTCACCTTCATAATTTAATAAATATAACAATTTAAATGTTGTTGTTTTAAGATGATAAATTATAGTAAAAATATTATTATGAAAGGTATTATATTTATATTCATCATAGGATTTT
Source organism: Viscum album (assembly GCA_963277665.1). Lineage (NCBI taxonomy): Eukaryota > Viridiplantae > Streptophyta > Magnoliopsida > Santalales > Viscaceae > Viscum > Viscum album. The sequence goes on along the minus strand of OY728160.1, from coordinate 845,109,566 downwards.
ATTTTTAATTTTTATGAAACTAATAAGTATATTAAATGACTATACAAAAATGATGTAGTTATTGTTTTATTAAGAGAAATATCAAATAAATGGTTTTATAAATATTAAAATAAACATTATATGAACTAATTAATGTTCTCAACAAATTTTATAGATGAATATGACATGTTATAAATCTATTAAACAATTTGTTTCAAATATATCCTCTGTGTGGATTTTATTTAAATTCAAATAAATGAATAGTGTAAAAATTAACACTATTGTTATTTTATAAAAATAACATATTATTAAATTGTTTAAAAATCACATAAATATTTAAAAAATATAAATTGAAAATTATGGTCTAAAATGTCATAAATTACCCAATTATGGATAATTCACAACACATAAGTAATTATTTATTACAATTTAAAATTTATAATATTATTATCACAAATAATATTAAATAAATTAAATAAGGATAAATCAAATTGATAAGGTTTAAAATAATTTACCAACATGCCTAAATTTGATTGTTTGATGATATTACAACCCTATATCATCTAATATTATAATATGAGTCATTCTTGAAGGTTTTTAAGTGGGTTTTGATTTATTATAAATTAATATTTTTGAGGTTTCCAAAGGTGCCCCTCTCCTCCCTTATAAAAGGGAACCTCCTCCCTCTGCTATTCACAACACTTTGAGCCTTAAAGCTCGGCCAAAACCTGACCATTTATCTTCTACACTTCCCTATAAAAATTATGGAGGTTCTGGTATTCTCAAAAGACCAACTCTAGTCCCTTAATAGGAAGCTTAAAAGAGGTGTGTCGAAGAAGAGGTAATCTCTTCTACCGATTCTTTCAAGTTTCTTTCTTCTTCAACTTCTTATTATTTAGTTGTTTAATTATAAAGTAATAACATAAGTATCAATAATATACTGATTTGTTATTATAAATATTAAACAACCCCATTTCACCTTCTATCCATCATATTGAAAACGAAATCACCGTGCGTGCGTACGTACGGAATACCGTCTCCACGTCGTGGTGTAATCTATTTTTCCACCACCACCATACTTGGATGGGTATAATGGTGTAATTAATAACTATATATGGTTAATATAACATCATACTGATTCTATGATATTATATCATCCTCTCCAATTCCATTCAATGATTATGGGAATGATATTATCGCTCGTGTGTACGTACAGATTACCGTCTCCACAACACGATGAGATTCATTCTCCATGTTAACCATTGAAGAATGATTATAAAGTATATATAATGAATAATAATTATATATATGAAATAATAATGATACTGTATTAATATACATATATGTTTCATTTACTTAATTCCATTCAATTCAATAAGTAAACGAAAACAGCGTTCATGCGTACGTACGGCCTACCGTCTCCATGAACGGTGTATTTCATTCCATTTATCGATCTATCATATATATTTATATGCTGAATATATATTATATATAAATAATGTTTTACATTCTATAATTAAGTAAATCAGGATATAAGTAATAATATCAAGAACAACAAGTCGAAACACGTACGATAAATGAAACGATTTTACCCAAAATGCTACTTTAACATGAATTTAAAAAAGAACGGGTAATATAAAGTCATAAGTGAACCATATATGATATCATAACAATGAATATGATTCTGTAATAAGTCAATGAAATTATTTAAATCATTATACAGGAGGTTCATATACATACGAAGCATATCGGATATAAGGTAAGGGATAATTTTCTAAATCTCATTTTTATCCGAGATTGCTTATATGTAAGTATATTTACTGGGGTTATATTTATCATCCATGTCCCTGTTTTCTAAAAAAAAAATCATGTATGTTAAAGTCTTTTTACCCATTTTTTACTTTTACTACATGGTATGTAAGGAATCTTTCTTTTGATTACCATACGAGGTACTTTTTGACTTTTCCGTTAAAAGTACGAGAATGTTTTTTTAACTTATACGGAATGAACGGATTTGTACGGTTTTATAACACCTTATTTTCATGAATCTTACTCTACAAGATTTCATGAAAATCCTTTTCTTTTAAAATTTCATGGCATTTTGTGAAAATAAAATTATTTTGAAGAAGAAAGGATATTTTCCTCAAGAATTTCATTTCAAGTGTTTTATCAAAAACATTTTCCATCTAAGATGAAATTATTTAATATGTGTATGATTCAATTATAATGTCTCTATGATTTACATGGTTTCACTTTTCTTATGATAAAATGATATCCATTTGTTTTATATGTATTATGTTATGATGGGATGATGTTTATGAAACCCATTTTATTCTTTGGGTTATGATGAATGATTTATGTTTATTTTGTGGCACAAGTAAGAATGATTTCATTATGAGATGGGTGGGACATATATCTTCTTCCAATGAATTGGGTAAAGATTTATATATCATGATATAGACATGGATATAACGGTAAGTTAATCTGTTTTAGTGATACAGGACTGGAACGAGGAGTGAACTCGATTCAGAAAGGGACTTTGTCCACTAAGATGTTCTTGGCAACAATGCCTTGGCTGCTATGGAAATCATATCATGTACTTAATGGTTTTCCACAATTACATGTTTTATTCCCATGCTATTTTATCATGATTAATGTTTCATTATGATCTATTCCTTACATACTGCCATCTTTTATGTCATTGCTCAAGATTTTGATGTTTAAACATTATGTTCATGTTTTTTTTAGTTCAAATGTATATGATTTGTTTTATTTTCTCCATGCTTACCCTTACTGAGCATTTGAGCTCACCCTTTATATGTTTTCTTTTCCCCTGGATTTAAAGAAAGGTTTTAGGTTAGAGAACAAAATGGGAAGATCTTTATGGGATATGTTGAGGATCTTTCACCACGATTAGAAGATTATATTTTGAGTTTCCAAAGACACTAAACTATTACGATCCTTATGTGTCTGTTTTTTTTATGTTTTAAGTATTTTGGAAAAGTAATGTAATTTCTATGTACGTAAAGATTTGGGTCTCTACAGGCCACTAGAAAAAAACTGCACCCAGCCAAAAAAAATAAGTCGAAGCTTCAGGTATTCTTGTTATCGAGTGTTATGTATCTGTTTCTAAAAATTGGGTATTAGATACAAAATTTGGTACTCACATATGTATTCAAATAAAAAAACCAAGTAGATTCAGGAATATTGGATGGGGGTAGGTAGATCTACTAGCATCCAACTGAGCTAAGTTTTCTATTGTAGCTATCAGGAACTACCACCTCATGTTTCTAACTAGGATGATCTTGGTTTTGAAAGATTGTTATTTTGTGCCTTCAGCTAATAAAAAAATTATATTAGTATATAGACTAGATATAGGTGGATTTATTTTCAATTTTTTTAAAAATGTTTCTTTTTTTATAAAGATATCATTTTTATGGTAAGTAATATTTAAATGATGATATTTATGTGTTGGATTACACATATGACACCCGAATTTGGAATCACCAACTAGGTCATGTAAATAAAAAATGCTTGAATAAATTACATCAAGATGGATATTTAGATTATTTTGAACTAAAACCACTTGGTGTATGTCACGCATGTTTATAAGGAATAATGAACAAATCCCTATTTAGTGGTAAAGGTGAAAGGTCTAAAGACATTCTTGAATTAGTTCATACTAATGTGTGTAGACTATTTCTTGTTGAATCAAGGGGTGGGTACTCATACTTCGTAACTTTTACTGATGATTTTAGTATATATGGATATTTCTATTTAATGAGTTATAAGTTAGATTATTTTTAAAAATTTAAATAATACAATAATGAAGTTATGAATCAGCTTGGTAAGAAGATTAAGAGACTCTACTCAGACCGTAGTGGAGAATATCTTAATCAATACTTCATTGATTGCTTATTAGAGTTTGGGATCCTATCCCATCTCACTTCTCCTTATATGCCTCAATGGAATATTGTAAGTGAAAGGAGGAAACACACATTATTATACATGGTAAGATCAATGATGATCCATGTGATTCTTCCATTATCCTTTTGGGGATACGCATTACAAGTAGCAGTATGCGTACTAAACTGAGTTCCAACTAAAGTAATATAAGGTATAACATACCAATTATGGAATAAATAGAAACTTTTTTGTCTTTCTTAAATGTGTGGGGTTGTGGAGGGTTTTTTAAGACATATTCAGGTAACAATATTTCACCCTGAGGTACAAATTGTATCTTTATAGTATATCCCAAAGAAAAAAAATGATACTACCTATACAATCCTTCAGAAAAAAGGTTGTGGTTGAAATATTTCCCACAATTATTGAGAAGGATATTATCTCTAAAATAGATAGTGGGAGTGAGATATAATTTGATGAATTATAGGCTCAAGATACACAATAATTGGTATAGGAAAAAATTCAACAAATCCCTATGGAAGAAGAAGTTGTTCCAAAGACACAAGTACTGCATATGATTACTAGATAGGTTTTAGAACTAGAACAGTTTTGTTTTCTATTCACTAAGTATGGTGACTCATTATTAGTTTATAATAATTATCCTCTAACCTATAATGAAGTGGTAAGTGTCCCAAATGTTTTTAGGTGGTAAGAATCCATGAATTTATGGATTCTATATACTGAAACCAAGTCTGAATTTTAGTAGATCCTCTAGTGGATGTAAAGAATGATGGCTTAAAATGGGTATTCAAGAAGAAATTATACATGGAAGGAAAATTTATTGCCTATAAAGTGGTACTAATTGTAAAAGGGTTTAAACAGTGTCAAGTCATTAACTATAATAAAACCTTTTAACCAGTTAAAATTTTGAAATCTATCAGAATTATACTTTCCATTATAGCTTACCATAACTATGAGATTTGTAAAATGGAATTCAAAACATCATTTCTTAATATAAACCTTCAGGAATATGTATATATAACACAACCCAAAGAGTTGTTGACTCCAATGGATGTCAACAAGATATGAAAATTTCCAAAATCCATCTATGGATTAAAGTAATCATCTAGGTCATATAAAATTCATTTTTATGAATCCATAATATAATTTGGTTTCATTAAGAATTAGTGTGATCCTTATGTTTAAAAATAGTTTAGTGAGAGTGTTTTCATTTTCTTAATATTATATGTTTATGAAATATTACTCATTGGTAATGAAATAACTTTCTTATAGTCTGTTAAGGTGTGGTCAAATGAATGCTTCTCTATAAAGGAATTGGTGAGTTATAATATATTCTTAGAATCGAGATCCATCTTGATAGATCCAAGAGGCTACTCAGCCTAAGTCAAAGTACATACATTGACAAGATACTAAATAGATTCAGTATAGAAAAATCGAAGAGGGGATTGTTTCTAGTGTCACATGACATTCATATTTCCAGGAAAATGTTTCCTCCATCCATCCAACTATAATTTTTTATTAAGCCACTTTAAGCAAAAGTGGGAAACCAAAGTTCACACACAAGGACAACTACGTGCTGAAAGTGCTCACAGAATTGTTAAACACAAGACTAAGGTTATTTGAGTCAGATGCTCTATATAATTCCCAATGAAGAGTACTAAATTGGGTGTCTAGATCCTCCCTAATAAGTTATTCAAGGTGAGAAATCATTTTTTCCATTATCTGGATGAATTCCTCCAAGGTGATTCTGCCTTGGTTGAAGCCTCGTGCGATGATTCAGTCTTGCTCATCTATCCATGCTTCTTGCTCCTCTGTAGCCTCAGTCTGCAAGCGTATTTCATAAATACTTAAAATATCTTCATTTGAGGCATTTTTCTGAAGTACTTGTTCAATAATATCTTACTTAGAGTGGAAGATGAGCCTTAGACACTCCGCACCCTCTTCCTCTATTACTCTTGGTTCTCTACTTGGATCCCCACTTTCCCCATCTTGAAGGCCTTTGCTTTCCTTATTTCCACATTTCTTGGCCGACCTGGTTTCCATTTTTTCAGCATGTTAGAGTAGTATTTTCTCCCCTTGGGTTTTCTCCCCTGAACCACTACGCATTTCCCTAAGTCGCGCTTTCCTTTTTTACCCTTCTTCCGTCTTGGACTGTGGGGACCTTTCCCTTGGAACCGGTTCAGGATGTCTACTAAGAGTTGGCTAAAACTATCATCACCTGAATCCTCATCCTCTTGTGACAATTTTTCTTGAGTTTCCAGGCCTTCAAATCGGTTTTTCACTTCAACCCCCAAACCTTCTTTGAGAGCCCTCAGCCTACCCAAATAATCCAACTTTCCTGCTTTAACCTCCAAGTCCTTCTTCTTCTTCCCCTCGCTCCCAATCATCTGAAAGGAGGACTTCAAAATGAGTGTGTTTGGTTCAAGAGGACCCAATACGCTAACCCCTTCCTACCTTCCTTGACCATGTAGAGAGCTTGTAGCTGCAATAAAAAAAGGATTTCCCCTGCAATGCCTTGATAGATGGTTCGACATCCTTTCCAAATTCACCCTCAGTGACCTCACTACACAGAATCAGGCCTATAGACTGCTCATATTCACGACCCATGAATTGAGACTGCTGGATAGATCCCTCCCATTCCCAACCTTGAGAACCCCCAGGGACATGGACCTCGCTAACACCCTTCTCCATGCCATTGTCGACAATTCTATCTGAGACCAGATTCTCTACCACATCCACATGCAAGGATAGATCCTTATCCTTTCCTTCCCCCTGCACTACCTCCACTCCATTCACCTGCAGGGAGCTGATCCCCAAATCTTGCCTTAACCGAGCTAGGACATCCTCAGCTCGTGGCAAGGGGATACTAGCCTCCACATCCTTCACTAATTCTGGAACCACCGAATGAGGCCACTGCACAAGCTGGCCCTCCCGAGGACTTCCGTCTGGTTCCAACCTCAAATCCTCGCCTGGACCGAAATGAACCCTGCTTGGATCTCGTTCCCCTGGATCAACCCCGCGCGTCTATGTTAGATGTTACCTACGCATTAAGTGTGGTAGTAAGATATTAACATGATCAAGGTGATCGTTATTGGATGGAATTAAAAACTATCCCTATGTATCTAAGGCATACTAAGGATATGGTTTTGGTTTATGGAGAAGATGAGAAAGTAGTTATCAGAGGATATGCATAATCTAGTTTACAAACTGATCAAGATGACATGAAGTCACAAATGGGATAAATATTCACTTTTAATGGAGGTTTTGTAAGCTATAAGATCTAAAATAAGGTTGTGTTCATAGATTCTACAGTAGAGTTAGGGTATATTGTGGATTCTAAGGCAGCTAAAAAGCAATATGGATGCGTAACTTTGTCTAAGATCTTGGAATAGTACCTAGAAGTAAATATATTATCACACTCTACTGTAATAATACTACAACAGTGGATCTTGAAAAATATCCAAGATCACATCTACGGATGAAGAACATACTTTAGAAGTATCATCTCTTGAGAGATTTTTTGCAGTTAGGTGAGGTTGTAGTGAGTAGTATTTCTACTTAAGGCAACATATCGAACCCATTAACTAAATACTTAACTCAAAAGAAACATGATTATCATGTGAGGTATAGTGGATTGAAATTCATAGGAAATTGTATCTAGTCTAAGTGATATTTATTTGGGGTTGGTGTCCTATAACTAACTATTTTTATTTTGATTACATGTATATTCAATGTATTGAATATTAATAAAACATTTTATTATATATTTTTCATTGTTATTCATGACTCTAATGAAATAATGTTCTAGCGTATATGTATAATTAATAAGGTCGTAGAAATTCCTCACTATAATGAGAACCTTGAATTGTTGTGGTGATATTCTTAAATAATGTTCTGCAATTGGATAATGTACTATGATGGGACACATAGTACATAGACTGTCAAGTTCAAGTACTCATAAGTAGATGAGTATTATTCTTATAAAGTTTAAACTTAGTAATCTCAAATATGGAAGATTATGATAATATACCCATCAGTAGTAATTCTGCATGATTTGATGTCTTTAGATATTTATATATGTGAGTATGTGTAATGGTCATTAAACATTAAGATTGTTATTAATTCATGTTAAAACTCACATATATAGATTTATTTTTTAAACTATAATTATAACAGTTCATGTAAAAGTTGGATATGTTGGGTGTGTAATGAGTGACATGTTATTAATGGATAAGTCGAGGAAGGATTTGTCCCTTATAACTTTATAGAAGCTTATATATCGGCCCTTTTATTGGAATAGAACCGCCACCACAAATTCCATGGTCATTGTGTAATGATATGTTTATTTCAGATAGTCAAAGAAATATGTATTGAGAATATATGTTGGTGACACATATGTGATACCTACTTGATGAGATATTGAGACCAAATTATTATATAACATAATGAGTGCTCGTATGTGGTTATCATCATTACGACATTAAGTTATTTCTCTTGAGTGCCTTGATCTATTTATAGAGAGTAATCTTGGAATTTAGGCAAGACTATTGAGTTGAAAATTTTAATTTTTACACTATCTATCCTTAGTTTTGAAAATCACAACACACTTTATTAAAAACTATGTTTTAATAACTTTATACTTACCAAGTATTTTAGAATTTTTTTAGAAAACTTTTTATTCTATCGAACATATAAATATTTCTAAACTAATGAATATAAACTTTTTACACTAAGTTTGTTCCATCATACTGATTAAGTTTAGTTCATTAGACTAAATAATTTTTTTCCATAATATTTACTAAGTTTATTCCATCATAATGACTAAGTCTGATCCATCGGACTGACTAAGTCTGATCCATCAGAATAAAGACATCCAATCTATTAGATTGAGGAAGTCTTTTTCATAAAACTAATGAAGTATTATACATTAGACTATCTGAGTTTAGTTCATTGAACTGATTGAATTTATTCCATCAGACTAACCAAGTTTATTCTATCAGACTAATGTAGTTTTTAATCCATTAGACAAAACATAATTTATTCCATCATATTAATAAATTTTATAATGGATGTTCAGAATGATTTCTACTAGACGGAATACTTTTATAGAATTATAATGATGATGTCAAAATATAATCAGATGAAGATGTACAAAACATGTTATGGTGTTAATCTGAAGTTCATCTGAGGTAGTTACAACCAACTCCGAGAATCATGGAATATGACTTTTGGATCCATTCCTATAAAAAGAGGTGCATACTAGGAGATAGAATCGAATTCTTTTGCAAATAAACCCATATGAAGCTTACTCTACTATAACATCTTGTTACTTACGCTTTGTAAATATTTAGAGATTTTAAATTATAAGGAATCAAATTGAAGATTGTAAATTCCTTAGAATATTTAAAATTTATATTTTTTTATCTGATCTGGGTTTAGATCGAGGGATTTTGGGGATAGGAAGACTATTGATTCTAGTCTAGATGATCGAGGGCTTCTGGAGGTAGTAATACATAGTTGATTCTAATATTTATTATTGAGTTATTTCTTACTGTAAAAATAAAAACCTTACAATTAGGTTGATAACTAGGGATACCCAAAGTCAGGGTTTGTGACTTCCTTAACTCTTAAGGTTAAAGAGTAGAAATATTTTATAATTACTTTTTTAAGTAATTATTACTTTTGTTTTAATCTTTATTTTTACTTGTTTCTACATGTTTATTATTTCCACAGTGTATTTTGATAGAAAGTTCATTTTACTAAAATTTACTAAACTCTGATATTACAGATTAACTGTGTGTCTAATTAATAAACTCTGAAGATTGGAATATTTTTGTGTCTAATAAATCATAATTAAGAGTTTTAGGTTTTTAGCTAGTTTAAATTTTTAAACTATAATTCTCTTTCCATCACCATGTCCCTCTTATATCCATTGATATACTCTTAGATCCTACAATTGGTATCAAATCAGGTTCTACTATTTATCTTTCTTGTTTTTACTTTTGTTATTTTAATAAAATTTATAATGTTTTTCAACTTTTGTTATAAAATTTTGTTTATAGATTTTTTATAAACTATTTTACATTAATGTGTATTTTATAGAAAGATTATTTTTCTTGTTTAAAAATATGGTAGGTTTAAATTCCATAACTCTTGAGAATCTTAATCCTATGAAACCATCAATTTTTATGGGGATGATTATGAGTATTGGAGAGATATAATGAAACCATTTTTTGTTAATACTGGAGTACATAACTTTGTTATACTAACTGAAAATTATAAAATCCCTAAGAAAGAAGTATCTTCTTTTACAAATGAAGAGATTATTGAATATCAACTTAATTATCATGTAAGAATTTTTTTTTGTCTTTTATGAAAATAAATATCTATAGTAAAATATTTTCTTATGAAGCTACTAATAGTATTTGTAAAAAGTTGGAAGTTACTCATTTTTGTACTTATAAAGTGATTGAGACTAGAGGAGTTATGCTAAGGGAAGATTATCAAGATTTTTATTTTCTTCCTAGTAAATTTATTTCTAATATGCATTATAGGTTTATGAAAATTGTGAATAGTTTTCGATATTTTGGTGAAAAGGATCTCAATTATGGAATTCTAGTAGAAACTATCATTGAAATGATGTCTAGGGAATGGGAGTAAAAAATAACAGATTTAGATGATACAAGGAGGATAAAAAATTTGAACTTGGATGATTTAATTATAACTCTCATAAAATATGAGGTTAGTCTAAGAAGATATGTTAATAATATGAAGAAAATAATGGGGGAGTTGATTTTGCTACTACTTCAAATTTTACAAATAAATTTTGTTCAGTTGAGAATGTCTTTAAGTCTTCAAAGAAAAATAAATTTCAAGTTGAGACTAAGATAAGTTCTTTTGGACAGTCTAAGAATGAATTAGTCAATATTTTTAAGAGAATGAACAATATTGTTGGAAATAAAGACTTTCGAAATAAGTATAAGAATATTTATAAGGAAATAAATGAAAAGAAAGACTCTTTTGAAGTGATTTTTTATGAGTGAAAAAATGTTTTTCATATGATACCAAATTATCCCAAACTTAAGAGAAAATATAAGAAGGATAAAAATTCTAAGAGGAATTATAAGAAGTTCTAAAGATATAAGGGTAAGAAAACTCTAAAATCATCAGACACTTGGAGTTAAAGAAGAGCTGATAGTTCTTTATAAAATTCATCAGATAGTGAAAGTGAAGATAAGAATAATATTGGCTTCTTTGATGAAATTTCAAATAGTAATAATTGATTTATGGATATGGTATCTACTAAAACCGTGAACAATATTACTTTGAATACTAATTATATTGATAGTGAAAATGAAAATAATTATATATCTCCATATAAAAAATCTGATTCATTCAAAGTGAATAATACTTTACCAATTTTTGAGTAAGATTCAATATTTTTTAAACTATTAGAAAATTAAAATTGAAAAGTTTCTAAAAAACTTGATGTTGTTGAGGAGAAAAATTCTAAAGAAAATTCAAGAATATATTTTCTTACTAATGAATTTTAAAATCTCTAAAAGTAGTTAGAGGAATATAATATTAAGATAACTAACTTTTCAAAAAAGTTATAAAAACTTAATTCTAGTACAACTTCTATTAAGGATAAAAATTTAGTTTTAAAACTAAATTCTGAAATTTAATGTCTGAAAAAATTACTATCAAAGTTTACTACTGGAAAATAAAATTTTGATAAAATGTATAGACAGATAAATCCTCATAGGTATGTGTCTGGAATGGGTTTTACTAATAAAAAACTAAATTTTTAAAACTATTTTGTTCCAAATATTGTGCCATTCTATATGAAATTTCAAAGTCGAGTACATTGGAAGAATACATGTTCTTTAAATAAATTACAATATTTAAGCTTTCACAAAGTTTATTTTTCTAAAGAATTGAAAACTTCTCAACATAGTAAAGTTGGACAAATGTGGATTCTGAAAATTTTATTTTCTAATAATGTTGGACCCAAGTAGGTTTGGTTTCCAAATTACTAATATTTTTATTTAAATAAAATAATAATTGTACTAACAACAATATTTGATACATGGATGGTTTATATTGTAGGAATATTACTTAGAATAATTATTTCTAAAATAATATTATTAAAACAAAAAAAGTCAAAGTTACCTTCGAAGACTATGCTCAAGGAGAAATTATTGGAATAGTTAATATTGTTAATATTGGTAAATATTTTATTTAAAATGTTTTATTTGTTGTAGATCTTAAGAAAAACCTTGTTATCATAATTCAATTATGTTATTAGGGATATCATGTGAACTTTAGGAATGATAAATGTATTATTCATAGTTCAAAAGTTTTATTTATTATTTCTACCAATAGCCATGAGAATGTTTACACACTTAACTTAGAATACATTAAGAGCCAAGATATACCTTGACTTAGTGAAATTGAAGATCAAGCTTGGTTATGGAATAGAATATTATAAAATTGTATTTTTATAACTTTAGCAAAACTATCTAAGAAAGGACTAGTTAAATATCTTCTATATCTTAAGTTTTATTCTTCCAAATTTTTCGATCCTTGTTAATTTGGAAAGTAACATAAGTCAAATTTTAAATATATTAGTGAAGTCTCAATTTCTGATACTTTATATTTACTAAACATGGATTTATTTTTTCCTGCACAAATTAGAAGCACCAGTGGAAAATACTATTTATATGTTTTAGTTGATAATTACACTTGATATACATGGGACTATTTTCTATAAAAAAATTATAAGAATTTTTTGTTTTAAAACTTTTATATCCCATGTTAAAAATAAGAAAAAACTATCATTGATAATTATTCATAGTTATCAAGGTGTAGATTTTTTAAATTCATATTTTGAATTTTTTTTACTAAAAAGGGTATAATAGATAACTTTTCAGCACCTAGAACTCCAAATAAAAATGTTGTAGTTCAAAGAAGAAATATTATTCTTTAATAAATTAAAAGAACCATGCTAAGTGAATACTCAATTGATAAATATTTTTTGTATGAAGAAGTTAATACTACCTTATATTATATAAATCATGTTTTAATAAGACCTTTTATTAATAAAACTTCTTATGAGTTATGGAAGGAAAGAAAAACAAAACTTTATTACTTCAAAGTTTTTGGATGAAAATTGATCATTCTAAATACTAATTTCACAACCCGTCCCCCAGGACCCGTGCTGTGAATACCCCAAACCCACTTCCCATAGGCCAGGGGCTGGAAACTAGCACCGAAAGGTGTATTCACTAAAAATGGGAAGGCATTGCCATTATAACCTATAATACACACAACCAAACACACAACAAGATACGAACACAAGTGAACTATATAGTAAAAGAGTGCTGAAAGTAAAAGGGGATAGAATACAATCCCAATAGTAATGGTACAAGTACAACTGAAATACAATACAACTGAAAAAAATAAAAGTAGCTATTGGGTCATCCTCTGAGGTTCCTACCTGAAGGGTAGGTACAGATCGCCTCCTCAGCACTCCACGTCTGCCCATCTCCTCTGCATATTGTCATGTCGTATGGTCCACCTCTGATCCCCGTCTAGTCCCAGTACCCACAGCCTCGATCAGCATTGTCCTTCGTCTGCACTAAATACAATAAGGTGTTGGAATAGCCTATGTAGGGGTGAGTATAATGATACTCAGTAGGGACCTCGAGACCCTTAAGGTATCACAAAATCCACAAAGGATAAACCACAAATTATGAAGTCAACTGACAACCCTACTTAGGCATATGCCCATACATATACCTAAGTTACCAAGTATACCCATCTCAATCATGAGGAAACACAGGGTCCAACCCAAAAGTCCAAAGCTCAACTATTCCACAAAGGAAGGAATACCATGAAGGTAAGTACCACACAGGTACATCACACAGAAGAATACCACTAAGTTATTACCACGAAGGGAAGTACCACATAGGTATGAACTTAGCTCACACTAGGTATAACTTAGGTACAGTAGTAGAGATGATTAGATGTAACTACTAATTAATCTTACTCGGTTAATAGGCAGACCCACAAAGGGTCCTAAATCATCATCAGACCCACAAAGGATCGTAGTACATCTTCAGACCCACACAAGATCCTATTACATTGTCATTATGTCATCAGACCCACACAGGATCCTAGTACAACATCAGTACGTCGTTAGACCCACAAAGGATCCTAGTACAGCACCAGTACATCGTCATACCCACACAGGATCCTAGTATAGCAGACCCACACAGGATCCTATAGTATTCCCACATGTATTCCTAGCTCGAATCCATGTGGGATCCTCAATTACAGACCCACGAAGGATCCCTTTCTCATGATACAGCCAGCTACATGGTTCTTGCACTAAGCTTGGTCGTCTCCAAGAGAGTCTTCTCCTCAAGCAACTAGTCAATACACCAACTATCATTAAGTCCCATGAATAATTAGCCCAAAGGTCCTCCACGTAATAGTGGTCTCAAAGCAACAGACGATGCGTCAATCGGACGCCCGGTCTGTAAGTTATTAGCCTTTTAGATCCGAGGGCCCGGTTGGATTTGTGTTCGATCCAACCTAACCATACCCCAAATTTATCCAAATATCAAGTGAGTTATACTAAAATGAAGGAATCTCTCTAAGGTTTCCGGCACAATAGATGGTTCGTCAAATGGATGCTCGGTGCTAAAGTTATGGCAAAAAAAGAGTATAGGATCGAAACTTGTCTGGGTCCAGTCTGACCCGGTCCGACCCGGCCTAGGTCAACTTGGTTTGGGTCAAAATGGCCGGATCCGCTGGGTCTGGCCTGGCCCACTGGGAGGCCCGGCCTAGGCAGTGGCCCGCGGGGTGGCAGGGCGGCCACAGAGGTCGCAGGCGGCGGGGTGGCCATGGATGTCGTGGGCGGCGGGGCAGCCGCGGAGGCCGCGGGCGGCACGGGGACGCGGAGGCTTCAGGGTGGTAGAGGCCGCGGGGAGGCGGAGGACATGGGGTGGTGGAAACCGCGGGGGTCACGGAGGTAGCGGGTGGCACGGGGCCACAATGGCCGCGGGGGCTGCAGAGCGGCGGAGGCCGCGGGGGTCGCAGAACAGCAGAGGCCGTTGGGGTCGTGGTGCGATGCAAGGTGGCGCAGAGGCCATAGTTCGGTGGGGCGATCATGGTGCGGCGGGGCGACCATGGTGCGGTGGTCCCCCACGGCTGGCCAGATAGCCCACTGTTCTCTCCGCGCGGCGCAGTCGCGCGCCGCGCCTTCACCGACGGGCGGTTCGGTCGGCCTCTCTTTGTTCGTCGTTGTGGAACAAAGCCTCCTTATTCCATCGCAAAGAACACACCATTCATGAAGAATGGTGGAGGGTTCGGGCCATGTTTTTTTGGCCCCCACCCTCTGTGTTAGAGCGGTAGAAAGTGTCTTAAGAGGGATGATTCAATGTGAGGGGAAAAATTAACATTGATCAATTTAAAACACACCCCTAACTCATATGATTGTTGACGTCTATGAGGAGGGAAGGACGGTTGTCGATTGAAAACATACCACGTTGGAGGATGTCCCAAGGAAGAAGTCAAGGACGTTGGAGAATGTCTGAGTTCTTCATTAGAGAAGCGTTCTTCATTAGAGAAGAAGAATTCCTCCAAGTTTCTCCTCTTCCAATCCCTTCTCCCAATTCCACCCAAAAAAAAGTATCCAATATGTTGTGTTTAATAAATTTAATTGTTGGCACAAAATTAAATTGATGTCATTAATTATGATGTGGTTGGAACCATTAAAGTGGGAGGATACCAAAAGTTATCTCCCACTAAAGGGGAGTTCAAGAGTTATCTCCATATTAAAGAAGGAGTTTAGGGGGTTCGGGTGGTCCCCGCCCTTAAATTCAAATTGGGAGGTTTTGGGCTTGGTGGTCCTCACCTTCATAACCCATGTTGAGGGGTTTCAGGAATAAAAATAAAATGTTAAAATAATTTTTTTTATTTTCCCATGAAAATTGAAAAACTAACTTTCACCTTCAACCTACTACGGTCGAGGTGAAAGTCTCCTTAAGCGAATAATGGCGCTGCGAGTTCAACGGTTCCCTCAGATTTCAATTCTGAGCACCGATTCAAAAGTTAGAAAAGTCTGATCGTATGTTTACTGAACGTACTTGAAAAAAGTTCATAAATTCATTCTGGGCACACTGGGCCTCTGAATCACGCGCCATTAAGTTTTGCGGACTCGTAAAATTTCGATATATTTTTAAAAAAAAATTACATGGAAATTATGGGTCTTTACATTCTCTTCACCTCAGGGCTTTGCGTCCCCGTAAGACACAACTCAAACTAAGGGAACAAGTGGGGGTACTGAGCATGCATCTGTGCCTCCCGCTCCCATGTGCTCTCCTAGAGGTTCTCATGCTTCCAGTGAACGCGCACCAGAGGTATCGACCGCCCACGAAGGACCCACTCCTATCAATCAAAAATCTTCACTGGAACCTCTATAAATGTTGCCCCATCATCGACGTCCAGCTCGTTGTGGTCGATGATGTGAGAAGGGTTGTGCACATATCTCCTCAGTTGGGATACGTGGAAGATTCCATGCACCCAGTGTAACTGAGGGGGAAGTGCTAGGAAGTAAGCCACCTCGCCAACTCTACGAGGGCTTGGAAGGGTCCAATGAACCTTGGAGATAACTTTCTTCCTCAGCCAAATCTCCGTAAACCTCATCGAGGTGAGACCCGTAGAAAGACGTGGTCACCATCCTCGAACTCTAGAGGTCTCTGTATCCTGTCGGCATAATACATTTGCCTGCTCTGTGTAGTCTTCATCTGCTCCTGGATGATCTGTACCTTATCTGTGGTAGCTCTTACCATCTCTGTGTTGTACATCTCGTTCCCCTCGTTGTTTGATTTTCATGATCACAATCACCTTCTTATTTATCTAATATTGTGTTTTAAGTGTTGTGGATGATAGGCAAGAGATTGCCAAAGGAATGGCCCAAGAAAGGACAAGGAGTGGACTGAATTTCAGTCCACCGGCCAACCGGTGTGATAGCACCGGCCAGCCGGTGGACCTGGCAGAGGCATTGCCCACTGCCAGGTTCCACCGGTCAGCCGGTGGCTCTGTCACCGGCCAGCCGGTGGCACCCAGATCAAACAGTGTGAGCTACTGTCTTGCCACCGGCCAGCCGGTGGCTCTGGCACCAGTCAGCCGGTGGAGCCTGGACCAGAATTCTCCTCCTCTGCCAAGGCACCGGCCAGCCGGTGGCCCAGTCAAACTAGTCGTTGGCTTTGACCAGTCAACCCTCTTTTGGGCTCCAACGGCTCCGAAGCCTTTTCCAACGGCTCCGAAGACTCCCCAAGGGTTCCTAGCCTATAAATAAAGGCCAAGGAAGCCCCGGACACCAACCGGAACTATACGGAAGCCCACGGACACCTTGTTGATCATTTGGCGTACCTCCGGCGGACTTCCTCAAAGGAACCCACCTAGCTCCATCCAATTCCACATCCAAGGAGCTCCTCCAAAGAAGCTTGGAAGCGGCCTTCAACATCTCCATCCAATCAAAGGCGCCCAAGGCTTCTCAAAATACGGTTTTTATTGTATATTTATTTTGAGCTTTAAATTTGGGTTTGTGCCTACAAACCCAACACCTTTTCTCATCCCCCTTTCTTTGGGTTCTCACACCACCATTAAGGTGTGAAGAGGTTTCTTCAAGCCTTTCCTTTTAAAAGGCTTGTGTTTCGGTGAGCTAGCCTTCACCCGTTAAAAAGGCTAGTGGGTTCTTGCTATTCCATTGAAAGCAAGTGGGTTCTTGCTAAACCAATAAAAGCAAGCTGTAATAGGTCCTAGTGCTACCTCAAAGCCTAGTGGGTTTCTTGCTAAAACCATTGAAAAGCAAGCGGTAGGAATCTCTCAACGGTTGAGTTGGGAGCGGAGACGTAGGCCGGGTTTTTGGCCGAACTCCGTTATCAATTTCTTGTGTTTTGCCTCCTTTATTTCCGCTGCATTCAACTTTGATTTTTAATTTGTTAATCTTTTTTTAAAAGGCAATTCACCCCCCCTCTTGCCATCTTTTCCCCGTTCTTTCCACCCAAAAATTGGTATCAAAGGGAGTATTTGAATAATTTCCTAATCGGTTTCAAATTAAAGATCCTATTTTTTGATGGCTTCTACCGCTTCTTCCTCTCAATCCCCCGAAGGATTTTCTTTGGATCGTGCTCCATTCTTTGATGGAACCGATTATACTTTTTGGAAAACCCGCATGACCACATTTCTTAAAAGCATTAGCTATCCTATTTTTAGAATTGTTATGAATGGTTTTACCCTCTCTTCTTCCGATGAGTCTAAGTGGACCACCATAGATATTAAGAATTTCGAGCTTGATGGCAAAGCCCTGAATGCTCTACATTGTGGGCTAGACCGAAATATTTTTAATTGCATTTCTACTTGCTCTACTTCTTACGATCTTTGGAAATTTTTAGAGCTAACCTATGAAGGTACTAGCATGACTCAAAAGCAAGAACCGGCTCAAAATCAAGAACCCGCTCGAAAGCAAGAACCCGAGGCAAAATCCGTACCCGCTTGCCCACTTCACAAGAAAAGGGCCAAGAAGAAGAAGAAGAAGGCTTTAAAGAAAACTTGGAGTGATAGCTCCTCCTTCTCTTCTTTCTCCTCGAGCGACCAAGGTACAAAATGCCTAATGGCAAAACATGAGGTATCTTCCTCCTCTTCCTCCTCTTCTTCCTCTTGTTCTTCAAATTCTTTCAATCATTTGTCATATGAAGAACTCCAAAACGTTAGAGATCAATTAGAAAATGGTTTTCATGAGCTTTCTTTAAAATTTGTCGCTTTGAAAAAGAATTTCAAAAAACTTTCCTCCGAAAAAGAACAACTTCTCAAAGAGAAGGAGGAACTCACCCTTAAAATCCAAAATTTTCCAAATGTTGATTCCATGGAATCAACCATCAAAGACCTAAGGGAGACCCTAGCTAAGTTCACCCAAGGGGAACAAAATTTGAACAATCTCCTAGGTTCCCAACGTATATCTAGAACTACCCAAGGGCTAGGATATACCAATGTAGCTTCCTCCTCCCATGCACCCACTATTTTTGTAAGGGGGAGCTCCGATTTTAAATTTTGCAATTATTGTAAGAAAACTGGGCACCTTATTTATGAATGTAATTGTAAAAATGCCAGTTATGGCCAACCCAAGTCTTTTTACTTTTCGGACGAATTTTATAGGAAAATACCCGCCATGAGACAAGTGTGGATTGAAAAATCCCTTCTAGCGAGTCTCACGGGACCAAAATTTGTCTCGGTTTCAAAAACCGCTCCCCTGTGATTAGTTGTTTTTATTTAGGGGGAGTTGGATTTGTTTAAGAATTTTCAAACTTTCAATTTCAACTTTTGGTTTCAAATTTCAATTGGTTTTTGATTCAAAACTTTCAATTCAAACTGTTATTCAATTTTTTTTTCTCAAAACTTTCAATTCAAACTGTTATTCAATTTTTTTTTCAAAACTTTCAATTCAAACTGTTATTCAATTTTTGATTCAAAACTTTCAATTCAAATTTCAAAAATTTCAATTGATTTTCAAATCTCAAATCTTGTTTTTCAAATCTCATTTCCCTCAATCAAGTTTTATGCCCCATTCTATTTTGATAATCACAAAGGGGGAGAAATTTCTTGATTGATTGGGGGAGAATCCTTTTCATCATGCTTAGCATTTCCTTTCAATTTCAGTTTTTTACTTTAATTGTTTTGGTGATTGTGATCATCAAAATAGGGGGAGATTGTTGTACATCTCGTTCCCCTCGTTGTTTGATTTTCATGATCACAATCACCTTCTTATTTATCTAATATTGTGTTTTAAGTGTTGTGGATGATAGGCAAGAGATTGCCAAAGGAATGGCCCAAGAAAGGACAAGGAGTGGACTGAATTTCAGTCCACCGGCCAACCGGTGTGATAGCACCGGCCAGCCGGTGGACCTGGCAGAGGCATTGCCCACTGCCAGGTTCCACCGGTCAGCCGGTGGCTCTGTCACCGGCCAGCCGGTGGCACCCAGATCAAACAGTGTGAGCTACTGTCTTGCCACCGGCCAGCCGGTGGCTCTGGCACCGGTCAGCCGGTGGAGCCTGGACCAGAATTCTCCTCCTCTGCCAAGGCACCGGCCAGCCGGTGGCCCTGCACCGGCCAGCCAGTGGCCCAGTCAAACTAGCCGTTGGCTTTGACCAGTCAACCCTCTTTTGGGCTCCAACGGCTCCGAAGCCTTTTCCAACGGCTCCGAAGACTCCCCAAGGGTTCCTAGCCTATAAATAAAGGCCAAGGAAGCCCCGGACACCAACCGGAACTATACGGAAGCCCACGGACACCTTGTTGATCATTTGGCGTACCTCCGGCGGACTTCCTCAAAGGAACCCACATAGCTCCATCCAATTCCACATCCAAGGAGCTCCTCCAAAGAAGCTTGGAAGCGGCCTTCAACATCTCCATCCAATCAAAGGCGCCCAAGGCTTCTCAAAATACGGTTTTTATTGTATATTTATTTTGAGCTTTAAATTTGGGTTTGTGCCTACAAACCCAACACCTTTTCTCATCCCCCTTTCTTTGGGTTCTCACACCACCATTAAGGTGTGAAGAGGTTTCTTCAAGCCTTTCCTTTTAAAAGGCTTGTGTTTCGGTGAGCTAGCCTTCACCCGTTAAAAAGGCTAGTGGGTTCTTGCTATTCCATTGAAAGCAAGTGGGTTCTTGCTAAACCAATAAAAGAAAGCTGTAATAGGTCCTAGTGCTACCTCAAAGCCTAGTGGGTTTCTTTCTAAAACCATTGAAAAGCAAGCGGTAGGAATCTCTCAACGGTTGAGTTGGGAGCGGAGACGTAGGCCGGGTTTTTGGCCGAACTCCGTTATCAATTTCTTGTGTTTTGCCTCCTTTATTTCCGCTGCATTCAACTTTGATTTTTAATTTGTTAATCTTTTTTTAAAAGGCAATTCACCGCCCCTCTTGCCATCTTTTCCCCGTTCTTTCTGCCCAACACTCTGGTCCCACGAGTGTTGACTCCCCTGGGTCAGTCCAGCACAAAGGTGATCTGCAAGGTCACTCGTACAACGCCTCAAAAGGTGTCATCCCAATGGTGGAGTGGTATTTGTTGTTGTATGAAAACTCCACCAAAGGAAAGTGATACTCCTAGATGTGACTGGATTCGAGGACGCAAGCATGTAGCATGTCCTCGAGGGTCTTAATGGTCCACTCAGTCTGACCATCCGTCTGAGGATGGAAGGTGGTTCTCAAATGAAGCTACATCCCTAAAGCCTCCTGAAACCCCTTCCATATCCGGGAAGTGAAACGTGTATCACGGTTGGAGATAATCGTAGAGGTTACTCCATGTAGGAATTCAATCTCTTGCACATATAGGCATATCAAGCTCTCTACTGAACACTTCTCTCTGATCAGTAGGAAGTGGGCCGACTTGGTGAGTCGTTCAACGATCACCCAAATAGAATCATGACCTTTGGATGTACGTGGAAGTCCTATCATGAATTCCATGGATATCCCATCCCACTTCAACTATGGGATCTCTAAAGGCTGAACCAAGCCTAGTGGTACCTGATTCTCCACCTTCACTTGCTGACAAGTGAGGCACCAAGAGACAAACTCTGCTACTGCTTTCTTTATTCCCAGCCACCAGTGTTGTCATCAGAGATCCTGGTATATCTTCTCTACTCCGGGATGTACCACTAGAGGGGATGTGTGGAACTCTCCCAACACTTCCTCCTGAATTGACAATGGTACCATGGTACGTCCTCTGAATAGGATGAAGTGCTCCCCACCTTCATAAAATCCATCAGGTGCATATCCTATGGATATCTGAGTACGTCGTGTCTTGTAGTCAGTGTCCCCGTGCTGCGCCTCCCTGACTCGCTGAAGAAGTGGGGGAGTGACTATAAGAGACTCAAGGAAAGCTGCTCCATCACGTTCCACAAAGGATATCTGCAAAGTGTCCAGTTGCTCAGTCACCTCACTTAGTAGTTGTATACCAGATCTCCGGCTGAGTGCATCTGCTATAACGTTCCCCTTCCCAGGAGTACAGACTTTCTCAAAGTCATAGTCTTTGAGGAACTCAAGCCAACGTCACTATCTTAGGTTCAGGTCCTTCTAAGAGAAGATGTACCTGAGACTCTTGTGATCATAGTACACTGTAAAATGCCCACCCATCAAGTAATGTTGTAGCATCTTCAAGGTGAAGAGCACTGCTTCTAACTCCAGTTCATGGGTAGCATAGTTCTTCTCATGTTGTCTCAGCTATAGAGAACCATATGGGATCACGGATCGCTCCTGCATCAGGACACATCTGAGTCTGGTCCCTAATGTGTACTAGTAGACTATGTACCCTATGCCCTCCTCTGGTATCCTCGAGATGGGGGAACTAGTCAGCCTCTGCCTCAACTTTTGAAAACTCTGCTAGCATCTATCTAAACACACGAAGGGTTCCCCCTTCTTAATTAACACTGAGAAAGGTGCTGAAACTCTGGAAAAATCTGGCACAAATCTCTGGTAGTATTTGGCCAAACTTAGGAAACTTTGTATCTCTGTCACACTCCTGGGTGGCTCCCAAGAAAGTACCGCTTCAATATTCACTAGATCCACTGAAACTCCATCCTCCAATGTGACATGTCCTAGAAAGTGAACCTCTCATATCCAAAACTAGAACTTCGGGAGCTTACCATAAATCTGGTTCTCTCGGAGTGTGTCCAGTACTACCTGCAAATGGCAGGAATGCTCCTCCTCAGTAGTCGAGTAGATCAGTATGTCGTCAATGAAGACTACTACAAAGCGATCAAGGTATGGCTGAAAGATCATGTTCATGAGTCCCATGAACACTGTTGGAGCATTAGTTATGCCGAATGGCATAACCAAGAACTCATAATGGTCGTAACGACATATGAAATCCATCTTCTGCACATCCTCTTCTCATACTTTGAGCTGGTGATGGACTGATCTGAGGTCTAACTTCGAGAACCTCCGTGCTCCCTTCAGTTGATCAAAGATGTCAACAATCATTGGTAGTGGGTACTTGTTCTTCACAGTCACCTGGTTTAGGCTCTGATAGTCAACAAAAAGCCTCAAACTCCCATCAACCTTCTTGGTGAACAAAATCAGGGCTTCCCAAGGAGAAACACTGGGCCGAATGAATCCCTTCCCCTGCAAGTCCTCTAGTTGTACTCGCATCTCATGAAGCTCTGTGGGAACCATCTAATACACTGGTGTAGATATCGGTTTCATCCCAGGGTACAATTCAATGTAAAAGTCCACCTATCTGCGAGGAGGTAGACCTAGAACATCATCAGGGAAAACATCCACGTACTGGTCCACCACTACAGGATAGCTTGGACTCTCCACATCAACTAATCCAAGGGTAAGGCAAGACAACTGATTAGTGATCAGCTGCACTCTCCTCCGGGTAAGTCCATCCTATGCTGCAAAGGCTTCCTTCTTGCCGGTAAAGGTAAACCTGGTCCCATCCATGCAGACACACCGCACTTTGCGCCTAATACAGTCTATGTGAGCATGGACTATAGGTAACCAATCCATACCCAAGATGACGTCGTAAGGCCTCGACGCCACTACTAGCAGATCACAGTCAAAGCTCTCACCTCTTAGAGTAAGCTCACACTACCGGAACCAGTGCGTAATCATTGAATCTATTCTCACAGGAGTCTCTAGCCGTAAGGATCGATCCAACGGCTCTGTCAGAATCTCTGAGCTCCGAACGAGGGTAGTGAAAATAAAATAATGACTGGAACCTATGTCTATAAGTACCACAGCTAAGGTGGAGTAGACACATATCGTACCTCATATCATCACCAGAGCGCCATGATCATAGGCCTCATCTTCCTGGAACTGAGTTCGCCCCTGTCCACCTACTCCCTGCGGTCGGGGTGGACCTCCTGGTGGTGGTGGCGGTAACATCTCGAATCATCGCTCACTGTCACCTGCACGTCCAGCTCCTCTGCCACATCTTCCTGCTCCCTGAGGACCTCCTCGGTTGAACCTCTGTCACTGCCTGGGTGGTCCCTCGATCATTTTCTGGTCATCTGTATGGTGGGTCGGGCAGTCATAAGCCATTTGACTCTACCCACCGCATGTGAAACATTGTCTTCTCCTCGCATGTCTAGATCTGTCTCTGGTGCCTTGCACAACTGACCCTGAATCCTGCGGTCATCTACATGTATGTCTGGTTCTCTTGGACCTCTGTTCCATCTATCTACTACTAGCTACAGAAGACTCTGCTACATGACGACTGGTGGTGGGTCTCGCTGCTGGCGACGGCTCAGTAAGGAAACTCTCCACTAAGAGGGCTCTCTCTAACACCCTCGCTTGCGTCAGGATGGTGAGTGAGATCATCGAAGCCCTAATCTCCCGCCTGAGTCCCTTCTCAAAGGTATGGGCCCTGAAGAATGGGTCTCGCACCATATCAATAGAGTAGCGTGAGAGGTAAGTGAACCTCATTGAGTACTGAGCCACAGTCATGTTGCCCTGCTGCAGATGAAGTAGCTCCTAAATGTGCACTGCGAGAAGAGTCTCTAGGACAAACTCTACTTGAAACAGGCTCTCGAAGTCTAACCAGAGAAGTTTCACCTTGTTGTGATCCTGGTGCATCAATCTTTACCATCTTCCTTCTACTACCTGTAGAAGACTGGTGGCAAGGATCACCATGAGATCAGCTGGTGTCCCTACCAGTCGGAAGACTCTCACTAGGGACTCCAACCAATCCTCAGTCGCCTGTGGGTCCTTCTCTCCCCTGAACCTGGGTGGCCTCTGGCACTGGAACTTGTGCAATGTGCTCAAGAGGCGTTCACCCTATGCTACTAGGGCCGATGGCATCGGTGGCCCAATGGGTAATGGTACTGCTGGTGCCTCCGCTAGTGCCTCTACTGGAAGAGGGCCCTGCACCGAGGTCTCATCGCTCGGTGGGCTATCAGTCAGTACTATATCCATAACCCTAGCTGGATGTCTGCATGGAGGAATCCTGAAAAGAAATAGGTGTGACACGGTTAGTAATTTATACCTAGTGAGTTGACTCAAAGATATCACAAAGAAAACTCTTGAAAACACACACACGCAATCAGTGTTTTCATGCACTGAGTCAAAAATCAGAATTCAGGGTCATGGTGTATGGATACGTCGTCTGTCACACCAACACTAGTTTCCCTAAACTGATAACCACACTCACTATACTTAACATTATTTCTGTTAAAAAAAGATCAGAGTCTTATGTTCTACGGTAGAACTGACTCCTCTGATACCAATTTTTCATGACCAGTCCCCCGGGGCCTGTGCCGTGACTACCCCAATCCCTCCTCCAATAGGCCAGGGGCTGGCGACTAGAACTAAAAGGCGTATTCCCTAAAACAGGGAAGGAATTTCCTTTATAACCTCTAACACACACAACCAATCACATAGCAAGAAATGAACAAAAGTGAACTGTATAGTAAAAGAGTTCTGAAAGTAAAAGGGTCTGGAATACAAGCCCAATAGTAATGGTACAAGTACAACTGAAATACAATACAACTGAAGAAAAAGAAAAGCAGTTACTGGGTCTTCCTCTGAGGTTCCTACCTGAAGGGTAAGTACAGATCGCCCCCTCAACACTCCACATCCTCATGTCTTCTCTGCGTACCGTCATTCTGTATGGTCCACCTCCGGGCCCCTTCTAGCTCTGGTACCCTCAGCCTCGATCAAAGTTGTCTATCGTCTACACCAAACACAACAAGGTGCGGGCATAGCCTGTGTAGGGGTGAGTATTACGATACTTAGTAGGGACCCCAAGACCCTCAAGGTCTTACAAAATCTACCAAGGATAAACCACAAAGTATGAAGTCAACTGCAAAACCCTACTTAGGTATATGCCCATACATATACCTAAGTTACCAAGTATACTCATCTCAATCATGAGGAAACACAGGGTCCAACCCAAAAGTCCAAATCTCAAATGTTCCACAAAGGAAGGAATACCACGAAGGTAAGTACCACACAGGTACATCACACAGAAGAATACCACCAAAGTATTACCACGAATGGAAGTATCACACAGGTACGAACTCAGCTCACACCAGGTATAACTTAGGTACAGCAGTAGATATGATTAGATGTAACTACTAATTCGTCTTCCTCTATTAAGAGGCAGACCCACGAAGGATCCTAAATCATAATTAGACCCACATAGGATCGTAGTACATCATTATAATCATACAGGATCCTAGTACATTGTCATTACGTCGTCAAACCCACACAGGATCCTCGTACAGCATCAGTACGTTGTCAGACCCACACAGGATCCTAGTACAGAATCAATACGTCATCATACCCACACAGGATCCTAGTATAGCAGACCCACACAGGATCCTAGAGTAGTCCCACATGGATTCATAGCACGAATCCATGTTGGATCCTCAATTACAGACCCACAAAGGATCCCTTTCTCATGATACAGCCAGCTACAGGGTTCCCGCACAAAGTTTTCTCATCTTCGGGAGAGTCCGCTCCTCAAGCCACTAGTCAATACTCAAACTATCACAAAGTCCCACGAATAAGTATCCCAATGGTCTGCCACGTAATAGACGTATCAACGCAACAGACGGTGCGTCAATCGGATGCCCGGTCTGTAAGTTATTAGCCTTTTAGTTTCGAGGGGCCAGTTGGATTCGTGTTCGGTCCAACCCGACCATACTCCAAATTTATCCAAATCTCAAGTGAGGTATACCAAAAGTACTTTATTACTCCAATTCTTCTGGAATAGTAGACGGTTCATCAAACAGACGCTCAGTGCTAAAGTTATGGCCAAAAGAGAGTACAGGATCGAAACTGGTCTAGGTCTGGTTCGACACGGTCGGACCGACCCGACCCGACCCGGCCTAGGTTGATCTAGTTCAGGTCAACCTGGCCTGACCTGCTGGGTCCGTCCTAGACAACACCAAGCGACCCAGCCTGGGAAGCAGCTCGAGGGGCGGTGGGGCGGCCGTGGAGGTCGCGGGTTGAGCGGGGTCGCGGGGCGGCAGAGGCCGTGGGGTCCACGGTGCAGCGGAGGCTACGAGGGCCGTGGAGTCCGTGGGTGGCATAGGGTTGTGGATTCTGTAGGAAAATGGAGGCAGTGGGGTCCGAGGAGCAGCGGAGGTCATGGAGGCTGCGGGCAGCGCAGGGCCGTGCAGGTCATGCGGCAGGGGGGCCGTGGGGGCCACCGAGTGGCAGAGGTCATTGGGCCGCAGAACGGCGGAGGCCACGCGGTCCACGGAGGCCGCAAGGAAGCACGGAGGCTGCAGTCTGGAGAGGCAGTTGTGGTTCGGTGGTCCGCCGCGGTTGGACGGATGGCCCGCTGTCCTCTCTGCGCGGCGCTGTCGTGCGTCGTGCCTTCGCCGGTGGCCGGTTCGGCCAGCCGCTCTCTGTTTGTTGTTGTGGCACAAATTTTCCTTCTTCCATCATGAAGATCACACCATTCATGAAGAATGGTGGAGGGGTTGGGCCATGTTTGTTTGTCCTGTACCCTCCACGTTAGAGCGGTAGCAAACGACTCAAGGGGGTGATTCAATGTGAGGGGAAAATTTAACATTGATCAATTTAAAACACACCCCTACCTTGTTTGATTGTTTATGTCGATGATGAGGGAAGGACATTAATCGATTGAAAATGTCCCATGTTAGAGGATGTCTTGAGGAAGAAGTCAAAGATGTTGGAGAACGTCGGTGTTCTTCATTGGAGAAGCTTTCTTCATTAGAGAAGAAGAATTCCTCTATGGTTCTCCTCTTCCAATCCCTTTTCCCAATTCCACCCAAAAAGATAAGTAGCCAATATTTTGTGTTTCATCAATTTAATTATTGGCACAAAATTAAATTGACGTCATTAATTACACTGTGGTTGGCACCATTAAAGTGGGAGGATACTAAATGTTATCTCCCATTAAAGGGGAGTTCAAGAGTTATCTTTATATTAAAGAAGGAGTTTAGGGGGTTCGGGTGGTCCCCACCCTTAAATTCAAATTGGGAGGTTTTGGGATCTGTGGGTCCCACCTCCAATACCCATGTTGAGGGGTTTCAAGAATAAAAATAAAATGTTAAAATAATTTTATTTTTATTTTCCCATGAAAAGTGAGAAACTAACATTCACCCTCAACCTATTAAGGTCGAGGTGAAGGTCTCCTTAAGCAAATATCGGCGCTGCGAGTTCAACGATGCCCTCATATTTCAATTCCAAGAACTAGTTCAAAAGTTAGAAAATCTCGCTCGTACGTTTACTAAACGTACCCAAAAAAAAGTTCAGAAATTCATTCCGGGCACACCGGGCCTTGGAATCATGCGCCGTCAATTTTTGCAAACTCGTAAAATTCCCATATATTTTTTAAAAAAAAAATACATAGAAATTCGGGGTCATTACAACTAAAGATAATTTACATAAATTTTCTCTAAAATATAATTAATTAATATTTCTAGGCTATTCTAAAACTATTAATACCTATAGATTCTTTAATAAAAACACAAGTATTATTGAGGAAATAGTTCTTGTTAAATTTTATGAAACTAATCCTTTTTTTCAAAGAACCTCAATTATCATCTTTGGATGTTATTTCAAAAATTTATTTTCAACCCATGTGATAAAGTTATTATTTTAAGTGAACAACTTAAGAACATATTTCTAAATTTCAACCTCAATAATAATTTCAACTTGTAGTTAAATTAAAGATTTTTATAACCCAATGAATCCATTGATCATTAGGAATCATCCCAATGATAATATCATTGGTGGTGTAGATCAACCTGCTAGAACTAGAATTTCCGTATTAAATAAAGTCAAAAATTACATATTTTTATCATAATTTTAACTTAATACTCCTGATGAGGCTTTAGGTTATGAATATTAGATAAAATATATGCAATATGAACTCAATTAATTCGATAGGAATCATGTTTAAACTTTAGTTGAATGACCTAGAGATACGTCTGTAATTGTATTAAAATGGGTTTTTTGAAATAAATGTGATGAAAATGGAATTATAGTCATAAATAAATATATAATTGTTAAAAAGGGTTTTAATCAAAAAGAAGGCATAGAAAATGAACAATCTTATGCTCCAGTAGCTATAATTAAAGCTATATGTATTCTTTTAGGATATGCAGCATTTCTTAATTTCAAAAATTTTCAAATGGATGTGAATTTTTATTTTCTTAATGGATTTGTACATGAGGATGTTTATGTAGAAAAACCCCCTAGTTTTGAAAATTAAAAACCTCCAAAACATATATTTATACTTACTAAGGCACTTTGTGGACTTATACAATCCCCTAGAGCTTGGTATAATAGATTAACTAGATTTTTGTTACAAAAAAAATTGTTATGGGAGTTGTGGACCCAAAAAATTTCATTAAAAAGGTAACTAAGAACACTCTAATTATTAAAATTTATGTTTATGAAATTATATTTGAATCAAATCAAAAATTACTTATATATTTCTTTGTGGATCTTATAAAATCTGAATTTTAGATGAGCATGATGGGTGAACTTACTTATTTTCTTGGTTTTAAAATTTAACAAAAACCAAAAGTAACTTTTATATCTCAACATAAGTATATAAAATATCTTATTAAGAAATTTGGATATGAAATTATCAAAAGTATAAGTACTTCTATAGGTTCCTCTAATACTTTTTATATTTATGAATCTGATGAACCATTTAATTAAAATCTTTTTAGAGGAATGATTGGTAGTTTAATATATTTAATAGTTAGTCATCTAGATTTATTGTTTTCTATATTATTTTTTTCAAGATATAAATATAATACAAAGTATCCCCATATTAAGGTTGTAAAATTAATTTTTCATTATCTAAAGGGAACTATGGATCTAGTATTATTTTACCATTCTGGAAATGATTTTGAACTTAAAATTTTTTCAGATGCGTACTTTGGTGGATGTAAAATGAATAAGAAAATTACATTCATAACTTTTCATTTCCTAGGAGAAGCTTTAGTTTCTTGGTATTATAAGAAACAACATTTTGTAGAACTTTCCACATTTGAATCTGAATATATGATAGTTTAAAGTTGTTGTGCTCAAGTGTTTTGGATGTAACATGCACTCACTATATTTTTCTTGAGTTTTAGTAAAACTCCAATTTTTTGTGATAAAAAAAGTTCCATATATTTAAGTAAAAACCCATCACATCTCTCACAAACTAATCACATATATATATGACACCATTTCCTTCACATCTACATGAAAAAAGAAGATATCCTTTTACAATTAATTGTAACACAAGAACAACTTGATGATATATTTACTAAACCCCTTAATTTCAATAGATTTGAATATATTAAATAGAATCTTGGAATGGTCCATACTAAATGATCATTCATATCTACTTATTTATTATGAATATCCATATAGTAATGAACTCCTTTTCAAAGGGGGGTACATATATCATTGTTTTTATTTTTTCTAAAAACTTTTGATTTTATAATTTTTTTTTTATAAAAGCTTTTTTTTCCTATATTTTTAGTTTCCCTAATTTTTTTTTGTTTTCAAAAAACATTCATTTTTTTAAAAAAATATTTTTTCTAAAAATGTTTATTTTTCTAAATTTTTTTATTTTCTTTAAAAGCTTTCATTTTTTTCTAAATTTTTAGTTTTTCTATAAAATTTCATTTTTATAAATTTTTAGTTTCTCTAAAAAATTTCATTTTACTAAAAAAATTATTTTTATAATATTTTTAGTTTTTATAAAAACTTTTTTTCCAATTTTATAGATTTCCAAATTTTGTTTTATCATACAAGATTTATTTTAAAAAACAAGAAAACAATTTATAGAAAAAACTTTCATATAGAAAGTTATAATTTTACTTTCAGAGGTAAATTATAATAATTAATTTGAAAATTATCCTTTACTATTTCCTTTCTCTATTGTTTACATTTTCTCTAGTTTTTAAAACTTTCAACAAAAAAAATATTGAAGTTTTTTTATTTTCAAACAATAGCCTCATCTGATGATAGTTTTATTAAAAACTATTAAGAGTTCAGAATTTATTTATAATATTTTAAGGATAAATATCAACCATTAGATCAAATGTGAGTTTTATTTTGAGCTTTAAAAATTCTAGAAGTTGAAAGGTCACTCCAGAGCCTATAAATACAAGTGTGGGTCACCACATCCCACATCAAACTCTCATATTTATCCTGAATCTTGGCCCTAAAATCTCCTATGCTTCCTATCATTTGGCATCATTCCAATAGTTTGGAATCTTTCCAATCAATTTTCCTTTTCTGATTAGTAATCTTTGTTGGTTTTTGAAAAATTAATTCTAATGATGAAATTAAAAACTAAGAAGTGGTGAAGGAAATGTTATTTAAAATTTGTGGTTTGATAAGAATGATTCTTTGCTAAAATAAGTTATCAAGTTTCCGGGATGGGAAAAGGTACACATAGAAAAATAATAATTTGATCCTCACTATCCAATGATAGTGAAGGATTTTTATTCCTAAATATTTTTTAGAATTGAAGATGATTTGAAGGTAATTACTTTCAATATTTTGATGAATGTTATGATCTTAATATTCAATAAGTGGATGATTTAGTATAATTTTATTTAGAAAGAGAAGTATATTTAGTAACTCACAAGATTCCAAAAAATATTGGTAGTTTTAAAAATTATAAGGCCAAGAATTATTTATTTCCATATTATGAAAAGATAAAAAAAAGTATTTCTTTTAACACTATATAAAAGAGTTGTATATATTTGGAGACAAGGGTATCTCATTCTGAGAAAAAAAGGAATAGAGATACTTTTAATGTTTTAGATATCTTTGTATCATATTTATTGATGAATATGATAAAGTTAAAGTGAAGTTTGTTTTCCATTTATTGAAAGTGTTAGGAAAACTCTATGAAGTTTAATATTTTGTTTTTTCCATGTTTCGTCAATAAAACATTAGTAAATTTCATCATAGTGATGAAGATTAAGAATCAAGTATTTGTTGTTAGAGAGAAGGTTTCTTTATCAGTGAAGAAACTATTTCATGAATGAAGTTGGTTTTTTTGCTGGATCTAAAAATATTTGTTGTAAAATCAAACAAAACTTCATCTACTGATGAATTCCTTCAGTTAAAGAAAAAGTTTCAAGAAAAAATAAAATCTGGTTCTTCTCCAATAAGGTAGAAATAGAAATTAAAAGATATGTCTCATGAGGTGTATAGAGAGTTGATGAAACACATAGTTGAAAAGAAACCTGGTGACTTAGTGTTTTTTCTTGATAAGGATAAGGCATTAGCTTCAAAATAGGAAACTCATGGTGTTTTAAAATATTAATATAAAATGAAGAATAAAAAATAAAATATTTGAGGAAGAAAATTTTGTTGAAAATATAATGAAAATTGTGGAGTAGGATCATGGATACTTTTGTGTTTCTGATCAAGAAGGAGGTATTTCAATTTATTCTTTATCAATTATTCAACTAATAAATCCTTCGACTGATTTTTATTAACATATTCCATCATAACTATAATAATTTGGAACTTCCAAATTTCCTTTATCTATTGAAAAGGGGAAAAGTAAAGTTTTGGAAGTTGAAAAATATATTTCAGAACGTGTTTAAGTAAAATTTCAAGAAAGTGTAGAGAAAACTATGCAAGAAGGTTTAATAATTGATGAAAATTTGGAAAGATAGTTAGAAAAATAGTTAAAATAATAATCAAAATAATCTTCTGAATAGGAAGAGGAATAATAATAATAATAATAATAAGAGATTTATTTTGAGACCTCCTCTTTTACCTCTCAATTAGAAAACATTTTGAGTTTGAAGTTTCTTAGAAATAACATAGTTCATAGAAGGAACTAGAAAATTTACAATACCATAAAAATTTATCAAAAAAGGGTGAATATAATAAGAATTTTGATGTTGTATAAGTATCGGATACTATGAAAGTTAAATATCAAGAGAAATAAAAAGTATATGTTGGCCCTTTTAGACTTAATGTTTCTAATGTCTCATCAGATTCAACTTTATATATAACTATTAAATCTGATCAAAGGGTTGAAGCAAGGCTTACTTATGTTAATTAAGCCTTGAATAAGCTTGTTCATGCAATTATTTATTTTCCTAGTATATAATATTGTTTCAATCACATTCAAATGAGATTTAATTTTTTAGAAAACTCTGATGCTTTGAAATAACTAGATTACATTTTTTTGAAAAATGAAGCCAATTTCAAATATTTTAATGATGACTATAAGGTATAAAGAATAAGGATAGTTCAAATAGTTATATGGTTAAAACAAATAAAATAAAACTTAATATTTCATGTTGAACAAATCAAATATATTAATAATTCATCCTTGTATATCTATAATTCATTTAAGGGTTTTCTTTAGATGTTTCTAAGAATTTTGAGATTGTTGTTCTATTGAAAAATAATTCATATTATCAAGATCAAGATATCTCTAATCTTAAGAAAAAAAATTTCTCTTGAAGAAGGAGTTGTGAAGTTGAAAGAATAGAATAGAAAAGTCCAGTTTCTTGAAGAAGAGGTTGTCAATTTAAAGAAACAGATTTAAAGGTTTCAAGTTATAAAAGAGAAGGTTTCCAAGTTGGAATCATCATCAGCATAGTTAGAGAAGAATCAAGATTAATTTAGAAATATAAAAGTTATTATAAAGAAACTATATAATAAGGATTTATTTTCTCTAAACTGTTAATGTTGTAAAAATAAAACTTTTCAATGAATATTTATTTGAATGAATTATTCTCCATATATTTTCTATTTTAATTTTTTTACAATCATAGATGGTTGAATTCTATTTCTATATTATTGGATGAATTTTTATTTAAACTAAATTGTTCCATAGTTTTTTTTCTCTAACATTTTAGGTACATTATACCACTCATGTTATTTTTTAAAATAACAAAGGGGAAGAATTTATTGTAAGATATTATTGGGGATAATTTTATTTAATAATTTCTTATCTTATTAGTTCTCTAAAAATATTTTTGGATTAAGTTTTTTGAACAAAAATGGAGTTAAAATGATAATATGAGATAATAAATAAATATGTAGAAGAGTTTTAAATTAGAAGAATAGTATGTAGTTTTTAAACATACAAAGGAATTATACGTTTTTAAAAGTTATTAGTTATTCTTTTTAAGTTTCTTTTCATTTTCAAAAATAGGGATATTGTTAAGTAAAAAAGTTTTACATTCTACACTTTATGCCCTAATTTTTAAAAATCATAACACACTTTATTAAAAACATTGTTTTAATAACTTTATATTTCCCATTTATTTTAGAATATTTTTTTAGAAATTTTTTTATTATACTAGATGTAGAAAAAACTTTAAACTAATGAATATAAAAATTTTACACTAAGTTTGGTCCATCAGGTTGACTGAGTTCAGTTCATCATACTAACTGATTTTAGTTCATATGACTGAATAAGTCTAGACCATCAGACTGATGAAGAATATTCCATCGAACTGATGAAGTCCTGCTCATTGGACTGACGAAGTCTTATCCATATAACTGACTAAGTTTATTTCATCAGACTAACTAAGTTTAGTTCATCAGACTTACTATGTTTTGTATGTAAAACTGTTCAAGTCTAGTCTATCAGACTAACATGGTTTTTTATCCATTAGAATAAAAATTATTTATTTCATAGAATTAATAAATTTTATCATCGGATGATCATAATGATTTCTACCATACATAATACTTTTATAGAATTGTAATTATGATATCAAAATTTAATTGGATATAGATGTACAGAACATGTCGATCTATCAAGATGGAGTTCATATGAGGTTATTGAAACCAACTCTGATAATCATGGAATATAATTGTTAGTGTTGTTCCTATAAATATAGGTCCATTCTAGGAGCTGTGAGCGGATGATTTTTCGACTCAACTCATATGAAGGTTACTCTGTTGTAACATCTTGTTACTCACACTTTATAAATCATTTTAGAGTTTTTATTCTGATGAATCTAAGTGAATATTGTAAATTCATTTTAACTTTTTTCATTTGTATTTATTGTGTCTGGTCTGGGCTTAGATCGAGGGATTTCGGGGATAGGAAGACTGTTGATTCTGATCTTGAATATCAAGGGCTTCTGAGGGTAGGAATATAGATATAATTTTGATCATTATAAACAAGGGTTTTCTTGCTATATAAATACAGACCTTATGGTTAGATTGAAAACTGGGGATACCCAAAGTTGTGGTTTTTGAATCCCTTAAATATTAAGGTTAAAGAGTAGAAATATTTTATAAATATTTTTTAAGTCATTATTACTTTTGTTTTAAGATTGTTTTTACTTTTTTCTATAAGTTTATTATTTATACTATACATTTTTATAAAAAAAATATTTTACTAAACTTTACTAAAATATGATATTTTAGATGACCTATGTGTATGATTAATAAAATATGGAGATTAGAATATTTCTATGTGTGATAAATCATAATTAAGAGGTTTGGGTTTTTAGTTAGTTTAAGTTTTTAAACTAAAATTCACCCCCTCCTTATATCCATTTATATACTCTTCAATCCTACAATTCATGTATAATGCCAATGAGAAAGAATCTTAGAGCATCACACACTCAGTATTACCAATGATCTTAATTAAGTTATAAGTGAATTTAATTAATATAATAAATATTATTATCAAGACAAAGGAATGATATTATTCATGTTTTATCGATCAAAAATATTTATTGTCAATAAAATATTTATTTATAAATAAAATATTTATTTGAGTATTCAATAAATACTGAGGAGTTCGAATGGAACAAGATCATGTCTAGTGATGGATATTTATTTACCATTTGGTAAATATTATTTATTGCATGTGTATGTTGGGGAACACCACAAAATAATATTATTATTATTATTATTATTATTTGGAATATATTTTATTAATAATATGATATTATTTTAAGGACCATCATGCAATTAAAATATTTCTTAACATAAAACCTATATTTATAAATAATATTTTGTGGCTATTGTATAGTGAAATCGAAAATGGAGAATTATTGTGAACAAAAAATACTCTCATAACTCCTTCTCTATCCCTCTAGATAATGAGAAATTCAAGATATATTCCTTCAAGACCAAAGGATGATCGATCAACACAAATAACACAAGACAATTGATTCTCTGTGCTAGCACCTAAAAATTGATTGGTGTTTCTTGGAGATCTAAGGATCACATGTTGATCACCACAAGATGGATCATATCCTTGGAATCTCATAGTTTAATGAATGAAATCTAAAAGTAACTTTTTGGATGATCAATATCCATTTCGAATAAAGATCCTAAGCCAATGTATTTTATTTATATCTATCTAAATAAATTTATTATAAATTTAATGTGAAAGATCCTCTATTGGGGCTTTGATACATTGTATTTAAAAGAAAATTTTAATATATCACTCACCAATGGTGCTTTCAATAGACCCAGAACCTTCAATAATATCCCTAACATAGAAAGGGCAGTAATTTATCTAGACCAAGCAAGGATAGGGATCCTTCGAGAAGTTGAGGCTGAGGTAGACCAGTGCTCCTATGTTGAAACTACCAGAGGAGGGTGTGAAGTATGTAGTTTTTTTTTATGCCTTTGGATCTAGTATTAGGTGTGTATTGATGCATAGAAAAGAAGTGATAACTTATGGGTTGAGACAGTTGATACTCCACAAGAATTATTATACTAATCATGACTTAGAGTTGGTAGTGGTATTCGTCTCTCTAAAGATGTAGAGGCACTATCTTCTAAGAGAGCACTTTATTTCTTACTCATACCACCAGAGTCTCGAGTATATCTTCACTCAAAGGGATCTGAACCAAAAATAGAGGTGCTAGTTGTATTTCCTACAAGACTGTGACTTTGAGATTGTCTAAAATCTTGGTAAGGGCAATGTGATGGTAGATTCTCTTAGTATGAATTTCATTTCTCACTTGGTGAGGGAGAAATATGAGTATTCGGATTCTTTAAAATTAACCCTAGTGGAGGATGGGGTTAAATATTTTCTTCATTCAATGGTGGTGACTCTTACTCTTTTCCAAAATGTGAGGGAGTTCTAATTTGGATACATCGACTTTGGGTTCCACATGACCAGGTATCCTTAATAGATTCATTGGAGGGTTTTTTGGAAAGAGGGTAGTATGTCATACTTTTCCATGGATGGATGGTGGTTTCAATTTTGATGTGAGAGGTGGTGATGAGGGAGTGTCACACTTACCCTTTAGTTATACATCCTATAGTGGAAAATATATATAAAGACCTTCAGTGGTAGTTTTTTTGGGCTGGAATGAGGCGGAGTGTTTCTGAGTTCATCTCTCAATGTCCCACATGTTAGTTGGTGAAGGCTAAGCACTAGGTTATGGAAATTTTGACAAAGCCTCTTGATATCCCTAAATGTAAATGGTATGGAATATTTATGGACTTTTTAATGGGGCTAATGTGGTCATCGAGAGGCGATGATGTCATCTGGGTGATATTTGACTGTCTCGTGAAGTTGGAACACTTTCATTCTATTAGGGAGCAATGTTTTGTGGATATATTGGGGCAGTTGTATGTACGAGAGATAATTTGTCTTCATTGCATACCCTCAAAGATTATCACTGACCATGATGCATAGTTTATGTCATGGTTTTAGAGAGGCTTATATGAGGCCTTTGGGACCCAATTAAGTTTTATTACAGTGTTTCACCCCCAGATGGATGGGTAGACTGAGAAAACTATCAAGGTGTTTGAGGATATGCTAAGGGGTTGTGTTTTGGAATTTTTCTAAAGTTGGGAGGATCACTTCCCATTGGTAGAGTTTTCTTATAATAATATTTATCACTCTACTATCAGCATGAAAACTTTCTAGGACCTTTATGGGAGACCTTACAAGTCACCCTTATTCTAGACTAATATTGGATAGAAACCACTTATTGGGATAGAGAAGGTGTGGGAGATAAAAGATAAGGTTCAGGTGATCAACAAGCATATGAGGACAGCCAAGAGCATACAGAAATCTAATGAAGATCAATATCGTAGGCACTTGGAGTTCGAGCAGGGAGACCATGTTTTTATAAGGTTATCCCCATGATGAGTATTTTAGAGGTTTATTTAGGGATTCAAGTTATCCCTGAGGTTCATCGGGCCATTTGAGATCCTATGTAGGGTTAGTGAGGTTACTTACCACTTATCCTTACCAAAACAGTTGAAGCGAGAGCATTACGTCTTCCATGTGTCACAATTGAGGAGATACATTCATGATATAATGCATGTTATTGACTAGGTTGTGCTAGAAATCAAGGATAGAGCCACATTCATAGAGTAACTGGTGGAGATTAAGGGTTGTTAGGATAATATCCTGTGAGGATAGACTATTCCCTTGATTCATGTGTTGTGGTAGTACGAGAGCATATAGGAGAGATCATGTGATTGAGAGATTCAGATATGGACTTAGTATCCCCACCTTTTTATTTATCTTGTAATTTTCAAGGTGAAAATGTTTAAAGTATGGGTGAATGTAGTGACTCTATTTTTTCGTTGTAAGACTTTGGAATATATTAAGTAATATTTTTGGAGTCCGGCACTGAGACAGTGTGAGATTCCAAGGCCTAGTGTGCTCATTATTGATATTATAAAAATATTAAATATATAAATATCACACACATCTAGTTATACTTAAATAGTGTAATAACTCCCAAATATAGTCATAGATCAGAAATTTTAGACCACAGTTTATTTTGAAATGTGGTATTTACCCTAGGTGCAATCTAATTTTGGTCGACACCGAACATTCAGTTAAGGAAATCGTTGGTGATTCATTTAATTAAAATAGATAATTAAATTTATTTATTTTATTTTAAATGGACACAACCAAAATTAAACTATTTATAATTATTTATAACAAATATATAAGGTTATATTCATAACCTTAGGAAGATTTAAGATGAGTTCTTGGACTTTCCTTATTGGAAAATCGAGATCGAAGGACAATAGACAATCAGATCAAGGTGGATCGAGAGTCAGCAAACACAGTGGGTCTTTTTCATCACTTATAAATGTAATTTTAACTAAATATTGACCCAATTTGAGGTAGGACTCTTCAATTATTGTTTACACCCTCTTGATTAAAAGAGTTAGCATAGATATTTATCTTCTTTTGATCTGTGATTTATCTGTTCTTCACATGAGCCACATAAATTTAATTTTTTATATTTATCTGATATAATTATTTTTTTTCACCTTATATTACCCTAGATCCCATCATTATGTGATAATTATCCAATAATTATTGTCCAATTATGGATTCACTTTGTTTATTTGATTTCCCCCCCACTGTTCATTGTTCTCTTCATCGTTGGACCAAGGGGTTGCAGTTTGACATTACTGAGGTATTTTTTAGCACGATCGAGCCTCTAGATTCATGTTAGTTTCACGAATGATGAATAGTTTGGTGATTTGAGTATTTATTGGGATTAATTGATGGTTTTAGGTGATGCTTAGTGGATCTAAGATCTAGACTAGAAATGGGAGTGGCATGGCTGTGTTTTGAGGATACATGTGTGGGTTTAGGTGGGAAAAATTCAGCCAGCAGTGGAAGATTGGGCACGGAAAACCCTAGATCCATGCTCCCTAATGTGTTTTGAGGATGATATGGTAATGAATGTGGTGTGATGATGATGCATGAATACTTCCTTGTATTTCTACACAAAACCTAACTAAAAAGTTTGTACTCTTGGAACACGCGTCATGTATCCCCCCAACCTAGCTATAATGGCTAGGTTTTCAGGGAAGATAAGGATCACATGTTGTGTGTCAGGCCCACATTCCTTGTGACCCTCCCTGGGTATCCAATCCATGTTCCGGCTACACATGACTAGGACCCCATGAAGGAGGATGTGATGTGTACTCCAGGAGTACACAGGCATACCCTGGGGTACATGGGCATGACCCAGTACCTGGGCATGACCAAGTACATGGGAAAAGCCCAAAGTATATGGGAACATCCAAGAGAACATGGGAAAACCCTAGGTGGCTGAAACACATCATGTAGTACCCTTAAAAGTTGTGTAGTACTACATGTCCATCCAATCCATGTGTTATAGAGGACATGGCTAGGAGTCCAGGTAAGGTCACATTTCATGTGACCTCTGGTACACATCATGTACTTTTCTTAAGGACTTCCAACCTGCATATTTCCTTCTTATAGACTTCGATTTGGACCCACAGGTATCATGTCCTAAGAAGTTTTCCATGTAGAATGTGATGGTGGCCTTTGTTGTGGTTTTTGAGATACGACATGAGGTATTGAGAGTGTGAAGCTTATTTAGGAATTGTTGAACTAGTACAAATGATCAAGTAAGATCATCAAAGTGAGGTCAGGTTTATAAACCCCCTATCTCACTAGGGTGTGGGTCCCCCATACTCCTTACACTTATTGAGTGGCACCCCCTAATTCATTAGGGTGTAGGTCCTCTACCCTCTGAGTGTCACCCTGCTATGGTACTAGGGCACGGGTCATCTATCCATTGATAGGAACCCCATAACTCACTAGGGAATGGTTCCTCTATCTATACTCATTGAGTGGAATCCCCCTACTATTCTAGGGCATGGGTCCTATATGGTTTGAGTGGAACCCTATGACACACTAGGGAAAGGGTCCTCTATCCATCAACTGAGTAGCATCCCTGTAACGTTCTAGGTCATGGTCCCTCTATCTATTGATTGGTACCCCCTTATCATACTAAAGTGAGGATCCTCTATTAGATATTATTCCCCCTTGATTTTTGGAGTAGTGGTGAGGTGTATGTTGTAACGTCCTAGATCCAAGTGACACTTAAAAGGTTCCTTGTACCCAGTTGGCCACATGACCTCAAGCGCATTTCCCCAAATTCCAGATGTTGCCTACTAGCAACGAGGGCCTAAGGTGTGATAGTGATGAAACTATTCCCTCATTGGTAGAGTGTAACACAACAGAGAAATAATATACAATAGCAGAAGCAACAAAAAACATACAACTAAATTAAACAATAGAAGACTGATAAGATAAATAACTAAGAGTTATTCCATACAAAAGATGATGCAACATGTTATTTATAAGAAAAAATCCAAGACATAATATACTACAGTCAAATAAAAAACAAGTATCAAGGAACAGAAATAAAAAAGAAAACTTGGAAGCATCGCAAGCCTCATCTTGGTCCCCTGCTCTCCTACTCTTAAGAAGCAAGTCAAGTACCAGTAGAAGGTAACTTTACCTTATCCACACCTACAAAAATATAATATTCTTGGTCCCAAAACATGGCTCAAACAAGGTGTGCGATAAAATCCAGTAGGAAACCACCTATGTTATATGTCAATATGTTAGTGAAAATATGTGACATGTAGTGTACAATAGTGAAAGCAGTAAACTAGGAAGTACTCAAAATTAAACAATCCTACAAGCACTGGCATTTATTTACATTTATCTCATGTTCTTTAATCAATTCAAATTCATTGAATTTTTATAAGTCCTAGAATTCTGTCTAATCCCATCAATCCCCAATATAAAGTGAGCACAACAGATACCTCGGTAGGCCATCTAAACAAAAATAAGTGAATACCAAATCCAAGCTTGTGATTTGGCTTGGAAGACACATCATAAGTCATTCCATTTCAATATGTCTCAAGAACAAGCTCGGTGTATAAGCATTATAGCATATTAAAATCATGTAAATTCCTAATATATCAACATTTCAGCATGTGTCAAGGTAAAGCCTAGTGCATAAGAATTTCATCATGTTTCATGGATAAGTTCGATGTATAATAATTTAAACATATTTCAAGGTCAAGCTTAGTATATCATCATTTCAGCATATTTCAAGATCAATCCCGGTATCACTAGTGGAAAACCAGCCTATACCAAAACTTATTTCTTAACGGTTTTAAAAAACCATTGGGATAAAGAAACTATACCAACAGTTATATTAAATATTTGGAATAGATAATTTAAGCTGGGTTTTCCTAATGGTTTAACAAAACCATTGGGAAAGATAAATGTTACCTATGGTTTTTATTAATCGTTGGTAAAAAAATACATGATTTCAGACAATTTTTGGGCTCGCTCCTGATTTTTCATTCCAATGTGAACCCTCCTCAACCTCTGCCTCCTGGCCCTCTCCTCCCCTCCCCAAACTCGACCTCCTCAACCTCTCGACCTCCACCTCCACCTCCCATCCCCCATCCCCTCTCGGATCCCTCTCCTCTGGTGACGTTCCCCCTTCCCCTCTCATCTCCCTCTCTGATGATGACACCCCCCTCCCCTCTTGACTCCTAGCGACATTCCCCCCTCCCCACTCAGCTCCCTCTCCTAGAGACATCCCTCCTCCCCTCTCAACTCCTTTCCCTCTGATGACATCCCTTGGCCCCCTCTCCAATTGTGCGCAAGACCCCCCATAGCAGAACACCCCACGCGATGTCCCCCTCTCTCGGCTCCCTCTCCTCCCACCATTTCTCCCAAATTTATTGAGGGTTCATGATCGGTACTTCTAGGTAAGGATAACCATTCATATTAATCATATATTTTCTAGAGTTTTGGGTAGTAACCAACTCATGGTGTGGTGAATTATTGGGTAAACTGTGAATTTTTTTAAAATATAGTCTTCCAGAAATTTAGGGTTAGATTCACAGGTTATAAACCATTCAATCTAATAATGTATTCAATAAAAAGTTCATGGTTTTTTAAAAACCTCATATTTTCCTCTATAGACCCCTATTAGACCTGATATTGCATTGGATTTTTTTCTGTTAATCATGATATATATGTGATGAGGTTGTATCGTCATTAAGATGTGTAATGATGTGGGTTAATTAGAGGTGAGTGATGATATATGAGATTTTATGGGTTATTGTGAGGAGTTTATTTCCATTTAATTGATTGGTTCATAAAACATAAGTTAGTGTTGCATATATTAAGTAATTGGAATTGGTAAAGTAAAATGTTGGTCTTGGATTTCTAAGTTGGTTATTTGGATGGTATTCTCTATCAAAAGTGGGTATATCTTTGTTGACTATGGGTGTATTTTCCGATTGACCAATGTATTTATTAAACTGACCATGAAATAAACATTTCCTATAATATGAAAGCACCACATAAATCATAGATAGACACTAAACACAAAAAGACACCCATGGGAGACACCCCTTGACATATATTGATAGTTAAGGTGCCATTAACTTAGGAACTGAAGTCGATTGGCACTCAATCCTTGATAAATTCACATTTCTGGTAGAAAAGATACCAACACCTTTATTCTTAGTATAGTGTAATGAAATTGTTTACACCCTCATGACCAAGTAGACCATTTGGTTCATGGACTAGTTCCTAACCAAGTTCAGGAGTAGGATCAACTACAAAACATCGATTGTGGCCCCTATGAGGTTATTTCCATAGTGAAGAGGGTTATGTGCACAATCTTCAACTCAAATAATATATCATAGGTGCATATTCATTGGATAAGTGTACTAGTCTGGTGTTTCCAACAACATTCTATATAAATAACATAATGAAAAATGAAGAGATTATTAAATGGAACCGTTTCCCCCTTGTTTGATAGAACATGATTTGACCAATGGGGTGTTGTGGTTCTTATATATTGGGAGGTGACATGTATAGTCACGGGATACAGGTATGTTTTTGTTTAGTTTTTATTTTATTTTCTTTATCAAATTGTCCACTTATGTCTTTTACTACTTTCTACAGACAGAGGGTAGTGATGCTATCCAGACTAGTTGACGTAGATCACTTGTATATTGTAATACCATGAGGTGTGAGTGTGAGGAAACATTTTAAGCTAGATTAGACTTGGGGTCTTCCGTGAGATGGAATTGTTTTTCTAAAACATTGTGTGGGAACATTTCTGGAGTATTTTGGAGTCATTAAATAACCCTAAGTGTCTCCATGAGATACCATAAGTAAACCCAAGTGTCTCCATGTGTCTCCATACATCGTATCATCCTCGAATGGGTTGGTCACTCACCTAATCCTATCAAACATGTCCTAGTCTATCCTCTTAGTCAAATAGTCTAGATTCATCTCTAGAGGATTATCCCATGCCTCGATGCACATCTCATCATCCAACTAGACAAAGAGGATTATTCACCTCATGATTGTCCTAGTCACAAAATCACACCATGTCAAACCCATCTACATTCTTATCTCATCCACACGGGAATCCTCTAGGGTCCCTTAGACCAGTCCTAATCGCTACTCACTGAACATAATACTCATCCCACACACTAGTCTTCTATTGGCATGTTGACCATTCCTTGATTATATTCTCAATAATCTGGTCAAGAACCTCATCAAAATCATGTATTATAACCCAGCCCCACTAACCAGGTTTCATCCTAATCTAAATCACAGCAAGGCTCTTGGTATTATAATGCCAATATGTCTAAAAATACCCAATACCCATGATATCATCTCATCCTTCATCTCTTTAGTTGAACTCTTAAATCATTAAATGGATTAAAACCTTTCATAATACATTTTATAGACTCAGAGGGACCATCCCACTCTAAGAACCCACCAAGATTTGAATCTATCCACATAAGTATTTCCTCATCAGACGCTAGATGTACAATTTCCACACCTATAACTACAAGGCCCAATCCTCTTAGGAATATTTTACTTGATCTAAACCCTCATCTAGTCCATACACATATCATCCCAATTATAAGACATATGTTAGACCACTCATATACTAATCGATATCTTA
The DNA here is from genome assembly GCA_963277665.1 of Viscum album. Lineage (NCBI taxonomy): Eukaryota > Viridiplantae > Streptophyta > Magnoliopsida > Santalales > Viscaceae > Viscum > Viscum album. Next base: position 845,064,884 of record OY728160.1, on the reverse strand, counting down.
TCCACTTGGAGACCTAGTGATAGGGTGATTTTCTATAGGTATACTATGTTAATATATTTCCTTCCATTTACCATCCTTAGAGTCAATGAATCTAATGGAACATTTTTATAATAAATACCTTTGTAATCTGTAACCGAATAATCATGTTAGTGTTTAAGGTTCTATAGAAGCTCTTAATACTTTCTTTATAAACATATAATTGAAATGTTTTTCTATGTTGATAATTAAAAATAAGGGAGGAATATCCAAATCTTTTAATATTTCCCATGATTCCCTAGATAAAATTAGTTTCCTATGAATACAAAATAATGGTAGTATGTTCTCATAATACTCCATGAGATTTGATATCTTTTACCCTAGAGAAATTACATATTGGGGTAATTAATCAATTGATGCAGTCCCCGCCTCTGCGGCCTATCATAGTGCCTCTACCTTGGTAGCAACATCATGTCTGGCCTACTCTACCACATCATGGAGACTATATTTTTCTCCTACTATCTTATTTTAAATATCTAACATGTAGAATGGGTAGGAAAACTCCTATTGAATCCTATCAATTTCAACACTCCTAGCATTGAAGGAATTTTGGTGAGTCACTAATTCCATTTCATACTGAGAGAATTTTTCTAGGGAATTATGTTGATGTTGTATAGACAAACATGAAACATCCACTACTGGTAGATTCAATTCAAATTCCCCATTCTCCTCCCTAATGGTGACCACCTCCTTCACCCTAGAATGTAGTACTTGATATCCAAAACCACTGGAGCTGAGGGTTCTGAACATGTACCAGAAGTGGTCCAAATAGTCCTTGAGCTCTTTAAAGGGCCCCTCTAAGATCATTCTTTATATCTCTCCCCACACTTTTCGTCTAATTTTTTATTAAAATTATTAGTACTCTAAACCTTAGATTAGTCCTAGTCAAGGAACATATATGTTTTCAGGAACAAGGTGGTGAGTGAGGGACTCGTGCTCGCATCCCTTGGTGAGAATGGTGTATAGATGGATTCTATGGGAAGAGATACTAAGGCCAAAGGATCTTGGATCTATAATCCATGAGGTGAATTTTCCATAATTAATCACATAAGTCCTTTTAGTAAACATACATAAATAATGTTGTCAAATGAATAGTAATTATGTTAGCTTCTAAGGATTTACCTTTTTCAGTTAATATAGTAGCTAGTTCTTTCACCTCAAAATTGACCCAAGGGATGATAGAAATGTGTTCCTTCTATGAATCATTGATGCATAGATGATTCCCTTTCCACTGACATAATATATTCAAGGAGAATTCTAGGGAAACCACCACCCTAAAGGGGTGGAAGCATAAACAAAAGTCAAAAAAGTTGATACAGACCTGATGGTATATTCAATTTTAGGATAAATTATTACCATCTCCCAGTAATGCCTCCATCCTAGCTAGGTATGTAGTAGAATAGTTACCTATATCAGGAGATTCTAAGAGTGTTCACAGTCATTTCAGATCAAAAGGTATGAGGAATATTGCACCCACATCAGACATCAGGTTCAACCCTTCTTGGACCTCGGTCGTTTTATACTCTCCTTGGACCCTGTCCAAGAGTTGGGGCATGCTGAAGGGATGGAAGGTGTATCTTTCTTGGATATATAAGTTTTTTTCCTCTAAGGAAATTGAAGAGAACCAACACAATTAAGCAAGTCAGGAAGAGATACTTAAGAAATTTGATAATTAAAGTCAGGAAACACACTACTTACTTGATGACTTTGGGTGAGGTTTCTTAGCTGACTACCTTACACATTTCCTCTTGTATGTATTCTTTGAGGGAAGTCCTTTAGAAAGGGATGACATTTGATGTGTTGGAGGTGGCACCAGTGGAGGTATACATCCCTTATATGGTTATACCACATATCAGATTCATATGAACAACATGCATAAACCATAGAGAGATGTTCAAGGATTTCCTATATTATATATTGATAATCTAGCCATAAATCTTGACCTACTTAGATCATTAGTTTATATATAAATAATTGAATCTTATCTTGTAATATCTAATGATTTTTGGCTTTGTAACTACAAACACCAATTCCCAGTATTCACCAAACATAAAAATCTATACTCATCACCATAGTTAATGTTGAGAGCGCATGAAACCACGCCCATATATCCCAAGACAACATTGTATCATAAACCACTCATCCCCAAACATATGGTTCTCCCCACCATAATACATGGATCACACAGATTAATTCCAACAAATGGTGGTCTGTATCATAAGAATCACCTATCGATAATGTATCCCTGACAGTCCATCGACTATCGCAATACAGTTCCCACCTTACCACAACTAGTCTTATATAAAAACACTGGTTTTTCATCCTCTAGTTTTATTAACCCAAAAATGCTCAGTCCCACCCACCAACATGATATCACATCTCTCAATCATGATGTTTAATTACTAGAAGGCATCAGTAGATCACCTAAATTTCCACACTTATAATTAGTCTAATTCCATGGGTAGATCACCCACTTTCAAGCACCCATCCTTATTGAGAATTTGTATACTAGACCACCCCACTCAAATATTAGGTCACATCTAGGAACATATAATGACATAATTATATGATTATTCATATCATGTAAAACAATAGATAAATGATTTGGTTAAGTATAATTACACCAAGAAGCGATATGGGAAAACATCATATAGGTTATTGGTGACACAATGAGTTATTAGACTCTGTCACAGCCAACAAAAAGGGATTAATTACCAACATAACCAATTCCTGTACTGACCCACCAAGGTTGAATATACATCCCTTACATGGAGAGACTATGTAATTTTCATTAAGGAAAATCTCACCATATGATCCATAATACCATTAATTATTAGTATTGTGGTTTAACTTTGTAGAATACTTCCAATAAGTTATATAGGAAAACACCATATAGGGTTTTTTTAATTTAAATAGTTGATCCCTCATCATTAGTGACATCAATCACATTAAAGTGTAGAAATGTCAATTGAACCCTACATTCCAAGAATTAGTCATGTGGACAGGCCCCATGCCAATAGGCTAAGAACTAAAACCATAAATAAAAATAGAAAATACATGCATCATCTTTAAATAAATATCTCAATTGTAAACATAAAAACAAAGAATAATAATACATCATCCCTTGTGACCTAGAATTCCCACCAGAAAAGGTATTCATAATTCACTTTTCTGAGATCTAACAAATTCTCAAAATTAATGACATTTCAGGTTTACTCAACCACCTAAACTAGAGTGACACATAAAATTCATAACCATGAAAGATTATCTTTGATGACATTTCATGAACACCCAATTAACTACACCATATTTTAACAGCCCCTTCTTTTGAAACTTGCTAAAATTATACTAATTTATGTAAAATAATGGAATATTATAAATCCTACAAAACATGATATCGGTAACCATGGTTTTTGATTCTACCCCAAGATAATTACCTGAACTATATAAGGAACTAAAAAATAGAATCACTAACCCCCTATTGTCTCTAAATAATATTTCCCCCTCATTTCCCAATACATTCATGTTCCATCCACATTTAATTTTATACCAGTATTGGGTGGCCTCCTCTTTAGCCATTTACCCTGAATACCTTGAGCACATTTCATATTACTGAAATTCCTTAGTATTAACCTTTATAACTATGAAGTGCACTCCCCTCCATTAATTAGTGCACCAAACTCCACTATAAGAGGATTCACTCACACCTTAAGGAGAAGGGAATAAATTCTTTCATATCTTTTGTCTTATTTTCTTCCAAAATAAATCACCACACAACCATAAAATCCATTTCATGAATGCTTTTTTTTTGAATTTTGTACGTTGTATTGTCTGCATGATTTTTTTTTAAATTATGTATTTTCATGTGTTGTATTCATCATTGTATATTTCTTGCATTAGTGTTTTTTTTGTATTCATCATTATTTTGTAGGTTTGTACTATAATTCTAGAGTAGAAGTAGCTATATACTGCTTGCTGGAATTGCAGTACTGGAATTATAGAGGGAAGACTATTGGAATTTCCTAAAAGGGGAGTCTGATGTATGTTGCTTGCTGGAATTGCAGTACTTTAGAGGGGAGGCCGCTGGAATTACAGTGGGGAGGTGTAGGTTTTGTCCAACTTATGTTGTGGTAGGTGCAGGTTTATAGTGGGGGGAAGATTGTTGTGGAGTATAGGATATACCAATGGTTTTGTAAACCGTTGGTATACTATATGCTGGACTACATATCCCAACGGTTTTATTTAAACCGTTGGGAAGAAACATGTGTTGCATGTATACCAACGGTTCAAAAATTGTTGGTATACATATATTACAATGATTTTATTGAAACCGTTGAGATATTTTAGATGTTGGACAGTATGTGTACCAATGGTTCTTAAACCGTTAGTAAACATATATACTAACAGTTTTACTTAAACTGTTGGCATAGATTATATTCAGACAGCCTATACCAACGATTTCTAATAAACCATTGGCATAGGGCTATTGCAATGGCTAACATAACAGCGGTTCTTGAAACCATTGGGATAGTATATCCCAATGGTTTTAGGCCCTATCCCAATGGTTTCAAACTATTGGGATATGTCAAATTTTCAATAGTGTATATCATCATTTTAGCATAGTAAACAACACATGTAAATTACACTATTACATAGTTAACAAAATAATAGCTCACATGGGAAATTCATATAATAAAAACATGTGTAATCTACACTATTACATTTTTTTCAATAATAAACACACATGGAACATTTTATTTATCAAGAAACACATTCTAATTAAACAATGTCATGGATTTAGCATTAAATAACTCATGTGGGAATATAACAAGACCAACATGTGAATTAAACTAGCAAAAATATTCAACATTTATTATATCACAAGGGGACACATTTAATTAATCAATTTAATCTTAAAATAACCCATAAAAGGGAAACAAGGAATGCCCATTGGTATCCTAGGCTAAATAGCTAAACAATGGTCATTCAAGGGAAATACACCCATGGGGTGGCCCTTAATCAAACGAAAAAGCTCAAACATGATTCAATTAATTTAATAAATCACCTAAACATCATTAGGTATTAAGACTAGTCAAATTATAAACCAAGATACATCCTAAACATGGGAATGCGACACCACAACACATGTAAAAAACCAGACATTTAACAAAAGGCACAATACCAGCTACCTAGTCCTTGTGTGACTCTCCTCATCCAGTGTCAGCATAAAATTCAAGCTAGAATGAAGTAGATCTATGAAACAAGGATAAATGATCAACCTTAAATAACTCTGTCATGAGATGAAATCTAAAATAATGGCTCAATATTAATTTAGATCTTACCGATTGGGTTCCAACTCTTCCAACGGTGATTGAATCGGAGTCTGGATGGAGATTTGGGAGGATATTGAAGTTTTGGCGCTTCTGTTTGTGAAACTTGGTGAGCCCCTTATATCCAGAATGTTATAGGAGGGATAATGCCTATTTTTAAGTAAAAACAAAAAATACATAGTGTGTAAGTCCATATACATGGTGTGTATATCATTTTACTATTCATTTGGTGATTGTTTTCCACTGACTTACATTCCTGGACCTACCGACATGACTACACGGCGTGTACTTAGGATTACACGGCGTGTAACCCTAAGTCTGGCCATGTGATAGTATGATACTAGTACTTTCCTATTTTTCCCTTATTTTCTGAAAAACAACTCAAAGGAAAGAGAATAAAACAAACTCGTACTTAAAAGTAAGAACCGAGTTCTTACAAACTTCCCCCCTTAAAGTAATTCGTCCCCGAATTTCCCTTACAAGGGTGGTAAAGAAATATCTAATATTAACTCTGAACACTAAGAACATACATTGGACTCCCTCTCCCAAGTCTCATCCTGTACTGGGCTATGTTTCCATAGCACCTGTACGAGAGGAACTAACCAGCCTCAGAGAACCTCTATGCTCCTGTAAACTATATGAATCAGATGCTTCTCAAAGGATGCATTAACCTGAAGATCAACATCCTTGGGCTAAAAAATGTGAGATGGGTCTGAGTGATAGTGGAATAGCTGAGATACATGGAAGAAGTCATGCATGGATCAGTACCTCTAAGGTAACTTCAACTGATAGGCAACTGACTCGACCCTCTCCAGAATCTCGAACGGCCTGACATATTGCGGTGAAATTTTACCCTGTCTCCGGATCTGCCAGTGTCCCAACCTTTTTAAAACACGCAAGAAAACATGATACCCGACCTCAAACTCTAGAGGTCATCTGCAGCGATTGTCATAAGATTTTTTATGATACTGTGTTGTAGCCATCCATTTATGAATCAACTGGACCTGTTCAGAATTCTCCTGCACAAGATGAGGTCCCAGTAATGTTTCCTCACCTGCCTCTAACCAGCATAAGGGAGAATGACATGGCCTACCATATAAATCATCGTATGGTGCCATATCTATAGTTTCCTGGAAACTGCAATTATAGGAAAATTCAACCAGGGGAATATGATTCTCCCAAGAGACCCCAAAATCGTGGACACATTCTCACAGCATGTCCTCTAACACCTATATCGTATGCTCTAACTGTCCATCAGTCTGAGGGTGGTATGTTGTGCTCAGAAGCACCTATGTAACCAATGCCTTCCAAAAAAATTCCATAAATGAGACATAAAATGGGTATCCCTATCTGAAATGATAGAACAAGGAACCCCATGAAGTCGTACCACCTCATGAATATACATCTTTCCAAGCTCATCAACACCGAAGGTATCCTTGATTAGTAAGAAGTGAGCGACCTTAGTAATCCTATCAACTACAACCCACACATCATTGTTGCCTCTAGGAAACCCCAGTAACCCAGTCACAAAATCAATAATGACATCATCCAATTTCCACTCCGGAATAGGTAACTGTTGTAAAATCCTAGCTGGTCTCTAATGTTCCACCTTCACCTACTAACAAGTGGAACATCTCAAAACAATTCTGGATACTTCTCGCTTCATACCCAGTCACCAGTATTAATGTCTCATGTCAGAGTACATCTTGGTGACTCCAGGGTGCCCTACCTAAGCTGAATCATGAAACTCTCGCATCAACTCCTTACGTATATCCCTTGTAACCCACACACATCCATGGATATGCATCACCTCATTCTTTCCTATCGTCCATCCAGGAGGAGGGTCCTCACCTTCCATACTCACACATAGAACTAGGCCTTCAAAATCTAATATATGCCTCATCCTCACTCTATTCATTAGGATAGAGGTAATGGCCAAATATGAAAGAAAAGTTTTTCCTTGTATGTCATGCTCCTCCAGATGCATCTCAGAGAACAACGCCATAAGCTTCCACTCACCACTGGCCTCCTACACTTCCTGTATTTGAGTCCTCCTACTCAATGCGTCAGCCACTAAATTGTCTTTCCTAGGTGTATAAGCAAGCTCAAAATCAAAAAACTACAGGTATTCTATCCACCTTTGCTGCCTCATATTTAGATCACACTGAGTAAAGATATATTTGAGACTTTTGTGGTCTGTGTACACCACAAAATTCTCTCCCAATAAGTAATGTCTCCAATAGTGCAAGGCATGAACAACCACAGCTAACTTCAGATTATGTGTAGGGTAGTTCCTCTCGTGTGGCCTCAACTATTGATACCCATATGTAATGACTCTTTCCTTTTTCATAAGCACTAATCCTAGCCCGATACCTGATGCATCACAGTATACGGTGTAACTATTTCCCAGATCTAGAAATATCAGTATCGGTACTAAAGTAAAATGTTATTTTATCTCCTAAAAGTTTGTATCACAAGAATCTGACCACACAAACTTTACACCCTTCTTAGTCAAGACCATCAGAAGCGCTTCCAAGCATTATAATTCCTGTATAAAACTTATGTAGTAACCATATATCCTAAAGAAACTTCTTATCTCAAAAAACTTCTTGTGTTATTCCTAGGAAACTATAGCCCTCACCTTCTCTAGGTCCACTAATACTCCTATCTCCGAGATGATATGGCCTAGGAAGTGAATTTGATCCATCAAAAAGTGGCATTTTGTGAGCTTAGAATATAACTGATGCTCTCTTAATGTATTCAAAATGATCTCAAGATGATTGTCATAGTCATGACGATTGTGAGAATACACCAATATATCGTCCACGAAAACCACCAAAAAAGAATCTAAGTATTGATGGAATACTCGTTCATCAGTTCCATGAAAATCGTTGGTGCGTTTATGAGACCAAATGGCATAACCAGGTACTCATATAGACCATACCTGCTATGAAAGGTTGTACAAGGTATGTATGTATATCGAACACATACCTGGTGATCTCATAACCTTAAGTAAATATTTAAGAAAACTTAAGCTCCTCAAAGCTAATCAAAAATGTCATCTATACATGGAAAGGGATATCATATTTTAACCATCAACTGGTTTAGTTTTCGGTAGTCTATGCATAGCCTAAGGGTACCATATGCCTTTTTTGTGAAAAGGACCAGTGAATCCCAAGGAGAAGTACTGGTTCGGATGAAACCCTTATCTTTCAGATCTTCCAACTACCTATTGATCTCTTAAAACTCCATCATAGCCATCCTATAAGGAGGAATGGATATTGGTGCAGCTCTTGGCACTAGCACAATAGTGAACTCCACCTCTCTGACTAGAGGTAATTCTGAAAATTCATCTGGGAAAACATCCTTGAAATGATCAACCACTAGAGGGAAATTTTCTTAACATTTTCCCTGGTCATCCAAATATAAACTTGCAATCTGAGATATCATCCTGCCCAAACCACGATGTTCGGGTCCATCTCGGCTCACCTGGACATCTCATTCACCCTTATATTGAAACTATCCACCTTCTGGTGATGTAAAATGCACCCTACGGTGATAGAAATCGACAAAGGCTTGTAAGGAGGATAACCAGTCCATTCCAAGTATGACATAAAAGACTATCATCTCCAAGACATAAAGATCCCAAAATAAGTGACACCCACTAACCTCAAGGGGGAACTCCTTACACTGATGCACACCTTCCATTCTTATTCTTAACGGAGTGTCTAGCATCATAACATCATCAAAAGTAAAAACAAAAAGCTCAAGGCTCTACACAATGGGAACTAATATGAAACTATGAGAATCCCCTATATCAAAAAGTGAAGATGCTAAAACGGAGGTGACTAGAATAGTACCTCTGATAGTAGAAGTTCTGGGATCCTACCCCTACTGGGTCTATTTAACTATATAATTTTGACATGTATTGTGGCCCTGAGACACTATTTGGCTACCCTGAGTTGACCCACCCTACTGTCGTTGAGATCCTGGGGTCTGGCTACCACGTCCATAACCAACACCTCGACCTAAATGGACTAACGTGTTCCAGTTCTCTGACTGGTGAGAATCTTCTGACCTTGATCCTAAATGTGGAGTTGGTATAGACCATCTCTCACTAGATTTTGGTGGAAACTTTCTATATAAACTTTGTAAATGTCCCATCTTTCCACAAACTCAACACTCGACTGGGTCCATCGAGCACTAATTTTTAGTATGCCCAACCTTTCTGCACTGGTATCACCTCACCTATCTATCGAAAGATACATTATGACTGCTACTATCACCATGAGAAAACTCCATAAGATGCTTATTTTTGCTGGTAGAAATATTACTAGATCTCAGTACCGAACTGCCTTGGCTCGCACCTCCATATTTCCATAGGTTGCGCTCGGTAATCAGTGCCTAATTCACAATAGCAGAGATAGAAGGAAACCTGAAGACATTCACCTGTGATCAGATGTCAAACATGAGACCATCCTCAAATCTTCTAGATTTCAATACATCATCACCCATTAGAATAGGTGTGAAATGCTAAATCTCAGTAAACCGATCAGAATAGTCTATAACTAACAGTGTGCCTTGCTCCAAGTGCATAAACTCCCAGGCTCAGTCAGCCCTCTGCATCTCAGGAAAATAATAATCATAGAAGGCCTCCCGAAAGTCTTCCCATGTCATATCCCGATGACTCCTTGCCTTTTTAATAGCATCCCACTATCTCTTGGTAGAATCACGCAGCATATATGTCGCGAGCTTGACCCTCCTCTCAAGAGGCGTCTCTAAGTGCTTAAAGATAGAAAGCATGGCCTCCATCCATGACTCTCCAGCCTATGTTCTTCCATCCCCTAAGAAGTTAGGTAGATGTTGCTACTGGAACACTCATGTCAACTCTCCCATAGACGTGGAAGTCTATGGTGCTCCCTAAAAAGTTTTTATAAACCTCATAAATCCTTCACATAACTGTGCATCATCACCTATGTCTGGTATAACATGCGGTGTCACGAATGGTACAACTGGAGGATCCACTGGTCTCCCATGGCCTACCACCTCTAGAGTATGTTTATCACCACTCTCCTGACATACAACTTGTGGTATTCATGGTGTCAGGACTCTACAAGGTCAAGCACAATCCTTAGTTCAAGTTCATTGTCATGGTTTTTCCGTTCAAGTTCCCAAACAAAATAGGAAAATACCCTCTAACTTTCGACAAAAAGGAACTACACAGCATGTAAAACAAGAACACGATGTGCACCTCTCAAAAACCATCATCCTGTGTTGTCTCTCACATGGACGGAAACACTTTCAGAACCAAATGGCATGTACACATGGGTACATAGCATGTACTTAAGGAAAAAAATTCTTCTAGAATAGAAGAACACATGGCGTGTGTTCATAGAACCACACGTTGTGTTGTCTAATTTTCCAAACAGTAAGCCTCATAAACTTCCTTGGAAACCTTGATTATGAAAAATAAAGAAACAATGTTCCAAATTATGATCCATGGGGGCCCATAATCCCCAAAAATCAAATATTTTCATCCACATTTAGCACAGAACAACCCAATATATATCACAGGTCCAATACATGATCCACCAAATTCTGATCCAAGATGGCCCATACTCCTTAGGGATGAAATTTTTGCATCCATCCTATTCAACCATAACATGTACCAATACACCTATCACAACAAAAGGTATAACTATCATGGTATTTATCATAACAAAATGAATATTTAGCATGACATCTGTCACAATAGCATGCAATCAATAATGATCTCTAAATGGCATGGAAAAATGTATGGAATGTGATTTCTAACAAGTGCCTATATGATGCATGAGATGGAATACTCTCATATCATTGGGTTGTAACAAAATAAAACAACAATGATATCAATAATAACATCACAAAACAAGTGTTTCACCCAAAGGTGAAATTGAATCAATTGTAATAATGAAAAATTCAAAAATCACAATTCAATTTGAGGTAATTTGGATTTTCCATATACACGGGGTAACTACTCCTGGGCACAGCTAATTACCAAACTCCATTTCTTTTCTATCTATTTCTATTGTCTATAAAAATTAAGACAAACTAGAAAAGAAATCTCTGATACCACTTTGTAACATCCCGAATTCAAGTGTCACTTAAATGGTGCCCCATACCCGATTGGTCACTGGCCTCTAGTGAATTTCCCCAAATTCCAAAGGCTACTGACTAGCAGTGAGGGCCTAAGGTGTGATAGTGGGGAAACTATTCCCTCATTGGCAGAGTGTAATACTGTGGAGCAATAATATACAATAGCAGAAGCAGTGAACAATATGCAACTAAAGTAAACAATGAAAGACTGATAAGATAAATAACCAAGCGTTATTCCATACAAAAGATGATGCAACATGTTATTTCTATGAAAACATCCAAGACATAATATACTACAGTCAGATACAAAATAAGTATCAAGGAACATAAATATAAAATAAAACACAGAAGCATCGTAAGCCTCGGCTTGGTCCCCTACTCTCCTACTCCTAAGAAACAAGTCAAGTACCAGTAGAAGGGCGCTTGCCCTTATCAACACCTGAAAAAATATAATCTACTTGGTCCCAAAACATGTCCCAAATAGGGTGTGAGACTAAATCCCATTAAGAAACCACCTAAGGTATGTGCCAATCTATCAGTGAAAATATGTGACATGCAGTGTACAATAGTGAAAGCAGTAAACTAGGAAGTACAAAAAAGTAAAAAATCCTACAAGAACTGGAATTAATTTACATTTATCTCATGTTCTTTAATAAATTAAAATTCATTGAATTTTTATAAGTCCCAGAATCTGTCCTAATCCCATCAATCCTATATATAAATTGAGCACAACATATACCTCAGTAGGCTATCTAAACGAAAAGAAGTGAAGACCGAATCCAAGATTGTGCTTTGGCTTTGAACATGCATCATAATTTATTCCATTTCAATATTTCTCATGTCCAAGCCTAGTGTATAATCATTATAGCATATTAAAATCAGGTAAAATGCAGTTATATCAACATTTTATCATTTTTCAAGGTAAAACCCGGTGTATAAGCATTTTAGCATGTTTCAAGGCTAAGACTAGTGTATAAGAATTTCAGAATATTTCAGGGTCAAGCCCGATATATCAACATTTAATCATATTTTAGGGTCAAGCCCGGTATATCATCATTTCATCATAGTAAACAACATATGAAAATTACACTATTACATGGTTAACAAAATAATAGCTCATGTAGGAAATTCATATAATAAAAAACACATGTAATCTATGTTATTGCATGGTTTTAAATAATCAACTCATGTAGAACATTTTATTTATCAAGAAAAACATGCTAATTAAACAATGGCATGTCTTTAGCATTAAATAACTCACGTGGGAAACTTTATATAACAATACCAACATGTGAATTAAATAATCACAAAACTTTGAAATTTATTATCTCACAAGGGGAAACATTTAATTAACCAATTTCATCTTAAAATAACCATAAAAGGGAAACAAGGAATGCCCATCAGCATCCTAGGCCGAACAGCTACACAATGGTCATCCGAGGGAAACGCACCCATGGGTTGGCCCTTAATCAAACAAAAAATCTCAAACATGCTTCAATTAATTTAATCAATCACCTAAACATCACTAGGTATTAACACAGGGTCAAATTTGCAACCAAGTGACACCATAAATGTGGGAGCATGACACCACGGCACATGTAAACAACCCAAAATTTAATGAAAGTCACAAGACCACCTATCTATTCCTCATATGACTCTCCTCATCTAGCGTCAGCCTCCAATTCAAGCTAGAACGAAGTAGATCTAAAAAACAAGGATAAATGCTCAACCTTAAATAAATATATCGTGAGATTTAATCTTAAATAATGGCTCAATATTGATCGAGATATTACTGATTGGGTTCCAATGCTTTCGATGGTGATTGAATCGGAGTTTGGATGGAGATTTGGGGGGAGATTCAAGGTCAAGCGCTGTAATTTGTGAAACCCGGTGAGACCCTTCTGTCCAGAATGTTATAAGAGGGAAAATACACATTTTTAAGTAAAAACACAAAATACACAGTGTGTAAGTCCATATATACAGTGTGTATATCATTTTACTATTCATTTGGTAGTTTTTTTCCATTGACTTACTTTCTAGGACCTGCTGACATGAATACACGGTGTGTACTTAGGATTACACGGCATGTAATCCTGAGTGAGGCTGTGTGACAGTATGATATCATTACTTTTCTAGTTTTCCATTTTTTCTCAAAAAAAAACTCAAATTAAAAATAATAAAACAAAAACATAACTAAACATAAGAACCGGGTTCTTAAATATGTCCCCCACATGGTTTTATCAGAAAAACAAGCAAGATGTTGGGCATCAAAAATAGAACTTTGGATATACAGGTAGACTCATTGTCCAGGGTTGGGTTGTGAGATAGAGATCCCTTTTATCTCTCATCTATCTTTCTTTATGATCATATATATATTTATCATGGGTTTTATTTCCCTCTTTCTATGGGTTGAGTTGTCCTTTACTGTATCTTTCTATTGCTCCCTTTATAGTTTTCGGGGTGTCCTACTAGGTATGTTTATACTCACTCCTACATGGTATTTTCCCACACATGTTGTGTATTATGTTGATGGAATATATTTCAATGGTGACATTGTTGGAGTGTAGTGATACTCAGGTTCTTAGACCATGTACGGTGGTTGGTCTTGGAGATTAGGATTCGGTCTCTCTTATCTTTCTTTATTCTAGTTGATGTTAGGTTGGGACTTCATTTATGGCTGGGCATGTATTTTTTCCCTTTGAAATTTTATTTTTTTGTACTCTGATGTATTGCCTATAGGTTATTTCATGCATGGTTTACTCTGGATGTTACTATTATTACTCTACATTATTTCATGGAGATGGTTGGGTGTGTGAATACAGGTACACTAGGCCAAGGCCTCCCATTTTATATTATGCCTTCTCAAATCTTGTTTCTAGCCTTTGGCTTATTGGAGGTGGTATTAGGGTTGTAATAGATTGTGATTCCTCCATATATTCAAGACCTGGTGGGTTGAGTCATTATAAACAACCACAAGCATCCTCAAATAAACAACATGAGCTCTCACCTCAGGTCACAACACACACAGATAACCATGGGATAGAAAATGGGTCATCCTTACATGGTGTATCCCAAATGGCCACATCCAACACAAACTAGTATACCAAAATCAATAGGTCGATCACACACCCTAGTTACCCAATCATACACCCAAGACCTTTCTCATGTCCTAGACAATGAACACCTCAAAATCTAAAAAAAATAATGGGTGCAACCAAAGCTCTCCATAAAGGTCCACCCAAAAAAATGAGGCTCAAAAAATGGTACTCATATCCAACCACAAAAGAAACACCCAATAGGGTGGGAGACGGGGATTCCTTCCACAAACAAACATGGCCTACCATAAATTACATCCAATACCATCCACAAGAAACATTACAAAAATATAAGTATCCAAAAGATCCCAAAAATAACATTTGAAGCTAAAAAACTAAGATTAAAACCACCAAAGTAAAGGTCCCAAAAGAAACACATCCATAAAATTATTGAACCCAAGACCTATTCCAAAAACCTATCTTAAAAAACTTTTGAAGATAACCCAAATTTCCACAATGTGGGGAAGCCCTAGGTGACATGAGACAGTAGGAATTTTCATTCCATGGATCTCCACACTGGAAGCACATGAGTGATCTCTTATTTCCATGAGAAAGACCCTAGATCATCACTGACTGAAGGTAAATACCAATTCAAGAAAACCAAGATGGGGTCTGAGCATAAATAAGGTTCTATGTCCACCACTCCACTCAGAGTCTGGGTAGGCACCGAAACTAAATAAACTCTTTCAACCATTCAGGAGGAAAATAACAACATCACAAGACATGAACCATATCAATACATGTCTCAAACAAAAACCAAATGATTCCACATCAATGTTTGAATTAAGGCTAAATCATCAATCCCTCAAACAAGTCACAAATCAATCACATAGAAACAAATTTTTCTTTGAAACCACCATTTTCACCAAGCAATTTTGAAATCACCCTCCACCAATGTGTCACTTGAAAACCAATACAACATAACTTTAAAAAAAACAACCTTGGTTGAAAACCCAACACCCATAAAAAACACATAATAAAAACCCCTTTAAAAATTCCATTTTATTTTGAAAACCAATCATTCATGAGATACTCATGAAAACCCATTTCCTTTTTTGAAAACACTGTCCATGATAAAAACAAATATTTTGTAAAACATCCCATAAAACCAAATTTGAAAATATAATTTTTTTAAAAAACCCTTTTATTTTACAAAATGAGGTCTTAAAAACCAAGTGCAAACAAGTCACTTCATAGGAATTCAAAAAAGGTTCATAAGAACCACATTCACAAAGGGGAGTCAACACACTCCTCAATCCACCTCCAACAAGTGAAAATCACCTTTGAAGAAATATAGGATCAAGAGGAGTCCAAATAGGCTAATCTAGAAAGAAATAGTGTTTTGCATGCATTGTCCACATGATTGTACATCCATGTTCCAATCATGAAACACACCCTATAAACAAGGCAATATCAACTGAACAACAAACACACAGTTTCCCAAGTTGTGTGACCTAGCTATGCAGCTTGAGTTTCCCTCTATTTCACCCCAAAACCATGGAGTGATCCCCATTATCACTCACAATCTCAAAGGGGATAAAAAAATTAAATAATATCAAAATTCATCAGAAAAATCTAAAAAAACTTGAATTTTCAATTTGAAACCCAACTTCCCTTAGCATCTTAAGGCTCAGGATGAGCAAGATCTAGCTAGACTCTCCCTAACCTTACCAATCAAAATTAGACAACATTAATATCCTTTCCACCAGGACATAACCAAATAAAAAAGGGATATAAAAAGATAATAGGCTTATTAACAAGGAAAACCTAGGATCTGATACCATTTTGTAATGAATTGGACCGGGCTACCACTGAACCCAGCACCCAACCTGATTCACTATAAGTATCGAAGGGTGTTCCTGATCCCCATGTGCTGGAAACTAGTTACTGGGAATCACCGGAATCCCTTTGGGAATTATTTTTCCCAAAAATAGATAAATGATGGAAGAATAATTAAATACAAGAACCAAAATAAATAAACATTCCAACAATACAAAACCAACTATAATGATTCAACCCATCTACATGAATATAAATAGCATCCATAAACAAGAGAAAACTATAAGGCTTTCAAAATAGATATATAACTAACCAAAAATAAAATAATGATAATACAACTTGAGCTGATCTTGAACCAACTCCTTACAACCTCATGTTTCTCACCACCACCCAACTCATCCCACATTAGTCGTGATGAACAAAACTGAATCCAACTAGGAACCTAAAACCCAAAATACATAGGAATGATCTAAAAAACTTAGTAGGTCACTACAACCCGCTAAATCTATGAAATATGTTTCATAAAGAAAATTATCAATGCTAGTATTAAAATAAATCTAGAAAGTAATCTTTTCATATATAACATTTTTAAATTAAAACAATTCCAAAATCTTCCTTTAAAACATTTCCCTTATTTCCAAAACCAAACTCATGCATTTTGAAAAAAAATCCATTGGCCTAAGTCATATCAAAACCACACACACTATTAACATTTCTCAAAACAAACCATGTGTTTTACTAAATAAAAATTGTCACCTTAAATCATTTAACTAGTTGAATCCATATCAAATAACCCATTTTAAAATCCACTTTAAATCACCCATGTAAGAGTCTATAAATTCAAAACAGGTTTTTCCAAACATCTTTGAAAATGTATTTTACAAAGAAAATGAACCAATACACATGAATAGGTCAATAATAACAAGAATTGATCACATATCACAAGGAATATGTCAATATAAACAAGTAAGGATGTTATAACAATTAAATCATGGTAAATGATACAAATAAGCACTAGATCAAGCTCCCCTCAATCAATAACCAAGAAAACAATTGAATTTGTCATGATCTCTACCCTAGGACTCCTAACATGTGAATAATATAACCATATAATAGTATACTAACTCAAGAACCATCTACCATCATGAACTAAAGTTCAGACCATAATTAATCCAACTATCCCCCACAAGCCTCGTTGTGATGGAAAGCCCCTCTTTGCCCTTGTGCCTAGAATGAATGGGGGTAAAGTAGCAATGTGTGAACCAACTAGAGAAAAAAATTTGATCTCCCACTTATTACTTGGTTTCCCATGATCAATAAAGTAATCTAATCATGGGGACATACAATCCAGGTATAACACATAAGTCATAACCAAATATACCCTCACCCCTAACACCCTATAATGAAAAGCCCCATAAATAAAATGCACAAATGGAATAAACAAGAACATTCCAACATATGTGGAGAAATAAGAATCTCATAGAGATCAATAACTAAAAAAATGGGTAAAAACATCAAGGTGAAATCAACGGGTGTCTTTCACAACCACCATTTTGAAACCAAAGTGTCAAATGGCCCTTTAACACCAAAACATGGATTGAGATTCCAAACCCTTTCAAATTTTATAAAACACCAATTAAAATATTTTATAGATTCAATGAAACCACTCTATTCACTAAAATATTTCAATGATACCCTTCAAAAAGGTTCTTCCTCTTTGAAAACCAAAACAAGTCCAAAGTCAATCTATTTCCATAAAACCATTTTAAAGGAGTTTTCAAGATATTTTCACAAGGGTAAAATCACAAACAAAATTCAAATCAACATTTAAACCCCATTAAAGAACCCATTTATAACCCATTTAGAGGTCAACACCTCACTTAAAAACCAAATTCCCTTTAAAAAATATTTTACACTTATTGAAAAGAAAAATCAGATTCAAATTCCAACAATTACATTTAAAACCATTTCAAAATACACATGGAATTTCAAAAAAGAATATAACAATAAAACATTTCATTTAAAACATGAAAACATAGAATTAAAATAAAAAAACACTTATTCCATGATCAAAATAAAAATAAATGGTTTCAAATTATAATGTCCCGGTTCTGAAAGCCACCCAGAGGAGCCTCGTACCCAGTTGGTCACATGGCCTCAAGTGCATTTCCTTGAACGCCAGAGGCTGTTGACTAGCAGAGAGGGCCTTGGGTGTGATATTGGGGAAACTATGCCCTAATTGGCAGAGTAACACAGCGGAAGAAAGCAATATAAAAAGTAGAAGCAAGAATAATCCATACAAAAGTAAACATCAGAAGACTGGAAAATAATAAACTAGAGCACACATATATATATATGAATGATGCATGATACATATGTCTAGGAAAGCATACAAACAAATCAAAATTCTGGAATACAACCATACTAAACCCAAGTACAAAAGAAATCAAGTAAACAACTCCTCAGCATCGCAAGCCATAGCTTGGTCCCATGCACTCCAGCTCTATAGAAAATCAAGTACCAGAAGTAGAAGGGTGCTTTCCCTTATCTATACCTGCAATAATATAATATGTTTGGGCCCAAAAGCATGGCCCAAACAGAGTGTGAGACTAAATCATAGTAGGAAACCACCACAAGATATGTGCCTAATAGTTAGTGAATATATGGAAGGTAATAAGTAAAAAAAATAGTAAAAAAGGAAGTATTCAGTAGTACACAATCTGCAGTTTCAATGCATTCAGTTTCATATATCAAGAAACAGATAATCAAAACAGATAATCACAAAAAGATGACCCTCTATGAAGTACTCAGAGCCTATCCCCTCTGGTATTACCTAGCAACACAAGCAATCAGATAACACAACAGGTAACCCTCTGAAAATTACTCACAGCCTATCCCCTATGGTTCTACCTAATAAGTAAAAGCAACCCTCTGGGTAGTACACTCAGTCTAACCCCTCTGGTTTAGCTTAAGCATAGACTCTATGAATAAGCACTCACCGTCAATTCCTCCTATAGTCTTGTATAGGTAACTAAAGGTTCTCTAGGGAATCACTTACGTCACATTCCCTCTGTGTCTCATGTCGAGGAACTACAGACACTCTGAGGAAGCACTTACATTAATTCCCCCTATGGTCTTGCATCGTAAGTAAAACAGACACTCTAGAGAAGCCTTTACGTCCATTCTTCCTATGGTCTACTACACCAGGTTCTCATAGACCTGTGTAAGTTAAGTAGGTATAGAAATGCGTATCGGCCAAAGTAAACCTCAAGAACTACTTGGCTAGCAGTCTACAGCATATCAACATATCAGAGCATTCACACCATCCTACAACTAGGCATGGGAAAGTAAACAGTAGCCTAATAGGAAAACTAGACCCAATGGTCAAAACAGGCAATCATGCATGGGAAAAAACTTCCAAAGCATATAAATTAACCCTATTAAGATTCAATTAACCTCTACTCAAGCATACAAGCATAGAAGGCAAACAATAGGGCTAAAACAGTAAATGCGCAATACCCTGTTCATGGGTATTGAGAAAAATTGCACATATAACTCAAATACTTTTAACAGAAAGGCACAAACCACCTACCTCAGCATTGGAAGATCGATATACTTGAGTCACAGGGCTTGAATCACCTTAAAACACTGAAGATATACAAAAACTTTTAAAATGTTCAATAGAGGATAACTTGAGAAGGAAGAGGAATTGGGAAACGAAACTCAAGAAGAAGAGAGATCTTACCAAGGTGATCCCAACGCAATCGAAGGCAGTTGAATTGAAGATCGGATGCTTGGTCGGGGGCTCGGAGGAATATCACGGCCGTACGGGAGCTCTCGGCTGAACCAAACCTAAAAGAAGGTGTTTTTTGAGATTATACGTGACCCCAGTATGTTTAATGAAAAAAATAAAATACATGGCTTGTACTTTGGAAGTACATGGCATGTACTTTCCGTTTTTGTACTTCGCTTTAGGTGGCCTACAGGTCACCCCCCCCCCCCCACATGGTTGTGTGTATGGCCATAACATGGCCTCATATGATGACCCAGTACATGGATTGTACTCATAAAGTACATGGAGTGTACTTCAGAAATTTCCAGAAATTCCCCTTTTTCTCAAAAACAAGCAGAAGAAAGAAAAAATACCTAAAAAGAAGATCTGGGTTCTTACACACTTCCCCCCTTAAAGAAATTTGTCCCTGAATTTCCCTATCAAGGTGAAGTAAAAGAAGAAACCCTAAATAGCTCCGGCCACTATGCTCGTACATCGGCCTCCCTCTCCCAAGTCTCATTTTGTACTCGCTCGTGCTTCCATAGCACTCATACCAGAGGGACAGACCAGCCATGGAGAACCTTCGTACTTCAATAAACAATCTGAATAGGATGATCCTTGAATGATACATCCACTTCCAACTCAACCTCCTCTGGTTAGAAAACATGAGAGAGGTCTGATAAGTAACGTCGAAGCTGAGAAACGTGGAAAACATCGTGCATAGATTGGTACCTCTGAGGTAACTACAACCGATAGGCAACCGGTCCAACTCTGTCCAACACCTCAAACGGACCGACGTACCTCGGTGAAAGATTACCCTATCTTCTAATCCTCTTGTGTCCCAACCTCGGTGTGACACGTAGAAAATCCCAATACCTGACCTCAAACTCCAGAGGTTATCTCTTTTGATCATCATAAGACTTCTGTCGAGACTGTGAAATAGTCATCCTCTTCCGAATAAACTCTAACTGCTCTGAGGTCTCCTGAACAAGACGAGGTCCTAGCAAAGATTCCACTCCTGCCTCCATCCAACATAAGGGTGATCAGCATGGCCTACTATACAAAGCCTTATAAGGTTCCATCTGAAAAGTTGCTTGAAAAATATTTTTGTAGGAAAACTCCACAAGATGTATATGCTTTTTCCAAGAACTTCCAACATCTAGAATACATGATCGAAGCATGTCCTCAAGTACCTGTATTGTATGCTTAGACTGGCCATCTGTCTGGGGGTGGTAAGTTGTACTCAAAAGTACCTATGTACCCAAAGCCTTCTGAAGCCCCTGCCAGACCCGAGAAGTAAAACATGCATCTCTGTCTGAAACAATGGAGTTTGGAACTCCATGTAAGTGCAAAATCTCTCGGATATACAATCACCCCAGCTCATCAACACTGAAGGTCTCCTTGATCGGAAAGAAGTGAGAAACCTTCGTGAGTCTGTCAATGACAACCCAAACTCCATCATTCCCTCGAGGCGACCTCGGTAGCCCTATCCCGAAATCCATCGTGACATCATTACACTTTCTCTCAGTAATGGGTAACTGTTGTAAAATCCATGGTGGTCGTTGATGCTCCTCCTTCACCTGCTGATAGGTGGAAGACCTCATGACGAAATTAGCAACATCTTTCTTCATACCTGGCCACCAATACTGATGGTGTAGATCATGATACATCTTGGTGACACCAATATGAACTGCCCAAACTGAGGAATGAAAGTCCCGCATCAGCTCCTAGTGTATATCTGTTGGCACCCATACATTCCCCTAGACACACAAGATCTCATCCTCACCTATGGTTCATCTGGGAATAGGTTCCTCTCCTGACACGCTCTCCCATAGGACTAGGCCTTCTAAGTCTGATAGCTGCCTCATTCGCACTCAATCAATAAGGGTAGAGGTAATAGCTACAGAAGAAAGGAACGTCTTCCCCTGTCTGTCATGCACCTCCAAATGCATCTCAGAGAACATAGCCATAAGATGTCACTCACTACTGGCCTCCTGAACTGCATGTATCTGAGTCCTCCTGCTCAACGCATCAGCCACTATATTGCCTTTCCCAGACATATAGGCAAGATCAAAGTAAAAATAGTGAAGGTACTCAACCCACCTTCATTGTCTCAAATTCAGATCACACTGAGTGAAGATGTACTTGAGACTCTTGTAGTCAGTGAGAACCAAAAAATGCTCTCCCAGAAGGTAATATCTCCAATAGCGTAAGGAATTAACAACTTCAGCCAACTTGAGATCGTGCATCAGGTAATTCTTCCCATGTGGCCGCAACTGCCGAGACCTGTACACAATGAATCCTTCTCCCAACATAAGCATAGCTCCCATCCCGATACCTGAATCATCACAGTACACAGTATAGCTCTTTCTCGGCTCTAGAAACATTAAAATTGGTGCTGAATTCAACCTCCCTTTCAGCTCCTGAAAGGCTGAATCACAAGAATCTGACCACAAGAACCTTACACCCTTCTAAGCCAAACCCGTCAGTGGTGCTGCTAAGCGTGAAAATTCCTAAATTAAGCGTTTTTAGTATCTCTCTAGCCCTAGAAGACTCCGTACCTCAAAGACTTTCTTTGGATGATCCCAGAAAACTAATACTCTCACTTTTTCTATGTCTACTAACACTCCTGTCTTAGAGATATCATGACCCATGAAGTGAATCTGATCCATCCAAAAGTGGAATTTTGAGAGCTTAGAATATAACTGATGCTCTATCAGTGTACTCAAAATGATCTCAAGATGTGTGGCACGGTCGTGTCGAGTGTGAGAGTACACCAAGATATCATCCACGAAAACCACCAAGAAGGAATCCAAGTATGGATGGGACACTCGGTTCATCAATGCCATGAAAACTGTAGGCACATTTTTGAGACCAAACGGCATAACCATATACTCATATAGACCATACCTACTCTAAAAGTCTATAAGAGTTATATCTGATGTTCTAATGCGCAATTGATGGTAACCAGATCTCAAGTCAATATTCGAGAACACCCGGGCTCCTTGAAGATGATAAAATAGATCATCAATCCTCAATAATGGATATCGGTTCTTAACTGTCAACTGGTTAAACTTTCCGATAATCCATACAAAGCCTAAGGGTACCATCTGCCTTCTTCGCAAAAAGGACAGGCAAACGCCAAGGAGAAGTACTAGGTCTGATGAAACTCTTTTCCTGCAACTCCTCTAACAACTTCTTGAGCTCCTGTAACTCTAGTGTATCCATCATATAAGGAGGAATGGACACTAGTACTGCTCCTGACAAAAGATCAATAGAAAATTCTACCTCATGATCCGAAGTAAAATCTGAAAATTATTCTGGAAATACATCTCTGAAATGATCCACCACTGGAGGAAAGTCCATCTGTGAAATCCCTTGGTCATACAAATATAGATAAGAAATATGGGTTGTAACTCCTCCTAACCCATGATGCTCGGGTCCCACTCTGCTCGCTTGGATATCCCATTCACCCTTACGAAGAAAATATCCACCCTCTAGTGATATGAAACTCACCCTGCAGCGATAACAGTTGACGACTTCCTGGAAGGGAACTAGCCAGTCCATTCTGAGAATGACATAAAATCCAGTCATCTCTAGTACATAGAGGTCCCATAAGAAGTGACACCCACAAACCTCAAGAGGGAACTCCTTGAACTGACATACACTCACCATTATAGTCCCCAACGGAGTGTCTAGTGTCAAGATATCAGCAGAAGAAAAGATGCAGAGCCTAAGGCTCTCCACAACCGCAACAGATATAAAGTTATGGGAAGCCCCTGTATCGAAAATAGTAGAAGCTAAAACTGAGGCTACTAAGATCGTACCTCACACTGTAGAGGGTTCGGGATCTTGCTAATGTTGGGTCTACTCTACTACAAAATTCTAACCAGCACCGCGGCCCTGTGACCCTGTCTGGCCAGCCTAAGCTGATCCACCCTGTTGTCGCTGAAAATCGGGTGACTGGCTACCCTGGCCATGACCTCCACCTCAACCTGAACAGCCGTAAGAACTCCAGTTCCCAGACTGGTGAGAAACTGGTGGTGCTACTCTTGAATGAGGATTCATAGAAGAACTCATGTCACCAGTTGTTGGTGAGAATATCTAATAGAAGCACTGAAGATGACCCATCTTGCCGCAATATCATCACTCCATTGGGTCTCTCAGGAAGTGTGTCCTCGTATTCCTACTCTTCCCGCACTGGTAGCACACCACCTGACTACCAGAAGAAGTATCTCACCTCATTGGATTACCTCGCGAAGACTCTATATAGTGCTTCCTGTTGTCAGTACGAGGTGTTGAGCCTCCCTGGCTCACAACTCTATAATCTCTCAGATTGTTCTTCATAATCAGTTCCTGGTTGATGATAAAAGTGATAGAAGTCAATTGGAAGATGTTTACCTACGATCGGATGTTGTCCCTCAGACCATCCTCGAACTTCCATTCCAGGAATAAATTATTACCTCCTAGAATAGGTGTGAAATGTTGTAGCTCAGTAAAGAAAGAGGAATACTCCATAACCGAAAGAGTACCCTACTCCAGACTCATAAACTCTTGGGCTCGATCGTCCCTCAAGGTCTCTAGATAGAAGTATTCAAATAAGATGCATTGAAACTCATTCCAAGCCATGACCTTCTAGCGTCCCTCTTGTGAGATCACATCCCACCACCTCTTGGTGGAGTCCTGAAGCATATATGTAGCGAGCTTGACCCTCCTCTCTGGTGGCATCTCTAGATGATCAAAGATTGTCAGCATGGTTTCTAGCCTTGACCCCACAGCCTGGGGTCCTCCATCCCCTGAGAAAGTGGGAGGATGCTACTGCTGGAAGACCTGTGTCAATTCTTCCATCGACGGGGTAGGAGGCGGTGCTCCCTGAAAGGTATGCATCATCCTCATAAATCCTTCCCTAAATTATTCATCAACACTTGTGTCCGATATAACGGCTGGTGCTAAGACTGGCACAACGGGAGGATCTACAGGTAGTCCCTGATTAGCCATATTTGGTGTCTGATCACTACCCTGCAACTGGAATACCACTGGAGGATGTCTCAGTGGTATGACTCTATAAGGTAAAACGCACACCTTAGATCAATATTATCAAGGACTAAAAATTGAAAGTGTAAGAAGGGAATAGAAGAAGTAAAGCATTCAATTTTTTCCAAACATGACTAAATGGCGTGTATAACCCCTACACGCTGTGTTCCCTTCATCCATTCACGTGGGCATGTACTCCTGCCAGAACTGGTTGTGTAACACCCCAAACACACGGCGTGTTGTCCTAACACACGGTGTGTACTTGAATCCTCTTCCCCTACTTGGGTCCCCTTTAAACGGCTAAGACACACAGTTCTCCTTGAAGAAGACTACACAACATGTTCGTGATAGACGCGACATGTACTAGATGAGCTTCACCGACCCGTGTTGTTAGTGACATAGCTGGATACACGGATCACACTACACGGTGTGTTCTGGATGGACACGGTGTGTACTAGGAAGAATTTTTCAACCCGTGTTGTTCGTTACACAGTCGGGTACTCGGGTTACTCTACACGGAGTGTTCCAGATAGACACGGTGTGTATTAGGAAGGACTCAACCGACCCGTGTTGTTAGTGACACGGCCGGTTACACAGTTCTACAACATGGAATGTACATCTGATACATGGCGTTTCCTACCAAAGATTCCAAACCCCATGTCCCTACCCACATAGTCTGAGACACGGTTAGATACTACACGGCATGTACATACGGTACATGGCGTGTACTTAAGAAAAACAGTTTCTTCCCGAATAGAAGAACACGTGGTGTGTAGTAAAAACTACATGGTGTGTATTCTGGGTTTTTCCAGATAGTAAGCCTCAGAAACTACTCTGGAACCCAGAAAAACACTAAACTGAACATTAAAGTTCCAAATTCCGATCCTTGAGGGCCCATACTCCCCGCGAATCAAATATTTCCCTCTTATACATGTCATAAAAAGGTAAACAAGTCAAAGATCCATGAAATTCAGATTCATGAGGTCCCATAACACCTCAAGAAATAAGTTTTGGAATTCATTCAAACAAATCCTTACACAAAGAAATAACCTATCAAATAGCATGTATTTTTATCAAGGCATTTATCACAACAGCATGCATATATAGCACATTACCTATCACAACAACGTGCAATCGCTAATTCACCCTCTATAGAATGGAAAGAATGCATGAAATGTGATCCCTAGAAAGTTCCTATATGATTCATGAGATGTCATACCCTCATCTCATCAGGTTGCAACAGAAACAGAACCTCAATAACATCAACAATAACAGCACAAAACATGTGAATCACTCAAGGTGAAATCAAATCAACTGTAATAATTGTGAAACCAGAAAAATTACAATAATGAGGTAGATTGGATTTTCCTTGTACATGGGTTAGCTACTCCTAGGCATAGCTTATTACCAAGTACCTATTCTTTCCTATCCCTGGCTATAGGCTCCAAAAATTAATTCAAGAAAAAATAATCCCTCTGATACCACTTTGTAACGTCCTGGTTCTGGAAGCCACCTAGAGGCACCCCATACTTAGTTGGTCACATGGACTTAAGCGCATTTTCCCGAACACCAGAGGCTACTGACTAGAAGTGATGGACTTGGGTGTGATAGTGGGGAAACTATGCCCTAATTGGAAGAGTAACACATTGGAAGAAAGCAATAGAAAAAGCGGATGTAGGAATAATCTATACAAAAGTAAACAGCAGAACACTAGAAAATAATAAATTGAAGCACACACACATATATATATATATGAATGATGCATGATACATATGTCTAGGAAAGTATCCAAATGAATCACAATGCTGGAATACAATCGTACTAAACCCAAGTATAGGAGAAATCAAGTAAACAACTCCTCATCATCGCAAGCCATAGCTTGGTCCCATGCTCTCCAGTTCTATAGAAAATCAAGTACCTGAAGTAGAAGGGAACTTTCCCTTATCTATACCTACAACAATATAATCTATTTGGGCCCAAAAGCATGGCCCAAACAGGGTGTGAGACTAAATCCTAGTAGGAAACCACCACAAGATTTGTTCCTAATAGTTAGTGAATATATGGTAGGTAATAAGTAAAGAAAGTGGTAAACAAGGAAGTACTCAGTAGTAAACAATCCATAGTTTCACTGCATTCAGTTTCATATATCAAGCAATATCTAATCAAAATAGATAATCACAAAAGGTAACCCTTTGGGAAGTACTCACAGCCTATCCCCTCTAGTCCTACATAGCAACACAAGCAATCGGATAACACAATAGGTAACCCTCTGGGAAGTACTCACAACTTATCCCCTATGGTCCTACCTAACAATTACAAGAAACCCTCTGGGCAATACACTCAGTCTAACCCCTCTGGTTCAGCTTAAGCATAGACTCTCTGAGGAAGCGCTCACCGTCAATTCCTCTTATAGTCTCATATCAGTAACTAAAGGCATTCTAGGGAAGAACTTACGTCACATTCCCTATGTGGCCCGCATCGAGGAACTATAGACACTCTGAAGAAGCACTTACATCAATTCCCCCTATGGTCTTGCATCATAAGTAAAAAAACACTCTGTAGAATCCCTTACGTCCATTCTCTTTATGGTCTATTACACCAAGTTCTCACGTCCCTATGTATGTCAAGTAGGTATAGCAATGCGTATCGGCCAAAGTAAACCTCAAGAAATACTTGTCTAGCAGTCTACAGCATATCAGCATGTTAGAACATTCACACCATCCTACAACTAGGCATGGGAAAGTAAACAGCAACCTAACAGGCAAACTAGACCCAAAAGTCAAAACAGGCAATCATGCATGGGAAAAAACTACCAAAGCATATCAATTAACCCTATTCACATTAAATTAACCTCATCTCAAGAATAAAATCATAGAAGGAAAACAATAGGGCTAAAACGGTAAATGTGAAATACATCGTTCATGGGTATTGGGTAAAATTTCACATATAACTCAAAGAATTTTAACGAAAAGGCACAAACCACCTACCTTAGCATTGGAAGATCAATATACTTGAGTCTTAGGGCTTGAATCACCTTATAATGTCTAATATATACAAAAATGTCCAAAATGTTAAACAAAGGATAACTTGACAAGGAGGAGGAATTGGGAAAACGAATCTCAAGCAGATGAGAGAGATTACTGAGGTGATGCCAACGCAATTGATGGCGGTCGAATCAGAGATCAGATGCTCGGTCGGGGGATCATAGTAATATCACAGCCATATGGGAGCTCTTGGCCGAACCAAACCTATAATAAGGTGTTTTGGCGATTAGACATAACCTTGGTAGGTTTAATGAAAAAAAATACAAGGCATGTACTTTCCATTTCTGTACTCTACTTTAGGAAGCCTCTAGGTCACCCCCCCACATGTTCGTGTGTGTGGACATTACAAGGCCTCCTACGGTGACCCAGTACACGGTGTGTACTCATAAAGTACATGGCATGTACTTCATAAATTTCCATAAATTCCCCCTTTTCTCAAAAACGACCAGAAGAAAGAAAACATACCTGAAAAGAAGATCTAGGTTCTTACACAAATCACCAAGGATATATCACATACATTTATACTTTCATAAAAAAATGAATTTAGAAAGCACAAGCATACTTTTAATTAAAAAAATTAAGTAATTTCATAGGAACACCTACCTCAAAAAGATGATAATCAATCCAAAACTTGTCACCTTAAATGGAGAGCACACCCACAAGAATATAAATGGCATATAATAACCCTTGACACCAAAAACCCCAATATTAGATCCACCTCGAACCCCTAAATCATCCACCAGAGATCTAGGTTTCATGGGGGAAGGAAAAATCAAGAGAAAAGATAGGGAGAATGAGGAAAGAGGTAAAAAGAGGAATAAATACATAAAAATATCTAAGAAATCACCAAAGGAAGATCATGAATCAGAGGATGAAGGTGAAGATCCTCCTTAGGCTCCCAGGGGTCAATTAATGCATTTGGGGGAGAAGAGAGGTGAAACCCCTCTTAATTAAAAGAGGTTATTTTGGGAAATACCCCAAAATTAAACACCTTGACATATCAAAAAAAATCCAAACCATGCACTAACCATGTGAACCCCACATATTAGAACAAAATCACCTACATGGTTTGGCTACAGGGTTTTACAAAGTGTGCACCAACCGTGCACTAGCCTCTGCTTAGGCCAATCACCTCTCACACTATTTCTCCTTAGGTGTCGAACAGTTTAGAAAAACTATATACCTCACCTTAGACACACCCCAAGCCTTGCATGGCTTCTAGGGAGCTCCAAACATTTTTTCAAACTATGAATAATTCATGAAAAACTACTCTTTCAAAATGGCAAGAACACTCACACAGGCACCTCATGGTTATTACTAACCATTCTAGATAACTATTCCCCTTCAAAAATCCTCCAAAAACTTGGAATTTCAGCCCACAACCAACCAAAAATCAATACATTCAATATTAGATAAAATAAATATTATGTAATGGGGTGTTATAAGAATGTATGGGTATTTATATGGGATTTACGTACGTTATTTTCTATGTTTACATGATTTTTTAGAAAAAGGGGTCATATTAAAAATTCATAACTTATATATGATACAACTGGTTGACAGAGATATAGAGATCATTCCAAATACATTTTTATCTTGAGTGTCATTAATTCTTACCTAGATAATTCTCCTTGATTATATTTATGAATTCAGGAATTCATATTTTTTTTAACACTATAAAGGATCATGGGGTCATACTTTTTAGTTTACCAATTAGGGATTGATTGTTATAAAAATTAGAGGTTTTCCCTAAAATGTGTTTAAGATTTTATCTAAAAAATATTTTTAGATTCATATTCGCAAGGTATTGCATATGATGTGATAAATGATGAATTTGATCATAACCTTAAAAAAACAAATTTGGGATATATCCAAAATTGGTTTAGGATATTGTTTCAGAAGTTATTGTATGTGATGTATTATAAGGTGGAATGGTATGGTCTATGAGGATTTAATATAAGTGGTGTATTGATAAATATATGCCCTAAATTCAGTATGCATATGATTTATATTGAAAATCCCATATTTGATGATATAAGGATATTTTATGGTATGATATCCATGAATATTATATGTTATTTGGGTATATCATTTCTTATGATATGGTGATATCATAAGGAACCTTTACCTTGACACATCATAGTGTATGACATAGGCATATCATAGTGTAGTATTGTGTGATTAATCATATTGTATTATTTATAAAACACCTTATTATTGATTAAGACATTTAAAGATTAAGTATTAGCATTCAATAATTTTCTACTACTATCATAAATTATAAGAATTAAATATGAAAAAATGTTCAGAAGAAAACTTGGATGACTAAAGGTTACAACTTTTGTAACCAAATCCATTTACTTATACATTTTGTAACATATTATTAAATGTTATGGAAGGATCAGGATTGTCTCATGTCCTATATAAAGAAGTTTTATCTGTTGATATGGTTTCTTATTAATTTTTTTCTTTTATTTCCTACTAAAACTCTCCTCCTCTTTTTTCTTTTTCCTCAAAAGATACTAGATTATTTTGTTTATAAGGAGGATCCTTCCTGAGAATTGGGTGATTTAGTTATCCTATGGATACATCTTAGAGAAAATATTACTTTATCTATTTTAGTGATATTTTTAAATCACTTTATTGAATAAATATTTTCTTCCATATTTAGTATATAATACATGTTCTTTATTTAGTTTACACATGGTTTCGATTTTTATAGCATGGTGACCTTAGGATTTTAGGTTTTCATTTCCATTTATTACATTGAATAAATATTATTAAATATTTAGGAACCCTTCAGAAGGGTGATGAACTCATCCTATTGCACTCTATTTTTCTAGAGGTAAATCACCTCGTGAGTTTTCTTTGGTTTTTCACCAAATTGATTTAAAATTGGCATTCAATTGAACATTGAATCATGTAGATTTTTCTATCTGGAGGGTATGAGGTATGACATGGGTTTTTTACACATTTTTGGTCATGGGTTCAGTATCACAGTGATGCTCAGTGAGGTTTCCTTGAATTAAATTGGGAATATAATTATAAATGGTTATAAATTATTAATGAAGGCTTGTGGTGTAAGTCAGTAGCTTAGGATCTTGATGATGGTTAGTATAATCTTAGAAAATATTGGGAGAGTGAAGTTAAAGGATGATAACTTCATTATCTAGGTATGTCATCTCTTTAATACTTAACCATTTATTTTATATGTTTTTTATTATGTTTGAATGCTTAGGGTTTCAAATTTAGAAGTATGTATAGGAATGGGTAGGGTTCCAGTTGTACAAGGATTTTATACAAAGCCTTTTGTGAGTGAAGAAAGTGTTCTATGTATGGTTTAGGAATTTGATATGTTCCCAATGACTACATAACCAATGAGCCCCATGACTAGTTATGCTTAATAAAAATCTATATGGTTTTGTTTAATGTAATAAATTATGGGTTGCCTGGGATGAGCCTATATGACAAACATAGGTAAAGGTCTCTCAGGTGGGTAAGTCCTTGGGTAGTGATTCTGGTTAGTGTGTGGTATGGAAAGGGTTGCAGGTACGACCTTGAGACTTTTTAATTTCCCTAAAATAGGGTAGATTGATAGATATATAAATAATAGATCAAGATTATCCTAAAGGGATTAGTGTTTCTTGGTGAGGGGGTGGCACATAGTAGTTTGAGAAGGTAACCATTCATCATGGGTGTGTCAAGTCCCATTAAGAGTATAATGTGGGAATCAGGTTTACCTTAGGTATTAGACTCTCTTAAAGATGGAAATTAGGATTTATTTGGAAAGGTTCTTAGTTGGAATCCTTATATGGTTGGTTTAATATAGATTAGTGTTATAAATCATATTAGATAGAATAGTTGGTTATGGTTTTGTGTCAAAACATAAATTTTAAATCCTTTCTGAACCATTTCCTGAGAAACAAGGTCATAATTTATGAAGCTCAATAGAACTTAGTTATAATGTAAAAATTAAGGATATAGGATTAAACATATCATTCTAAACCACAGTGATCACTATAAAATTTTTTGGAACACACACAAGTGGAATAATGAAATAACTCACACACAACATGAAAAAACATGAAATATTTATGTGGTTTAGAGCTTAATCCTAATCCATGGGAGAAAAATTTATACTCTTTTATTACTAATGGTAGACAATGATTATATGATTGAAATTTAATACAAAATAAGTGATCCCACTAGTATTATTTATATATTATCTCAACTAGTAGATATGTTTCCACCGCCATCCTATCTTTTCAGATGCTTCCCATCGTCTTTTAATCTATGTGGGAATCCCTCAATCTGGTCAAAGCCACCATATAATGCACAACCTTAAATTTCTAAACCTAGTGAAAAATATGAGCTTGTATTAATTATCCCTCTTATGATTATTATATAACCATTTTAAACCATTATGTTATTTTTTGGTATCCATAAAATTTAATCCTACATGAGTTAGTTTCTCCATGTACACATTATCATTTGAATCTAGTAGTCATTTTTTCATAAGCATTTATGCTTCATCTTTCACTTATAAACTTATTACTTCCACTTAATGTGTCTCTATGTTTTTCTAAATTATATCCTCTAGAAATAATCCTTCTGAAATATATAATTCCTTTACCAAAAAAACACTTCTCATAGTAACCAAACAGTCTTTCAATTTAAATTTTTTAATCTTAAAAACAAAGTCCTTGGATTACTGGGGAATTTCAACCTCCCTTCTTCCTACAATAATATTCAATGAGTATCCACCCTTTTCTTCCCAATCACATGAGTCCTACTAAGGAATAAAATTGCCTTATACTTTCCTAGACTATAGCCTTTATTAGTGTATCAGCTGAATTCTTATTTCCTTCTATCTTCTGTAGTTTTATCACTCCTTCCTCCACCAGATTTCAAATAAAGTGATATTTTAGTTGAATGTATTTTTTCTTTGATTGAAACATTGGATTATTCACAAGATGAATTAAACTATGAATATAATATAATAACACTTCATTCCATTTAATTATTTTAAGATCCGCTAATAATTCATTTAATCATATCATCTCCTTCACTGCCTTCACTATAGAAACTTACTTTTATTTTGTTGTCAATAATGAAACTACTAATTAAAGTTTTTATATCCAACTTATGGAAGTTCCACCATGGGTAAACAAAGAACCTATGGTACTTTTCCATGTGTTATTATCTCCTATAAAGTCTATATCAACATACCCTTGAAATGGATCAATCATTCTTAAATATGAGGCCAATTATTACAAACCTTTGAGATATCAGATAATCCACTTCACTGCTTCCCAAATATTTGTTATTGGATTTTCCATGAATATACTAGACACTCCCACTTCTTGAACAATTTCCAGACTTATAAAAATCATTTTTTACATCGTAATTCCAACCATGGATGAATAAGGAAACTTTAATATGTACTTAGAATCATCTTCTATTCACGGAGCCTTGTCTTTAGAGAGTTTGAAATATCCAGATATTGGGGTAGAGAAATGTTTGATTTCAGAAATTCCAAACCTCTCCACTATCCTCCAGATGTACTTATATAGTGACAACATCAAAGTTTTGTGATTATAGTCCCTCTAAATCATCATAATATATGTCTGTTTGGCTTACCTCAGATCCTTTATCTCAAACCTTCTAGATAACTCATCCTTCAACTCTTCAATATATTTAATGTTTAGAATCTCTAAGAGCATCTCATCCATGTATAAGATATGTATGATTAAACTTCCACCATTGAAAACCTTCTGGTGGTAGTAATAATATACATTTAATTGGAAGAGATTTGGTTCTTCCATAAAGGAATCAAACTTCTAGTTCCACTTTTTGGGTTATTTCTTCATCCCATATAGATGCCATTTAATTTTGTAAACCAAGTTACTTATAAATTCATTGAATCCTTATAGTTGAAACAAATATATTTATCTATCTAAGACTCTATTTATAAATGTTTTTTTACATATAACTATTAAAAATGTAAGCCGTGTTCCATAACAATTCCAAGAATCGTTTAAATTATTGTGTGTTTAACAACTAGTGATAATATTTCATTAATGTTCACCCCTTCCTTCTATTAAAAACCTTTCCATCTAAAATTTCCTTGATCTCTTACTTCAATTTTCTTCTTCCTTCAACCGGTAGACCCATTTTTTAGTGCCTTCTTTTGAAAGATCCCAAGTTTCAAAAGCATGGAAGGAGTCCATCTCCTATTTCATCATTAAATCCAAATATTTTTCATCGCTGAGTCATGTAATTGTTTTTGGGCTTGTAGGATCTCCACCATACATTTGTAGAAGATAATTTAATTCAAACCTATACATATTCACTATTTTTATTACTCTAATGGATCTCTTCAACTCCATAGGTTGTTATCTTTCTGGTACCACTTCTTCTAGAATGCTTCCTTGAGCCTCTATATAAACTGAGGTTTCCAATATTATAGACCTTGGATAAACCTCTATAATCTTAACAACTTCTAAAATTCCTCCTTCTAGACTATCAAGTTATTATGTACCTTAATTGATTCAAAAACTAACCATAACCTCCAAACTTCCATTTAGATTAACCTTATCATGTAATTATTATTTTTTCTTATCTACATATTCCACTTTTTTTATCCTTATAAAATATACATTCATTGAATTGAAAATTTTGACTTCCAATGACCTTATGGAGTTCATTATCCTAAATTTTAAATCTAAAGTATTCATTATTATAACCTACAAAGAAAAAAATGTGTTATTGCTTCAAATTTTCCCCAATTTTTGGTATCAACATGGACATATCAAATACACTCAAAGTCTTTAAGTTGGGATACATCAACCATTATTCTAGTATAAAACTCATTTAGGAGGTCTTACCCAATTGTGTAGAAGGAATATTGTTGACTAGATATTCTACACAATTCACCACTTCCACCCAAGATTCTTTAGGAAAATCAAAATGAATCCTCATTATTTTTTCCCTCACATAACATCTGGTTTATCTGATCCACTATTCTATTTTTTTATATAGTTTTGGGAAACATCTTCCCAAAACAGGTTCCCTTCTTATATCATAACCATTGAAACTATCTACTTTTATATTCCCCACCATAATCGAACCTTAAGCACTTAATATTTAAACTAGTCTCTTTTCCACCATTTATCTCCATTGAAGAAAGGTTATGAAGACCTCAAACTTGTGATTAATAAATAGAACTCGCAACTTTTATGTCACATCATATATGATGGTGAGAAAATAAACTAACCCTATGTGATATTGAACCATAATTTCTTTCATACATTCATATGTACTAGCTCCAAATTCTAGTTCTTTATAATTTTTCCTTCTATATTAAAATAAACCTTGTGATTCTTCTCAAAGATATAATCTTCTTATGTTTTGTACTATAAATATCCAAGTTTCATCATTCCATTTGTATCCAATATATTCATCCCTTTCTCACCTAATTTTCTTAGATATTCATGAAAGAACTTTGACCTTATATAAGTTTTTATTTTGAAAATTAGTGCATCTTATGAACTCCCAATAAGATATAACATTTTTTATTTCTCTACTTTGTATGATACCATGTAACTATGTTATATATTCTATAATCCTTCCACAAAATGCATATAGAAACCCACATCATCCAGCTGACCCATGAAGAATAAATGTTTCCATAACCCTATAATGCACCACACCCCTTGTAACTATAACAAGTATTTTATCTTTGTTCATACATTAAAATCACCATTTCTAAAAATCTCAATATTTTCATCATCCACAAGATGTTCCTTGAAAATTATTTTTTAAACATAAGTTTACACACTCCCTATCTCAAAAGTTAAGTGAAATGAATCCCCAAAATCAATGATCCATGACTATAACAGACTTAAAAAACTTAAAAAAATTAATCATCCTCAACCATAGTATTTATAGAAGAATTTCCAGAATAAATCATCTAATAATTTGACCACTTGTCCCTTCAATCCTTAATTAAGTACCCCCTCTTCCCATAATTCCACCATGTGGGATCTGGCACAGCTGAATTCTCCAAGCTCTTCTCCATATTCTCTTTC
Source organism: Viscum album (assembly GCA_963277665.1). Lineage (NCBI taxonomy): Eukaryota > Viridiplantae > Streptophyta > Magnoliopsida > Santalales > Viscaceae > Viscum > Viscum album. Next base: position 845,028,569 of record OY728160.1, on the reverse strand, counting down.
CCATTATTTTGAATTTTCTTTTCATTCTAATCGGAAAATACACTAATATCCACATTATAAGATATTATAGTATCACTCTAGAATTCCTTCTTCAAATTCTCCTCATTCTATACTAGATCTCAGATCTTGTCAAATACCAAGTTATTCTTGACATTGGAATTACTAACTATAGTAATTATCATATACTAAGATTAAAAAATTGAATATAGAAGTATTAAGGCCCATAAACCTTAAACATACTCCACCTTCACTGATTTTAGTTAGATCTAAATTATGTTTAAATCATTGAAATTATAAACCATTGAAATTATTTCTTACATTCTCATACTAAAAATTTATTACAACATGAACACTTTGGATATTATAGAATTCATTTTATAATTTTTTCCATATTTCTTCATAAATTCAATGGTTTTATTCACATCATGAATATTGAAGGATATGTTCTATGAAAACATCATCTGGACAACACACATTACTTCTGGGTTGATCATTTACCATTTTTATTTTTCTATTGCTTCTGATTTGACACCCTCCAAACAGAAGATCAATATTCTTCTAATATAGATAGTTTTCAATATATATTCTTCATCATCTAGAGTTTTAACCATAAAAATTCTCAATACATACCTTGCCTTATTCCAAAACCATTCCTTATGAATTAGTAAGCTCCCATTGAAATAAAAAAACTCCGAGGAAAGATCCTCAAAAAGTATTCAACCAAGATCCGATGCCACTTTTTTTATTAAAACATGAATTCTGAAATTACTTCTAGAACCTCACTTATGGAACAAGATAGAAGTTCTAGATTCTAAAAGTAACTAATTACAACATATGAACAATGGAATCATGCTCCAAAATCTCACACAGAATCTTCTTAATCACCAAAAAATTATTTGGAACACACACAGGTGGATGGATTAAAGAACTCACACACAACACAAAATATTTACATAGTTTGGAACTTAACCTTACTCTATGAGAGAAACATTTATACAATTTTTTTACTAATAGAAGATAATTATTATAGTATCACAATTCAATACAAAAAAATGTAATCTCACTAGTCTTATTTGTATACTAGATCAAATGGAATATGTAGTACCACCACCATCCTATATTTGTAGATACTTCCCACTATCTTCTACCTATGCAGGAAACCCTCTATTTGGTCAAATACATCAAATTATGCACTACCTTAAATTTCCAAAATTGATGAACAATGTGATCTAATCTTACATATCCCTTTAATGATTCTTACATAGCCTTTATAAACTTCCATGTTATTCTTATATAGCCATCAGAGTTAATCCTAGATTATTAGGTTTATCATTGTTTAATTCATCATCTAGATCTGATAGTCATGCTGTCATAGTTACTTTCACTCTATCTTCCACTTCCAGAATTCCTAGTTCTGCTATATGTGTATTCATCTGGTTCTAGAATATATCCTCCAAAAATTAGTCTTCCAAAATATGTAATTATCTTACTGAAAAACACTTCTCACAATAGCCTAACATATGGATGGGTTTCTCCCACATGTTCATAGCATGTTTGGGTAGTATTAAGTGATCAAATATCTAAATCAGTATAAGGTGATTGCATTGGAATTTTTAATGGAAGAGAAAGCATGGATATGTATTTTGTATTGGGATGAGGTTCCCATATGTGGTACCATATGTTTCTATTGATTTATCAAAGAGTAATAGGTGAATCATAATTGAGATATTGATCTTGGACTAAGGGATTTAGGGATCATCAATGGTAATGGCTATAGATATGGGCTATGTGTACTAGTGGGAATTACATGAGATGGGTCAGGATTGATGTTCTTATGGTGTTATCCTCTAGAGAAGTGTTGGGTGTGGATTCAGATAAGTTTTCCATGTGGTTATATGTTTTTTATGAATTTTTTTATTCATCTTGACTATGTTAATATAGTGTGTTTGTGGGAAGCACTACTAATGAGGTGATGGAAACATGGGGGCCTTGGATTTGAGGTATGGAGTTACACCATTCAGGTACTCATATCCTCCATAGTCCTAGGAGAATTACAATGGGGTAAGTTGATTCTCATGTTATCAGTTACATGGATCTAGATAAGTTTCTCTTTTACCTAGTGAATTTACTATAAGTTGGTGGATAAATCGGATATGTGACCAGAATTCCACTAGGAATGTTCTGAGTATCACTAATGGATACACTAATTGTATGAACAAGACACCACCTTGCATATTCTGAGTATCACTAATGGATGAACTAGATGTGTGAACAGGACATTGCTTGATGTAAATGTTCTATTCATAAACACATTCTCTTGTAAGTGCATAGCGTCATCGCAGCATAATACAGGTGAGTAACCAGGTCATATTTATAGGGACAGGAGTTAATATATAACTTTTCATAGTTGGATTTTAATATAAAGAAATAAAATAAAGGGTTTAATTTAATATGTGTGTGTGATAGAATGGATAGTATAGATGAGAATACCAAGATTAGATCCAAAAACCAAGAGTATTCACTTCTACTGTAATGGATATAAGAATTGTAAATGGGATCAATTAAATTCAATCAAACTCACCTCAAATATATATTTTTTCTATTTTCAAGAGAATCCACTTTTTGAGGTTGAGTGGGAACCTAACTGACGATAACCAAATCATATAAATTTAGCTATATAGTACATCACCATACCGTTATAAAAAATTAAAATATTATAGCCATGCATCCTATGTAAACTATATTTGATGGAAAATTCCTTTCTCTATGGTTCATCTTTTATGAGTTCCTAAAAATAATAAGTTGTCTTATCCTAGGTATTGATAAAATATTTCAATATAATCTTCCCTTAATTAAACCCATGAATCAATATACGAACTTGGGTTTGGATCCATAAAAATTGTTCCTTATTAGTATCGAATCATAGCTCTCATCCATACATTATATTGGAATCCTTTGAATAGGTACTGATGTCTAACACCTCTCCAATCATCTATTCCTTATAGTTTATTAGTAGGTCCAAGGTAGTTGTAGTTTCACTTACATATTCCTTCTCCTTTACTTATCCCCTCCATCTCTAGGTTGGAGTCAGTTGTCCATAATAAAACAAACAACCATTATGCCTTGAATCAGAGCGGGTTTGTCCTCCTTAGATTCAAGTATCTTAGGTTTGGCACCAGACTAGATAGCCCCATATGTACCTTCCTCCTCTCTACGTGTTGAAATATTAAGACCAATCTAGTGATTTCATGCTTCCTCATTAGGCATTATTGCCTCTTTTCTTATATACTTAATGGACATATTTGAATCTAATCCTTTACTTATTGATCCGGTGACCATTATTTTGGGTAGATTGTATAAATACTTCATGTCTATGGTTTTCTAGTAAATTTTGAATAACATGAAGAAGGGTGGATTTTATTTTGTTAGTTACTCAGTCAACAAAGTAAAAGTAAGTTTAGTGATCAACCACCACTATATTCCCAAAAGTGTTCCATTGACACACACCAAGAACTTCCTGAGGATTTCATAAGTCCCCATGATGTTTCTTTCCAAACCCTATTTTGGATGATGATGTTCAGTGACTTTTTGGTGTGTGTGTTTCAACTGTGTAGGTATTTATATCTAGTTGTTTGATTTTTTGATCCACATGGTGGAAGTTTTTCAATCCAATCCACTCTTATTCCAATTACAGCATCCCAATACTAGTGTCTAATTCTAGTTTCAACCTTTTTTACTTCACTAAAGTCATATGATCATCCACTTAGTGATCAAATAAGTGAACATTACATTCTAGTGACTAGAATCATCATATAAACACTAATATAAGGTTAAGTAAATAGAAAAATAAATTTAAAATAAATTCCTTATAAACATGATGATCAACCTGAGAATCATAATTAATCATATAGAAAAAATAAAACTAGGAGAAAGGAAAATTATGATCCCTTGTGATGGACTATATACTCATCTTCTAGATCATAGTAATCTCTTCCTCTAGATCACAGAAATATGAGGGATATAGGCTACATTTCCTAGATGATGTATTATTACCCTTTAATGCATGATACATTAAGTTATTGATTTATTGTTAATAATGAATCTCAAACAGTGTTGGTGTTTTCGTCAAATGGAATTGGAACTTGGAATTGCCTATGTTGGCTCTTGAGGTTATGTTGGATCCCCCCACCCCCATACTGCATCATTCTAACAGCCCAAATTCCTCTCACATAGAGTGTCACAACACTTCTTAAATTTTATTGAGGTTTAATGTGCATTGGATGTTAAGGAGGTGTTGGTTAGTAATGCCTTATATGTTTGGTTTATGGTATAGTGTTATCGGGTATTGTACTCTTAATCTTAGATGTGAGGTTGTGTTGGCATGAAAATGCCTTATTAAGGATACATTAGCATGATAATTCCCTCTTAGGTACTACCTTGAGGCTATTTTGGGATTGGATGTAATCTCAAGTGTTGATAGAGACAGTGTTCTTAATATGATTCTCTCTATGTTGGATCTCTAAAAGTAAATAATTATTTTAGTCTGTATAATTAAATAATGAATAAATCTATTGAATAAATGAATTATTAGAAAAAAAATATATGTGTAACAAGATCAAAATCACCCATTAAATTAATCCAAGTATAGAATAAGTATATTTAAATATGGTATTTCAAATATGAACCAAAATTGACTTGAATTAAGCATTAAAGTGATTTTTCCCACAATTTAATATGTAAACTCCAAAAAATTATGAAATCATTGTAATAAATGGGTTTTTTGTATAAAATACACTCAAATAATCCTAAAATAATGGGAAAATTTAGTGATAGTTTTTTTTATAATCATATACCATCTGGTATTTTTAAATTATCATCAATAGATAGATAAACTATGTGACCTAGATTCCATTTATATTGACACCCATAGAAATACTAACCATGTGTCAAGGATTCCATGTGGTTAACATTATTTCATTGAGGGTAAACATAAGAGAGACACCAACATTGGTCGAAGCAGGTGAGTTCCGGTGTTGTGGTGGTTTGGTTAACACATGAAAACCTAACATGATTTCTTGCATGGTTTTTGTTACTATTTTTCATATATTCCATAAGTATATACACTGAATATTTTATCATATATAAGGGACACCATTAGTGATTACCTACTAAGTTTTATGATCACACCATGGACATGCACCTTGGTGGGCATGAAAACTTTATGAATTTCATGCAGGACTAATTATAGGTTGTACATAAGATCAATCTAGAGTAGATTGAGGGTATTATGAGACACAATCAAGGAAAGTATTGAGATTTGTAGTTATGTCACTTTTTTATTTTGTTTACAAATTTCCTTTTGTATTGTTATATCTAGTTCTCTATCCTTTTGATGTATGTATGTATGTTCATCATGGATGCATTTTTTTATAGCGTGTTGATATTTGATGGTTAATTATTAGCTATAATTTCTTGTGCTTACTTTGGTATTATATAATGGATTTTTTATTTATTATTATTGTATGTTTTGATATCAAGAGTAGAGTCTCCCCAACATTGGTTATAGATTCACACCACTAGTCAGAAACCTCTTGCATGTGGAGAGACTCACCTGAGGTCTTGTGGCATCACTGGCACCATCATTGTTAAAACTAGGCTAGGTAAAAACATTACATTTAGATTCTATCATGTACATGATATATTGGATTAACAAGCTATATATTCACCATATATACAATGAAATGTGAATCATGTTCAAAATCATCGATTTAGTTATGGTATTAAATTCATTTTAATGATAGTTTTGTTAGAGTTGGTGCCTTAGAACCAAATTTTGTGTACTTTATAATAAACTACAATCATTGTTTTGAATATTAATAAACTCTTTATTACATCATTATTATTCTTCTGTGTAACATAGTATGTGATAAAGTTCTAAGATTAGTTGTCTCACTAAAAGGTTATAGAAGTTCTCTGCTATGATGAGAACCCAGAAGTGTCATGACAATATTCTTAAATATATCTTTTATAACTAGATGAAATCATTTGAGATTAATAAATGATATAGGATATCAAGGGTATAGAATTATTAGACTTTGAGGCACCTCTGAATGGTGTACGCCCTTGGTAATATCCAGTGTAGGATGTTATGAGAATGATACCCACCTGTAGGAAATCAACATTTATATGTGTCATTGGATGTTCTTATATGTGGATGTGTGTATTGATCCTTAGACTTTAAGATTATTATTTATGAGTATTATAAGTTGTGTACATTGATTTATTGATCAAAACCATGATGACATATGTTTTTGGAAAGGTATAATATGGTTGGTACGTCACGAGTAATATTTCATTGATAAATAATGTGAGAAAGGATTTTTTCCATTCTATTTTTAATGAAATTTGATATGTCAGGCCCTTTGATGGAAATGATCTAGCCTAAATAAATACATGGTCATGGTGTTCTATAGTCAAGTTTAGTTTCCAAAAATTCAAATAAAGAGACATCGAGCACATAGGTTGATTGCACCAACATGCAACATACTTGATTAGAGATATTGCAATAAAGGGATTGTATTACAGGATAAGCATCTATATAAGGTATTATGTTGTTGAGACATTAACTTATTTCTCTATGGGTTCCTTGGTGTATTTATAGATGTTAACCTTGGACTTTGTGCTACTTCACCTAAATTCATTGAGAAAGAGGCCTAGAGGGTCAGTCACTAAGTGTATCAAGAATCTCGGTTAAATAATATTATTATTTAAAAAGTTGAAGAAATTTTATTCTTGTATGTGGTTTAATAATTTTTAATGTTTTCTTGATTGCATATATTTTTTCACCAATTATTCGAGAGAACATTATGTGAGAAAAATATTTAATAAATTTTTATTTTCTATTTAGTAAATATAATATTTATTTATTTATTGGAGAATAATGTTGTGATATTTATTTATTAAATAAATAGTAATTATTCAAGGCTGAATAAATATTATATAGGAATGTAAAACTGGGTTTAATGGTTCAGTGATAAATAATATATATTTAATATTATCTGAATAAATAATATTTAATTTAATTTGTCGGTTTAGTGCATGACAAGAATTATTATTGTTGTTGTTGTTGTTGTTGTTATTATAGACATGGGGTTCCACAGGGATTGTGGAAATAATAAGGGCACATGTGAAATTATTATTTTCTAACTCTAGTGGTATATAAACTCAATTAGATTATTTTCTTAAGAGATAAAATTAATTTGTTGTACACAATGAGGTTCGGAGAGAATCGTATCAAATATCTAGAGAAATCCCTCTTTAAGAATGCTCTCAAGAATGGAGAGTGGCCTCCCTCTACCACCACTCTAAAGTATAGAGATATAAAAGAGAACCATTCTTTGAATCAATTCTTAAGGTGATCAAAGATGAACAACGCAAGAATTGGGATATACCATGATAACACCCAGAGATTCCTACGGTGATGTTCGGAGGTTCATGGAACACATGTGGATCACCACTAGAGGGAATCTACTCTTGATTCCAACAACACAATGATAGTATGATGTATATATGTTGGAATATCCATAAATTAAGAAATACTTTCTTAAAATATAATTATTTAATTACTTCAATCAATTATAAATCATATGTGTTGATCCTGCACTTTGGTTCTAATGTTTTTCTATTGTCTATGTTATTTATTTTAATTATGTTGATCATGGTGTTTATCATCATGTAAATCTCAGATTAATCATTGATCGTGACAAAAAACTAAGTTAGAAATTCCCCATTCATCACTTCCATTGTTCCCAGAACCTACAAGTGGTATCAGAGCGGGTCATATAATTATTTATAATTATTTAAATATCATTGATTAATTTAAAATTTTATCATTAGTTTTCAATTCCATTATTATCATTATTTTATATGAATTATGAGATCTACTTTCTTACTCTTAATTTCATGAAAATATAATCAAATCGATTAATTTTATGAATGAAATAAATTTTAAGATCTCATCCAGATGTGTCGAGGAGTCTTTCCAAACAACACAAGAGTACACGGAGTGTAACCTAGAGGTGAAATCCATGTACCAATGTTTAATTCACCCTAAAATAATTTTGTAATTAATTAAAGTCATGTGAATCTATTACATGCAGTGAATTTAATTACACACTGTATGTTTACATGGCTATCCTGGTGCACGGTCAACTAAAGTACACATTGTGTAACTTCTATACATGATGTGTAGTCTTTTAGTCATGGACAGGTTGTGTATCTTCTTACATGGCCTACATGATAGGTGACCATGTAACTCAGAGACCACATGTCATGTATCCAATGTACATGTCATGTACTATAATATTTTCCATGGAATGCTTACGCATATATTCTCTATGCATGTGTCACGGATAGATGGTGAGAATAATACATGACGTGTAGCTCCAATGTACATGCCATGTAAGTTTACCAAATTACACAAAATTAAAAAATAATTTATTATACTATTAAAACCTTATCAACATGTGTTCTATGTGGTCATTATGTTTATAGTACATTCCATGTGATGGGTTTTGTGTATATAAATGTATAATTACTTTTTGTATAATGTCAGATCTGCATATCATGTATAAGTCATATTATAGTTATTACTCTACATGCATTAAAGCATAACACACTATGTAAATACCATGCATTCTGTTTGGTCATTAATTTGATAGTAAATTCTATGAAATTATTTGATAAGTCATATATGACACATGTCACAAGATTAAATAGTATATGAGTATAATACACTTTAGGTAGTTCAAATGGGTACTCGTCGTGTTGCCTCCAAGGTACATTTTTTTGTACATAGTTTATTTTAAATAAAATTATTTAATTTGTTTAAAATTATGATGGATGATAATATAAATAAAATTTAGATGAGAATTATGATAAAATAATTGATTAATTAAATAAGATAATTAATTTATTCAAGTTTGATTTATCTTAAATAAGAATGATTAGAATTGAATGCTAATTTTATTAAATGCATAATTCATTGTAGGAATGTGGATTATCATGAGACTTGACCAGACCTTTGTATGTGATTGGTTTCTTTTAATTTATTATTAAATTAAATTTTTATCATGTGTTTCATCCCTCCTATCATTATGTAAAGACCTATGTACCCATAGTTTCTTTTATGTAAACCCCTTAACCAATCCTTTTCTTCCCCTCACCTGTGTGTGAGTAAAATCATATGTAATGGATGGATATCCCAAGATAGTATATGTGGTTCAAGTTTGGATATGTGGTGAAACCAATCCAAGATAGATACATACATGGATAGGTGGAAAGCAGCAACACAAACCATAAATGGTTCAAGGTGTTTTCACCTAGTTCAATTGTTTGTTTATCATATGCTAGATAAACTAAACATTATTAAAAGCTCATGATCATACCACTTTATTATTTAGTTCTATCGTGTTTCATGGTTATTTCATTATGGATGTTTCTTCATGTTCACATGAATTGATGAATTAACAAGCATACAATATAGAACTAAAATGAATTGACTTATGCGTAAAAATTATCTAATGCATTGTTAATCACTTAATTAAATCCACTTAATATTAACCAGCATGTAATAAAGATAATAATTTAAAATTTATGCATAAAAGATAAAATACCTCAATTATATATATTAAATTGATATAGTTTTCCAATGCTTTAGTTAAAATCAAACCATAGTTCAAAGTGATTGACCATCCAAAGTTGGGATGCTTTTAGTTATCTAGGAATTATAACTTGAGTTATTGGGTTGAATTAGCTTATTTCACATCTTGGGTTGACTTCCAAAGAAGGAATTGGTGTAACTAGGATGAAAATGTTTAGGAAATATAATTTCAGGATTTCAGGATTGTGAATTCCACTCAAAAGATCAAGGAACTATGAGTTAATGTAGTTGTAATTTGGAGTGTCTACCCAAAACCCTTTAAATTGCTTGACTGACCAAAGTAAATGTGATGATAAGGGGAATATGGATCCTTACCACTATAATGTCTAATCAAGAGGATATTTTGAATCTAATGGTGAGAGAAATTAGGTTTCAATAAAATAGTGGGAGATCAATAAATATAATATTTATTTTTTTATTTAAATTTTATCAGATAAAGTAATAAAACTTTGATTGTCTTATTTGTTGAAACAACAATAAAAATGACTTAAAACATGTCACTTCAATCCATACTTGATAAGGATAACCTTCTCACTTGTAAAAATTTCTGAGAGTGTAAAAGGCACTTATGTGTTATATTATTCCATAAAATGAAATTATATGTGTTGAAAGAACCTATACCTAAAGAACCTAGTAAAGAGGCTATTAAGGAAGATTTATCTCTCTATTAGAAAAAATTTAACAATTCCATAGATATTAAATGTTTCATGCTATTATACATAACCAATGAGCTTATGAAGAAATATGAGGACATGGATGCAAATAGCATGATGTATCACCTTTGGGATCTCTATCAAGATAAGGTGATACATGAGAGATACGATATATTCAATTCTATTTTTACAACTAATCTTGAAGATTCGGTGCTAGCTGGGTCTCATATAGTCAATCTTATTGGCTAAATTAAATTTCTAGACATCTTATAGATTAAATTTCCGGATGAGTTGTGCTTAGATCTCATAATTTCTTCACTACCCAATCCCTTATTCAGTTTTATTTTTAATTATAACATGAGAAATAATGAGAAAATTCCTTTGGAACTTCTTACTCTGATTTTCCATGTAGACAAGGACATGGGGCATGAAAAACCTTTGGTCCTTATGGTGAATAAGAAAAAAGAACAAGGTGAAGGGTCCCAAGATTCATAAAAATTCTAAATTTCCCAAGAACCATCCTTCCAAGAAGAGGAAGATCCATAGATAGAGAAAGGAAAAAGAAGTAGTATGTTTTTCATGTGGAAAACAAGGCCACTAGAAAAGGAACTGCATCTAAATTTAAGGGGGAGCTAAAGGTGCATTAATTATCGTGTGTAGTCTTTCAATATATATACATTGGGTATTAGATACAACTTGTGGTACTCACATATCTATCCAAATGTAGGAACCAAGTATATATCAAAATATATCTAGAGGAAAGGTGGATTTTCAAGCTTCCAATAGTGCAAGGTCGGCTGCTCTATCCATTAGATACTACCACCTTTCATTTTAAATAGGAATGATATTGTTTTTAATAGATTTTTATTATGTACCAACTGTTACCAAGAACATAATTTCTATATCCTTCCTAGATATATATAGTTTTATTTTCAATTATAGAAATAAAATTTGTTTCTTTTATAAAGATAACATATGTTATGGTATGGAACATTTAAATAATGGTCTTTATGTATTAAATTATGAAAAAAAAATATTGTAAATTGATAATAAATCATGTTCACATGACTCATATAACACCTAGTTATGGAATCACTATCTTGTTCATGTAAATGAGAATAATTTGACAAATCTCTATCAATATGGTTATTTAGAATCTTTTGGGATAAAACCAATTTAAAGATTTCATGAATATTTACAAATAAAAATAACCAAACCACTATTTAGTGGACTATTTCCAATAGAAGATAGAGGTGGTGTAGAGCCTAAATGGATTGTGATGGGACACTAATAGGGGGGTGAATTAGTGTACCCAACTTTTTACTAAATTTTAATTTATTTTCAATTATCCCCACTTACTCTAGAAACCTATGTCCTGGTTAAGAGGAATGGATCTAATATGTTCTCTCTATAAATAAGACAGCAGTTTATAGAGATTTTTACAAGGTTTGGTAAAAGACCTACTCCTTGTCGTGATCAACCTATGGTTGTTTCACAGACTCTCTTATCACTATAATTTGAAGTGATTAAAAACACCTAGAATTAGCATACAATATTGGGTAGGAAATGTACAATATTCCTAAGTTAAATGAGTTCTTTATAATGGTACCACCAATCTTCAATGTAATTTTTTATACTATCACCACCAGTTAAACACTCAAAAAAATATGTCCCTTCTGCGCTAGATTCCTTTGCATCAACTAGATAATCTTATTCTTCAATTTTTTTTCTTCTACTACTACTAAATTAACAAGATTATATGCATGTTGACCCACTTCTCTTCAATAAATGGAAGATAAAACTTCCACTTCAACTCACTGCTCTTTCAAAATGATCAATAGAAGAATTTGGAAATATATTATAAGTTGTCTTCTTCCTCACTACGTCAAATTCTCGGGAAGATAATCCTTCAATGATGAAGTTATCACCTCAATTAAATAATATTTTATACAAGAAATATCTTTCACAGTTTTAAGTTATATTGACTTCTTGAATTCTCAAACTTCATGCATGTGTGATATACTTCATGCCTTCTAAAACCCTAACACATTTACTTATATTATTTATTGTTATTTTATGTGATAACTTTAATTTTTTTTGGTATCTCAATTTTCTCCTTCACATGTTCATTAGAATTCATGTGTTTTGATGATCACATGCAATTCCTTTTATCTTCATGTATGCATGAATGTTATTTTATCTTTTCATATGCATGTATATTTCATGAAAAACAAGTCATTATTAGTTTCTTCATGCACGTTGTAATGACCTGGACCCGGTCAGCCACCCAAACAGTGCCAATCAGGTCAGGTGTTACAACATTAGGTGCACCTCCCCTAAACGCCAAAGGCTACTGACTAGAAGTGAGGGTCTAAATATGTATACTGGGGAGGCTATACCCTCTCGGAGGAATAAAATAGTACTGGTCCGAGTATAATACTAAAAGTGCAGTGGAAATAAATGACTCAGCATACTCGAACCAGACCCGCAGAGCAGAATCATATCCAATATTGATAAACCAGCAGAAGCAATATTGAAACAACAGCAGCGGAAAGTAAACAGAACAAAAAGATGAAGAATACAAGCAACTACTACTATAAGAAAACAAGGCATGCATCCAAAGAAAGTCATACATATAAATATATAAACGGTGTCAATGGCTAACCAACAGTTGTTACATAATAAAATAAGAATGCTGATAAAAATAGGAAAACTAAACAAAGTAACTCTAGCAAGGCATGACCTCAAGTTCTATACCAGTCTCCATGCCAACAGCACTAAAGCCCAGCTCCTGAGGTTGACCCTTTACCTACACACAATTTCATAAAGTCTAAACGTGTCGCAAAGGGCCCGTGTAGGGTGTGAGACAAGTCTCTATAGGATACCACCCAAGGGTGCGTACCTAATATAAGTGTTTAGGAAGACATGCTTATATAAGAAAATCAGTAAACAGTACAATGCCCAAAATTAAAAATGAACTTCACTGGTGCTCAGCAGCCACCAGGAAGTGTCACCTGCTTCAGCCAGCGCCGGAATCTTTGGATGTAACCTGGAACCATGTGCCACCTGACACCATGTGTCTCAAGTACCAACGTCCCAAAGGCACGCCCAACAATCATAACCCAGCTCAGAATCTCAACCTGCCCAAGGCACAACATCCTGAGGAACAGCGATACGTGTCCTCAAATAATAACCGGAGGGACAACAATGTCTGCCCTCAAATCATGGTGAGCCTCTGCCCCCAACCTGACCACCTCAAAGTTGTCTCCTGAAGGCTCCTCACCTTCCACGTGGATTCTTATGGCAAGCACCCCCAAACCAAATATACCTAACCACATCTACTGGGGCCTCTACCTAGCGATTGGTCGTACCACCTCATCTCGGAGTCTATCTGTGTGCACACTACTCAAAAGTATCTGGTGAGCAGTAATAACCTCAATATGTCCCCAAACCACAACACATATAACACCTCGTGCCCCTGAAAACCTGTCGCTCAAGTCTGATAGCCTATCCATCCAAGTAACCTGGGCCAAGCCCAACCCGACAGTCCAACTGTCTCATCTGACATCTGTGACACCCAATCCCGTGGTAGAAACCACCTAAAGTAAACCGAGCAAAAATCCCCAACCTATGATCCCCGTCACTCGACAATATATCTAGGCCACGCCTGACACAACAATCAGTTCAACACGGGCAATATCACATATTGCATATTCATACTTGGAAGCATCACTTTAAATAGGCAATTACTAAACAGTCAAATTGCACTAACTTGTGCTAATCCATACCAGCACCTAAGGTCTTAAATGCCTTAAACAAATTACTAACATGATTTAACAAATCAACTCAGCAGTTTAATCCAACAGCATCAAAAGCAGTCTAAATTCAACAATTTAAATACCGGTCCAAACATATGCATTTCGGCACCCCCGGCAAAATTTCCCCAAACGAGCTATGACCTCTAACCCAGCCTCTCTCAATCACAACAGGGTCAGGGAATACTCAGAGGCATCCCACAAAGCAGATAAACTATTAAAGATAAATAAACAAGGGTTTAGCTCAATACTCAACGTTGCGCCTGAAGCTTGAAACCCCCAAAAGTCTATGAAAACATGAAAGAAGGTATGCACCACCCACCTCGTACTCGTACGATGACACTCCTTTGATACCAGCCTCTGATTTGGTCTGAATCACGACAGATCTGTGTTTTCGTCAAATCCCAACAATTCTGTTTGGATGGAATCAGCGGAGAAATAGGTGAGGTATCAATGACGAAGAAGGGTGCGCGGGGTTAACCTTTCCGATGCGGTCCTGTTTCCACTAACGGATCGAAGAACGGGGGTCGTATGACAATTCTAGGAGGAATTGTGTTCGTCGGAGGTTTTCGGATGAACAGTTCGTCCAATGGAGAAGAAGAAGAAAGTTCCAAAAATAAGACGCGACGACGTCTTGGATGAGAAAATATAATAAAAGTACACGGTGTGTATTTTTAAAGTACACGCCGTGTATATGGGTTTCTGTACTCCGACTTAAGCGGAGTCCAGCACACGGTTTGGACCAAGTACATAGTCAACACATGCTCAGGGACTCAACCACTACACGGAACATGGTTACACGTCATTTCAAGGAAGACTACACGCCGTGTATATGGAAACTTACACTTGGGAACCACATGACATGTACTTGGCCTTGCACAGGTAAGGGTACACGGCGTGTCTATAAATACATGTCGTGTAGTAAGAAATTTCTACATGGTCATCACACAGCATGTACTCAGTGAGCACATGGCCGGTCACTCAGTTAACACATACATGGCATGTACCTAAAGTACACGACGTGTAGTCTAGAAATTTCCAGAAACTGGCCAGATTTTCCAGACTTCTCAGAAACTAGTCAAAAAGTTCAAACAGGGGCGAGATTTGACCGGTTCTAAAAACCCGGGTTCTTACAAACTCCCCACCTTATCGTAGCTCGTCCACGAGCTACCGAACAAAACCAGGAGATGTTACCGAACCCACCCATCCCGGTTAAATAGCCCGGACTACCCCGGTCTCAAGGTCCTGGCTAAATTCCTAAAAGGACTCCCCACCTTAGGAATTGCCTACTCGATCTCAACCCGAACAAAGATCAAAGAAAATAAAATAAACAAGCAAGGACCAATGACCTATTTCCTGAACCCATGGTCCTCCCATGACGCATCGTCACCCCTGCACCTCCTTGGTGATCACGTGTTGCTTCTGACACCCAACATAACCCTCACTGCATCGGTGTCTGCCTCCATGAGGTCCTGCATCTAATAGATTCTCAAATCAAACCTAGTGCCATGCACCTCAAGTAACCTGCATCCTCGATGCCCCGATACCCACGACACCTCAAGTAACCTGCATCCTTGATGCTCCTAATGCCACACATCTCAAATATATAATAAAATATATAATTCATCTGATATGATGCCAATCCCACTAACTAGCATCTAGTCAGTCCACAAGTATTTTGTGTAGCCCGTGCACTCAACCAGACATGCCTCAAAAGGACATACCAAAAGAAAGCAAGGAGAATCACGGCCACACCTACGGTGTACCTTCCACCATCGTCGGCTCTCCAGCCTGCTCAATCCCTGGCAGCTCCACAGCGTGCACCTGGCCTGAAGCACGACTACCTGATGTCTGACCTCCCTACGGTGCTACTCCAGTCATGGGCCACTGACCCCTTAGCTGGATCCTGATGTCCCTGTCACGTCCTCCGTGTGCAGCTAAAACTCGACTACCCTCTCCTGGTACCGAACCTGATCCAACACCTGACGCCACAGTCTATCCCGGTCCCTGCCTGTCGGCTGTCTGAAAAGGCTGCCTGCAAAACCTCTGTAAAGACCCGTAAATTTCAAGGAAATTTTTTTTCTTAATTTTCTTTGGAATTTTACAAGAACACAGTTTCAGACGGCACCTGATTCTGAGGCCCGGTGTGCCCGGAATCATTTTCCGAAGTTTGGCTCGGGTACGTTCAGTGAACGAAGGAGCGAGATTTTCAAACTTTTGAACCGGTGCTCGGAATCGAATTCTAAGGGCACCAATGGAATCGCAGCGCCGGTATTTTCTTAGAAACGCCTCTTCTGGAGTTGCGTTTTCTCGGGTGTGCTTTTTAATTTTTGGGCTTTAAGTTAAGAAATAAAATAGTGTGGTACGACAAACTTTATTTTATTTCACTTAAAGCCACTTGAAAGCCACTTAAATCTACTTAAGCTGAGTTAAAGCGGATAGGGTACAATTCAAAATATCTTACCCTCTTGGTAGGATATTTGTGAGGTGGGGCCCGCACGAGCCCCACCGTTTCTTTTCCGCTAAGTAACACACCCGCGAAAATCCTTATTAAATGAATGTCAATTGGGGCGTTTTTTAAACTATTAAACGCTTCTATTAATTGGGCAGTTAATTCGTTGAAATTAATTCTATGAATTAATTTGTTCGTTTCTTAACCTGTTTTCAAACCGTTGGCATGTTACTAAAATAAGACCAACACTTTTCTTCTTGAGTGTTGTTCATTGAGAAGATTTGACAGAAACTTTAAGTCCTCCATCCTCCTTTGCGAATAACGCGAAGAACGCGAAGAACATGAAGAACACCGGCCTTCGACGAAAGGAAACGAAGAACGCCCAACCCTGGAGATTGACGCGACGCCGACGCTTCTTCCGCGACGTTCTTCCCCCGCGACAAATCTTCGATCAACTGCTTGAGGTAGGAGATTTAAATCTTTTAAATTCCTTTGTGGTTTCTATCCTCAGCATGGATTTAATTCTTATAATTAAATCCATGTGTTTCTTTAACCCTAGGAGATCGTCGACGCGACGCCCTTCCGCAAGGACGCGACGCCCTCCCGCGACGACGCGACGCCATTCCGCGACACAACGATCACCTTCTCCCGCGACGGTCAATTCCGCGAAAAACGCACGCTCGACGACTGCGGCGAGGTAGGGATTTTTATTTGAAGATAATATTTTATTCCCATGGTTGTTCATCTAAAACAAAGATCAAGTTCAATTTTAATTTATTTAAAATTGTGCCTTGTTGTTTTTCGTGTGTTGAATATTTAATTTCCCGTTTGTTACAACCTAACGCGAAGGGTGCGGGCCAAACAAACACGGCCCGACAACCCTCCGCAGTTCTTCGTTGGCATGCAGAACGGTGGACGACGGAAAACTGGGCCGCAAGGGCGATTTGAGGGCCTTGCAGTGAAGATCGGATCCCGGGAGGACGACTGGTGAAGACCGCACGCAAAACGGACCACTGGAGCGCGTCTGCTGGCCCGCGGAAGCTTCTGCCGATGCGCCAGGCCGGCGCGGCGGCGCCGGCGGCTGGAGGTGGCGGCGGCAATGCCCGGTGCGCCGCGGCGGTGAGACGGTTCCGCGGTCGCGGAACTGGGAGGCGGGAGGCGGGACGCGGCTCAAGCCGTGTCTGGGAACCGCGGAGCGGCCCCCGCGTGGGGGTCGCGGTTCCTTCGCTCGGCCGAGCCGAGCCAAGGCGACCCGCCGGGCCGGGTCGCGCCCAGGCCAGGCTAGGTCGCGCCAAACCAGGTCGAACCCAGACCCGGTTCGGGTCGACCCGGTTCGGACCGACCCAGGGGGGTTGGGTCGGGTCGGTCCGGGTCGGTTCGGGCCGAGACCCCCTGTTTCCAGATCTTTTTGGTCTTTTGCTCATAACTTGAGCTATAGGCCTACGAACGACGCGCCGTCAGCGGCGATGCGATACTTGGATCGAGACGGTCGTTTCGGTATATCACACTCAAGGTTTCGAAATACTTTGGGTTCGTCCGGGTTGGTTCGTACACGAAACCAATCGGGCCCTCGGAGCAGAAACGCTCATATTTTGAGCTTCAGACATCCTATTGACGTGTCATCAACTTTTTTGAATTCCTCCAAGTGAGATGGATCTTTTGGATTACTCTGCCCAAGGTTGGGATGCAGGTGGAGTACGGTCGGGTTGGTTTTTCCTTAAAAACCAACTGGGCCCCTGGGACGAAAAAGCCAATAACTCTCAGACCAGGCGTCCGATTGACGTGCCGTCTGCGACGTTGAGTTCCTGTTGACGATACAGAACTTTTGGATACATCAACTCTGGACTATGTGTCAGTTGATGTATCAGTCTCTCGGTTCGTGGAGCGGACCCTCCCGAACGAGCTTGCTGTGTGCGGGAACCCTAGAGTTGGCTGCGACTGCGACGATGATGAAAACAGTACGGGAATCCTCCATGTTTTCGGTAGTAACCACTACGGTACATCTTGGGATACATCAACTTCGGACTACATGTCAGTTGATACATCGACCTCTTGGCTCGTGGAGTGGACCCTCCCGGAACAAGCATGCTGTGTACGGAAACCCTAGAGTCGGTTGAGACTTGACGAATGTTGATCGAACGACTCGGTGTGTTACGGATATCCCAGTGGGAAGCGCTTGGTTGTAGCTGTAGACCCACGGCGGAGGAGTGCTTGGTTGTAGCGGCAGACCCGCGGTACTCAACAGAAGGAGTACCTCTGGAGGCTATGAGGGGGAGCGCTTGGTTGTAGCGGCAGACCCACGATGGAGGAGCGCTTGGTTGTAGCAGCATGGGGGAGCGCTTGGTTGTAGCGGCAGACCCACGACAGAGGAGTGCTTGGTTGTAGCGGCTAACCCATGGTACTCAACAGAAGGAGTAACTCTAGAGGCTATGAGGGGGAGCGCTTGGTTGTAGCAGCAGACCCATGGTGGGAAGCGCTTGGTTGTAGCAGTAGGCCCACAGTACTCAATAGGTGGAGTACTACAGCAGTCCAAGGTTCGAAGGAAGCGCTTGGTTGTAGCAGCATAACCAATGTACTTGATGGAGAAGGAGTTTCCCAAAAGCTATGGTTTCAACTTCATGATCGATCCTATGTGGGTCATTTCGGGGGTTAGTACCTACCGATCCTTTGTGGGTCCGACGGCTTAGATGAATCAGTGGCTACATTTGATCATCTCTATCGTCTTATGAAGAAGTATGTACCTGTGTGAGCTGAAACCCTATTTTGCTTTCCTATGTGGATTGTGTTGTGCTATCCTGTGAGGATTTACGTTTTTCTTTCCTATGTGGATTGTTTTGTGCTATCCTGTGTGGATTTATATTTTTCTTTCCTGTGTGGACTGGGGTGTACTTGAGCTCGGATGTTGGAACCGAGCGAGAATTAATGACTTAGGTATATGTATGGGCATATACCTAAGCCGTGTCAAATGTTGCTTCGTGATTGTATCTTTCCTTTGTGGTTTATCCTTTTTGGATTCTGGGATACCTTCGGGGGTCTCGGGGTCCCTACTGAGTAGCTTATACTCACCCCTGCACGGGCTATGCCCGCACTACGTTGTGTTGGTTGCAGACGACGGACAGCACTGATCGTGGTGGAGGCTTGCGGAGCAGGACGGTACCTGGAGGTGGACTACTGGGCGGGACATACTCGGAGCGGTCGGCTGGACCCGAGGAGCAGTGGATGCTATCTGTACCCACCCTTCAGGTGGGACTTCCAGTGGACGGCTCGACGTTGCGGCTTTACTTTTCAGTTGTTGTTTTCCCTTTCGAGTTGTACTTTACTTTCAGTTTGGGTTTGTATTCTGGCCCACTTACTTTTCCACACTTACTGATGTACCAGTTTTTACTTAGTGTTTACTTTTTCCGCTTGCTTATTCTATGGTTCTTGTTTACTTTACAAAGAAAATGCCTTCCCTTTACCGGGATTTACGCCTTGGTGCTAGTCTCCAGCCCCTGGCCTATGGAAGGCGGGCTTGGGGTAGTCACAGCACGGGCCCCGAGGACGGGTCGTGACAAATTGGTATCAGAGGTGTTCAGTCCTACCGCGGACTCTGATCTTTTCTATGTGAAGCGATAGTGTTTAGCGTATTGGGTGTGGTTATCAGTCCAGGGATTCCAGTGTTGGTGCGGCGGCCAACGTATCCGTACACCAGGACCCTGACTTCTGATTTCTGACTTGATGCACTAAAACATTGATTGCATGTGTGTTTCAAGTTTTCGTTGTGATTACTTTGTATCAGCTCACCAGGTATACTGTTATGATCGTGGCTCACCTGTTTCCTTTTCAGGATGGCCCCACGATGGCAGACAGCTAGGGTTCTGAGAGTTGAGTGTGACGACAGCCCGCCGAGCGACGAGGCCTCGGTACAGGGCCCTTTGACAGCAGAGGAATCGGCAGTACCACTACCCGCCGAGCCACCGATGCTTCCAGCCCCGGCCGCTGACGATGCACGTCGCCTTAGTGCACTGCATGAGTTCCAGCGCCAGCGACCACCCAGGTTCCGCGGGGAGAAGGACCCCCAGGTAGCCAAGGACTGGCTGGAGGTTGTTATATGAGTTTTCCGGTTAGTGAGGACACCAGCAGACCTTATGGTGGTCCTTGCAGCGAGCCTCCTGCATGCGGCAGTAGGCAGATGGTGGAGCTTGATGCTCTAGGTGCACGACGAGGCATCACTCCTTTGGATGGAATTTGAGAGCCTTTTTCGCTCAGAGTTCGTCCCAGCCACCCTCCGAGCGGTGCGCATCCAGGAGATACTACAGCTGCGGCAGGGCAGCATGACAGTATCCCAGTATGCGGTGAGGTTTACCGATCTCTCGCGCTATTCCACGGACATGGTACGGGACCCATTCTTCAGGGCCCGAACCTTCGAGCAGGGGCTCAGGCGAGAGATCAGAGCTTCAGTTTTTTCTCACAGCTTTCCAACACAGACAGGAGTGTTGGAGTGAGGCCTCTTAGTGAAGAGTTTCCTTGCTGAGCAGTCTCCAGCAGCAGGACCCACCACTAGCCGACATGCGGCAGAGTCTTCTACAGCGGGTAGTAGACAGATGACGCAGGGGTCCAAGAGGACTATACCTACCAGTGGTCGACCGCGTGACACAAGATCGATTGTGCAAGGCACCCGGGGTGGAAAATGACTTACCGTGAGCGGAAAGTGTTACTCCTGTGGCGGGGTTGGTCATATGGCTCGTGATTGTCCGACCCGCCATATGGATGACCAGCAGATGAACGAAGGACCTCCCAGGCAGAGGCAGAGGTTCGATCGAGGCGGATCGCATGGAGCAGGAGACCGTGGCAGGGGAGCTAGCCATGCAGCTGGAGGTGGACGACACTTCGAGGTGTTGCCACCACCACCACCAGGAGGTCCACCCCGACCACAGGGAGTTGGTGGACATGGGAGAGCTCATCTTCAAGCAGCTGAGGCCTTCAATCATGGAGCTCTGGGAGCAGATGGACAGGAGCAGAACTAGTGGATACGTCTTTTGTACTTCTAGTTCCTTGTTGCTGTTGTGTAGTGTCTTTGTATTATGAGGTGCAATAAAAAAAGACGCATACCTTTGTGATGTTTTCATTCCTATCCTGTTTTGTATTGTTACTAAGAGGTTCCAGTTTAGACTGTTGACTTGACCCTCACTTGTGAGACATCTACTGGAGGAGACCCAGTTACCACACACTGATGCCGACAGTGTGACTCAACCCTTGGAGGCGAGAGTAACGGTTGGATCTCTTGGTAGTAGCGTCGAGGCCTTACAACATCATCCTTGGTATGGATTAGCATCATCCATGTCGGGATTGACTGTATTAGGCTAAGAACTTGGTTCATCCATGGGATGAGACCGGATTTCTCTTATTGGCAAAGAAGAAATCTCAGCAGCTCTTGTAGGACCAGAGAAGGTCCAGGTCATCCAGGAGCGGATGAGGACAGCTCAGAGATGACAAAAGTCTTATGCTGATAGGAGGCGGAGGCCACTAGAGTTCGAGGATGGCGACCATGTCTTCTTGTGTGTCTCACCTCGACGTGGATTACGGAGATTTGGCCGAGGCGGCAAGTCATATCCACGCTTCATCAGACCATTCCAGGTCCTCAGCAGGATTGTCGAGGTGGCTTATCACCTGGCTCTACCACCTCAGTTGCATCGGGTGCATGACGTCTTCCACGTATCTCAGCTGAGGAGATACGTGCACGACCCGACACACATCATTGACCATGGGGAGCTGGACGTTGATGATGGGGCGACCTTTGCGGAGGTCCCGGTGGAGATCGAGGATCGACAAGAGCGGGTCCTACGTGGACGATCGATTCCTCTTGTGCGCATCAGATGGCAGCACGGGAACCTCCAGGAGAGAACTTGGGAGCGGGAGGCTCAGATGCGTGCTCAGTACCGCCTTTGTATCCCTAAGTTTGTGGTGAAGCTTTACGGGGACGTAAAGCCCTGTGGTGGGAGTAATGTAAATACCCGTAAATTTCAAGGAAATTTTTTTTCTTAATTTTCTTTGGAAATTTTACAAGAACGCAGTTTCAGACGGCACCTGATTTCGAGGCCCGGTGTGCCCGGAATCATTTTCTGAAGTTTGGCTCGGGTACGCTCAGTGAACGAACGAGCGGGATTTTCTAACTTTTGAACCGGTTCTCGGAATCGAATTCCAAGGGCACCAATGGAATCACAGCACCGGTATTTTCTTAGAAACGCCTCTTCCGAAGTTGCATTTTCTCGGGTGTGGTTTTTAATTTTTGGGCTTTAAGTTAAGAAATAAAATAGTGTGGTACGACAAACATTGTTTTATTTCACTTAAAGCCACTTGAAAGCCACTTAAAGCTGCTTAAGCTGATTTAAAGCGGATGGGGTACAATTCAAAATATCCTACCCTCTTGGTAGGATATTTGTGAGGTGGGGCCCGCACGAGCCCCACCGTTTATTTTCCGCTAAGTAACGCACCCGCAAAAACCCCTATTAAATGAAAGTCAACTGGGGCGTTTCTTAAACTATTAAACGCTTCTATTAATTGGGAAGTTAATTCGTTGAAATTAATTCTATGAATTAATTTGTTCGTTTCTTAACCTGTTTTCAAACCGTTGGCATGTTAATAAAATAAGAACAACACTTTTCTTCTTGAGTGTTGTTCGTTGAGAAGATTTGATAGAAACTTTAAGTCCTCCATCCTCTTTCGCGAAGAATGTTAAGAACGTGAAGAACGCGAAGAATGCGAAGAATTCCATCCTTCGACGAAAGGCAACGAAGAACGCCCGACCCTGGAGATCGACGCGACGCATACGCTTCTTCCGCAACGTTCTTCCCCCGCAACAAATCTTCGATCAACTGCTTGAGGTAGGAGATTTAAATCTTTTAAATTCCTTTGTGGTTTCTATCCTCAGCATGGATTTAATTGTTATAATTAAATCTGTGTGTTTCTTTAACCCTCGGAGATCGTCGATGTGACGCCCTTCCGCAATGACGTGATGCCCTCCCGCGACGACGCGACGCCCTTCCGCGACGCGACGATCACCTTCTCCCGCGACGGTCAATTCCGCGAAGAACACACGCTCGACGACTGCGGCGAGGTAGGGATTTTTATTTGAAGATAATATTTTATTCCCATGGTTGTTCATCTAAAACAAAGATCAAGTTCAATTTTAATTTATTTAAAATTGTGCCTTGTTATTTTTCATGTGTTGAATATTTTATTTCCCATTTGTTACCACCTAACGTGGAGGGTGCGGGCCAAACAAACACGGACCGATAACCCTCTGCAGTTCTTCGTTGGTGTGCAGAACGGTGGACGACGGCAAACGGGGCCGTAAGGGCTATTTGAGGGCCTTGCAGGGAAGATCGGATCCCAGGAGGACGACTGGCGAAGACCGCACGTAAAATGGACCACCGGAGCGTGTCTGGTGGCCTGCGGAAGCTTCCGCCGGCGCGCCAGGCCAACGCGGCGGCGCCGGCGGCCGGACGCAGCGGTCGGCCACCAGGCGGCGGCGGCGAGACGATTCCACGCGGCCGCGGAACCGGGAGGTGGGACGCGGCTCAAGCCGCGTCCGGGAACCGTCGAGCGGCCCTCGCGCGGGGGTCGCGGTTCTTTCGCTCGGCCACTCGGCCGAGCCGAGCCGACGCGACCCGCCGGTCCGGGTCGCGCCAAACTGGGTCGGACCCGGACCCGGGTTGGGTCGACCCAGTTCGGGCCGACCCAGGGGGGGTTGGGCCAGGTCGCTTCGGGTCGGTTCGGGCCCAGACCCCCCGTTTCCGGATCTTTTCGGTCTTTTTCTCATAACTTGAGCTAAGAGCCTCCGAACGACGCGCTGTCAACGGCGATGTGATCCTTGGATCGAGACGGTCGTTTTGGTATATCACACTCAAGGTTTAGAAATACTTTGGGTTTGGCCGGGTTGGTTCGTACACGAAACCAACCGGCCCCTCGGAGCGGAAACGCTCATATCTTGAGCTTCGGACATCCGATTGAAGTGCCGTCAACTTTTTTGAATTCCTCCAAGTGAGACCGATCTTTTGGATTACTCCGCATGAGGTTGGGATGCAGTTGGAGTACGGTCGGGTTGGTTTTTCCTTAAAAACCAACCGGGCCCCTGGGACGAAAAGCCAATAACTCTCAGACCGGGCGTCCGATTGACGCACCGTCTGCGACGTTGAGTTCCTATTGACGATACAGAACTTTTTGATACATCAACTCTGGACTATGTGTCAGTTTATGTATCAGCCTCTCGGCTCGTGGAGCGGACCCTCCCGAACGAGCTTATTGTGTGCGGGAACCCTAGAGCTGGCTACGACTACGACGATGATGAAAACAGTACGAGAATCCTCCGTGTTTTCGGCAGTAACCACTACGGTACATCTTGGGATACATCAACTCCGGACTACATGTCTGTTGATACATCGACCTCTTGGCCCGTGGAGTGGACCCTCCCAGAATGAGCATGCTGTGTGCGGAAACCCTAGAGCCGGTTGAGACTTGACGACTGCTGATCGAACGACTCGATGTGTTACGGATAGCCCAGTGGGAAGCGCTTGGTTGTAGCAGTAGACCCACGGCGGAGGAGCGCTTGGTTGTAGCGGAAGACCCGCGGTACTCAACAGAAGGAGTACCTCTGGAGGGTATGAGGGGGAGCGCTTGGTTGTAGTGTCATACCCACGACGGAGGAGCGCTTGGTTGTAGCAGCATGGGGGAGCGCTTGGTTGTAGCGGCAGACCCACGATGGAGGAGCGATTGGTTGTAGTGGCTAACCTGTGGTACTCAATAGAAGAAGTACCTCTAGAGGCTATGAGGGGGAGCGCTTGGTTGTAGCAGCAGACCCATGGTGGGAAGTGCTTGGTTGTAGCAGCGGGCCCACAGTACTCGATAGGTGGAGTACTACTGTAGTCCAAGGTTCGAAGGAAGCGCTTGGTTGTAGCAGCATAACCACTGTACTTGATGGAGAAGGAGTTTCCCAATAGCTATGGTTTCAACTTCATGATCGATCCTATGTGGGTCATTGCGGGGGTTAGTACCTACCGATCCTTTGTGGTTCTGACGGCTTAGATGAATCAGTGGCTACATCTGATCATCTCTATCGTCTTACGAAGAAGTATATACCTGTGTGAGCTGAAACCCTATTTTTCTTTCCTATGTGGATTTTGTTGAGCTATCCTATGAGGATTTACGTTTTTCTTTCCTATGTGGATTGTGTTGTGCTATCCTGTGTGGATTTACGTTTTGCTTTCCTGTGTGGACTGGGTTGTACTTGAGCTCGGATGTTGGAGCCGAGCGAGAATTGATGACTTAGGTATATGTATGGGCATATACCTAAGCCATGTCGGATGTTACTTTGTGATTGTATCTTTCCTTTTTGGTTTTTCCTTTGTGAATTCTGGGAGACCTTCGGGGGTCTCGGGGTCCCTACTGAGTAGCTTATACTCACCCCTGCACGGGCTATGCCCGCACTACGTTGTGTTGGTTGCAGACGACAGACAGCGCTGATCGTGGTGGAGGCTTGCGGAGCAGGACGGTACCTGGAGGTGGACTACTGGGCGGGACGTACTCGGAGCGGTCGGTTGGACCCGAGGAGCAGTGGAGGCTATCTGTACCCACCCTTCAGGTGGGACTTCCAGTGGACGGCTCGACATTGCGGCTTTACTTTTCAGTTGTTGTTTTCCCTTTCGAGTTGTACTTTACTTTCAGTTTGGCTTTGTATTCTGGCCCACTTACTTTTCCGCACTTACTGATGTACCCGTTTTTACTTAGTGTTTACTTTTTCCGCTTTCTTACTCTGTGGTGCTTGTTTACTTTACAAAGGCAATGCCTTCCCTTTACCGGGATTTACGCCTTGGTGCTAGTCGCCATCCCCTGGCCTATGGAAGGCGGGCTTGGGGTAGTCACGGCACGGGCCCCGAGGACGGGTCGTGACAACCTCTCCAGATGACCGACCTGTCCACACACCCGGCACTCCATTGGGGGCCTATCGCACCAAGCCCAAACATGTACCGACTGTCCACACTGAAAGTAAACCACCGCTAAACTACCACGAGGTGGTCTAGCTGAATCCCTGGCCTGACTGCCCTGCTGGAACTCACCCCGTCCTTGCTTCCTGTTGTCTGAACCATCACCTGGAACTGTCTCCCTACCACTCTGGGTCCTATCCCTATGGTTTCCCTCTGCTATAAGCACCTGGTTCACTGCCTCGGAGAAGTAACCCAGCCTGAAGATGTTTACCTGAACCCGAATGGTGTGTCATAAGCCATCCTCGAAGCACCTCACCCTAGCTGCGTCATCGCTTACCATACCATGTGAAAAACGAGACAACTCTGTGAAGGTGGCTGCATAGTCCATGACGGACATATCTCCCTGCTGAAGACTCAAGAACTCTTGAGCTCTCTCTACCCTCAGAGTCTCTGGATAAAAGTGCTCTAAGAACCTGTCCTTGAAATCCTTTCATGTCAGTCCCTCGTGCCTACGAGCCTGAACCTGCACATCCCACCAACGCTTCGTCGGTCCTCTCAGCATGTATGTCGCCAACTTGACCCTCCTTCCTGGGGGCGTCTCGAGCTGCTCGAAGATCATGTGCTTACTTTCTATCCAGTTCTCTGCCACCTACGGTCCACCCTCTGTAACGACCCGAAGTTTTGAATAAATCTTGTTTCCTAATTTTGTGTGTTATTTTATTTTATACTCAACAAGACTGTTTCATTTGATAACATGAGTATAATTAAAATGAGACCATTGGGTTTCGACTGTTATATGACTGTTGGTCAATATGACTGTTGGAAACTAAATGTTTCAATTATTGTCTCTAAATACAAGTGATCTTGGTTAATTAATATAGAAAGAAGATTTGATGGCCTCATCCAGTA
This sequence comes from Viscum album, assembly GCA_963277665.1. Classification (NCBI taxonomy): domain Eukaryota; kingdom Viridiplantae; phylum Streptophyta; class Magnoliopsida; order Santalales; family Viscaceae; genus Viscum; species Viscum album. Next base: position 845,001,057 of record OY728160.1, on the reverse strand, counting down.
GTCTCAAGTCAATTGAATCCCATCTAATGGAACTTGTGAAGGAGGTAGCACCACTGGGCTTTGCTCTGGACCAAACCCAATCTGAACTTCATCGTGTGAAGCTAGAACGGAATCGCCTTCGTGAGAAGTTCAAACTAATAGAAATTACTACTCGTGCAATGTTGGCTGAGCCGCCCTCAGATTCTCTCACCTTAAAACACCTTACACTTAGGTCGTATGCTGGGGTTATAAGGAGCTATGTAAGGAGACCATAAGTGCTTTGTGTAATCCTTTGAGATAAATAAAATGGTGTTTTCTTCTTATGGTGAAGTTTGTAAATTTTTAAATGTCCGGATAAATGTAGGATGTATATTATTGATGAATTTGAAAAAAAAAGTATATTTTAAAATATTTTTTTAAACCTTAAATAATTAATGATGTGTAATGATTTTCAAAAAATGGTCTTCTGCAAATGTGTTCAGTAAGAAATTTGGAGTCTAATAAGATCTACTTAATTTTTGGTGAATAGTAATTTATGAATAGTGATTTTACACTTAGGATTAGTAATGTGACCAAATGGATTAGTAATCTCACTTAAAAAAAGTATTAATATAATATAGGCACCCTGATTAAGTAATGTGATTCAATAAAATAGGTAAATAACTATTTCAGAAATTATTAGTCAAGTCTTAGTTTTTTCGGGTGAATAGTGTTTTTTAATTAAAAATTTAATTAAAAATATTTAGAAAATTGATTTTATAAAATGGAGTTCATTTTTGAACTCAGAGCATCGATGTTGTGTTAAGGTAATTTTTGGGGATTTTTTTGAAAGAAATAAATTTTCGGTGAATAGTGTATTTATTTAAAAATTAAATTAAAAATATTTAGAAAATTATTTTTATAAAATGGAGTTTATTTTTGAAATCAGATCATCGATATTTGGTTAATGTGAATTTTTGGGATTTTTCTGAGAAAGTTGAATTTTTGATGAATAGTGAAAATACAGTTTTTAAGTTACGGGTGTTTAATGACATCATTAAATGATGTATTAAGTATGTAATAAATATGGTCTATTTATGAATAGTAAGATAAGGTATGAGGTGTCCCAAGTGGCCAATACCATGGGAAAATACCATGGGCAAGCCCATGGTTTTTCCAATACCACCAATGAGGTGTCCCTTGGCCATTAATGCCTTGTCCCCTCACTTCCCCTATAAATACCAAGCCATTCTCTCATCCTTTCGACTCCAAAATCATAATCAACGAAGTTCTGGTCTCCTTACCTCCCAAGGAGTCCTCCCAAGGTTCTCCCAATCCCTCAAGGTCCCAACCTTTGAGTTTTAAGAGTTACGTTTTAAGGTAAGGGATCTGACCTCTCTCTTTCTTTTCAAGTACTCTCTTTTATGTCATATCTTTTATGCTCCATGTTATTATGTTGGAGGATGTTATTTTATATTCATCCTACTGTACTTTTCATATTCATATGATGAGTGACCCCCTCTTGATCCCATCAATTCATTTTAATAATGTTTAAGTGGCGCCGTTAGGATGCTGAATTTTTAAGGGATTCTTTCACCCTTCTCGTTTTCAAGATCTATTTTCATGTCAAGTCTTTCAAGTTCCTTTTTATTATGTTGGGGTAATTTTTAAGGGATTCTTTCACCCTTCTCGGTTGGTCACATGGCCTCAAGTGCAATTCCTTGAACGCAAGAGGCTGTCGACTAGCAGCGAGGGCCTTGGGTGTGATAGTGGGGAAACTATGCCCTAATTGGCAGAGTAACACATCAGAAGAAAGCAATATAAAAAGTAGAAGTAGGAATAATCCATACAAAAGTAAACAGCAGAAGACTGGAAAATAATAAACTAGAGCACACATATATATATATTAATGATGCATGATACATATGTCTTGGAAAGCATACAAACAAATCAAAATGTTGGAATACAACCATACTAAACCCAAGTACAAAAGAAATCAAGTAAACAACTCCTCGGCATCGCAAGCCATAGCTTGGTCCCATGCACTCCAGATCTATAGAAAATCAAGTACCTTAAGTAGAAGGGTGCTTTCCCTTATCTATACCTGCAATAATATAATCTGTTTGGGCCCAAAAGCATGGCCCAAACAGGGTGTGAGACTAAATCATAGTAGGAAACCACCACAAGATATGTGCCTAATAGTTAGTGAATATATGGAAGGTAATAAGTACAAAAAAGAGTAAAAAAGGAAGTATTCAGTAGTACACAATCCATAGTTTCAATGCATTTAGTTTCATATATCAAGAAACAGATAATCAAAACAGATAATCACAAAAAACTGACCCTCTGTAAAGTACTCAGAGCCTATCCCCTCTGGTCTTACCTAGCAACACAAGCAATCAGATAACACAACAGGTAACCCTCTGAAAATTACTCACAGCCTATCCCCTATGGTTCTACCTAATAAGTAAAAGCAACCCTCTGGGTAGTACACTCAGTCTAACCCCTCTGGTTTAGCTTAAGCATAGAATCTCTGAGGAAGCACTCGCCGTCAATTCCTCCTATAGTCATGTATCGGTAACTAAAGGTTCTATAGGGAAGAACTTATGTCCCATTCCCTCTGTGGCTCATGCCGAGGAACTACAGACACTCTGAGGAAGCACTTACATTAATTCCCCCTATGGTCTTACATCGTAAGTAAAACAGACACTCTGGAGAAGCCTTTACGTCCATTCTTCCTATGGTCTACTACACCAGGTTCTCACAGACCTGTGTAAGTTAAGTAGGTATAGCAACACGTATCGGCCAAAGTAAACCTCAAGAACTACTTGGCTAGAAGTCTACATCATATCAACATATCAGAACATTCACACCATCCTACAACTAGGCATGGGAAGGTAAACAGCAGCCTAATAGGAAAACTAGACCCAATGGTCAAAACAGGCAATCATGCATGGGAAAAAACTTCCAAAGCATAGAAATTAACCCTATTAAGATTCAATTAACCTCTACTCAAGCATACAAGCATAGAAGGCAAACAATAGGGCTAAAACGGAAAATGCGCAATACCCTGCTCATGGGTATTGGGAAAAATTTCACATATAACTCAAAGACTTTTAACAGAAAGGAACAAAACACCTACCTCGGCATTGGAAGATCGATATACTTGAGTCACAGGGCTTGAATCACCTTATAACACTGAATATATACAAAAACTTCTAAAATGTTCAATAGAGGATAACTTGAGAAGGAAGAGGAATTAGGAAACAAAACTCCAGAAGAAGAGAGATCTTACCAAGGCGATCCCAACGCAATCGAAGGCGGTTGAATCGAAGATCGGATGCTTGGTCGGGGGCTTGGAGGAATATCACGGTCGTACGGGAGCTCTCCGCTGAACCAAACCTAAAAGAAGGTGTTTTTTGAGATTAGATGTGACCCTAGTATGTTTAATGAAAAAAATAAAATACATGGCTTGTACTTTGGAAGTACATGGCATGTACTTTCCATTTTTTTACTTCGCTTTAGGCGGCCTAGAGGTCACCCCCCCCCCCCACAAGGTCGTGTGTATGGCCATCACACGGCCTCATATGATGACCCAGTACACAGATTGTACTCATAAAGTACATGGAGTGTACTTCAGAAATTTCCATAAATTCCCCTTTTTCTCAAAAACAAGAAGAAGAAAGAAAAAATACCTAAAAAGAAGATCTGGGTTCTTACAAACTTCCCCCCTTAAAGAAATTTTTCCCTAAATTTCCCTATCAAGGTGAAGTAAAAGAAGAAACCCTAAATAGCTCTGGCCACTATGCTCGTACATCGGCCTCCCTCTCCCAAGTCTCATTTTGTACTCGCTCGTGCTTCCATAACACTCATACCAGAGGGACAGACCAGCCATGTATAACCTTCGAACTTCAATAAACAATCTGAATAGGATGATCCTAGAATGATACATCCACTTCCAACTCAGCCTCCTCTGGTTAGAAAACATGAGACAGGTCTGATAAGTAACGTCGAAGTTGAGAAACGTGGAAAACATCATGCGTAGCTTGGTACCTCTGAGGTAACTACAACCGATAGGCAACCGGCCCAACTCTGTCCAACACCTCAAACGGACCGACGTACCTCGGTGAAAGATTACCCTATCTTCTAATCCTCTTGTGTCCCAGCCTCGGTGTGACACGTAGAAAATCCTAATCCCTGACCTCAAACTCCAGAGGTTGTCTCTTTTGATCATCATAAGACTTCTGTCGAGACTATGCAGTAGTCATCCTCTTCCGAATAAACTCTAACTTCTCTGAGGTCTCCTGAACAAGATGAGGTCCTAGCAAATATTCCTCTCCTGCCTCCATCCAACATAAGGTTGATCGGCATGGCCTACTATACAAAGCCTTATAAGTTTCCATCTGAAAAGTTGCTTGAAAAATATTTTTGTAGGAAAACTCCACAAGATGTATGTGCTTTTTTCAAGAACTTCCAATATCTAGAATACATGATCGAAGCATGTCCTTAAGCACCTATATTGTACGCTCAGACTGGCCATCTGTCTGGGGGTGGTAAGCTATACTCAAAAGTACCTATGTACCCAAAGCCTTATGAAGCCCCTGCCAGACCTGAGAAGTAAAATGTGCATCTCTATCTGAAACAATGGAGTTTGGAACTCCATGTAAGTGCAAAATCTCTCAGATATACAATTTCCCCATCACATCAACACTGAAGGTCTCCTTGATCGGTAAGAAGTGAGAAACCTTCGTGAGTCTGTCAATGACAACCCAAACCCCATCATTCCCTCGAGGCGACCTCGGTAGCCCTATCACGAAATCCATCGTGACATCATTACACTTTCTCTCAGTAATGGGTAACTGTTGTAAAATCCATGCTGGTCGTTGATGCTCCTCCTTCACCTGCTGATAGGTGGAACACCTCATGACGAAATTAGCAACATCTTTCTTCATACCTGGCCACCAATACTGACAGTGTAGATCACGATACATCTTGGTGACACCAAGATGAACTGCCCAAACTGAGGAATGAAAGTCCCGCATAAACTCCTCGTGTATATCTGTTGGCACCCATACATTCCCCTAGACACACAAGATCTCATCCTCACCTATGGTTCATCCGGGAATAGGTTCCTCTCCTGACACGCTCTCCCATAGGACTAGGCCTTCTAAGTCTGATAGATGCCTCATTCGCACTCAATCAATAAGGGTAGAGGTAACAGCTATAGAAGAAAGGAACGTCTTCCCATGTCTATCATGAACCTCCAAATGCATCTCAGAGAACATAGCCATAAGATGTCACTCACTACTGGCCTCCTGAACTGCATGTATCTGAGTCCTCTTGCTCAACGCATCAGCCACTATATTGCCTTTCCAAGACATATAGGCAAGCTCAAAGTAAAAATAGTGAAGGTACTCAACCCACCTTCATTGTCTCAAATTCAGATCACGCTGAGTGAAGATGTACTTGAGACTCTTGTAGTCAGTGAGAACCACAAAATGCTCTCCCAGAAGGTAATGTCTCCAACAGCGTAAGGCATTAACAACTGCAACCAACTTGAGATCGTGCATCAGGTAATTCTTCCCATGTGGCCACAACTGCCGAGACCTGTACACAACGAATCCTTATCCCAACATAATCATAGCTCCCATCCCGATACCTGAATCATCACAGTACACAGTATAGCTCTTTCTCGGCTCTGGAAACACTAACATTGGTGCTGAAGTCAACCTCCCTTTCAGCTCCTGAAAGGCTGAATCACAAGAATCTGACCACAAGAACCTTACACCCTTCTTAGCCAAACCCGTCAGTGGTGCTACTAAGCGTGAAAATTCCTAAATTAAGCGTTTGTAGTATCTATCCAGCCCTAGAAGACTTCGTACCTCAAAGACTTTCTTTGGATGATCCCAGAAAACTACTGCTCTCACTTTTTCTAGGTCTACTAACACTCCTATCTTAGAGATAGCATGACCCATGAAGTGAATTTGATCCATCCAAAAGTGGAATTTTGAGAGCTTATCATATAACTGATTCTCTCTCAGTGTACTCAAAATGATCTCAAGATGTGTGGCATTGTCGTTTTGAGTGTGAGAGTACACCAAGATATCATCCACGAAAGCCACCACGAAGGAATCCAAGTATGTATGGAACACTCGGTTCATCAGTGCCATGAAACCTGTAGGCACATTTTTTATACCAAACGGCATAACCATATACTCATATAGACCATACCTACTCTAAAAGTCTATAAGAGGTATATCTGATGGTCTAATGCGCAATTGATGGTAACCAGATCTCAAGTCAATATTCAAGAACACCCAGGCTCCTCAAAGATGATAAAATAGATCATCAATCCTCAATAATGGATATCAGTTCTTAACTATCAACTAGTTAAACTTTCCGATAATCCACACAAAGCCTAAGGGTACCGTCCTCCTTCTTCACAAAAAGGACAGGCGAACGCCAAGGAGAAGTACTGGGTCTGATGAAACTCTTTTCCTGCAACTCCTCTAACTACTTCTTGAGCTCCTGTAACTCTAGTATAGCCATCTTATAAGGAGTAATGGACACTAGTACTGTTCCTGACACAAGCTTGATAGAAAAGTATACCTCATGATCTGAAGGCAAACCTGAAAATTCTTCTGGAAATACATCTCTGAAATGATCCACCACTGGAGGAAAGTTCATCTGTGAAATCCCTTGGTCATAAAAATATAGATAATAAATCTGGGTTGTAACTCCTCCTAACCCATGATGCTCGGGTCCCACTCTACTCGCTTGGATATCCCATTCACCCTTATGAAGAAAAGATCCACCCTCTGGTGATATGAAACTCACCCCGCAGCGATAACAGTTGAAGACTTCCTGGAAGGGAACTAGCCAGTCCATTCCGAGAATGACATAAAATCCTATCATCTCTAGTACATAGAGGTCCCATAAGAAGTGACACCCATGAACCTCAAGAGGGAACTCCTTGCACTGACATACACTCACCATTCTAGTCCCCAACGGAGTGTCTAGTGTCAAGATATCAGTAGAAGAAAAGATGCAGAGCCTAAGTCTCTCCACAACCGCAACAGATATAAAGTTATGGGAAGCCCCTGTATCGAAAATAGTAGAAGCTAAAACTAAGGCTACTAAGATCGTACCTCACACTGTAGAGGGTTCAGGATCTTTCTAATGTTGGGTCTACTCCACTGCAAAATTCTAACCAGCACCGCGCCCCTGTGACCCTATCTGGCCACCCTAAGCTGATCCACCCTGTTGTCACTGAAAACTGGGTGACTGGCTACCCCGGCCATGACCTCCACCTCAACCTGAACAGCCATAAGAACTCCAGTTCCCAGACTGGTGAGAAACTGGTGGTGCTTCTCTTGAACGAGGATTCATAGAAGAACTCATGTCACCAGTTTTTGGTGAGAAGATCTAATAGAAGCGCTGAAGATGACCCATCTTGCCGCAATATCATCACTCCATTGGGTCTCTCAGGAAGTGTGTCCTCGTATTCCTACTCTTCCCGCACTGGTAGCACACCACCTGACTACCAGAAGAAGTATCTCACCTCATTGGATCACCACGCGAAGACTCTATACAGTGCTTCCTGTTGTCAGTAGGAGGGATAATAACTTTAGGTGTCGAGCCGCCCTGGCTCACAACTCTATAATCTCTCATATTTTGCTTCATAATCAGTTCCTGGTTGATGATAAAAGTGATATAATTCAATTGGAAGATGTTTACATATGATCGGATGTTGTCCCTCAGACCATCCTCGAACTTCCTTTCTAGGAATAAATTATTACCTCCTAGAATAGGCGTGAAATGTTGTAGCTCGGTAAAGAAAGATGAATACTCCATAACCAAAAGAGTACCCTACTCCAGACTCATAAACTCTTGGGCTCGATCGGCCCTCAAGGTCTCTAGATAGAAGTATTCAAAGAAGATACATTGAAACTCATTCCAATCCATGAACTTCTGGCGTCCCGCCTGTGATATCACATCCCACCACCTCTTCGTGGAGTCCTGAAGCATATATATAGCGAGCTTGACCCACCTCTCTGGTGGAATCTCTAGATGCTCAAAGATTGTCAGCATGGTTTCTATCCTTGACCCCACAGCCTGGGGTCCTCCATCCCCTGAGAAAGTGGGAGGATGCTACTGCTGGAAGACCTGTGTCGATTCTTCCATCTACGGGGTAGGAGGCGGTTCTCCATGAAAGGTATTCATCATCCTCATAAATCCTTCCCTAAATTATTCATCAACACTTGTGTCCATTATAACGGCTGGTGCTAAGACTGGCACAACGGGAGGATCTACAGGTAGTCCCTGATTAGCCATATCCGGTGTCCGATCACTACCCTACAACTAGAATACAACTGGAGGACGTCTCAGTGGTATGACTCTATAAGGTAAAACGCACACCTTAGATCAATATTATCAAGGACTAAAAACTGAAAGTGTAAGAAGGGAATAGGGGAAGGAAAGCATTCAATTTTTTTCAAAACATGACTAAACGGCGTGTATAACCCCTACACGATGTGTTCCCTTTAGCCATTCACATGGGCATGTACTCCTGCCAGAACTGGTTGTGTAACACCCCAAACACATGGCGTGTTGTCCTGACACACGGTGTGTACTTGAATCCTCTTCCCCTACTTGGGTCCCCTTTAAACGGCTAAGACACACAGTTCTCCTTGAAGAAGACTACACAGCGTGTTCGTGATAGACGCGACATGTACTAGATGAGCTTCACCGACCCGTGTTGTTAGTGACATAGCTGGATACACGGATCACACTACACGGTGTGTTTTGGATGGACACGGTGTGTACTAGGAAGAATTTTTCAACCCGTGTTGTTCGTTACACAGTCGGGTACTCGGGTTACTCTACACGGCGTGTTCCAGATAGACACGGTGTGTATTAGGAAGGACTCAACTGACCCGTGTTGTTAGTGACACGGCCGGTTACATGGTTCTACAACATGAAATGTACATCTGGTACATGGAGTTTCCTACCAAAGATTCCAAACCCCGTGTCCCTGCCCACATAGTCTGAGACACGGTTAGATACTACACGGCATGTACATACGGTACATGGTGTGTACTTAAGAAAAACAGTTTCTTCCTGAATGGAAGAACACATGGTGTGTAGTCAAAACTACACGGTGTGTAGTCAAAACTACACGGTGTGTAGTCAAAACTACATGGTGTGTATTCTGGGTTTTTTCAGATAGTAAGCCTCAGAAACTACTCTAGAACCCAGAAAAACACTAAAATGAACATTAAAGTTCCAAATTCCGATCCGTGAGGGCCCATACTCCCCGCGAATCAAATATTTCCATCTTATACATGTCATAACAAGGTAAACAAGTCAAAGATCCACCAAATTCAGATTCATGAGGGCCCATAACACCTCAAGAAATAAGGTTTGGAATTCATTCAAAAAAATCCTTACACAAAGCAATACCCTATCAAATAGCATGTATTTTTATCAAGGCATCTATCACAACAGCATGCATATATAGCACATTACCTATCACAACAACGTGCAATCGCTAATTCACCCTCTATGGAATGGAAAGAATGCATGAAATTTGATCCCTAGAAAGTTCCTATATGATTCATGAGATGTCATACCATCATCTCATCAGGTTGCAACAGAAACAGAACCTCAATAACATCAACAATAATAGCACAAAACATGTGAATCACTCAAGGTGAAATCAAATCAACTGTAATAATTGTGAAACCAGAAAAATTACAATAATGAGGTAGATTGGCTTTTCCTTGTACATGGGTTAGCTACTCCCAGGCATAGCTTATTACCAAGTACCTATTCTTTCCTATCCCTGGATATAGGCTCCAAAAATTAATTCAAGAGAAAATAATCCCTCTGATACCACTTTGTAACGTCCCGGTTCTGGAAGCCACCCAGAGGCACCCCGTACTCAGTTGGTCACATGGCCTTAAGCGCATTTGCCCGAACGCCAGAGGCTACTGACTAGTAGTGAGGGACTTGGGTGTGATAGTGGGGAAACTATGCCCTAATTGGAAGAGTAACACATCGGAAGAAAGCAATAGAAAAAGCGTATGTAGGAATAATCTATACAAAAGTAAACAGCAGAACACTAGAAAATAATAAATTGAAGGACACACACATATATATATATATATGAATGATGCATGATACATATGTCTAGGAAAGTAGCCAAATGAATCACAATGCTGGAATACAACCGTACTAAACCCAAGTACAAAAGAAATCAAGTAAACAACTCCTCATCATCGCAATCCATAGCTTGGTCCCATGCTCTCCAACTCCATAGAAAATCAAGTACCTGAAGTAGAAGGGAACTTTCCCTTATCTATACCTACAACAATATAATCTATTTGGGCCCAAAATCATGGCCCAAACAGGGTGTGAGACTAAATCCTAGTAGGAAACCACCACAAGATTTGTTCCTAATAGTCAGTGAATATATGGTAGGTAATAAGTAAAGAAAGCGGTAAACAAGGAAGTACTCAGAAGTAAACAATCCATAGTTTCACTGCATTCAGTTTCATATATCAAGCAATATCTAATCAAAATAGATAATCACAAAAGGTAACCCTTTGGGAAGTACTCACAGCCTATCCCCTCTGGTCCTACATAGCAACACAAGCAATCAGATAACACAATAGGTAACCCTCTAGGAAGTACTCACATCCTATCCCCTATGGTCTTACCTAACAATTACAAGCAACCCTCTGGGCAGTACACTCAGTCTAACCCCTCTGGTTCAGCTTAAGCATAGACTCTCTGAGGAAGCGCTCACCGTCAATTCCTCTTATAGTCTCATATCGGTAACTAAAGGCGTTCTAGGGAAGCACTTACGTCACATTCCCTCTGTGGCCCGCGTCGAGGAACTACAGACACTCTGAAGAAGCACTTACATAAATTCCCCCTATGGTCTTTCATCATAAGTAAAAAAACACTCTATATAATCCCTTACGTCCATTCTCTTTATGGTCTATTACACCAAGTTCTCACGTCCCTATGTATGTCAAGTAGGTATAGAAATGCGTATCGGCCAAATTAAACCTCAAGAAATACTTGTCTAGCAGTCTACAGCATATCAGCATGTCAGAACATTCACACCATCCTACAACTAGGCATGGGAAAGTAAACAGCAACCTAACTGGAAAACTAGACCCAACAGTCAAAACAGGCAATCATGCATGGGAAAAAACTTCCAAAGCATATCAATTAACCCTATTCACATTAAATTAACCTCATCTCAAGCATACAATCATAGAAGGAAAACAATAGGGCTAAAACGGTAAATGTGCAATACATCGTCCATGGGTATTGGGTAAAATTGCACATATAACTCAAAGAATTTTAACGAAAAGGAAAAAACCACCTACTTTGGCATTGGAAGATCAATATACTTGAGTCTCAGGGCTTGAATCACCTTATAATGTCTAATATATACAAAAATGTCCAAAAAGTTCAACAGAGGATAACTTGAAAAGGAGGAGGAATTGAGAAAACTAATCTCAAGCAGAAGAGAGAGATTACCGAGGTGATGCCAACGCAATTGATGGTGGTCGAATCAGAGATCGGATGCTCGGTTGGGGGATCATAGGAATATCACAGCCATATGGGAGCTCTTGGCCGAACTAAACCTATAATAAGGTGTTTTGGTGATTAGACATAACCTTGGTAGGTTTAATGAAAAAAATACAAGGCATGTACTTTCCATTTCCGTACTCTACTTTATGCAGCCTCTAGGTCACCCCCCACATGGTCGTGTGTGTGGACATTACAAGGCCTCCTACAGTGACCCAGTACACGGTGTGTACTCATAAAGTACGTGGCGTGTACTTCATAAATTTCCATAAATTCCCCTTTTTCTCAAAAACGACCAGAATAAAGAAAACATACCTGAAAAGAAGATTTGGGTTCTTACACAAATCACCAAGGATATATCACATACATTCATACTTTCATAAAAAAATGAATTTAGAAAGCACAAGAATAATGTGAATTAAAAAATGAAGTAATTTCATAGGAACACCTACCTCAAAAAGATGAGAATCAATCCAAAACTTGTCACCTTAAATAGAGAGCACACCCACAAGAATATAAATGGCATATAATAACCCTTGACACCAAAAACCCCAATATTAGATCCACCTAGAACCCCTAAATCATCCACCAGAGATTTAGGTTTCATGGGGGAAGGAAAAATCAAGAGAAAAGATAGGGAGAATGAGGAAAGAGGTAAAAAGAGGAATAAATACCTAAAAATATCTAAGAAATCACCAAAGGAAGATCATGAATCAGAGGATGAAGGTGGAGCTCCTCCTTGGGCTCCCAGGGGTCAACTAATGCATTTGGGGGAGAAGAGAGGTGAAACCCCTCTTAATTAAAAGAGGTTATTTTGGGAAATACCCCAAAATTAAACACCTGGACATATCAAAAAAAATCCAAACCATGCACTAACCATGTAAACCCCACATCTTAGAACAAAATCACCTACATAGTTTGGCTACATGGTTTTACAAAGTGTGCACCAACCGTGAACCAGCCTCTGCTTAGGCCAATCACCTCTCACACTATTTCTCCTTAGGTGTCGAAGAGTTTAGAAAAACTATATACCTCACCTTATACACACCCCAAGCCTTGCATGGCTTCTAGGGAGCTCCAAAAAAAATTTCAAACTATGAATAATTCATGAAAAAATACTCTTTCAAAATGACAAGACCACTCACACAAGCACCTCATGGTTATTACTAACCATTATAGCTAACTATTCCCCTTAAAAATCCTCCAAAAACTTGGAATTTCAGCCCACAACCAACCAAAAATCAGTACATTCAATATGAGATAAAATAAATATTATGGAATGGGGTGTTATAAGAATGTATGGGTATTCATATGGGATTTACGTACGTTATTTTCTATTTTTACATGATTTTTTAGAAAAAGGGGTCATATTAAAAATTCATAACTTATATATGATACAACTGGTTGACAGAGATATAGAGATCATTCCAAATACATTTGTATCTTGAGTGTCATTAATTCTTACCTAGAGAATTCTCCTTGATTATATTTATGAATTCAAGAATTCATATTTTTTTCAACACTATAAAGGATCATGGGGTCATACTTTTTAGTTTACCAATTAGGGATTGATTGTTATAAAAATTAGAGTTTTTCCCTAAAATGTGTTTAAGATTTTATCTAAAAAATATTTTTAGATTCATATTCGCAAGGTATTGCATATGATGTGATAAATGATGAATTTGATCATAACCTTAAAAAACAAATTTGGGATATATCCAAAATTGGTTTAGGATATTGTTTCAAAAGTTATTGTATGTGATGTATTATAAGGTGAAATGGTATGGTCTATGAGGATTTAATATAAGTGGTGGATTGATAAATATATGCCCTAAATTCAATATGCATATGATTTATATTGAATATCCCATATTTGATGATATAAGGATATTTTATGGTATGATATCCATGAATATTATATGTTATTTGGGTATATCATTTCTTATGATATGGTGATATCATAAGGAACCTTTACCTTGACACATCAGAGTGTATGACATAGGCATATCATAGTGTAGTATTGTGTGATTAATCATATTGTATTATTTATAAAACACCTTAGTATTGATTAAGACATTTAAAGATTAAGTATTAGCATTCAATAATTTTCTACTACTATCGTAAATTATAAACATTAAATATGATAAAATGTTCAGAAGAAAACTTGGATGACTGAAGGTTACAATTGTTGTAACCAAATCCATTTACTTATACATTTTGTAACATATTATTAAATTTTATGGAAGGCTCAGGATTGTCTCATGTACTATATAAAGAAGTTTTATCTGTTGATATGGTTTCTTAATAATTTTGTGCTTTTATTTCCTACTAAAACTCTCCTCCTCTTTTTTCCTTTGCCTCAAAAGATACTAGAGTATTTTGTTTATAAGGAGGATCCTTCCTGAGCATTGGGTGATTTAGTTATCCTGTGGATACATCTTGGAGAAAATATTACTTTATCTATTTTAGTGATCTTTGTAAATCACTTTATTGAAGAAATATTTTCTTCCATATTTAGTATATAATACATGTTCTTCATTTATTTTACACATGGTTTCTATTTTTATAGCATGGTGACCTTAGGATTTTTGGTTTTCATTTCCATTTATTACATTGAATAAATATTATTCAATATTTAGGAACCCTTCAGAAGGGTGATGAATTCATCCTATTGCACTCTATTTTTCTAGAGGTAAATCACCTCGTGAGTTTTCTTTGGTTTTTCACCAAATTGATTTAAAATTGGCATTAAATTGAACATTGAATCATGTAGATTTTTCTATCTGGAGGGTATGAGGTATGACATGGGTTTTTTACACATTTTTGGTCATGGGTTCAGTATCACAGTGATTCTCAGTGAGGTCTCCTTGAATTAAATTGGGAATATAATTATAAATGGTTATAAATTATTAATGAAGGCTTGTGGTGTAAGTCAGTAGCTTAGGATCTTGATGATGGTTGGTATAATCTTAGAAAATATTGGGAGAGTGAAGTTAAAGGATGGTAACTTCATTATCTAGGTATGTCATCTCTTTAATACTTAACCATTTATTTTATATGTTTTTTATTATGTTTGAATGCTTAGGGTTTCAAATTTAGAAGTATGTATAGGAATGGGTAGGGTTCCAGTTGTACAAGGATTTTATACAAAGCCTTTTGTGAGTGAAGAAAGTGTTTTATGTATGGTTTAGGAATTTGATATGTTCCCAATGACTACATAACCAATGAGCCCCATGACTAGTTATGCTTAATAAAAATTTATATGGTTTTGTTTCATGTAATAAATTATGGGTTGCCTGGGATGAGCCTCTATGACAAACATAGGTAAAGGTCTCTCGGGTGGGTAAGTCCTTGGGTAGTGATTCTGGTTAGTGTGTGGTATGGAAAGGGTTACAGGTACGGCCTTGAGAATTTTTAATTTCCCTAAAAGAGGGTAGATTTATAGATATAGAAATAATAGATCAACATTATCCTAAAATTATTAGTGTTTCTTGGTGAGGGGTGGCACATAGTAGTTTGAGAAGGTAACCATTCATCATGGGTGTGTCAAGTCCCATTAAGAGTATAATGTGGGAATCAGGTTTACCTTAGGTATTAGACTCTCTTAAAGATGGAAATTAGGATTTATTTGGAAAGTTTCTTAGTTGGAATCCTTATATGGTTGTTTTAATATATATTAGTGTTCTAAATCATATTAGATGTAATAGTTGGTTATGGTTTTGTGTCAAAACATAAATTTTAAATCCTTTTTGAACCATTTCCTGAGAAATAAGGTCATAATTTATGAAGCTCAATAGAACTTAGTTATAATGTAAAAATTAAGGATCTAGGATTAAACATATCATTCTAAACCACAGTGATCACTATAAAATTTTTTGGAACATACACAAGTGGAATAATGAAATAACTCACACACAACATGAAACAATATAAAATATTTATGTGGTTTAGAGCTTAATCCTACTCCATGGGAGAAAAACTTATACTCTTTTATTAATAATGGAAGACAATGATTATATGATTGAAATTTAATACAAAATAAGTGATCCCACTAGTATTATTTATATATTATCTCAACTAGTAGATATGGTTCCACCACCATCCTATCTTTTCAGATGCTTCCCATCGTCTTTTAATCTATGTGGGAATCCCTCTATCTGGTCAAAGCCACCATATAATGTACAAACTTAAATTTCTAAACCCAGTGAAAATATGAGCTTGTATTAATTATCCCTCTTATGATTATTATATAACCATTTTAAACCATTATGTTATTTTTAGGTATCTATAAAATTTAATCCTACATGAGTTAGTTTCTCCATATACACATTATCATTTGGATCTAGTAGTCATTTTTTCATAAGCATTTCTGCTTCATCTTTCACTTATAAACTTGTTACTTCCACTTAATGTGTCTCTATGTTGTTCTAAAATATATCCTCTAGAAATAATCCTTCTGAAATATATAATTCCTTTACCAAAAAAACACTTCTCATAGTAACCAAACAATCTTTCAATTTAAATTTTTTTAATCTTAAAAACTAAGTCCTTGGATTACTGGGGAATTTCAACCTCCCTTCTTCCTACAATAATAGTAAATGAGTATCCACCCTTTTCTTTCCAATCACATGATTCCTACTAAGGAATAAAATTGCCTTATACTTTCCTAGACTATAGCCTTTATTAGTGTATCAGCTAAATTCTTATTTCCTTCTATCTTCTGTAGTTTTATCACTCCTTCCTCCACTAGATTTCAAATAAAGTGATATTTTAGTTGAATGTATTTTTTCCTTGATTGAAACATTAGATTATTCACAAGATGAATTAAACTATGAATATAATATAATAACACTTCATTCCATTTAATTCTTTTAAGATCCACTAATAATTCATTTAATCATATCATCTCCTTCATTGCTTTCACTATAGAAACTTACTTTTATTTTGTTGTCAATAATGAAACTACTAATTAAAGTTTTTATATCCAACTTATGGAAGTTCCACCTTGGGTAAACAAAGAACCTATGGTACTATTCCATGTGTTATTATCTCCTATAAAGTCTATATCAACATACCCTTGAAATGGATCAATAATTCTGAAATATGAGGCCAATTATTACAAACCTTTGAGATATCAGATAATCCACTTCACTGCTTCCCAAATATTTGTTATTGGATTTTCCATGAATATACTAAACACTCCCACTTCTTGAACAATTTCCAGACTTATAAAAATCATTTTTTACATCGTAATTCCAACCATGGATGAATAAGGAAACTTTAATATGTACTTAGAATCATCTTCTATTCACAGAGCCTTGTCTTTAGAGAGTTTGAAATATCCGGATATTGGGGTAGAGAAATGTTTGATTTCAGAAATTCCAAACCTCTCCACTATCCTCCAGATGTACTTATATAGTGACAACATCAAAGTTTTGTGATTATAGTCCCTCTGAATCATCATAATATATGTCTGTTTGGCTTACCTGAGATCCTTTATCTCAAACCTTCTAGATAACTCATCCTTCAATTCTTCAGTATATTTAATTTTTAGACTCTCTAAGAGCATGTCATCCATGTATAAGATATGTATGATTAAACATCCACCATTGAAAACCTTCTGGTGGTAGTAATAATCTACATTTAATTGGAAGAGATTTGGTTCTTCCATAAAGGAATCAAACTTCTAGTTCCAATATTTGGGTTATTTCTTCATCCCATATAGATGCCATTAATTTTGTAAACCAAGTTACTTATAAATTCATTGAATCCTTATAGTTGAAACATATATATTTATCTATCTAAGACTCTATTTATAAATGTTTTTTACATATAAATATTAAAAATGTAAGCCTTGTTCCATAACAATTCCAAGAATCGTCTAAATTATTGCGTGTTTAACAACTAGTGAGAATATTTCATTAATGTTCACCCCTTACTTCTATTAAAAACATTTCCATCTAAAATTTCCTTGATCTCTTAATTCCATCTTCTTCTTCCTTCAACCAGTAGACCCATTTTTTAGTGCCTTCTTCTGAAAGATCCCAAGTTTCAAAAGCATGGAAGGAGTCCATCTCCTATTTCATCATTAAATCCAAATATTTTTCATCGCTGAGTCATGTCATTGTTTTTGGGCTTGTAGGATCTCCACCATCCATTGGTAGAAGATAATGTAATTCAAACCTATACATATTCACTATTTTTATTACTCTAATGGATCTCTTCAACTCCATAGGTTGTTATCTTTCTGGTACCACTTCTTCTAGAATGCTTCCTTGAGCCTCTATATAAACTGAGGTTTCCAATATTATAGACCTTGGATAAACCTCTATAATATTAACAACTTCTAAAATTCCTCCTTCTAGACTATCAAGTTATTATGTACCTTAAGTGATTCAAAAACTAACCATAACCTCCAGACTTCCATTTAGATTAACCTTATCATGTAATTATTATTTTTTCTTATCTACATATTCCACTTTTTTTTATCCTTATAAAATATACATTCATTGAAATGAAAATTTTGACTTCCAATGACCTTATGGAGTTCATTATCCTAAATTTGAAATCTAAAGTATTCATTATTATAACCTACAAAGAAAAAAATGTGTTATTGCTTCAAATTTTCCCCAATTTTTGGTATCAACATGGAAATATCAAATACACTCAAAGTCTTTAACTTGGGATACATCAACCATTATTCTATTATAAAACTCATTTAGTAGGTCTTCCCCAATTGTGTAGAAGGAATATTTTTGACTAGGTATTCAACACGATTCACCACTTCCACCCAAGATTATTTAGGAAAATCAAAATGAATCCTCGTTATTTTTTCCCTCACATAACATCTGGTTTATCTGATCCACCATTCTATTTTTTTATATAGTTTTGGGAAACATCTTCCTAAAACAGGTTCCCTTCTTATATCATAACCATTGAAACTATCTACTTTTATATTCCCCACCATTATCGAACCTTAAGCACTTAATATTTAAACTAGTCTCTTTTTCCACCATTTATCTCCATTGAAGAAAGGTTCTGAAGACCTCAAACTTGTTATTAATAAAGATAACTCGCAACTTTTATGTCACATCATAGATGATGGTGAGAAAATAAAATAACCCTATGTGATATTGAACCATAATTTCTTTCATACATTCATATGTACTAGCTCCAAATTCTAGTTCTTTATAATTTTTCCTTCTGTATTAAAATAAACCTTGTGATTCTTCTCTAAGATATACTCTTCTTATGTTTTGTACTATAAATATCCAAGTTTCATCATTCCATTTGTATACAATATATTCATCCCTTTCTCACCTAATTTTCTTAGATATTCATGAAAGAAATTTGACCTTATATAAGTTTTTATTTTGAAAATTAGTGTATCTTATGAACTCCCAATAAGATATAACATTTTTTATTTCTCTACTTTGTATGATACCATGTAACTGTGTTATATCTTCTATAATCCTTCCACAAAATTCTTATAGAAACCCACATCATCCAGCTAACCCATGAAGAATAAATGTTTCCATAACCCTATAATGTGCCACACCCCTTGTAACTATAACAAGTATTTTATCTTTGTTCATACATTCAAATAACCATTTCTAAAAATCTCAATATTTTCATCATCCACAAGATGTTCTTTGACAAATATTTTTTAAACATAATTTTACACACTCCCTCTCTAAAAAGTTAAGTGAAATAAAGCCCCAAAATCAATGATCCATGACTATAATAGACGTGAAAAACTTAAAAAAAATTAATCATCCTCAACAATAGTATTTATAGAAGAATTTCTAGAATAAATCATCTAATAATT
Organism: Viscum album; assembly: GCA_963277665.1. Lineage (NCBI taxonomy): Eukaryota > Viridiplantae > Streptophyta > Magnoliopsida > Santalales > Viscaceae > Viscum > Viscum album. The sequence goes on along the minus strand of OY728160.1, from coordinate 844,981,664 downwards.
TGACCACGTTTCCCTTCAATCCTTAATTAAGTACCCCCTCTTCCCATAATTCCACAATGTGGGATCTGGCACAGCTGAATTCTCCAAGCTCTTCTCCATATTCTCTTTCCCATTATTTTGAATTTTATTTTCATTCTAATTGGAAAATACACTAATATCCACATTATAAGATAATATAGTATCACTCTAGAATTCCTTCTTCAAATTCTCCTCATTATATACTAGATCTTAGATCTTGTCAAATACCAAGTTAGTCTTGACATTGGAATTACTAACTATAGTAATTATCATATAATAACATTAAAAAATTGAATATAGAAGTATTAAGGCCCATAAACCTTAAACATAATCCACCTTCACTGATTTTAGTTAGATCTAAATTATGTTTAAATCATTGAAATTATAAACCATTGAAATTATTTCATACATTCTCATACTAAAAATTCATTACAACATGAACACTTTGGATATTATAGAATTAATTTTATAATTTTTTCCATATTTCTTCATAAATTCAATGGTTTTATTTACATCATGAATATTGAATGATATTTTCTATGAAAACATCATCTGGACAACACACATTACTTCTGGGTTGGTCATTTACCATTTTTATTTTTCTATTGCTTCTGATTTGACACCCTCCAAACAGAAGATCAATATTCTTCTAATATAGATAGTTTTCAATATATATTCTTCATCATCTAGAGTTTAAACCATAAAAATTCTCAATACATACCTTGCCTTATTCCAAAACCATTCCTTATGAATTAGTAAGCTCCCATTGAAATAAAAAAAAACTCCAAGGAAAGATCCTCAAAACGTATTCAACCAAGATCCGATGCCACTTTTTTTTATTAAAACATGAATTCTGAAATTACTTCTAGAACCTTACTTATGGAACAAGATTAAAAGTTCTAGATTCTAAAAGTAACTAATTACAACATATGAACAAAGGAATCAGGCTCCAAAATCTCACACAGAATCTTCTTAATCACCAAAAAATTATTTGGAACACACACAATTGGATGGATTAAAGAACTCACACACAACACAAAATATTTACATAGTATGGAACTTAACCTTACTCTATGAGAGAAACATTTATACAATTTTATTACTAATAGAAGATAATGATTATAGTATCACAATTCAATACAAAAAAATATAATCTCACTAGTCTTATTTGTATACTAGATCAAATGGAATATGTAGTGCCACCACCATCCTATATTTGTAGATACTTCCCACTATCTTCTACCTATGCAGGAAACCCTCTATTTGGTCAAAGACATCAAATTATGCACTACCTTAAATTTACAAAATTGATGAACAATGTGATCTAATCTTACATATCCCTTTAATGATTATTACATAGCCTTTATAAACTTCCATGTTATTCTTATATATTCATCAGAGTTAATCCTAGATTATTAGGTTTATCATTGTTTAATTCATCATCTATATCTGATAGTCATGTTGTCATAGTTACTTTCACTCTATCTTCCACTTCCAGAATTCCAAGTTCTGCTATATGTGTATTCATCTGGTTCTAGAATATATCCTCCAAAAATTAGTCTTCCAAAATATGCAATTATATTACTGAAAAACACTTCTCACAATAGACTAACATATGGATGGGTTTCTCCCACATGTTCATAGCATGTTTGGGTAGTATTATGTGATCAAATATCTAAATCAGTATAAGGTGATTGCATTGGAATTTTTAATGGAAGAGAAAGCATGGATATGTATTTTGTATTGGGATGAGGTTCCCATATGTGGTACCATATTTTTCTATTGATTTATCAAAGAGTAATAGGTGAATCATAATTGATATATTGATCTTGGACTAAGGGATTTAGGGATCATCAATGGTAATGGCTATAGCTATGGGCTATGTGTACTAGTGGGAATTACATGAGATGGGTCAGGATTGATGTTCTTATGGTGTTATCCTCTAGAGAAGTGTTGGGTGTGGATTCAGATAAGTTTTCCATGTGTTTATATGTTTTTTATGAATTTTTTTATTCATCTTGACTATGTTAATATAGTGTGTTTGTGGGAAGCACTACTAATGAGGTGATGGAAACATGGGGGACTTGGATTTGAGGTATAGAGTTACACCATTCAGGTACTCTTATCCTTCATAGTCCTAGGAGAATTACAATGGAGTAAGTTTATTCTCATGTTATCAGTTACATGGATCTAGATAAGTTTCTCTTTTACCTAGTGAATTTACTATAAGTTGGTGGATAAATCGGATATGTGACCAGAATTCCACCAGGCGTGTTCTGAGTATCACTAATGGATAGACTGATTGTATGAACAAGACACCACCTTGCATATTCTGAGTATCACTAATGGATGAACTGGATGTGTGAACGGGACATTGCTTGATGTAAATGTTCCATTCACAAACACATTCTCTTGTAAGTGCATAGGGTCACCGCAACATAATACAGGTGAGTAACCAGGTCATATTTATAGGGACAGGAGTTAATATATAACTTTTCATAGTTGGATTTTAATATAAAGAAATAAAATAAAGGGTTGAATTTAATATGTGTGTGTGATAGAATGGATAGTATAGAGGAGAATACCAAGATTAGATCCAAAAACCAAGAGTATTCACTTCTACTGTAATGGATATAATAATTGTAAATGGAATCAATTAAATTCAATCAAACTCACCTCAAATATATATTTTTTCTATTTTCAAGAGAATCCACTTTCTGAGGTTGAGTGGGAACCTAACTGACGATAACCAAATCATATAAATTTATCTACATAGTACATCACCATACCGTTATAAAAAATTAAAATATTATAGCCATGTATCCTATGTAAACTATATTTGATGGAAAATTCCTTTCTCTATGGTTCGTCTTTTATGAGTTCCTAAAAATAATAAGTTTTCTTATCCTAGGTATTGATAAAATATTTCAATATAATCTTCCCTTAATTAAACCCATGAATCAATATACGAACTTGGGTTTTGATCCATAACAATTGTTCCTTATTAGTATCGAATCATGGCTCTCATCCATACATTATATTGGAATCCTTTGAATAGGTACTCATGTCTAACACCTCTCCATTCATCTATTCCTTAGAGTTTAGTAGTAGGTCCAAGGTAGTTGTAGTTTCACTTACATATTCCTTCTCCTTTACTTATCCCCTCCATCTCTAGGTTGGAGTCAGTTGTACATAATAAAACAAACAACCATTATGCCTTGAATCAGAGCGGGTTTGTCCTCCTTAGATTCAAGTATCTTAGGTTTGGCACCAGACTAGATATCCCCATATGTCCCTTCCTCCTCTCTTCCTGTTGAAATATTAAGACCAATCTAGTGATTTCATGCTTCCTCGTTAGGCATTATTGCCTCTTTTCTTAGATACTTAATGGATATATTTGAATCTAATCCTTTCTTTATTGATTCGGTGACCATTAGTTTGGGTAGATTGTATAAATACTTCATGTCTATGGTTTTCTAGTAAAAATTGAATAACATGAAGAAGGGTGGATTTGATTTAGTTAGTTACTCAGTCAACAAATTAAAGTAAGTTTAGTGATCAACCACCACTATATTCCCAAAAGTGTTCCTTTGACACACACCAAGAACTTCCTGATGATTTCATAAGTCCCCATGATGTTTCTTTCCAAACCCTATTTTGGATGATCATGTTCAGTGACTTTTTGGTGTGTGTGTTTCAACTGTGTAGGGATTTATATCTAGTTGTTTGATTTTTTGAGCCACATGGTGGAAGTTTTTCAAGCCAATCCACTCTTATTCCAATTACAGCATCCCAATACTAGTGTCTAATTCTAGTTTCAACCTTTGTTACTTCAATAAAGTCATATGATCATCCACTTAGTGATCAACTAAGTGAGCATTAAATTCTAGTGACTAGAATCATCATATAAACACTAATATAAGGTTAAGTAAATAGAAAAATAAATTTAAAATAAATTCCTTATAAACATGATGATCAAACTGAGAATCATAAGTAATCATATAGAAAAAATAAAACTAGGAGAAAGGAAAATTATGATCCCTTGTGATGGACTATATACTCCTCTTCTAGATCATAGTAATCTTATTCCTCTAGATCACAGAAATATGAGTGATATAGGCTACATTTACTAGATGATGTATTATTACCCTTTAATGCATGATACATTAAGTTATTGATTTATTGTAATCATGAATCTCAAACAGTGTTGGTGTTTTCGTAAAATGGCATTGGAACTTGGCATTGCCTATGTTGGCTCTTGAGGTTATGTTGGATCCCCCCACCCCCAGACTGCATCATTCTAACATCCCAAATTCCTCTCACATGGAGTGTCACAACACTTCTTAAATTTTATTGAGGTTTAATGTGCATTGGATGTTAAGGAGGTGTTGGTTAGTAATGCCTTATATGTTTGGTTTCTGGTATAGTGTTATCGGGTATTGTACTCTTAATCTTAGATGTGAGGTTGTGTTGGCATGAAAATGCCTTATTAAGGATACATTAGCATGATAATTCCCTCTTAGGTACTACCTTGAGGCTATTTTGGGATTGGATGTAATCTCAAGTGTTGATAGAGACAATGTTCTTAATATGATTCTCTCTATGTTGGATCTCTAAAAGTAAATAATTATGTTAGTCTGTATAATTAAATAATGAATAAATCTATTGAATAAATGAATTATTAGCATAAAAATATATGTGTAACAAGATCAAAATCACCCATTAAATTTATCCAAGTATAGAATAAATATATTTAAAGATGGTATTTCAAATATGAACCAAAATTGACTTGAATTAAGCATTAAAGTGATTTTTCCAACAATTTAATATGTAAACTCTAAAAAATTATGAAATCATTGTAATAAATGGGTTTTTTGTATAAAATCCACTCAAATAATCCTAAAATAATGGGAAAATTTAGTGATAGTTTTTTTTATAATCATATACTATCTGGTATTTTTAAATTATCATCAATAGATAGATCATCTATGTGACCTTGATTCCATTTATATTGTCACCCATAGAAATACTAACCATGTGTCAAGGATTCTATGTGGTTAACATTATTTCATTGAGGGTAAACATAAGAGAGACACCAACATTGGCCGAAGTAGGTGAGTTCCGGTGTTGTGGTGGTTTGGTTAACACATGAAAACCTAACATGATTTCTTGCATGGTGTTTGTTACTATTTTTCATATATTCCATAAGTATATACACTGAATATTTTATCATATATAAGGGACACCATTAGTGATTACCTAATAAGTTTTATGATCACACCATGGACATGCACCTTGGTGGGCATGAAAACTTTATTAATTTCATGCAGGACTAATTATAGGTTGTACATAAGATCAATCTAGAGTAGATTGAGGGTATTATGAGACACAATCGAGGAAAGTATTGAGATTTGTAGTTATGTCACTTTTTTATTTTGTTTCCAAATTTCCTTTTGTATTTTTATATCTAGTTCTCTATCCTTTTGATGTATGTATGTATGTTCATCATGGATGCATTTTGTTATAGCGTGTTGATATTTGATGGTTAACTATTAGATATAATTTCTTGTGCTTACTTTGGTATTATATGATGGATTTTTTATTTATTATTATTGTATGTTTTGATATCAAGAGTAGAGTCTCCCCAACATTGGTTATAGATTCACACTAGTCAAAAACCTCTTGCATGTGGAGAGACTCACCTGAGGTCTTGTGGCATCACCGGCACGATCATTGTTAAAATAAGGCTAGGTAAAAACATTACATTTAGATTCTATCATGTACATGATATATTGGATTAACAAGATATATATTCATCATATATACAATGAAATGTGAATCATGTTCAAAATCATCAATTTAGTTATGGTATTAAAATCATTTTAATGATAGTTTTGTTGGAGTTGGTGCCTTAGAACCAAATTTTGTGTAATTTATGATAAACTATAATCATTTTTTGAATATTAATAAACTCTTTATTACATCATTATTATTCTTCTGTGTAACATAGTATGTGATAAAGTTCTACGATTAGTTGTCGCACTAAAAGGTTATAGAAGTTCTCTACTATGATGAGAACCCAGAAGTGCCATGACAATATTCTTAAATATATCTTTTATAACTAGATGAAATCATTTGAGATAAATAAATGATATAGGATATCAAGGGTATAGAATTATTAGACTTTGAGGCACCTCTGAATGGTGTACGCCCTTGGTAATATCCAGTGTAGGATGTTATGAGAATGAGACCCACCTGTAGGAAATCAACATTTATATGTGTCATTGGATGTTCTTATCTGTGGATGTGTGTATTGATCCTTAGACTTTAAGATTATTATTTATGGGTATTATAAGTTGTGTACATTGATTTATTGATCAAAACCACGATGACATATGTTTGTGGAAAGGTAGAATATGGTGGGTACGTCACGAGTAATATTTCATTGATAAATAATGTCAGAAAGGATTTTTCTATTCTATTTTTAATGAAATTTGATATCTCAGACCCTTTGATGGAAATTATCTAGCCTAAATAAATACATGGTCATGGTGTTCTATAGTCAAGTTTAGTTTCCAAAAATTCAAATAAAGAGAAATCGAGCACATAGGTTGATTTCACCAGCCTGCAACATACTTGATTAGAGATATTGCAATAAAGGGATTGTATTACAGGATAAGCATCTATATAAGGTATTATGTTGTTGAGACATTAACTTATTTCTCTATGGGTTCCTTAGTGTATTTATAGATGTTAACCTTGGACTTTGTGCTACTTCACCTAAATTCATTGAGAAAGAGGCCTAGAGGGTCAGTCACTAAGTGTATCTAGAATCTCGGTTAAATAATATTATTATTTAAAAAGTTGAAGAAATTTTATTCTTGTACGTGGTTTAATAATTTTTAATGTTTTCTTGATTGCATATATTTTGTCACCAATTATTCGAGAGAACATTATGTGAGAAAAATATTTAATAAATTTTTATTTTCTATTTAGTAAATATAATATTTATTTATTTATTGGAGAATAATGTTGTGATATTTATTTATTAAATAAATAGTAATTATTCAAGGCTGAATAAATATTATGTAGGAATGGAAAACTGAGTTTAATGGTTCAGTGATAAATAATATATATTGAATATTATCTGAATAAATAATATTTAATTTAATTTGTCGGTTTAGTGAATGACAAGAATTATTATTATTATTCTTGTTGTTGTTGTTATTATAGACATGGGGTTCCACAGGGATTGTGGAAATAATAAGGGCACATGTGAAATTATTTGTTTCTAACTCTAGTGGAATATAAACTCAATTAGATTATTTTCTTAAGAGATAAAATTAATTTTTTGTACACAATGAGGTTCGGAGAGAATCGTATCAAATATCTAGAGAAATCCCTCTTTAAGAATGCTCTCAAGAATGGAGAGTGGCCTCCCTCTACCACTACTCTAAAGTATAGAGATATAAAAGAGAACCATTCTTTGAATCAATTCTTAAGGTGATCAAAGATGAACAATGCAAGAATTGGGATATACCATGATAACACCCAGAGATTCCTACGGTGATGTTTGGAGGTTCATGGAACACATGTGGATCACCACTGGAGGGAATATACTCTTGATTCCAACAATACAATGATAGTATGATGTATATATGTTGGAATATCCATCAATTAAGAAATAATTTCTTAAAATATAATTATTTAATTACTTCAATCAATTATAAATCATATGTGTTGATCCTGCACTTTGGTTCTAATGTTTTTCTATTGTCTATATTATTTATTTTAATTATGTTGATCATGGTGTTTATCATCATGTAAATCTCAGATTAATCATTGATCGTGACAAAAACTAAGTTAGAAATGCCCCATTCATCACTTCCATTGTGCCCAGAACCTACAAGTGGTATCATAGCGGGTCATATAATTATTTATAATTATTTAAATATCATTGATTAATTTAAAATTTTATCATTAGTTTTCAATTCCAGTATTATCATTATTTTATATGAATTTTGATATCTACTTTCTTACTCTTCATTTCATGAAAATATAATCAAATCGATTAATTTTATGAATGAAATAAATTTTAAGATCTCATCCAGATGTGTCAAGGAGTCTTTCCAAACAACACAAGAGTACACTGAGTGTAACCTATAGGTGAAATCCATGTACCAATGTTTAATTCACCCTAAATTAATTTTGTAATTAATTAAAGTCATGTGAATCTATTACATTCAGTGAATTTAATTACACACTGTATGTTGACATGGCTATCCTGGTGCACGGTTAACTAAAGTACACATTGTGTAACTTCTATACATGATGTGTAGTCTTTTAGTCATGGACAGGTTGTGTATCTTCTTACATGGACTACATGATAGGTGACCATGTAACTCAGAGACCACATGTCATGTATCCAATGTACATGTCATGTACTCTAATATTTTCCATGTAATTCTTACGCATAGATTCTCTATGCATGTGTCGCGGATAGATGGTGAGAATAATACATGACGTGTAGCTCCAATGTACATTCCGTGTAAGTTTACCAAATTACACAAAATTAAAAAATAATTTATTATACTATTAAAACTTTATCAACATGTGTTCTATGTGGTCATTATGTTTATAGTACATTCCATGTGATGGGTTTTGTGTATATAAATGTATAATTACTTTTTGTATAATGTCAGATCTGCATATCATGTATAAGTCATATTATAGTTATTACTCTACATGCATTAAAGCATAACACACTATGTAAATACCATTTGTTCTGTGTGGTCATTAATTTGATAGTAAATTCTATGAAATTATTTGATAAGTCATATATGACACATGTCACAAGATTAAATAGTATATGAGTATAATATACTTTAGGTAGTTCAAATGGTACTCGTCGTGTTGCCTCCAAGGTACATTTTTTTGTACATAGTTTATTTTAAATAAAATTATTTAATTTGTTTAAAATTATGATGGATGATAATATAAATAAAATTTAGATGAGAATTATGATAAAATAATTGATTAATTAAATAAGATAATTAATTTATTCAAGTTTGATTTATCTTAAATAAGAATGATTATAATTGAATGCTAATTTTATTAAATGATTAATTCATTGTAGGAATGTGGATGATCGTGAGACTAGAACAGACCTTTGTATGTGATTGGTTTCTTTTAATTTATTATTAAATTAAATTTTTATCATGTGTTTCATCCCTCCTGTCATTATGTAAAGACTTGTGTACCCATAGTTTCTTTTATGTAAACCCCTTAACCAATCATTTTCTTCCCCTCACCTTTGTGTGAGTAAAATCATATGTAATGGATGGATATCCCAAGCTAGTATATGTGGTTCAAGTTTGGATATGTGGTGAAACCAATCCAAGATATATACATAGGTGGATAGGTGGAAAGCAGCAACACAAACCATAAATGGTTCAAGGTGTTTTCACCTAGTTCAATTGTTAGTTTATCATATGCTAGATAAACTAACCATTATTAAAAGCTCATGATCATACCACTTTATTATTTTAGTTATATCATGTTTCATGGTTATTTCATTATGGATGTTTCTTCATGTTCACACGAATTGATGAATTAACAAGTATACAATATAGAACTAAAATGAATTGACTTATGTGTAAAAATTATCTAATGCATTGTTAATCACTTAATTAAATCCACTTAATATTAACCATCATGTAATAAAGATAATAATTTAAAATTTATGCATAAAAGATAAAATACCTCAATTATATATATTAAATTGATATAGTTTTCCAATGCTTTAGTTAAAATCAAACCATAGTTCAAAGTGATTGACCATCCAAAGTTGGGATTCTTTTATTTATCTAGGAATTATAACTTGAGGTATTGGGTTGAATTAGCTTATTTCACATCCTGGGTTGACTTCCAAAGAAGGAATTGGTGTAACTAGGATGAAAATGTTTAGGAAATATAATTTAAGGATTTTAGGATTGTGAATTCCACTCAAAAGATCAAGGAACTATGAGTTAATGTAGTTGTAATTTGGAGTGTCTACCCAAAACCCTTTAAATTGCTTGACTGACCAAAGTCAATGTGATGAGAAGGGGAATATGGATCCTTACCACTATAATGTCTAATCAAGAGGATATTTTTAATCCAATGGTGAGAGAAATTAGGTTTCAATAAAATAGTGGGAGATCAATAAATATAATATTTATTTTTTTATTTAAATTTTATCAGATAAAGTACTAAAACTTTGATTGTCTTATTTGTTGAAACAACAATAAAAATGACTTAAAACATGTCACTTCAATCCATACTTGATAAGGATAACCTTCTCACTTGTACAAATTTCTGGGAGTGGAAAAGGCACTTATGTGTTATATTATTCTATAAAAGGAAATTATATGTGTTTAAAGAACCTATACCTAAAGAACCTAGTAAAGAGGCTATTAAGGAAGATTTATCTCTCTATTAGAAAAAATTTAACAATTCCATAGATGTTAAATGTTTCTTGCTATTATCCATAACCAATGAGCTTATGAAGAAATATGAGGACATGGATGCAAATAGCATGATGTATCACCTTTGGGATCTCTATCAAGATAAGGTGATACATGAGAGATACGATATATTCAATTCTATTTTTACAACTAATCTTGAAGATTCGGTGCTAGCTGGGCCTCATATAGTCAATCTTATTGGCTAAATTGAATTTCTAGACATCTTATAGATTAAATTTCCAGATGATTTGTGCTTAGATCTCATACTTTCTTCACTACCCAATCCCTTATTCAGTTTTATTTTTAATTATAACATGAGAAATAATGAGAAAATTCCTTTGGAACTTCTTACTCTGATTTTCCATGTAGACAAGGACATGGGGCATGAAAAACCTTTGGTCCTTATGGTGAATAAGAAAAAAGAACAAGGTAAAGGGGCCCAAGATTCATAAAAATTCTAAATTTCCCAAGAACCATCCTTCCAAGAAGAGGAAGATCCATAGATAGAGAAAGGAAAAGGAAGTAGTATGTTTTTCATGTGGAAAACAAGGCCACTAGAAAAGGAACTTCATCTAAATTTAAGGGAGAGCTAAAGGTGCATTAATTATCGTGTGTAGTCTTTCAATATATATACATTGGGTATTCGATACAACTTGTGGTACTCACATATCTATCCAAATGTAGGAACCAAGTATATATCAAAATATATCTAGAGGAAAGGTGGATTTTCAAGCTTCCAATAGTGCAAGGTCGGATGCTCTATCCATTAGATACTACCACCTTTCATTTTAAATAGGAATGATATTGTTTTCAAGAGATTTTTATTATGTACCAACTGTTACCAAGAACATAATTTCTATATCCTTCATAGATATATATAGTTTTATTTTCAATTATAGAAATAAAATTTGTTTCTTTTATAAAGATAACATATGTTATGGTATGGAATATTTAAATAATGGTCTTTATGTATTAAATTATGAAAACAAAATATTGTAAATTGATAATAAATCATGTTCACATGACTCATATAACACCCAGTTATGGAATCACTATCTTTTTCATGTAAATGAGAATAATTTGACAAATCTCTATCAATATGGTTATTTAGAATCTTTTGGGATAAAACCAATTGAAAGATTTCATGAATATTTACAAATAAAAATGACTAAACCACTATTTAGTGGACTATTTCCAATAGAAGATAGAGGTGGTGTAGAGCCTAAATGGATCGTGCTGGGACACTGATAGGGGGATGAATTAGTGTACCCAACTTTTTACTAAATTTTACTTTCTTTTCAATTATCCCCACTTACTCTAGAAACCTATGTCCGGGTTAAGAGGAATGGGTCTAATATGTTCTCTCTATAAATAAGACAGCAGTTTATAGAGATTTTTACAAGGTTTGGTAAAAGACCTACTCCTTTTCGTGATCAACCTATGGTTGTTTCATAGACTCTCTTATCACTATAATTTGAAGTGATTAAAAACACCTAGAATTAGCATACAATATTGGGTAGGAAATGTAAAATATTCCTAAGTTAATGGAGTTCTTTATAATGGTACCACCAATCTTCAATGTAATTGTTTATACTATAACCACCAGTTAAACACTCAAAAAAATATGTCTCTTCTGCGCTAGATTCCTTTGAATCAACTAGATAATCTTATTCTTCAATTTTTTTTCTTCTACTACTACTAAATTTACAAGATTATATGCATGTTGACCCATTTTTCTTCAATAAATGGAAGATAAAACTTCCACTTCAACTCACTGCTCTTTCAAAATGATCAATAGAAGAATTTGGAAATATATTATAAGTTGTCTTCTTCCTCACTACATCAAATGCTCGGGCAGATAATCCTTCAATGATGAAGTTATCACCTCAATTAAACAATATTTTATGCAAGAAATATCTTTCACAATTTTAAATTATATTGACTTCTTGAATTCTCAAACTTCATGCATGTGTGATATACTTCATGCCTTCTAAAACCCTAACACATTTACTTATATTATTTATTGTTATTTTATGTGATAACTTTAATTGTTTTTGGTATCTCAATTTTCTCCTTCACATGTTCATTAGCATGAATGTGTTTTGATGATCACATGCAATTCCTTTTATCTTCATGTATGCATGAATGTTCTTTTATCTTTTCATATGCATGTATATTTCATGCAAACCAAGTCATTATTAGTTTCTTTATGCACGTTGTAATGATCTGGACCCGGTCAGCCACCCGAACAGTGTCGATCAGGTCGGGTGTTACAACATTAGGTGCACCTCCCCTAAACGCCAAAGGCTGCTGACTAGCAGTGAGGGTTTGAATATGTATAGTGGGGAGGCTATACCCTCTCAGAGGAATAAAATAGTACTGGTCCGAGTATAATACTAAAAGTGCAGTGGAAATAAATGACTCAGCAGACTCGAACCAGACCCGCAGAGCAGAATCATATCCAAAATTGATAAACCTGCGGAAGCAATATTGAAACAACAGTAGCGGAAAGGAAACAGAACAAAAAGCTGAAGAATACAAGCAACTACTACTATAAGAAAACAAGTCATGTATCCAAAGAAAGTCATACATATAAATATATAAACGGTGTCAATGGCTAACCAACAGTTGTTACATAATAAAATAATATTGCTGATAAAAATTGGAAAACTAAACAAAGTAACTCTAGAAAGGCATGACCTCAAGTTCTATACCAGTCTCCATGCCAACAGCACTAAAGCCCAGCTCCTGAGGCTGACCCTTTACCTGCACACAATTTCATAAAGTCTAAACGCGTCCCGAAGGGCCCGTGTAGGGTGTGAGACAAGTCTCGAGAGGATACCACCCAAGGGTGCGTACCTAATATAAGTGTTTAGGAAGACATGCTTATATAAGAAAAGCAGTAAACAATACAATGCCAAAAATTAAAAATGAACTTCACTGGTGCTCAGCAGCCACCAGGAAGTGTCACCTGCTTCGGCCAGTGCCGGAATCTTTGGATGTAACCTGGAACCATGTGCCACCTGAAACCATGTGTCTCAAGTACCGACGTCCCAAAGGCACGCCCAACAATCATAACCCTGCTTGGAATCTCAACCTGCCCAAGGCACAACATCCAGAGGAATAGTGATACCTGTCCTCAAATAATAACCGGAGGGACAGCAATGTCTGCCCTCAAATCACAGCGAGCCTCTGCCCCCAACCTGACCACCTCAAAGTTGTCTCATGAAGGCTCCTCACCTTCCACGTGGCTTCCTATGGCAATCAACCCCAAACCAAATATACCTAACCACATCTATCGGGGCCTCTACCCAGCGATTGGTCGTACCACCTCATCTTGGAGTCTATCTGTGTGCACACTACTCAAAAGTACCTGGTGAGCAGTAATCACCTCAATATATCCCCAAACCACAACACATATAACACCTCGTGCCCCTGAAAACCTGTCGCTCAAGTCTGATAGCCTATCCATCCAAGTAACCTGGGCCAAGCCCAACCCGACAGTCCAACTGTCTCATCCGACATCCATGACGCCCAATCCCGTGGTAGCAACCACCTAAAGTAAACCGAGCAAAAGCCCCAACCTATGATCCCCGTCACTCGAAAATATATCTGGGCCACGCCTGACACAACAATCAGTTCAACACAGGAAATATCACACATTGCATATTCATACTTGGAAGCATCACTTTAAATAGGCAATTACTAAACAGTCAAATTGCACTAACTTTTGCTAATCCATACCAGCACCTAAGGTCTTAAATGCCTTAAACAAATTACTAACATGCTTTAACAAATCAACTCAGCAGTTTAATCCAACAGCATCAAAAGAATTCTAAATTCAACAATTTAAATACTGGTCCAAACATACGCATTTCGGCACCCCGGCCAAATTGCCCCAAACGAGCTATGACCTCTAACTCAGCCTCGCTCAATCACAACAGGGTCAGGGAATACTCAGAGGAATCCTACAAAGCATATAAACTATTAAAGATAAATAAACAAGGGTTTAGCTCAATACCCAACGTTGCGCCTGAAGCTTGAAACCCCCAAAAGTCTATGAAAACATGAAAGAAGGTATGCACCACCCACCTCGTACTCGTACGATGACACTCCTTTGATACCAGCCTCTGATTCGGTCTGAATCACGATAGATCTGTGTTTTCATCAAAACCCATCAATTATGTTTGGATGGAATCAGCGGAGAAATAGGTCAGGGATCAAGGACGAAGAAGGGTGTGCGGGGTTAGCCTTTCCGATGCGGTCCTGTTTCCACTAACGGATCGAAGAACGGGGGTCGTATGACAATTCTAGGAGGAATTGTGTTCGTCGGAGTTTTTTGGATGAACAGTTCGTCCAATGGAGAAGAAGAATAAAGTTCCAAAAATAAGACGCGACAGCGTCTTGGATGAGAAAATATAATAAAAGTACACAGTGTGTATTTTCAAAGTACACACCGTGTATATGGGTTTCTGTACTCCGACTTAAGCGGAGTCCAGCACACGGTTTGGACCAAGTACACGGTCAACACATGGCCAGGGACTGGACCACTACATGGAACATGGTTACACGGCATGTCAAGGAAGACTACACGCCATGTATATGGAAACTTACACTTGGGAACCACATGAAATGTACTTGGCCTTGAATGGGTAAGGGTACACGGCGTGTCTATAAATACACGTCGTGTAGTAAGAAATTTCTACACGGTCATCACACCGTATGTACTCAGTGAGCACACGGCCAGTCACTCAGTTAACACATACATGGCATGTACCTAAAGTACACGACGTGTAGTCTGGAAATTTCCAGAAACTGGCCAGATTTTCTAGACTTCTCAGAAACTAGTCAAAAAGTTCAAACAATGGCAGGATTTTACCGGTTCTAAAAATCCGGGTTCTTACAAACTCCCCACCTTAACGTAGCTCGTCCCCGAGCTACCGAACAAAACCAAGAGATGGCACCGAACCCACCCATCCCGGTTAAATAGCCCGGACTACCCCGGTCTCAAGGTCCTGGCTAAATTCCTAAAAGGACTCCCCACCTTAGGAATTGCCTACTCGATCTCAACCCAAAAAAAAGATCAAAGAAAATCAAATAAACAAGCAAGGACCAATGACCTATTTCTTGAACCCATGGTCCTCCCATTACGCATCGTCACCCCTGCACCTCCTCGGTGATCACGTGTCGCTTCTGACACCCAACGTAACCCTCACTGCATCGGTGTCCTCCTCCATGAGGTCCTGCATCTAATAGATTCTCAAATCAAACCTAGTTCCATGCACCTCAAGTAACTCGCATCCTCGATGCCCCGATACCCACAACACCTCAAGTAACCTGCATCCTTGATGCTCCTAATGCCACACATCTCAAATATATAATAAAATATATAATTCATCTGATATGATGCCAATCCCACTAACTAGAATCTAGTCAGTCCACAAGTATTTTGTGCATCCCGTGCACTCAACCAGACATGCCTCAAAAGGACATTCCAAAAGAAATAAAGGAGAATCATGGCCACACCTACGGTGTACCTGCCACCATCGTCGGCTCTCCAGCCTGCTCAGTCCCTGGCAGCTCCACAGTGTGCACCTGGCCTGAAGCACGACTACCTGATGTCTGACCTCCCTACGGTGCTACTACAGTCATGGTCCACTGACCCCTTAGTTGGATCCCGCTATCCCTGTCAAGTCCTCCATGTGTAGCTGAAACTCGACTACCCTCTCCCGGTACCGAACCCGATCCAACACCTGACGCCACAGTCTATCCCGGTCCCTGCCTGTCGGCTGTCTGAGAAGGCTGCCTGCAAAACCTCTCCAGATGACCGACCTGTCCACACGTCCGGCACTCCTTCGGGGGCCTATCGCACTGAGCCCAAACATGTCCCGGCTGTCCACACTGAAAGCAAACCACCACTGAACTGCCACGAGGTGGTCTAGCTGAATCCCTGGCCTGACTGCCCTGCTGGAACTCACCCCGTCCTTGCTTCCTGTTGTCCGAACCATCACCTGGAACTGTCGCCCTACCACTCTGGGTCCTATCCCTCTGGTTTCCCTCTACTATAAGCACCTGCTTCACCTCCTCGAAGAAGGAACCCAACCTGAAGATGTTTACCTGAACCCGAACGGTGTGTCGTAAGCCATCCTCGAAGCGCCTCACCCTAGCTGCGTCATCGCTTACCATACCAGGTGAAAAACGAGACAACTCTGTGAAGGTGGCTGCGTAGTCCATGACGGACATATCTCCCTGCTGAAGACTCAAGAACTCCCGATCTCTCTCTGCCCTCTGAGTCTCTGGATAAAAGTGCTCTAAGAACCTGTCCTCGAAATCCTTCCATGCCAGTCCCTCGTGCCTACGAGCCTGACCAGCACATCCCACCAACGCTTCGTCGGTCCTCTCAGCATGTATGTCGCCAACTTGACCCTCCTCCCTAGGGGAGTCTCGAGCTACTCGAAGATCATGTGCATACTTTCTATCCAGTTCTCTGCCACCTGCGGTCCACCCTCTGTAACGACCCAAAATTTTGATTAAATCTTGTTTCCTAATTTTGTGTGTTATTTTATTTTATACTCAACAAGACTGTTTCATTTGATAACATGGGTATAATTAAAATGATACCATTGGGTTTCGACTGTTATATGACCATTGGTCAATATAACCGTTGGAAACTAAATATTTCAATTATTGTCTCTAAATACAAGTGATCTTAATTAATTAATATAGAAAGAAGATTTTATGGACTCATCCAGTAGTCTCAAGTCAATTGAATCCCATATAATGGAACTTGGGAAGGAGGTAGCACCATTGGGCTTTTCTCTGGACCAAACCCAAGCCGAACTTCATCGTGTGAAGCTACAACGGAATCGCCTTTGTGAGAAGTTCAAACTGGTAGAAATTACTACTCGTGCAATGTTGGTTGATCCGCCCTCAGATTCTCTCACCTTAGAACACCTTACACTTAGGTCGTATGCTGGTGTTATAAGGAGCTATGTAAGGAGACCATAAGTGCTTTGTGTAATCCTTTGAGATAAATAAAATTGTGTTTTCTTCTTATGGTGAAGTTTGTAAATTTTTAAATGTCCGAATAAATGTAGGATGTATATTATTGATGAATTTGAAAAAAAAGGATATTTTAAAATATTTTTTTAAACCTTAAATAATTAATGATGTGTAATGATTTTCAAAAAATGGTCTTCTGCAAATGAGTTCAGTAAGAAATTTGGAGTCTAATAAGATCTACTTAATTTTTGGTGAATAGTAATTTATGAATAGTGATTTTACGCTTAGGATTAGTAATGTGGCCAAATGGATTAGTAATCTCACTTAAACAAAGTATTAATATAATATAGGCACCCTGATTAAGTAATGTGATTCAATAAAATAGGTAAATAACTGTTTCAGAAATTATTAGTCAAGTCTTAGTTTTTTCGGGTGAATAGTGTTTTTTAATTAAAAATTTAATTAAAAATATTTAGAAAATTGATTTTATAAAATGGAGTTCATTTTTGAACTCATAGCATCGATGTTGTGTTAAGGTAATTTTTGGGGATTTTTTTGAAAAAAACGAATTTTCGGTGAATAGTGTATTTATTTAAAAATTAAATTAAAAATATTTAGAAAATTATTTTTATAAAATGGAGTTTATTTTTGAAATCATATCATCGATATTTGGTTAAGGTGAATTTTTGGGATTTTTCTGAGAAAGTTGAATTTTCGATGAATAGTGAAAATACAGTTTTTAAGTTACGGGTGTTTAATGACATCATTAAATGATGTATTAAGTATGTAATAAATGTGGTCTACTTATGAATAGTAATATAAGGTATGAGGTGTCCCAAGTGGCCAATACCATGGGAAAATACCATGGGCAAGCCCATGGTTTTTCCAATACCACCAATGAGGTGTCCCTTGGCCATTAATACCTTGTCCCCTCAATTCCCCTATAAATACCAAGCCATTCTCTCATCCTTTCGACTCCAAAATCATCATCAACGAATTTCTGGTCTTCTTACCTCCCAAGGAGTCCTCCCAAGGTTCTCCCAATCCCTCAAGGTCCCAACCTTTGAGTTTTAAGAGTTACGTTTTAAGGTAAGGGATCCGACCTCTCTCTTTCTTTTCAAGTACTCTCTTTTATGTCATATATTTTATGCTCCATGTTATTATGTTGGAGGATTCTATTTTATATTCATCCTAATGTACTTTTCATATTCATATGATGAGAGACCCCCTCTTTCTCCCATCAATTCATTTTAAGAATGTTTAAGTGGCGCCGTTAGGATGCTGAATTTTTAAGGGATTCTTTCACCCTTCTCGTTTTCAAGATCTATTTTCATGTAAAGTCTTTCAAGTTCCTTTTTATTATGTTGGGGTATTATCTATATATCTATCATACTTATCTTTTATATTAATATGATGATATACCCTATTTGATCTCTTCAATTCAGTATTTTTAAGTTTTAAGTGGCATTGTTAGGCTGCCGAATTTTTAAGGGATTCTTTCACCCTTCTCGTTTTCAAGATCTATTTTCATGTCAAGTCTTTCATATTCATTTTTATTATGTTAGGGTATGATCTATATATCTATCATACTTATATTTTATGTTCATATTATGAGAGACCCTATTTGATCTCATCAATTCAGTATTTTGAAGTTTTAAGTGACGTCGTTAGGCTGCTGAATTTTTCATAAGAGAAATCTTATTTTTATCTTCCTTTCAAGTTTTTTATTTAATATGGTATATCCTTAAAATTTCATTACCATGTTCCTATATCATTTATATTATGTTCCCCTATTGTTTTATGAATCATTTATGAGTGGGTAACCCATTTCCCCTCTCTTTTCAATGTTTTCTAAAACCCTGTCACATAACCGTTATGCTGCAGAATTTTCGTCTCGAAATGTCTCTCTCTTTTTTCTCAAATTATTTTATTTTATTAAGTGAATACTCAAATCTATTTCTTATACAAGGGTATTCACATATATATCAAAATTTTATATTTTAAATTCTTTGATTTACATACACCAAACCCGCTTTCCTTTTTCGTGGGTTTAAAGTGACATAAAGATCACGTCTTTAAAGAAGTTTTTAAAATGTGATGACTATGAAATGAAACCCATTTCTTTTATGCTATATGTGTTGTTTATGAAATTATTAATGATGATATATTTGTCTCACATGATAATAAAGTCAAATTTAAGGGTGCACCCTGATAGCGCTCCAATGCATTGTGTAAAGACTTAATCTCTAGAGATGACCATTTTTAATGACGCCTTGGTGAATAACCTTGGTAATTTTTAATGACACCTTGGGTATGGACCTTGGTGAAATGGAAATGATTGTCTATGTTAAATGTTTTAGCCACATCTTCATGTTATGAAACATGTTATTTTTATTATGATATGCCTCATGGTCTCTTTCTCATTCCTTAAAGTTATTTTTCATGACTTTTGATGTATCTCAAGTTCTCATGTAAAATGTTTCCCTTGTTTCCCTTACTGGGCCTTTTGCTCACCCTTTCCTTGATGTATGCTCCCAGGTTATGAGATGTTGTAATGAACATAGGATTAATAATGAAGAATCCTTTCAAGTGTTTAAGAAGAATGTTTTATGTAGTCATGTATTAAGTTCCTGGTTTCCAAGACACTAAACCTTAATGATCCTTAGTTTTGTATATGTAGTGAAAAGTTTATGTAATGAAAAAGGCGGGATTCTATAGTTGGTATCGGAGGATGGTTTAGTTATTAGTGTAAATTAGGATATGAAAACTTTAGGAAGAAGCCTATAGAAAATTTTAAATATAGGAAATATTCCTGGTATTTTGGTGAGTATTGAGTAAGTGGTTTATCAAGAAAATACATCCCTATCTAGATACGAGCAGGTAGAGGTGGCTCTGGAACAGATGTACATAGGGGTAAAACCCGAAAACAACACTTGAGATAGACTCGAATAGGAACTGGTACACGACAACAGGCCTTGCTGCACTTTTGGTTACGACACTCCTGGGGGATATGCTTTGGTAAATTCATAAGCTTAGTATGAACCATTATTAAAGGAACAAAGATAAAATAAAATAAAGATTCACATAAGAATATATGATCATGGATAACCTAGATTGGAACCTAGGGGATCACAAGTTAGGATATACTTTTCTTCTACAAGTTTATCCTTCTATGCTTAAAGTTTCATTTTCATGATTATTGGCTAAGTATTTAAGCCCCTAATTATACTTTCTTTTCTTAGTTAATGGCGGGAAATCGAAGAACATGTCCCAACAACCAATGTGATAGGAAATGTGACGATTTCCCTATTAATGTGACAGAGATGATGAGATATCAAGTTGAACATATTGTGATTATGCCAAACCAGCTATCAAAAATCACAATTAATAATTGGCACATAGTTTAATTCCCAAATTCATCAAGGAAGAAGAAGACAAAGTCTCAAGGATGTTCATCTGATAAAGTTGATAAGGGAAAGAAGACCCAATTTCTTTTTTGCAAAAAGTGTGGGAAGAGGCACCAAGGAGAATGTCACAAAGGAACCAGGAGATGTTTTAAGTGTGGGAAGATAGGGCATAAATTATCCAATGGCTTTAAAAAATGGATAATGTGATGAATGGAGATAAGGTTCAATCTAATGTACCTTATACTATTCAATGTGGTAAATGTGGAGCAGTTGGACATTATCCAAGGCAATGATCTCTTGGAAGGGATGAGAATCATGATGAGAATCAACAATATTCAAGGACAAGGGAAAAATGCAAGTCCTATACTAAGATGGATCGTGATGACTGAAGTACATGTAACTTCTTCACAATAATTGTCTATGTCATGTTTTATTTTAGTTCGTGCCCTATGAGCATATCTTTAATGTTTTCTAAGAACATCGAGTCACTACCTAATATGGTTTTATATCATTAAGGAAAACATATATTGTTATGTACCACATGTTGATGTAGTGAAGCTATTCTTCTTAAAAAAAGATGATTAGGGGATTAAAAGATGATTATTATTTTGGAAGACGTTCACTATTTTGGGAACCCTATATGATCGAGGTAAATATATTACTACGGTATTTTCTTGGAGGAGTAAATGTTGACTTATATTTTGAAGAATCAATGAATTTAAGGTGAACTTATAGTAATTTAGGTTACTTATGGAAATGATTAACCTATCTTTGGGAAAATATGTTTAGGTTAGTTACTTTTGTTATAAGTTGTTAGGAGTGGTTGATTTTGTTTGGAGATGAACGATAAAGTTTATCTTGGAAGACTATGCTATCAAATCCATATTTTATTTGGGTTTCAATCTTAGTTTGGTTTATTTTGAGTAATTTTAAGGATAGTTATTTATGGAATGGTCTATGATTAATTTTGGGTAGTACCATGGAACTTTGAAGATTTAAAGTAGTTTCCCTTACTATGGGGTTCTTTATTTTTGAAGAGTTGTTTTATATTACCCTTTCTGTTTTTGGGATAAATTTTTAAAGATAGATAGTTATTCTTTTGTGGATTACATGATTCTCTAAAAGATTATTCTTATGCTTTTGATGAGACCAAGTGTTTTTGAATGCTCATCGTTTGGAGAAAAGATTAGTTTTGGTAGAAACTTATTAAAGGATGAAACTCTACTTGAAGGTAGGTATATTTCCTTATGTTTTTATTCTATGTAGTAAATGAATTCCTCAAAATTATGAAAAGTAACACAAAACAAAAACTTTGTTAGTTTATGTTTCCTACTAGGTAATCAATGACCGTTTACACACATCATAATTTTGTGATTTTATTGTGATTAACTTTCTCCTAATCTTTTTGTCTATCACTCTCCCTCAAAACTTGACCCTTTGCTTTCTCTTCCATGTCAATGTTTTCCTAAATGGAATCCTAGTATGGGTTAACTTGGGTGACCTTTGTACTTCACTTTCTTTCTTTTAAAGTAATAGTTTTACTAACTCCTTTTCCGATGTGGGACTTTCACTGAAATTTCCAAGCCCAATTTTAAAAATTGTGAGGACACAATTTCTTAAGGGGGGAAGAATGTAACGACCCGAAATTTTGAATAAATCTTGTTTCCTAATTTTGTGTGTTATTTTATTTTATACTCAACAAGAATGTTTCATTTGATAACATGAGTATAATTAAAATGAGACCGTTGGGTTTCGACTGTTATATGACCATTGGTTAATATGATCATTGGAAACTAAACGTTTCAATTATTGTCTCTAAATACAAGTGATCTTGGTTAATTAATATAGAAAGAAGATTCGATGGCCTCATCTAGTAGTATCAATCCAATCGAAGCCCATCTAATGGAACTTGGGAAGGAGGTAGCACCACTGGGCTTTGCTCTGGACCAAACCCAAGCCAAACTTCATTATGTGAAGCTAGAACGGAATCGCCTTCGTGATAAGTTCAAACTAATAGAAATTACTACTCGTGCAATGTTGGCTAAGCCGCCCTCAGATTCTCTCACCTTAGAACACCTTACACTTAGGTCGTATGCTGGTGTTATAAGGGGCTATGTAAGGAGATCGTAACTGCTTTGTGTAATCCTTTGAGATAAATAAATTTTTTTTTTCTTCTTATGGTGAAGTTTGTAAATTTTTAAATGTCCGGATAAATGTAGGATGTATATTATTGATGAATTTGAAAAAAAGGATATTTTAAAATATTTTTGTAAACCTTAAATAATTAATGATGTGTAATGATTTTCAAAAAATGGTCTTCTGCAAATGTGTTCAGTAAGAAATTTGGAGTCTGATAAAATCAACTTAATTTTTGGTGAATAGTAATTTATGAATAGTGATTTTACGCTTAGGATTAGTAATGTGACCAAATGGATTAGTAATCTCACTTAAAGAAAGTATTAATATAATATAGGCACCTTGATTAAGTAATGTGATTCAATAAAATAGGTAAATAACTGTTTCAGAAATTATTAGTCAAGTCTTAGATTTTTCAGGTGAATAGTGTTTTTTAATTAAAAATTTAATTAAAAATATTTAGAAAATTATTTTTATAAAATGGAGTTCATTTTTGAACTCAGAGCATCGATGTTGTGTTAAGGTAATTTTTGGGTATTTTTCTGAAAAAAATGAATTTTTGGTGAATAGTGTATTTATTTAAAAATTAAATTAAAAATATTTAGAAAATTATTTTCATAAAATGGAGTTTATTTTTAAAATCAGGGAATCGATATTTTTTTAAGGTGAAATTTTGGGATTTTTCTGAGAAAGTTGAATTTTCGATGAATAGGGAAAATACAGTTTTTAAGTGACGGGTGTTTAATGACATCATTAAATGATGTATTAAGTATGTAATAAATATGGTCGACTTATGAATAGTAAGATAAGGTATGAGGTGTCCCAAGTGGCCAATACCATGGGAAAATACCATGGTCAAGCCCATAGTTTTTCCAATACCACCAATGAGGTGTCCCTTGGCCATTAATGCATTGTCCCCTCACTTCCCCTATAAATACCAGGACATTATCTCATCCTTTCGACTCCAAAATCATCCACAACTAAGTTATGGTCTCCTTACCTCCCAATTATTCCTCCCAAGGTTCCCCCAATCCCTCAAGGTCCCAACCTTTGAGTTTTAAGAGTTACGTTTTAAGGTAAGGGATCCGACCTCTCTCTTTCTTTTCAAGTACTCTCTTTTATGTCATATATTTTATGCTCCATGTTCTTATGTTGGAGGATGTTATTTTATATTCATCCTACTGTAATTTTCATGTTCATATGATGAGATACCCCCTATTTCTCTCATCAATTCATTTTAAGAATGTTTAAGTGGCGTTGTTAGGCTGCCGAATTTTTAAGGGATTCTTTCACCCTTCTCGTTTTCAGGATCTATTTTCATGTCAAGTCTTTCAAGTTCCTTTTTATTATGTTGAGGTATGATCTATATATCTATCATACTGATTTTTTTATGTTCATATGATGATAGACCCTATTTTATCTCTTCAATTCAGTATTTTGAAGTTTTAAGTGGCGTCGTTAGGCTGCCGAATTTTTAAGGGATTCTTTCACCCTTCTCGTTTTCAAGATCTATTTTCATGTCAAGTCTTTCATGTTCCTTTTTATTATGTTAGGGTATGATCTCTATATCTATCATAATGATATTTTATTTTCATATGATGAGAGACCCTATTTTATCACTTCAATTCAGTATTTTGAAGTTTTAAGTGACGCCGTTAGGCTGCTGAATTTTTCATAAGAGAAATCTTATTTTTGTCTTCCTTTAAAGTTTTTCATTTCATATGATATGTCCTTAAAATTTCATTACCATGTTCTTATATCATTTATATTCTATTCCCCTACTGTGTTATGGATCATTTATGAGTGGGTGACCCATTTCCCCTCTCTTTTCAATGTTTTCTAAAACCATGTAACATAGTCGTTATGCTGCAAAATTTTCGTCTCAAAACGTATCTCTCTTTTTTCTCAAATTCTTTTATTTTATTAAGTGAATACTCAAATATCTTTCTTCTACAGGGGTATTCACATATATATCAAAATTTTCTATTTTAAATTCCGGTATTTACATACACGAAACCCTCTTTCCTTTTTCGTGGGTTTAAAGTGACATAAAGATCACGTCTTTAAAGAATTTTTTAAAATGTGATGACTATGAAATGAAACTCATTTATTTTATGCTATATGGGTTTTTTATGAAATGATTGATGATGATATATGTGCCTCACATGATAATAAAGGAAAATTTAAGGGTGCGCCCTGATAACACTCCAATGCATTGGGTAAAGACTTAATATCTAGAGATGACCATTTTTAACGACGCCTTGGTGAATAACCTTGGTAATTTTTAGTGACACCTTGGGGATGGAATTTGGTGAAATGGAAATGATTTTCTATGTTAAATTTTGTAGCCACATCTTCAAGTTATGAAACACGTTATTTTATTATGATATGCCTCATGATCTCTTTCTCATTCCTTAAAGTTATTTTTTATGACTTTTGATGTATCTCAAGTTCTCATGTAAAATGTTTCCCTTGTTTCCCTTACTGGGCCTTTTTCTCACCCTTTCCTTAATGTATGCTCCCAGGTTATGAGATGTTGTAATGAACTTAGGATGAACAATGAAGAATCCTTTAAATATTTTAAGAATAATGTTTTATGTAGTCATGTATTAAGTTACTGGTTTCCAAGACACTAAACTTTAATGATCATCAGTTTTGTATATGTAGTGAAAAGTTTATGTAATGAAAAAGGCGGGATGTTATACCCTCACCCTGAAAAAGTGGTGGGTTCTGCGACTGGAACTCCCGTGTCAGATATGCCATAGAAGGCTCTGCACCCTGCGTGCCTCAGTCAATCCCCTACAAGACACGTACCAGGCTAGCTCGGAGCTGCTCGTCAAGCCACGGTCCGAATGCTGCCAAACCCGGCTGCTACCCTGCCTGCACTGGATCCTAAACCCGATCTTGTCCCTGAGCCTGTACCTATGGCTCATGCTCTACCTGCACCGGATTCTAAACCTGATCTTGTGATACCGTATCATATCCTTCCTGACGCTCCATCGATTCGTGAAGGAGTAACCCGCTAAATACCGTAAATGGTCAGACAACCCATATATATCTGACAATATATTCTACATAGATAAGGAAAGCCGTAAAGAGGAAGTGTATAACAACTACCCTTACTCTTCCCTATCTCAACCCATGCCCTTGGCATCCCAACCTCACGGCCTCCTTACCCGACCTAAATAGAGCCAAGTATCAATAGTACCTCGGGCCAAGCCCGTCCAGACAACCAACGTTGCCTCAAACCTGACGACCGAGTCTCCCAATCCTGACAGTTACACTACCTCACCCATAGTACCTGACTACTCTCATAAGAGCCAGACCCAAATATAATGCATATGCAATTCTACAAAATACAAGGCATGGAATTCACATTGCAATAAACAATCTATTCTATCAGGAGTTTCACCTATTCACATTCCATAGCACATATAGCATGGCAATTGATTTTATTCACATGGTATTATCACTTCACAAAGCATACGTGCAGTTATGAAATTGAAATACCCTAAAATGTGCCTACCAAAAGCCAAACAAACAATCCTTGTCGTACCGGCCAAGGTTTTCATATCATAATCAATAAAATCTCACAAAAAGTGAGCCACCGAGGTGGAAATCATATCAATTGTAATCTGAGAAAAAAGCAAACAGCAATTCCCACCCCCGGCAACTCAATCCATCCCTCGTACATGGGGCTACAGGCACCCAAGCACGAGTTCAAAATCCAGTTCCAACAACAATCTATCTCCAGTATACCAAATCCAAAATAGTAAAACCAGCAGAAATAAAAAGAGAAGTCTCAAACTCATTAGTAGCCAGAAAAGCACTGCTACTAAATCCCTGTCAAAAACGCCTCTGATACCACTTTGTAACATCCCGGACCCGGCCAGCCACCCAAACAGTGCCGATCGGGTCGGGTGTTACTACCTTAGGCGCAAATCCCCTGAACTCCAAAGGCTGCCAACTAGCAGTGAGGGCCTGAATAGTTATAGTGGGGAGGCTATACCCTCTCAGAAGAATAAAATAGTACTAGTCCAAGTATAATACTAAAAGTGCAGCGGAAATAAATGACTCAGTAGACTCGAACCAGACCCGTAGAGCGGAAGCATATCCAAAATCGATAAACCAGTGGAAGCAATATTGAAACAACAACAGCGGAAAGTAAACAGAACAACAAGCTGAAGAATACAAGCAACTACTACTGTAAGAAAATAAGGCATGCATCCAAAGCAAGTCATACATATCATTATATAAACGGCGGCAATGGATAACCAACAGTTGTTACATAATAAAGTAATCATGCTGATACAAACAGGAAAACTAAACAAAGTAACTCCAGTAAGGCATGAACTCAAGGTCCATACCAGTCTCCATGCCAACAGTACTAAAGCCCAGCTCCTGAGGCTGACCCTTTACCTACACGCAATTTCATAAAGTCTACACGCATCCCGAAGGGACCGTGTAGGGTGTGAGACAAGTCTCAGTAGGATTTCACCCAAGGGTGTGTACCTAATATAAGTGTTTAGGCAGACATGCTTATATAAGAAAAGCAGTAAACAGTACAATGCCCAAAAGTAAACACAAACTTCACTGGTTCTCAGCAGCCACCAGGAAGTGTCACCTGCTTCGGCCAGCGCCGAAATCTTTGGATGTAACCCGGCACCACGTGCCACCTGACACAATGTGTCTCAAGTACCGACGTCCCGAAGGAACACCCAACAATCGTAACCCATCTCGAAAGCTCAACCTTCCCAAGGCACAACATCTGGAGGAACAACAATACATGTACTCAAATAATAACCGGAGAGACAGCGATGTCTGCCCTCAAATCACGGTGAGCCTCTGCCCCCAACCTGACCGCCTCAAAGCTGTCTCCTGAAGTCTCCTCACTTTCCACGTGGCTTCCTATGGAAAGAACCCCCAAACCAAATATACCTAACTACATATATCGGGGCCTCTACCTACTAAGTGGTCGTACCACCTCATCTCGGAGTCTATCTGTGTGCACACTACTCAAAAGTACCCGATGAGCGGTAATCACCTCAATATGTACCCAAGACACAACACATCTGACACATCATGCCTCTGTGAACCTGTCGCTCAAGTATGATAGCCTATCCATCCAATTAACTCGGGCCAAGCCCAACCCGACAGTCCAACTATCTCATCTGACGTCCATGACGCCCAATCCCATGGTAGCAACCACCCAAAGTAAACTGAGAAAAAGATCTAACCTGTGATCCCCATCACTTGAAAATATATTTGGGCCATGCCCGACACAACAAGCAGTTCAACACAGGCAATATCACACATTGCATATTCATACTTGGAAGCATCACTTTAAACAGGAAATTACTAAACAGTCAAATTGCACTAACTTGTGCTAATCCATACCAGCACCTAAGGTCTTAAATGCCTTAAACAAATTACTAACATGCTTTAACAAATCAACTCAGAAGTTTAATCCAATAGCATCAAAAGCATTCTAAATTCAGAAATTTAAATAATGGTCCAAACATACGCATTTCGTCACCCCCGACCGAATTTCCCCAAACGAGCTATGACCTCTAACCTGACCTCGCTCAATCACAATAGGGTCAAGGAATACCCAGAGGCATCCCACAAAGCAGATAAACTATTAAAGATAAATAAACAAGGGTTTCTATCAATACCCAAAGTTGCGTCTAAAGGTCACAACCCCCAAAATTCTACGAAAACAATAAAGAAGGTATGCATCACCCACCTCGTACTCGTACGATAACACTCCTTTGATACCAGCCTCTGATTCGGTCTGAATCGTGATAGATCTGTGTTTCTGTCAAATCTCGGCAATTCTATTCGGATGGAATCTGTGGAGAAATAGGTGAGGTATCAAGGATTAAGAAGGGTGCGCGGGGTTATACTTTCTGATACGGTCATGCTGCCACCAACGGATCGAAGAACGGAGGTCGTATGACGATTCTAGGAGGAATTGTGTTCGTCGGAGGTTTTCGGACGAACAGTTCGTCCAACGGAGAAGAAGAAGAAAGTTCTGGAAATAAGACATGATGGTGTCTCGGATGAGCATATAAAAAAAAGTACACGACATGTATTTTCAAAGTACACGCTGTGTATATGGGTTTCCGTACTCTGACTTAAGCGGAGTCCAGCACACAGTTTGGACCGAGTATACGGTCAACACATGGCCAGGGACTCGGCCACTACACAGAACATGGTTACACGATGTGTCAAGGAAGACTACATGCTGTGTATATGGAAACTTACACTTGGGAACCACACGGCATGTACTTGACCTCGCATGGGTAAGGGTACAGGGCGTGTCTATAAATACACGCCGTGTAGTAAGAAATTTCTACACGAAATGTACTCGGTGAGCACACGGTTGGTCACTCGGTTAACACATACATTGCGTGTACCTAAAGTACACGGCATGTAGTCTGGAAATTTCCAGAAACTGCCCAGATTTTCTAGACTTCTCAGAAACCAGTCAAAAAGTTCAAACAGGGGCAGGATTTGACCCGTTCTAAAAACCCAGGTTCTTACACACGCTTAAATGCACATATTTTACACCTTTCTAAATGCATGTATATACATGAATATACTTACTTTTTCCCTTATTACACACAATAGTGTGTCGTGTAATCACTTATTCAATGGCCTTAGTGCATTTACTTCTTCACGCAAAACAAGTGTGTGGGATATCTCCTTCAAACTCACTTCCTCTCCATGCAATGAGTACGCAGGATCTTCCTTCACGCAAGTATTAGAGTGCATTATTCTCTCCTTCAAGAAGTGTATACACTATCTTTGTTTGAACCATGTGAATTCTTAATTTCTTTCACACAAGCCAGTGTGTTTTCATGTAAGGGTATTGTACAACCCAAATTACTTGCAGAATAGGTACTTCATGAAGTGCGATGAGGGTGTTTTAACACCAGTCGTGTGTCTGTAGATTTCCTTCATGTAGGATGTGTATGGTTCTTCTTCGTGCAACCAAGGAGGTTTGTGATAACCTATCCTCACGAAACTGGGTTTTACGGTGCTATGTTTCTCTAGAAACAAGACCTTCTCTTCAATAACATGAATGGAGGCAAATCTCTCTACCTCGATACCTCACATTTTATAGAAAATTATCAGCATTTGTGCACCACTTTGGATCTGCATTTTATGTTGTGTCAATCTTCATTCGAAATCCCAAAAATAATGTCGTGACATGGAATTTTGAATGCCCTAAGATCTCTTCATTTATCAAATGCATGTTTCCTTTTATGGTGACATCAAGAATAATCACTACAAAAAAATTAGATTAGCGATATTTTTTGTTTTTTCATTAGAGAAATTTTAAAACACTGCTAACTCATTTACCAATGTTTCTGAAAAACATCACTAAATGTGGTGTCTTAACCCCCCCCCCCCCCCCCGCTACACCACACTCCCTAAATCCCCTAAGGTGCCCCCTCACCCCCATTCCCCAATTTAATTCCCCTGGCTATTTCTCCCCTTAATGTGCGCCCCCTCACCTCATTCCCCAGTTTAATTCCCCTCCTCCCCTTTACATGCCACCTCACCCCGATTAATTCCCCTAGATCCCCCATTCTACTATTGTTCCCCTTGACGTACACCCCGTCACCCCATTCCCCAATTTAATTCCCCCGCTCTCCTTGATGCGCCCCATCACCCTAATTAATTCCCTTAGATCCTCCATTCCACTGCTAGCCTTACGTCCCTCATGAGATTTGAACCCACAGCACCTGACCAACTAACTTACCAAATTTTTATTTATAAAAATATATTATCTTATATTTATACATATATTATATATTTTAGTATTAAAAATTTAATGTATTTATATATATCTATGTATGTATATATTATTTATTAAAAAAATTAATATATATATACATATATTATTTACATATATTAATATATATGTGTGTATATTATGTGTGAGTGTCTGTGTGTTTGTTTATATGTGTGTGTATCTGTGTATTTATAGACATGCACATGTGTGTGTGTGTTTATATATGTGTCTCTGTATGTGTGTGTGTGTGTGTCATATATATATATATATAATGATATTTAAATATATGTTAATGTATTTGTATATCATTATAAATTTATATATATACATATATATAATTATAATTATAATTTTTTTATATACGTAAATTAATAGAATTATAATTATATATATATTATTAGTCATGTTTTAAAATACTATTAAAAATGTCTCTAAAATAGCCACATTTTCTTAAAAACGTGGCTAAATTTAAAATGTATATGTGTTTTTTATATATAAATATATGTTTATATATGTATGTGTATATATATATAATTATTTTTTTGTATGAATAATATTAGTATATATATTATTATTATATATATATATGCGCATATTATATATATATATATATATATTAATATATATTTGTGTGTGTGTTATTTATTACTAGTATAGGGTATTATGAAACCAAAGGTCCCACCCTGCTTGATGAGCTCCACCCCTGTATGCCCGCACGCCCTAGACTACCTCCACATGCAGACGAAACCTATGCCAAAAATTGGCCTCGACTAGAATTTGAAGCCAGCACCTTCAGTGTCACACCAAAAGACCGAACCAACTCATTTATACCAATTTTGGATATATAATTGCATTATGGTATATTTATATTTATATTTATATGTATATATATAAATATATTTTAGTATTTAAAAAATTAATATTATATATATAATTTTACATATTAATATATATATATACATGTTTATAATATATATATATATATCTGTGTGTGTGTATGTTTATATTTTATATATGTTTATATTTTATATTATATATATATATATATATATATGTTTATATTATATGTATGTGTGTGTGTGTGTTTATATATATATCATATATTTATATTAATATATGTATGTTTATATTATATATATATATATATATATCTGTGTTTATATTTTATATATATATGGTTATATATATATATATATATGTTTATATATACATATGTTTGTGTGTGTGTGTGTGTTTATGTGTGTGTGTGTGTAAATATTTGCGTATATGTATATAATATTATAAATATATATATTTATATATAATTAACTGTGTTTTAAAACATTGGTAAAAATGTCACTAAAATAGTCATGCTTTCTTAAAAATGTGACTAAATTTAAAATATATGTGTGTGTTTTTATATATAAATATGTGTGTGTGTGTGTGTGTGTGTATTTATGTGTGTGTGTGTTTATATATATATATATATATATATTTGTGTGTGTGTTTATATATATATATAAATATATATTTATATATATATAAATATATATATATATATGTGTGTATATCTGTTTATATATATATGTTTCTGTGTTTATATGTATTGATATATATATATATATATATCTAAATATATAATTACATCGATACGGGGAAATGGGCTACATAAATATATATTTTTTAGCGATATTTCCTGAAAAACACCTCTAATTTAGTGATGTTTCCTAAAAAAATGTGTCCAAATTAGAGACGTTTCCTTGAAAATGTGGTTAAATTAGTGATGTTTCCTAAAAAACATGGCTAAATTAGCGATGTCTCTTGAAAACATCGTTAATTTAGAGATGTTTTAAAATATGGCTAAAAACATCGCTAAATTCCAGTTTTTTGTAGTGAATGTCGTCACATTCTTCTATGAAAAAAATCCTCTTGTGCATGCAAAAATGATCACATGCTTCTACTTTTTATAGCTTAAACCCATATTATCCTTGGTGGAACTTTATTTTTATCTCTTTCACATAATGTTCTTTAAATATTGGAATGCATGTAAGATGAAGTTGTATGCATGGCCTAAGGTGATCAATCATATCTAATTGTTTGGGGTTTGAACACTGGAGACGGTCATCGGCTAACATGAGATCGATTAGATCTTGGTACCTGAATAAATAATTTTCAAAGGTTGTGAGAGGTTGAATATGATTGAAGGCTTCGATTGAACGACCATGATTAAATAGATCAAACAACCCTCTTTGTTTCTGTATCTTTTAACGGGGAAACAGTCGTGCGGATTTTGATTATCCCACATTAGAGCTGTCTTCGGCTATGAGGAACCTTATTAATCAAAGTGATATTTCCGCTTCTTGAGCCATGACACTAGGGTCGGATCCTAGATACACTACACACACTAAAGGTCTTCAGCCCAGTAGGTATACCGGCCCAAACTATGTGTGCCTCTAGTCGTGCGCTCTTCGGGCCTTACACCCCCCCCCTTGAACTTCCTCTACCACCCACGAGTTGGCTCAAGATGCTCCCATGGGTTTCACCTTCAATTCCCTACAATGTAAGTACACATATATTGCATAATAAGTAATGTAATAAGGTGGGGAACTTATGAGCTTCTTAATAAGTGCAACAGGGCTGATAATTTTCTCTCAATCTATAGAGTTTTTTACTTATAGATATAAAGTTTCTGATATTCTTCATACTTTTTTCTTCACTAAATTTCACATTCTTATATTTATTTGATAGAATGGACTCTTTACTTCCATTCACCTTTATCTTGTGTGGATTATTTATCTTCACATCTTCCAGTAGTGAGATATCTTCCTATAATTCTTGTTTTACTACCTTTAGAATCTATTTTTGAGTAGGTATAATAGTCATAAAATTTATTTCACTGTGTATATTCTTCTTTAACCTTCCACATAATTTTTTTGAAACACTAGAGTTTTAATTTTGTGAGACACTAGAGTTTTACATTCTTCTTGCACCTTCTAGAATCTTGCACTTGTTCAGGAAAAATGATTAAGCATTCCTTTTTAACATATTCTATTTTGGAGCTTCCGCATGTATTCTTAAATGTTTTTGAGTTACATTTCTTTTTTATATTATCAAAATATTCTTTATGTATGTCTTTAATCAATCATATATTCTAGTTTCTCTCCTACATTAATTCTCTTCTTGATATTAGCTTACTTCCATTCATTTTCATGGCATGTTTGCAGTGGTCTATGGTATGATATCTCATTCCACAGTAGAATAATATTTTCTTGGTTGATATGATATTCTTATATTCTACCTTATTAATATTCTTGGGAATATCTTTCTTCAATATTTTCTTAGCTACCTTCTTCTTTTTATTCCCCAAGGAAGAATTTTGATATTTTTTTATTTGATTCTGCATCTATTGTGGTATTTTATTCTCATAAAAATATGCATAGTGCATGGTTGTTATATACCATAACTAATCATAATTGTGACCAATTCTATCTAAATAATTACATAATTCTTCAAGACAACTAAATCTATTCTTGAATGAAAGATTCTTCTTCGTCTGTGTATTTTGCTTCAGTTTTTCAGTTTTTTTCATTTCTTTACATCTACTTCCCCTGAATGTTGGTCTTCTGTAATTTTCATATGTTGACACATTATTCCAAAAATAAATGTCCTTATTCTTAAATTTCCAATAGTACCAAAAATATCTAACAAATATTCTTCTTTTTATTCTAGTACAAGTCTGGTTGGGTTTAATACCTTGTTGTTTCTGGATTTTTCTTCCATTCTTTGGAGCAACATTATGGGAGTTATTTTTCTTAATATTTATTGTATCTAACCTTGATAATTGTTTGGATTTATCAGAATTTTTATCAAATCAAGTCTTCTTAGATTTTGGATTTGAACCTGCACTAACAAATGATACTGCATTAGTATAAATAGAATTAATTGGGTAATGGGTTACCTTCTTCTATGAGCTTGTAGAATGTTTATCAATAGATGATTTTGAGTTCTTCTTACCACCATTATGAGTCTCTTTATAGGAATGATTATCATAAACATTTTTTATAGAAACATCCCTTTTTTGAATTGACTCAATTCATATTTTTGGGTGGCATAATTCTTCTTCTCAGCAACTGGGTAAGTTCTATCATGTGTTTCCTTAAAATTTAACAATTAAAATTCTAGTTAAAGGCACTTCATACTTAGGTAAAATTTATCATTTTAAACTGATTTTATCCTTCCTTCCCATTAATTTTTCATTTTATTGATATGATCATCATATTTTCTACTACCTTCATTTAGAGAGCTATAAAGTTCTTTGATTTTTGTTACTTTTACTTCCAGTTGGGATTCCTTAATATTGATGGTAGCTTTATGTGATTCTTCTAGATCATGGATCTTTTGAATATGATCTTCATGGATCTTGTTCTCTTCTTCCATTAACATGACAAGCTATTTAACCTTACATATTTTTTCTTCAAGGTGAGAATCTCTAAAATTCATGTAAATATTGAACAATGTTTCAAGTTCATGGATTACTTCACCAAAAACATGTTTACTCATAGTACTTTCATAAGCATTACATTTCAATTATTGAAATATTTTCATTTCAAATTGTCATGTATTCTTCCTTTTATTCAATGAGTTATATGATAATATTACACCTTTTGAATTTATTACCAAGTGCATCATCTTGATTATTGATTTCCTCTTCAAGTTGTGTTATTCCATCATGAATATACTTTAAGGAACAAAGTATATATGAAATCACTTCTTCAGGAAAATTCTTCATATATCTTTGAAATTGAAAGTATAAGTCTTAAAAAAATTTGATAGAATTTTCTTCCTCATACTCTCTATAGCTTGATCTAGTTTCTTTAAAATGATCATTGTAAAATGATTTGATAAGGGAGAACTGATTTTTATCTTCTTTCTTTGATTTTTTTTGAAATCTCTTTGCTTACACTTCTTCTTGTTTTTTAGAGTCTTAGCAGAGGCCTTCGTATCTTATTCAACGAGAGTGGAAACTATGTTTTCCAATTGAGGTACTTCATTATCAACTTCAAATATGAACTTCATATAAACTTTTTAAAATAAACTGGGGATAGAAATTTTGATCCAATCAGAAGAATACCTACCCTCTAATACCACTTGTAGAGCCCAAATGTATTATTCAGGGACACTGAGAGAATGGGTGAATTAGTGTACCCAACTTCTTACCAAATTTTACTTTCTTGTCAATTATCCCCTCTTTCTCTTGAACCTATACCCCTATTAAGAGTAATGTATTTGATATTAACTATCTATAATGTAATATGCAGATGATAAATGATACATCTGCACATATATATTTTTACAAGGTTTGATACAAAAACCTACCCCTTTGTCATGATCAACATGTGGTTGTTTAACGGATTGTATTATCACTATAATTTTCAGTAATTAAAAATTCCTATAATTGGAATACAATGTTAGATAGTAAATTTTCAATCTTAATGAGTCAATGGAATTATTTATACTGGTACCAGTAGTATTCAGTGGTGTTTTTTATACTGGAACTTCCAGTTCTTCAAAATATAGTCAACAAACACTCTGAATAAGATGTCTCTTCAACACTGGATGCCTTTGCATCAAATAGATAATATGGCTATTCAATTATATTCCTTTGACTTCTACTAAATTAAAAAGATTATGTTCACATCATCCCACTTCTCTTCAATAAGTATAAGATGCACCTTCTACTTCAACTCACTTATCTTTTAGAATGATCAATAGAAGAATCTTAAAATACATTGTAAGTTGTATTTTTCCTTGCTATATCAAATTCTTGGGTAGATACTCATTCAAATGATGAAGTTCCCAATATTTTATTCAAGAAATATCTTGCACAAATTATACTCATATTTCCTTCATGAATTATCAAACTTCATGCATGTGTGATACACTGCATAGATTTTGAAACCCTAGCACATTTACTTATATTATTTATTGTTATTTTATATGCTAAATTCAATTGTTTTGGGTATATAAATTTCCTCCACATGTGCATGATCATGAATATTTTTTTATGATCACATGAAATTCCTTTTATCTTCACATATACATGAATATCCTTTTATCTTCACATATGTGTGCATGCATATGCATGTATATTGCATGCAAACCAAGTCCTTCTTAGTTTCTTCATGAAAACTTATATTCATATAATATATACCTTTTTAAATTCATGTATATACATGCATATACTACCTAGTTCCCTTATTATACACAATATTGAGTCATTAAATCACTTGTGTGATGGCATCCGCACAACTAATTCTTCATGAAAAACAAGTTTTTGGGTTATCTTCTTCAAACTCACTTTCTCTTTATGAAAGGAGTACGCGTGATCTTCCTTTGAACAAGAATCGGAACACTTTATTCTCTCCTTCATGAATTTTATACATTATATTCATGTGAATCACATGATTTCTCAACATCCTTCATATAATCTAGTGTGGTTGCGTGAAAGGGTATCATACAACCTAAATTCCTTTTTAGAATAGGTACTTCACAAAGAAAGGTGAGGGTGTTTTAAAAACAGTCATGTTTCTACAGGTTTTCTTCACATAGGATGTGTGTTTTTCTTCTTCACCCAACTAAAGAGTTTTGCAGTAACCTCTCCTCATTAAACTAGGTTTTTTGGTGCTCTTTTTCTAATTGGAAAAAATTCCTCAAGGTAACATTGTGGTATTTTTGGGTTAGTTGTGTTTTTTGAAAAAGATGGTTTCCATGATTAGTTGGGGAGTTCAAGAGATATTTTTGACATGGTATTTTGATAAAGATTAAAGATAAAGTAATGGATTCCCTAGAAGTAGTAAAAAAAATTGTGTACACAAGGTGATGATATTTCCTAGTGTTTACCAAATTTTTGGGGTCCAAAATTTGGATGTTGGATTGCATCACGAAAACTAGATTTCCTTGAAGTAATTATAAAAATATGGAAAAGATGCAAGATTCATGAATAATGTGATTCACAAAGGTGGATTCGTGAAGGTAAAAAATAAGTTAACGGTGATCTCCGTGATTACGATGAGCTTCGCGAATGGTGAATTTTTCTAAACCATCATGAGAGAGGGAGCTTCACAAAGTAAATGAGGGAGAATTGCAGAAGAATGATGAAATGGATGGAAGCTTCTAGAATCAGTGTAATTTCCTATAAATAGGCCTCTTCCCCCTTCAGAAAAGTGGTGAAACTTAACAAAGTTATTAAGGCTCTAAATTCTTAAAGGTGGTTCGTGAGGGTGGTTCACAAAGGTGGGTATGGTGAAAAGGTTCACGAAGGATATAGCAGACAACTAAATATTTTTAACACCATGAAAGTAAGGGAGTTATCAAAGGGTATAAAAATATAATCTAAGTGTGTAGCTTCATGAAGGCTAGTTGAGCTTCATGAAAGAAGTGTGCTTCATGAAGTCTATTTGAGATTTACGAAAGAGGGATCTTCCTGAAGGTAGTGTGAATCACGAAAGTGTTCAAAAATGAATTTCCTAGTAAAGCTATGGTAAGGTGGTATTCATCGATTGGATGAAAGTGGGACTTCAACAGAGCATCCACATATAGTAGATTATGCATTCATTCGAGATAATTAAGGGACCTATAGTTCCATAAACTATGTTTGAATCCCTTACAAGAGTAGTGAGAAAAGGAATAGGAAGATGATGATCATTTCCACCGGTAGTGAGCCAGAGAAAGAGACATAGGGAGTGACCCTTGGTAAAGTGGTGAGATGACAATAAACCTTGTAAGGCAGTGAGCTTGGGAATAGAATTTATCTAGACCGAACAAAATTTTGGCAGTGATCCTTAGTATATTTGGTACATAGACACATTTTTGTTGTATACTCCTTCGATGTATCCTAGTGAGGTTGAAGAAAGTAAAAATTGGTGTGTCCATCTGTTTAATTTTCTGTATTACATTCAAATCATCATCATCAGATATATAAGGAAAGAATAAGATCGATAATAGCACTTAAGTGAAAACAAAGTGACCCTTATAATAAAGAGGTCAAAATTCAATGGTGCGGGAATAATTTTGAAAAAACTATCCATACCCTAATTCACCCCCCTCTCAGGGTATCTAGGACCCTTTTGGACCTAATAGTTTCTCATGAAATGAGATGTTATCTTCAACAACATGAATGGAATCACATATATCTTCCTTGGTACCTTTTATTTTATAGGAAAAGATCAGCATATGTGCACCGCCTTGGATCTGCATTTTATGTCATGTCAATATTTATTCAAAATCCTAAAAATAATGTTATGTCACATCATTTTGAATGCTCAAATATCTCAACATTTATCAAGACATAGAGAATAATGGCATCACATTCTTCCATGATAGAATCCTATTGTGCATAAAAAAACAATAACATGATTATTCTTTTTATAACTCAAATGTTGGAGTTTGTGGCCTAGAACCAACTACTTTGTATTTTATTCATTAATAAATATCTTATCACATCTTGATTGTTCTTCTACATGACAATACATGTGATAATATCCTAAGTATAGCTTTTGCATTAAATGGTCATAGCGGATCTCTGCTATGATGAGAACCTGAAAGTGCCATAACACTGTTCTTGAATATATGTTCTATGGACAGATGATGTTATTTGAGGGACATAAATAATACAGGACATTAGGGGTGAGGAATCATAAAACTTTCAGGCACCTTCTCATGGTGTGAACCCTTGGTAATATCCAAGAAGAAATTATGAGAATGAGACCCGCCAGTAGGAAATCCACATTTCATAGTGTCATTGGATGTTCCTATCTGCGGACGTGTGTATTGGTCCTTAGACTTTAAGATTATTATTAATGGGTATTAAAACTCACGCACTTAGATGTATTGATGAAAACTGTGATGACACATTGTTCGTAGTGAGGTAGGATATGTTGGGTGTGTCACAAGTAATACTGCATTAATAGATAATGCGAGAAAGGATTTGTCCCTTCTATTCCATAACAAAAGTAGATATCTTAGGCCCTTTTATGGAATTGATATAGCCTAAATAAATCCATGGACATGGTAAGGTATGGGCAAGTTCAATTCCAGGAATTCAAAGAAAGAATAATCGAGCATATGTGTTGATGGCACTAGCATGAAACCCGCTTGATTAGAGATATCAAGACAAAGGGATTACATTACACGGTAAGTGTTCATATGAGGTGACACATCATTGCGACATTAAATTCTTTCTATATGGGTGTCTTGGTGTGTTTCTAGATGCTAAACTTGGACTTTAGGTAGGCTTCGCCTAATGCCACTGAGAAAGAGGCCTAGAGGGTTACACACTAAGTGTGTTTATGTATCTCAAGTTAAATATTAATTTAACAAGTTGAATAAAGATTATTCTTGACTGTGGTTTAATAATTATTCAAGGATTCTTGATCGCATTTATTTCAACACTAGTTATTCGAGAAAATATATTGTGGGTGAAATAATATATATATTTATTAGCTAGTAATGCAGTTACATTTGTTTAAGAAATAAATATCCATTACTCGAGGTCTAATAAATGTGGTGGAGGAAATAAAGAAAAAGGAAAACAAGATAAACATGAAGTGTACATTGAATATATACGCCATGTAGTTTTCATGGAAAATGAGTACACGACATGTATTAATGATTACACGTCGTGTAGTTTTTCCAGTCAGGATTTTGAGGAAATAATATCGTTTTATTAAATGATATTTATTATAATCAGTGTGGGTGCATGTCAAGAAATTAATCATTCTTCATGGGGGTTTTCAATAAGAGTTAATGAAATAAATAAATTTTGTAACGCATTTATTTATTGTTATAACTCTATAACCTCAAACCTGATTATAAATATACCCAAAACCCCAACACTTTTCCAGAGAGAATCTTTGTACACAACAATTCTACGGAATTCTCTCAAGGCCGAAAGAACTCCTTCCTCCAAGAACACTCTCAAGACCGAGAGAGATCCACCACCACCAGATCAAGAAAATTGAAGGAGGATATCGCAAGCAAAGGTTCTTCCACGCTAGCACCTGGAGATCCCTTCAGCGACGTCCATAGATATGTGGAGCATGTGTGGATCACCGCTAAAGGAATCATACACTTGGATTCTACAATTCAACGATGAATCACATCAGATCGTGACCGGAGACATCAACAAAGAAATAATTCCATAAAGGTAATTTTTTTCAATTAATTAAATTAATTATAACCAACATATGATGATCCTCTCAATGGTTCTGGGACCATTTTATTTCTTTTCGTTCTTCGTTCTATTCCGAAGATCCATCATTTTATTATCATGACGGATCTCAGATTGAACATTTTTTAACGCTAAAATTAAAGTTGGGTGACCCACCAATGCGCTTCCGCTGCGCCCAAAACCTACAAGTGGTATCAGATGGTTCATATCATTGATTATAATTATTTAGTTTTTCGTTGGTGATTTACACATTTAATAATTTATTTGTTTCAATTCAAGTTAATTGTTCCTTAAAATCTGAATCTCAAGATTTGTTCCTCCCCTCCCATTTCTCATTCACCTTATAGAGATGAATTTTTCTTTTAATTTTGATTAAAATAAAATAGAGGATCTCATCCAGAGGTTCCAAACACTCCTGGCCATACAACACCAGAATACACGGCGTGTATTTGGAAGTACACGTCATTTAGTCTAGGTTCAATTCATTGACTGATCCACCAAATTAGGCCATGTATTGGATCTTATCTAAGTCATTTATGACACCGTGTGTTGACCAGAAACAGGTGGCACACGGTTTCCGGATTACACTATGTGTGGCCCACTAAACATGGCATGTAGTCCCTTCAGGTTAGGGTTGGATCGTGTACCCCGTATACGGCTTTCCTGGATGGAAACCGTGTAATGCGGATACTACACGGCGTGTGTCCAACTGAACATACCGTGTACTCGGAAAATTTCCAAATTACATCTACATGCCATGTCCCCGGGCGTGTACTTCGGATGGATGGTGAACAAAAGTACATGTCGTGTAGTCGGAACTACACATCGTGTACTCATCCAAATTATGAAGATTTATTAAAATTTATTATTATATTATACAAACCCTTGAGACGTGCACCATAGTGCAGGCGTAAATCTAAGGCACAACACGTGATAGGTGTTTTATATATATATGTTTAATTTAACATATGTGTAATGAATGGGAATTCACCGGGTTTCCTTCAAGGTACAAGTTATGTACAAAGATAATTTTAAATGGATTTATTTGTTTAAAATTATGATGGATGAGAATCTCAAGGAAATTCAGAAAAAGGGTTTACGATAAAAGGATTGATTAATTAAAGATAATTAATTGATTCGAGCGTGATTTATCTTAAAAAAGAAGGATTAAAGAATTGAATGCTAGTTTTATTTATGCATAAATATCATTGCATGTATGGATGATCATGAGCTAGACCAAGACCTTTATATGTGAATGGTTTCTTTTAATTTATTTATTTAAATTAAATTTGTTGGCCTGCGAGCATTCTCCTCATTAATATGTAGGGCATGTGTGCCCAAGGTTTCTTTTATGTCAAAACCCCTTTTTACCAATCACCTTCATGTGAGATAAATTCATATGTGATGGATGGAGCTCTTAAGCTAATAGAGGCATCTCAAGTTAAGAGCCAAGGAACAACCAATCCAAGGAGATACAAAGGTAGATAGGTGGAAAGCTGTAAAAACGAACCCGAAAGGTTCATGGTGTTTCTACCCTAGGTCTTGGGTTAGTTTATCAACCGCTAGATAAACTAACCTATAGAACAAGCTCATGATCATATCATTTATTTCATTTCTGTCAGTTTCATGGTTTATTTATTGTGTGTGTGTTGTCACGATCACACAATTAATGAATTAAACAAGCATGCAAGATGGAACTAAAATAAGACCAGCTTATGCATAAATATTATCTTAGACATGGTTAATCACTTAAGTATATCCCACTTAATATTAATAAGCATGTGATCAAAGATAATAAATTTAAAATTTACGTATAAGGATAAAATTCCTCAAATAAATATTAAGTCGGTATAGCATTCCATAATCTTGGTTAGAATCAAACCATAGTTCAAAGTGCTTGACCAACCCTAGTTGGGGTGATTTCAATTATCGGGGAATTATAATTCAAGGTTTTGGGCTGAATTGACTTGGTTTGCATCAAGGGTTGACTACCACAGCAGGACTTGGTGTGACCAAGAGGCAAAGGTTGAGGAAATCAAAAATAAAAGGATTTCAGGATTGGGGAGTCCACTCAGCGGATCAAGGAGATGCGAGTTAATGTAGTTGGCATTTGGAATGCCTACCTAAAACCCTTCAAGTTTCTTGACCAACCCTAGTTGGGGTAATGCGAAGGGAAATATGGATCCTTTCTACTAGAATATTCAGGTAACAGAATATTATGAAGTCAATAGTGAGGGATATTGGATTTTAATAAAATAGTGGGAGACTAATAAGTATTAATTTATTTATTTGTCTCAGTTTTTATAATAAAGTACTAAACCTTTGCTCATCTTAAATTGTAGAAACTACAAGAAAAATTAATTCAGACATATCATTGTGAACCATACTCGAGAAAGAAAACATTTTCACCAGCACCAATTTCCAAGAGTGGCAGAGGCATTTACGCATCATCCTTCACCATGAAAGGAAATTGTATGTGTTGGAAGAGCATGTTCCAGTTGCACCTAGAAAAGAGGCCAGTGATGAGGAAATATCTCTCTATACAAAACATATGCATGATTACACAGATGTCCAGTGTTTCATGTTATCGTCCATGTCTAATGAGCTCTTAAAGCAACATGAAAACATGGATTTGTATAGCATGATGTCTCACCTTAAGGATCACTACCAAGAGAAGGTGAGAAAAGAGAGATATGAGATCTCCAATGTTTTGTTTACAACTAAGATTGGAGAGTCTGTGCCAGCTAGGCCTCATGTAGTCAATCTTATTGGCTACATTGAACGCCTGGACATCTTAAGGATTAAATTCCCGGATGAGTTGCGCACAGATCTCATCCTATCATCACTGCCCAAGACCTTCTCTAGCTTTATTATCAATATAACATGATCAATAATGATAAGAGTCTATCAAAACTTCTAAACTTAATTCACCAGGTAGATAAGGACATGGGGTGTGACAAACCTGCAGTCCTTATAGTGAATAAGAAAAGGATGGACAAGGAAAAGGGTCCAAAGACTTATAAATGGTTTGAATCCCCCGAGCGCCATCCCTCCAACAAGGGGAAGATCCAGAGGCAGGGAAAGGAACGGGAGGCGGTGTTTTTTTCATGTGGCAAGAAATTCCACTGAAAGAGGAGCTGCACCCATAAGCGTGGGGATGCTAAAGGTGCATTCGTTATCGAGTGTAATCTTTCTATTTCTACACATTGGGTATTAGATAAATCTTGTGGGTCTCACATATGTATTCAAATGCAGGAACCAAGTATATTTAGAAATATTTTTAGAGGAGAGGTGGATCTTTGAGCTGCCAATGGTGCAAGGCTGGTTGTGTTGGCTATTGGCGATTACCACCTCTCACTACCGACTGGGGTGATTTTGGTTTTACATAACTACTATTATGTTCCTAGTGTTACCAAGAACATAATTTTTGCATCTTGTTTGTATATGGATGGATTTATTTTCAATTTTGGAAATAAGTGTTGTCTCTTTTATAATAACAATGTATGTTATGGTATGGAACATTTAAATAATGTTTTGTATGTATTAAATTAT
Organism: Viscum album; assembly: GCA_963277665.1. Lineage (NCBI taxonomy): Eukaryota > Viridiplantae > Streptophyta > Magnoliopsida > Santalales > Viscaceae > Viscum > Viscum album. The sequence goes on along the minus strand of OY728160.1, from coordinate 844,937,033 downwards.
GAAAACCAAGTGTTGGAAATCGATAATGTAACAAACTCACATGACTCATACATCACCTAGTTGTGGCATCACTATCTCGGTCATGTAAACGAGAAGCACTTGACAAAGCTCTGCCAAGATGGTTATTTAGACTCTAATGAGAAAAAATCACTTGATAGATTTCATGCTTGTTTACAAGGTAAAATAACCAAGATACCTTTCAGTGGACATGGTGAAAGGGCCACAGAGCTTCTACGATTGGTGCACATGGATGTATGTGGGCCATTTCCAGTAGAGGCTAGAGGTGGATATTCTTACTTCATTACTTTTACTGATGATTTGAGTAGGTATGGATATGTCTACTTAATGAGGTATAAGTCAGAATCCTTAGAGAAATTTAAGGAATTCAAGAATTAAGTAGAGAATCATCTTGGTAAGAAGATAAAGAAACTTCGATCGGATCGAGGTGGAGAATATCTGAACCAAGAGTTCATCGATCTTCTACGGGATTTTGGGATTCTATCTCAGCTCACTCCTCCTTATACACCACAGTGGAATGGTGTTAGTGAAAGGAGGAACCGCACCTTGTTGTACATGGTGAGGTTGATGATGAGTCATGTAGATCTTCCATTATCCTTTTAGGGATATGCATTAAAAACTTCAGAATACACATTAAACCGCTACTAAGTAAAGAGGAAAATATAATTTCCTCCAAGTTATGGAATGGAAAGAAACCCATTTTGTCACACACACATGTATGGGGATGCGAGGCATTTGTTAAGGCCTTATCAGGCAACAAACTAGCACCCTAGGGCATGAGGTGTATCTTTATAGGATATCCCAAGGAAACGAAAGGATATTACCTATATAACCCTTTAGATAAGAAAGTGAATATCACTAGGAAATCCATCTTTCTTGAGAGGGATCACATCCTAAAAAAGGATAGTGGGAGAAATATTTACTTTGAAGAAGTTGATGCTCAAGATATATAGGAGTTGGTACAGGAACAAGTTCCACAAGTCCCTGAGGAAGAGGTTCTATAAACACAAGTACTGCGTAGGAGCTCAAGAGAGGTAAGAGAACTAGAGATATTTGGTTTCCTATTCACCGAGGATGGTAAATCATTATTGTTGGATAATGATGAACCTCTATCCTACAAGGAAGAAGTAAAAAGCTCAGAAGCTATAAGATTACTAGAAGCTATGAATTCTGAGATGGATTCCATGTATCAGAACCAAGTATAGGTTCTAGTCGATGATCCAGTTGATGTAATCCTGTTAGATGAAAATGGCTATTCAAGGGAAAACTAGACATGGAAGGTCAATTTAGTACCTATAAAGCATTTCTAGTGGATAAAGGATTCAGACAGTGTCAAGGAATTGACTATGATAAAACCTTATCGCCATTTTCCATGTTTAAATCCATAAGAATCATACTTGCAATAGCATCTTACCATGACTACGAGATTTGGAAAATGGATGTAAAAACATCATTCCTTAATGGGAACCTTCAGGAAGATGTCTATATGACACAACCAGAAGGGTTTGTGACACCAGGTGAAGCCAAATAGTTTTTCAAGTTGCAGAAATCCATTTATGGATTAAATAAAGAATCCAGGTCATGGAACATTTTATTTGATGAAGTCATTAAGGAATTTGGTTTCATTAAGAATAAATGTGATCCGTGTGTTTATAAGTGGTTTAATGGGAATGTGATCGTTATCCTAGTGGTATATGTTGATGACATATTGCTTATTGGAAACGATGTACCAGTCTTATAGTTAGTTAAGGACTGGTTGAACAAGTGTTTCTCCATGAAGGACTTGGGAGAAACAGCCTACATTCTAGGGATCAAGATCATTCATGATAGATCCAAGAGGCTTCTTGGTCTAATTCAGGGTATATACATTGACCAGATACTAAAGAGGTTTAGTATGGAACAATCCAAGAGGGGATTGGTTCCAGTGTCACATGGCTTACATCTTTCTAAGAAAATGTGTCCCTAGACACAACAGGAGAAAGATAGAATGAGTAAGATCCCATATGCTTCGGCTATAGGATCCATCATGTATGCCATGTTATGTATCAGGCTTGATGTTGACTATGCACTGAGCATGGTAGGCAGATATCAAGAAGATCTAGGAGAACAACATTGGACTGTTGTTAAGACTATCCTTAAGTATCTGAGAAGAACTAAGGATATGTTCCTGGTGTATGGAGGAGACGAGGATCTTGTCATCAAAGGGTATGTTGATGCTAGTTTTCAGATAGATTAGAATGATTTGAAGTTGCAATCTGGGTATGTTTTTTGTCTCAATACAGGAGTTGTGAGCTATAAGAGTTCAAATCATCCAGTTGTCACCAATTCTATAGTGGATTCCAAATATATAGCGGCTTTTGATGCAGCCAAGGAAGCCGTATGGATTTGTAACTTTTTCCAAGAGCTTCATGTGGTGCCTAGTATTAAAGATCCTATCACGTTGTATTGTGATAATATTTCAGTGGTGCCTCTTGCGAAAGAACCAAGGTCACATCAATGGACAAAGCACATACTCTGGAAGTATCACCTCTTGAGGTATTTCTATTAAAGGGGAGAATTTGCAGTGAGCAGAGTGTCCACGAAAGAGAACGTAGAAGACCCCATAACTAAAGGCATATCTCAGTAAAATCATGAATATCATGTGAGAGCTAGCGGGTTAAAGTTTGTTAGCAGTTAGCTCTAGTAAAAGTGGGAGTCTGTTGGAGTTGGTGGCCTAGAACCAACTACTTTGTACTTTATTCATTAATAAATATCTTATCACATCTTGAATGTTCTTCTGTGTGATAATTCATGTGATAATGTCCTAAGGATATTTGTTGCATTAAAGGGTCATAGAGGATCCTTGCTATGATGAGAACTCAGAAGTGCCCTAACACTGTTCTTGAATATATGTTCTATGGTCGGATGATGTGATTTGAGGGACACAAATAATACAGTCCATTAGGGGTGAGGACTCATACAACTTTGAGGCACCTTCTCATGGTGTGCACCCTTGGTAATATCCAGGAGGATATTATGAGAACGAGACCCGCCAGTAGGAAATCTACATTTCATAGTATCATTGGATGTTCCTATCTACGGACATGTGTATTGGTCCTTAGACTTTAAGATTATTATTAATGGGTATTACAACTCATGCACTTAGATGTATTGACAAAAACTGTGATGACACACTGTTCGTAGTGAGGTAGGATACGTTGGGTGTGTCACGAGTAATACTGCATTAATAGATAATGCGATAAAGGATTTGTCCCTTCTATTCCATAATGGAAGTAGATATCTCATGCCCTTTGATGGAATTGATATAGCCTAAATAAATCCATGACCATGGTAAGGTATGGGAAAGTTCAATTCCAGGAAGTCAAAGAAAGAATAATCGAGCATAGGGGTTGATGTCACTAGCATGCAACCCGCTTGATTAGAGATATTGAGACAAAGGGATTACATTACACGGTAAGCATTCGTAGGAGGTGACACATCATTGTGGAATTAACTTCTTTCTCTATGGGTGTCTTAGCGTGTTTCTAGATGATAACCTTGGACTTTAGGTAGGCTACACCAAATTACACTAAGAAAGAGGCCTAGAGGGTCACGCACTAAGTGTGTCCATGTATCTCAAGTTAAATATTAATTTAACAAGTTGAATAAAGATTATTCTTGACTGTGGTTTAATAAATATTCAAGGATAACTGATTGCATTTATTTTGACACTAGTTATTCAAGAGAATATATTGTGGGATAAATAATATATATATTTATTAGTGATTAATGCAGTTACATTTATTTAAGAAATAAATATCCATTACTCACGGTCTAATAAATGTGGTTGAGGAAATAAAGAAAAATGAAAACAAGATAAATATGTCGTGTATATTTAATGTACACACCGTGTAGTTTTCATGGAAAATGAGTACACACCGTGTATTGATGATTACACGATGTGTAGTTTTTCCAATTGGTATTTTGAGGAAATAATATTGTTTTATTAAATGATATTTATTATAATCAATGTGGGTGCATGTCAAGGAATTAATCATTCAACATGGGGTTTTTCAATAAGATTTAATGAAATAAATAAAATACGTAACGCATTTATTTATTTTCATAACTCTATAACCTCAAACCTGATTATAAATATCCTCACAACCCCAAAACTTTTCCAGAGAGAATCATTGTGCACCACAATTATGGAGAATTCTCTCAAGGCCGAAAGAACTCCTTCCTCCAAGAACGCTCTCAAGTCTGAGAGATATCCACCACCACCAGATCAATCTGATCAAAGGCAGACATCACAAGTGAAGTTTATTCTACAATATCACCCTTAGATCCCTTCAGTGACGTCCAGAGATATGTGGATCACGTGTGTATCACCTCTAGAGAAATCCTACACTTGGATTCTAATACGCAACGATGGATCACATCGGATCATGACCGGAGACATCAATGAAGAAATAATTCCATCAAGGTAATTATTTTCAATTAATTAAATTAATTATAACCAATATATGATTATCCTCTCAATAGTTTTGGGACCCTTCTCTTTCTTTTCGTTCTTCGTTCTATTCCAAAGATCTGGCATTTTATTATCATGATGGATCTTGGATTGAATGTTGTTTAACACTAAAATTAAATTTGGGTACACCCACCAACGCACTTTCACTACGCTCGGAACCTACATCAAACCCATATTATCCTTAGAATAACTTTGTTTTTATATCATCTACATAATGTTATTTGAATATCAGAATGCATGAAATACAAAGTTTCATGCAAGGCCTTGAGTGATCGATCGTTTATTATACTTTAGGTTTTGATCATTAGAGATGGTTGTTGCCTGACATGAGCTTGATTAGAGCTTGTTTCCTAAAGAAGTCATTACCAAAGGCCATGGGATTTTGAAGATAGTCAATGGATTCAATCTAACGACCATGATTAAACAGATAGGATGGCCCTCCTTGTTTCCACATATTTTTAATAGGGAAACAGTGGCACAAATTTTGACTCTACCACATAAAATATGGATTTGTTTTTGCATCACCTTATTAATAAAATCACGATTTCTTCTCCTCAAGACACAACATTGGGATCAGATTCCAAATACACTACACACACTAAAGGTATTCAGCCCAGCAGGCATATCAACCTAAACTATGTGCACCTCCTGTCGTGCGCTCTGTGATCCTTATACATGGGCCCCCCTGAACTTCCTCTACTTCCCATGGGATGTATTAGGTTGTTCCCATGGGTTTGTTGACCTATGGGTCCCACATATTTCAATATTGAACTTAGACTAGGTTGGCCACTAGTGGGTTGGCCCATATTTTTTAAAATATGGCTACCATAAAAATATACTTCTTTAATACTAAGTATAAAGTAGAATTCCTACCTTAAGCCATATAGATCCCATCAGAAAATCCCAATCCCCCAAATTATCTTATTCAAATATTCAATCAATATAATATTTTCAATGGCCTTCAAATTATTCTCATCAAAAAATTTCTTCATATAAATTAATATTTTCATGGTTTTCATATATTATAAACTCCTCATGTAATAATATTCATATTTCATGGCCTTCATTGAAATTCCTCATGCATTTAGATATTTGCATGAACTTAACTTCTTTATTCAAATGTTGTAACAATTTAAAATATCCAAACATCTCTTGCATATATATTAGGAAATAGGAACAATTCAATAATTGTTATACTTAAAATATAGATAATTTTCCAATCATAATATTCAATGTCATTAAATGAATCCATAACAATTCTCTATAAATCATCTCCAATCACGAAGAATTGTCTTACCAAATGACAACCAATGAGTCTATAACAATTCTTCAAGCATCTTCACATATATAGAATTACCTTATCAAATGATAACCAATGATTCCATAACAATTGTCCAAGAATCATCACATCAATCATGGATAATTTTCTTAGTGAATGAGATCAAAGGAATCCATAACAATTCTCCAAGAATCATAACCAGATTTTTAAATATTTTTAAGACAATTTCCATATTTATATTTCCATGATTAATCACTAATCATAGTGGACTTCATCATACATTGACTTTTGATTCATTCTTATATATTGAAAATAAATATAACCATACTCATAAACCATCCACATGGGATTTTCAAGTGGGTATTCTTACTTCATAACTTTTATTGATGACTTGATTAGATATGGATATGTCTAATTAATGAGGTATAAGTCTGATTCCTTTGATAAATTAGAATAATTTAATAATGAATTAGAAAATAAACTTGGAAATAATATAAAGAAGCTTTAATCATATTGAGGTGGTGAATATCTTAACCAAGATTTTATCAACTTTCTATAGGATGTTAGGATTCTATCTCAACTCACTCCACCTTACACACCATAGTAGAATGATGTTAGTGAAAGGAGGAATTGTACCTTGTTATACATAGTAAGATTGATGATGAATCATGCAGATCTTCTATTATACTTTTTGGGATATGCATTAAAAATTGCAACATATACACTAAAACAAGTACCAACTAAAGTGGAAAATATAATTCCCTTTGAATTATGGAGTGTAAAGAAACCCGTTTTGTTTCATACATGTGTATAGGGTTGAAATACATTTTTTTAAGGCCTTCTCAAGCAACAAACTAGCACCTCGAGGCATAAAGTTTATATTTATAGGGTATCCTAAGGAAATAAAGGAATACTGCCTATAAAACCCTTCAGAAAAGAAAGCGATTATTTCTATAAAATATGTCTTTCTTGGGAGGGAGCATATCCTAAAGAAGGATAGTGGGAGAAAAATTGAATTTGATAAATTTTATGCTCAAGATACACAAGATTTCATATAGGAATAAATTCATAGGTCCTCATGGAAGAAGTAGTTATTGAAACATAATTACTATATAGGATAAATAGAGAGGTAAGATAACTATATAGATATGGTTTTCTAGTCACTAAAGATGGTGATTAATTATTAGTTGACAATGATGAACCTCACTCCTACAAAGAGGAAGTAGAGAGCTCATAATCTATAAGATGGAAAGAATCCATGAATTATGAAATGTATTCCATGTATCAAAACCAAGTTTGGGTTCTATTAAATGTGTTAGTTGATGTAAATACCATAGGGTCCAAATGGGTATTCAAGAGAAAACTAGACATATAAGGTAGAGTAAATACCTATAAAGCAAGGCTAGTGGATAAAGGGTTTAAACAGCATTAAGGAATTGACTATGAGGAAACCTTTTCACAAGTTTTCATGTTTAAATACATTGAAATTATACTTTCTATAGTATCTTACCATGAATATGAAATTTGGTAGATTGATTTCAAAACATCTTTCCTTGATTAGAACCTTCAGGAAGATGTCTACAGGACACAAACGGAGGGGTTTGTCACTCCAGGTGATTCCAAAATGTATATTCAAGTTGTAGAGATCCATTTATGGATTGAAGTAAGCATCTAAGTCATGGAACATTAGATTCTATGAATATATAAAAGATTTTGGTTTCATTAATAACTAATGTGATCCATGTGTTTACAAGAGGTTTAGTGGGAATACGATTGTTATCCTAGTAGTATTTATTGATGATATATTACTTATTGGAAATAATATACCAATCTTTTAGTCTGTTAAGTAATAGTTAAACAATTATTTATCCATGAAAGAATTAGGTAAAGCAATATGTATTCTAGGTATCAAGATCATTCGTGATAGATCCAAGAGGATTTTTGGACTAAGTCAAAGTACATACATTAATCAGATACTAAAGAGATTTAGTATGGAACAATCCAATAGGGGATTGGTTATAGTGTCACATGGTATACATCTTTCTAAGAAAATTTGTCCTAATAAAAAATAGGAGAAAGAGGTAATGACTAAGATCCCATACACTTTAGTGATAGGATCAATCATGTATGTCATGTTGTGTACTAGACTTGATGTTTCCTATGCATTGAGTATGGTAGGTAGATATCATGAAAATCCAGGAGAACAAAATCGGTATGTTATCAAGGCTATCCTTAATTATTTGAAAAGAACTAAGGATATGTTCATGGTGTATGGAGGAGAAAAAGATCTAGTAATCAAGGTTTATACTGATGCTAGTTTAAAAAAACAGAATGATCTGAAGTCACAGTCATGATATGTTTTCTGTCTTGATGGAGGAGTTGTGAGATGGAAGAGTTAAAAGTATCTAGTTATCACTAATTATACAGCGGTGTCTGAGTATATAGTGAATTATGATATAGCCAAGTAATATTTTTGGATACAAAACTTTTTCAAAGATATTTATGTGGTACCTAGCAGTAAAGACCCTATCACATTGTGTTTTTATAATACTACATCGGTGGCTCTTGTAAAAGATCCAAGGTCACTCTAACAAACGAAGTATGTACTCTAAAAGTATCACATCTTGAAAAAAAATTCTTAGAGGGGTGAAGTTGCAGTAAGAAGAGTTTCCATAAAAGAAAACATGGTGAACCCATTGACTATAGTTTTATCTAAAAAAAATCATAAGTTTCATGTGAGATCTAGAGAACTAAAGGTTGTTAGAAATTGGATCTAGTGTAAGTGGGAGTTGATTGGACTTGGTTCCCTATAACCATCTTATGTGTACTTTATGATAACATTTATTCATAATTTTTAATATTAATAAACTACTTATCACATCATGATTTTTCTTCTATGTAACATAGTATGTGATAATGTCCTAAGATTAGTTGTTGCACTGAATGGTCGTAGCAGTTCCCTATTATGATGAGAACCCATAAGTATCATGATGGTATTCTTAAATATATGTTCGATAGATAGATAAAATCATTTTAGGGACACAAATGATATAGGATATCAAGGGTTGAGACTCATAGGACTTTGAGGCACCTTCTCATGGTATATTCCTTAGGTAATATCCAATGTAGGATATTATAAGAACGAGACCCACCAGTAGGAAATCTGCATTTATATATGTCATTGGATGTTCCTATCTATGGATGTGCGTATTGATACTTAATCTTTAAGATTATTATTAAGGAATATTATAAATCGTGTACTTTGATGTATTGATGAAAACTGTGATGATATATGTTCTTGGTAAGGTAGGATACGTTAGGTGTGTCTCGAGTAATATTTCATTAATGAATAATGCGAGAAAAGATTTTTCCCTTCTATTCTTTAATGGAAGTTCATATCTCAAGCCCTTTGATAGAAATAATATAGCCTAAATAAATCCATGGTTATGGTATTCTGTAGGAAAGTTTTATTTATGGAAATTCAAAGAAATCAGCATCGAGCACATAGGTTGATGGTACCACCATGCAACCTATTGGATTATAGATATCACAATAAATAGATTATATTATACATTAAGTTTTGTATGAGGTATTATGTAGTTGTGACATTAACTTCTTTCTCTATGGGTGTCTTATCATGTTTCTATATTCTAACCTTGGACTTTAGGTTTCTTTGCCTAATGTTATTAAGATATAGGCCTAGAGGGTCACACACTAAATGTAGCCAGAATCTCAGTAAAATAATAATATTATTTAACAAGATGAATAAATATTATTCCAAAACATGGTTTAATAATTATTCATGGTTTATTGATCACATATATTTTATCACTAGTTATTCGAGATAATATTATGTGATCAGAATATTTAAAAAAATTATTTCTTTTATTTAGAGAATATAATATTTATTTATTTATTGGAGAATCATGCAATGATATTTACTTATTAAATAAATATTCATTATTCAAGGCCTGATAAATATTTTGGAGGAAAGGTGGACCAAGTTTAATGGTCTGGTGTGAAATAATATATATTGAATATTATTTGAATAAATAATATTTAATTTAATTCACAATTTTAGCGCATGTTAAAAAATATTATTATTATTATTATTATTATTATTATTATTATCATTATTATAGACATGGAGTTTCACAGGGATTATGGAAATAATAAGGGTTCATATGAAATTATTATTTTCTAACCCTAATGGTAGATAAACCCAAATAGATTATTTTCTTAATAGAGTAAATTAATTTGTTGTACATAATGAGATCCAAAGAGATTCTTCTCAAATCCATAGAGACCACCCTCTATAATAATGTTTTAAAGAATGGGGATTTATCTTTCTCCACCACCACTCTCAAGTCTAGAGAGATCAAAGGGTACCCTTCCTTGAAGTGATTCTTCAGGTGATCAAAGATGAAAGACACAAGCATCGGGATATACTGCACTAGCACCCAGAGATTCCAACAGTGGTGTTCGGAGGTTCATGGAACACATTTGGATCACTACTGTAGAGAATATACTCTTAATTAGTATAACTCAATGACAATACGATGTAGAGACGTTGGTAGATCCATCAATGAAGAAAAAATTTCTCACAAGGTAATTCTTTACACTACTACGGGTCGTGCTTTTAATAGCACTAATAATTAGCTTTTGTAGTGCCATAAACTTTCTATTAATCTAAGAACTATTAAAATACTCTCCTTATCAGCACTAAAAAAATACTGATAAATGGGCCATTATCAGTGCTAAAAAGAGCATTGATAAAGTGTAACACCCCAAGCTTCCATGGTACGCTTCTCTTTGAATAATACAATAGCGTGTGTTGTATACAACTTCGAGTTCTAACACACCACAACCAATCAAACTAGCCGTTATGAATAGTAATACCCACTTTTTAAAATTTTATAAATTTTATCTTTCAAAATGGACTTCATTTTTGGATTCAAAATTATCTTAGGCTGAATTTTTGGTATTTTTCTAAAAACTTTCAATTTTTGATGAATAGTGAAAAACACTGAGTTATAGTTTAAAACCGAATTTTTATTTAAATAATTATTTATTTTATTTAAATTTATTTTAGGTAAAAATACATACATAATACCTATATAAGTTCAATTAAATTCATTGGAGTCAGTTTATAATAATTTTAGATATATAAAAAATTTATTGAACTTTTTACCGTCTTTTACCTACCTCCTAGAAGCATTTGCAAATTTACATAAAACTTAATTTTACCGCTTTTGACATAAATGAGTTTTTAAAACAAATACAATATTATTGGTTGATATAATAATCCTAAAAATCTAAGGTTCAGCCAAAAGAATTATATAATGATAGGTGTATCATTAATGAACCACTTGGGGTTTTCTTTGAAGTTTATAGTAAGTTTATTAACCATATAATATAAAAATACAAAGAGACATGGTAAATGTCAAACTATTTAACTAAGAGTTAAATCTAAAATATAAGGTTAATATAGTGAACCAAAACTGTATAAAACCTATTGGTTGAGAGGTTTTGGACCCATCTCCACCTTATCCTTTTAATAATTCTTTTTGGAGCCATTAGAAACCGAAAATGATTTTATTATAAAATAATATTTCTAGCTTTTCCTAAGGTTCCCCTCACCCCTCTTATAAAAGGACATTTCCCATTCTCTCTAATTCACACCTTCAAATCTATTTGGCTCGGCCAACCCCTACCCAAATACCCTCTCAACTATCCTCCCTTCATTCTATAGGCCTTCCTTTAGTCATAAATCCAACCTAAGGATCCCTTTTGATCAAATCAAAAGGAAGAACCCGAAGAAGAGGTAAATATCTCACCACCTCTTTCATGTTTTTTCTTCTTCCACTTCTTCTTTCCTTGTTTTTTCCATTATAAAATAATAACTCCAGTATATTCTATATAATTTTATGTTATTATAAATATGGTACAACCATATTCATTAATTTATTCATCCTTTGAATGACATGTCACCATACGTGCGTACGTACGGCTTACCTTCTCCACGTCGTGGTGTAGTTGTTACTCAATACATTACTATTCGTATGGGTATAATAATGATGTATAAATGATGTAAATAATAAATATAACATTATAATTATTCTTTATATATGATATACCATCCAATTATATATGATTTTAATATCAAAAGAATGATATTTTCACTCGTGCGTACGTACGGATTGTCGTCTCCACGAACACGATGAGATTTATTCCCCATCGTATCCATTCAAGACTAATTTTCTTTAGATAATTAAAAATAATGTTTCAAGACTTAATATAATTCTGAATATTAATAAGATACATCTTATCCATAACAAGCATTATTTACGTAACAAAACATATAAAGGAAAACGAATCAGTTAACACCCAAAACGACGATAATACTAAAATATTATTAACAAAGCAATATTAAAATATCATATATGATATTATATTAATGTATATTATTATTTTATAATTTAATAAAAATTATTTCACCATTATACAGGAGTTTAACTTACCCTCGACCAAGGAAAAGTACAAGGTATGGGTTAATTTCACAATCTCTTTATTATCCAAGGTTGTTTTTACACAAGTATCTACTGGGACCTCTTTATCCTCCACATCCATGTTTCTTATAAATGTATTTCAAAACATTTTTAATATTTAATAAACAATTGTTTAAATTCATTTATACCCTTATTTGAACTTATATTTTTTTGAAAGGAATCTTTCTGTCGTTTTCCAAACAAGGTACTTTTTGGCCTTTTCGACAAAATTAAGGTAAGAATGTTTTTTTTAAATTATACGACGGATGTGGCTATTTTCTGCCGTTATAACATCCTCAAATATTTCCTTACAAGATTATAAGAATATTTTTAAAATGAATGTTTTCTTTTATAATTATATGACTTTTAAATGATTTCAAAATAGAAAGAGATATTTCTCAAAAAATGTTTCGATTTCATCTATGTCAACATCCTTTGATGGATTGTAAGATTATTTGAAGTTGATTTATTATGATAAAAAAAGTCCATATTATATTGAAGGTTTTGTGATATGTTTGAATGTGGATGTGCTATTTTTATACCATTCATGGTTTATGGATAAAGTATTTACATTTCGTATACTAGTTTTAATACAAATGTTTATGTTTGTTTAAACCTTTTCATATGAGGAATTAATTGGAATTAGTAAGTGACGGGTGGAGCCCGATATAGCTCCTTGATGCATCGGTAGGTCTCATGAGACAAACTAGTGTCTTGGAACAAGGCTTTGACAAAATCTTATTTGTAGTCTTGGCACAAGGCCTTGACTATATGGTTATGAAGTTTGGCATTATGCATTCCATCATTATGAAAGTGGCTATTGATATTGCATGTGATTATTCAACTAGTAGAATATCCATATGAGTAATTAAATGGCATTATTTTTATTTTTATTTTCTATATTATGATTAAGTTTATGAGTAAAAGGCTTTTGTTTTAGTTTTATACATTACCTTAAATGTTTATGCTTATTTATGATAGTTTATGCTATATTGTTATCCTTAATGAGCATCTGAGCTCACCCCTTTCTATGTTTTATTTTCCCAGGATGCAAAGAAGTATATTATAATTGACCTACAGGGATATTCTATGGGATCTCAGTGTTTTCTATGGAAATAATGCTATTGTAGTTTTCCATTTTATGATGTAATGTAAACCTTATGAATGTATCTAGTATTTCCAAGGCTACTAAACTAATCGGTCTTTAGAGACTTAATATTTTGTGATCATACCAATGATACTTAATAATGAACTAACTTTGGGATTCTGGGGTCAGGGCGTTACAGTTGGTATCAGAGGAGGTTTAGTAAAAACTTTGGAAACTAGATTTAGATAAAATCTGATTAGAGAACATATCCCTAAGATAGACTTTGAGGATTAGTATAGAAGAACTTCCTAGAATTTTGGTATTGTAGATATTTTGTGAGTTTTCCAAGAAATACATCACTATCTGGATACGAGCAGGTAGAGGCGGCTCTAGAACAGATGTACCTAGGGGTAAAACCTGAAAATATCGCTTTGAGCTAGACTCAAACGGGAACTGGTGCACGACAACGGGCCTTGCTACACTCTTGGTTACGACACTCCTGGGGGAAACGCTTAAGATAATTCTCATTTTCTTTACAAACCATTATGAAGGGTTTATGAGTATATACTTCCTCAAAGAAAACATTTTTATAATTATGGATTATATCCATAAATTTTTCAATTTATGTTAAGTGTCTTTCAATTTTAGATTTATGTATTGTGATTCATAAACAAATCTAGTGTATGACATTGTTTAGAAATAGCGTCTAGTGGAAGGAATGGAAATAGTATCAATGCACGCACTCTATGTGGGGATTTCCCTCCCACTCAAGATAATTATAGTGGAGCTAGTGATACAGCTGGTGTTGATCAGGTTATCACCATACTGGGACAACTCACTTAGGTTATGAATAATAACCTTGCCTGTATGGAGCACCTTGATCAACAACATGGAGGATCAATGTTATATATCTTCATAAGGAAACAACCACCAACATTCAATGGGATTACAAATCCATTAGTAGCTGAGAAATGGATAAATTCCTTAGAGAAAATATTTCATGCCTTGGGTAGTAGCTAAAGGGAAAAAGTTTTCATGAAAGTTTATTGCCTCACTGGAGATGTTGATCAATGTTGGTCTTTAATTCAAAACACAAAGGAAGATGATGAAGTATAAAATATGGAATAGAGGGAGTTTAAAGAAATTTTCTTAGAAAAATACTTTTCTCATGACCATCAAGTGGATATGGAAAGACAGTTTCTGAGTCTGAAGCAAAAAGAGGATGATAATGTCGTAAAGTACGAAGATAACTTTACAAGGTTAGCAAGTCATGCTGCAGATTATATACATAACCCAATAAGTAAGATTTATCATTTATTTTATGGGTTAAAACCATTTCTCTATCGATCATTAGTCTCACAATCCTTCTCGTCGTACAAAGATATTGTCTCATGTGCTATCAAGACAGAAAAATAATTCTCTAAGTCTTACAACTTTAAAGCAAATCAAGAGAAGAAGAGATCTGTTGAACACTCTGGAAATGGAAATAAGGGGGATAAGGGAAAAGTTGAATATCCATCCTTCAGTAAATATGGGAATAAACACCCTGGTACTTGTCTAAAGGGAATAGGAGTCTGTTACAAGTGTAGTGAAAAAGGCCACCAAGCTCGTGATTGAAAGGGGAAAAAAGAGGCTATTAATGTTGAATGCTAAAATTGTAGAGAAAGGGGACATTATGCAAATGAATTTCCTAAGCTTCAGGGGAACTTACCTCAGAAAATGTCAAGGGATTAATACCAAGCTTATGATATCACTATTGCTAAGGTTGAATCTCTTAAAGACGTAGTGGCAGGTAATTTAATGGTTTCCTCAAGTTTAGCCAATGCTTTATTTGATTATGGATCATCACATTGTTACATATCTTCCCAGTTTTCTAAGAAAATTAGATATTTTTGATTTGATTTAACAAGGTAGTTTTCAGTCAAAACTCCTAAGGGAAGTATCATTGCAACAAAGTTTTGTGAATCATTTCCCATTAAGGAATATAAATGTTATTTATCTACTGATCTCATCGTCATACCCATGATTGAATTTGATATAATCCTAGGTATGGATTGGCTTTTAGACTATGATGTGAAAAATTATTGTAAGAATAAGGAGGTTACAATTTTTTATGATGATAAGGAGTACTTTATCTTTAGAGCAGAAATGTCACCACCTAATTCTTATCTAGATCCACCCCTAGTACCTCCACTAAATTCAATTATTGGGGAGGAAGAGAATGAAATAACTGTGGGTGAGGAAAAGAATGTTCAAATAGAGGATGTACCTATTGTGCAAGAATATGTTGATGTGTTTCTAGAAGATTTACCTGGACATCCTCCAGAATGAGAAATTGAGTTTTCCATCGAATTAATTCCCAGTTAAATGCCCATATCGAAGACCCCTTATAGAATGGCCACTGTGGAATTGGTGGAACTAAATAAACAACTAGATGAATTGAGTAATAAGGGATTTATTCTCCCTAGTGTTTCTCCATGGGGATCCCCTGTTCTTTTTGTTAAGAAGAAAGATGGATCTATGAGGTTGTGCATTGACTATAGTAAGATCAATGCTATAACAATAAATAACAAGTATCCCCTACCTCACATTGATGATTTATTTGACCAACGTCATGTATCTCAATACTTTTCAAAGATTGACCTTCAATCTGGATATCATCAGTTTTGTGTGAAGAAGGAAGACATTCCAAAAACAGCATTTCGAACCAAGTACAGGCATTATGAGTTTACAATAATGCCTTTTGGATTGACTAATGCACCCTTTGTCTTCATGGATCTAATGAATAGAAGTTTCAAGGAATACCTTTATGACTTTGTAGTGGTATTTATTAATTATATCTTGGTATACTCCAAAATATCATGAAAATCACTTGTGTATTATTCTAAAGACTCTTAGAAGACATGAATTGTGTGGGAAGTTTAGAAAGTGTGAATTCTAGCTTCAGGATATTTCTTTTATTAGTCATATTGTCTCTAAGGATGGAATCTCTATTTATCCTTCTAAGACCAAGGCAATCCAAGAATGGCCAGCACCAATGAGTATAACCGAGGTACGTGGTTTTATTGGTTTAGCAGGTTATTATTGACGTTTCTTCCAGAATTTTTCCCGGTTGGCTAACCCATTAACAAAGCTCGCACGTAAATGGGTTAAATTTGTTTGGACAAAAGAGTGTGAAGAATGTTTTGAATAACTGAATAGAATATTATTCAATGCTTATATCTTAACTCTACCATCAGGGAATGATGAGTTTGTTATTTATAGTGATGCATCAAAGAAAGGACTTGGTTGTGTCCTTATGCAGAATGATAGAGTTATTGCATATGCATCACGACAGCTAAAAATTCATGAAAAAAACTATCCCACTCATGATCTTGAGTTAGAAGCTATAATCTTTGCTTTGAATATTTGGATACAATATCTCTATGGTGAAAATGTGAGATATATACCGATCACAAGAGTTTGAAGTATATTTTATCACAAAAAGAACTCAACATGAGGAAAATACGATGGCTTGAACTCTCAAAGATTATGATTTCACTATACACTACCACCCAGGGAAGGAAAATAAGGTGGCATATTCTTTGAGAAGAAAGGATCATGGAGTTATGAACAAGATGAGAGTTGAAAAAGATCCTATATACAAGGATCTAGTAAAGTTGGATATGTGGATAACCATGTAAGGTGAAACATAAAAACTTTTTCAAATGGTTGCTAAACCATCTTTACTAGAAAGGATAAAGAGTTCTCAGACCGATGAAGAAGAGTTTAAAAAGAAGATTAAAGCTATGAATGATGGTATATTGAGTGAATTTGTGTATGAAGATGGAATTTTGAAATTTGGGAAGATACTTTTTGTTCCAGATATACCTGATATAAAAAAGGAATTTTTGGATGATGCTCATGTCATGACCCGTCCTCAGGGCCCGTGTTGTGACTACCCTAAGCCCACCTTCCATAGGTCAGGGGTTGGAGAATAGCACCAAAGGCATAAATACCGATAAAAAGGGAAGGCATTGCCTTTATAAAAGTAAACAAACATAACAGAGTACGCAAGATGAAGTAAGCACAAAGTAATACTGAATACAAATTAAGTGCTGAAAGGTAAATGGGCCAGAATACAAACCCAACTGAAAAGTATAGTATAGCTGAAAGTCTAATACAACAGTAGAAAAGTAAAATAGAAACCACTGAGTCATCCTCCGGGAATCCCACCTGAAGGGTGGGTACATATGATCTACTCAGCACCTCGGGTCCATCCGTCCGCTCTGTGTACGTCTCTCTAAGTGTTCCACCTCTGGGTACCGTCCAGCTCCACAAGCCTCCACCACGATCAGCGATGTCCGTCATATGCATCCAACACCACATAGTGCGGGCATTGCCCGTGCAGGGGTGAGTATAACGATACTCAGTAGGGACCCCGAGACCCCCGAAGGTCTCCCAGAATCCACAAAGGATAAACCACAAAGAAAAGATACAATCACAAAGTATCAACCATCTCTACTTAGGTATATTCCCATACATATACCTAAGTCATCAATCTAGTTTGGCTCCAACTCTCGAGCCCAAGAACAACCCAGTACACACAGGAAAGAAGTCAATCACATCGATGATAATGATTGAAAGTCATGACTCAACTCACACAGGTATACATCTTTCGTAAAGTGATAAAGATGTTTAGATGCAGTCACTGATTCATCTAAGCTGGCGGACCCACGTAGGATACTAGTCTAGCTAAGCTATTAGACCCACGTAGGATACTGCACTAGCTACTCTGTCGGGCCCATGTAGGATACTAGAACAGAAGTCAAACTGTCGGACCCATAGATGATTCAAGTACGGTAGTCATCACTGTTGAACCCATGGAGGATTCCAGTACAATTGTTGTCATCGTCGAACCCACAGAGGATTCTAGTACATTTGACATCATCGCCGAACCCACGGAGGATTCCAGTACGGTAGTCGTTGCAGTCGCAGCCAGCTCTAGGGTTCCCGCACACAGCACACTCGATTCTAGAAGGGTCCACTCCTCGAGCCAAGGGTTTTTGATACATCAACTATCACGAAGTCCAGAGTTGATGTATCCCGAAGTTCCGTCTCGTCAAAAGGAACTTGACGCGACAGACGGCGCGTCAATCGGACGCCCGGTCTGAAAGATATTGGCTTTTCCGTTCTAGGGGCCCGATTGGAAAATATTCTAGTTCCAAACCCAGACATTTTCCAAAGTCTTCCAAAACTCACTTAGAGTATCACAAAAGGATCACCTCATCGCAAGGGTCCCAGTGTCGTAGACAGCGCGTTGATCGGACGCGTGGTCTTCAAGTTATTCACCTTTAAGTGAAAACGGGCCCAGCCCGTTAAGCACAGTGGGCTGGTGGGTCGGGTCAACCCAGTTTTAGAAGGTCCGACCTGCCAGGGGGTCGGACCGGCCCGATGAAACATGCGGCCCGGCCCAAAGGGGTGCGTCCCGGCCCAAGGGGGCGCGACGCGGCCCTTCCACGGCTTGGCCGGCTGGCTGAGCGGTCTGAGGGGGGGGGCGTGGTCCCCTGGCTTCCCAAATCGGCGATGCCAAGCGGCGCCACCCTCCCTAACCAGCCGGCCGAAGCCATCTGGCCTTCTTGGCACAAGAGGCCCGCTCGGGCGGGCCGCGGTCTCTCCAGCGCGGCGCCCTCCTGGCATCGCAGTTCTGCTCAGCCTAGTCGGCCGCCTGCCGGCCAGTTCACCCACCAAGCGGCCCACGGAATGTGGGTTGTGGTCTTCCACAGTGCGGCACCACTTGTGGCGCTGTGGTCCTCCTTCGTCCCAGTCGTCTTTAGCCGTCTGATTCTTTGTCGGCTGAGCGGCCCGCAGTTGCGGGCTGTGGTTCTTCCACACGCGGCCAGCACATGACCGCCGCTTCCGTTCGTCACCACCTTCCTATCATGATCTCCATCGCAATCAAAAGAGACTACAGAGGTTCGTCGGTCCATGTGCGTTCTGCCCGCGGCCTCCACGTTAGGTGGTAGCAGTTGGCCAAAATAAAAAATTATTTCCAACAAAGAACGGGGTATGAGATAAGCACTTCAAAATGAACAAACCCCTACCTTGAGATAAGGTTCGCGGTAGTCGAGCGTCGCGGAAGACGGCGTCGCGGGGAGACAGCATCAACTCCTTGATGTTGGGGAAGAAGGGTCGAGGATGGCGCATCGTCGGCATTCCTCGTGGGTGGCTCCTTCTCCTTTGGTTTGGCTGAAGATCGAAGGCGATGATTGACGTTCCTCGGCGGTTCTTCGTTGGAAGTATGGTGTTCTTCATTGGGAGAAGAAAACCCTTCTCTATTTCTCCAAATATCTCTCACAAATCCTCTCAACTCAACGAATGCCCCAAAAAAACAATAGCTAAAGCTATTATTTTTATTCACACATGTAATTCAAAATTCAAAAAACTTAATTAATTAATTGAAGAGGTTGAATTAATTAATTAAAATGTGTTGGAAAATAATAAAGAGAGGGAGAGGGAGGTGAAGAGATCTCTTAATTAAGGGGGGTTGTCAAAGAATTAAATAAAGGTGAGTTAAATGTGGGTTAAAGGGAGGTTATGGGGAGATTAAAGGTTGAGGCTCGTGTGGGACCCACCTCACAAATATCCACACATGGGAAGTTATGTGTGTGTGGGACCCACCGATAACTTCCCCATGTAGGATTAAACTACCAGGATAAATAAAATTGTTCTCAACAAATTTTATTTAACTTTTTTATTAAACCCCAAAAATTAACTTTCAACCCGCATAAAACGCCACTACGGTAAAGGTCCCCTTAAGCGAATACTGGCGCTGCGAGTTCATCGATGTCTTTGGATTTCAATTCTGATCACCTGTTCAAAAGATAGAAAAACCCGCACGTACGTTTACTGAACGTACCTGAACAAAACTTCGGAAATTGATTTCGGGCTCACCGGGCCTCGGAATCAAGTGTCGTCAGAAGCCACAGACTCGTAAAATTATAAAGAATTAAGAAAATATTTTTCATTGAAAATTAAGGGTCTTTACATTGCTCTCACCTCAGGTATTTACGTCCCCATAAATCTACAACACACACTAGGAAAAAAAATGGGGATACTGAGCTCACATCTGTGGATCGCACTCCCAAGTGATCTCCTGGAGGTTCTCGTGCTGCCAGCGAATGTACACCAGAGGAATCAACCATCCATGCAGGACCCGCTCCTGTCGATCCTCAATCTCCACTAGTACCTCCGCAAACGTCACCCCATCATCGATGTCCAGCTCCCCGTGATCGATGATGTGGGTCGGGTCGTGCACGTATATCCTCAGCTAAGATGCGTGGAAGACGTCATGAACCTGGTGAAATTGAGGTGGAAGGTCCAGGTGGTAAGCCACCTCGCCTACTCTACTAAGGACCTGGAATGGTCCGATGAAACGCGGAGATAACTTGTCGCCCCAGAAAAATATCCATAGAACCCGTCGAGGTGAGACCCGTAAGAAGACGTGGTCACCATCCTCGAACTCCAGTGGTCTCCGCCTCCTATCAGCATAGGACTTTTGTCTCCTCTGTGCAGTCTTAATACGCTCCTAGATGATCTGTACCTTCTCTATCATAGCCTGAACCATCTCTGGTCCTAAAAGTGTTGAATCCCCAGGGTCAGTCCAGCACAGAGGTGATCTGCATGGTCGGTCGTACAATGCCTCGTATGGTGCCATCCCGATGGTGTAGTGGTAACTATTGTTATACGCAAACTCCACCAAGGGTAGGTGATCCTCCCATCTGGGACCAAAGTCAAGGACACATGCACGGAGCATTTCCTCGAGTGTCTGTATGGTCCTCTCGGTATGTCTGTCCGTCTGAGGATGGAAGGCGGTGCTCAGACATAGTTGTGTCCCAAAAGCCTCCTGTAACCTCTTCCATAGCCGAGAAGTGAAACGAGCATCTCAATCGGAAACGATAGATTATGTCACACTGTGAATCCGTATGAGCTCCTAAATGTAGAGGCGTCTCAAGCTCTCTACTGAGCCCTGCTCTATGGTCGGTAGGAAGTGGGCCGACTTGGTGAGTCGGTCAACGATCACCCAAATAGATTTGTGTCCCCTAGATGTATGTGGAAGACCCGTCACATAATACATGGATATCTCATCCCACTTCCACTCTGGAACCTCTAAGGGTTGTACTAAGCCTGCTGGTACCTGGTTCTCTGCCTTCACTTACTGACAAGTGAAGAATCGTGAAACAAACTATGATACAGCCTTCTTCATACCTGAACACCAGTGTTGTCGTCTGAGGTCATGGTACATCTTTTCCACTCCTGGATATACCTCTAGAGGGGAAGTGTGAAACTCCCTCAGCACATACTTTTGCAGTGAAACTGGTACCATAGTACGTCCCCTGAAGAGGATGATGTGCTCCCCTCCTTCAGAAAATCCATCAGGTGCCTGCCCTGTGGATATCTGAGCACATCGCGTCTCATAGTCAAAGTCCTCATGTTGTGCCTCTCTGACTCACTAAAGGAGTGGAGGAGTGATTGCGAGAGACTATAGAAAGGCTTATCCATCTCTATCCACAAAGGATATCTACAAGACGGCTAGATGCTCTATCGCCTCTCCTAGTAGTTGAATGCCAGATCTCCTGCTGAGAGCATTAGCTACAAAGTTCCCCTTCCCATGAGTATAGACTATATCAAAGTCATAGTCCTAGAGGAACTCTAGCCATCACCGCTGTCTCAGGTTCAGGTCCTTCTGTGAGAAGATGTACCTGAGACTCTAGTGGTCAGAGTATACTGTAAAGCGCTCGCCCATCAGATAGTGTCACCACATCTTCAAGGCGAAGACCACTGCTGCTAAATCCGGGTCATGGGTAGCGTAGTTCTGCTCATGTTTCCGCAACTATCATGAACCATACGTGATCACTGCTCACTCCTACATCAGGACACACCCAAGTCTGGTCCCTAATGCGTCTCAGTATACTATGTACCCAACACCCACCTATGGTAGCCTCAAGATGGGCACACTGGTCAATCTCTGCCTCAGCTCCTAAAAGCTCTGCTGACATCTATCTGAACACACGAAGGTTTTCCCCTTCTTTGTCAAATCTGAAAGCGGTGCTGTAACTCTGGAGAAGTTTGGAACAAATATTCGATAGTATCCATCCATACCCAGGAAGCTCCACACCTCCATCACGCTCCTGGGTGGCTCCCAAGCAAGCACTGCCTCGATCTTCACTAGATCCACTGCAACTCTTGCCTCTGAGATGACGTATCCCAAGAAGTGAACCTATCAAATACAGAATTGGAACTTTGAGAGCTTACCATAAACATGGTGCTCTCGGAGTGTATCCAGTACAACCCGCAAGTGGTAGGCGTGCTCCTCCTCAGTAGTCAAGTAAATCAGTATGTATTCAATGAAGAATACGACAAAACGATCGATTTAAGGCTGGAAGATCCTGTTCATGAGACTCATGAACACTGTTTGAGCATTGGTTACGCTGAAGGGCATAACCAAGAACTCGTAGTGTCCATACTGACACCTGAAGGCCGTCTTCTGCACATCCTCGTCTCAAACTCTGAGCTGATGATAGCCTGACCTGAGGGCTATCTTCAAGAACTATCGTGATCCCTTGAGCTGATCAAAAAGGTTGTCAATCCTCAGGAGTGGGTACTTTTTCTTCATAATCACCTGATTCAGGCGACGGTAGTCGACACACAGTCACAAGCTCCCATTCGCCTTCTTGGCGAATAAAATCAGAGAATCCTAGGGTGAAACACTAGGTCGGATGAATCCATTTCCCTGTAAGTCCTCCAACTGTACCCGCAGCTCATGAAGCTCAGCGGGAGCCATATGATATGCTGGAGTAGATATCGGTGATGTCCCAGGGTACAGGTCTATATAGAATTCTACCTCTCTGCGAGGAGGTAGTCCTGGAACGTCGTCAGGAAAAACGTCCGCATACTGATCCACCACAACAGGAAAACATAGACTCCACACATCAACTGCTCCGATGATGAGTCTAGCCAACTGATGTGTGATCAGCTGCCCTCTCATCTACGTAAGTCCATCCTGTGCTGCAAAGGCTCCCTTCTCGCCGATGAAGGTGAACCTGCTCCCATCTGTGTGGATACACCACACCTTGCGCCTAATGTAGTCGAACTGAGCATGGACTGTAGACAACCATTCCATACCCAATATGACGTCGTAAGGCCTTGAAGCCGCTACAAGAAGATCCCAGCTGAATCTCTATCCTCCTAGAGTAAGCTCACGATGCCGGCACCAGTTTTTAATCGTTGATTCTACTCCCGTATGAGTCTCTATCCATAAAGATCGAGCCAAAAGCTCCGTCGGAATCTTCAAGCTTCGAACAAGGGAAGCGTCAATAAAATAATGACTCTCACCTGTGTCTATAAGTACTGCAGCAAGGGTGGAGTAGACACAAATAGTACCTCGAATCATCTATAGTGCATTGTGGTCGTAGGCCTCAACTGCCTGGAGTTGAGCCTGCCTCTATCCTCCAGCTCCCTATGGTCAAGGTGGACCTCCTGGTGGTGGTGGTGGTAGAGCCTCAAAGCATCTTCCACCACCCACTGCTCGGCCAACTCATCTGTCTCGTTTTCCTGATCCCTGCGGACTGCCACGGTCGAACCTCTACCTCTACCTAGGAGGTCCTTCCACTGTCTACTTCTCATCTGCACAATGGGTCAGGTAGTCTCGAGCCATGTGACCCTGCCATCCACATGCATAGTACTGCCTACTCCTCGTATAGTTGGCTTTGTTTTGGGTGCCCCGCACAACCGAACCTGTATCATGAGGTCGCTCGCCTAATGGCCTGGTCTTCTTGGACCTCTGCGACATCTGTCTACTGCCAACTTCAGAAGACTCTGCTACGTGTCGCCCTACGATGGGTCTCGTTTTTGGTGTCGGCTTAGTGAGAAATCTCTCCACAAGAAGGGCTTCCTCCAACACTCCTGCCTGTGTCGGAATGCTGAGGGAGATCATCGAGGCCCTGATCTTGTTTCTGAGTCCCTGCTCAAAGGTCTGGCCTTGAAGAATGGGTCTTGTACCATGTCTGTGGAGTAGCGTGAGAGTTCAGTAAACCTCGCTGAGTACTGAGCTACTGTCATGTTGCCTTACCGTAGGTGAAGTAACTCTTGAATGTGCACTGCACGGAGGTTGGCTGGAACAAACTTCGAGCAGAAGAGACTCTTGAAGTATGTCCAAATTAGAGATGCCTCATCGTGCACCTGGAGTATCAAGCTCCACCATCTACCTATTGTTGCGTGCAAGAGACTCGTAGAAAGGATCACCATAAGATCGGCTAGTGTCCCTACTAATCTGAAGACTATAACGATAACCTCCATCCAATCCTTGGCTGCTTGAGGGTCCATCTCTCCGCGGAACCTGGGCGGCCTCTGTCATTGAAACTCGTGCAATTAACTCAGGCGGCATTCACCCTCCACTGCTGGGGATATTAGTATCGGTGGCTCAGCGGGTAGTGGTACCGCTGGTGCCTCCGCTGTGATGGGGCCCCACACCGAGGCCTCATCACTCGGTGGGATGCCATCTCGTACATGACTCAGAACCCTAGCTGGATGCCTTCGTGGGGCCATATTGAAAATAAATAGGTGCGCCATGGTTAAAACAGTATACCTGGTGAGCTGACACAAAGTAATCACAAAGAAAACTTTTGAAACACACAGGCAATCAGTGTTTTCATGCACTGAGTCGGAAATCAGAGGTCAGGGTCCTGGTGTATGGATACATCGGCCGCCGCACCAACACTAGACTCCCTAGACTGAAAACCACACTCAATACTCTTAACACTATTTCTTCACAGAAATAATGATCAGAGACCTGAGTTCTACGGTAGAACCGAATCCTCTGATACCAATTTGTCACGACCCATCCTCAGGGCCCGTGTCGTGACTACCCCAAGCTCACCTTCCATAGGCCAGGGGATGTAAACTAGCACCAAAGGTGTAAATCCCGATAAAAAGGGAAGGAATTGCCTTTATAAAAGTAAAAAAACACAACAGAGTATACAAGATAAATTAATCACAAAGTAATACTAAATACAAAGTAAGTGATGAAAGGTAAATGGGCCAGAATACAAACCCAACTGAAAATTACAGTACAACTGAAAGTCTAGTACAACAGAAGAAAACTAAAACATCAACCACCGAGTTATCCTCTGGGAATCCCACCTGAAGGGTGGGTACAGATGATCTCCTCGGCACCTCAGGTCCATTTGTCCGCTCCATGTACGTCTCCCCAAGTGGTCCACCTCCAGGTACTGTCCATCTCCACAAGCCTCCACCACGATCAACGTTGTCCGTCGTCTACATCCAACACCACATAGTGTGGGCATTTCCCATGCAGGGGTGAGTATAACGATACTCAGTAGGGACCCCGAGACCTCCGAAGGTCTCCCAGAATCCAAGAAGGATAAACCACAAAGAAAAGATACAATCACGAAGTATTAACCATCTCTACTTAGGTATATTCCCATACATATACCTAAGTCATCAATCCAATTTGGCTCCAACTATCGAGCCCAAGCACAACCCAGTTTACACAGGAAAGAACTCAATCACATCGATGATAATGATTGAAAGTCAAGACTCATCTCACATAGGTATACATCTTTCATAAAGTGATAAAGATGTTTAGATGCAGTCACTGATTCATATAAGCTGGAGGAACCACATAGGATACTAGTCTAGCTAAGTTTTCGGACCCACGTAGGATACTAGACCAGCTACTCTGTCAGACCCATGTAGGATACTAGAACAGAATTCAAACTGTCGGACCCACAGAGGATTCAAGTACGGTAGTCATCACTGTCGAACCCACGGAGGATTCCAGTATAGTTGTAGTCGTCGTCTAACCCACGGAGTATTCCAGTACATTTTTCATCATCATCAAACCCACGGAGGATTCCAGTACGGTAGTCGTTGTAGTCGCAGCCAGCTCTAGGGTTCCCACACACAGCACGCTCGATTCCAAGAGGGTCCGCTCCTCGAGCCAAGGTGGTTCGATACATCAATTGTCACAAAGTCCAAAGTTGATATATCCCGAAGTTCCGTCTCATCAAAAGGAACCCGACACGACAGACGGCGCGTCAATCGGATGCCCGGTCAGAAAGATATTGGTTTTCCATTCCTAAGGCCTGGTTAGAAAATATGCTCGTTCCAAACCTGTCTGTTTTCCAAAGTTTTCCAGAAGTCACTTAGAGTAACGCAAAAGGACCGCCTCGTCGCAGGGTCCCAGTGCCACAGATAGCGAGTCGATTGGATGCGCGGTCTTTAAGTTATTCAACTTTAAGTGAAAACAGGCCCGACCTGTTAAGCCCAGTGGGCTGGCGGGTTGGGTCAACCCAGTTTTGGTGGGTCCTACCAGGAAGGGGGTCGGACCGGCCCGATGAAATGCGTGGCCCAGCCCGATGGGGTACGCCCCGGCCCCAGGGGGTGCGGCCCGGCCCGGCGGGGCGCAGCCCGGCCGCGGCTCGGCTGGCTGGCCGAGCGGTCTGAGGGGCGGCGCGGTCCCCCGGCTGCCCGAACCGATGGTGCCAAGCGGCGCCGCCCTCCCTAACCGGTCGGCCGAAGCCAGTTGTCCTTCTTGGAACAAGCGGCCCGCTTGGGCGGGCTACGGTCTCTCCAGCGCGGCGCCCTCCTGGCGTCGCGGCTCTGCTCAGCCCAGCCGGCCGCCTGCCGGCCGGTTCGCCCACCGAGCGGCCCGCAGAATACGGGATGTGGTCTTCCGTAGCGCGGCACCCCTTTTGGAATCGCGGTCCTCCTTCGGCCTGGTCAGCTTTAGTCGGCCGGTTCTTCGTCAACCGAGCAGCCCGTGGTTGCGGGCCGCGGTTCTTCCGCACGCGGCCGACGCACGGCCGCCGCTTCCGTTCATCGCCACCTTCCTATCATGATCTCTATCGCAATCAAAAGAGACTACTGAGGGTCTTCAGGCCATGTACGTTCAGCCCGCGCCCTCTGTGTTAAGTGGTAGCAGTTGGCCGAAATAAACAATGATTTCTAACGAAGAACGGGGTATGAGATAAGCACTTCAAAATGAACAAATCCCTACCTTGAGATAAGGTTTGCGGTAGTCGAGCGTCGCAGAAGATGGAGTCACGGGGAGACGGTGTCAACTCGTTGACTTTGGGGAAGAAGGGCCGAGGATGGCGCTTCGTCGGCATTCCTTGCAGGTGGCTCCTTCTCCTTTGGTTTGGCCGAAGATCGAAGGCGATGATTGACGTGCCTCGGCGGTTCTTCGTTGGAAGGATGGTGTTCTTCGTTTAGAGAAGAACACCCTTCTCTATTTCTCCAAATCTCTCTCACAAATCCTCTCAACACAACGAATGCCCCAAAAAATAGCTCAAGCTATTATTTTTATTCACACATGTAATTCAAAATTCAAACAAATTAGTAATTAATTCAAGAGGTTGAATTCATTAATTAAAATGTGTTGGAAAATAATAAAGAGAGAGAGAGAGGGAGGTGAAGAGATCTCTTAATTAAGGGGGGTTGTCAAAGAATTAAATAAAGTTGAGTTAAATGGGGGTTAAAGGGAGGTTATGGGGAGATGAAAGGTTGGGGCTCGTATGGGCACCACCTCACAAATATCCACACATGGGAAGTTATGTGGGTGTGGGCCCCACCAATAACTTCCCCATATAGGATTAAACTACCAGGATAAATAAAATTGTTCTCAACAAATTTTATTTAACATCTTTATTAAACCCCAAAAATTAACTTTCAACCCGCATAAAGCGCAACTGCGGTAAAGGTCCCCTTAAGCGAATACCGGCGTTGCGAGTTCATCGGTGTCTTTGGATTTCAATTCCGAGCACCGGTTTAAAAGATAGAAAAACCCGCGCGTACGTTTACTGAACGCACCTGAACAAAACTTTTGAAATTGATTCCGGGCACACCGGGCCTTGGAATCAAGTGTCGTAAGAAGCCACAAACTCGTAAAATTCCAAAAAATTAAGAAAAAAAACTCCTTGAAAATTTCGGGTCTTTGCAGCTCATAGTTCCAATTTCTATATACACCTTGGTAGCACCAAGATATATAGAGATTTGAAGGAACATTTTTGGTGGGACAACATGAAGAGGGAGATTACTGATTTTGTGTCAAGATGTATGGTTTTTCAACAACTGAAAGCTAGAAGGAAATATCCTGGAGGAGTCATGAAACCTCTTCTCATACCTGAGTGGAAATGGGATAATATTATGATGGTCTTTGTCATGGGACTACCAAATACTCCTAAAAGGAACGATGCAATATGGGTCATTGTTGATCATTTTACCAAGTCATCACATTTTCTTGCTATAAGAGAATATTTACCACTTGAATGTTTAGAAAGACTATATATTAATGAAGTTGTGAGACTTCATGGAGTACCCCTATCTATTTTTTTCTGATCTTGATCCATGTTTTACAACAACATTCTAGAAAATTCTTCAAAAATCCCTGGATACTGAACTTCATTTGAGCACTGCCTACCACTCCCAAACTGATGGACAATTAGAACATACTATTCAAACATTATAAGACATGTTGAGATCATTCTCACTTGACTTTAAAGGTATGTGGGCTCAATATTTACCTCTGGTAGAATTTTCCAACAATAATAGCTTCCATTCAAGTATTCAGATGGCACCATATGAAGCGTTATATGGAAAGAGATGTCGCACACCAACCTGTTGGGATGATGTTGGTGAAAGAAAACTCATAGGCCCAAAACTTGTAGAGGAAACGATGGAAAAGGTGAAGGTAATCCAAACCCACATCAAAGAAGCTCAAAGTAGGCAGAAGAGCTATGTCGATAACCGAAGGAAGGATTTGGAATTTTAGGTAAGAGATCATATTTTCTTGAAGGTATCTCCATGGAAGGGTGTTATATGTTTCAGTAAGATGGGAAAATTAAGTCCCAGGTACATCGGACCTTTTGAAATTCTAGAACGAATTGGGGTTGTATCTTACCATTTGGAAATGCCTCCAAGTCTCTCCAAAGTTCACGATATGTTCCACGTATCACTGTTGAGAAAATACATTCCCGACCCAACGCATGTACTCACCTATAAAGAATTATAATTGGACCTGATATATCTTTTTGCGAAGATCCTATCAAGGTTCTTGATACAAGAGAACAAGTTTTGAGAAATTGAACAACTCGTCTAGTAAAAGTTCTATGGAGAAACCATAAGATGGAAGAGGCAACGTGGGAACTCGAGGAACTTATGATGAAGAACCACCTGAGTCTTTTCATGCATTAATATTCTATAAATTTTGAGGATGAAATTATTTGAAGGAGGGGATAATGTAACACCCCAAGCTTTCAAGGTACGCTTCTCTTTGAATAATACAATAGTGTGTATTGTACGCAACTTCAAGTTCTAACACACCACAACCAATCAAACTAGCCGTTATGAATAGTAATACCCACTTTTTGAAATTTTATAAATTTTATATTTCAAAATGGACTTCATTTTTGGATTCTGAATATCAAAATTAGCCTAGGGTGAATTTTTGGTATTTTTCTGAAAACTTTCAATTTTTGATGAATAGTGAAAAACACTGAGTTATAGTTTAAAACTGAATTTTTATTTAAATAATCATTTATTTCATTTAAATTTATTATAGGTAAAAATAGATACATAATACCTATATAATTTCAATGTAATTCATTGGATTCAGTTTATAATAATTTTAGATATATAAAAATTTTATTGAACTTTTTACCGTCTTTTACCTACCTCCTAGGAGCATTTGCAAATTTACATACAACTTAATTTTACCACTTCTATGAGTTGAATTTCAAAAATATGAGAGAAACGGTCGATATAAGTAAGTAAAATTTGGTTCAATTAGATGAAAATATTTTTTGGTGAATAGTAACTTTTTACTTTTATTTACCACAGTTAAAAGTAAATAGGGTAATTAAGGGTAAAAATGATATTATTATTACCCTAACACATGTCCTAATTCTATTGAATAAGTATAATTCGACAAAAAACAACCTTAGGAATAAAATATGAACCTCTTTGGTCCACTTGTATTAGATTCGAACATTTATTATTATTTTATTTAAAAAATAGTTAAAAGAGTTAAATTCAAAGTTTAATAACTAAACCATTTT
This sequence comes from Viscum album, assembly GCA_963277665.1. Taxonomy (NCBI): domain Eukaryota; kingdom Viridiplantae; phylum Streptophyta; class Magnoliopsida; order Santalales; family Viscaceae; genus Viscum; species Viscum album. The sequence continues at coordinate 844,906,471 of OY728160.1, read as the reverse complement.
TAATATAGGGTTACACACAATATAAATTCAACTATAAATATTCATTAGAAAGATAAAAATATTTCATACATAATGGTATTTTATTTATAATTTTTATACATTAAATAATTAAATTTATTTATGACACAATGATGATGCAGTAATTACCGTATTAATGAAAGATTAAAATAATTGATATTATAAATATCCAAATAAATTTAATTTGAGAATTTTAATGAATTAAAAAAAATTCTAGGTTAATATTACATGTTATTGTTGATTAAATTTATTTATTTTGAAGTAATAAAGTTGTTAGAACTTTAACAAAAATCAATTATTAAATAATGTCAAAATTGACATAAATGAGTTTTTAAAACAAATACAATATTATTGGTTGATATAATAATCCTAAAAATATAAGGTTCGGCCAAAAGACTTATATAATGATCTTTGTATCATTAATGAACCACTTGGGGTTCTCTTGGAAGTTTGTAGTAATTTTATTAACCATATAATATAAAAATACAAAGAGACATGGTAAATGTCAAACTATTAAACTAAGAGTTAAATCTAAAAGATAAAGTTAATATAGTGACCCAAACATGTCTAAAAACTACTTTTTGAGAGGTTTTATACCCATCCTCACCTTATCCTTTGAATAATTTATTTTGGATCTATTAGAAATAGAAAATGATTTTATTATAAAATAATATTTCTAGCTTTTCCTAAGGTTCCCCTCACCCCTCTTATAAAAGGGCACTTCCCCTTCTCTATAATTCACACCTTCAAAGCCATTTGGATCAGACAACCCCAGCCCAACCTCTCAAGTGTACTCCCTTCATCATATAGGCCTTCCTTTAGTCATAAAGCCAACCTAAGGAGTCATTTTGATCAAATCAAAAGGAAGAACCCAAAGAAGAGGTAAATATCTCACCACCTCTTTCATGTTTTTTCTTCTTCCACTTATTTTTTCCTTGTTGTTTCCATTATAAAATAATAACTTCAATATATTATATATACTGTGATGTTATTATAAATATGGTACAACCATATTCATTATTCTATCCATCCTTTGAATGACATGTCACCATACGTGCGTACGTATGGCTTACCGTCTCCACGTCGTGGTGTAGTTGTTACTCAATACATTACTATTCGAATGGGTATAATAATGATGTATAAATTATGTAAATAATAAATATAACATGATATTTATTCTTTATATATGATATAACATCCAATTATATATTATTTTAATATCAAAATAATGATATTGTCGTTCGTGCAAATGTACGGATTACCGTCTCCACGAACACGATGAGATTCATTCCCCATCATATCCATTCAAGAATAATTTTAATTAGATGATTAAAAATAATGTTTAAAGAGTTAATATCATTCTGAATATGAATAAGATACATCTTATCCATAACAAACATTACTTACATAACAAAACATATAAAGGAAAACAAATCAGTTAACACCCAGAATGACGATAATACTAAAATATTATTAACAAAGCAATATTAAAAGATCATATATGATATCATATTTGTAACACCCGAGACTTTTATGTTATATAAATCATCAAAGGGATCTTTTTCTACACAACACTTTCTTGGCTTTCTTTACACGCAATCGCGACCTTCCTCGATAGCTTGCGTCGTACGCAATACCGAGTTTCACTAAACAACAATATGCTATTAAAACTAGCTGTTATGAATAGTAATAACCACTTTTTGAAATTTTATAAATTTTATTTTTCAAAATGGACTTCATTTTTGGACTCAGAATATCGAAATTAGCCTAGGGTGAAATTTTGGTATTTTTCTGAAAACTTTCAATTTTTGATGAATAGTGAAACCACTAAGTGGTAGGTTAAAAACTGAATTTTGCATAAAACTTAATTTTACCGCTTCTGTGAATGGAATTTCGAAAATCCGACAGACACGATTGATATCAGTAAGTAAAATGTGGTTCAATGAGATAAAAATAATTTTTTGGTGAATAGTAACTTTTTATTTTTTTTACCGCGGTTAATAGTAAATAGGGTAACTAAGGGTAAATATGATATTAATATTACCCTAACACATGTACTAACTCTATTGGACAAGTTTAATTCGACCAAAAACAAACTTAGGAATAAAATATGACCATTTAGGCCCACTTGGATTAGATTAGGACATTTATTATTAATTTATTTAAAGAAGGGTTAAAATAGTTAAAATCAAAGTTTAATAAGTAAATCATTTTTAATATGGGGTTATACATAAGATAAATTCAATTGTAAATATTCATTAGAAATATAAAAAGATTTCCTACATGATGATATTTTATTTGTAATTTTTAGACATCAAATAATTTAATTTATTTATGACACAAAGATGATGCAGTAATTATCTTATTAATGAAATATTGACAAAATTGATAATATAAATACCAAAATAAATGTAATTTAAGACTTTTTATGAATTCCACTAATTTTCTAGGTTACTATGATATATTAATGTTGATTTAATCAACTTGGTTTGAACATATAATTCTGTTATGACTTTCACAAAAATCATATATCAAATAGTGTCAAAATTGACACAAAATAGTTTTTAAATCAAATATTATATTATTAATTGTTATTTTATTCCTAAAAATATAAGGTTCGGCCAAATGACTTAGATAAGGATATATATATTAATAATAAACAATTTGGGGTTCGTTTGGCATGTTATAGTAAGTGTATTAACCATATAGTGAAAGAAAACAAAAAGACACGGTAAAAGTTAAATTAATTAACTTAGAGTTAAATCTAATTGATAAGGTTAAAATAATACCCTAAACTTGTCTAAATCCTATTGGTTGATAGGATTTCTACCCATACCCACTTTAGATTCTAAATAAGACCCTTTGGAACCATTATAAACCGATTTTGACTTTAATATAAAATAATATTTTGAGATATTCCTAAGGTGCCCCTCTCCTCCCTTATAAAAGGGCACCTCCTCCCCCTCCTCCTCACACCAATTTGAGCACTCAAGCTCGGCCAACCCCTGACATTTTCTCCTCTCCACTTCCCTAGAATAATCCTAGAGGTCCTGGTCTTCTACAAAGACCAATCTTAGTTCCTTAAGTGGAGGATTCAAAGAGGCGTTCCAAAGAAGAGGTAATATCCATTACCGATCTTTTCAATTTCTTTCTTCTTCAACTTCTTCTTCTTTAGTTGTTTCATGATAAATTAATAACATCAGTATTACTTACATAATGATATTTTATTATAAATATGAAACAACCCTAATTCACCTTCTATCCATCCTACGGAAAAATGAAATCACCGCGCGTGCGTACGTACGGAATACCGTCTCCACGCCGTGGTGTAATCTATTTTTCCACCATCACCTTAAAAGGATGGGTATAATGGTGTAATGAGTAACTATATATGATTATTATGAAGTAATATTGATACTGAAATAATATATATATATACTCCAATACAATTCCACGATCATAGGAACGATATCATCACTCGTGCGTACGTACGGAATACCGTCTCCACGATGTGATGCGACTCGTTCTACATGATCTTCATTTCATAATGATTATATAAATGAATTGAATGAATGAATATGGTATATACTACACTAATACCATTCTGTAAATGAATTATCTATAACCTAAAGATAAGAATAAGAATTTATTCGACAAAACACGCATAAGAACAAAAAGTTATAAAGACCCGAGTAACAAGTAACAATGAAATATTACTAACAAGAAGCTAATAATATGACCATATATGATATCATATCAATATGTATGATTCTGGAATAAGTCAATAACATTATTTAAACCATTATACAGGAGCTTCGGACACGAACAAAGCAAATCGGACCTAAGGTAAGGGAAATATCACAATCTCACTTTTATCCGAGATTGTATTTACTTTGGTAATTACTGGGGTGTATTTTATCATCCACATCCATGTTCCCTCAATATGTAATATTATTTCCATCCTTCTACAATATTTTATATCCAATTTTACCGTTCGGTAAGTTTTTTTTGTAAAAGATATGAAAGGAATCTTTTGTCGTTTTTCATACGAGGTACTTTTTGACTTTCCGACAAAAGTACGAAGAATGTTTTTTTTAACTTATACGGCATGAATGGATTTTTAAAACATTGTTTCCAAAAAGCTTCCTTTACAAGTTTTCAAGTTTATTTTTAATCAACTTCTTTTATTTTAAAGTTGTATGACATGTTATGAAAGGAAAAATGTTTTTTAAGAAGAAAGGATATTTTCCTCAAGAATGGAGTTCAAGTGTTTTATCAAAATGATTTTCCATCTAAGATAATAAAGGGTTCTGTTTTTATCCCTATTATTAAATTGATTTGTTCATGTTGTTATGGAATTATTTTTATGAATTCCTTTATCTTATATGAATTGATTTATGATGTCATGATGTTTCAAGAATCCCATTTTTGTTACATGTGTTATGCGATGATGTATGTTTTATGATTATGTGGCACACATAAGAAAGGATTCATTATAAGATGGGTGGGACCTATATCTCCCTCCAATGCATTGGGTAAAGATTTTATATCTCATGATATAGACATGGCTGGAACGGAAGGTTATTTCGGTTCAGTGATACAGGACTGAAACGAGGAGTGAACTCGGTTCAGAAAGGGACTTTGTCCACTAAGATAGTCTTGGCAATGAGTCATGACTAACAAGAAATGATTTTCCATGATTATGTGTGCATGCCACAAAGTTTCAAGTTTTATGTTATGATTATGGGGATCTCATTTTCACTTCTATGATTTATTCCACGTTAAGATATTATGATCTCTTTTGCAGGTTTTGATTTTCATAAAGATATGATATGATTTTTATTTCCTTTATTTGCCCTTGCTGAGCATTTGAGCTCACCCTTTTATGTTTTCTTTTCCCCAGGTCAGGAAGATGGATATTAAGTAGAATATGCTAAAAGGGACCCTAGATATGATGAAATAAATGGGAGACACTGTATAAGATTTATGAACCAGTTGTTTATGTTTCCCAGTTTCTAAAGACACTATACCTATACGGTCCTTTGTGGTTTTGTCATATGTTGTAACAAGTGTGCTTCAATTTCGAAGTATTAACAATGTATGTAAAGTATGGGTCGTTATAGTTGGTATCAGAGGAAAGGTATAGTCAACCTTTGGAAACTAGGATGTGAAAGCCTTAGTAAGAACCCTAAGGATAAGTCTAAGCATAGAACACAATCTTAGTGTTTTAGAAATGGCCTTGAATAACCTAGGATAAGACCTTAAGCATGAAAATTTTATTCTTGAATTATGTGGTTTCCTATTATAATTAGTGTTGCTCACACTATTCTTCTTGGTTTTAGTCAATGGCTGGAACCCGAAGGAATCGTGTTAATGCGGAATGCGATGGGCAATGCAATGATTGTCCCCCTGAGCAACCAAACGATATGGGAGCTGGAATGCAAAATCTTGTAGCCATGCTCACACAACTTTCTCAAGCTATGAATCATGCAGGATTTCCAAACGAGCAAAGGAGGGAGCAACATTCTGTTGAATCCTTCATGAGGCAGCGTCCACCTTCTTTCAGCGGGTCTACTGATCCATTAGTTGCTGAACAATGGATTAGTACTACTGAAAAGATATTTTCAGTTCTTCAATGTTCTGAACATGATAAAGTCATCCTAGTAGTGTATCGTTTGGAAGGAGATGCTGATCAATGGTGGAATCTTGTTAAGAATACGAGGCAAAGGGATGAAATTGAGTCTATGGAATGGGACGAGTTCAAGAACTTATTTTTCAATAAGTACTTCCCTCGTATTCTCTGAACAAAGATGGAGAAAGAGTTTCTTGAACTGAAGCAAAGGGATGATGAATCTGTTGGTACCTATGAAGCAAATTTTACAAGACTTGCAAGGTACGCTTCTGGTATTATTATCCAACCTGAGAGTAAGATCGATCGATTCTTTAGTGGCTTAAAACCAAGTCTTCGAAGGGCGTTAGCCATAAGGGACTTCAATAGCTACGAGGAAATCGTTCGATGTGCTCTCAAAGTCGAGATGGAGATTGGAGTAACCCATCAGTCACATGGGTTTGATAAGAAGAGGAAGATGGAATTCAAAGAAAAATCTAAAGAGCACACGGAAAAGAAGATGAGCTTTTCCTTATGCTCAAAGTGTGGAAAGAAACATGGAGGGAGTTGTCTTAAAGGGACAAGTAAATGTTTTAAATGTGGAAAAGAAGGTCATCGGGCATTTGAATGCTGTGATAATGGGAAGAAGATGTCTAATGACGCAAACAAAGGAAGGGATACACAGAATTAACCTACTACACTTCAATGTTTCAAGTGCAAGGAGATGGGGCATTATGCCAATCAATGCCCAAATCCAAGGGTTGATGATGATGGTCGACGTAAACAAACTCTTAAGGCTAAAGACAAAGGAAAGTCACATGCAATTTCTATCAGCGATGTGGAGTACGATAACGATGTGGTGAAAGGTACACTTACCATCCACTCTAAAGTAGAAAATGTTTTATTTGATTCTGGATCCACCCACTCTTTTATTTCTGAAGACTTTTCTAAGGGTATCACCGTATTACCTCAATAATTAGATGTTGAGTTAGCTGTGACAACACCTAATGGCACATCAATCGCATCAAAAGTTTATAATTCTTCTCCGATCGAAGTTTGTGGGAAAGTGCTTCCTGCAAATCTTGTGATCCTTCCTTTAGTGGAATTTGATGTGATTCTTGGCATGGATTGGCTTTCTCTACATGGAGCTCATATCGATTTCCAAAGAAGGAAAGTCACATTTCATATTCCAGATCAATCTACGATCGTCTATCAATGCAAGGATGAACATAACCTTCCAGTGGAAATTTCTTCCATATTATGGGTATTTATTCCACTAAATGAAGGTTATTTATCTCAAATGGTTGGTGAGAAACTCACGATTAAGAATATTCCCATTGTACGGGAGTTTGATGATGTCTTTCCGGAGGAATTGCCGGGTCTTCCACCAAATAGTGAAGTTGAGTTTTCAATAGAACTCGTACCGGGTGCTTTGCCTATTTCAAAGACACCTTATAGAATGGCCCCAATTGAGTTGCAGGAATTGAAGAAGCAACTCCAAGAGAATCTTGATAAGGGATTCATACGCCCTAGTGCGTCACCTTGGGGAGCACCTGTTCTATTTGTTAAGAAGAAAGATGGATCAATGAGACTCTGCATTGATTATCGAGAACTTAACAAGATCACTATCAAGAACAAATATCCTCTCCCACGCATTGATGACTTATTTGACCAACTACGCGGAGCTCAATACTTTTCCAAGATTGATCTTCGTTCAGGGTATCATCAATTAAGGGTCAAAAGGGAGGATATACCAAAGACGGCTTTCCGTACAAGGTATGGACACTATGAATTTATAGTGATGTCATTTGGTCTTACTAATGCCCCTGCTATCTTCATGGATCTAATGAATAGAGTCTTTAGAGACTATCTTGATCAATTTGTGGTAGTCTTTATAGACGATATTCTTGTCTATTCAAAGAGCAAGGAAGAGCATGAAGATCACTTGAGAATTATATTGAAGACCCTGAGAAAGGAGAAGCTTTATGCCAAATTTACCAAGTGTGAATTTTGGCTTCAAAAAGTTGCATTTTTGGGTCATATAATCTCAAAAGAGGGGATATCTGTGGATCCAGCAAAAACAGAGGTTATCGAAAGATGGTCAAGACCAACAACAGTAACTGAGATCCGAAGTTTTCTTGGTTTGACTGGATATTATCGACGTTTTGTAAAAGATTTTTCACGATTATCTAATCCAATCACCAAGTTGACTCGGAAGGGAGTTAAGTTTGTCTGGACAGAGGAATGTGAAGAGAATTTCAAGGAGTTGAAAAGAAGGTTATCCAGTGCACCTGTGCTCACACTTCCTTGTAGTGGAGAAAGGTTTTTGATCTACAGTGATGCATCCAAGAAGGGATTGGGGTGTGTTCTTATGCAAAATGATATGGTGATAGCTTATTCCTCACGACAGTTGAAAATCCATGAGCAAAATTACCCAACACATGATTTGGAGTTGGCTGCGGTAATCTTTGCATTAAAGATTTGGAGGCATTACCTTTATGGTGAAAGGTGTGATATTTATACTGATCATAAAAGTTTAAAGTATATTTTCACACAAAAGGAGTTGAATATGCGTCAAAGAAGATGGTTGGAGCTGATTAAGGATTATGACTGCTCAATCCATTACCACCCTGGGAAAGCAAACAAGGTGGCAGATGCATTAAGTCGACAAGACCATGCTAGTTTATCCATGATGAGGATCACAAAAGATCCAATATTTATGGATTTACAAAGGATGGATCTTGGAATTATAATGGAAGGGGAAAAATCTTATCTTTCTCAAATGAATGTTCAACCATCTATACATGTGAAGATTAAAGAGGCACAGAAAGAAGATGTCGAGTTACAAAAGAAGGTGAGAAATGTTCCTGAATTCAACCTTGATTGTGATGGGATAATAAAGTTCAGGAATCGGGTTTGCGTTCCTCCCATCCCCGAATTAAAGAATGAGCTACTGGATGAGGCTCATAGTTCATCATTCTCTATTCATCCTGGAAGCACGAAGATGTATAGGGACCTGAAAGAGTACTTCTGGTGGGATGGCATGAAAAGAGATGTTGCTGAATATGTCTCTCGATGCTTGGTTTGTCAACAAGTTAAAGCTGAGAGACAGAAGTCTAAGGGGATGTTACAACCATTACCCATACCCGAATGGAAATGGGAAAACATCACTATGGACTTTGTCACAGGAATTCCTAAAACATCCAAAGGCAATAATGTTATCTGGGTCATAGTTGATCGTCTTACAAAGTCTGCACACTTCATTGCTATTAGAGAGGATTTCTCTCTAGATCAGCTTGCCAGGATATATGTAAAGGAAGTGGTAAGATTGCATGGAGTACCACTTTCTATTATATCTGATCGAGATCCGAGATTTACCTCGAAGTTCTGGCGAAGTCTTCAGCATACTCTGGATACAGAGTTGAGTTTCAGCACTGCTTATCATCCCCAGACAGATGGTCAGTCTGAGAGAACAATTCAAACCCTAGAAGATATGTTGAGAGCTTGCTCTATGGATTTCAAAGGAGGTTGGGATCAACACCTACCTTTGGTGGAATTTTCTTATAATAATAGCTTTCACTCCAGTATTCAGATGGCTCCTTATGAAGCTCTCTATGGAAAGAAATGCAGGACTCCAACTTGCTGGGATGAAGTTGGGGAAAGAAAGCTATTAGGACCTGATCTCATTGATGAAATGGCAGAAAAGGTCAGATCTATTCAACAACACATAAGAGCAGCTCAGAGTCGACAGAAAAGTTATGCCGACAACCGAAGAAAAGACCTAGAGTTTGAAGTGGGCGATAAAGTGTTCTTACGAATATCTCCCTGGAAGAGGGTTATGAGATTTGGAAAGAAGGGGAAGTTGAGCCCTAGATATATCGGTCCTTTTGAAATACTGGATCGTGTTGGGAAGGTAGCTTACCGATTGGCGCTTCCACCGAATCTCTCTCAAGTTCACGATGTGTTCCATGTATCTCTCCTGAGAAAGTACATACCAGATCCTTCACATGTACTCAGCTCAGAAGTTGTACCGCTGGAGCAAGATCTTTCTTATGAAGAACAGCCGATAGAGATTCTGGGTCGTAGCGAAAAAGTCCTACGAAACAAGACCACTCGCTTGGTGAAAGTTTTATGGAGAAACCACCAACTTGAAGAAGCTACATGGGAGCTTGAGGATATGATGAGGGAGAAGTATCCTCATCTGTTTGTTGCAAAGTGACGAATTTCGAGGGCGAAATTCTTTTTAAGGGGGGTAGAATGTAACACCCGAGACTTTTATGTTATATAAATCATCAAAGGGATCTTTTTCTACACAACACTTGCTTGGCTTTCTTTACACGCAATCGCGACCTTCCTCGATAGCTTGCGTCGTACGCAATACCGAGTTTCACTAAACAACAATATGCTATTAAAACTAGCCGTTATGAATAGTAATAACCACTTTTTGAAATTTTATAAATTTTATTTTTCAAAATGGACTTCATTTTTGGACTCAGAATATCGAAATTAGCCTAGGGTGAAATTTTGGTATTTTTCTGAAAACTTTCAATTTTTGATGAATAGTGAAACCACTAAGTGGTAGGTTAAAAACTGAATTTTGCATAAAACTAAATTTTACCGCTTCTGTGAATGGAATTTCGAAAATCCGACAGACACGGTTGATATCAGTAAGTAAAATTTGGTTCAATGAGATAAAAATAATTTTTTGGTGAATAGTAACTTTTTATTTTTTTTACCGCGGTTAATAGTAAATAGGGTAACTAAGGGTAAATGTGATATTAATATTACCCTAACACATGTACTAATTCTATTGGACAAGTGTAATTCGACCAAAAACAAACTTAGGAATAAAATATGACCATTTAGGCCCACTTGGATTAGATTAGGACATTTATTATTAATTTATTTAAAGAAGGGTTAAAATAGTTAAAATCAAAGTTTAATAAGTAAATCATTTTTAATATGGGGTTATACATAAGATAAATTCAATTGTAAATATTCATTAGAAATATAAAAAGATTTCCTACATGATGATATTTTATTTGTAATTTTTAGACATCAAATAATTTAATTTATTTATGACACAAAGATGATGCAGTAATTATCTTATTAATGAAATATTGACAAAATTGATAATATAAATACCAAAATAAATGTAATTTAAGACTTTTTATGAATTCCACTAATTTTCTAGGTTACTATGATATATTAATGTTGATTTAATCAACTTGGTTTGAACATATAATTCTGTTATGACTTTCACAAAAATCATATATCAAATAGTGTCAAAATTGACACAAAATAGTTTTTAAATCAAATATTATATTATTAATTGTTATTTTATTCCTAAAAATCTAAGGTTCGGCCAAATGACTTAGATAAGGATATATATATTAATAATAAACAATTTGGGGTTCGTTTGGCATGTTATAGTAAGTGTATTAACCATATAGTGAAAGAAAACAAAAAGACACGGTAAAAGTTAAATTAATTAACTTAGAGTTAAATCTAATTGATAAGGTTAAAATAATACCCTAAACTTGTCTAAATCCTATTGGTTGATAGGATTTCTACCCATACCCACTTTATATTCTAAATAAGACCCTTTGGAACCATTATAAACCGATTTTGACTTTAATATAAAATAATATTTTGAGATATTCCTAAGGTGCCCCTCTCCTCCCTTATAAAAGGGCACCTCCTCCCCCTCCTCCTCACACCAATTTGAGCACTCAAGCTCGGCCAACCCCTGCCATTTTCTCCTCTCCACTTCCCTAGAATAATCCTAGAGGTCCTGGTCTTCTACAAAGACCAATCTTAGTTCCTTAAGTGGAGGATTCAAAGAGGCGTTCCAAAGAAGAGGTAATATCCATTACCGATCTTTTCAATTTCTTTCTTCTTCAACTTCTTCTTCTTTAGTTGTTTCATGATAAATTAATAACATCAGTATTACTTACATAATGATATTTTATTATAAATATGAAACAACCCTAATTCACCTTCTATCCATCCTACGGAAAAATGAAATCACCGCGCGTGCGTACGTACGGAATACCGTCTCCACGCCGTGGTGTAATCTATTTTTCCACCATCACCTTAAAAGGATGGGTATAATGGTGTAATGAGTAACTATATATGATTATTATGAATTAATATTGATACTGAAATAATATATATATATACTCCAATACAATTCCACGATCATAGGAACGATATCATCACTCGTGCGTACGTACGGAATACCGTCTCCACGATGTGATGCGACTCGTTCTACATGATCTTCATTTCATAATGATTATATAAATGAATTGAATGAATGAATATGGTATATACTACACTAATACCATTCTGTAAATGAATTATCTATAACCTAAAGATAAGAATAAGAATTTATTCGACAAAACACGCATAAGAACAAAAAGTTATAAAGACCCGAGTAACAAGTAACAATGAAATATTACTAACAAGAAGCTAATAATATGACCATATATGATATCATATCAATATGTATGATTCTGGAATAAGTCAATAACATTATTTAAACCATTATACAGGAGCTTCGGACACGAACAAAGCAAATCGGACCTAAGGTAAGGGAAATATCACAATCTCACTTTTATCCGAGATTGTATTTACTTTGGTAATTACTGGGGTGTATTTTATCATCCACATCCATGTTCCCTCAATATGTAATATTATTTCCATCCTTCTACAATATTTTATATCCAATTTTACCGTTCGGTAAGTTTTTTTTGTAAAAGATATGAAAGGAATCTTTTGTCGTTTTTCATACGAGGTACTTTTTGACTTTCCGACAAAAGTACGAAGAATGTTTTTTTTAACTTATACGGCATGAATGGATTTTTAAAACATTGTTTCCAAAAAGCTTCCTTTACAAGTTTTCAAGTTTATTTTTAATCAACTTCTTTTATTTTAAAGTTGTATGACATGTTATGAAAGGAAAAATGTTTTTTAAGAAGAAAGGATATTTTCCTCAAGAATGGAGTTCAAGTGTTTTATCAAAATGATTTTCCATCTAAGATAATAAAGGGTTCTGTTTTTATCCCTATTATTAAATTGATTTGTTCATGTTGTTATGGAATTATTTTTATGAATTCCTTTATCTTATATGAATTGATTTATGATGTCATGATGTTTCAAGAATCCCATTTTTGTTACATGTGTTATGCGATGATGTATGTTTTATGATTATGTGGCACACATAAGAAAGGATTCATTATAAGATGGGTGGGACCTATATCTCCCTCCAATGCATTGGGTAAAGATTTTATATCTCATGATATAGACATGGCTGGAACGGAAGGTTATTTCGGTTCAGTGATACAGGACTGAAACGAGGAGTGAACTCGGTTCAGAAAGGGACTTTGTCCACTAAGATAGTCTTGGCAATGAGTCATGACTAACAAGAAATGATTTTCCATGATTATGTGTGCATGCCACAAAGTTTCAAGTTTTATGTTATGATTATGGGGATCTCATTTTCACTTCTATGATTTATTCCACGTTAAGATATTATGATCTCTTTTGCAGGTTTTGATTTTCATAAAGATATGATATGATTTTTATTTCCTTTATTTGCCCTTGTTGAGCATTTGAGCTCACCCTTTTATGTTTTCTTTTCCCCAGGTCAGGAAGATGGATATTAAGTAGAATATGCTAAAAGGGACCCTAGATATGATGAAATAAATGGGAGACACTGTATAAGATTTATGAACCAGTTGTTTATGTTTCCCAGTTTCTAAAGACACTATACCTATACGGTCCTTTGTGGTTTTGTCATATGTTGTAACAAGTGTGCTTCAATTTCGAAGTATTAACAATGTATGTAAAGTATGGGTCGTTATAGTTGGTATCAGAGGAAAGGTATAGTCAACCTTTGGAAACTAGGATGTGAAAGCCTTAGTAAGAACCCTAAGGATAAGTCTAAGCATAGAACACAATCTTAGTGTTTTAGAAATGGCCTTGAATAACCTAGGATAAGACCTTAAGCATGAAAATTTTATTCTTGAATTATGTGGTTTCCTATTATAATTAGTGTTGCTCACACTATTCTTCTTGGTTTTAGTCAATGGCTGGAACCCGAAGGAACCGTGTTAATGCGGAATGCGATGGGCAATGCAATGATTGTCCCCCTGAGCAACCAAACGATATGGGAGCTGGAATGCAAAATCTTGTAGCCATGCTCACACAACTTTCTCAAGCTATGAATCATGCAGGATTTCCAAACGAGCAAAGGAGGGAGCAACATTCTGTTGAATCCTTCATGAGGCAGCGTCCACCTTCTTTCAGCGGGTCTACTGATCCATTAGTTGCTGAACAATGGATTAGTACTACTGAAAAGATATTTTCAGTTCTTCAATGTTCTGAACATGATAAAGTCATCCTAGCAGTGTATCGTTTGGAAGGAGATGCTGATCAATGGTGGAATCTTGTTAAGAATACGAGGCAAAGGGATGAAATTGAGTCTATGGAATGGGACGAGTTCAAGAACTTATTTTTCAATAAGTACTTCCCTCGTATTCTCTGAACAAAGATGGAGAAAGAGTTTCTTGAACTGAAGCAAAGGGATGATGAATCTGTTGGTACCTATGAAGCAAATTTTACAAGACTTGCAAGGTACGCTTCTGGTATTATTATCCAACCTGAGAGTAAGATCGATCGATTCTTTAGTGGCTTAAAACCAAGTCTTCGAAGGGCGTTAGCCATAAGGGACTTCAATAGCTACGAGGAAATCGTTCGATGTGCTCTCAAAGTCGAGATGGAGATTGGAGTAACCCATCAGTCACATGGGTTTGATAAGAAGAGGAAGATGGAATTCAAAGAAAAATCTAAAGAGCACACGGAAAAGAAGATGAGCTTTTCCTTATGCTCAAAGTGTGGAAAGAAACATGGAGGGAGTTGTCTTAAAGGGACAAGTAAATTTTTTAAATGTGGAAAAGAAGGTCATCGGGCATTTGAATGCTGTGATAATGGGAAGAAGATGTCTAATGACGCAAACAAAGGAAGGGATACACAGAATTAACCTACTACACTTCAATGTTTCAAGTGCAAGGAGATGGGGCATTATGCCAATCAATGCCCAAATCCAAGGGTTGATGATGATGGTCGACGTAAACAAACTCTTAAGGCTAAAGACAAAGGAAAGTCACATGCAATTTCTATCAGCGATGTGGAGTACGATAACGATGTGGTGAAAGGTACACTTACCATCCACTCTAAAGTAGCAAATGTTTTATTTGATTCTGGATCCACCCACTCTTTTATTTCTGAAGACTTTTCTAAGGGTATCACCGTATTACCTCAATAATTAGATGTTGAGTTAGCTGTGACAACACCTAATGGCACATCAATCGCATCAAAAGTTTATAATTCTTCTCCGATCGAAGTTTGTGGGAAAGTGCTTCCTGCAAATCTTGTGATCCTTCCTTTAGTGGAATTTGATGTGATTCTTGGCATGGATTGGCTTTCTCTACATGGAGCTCATATCGATTTCCAAAGAAGGAAAGTCACATTTCATATTCCAGATCAATCTACGATCGTCTATCAATGCAAGGATGAACATAACCTTCCAGTGGAAATTTCTTCCATATTATGGGTATTTATTCCACTAAATGAAGGTTATTTATCTCAAATGGTTGGTGAGAAACTCACGATTAAGAATATTCCCATTGTACGGGAGTTTGATGATGTCTTTCCGGAGGAATTGCCGGGTCTTCCACCAAATCGTGAAGTTGAGTTTTCAATAGAACTCGTACCGGGTGCTTTGCCTATTTCAAAGACACCTTATAGAATGGCCCCAATTGAGTTGCAGGAATTGAAGAAGCAACTCCAAGAGAATCTTGATAAGGGATTCATACGCCCTAGTGCGTCACCTTGGGGAGCACCTGTTCTATTTGTTAAGAAGAAAGATGGATCAATGAGACTCTGCATTGATTATCGAGAACTTAACAAGATCACTATCAAGAACAAATATCCTCTCCCACGCATTGATGACTTATTTGACCAACTACGCGGAGCTCAATACTTTTCCAAGATTGATCTTCGTTCAGGGTATCATCAATTAAGGGTCAAAAGGGAGGATATACCAAAGACGGCTTTCCGTACAAGGTATGGACACTATGAATTTATAGTGATGTCATTTGGTCTTACTAATGCCCCTACTATCTTCATGGATCTAATGAATAGAGTCTTTAGAGACTATCTTGATCAATTTGTGGTAGTCTTTATAGACGATATTCTTGTCTATTCAAAGAGCAAGGAAGAGCATGAAGATCACTTGAGAATTATATTGAAGACCCTGAGAAAGGAGAAGCTTTATGCCAAATTTACCAAGTGTGAATTTTGGCTTCAAAAAGTTGCATTTTTGGGTCATATAATCTCAAAAGAGGGGATATCTGTGGATCCAGCAAAAACAGAGGTTATCGAAAGATGGTCAAGACCAACAACAGTAACTGAGATCCGAAGTTTTCTTGGTTTGACTGGATATTATCGACGTTTTGTAAAAGATTTTTCACGATTATCTAATCCAATCACCAAGTTGACTCGGAAGGGAGTTAAGTTTGTCTGGACAGAGGAATGTGAAGAGAATTTCAAGGAGTTGAAAAGAAGGTTATCCAGTGCACCTGTGCTCACACTTCCTTGTAGTGGAGAAAGGTTTTTGATCTACAGTGATGCATCCAAGAAGGGATTGGGGTGTGTTCTTATGCAAAATGATATGGTGATAGCTTATTCCTCACGACAGTTGAAAATCCATGAGCAAAATTACCCAACACATGATTTGGAGTTGGCTGCGGTAATCTTTGCATTAAAGATTTGGAGGCATTACCTTTATGGTGAAAGGTGTGATATTTATACTGATCATAAAAGTTTAAAGTATATTTTCACACAAAAGGAGTTGAATATGCGTCAAAGAAGATGGTTGGAGCTGATTAAGGATTATGACTGCTCAATCCATTACCACCCTGGGAAAGCAAACAAGGTGGCAGATGCATTAAGTCGACAAGACCATGCTAGTTTATCCATGATGAGGATCACAAAAGATCCAATATTTATGGATTTACAAAGGATGGATCTTGGAATTATAATGGAAGGGGAAAAATCTTATCTTTCTCAAATGAATGTTCAACCATCTATACATGTGAAGATTAAAGAGGCACAGAAAGAAGATGTCGAGTTACAAAAGAAGGTGAGAAATGTTCCTGAATTCAACCTTGATTGTGATGGGATAATAAAGTTCAGGAATCGGGTTTGCGTTCCTCCCATCCCCGAATTAAAGAATGAGCTACTGGATGAGGCTCATAGTTCATCATTCTCTATTCATCCTGGAAGCACGAAGATGTATAGGGACCTGAAAGAGTACTTCTGGTGGGATGGCATGAAAAGAGATGTTGCTGAATATGTCTCTCGATGCTTGGTTTGTCAACAAGTTAAAGCTGAGAGACAGAAGTCTAAGGGGATGTTACAACCATTACCCATACCCGAATGGAAATGGGAAAACATCACTATGGACTTTGTCACAGGAATTCCTAAAACATCCAAAGGCAATAATGTTATCTGGGTCATAGTTGATCGTCTTACAAAGTCTGCACACTTCATTGCTATTAGAGAGGATTTCTCTCTAGATCAGCTTGCCAGGATATATGTAAAGGAAGTGGTAAGATTGCATGGAGTACCACTTTCTATTATATCTGATCGAGATCCGAGATTTACCTCGAAGTTCTGGCGAAGTCTTCAGCATACTCTGGATACAGAGTTGAGTTTCAGCACTGCTTATCATCCCCAGACAGATGGTCAGTCTGAGAGAACAATTCAAACCCTAGAAGATATGTTGAGAGCTTGCTCTATGGATTTCAAAGGAGGTTGGGATCAACACCTACCTTTGGTGGAATTTTCTTATAATAATAGCTTTCACTCCAGTATTCAGATGGCTCCTTATGAAGCTCTCTATGGAAAGAAATGCAGGACTCCAACTTGCTGGGATGAAGTTGGGGAAAGAAAGCTATTAGGACCTGATCTCATTGATGAAATGGCAGAAAAGGTCAGATCTATTCAACAACACATAAGAGCAGCTCAGAGTCGACAGAAAAGTTATGCCGACAACCGAAGAAAAGACCTAGAGTTTGAAGTGGGCGATAAAGTGTTCTTACGAATATCTCCCTGGAAGAGGGTTATGAGATTTGGAAAGAAGGGGAAGTTGAGCCCTAGATATATCGGTCCTTTTGAAATACTGGATCGTGTTGGGAAGGTAGCTTACCGATTGGCGCTTCCACCGAATCTCTCTCAAGTTCACGATGTGTTCCATGTATCTCTCCTGAGAAAGTACATACCAGATCCTTCACATGTACTCAGCTCAGAAGTTGTACCGCTGGAGCAAGATCTTTCTTATGAAGAACAGCCGATAGAGATTCTGGGTCGTAGCGAAAAAGTCCTACGAAACAAGACCACTCGCTTGGTGAAAGTTTTATGGAGAAACCACCAACTTGAAGAAGCTACATGGGAGCTTGAGGATATGATGAGGGAGAAGTATCCTCATCTGTTTGTTGCAAAGTGACGAATTTCGAGGGCGAAATTCTTTTTAAGGGGGGTAGAATGTAACACCCGAGACTTTTATGTTATATAAATCATCAAAGGGATCTTTTTCTACACAACACTTGCTTGGCTTTCTTTACACGCAATCGCGACCTTCCTCGATAGCTTGCGTCGTACGCAATACCGAGTTTCACTAAACAACAATATGCTATTAAAACTAGCCGTTATGAATAGTAATAACCACTTTTTGAAATTTTATAAATTTTATTTTTCAAAATGGACTTCATTTTTGGACTCAGAATATCGAAATTAGCCTAGGGTGAAATTTTGGTATTTTTCTGAAAACTTTCAATTTTTGATGAATAGTGAAACCACTAAGTGGTAGGTTAAAAACTGAATTTTGCATAAAACTAAATTTTACCGCTTCTGTGAATGGAATTTCGAAAATCCGACAGACACGGTTGATATCAGTAAGTAAAATTTGGTTCAATGAGATAAAAATAATTTTTTGGTGAATAGTAACTTTTTATTTTTTTTACCGCGGTTAATAGTAAATAGGGTAACTAAGGGTAAATGTGATATTAATATTACCCTAACACATGTACTAATTCTATTGGACAAGTGTAATTCGACCAAAAACAAACTTAGGAATAAAATATGACCATTTAG
The DNA here is from genome assembly GCA_963277665.1 of Viscum album. NCBI lineage: Eukaryota > Viridiplantae > Streptophyta > Magnoliopsida > Santalales > Viscaceae > Viscum > Viscum album. The sequence goes on along the minus strand of OY728160.1, from coordinate 844,887,627 downwards.
GCCCACTTGGATTAGATTAGGACATTTATTATTAATTTATTTAAAGAAGGGTTAAAATAGTTAAAATCAAAGTTTAATAAGTAAATCATTTTTAATATGGGGTTATACATAAGATAAATTCAATTGTAAATATTCATTAGAAATATAAAAAGATTTCCTACATGATGATATTTTATTTGTAATTTTTAGACATCAAATAATTTAATTTATTTATGACACAAAGATGATGCAGTAATTATCTTATTAATGAAATATTGACAAAATTGATAATATAAATACCAAAATAAATGTAATTTAAGACTTTTTATGAATTCCACTAATTTTCTAGGTTACTATGATATATTAATGTTGATTTAATCAACTTGGTTTGAACATATAATTCTGTTATGACTTTCACAAAAATCATATATCAAATAGTGTCAAAATTGACACAAAATAGTTTTTAAATCAAATATTATATTATTAATTGTTATTTTATTCCTAAAAATCTAAGGTTCGGCCAAATGACTTAGATAAGGATATATATATTAATAATAAACAATTTGGGGTTCGTTTGGCATGTTATAGTAAGTGTATTAACCATATAGTGAAAGAAAACAAAAAGACACGGTAAAAGTTAAATTAATTAACTTAGAGTTAAATCTAATTGATAAGGTTAAAATAATACCCTAAACTTGTCTAAATCCTATTGGTTGATAGGATTTCTACCCATACCCACTTTAGATTCTAAATAAGACCCTTTGGAACCATTATAAACCGATTTTGACTTTAATATAAAATAATATTTTGAGATATTCCTAAGGTGCCCCTCTCCTCCCTTATAAAAGGGCACCTCCTCCCCCTCCTCCTCACACCAATTTGAGCACTCAAGCTCGGCCAACCCCTGCCATTTTCTCCTCTCCACTTCCCTAGAATAATCCTAGAGGTCCTGGTCTTCTACAAAGACCAATCTTAGTTCCTTAAGTGGAGGATTCAAAGAGGCGTTCCAAAGAAGAGGTAATATCCATTACCGATCTTTTCAATTTCTTTCTTCTTCAACTTCTTCTTCTTTAGTTGTTTCATGATAAATTAATAACATCAGTATTACTTACATAATGATATTTTATTATAAATATGAAACAACCCTAATTCACCTTCTATCCATCCTACGGAAAAATGAAATCACCGCGCGTGCGTACGTACGGAATACCGTCTCCACGCCGTGGTGTAATCTATTTTTCCACCATCACCTTAAAAGGATGGGTATAATGGTGTAATGAGTAACTATATATGATTATTATGAAGTAATATTGATACTGAAATAATATATATATATACTCCAATACAATTCCACGATCATAGGAACGATATCATCACTCGTGCGTACGTACGGAATACCGTCTCCACGATGTGATGCGACTCGTTCTACATGATCTTCATTTCATAATGATTATATAAATGAATTGAATGAATGAATATGGTATATACTACACTAATACCATTCTGTAAATGAATTATCTATAACCTAAAGATAAGAATAAGAATTTATTCGACAAAACACGCATAAGAACAAAAAGTTATAAAGACCCGAGTAACAAGTAACAATGAAATATTACTAACAAGAAGCTAATAATATGACCATATATGATATCATATCAATATGTATGATTCTGGAATAAGTCAATAACATTATTTAAACCATTATACAGGAGCTTCGGACACGAACAAAGCAAATCGGACCTAAGGTAAGGGAAATATCACAATCTCACTTTTATCCGAGATTGTATTTACTTTGGTAATTACTGGGGTGTATTTTATCATCCACATCCATGTTCCCTCAATATGTAATATTATTTCCATCCTTCTACAATATTTTATATCCAATTTTACCGTTCGGTAAGTTTTTTTTGTAAAAGATATGAAAGGAATCTTTTGTCGTTTTTCATACGAGGTACTTTTTGACTTTCCGACAAAAGTACGAAGAATGTTTTTTTTAACTTATACGGCATGAATGGATTTTTAAAACATTGTTTCCAAAAAGCTTCCTTTACAAGTTTTCAAGTTTATTTTTAATCAACTTCTTTTATTTTAAAGTTGTATGACATGTTATGAAAGGAAAAATGTTTTTTAAGAAGAAAGGATATTTTCCTCAAGAATGGAGTTCAAGTGTTTTATCAAAATGATTTTCCATCTAAGATAATAAAGGGTTCTGTTTTTATCCCTATTATTAAATTGATTTGTTCATGTTGTTATGGAATTATTTTTATGAATTCCTTTATCTTATATGAATTGATTTATGATGTCATGATGTTTCAAGAATCCCATTTTTGTTACATGTGTTATGCGATGATGTATGTTTTATGATTATGTGGCACACATAAGAAAGGATTCATTATAAGATGGGTGGGACCTATATCTCCCTCCAATGCATTGGGTAAAGATTTTATATCTCATGATATAGACATGGCTGGAACGGAAGGTTATTTCGGTTCAGTGATACAGGACTGAAACGAGGAGTGAACTCGGTTCAGAAAGGGACTTTGTCCACTAAGATAGTCTTGGCAATGATTCATGACTAACAAGAAATGATTTTCCATGATTATGTGTGCATGACACAAAGTTTCAAGTTTTATGTTATGATTATGGGGATCTCATTTTCACTTCTATGATTTATTCCACGTTAAGATATTATGATCTCTTTTGCAGGTTTTGATTTTCATAAAGATATGATATGATTTTTATTTCCTTTATTTGCCCTTGCTGAGCATTTGAGCTCACCCTTTTATGTTTTCTTTTCCCCAGGTCAGGAAGATGGATATTAAGTAGAATATGCTAAAAGGGACCCTAGATATGATGAAATAAATGGGAGACACTGTAGAAGATTTATGAACCAGTTGTTTATGTTTCCCAGTTTCTAAAGACACTATACATATACGGTCCTTTGTGGTTTTGTCATATGTTGTAATAAGTGTGCTTCAATTTCGAAGTATTAACAATGTATGTAAAGTATGGGTCGTTATAATATTAATGTATATGATTCTTTTATAATTTAATAAAAATTATTTCACCATTATACCGGAGGTTAACCTACCCTCGACCAAGGAAAAGTACAAAGTAAGGGTTAATTTCACAATCTCTTTATTATCTGAAGTTGTTTTTACGTAAGTATCTACTGGGACCTCTTTATCATCCACATCCATGTTTCTTAAAAAATTATTTCAAAATTTTTTTAATATTTAATAGACAGTGGGTTAAATTCATTTATACCCATATTTGAACATATATGTTTTTGAAAGGAATCTTTCTGTAGTTTTCCAAACAAGGTACTTTTTGACCTTTTCGACAAAATTAAGGTAAGAATGTTTTTTTAAACTTATACGGAGGGTGTGTCTATTTTCCGCCATTATAACATCATTGAAGCTTCCCTTAAAAGATTATAAAAATATTTTCAAAATAAATGTTTTCTTTTATAATTATATTACTTTTAAATGATTTCAAAATAGAAAGAGATATTTCTCAAAAAATGTTTTGATTTCATCTATGTAAACATACTTTGATGGATTGTAAGCTTATTTGAAGTTGATTTATTATGATATAAAACTACCATATTATAGCACATGAGCCTTAGCCTGGTTGGTAAGGACTTCGTAAGTGCATCCAAGCGACCAGGGATCAAATCTAGGCAGAGGCAGAATTTCTGGGTACTGTAGTAGTACAGTAGCAGTACTGTAGTAGGTACTATAGTAATATTGTAGTAGGTAGTATAGCAAGAACTGTGCAATATTGTAGCAGGTACTACAGTGGGAACTGTATCAGGCACTGTTTGGCACTATAGTAGCTGGGAATATGCCCCCATTTGGGCCTTCGGGCCACCGATTTGGTCCCTGAGTCCTTTAAGGACTTCGGGCCACCCAGGACTTCGAGTCAGTAAGGCCTTAGGTCCACCTCAAGGCCTTCGGGCCACCTTAAGTGTAGATACAAACTAGAAAACCTACAAGGAACAATCTCTATAAGGAGGATGAGCAAGGAGCTTTCACCACAACAGAAGCTAAATGGATTGCAAGAATGAGAGGGTATGAAACCTTCCATCGAGACAAGCTTGTGCATGCATGGGAATTCCTAACCGAACTGTCATGTGAAGGTGGAGAGCTGATTTCATGATGAAGATTCTAGGTAGGATTAGTTCCAAGTAGTTAGTCTGGGTTGTATGTAATGTTTGAAGCCTACGGGCAATGAATTCCTCTAAGGCCTACGGGCCATGTAATACTTACGCCTAAGGGCCTTGTAAGGGTTCCACCTCACCCCTTGAAAGGTGGATTATCAAAAAATAAATAAAAAACGAAGGCCTTCGGTCCATTGGAGGTATTGAAGGTTTTTTGATATGTTTGACTATGGATGTTCTATTTTTATACCATTCATGGTTTATGAATAAAGTATTGACATTTCGTATGCTAGTTTTAATATGAATGTTTATGTTATGTTTAAACCCTTTCATATGAGGAATGCATTAGACTTAGTAAGTGATGGGTGGAGACTTCTATAGCTCCTCGATGCATCGGTAGGTCTCATGAGACAAACTAGTGTCTTGGCACAAGGCCTTGACAAAATCTTATTTTTAGTCTTGGCACAAGGCCTTGACTATGTGGTTATGAAGTCTGGAATTATGCATTCCATCATTATGAAAGTGGCTATTGATGTTTCATATGATTATTCAACTAGTAGAATATCCATATGAGTAAGTAAATGACATTATTTTGATTTATATTTTCCATATTATGATGAAGTTTATGTTGAAAAGGATTTTGTTTTAGTTTTATACATTGCCTTAAATGTTTATGCTTATTTATGAAAGTTTCTGTTATATTGTTATCCTTACTGAGCATCTGAGCTCACCCCTTTCTATGTTTTATTTTTCCCAGGATGTGAAGAAGTATATTATGAATGATCTGTAGGGATAGTCTATGGGATCTCAGTGTTGTCTATGGAAACAATGTTGTTGTAGTTTTCCATTTTATGATGTAATGTAAACCTTATGAATATATCTAGTATTTCCAAGGCTACTAAACTAATCGGTATTTCAAGACTTGATCTTTTGTGATCATTCCAATGATATGTAATAATGCACCGACTCTGGGCTTCTGGGGTCGGGGCATTACATAAAGGGTACTTTTATCAGTTCTTTTTCTAATCACTGATAAAGGGGGGGATATTTTTTTGGAGTTCACCCCCCCCCCCCCCATCAACACTTTACCCCTATTTATTAGCACTTTTCACCCACTCACCCCCCACCCCACCTATAACCTGATTTTCCACCCCCCCCCCCCCCTTCAGTGCTCGGAATGTGCCTTTTTCAATGTTTTTCCAATGCCCAGCCTCCTCTTCACCTCCCACACACGTCTATAGTTGATCCTTGTACCTCTCTTTTGAAAATGGAACACCTTTACCACTACACCAAGATGTTTTATTCATTGTTTTATGATATTTTTGTTTATTTATATATATATTTATATAATTATTTTTAAATACATTTATAAAATATATGTTCGTGTGTGTGAGAGAGATATATATAATTATATTTATTTAAATATATTATATATTAATATTAATTTACATATATTAGAATATAAATATAAATATATATTTGTTTATTAATACATACACATATTTATATATAAACCTTATATATATATATATTTGTATAAGTATATATATATTCATATATTTTTATAATGTAAAAAAATGCCTAGATGTTATTTTAAATACATTTTTAAAATATTTCTATATATTGTATATTTAGATATAAATTTTATACATTACATATATATTTATATGTCTATATATTTACAAATATATATTTATACATATTCACATATAATTGTATATTTACATATAAATTTTTTATAATGTATTTATAAATATTTAGTATAAAATATGTTTATATACTATATTTAATGATAATGTTAATGATTTATTTATAAAAATTCGTTTATATTTGATGTATATACATAATATTGATACACACGCACATATTTACACACACAAGTATACATTTATATTTCTCACATACACGTACAAATATTTATATATATATATATATATTAAAGCAAAATATGAATCATAGATTGAATGATTGAAGATCAGGTAATACAATAGAATTTAGCCAACTGGAGAAAAAATCCAACCAGACTTAAAGATCACAAGAGAGACCTTGAGTTTCTTAGTGATGGGCTGCCCTATTTTCTTCCCTTTTGATAAAGGTGAAAGAACAAGTAGATATTCTATGTTGCAGGGTCTGAATATTAAAAACTAAAGGCCCAAATGATTGAAGGACGAACTCCAAAATAGATATGTAATTAATAATAGTGATATAGTCTTAATATAGAGTAAGAGAGTTATATACTCTCTTGATGGAGAATTTCATACCAATAATAATTGCAAGGGATTCCAAAATTGGTGGTGAGAAGGTTTACCTAAAAGAAGATTAAATTTTCACAATGATCGAACCATAAGAGTCGTGCACCACCGCTTAAATATAAGTGATTCCATTATATGAGGGAAAATTATCCACATTAATTTTTAAGGAACCTATGGTAGTAGAGCGACAAACACATGGATCAAGTCACGCACTTGGGACATCATTATGGATTTAGTTGTGGTTCTAGGTGGAAATTCAGAGAGTGGAATCCTCAAACCATGAGGTGTTTAGTTTGACAATATGGTTACAAAGAATATCATTTCTCATAACCTATATAATTCAGGAAATGGTACACAAGGTACTCACATCATCTGTAGTGAGAAACGATGTCCATTTCATGATAAGTGCATCAAAGTTAGAGGCCATATCTAGGAGGTGGTCAACATTTAGATTGTGATCCTTCCAAATGGCCCTATCCCCGAAACAGTGAAAGATAGCATGCAAATAGGTTCCAGATGCATACATATATATTGAAAAGGTCGGATCGTCGATCACATAGCATAAATCAAGGAGTTCCTTGGAAGGGAGGATCCCATATTAAGTTTGTCACCAGAAAAACCATGCCTTGGGTGGGATCCTGAGGATCTATATTGTTTTAAAAATAATATTATCTTCTATGCCTGGTGTTTCAATCAACATTTTATATCCCTATTTTACTAAATAGATGCTATAAATCTCTATAATGTAGCATAAGTAGTTTGGTTTCATGTCTCTCATGAATAGAATACTCAGAATAATTCCATGATCTCTCTCATTGAACTAGGAGGAAAGTTTCTCAATACACAAATTGTGACCAACTTCATTGAGTAAAGAAAGTTCCATAACATTATTAAGGTCATCGGGTGGAGGGGAAATAGCCTTGGATCCAGTGCCATCAATGAAAGACAAATCCTTCCATATCCTAACAGTGAATCCATCACCAATTCTCTAGTAAATCTTTCTTATAAGGAGGTCGTACGATCCCCATAATCTTCACCAAAAAAACGAGGCCTGGGCCAAAGTAAGTAACACAAATGTCTTCATGGGGGAAGTATTTTTCATGGATGACCTTCATACAAAGGGATTCAGAGTGCTGAAGAATCCACTAGCCTTGTTTTGTAATAAGGGAATTGTTAAAAAATGAAAATCCCAAAACACCATCCCCCAAAATAATTTAGGATGGTAGATCTTTTCCCATGAAATCTAGTGGAATTTATTATTCCATTTGTTGAGCCCCAACCAAAAATTAGCAAGGCATGAATTGATCTGGTCAATAATGAAGCCTAGAATTTTGAATAGGGGTGTAATATATGAGGGGATTGATTGAGCGATGACCTTGATGATGAATTCTTTGCCTAATTTATAAACCATTTTGGCGGTCCATCCTTGGATTTTTTTTGTCACTCTATCAAGAATTTTGGAAAATAATTCCTTTTTTGAGTGACCAAAGACCATGGGTAACCCAAGATATTTTTGGTGTTTATCAACCATCTTAATCCCAAAAACATGTTGAAGATCACCCTTCCTATTAGAGGTCACACCTGACCTGAAAGAAATTTCTGATTTAGATAGATTGACCACTTACCTCGAAGATTTCTCATAAATGTGGATAAGGAGGTAGACATGATTGAATTAATCTAGGGTAGATTTAGAGAATATGATACAACCATCAGAAAAGAAAATATGGGATATGGGATTTCTATGGCGACAATATTTAGCTCCATTAATAAGATTGTCATTTTCTTCCACTTAAATAATATTAGAAAACACATCAGCCACTAAAATGAATAGGAATGGGGGAGAGGGTCCCCATAGAGAAGGCATGTGGTGGGGGAGAAGATCCATTAAATTCTACCATTAATTCAAATTTTGAAGGATACTGAAGAGATTCATTGCATGACCATGTCAATCCATTGATAATAGAATCCCATCTTGCTCATAGAAAAACAGAGGAAGGATCATTCCACTCTATTGAAGGATTTTTTCATATCCTATTTTTAGGACATGACTCCTCTTTTTTCTATAAAGAAATTTTTCATGGATTTTAAATTTTCATGGAAAATAATCTCATTATCGGAGATAAACCTCTTCGGGAAAAAATCACTTTGGTTTTCAAAAATAAAAAAAAGGTATCCATTTGTGCAGATGATTAACCGGGATATTTGAGAAGTTTTTATAAGTGAAATTACAAAGGATTATGGGACTAAAGTTTGATATTAGGGAGGGTTTATGAATATTTAGAATGAGATTAATGATATTTTCATTGATATATTAGAATCTAGTTTTACTAGTCCAAAGGTCTCTCATCAGACATGAAATATCAGGCCTAATGATATGCAAGAATTTTTTAAAGAATAAGGTGTGGAAAACATCGATGCCTAAATCTTTAGTGGAGTGGATTTTTTTGAGTTCAAGAAGGATTTAATATTCTTTGATATCATGGTTAATTTTGTGTCTCGTAGTTTTAGTAATAACCATCTTAATATATGAAGAAATCTCAGTGGGGATGGAATATTTTCTTACTGAATAAAGTTCATGGAAAGAGAGCAGGATAAGGTCATGGATTTCCTTCTCATTAGAAATAGTTCTTCCCTTAGGTAAAGTGAGGTAGGAGATGTGATTTTTTAGTGCCTAACAGATGCTTTTTGATGAAAATAAATTGTATTAGAGTCACCATCTTTGATGTGGGAATCGTTATCATGCATTAACTAGTATCTTTCTTTGATTCTGAGGGGCTCATTCAGATCAGCTTATAAGGAAGAGATTCTGGAAAGGGTCATGTTTGAGGGAGGAGGGTGTGAAGCTTCTCAAGACTTACTTTGATAGAATTTCACTATTGATCTATTTGGTAGAACCTACTATAACTCCATTTTTTAATTTTAGAATCAACCTAGAAAATTTTTTTCTAATGTTGGGGCCTTTCATAGTCTAGCATGATTTAATCACATCTTCACAATCCTTATCTCTCATACAAAAGCTTTTAAATCTAAAAGTCCTATATTTTATCGGTTTCATGTGGTTTAGGCTCAGGTTAATGAAAATAGGGAAGTGGTATGACATGGCTGGAAAAAGGTGATACAGTTGGTAAAGGTTAAAGATGTTGATCCACTCAGTTCAAACTAAGAATATTTCCAAACACTCCACTATGTTTTTTGGAGTTGGTTCCCTAGAACCAACTTCTGTGTACTTTATGATAAAATGTATTCATTTTTTTGAATAATAATAAACTTCTTATCACATCATTATTATTATTCTATGTAACATAGTATGTGATAATGTCCTAAGAGTAGCTATCGCATTGAAAAGTCACAGTAGTTCCCTACTACGATTAGAACCTAGAAGTTTCATGATAGTATTCTTAAATATATGTTATATAGCCAGATGAAATAATTTGAGGGACAAAAATGATATAGGTTTTCATGGGTAGAGACTCATAGGAATTCGAGGTACCTTCTCATGGTGTACGCCTTTGATAACATCCAATGTAGGATATTATGAGAATGAGCCTCGCCAGTAGAAAATCCACATTTATATTTTTTAGTTGATGTTTCTATATGTGTAAATTTTAATTGATCCTTATACTTTAAAATTATTAATAATGGGTGATATAAGTCACTTACGTTAATTTATTGATAAAAATCATGTTGACATATGTTTGCAGTGAGGTAGGATACATTGGGTGCATCACAAGTAATATTTCATTAATGAATAATGCAAGAAAAGATTTATCTCTTATGTTCTTTAACAGAATTTGATATCTTGGGCCCTTTGATGGAAATTATATAGCCTAAATAAATCCATGGCCATGGTGTTCTATAGAAAATTTTGATTTCTAAAAATTCAAAGAAAGAGACATCAAGCACATAGGTTGATGGCACCAGTATGCAACTTGCTTGATTAGAGGTATTGTGATAAAGGTATTATATTACATAGTAAGCATCCATATAATGTATTATGTCGTTATGGCATTAAATCCTTTCTTTATGGGTGCCTTGGTATGTTTATAGAAGATAACCTTACACTTAAGGATTATTTTCCTAATATCACTAAGAAAGAGGCCTAGAGGGTCACACACTAACTGTATATAGAATCTAAGTTAAATAATATTATTATTTAACAAGTTGAATAAATATTATTTTCACACATGGTTTAATAATTATTCATGTTTTCTTGATCACATATATTCGTTCACCATTTATTCGAGAGAAAATTATGTGAGAAAACCATTTAATAAATATTTATTTATTATTTAGTGAATATAATATTTATTTCTTTATTAGAAAATAATGCATTGATATTTATTTATTAAATAAATAGTCATTATTCAAGGCTTGATAAATATTATGGAGGAATGGGGGATATATTTTAATGGTTTTGTGGGATAATATATATTTAATATTATTTGATCAAATAATATTTAATTTAATTCATGATTTTAGAAAATTTCAAGAAATAATATTATTATTAATATTATTATAGACATGGGGTTCTAGAGGGATTATGGAAATAATAAGGATGCATGTTCAATTAATATTTTCAAACTCAATCATTATATAAATCTAATTATATTATTTTCTTAAGAGATACAATTCATTTGTTATTGTGTACAATGACATATGATGAGAACCCTATCAATCCTTATAGAGCTCCCTCTCCCGAAGCACTCTCAAGAATGGAGAGCGGTCTTGATCCACCTTCCAATCTTGAGTCTAGAGAGAGATCAAACAGGACCCTTCCTTGAAGTGGTTCTCAGGGCGATCAAAGGCGAACAATGCAAGTGTTGGGATCTATTTTTCCAGCACCATAGATTCATATGGCCATGTTCAGAGGTTCATGGAACACATGTGGATCACCTCTAGAGGGAATCTATTATTAATTCTAACAATGCAATGACGGTATGACATAGAGACGTTTTCATATCCATCAATGAAGAAATAATTTCTCACAAGATAATTATTTAATTTCTTAATTTATTTATAAATAATATGTGATGATCCTATGCTTTGGTTTAGACATTTATCCATTATATATATTATTTGATTCAATTCTATTGATTAAGGAATTTATCATCATGTATATCTTTGATTAATCATCGATCTTGAAAAAAAGAAAAGTTGGGCATGACCCATTCCATGCTTCCACTATAGCCAAAACCTACAAGTGGTATCAGAGTAAGGTTTCATAATTATTTATAATTATTTAAAGATCGTTGATTGATTAATTCATTTTTCATTAGTTTTTAATTCCAATTTAATTGTTCTTTAATTCGGATTTCGATATCTTCTTTCTTCCTCTTTTCTTCTTAAAAAATATAATCAAATCAATTAATTTTATGAATGAAATAAATTCTAAGATTTCATCCATAGATGCTGAGGATTCTGGTTGGGTAACATAATAGTACACGCCATGTACTAGTGTTTAATGAACTATGAATTAATTAAGAATTAATTCAAGGCATGTTCATTTATTACATGTGATGAATTTAATTATATACCACATGTTGACTGGGCCAACCTAGCACATGTTCAGCCTAAGTATGTGTTGTGTAACTTCCATACACAACATGTAGTCCCATAGTCATAGATAGAATGTGCATCCTATTATATGTCCTACGTGACTGGTGAATGTGTAACTCAAAGACCACATGGAATGTAGCCCATGTACATGCCATATACTCCAATTTTTTCCATGGTATAGTTACATGCTGATTCCATAGGCATGTGTCATGGATAAGTAGTGATAATAATACACACCGTGTAGATTTAATGTACACATCATGTACTTTCACCAAATTATGCAGAAACAAAAAAAAAGTATTATATTGTGAAAACCTTATAAACATGTGTTCCATGTGGTCATTAAGTTGATAGTACACATCATGTGATGGGTTTATATATATATATATATATATATATATATATATATATATGCCTAATTAATTTCTATATAGTTTTCAGATCTATATATCATGTATAAGTCGTATTATAGTTATGAATATACCTGCATTGAAGCATTACACGCTACGAAATACCATGTGTTCCATGTGGTCATTAAGTTGATAGTATACGCTGTGAATTACATGATAAGTCATGTATGACACATGTCATATGAGTAAACAGTATATGAGTATAATACACATTGGGTAGTTCATATGGGTACTCACCGTGTTTCTTCCAAGGTACATATTTTTGTTAATAGTTGATTTTAAATAAATTTATTTAATTTTTAAAAAATTATGATAGATTATAATCTCAAGGAAAATCGGATGATAATTAATATAAAATAATTTATTAGTTAAAGAAGATAATTAATTTATTTGACTGCAATTTATCTTAAATAATAATGATTAGAATAGAATGTTAATTTTATTAAATGTATAATTAATTTCATGCATGTGGATAGTCATGAGACCAGACCAGACCTTTTTATTTTATTTGTTTCATTTAATTTATTATTAAATTAAATTGTTGTCTTATGTTTCATCTCTCCTCTTATTATGTAAGGTTCTGCATTCCCATGGTTTCTTTTATGTAAACCCCTTAACCAATCCTTTGGTTCTATCACCTGCATGTGAGTAAAAGAATATGTAATAGATGGAGCTCCCAATATAGTGGAGGTGGTTCAGGTTTGGAGCTGAGAAAAACCAATCCAAGAGAGATACATAGGTGGATAGGTGGAAAGCTACAACATGAACCATAAATGGTTGGAGGTTTTTTCCCCTAGATCGACGGTTATTTTATCATCTGCTAGATAAACTAACTATTAGAAAAATCTCATGATAATACCACTTTATTATTTTATTTCTTTCAAGTTTAAATGTTTTTTAATAATGGATTTTTAGTCACAATCACATGAATTAATGAATTAACAAGCATGCAATATAGAACTAAAATAAATTGGATTATGCATAAATATTATCTAAGACATAGTTAATCACTTATATAAATCCACTTAATATTAACAAGAATGTAATAAAGATAATAATTGGAAATTTATGTAGAAAGATAAAATCACTCAATTATATATATTAATTAGGTATAGCCTTATACTGCTTTAGTTAAAATCAAACCATAGTTCAAAGTTCTTGACCAGCCAAAGTTGGGGTGCTTTCAATTATTGGGGGATTATAACTTGAATTTTTGGGTTGACTTAACTTAGTTCACATAAAGGGTTGACTACCAAAGCAGTACTTGGAGTAAATGAGAGGAAAAGGTTGAGAAAATCCAATTTAAAGGTTTTGGGATTGGGGAGTCCACTCAACAGATCAAGGAACTATGAATTAATATAGTTGGCATTTGGAATGCCTACCTAAAACTATTCAAATTGCTTGATCAAACAAAGTATTTTTTATGAGAAGGGGAATATGGATCCTTTACACTATAATTCCCAAGAAATGGGATAATCTAAAGACAATGGTGAGGGATATTGGGTTTTTATAAAATAGTGGGAGATTAATAAATATAATATTTATTTATTTTTCTAAATTTTATCAGATAATTTACTAAAACTCTACTCATATTAGTTTTAGAAACAATAATAAAAAATAACTTCAAACATATCACTATGATCCATACTTGAGAAGGATAACCTTATCACATTTCCAAATTTCCAAGAATGGAAAAGGTGCTTATGCGTTATCCTATGCCATGAAAGGAAATTTTATGTGATGAAATAAACTATTCCTAATATGGTTGGTAATGACGCTAGTAAGGAAGATTTTTTTCTATATGAGAAACATTTGAATGATTCCATAGATGTTTAGTGTTTTATGTTTTCATCCATGACCAATGATTTTCTAAAGCAACATTAGGACATGGATACGTATAGCATGATGTCTCGCCTTTGGGGTCTTTATCAAGAGAAGGCAAGATAATATAGATATGAGATCTACAATGTTATATTTACAACTAAGATTAGATATTTGGTGTCATATGGGCCATATGTAGTCAAGCTTATTGGATACATTTAACACCTATACATCTTAGAGATTAAATTCTCAGATGAGTTTCACATAGATATCATACTTTCCTCACTACCCAAATCCTTCTCCAATTTTATTATTAATTACAATATGAGCAATAATTTGAAGAGTCTTTTGAAACTTATTACTCTGATTCGCCAAGTGGATAAGGACATGGTTCCTGACAAACCCATGGTCCTTATGGTGAATAAGAAAAAGAAGAATAAGGTGAAGTTACCCAATAATCATAAAAATTCTAAATATCTCAATCACTATCCTTCAAAGAAGTGAAAGATCCAGAGGTAGGGCAAGGAAAAGGTGGCAGTATGTTTTTCAAGTTGCAAGAAAGTCCGCTAGAGTAGGGACTATACCCATAAGCAAGGAGAATCTAAAGGTGAATCTATTATTGATTTTAATATTTTATTATCTACACATTGGGTATTGGATATAGATTTTGGTTTTCACAATTGTATTCAAATGTAGAAACCAAGTAGATTCTCAAATATTTCTAGAGGATAAGTGGATTTACGAGCTACTAATGGCATAAGGCTCTCTGTACATTTTTGAATACCACGTTTCATTACAAACAGGAATGATATTGGTTTTAAAGTATTGTTATTATATACCAACTTTTACCAATAACATAATTTCTATATCATTCCTAGATGTATATGGTTTTATTTTTAAAATTTTAAGTAAATTTTTTTTATAAATACAACATATGTTGTGGTATGAAACATTTAAATAATAGTATTTATGTATTAAATTATAAAAAACAAGTGCTGTAAATAGATAAAGAATCATGTTCGCATGACTCGTATAAAACCCTTTTATGGAATCATCGTCTTGTTCATGTAAATGATAGGTGTTTGAAAAATATCTATCAAGATTTTTATTTAGAATATTTTGATCTAAAACCACATGAAATACATCATTCTTGTTTAAAAGGAAAAATGAAAAAACCTTCATTCGGTGGATAGGGTGAAAGGGCCACAAATCTTTTTGGATTGGTAAACACTGATTTGTGTAGACCATTTCCAGTAGAAGATGAAGGTGGTTATTCTTACTTCATAACTTTTACTAATGAATTGAGTAGATATGGCTATGTCTACTTGATGAGGTGTAAGTCTTAGTCCTTTGAGAAATTCATAGAATTTAAGAATGAAGTAGAGAATCAACTTGGAAAGAAGATAAATAAGATATGATTAGGTCGAGGTGGTGAAAATATTAACTAAGAGTATATAAACCTTTTACAGGATTTTGGGATTCTATCTAAACTCACTCCACCTTACATACCAAAGTGGAATGGTGTTAGTGAAAGGAGGAGCCCTACCTTGTTAGACATGGTAAGGTCGGTGATGATTCATGTAGATCTTCCATTATCCTTTTGGGGATATAAATTAAAAATTGTGGCATTCACACTAAAATTAGTACCAACTAAAGTGAAAAATAAAAATTCCCTTAGATTTATGGAGTGGAAAGAAACATGTTTTGTCACATACACATGTATGGGTTTATGAGGCCTTTGTTAAGTCCTTCTTAAGAAACAAACTAACATCCCAGACACAAAGTGTATCTTTATAGGGTTTCCTAAGGAAACAAAGGGATGTTACCTATAAAACCCCTTATAAAATAAAGTGGTTTTCACCCAAAAATCCATCTTTATTGAGAGGGATCACATACTCAAAAAGGATAGTGGGATAAAGATTGACTTTGATGAATTTTATGCTCAATATAAACAAGAGTTGGTATGAGAACATATTCCACGGATCCCTATGGAATAAGTAGTTCATGAAACACAAGTACTGTGTAAGAGAACTAGAGAGGTAAGATAACTATAGAGATATGGTTTTCTAGTCACTGAAGATAGTGACTCATTATTGGTTAAAAATGATAAACTTGTCTCCTACAAAGAGTTAGTAGATAGATCAAAAGCTGCAAGATATAAAGAATCCATGAATTATGAAATGGATTCCATGTATGAAAACCAAGTTTAGGTTATGGTTGATGTGCTAGTTTATGTAAAGATCATAGGTTAAAAATGGGTATTCAAAAGAAAACTAAACATGGAAGGTGAATTAAATACCTATAAATTAAGGCTAGTGGATAAAGAGTTTAAAAAACATCATTGAATTGACTGTGATGAAACCTTTTCACCAGTTTCCATGTTTAAATCCATTATAATTATATTTTCTATAGAAACTTATTATAACTTTGAAATTTGGAAGATGGACGTAAAAAATTCTTTCCTTAATGGGAACCTTCAGGAAGATGTATATATGATACAACCAGAAGGGTTTGTGACTCTAAGTGATACCAAAAATATTTTAAAGTTATAGAGATCCCTTTATGGATTGAAGAAAGTATCCAGGTCATGGAATATTCAATTTTATGAAGCTATAATAGGATTTGGTTCCATTAATAATGGATTTGAGTCATGTGTTTACAAGATATTTATTGGGAATGTAGTTGTTATCCTAGTTGCATATGTTAAAGACGTATTTATTGGTAATGACATACCAGTCTTAAAGTCAGTTAAGCACTAGTCAAACAAGTTTTTTACTATGAAGTATGTGGGTGAAGAAAACTATATTTTAGGGATCAAGATCATTCATGATAGATCCAAGAGTCTTCTTGGACTAAGTAAAAGTTTATACATTTACCAGATACTAAATAGATTTACAATGGAATAATCCAAGAGGGGATTAGTTCCAATGTCACATGGTATACACCTTTCTAAGAAAATGTATCCTCATACATAATAGGATAAAGAGAGAATTGGTAATATATCATATGCTTAAATGATAGGATCAATCATGTATGCCATGTTATATACTAGACTTGATGTTTCCTATGCATTAAGCATGGTAGGTAGATATCAAGAAGATCTAAGAAAATAGCATTAGTCTGTTGTAAAGGCTTTCCTTAAGTATCTAAGAAGAACTAAGGATATTTTCCTGGTGTATAGAGGATATGAGGATATGGTCATCATGGTTTATATTTATGATAGTTTTCAAAAATATTATAATGATTTGAATTCTCAGTTAGGATATGTTTTCTATCTCAATGGATGAGCTGTGAGATGGAAGAGTTTCAAGTAGTCAGTTGTCGCTGATTCTAAATTTAAGTGTAAGTATATAGTGGATTATGATGCAGCCAAAGAATCCATTTGGATATTAAAAAAATTCCAGGAGATTCATGTGGTACCTATAAGTAAAGACCCTATCACAGTGTATTGTGATAATATTGTAGTGGTGTCTCTTATAAAAGAGCCAAGTCGCACCAACGGATAAAGAACGCACTCTAGAAGTATCAAATCTTGAGGAATTTTTTTAGAGGGTGGAGTTACAGAAAGAATATTTCTCACATAATAAAAATTGGTAGACCCGATTGATTAAAGAATTATCTCAGTAGAAGCATGGGTATCATGTGAGAACTAGGAGACTGAAGTTTTTTTGTAGTTGTATCTAGTGAAAGTGGATGTCTATTAGATTTGGTTCCCTAGAAACTAATTCTATGTACTTTATGATAACCTGTATTCATTTTTATGAATAATAATAAACTCTTTATCATGTCATGATTGTTCTTCTATATAACATAGTATGTGATAATGACCTAAGAGTAGTAGTCGCACTGAAAGGTCATAGCAGTTCTCTGTTATGATGAGTATTCATAAGTGACATGAAAGTATTATTAAATATATGTTATACTGATGGATAATATTATGTGAGGAACACAAATGATATAGTCTATCAGGGGTAAATACTCATAATAATTTGAGGTACCTTTTCATAGTGTGTGCCCTTGGTAATATCTAGTGTAGGATATTATGAGAATGAGACCCACCAGTATGAAATCCACATTTATATGTATCATTGGATGTTTCTATCTTTAAAGGTGTGTATTGATCCTTAGACTTTAATATTATTATTAATGAGTGTTATAATTCATATACTTTTATGTATTGATAAAAACTGTGATGACATGTGTTCGCAGTGAGGTAGGATGTATTGGGTGTGTCACGAGTAATATTTCATTAATGAATAATGCAATAAATGATTTATCCTTTCTATTCTTTAATGTAAGTTGATATCTCAATATCTTTAATGGAAATGATATATCCTAAATAAATCGATGTCCATGGTGTTTTATAGGAAATTTTGATTTCTGAAAATTCAAAGAAAGAGATATCGAGTGCATAGTTTGATGGCACCAGCATGAAACCTTCTTTATTAGAGGTATAATAATAAAAATATTATATTACATAGTAAGCATATGTATGAGTTATTATGTCATTACGACACTAACTTCTTTCTATATGGGTTCTTTGGCCTGTTGTGAGATGAAAACCTTGGACTTTAGGATGCTTCACCTAATTCTACTAAGAAAGAGGCTTAGAGGGTCACACACTAAGTCTATCCAAAATCTTAGTTAAATAATATTATTATTTAACAAGTTGAATAAATATTATTTCCACAAGTGTTTTAATAATTATTCATGTTTACTTGATCGCATAAATTATGTCACCGATTATTTGATAGAATATTATGTGAGAATAATATTTAATGAATATTTATTTTTTATTTAGTGATTATGATACTTATTTATTTATTGGTAAATAATGCAGTGATATTTATTTCTTAAATAAGTAGTCATTATTCAAGACCCAATAAATATTATGGAGGAATGATAGACCAATTTTAATGGTCTTGTGAGAAATAATATATATTGAATATTATTTGAATAAATAATATTTAATTTAATTCATGATTTTAGTTCATGTCAAGAAATAATATTATAATTATTATTATAGACATGGTGTTACAATGGGATTACAAAAATAATAAGGGTTCATGTGAAATTATTATTTTCTAAACCTAGCATTGCATAAACCAAATTATATTATTTTCTTAAGAGAGCCAATTAATTTTGTGTCGTGCACAATGATATCTAGAGAGAATCCTCTCAAACCTTAGAGATATCCCTCTCCCATAATGCTCTCAATAATGGAGAGCGACCTTCCTCCACCTTCCACTCTTGAGTCTAGAGAGAGATCAAAGAGGACCCTTCCTTAAAGCGATTCTTAGGGAAATGAAAGGAGAATGACGTGAGAATTCAGATCTATCGTGCTATTACTCAAAGATTCCTATGATGATGTTTAGAGGTTTGTGGAACATGTGTGGATAACCGCTGGAGGGAATATATTCTTGATTTATATAATGCAATGATGTTAAGACATATAGATTCTGTTAGATCCATCAATGAATAAATAATTTATCGCAAGGAAATTCATTAATTGAATAAATTAATTATAAATCATATGTGATGATCATGCACTTTGGTTCTAGTGTTTATCCATTTTTTATATTATTTGATTCAATTCCATTTATCATGGTGTTTATCATCATGAAAATATCATATTAACCATTGATCTTGACAAAAAATCAAAGTTGGTCACGACCCATCTGATGTTTCCACTATGCCCAAAACCTACATATGAAAGTATTTTCTGAGCACCCATGAAACCATGTAAAAGGGTTACCATAGTGTCCTAAGTCAGAAAGAATTGTGTTCTGAGTAGCCTCTAAGAATTATCTTATAGTGGAAGATGGTCTACGGCACCCCCACTTTTTTCATTATGGTACATAATTTCATTAAAGTCCCCTTCTACAATAAGGGTCCCCAGAAGGCCATTCCTCAGTGATCTTAGCAGCTCCCAAATTCTCTATTTTTCATTTTGTGAGGGCCAACCATTGAATCCCATAAAATTCTAGGTCTGCACATTGGGTTGATGAATAGAGGTTGCAACATGGTTTGGGTAAAATCTCTTGAACTTGACATCCACTGTAGGTTCTGGGCACAGTGGAAGCGCGTTTTTAGGTTTTCCAAACTTTAAATTTAGTGTTAACAATGATCAATTTGATATCTATCACGATGTAAAACGCCGGATCTTCATAATATAATGAAGAACGAAAAACAAAAGAGGGAGTCCTGGAACCATATAGATAGGATCATCATATGTTTTTTATAATTAATTTAATTAATTGACAAGAATTACCTTGATGTAATTCTTTCTTCGTTGATGTCTCCAGTCATGATCCGATGTGATCCATCATTGCATCGTAGAATCCAAGTGTATGATTCTTCTAGAGGTGATCCACACATGCTCCACGTATCTCTGGATGTCGTTGAAGGGATCTCCAGGTGCTAGCATGGAAGAACCTTTGCTTTCGATGTCTGCCTTCGATCGTCTTGATTCGGTGGTGGTGGATCTCTCTCTATCTTGAGAGAGTTATTGAAGAGAGGAGTTCTTTCGGCCTTGAGAGAACTCTCCAGAATTGTTGTGCACAACTATTGGGGAAAAGTGTTGTGGTTGTGAGGATATTTATAATCAGGTTTGAGGTTATATAGTTATGAAAATAAATAAATGTGTTACGCATTTTATTTATTTCATTAACTCTTATTGAAAACCCCCATGTCGAATCATTAATTCCTTGACATGAGCCCACATTGATTATAATAAATATCATTTAATAAAACAATATTATTTCCACAAAATCCCGACTAAAAAACTACATGGCATGTAATCATTAATACACAATGTGTACTTGTTTTTTATTTCCTTTATTTCCTCCACTACATTTATTAGACCTTGAATAATGGATATTTATTTCTGAAATAAATGTAACTGCATTACTTGCTAATAAATATATTATTTCTCCCATAATATATTCTCTCAAATAACTAGTGTCGAAATAAATGGGATCAGTCATCCTTGAATAATTATTAAACCACAGTTGGGAATAATATTTATTCAACTTGTTAAATTAATATTTAACTGAGATACATGGGCACACTTAGTGTGTGACCCTCTAGGCCTCTTCCTCAGTGGAATTAGGAGGAGCCTACCTAAAGTCCAAGGTTAGCATCTAGAAACACGCCAAGGCACCCATAGATAAATAATTTAACATTGAAATGATGTGCCACCTCCTACGAATGCTTACCATGTAATGTAATCCCTTTGTCTTGATATCTCTAATCAAATAGGTTGCATGCTAGTGCCATCAACCCATGTGCTCGATTATTCTTTCTTTGAATTCCCAGAATTGAACTCACCCATACCTTACCATGGCCATGGATTTATTTAGGCTATATCAATTCCATAAAAGGGCCTAAGATATCTACTTCCATTATGGAACAGAAGGGAAAAATCCTTTCTCGCATTATCTATTAATGAAGTATTACTTGTGACACACCCAACGTATCCTACCTCGCTGATAACAGTGTGTCATCACAGTTTTTGTCAATACATCTAAGTGCACGATTTTTAATACCCATTAATAATAATCTTAAAGTTTAAGGACCAATACACACATCCGCAGATAGGAACATCCAATGACACTATGAAATGTGGATTTCCTACTGGCGGGTCTCGTTCTCATAATATCATATTGGATATTACCAAGGGAACACACCATGAGAAGGTGCCTCAAAGTTTTATGAGTCCTCACCCCTAATGGCCTGTATTATTTGTGTCCCTAAAATAACATCATCCAACCATAGAACATATATTCAAGAACATTGTTATGGCACTTCTGGGTTCTCATCATAGCAGGGATCTACTATGACCCTTTAATGAAACAGTCGTCCTTAAAAAATTATCATATTCATTGTCACGCAGAAGAATAATCAAGATGTGATAAAATATTTATTAATAAATAAAGTACAAAGTAGCTAGTTCTAGTACACCAACTCCAACAGACTGTCACTTGAACTAGAGCCAACTGCTAACAACCTTTAACCCGCTAGCTCCCACATTATATTCATACTTATGCTGAGATAGGCCTTTAGTCATGGGGTCTACCACGTTCTCTTCCGTGTACACTCTGTTCACTAAAAATTCACCCCTTTGATAGAAATACATTAAGAGGTGATACTTACATAGTATGTGCTTTGTTCATTGATGTGACCTTGCTTCTTTTGCAAGAGTCGCCACTATAGTATTATCACAGTACAAAGTGATATGATCTTTACTTCTAGGCACCACATCAAGATTCTAGACAAAGTTCCGAATCTAGACGGCTTCCTTGGCTGCATCAGATGCCGCTATATATTCGGACTCTGCTGTAGAATTGGAAAAAACCGGCTGCTTTGAACTCTTCCAGCTCACAGCTCCTCCATTGAGACAGAAAACATATCCAGATTACGACTTCAGATCATTTTGATCTTTCTAAAAATGAGCATCAGTATACCCTCTGATGAAAAGCTCCTCATCTCCTCCATACACCAGGAACATATCCTTAGTTCTTCTCAGATACTTAAGGATAATCTTAACAGAAGTCCAATGTTGTTCTCCTGGATCTTCTTGATATCTGCCTACCATGCTCAGTGCATAGGCAACATCAAGCCTAGTACATAACATGGCATACATGATGGATCCTATATCCTAAGCTTATGGGATCTTAATCATTCTATATTTCTAGTATTGTGTCTGGGGAAACATTTTCTTAGAAATATGTAAGCCATGTGACACTGGAACTAATCCCCTCTTGGATTATTCCATACTAAATATCTTTAGTATCTGTTCAATGTATGTACCCTGACTTAGTCCAAGAAGCCTCTTGTATCTATCATGAATGATATTGATCCCTAGAATGTAGGCTACTTCACCCAAGTCCTTCATGGAGAAACACTTGATCAACCAGTCCTTAACTAACTGTAATACCGGTACATCATTTCAAATAAGCAATATGTTGTCAACATATAAAACTAGGATAATGATTGCATTCCCATTAAACCGATTATAAACACATGGATCACATTCATTATTAATGAAACCAAAGTCCTTTATGTCTTCATCAAATCAAATTTTCTATGACCTGGATGTTTTCTTTAATCCATAAATGGATTTCTGCAACTTGCAAACCCATTTGGATTCACCTGGTGTCACAAACCCTTCTGGTTGTGTCATATAGACATCTTCCTAAAGGTTACCATTAAGGAATGCTGTTTTGACATCCATTTTCCAAATCTCATAGTCATGGTAAGCTGCTATGGAAAATATAATTCTTATGGATTTAAACATGGAAACTGGAAAGAAGGTTTCATCATAGTCAATTCCTTGATGATGTTTAAATCCTTTAGCTACTAGCCTTTCTTTATAGGTGCTAACTTGACCTTCCATGTCTAGTTTTCTCTTGAATACCCATTTTCATCCAACAGGCTTTACATCAACTGGCTCATTGACCACAACCCAGACTTGGTTCTAATACATGGAATCCATATCAGAATTCATAGCTTCTAGCCATCTTGTTGCTTCTGAGCTTTCTACTGCTTCCTTTTAGGATATAGGTTCATCATTTTCCAACAATAATGATTCACCATCCTCGGTGACTAGGAAACTAAATCTTTATGGTTCCCTTACCTCTCTTGAGCTCCTACGTAGTACTTGTGTTTCTGGAACCTCTTCCACAGGGACCTATGGAACTTGTTCCTATACCAACTCCTATGTATCTTGAGCATCAACTTCATCGAAGTCAATCTTGGTCCCACTATCCTTTTTGAGGATGTGCTCCATATCAATAAAGACGGCTTGCCTGGTGACAGTTACTTTCTTGTCTGAAGGGTTATATAATTAATATCCTTTTGTTTCCTTAGGATATCCTATAAAGATACACCTCATGCCCTAGGGTGCTAGTTTGTTTCATGAGAAGGACTTGACAAATGCCTCGCATACCCATACACATGTTTGCGAAAAAATGGGTTTCTTTCCATTCCATAACTCAGAGGGAATTCCATTTTCTACCTTATTTGGTACTCAGTTCAATGTGTATACTGCATTTTGTAATGCATATCCCCAAAAGGATAATAGAAGATCTGCATGACTCATCATCAACCTCACCATGTCCAACAAGGTGCGGTTCCTCCTTTCACTAACACCATTCCACTGTGTTGTATAAGGATGAGTGAGTTGAGATAGAATCCCAGACTCCCATATAAGATCGATGAATTCTTGGTTCAGATATTCTCCACCTCGATCCGATCAAAGCTTCTTTATCTTCTTACCAAGATGATTCTCCACTTCATTCTTGAATTCCTTAAATTTATCTAAGGACTCTGACTTATACCTCATCAAGTATACATATCCATATCTACTTAAATAATTAGTAAAAGTAATGAGGTAAGAATATCCACCTCTATATTCTACTAGAAATGGTCCACATACATCCGTGTGTACCAATCCTAAAAGCTTTGTGTCCCTTTCACCCTGTCTACCAAAAGGCAGCTTGGTCATTTTACCTTGTAAACAACTGTGACATCTATCTAGTGGTTTTAGCTCAGTAGTTTCTAAATAGCCATCTTGGAAGAGCTTTGTCAAGCGCTTATCCTTTACAATACCGAGATGATGATGCCACAACTGGGTGATGTATAAGTCATGTGAGTTTTTTTCGTTATCAATTACCAACACTTGGTTTTTGTAATTTAATACATACAAACCATTATTTAAATGTGCCATACCATAAGATACATTTTTCTTATAAAAGAGACAACCCTTATTTCCAAAATTGAAAATAAATCCATCCATATCCAAACAAGATACAGAAATTATGTTCTTCGTAACACTAGGTACATAATAACAGTTATTCAAAACCAAAATCATCCCAGTCGGCAATGAGAGTTGGTAATCACCAATAGCCAATTCAGCCAACCTTGCGCCATTGGTATCTCTAAGATCCACCTCTCCTCTGTAAATATTTCTAAATCTACTTGGTTCCTACATTTTAATACAAATGTGAGCCCCACAAGCTGTATCTAATACCCAATGTGTAGAAATAGAAATATTACACTCAATAACGAATTCACCTTTAGCATCCCCATGCTTTTGGGTGCATTTCTTTTTCCAGTGGCCTTGCTTGACACATGCAAAACACACCACCTCTTGTTCCTTTCCCTGCCTCTAGATTTTCCCCTTCTTGGAGAGATGGTGCTCGGGGGATTCAGACTATTTATAAGTATTTGTCCCATTTTCCTTGTCCTTTCTTTTCGTATTCCCTATAAGGACTGCCGGTTTGTCATGCCCCATGTTCTTATCTACCTGGTGAATCAAGTTTAGAAGTTCTGATATACTCTTCTCATTATTTCTCATGTTGTAGTTGACAATAAAGCTTGAGAAGTTCTTGGGTAGTGATGACAGGATGAGATCTGTACGCAACTCATCCGGGAATTTAATCCCTAAGATGTCCAGGAATTCAATGTAGCCAATAAGTTTGACTACATGAGTCCCATCTGGCACAGACTCTCTAAGCCTAATTGTAAACAAAGCGTTGGAGATCTCATATCTCTCTTGTCTCGCCTTCTCTTGGTAGAGATCCTTAAGGTGAGACATCATGCTATACACATCCATGTTTTCATGTTTCTTCAAGAGCTCATTAGACATGGCTGATAGAATGAAACACTAGACATATGTGGCATCATCCATGTGTTTCATGTATAGAGATATCTCCTTATCACTGGCCTCCTTTCCAGGCACAACTGAAATAGGCTCTTCCAGCACATACAATTTCCTTTCATGGTGAAGGATGACGCGTAAATGCCTCTACCACTCTTGGAAATTGGTGTCAGTGAGAAGGTTTTCCTTATCAAGTATGATTCTCAATGATATGTTTGAAGACGTTTTTCTTTCCATTTCTACAAATTAATATGATCAAAGGTTTAGTACTTTATTATAAAAATTGAGACAAATAAATAAATAAATACTTATTAGTCTCCCACTATTTTATCGAAATCCAATAGTCCTCACCATTGACTTCAGAATATTCTTTTGCTTGAATATTCTAGTGGAAAGGATCCATATTTCCCTTCGCATTACCCTAAATAGGGTTGGTCAAGAAACTTGAAGGGTTTTAGGTATACATTCCAAATTCCAACTGCATTAATTCGCAGCTCCTTGATCTGCTGAGTGGACTCCCCAATCTTGAAATCCTTTTATTTCGAATTTCCTCAACCTTTTCCTCTTGGTCACACCAAGTATTGTTGTGGCAGTCAACCCTTGATGTGAACCAAGTCAATTCAACCCAAAACCTTGAATTATAATTCCCCGATAATTGAAATCACCCCAACTAGGTTTGGTCAATCACTTTTAACTATGGTTCGATTCTAACCAAGATTATGGAAGGCTATACTGACTTAATATTTATTTGAGGGATTTTATCCTTATAAGTAAATTTATAATTTATTATCTTTGATTGAATGATTTTTAATATTAAGTGGGATATACTTAAGTGATTAACCATGTATAATATCATATTTTACGTATAAGCCGGTCTTATTTTAGTTCCATCTTGCATGCTTTTATAATTCATTAATTGTGTGATCGTGACAACACACCCACAATAAATAAACCATGCAACTGACAGAAATAAAATAAATGGTATGATTATGAGCTTGTTCTATTGGTTAGTTTATCTAGCGGTTGATAAACTAACCCAAGACCGGGGATAAACACCTTGAACCTTTCAGGTTCGTGTTTATAGCTTTCCACCTGTCCACCTTTGTATCTCCTTGGATTGGTTTCACCTTGGCTCCTGACTTGAGCTGCCTCCACTGGCTTGGGATCTCCATCCATTACATATGAATTTATCTCACACGTACGTGAGGGGTAAAAAGGGTTTTACATAAAATAAACCTTGGGCACGCACGCCCTACATATTAATGAGGAGAAGGCTCGCAGGCCAACAAATTTAATTTAAATAAATAAATTAAAAGAAACCATTCACATACAAAGGTCTTGGTCTAGCTTATGATCATCCATACATGCAATGATATTACGCATTAATAAAACTAGAATTTAATTCTTTAATCATTCTTGTTTAATATAAATAACGCTCGAATAAATTAATTATCTTTAATTAATCAATCTTTTTATCTTAAACCCTTTTTCTGAATTTCCTTGAGATTATCATCCATCATAATTTTAAACAAATAAATTCATTTAAAATTATCTTTGTACGTAACTTGTACCTTGGAGGAAACCCAGTGAATTCTCATTCATTACGCAGATGTTAAATTAAACACATATATATATAACACCTATCACATGTTGTGCCTCAGCTTTACACATGCACTATGGTACACGTCTCAAGGGTTTTTATAATATAATAATAAATTTTAATAAATCTGCGTAATTTGGATGAGTACAAGACATGTAGTTCCGACTACACGGAATGTACTTTTGTTCACCGCCCATCCAAAGTACATGCCCGGGGACATGGCGTGTTGACGTACTTCATAAATTTTTGGAGTATACGGATTTTTCAGTGGGACACACACCATGTAGTTTCCTCATTACACGGTTTCCATCCGGGCAAGCCGTGTATGGGGTACACGATCCAACCCTGACCTGAAGGGAATACACGCCATGGCCAGTGCACCACATGGCGTGTAATATGGAAATTGTGTGATGCCTTTTTCTGGTCAACACACGGTGTCATAAATGACTTAGGTATACTCCAATACACGGCCTGATTTGGTGGACCAGTCTGATGCATTGAACCTAGACTACACAGCATATACTTATGAATACACGTCGTTTATTCTGGTGTTGTACAGCCAGAAACGTTTGGAACCTCCGGATTAGTTCCTCTATTTTATTTTAATCAAAGTTAAAAGAAAAATTCATTTCTTTAAGGTGAATGAGAAATGATAGGTGAAGAACAGATCTCGAGATTCAAATCTTAAAGAATGATTTACTTGAATTGAAACAACTAAATTATTAAATTCATAAATCACCAATTAAAAACTAAATAATTATAATCAATGATATGACTGCTCTGATACCACTTTTAGGTTTTGGGTGTAGCGAAAGTGCGTTGGTAGGTTTTCCCAACTTTAATTTTAGCATTAACAACGATCAATCTATGATCCGTCATGATTTAAAATTCCAGATATTCAAAATAGAATGAATAATGAAAAACAAAAGAGGGAGTCCTGGAACCATAGAGATAGGATCATCATATGTTGGTTATAATTAATTTAATTAATTGACAAGAATTACCTTGATGTAATTCTTTCTTTGTTGATGTCTCGAGTCATGATCTGATGTGATCCGTCATTGCGTCGTAGAATCCAAGTGTAGGATTTCTCTAGCAGTGATCCACACATGCTCCACGTATCTCTAGACGTCTCCTAAGGGATATTCGGGTGCTAGCACGGAAGAACCTTCGCTTGTGATGTCCTCCTTCGATCGCCTTGATCCGGTAGTGGTGGATCTCTCTCGGTTTTGAGAGCGTTCTTGGAGGAAGGAGTTCTTTAGGACTTGAGATAACTCTCTAGAATTTTTGTGTACAATGATTGGGGAAAAGTTTTGGGGTTGTGAGGATATTTATAATTGGGTTTGAGGTTATAGAGTTGTGATAATAAATAAATGTGTTACGCATTTTATTTATTTCATTAAATCTTATTAAAAACCCCCATGTCGAATCATTAATTCCTTGACATGTTCCCACGCTGATTATAATAAATATCATTTAATAAAACAATATTATTTCCTCAAAATCCCGACTAAAAAACTACATGGCATGTAATAATTAATACATGTCATGTACTTGTTTTTTATTTCCTTTATTTCCTCCACCACATTTATTAGACCTTGAATAATGGATATTTATTTCTGAAATAAATGTAACTGCATTACTCGCTAATAAATATATTATTTCACCAACAATATATTCTCTCGAATAACAAGTATCAAAATAAATGTGATCAGGCATCCTTGAATAATTATTAAACCACAGTCGGGAATAATATTTATTCAACTTGTTAAATTAATATTTAACTGAGATACATGGACACACTTAGTGTGTGACCCTCTAGGCCTCTTTATCAGTGGAATTAGGCAGAGCCTGCCTAAAGTCCAAGGTTATCATCTAGAAACACGCCAAGGGACCCATAGAGAAATAAGTTAACGCCTAAATGACGTGTCACCTCCTACAAACTCTTATCGTGTAATGTAATCCCTTTGTCTTGATATCTCTAATCAAGCGGGTTTCATGCTAGTGCCATCAACCCATGTGCTCGATAATTCTTTCTTTGACTTCCTGGCATTTAACTTGACCATACCTTACCATGGCTATGAATTTATTTAGTCTATATAAATTCCATCAAAGGGATTGAGATATCTACTTTCGTTATGGAACAGAAGGGACAAATCCTTTCTCGCATTATCTATTAATGCAGTATTACTCCTAATGCACCCAACGTATCCTACCTCACTGCGAACAGTGTTTCATCACAATTTTCATCAATACATACAAGTGCGCGAGTTGTAATACCCATTAATAATAATATTAAAATCTAAGGACCAATACACACGTCTGAAGATCATAACATCCAATGACCCTATGAAATGTGGATTTCCTACCGGCGGGTCTTGTTTCCATAATATCCTCCTGAATATTACCAAGGGTGCACACCATGAGAAGGTGCCTCAATGTTTTATGAGTCCTCACCTCTAATGGCCTGTATTATTTGTGTCCCTCAAATAACATCATCCGGCCATAGAACATATATTCAAGAATAGTGTTATGGCACTTCTGGGTTCTCGTCATAGCAGGGATCTGCTATGACCCTTTAATGCAATAGTTGTCCTTAGGACATTATCACATGAATTTTCACGCAAAAGAACAATAAAGATGTGATAAGGTATTTATTAATGAATAAAGTACAAATTAGTCAGTTCTATTCCACCAACTCCAACATCCACTACCTCCTTCTAGAGAAGGAAAAGACCACCAGCATGTCCTTGTAAAGAAACAAGGAAACATCCTTGTAATCCCACCTTGGAATTGATGTCACACATTTCCTTAGTTTTCGACATGGTTTCGGGCAATAAAACCATGTTGGATTTGTTTTTAGTGCTCCAACACTAGAGAACTATGTGTGGGTTTCCAATCCCATAGCAGATCCATCATAATAATTTCATTGTGATAGGTGGGGCTAGTTTGAGCCAACCTCTTCCTCTGTGTATTCAACAAAGGAACCATCATCTTCCATTTTCCATATTTTAGGAATTTTTGCTCTAGTAAGTGAAGTCTCAAGATTTATTTTAGGTCATTTGGGCTCCAAGTCAGAAATATTTGAGTCATTCTCCCCTCTACATATCCTTATCTAAGTCTGGTGTTTTTTAGGTCCATTCATTATAGGATCAAATAGGTCTTTGATAAGAAAGGGGTGGAAGGAGTGAGGGGGTGGAATGGGTTCAAAGCCTATAGGGGGTCCATTGGGTCATGTAGAATTGGTTTTAGGTTGGGGGTGGATTGAGGTTACCTTAGTTGATTGAAGGTAAATAGGTAGGGGTGGTAGCCAGTGTGGAAATTTTTTTTGAGGATATCACAAGGAATTTCCATATCTCCATGCACAGGTTTAGATGATTGTTTATTGAAGATTTTAGATTCATACAAACCAATTTAATCTATAACTAGAGTTATTGGGCCTAGCATGATGACTTTGGTATGCTTTTGTAAGAACCCAGTTCTTATTTTTGAGGTACGTACTTCTTCTTTTTTCCTTTTCCTTAAGTGTTTTGAGAAAATAGGGAAAATAGGGAAAAACCCTAAATTTTGGAACTACACGCCGTGTACATTTTCCACATGTCGTGTACTCCTGGCCGTGTACTCCTGGCCGTGTGGGAAGGATTACACGGGGCGTGTAGCCATGCCGGTGACGAAGGGTGTAGGAACCGACTACACGCCGTGTAGTGGTACCTTACACGCCGTGTAGTCAGTCGGTAGGCCTAAACAGTAAGGTGGTGGAGCAGCTGACAGCTGGGTGACAGTACACGCCGTGTACTTTGGAGTACATGTCGTGTACTCATGTCGACGGATGAACAGTGTGGCGGTGCCGCCAAATGAACAGTTAAATGAAATAAGTATACGCCGTGTACTCAGAAGTACACGTCGTGTACGTTGTTTTTTTTTTGGCTTAAAATAGGCAGTAGCCTCCTCATTTGGCAGAGGAGGCGTTTGATCCATTTTGGATCCAAGGAGGATGGCCGACCCTTTGAAGATACACCGGGTGTTCTTCTGGAATTGGTTTCCGCCTCGGATGATCCCGTTGGAACCGCACGGGTAAGGGCTTCCACCTCCTTGGCTACTTCTGACCAATTCTTCTCCCAACAAAAGTTATTTAAGTTTGAATGGGTTTTTTTCTTCGTCAGATCTACACCATTCTTGGGCATTTCTGGAGTCGGTGTTTGGGTATAGCATTTTTTGGCGTATAAGGTAGGTGGATTTGTGTTTATTTTCCAACTGTCATGCGTTTTTGTGCGTTTTTGTGCCACGAACCCATGATGGGGTGTCGTGTGGCTGAGGTCGTTTCTATATTTACTACCTAGAATTGCATAGGTGATTAAATTGTGATAATAAAATGTTGTTTGGGATTGTTTCTTGGATCCGGAACCACCTCAGGGGTGTGTTTCACTATTTAGTCGTTTGGCTAGGATACCCAAGGGTATGCCTTTAAAGTAGTAATCGTAGAATTTCCTTGATAGGAATTTCTTGTTTACTGCTTTTGACATGTTGGGAATGACTCGGTTACCTGTTTATCCTGAGGGCGTTGTTGTGATTAGCCTGAGGGCATGACTGTTTTGGCCTGAGGGCGATGCTCTATTTCGCCTGAGGGCAACCTTTAGTGCCTAAGAGCTTGACTTCTGTGCCTGAGGGTGACACTTCATATGCCTGAGGGTGAGATTCTGATACGCCTGAGGGAAATACCTGCAGGTTCGATTCTGTATGGCCTGAGGGCAAGCCTAAGGGCGTGGTTTACTATTTTAGCCTGAGGGAACGGTTCTGGTTGGCCTGAGGGCTTGGTGCTGTTGAGCACAATAATGTTACTAAATTAAATAAATTAAATTAATAATAAAATGGCAATTTAATTGTTAAGTTAGTTACTTTTTAGTACTGCTTACTTTATTGCATTTTACTATAGCACACTGTTGTTGTATGATTACACGCAGTTGGGCACGGGCCTTTGGTGGGTGCCTACTGATATATATTTCTCACACCCTGTTTAGGCCATGCTTTTCACCCCAAACAGATTATGTTTCTGCAGGTGTAGATAGGGGCAAGAGTCCCTATACAGGTACTTGACTGTTGTTGAGGAGTAGGAGGGCATGGGACCGAGCCTGAGCTCGCGATGCCGTTGCCAGCTATTTTGCTTGTTTTGATGTGCTTTGTATTTTGTTGTACTGTATTGATGTATAACATGTTCTGGCTGTTTTCTTAAAACTTGAAACATGTAGCATCATCATTTATATACTGTTGGTTGTATCCACTACTGTAGTTTATTTCCGTTGTGTATGGTTTACTGCTTCCACTGTCATTGTTTGTTTATTTTTTATTCCGCTATGCTACACTTTGACAAATGAGGGCATATTTTCCCCACTATCAGACCTGTTCTCTCGCTGCTAGTCAGTAGCCTCTGGCGTTTGGGGAAATGCAATTGAGGTCACGTGGCGAACCGGGCTTGGGGCACCCGTTACGTCGCACCCGGGTCTGGGACGTTAAAAAGTGGTATCAGAGGGGTTTCTTTTATTTGACTTACTGTTTGGAGCCGTAGTCAGGGATAGGATGAACGGTAGTTGGTAATAAGCTATGCCTAGGCATAGCTAACTCGTGTACAGGGAAAATCTAGTCTACCTCGTATTTTTCATTCTTTTGATTTTGCAATTTTACAGTTGATATGTTTTCACCGTTGGGTGACGCACTTTGAGATTGTGCAGTTTTTATTTTATCTATGGGTTCTATTTATTCACAACCCGGTGAGATGAGGGTATTACATCTCATGCATCATATAGGCACATGCTAGAAATCACATGCCATGCATAGTTTCCATGCCATGTAGGTGCATTAGAATTTTCATGTTGTTGTGATAGTTGTTGTGCTAATAAATCATGATGTTGTGATAGCTGCTTGATAAATACCTGCCTTGTGATATGGTATTTTTGTTTGAGCTTGTTTATAGAATGGACGCCAAAATTTGGTTTTTGGGGAGTATGGGCCCCCATTGACCGGAATTTGCTGGACCATTGATTGTTTGTTGGTTATAACACATATAATATGTCGAACTTTGATCCGTGGGGAGTATGGGCCCCCACGGGTCGGAATTTGACACATAGGTGTTGTTTCTCTGGGTTCCGGAGAAGTTTCAAAGGCATACTATCCGGAAACCCAGTATACACGCCGTGTAGTATTTTTATACACTCCATGTATGCTCTTCTGTTCGGGAAGAAAAATGAACTTTTTGAGTACACGTCGTGTACCCTGAGTACACGCCGTGTAGTCTCTTCCTGTGTCACAAACCGTGTGGGCGGCGACATGGGGTAGGGAAAGGCTTGGTTAAAACACGTCGTGTACCGAATGGACACGCCATGTAGTGTGACCTGGAGTCCGGCCGTGTAACTAACAACACGGGTCGGTGAACTCCTTGACAGAACACGCTGTGGCAATTATAGACACACCGTGTAGTGTGACCTGGGGAATCGGCCATGTAACTAACAACATGGGCCGGTGTCACCTCTCCCTAAACACGCCGTGTACCTGTGGGACACGTCGTGTAGTCTTGTCCGAGGACAGACCGTGTGGAGTTAGCCGTGTGTCTGGGAAACAGGGTGGTGTACACGCCGTGTTTGGGTGTAACATGTCGTGTAGTGTCAATCTGAGTAGTCGGCCGTGTCACAGACGACACGGGCAGTTGGAAAATAACACCATACACGCCGTGTATATATTATACATTCCATGTAGTTTTGTTCAATGGGAGCGGTGTGGCTTAGCCGTGTCGAAGGACCCAGGCAGGGGAAGGGAAGTCAAGTACACATCGTGTAGTCAGTATACACGCCATGTAGTCTTGTTTTTCAAATTTTTTATACCTTCTCCCTCTTGTTTCCTTTGTGGTTCCTTCACTTTTCGGTCTTAATAATCTTGAATCTGAGGCGTGCTTTTGACCTTGTAGTGTCATGCCGCCTAGATGACCGCGAGTTGTTTGCCAGCAGAGCGGCGACGATTATACTCCAGAGATGGTGGGACATGGGCTACCAGTTGATCCTCCAACAGAGCCAGATGCGGCGCCAGCTGCTATACCGGACACAGGCGCGGAGGCGCAGTTCCGTGAAGGCTTTATGTGGTTCATGCAGACCTTTCAGGGAGCACCGTAGGCTGCCACATCTATGGACGAGCTGACACATATTTTTCAGTAGCAGCATCCGCCTACGTTTTCAGGGGATGGTGGACCACAGGCTGTGGAGTCTTATCTAGGATCAATGCAGACTATTTTCGAGCATCTTGAGACGCCTCCAGGGCGGAGTTTCAAGCTCGCGACTTACATGCTGTGTGATTCCACGAAGAGGTGGTGGGATGTTACCACCCAGTCAGAGCATCACAGAGACATGGCGTGGGAGGATTTTCAGGCAGTCTTCTATGACTTCTTCTTTCCCAAGATGCTGAGGATAGATAGAGCTCGAGAGTTCATGAATCTGCAGCAGGGCGCCATGTCGGTGACGGACTATTCTGCTCATTTTATGGAGTTTCAGCGTTTTGCACCCGTGCTAGTGGGTGATGAGACGTTGAGAGCCATACGTTTTTAGGATGGTCTTTGGTATGACATCTGAGCATTGGTGAATGTTTTCAGGTTGCCTACTGTACACGCTATTGTAAACCAGGCGCTGATTTCTAAGAGGAACCTGCGGGAATCTAGTGGTGTGGGCCAGGGCAGTTCAGCACCAGTTACTGGTACTATTTCTACTGGAAAGAGGAAGAGACAGATGGACTTCTCTCAGTGTGGCAGTACCAGCCAGGCAGCTTCTTCAGCTGGCCCAATCAGGTGCTACCAGTGTGGTAGAGAGGGGCACAAGAGACTGCAATGTCTACGAGACCCAGTGGAGTGCCGAGCTTGTGGCAAGATGGGTCATATGCAAAGCTTTTGTAGGGAGCATCCACCGATGGCTAGTGAGAGGGGTTCTGTGCAGACTCTGCATGCGGGAGCAGGACCAGTGGATTCTTACCAATCGGGGAACTGGAATACGTTAGGGTGTGCAGGACGAGATAGTGGTCGTGGCCGTGGTAGCCAGACACCAGGATCACAGAGGCAGCAGGGCGGGACAGCTCAGGGTAGCCAGGTTGTGTCGTAGGGCCGCAGCACTGGGCAGGCATATGCAGTGCAACAGACCCAGCAGGAGCAGGATCCCAGACCTTCGACAGTCAGAGGTACTATTCTAGTAGCTTCTTTCTTATCTTCAGTACTTTTTGATATGGGTGCTACTCATAGTTTCATATCTGTACCCATTGTGGAGAGTCTTGGGCTCTGTGTTTCTACTTCTTCCAATATCATGACGTTAGACACTCCGTTGGGGACTAGGATGGTTGTTGTGCGCCAGTGCAAGGAGTTCCCCCTTGAGTTTGGTGGGTGTCACTTCCTTTGGGACCTCTATGTCTTGGAGATGACGAACTATGATTTCATTCTTGGGATAGACTGGTTGGTTCCCTTTCGAGCCTTTGTAGACTGCTATTGTCGCAGGGTGAGTTTCACGTCACCAGAGGGGGGAGAGTTTCTATACAATGGTGAATGGGATGTTTAGGCGATTCGAGCTGGACTAGAGCATCATGGGCGACGTGGAGTCACAGCCCAGATAGCGAGCTTATATCTGGATGATCAGGGGACTTGTCAGATGGATTTCCCTCCAGTTGTTGATCGTTTCAGGTATGTCTTCCCGGACAACTTTTCAGGTCTACCTCCGGTTCGTGAGGCGGATTTCTCTATCGATCTTGTGCCAGGAGCAGCACCGGTGTCCATTCCTCCTTATAGGATGGCCACGCCTGAGTTGCAGGAGCTCAAGAGGCAGTTAGAGGAGTTACAGGCAAAGGGGTTTATCTGACCCAGTACTTCTCCTTGGGGTTCTCCGGTCCTTTTTGCGAAGAAGGCGGATGGTACCCTTAGACTTTGCGTGGATTATCGGAAGTTGAACCAGTTGATGGTTAGGAACTGATATCCCTTGCCGAGGATAGATGATATGTTTGATCAGATTCGTGGAGCACGAGTGTTCTCGAAGATTGACTTGAGATACGGATATCATCAGCTGCATGTGAGACCATCGGATATACCGCTTACAGCTTTTCGGAGCAGATATGGTTTGTACGAGTACTTGGTTATGCTATTCAGACTCACGAACGCACCAACGGTTTTCATGGCTCTAATGAATCGTGTGTTCCATCTGTATCTTGATTCCTTTGTGGTGGTATTCGTGGATGACATCTTGGTGTACTCTCACACTCAACACGACCATGCCACCCATCTTGAGATCGTACTGAGTACATTGAGAGAGCATCTTCTATATACTAATCTCTCAAAGTGCCACTTTTGGATAGACCAGATTCCCTTCCTGGGTCATATCATCTCATAGGCAGGAGTTTCAGTAGACCCAAAGAAGGTGAGAGTAGTAGTTTCCTGGGAGCAGCCTAAGAACGTGTTTGAGATACGGAGTTTCTTAGGGATGGCTAGTTACTACAAGTGCTTCATATAGGACTTCTCTCACTTAGTAGCACCGTTGACGGGTCTGACTAAGAAGGGTGTGAAGTTCGTTTGGTCATAAGCTTGCGAGACAGATTTTCAAGACCTGAAGGGAAGGTTGACATCATCACCGATCCTGATACTCCCAGAGTAGGGGAAGAGCTATACAGTTTACTGTGATGCATCAGGGATTGGGCTGGGAGCCGTTTTGATGCAAGTCGACCGAGTTGTTGCGTACGGATCTCGGTAGTTGAGTCCACATGAGAGGAATTACCCGACGCATGATCTCGAGTTGGCTGTAGTTGTGCATGTGTTGCGCTGTTGGAGACATTATCTGTTGGGAGAGCATTTTGTGGTTTCCACCGACCACAAAATCCTCAGGTATATCTTTACTCAGCGTGACCTGAATCTGAGGCAGAGAAGGTGGGTCGGGTACCTACATTCCTTTGATTTTGAGCTTGCCTATACACCTGGTAAAGGTAATGCAGTATCTGATGCACTGAGCAGGAAGACTCAGATACAGGCAGTGCAGGAGGCCAGTGGTGAGTGAGAGCTTATGGCCTTGTTCTCTGAGATACATCTGGAGGTGCATGATAGTCAAGGACAGACTTATCTTTCTTCTTTAGCTGTGACTTCTACCCTCCTGGACAGGGTGAGGATGAGACAGCTATCGGATTCAGAAGGCCTAGTTCTATGGGAGTCGATGGAAAGTGAGGACCCTCCTCCCAGTTTGATGATAGGAGATGATGAGGTTTTGCGTTTCCATGGATGAGTATGGGTTCCAGGGGATATACGCAAGGAGCTAATGCGGGAGTTTCATGCTTCAGCTTGGGTAGTTCATCTCGGGGTTACCAAGATGTACAGTGACTTGAGATGTCAGTACTAGTGGCCGGGTATGAAGAGAGAGATCGCTGGTTTTGTTACGAGGTGTTCCACCTGTCAGCAGATGAAGGCAGAGCACCAGAGGCCTGCTGGGATGTTACAGCAGTTGCCCATTCCAGAGTGGAAATGGGATGATGTCGCGATAGATTTCGTGACTGGATTGTCAAGGTCACCTCGAGGCAATGATGTCGTGTGGGTTGTTATAGACAGACTCATGAAGGTAGCTCACTTCTTTCCGATCAAGGAGACCTTCGGTGTTGATGAGCTCGGAAGGCTGTATATCTGAGAGATCATACGTCTTCATGGGGTCCCTCATTCTATCGTTTCAGATAGGGACGCCCGCTTTACATCTTGTTTCTGGAAGAGTTTTCAGAGGGCGCTGGGTACACAGGTGCTTCTGATCACAGCATACCACCCTCAGATAGATGGCCAGTCAGAGCAGATGATACAGGTTCTAGAGGACATACTGTGCGCATGAATCCTAGACTTTGGGGGCTCTTGGGAGAAGCATATACCCTTAGTCTAGTTTTCCTATAACAATAGTTTTCAGGAAACTATTGAGATGTCACCATACAAGGATTTATATGGTAGGCCATGCTGATCACCTTTGTGCTGGTTAGAGGCAGGTGAGGCAGCTTTGCTAGGGCCACAGCTCATACAGGAGACATCTGAGTAGGTCCGGTTGATTCAAAAGCGGATGGCTACCGCGCAGTCTCGTCAGAAGTCTTATGCTAATCGCCGCAGACGACCTTTAGAGTTCGTGGTCGGGGATCAGGTTTTCTTGCGTGTTTTGCCGAGGCTAGGACACAAGCGGATCAGGAGACAGGGTAAGCTTTCACCGAGGTATATGGGACCATTTGAGATTCTGGAGAGATTCGGGCTGGTTGCCTATCGGTTGTAGTTACTGCAGCGATACAGAGCCATGCACGACGTCTTCCATGTGTCTCAGTTGCATCGCTACCATTCAGACCCATCTCACACCTTTCAGCCGGAGGAGGTTGAGCTTCATCATGATGCGTCCTTTGAGGATCATCCGATCCGTATTGTTTACAGGAGCACGAAGGTTCTCCAAGGCCGGTCAGTTTCTCTCGTACGGGTGCTATGGCAGCATGGCCGAGTGCAGGACGAGACCTGGGAGTGGGAGGCCGACGTACGAGCTCAGTGGCCAGAGCTATTCTGAGCTTTATCTTAACCACCCTTTGAGGGGAAATTCGAGGACAAACTGCTATAAGGGGGAAGTTTGTAAGAACCCGGTTCTTATTTTTGAGGTACGGGCTTCTTCTTTTTTCCTTTTCCTTAAGTGTTTTGAGAAAATATGGAAAATAGTAAAAAATACTAAATTTTGGAACTACACGCCGTGTACATTTTCCACACGCCATGTACTCCTGGCCGTGTGGGAAGGAGTACA
The DNA here is from genome assembly GCA_963277665.1 of Viscum album. Taxonomy (NCBI): domain Eukaryota; kingdom Viridiplantae; phylum Streptophyta; class Magnoliopsida; order Santalales; family Viscaceae; genus Viscum; species Viscum album. Next base: position 844,848,390 of record OY728160.1, on the reverse strand, counting down.
CGGGGCGTGTATCCATGCCGGCGACGAAGGGTGTAGGAACCGACTACACGCCGTGTAGTGGTACCTTACACACCGTGTAGTCAGTCGGCAGATCTAAACAGTAAGGCGATGGAGCAGCCGACAGCTGGGCGACATTACACGTTGTGTACTTTGGAGTACATGTCATGTACTCATGTCGACGGATGAACAGTGTGGTGGTGCCGCCAAATGAACAGTTAAATGAAAGAAGTAAACGTCGTGTACTCAGAAGTACACGCCGTGTACTTTGTTTTTTCGGCTTAAAATAGGCAGTAGCCTCCTCATTTGGAAGAGGAGCTGTTTCAGCCATTTTGGAGCCAATGAGGATGTCCGACCCTTTGAATATCCGTTGGGTGTTCATCTGGAATCGGTTTTCGCCTCAGACGATCCCGTTGGAACCGCACGGGTAAGGGCTTCCACCTCCTTGGCCGCTTCTGACCAATTATTCTCCCAACTGAAGTTATTTACATTTGAATAGTTTTTGTTTTTCATCAGATCTACGCCGTTCTTGGGCGTTTCTGGAGTCGGCGTTCGGGTATAGTGTTTGTTGGCGTATAAGGTAGGTGGCTTTGTGTTTATTTTCCAACTGTCATATGTTTTTGTGCGTTTTTGTGCCACGAACCCATGATGGGGTGTCGTGTGGCTGAGGCCGTTGCTATATTTATTGCCTAGAATTGCATAGGTGATTAAATTGTGATAATAAAATGCTGGTTGGGATCGTTGCTTGGATCTGGAACCACCCCAGGGGTGTGTTTCGCTGTTTATCCGTTTGGCCAGGATATCCGAGGGTATGCCTTTAAAGTAGTAATCGTAGAATTTCCTTGAGAGGAATTGCTTGTTTACTGCTTTTGACATGTTGGTCATGGCCCAATTACCTATTTATCCTAATGGCATTGTTGTGATTATCCTGAGGACGTGACTGTTTTGGCCTGAGGGCGACGCTCTATTTCGCCTGAGGGCAACCTTTCGTGCCTGAGGGCTTGACTTCTGTGCTTGAGGGAGACACTTCGTATGCCTGAGGGCGAGATTCTGATACACCTGAGGGAAATACCTATGGGTTGGATTCTGTATGGCCTAAGGGCAAGCCTGAGGGCATGGTTTACTATTTTATCCTGAGGGCACGGTTCTGGTTGTCCTGAGGGCTTGGTGCTGTTGAGCACAAGAATGTTACTAAATTAAATGAATAATAAAATGGAAATTTAATTGTTAAGTTAGTTACTTTTTAGTACTATTTACTTTATTTCATTTTACTATTGCACACTGTTGTTGCATGCTAACACGCAGTTGGGCACGGGCCTTTGGTGGGTGCCTACTGAGATATATTTCTCACACCCTGTTTGGGCCACACTTTTCGGCCCAAACAGATTACGTTTCTACAGGTGTAGATAGGGGCAAGAGTCCATATATAGGTACTTGACTGTTGCTGAGGAGTAGGAGGGCATGGGATCGAGCCTGGGCTCGCGATGTCGCTGCTAGCTATTTTGCTTGTTTTGCTGTGCTTTGTATTTTTTTGTACTGTATTGATGTATAACATGTCCTGGCTATTTTCTTAGAAATTGAAACATGTAGAATCATCATTTATATAATGTTGGTTATATCCACTTTTGTAGTTTATTTCCGTTGTGTATGGTTTACTGCTTTCGCTATCGTTGTATGTTTATTTTGTATTCCGCTATGCTACACTTTGACAAATGAGGACATAGTTTCCCCACTATCAGACCTGGGCCCTCGCTACTAGTCGGAAACCTCTGGCGCTTGGGGAAATGCGCTTGAGGTCACGTGGCGAACCGGGCTCGGGGCACCCGTTGCGTGGCACCCGGGTCCGGGATGTTACAGATATGAGGTTGATTTCATACTAAAGGCTTTATCTAGTTTGTCCCTATCATGTTGACTTTTTGATTTTAGGATAAAGGGTGTCCATGTACTATTATATTGGAGCCACAAGCAATATTACAGGATGATATTTATTTTTTTGTCCACTTCCCTAGATATTCACTCTTTTTTCACATTTTTTATGCACCCATAGAAGAAACAAAAAATAGGCAATTTCTTATATTTTAAGAAGATAAATAAGTGGAGGTCCACCGGTGAAAGAAACACATCCCTCATAAGAGGTTGTGCAATGTCAATGAGAACTCTAACCCATACATATGTCCCCCAATTAATAGGATCAGAGTGATACCATTAAAGAAAATTTACGATGAGGCCTCTGATATTCTGAATGATCTACTCTGATCTTCCACTGAAGATGATATTTTTTATATGAACTCGTGGGGGTGTTTTGGTGAAAGAGATACTCTAAAAATCCCCATCATTTTTTAGGTCCTCTAATAGGATAAGGTTATTATAAAACGACCAAGGTCTTTTGAGAAGAACCTTTTGTTTATCCTTTTCAAAAAAAATCAAATATCGAATGTCTAGACCCTACCACTCTTATAGCCATGCCTTATTCCAGAAACCAAAATGATTGCAGTGTGTTCTTTAGTGCATTAAAATTTTAGGACCACTTAGATATGAATTTATACAAACCTTTCTTTTATACTTTTCACAAACCTCATATAATTCAATTAAATGTTGTTCAAATTATAAGGAGTTTATACCAAAATAAATTCTTATTATAAACCTTATTTACACTCCTTAAAATAAATAAAATAGTAAATATTTTCATATCAATCCAAAAATTATTTGAAATCATAACTTGATTTTAATATGTACCATTCATTTTACACATTTCATGTATTTAATAACACTTCATCTATTTGTCCGAGGATTAGTGAACACACGAACACTTTCATAAGTGTCACAATTTTTAAATTTTTATATTTTTTGTAATGTCAAAGTATTTTTAATATATACCATGAAGGATCATTATCGTATTTAAATTTTCTAATTTTCACCAACATTTTTTTTTTATAAAAGCATGATTCAACTCACAAATTACTTTGATATTTTAAATTTTATAAATTTTTCTATAAAAAAATATTGTAATTGGTTCATGTAAAAATAAATATCACTATGATTAAACTATCATGAATCTATTCAAACACAGTCACTATAAAAATATACAATTAATTTTAACAAGAAGATTAAGTTCTTGAGTGTCTTTGGTTTATTTGACACTAAACGTAAAATGATCGTAACCAAGTTTATAGTAAAGATATTAGGAATTTGAAAAAAAAAAATAATGAATTTAATGGATGATGTCACCTTTTCCAGTTACTAAATAAGAAAATGAGCTCTAAAATATACATTCTTTGTGTGGGGTTTTGAACGGGATTTTTATAAATGTTTACAACATTTTTATTATTACTTTATGTGAACACGTGATTATCCAAAATCATAATCAAGAAAAGTTTATTTTATATATAAAATATGTGCATGCTAACTACTAAAAAAATAACCTAAGGAATAAAGAAAAAAACTTATTTTTGTTTCTTGCTACATATTTGAATAAGAATCTATAAAAAAATTATTTGGCATCATTTTTTCCTTTAGCTATAATTTCTAAAAAAATCACCTCTATCAATGTTGATAATCATTTCATGGTGTTTTTTTATGATATTTTTTTAACAGTGGTTTTTTTATGAATGTTTTTTATTTTAATATTTTAAAAATTAAAAGTTTATTTTTGTTACGGTTTTGTTAAAAAATTAATTTTTTAAATTTTTTATTGTTTCCCCCACATCATGTTGTCGCCCACTGGCCTAACCATCATGAAGCAATGGCCTAATTGTGCCTTTGTACCTTGTAACACCTAGCTAATCTCGCACTCAGACACACCACATCCACCTAGCATCTCACCCTACTATGTCATATCACCCTACCAGCCTATGAAAAATTATTAAATGGCGAGGGACGAGATTCAAACCCCTGCCCCAATATGTAGTGGAGTGCCCAAACCAATTTTATATATATTTATGTGTGTGTGTGTGTGTTTATATATTTATATGTATTTATTATTTAAAGTGTAGGATATTACAATCGACCAAACAACATACTCACTCAGGCACCTCACTAGGTCAAGCTCTATCCCTCTCCACAAGAAATGAAAAACACTCACTATACTTATTTTATTACAATAAATTTTCTAAATTACTAGAGGTATAGAGGCCTTATAAAATTCATGGCTAAAAGGACCAGTGGTGAGAAGACTAAATACATGGTTTCCCCCCAAATGATCGGCCCCCTGTCAGTGGTAATCACACCGTGTTATCAGTCTGAAATTTATATCCCCCCACCAACCAAGAATCATTACATTATGGTGGCCTATGACACACCAGGACAAGACAATAATCCATACCAAATTATATATATTTTTGGGATATGGTTGGATGATAGGTTTCAACACATTTATCTCTATTTTGAGATGCCCACCCAATAATGTCTTCATGGCACCCAACTACATCGCCTGTCTGTTGCGTCACGCCACCCAACTACATCGCATGTCTGTTGCGTCACGCCATCTGACTGGTCTTGCTGCATTGATAATCACGTGGTAGAGAACTCATTTGTCCTAAATTGTAAATCTATAGGAATGGATGTTTGGTTGATATTATTTGGCATGCACATACCTCTTTCAAGGTCGTCCACTCAGTGGTGTCTACATGTTTTCATACTATACTATCTTCCTATTGCGTATGTTGGAAAAAGATAGAAAGTGAAGAACATGTAAACAATAGAAAAGAGAATTTGAAGGAGAAAATAAATTAATTTTCCTTTAGAAAAGACTAAAAATTTAAATTGGATGTTCAATGACCAAATATATGTGCAGAAAATAAATGTTAACACCGGAAATTATTAATTTGGAAAACCCAAAAAAAGGGAAAAACCATAGGACCTAGTCAAAAAATCAGAATCTAATAACAATAGAGTATAAATTTTAGACTCCCAAAGTTTATAAGGATATCAAAAATAATACTCTGATAAAATATAGGATCAAAGGTAGAAATAATATGCATTCTAAAAGTATCTTGAAACAAAGAATGCATCTTGATAAAGAAACCCAAATAGATCTAACCATGAAAGGTATATTTTCACTGTACAAATAAAAGGTGTAGATAAAAAACACCAGTATCATATCAAAGAACACCACATAATATATTCAATCATACCTAGAGAATTTTTCCAGTTTCATATCTGAAAAATGCTACATGAAACCCTAAATGCACTGCGCTAGGGAGGAGAGAGACACATGAGAGATATGAATAGAGGTCGCACCTCAAAAAAACATCTTCACCAAAAATACATAACCCCCTTGCATAATATTTATTTTTTATTTATTTTTTATTATTGAAATGGTCATTTGATGGGTTTTTGTGGAGGAATTCCAAAAAACTCCCCCTATGGCTCAACTAGGGATCACTTCCAAGCTTGAAATTAGTGAGAAAGTCTCAAATTTACCTCTAGGTAAACTCTTGGTCAATGTGTCTGAACCATTTTCATTTGTGTGGATCTTCTCAAACTCAAACTATCTCAAATTAAGGACATCGCAGATTCAATGATTAAAAACATAAATATGTTTCGACCTACTAATAAAGGTGGGATTCTTTCCCAAAAAAATATCACTATGACTGTCACAAAATAAAACATACCTATCCTGATTAAAATTAAACTCTTGAATAAAATTTTCCATCCACAACAATTCTTTTCATGCCTCTATAGCTGCAATAAAATCAAACTTGGTGGTAAATAAAGTGACATATCTCTGCAATCTAGACTATCAAGATACAGCTCCCCCTATAAAAGTGATCAAATATTCTGAAGTAGACTTCCTCAAATCCATATATTTTTTTATATCTGAATCTTTAAATCCACAAAGCATAGGTTCCCCATTTCCAAAACATGATCTCAGATCTAAAGTACCACAAATATAATGAAATATATACTTCACTGATCTCCAATGCTTTCTTCTAGGATTAGAAATAAAATGACTAAACACACCAACTACATAAGTTATATAAGGTCTTGTACATACCATCACATACATAAAGTAGCCAACGACAGATGAAAAAGGTATGTGCTACATATCCTCTCTCTCTCTCTCTTCATCAGTAGAAGGCGAGTGACAAGAATTGAGATTAAAATGTAAATCAAGAAGAGTAATTACCACTTTCACTCTATCTATAGAAAATCTATGAAGAACCTTCTCAATATATCTCTCCTAATATGACCATAATTTCTTGGTGTAACGACCTAGTGTTTTTAGTAAAATTTGTTTCTTGGATAAATGTGTGTTGTATTGTATTATACACATACAAAATATAAAGAAATCAAAAAATACATTATTTCATTACTAAATATGGTAAAATTATTCATCAATAAAAGAAATTAAAATTCCAAACATTACAACTAGACAAAAAATATAAAATAAAAAAGGTAAAATGGGGAAATAGGAATTGCCCCGATTTACTAAAATCATCGCCCCCACTGAAAATACTATAGAAAAGAAAAACAATATTAGTAAACCAGTAAACATTATATAAAATGTAAATATATAACATTTAGAGTGATTTATTTGAATATTTAGTTAAAGAATATAGTAGTATTTATAGAAGGTAATGTGACTATTGGAATAGTAATGTGACCGTTGGGAATAATAACCTGACCATTGGAATAGTAATTTTACATCAAATAATAAACTGTAATAAAAATAATATTTATAATGATTAATTCATGTAATTATAGATTTTATAATTCCAATAAAATAAATATCATGATTAAAAATCCCAAATAAAATATAAGCACATTTTTAATAAACTGTATTTTAAAGTATTTTGTAAAAATCATTATTTTTGTATTAAAATTTAAAATTGCCTATTTTAGAAATTTATTTTGATAAAATTAATATAATTTTTTAAATTAGCATGTATAAATTATCCAATGGTTATTTTTTTGGAAATTTTTTGAAATACTTCAATTTTCAAGTGAATAGTAAAAATACAGTTTTTCACATAACCAGTGTAACTCAAATTACATCATTCATGATGTAATAATGAAGTAATCATTTATATAAATTTAGGTTCAGTTTTGTTATATTCAATTTAATAAATGGTTTATTAAAATATAATAAACTCAATTTACAAACCTAAAAAGAACTTTCCAAAACCTAAAGTTAAAAGTGATTCTTTAAAATAACAATTTCTCTTTCTTTCCACTTTCCTTTTTTATAAACTGATAAATTAGACTTATAAAAGGGTATTTAAAGTCTTAAAATCATTAAATTATATTAATATATTATTTATATTGTCAAAAAATTACAATTACAAGTTTTACCTTTGATATATTATTTTATTCAATATTTTATTCTAAAGACACCCCTCTCCTCAAGTATAAATAACCTCTCTCCATCCCCTTGGAAAACCGCTCCTCTCACCCATTCCAAATCCCAATATCTACCCAAATTTTCCCTATAAATCCCCTTAGAATACTTATGGACATTCTGGAGCAATCTAAATCTAACCACTAAGAAGTTATTGTGTCATACAAGAGAAGCTACACTGAGGATTATGTAAGTTCCGATCCACTTCTCTCTTTTTTTTATTTCTTCTTCCTCTTCTCTTACTTTTTTTACACCAACCCTTTCACAACCAAACCTTAAAATAATTAATTATATATTAAGTTGAAATTATATTAATAATTCTAACCTACTGTAAGTATCATACTATTATATATAAATTTTAAACTTCTCTTTCACGTTCTCCCCACAATGTCCTATCAAAGGTCGGTTAACCACCTATGGAGACATTGTCACATCAACACATATGAAAATCATCATGGATGAATATTATAAACTATATATAATATATAAACATTTAATTATATTCATTATAAGCTTTTGTAATTAATTATACTAATGTATAAATTATATTTAAGAAAATAGAGAAATCAAAGAAAAACAGGAAATTTTTAAGTAAAATATTATATCAAAATGATTCAATTTCATAAATTTAAATTAATAAATATAATAAAATTATTATAATTGATAAATATTTATATAAATTAATATAATACACTTCTGTATAAATGTTTTAATAAATATAACTTTATTATTCTAGAGGCACAAAAGTGATGAAATTAAGCGAGAATTGAGGTAAGGGGATTCTTGAACACAATTACTTTATTTGGGTTATTCTCTCTTCCATGGTATGAATGTTCATATTATTTTCTTCAAATTTCATTTCAATTTTCTTTAGGGTATATACATGTTCCTACCATGTCAAAAAAATTTCTAAGAAAAACCTTTTTTAAAGCGACTTCAAATTCCAAAACATCGTATTTTACTCTTAAAATAATTCTTGTCCACTCAAGAATAATGATGTATTATGTCCAAGTATGATTCCCCTTATTCTTTGGAGAACCAAAAAAGTTTATTTATGAATGTATGATTTATGAAATCCTTATGAAATCCATTTTATTTCTTGGGTTTATTTCATAATTATGATTGTTATACATTCTATGTGGCATGCATGATTATGTAAATATTATGATGTGATGGGTGGGATCATAATTATATAGACCTATAATTCATTAGGTAATGTGATATATCTTATGAGATAATGTGAAATATTCACAAACATGATGTTATCTTTTTTCACAATTATGATGTTATTATTATGCACATATGTTATGCGTGAACATGATGCTCGCTTTGTTCACAACTGTGTGTAGTTTTAACCACTAAGACATGATGTTTCATTTTTAAGCATTTACACATTCCATGAATTTATCACATCTTACCCTCATGTTTTTAATTATGATCTTATGCTAATGATATGATGATGATTTTTATGACCACCCATGTTATATTGATTCTGTAACGTCCCAGTTCCAGGAGCCGTCCAGAGGTGCCCCGTACCTAGTTGGTCACATGACCTAGAGCGCATTTCCCCAAATTCCAGAGTCTACTGACTAGAATTGAGGGCCTTTTTTGTGATAGTGGGAAAACTATTACCTCATTGGCAGAGTAACACAGCAGAAATAAACAGATAAAAATAGCAGAAGCAGTAATAACATGCAACAAGTAAATAGCGGAAGTAATAAACAACCGGAGCACACATATATAAATGATGCATGATACATGTGTCTAGTAAAACATCCAAACAAGTCAAAATGCTAGAATAAAGTAATAAACCAAATTACAAAGAAAAAAAATAAACTCCAACAGCATCGTAATCCTCATCTTGGTCTCATGCTCTCCATCTCCACAGTAATCAAGTACCTGAAGTAGAAGGTCGCTTTCCCTTATCTATACCTGCAGCAATATAATATTTTTGGGCCCAAAATCATGACACAAATAGGGAGTGAGATGAATCCTAGTAGGCAATCACCCAAAGATCTATGCCTAATAGTCAGTGAATATATATGGTAGGCAATAAGAAAAATGAAGCAGTAAACAAGAAAGTACTCAAAAGTAAAAAATCCTGCAGTTTAAATTACATCCATTTTCATTTATTAGTTAAGAAACCAACAATAATAAGTAACCCTCTAGGAAGTAATCACATCCTAATCCCTATGTTTTAACCAATCAAACCCAAGAAACCCTCTGGGAAGTACTCACAGTCTAACCCCTCTGGTTCAGCTTTAGCAAAGACACTATGAGGAAGCACTCACCATCAATTCCCCATGTGGTCTAGTATCGGTAACTATAGAAACTCTGGGGAAGCACTCAATGTCCAATTCCCCCTGTGGTCTCATAATGAGGAAACTACAGACACTTTGAGGGAGCACATAGTCCATCCCCCCTATGGTCTCACAACATAAAAGTAAACAGACACTCTGTGGAAGCCCTCAACGTTGATTCCCCCAATGGTCTACTACACCAAGTTCCCACAACCCTGTTTAAGTCAATTGTGCGCAAACAATATATGGTAGCCAAAGTAAACCTCGAGAACTAATTGGCTAAATAGTATACATCATATCACAACATGGAAGATAAAATAAATCACTCCATCCTAACAACACTAGGCATGGAAAACAAAGCATCCAAACAGGAAAATCTAGACTGAACAATCCATAACAACAATCATAGGAAAACACATCCACAGCATGGAAAGAATAGCCCTATTCACAACCAAATACCTCTACTCAAGAAACCAAGACATAGCAGTCATTAATAGGGTTAATATCCCTAAACACGCAATACCCCGAACAAGGGTATTGGAACTTTTTCACATATAACTCAAAGACTAACTACAGAAAGGCACAAACCACCTACCTCAGCATTGTACAATTTATATATGTGAGCCTTAGGCCTTTAATCTCCCTATAATTCCATAGATCTACCAAAACACTAAAAAATTTCAACCGAAGATAACTCAAGAAATAAGAGGAATCAGAAAATGTGGCTCTAGAAGAAGTAAGAGCTTATCGTGGAGGTTCCAATGCAAATTATGGCAGTCAATTCAGATAATGGATAGAGAGTTGGGGGTTCTGAGAAGAATCACGTTGTATGGTCGCTCCTGGATGAGACAAATGGATAAGAAGGGTGTTCTGTCGATTAGACGCGACCCCGATCCTTTTAATGAAATAAAAAGAAAGTACAGTGTGTGTTCTTCAAGGGTACATGGAATGTACTCACTTTAACTAGTCTATGCTTTAGGTGGTCTCCGGGTCACCCCACACGACCATGTATTTGGTCGTTTCACAGTCAGTACATGGTCAGCTGCGACAACTGGATACACGGTGTGTACTCCAAAATACACGGCGTGTACTCCTTAAATTTCTAGATACTCCTCTTTTCCTCAAAAACACCAAAAAACAAGATTCATACCAGAAAAGAAGATCCAGGTTCTTACAAAATTCACCCCTTAAAGAAATTTGTCCCCGAATTTCCTTAGTAAGGCAGCATAGAAGAAGAATCCTTGAACAGCTCCGTCCACTATGATCATATGTCGGCCTCCCCCTCCCAAGTCTCATCCTGTACTCACCTATGTTTCCATAGCACTCATACCAGAGTAAAGGACCGGACATAGATAACCTTCACACTACGATCAATAATCCGGATAGGATTCTCCTCGAACGATGTGTCCACTTCCATCTCAACCTCCTCGGGTTGAAAAACATGAGATGGGTCTGAGAAGTAACGTTGTAGATGAGAAACATGGAATAAGTCATGCATATCCTGGTACCTCTGAGGTAACTACAGCTGATAGGCAACCGGCCCGACTCTCTCCAAAACCTCAAATGGTCTGATGTATCTCGATGAAATCTTACCCTATCTCTTAATCCTCCTATGACCCAACCTCAATGAGACACGTAGGAACACATGATCTTCGACATCGAACTCTAGAGGTCATCTCTGTCAATCTGCATAAGACTTTTGTCGTAACTATGCAGAATCCATACTCTTCTTAATCAACTCTATTAGCTATGTGGTCTCTTGGACAAGATGAGGTCCCAGCATAACTGTCTCTCCTACCTCCAACAAATATAAGGGTGATCGGCATGGCCTACCGTACAAATCCTCAAAAGGTTCCATCTAAATACTTTCTTGAAAACTATTGTTGTAGGAAAATTCTACCAGAGGTATATGATTCTCCCAAGAACCTCCAAAATCTATGATGTATGCTCGAAGCATGTCCTCCAGCACCTGAATCATATTCTTGGACTAGCCATCTATCTGGAGATGGTAAGTTGTACTCAGAAGTACCTATGTACCTAAATCCTTCTGTAGTCCCTTCCAGACCTAAGAAGTAAAATGAGCATCCCTGTCTGAAACAATGGAGTGTAGAACCCCATGTAGACGTAAAATCTCTCAGATGTACAACCTTCCTAGCTCATATACACTGAAGGTATCCTTGATCGGTAAGAATTGAGAAACCTTTGTGAGTCTATTAATGACAACCCATATTGCATCATTCCCTCAAGGTGACCTCAGTAAACCTGTCACGAAGTCCATCGTGACATCATTCCACTTCCACTCAGGAATGGGTAAATGATGCAAAATCCATGTTGATCGATGATGCTCCGCCTTCACCTGATGACAGGTGGGACACCTCATGACAAACCCAGCAACATCTCTCTTCATACCTAGCCACCAATACTGACGGTGCAGATCTCGATACATCTTGGTGACACCAGGATGAACTTCCCAAACTGATGAATGAAAGTCCCACATCTTCTCCTCACATATGTCTGATAACACCCATACACGCCCATGAAAACACAAGATCTCATCTTCACCTATAGTCCATCCAGGAATAGGGTCCTCTCCTGACACACTTTCACATAGGACTAGGCCTTTAGAATTTGATGGTTGCCTCATTCGCACTCAATAAAGTAGAGTAGTGGTAAAAGCTACAAAAAAGAAACACTACAAAGAAAATGAATTATACCAACAGAAATTTATTGATAGAAAATATATTTGTTGGTAAAAATCAGAAATTCCAATAGATATTAAGTTTTATTAGTATTAATTTGATGTACCAACACTTTTTTTACCAACAGATATATCTGTTGGAATTTATCGTTCAATACCAACATCTCTTTTACAATCAGTTAAATCTATTGCTTTATCATAATAATTGAAATGATTTTTTACCAACACATGAATTTTTTTGTAATAATAACAATTAATAACAAATTTTTTACCATTAATAATTTTTTTTACAATAAACCATTCAATGGAAAATTTATTGATAACCAATCAAGAAAACTCAATTTTTTATATATTATTATTTTTATGACCAAAATCAATATCCATTTTTTACAGTCTTATTAAAAAAATCTCATTAATTGATTATAATTTTCAATTTTATCTAAACATCAATAATGTTTATATTTTTTAATGTTATTCATTTAATAAAAATATAAATAATTTTTAAAAAAATTAAATAATTACAAATTTTTATTTATTTACATATATATTTTATACTCTCTATATACATGATATTTTAATTTTTATATTTAAATTTAATAAAAAAAATTAAATCTAATCAAAATAAATTCAATAAATAAATTATTTTAATACAGTAAATAAAAAACATAACAATAAATTGAATAATATTATTTTATTAATAATTTATATTCACATATTTAAATTTTATTTTATATTATAAAATAAAATAAATATTTTTTTATAAAATTTTAGATCATTCATATATATATATTTATATTATATTTTTAATTTAAGAAATTGGATGATATTTGACATTTTATTTATTGGATTTTATTTTTAAAAAAACATCTCTCAACCCTAATTAGCTTCCCCACAACTGTGTGATCTACCCCACTGCATCCTCCAGCGACCCTCAGTATTGACGCCATCTGCCACCGTCGTCGCCTCCCCCTCCTCCTCCATGACCCTATGTCTCATCCGCGACCACTCTCATGCCCTCAATCACTCTTCGTTAATGCCATCCTAGTCATCTGCAACCCTTTCTTCCTCCTCTGCGACCCTCCGCCTATGCCACCACCCCAGTCCATCACGATACTCTGTACCCTCCACCATATTTCAGCACCAATCTTGTCATTCTTACCATCCCCACCAGAAGAATCCCTCTATCCTCGACCTTCCTCGCTCGACCCTCGCCGTCCTCAACCTTCCCCACTCGACCCCCTCCATTCGCGACCTTCCTGCTCGACCCTCCACCATCCATGGCCTTCCCCATACGACCACACCAGTGTTTTGTTTGGCCTCTTCCTCTAGTTTAATTGATTGACAGTGAGTTATTCTCAATAATGGTTGAAGTTGTGTTTGTTTGTTTTAGATGTTTCATGTATTGGGTTGAAGAATATGATCAGTATATGATTCATTTGGAATCTTTGGTTTTGGTAAGTCTTGTAGTTGTTTTTGCAGTTTTTTGTTATGTATATCTCAGTTTTTCCAAAATGGATTATCTATTGATCTTTCCATCATTATCAGTATCCACTTCAGATATTATTTCCCTTATACAACTTTCATCAGCCACTCCATTCTCCCTCAATGCCACCTCCAGTTCATCTTTCGTTATAAACCCACTATTATACTTTTCAAAATACTGAAACACATTTCCAAAATGATTTCCACTTTCCAATTTGTGCATGTGAATTGTGTCACTGATGAATTAAATGTAATCAATAGTCCCATTTCCATCCACATAAACAGCTTCCATGAGATACTGGACTTCAACTTCATAGATCTGCGATCCAGCCATGCTAATCCCATCTTCAGTTCTTCGTAGGTGATAGTTCCACTATTATCAGTGTCCATGTTTGTAAATGTCGATTTCATCCCCTGTATTTCTTCTTTTGATGTTAGTTTTCGATAACCTTTAAAGAAAGTTTCTTCAAATTGTTTTTTAATCTACATTTCTTCATTCTAGAAAGAAATTAACTATCAATTGGATTATCTGATACTTATCGACCTTTAATACAACGGTGCTCAAGAACTTGAGATGCATTTATATGATTTTTGGGGTCTTGTGTCAGAATCTTATTTATCAAGTCTTTGAAACCCCTTAAAATATAAGTCCATAGATCAGAATCAAAATCAATATGTCCTTTCAGAATAGAATCAAATATCTCTTTTCAATCTCAGCCCAAAAGGGAGGCACACAACTAAGTATAATATACAGGATGATTCATGTACCCCAAAAATTTATTTCCTTCCCATATCTTCAGCATAAGACTTTAGGAGCAACATAATAAGCACTCCCAACTATATGTCGATACACCTTTACATCTTCAATGAAAACTGATATCCCAAGTCAGTTTCCTTAAATGATGCATTCTTATCCCCCTATCAGAGAGAAATAAATTATTAGGATTAATTTCCTTGTTAATTACACTAATAAAATGGAAAATTTGAACAATTTTTACAATTGATCTAAATATATATATAGTAGCTCTTTTGTTGTTATTCCCCTGAGCAATGATCCAATCAAAAAGCTCCCCACCCTCATACAGCTCCATCACGACTTGAACAAAGAACCTATCTTCAAAAGATCCCTTAAATTCAACTATATTGGGCTAACTACTCAAATGATGCATAATATGAATCTTCATTATATATTCACTATCATTTTTAGAAACCAGCTTTCTCTTTGACACAAATTTGTAGTCATATGGTTGATGAGTTGCTTTTTTAGTGCAATGGTACGTCAACCCCCAAACTGACCTCTTCCCAGTTCTCTACCCATGGTATAACATGACTTCTCATATTTAATTGGATTACTCATAATGGTATTTGGCCTATGCACAGGCCTAGGAACCAGGGATGTATAGGGCTTCAATGGCTATGGGGCTCCCCCGCAGTCGTGGGTCCTTCAAGTGAGCAGTCAAAATGGATTCACTATTGGTTCTAGATACCATTTGTTGTTTGAATGGTTATACTAATGTACATAAGTGTATCCAAGTTTGATATGGATTTTTAATTCAATAGTTGGGTTCACATCTCTTCTGTTTTGTTTTTTCATGTAGGAGCTACAAGTTGTGCCTTGGTGTGGCTATAGTTGGGTTTTCATGGGGGTGTTTGAAGCTTAACGGGTTCCCAGGATGAGTCTACAACTTGATGGATTGCATGGATGCATGATGGATTGAATTGCTACATGAAGCTATAAAATATTATAATTAAATTAGCATTTTTATGAGAGTGGGTTGATTTTCCTGAACCTGGATTTTTTTCTTGATTATCTATATTTTTGATTGTTTGTTGCTGCATTTTGTAATTGGGAAGGTTTATTTGTGTGGGTTCCCACTAAACCCCTAAACGTAGTCAATTTTGATAATTAAATATTGAATTAGAAGGTTGTCTTCTTTTAATTTGGTCACCATAGCCTATGAATTCTCATTTGAAAAGTAGAACTATTAGAAATTTAAAGCATCTTTACTATATTATATCATGTGTTTTTTTGACATGATATATCATGGGTTATTATTTTTATATCTTGTATTTAAAAGAAAACTATTTGATAATTGTTTTTTTTTGTGTGATTAGAATGTTGGTCATGATGTTGCATGCCTAAATTGGAGGGAGTTGGGTCAGGTTCTTATTCAAACATAGAAGGAAGTTCCACCATAATCAATGGGATGATGTTGAAGTTGTTCATATTCAGATCCATTTCATTAGATAATATTTCAAGTGAAGTGATGTAGATTCCACGACAGTGATGTCCGATGTTTGTGAGAAATAGATTGTGGATAAAGTTCCATTGAGTTCCTTGTAAAGTCTCTCAGTGTTTGAATATGTTTAAATATTTTTGGAGCTTCTTGTATTTTGATAAAGTTTTAACATGTATTTAAATTAAATTTAAACCTGTTCTTTTCAAATAAAGTCTTGATTTATTGGTGTTTAATATATACAAATTTTATAAATTATTGGTTTGTTGGTGCTTCATATAAAGTTAATTTTATAACTATTGTTTAATAAATATAATATATGATAAATTAATAAATATAATATTAAATTTTACAGGCAATAAAAAAATTATAATTTTTATTTAAATATAATTTATAAAAAAAATATTATATTTTGTTAATATTATTACCAACAGATGGATTTTTCATCAAAACATGTTGCTAAACACTTTAACAAACATATATATTATCTGTTGGTATTATAATAATTGCAACATAACTATTTTATCTATTACAAAAACATTTAGTAATAGATTTTCTACCAACAGTTTAGTGACAGGGGTATATATGTTGGTAAAACATTTTTCCAACAGAAAAAACACTTTTACCAATATATATGCCCCCATTAGAAAAAGTGTAATATTTTGTAGTGAAATGTCTACCCCTGTCGGTCATGCACCTCCAAATTCATCTCAGCGAACATAGTCATAAGCTGTCACTCATTGCTGGCCTCCTGAATTGCTTGTATCTGCGTCCTTCTGCTCAACACGTCGGCCACTATGTTGCCTTTTCCAGGTATGTAGGCAAGCTTGAAGTCAAAGGACTGAAGGTACTCATGCCACCTTCGTTGTCTCAAATTCAAATTGCACTGAGTGAAGATATACTTGAGACTTTTTTGGTCAATGAAACCCACAAAATGCTCTCCCAAAAGATAATGTCTCCAATATCATAAAGCATGAACAAATGCAGCCAACTCGAGATCATGCATCGGGTAGTTCCTCTCATGTGGCCTCAACTACCGAGACTCGTACGTAATGACTCCTTCTCCCTGTATAAGTATTTCTCTCAACCCGATACCTGATGCATCACAGTAAACCGTATAACTCTTGACCAGGTCTGGAAATACTAGTATCGGTGCTGGATTCAACCTCCCTTTCATCTCCTGAAAGGCTGAATCATAAGAATTTGACCACAAGAACTTCGCACCTTTCTTATTCAGACCCGTCAGTGGCACTTATAAGCATGAAAAGTTATGTATGAAATGTCTGTAGTATCTAGAGAACCCTAAAAAACTTCATGCCTCAAATACGTTCTTTGGATGCTCCCAAGAAACTACTTCTCTCACTTTATTTAGGTCCACTAATACTCATGTCTCTGAGATAACATGACCCAATAAGTGAATTTGGTCCATCCAAAAGTGGAATTTTGAGAGCTTAGCATATAATTGATGCTCTCTCAGTGTACTCATAACAATATCAATATGGGTAGCATGGTCGTGTAGAGTGTGAGAGTACACCAAGATATCATCCAAAAATACTACCACAAAAGAATCCAAGTGTGGATGGAACACTCAGTTCATCAGTGCCATGAAAACAGCTGACGTGTTCGTGAGACCAAATGGAATAACCACATACTCATATAGATCATACCTGCTCTGAAAGGCTATAAGAGGTATATCAGATGGTCTAATGCACAAATGATGGTAATTGGATCTCAATTCAATCTTCGAGAACACCAGGGATCCTCAAAATTGATCAAAGAGATCATCAATCCTCGGCAAGGGATATCGGTTCTTGACCGTCAACTGGTTCAATTTTTGATAATCCACACAAAGTCTGAGGGTATTGTCCACCTTCTTCGAAAACAGGATAGGCAAACCCCAAGGAGAAGTACTGGGTCAAATAAAACCCTTTTCCTACAACTCCTCTAACTAATTATTGAGCTCCTGTAACTCTGGTGTAGCCATCCTATAAGGAGGAATGGAAACTGGTGTCGCTCCTGTCATGAGATCAATATAAAAGTATACCTCAAGACCTAGAGGAAAACTTGAAAATTCCTTTGGAAAGACATCTCTAAAATGATCCACCACTAGAGGAAATTCCATCTGTGAAGTCTCATGTTCGTCCTGATATAGACTAGCAATCTGGGCTGTAACTCCTCCCAACCCATGATGTTCGGGCCCTGCTCTACTTTCCTGGACATCCCATTCACCCTTATGTAAAAAGGATATGCCCTATGGTGACGTAAAACTCACCCTATGGAGATAGAAATTAACAACTTCCTGGAAGAAAACTAACCAGTCCATCCTAAGAATGACATCATAGACTATAATCTCTAAGACATAGAGGTCCCAAAAGAAGTGACATCTACTAACCTCAAAAGGTCACTCCTTGCACTGACGTACACTAGTCGTTCTTATCCCCAAAGGATTTTCCAACTTCAAGACATCGGTAGAGGTCAAGATACATAGCCCAAGGCTCTCCATAATAGCAAAAGATATGAAACTATGGGAAGCCCTGTATCAAAAAGTGAAGAAGCTAAAACTGAGGCAACTAGGATCGTACCTCAAACTGTAGAAGGTCTGGGATCTTTCTCCGGTTGGGTCTACTCCACTGCGAAAGTCTGTCCTGTACCACGGCCCCATGACCCTACCTAGCCACCCTGAGCTGATCCACCCTATTGTCACTAAAAGTCTGCTGATTGGCTACCACGGACGCGACCTCCACCTCAGCCTGAACGGTCGGAAGAACTCTAGTTCCCAAACTGATGAGAAAATGATGTTGTTGCTCCTGAATGATGAGTCATAGAAGAACTGTGATCACCAGATATTGGTGAGAAAATTTGATAGAACTTCTGAAGATGACCCATCTTACCGCAATATTGGCACTCCACTAGGTCTCTCGGGCAAAGTATCCTCATATGTGTGCTCTTACCACACTGGTAGCACACCACTTGAAAACCAAAATAAGTATCTTATCTCCTTGGATCTCCATGCGTAGACTCCATGCAGCGCTTCCTACTATCAGTATGATGGGTACCAACTCTGGATGTCAATCTGCCCTAGCTCACAGCTCTATAATCCCTTATATTTCGCTTCGTGATCAGCGTCTGTTTGACTGTAGAAGTGATGGAAGTTATCCTGAAGATGTTCACTTGAGATCGGATTTCGTGCATAAGACCATCCTCAAACTTACTTGATAGAAATAACTCATCACCTCCTGTAATAGGTGTGAAGCACTGCAACTCTGTGAAGAGAGAATAATACTCCATAACTGAAAGAGTACCCTACTCCAGACTCATGAACTCTCGAGCTCGATCGGCCCTCAAAGTCTCTGGGTAAAAGTATTCATAGAAATAATGTTGGAACTTATCCCAAGCCTTGACCTATTATTGTCCCACCTATGAGATCACATCCTACCATCTCTTGGCGGAATCCAGAAGCATATACGTAGTGATCTTCACCCTCCTCTTTGGAGGTGTCTCTAGATACTCGAAGATATATAGCATGGATTCTAACCATGACTCTGCATCCTGAGGTCCTCCTTCCCCTATGATGGTGGGATGATGCTGCTGTTGAAAAACTCACGTCAACTCTTTCATAGATGGGGCAGGATGCGGTACTCCTCGTAAGGTCTGCATGAACCTCATGAAGTCCTCTTGAAACTGTGCATCAGCACCTGTATCTGGAATAACGGTTGGTGCCAAGACTGAAAATACAGGAGGATCTACTAGTAGTCCCTAATTAGCCATGTCTGGTGTCTGATCACTACCTTGTAATTGGCGTACAACTAGAGGACATCGTGGTGGCATGACTCTTCAAGGTCAATCACACACCTTAGATCAAGACTATCAAGGACTGAAACTTAGAAGTGAAAGAAAAGAAAATAGGAGAATAAATCCATCAAGTTTTTCAAAACAGGGATACACGGCATGTATGACATCTACACAACATGTTTCTTTAAGCCTTCACATGGGCGTGTACTCCTTACAACCCAGGTCATGTAAAACCCCATACACATGGTGTGTTCTCCCAAGACATGGCATGTACTTGAATCATTTTACCCTGCCTGAGTTCTTCTACATGACTAACCCACACGGTTCTCCTAGAACAAGACTACATGGCGTGTTTATTCCAGACACAGCATGTACTAGAAATAACTTCACTAACCCGTGTTGTTAGTCACATGGCAGGTTACAAGGACGACTCTACACGGTGTGTTTTTTATAGACTCAATGTGTACAAACTACCCAAAATCCACCTGTTTCGTTAGTCACATGGCTGCACACATGGTCTGAACATGGCATGTACATCTGGTACACAGCGTGTTCCACCAAGGATTTCCCAACCCTATGTCTCTGACCACACATCCAGTGACATTGTTAGAGACTACAGTTCGTGTACATTAAGTACATGGCATGTACCTAAGCAAAAAAAAGTTCCTTCCCAAACAAAAGGATACATGGCGTGTATTAACCATTACATGTCGTGTATTCTGGGTTCTTCCAGACAGTAAGCCTCAGAAACTACTCTGGAACCCAGAAAACACTGAAATGAACATTAAAGTGCCAAATTCTGATTTGTGGGGTCCCATACTCTCTATGAATAAAATTTTGGCATCTTATAAATGTCATAAACAAGCATAACAGTGAAATAATCCACCAAATTCTGATCCATGAGGGCCCATAACACCTCAAGAACCAAAGTTTTTCATTAATTCAAATAAAACCTTGCATAATCCAATACCCTATAAAATAGAAGGTATTATATCAAGGAATATATCACAATAGAATTCATATCTAGAAAAACATCTATCACAACAACATGTAATCAATAATTCACCCTAAATGGCATGGAAAGAATGCATGACATGTGATCTCTAGAAAGTGCCTATATGATGCATGAGATTGCATACCCTCATCTCATCGGGTTTCAACATAAATATAACCTTAATAATATCAAAAATAACAGCACAAAACATTTGAATCACCCAATGGTGAAATCAAATCAACTGTAATAATTGAAAAACCATAAAAATCACAATATATGAGGAAAATTGGATTTTCCCTGTACACGATTTAGCTACTCCCAGGAATATCTTATTAAAAAGTACATATCCCTTACTATCCCTGGATATAGGCTCCAAACAGTTAGTCAAGAAGAAAATAATTCCTTTGATACCACTTTGTAACATCCCGGTTCTGGGAGCCGCCCAGAGGTGCCTCGTACCCGGTTGGTCACATGACCTCAAACGCATTTCCCCAAATTCCAGAGGCTACTAACTAAAAGCGAGGGACTTGGTTGTGTTAGTGGGGAAACTATACCCTCACTAGTAGAGTAACACAGTGTAAATAAATATATAACAATAGTGGAAGCAGTAATAACATGCAACAAGTAAACAGTAGAAGCAATAAACAACTAGAGCACACATATATAAATGATGCATGATACATATGTCTATTAAAGCTTCCAAATAAGTCATAATTATGGAATAAAGTACTAAACCAAAGTAAAAAAAGAAAACAAATAAACTCCAACAGCATCGCAAGCCTCAGCTTGGTCTCATGCTCTCTAGCTCCACAGCAATCAAGTACCTGAAGTAGAAGGGTGCTTTACCTTATCTATACCTGTAGAAATATAATCTATTTGGACCCAAAAGCATGACCCAAATAGGTTGTGAGATGAATCCTAGTATGAAACCACCCAAAGATCTGTTCCTAACAGTCAGTGAATATATATGGCAATCAATAAGCAAAATGAAGCAGTAAACAAGAAAGTACTCAAAAGTAAACAATCCTACAATTTTAATTACATCCATTTTCATTTATTAGTTAAGAAACCAAAATTCATAAGTAACCCTCTAGGAAGTACTCATAGACTAACCCCTCTAGTTTAACTAATCAAACACAAGAAATCCTCTAGAAATTACTCACAGTTTAACCCCTCTAGTTTATCTTTATCAAAGATAATTTGAGGAAGCACTCACTGTCAATTCCTCATGTGGTCTCGTATCGGTAACTATAGACACTCTGGGGAAGCACTCAACGTCCAATTCCCCTTGTGGTCTTGTAATGAGGAAACTACAGACACTTTGAGGGAGCACATAGTCCATCCCCCCTATGGTCTTGCAATGTAAAAGTAAACAGACACTCTGGGGAATATTTCAATGTCCATTCCCCCTATGTTTTACTACAATAGGTTCCCACGGCCCTGTGTAAGTCAATCATGCACAAATGATATATTCCAACCAAATTAAACTTCAAGAACTAGTTGGCTAAACAGTCTACATCATATCACAATATGGTAGATAAAATAAATCACTCTATACCAACAACACTAGGCATGGAAAACAAAGTAGCCTAATAGGAAAAGCTAGACCGAACAGTCCATAACAACAAGCATGGGAAAACACATCCACATCATGGAAAGAAAACCCTTTTCACAACCAAATACCTCTACTCAAGAAACCAAGACATAGCATGCATTAACAGGGTTAAAATCCATGAACACGCAATACCCTGAATAAGGGTATTGGCACTTTTTCACATATAACTCAAAGACGAAATACGAAAAGGTGCAAACCACCCACCTCAGCATTGTACGATTGATATACATGAGGCTCAGGCCTTGAATCACCCTAGAACATTGTAGATCTACAAAAACGCTAAAAACATTGAACTGGAGATAACTCACTAAATAAAAGGAATTCGGAAACAAGGATCTAGAAGAAGGAAGAGCTTACTGTGTCGGTTCCAACGCAAATGAAGGCAGACGATTCAGATAACAGATGGTAAGTTGGGTGTTCAGAGAAGAATCACATCGTACGGTCGCTCCTGGATGAGATAGACAGAGAAGAAGGGTGTTATGTCGATTAGACGCGACCCTGATCCATTTAATGAAATAAAAATAAAGTACATTGTGTGTTCTTCAAGGGTACACGATATGTACTTACTTTAACTGGTCTCTGCTTTAGGAAGTCTCCAGGTCACCCCACACAGCCATGTACTCGGCCATTACAATCTTAGTACACGGTCACCCACGGCAACCAAGTACACGGTGTATACTCCAAAGTAGACGACGTGTACTCCTTAAATTTCCAGATTCTCCTCTTTTCCTCAAAAACGCCGGAAAACAAGATTCATACCTAAAAAGAAGATTCGGGTTCTTACAACTTCTTACTGGGATTTTAGCTCACCCATTTAATTGATATATATCCTTAGGTGATTACTTATACTAAGAACATGAGGGACACTAAGAAGCTATAGAATAAGGAATTAAATATTTTTTATGTTTTATTATGTAAAATTTATGTATGAACCTAATTTTCCCAAGACACTAAACCATTTGATTCTAAATTTGTAACGCTATTATGTTGATTATCTTTAAAATGATGTGATTTTCATGTAAGAAAAAGTAGGTTCTCTATAGTTGATATCATATCATGGTTTAGTTAATTTGGGAATTATTATTAGAATACAAGAGTGAAAACCATAAGTATAAGCCTATTTATAGGTAAAACATCATAGAAGAATCTTTTTAGAAAAGGATAAACATAGGGATCCCATATGATACGCCTTTAAAGTTAATTTCATAAAATAATAAATTATTCACTCATACTTTTTTTACTTAATTTGTGTTTAAACCTTTTCTATTTTAGAAAATATTGGGAACCAGGAGAAACCAGGCCAACAACCCATGTGAGGTATAATGCAACAACTGTCCGAACGACATCCCTAATGTCATGGGAGGTGGATTTCAAAAATTTATGGTGATGATTACCCTGTTATCTCAGGCTATGAATAATAACCTAAATCATATGTAACTTCCACATTCACCCAAGAAGGTTCAACTAGCCATTGATTCCTTTATGCGGTAATGACCATCGATGTTTAGTGGAATATCTTATCCACTTGTCGCATAACAGTGGGGTAAATCAATGGAGAAGATATTTTTGTAATATATTATTTTGAGAATGAGAAGGTGACTCTTGTAGTTTATCATTTAGATAGAGAATTCGATCAATGGTGGGTGTTAGTAAAGAACACCAATCCAAAGGATGAAATATAATAGATGGAGTAGGAAGACTTTAAGAAAATATTTATTACCAAGTATTTACCTTGATCTCTTTGGAAAAATATGAAGATATAATTACTAGAGATGAAGAAAAAGGAAGGTGAACCTGTCATGGATTATAAGGAAAACTTCAAAAGGATTGGAAGATACACCTTGGGTTTTGTTATCAACAATGATAGCAAAATAGATATATTCTCTGGTGGTTTAAAACCACATCTTTGAAAGGCTCTAGAAATCCAAGACTTTGGGAGTTATGAAGAAGTGATTCAATGTGATCTAAAAGTATATATGAAGTTTGGATAATGGTCCCATGGTTATGGAGATAATAATATAATAATGAAGCTTCAATCTGGTGGGTCAAATGATAGAGGAAAGAGGATCCAACTACCCACATGTCAAAATGTGGGAATAAGAATCATGGGAATTCTCTCAAAAGGGTGAGGAAATGCTTCAAGTGTGGAAGATAATTCCATCAAGCTCATGAATGTTGAAGATACATAAATAATTCATCCAAGATGATGGAGGAAAGTAGGGAACCTCCTAATATACCACCTATGGTCCAATGCTTCAATTGTAGGAAGCAATGTCACTACGCAAGCCAATGCACTAAACCTTGAATCTTTGAGGGTAATCAGCATCAGTAGCCACCAAATCCAAAGGAGAAAGGGAAATATTATGCCATCACTACTACTTAAGTGGAACATGAAAATGAATTATTATAAGGTACACTTCCTATTCACTCAAGAATAGAAAAGGTTTTATTTTATTTTGGTTATAAGCATTCCATTATATCCTGCAAGTTTGCTAGAACTATTGAATTGAAGCACTGATACCTAGAAGTGAATATATTTGTAAAAACACCTAGTGGTGTAACCATTGAAACCCAAGTGTTGTACTTTTCTTTTATTGGCATATGTGGGAAGATTATTCCAGTGAATCTCACAATGCTTCCCTTGGTGGAATTTGATGCTATACTAGGCATGGATTGGCTCTCATTATATAGAGCATGCATAAACTATCAGGAAAAGGAAATATCCTTTCATATTCGGAACCATCCAATTATTCTATACAAATAAAAATAATATCATAAACCTCATTTAGAAATTACACCAATAGTGTGGGTGTTGATACCTTGTGGAGAATCATACCTTGCTCAAATGGTTGAGTTAAAGGAAGGTATCAACCTGGAGGAAATGACCATTGTTAGGGAATACACCAATGTATTTCCCTAAGAGTTTCCCAAACTTCCCACAGATCATGAGGTAGATTTATCAATATAACTTATACCTATATCCACTCCTATCTCAAAATTTCCCTACAGGATGGCCTCAGTTGAACTAAAGGAGTTAAAGAAGCATCTACAAAAGTATTTGGAAAAAGGGTTCATACGCCCTAGTGTATCACCTTAGGGTGTTCCAGTGCTCTTTTTCAAGAAGAAGTATGGATCAATACAGTTTTATATCAAGTAAAGGGAGCTCAACAATATTTCCATAAATAATAAGTATCCTCTTCCAAGTATTGATGACTTTTTCGATCAACTATGAGGAGCTCAGTAATTCTCAAAGGTGGGTCTTCATTTTGGATATCATCAACTGAAGGTGAAGTAGAAAGATATTTAGAAGACTGATTTTCTTACAAGGTATAGGTACTGTGAGTTCATAGTGATTCCCTTTGGACTTACTAATTCCCCTAAAATATTCATGGATTTTATGAATAGTGTATTTATAGACTACCTTTAAAATTCGGTGGTAGTGTTTATCAAAGATATTCTCATTGAATCCAAGAGTGAGGAGTAACATAAAGAGAATTTAATGATTTTACTGATGAAATTAAGGAAGGAGAAAATGTACGCGAATTTCATTAAGTGTGACTTTTGGATGCAGCAAGTCACATTCTTAAGGAACATGATCATAAGTGAGGAAATTTATGTACACCCTTCAAAGAAAAAGGAAAATGACGAATGGCCCAGACCCACTAGTGTCATGGAAATCTATATTATTCTTGGCTTAGCTGGGTACTACTGATGTTTTGTGAGGAATTTCTCATGATTTTATAGCATGTTAACTAAGTTAACACGAAAAGGGGTAAAGTATTTCTAGACATAAGAATGTGAGGAAAGCTTCAAAGAGCCCAAGAAAAGGCTAGTCACTACACCTGTACTCACACTAACAACAAGTGGAGAAGGTTTTGTGATATATAGTGATGATTAAAAGAAAGGTGTGGGTTGTTTACTCATGAATAATGATAAAGTGATAGCCTACGCCTCACGACATTTGAATATCTATAAGCATAACTACCCGATGCATGATATGAAGTTAGAAGCTGTGATTTTTGCATTGAAACTTTGGAAACACTACCTCTATGGTGAGAAATGTGACATATATATTGATCATAAGAGTCTAAAGTATATATTCACACATAAGGAGCTCAACATGAATCAAAGAACATGGTTGGATCTAATTAAGGACTATGATTTCTCTATTCACTACCATTTAGGAAAGGCGAACAAGGTAGTTGATGCTCTTAGAAGAAAAGAACCTACTGCTCTATCCATGATGTGGATTGAGAAATATCTTATATTCATGGAAATACAAATAATGGATCTGAAAATCATAATGATAGGGAATACATTCTACCTTTCCCAAATTATTGCACAACTATCCATCAAAGAGAAGATCAAGGAGGCATACAGGGATAATCTAGAGTTACAAAATAAGGTGAATATAGTAAAGGAAGGAAAGATACAAGAGTTCCATATTGATTATGATGGCGTGATTTAGTTTGGAACAAGGCTTTGTGTTCCTTCATCACATGAGATAAAGAAGGAACTATTGGATAATGCACATAGCTCATCTTTCTCCATCCATCCAATAAGTAAAAAAATGTATCGTGATCTTTGAGGAAACTTCTGGTGGGACAACATGAAGAAGAAGATTTATGAGTACATCTCAAGGTGTTTAGTATGTCAATAAGTTAAACCAAAGTGACATAATTCCAAAGGTAAGATACAACCATTGTCTATACCCATGTGGAAATGGGATAACGTCGCTATGGACTTTGTCACAGGTCTCCCGAAAACATCCAAAGGAAACAATGCGATATGGGTTGTGGTGGATCGACTCGCCAAGACTTTAAAATTTATCATTATTTGGGAATTTTTCTCACTTGAACAAATTTCAATACATATGTGAAGGATATAGTGAGGCTGCATGGGGTACCACTTTAGGTCATCTCTAATCGTGGTCTAAGGTTCACCTATAAATTCTGGAGAAGTCTTCAACATTCTTTGAGTACTAAATTGAATTTTAGTACAGCCTATTACCCTCAAATTGATGGAAAATTTTAAAGGAATATTCAAATTCTTGAGGACATGATAATTAAGAGCCTGCTCAATGGAATTTAAAGAAGGATGGGATTAGCATCTCTCATTGGTTGAGTTCTCATACAACAACAGCTTCCACTAAAGTATTCAAATGGATCCATATGTGGCTCTGTATGGGAAGTGATGTAGAACTCCAATTTGTTGGGATGAAGTTGGGGAACAAAATCTACTTGGACCTGATCTTGTGTAAGAGATGACAGAGAAGGTTCAAGTCATCCAACAATATATAAAATCTGCTCGAAGTCAGAAAAAGTGTTATGCTAACAATTGTCGAAGGGACTTGGAGTTCAATGTTGGAGACAAATTTTTCCTTAGAATATCACCATGGAATAGAGTCATGCAGTTTGGAAATAAAGTGAATCTTGGACCAAGGTGCATTATCCCTTTTGAGATCCTTGGTCACATAGGAACAGTGGCCTATCATCTTGCACTTCCACCAAGTATGGCTCAAGTTCATGATGTGCTCCACGTATCACTCCTGGGGAAGTATATATCTGATCCCTCACATGTACTGAATCCAGAAGTAGTAAAAGTATAGAATTATCTCTCATAAAAAGAACATTCAATAAAGATCTTGGACCATAGAGATAAATTTCTACACAAGAAGACAACTCACCTTGTCAAGGTGTTGTGGAGGAACCATAAGTATGAAGAGGTGACTTAGGAACTAGAAGAAATAATGAAATAGAAGCACCCTAACCTATTTTAAACTGATAATACAAGTTTAAATTTCAAGTATTAAATTTCTAAAGGGGGTAAGGATGTAATGATTCAGTGTTTTTAGTAAAATCTTTTTCCTGAATAAATGTTTGTTGTGTTATATTATACACATAAAAAATATAAAGAAACCAACTAAGACATTATTCATTACTAAATACTATTAAATTAATCAGTAATGAAACCAATTAAAATTTGAAACATTACAATTGGAAAAAATATATATAATAGAAAAGATAAAATGGGAAAATAGGGATCTCCCCAATCTACTAGAATCATCACCCCCACTGAAAACAATATATAAAAGAAACAAAATATTAGTAAACCATACAACATTATAAGAAATGAAAATATAGAACATTGATAGTAATTGAGTTGAATATTGAGTGAAATAATAGAGTAGTATATATAGGAGCTAATGTGACTATTGGAATAATAATATGACCATCAGGAATAGTAACCTAACCATTAGAATAGTAATTTTACCACAAATAATAAATTTAAAAAAAATATCATGATTAATTCATGTAATTATAGATTTTATAATGCCAAAAAATAAATATCATGATTAAAAAACTCAAAGAAAATATAAGCACATTTTTAACAAACTGTATTTTAAAGTATTTTATAAAAAAATTATTTTTATATTAAAATATAAATTTACTTATTTTATATATTTATTTTGATAAAATTAATACCATTTTTTAAATCATAACTTTGAAATTATCCAAGGGTGGTTTTTTTGGTAATTTTTTGAAATACTTCAATTTTGGGTGAATAGTAAAAATACAGTTTTTCACATAATCGGTGTAACTCAAATTACATCCTTCATGATGAAATAATGACATAATCCTTTATATAAATTTATTTCCGAACATGTTATATTCAATTTCATAAATGGATCATTAAAATATAATAAACTAAATTTCCAAACCTAAAAAGAACTTTCCAAAACCTAAAGTCAAAAGTGATTATTTAAAATAAAAAATCTATTTCTTTCCACTTTTCTTATTAATAAATTAATAAATTTGAATTAGAAAGGGGATTTAAAGTCTTAAAATAATTATATTATATTAATATATTATTTATATTGTCAAAAAACACTATTATAAGTTTTACCTTTGATATATTATTTTATTCAATATTTTATTCTAAAAATACTCCTCTCCTCGAGTATAAATAACCCATCTCCCTCACCTTGAAAAAACACTCCTCCCACCCATTTCAAATCCCAATATATACAAAAATATTCCCTCTCAAGACCCTTAGAATACTTAGGGAAATTCTGGAGCAATACAACTCCAACCACCATAGAGTTATTGTGTCATACATGAGAAGTTGAACTGAGGATTAAGTAAGTTTCAATCCACTTCTCTCTTTTTTTTTATTTCTTCTTCCTATTCTATTTCTTTTTCCCACCAAAACTTTCACAAAAAAACCTTAAAATAATTAATTATTAAGTAATTTGACATTATATTAATAATTTTAACCTACTTTAATTATCATACTACTATATATAAATTTTAAACTTCTCCTCCACACTCTCCCGACAATGTCCTGTCAAAGGTAGGTTAACCACCTATAGAGACATTACCATATCAACACATATAACCACCATCATGGATAAATATTATAAACTATTTATAATATATAAAAATTTAATTATATTCATTATAATCTTCTATAATTAATTATACTAATGTATAAATTACATTTTAAAAAATAGAAAAATCAAAGCGAAATGGGGAGTTTTTAAGTAAAACATGATATAACAAAACTTCAATTTCATCAATGGAAATTGAGAAATATAATACAATTATTATAATTTATAAATAGTTGTATAAATTACTAAAATACACTTCTGGATCAATTTTTTAATAAATATAAGTTTATTATTCAAGAGGCACAAAAGTGGTGAAATTAAGTGGGAATTGAGGTAAGGGGATTCTCGAACCTAATTCCTTTCTTTGGGTTATTCTCTCTTTCACGGTATGAATGCTCATATTATGTTCTTAAAATGTCCTTTTCCTTTTCCTTAAGGGATATAAATATTCCTACCATGTCAAAAAAATATAATAAAACCTTTTTTTAAAGAAACTTCAATTTCCAAAACATATTATTTTACTCCTCTTAAAATAATTCTTACCCACTCAAGAATAATGGTGTATTGTATCTAGGTATGATTCCTCTTATTCTTTTGGGAAACAAAAATTTTATTCATGAATGTATGCTTTATGAAATCCTTATGAAACTCATTATCTTCCTTGGGTTTATTTCATGACTATTATTGTTATACGTTCTATGTGGCATGCATGATTATGTAAATATTATGATGTGATGGGTGCGCTTGGAATTATATATCCCTCCAATGCATTGGGTAGTGTGATGTATCTCATGAGATAATGTGAAATATGCATGAACATGATGCTAGATTTGTTCACAATGATGATGTTATGATTATGCACATATGTTATGTGTGAACATGATTCTATCTTTGTTCACAACTATGTGTAGTTTTGACCACTAAGACATGATGTTTCATTTTTATGCATTGCCACATTCCATGCCTTTATCACATGTTCCCCTCATGTTTTTGATGATGATCCTATGATTATGATATTATGATGATGTTTATGATCACCCATGTTATATTGATTCATGTCCCTTATTTGTCCTCTTACTGGGATTTTAGCTCACCCCTTTCATTAATGTATATCCTTAGGTGATTACTTGTTCTAAGGAGAACGCGAGGACCACTAAGAATCTAGAGAAGAAGAAATTGAATAATGTTTATGTTTTATTATGTAAAAGTTATGTATGAACCTCATTTTCCTAAGACACTATACCATTTTATCCTAGATTTGTAATGTTATTATGTTGATTATCTTTAAAATGGTGTAATAGTCATGTAAGAAAAAGTAGGGTCTCTATGCTTGGTCTTTCTGTCATGGGAGATTGACATGCCAAGAATCTGTCGCACTAGCCCCAAGTCTTTCATCACAAAATACTAACAAAGATCCTTCTTCAATGTATCAATTATAGAGGCATCATGGCCAATAATGATCATATCATCAACATAAAACAATATTAAAATAAAATCATTATTAACAAACCTCTAAACAAAAACAAAATGATAAGAAGTTTTCTTCTGAAAATTTTGATGAAAAATGACAGATTCAAACTTCTTGGAACACTAGCTTAGAGCTTGATTCAAACCATACAAACTCTTCTTTAACCTACAAACATAATTCTATTTACCTGTTTCAACAAAACCCTTTGGTTTCTCCATATAAATATCCTACTCTAAATCTCAATGGAGGAAAGATGTCTTCACATCCATCTTCTCAATCTGCATATCCAAACTAGAAACCAAACCAAGAACAACCTGAATGGAATACATTTTGACAATAGGTGAAAAAATCTCATCAAAATCAATACCTTTTTTTCTGAAAGAATCCTTTAATAACTAACGTTGTCTTGTATCATAGAAAAGAATTGGATTCTTAATTTTTAATCTTATAAATCCATCGATTTTTCAAAGCTCTCTTATCTGTAAGAAACTTCACCATCTCAAAAGTATTTTTGTCATACAATGATCTCATCTCATCATCCATTGTCACAACCCATTTATCCTTCTAATCACTTACCATCACCTTATAAAAAGATTTTGGTTCTCCCCCTTAAATTAGGAGTGCATACTCATCGGGTGAATACTTAGTAGAAATGGTATAATTCCAATATGATCTATGGAGTAGAACTATGGGTTAATTACTAACCCTTGGAACCATATCATCAAAAAAACATGCATTGGAAAGATAAAATCCAACCTGTTCACCCTGAACATCATTTTTCACATCAACATGATCATCAGAATCAACAATATGAGATAAATATGACTTGGAAACTAGCTCAAGGATGACATATCCATTACAGCTTCTAGAAAGTTTCTTCAAATTAGGATCATAAAACATGTACCCAAACTCATCGTGTCCATAACCAATAAAAATACACTATCAGGACTTACCATCCAACTTGGATCTCTTATCTTTAGGTACATGAACAAAATTCTTACAACCAAAAACACATAAATGATCATACTTGATCTCTTTTCCATACCAAAACTTGTCATGAGTGTTTGTATGCAAAGAAAATACAGTTGATAAATTGATAATATAAGCAGCGGTAAATAAAGTCTCACCCCAAAAATGTCTAGTCAACTTTTATTCTGAAAGAAAACATCGAACACTTTCCAACAAAGTCTTGTTCATTCAATCAGCTACACCATTTAACTATGGTGTCTTAGGAGGTGCCTTCTGATGTTGAATACCTTCTTTCCTGTAATACTAATCAAACGGACCATAATACTCACCCCCGTTGTCAGTGAGAATACATTTCAACTTCTTATCAGATTCCCTCTCAAGTAAAACATGAAATTGATTAAAACCACTAATCACTTGACTTTTGGAATTCAAAACATAAACTAAAATATTACGTGAGTAGTCATCAATAAACATCGCAAAATAAATATTGTCGCTAAATTTCTTAGATTTCAAAGGTTCACAAACATCAGAATGTACTAATTCAAGTACCTCTAACTTCCTGTGCAAGGGATGACTATTGAAACTCACCCTTCTCTATTTTATGGCTATATAGTGACCACAAATTTCCAATTTAACACCTTTCAAACTTGGAAGAAAATTTTTCTTGTTCTAGTAACCAAACCCCTTCTCACTAATGTGGCTAAGCCTCTTATTCCATAGCTTGGATGAAACACTCCACTCAACAATGCAAGTAGTATCATAAGAAATATAAGATCTAGTCTAGTACAAAATTGATTGCTCCTTGCCTCGAGCCACAATCATGGAACCCTTGGAAATATTCCATTGGTCATCACCAAAAGTACTGATAAAACCTTCATCATCAAGAACGTTGGTAGAAATAAGATTCAGATTAATCTTATATAGTCGAATCAATTTTTTTATTTCCATAAAAGGCCACTTTAAGGGAAAAGTGGGAACTGTGCCAGTCTGATTACACCATACATATTCAAAATTCAAAACAGGCCCAAATCAAAATTCAAATCGAAGTCCACCGCCATGAAAACCAAATCCTGCAAATCATGCACCATCGAATAGCACGCGGACATCACCATCACCACAACTAGTAGTCATCATCACACCATCATCATCTCTTCCAAACATCGATCCGTCATCTCCTAATTCACCACCTTGACGGTGAGAACAAACCACTGGAGAACCTCCCACCACTGCACACCCGCACCATCATCAAAAAAACCCCATTGCATCGAGTCGTCGTAAACCATAGTGCCTTGTCTGCAACCCTCATCATCGAACCCATCATCATAATCATCATAATGGTACCACACCTCATTGTCACTAATTGATCATCGTCACTGTCTACCTCCCGAAGTCGCCCACTCAACCACACTTCCCAAAGAACCTTGGAGACCACCGCATAGATCTACCTCGGAGAGAACGGTGGAAGCCTATATCCATATTAGAGAAAAAAACAGGATTTTTAGGACAAAACAGTGGCAAGACCATCACCGTTTGGGACCACAAACCCGGGAACGCGATAACCAGAAAACGAAGTCCACAAACCAAAGCCACCGAAGAAGCCAAAGTGAGGGAGGAAACTGTCTAGACTCCCATCAGTCGATGCTCACCTACACCGCTGCCATCCACATCACACAACAAAACCACCCTATACTGACACCATACCACCAACACTCCAACATTGAACCAACAACAGAAAGATGAAAACCCCAACAGAAAAAAAACCCAAAATCATCGAGAGAAAGAAAGAAACAAAGGGATTGTAACCCTAGGAGGAAACAGAGAAAAATCCTTAAAGGTAAAAGAGATGTGAGGGGATAAAACCCTAGAGAGAACCGAGGGCTGAAACCCTGAAAGAATTCCAAAATTACCTAGTTTGTAAGATGTAAAGAATTATTTCATTAATTTCACATGAAAATAGGCACCACTGTTAACAACCCAGCAAGAACCATCAGAAACAATATTAATGGAGTCAAAAACAATAATAAGATCACCCCTATAGCGGTGACGATACAATCATCTCCATTACTATTTTTCTTCTACTATTTTTCCTTCATTTTGTTTTCTATTTTTAGCTGATAGAAAAAAATCTTAACATGTCACTTATTACCACAATGATGACATTCAAATTCTCTCTACTTCGATCTGGAATTGCTTCTGCCTCTGATCTTTTCTCGATTATAGTGTCCCTAATTCGTTTCCTGACTTCTCCCTCTGTTCTCTGTGAATAAAAGCTCTAAATAAGATTTCTCCTAAGTACGTCTCCTGACCTCTTTATTAAAAATATAAGACTTAACATAACTAAATGTCACAACACCATTAGGAGCATAATCAGTTAGATTAATACGCAAATTCTCCCAAGAATCGGATAAAGTATTAAGAAACCAAAGCACTAAAATCTCATCTTCAAAATTAATACCCATACGAGATGACTGGTCAAAACAGCCCTAAAATCACTCAAATAGTAAAAAATAGATTTAATTTCTTTGTACTTCAAATTCATCACCTGTTTGAGGATAAAAAATTTATTGTTTCCTGTCTTGAAAGCATAGGTTGTCTCAAGCTTCTCTGTAAGAACCCAGTTCTTAGTTTTGAGGTACTGGGTTCTTCTTTTCTCTTTTCCTTGAGTGTTTTTTAGAAAATATGGAAAATGGGGAAAAATCCCAAAATTTGGAAAGTACACATCGTTTACTTTGTCCACACGCCGTGTACTTTTGGTCGTGTGGAATGAGTACACAGGGCGTGTGGCCGTGTCGGCGATGAAGGGTGTAGGAACCAACTACATGTCGTGTAGTGGTCCCTTACACGCCGTGTAGTCAGTCGGCAGGAGAATATTAAGGCGGTGGCCAGCTGTGTGTTAGAATATGCCGTGTGCTCAAGGAGACACGTTGTGTAGTCACGTCGACAAGTGAACAGTGCCACGCTGGCGGGAAGCTGCCAGAGGAACAGTTTAAAAATGGGAAGTACAGGTCGTGTACTTTGTTTTTTCACTTAAAATGGGAAGTAGACTCCCCTGTTCAAAGGAAAGGCTTAGAACGGGAAGAGGGAGCTCGGGAGAGGAGGCTGAAGTTTTGGAGATCCGCCGAGCGCACGTTTGGAATCCGTTTCCGCCTCGGACGATCTCGTTGGAACCGCGCAGGTAATCCCTCTACTCTTCTTTCACCGTTCTTGCCAATTCTTCCCCTAATGGGAGTTATTTGAATTTAATAAAGAATTATTTTACCTCAGATCTACGGAATTTTTGGACGTTTCAGAAGGCGTCGTTCGTGTATATTTTTTGTGGGTGTTAAAGGTAGGTGGCTTGGTGTTTATTTTCCAACTGTTGTGCGTTTTGTGCGTTTTGAGCTACGAACCCATATTTGGGGTGTCGTGAGGCTGAGGTCGTGGCTAATTTTAATACCTAGAATTGTATAGGTGATTAATTAAAGTTATAAAACTGTTTTTTGGGATCAGTGATTGGATCTGGGACCACCCCCATGGTGCGTTCCTCTGTTTATCCATTTGGCCAGGATACCTGAGGGTATGCCTTTAAAGTAATGATTGTAGAATTTCCTTGAGAGTAATTGCTTGTGAATTTTTATTTACATATTGGGCATGGCCCAGTTACTTGCGCCTGACACTACAAAAAAATTGTACATTAGAAGGGGTTATTTAGAGGGGGTTATGCACAACCCCCTATAAATTCATTTTCTATATAATTAGAGGGGGTTCTGCACAACCCCCTCTAATCGTTGAATTTAGTGGGGGTTATGAACCCCCTCTAAATTAATTTTCTATAAAAATTAGAGAGGGATTATATACAACCCTTGCTAATTATTGAATTTAGAGGGGGTTATGGAGCCCTTTAATTTATTAAATTGTAGGGGGGTTTGAACCCCCTCTAAATTTGTTGACATTATGTTTTTAATATCTAGTTGGATTTTAGAAGGGGTTGAAAACCTCCTCTAATATCTTAAATTAGAGGGGGTTCAGAACCGCCTCTTATTTCTTAAATTAGAGGGGGTTCAAAAACCCCTCTAATGTCTTTATATTAGAGGGGGTTCAAAACCCCCTATAATGTCTTTAAATTAGAGGGGGTTCAGAACCCCCTCTAATGTCTTTAAATTAGAGGGGGTTAAAAACCCCCTCTAATGTCTTTGATTTGGAGGGGGTTCAACAACCCCCTCTAATGTCTTAAATTTATAGAGGGTTCAAAAACCCCTCTAATTTACGACATTAAAAGAGTTGTGAACTCCCAATATTTTTAAAAGAAAGAAACTTCCATAATACATATACATATACATATACATATATATAATTAAAATACAATATATAAATGTATTTAAATATATTATATGAACATATTATATAAAATATTAATATGTTTGTATTTATTTGTATTTATATGTATACATAAATATCATTGTATATTATATAAATTAATATATATATTTATATATATAAATTTTATTTCATATAGTATTAATTATTTATAATATTATATTGTTTATATAAATAAATATATAAATTACTGTAAATAATAATAAATATATGTATAGAAATACATTATATAAATATATTTTTAAATACCTTTTATATAAATATTTTTAGTAAATACTTATATATATATATATATATATATTATTTAAATAAAAAAGTCTATAATATATAAATATGTATTTAAGTATATAAATAATTTACACAAATATATAATATAAATGTATTTATTATAATATATGTATGATATAAATCATAAAATAAATGTATAGTATTTATAAAACCAAAATATAATTTTTATAGTCTAAAAAAAGGTGTAATAACAATAATAATAATTAATGATATTATTTTTATCACACACACAAACACACATATAAGTATAACAAAATAATAAAATAAATATATATTATAATTTTTTTTATATCTATAAGTATCATATAAATACAGAAAGAGAAACAGACAAATATAAATGTATAAAATGTATATATGGTTTTATAAATACTATACATTTATTAAATACATTTATGTTATGATTTATATTATACATATATTATATTAAAAATATTTGTAATGTATATTTATGTATAAATACATTAATATTATATTTTGTATCCAAATATATATAATATATAAAAAATTAAATATAAATATAAATATATATTAGAATTATATATCAAAAATATGTAAAAATAAATATAAGTGTAAATATATTTATATATAAATGAACAGAAAATCTCATCTATATAGAAATATTTTATTATATATATAATAATTAAATTAAACATATATTATATTAATTGTATGTATATTAAATATAATATAAATATATTAAAGTGTATACATATTTAATTATATCATAAATACATAAATATAAATGTGTTCATAAAATATATAACACATATTTGTAAGCATATAATAAATATGTAATATATATATATATATATTGTATAAACATATAAATGTACTAAATTTATAATATATATAAATATATTATATACATATATTATATACATATATATATAAATATAGTAAATAATATATATATTATTATATAAATTTATTTACATATATTATGAAAATAATATTTAGTAGAATAATCATTACTATATATATAAATATTACCTTGCGTATATTAGTCATGAAAGATAGAATGGCGGAGTGGTTCTCGGAAGAGGCAACCGAAGTTGGGTGTTGAACTGGTTTGGTGTTTGATACCTACCGCACTTGCATTTTAAAAGTGCTGGGTTATTTATGAATGTGGTCAATGTAGTCAACGGTGGAGGAACAGGAGTAACAAGGTGGGGCGGGGGGAGTATTGTGGTTATGGTGGGGCGGGAACTGGGACATGGAAGGAGAAGGGAAATGGAGGGGATCGGGGAGGGAAATGGATGGGGGGAGCGGGGCGGGAACTGGTTGGGGTGGGGGGGGAACAGGATCGGCAGGAACTGGGACATGGGACGAAGAGGGAAATGGAGGGGGGTCAGGGAGGAAATTGGATGGGGGAGCAGGGCAGGAAATGGAGGGTGGGGAGCACGGGGTGAGTTGGGCAAATGGGAACTGGGTGAGTAGATTGGGGCGGGGACAAAAAAACGATGGAAAATTATTTAAACTAGGGGCAGTTAAAATTAGAGGGGGTTTAACCCCCTCTAATGTAACCGCCTCTAAATCTCACCATGTTATACCAGCGCTTTATGAAAACCGCCCCTACTAACATTGGGCATCCACTTTAGCGGCGATTACGGGTAACCGCCGCTAAAGTCTTTAGAGGGGGTTATAACCCCTTCTAGATGCAAAAATAACCCCCTCTAATCACCATGTTTTTTTAGTGTGAGGGAAGTGTTTTACTTAGCATGTGGGCGTTGTTTTTGCTTAGCCCGAGGGCAGTTGTTATCCTAGCCTGAGGGAAACTTCTTCCGTGCCTGTGGGCAGTTGATTCTGTGCCTGTGGGAAATACTTACTATGCCCGAGGGCAATATCCGTGTGCATGTGGGAAGTTTCTTGTGTTGGATACTCTTTACCTGAGGGTAGGGGTTTACGTGTCTGAGGACATTAGCTGTTTACTTAGAATATTCATTGTGGTGATATTTTAAATTAAATGATTAAATGGATATTAAAATGTCAATATAATTGGTTAAGTTAGTTACTTTTTAGTACTGCTTACTTTATTGCATTTTACTACTACACACTATTGTTGCATGTTTACACACAGTTGAGCACGGGCCTTTGGTGGGTGCCTACTAGGATTTATTTCTCACACCCTGTTTGGGTCATGCTTTTCGGCCCAAACAGATTACGTTTCTGCAGGTGTAGATAAGGGAAAGGGTTCTTATATAGGTACTTGATTGCTACTGAGGAGTAGGGGAGCATGGGACCAGGCTGAGGCTCACGATGCTACCGGCTGTTTTGTTCTGCTTTTCTTTTTTGTACTTGTACTACACTATATTGTTGTGTAACATGTTCTGGCTGTTTTCGTAGAATAGTGACATGATACATCTTTATATATATATATATATATGAATTCTGGTTTCCCTTTTTGTTATCGGTTATCCATTTCAGTTATATATACTGTTGCTACTTCTACTATTATTGTATGTTTATTTATATTTTGTTGCGCTACACTTTGACAAATGAGGTCATAGTTTCCCCACTATCAGACCTGGGCCCTCGCTGCTAGTCGGCAGCCTCTGGAATTTGGGGAAATGCGCTTGAGGTCACGTGGAGAACCGGGTTCGGGGCACCCATTGAGTGGCACCCAGAACCGGGATGTTATAAAGTGGTATTAGAGGGGTTCTTTTCTTTGAATTACTATTTGGAGTATTAGTCAGGGATAGGACGGAAACGGTAGTTGGTAATAAGCTTTGCCCGGGCATAGCTAACCCGTGTACAGGAAAAATCCAATTTACCTCGTGTTGCAATTTTTCTGATTTTTCAATTTTACGGTTGATATGATTTCATCGTTGGGTGACGCACTTGTGATTGTGTTGTTGATATTTTTTCTATGAGTTCTATTTAGTTACAACCCGATGAGATGAGGGTATGCCATCTCATGCATCATTTAGGCACATGCTAGAAATCACATGCCATGCATAGTTCCATGTCATGTAGGTGAATTAGAAATTGCATGTGTGGTGATAGTTGTTGTGCTAGAAGAGCATGTTATTGTGATAGCTACTTGATAAATACCTGTTATGTGATAGGGTATTGTTGTATAAACTTGTTAAAAGAATGGATGCCAAACTTTGGTCTTTAGGGAGTACGGTCCCCCATTTACCGGAATTTGGTAGATCATCGACTGTTTATTTCGTTATAACACAAATAAGATGTCAAACTTTGATTCGTGGGAAGTATGGGCCCTCACGAATCGGAATTTGGCACTTAGGTGTTGTTTTGCAGTGTTTTCTGGGTTCTGAGGAAGTTTCTGAGGCATACTGTCCGGAATTTCCAGTATACATGCCGTGTAGTACTGTAGACATGACGTGTATGTTCTTCTATTTGGGAATAAAAATAAACTTTTTGAGTACACGTCGTGTACCCTGAGTACACGCCGTGTAGTCTCTACCCGTGTCACAAACCATGTGGGCAGCGACACGGGGGAGAGAAGATCTTGGGATGAACACGCCATGTACCGGATGTACACGCCGTGTAGTGTTGACCCAGAGACCCAGCCGTGTAACTAACAAACATGGGTCGGTGTAGTCATTTCTTGAACACGTCATGTCAATGAAGCACACGCCGTGTAGTGTGACCTGGGGACCCAGTCATGTAACTAACAACATGGGTCAGTGTAATCATTTTGAGTACACGCCGTGTGTATATATAGAACACGCCGTGTAGGTTGAGCCGTGTATCCGGCCGTGTAACTAACAACACGGGTCGGCGGAGCTCGTCTAGTACACACCGTGTACCCGTGGACATGTAGTGTAGTCTTGTCCAAGGACAGACCGTGTGGACTTAGCCATGTGGATGGGAAAACGAAGTAGTGTACACGCTGTGTGTGGGTGTAACACGTCGTGTAGAGTCAAGCCGAGTAGTCGGTCGTGTCACAAGCGACACGGGCAGTTGGAAATAACACCATACACGTCGTGTAGATGATATACACACCATGTAGTTTTGTTAAAACGGAAGTCATGTGGCTTAACCGTGTCGAAGGACCCGGGCAGGGGAAGGGAAGTCAAGT
This sequence comes from Viscum album, assembly GCA_963277665.1. Lineage (NCBI taxonomy): Eukaryota > Viridiplantae > Streptophyta > Magnoliopsida > Santalales > Viscaceae > Viscum > Viscum album. The sequence continues at coordinate 844,807,420 of OY728160.1, read as the reverse complement.
ACATGTCGTGTAGTCATTATACATGCCATGTAGTCTTGTTTTGAAAATCTTGAAATGTCTTCTTCCTCTTGTTCCCTTTTTGGTTCCTTCGTTTTCAGTCTTGTTAATATTGTTCTAAAGGCGTGTTTTTGAACTTTTAGTGTCATGCCGCCGAGACGACCATGCATTGTTCACCAGGAGAGCGGCGACGACTATACTCCAGAAATGGTGGGCCATGGGCTACCAGTGGATCCTCCAGCAGAGCCAGATGTGGCGCCAGCCGTTATACCGGACACAGGCACGGAGGCGCAGTTCCGTGAAGGCTTTATACAGTTCATGCAGACCTTTCAGGGAGCACCGCCGGCTGCCACATCTATGGCTAAGCTGACACGTATCTTTCAGCAACAGCATCTGCCTATGTTTTCAGAAGATGGCGGACCACAGGTTGCGGAGTCTTGGATGGGATCGATGCAGACTATTTTCAAGCATCTTGAGACGCCTCCAGGGCGGAGGGTCAAGCTCACGACGTATATGCTGCGTGATTCCACCAAGAGGTGGTGGGATGTTACCACCCAGTCATAGCATCATAGAGACAAGGCGTGGGAAGATTTTCAGGCAGTCTTCTATGACTTCTTCTTCCCAGAGACGCTGAGGGAAGATAGAGCTCGAGATTTCATGAATCTATAGTAGGGCGCTATGTCGGTGATGGACTATTCTACTTGTTTCACCGAGCTTCAGTGTTTTTCACCTATCCTGGTGGGCGATGAGACGCTGAGAGCCAAGCACTTCGAGGATGGTATTCGGTATGACATCCGGGCACTGGTGAATGTTTTCAGGTTTCCTTCAGTACATGATATTGTGAACCAGGTGCTGATCACAGAGAGGAACCTGCGGGAATCTAGTGGTGTGGGCCAAGGCGGTTCATCACCAGTTACTGGTACTATTTCTGCTGGCAAGAGGAAGAGACAGATGGACTTCTCTTAGGGTGGCAGTACTAGTCAGAAGAATGCTTCAGGTGGTCAGGTCATGTGCTACCAGTGTGGTAGAGAGGGGCACAAGAGACCTCAGTGTCCACGAGACCCAGTGGAGTGCCGATCTTGCGGCAAGATGGGTCATCTGCAGTGCTTTTGCAGGGCGTTTCCACCAGTGGCTAGTGAGAGGGGTTCTGTGCAGACTCCGCGTGCGGGAGAAGGACCAGTGGCTTCTTATCAATCAGGGAACTAGAATACGTCAGGGCATGCAGGCAGAGATGGTGGTCATGGCCATGGTAGCCAGACACTAATATCACAGAGGCAGCAGGGCGGGACAGCTTAGGGTAGCCAGGCTATGTCACAGGGCCGCGGCACTGGGCAGGCATATGCAGTGCAGCAGACCCAGCAGGAGCAGGATCCTGGACCTTCTACAGTCAGAGGTACTATTCTAGTAGCTTCTGTCATATCTTCAGTACTTTTCGATACAGGTGCGACACATAGTTTTATATATGTGCACGTTGTGGAGAGCCTTGGGCTTTTTGTTTCTTCTTCTTCTAATATCATGACGTTAGACACTCCGTTGGGGACTAGAATGGCTGGTGTGCATCAGTGCAAGGAGTGCCCCCTTGAGTTTGGTGGGTGTCACTTCCTTTGGGACCTCTATGTCTTAGAGATGATAGCTTATGACTTTATTCTCGGGATGGACTGGTTGGTTCCCTTTCGAGCCTTTGTAGATTTCTATCGTCGCAGGGTGAGTTTCACATCACCAGAGGGTGGAGAGTTTCTATACAAGGGCGAATGGGATGTTCAGGCGAGTCGAGATGGACCAGAGCATCGTGGGTGAGGTGGAGTCACAGCCTAGATTGCGAGCTTATATCTGGACGACCAGGGGACTTGTCAGAAGTATTTACCTCTTGTGGTTGATCATTTCAGGGATGTCTTCCCGGACGACTTTTCAGGTCTACCTCCGGAGCGAGAGGTGGATTTCTCTATTGAGCTCATGCCAGGAGCAGCACCGGTGTCCATTACTCCTTATAGGATAGTCACACCTGAGTTACAGGAGATCAAGAGGCAGTTATAGGAGTTACAGGAAAAGGGTTTCATCCGAACCAGTACTTCTCCATGGGGTTCTCCTGTCCTTTTTGCGAAGAAGGTGGACGGTACCCTCAGACTCTGTGTGGATTATCAAAAGCTGAACCAGTTGATGGTTAAGAACCGATATCCCTTACCAAGGATTGATGATCTTTTTTATCAAATTCATGGAGCATGAGTGTTCTCGAAGATTGACTTAAGGTCCGGATATCATCAGCTGTGCATTAGACCATCTGATATACCTCTCACAGCTTTCAGGAGAAGGTATGGTCTATACGAGTATACGGTTATTCCGTTCGGACTCACGAAGGCGCCATTAGTTTTCATGGCTTTGATGAATCATGTGTTCCATCCGTATCTAGATTCTTTTGGGGTAGTATTTGTGGATGACATCTTGGTGTACTCTCACACTCGACACGACCATGCCACCCATCTTGAGATCGTATTGAGTACACTGAGAGAGAATAAGCTATATGTTAAGCTCTCAAAGTGCCACTTTTGGATGGACCAGATTCACTTCCTGGGTCATATCATCTCGGAGGCAGGAGTTTTAGTATACCCAGAGAATGTGAGAGCAGTAGTTTCCTAGGAGCATCCTAAGAACGTGTTTGAAATATGGAGTTTCTTAGGGTTGGCTGGTTACTACAGATGTTTCATCCAGGACTTCTCCTGCTTAGCAGCACCGTTGACAGGTTTGACTAAAAAGGGTGTGAAGTTCGTTTAGATAGAAGCTTGTGAGATAGCCTTTCAGGACCTGAAGGGAAGGTTGACATCAGCACCGATCCTGATACTCCCAGATTAGGGGAAGAGTTATACAGTTTACTGTGATGCATCAGGTATTGGGCTGGGAGCAGTGTTGATGCAGGGCGATCAAGTTGTTGCGTACGGGTCTCGGTAGTTGAGGCCACATGATAGGAATTACCTGACACATGATCTTGAGTTGGCTGCAGTTGTGCATGCGTTTCACTGTTGGAGACATTATCTATTGGGAGATCATTTTGTGGTTTTCACCAACCACAAAATCCTCAAGTATATTTGTACTCAACGTGACTTGAATTTGAGGCAGCGAAGGTGGGTCGAATACCTACAGTCCTTTGATTTTGAGCTTTCCTATACACCTGGTAAAGGTAATTCAGTAGCTGAAGCACTGAGCAGGAAGACTCGGGTACAAGCAGTGTAGGAGGCCAGTGGTGAGTGGCAACTTATGGCTTTGTTCTCTGAGATGCATTTGGAGGTTCACGACAGTCAGGGGAAAACCTATCTTTCTTCTTTAGCTGTGACTTCTACCCTCCTGGATAGAGTGAGGATGAGATGGCTATCTGATTCAGAAAGCCTAGTTCTACAGGAGTCGGTGGCAAGTGAGAACCCTCCTCCTAGTTAGACGATGGGAAATGATGAGGTTCTGCGTTTCCATGGACGAGTGTGGGTTCCAGGGGATATACGTGAGGAGATGATGTGGAAGTTTCATGCTTCAACTTGGGAAGTTCATCCCGGAGTTACCAAGATGTACCGTGACTTGAGACGTCAGTACTGGTGGCCGGGCATGAAAAGAGATGTAGCTGGTTTTGTTACGAGGTGTTCCACCTATCAGCAGGTGAAGGCGGAGCATCAGAGGCCAGCCGGACTGTTACAGCAGTTACCCATCCCGGAGTGGAAATGGGATGATTTCACGATGGATTTCGTGACTGGTTTGTCGAGGTCACCTCGAGGCAATGATGTTGTGTGGGTTGTTCTGGATAGACTCACGAAGGTAGCTCACTTTTTGCCGATCAAGGAGACCTTCGGTGTTGACGAGCTCGGGAAGTTGTATATCCGATAGATCGTACGTCTTCATGAGGTCCCTCGTTCTATCGTTTCAGATTGGGACGCCCGTTTTACGTATCGTTTCTGGAAGAGTTTTCATAAGGAACTAGGTACACAGGTGCTTCTGAGCACAGCTTACCACCCTCAGACCGATGGCCAGTCAGAGCGTACTATACAGATGCTTGAGGACATGTTGTGTGCATGCGTCCTAGACTTTGGGGGCTCTTGGGAGAGGCATATACCCCTAGTCAAGTTTTCCTATAACAATAGTTTACAGGTGACTATTGATATGGCACCATACGAGGCTTTATACGGTAGGTCGTTCCGATCACCTTTGTGCTGGTTAGAGGCAGGTGAGGCTGCTTTATTGGGACAACGTCTCGTGCAGGAGACTTTTGAGCAGGTCCAGTTGATTCAGAAGCGGATGGCTACCGCCCAGTATCATCATAAATCTTGTGTTGATCACTGCAGACAACCTTTGGAGTTCATGGTCGGGGATCAGGTTTTCTTGTGTGTTTCGCCGAGGCTGGGACACAAGAGGATTAGGAGACAGGGTAAACTTTCACCGAGGTATGTGGGGCCATTTGAGATTCTGGAGAGAGTCGGGCTGGTTGCCTATCGGCTGCAGTTACCACAGAGGTACCGGGCCATGCACGACGTCTTCCATGTATCTCAGTTGCGCCGCTATCATTCAGACCCATCTCACACCTTTCAGCCAGAGGAGGTTGAGCTTCAAATGGATACATCCTTTGAGGAGCATCTGATTCGTATTGTTGATAGGAGCACGAAGGTTCTCTGAGGCCTGTCAGTTCCTCTCGTACGGGTGCTATGGCAGCATGGCCGAGTGCAGGACGAAACCTAGGAGCGGGAGACCGATGTACATGCTCAGTGGCCGGAGTTGTTCACATCTTTATCTTCGCCACCCTTAGAAGGGAAATTCGGGGACGAATTGCTTTAAGGGGGGAAGTTTTTAAGAACCTGGTTCTTAGTTTTGAGGTACGGGCTTCTTCTTTTCTCTTTTCCTTAAGTGTTTTTGAGAAAATATGGAAAATGGGGAAAAATCCCAAAATTTGGAAAGTACATGTCGTGTACTTTTGGCCGTGTGGAATGAGTACACAGGGCATGTGTTCATGTCGGCAATGAAGGGTGTAGGAACCAACTACACGCCGTGTAGTGGTCCCTTACACGCCGTGTAGTCAGTCGGCAGGCGAATAGTAAGGTGGTGTCCAGCTGTGTGACAGAACACGCCGTGTGCTCAAGGAGACACGCCGTGTAGTCACGTCGGTAAGTGAACAGTGCCACGCTGGCGGGAAGCCGCCAGAGGAACAGTTTAAAAATGGGAAGTACACGCCGTGTACTTGGAAGTACACGCCGTGTACTTTATTTTTTTCGCTTAAAATGGGCAGTAGCCTCCCCTGTTCACAGGGAAGGCTTAGAACGGGAAGAGGGAGCTCGAGACAGGAGGCTGAAGTTTTGGAGATCCGTCGAGCGCACGTTCGGAATCTGTTTCCGCCTCGGACGATCTCGTTGGAACCGCACGGGTAAGCCCTCCACTATTCTTTCACCGTTCTTGCCAATTCTTCCCCTAACGGGAGTTATTTACGTTTAAGAAAGAATTATTTTACCTCAGATCTATGGCATTTTTGGACGTTTCAGAAGGTGTCGTTCGTGTATATTGTTCGTGGGTGTTAAAGGTAGGTGGCTTGGTGTTTATTTTCCAACTGTTGTGCGTTTTGAGCATTTTGAGCTACGAAACCATATTTGGGGTGTCGTGAGGCTAAGGTCGTGGCTAATTTTAATACCTAGAATTGTATAGGTAATTAATTAAAGTTGTAAAGCTGTTGTTTGGGATCAGTGCTTGGATCTGGGACCACCCTCGGGGTGCGTTCCTCTGTTTAGCCGTTTGGCCAGGATACCCGAGGGTATGCCTTTAAAGTAATGATTGTAGAATTACCTTGAAAGTAATTGCTTGTGAATCTTTATTTACATGTTGGTCATGGCCCGGTTACTTGCGCCTGAGGGCAGTGTTTTACTTAGCTCGTGGGCGTTGTTTTGCTTAGCCTGAGGGCAGTTGTTATCCTAGCCTGAGGGTAACTTCTTCTGTGCCTGTGGGCAGTTGATTCTGTGCCTGTGGGCGACACTTACTACGCCCGAGGGCAATATCCGTATGCCTGTGGGCAGATTCTTGTGTTGGATACTCTTTACCTGAGAGAGTAAGGGTTTACGTGTCTGAGGACATTAGCTGTTTACTTAGAATATTCACTGTGGTGATATTTTAAATTAAATGATTAAATGGATATTAAAATGGCAATATAATTGGTTAAGTTAGTTACTTTTTAGTACTGCTTATTTTATTTCATTTTAATACTTCACACTATTGTTGCATGTTTACACACAGTTGAGCACGGTGCTTTGGTGGGTGCCTACTGGGATTTATTTCTCACACCCTGTTTGGGTCATGCTTTTCGGCCCAAACAGATTACGTTTCTGCAGGTGTAGATAAGGGAAAGGGTTCTTATATAGGTACTTGATTGCTACTGAGGAGTAGGGGAGCATGGGACCGGGCTGAGGCTCGCGATGCTACCGGTTGTTTTGTTCTACTTTGCTTTTCTGTACTTGTACTGCACTGTATTGTTGTGTAATATGTTCTGGTTGTTTTCGTAGAATAGTGACATGCTACATCTTTATATATATATATATATATGTATATGACTACTGGTTTCCCTTTTTGTTATCGGTTATCCATTTCAGTTATATATATTGTTGCTGCTTCCGCTATTATTGTATGTTTATTTATATTCCACTGCGCTACACTTTGACAAATGAGGGCATAGTTTCTCCACTATCAAACTTGGGCCCTCGCTGCTAGTCGGCAGCCTCTGGCGTTTGGAGAAATGCGCTTGAGGTCACGTGACGAACCGGGTTCGGGGCACCCGTTGAGTGGCACCCGGAATCGGGACGTTACATTCTCCCACAAAGTTTTGGCGTGAGAGATGTTGACAATATGGTTCATCACATTGTCTTCGACCCACGGATGAATGAATCCAAAAATCATATCATGCTCAAACTCTCATTTTTTTTACCAGGCATTCTTTCTGGATTATGAGTACTAAACACCGATAGATGCATTCGCTTGACAAAAAACAGATCCTTCATTTTTAATCGTTGCATATGGTAGCTGACACAATTCAACAAAATCATCTGATTATAATTGAATTCCATAATTTATCGAAATAAAAACCAAACGTTCTAATACCAGATATTGGGAAATACATCAAGTGATGAATGCGCAAACAACAGCAAAGCGAACACAGCATAAATAATAAAAAATCCCTTCAGAAAAGCCTGAAAAATTAAAACGGATGCGCAACGACAAAATATATGTGCATAAAATAAATGTTGTCATTGGAAATTTTTAACAGGGAAAGCCCAAAAAAGGGAAAAAACACGAGACATGGTCCAGAAAGCAGAATCCACTAATAATCAAGAGTACATAACAAAGACTGTCAAAGGTAAGCGAGATATCAAAAATAATACTCTGATAAAATAGAGGATCAAAGGCAGAAAGCGAATGCAGTCTAAAAGCAACCTGAAACGAAGAACACACCCTGATAAAGAAACTCAAATAGATATGACCGTGAAAGGTTGATGTTCGTTATCTGAATAAAAGGTGCAGATAAAAAACACCAGGATAGGATCAAAGAACACCGTAGAAGAAAGTCAATCAGACCCGGAGAATTTCGCCGATTGCAGATCTGAAAACTGCTATGTGAAACCCTGGCTGCATTGCGCCTGGGAGGAGAGAGACGCGTGAGAGGTATGAACAGTGGTCGCACCTCAAAAAAACATCTACACCAAAAAGACGTGACCCTCTTGCATCATTTCTTTTTTTATTTTATTTTTTATTTTTTTTATTATTTAAATGTTCATGTGACGGGTAGTTGAGGAGGACGCCCAACAACATAGAATCGTTCGTCCAGTTTCTATATCACCTGCTACCCACTGATGATGACCCGGAGGCCCTATGACCCAAAAGCCTTTTTTATGGATGGATGGCTCGAAGGCCCAGTGGCCCGAACATCCATTTTTTGCCTGAAAGCTCATTCAGGATAAATAGTATCACTACTACAGTAACTCCTACAGTACTCGTACTGCTACAGTGTTGTTGCAGTACCTATAAATATTCATTCTCACCTGGATTTGAACTCGGGTTTTTTATGCAGGATTACAGGGTGTTTACATATATTTATATATTTACATATATAATTATGCACACACATATTTACATATATATATATATATATGATGTATTTATAAATACATATATTTAATTTGTTTCAAAATATATTTATATATATACATATATACACTTATGTATATTTTGTGTGTGGGCACATATACATATATAAGTAAGCAATAAATGTTAATTATTAATTACTAATTATTAATTATAAATTAATTTTAATCACAAATAATAACTTATTAAAAAGAAATACTTAATAGTTGCTAATGATTAATAAAAAATTCAAGGCCTTTGGGCTAGAGACTAATTAGTAATTAGTAATTATTAATTATTAATTATTATTTAGTAAATAAAAATTAATAATTTTCAATTAATAAATATTATTTAGCAATTTTTAATTAATAATTAATAGATATTAATTTTTAACTTAAAATGATTAATTAGTAAAAAAATAATGCTAAATAATATTTATAAATTATAAAAAAATATCAAATATTAATTATTAGCTATTAAATATTAATTACATTAATTTTATTATATTTAGTGGTGATTTTTAAAAAACTACAACTAAAAATAAATATAAAATATGAGATTAAAATTTTAGTGGGGGATATTAGAATTGATTCTTAAAAACAATCGTTAAATGGAAATGATTTTTTAAAATTTCCATTAAATGGAGATGATTTATTAAAATCCCTTCTAATGGTAAATATAAAAATTAGAATTTAATTATTAGAGCTGGTTTTTCAAAAACGCTACTAAAACAAAGAAAATTTAAAATTTAGTGACAATTTTCAAAACCGTTGCTAAATGATATTTTTATGTACTGAGTGACTTTTTCAAAATGACACATCACCCATCGATATTCTTTCAATAAAAACAACACCCCCAAAATGAGCATGAGAAAAAAATTAATAATTTGAATGAAGACTCTTTAGGATAAAAATCATTGCATGTAGATGTGATACTTTCAAGTTAGCCTTATATTTAGCACATATACAAACATAAAACATAATATCAAAATGAGTAGAAATATGATACAAAAAAGTATCAATCATATCTTTATATTCCGGACTGAAATGGCTTGTGGTTGAATTTATGTGATCAGTATAACCTGAATAATTATTATTCTTCGATCTGGAGATTAATATTTATTCCAACTAGTAAATTAAAATAGAATTTAACTGAAATTCTCGATACACTTAGTTTGTGACCCTCTATACCTCTTTCTCAGAGGCATTAGACGATATTGACTAAATTCCAATATTAGCTTCTAGCAACACGTCAAGAAACTCATAGACAAAGATGTTTGTGTCGCAACGACAACAACCTCATAAACATTTACTGTGTAATATAATATATTTGTCTCGATATCTCATCAAACAGGTTGCATACTTGTATCATCAGCCTATATGTTTGAAAATCTTTCTTTGACTCTCTGAAATGAACTCGTCGATAAATCATCATGACCATTGACTTAATCAAACAGTTTCATTTCAATTAAAAGGTCTAAGATATCATCTTTCAGTCTTGGAAGGGACAAATCCTTTTTGGCTTATTCAATCAATGTCATATCAGTTATGACGGACTCAACATATCTTATTTCGCCGCGAGCATATGTTGTCACGGTTTTTAACAATACATCAAAGTGTGTGATGCATGATATACATTAATAATAATATCATGTCTAAGGACCAATACACGCCTCCGCAGATAGAAATATCCAATGACACATATAACATATAAAATTCTTATTGGTGGGTTTGTTCTCATAACCTCATTCTTAGAGATTACCAAGTGTGGACTTCATAAAAAGAAGTCTCAATGTATTATAAGCCTCCAACATCTAATGGTCAAACATCATCAATGTCTCATCAGATAGATGTCATTCAACCAAAGAATATATGTTTAAGAAAATTGTCATAGCACTTCAAGGTTCTCATTATAGCGGAGAATTGGTGTAACCTTTTGATAAGACAAATACTCTAAGCACACTACCACATTAATGTTACACAGAAGAACAATCATCATGTGATAAGATATTTATTAATATTTGGGTCTTTGAATATACAGGTAGTTGAAAGTATAAAGATAATTGGTTCTAGGACACCAACTCCAATAGTTATATGATGGTTTTTTTATTTAGTGTTATTGTATGTTTTGATACCAAGAGTATAGTCTCCCTAACATTGGTTATAAATTCTTATCACTAGTTGGTAACCTCACGTGTACAAGGAGGTGTGCTTAAGGTATTGTGGTGTCATCGTCTTGATTGTTGTTTGGGCACAATCATCGGTCTAGTTCTGATATTCAAATCATTTTAACGATGGTTTCACCATGTGCATGATTCAGAATTAAATTTCATAATTTAAAACTCTTTAACACTTGAAATTTTCGTCACACTTTTTTCAATAAAAGACATGAATGCACTCAAAACACATTTAAGTTTCAAAAAATGTGTATTGTTGAAATTTATCAACCTCAAATCAAATGCACAAACCTCATATAATTCACTTGAGTATTTTTCAAAGTTTAAGGAGTTTATACCAAAATAACTTCTTATTATAAACCTTGTTTACACTCCTAGAAAGAAATAAAATATCAAACATTTTCAAACCAATCCATAAAATATTTGAAATTGGAACTTTATTGATTATGTACCATTCATTTTACACTTGGCATATATTTCATAACACTTCATCAATTTGGCAAGGTTAGTCCGCACTTAGTGATCGACTATTACTTACATAACTCACACAATTTTTAATTTATTATAGTTGTGTAATGCTAAAGTATTTTAAACATACCATGAAGGATCATTGAGGTGTTTATATTTACTAATTTTCATCGATTTTTTTTTGTAAAAACATGACTCATCTCACAAATGATTTAGATATTTTGAATTTTATAAATTTTTATGTAAAATAAAATCATGGAATTGGTCCATTTAAAAATAAATAACACCAAGACTAAACTATCATGAATCTCGTCAACCACAATCACTGTAAAAATGTTTGATTAATTTTAACAAGAAGAGTACATGTTTTAGTGCCTTTGGTTTATTTAACACTAAACATAAAATGATCATAACCAAGTTTTTCAGTAAAAATGTCAAGATGAAATTTTGGTTTAATGAATTCAAGCGATGATATCACATTTTTTGTAATTCTAACTACAAAAATGAAGTCTAACATCTAAATTCTTTGTGTGGGGTGTTGAACGTTATTTTTATAAATGTTTATAACATTTGCATTAACATAATATAAGATCGATTACATCTGTCACTGCCACAACGCAAAGAAAAGAAATTGCATTAAAGAAAACAACTTAGTTTTGTTTCTTACTTCATCAATAAATAAGACACTGTAAAAAATGTAATTTAGCAGCATTTTTTCATTTAGGGGCATTTTCTAAAAAACATTGTCTATATCAGCGTTAAGAATCATTTCATAATGTTTTTTTATTTTACGGCAATTTTTTAACGATGGTTTTTTACGGCAGTTTTTTATTTTAATATTTGTAATTTTTTAAAGTTGATTGTTTTGACATTTTTGTTCAATTTTTTTCAATAGATTATTTTTTATCGTTTCCCTTCGCACTGCGGTACCGCTCGATGGCCCCATTGTTGTGCACCGTTGGCCATGTTGCACCGTTGCGCCTCGCACCAACTATGTAGCCCCACGCCTCGCCACACTGCATCCGCCCAACATCTTGACCAATTGTGTCATGGTGCCCTGTCTGCCTATGAAGAAATATTAAATAGAGGGACAAGATTAAAACCTGTGGTGGAGCACCCGAATCAATCTATATATATGTGTGTGCGCGTATTTGTATTTATTTATGTTTTTGTTTTTGCTTTTATATAGTGGTTGTGTCCTGTGGTGGTGTTTTAGGAGGTCTCGGTTTCGAACCTCCTCACGCATAGTTAGATAGGTTTTTGTTTGTTTATCATCTCTCCTGACCGATGTAATATATTTGTTTTTATATATATTTATATATTTATATCTATTTGTATATTTACACGTATTTATATCTATTTATATATATTTATGTTTGTTTATATATTTGCATGCGGTTATATATTTATATATATTTATATATTTACATGTATTTATATATATATACATACACACATATATACATATATAATTATATATATACGCACAAGCATAATTACATGTATATTTAAATGTATTTATAAATACATTTGTTTAATTTGTTTGCAAATGTATTTATACATATTTACATAAGTATATTTTTTGCATGTGTAAATATATAAATGATAAATTATAATTATTAATTACTAATTATTTATTAAAGATTAATTTTAATCACAAATAATTACTAATTAATAAGTAATAATTATTAGTCATTAATTAATATTAACTAATAAAAATTAATTATAAATTTGCAATTAATTCTTTGTAATTAGCGGATATTTAATATTAATTAATTTTTATAAGTGTTGAGGAGGGGTTGTTTCAATGCAGTTGGGTCAATCAAAAATGTAAAAATGCATTTGTGTCGCTAGGACTTCAAGTTATGTAATATGGGACTCGGGCTCATGTAAGGGTTTTCTCTAACTCAGTTAAAATGGGGATTATTTGATAAATAAAAATTCAAAGACCTTCACGTTGGGAGGGAGCAATAAGATAGATTTAATAGTTATCAGTGATTGATTATTAACTAGTAATTAATAATTATTAATTTGTAATTTGTGATTACTAATTAATAAATATTAATTAGTAATTTGTAATTAGTAAAAAAATTATACTATTTATGAAGTAATATTTATAAATTATAAAATAATAGGAATATTATTTATCATTTAAATGGAGGCGGTTTTTTAAAATTTTCACTAAATGAAGACGATTTATTAAAATCAATGCTAAAGATAAATATAAAAATTAAAAAATTAATTATTAGAGGTGCTTTTTCAAAACCATATTTTTTATGTAATGACTGTCCAAAATGACCCATCTCCCACCAGCATTCTTTCTATGAAAACAACACCCCCAAAAATAGCATCATAGAAACTTGATAATTCAAATGAAGACTCTCGGGGATAAAAATCATTGAATGTAGATGTGATACATACGAGTTAGCGCATATACAAACATAAAACATAATATCAAGAGTAGCAATAAGATACAAGAGTATCTTATCATATCTTTATATGATCGATCTTCATTGACATCATGTTTGATTATGAAAGACAACATAGTATGTGTCTAGGCTTGTCCTGACACCAATAATTATTGGTTGGAATTTGAGATCACTCCCTCTATAAGTCTAAGGCATGACCAAACCAATGAACTTCTATGCTGAACCTATGGGTCTGTGACATTAAGCTTAGTTGGGCTGACCCCATTCTTTATTTTCTTTCTTATGTTTCATGATAACTCAAGTTCTGGTTAGGTAACTTCGAACGTAATGAAGATGGCACCTCCAAAACGTTGGATTCAAAAGAAATATAACTGACATGCACGCATAATCATACCCATAAACAGCCATGGTCTTCAAAGATGAAGAGAAGTGTCGACGTCTGACTCATCAGGGCCGAGCAACCGCTGTTTAGCGGCTGGAGTTGAAGCTTGTCGAGTGGCGGGCTGAAGAAGCAGACCTTTCTTGCCTGACTCCGGCGGGTTTGGGGTGATGGTGAGGGCGTCGGAGTTGGGAAAGAGCCGGAGGAGTTCGCCTCCCTCCCTCTTCTCCTTGGCCCTCTGCAACTGCCGAAACCTCTCTTGCAGGAGGGCGATGGAAGAGGGCACGGTGGAAGGATTTCCACTGCTGCTGCTCATCAGACTTTTGGAAAGAGGAAAGGGTGGATAGATGGAGAGTAGCGTTCCTACACAAAGAAATCGCATGCACATACACTCACATGGATATATGCACAAAGGGATAAGTAGACGGCGTTGATTTGAGCTCTTTATATATATATAAATTTGAAGAATCGGAATTTAATAAATTTAAAACAGTGTTTTCACCACCGAATAAATAAGAATTTTCTCTATAGATTGAAATTCGAAAATCAAATCATTTAGTAGTTGGTAAAGAGAGATGCAGTACGTACATGTTTCAAGAGAAGTGCAGAGGATTGAGAAGCATTACACAGTGCCCCACACAGGGAAAAGCAGTGGCTAATCCAAGGGAGAATGGGTAGGTGCAAAGACAGAGGTGGATTGGAGGGCAGTGTTTGGAAGTGTTGATTTGGGATAGAATAGAGAGGCACGTGATTCTCTGTCGCCATGCACACAGAAGCTAAAAACGCTAAGGCAGTGTTTGGACCCTCTGAAAATCTGAAAATTGTTGGGCATGTGAAAACAAGAGGAATAAAATAAGTTGAGGACGTGATGGTTGTGTTGGCTGGGTTAGGAAGAAAGTGAAAGGCACCCAAAAAGGAGGGCCACCATCTTTGCACCTCTCCACTCTCTGTCTTCTCCTCTTGCCTTTTCCCCCCATACTTCATTCGACAGTGTTTTGTCCTTGTGTTTTTGGATGCAAATGGCATGCTTGCAGAAAGGAAAGGGCAAAAAAGAGGGGGGCATACCACAACCCCCAAACATGGCCCTACCCAGCCCATGGGGACAAGGAGTTTGCTTATGATGCTGCCATAGACCCCAACTCAAACTAAAACATGCTTTTTTCCAGGTTCATAATTTTCAATCTAAATTCATAAGAGCAGACATCTTCCTTCCAAATTGTGATGTTCTTATACAAGCAATTTGCGCGGTTTTGTCACAAAAAAATTCAATAACTTTATTTGCGACTTGCACATCTGTTGAACGACTCAATAGAGTTTGCTGGCAGCTCACTTAATTTTAGACAATAAAACCAGCTTGATTTGACAACATTTAGTGGAGATGGGTTAGAGAACCAAATGATTTTTGTATAGCTATTTACAAATTTCTTTGAAGGAAAAGTGATTTTATACCCACTCATCTAAGTGGTTTTCTTCAAAAATTTAAGAGCAGACATTTTTTTTCAAAAACAAGCCAAGTATGGGGTGTGTGTACCACAAAAGGGGTAGAAAATGGGTGGGGAGTTCACCTTGAACATGGAATCAAAATTAAACAAGGTCACCTCCAACATCCACAGGTATTCTGGTTAAACAATGTCTCAAGGCACCATGGTTTTCAATTTAAAAGATAGCAAAGTCTGATATAATGCCAGCAAGCTAAAGAATTCATCTCTGACTACAAAATGACCGGATAGTTGACAAGATTTAAGCAGCCCCCTTCCCCTTCTTCCTCTGGATCTTCTTCATGTAGAAATCCAGCTCTTTGCCCTCAAGAATATACCTGGCACAGCCATTTCATCACCATATCAATGGACCAGAGTGAATGAAAAATACAGTATTCAAATAAAACAACAGAACCAAATGATACTACCCATCAAGTAATTTCAAAAAACATGACGACTGAATGAATGAAATGTGCGGTTGAGTCCCTGAGCTATACAAGCAATCGACCAACAATAAGATTATAGAAATGCATTAGATGTTTTAGGTTGCATTTGACATCATTTACTAAAAAGTGATTACCCCACTTGCAAATTTAAAAAAATATTCAATGCTTTTTTTATTAAAAAAAAGACATAAAAGCTTTTTATATAATGAATATGGAAAAACTTTCACAAAAGCAATTATCATAAGTGATGCATTGTTATAAACACTTTAACAAATGTCATCAGACACCACAATCATCAAACAAGCATTTTTTAGTTCTGTTTGGAAGCAGGGAAAAACAGTCAGAAGTCACCTTCACGGAGATGCTTTCATTCCCAGTATAAAACCAAAAAGAAAAAAGAATAACTCAAAAGATAGAGATGGATATTCCTTACAAAGAAATCTATTTTCCTTTGAAAATCAGTTTCATTCAATCATATCCAATTTCACCCCATCATAATGAATGAACCCCCGCTTGCTTCCTTATTAGATGTATGAGTGTAATTGAGTTGAGCTCGATGCTCGACTAAAACTCGATCAAATGCTGGTTTTTATGTTCCAACTCAACTGAATTTTTAAATCAAATTAATTGAGCCCATTTCATTAAATACAATTCCAGGAATAATTAATAAATATTAACATCAATTTTTGTATTAAAATATAAATTACACAGTTGAGCTGACAAACTACTCAATTAAATTATTCTAAAAACCAATTTCAGCTTGATGTATAGCAAAACCTAGATTCGACAAAAATCAAGCTGAGATCAAGTTAAGCTCGAGCAACTTGTGAGTACGGTTGTGCCATTTCAACCCCCTAGCTAACGCAACAATCATAAATACACTTCACAACAAAGAAAGAAGATAACAATTCAGTACCCATCAGCACGACCACATTGACCAGGTCGTGATGCGATAGCAGCTAACAAGCGACCGCCTGCAAATTGGTCCTCAATATGCTGTTCAAGCTTGCGATCCTGTTGACGTCTCTCGAGCTTTCTTAGGACATGGTTACTCTTCTTAACTACCTCAGTAGCAGCATCACCTTCCTGCCAGAAAAGAAGTGAACAAAATACGCATGACAATCAAGACAACAAGACTGCAACCATTGGCTTTCACCCAAAAATATAATACAATAATTCATTTTTCTACCCCATAATAATTTTGATATATTACCATGGATTTCAATAAACAGGAAAAAAAACAAAATATAAGCATCAGTTTGATTTCTGTTTCTGAACAGTTCAGTTGTTTTTTTTTGAAAAGAGGGAAAAAAACCCACTTAAATGATGTGTTCTGTTTTTTGTTTTCTAAAACTGTCTTCATCATATAATTTTTTATAAAAATTAACATGAACTTGTTTTTGCTTTCTCTCTTACCAGTCATAAAATAGGTTATGATGATGTGCTCACTAAAGTGAGTACAGATTCAACCAGCCCTAGTCAAAGCACTCAAGACACCAACCCAGTCCGAAAACCCAGGGGCAGCGAGTAACCTTGCAGAGAAAGCGGTTTAAACAAGACGCACTGTTGGCCTTGCAGACGTTTTTAGATGAAGAAAAACTGTTGAATTGGGGCCTTCAATGGCAGGCTGGAATAGAGGTAGCGGAAAGAGAAAAAGTTGTTGATCAGGTGTTTGAGAAAGGTTTAAAATGATCGCTAGAAAAGTTTAAAACAACGTTAGACGAGCAAAAGGGGTTGCCACCACAACATGCTACAGTGGTCAGTGAGTCCAGTCAACATGCAGCCTTAAAAAATTGCACATCAACAGAAGGATGGGGTGGGAAAGCAGATATTGAAATGAGGGGTGACCAGAAATAGTACAAGTCCCTATTCAAGTCCAATAATTCTAGATAAAAAAATGGCAGATGGAGAAAGTGTGTGGACTACCGCACATTGAATAAGCCAGCTATCCCGGATAGGTTCCCCATTCCTATAATAGAGGAATTGTTGGATGAGTTATATGGAGCTTCAGTTTTTCTACTAAACTGAATCTTAAATATGGGTTTCATCAAGTGCGGGTTAGAGAGGACGTCAAAAAAACAACATTCCACAAGCATAAAGGCACTATGAGTATTTGGTTATGCCGTTTGGAGTTATGAATGCTCCAGCAACGTTATAAGCTAAGCCTTTGCTCCGGAAGAGTGTGCTGATATTCTTTGATGACATACCGGTATATAGCAGTGGCTAGGAGGAACATTTGAAGCATTTAGGCCAGGTGTTCCCCATCTTGCAAACCAATCACTTAAATGTCAATGGGAAGAACTGTTTCTTTGGAAGGATAGTAGAGTATTTGGGCCACAAAGTCTCCAACGATGGAGTGACAATGGACCCACAAAAAAAGGCAGGCCAGCCCCAAAGAATGTTAAGGAGGTGATAGGATTTTTTGGTCTCACTAGATACTACAGAAAGTTTATAAAAGATTATGGGAAGGTGGCTAAACCACTTATTGTCCTCACCAAAAAGGATAACTTTAAGTGGGCAAGTGAAGCTCAAACAGCTTTTGAGGCTTTAAAGAAGTGCATGGTTAACACTCCTGTGTTGGGCCTACCAGATTTTTCTAAACAATTCTGTGTGGAATGTGATGCTTCGGGTGGTGGGTTGGGAGTTGCTCTCATGCAGGAAGGCCGATAGCTTTTTTCAGCAAAGCCCTGTCTGATTGAGTTTGGCTAAATCTGTTTATGAGAAGAAGTTGATAGCATTAGTGCATCCAACACTGAAGACGGTATTTAATGGGTAGACATTTTGTTATCCACGCAGACCATAAAAGCCTCAAGCACTTGTTAAGTCAACGTATTACCTCAATGGACAAATAGTGTTGGCAGGCGAAGTTGACTGTGATTTTGAGGTTGCATACAAGCCTGGAAGAGCTAATGCTGCGGCAGATGTTGCTTCAACAATAGTGGAAACTGTGTTTTTACAAAGGGCAGTTTCCGGACCATATTGGGTTGAGATACAATTGCTAAAGGAAGAAATTCACAAAGATAAGATTTGCAGCACATTATAACTGCTTTGGAGCAACATTCTGATGCTAAAGCAGGATTTTCTCGTTATTATGGGATGCTATTCTTTAAACGCTTGGTTTTGTCCAAGGCATCACAGTTGATACCAATATTGCTTCACTGTCATCATGCAACGCTGACTAGAGGACATAGAGGATGCTTGAAAACTTACAAACGGCTGGCAGGAGGGCTATATTGCAGTAAGATGACACATACAACAATAAAGTTTGCTGAGAATGCAAATTGTGTCAGCAGAACAAGTATCAAACTTTAAGCCCGGCTGATTTGTTGTAGCCACTTCCAATTCCAGAACAGGTTTGGGAGAAAATCTCTACGGATTTCGTATCTGGACTTTTCCTAAATCTCAAGGTTTTGATAATTCTTGCTGTTGTGGATCAACTTTCAAAGTATGTCCACTTTCTGCCACAGAAACATCCTTATGCAGCCAAGGACGTTGCGGAACTTTTCATGAAAGGAATAGTCAGACTCCATGGCATGCCTAGTGCCATTGTCAGCGATTGAGGCCTGCTGTTTACAAGCTAAGCTTGTCTTGGAATGAGTTGTTCGGGTTACATGGTACTAAACTCAAAATGAGTTCTTACTATCATCCTCAAACAGATGGGCAGACTGATGCTGCGAACAAAAATCTTAAGACTTGCGGTGTTTTCCCTCTGACAAGCCTTGAAACTGGGTGAAGGCAAAATTTTGTGATAATACCTCTTTTCACATTTCAGCTGGAAAGACTCCGTTTGAAATTGTGTATGGGAGGAAATGACCCAATTAGCCCCATTATACCAAGAGTGAAACTGCTCTTGAGGCAGTGGCTACTGCTTTAGTTGACCAGGGTGGAGCCTAGGATACACACCGGGATCACCAGTATGCCTGAGCTAGGTTTTTATTCATCCATGCTTTTGTTCATGGACTTCTCAGGTGCCAAGAGTCGAAAACCAAGGTTTTTGGGAAAACAGACCCTTGCACACGGTTGGCACACAGTTTGTTTAGCCGTGCAGCTAACCGTGTGAAGGTGATGGATAGGGGTGCAATGACGTTTGCACAACTTGAGCATGGTTTGTCAAACCGTGAGAGCTTCAGAAGTAACTGTGTGACTTTGGGTTTGGGGAGACCGTAGCGGTTTGCCTAATTATGCAGCCAAACCATGCGGTTTGTCCGGGTCATTAAAGATTTGGTAATTTCTCTTTTTTCCCTTGACGGATTTAACTCCCTTTTGGCTCATTTCTTCTTCCCCATCGCGTGCAGCCCTATCCCCTGGCTTGGGAGCATCCTCATTTTGGTTCATGGTGGATCTCTTGCCTCCCTTGTGATTTCTTTCAAGGTAAGCTTGATTTCTTCATGGTATCTCTTCCTCTTCCCCTCTTCTCCCCTTGTTCTTCCATTTCTATGGAGGAGGCAACCCTAGCTTCCTTTTTGGCCGAACCTAAGGTTAATGATGGGGGTTTTGGTTTGTTTCTTTGTGGCTTAGGTGTGTGAGGATCCCCCTTGCTTGATTCAAGTGGGTGTCGTTGAAGGCGACTAGTTTGATTAAGTTTCGAGATATGTGTCTCTAAGGGTTTTTTCCATGGCTAGCCTTTGATTCTTAGTTGCCTTTGGTTTTTGTTATTGAATTGCCTTTTCATTGATTTAGGAATGATGCTTTATCCATGTTTGATGTGATGCATGATTTATATTGGCAATTTGGTGTTTAAAGTGGGTTTCCAAAGGGGGTTTGTTTTGATGCACCCCAAGCGTTTAATAAAAAGGCTCAAAAAGTTTAAAGCTTTCAAATGAGATTTTGAAAGGGTTTTTAAAGAGGTGTTGCATGGAGTTGAATACTTGACATGTTTTGGGCATAAGTGGTTTATTAAATTGGTTTTAAAACGGCTCATGTGATGAGCACTTGTTGTGGCTTTAAATGCATTTTAAAGTGGGATCTGAAAAGGGATTTGCCTTGAGGAAGGCGTTGTAATTTAAACGGGCATGTTTTACCTTGAAGAAGATGTCGTTTTAAAATGGGCAAGTTGGGTTTATTTATTTGGCTTTTGAAATGGCTTATGTGTGTTGGCACATGTGCATGTTTGTGTGTTACATTGAGTAGCACATGGGATACCTAGCGTGTGAGCGTTTGTTGTACAAGGGACCGTGAGAGCCTTTGATAGGAAAACGGGAGAGCTTTCACTTGTTATCCAAGAAACCATGAGAGCCTTTGGGAGGAAGACCAAGAGGGTTTCCACTTGTTATCCAAGGGACCATGAGAGCCTTTGGAAGGAAGACCGAGAGAGCTTCCACTTGTTGGCCAAGAGACCGAGAGAGCTCATGGAGTTGGGTCTGGGGAAGAATGTGAAGGCTTCCACTTTGTTTAGTCGGCTAGCAAACTTTATTTTAGGCGTACTCACATTAAACCCTTACAGTTAGAGCCCATGGTGAACATTACTTATGCTCAATTGATTCTATATGTGTTATACATGATGTTAGTGCCATGTGTGTTTATACTATGCATCGTACTCTTGCCCTCTTTATCATTTTGAGTTATAAAAATGATGTTATGCCCATGTGTTTATGTTAAAACCCTTTTTGTATAAATGATGTTGCTTATGCTTATGCCCATTCTTCCATTACTTGCTTCAACAAATGATGTTGTCTTTATGCTCATGCTTATGCCTTGTTTGGGTGCGTTGAGCATGCTTTGCCGTGTGACTATTTTTTTATTTTTAGCCATGTTGAGAAACGTTTTGGAAACTAGTTTTGTTTACAATGCTTTTGAAAAATGGTTTGTTGTTGAGAAAAACTAAAGGGATTTCTAAAGTATCTTCTTCAAGTGAACTTGTTTTAAAAAAGTGAACTTGGTTTTGAAAAAAAAATGGGTTTTCAAACAAGACTTACTGGTTTGTATGGATAAAAAGTCTTATAAATAGATTCATGGTGGTATCGTACTGGGGTTTGTGCTTCACACCCCGCATATGCTTTTGAGCGTATGTGGTCTCTGTTTTGCGGGACACAGATAAGGACAAGGGCCCCTGACTTTCGGTGGCTCTTCTCGATTATCGTCATCTTGTGTTGAGATGTTGGAGGAGACAAGGTCTCACGGGGTTTAGCTCATGAGGAGTTTTGCGTTTTTATTTCGTAGGGATGTTTGCGTATCAGCATGTTCATAGCCTTCATGCCGGTGAGGAGTTGATTATTCATTTATGTACCTTGCACTCGTATGTGATGTTTTGTTTTATTCAAGTCACCGGTCTTCTGCTTATTTATGCGGCTTACTCTGATGTTGTTATGGTATCATGGGTTTGGTTGTTAAATCAAGGGTGAAATCGTTCCCAACGATTATGTTCTGAGACCTAACACTAGTTGTCAACCCGAGACGATCAGGAACGCGCCTCGGGCATGTACTGGACCGGTTCGGGTGTCCGAAGGATGGATTACTGGGTTGGTTCGTTACAAAATGGTATTAGAGGACACTCTTGTTATTTGGGGTGTCTGGATGGTCTGGAGAATAGGATTTGTCGAGACTCAAGTGGAGTGTGCGGGTAAGGATCGGGCCCGCACTTCGTCACATTGAACCTCAAGTTGCCATGGGTGAGGGCTTGAGTTCAGATCTTGAGTTCGGATTTGAATACATTTGATGGATTTTGAAATGTTGAGATGATGCTTTGATCCCCGTTGAGCATATCGATGATTTCGAGGGTCGGTTTGAGTTTCAAAGGCGAAAATGGTGAACGGACCAAGGTTACACAGTTAGCACTCACAATCAGGTAAACTGTGTGGTGCCCGTGCAGAGTGGTATTGTAACCATGGCAATGCTTGTTGCGTGATTGACGCACAGTTTACTAGCTCGTGCGGACAAACCGTGTAGAGTGTAATTTATCCTCCGAAATTGTTGTTTCCCATCCCTTGCTTCCCGGATTGATTCCAATGAAGAACTCCATTGGCAGTGTATCCAGGGGAGTTTTATTGGGGATTTGATGGCATTTAATGTGAATAGATGTGGTTTGTTTTGAGATTTGTGATGGTGAGCTTGGTTTTGTCCCTTCGGGACTTTGCATTGTGAAATGGAAAATGGTTTTTTAAAATGAGAGGAATTCCATGAGGTATTTTGTTTTTGAAAATGGCTTTGTACTTTCTGGTTTCAGAAAGTGTTTGGTTTTGTTGATAAAAACCAAATGTGTTTTATTTTAAAATTTAAACCAAAAGAAAATGTTTTTGAGTGAAAAAGTGTTTTAGTTTAAAGGTTTGTGAAAGACTTTAATTCTTAAAGTGGATGTTTTAAGAATTGGTTTATAAAAGCGTTTTCCATGAGGAGGTTTATTTCAAAAGGGAGTTTTGATTGTTTTCATAAGAGAAAAGAGGCTTGATGCTCAAGAGATTTTAGATGGCCTATTTTAAGGGTCATGGAATATTTTAAGGATTTTTGGTTTTGAAACAAGAAATTGTTTTGAAAAGGTGTGTGAGCTTTCCTTTTGTGAAAAGTTACATAATGTTTTTGAAAATGAAGGGGGTGCCCTTGGCTTAAGTAATTTTGAGACCTGTGGGTCTCAGTAATGGTTTGGAATGCCCAATTTTGGGTCAGTGGAACGGTTGAGTTTCCAAATGAGATTTTCAAAACTGTTTGAAAATTTGTTTTCAAAAAGATGTTTTGAAATGGATGTTTCGTTTGGTTCCCTTGGGTATGGGACCGCTTGTTTTGTTTGGGGAGCATGAGTAGTTAGGCTCAGGCGCATGTCTCGTGCGGGTTTCTAAGTGTCACCCAGAGAAATCTTGACGAAAGATACGATGTTGTTTATAGGCATCTCCCATGATGGTCTCATCCATTTTTCAGATTTGACCCATTACAATCTTGTCGTCGCCCGAACTTCAAATGGATTTGGAGGATCCCTTGAGCCTTGTTGGGGTACTCATTGTTGTCAGGCGATGACCTCAAACCCAGATTGTCGTTGAACCAAGGATAGGTGTTCTTGTGCCTTTTTCTTGGGTTGTCATGCCTTTGAGTGCTCAACAATTTTAAAATGCCCAAATGTTACCCTTGCATGATGGGTTGTTTAGTTTTTAAATGCGCTCCAGGAAAATTTATTCTCTTGAAAAGTGGTTTTCACTTGCATTTCAAGTGGGACTCAGAATGACAAGTAGTGATAAGTGTTAAAAGTTGATTTAAAATTGAAAGTGCCATTCTAAATGGGCTTTGACCTCTTTTGGGTTGTGAAATGAAATGGGGTGTGGTTTTCAACTACCAAAGGTTTTGCTTGGTGATTCAAGCGGTGATTTAAAAATGTCAAATACTTGGCAATTGTTGGAAAAAGCGTTTTAAAGAGGGGTGTTTTAAAATGTTTCAACCCCGATTGGGTGATGGTGTGAATTTAAAGGGGTGTTTTAATCCCGTTGAAGGATTAAAAGGAAAATGTCTTGATTTTTGAAATTGTTCTTCCAAGGGGTTGTGAAAATTTACTTGGAAGATGTTTTACAAACATCTTTCAAGAGCTTGATTTTTAAAAGAATGGCTTAGGGACTTCAA
Source organism: Viscum album (assembly GCA_963277665.1). Lineage (NCBI taxonomy): Eukaryota > Viridiplantae > Streptophyta > Magnoliopsida > Santalales > Viscaceae > Viscum > Viscum album. The sequence goes on along the minus strand of OY728160.1, from coordinate 844,783,385 downwards.
CCATTGAGAAGCAACTTGGCTTTCCAAGTCTTTTGTTAAAGGCCCGTTTGCCACTTGGTGTTTTCCTAAATGGAGAGGGTGAGTGTGAAACCCTCTTTGAGTCCTAGGAGGTTTCCCATTATGCCTTGATGTCCTTGATAGGATGTTTTAGGGAATTCTAGTGGCTATGCCTTGTTTATATCCCATGTCGTTCGTTTTTAGCACCATTGTTTGTTTGGCCCTTTTTGGGCTTGTTTGTTTTATTTTAGGTGCCATGTTGTTTACTCTTGAGTGGGTAGTGTTTTAATTCACTTTCAAATTAGTTTGAAGAAATGATTTGGAAAGTGGTTTTGAAGAGGCGCTTTGACTTGTTTTGGGAAAATGTTTTGAAAGATGACAAAATGAATTGATTTTTTCAGTGGTTTTTAACAAAAAAAACTTTGGACTCTACTCTGCTTTCTTGACGAGGAAGGGGGGGATGTTTTATAAAAGGGGGTTGAGGCCCAAAAAAAGTGATTTTCAAAGCAATTGTTCTCATTAGGACGAATGTTGCCTTCAAGTTGTTAGCACTTGATAGTGGTGCATGTGTGGGATTCGTTATGGCATGCTCATAAGTTATCCTTCGTGGAGGTGATGTGTTTTAAGCTCATTTATGACTCGACCATGTGGGTGTTGAGTTTCTTGAGGTTGGTTTTCCTTAAGTGAGAATCGATTTCTAAGTGTTCCTTGAAACTTTTTGGAGATGCTTTCCTATAGTGGAGGACTTCATTCGGAGGTTTTATCTTTCGTTACACCACCATTTAGGAGATTTCTAAATGGTGGGGAGACCCATGCTTGGTCTTGGTTCCCTTTTGGGTCTGTATCGGTGAGCGACTGATCACTTTCTGCTTGAAGACATCTGGTAGTTTTGTGGGCTTGATGGTTCGTCGGTGTTAGGGAGTTCTTCCTAGAGACCACTCTAATGGTTTGTGGTCCAACTCACCTCGTTCCACAGAGTGTGAGTTACTCGTTCTTTTTTGCTTCCATCTTGGCTTGGGACTTTCCGAGGACGAAAAATGGCATGATAGGGAGGTTTGTGACACTCGTCGGGTCACCATTATGCCTAAATTAGGTTTTTATTCACTTGTGTTTTTGTTCGTGGAGTTCCCGGGTGTCGGGGGTCAAAAAACAAGGTTTGTGGAAAAACAGACTCTTGACGCATGGTTGGCACACAATTTAATTAATCGTGCAGCTAATCGTGTGAAGGTGATGGAAGACAGTAGCTCTCGTACGATTGACGCATGGTTTGCCTAACTGTGCGGCCAAACCATGCAGTTTGCCTAGGTCCTTAAAAATTTGGGGATTTCTCATTTTTCTCTTAACGGATTTAACTCTCCTTTGGCTCATTTCTCCTCCCCATCGCGCGCACCCCACTACCCTTGGCTTGGGAGCTTCCTCCTTCAGTTTATGGTGGATCTCTTGCCTCCCTTGGTGATTTCTTTCAAGGTAGGCTTGATTTCTTCATGGTATCTCTTCCTCTTCCCCTCTTCTCCCCTTGTTCTTCCATTTCTATGTAAGGAGGCAACCCTAGCTTCCTTTTTGATGCACGGTTTGCCTAACTGTGCGGCCAAACCATGCAGTTTGCCCAGGTCCTTAAAAATTTGGGGATTTCTCATTTTTCTCTGAACGGATTTAACTCCCCTTTGGCTCATTTCTCCTCCCCATCGCGCGCACCCCACTTCCCTTGGCTTGGGAGCTTCCTCCTTCAGTTTATGGTGGATCTCTTGCCTCCCTTGGTGATTTCTTTCAAGGTAGGCTTGATTTCTTCATGGTATCTCTTCCTCTTCCCCTCTTCTCCCCTTGTTATTCCATTTCTATGGAAGGAGGCAACCCTAGCTTCCTTTTTGGCCGAACCTAAGGTTAATGATGGGGGTTTTGGTTTGCTTCTTTGTGGCATAGGTGTGTGAGGATCCCCCTTGCTTGATTCAAGTGGGTGTCGTCGAAGGCGACAAGCTCGATTAAGTTTCAAGGTAAGTGTCTCTATTTAAGGGCTTTTTCCATGGCTAACCTTTAATTCTTAGTTGCCTTTCTTTTTTATCAAATTGCATTTTAATTGATTTAGGAATTATGCTTTATCCGTGTTTGATGTGATGCATGATTTATATTGACAATTTGGTGTTTAAAGTGGGTTTCCAAAGGGAGTTGGTTTTGATGCACCCCAAGCGTTTGATAAAAAGGCTCAAAAAGGCTCAATGCTTTCAAATGAGATTTTGAAAGGGTTTTTATAGAGGTCTTGCATGGTGTTGAATGCATGACATGTTTTGGGCATACATGATTTATGAAATTGGTTTTAAAACGGCTCATGTGATGAGCACTTATTGTGACTTTAAATGCATTTTAAAGTGGGATTTGAATGCCTTGAGGAAGGCATTGTATTTTAAACATGCATGTTTTACCTTTAGGAAGGTTTTGTTTTAAAATGGGCAAGGTAAAATATTTATTTGGCTTTTGAAATCGCTTTTGTGTGTTAACACGTGTATGTGTGTTTGACATTGAGTAGCACATGGGATACCATGAGTGTGAGCGCTTGTTGTCCAAGGGACCGTGAGAGCCTTTGGGAGGAAGGTCGAGAGAGCTTCCACTTGTTACTCAAGGGACCGTGAAAGCCTTTGAGAGGAAGACCGAGAGGGCTTCCACTTGTTATCCAAGGGACCGTGAGAGCCACTGGGGGGGGGGCATGAGCGTTTCCACTTGTTAACCAAGAGACCGAGAGAGCTCTTGGAGTTGGGCCTGAGGAAGACCGAGAGAGCTTCCACTTTGTTTAGCCGGCTAGCAAACTTTATTTTATGCGTACACACATCAAACCCTTATGGTTAGAGCCCTTGGTGCGCACATTACTTATGCCCAATTGATTCTATAGGCTTTATACAAGATGTTAGTGCCATGCATGTTTATGCTATGCATCGTACTCTTTCCACCTTTATCATCTCAAGTAATAAAAATGATGTTATGCCCATGTGTTTATGTTAAAACCCTTTTTTTATAAATGATGTTGCTTATGCTTATGCCCATTCTTCCATTACCCATGCAAATGATGTCGCCTTTATGCTCATGTTTATGCCTTGCTTGGGTGTGTTGAGCATGCTTTGTCGGGTGGTTTTATTTTTTTTATTTTGAGCCATGTTGAGAAGAAATGTTTAGGAAACTCGTTTTGCTTACCATGGCTTTTGAAAGATGGTTTGTTTTTGAGAAAAACAAAAAAGATTTCTAAAATATCTTCTTCAAGTGAACTTGTATTAAAAAGTAAAATTGGTTTTGAAAAAGAGTTTTCAAACGAACCTTATTGGTTTGCATGGATAAAAGGCCTTAAATAGATTCATGGTGGTATCCTACTAGCCTTTAGGCCTCGCACCATGCATACGTATGAAGTCACTATTTTGCAAGATACAGGTAAGGACAAGGGCACCTGTCTTTTCGATGGCTCTTCTCGATTATCGTTGTCCAGTGTTGAGATATTGGAGGAGACGTGGTCTCATAGGGTTTGACTCATGAGTTTTTTTGTGTTTTTATTCCATTGGGATGTTTGTGCATTGACTTGTTCATAGCCTTTAGGTTGGTGAGGGGTTAATGTTTGTTCATTTATGTACCTTGTACTCGAGTATGTGATGTGTTTTATTTTATTTAGTCACCAGTTGTTTCCGCCTATTTATGTTGCTTACTTTGATGTTGTTAGAGTATCATGGGTTTGGTTGTTTGATCAAGGGTGAAATCGTTCCCAATGATTATGTTTTGAGACCCTAACAATAGTTGTCATCTCGGGGCGATCGAAAACGCGCACCAAACCGGTTCAGGTGTCCAAAGGATGGATTACCCGGGTTGGTTCGTTACAGAGAGCTTCATCAATTGAGATCACAGTTGTTAGCAACTTAACAATCCATGCAACAATCTGCGAATCAAAAGCGGAGGGTAGTTAACATTCAAGTGGGAGACTTAGTTTTTGTTAAGCTCAGTTGCTTCCACCTATTTATGCTGCTTACTCTGATGTTGTTACGGTATCATGGGTTTGGTTGTTTAATCAAAGGTAAAATCGTTCCCAGCGATTGTGTTCTAAGACCCTGACACTAGTTGTCATCTCGGGGCGATCGAGAACGCGCCTCAAGTATGTACCGGACTGGTTCAGGTGTCCAAAGGATGGATTACCCAGGTTGGTTAGTTACAAAGCGCTTCATCAGTTGAGATCACATTTGTTAGCAACTCAACGATCCATGCAACAATCTGCAAATCAAAAGCGGAGAGTAGTTAACATTCAAGTGGGAGACTTGGTTTTTGTTAAGCTTTGTTCCCCTCAGCCCCACTTTAACTTCTTTCAAGATCTATCCAAAGTTCATTGTGAGGTTTTATAGACCTTTCCAAGTCCTTGACAAGGTGGGTGCAGTTGCTCATCGCCTTGATCTTCTGGAGAAGAGTAAGATTAATTTGGTTTAAGATTAATTTGGTTTTCCATGTTCCCCAACTCAGGTTGGTGGTTGGTAATCTTTTTAAAGAAGACTTACCGAAGCATATTCAAGAAGACATTGCAGATCAGGTATTGCCAAATTCTATTTTGGCAACAAAAGGTCGTGGTTGTAAACGTCAATGGTTGGTAAAATGGGGTGGGTGGCCTGTTGAAGATGCGGCTTAGGAAACAACTGAGTTGTTTCATGCCCAGTTTCCATATTTTCACCTTGGAGACGAGTTGGTTCTTCAGGAGGACGAAAATGATAGGATGGTCAGGGCTGGGTACTTGAGTCCCCAGACACTTAAGACATATACTAGGAGGAAAAGGCTTGATGCTAGTACTGAAGGGTGGTTTGGCATTCCGTTCTGAGCTGGAGGGTATATATTGAGTATTTTGTTAGAAAAAGGGGCACAACATGAAAGAGAAGGAAGCTCGGCTGTTAGAGGTTGCATCCTTGGCTCTTAAAGGTTCAACCAAGAGTCTTCTTCTATCATTCTTCTTTTGTAATTTCACCTAGCGAGTCCTGTAAACTTGTTTCCCTACTGTTACTTGTAATTTCTCTACCAACAAATACTGATTGTATTGTTTAATCAATAGAACTAATCTGGTTTTTCCTCCTACGGTTCTATCATCAGAGAACCGGTTGTACATGGAGGAAAAAATGATATTAGAGCTAGTTAAAATTCATGTATTAAGCATCTCAAGTGTTCAGACATCAATAACCGGAGCTAATGGCTAAATGATCCCTAGCAGTACATGAACAAAATTCTTAGTAATGAAAATGCCATATAGTTCAAACAAAAACCGTATATGAAGCAAGGGAGATGATTTTATATGAACTTGAAGGGAGTGTATGAGAAAAGTCCTAAACATAACACTCCCTCGAATATTTCTATGATATATAAACATACAAAAACAGTTCCAGTAAATACCTCTTCCTTCTTGGCAGCGGCACTCTTCTTTTTGCGACCAATGTCAACTCCATAGTGCACAAGATACCACTGCTTGAAAGGTGCAGCATCAATCTGGACTATAGCGCCCTTCACCAATGTTTGAGTTCGTACCAGCTCGTTGTTGGATGCATTATACACCACATCTAGAATTCTAGTTTTCCTGGAAACAGCCTCACTCCCCCAGGAATAATTTCCTGAGTCAAGCCTCAGTGCACGCCACTTCACATTGCCTCCACGGACCCTGATTCTCCTAACAGTTTTGTCACTTGATATCTTGGTGTTTGCTGGTTGCCTCCCAAGCTCGTGCCTCCACAAGACCAAAATAAAACAACATCACTACGCTGGATCACAACTAATTCAGAAACATAAGGTTTTATTTTGGTTAGATACCCATCAGATGCAACCCCATTAATGAGGAGAACGAAATTTTTCTAGCCTGGGGCATCAGACTTGTTAGCTTTAGAAGGAAAATCATTCATTCAGAAACTCTACTCCAGAGGTTACCGCTAACAATGACAAAGCACGAAAATTGATGCTAATGGAATCAAACCGTCGCATAAGTTAAGCTTTCAAAGCTTATCTTAAATAAAATAGAATAAAGCATCGCCCTTCCTGGTAACTGCTGGGTCAAAAAATTAATGCGTGTACTGATCTGAATATCATAGAACCTAACGTGCACACTTTCCTACCAAGATGTCCCAGTTAAACTACGAACATAATAATGAACGGAATCGCATAAGGAGTTGAAACTCACTTCCGCTTCTTCCTCCAGGGCTTTTGCTTGCCTCCGGTGGCACGCCTCTTATGGATGGAATCACGAGAAATACCTGGGGGGAGATAGAGACTTAATCAGCCAGGTCAAAAATAAGAGAGGATTCAAAGAATATCGAATGATCAGTACAGTACCCATCGTCGTAGAAGGGGTGTTCTAGGGTTCCACTGGTGCCCGGCTGGGACATAAATAGTCCGCAACTGCAGCCCTAATGGCCGCAGTTTCCCTTCGCACACGGGGCCGGATCGGGCTTCGGACGAGGTCCATCAGGCCGAGGCCTGGAAAAAAAAAAACTTAAAGATGAAGGATAAAATCATAAGCATAGACTTCATCCTTGAAAAAATATATTTTCCAAGATGAACTAAAAAAAAAATACATATAATAAAATACTAAAAATGAACAAACTAATGTGATTAAGTGAACAAATCAATTCGATAAACGATAAACGGAACAAATTAATCTTAGACGGACAAAATACATAAAATTCAATTTTAATAGTGTACCTAAATTGAAAAAAATAATTATATTCAAGTAATATGCATAAGATTCATAGTCAGTATCATACATTGACTCCTTCCATTGTATCCTTAATATTCAATCAAATGGAAATTTCATAAACTTTCTAAAATGGTGTAAATGATTCATACACTTTGTCTTAAATCACTCATAAAGGTAAAAACAATACTTAAAAATGAGTAAGTAACACTCACAGGAGCAACTGATGATAGAGGCATGTCAAGTATGAGAACAGTAAGAGTTTGTTATCGTAACAAGGAAAAGAACAACTTGTAGAAAGTCCACATGGATAAATGTGAACATGTTATACAAACAAGTTAGATAAATTAAATTTACAGTTCATATTAGGCATGCCAATCTTAGTAAACTCAGCGAATTCTCACAATACCAAAGCATTATAAGTTATAATAATTCAATGAACTAATAAAGAATTAAATTGTTATCAGAGGATTTTGATTATGAATTTGAGTATTTAAAAGTGATTGTGACATAAACAAATAGCATCATTATATCACGAGGAACGCAATTTTGATTTCCAAATGATCATCAAAGCTAATAATTTAAATGTGAACATGGTCTGTGCAAACAACCCTGAAACTATGTAATGAGCGATATAAGCATTTTTCCAAACAAAACAAACAAATAGGCTCAAAATGCATTCGTGGTTGAATACATGCACTTGTTGGGGTAGCAATCCAAACAAATCTATGATTTTAGGAATGATTTTTAAGGTGCACAAAATGAAATAACTTTCCATTTGACAACATTGTTGTTAAATTCCAAATCTACAAATACCAACTGCATAACATTCATTTGACTATATTTAAGGTCAACCATTCACCAGCCATTAAAAACATTTATTCCAACCTTTAGATTTTCATCCCAGCTACCATATTTCATTAAGCACCCCTTCATTTATATACTTTCCAACATACCACCCATTATCATTTCTATTTGTTTCAACCACGTTCCATGCCATTGGGCAACTACGACACAATCACATGGCCTCCCACAACACTGCATCAACCACCACACTACAACAAGGCAACAACCACCACGACCTTGCCATCAACGCCTCAACAACCACAATATCATCCCTCCACCACATCAACTCTCATGCCATCATGTAATATCCCGGCCTGGGTGCCACACATCGGTGCCCCGAGTCGGTCGGTCACATGACCTCAGACGCACCTCCCCGTACGCCAGAGGCTGCCAACCAGCAATGAGAGTCTAATATCAATCATGGGGAGACTATACTCTCTTTTTTCAGAGTAAAACGTCAGCAGAAATAAACAGACAATAACCAAATAATGATATAACATAACCAGAATAATACTATATCACAAAATGACTAGAATTGGGGAAATACAATGTCAAAACCAAACAGTAGATATGTCATGCTAAAGCGCGTGTCAAGTGTCAAAATGCAACTCAAAAGTAAAGACACTAACAACTCCCAAGCGGGTCCTAAACCACGTTTGGTCCCCTTATTCATTCTTTATCCCAGTGAGTCATCTAACACAGGGCCTTTGCCCTTAACCTACCCCGCAATCATGTAATTTATTTGGGTACCGATCAAACAGCTCAAGTAGGGTGCGAGTACAACTCAGTAGACCAACGGTGACTAAAACAATATTCAGTCAATAATCGTGTATGTAGTTGTATAAAGAAACAAACACAATGCATAAATAAACAATCACCACATTATCAAATTATTCTTTATTTAACCACATAAACTCCCCAGGTTCTTGAGGACACCCAAACCTCAACATCTGCTTCGACCCATGTCGAAGTCTAAATTATCCCTAAGAGATATCATATCTTAGAATGCCACTATTACCATTCTATATCTCATAATGTCATTGCAACCATTATAGATCTCATTTCTCATATGAATGTCACTGTTACCATTCATAATTTCATTAATCAATTCAACAATTAATTAATCATCTCATTCTCGTTAATTAACTCAACAGTTGATTAATATTTTCAATCTCATTAATCAAGTCAACAATTAACTAATCATCTCAATCTCATTAACTAACCCAACAATTAATTAATCATCTCAATCCTATTAATTAACTCAACAATTCATTAATCATCTCAATCCTATTAATTAACTCAACAATTAATTAATCATCTCGGTCTCATTAATTAACTCAACAATTAATTAATAATCCCAATCTCATTAATCAACTCAATAATTAATTAATCATTTCAATCATATTAATCAACTCAACAATTAATTAATCATCTCAATCTCATTAATTAACTTAATAATTAATTAATCATCTCAATCATATTACTAATTCAATAATTAGTACATCAATTCACAATCCGATTTCCCCACAATTAATTCCACAATTAATCACTCAATTCAACAATCCCAATATCCCCTAATTAATTTAATAATTAATTATTTAGGATCTATAATTCCAATATCCCCAATTCCACAATTTTCCTCAATTAATTAAATCAAAAAATTAATTAATTATATCAAGATCTCAATTTCCAAACATCTAATAGCAATTATAGAATCACACACACATAATTGCAATCAAGACTTTGGGATTTGAATTATAGACCACCTACCTCAATTTGTTGACGAACGATCTCCCAATGAAAATCCCCAAAATTTGAGCGACACAATGACGTAGAATGATATATGAATCTAAAACCCTAAATCAAGATCGAACAAATCAAGATCCTTCAATTCTAGATCTAGATCCACAATCCTAGATCTAGATCTAATCAAAATAAGAAGAAGACTCTATATAGGATTGGAGAATAAAGGAAGAGGAATGATAAACCAAGTGGGATAGGATTCTCTTACCGGGAAGGGTGTATATCTTCAATTCGGGCTTTGAATTGCGAAGAAAGAAGGCCGAGAGGGCTTGGAATTTGTCTAGGAGGCTCTAAAATCACGAGGAGATGAGTTGGTTTGAGTTTGGATTGAATATGGTGAGTTTTGGGGGTTCAGGGAATTTAAAATCAAATTTTTGGATGAATTAAAAAGTCATGCATGGTTTGATGCTTGGGGCACATGATTTCCCCTAACCGTGCACCTATTCCATGGGGGCACGATTTCTCTTTTTACGGTGCATGATTTGACAAACCGTGCACCAGCCATGTAAAACCCCTCTATCCAGGGTTGCATGGTTTGTTGGGCCAGGGCACATAGTTAGGGCAAACCATGCATCAACCGTGCACTGCCCCCTTTCTTTCATTTTTCTCAAAATCCTTACCCAAACATACCCCAAGGTAAAACCCAAATGAAAAGTACTTAATAAAAAGAAAATAAGCACCTGTATACAATCCTAAGACTTCTCTAGAAAAGGTCGGGATCTTACAATCACCGCACCTTATAACAGCTCATCCCCAATCTGTACTCCCATGCATCTCTAAGATTCTAAATAAAAAATATCGGGCCACTGAGCCCACATATCTACTTTTATCTTCCAAGTTTCCTCTTGCACACATCTATTTTTCCACAATACATGAATTATCGGTATGGTCTTTCCCTGCAACACTTTCTCATTGCGATCCAATACACATACTGGATGCTCCTCAAAGGATGAATTTATCTCAAATTCAACATCATCCACATCGATGACATGAGAAGGGTCGGGTTGATACCATCGTAGTTATTATACATGGAAAATATTGTGTATAACATTGTATTTCTATGGAAGAGTCAATCGGTATGCCACTGACCTGATTCTCTCCACAATCTCAAATGGTCAAATGAACCTGGGCACTAGCTTGCCCTATCTTTATATCTTGCGGTGAACCAATCCAGGAGACACCAGAAGGAATACATGATCACCCTCTGTAAACTCTAGGGGTCGTCTATGTCTGTCGACATATGACTTCTGTATACTCTAAGCCATGGCCATACGTTTCTGAATCAGCTCTACCTACTCCGACGTCTCTTGCACGAGACTCGATCCCAACAACTCTGACTCATCTGTATCCATCCAGCATAGAGGTGATCTACATGGCCCACCATAAAGAGCTCTGTATGGTGTCATCTGTATAGTTGACTGATAAATATTGTTATAGGAAAACTCCACCAAAGATAAATGCTTCTCCCAAGATCCACCAAAGTCTAGGACACATGCCTAAAACATGTCCTCAAGCACCTGTATAGTACGCTATGACTACCCATCTGTCATAAGGCAGAAAACCATACTCAATAATAAAAATTGTGTACCCAGTGCCTTTTTTAAGACCTTCCAGAAGCACGAAGTAAAACATGATTCATAGTCTAAAACAATAGTCCATGGCACCCCGTGTAGATAGAATATCTCCCAAACATACAGTTCTCCCAACTGCTCCATTGAGAAAGTCTCCAGTACCGGTAATAAATGTGCTATATTTGTCAGTCGATCCACAATAACCCAAATAAAATCATTCTTCTGAGGCATCTTTAGGAGACCCACCACAAATTCCATTGTCACGTCATCCCACTTCCATTCCAAAATGGGCAATGGCTTTAAAAAACCACCAGGTCGTTGATGCTTGACCTTCACCCGTTGATAGGTTTATAATTATGTCACAAAACTTACTATCTACTTTTTCATGCCCGACCACTAAAACTATCATCTTAGGTCATGATACATTTTTTTCACACTTGGATGCACCACCCACTTCGAGGCATGAAATTACCATATTAACTTTTTCTGCATACTCATAGGCACAACTACCTGATCCGTAACATAGATGATCTCATCCTCATATGTCAATCAATCTAAAGGTGTCTCCCCACCTTCAAGGCTTTATCTCAAAGATAAATATTTTAGATCCTCATATTGTCTGGCCCTGATTCATCTCAAAAAGTGTAGACTCCACTAAAACTAATACCAGAGTCATCTACTCCTGACTCTCCTGAACCACCACATGCATCTCATCCAGTAGAGTAATCATCTTCAATTCAGCACTAGACTCCTAAACAGCTTGAGTCTGAGTTTTTCTTCGTAAGGAATCAACAAAACTATTTATTTTCATGGGTGTATATGTTAGTTCAAAATAAAATGACTGCATATACTCAACCCATATCCACTGTCGAAGATTCAAATCTCACTATAAGAAGATATACTTTAAGCTCTTGTGATTGGTAAACACCGTAAACTTCTTGCCCAACATATAATGCTGCCAACACTTCAAAGCATAAACCACTACGGCCAACTCGAGGTCATGCGTAGGGTAGTTTTGTTCATGTGGCCTCAACTATTGAGATCCATATGCCACAAATCAATCTCCCTACATCAACATTTCTCCAAGCCCTATCCCAAAAATGTCACAAAACACCATGTACTCTTCACCTAGCTCAGGTAGGATCAATATTGGCGTTGATTTCAATAACTTCTTCAACTCCTAGAAAGCATCCTCACATGATCCAAACCATTTGAACTTTATCACCTTCTTTATCAAGCTTGAAAGTGGTGCATCCAATCAGGAAAAATCCTAAATGAACCTTCGATAATATCCAGCTAACCCTAGAAATCTATGGATATCAAATATGTTCTTGGGATGATCCCAAGAAACAACTACCTGAACCTTCTCTAGGTCCACAAACAAACCTTTCTCCAAGATGATGTGACCCAGGAAGTGTTCCTGATCAATTCAAAACTAACACTTGGATAGATTGGAGTATAGCCGATGCTCTATCAGTATACTTAGGATGATGTCAAGATGTTGGGCATAATCATCATAAGTCTTGGAGTACACCAAGATGTAATCTACAAACACTACCACAAACTGATCCAGGTATGGATGAAATATTTTGTTCATCAAGTCCATAAACACTACTAGTGTGTTCTTCAACCTAAATGGAATCATGAAGAACTCATATAGGTCATACCTACTTCTAAAGGCAGTTCTCAATATATCATAAGAAGTTTGAACTCTCAACTAATGATACCATGATCTCAAGTAAATCTTGGAAAAGACACAAGCTCCTCTCAACTGGTCAAAAAGATTGTCGATTTGTGGAAGAGGATATTGGTTCTTCACTGTCGTCTGGTTCAAATTTCGGTAATCAACAAACAAGTGAAAACTCTCATCAACCTTCTTTGAAAACAACATAGGTGATCCCCAAGGTGACGTACTCAGACGAATAAACACCTTGTCTATAAACTCCTCCACATGAGTCTTGAGATTTTGAATCTCTATTAGTGTTATTCTATACGGTTGAATAGAAATCGGTTCAGCTCCTGGAATGAGCTCAATAGTAAACTTCACATCTCTCTCAGGTGGTAGCCCTGAGAAGTCTTCAGGAAACACATCCTGAAACCATTCCACTACTGGTGAAAAGACATCATGTTTCACACCCCCGTCATCCAGTATTAGACTAACAACATGGGTTGTAAGATCTCCTAGTTACTGAGAAATTAGACGTTCTCAAACATCCTTGATATACCACTCTACATGGTGAATATAGGTGTCGTCATTAGGAGATGTAAAAGTCACTCTCCTATGGTAAAAATCAATATGGGCTTGGTATGCTACTAACTTGTCTATAACTAGAATTAGGTTGAATCCTGACATGTCTAGGATATAGAGATATCATAGAAAGCGATACTCTCCAACTTCAAGAGAACATCCATTGCACAAGCAGATGTCCCTAGATCGCACTCCCAATGGTGTATCTAACGTCAAAACCCCTCTTACGAACTCCATCGCCAGGCTCAAACCATTCACAAGTTGTGTATAAATAAAGGAATGAGTGGCACTAATATCAAATAAATAACTAGCTAATATAGAAGCTATAAGAATAGTATCTCTCACTATCGATAGTCCATCCTCACTATCTACTAGTGTAGGTTGAACAACATGCAACTGTCTTGCCCCTCTTCCACGTGATATAGTCTGAATCCCCTGAGCTGCATCACTCTACCAGTACGAGAACTCTTTCCCAAAAGTACTGCGTCCAATGGATCTATCACCATGACTAGTAGAACTCCAATTTCCAGCCTGATATGGTGTCAATGATCCTATTTCTACACTCTAATTCTATTGAGTTGCCCCATCATTACCCATCTATCGTGGGTTCCTGCAGAACTTTTGCGGATGTCCCATCTTGCTGTAAGATCAACACTCCATTGGTGGTCCTAGATAATGTCTATGATAATGGTATAACCTACCATACCAGTGGAAAATCACCAGGGAAAGGTCCTATGTAACTGAATTTATTCCCTGTCCACTCTGTTTTCCACTGCTCTAGATAAATTTCTCATAACATCACTTCCTTCTCTCTGAAGATATACCTCCTGATCATCCAACAGTAACCATATATCCTACATTGAAAGCCACTTTAAGGTCCCCTCAGCATGAGAGCCTAATTCACCACTTATGAAAACTTCTTCAGCCTTAAGATATTCACTTGAGACTTAATTTTGCACTTAATTCCTTCCTGAAATCATTTTTCTAAAGTATTTTCATCCGCTTCCAACACTGGAGCAAAACACTGCGAATCTGTAAAGCATCCAACATAGTCCATCACATACATACTCCCCTGATTCAATCTCATGAACTCAGATACTCTCTCCTACCTCAACATCTTTAGATAAAAGTGCTCCAAGAACCTCTCCAAGAAGTCCTTCCATAACATACCATCAGTCTATCTAGTCAGAGCCTGAACATCCCACCAACACTTCGTTGATCCTCATATCATATATGTAACCAGATTGACCCTCTTCTCAGCATGAGTCTCTAAGTGTTCAAGTATAGTTTGGATAGAATCAATCTATAACTCATCTCCCTCAGGTCTACCCTCTCCAGCAAATGTCGGAGGGTGATACAGTTGAAACTCCCTCATCAAGTCAGACATGCTCTTCTCAACCCACCCTGGGTCTCTTTCCATAAATTGCATGAACCGAGAAAAGTTCTACCAGAACTTCTCTCCAACTTCCTCACCTGACACTATCGGTGCCTCAGGTTCCACCACTAGAGGATCATCCCTAGCAATGTCCTCCTGTTGTCCTTTCAACAAGCATTGTCATGGAGGCATGACTCTACAAGCCAAAATCACACCTTAGGATACCTTTCTCAATATTAACACATTTACAAGAAAACACAATAAGTAACAACAAGTCTTTTTCCCCAAACCCTACCACACAGTCAAAACTGAGGTGGTAACACTACCCTTAACCATCCTATATCTAGTATAGGGTTAAAAAAGGGTAACCTCATTCTCAATTCAAGTTTCTCATTAGAAAAATATTTACTCTCATCTTGCATAATTTTACAATCATTATCAATTCCATGATAGAAACAATTTTCATTTCAATTTCATAAGCAAGGAAAAACAGTTCAAGTTCAATAAATTACCCATAACCCGTTTTCTTATGTGTTCCTAAAATAGTGCATGTCATAATAATTATGAGTGCTTAAAATGATGCATGAAGACTCGACTCTCATTCCATACTAGGACATGAGTAAATCTTAAAAAACCTCTAAAAAATAACAATAAAATCACATAATAAGTGCATCACCCAATGTGAAATAATATACAACTATAACAACAAACAACAATAACAACAATCCCACCCTGGGTACTTGGGCTATTCCCCATACATGGGTTAGATACTCTCATGCACAATCACATAACCAAGGCCTGACTCTTCCTAGTCTCATATCTATCTTTCCCAAACAGTAATAAAAAATAAATAAAAGAAAATTGGGATCTGATACCACTTCGTAACGTCCCATCCCAGGTGCCACATGCTAGTGCCACAAGCCAGTCAGTCACATGACCTCAAGTGCACCTCCCCATATGCCAGAGGATTATGACTAGTATTGATGATATAATATTAGTCATGGGGATAATATAACCTATTTTTAGAGTAAAACACCAATGGAAATAAATAGACAATAACCAAATAATGATATAATATAGCCAGAATAATAATGTATCATAAAATGACCAAAATCAGGGAAATGCAATATCAAAAATAAATAGTAGATATGTCATGCTAAAGTACGTTTCAAGTGTCAAAATGAAACTCAAAAGTAAAGACACTAACAACTCCCAAGCGGGTCCCAAATCATGGCTGGTTCCCTCATCCATGCTCCATCCCAGTCAACTATCTAACACAGGGCCTTTGCCCTTAACCTGTCATGTAATCATGTAATCTATTCGGGTACTAATCAAGTAGCCCAAGTAGGGTGTGAGTAAAACTTATTATGACACCACCAATGATGTCTAAAACAATATCTATCCAATAACAGTTTATGCAGTTGTATAAAGAAATAATCACAATGCATAAATAAATAATTATCACATTATTAAATTCTTCTTTATTTAACCACATAAACTTCCTGGGTTCCTAAGTACACCTAAACCTCAACACCTACTTCAGCCTATGCTAGAGTTTAAATTATTCCCAAGGGATGTCATATCTTAAAATTCCACTGTTACCATTCTATATCTCATGTCATATCTCATAATTCCATTGTTATCATTATAGATCTTGATTCTCATATGAATGCCAATGTTACCATTAATCATTTCATTAATTAATTAAACAATTAATTAATCATCTCATTCTCATTAATTAACTAAACAATTAATTAATCTTCTCAATATCATTAATTAAATCAATAATTAATTAATATTCTCAATCTCATTAATTAACTCAACAATTAATTAATAATATCAATCCTATTAATTAACTCAATAACTATTTAATCATCTCAATATTATTAATTAACTCATCAATTAATTAATCATATCAATCCTATTAATTAACTCAATAATTAATTAATTATATCAATCTCATTAATTCACTCAACAATTAATTAATCATCTAAATCTCATTAATTAACTCAATAATTAATTAATCATATCAATCATATTCATTAACTCAATAATTAATTAATCATCTCAATACTATTAATTAATGAAATAATTAATTAATCATCTCAATCTCATTAATTAACTCAAAAATTAATTAATCATCTCAATATCATTAATTAACTCAAAAATTAATTAATCATCTCAATCCTATTACTAATTCAATAATTAGTACATCAATTCACAATCCCATTTTCCCACAATTAATTCCATAATTAATTACTCAATTAAATAATCTCAATATCCCACAATTAATTCCTTGATTAATTACTCAATTCAAAAATCCCAATATTCCCTAATTAATTCAATAATTAATTATCCAGGATCTATAATTCCAATATCCCCAATTCCACATTTTTCCTCAATTAATTGAATCACCAAATTAATTAATTCTATCAAGAACTCAATTACTAAACATCTAATAGAAATTCTAAAATTACACACATAATTGCAATCAAGACTTTGAAATTTGAATTATAGACCACCTACCTCAATTCGTTGATGAACGATCGCCCAACATAAATCCCCAAAATTTGAGCGGTACAACGATATAGAATGAGATTCAGATCTAAAACCTTAAATCAAGATCAAAAAAATCAAGATCCTTCAATTCTAGATCTAGATTCACAATCCTATATATAGATCTAATAAAAACCATAAGAAAAACCCTTCATAGTATTGGATAAGAAAGGAAGAGGAATGATAAACCAAATGAGATAGGATTCTCTTACTGGGAGGGGTGAAAATCTTCAATCCGGGCTTCAAATCGTGAATAACAGAGGTCAGTAAGGCTTGTAATCCATATGGGAGGCTCTAAAATCATAAAGAGATGATTTGGTCTAAGTTTGGGTTTAATAGGATGAGTTTTGAGGGTTTGTGAAATTTAAAATCTAATTTTTTGGTGAATTAAAAAGTCACACACGACTTGCTGCTCGGGGCGCACGGTTTCCCCTAACCGTGCACCTTAACCGTGTACCTATTATGGGGGGGGGGGTGCACAGTTTCTCTTTTTAGGGTGCAGGGTTTGAAAAACTGTGCACCAACTATGCAAAACCCCTATGTCCAAGGTTGCACAGTTTGTTGGTCCATGGCACATGGTTAGGGAAAACCATGCGTCAACCGTGCACTGCCCTATTTCTTCCATTTTTCTCAATTTTTTTCACCCAAACACACCCCAAGGTAAAACCCAAATGAAAAGTACTAAGTACAATGAAAAAGAGTACTTGTATATGATCCTGAGATATATTCATAAAAGGTTGGGATCTTAAACACCACCACTACCACAACCATCCCCAGATTTCCTACCACATTAACCCACAACTAAGACCACACACGAACCACAAAAAGGATAAATACAACAAAACAAAAACCAATAATATTAAACATGACATTAACTATGCAAACATTCCTTCTATTAATCTTGTTTCTAGATTAGCTAGTAAACGTAACATAAACAACTACCATTACAATTGATGTACATGGATTTTTCTTGTATTTTTATAATTTTCTAACTTAGTTTTAATTAATTAGTTTAACTATTTTTTATATTTTTAGTTTAATTTTGTAGTTTTGTAGTAGTTTAGATATTTTGATAACTTTTAGTTAATTTATATACTAATATTAGTAATTTACTATTTTTATTAGTTATATTAATTTTATATATTATATTTAACGCTATATTATTATTATTAGTTTCACTAATTTTAGTTTATTTTATTTTATTAATTTCTATTAGTATGTATATATTTTAATTATCTATTTATATTTTATTTTATTTTATTAGTTTTATAGTATTAATAAAATAGTATTTTTTATTAATTATTATTATATTTAATAGTAGTGTTATATTTAATTACATGTGCATAAATAAATAAATAAATATATGTATGTATGTATATGTATATGTATTTTAATTCTTAGTTCCATTTATTATTATTATTATTGTCATTGTTGTTGTTGTTGTTGTTGTTATTTAACTTTTAAATACTAAGATTTAATTTTGAATTTTTAATTTGAATTTAACTTTTTTTTCATTTTTTTTAAATTTCCCCACTATTTGACCAACCCCCTCCCCTCTTCCATGTCACCCCTCCCCATTTTCTCCCTTTCTCTCTCCAATCCCCTAGTGCCTCCCCTCATCCCCTTATCCCTCCATGACACCCCATCCCACCCCCTTATCCCCTATCACCCCACGCCCCACGCCCCTCCCCTCTATCCACTCACCCACATCCCCCCAACCTCCCCTTCTATCTCCAATCCCCTCCCCAACCTCACGCCCCTCCCCTCCCCCCATTCACCAGGAACTCCCTACCCCCTCCCTCCTCTGGTCCGGCCGCCCCACTATCCCACGCCCCCTATTCCCCAGAGCCTCCCCCTTCACTAACCAGATCCCCTATCACCCACTCCCATCCCTTGTCCATCTTAACGCCCCTTATCCCCTCTTCCCCAGCTACACCCCCTATACCAGCTGCTCCTTTTGTAGGTGACCTCCTCTCTGCTGCAAATCGGCGGGTCTCCCTGCAGTGTACAACACAAGAAGAGCACAACTTCTACTGCACAACCTCACCGTGATGCCATAAAACCCTCGACCTCCTCACGCTACAACTCTCTCCACACGCCAACAATGGATATATCTGGGATCATCAGTGATTGACGCGCGTTAGTTTAGTTCATCATGATGGTGATCAACGAAGTAAAGGTTTTTATTCTGCGATCATTTGCGGTTTCTTGCAGTGGTCTTCACATTGACATGAATATAGTGACTTCATTTATTTATTTTTCATGTTGTGTTTGCGCGATGGTTGGCTAATTTAATTGGTGTTAGAGTTGTGATAAATGTGACGGTGAATGCATGTCTTTAATTTATTCTCATGTTTGATTTCCTTTTAAATTAATTTTAACTAGATGTTTATTTAATTATATATATCTGCATTTAAATTAATTTTCATTTGGGCTCTGCACACATGATTTGGTTCCCATTCGCGTGATACCTAATAATTAATCACGAGCGGGAGTTCATCAGAGAATTTATTTATCTGGAATTCAATCAAGCGCATGAGTGAATTCTGAATAAATAAATATATTAAATGAAAAAAATTAATATTTTGTGTGTGATCTCCTTCAAACTTGAATGAGTGATACTTAATCAGTAATCTCGTGTGAGTGAACCCGATACAGGTAGATACTTCTACTTTGTGAGAAATGGGTCGTCGTATTTCACCAAGTGATTCAGTGCTATAATGATGCACAAATTATTCATCAGGACAAAGAATGAAATGACAGATAATTTGTGTAAAAATTAGAATACTATCTAAAATCAGAGAATGAGACCAGATAATATTTTTATTAAATTTGGAATCGGTGATAATTGAATAAATAAATATTCAGATGTGGGAATTAAATAATTTAAATTGCATACACTTGAATGGGCATCACGACTCTGACATTTCCATCTCTGCTAGTTTCTTCCATAGCTTAATTTAGTTCACTTCGATAATTTTAGTTAATTTAAATAGTCATTTTTAAATAGTCATTTAGTTTTAGAACTTTTTAGTTAATCACATTAAGAACTCTTCTTCCTGAACATTCTTCCAAGAGGATATTCTTAGTGTCTACTCACATTCTCTCTGTGGTTCAACCTTGCTCACTGCTTCTACAGTAGTTGGTAGGTTAATAAATATTGCAAATTTCATGCATTACGACGCGTGTTCCAAATTTCTGGCACCATTGCCAGGGAGCACACACACGTCTAACATTAAGAAAATTTCAATTAGGCCCTAATTTAGGCACTATTCATCTAAATGGTGAACACTCATAATTCGGATCCGTCAAAGAACAACCCACCCCTTGATCCACAACTTGAACATCAAAGAAAGGGAAATGATAAAATCAGTACCTAAGCCACAAATCCAATGCATCCACTAGAGGAAAGTGTTGAAACTCATATTCTGATGCTTCCCAATGGACAAGTCCACCCACTTTTCCAAAACCATCTTGATAATCAAAGGCCTCAGACTACTACAAGATAAGAGTTACAACCCAACATAGTCGGAGTTAGCTTAGGTATAACATAAACCATAATTCAAGTGACACACTTTGAATTGAAGCCATCCATGATCAATTTTCTCCAACAACATGCATTATTTCATGGATTGAGCAGTGAAGACCCTTATATGCATGTGAACAAATTTCTCAAAATCCGTGACACATTTAAATATAATGGGGTGATAGATGATGCATTGATCCTGTAGCTATTTCCATTCTCATTGCAAGGTAAAACAAAGGACTGGTTGGAAAGTCTTGACCCATAAACAGTTTTCACTTGGGAAGTGCTGAGAAGAAAATTTCTTGATCAATATTACACAACAACTCAATCTTTGAAAAACAAGAGAGAACTTGACTCCTTTTGTCAAAGTGAATATGAATCATTTGGATAAGATTGGGAAATATTAAAGTCCATGTTAAGACATTGTTCTCATCATGGGATGAAGTTGGAAAACCAGTTGCAAGCTTTCCACTATGTAATTCAACCCGAGAGTAAATCTATAATCAACACTGCTACTGGAAATGCGTTCATGGAAATGGATCATGAGGATCTGTACATATTAATTCAAAACATGGAAGAACATAGTTTCCAATGGCCATAAGATTTTTCAAGAAGAAAGGAAGGAGTGCATCAAGTTGACTCTCAGATATTCACGGCTGCACAATTTGAAGCTCTCAACAAGAGGATTGGCAACTTGTCAGTAAAAATGCTTAATCCTGTCCATGTTGTTCAAGCTGAGCATTGTCCACACTGTGGTGGTCCTCATGATTATCCCATGTTCCCATATAACACATCTGAGAACAATATGTATGAAGCTAACTTTGTCAGCTACAATAAAAGAAATTATGGAAACAACTACAACACAAACTATAAAAGCAATAACCAAAATCAAGGTTGGAAGGAACCAACGACTACTCAACCAATGAACCAGAACATGGGTCCACCTGGGTTTCCTACTCAATCTTCCTTCAAACCCGCCATGCAATCGTAGGAGCAAAGATCTCAACAAAAATACTGACCACCATTTCATCAATAACAACAATATAAGGAGAAAAATCAAAAAATAGACTTGGCCCCTACTGCAATGCAAGGTCAACTAGATTGGGGAGAAACTATAGCAAAACTAATGATGTTCAATCAATCAAGGTTTGAGTTACAAGAGATGGAAACTCAAAATTTGTAGATAAACACCCAAAACCTACATACAACAACCCAAAACTTATAGGATTCCATGCATAACATTGAAAATCAAGTCGGTCAGATAGCCACACAAATGAAAAATTGACAACAAGGAACTCTACCAGGAATCACAAGAGTTAACCCAAGATAAGAGAAAAAATACATCACATTGCGAAGTGGCACACAATTATCAGAGCACCAAATGCCTGATGTTCAACCAATAGATGAGACGCCTACACCTTCCACTGAGAATGGTGACTCAACAAACAAAGCAATCCAAATTGAATCTAAAGAGGAGGAAGATAAAAAAAAAACTTGAAAAAAATTAAAAATACAAGAAAATAAAAGGAAAACAAGACACTTAATAAAAGAGTGAAAGCCTACACACCACCTCCTCCATTTCCACAAAGACTGAAGCAAAGGAAGTTGGATGTTCAATTTTCAAAATTCATGGAGATGTTCAAAAAGATTCAAATAAATATTCCTTTTTCAGAAGCCATAACACAAATGACCCACTATGATAAATTTATCAAGGAGATTTTGTTGAAAAAAAAGAAAACTAGATGATGTGGGAATAGTCATAATGAACGAGGAATGTTCAACGATCATAACCAGATCCATACCTCCAAAACTAAGATACCCTGGTAGTTTTACTATTCCTTTCAATATTGGAGGATGTCAATTTGGAAGAGCTTTTTGCGACCTTAGAGCTAGTGTAAATCTCATGCCATCTGGAGTCCTTGAAGAACTGGGCATCACAGAATTAAAGCCAATGAGGGTCGCCTTGCAAATGGATGACCGATCAGTGAAGCATCCTCAAGGGATTATAGAGTACGTACTCATCAATTTTGATAAATATTACTTCCCTATTGATTTCATTGTCCTTGATATGGAAGAATATAAGGATGTCCTTCTCATTCTCGAGAGACCTTTCTTAGCAAAATGTAGAGAATTGGTTGTTGTCCAAGAGAGAAAATTAACTTTTAGAATTGGGGATGAAAACATAACATTTGATGTCCTAAAGTCTATGAAAAAAACCCTCTATAGTAGACTATCATTTCTTGGATACGATTGAAGAATGAGATGAGTTAGCAAGCAATGCACTGGATCTCGAGGATTTACTCAAAGAAAATGAAGAGTTTACTAAATCAATCAAGGTGGTGTAATTCATCAGAAACATAGTCGAGCCTTTATATATACATAACTTCACCTCTTTGACTCCATCACTTAAAAAGACTCCAATACTTGAGCTTAAACCTCTTCCGTCAAACCTGAGATACAGTTACTTGGGTGATTTAAAGACCTTACCAGTCATCATAAATGCCAATCTTTCAAGTGAACAAGAAAGCAAATATCTCAATGTCCCATCGCAAAGAAATACAACAATATGTTGGATGATTGCTGATTTAAAAGGTATAAGTACTTCTATCTGAACTCACAAAATAAATATGGAAGATAATTCAAAACCTTATAGGCAACCACAAAGACACTTAACACCTCCCATGAAAGAAGTAGTCAAGAAAGAAGTCATTAAACTTCCTGATGTTGGTTTAATATTTCCTATCTATGATAGTCAGTGGGTTAGACCATTGCAAGTGGTACCTAAAAAGGGTGGAACCATAGTAGTTGAGAATGATAAAGGATAATTTATAACCACAATAAAAATGATTAGATGGAGAGTGTGTGTCAAATATCATAAATTGAATGATTACACCAGAAAGGATCACTTCCCATTACCCTTTATTGATCAAATCCTTGAACGATTGTAAAGAAGAGATTACTATTGTTTTCTGGATGGATACTTAGGCTATAATCAAATAGCGGTGATACCATAGGATCAAGAAAAAAGCATGTTCACTTGTCTATATGGTAAATTTTCTTATCGGAGAATGACTTTTGGAATATGCAATGCACCAACCACATTTCAACGATGCATGATGAAAATTTTCCATGACATGATTGAAGAGTTCTTGGAAATATTCATAGATAACTTCTCTGTGTATGGGGATTCTTTTGATGACTGTTTGGAACATTTGGATAAGGTTTTAGAAAGATGAGAAGAAAAGAATATGGTGCTCAATTGGAAAAAATCACACTTCATGGTAAAAATTGGAATAGTTTTAGGTCATCAAATTTTAAAGAAAGGCATTGAATTTGATGATGCCAAGATCAATAAAATCTTTGAGTTACCCATTCCTACTTCAGTTCATTCAAATTGAGGTTTTCTTGGGCATGTTGAATTCTACCAATGTTTTATTAAGGATTTATCTATTATTTCCCGACCCCTTACAAAATTATTGGGAAAAGATGTCACATTCCACTTTGGGCCTGAATTTCAGGAAGCATTTAAATTATTAAGGAAATGTTTGGTTGAAGCCTTGATGATGATTTCACTAGATTGGGAGCATCCATTTGAGTTAATGTGTGATGCCAGTGATTGGGCAGTTGATGCTGCCTTGGGACAAAGAAAAGAAAGGATCTTTAGGCCAATATATTATACTAGTTGCACATTGAATAAGGCTCAACATAATTACACAACAATTGAAAAAGAGCTGATAACAGTTGTCTTTACCTTAGATAAATTTCGATCCCATCCATTATTCTCCAAAGTCATTGTCTATATGGATCACTCTACCCTGCGGTATTTGATGACCAAGAAATATGTGAAACCCATACTCATTCGATGGATATTGTTACTTTAGGAATTTGACATTGAAGTTAAGGAAAAAAGGGCACTGATAATGTCATTGCTGATCGTTTATCATGCCTCTATCATGACACAAGTGAAATAAATGTCGACCTAATCAATGAACCATTTCTTGATGAACAACTCTATGCCATTGAGACAATCACACCCTGGTATGCTGATTTCATGAATTACTTAGCTTCAGGCATGGTACACCCAGATTTATCAAAGGAGTAGAGGAGAAGATATTTGAATGAAGCACACCATTACTACTGGGATGATCTGTTACTTTTCAAAGACTGTGTAGATGTAATGATACGAAGATGCATCCCTAAAGAAGAAGTTGATAGTGATTTGAACTTGTGCCACACTAGAGAAGCTGTAGGAAACCATGGAATTCATCGAACAATCATCAAAATGTTACAACATGGTTTGTACTGGCCTACCATAAATCATGATATTCAGGAATTCATCATGACTTGTGATAAATGCCAAAGAACTGGGGGTATAAGCTGGAAGCGTGAAATGCCACAACATTGAATCATGGGCATCAAAATTTTTGACATATAGGGAACCAAATTCATGGGTCCTTTTCCTAAATATTTTAGGAAATCATACATCCTTATTTTTATAAACTATGTGTTAAAATGGGTGGAAGATAAAGTGTTTTCGGAAAATACTACTCGAGTCATCATCAATTTTTTAAAGAAACACATTTTTACCTAGTTAGAAATTCCAAGGCTCATTATCAGTGAACATGGTACCCACTTCAATAATGCACTATTTCAGAAGATAATGACTCACCATGGATTCCACCACTACATGAGAACCCTATACCATCCACAGACCAATGAAAAAGACAAGGTTTCAAATAAATAAATTAAGGGAATTTTGAAGAAAACTGTAAGTACACATAGGAAAGATTGGGTCACCAAAATTGATGATGCACTTTGGGCTTACAGGACTACATACAAGACACCTATTGGAATATCTCGGTATCACTTGGTATTTGGAAAAACCTTCTACTTACATGTAGAACTAGAACATAAATCTTATTGGGCTATGAAGAAACTGAATTTTGATTTCAAAACTGCCCAAGAGAAGTGTTTTCTATAGATGAATGAACTAGATGAGATGAGGAGAGAAGCATATGACAATGATTTGATCTACAAAGAGAAAACTGTAGTCTGGAATGAAAAATAGATCTAAAAAAGAAATTTTTCATCTGATGACAAAGTTCTCATCTTCAACTCACGACTTCGGATCATGGTAGGAAAACTCAAGTCAAAGTGGTTGGGTCCCTACACTGTCACAATTGTTTATCCACATGGTGTTCTCAAATTTTTTGATGGGAATATTCCTCCATTCAAATTTAATGGTCAATGCCTCAAACTTTACCACACTTTGGATATAATAGGAAATAATTCTAATTACAATGAGAAGTTATTTGTATGGATGAAGATGTTAAACTTAGCACTGATTGGGAGGCAACCCGACTACTTATTCATTCCTTGGTCTCTGTTTTCTTACACTCTCTCTATCTCTCTATCTCTTTTTGTGGGTGCAGTTGAAACAAAAATGTCTACCTCTTCTGCCTCTTCCATAGTCATCAATGCATATATTCCATCTCTATATAACTTCATACAATGGATGACTCAATATTTGGATGATGTCAAGAACCACCTTGAGGATCTTTCATTAAAGATCCATGCTCAGAAACCGTCATTACCACGATGAGCACAGATTTCGTTCCTTCCACACAAAATTCAATCTCACTATACTCCAGAGATGGTTGATCCCACTAAGTGTCCTCGTGAGTTCTATGACACAACCACCGGTTCTTACAAGATGAGAGGAGTTATGAGCTGATGGACCAAGATGATTAACCATTGTCCATCTATCTGGCTGAAGACTTAAAACTTAGCGATTCCTGGGAGGCAACCCATTTTCTAGTTTTAATCTTTATCTTTCATTTGTTTTAGTTTGTTTTAGGAAATAAACACGGCATGCGTGGAAATTTTTTAGCTACTCCTGATTTTTCGTGTGCACTTTTCATTCTCCCTCATATCTTCTTCCATTTGTATGATTCTTGGTTTTATCTTTATGATATGATGTGGGTGTGTGTTTTCCATGTGTAGATTTTATAGGTACATCATTTTTAGAGATTCATCAGATACAGACAGCCTCTCAGTGTCTATTGTCTCTTACTCAAAGAAGTGTTTTATTTTTTCCATATTTTATGCTTCCAAACACACCTTAAAAAAAACTAACATTCCTATCATTGATGAACCCAAATGGAAGCTAATGCATTTTTGTCATAACATAGCCGAGAACATACAACATGTATCCCCAGGCAATTTTGAACACATGATTCTTGTTTGGAATCCTTTGATTCTTGATCTCATAACTTAGATGATTGTTGATATTATTCCATGCTTTAAAAAAATGTTTTTCGAAAACTTGTATATTTTTGAGACACTTATTTGCACTCATACCCATCTGTGATGTCCAACATTTTATTTCCATACCTATGAGGATTCTGACCCCTTTTTGCATCATCTTCTGTTTCTATTTTTCTTGAGATAATCTTGACCATGTTATTTCTTCTAGAACTTTCCATGCTTTTCCATAAAAGCGATATGAATTTTGAAAGTTGCACTAAAATGATTGAGGTATCTGTTTGATTATTCATCCCCATTGACCCACTGATCCACCCATACATTTTCTCCATCATGTAGCCCTTAGAATCCATGAAGAATCCTTTTAGGATGAGCCTATAGCCGATACCCTTCCCTACCCATTTCTTGAATTTTTTCATGATAATTTTCAATCTAAGTGTGGGGGAGAGATTTACTCATGGAGAGTGTTCTTTGAGGGGCAGTGAGTCATTTGATGAACATGGATCTATATTATTCCATCATGGTTATATGAGTTCTATTTCATAGTATCCACATTCATTATAGGTATTTTTCTATGGAAATATAGAATCTTTTTTGTTCCAATGATGAGTACATTGGTGGTCATTACGCGGTAGCCCTCACATTTAGGGATACCTATAAAAGTGATGATTTATTACTCTAGGAGATAGAGAGTTTTCTATATGACCTACTTTCACTGAGATGTTATAACATACATGATACTTGTGTACCATTCTTTGAGATTTTTTTCTGACATTTATTTCATGGGGTTTTAGATTTGATACTCATCAGTTTTTCTGCCCATCCTTTTTGAGTGAACTATGTCCCTTAAAAAAAGTGAAACATTGGATTATCATATGCTTGGGGACAAGCAATGTTTTAATTGTGGGGGAGAAAGAGTTTTAGGGAGACATTTGTATTGACATTTATCATGCATTTATTTCAAGATTCAACCCTCCTTTTTAGCAAAAAGTTGTCAAGATTTTTTCTACCCACTATCCCACAGCATCAGAGACATTTGAACCTAATGTAAAGTCCTTAAGATTGGTGAATTATTTTGATTTACACTAGTGGAGATGTGAAATTCATGGAAAGACTATGGTAAGCATGCATGTGTATGAGAATTGATCATAGTTTTGATCATATATTTTGAGAGATAATAGTGATGGCTAGGTAGGTCACATAATACATGAGTGCACATACCTATTTTGGAAATAATGCGAGTGGCATAAAAATGGTTTTTGAAAATTGATGTTTTAAATGAAGTATGATATTTTATGGGTAAAAGATATTAATTTTTTTTGAAATTGTAATTTTGATTTTTGGATTTGTCTACAGGTTAACTTGTGTATTCTTTCTGATTTTTTTCCCAGGAGTGAAAAGGTTTAATTGTGGGGGATTTGATGTACATGGATTTTGATTGTATTTTTATAATTTTTTAACTTAGTTTTAATTAATTAGTTTAACCATTTTTTATATTTTTAGTTTATTTTTGTAGTTTTGTAGTAGTTTAGATATTTTGATAATTTATAGTTAATTTATATACTTATATTAGTAATTTAGTATTTTTATTAGTTATATTAATTTTATATATTATATTTAACACTATATTATTATTATTAGTTTCACTAATGTTAGTTTATTTTATTTTATTATTAATTTTATTATTATGTATATTTTAATTCCCTATTAGTATTTTATTTTATTTCATTATTTTTTTAGTATTTATAAAATAATATCTTTTTATTAGTTTTTTATTTTTATTATATTTAATAGTAGTATTATATTTAATTACATGTGAATATATATATATGTGTGTGTGCGTGTATTTTAATTCTTATTACTATTTATTAATATTATTATTATTTAACTTTTAAATAGTAGGATTTTATTTTTTCAATTTCAATTTGAATTTAACTTTTTTTAACTTTTTTATTTTTTTTAAACCCCCTATCTACCCAAACTCCCTTGACCCACTCCTCCCCCCACCTCTTCTCTCTCAACTGCCCCCCCATCCCCGGATTATCCTCTGGACGCCCCTATTTCTCCCCCTCACCCGCACTACCCATTCCCCCTAGTCGCACCTATCCCCTCTTCTCCCTCACCCCTCCGTCGCCCCACCCCTCTCTCCCCAGGCTCGCCCTCCCTCTCCCCTCCCTAACCCGCTCGCCTAGCCCCCTCACCACGCTCCCCACTCACCCGCTCGCCCTCCCCCTTCCCTCTTTCTCACCCGCCGCCCCCATTACTCCCCCATCCCGCTCTTGCTACCTGCATAAACCCAGACGCTCCCCCTCCCTGCTCTCACTCACAGCCACCGTCGCAAGGAGTAGCCACCGCCGTAAGGAGCAACCACCACCGCAATAGCAGCCACCACAGATCCACATCACCACCCTAAAGTGCACCTCCCTCACTCAAGCTGCCTCCTCATCGCAACACATCTAGAGCGGACCAACCTCCACTAAATCACCAACATCCTTCATTCTGGTGGAATCATAGTTGGTGCGCGACGTCATCACGTACCGAGGGTGTAGTTAGAGTTCGAAGGACAATGATTGCTGCGCACGGTGAGAGTGAAGATCAACATGATTATTTTCTCGATAACACAGTTTTATTTTACATGACTTATCATCTTATTACAACGTTTATTCTTTCAGTCATAATGTTGAGGTAAATTTACTTATTTTGGGATGATGATTGAGTAATTAAAATTATAATGCATGCCATGTAATGTTTCCAATTTCTGATTAATTTTCAATTAAAGTTATTTTAATTGAGTTTTTATTTGTTTAAATTATTTTTGTACTGAATTAAACTCTGAAATTGAAACTATCCATTTTAATAATATGTAAATTCAGTGGTCTGAGAAGGTAAACCGTATTGATCGATTGTAGTGAAAATTGGTGGCACAACTTTGTGAGAAATGAGCTATGTCATTTCACCATTTAGTTCGGCACTTGAAAGAGTCTCCTAATTTATTTATAACACCAGAGAACATGACCTTAAATAAATTAGGAGATATAAAATGAGCATCTAAAAAATTTCTTTATTTTCAGAACTGGCCATAATTTAAGCAGAATATACTTTTAATCACATAAAAGGATATGTTTCATGACTACAAAGTAGTTTTTTTACGACGTTATCATCCCTGACACATTTTGTTGATTCAGATTTTATCATCATTTTTAGTTTCATTTTACTTTATTCCTTTTTTCCTTCTTATCTTTTAGTTTAATTAAAATAAAAATAAAAATAAAACACAAAATAAAAATTCCCTAAACTTCTGTCTGTCTGAACATTGTCTAACAAGATTTTTTTAGTGAACTAGATTTTGTGTTCTATGTGGTTGGACCCTAATCTCCACTTTTATAGTATCCATTTGGTTATAAAATTTTTCAAATTGGATGCGCTACGATGCACGTACCAAATTTCTGGCATCGTTTCCAGGGAGTGGGTGAGTGGAGAGAGGGGAGGGGCGTGGGGGTGATAGGGGATAAGGGGGTGGGATGGGGTGACATAGAGGGATAAGGGGATGAGGGGGAGGTGCTAGGGGATTGGGGGGATTGGAGAGAGAAAGGGATAAAATGGGGAGGAGTGAAGTGGAAGAGGGGAAGGGGTCAAAGGGGAGGGGGTTGGTTAGATAGTGGGGAATTTTTTTAAAAAAATAAAAAATTTAAAAAATTTAAATTTAAATTTAAATTGAAAAAATTAAATCCTACTATTTAAAATAATAATAATAATAATAATAATAATAATAAATAGTAATAAGAATTAAAATACACACACACACATATATATTTATGCACATATAAAATCTAATTTTTAGGTGAATTAAAAAGTCACGCACGGTTTGCTGCTCGGAGCGCACGGTTTCCCCTAACTGTACGCCTTAACCATGTGCCTATTCTGGGGGGTGCATGGTTTCTCTTTTAGGGTGAACAATTTGAAAAACCGTGCACCAACTGTGCAAAACCCCTATGTTTAGGGTTGCACGACTTGTTGGGCCAGGGCACACGGTTAGGGAAAACCACGCGCCAACCGTTCACTACCCTATTTCTTCAAATTTTCTCAATTTTTTCACCCAAACACACCCCAAGGTAAAACCCAAATGAAAAGTACTAAATAGAATGAAAAAGAGTACTTGTATATGATCCTGAGACATCTCCAGAAAAGGTCGAGATCTTAAACACCACCACTACCACAACCATCACCCAGATTTCCAACCACATTAACCCACAATTAAGACCAAAATAACCAAAAAAAGGATAAATACAAGAAAACAAAAACCAATAATATTAAACATGACATTAACTATGCAAATCTTCCTTTTATTAATATTGCTTCTAGATTAGCTAGTAAACGTAACATAAACAACTACCATTACAATCCAATTTCACATGCTACTAATTCATTACCATCTTTAAGTGATTAATTAGTTATGAGTGGTGATCATAACATTCCAATAATCATCAAAAAAAGATTCTATAATAGAAAATACCATTGAGAAACATCAACACTTAAAAAATATTAAGGATAACATAAAACACATGCGAAACACCCCATTTCCCCTTTTAATTCCTAAGTCCAATTCATTATAATTATTTAGGTTAATTTAACCACCCACCCAATGAAAACAATAACATTATAATTCCATAATCACACATAAATAATAAAGTAGAAATCTCAGATTCTATACCTCTTTTGAAGCTTCAATGATGCAATATTGGGAAGATGAAGAAATTCAGAATCAAACACCTCTAACCCAAAGGGATCCACCACATAACCTAACCACGATGATCCCTCACCAAGACCCCGAACAAGCACCACCCAATTATATAGAAACCCATTCCCACCTCATGAGAAGAAGATGAACTAAGAGAAATAAAGAAAATAGAAAAGGAGGAGAGGAGGGACAAATTGAATCAAAGAAGAAACCAATACACAAATCAAGGGGTTTTAGGTCTATAAGGGATTAATAGAGAGCACCAAGGATGACCTGGAGTTGGATAGGGTTCTAGATAATGGAGAAAAATTGAATCAAAGAAGCGATAAATCTCTATTAAAGAGAAAATCCAAAAAATTTCACCTCACTCTCTTAGGTGTATTTTAATGATCAAAAACATATTTTAGTGTTATAACATTTTCAATTGAGCAAGTTTTCAGTAATTATGTTTAATCATGAAGTTATGTCTACTTTGGACCAATCTCAGGTTTTGGAGCGGATGAAGAAGACTAAGGGATAATCACCCTTAGTCTGTCACCACAGGCTACTAGGTGGACTGTCACTGGCTGGCCAGTGCTAGTGGACATAGCCACCCAACCTGAAGGTAGCTCACCAACTACCTAGTGGTATCTAGTGGCTACCCAGTAGAGGAATTAGTAGTGATTAAACCCATAATAATGTCATCGACTCGCTAGTGACATTGAGAAACTAGCAGGTGGAGCTTATCTATAAAGTCAAAGCATACATTTATGGTGATCTTCAACTGATCCTTTTAACCTTTAACTCATTTGGATTGACCCTTGGACCCCTAATAGATCTAAATAGAATTCTAAGGATGCTTGGAAATCAAGAAATTTGATCAATTGTGAACTTCATCAATCTATACCAATAAATAACAAATTTTGGCTCCTTGATTGCTACCTCTTGATATCTATTTGTAATCCCTATTCTAAATTATTTGATCTCCAATCTTTCTCTATATCACTCTCTAAATTAAATATTCTTTATCTATCAAGATAATTGAGATATTTTATTCAAATTATTTGTGCCTAAGAAAATATCTCTTTCTCTCTCTCTTTGGGTTCTTGAAAAACCACTAAAACCACAAGATCTTTCTTCAGGCTCTTGGAAAATTGCTAAAACCAAGGGATATTTTTCTTCAGGTTCTTAGAAAACCACTAAAACCAAGGGCCTTGTTCTGGGTTTCTTGGTAATAGTTAAAACCTAGGGTTTGTGTTCTATTCATCTTTCTTGGATACTACTAAAGCTAAGGTCTTTATATTCACAAATCCTTAAGCCATTGAGGTGGGAGACATAGAGTCTCATAATTGATCTATATTTGAACTTTCTTAACAAATTTATTGTCTTATTTACTTTCTATATCTTTTATTTATTAATCTCTTTCATTCATTTAATTAATTAATCATTTAATCATTTAATTGACTTATCCCATAAAATCAATATCTCACTCATTTTAACATATTATTTATGTTATACTTATTTTTTTTATTCTAGAACTCTTATCAATTATATTGTGCTTAATTCTATTATCTTATTTTAACTTTCAATTTCATTTTCCATCTCTTCTTTGCTTTAAAATTTTAAAAGTCAATTCACCCCCCTCTTATTGCATGACCCCACTATTCTTTGAGGTATAAACTCATTTAGTTTTTGTTGAAATCCCCTTACTTTAACCTTAATGGAAGTTTACAATGGATTAGGGGAGGTTTTGGGAGTGTTAGGAAGGTTTGGGGCTCAGAGTTTCATCTTTTGGGAAAACAGAATAGGGTGCGCAGTTTGCACACAGTTTGTACTAACTGTGCACCTTATCCATGCGACTTAGAAAGTGGAGGAGCACAATTTTTTATAATGTGCGTTTGGGGATAGAAAACTGTACAAAACCTATAATTTATTATATATCCATTCTTTATGGTTTTCACATAGTTTGTATAACAGTGCGCCTAACCGTGTAGGGTGTGGTTTTTCCAAACAGTGTGATTTGCATGGTTGACACATGGTTTGACCAACCATGTAGACAAACCTTTCACTCTGTTAAAAATGTATAAAAATTACCTTTTTCCCTTATTAACCCTTCAGTATAATTTTTTCTTTCTTTCCCCTCTTGCGCACAACAACTCCTCCATAGGTTCCCCTCTCACCCACTCCTCCAAGCTTGGTGGATCTCCTCCATTCCTTGTCTGATTCATCTTCCATCAGAGTCATTTGAAGCTCCAAGGTAAATCTAAGAGTCCGCATTCCTCCTTTCCTCTTTAAATCTTTTTTCTCTAGTTCTCTCATTATTTATGTCTGTTATACCCTATTTTCAAATATTTTTTTGGGTTTCTCCATATCTTTCATTTTAGCTTGAACCAGGGGCCAATATTTTATGTGTAAACTCCATCTAACCTAAGGTAGGTGGTATTTGAACTATCTCTCAAGGTTCCACCATTTTTAGTGTATGTCATGTATGTCTTCATGCCAATTTTATGTGTATTTTACTTAAGACCAAAAATTAATTAGTTCTTTCCCTAAAATAATACTACAACCCTTTGCAAATCATGACTTGGCCCTTAATAATTTTAAATGGGTACTTGGATGCCCCTTTAGGGTAATATTGTCTTATGGGTTGAGTGTTTCATATTAAAGAGACATCCAAGGGTTTTCTTAGACATGGAAATGGATTATGGGCTTAACCTTTGTTAATTGAAAAATCAAATGGGATGTTTGGAATGGAAATAGTGACAATTGTCTTGATTTTGGACATGGGACTAAATGAATCTAAATGGATTATATGGTTATGTATTGGATTGGTTAAATAAATAGGTAATGTCAGGATGATCTCCTTGGATTCTGAGTGACACATAATGCCAACTAAGTGAGAATGTTGAGATGTTATCCTTTGATTTCACCATATTTACATTGCTAAATGAATGGGAATAACATGATGATATACTTGGATTCCATGAGACATACAATTCTACTTGGTAGTAATTTCAGGAATATATTCTTAGATTTTATTTGGTACATGAGTTAGGAATTTTGGGATGAGCTATGTGGATTCCCCATGCTACCAGCTAATTAGGTCTAATGGGATGAGTAACTGGATTTTACATGATATGTGATATTTGGAATACTGAGATGAGTTCATATATTTTTTATGGTGTTTATGGTTAGTATAGTCATTGATACATGCTCAAAGATAACTAACATTGGTTGAAGCAGGTAGGTTCAACTTGGGTGTCATTGCGGAGTTCATGGATTGAGTTTTTTTGTTTATCTAACTACTTTACCTTGCATATTTATGACATACATCTGCATGAACTATTTTGGATCAAAATTGTTATGATTTTAGACACCATTGGTTGTGACATACTAATTCATACTCACACCTTTCTTGTGACACTAGTTGGTACCCAAGCAGACTTCATGGATGTAGGGTTAGATAAGGGAAAGAACCCTATGTTGGACGCTTGATTTGGGCTGGGATGGTGCATGGAGATGGGGATTGGGCTAGTAATCAGACTTTTGGGTATGTTTTACTTCTGTTTTATTTTATTATTTTTATTTTTGGGACTTGTATACATGACTCTAACATGTATTTATCGCCTATGGGTGTGCTAAGAATTTTGTTATAGCATGGGTTATCTATTTACTTATCACCTATTTATGCCTTGATTTATTTATTCATATCTGGATAGATATTATCTCCCTTATTTTATTTCTTGTTTCACACTTTTATTTATGAGGGAATAGTCTCCCCACAGTAACCTTATAGGCTCTCCCTGTTATTTGACAACCTCTGACATATGGGGAAGTGTGCTTGAGGCCTTATGACACACTGACCCAAAGCAATGGTTAAGTGGCTCCCAAGGTGGGGCATCACAAAGTGGTACCAAAGCCCTTTATTTTTCTTTTCCTTACTATTTTAGGGTTTGTAGATAGGATAATATGACATATCCAGGCTTGGTAATTAGCTAGTTCTTGAGAGTAGCTAACCCATGTACAGGGAAAATCTGAGTCACCAAGGGATGAGATTTATGTTCTTGGATTTGATATGTTATGGTTTACTTATTTACACCTTGAGTGGTGCATTTGGGTGTGATTTTATTAGTTTATGGGTTTTTACTCTTGGTCTGGTATGCCAAGAGGCATGATTTCATGCATCATACAGACACATAAAGATTCATGATATTAGCATGCTTCCTTGATTTTTTTATATTATAATGTTACTAGGGTCAATTACTTGAAGTGTATGTATCAATTTATATGGGGTTTCATATAAGTTCATGGTGGGATTCTATTTAGTTGATCCCTTAAATGGGAAAAAGTTTTAATTTTGAATAATTAAATACTTAAAATAATTGATGGTGATAGTTAAATGGGGTGTGAATCACAACTTATAAAGTGTTTTACTTTATAACTCGTGGCTAATACTCTATATAACTACACCTTAGTTTCGAAAATTCTATAATGATTAATGTAAAATTTAAATTAGTGATACCTAAATGGATAAGTGATTCGAACTCTAATACTCTTTATGAGACTCAAAGGGTGTTATACCTTTTTCTACTTTCCATAATCATTAATATCAAAATCTTTTATGTTGTGGTAATATAAGATGTGTGTTTAGAATTATATCATAATGAATCCACATCTTAAATTAGTTTAGAAATAGTATGGTGCATATGAGCACTACCCCAAGGGTGCTAGGATAGGTCCTCCTAAGGCACTGAGTGCTGTTATAGATGATCTACTCTGAGCTAGTCTAGTGCAAGTGGTACATGCAATGGAGAGGGAGGCTCCTTGCACCATTATTTTTATGTTCAAGCTGATAAGAGATTTTTGTATCCAGTATCCACTGGTGTTTATGAGGGAGGTAGGTGATCGTGTTGTTGAGCGCATCAAATTAGTTGTTTAATTTTTACTAGAATTTCTGCAGTATAGCAGCAAACCTAGGTCATCTCTCAGAGGATCCTTAGATCATTAATTTAAAAAGAGGGTTTTGATTATGAAAATATAAGGGGAATGATATTTTGGAAAACATGGGGTTTTATGATTAAAGATTACAATATATTACAATAGAAAACAAAAGCGATAAAATAAAGTATAAATGGACAAGATTAATTAAGTGTGATCAACCCGGGGAAATATCATGATGCTCATCCTTCATCACTTCAAGAGATAGGGTTATGATCTTTTAATCCCTAGTTTGTAACACTTATAATTAGAATGCTACTAATTTTATACTAGGATACCTCCTAGGGTTTAGTCGGAAACACACAATGATTCACCAAATACCACCGATGATTGAGTGATTTGTGTTCAACTTCATAACCGAAACTCGCCAAGGAAACACATGATGAACTCAATGTGCTATCCAAGTTTGTATGTTATTTCAATGTTTTAACATTAATTTAATGTAAATGTCCATGATAGTATTTATATTAGTTCAATTAAACAAAATGAACCACACAAACAGTACAATTGAGAGGGGGAATAAGAAGTGGTGAACGGTGTGTGAAACATCACATGAATGGGTACCCCCAAACATGATCATATGAGTTGAGCATGACATACCAGTATATAAATCAATTAAATAAGAATATATAATTATTAAAAATAACACACAAACCTAGAATTTAAAATACTATTCAAATATTACATAAAAAAAGCTTGGGATTACATAACGTTCCTCCCCGGGTGATCACAAGGGGTTTATAAATCCATGGGAGGGGAGGAAGAAGAAGATATTTAAGTAGAACTTCCCATAGCATACAAAACTTCTAGGGATTATGAGAAGAATCCTTTGGTACTCCAACATGGAAGCACCTTTCCTCCTGGTTGAACTTCCAAATGGGGTGCCCAAGGTCTCTTTTTTTAGGCAAATTGGAAGGTGGTTTTGATCACACAAATTGTGTAAAACCACTTGGACCATTGTTTTAGACCTACATACAGTCTTATCTTACTTTAGAGAAAAATAAAAATTTGTACCCCCAAATCTTGAATATATCCACTAAAAATTTGGCACTATTTGGACAACTACATCTCGAGATATTGATAAAATATAGAACACCTCTTTTGACTTTGTGCAGATTTGATTCCCTAGAAAGATTAGTTCAGATGGGTATCATAGAGGCCAAATGGGGCTTGTGTTACTTCAGATTAAATGTATCCCATTAAATTTTGGACCCTCCCACAAAAATTTATCCCATTTTTATGCATGGTTTAGTAAAAGTATGTGGTTTAGTCCACTGGTTTGCTTGGATCCTATGCAAATTGGCCCGTTTTTCTCAGACTCCATCATAGGACCTCCAAATCACCTCCACCTACAACGTAATTATCAAAAAAAATAACATTTCCATTTTTAACAGTGTTAAACAGAAAATAATTGAATCAAACATGAAGTTAAATATGTTATTATACTTTTAATTTTCAATACAAAACCAGTTTAATACATTGGTATAAGGGTGAAATAAAACAGTGAATCGTGGTACGATCAGGAGGCCCCTAGATAGTCAAGTTTTGGATCGAGTATGTTCAAAATACCTTTGAGCATCTTAATACCCCTAAGGATAAGAGGGTGAAACTAGTGGTGCATATGTCATGAGGATCAATGAGGCGATGGTGTAACATCTTAGTATAGGTCGAGAAACATATGGGTATGTCTTGGAAGGACTTTGAGATGTAATTCTTCAAATAACTTCTTCCCGAATACCTTGATGACTGATATAGACAATTAGTTCACACACCTAATGTAGGGTAGCATGTACATTATGAAGTATGTCGACCACTATACTAACTTGAAACACTTCACCCCTACTGTAACAGAGGATGAGGCAGCTCGATCAAGTCAATTCAAGGATGGGTTGAGGTATGTTATCCATGTGTAGGTAAATGTCTTTAAGCTTACCACCTTTTCTATAGTGGTGAATTAGGTGCTTATCTCTAAGTGGAAACTGAGTGAGGTAAAGGACCCTAGGAAAGCTAATTATTTAGGGATCGATAATGGGACATCTAGCACCCAAAAGTGCCATTATGAGGGGACTCACCAGACTAGCAGTAAATATGGTAGTCAGGGTGGCAATTCACCGTAGTGTCACCAGTGTGGTTGATGGGGACACATTCGACCTTAGTGTGATTGGGCACTAGTGGAGTGCCAAGAGTATGAGAAAATGGGTCACCTTTAGAGGTTCTATGGTATAGTGTAACCGACACTGAGTATAAGGGTCCAAGACTAATGTAAGGTTCTGGGGTTGGTTCGACTATGCCACGTTAGGTAGGTAGTTGGAGTTATATGGGCTGATCAGGGTGAGGAATAAGTCATGGAGTACATATTTTAGAGAGAAAAATGATTACAAGCTAGTGTTGGGTAGGGAATTTAGGCTATATCACAGGGTCACAGTTCAGGCCAATTACATGCGGTGCAACCTACTCCCATGGAACAAGATGTAGGGCCATCAACATTTCGATATATGATTTTAGTAGCCTCAAATTTATCTTATGATTTATTTTATATAGGATATTTTCACTCCTTTATATCATATTAGTTAATGAAAGTCTTGGGCTTGGCCATGGAGTACTTGTATATAGTTATGTCCATCAACACCCTATTGGGAGAATAGTAAAAGGACATCCTCCATTGTCAGGAGTGTGCTTTAGAGATCATAGGTTATCATTATTATGGGACCTTTTCATCTTACAGATGAATGATTTTGACCTAATTCTCAGTATGGATTGGATGGTTCCATACTGAGCACATATTGACTGTTATCAGAGGTGGGTGATGTTCATGTATCCTAATTCTCATCAACACATACATGTCAGGGAATAAGATATACATGTAGGCTATGCTGGACAAGACTACCAGTAGCCGGGTGGGGTGACCTCCCAGGTCATTGGGTTAGTTTTAGATGGAGGAGGACTTTGATAGGATGTCTTTCCTTATGTGTTGAATCAATTCCAAGAAGTATTTCCAAAGGAATTCATAGGACTATCACCCGATAGGGGAATTGAGTTTACCATCGAGCTTATGTTAGACACAAAGTTTTTTTTTCTATTCCACCCAATAAGATAGATCTAGTAGAGATGGAAAAGCTTAAAATTCAGCCAGGGGACTTGGAATACAAGGGGTTCAACAGACTGAGTACCTCCTCTTAGGGATCTCTAGACTTTTTTTCTAAAAGGAAAATGATTCCTTATGATTATATATTGATTACAGGAAGCTGAACTAAATGATGGTAAAGAACCTGTAACTGATTCCTAGGAAAGATGACTTGTTTAACCAATTGGGAGGATATTGGGTGTTTTCTAAGGCTGATTTGAGGTCGTGTTACCACTAGTTTAGGGTGAGACTATCAGACATACCTCGTATGACTTTTAGAATCAAATATGGTTTGTATGAGTACCTGGTGATGGTTTTCATTATAAAAAACATGCTAATTGTGTTTATAGTTCTAATTAATTGGGTCTTCCACCCATAACTATATTCATCCATGACTATTTTCATTGATGATATTATCACATACTCCATGACTCAATAAGAACACACTCAACATTTGAAGGTGGTGTTAAGAACATCGAGGGAGTGTTATCTTTATACCAAGCTCTCCATGTGTTTTTTCTAGATGGACATGGTTTAATTTTTAGGGCATATCATCTTTAAGGATGGCGGTTAGAGTTGTGGTGTCTTGGGAGAAGAATAAGAAAGTGTTTGATGTATGTGACTTCTTGGGATTTCCAGGATACTACAAAAGGTTTATTCAGGATTTCTTCTGCCTTGCAACACCTTTGAAGATCCTGACTAGTAAAGGGATGAAGTTTGTATGGTCTAACTCATGTGAGGTTGCATTTTGGGAGTTAAAGAATAAAATTATCATGACATCAATCCTGACCCTACCCGACCTCGGTAGGGACTATACAATGTATTATTATGCATTACAGATTAGGATTAGTGTAGTTTAGATGTAGGGAGGCCATGTTGTGGCATATGGGTCTCAACAGTTGAGAGCACATGAAGTAAAATATCTGACACATGGACTTGAGGTGATAATAGTAGTGGATGCTTGAGATGCTGGTGACATTATCTATTGGGGGAGAGGTTTTTAGTTTATATATACCATAAAATCCTGAAATACACAATCTCATAGTATGATTTAAATATTTGACAATGCAGATGAGTTGAATGCCTCTAATATTTTAATTTTGAGTTAGCCTATACCCTTGATAAAGGAAACATCATTACTTATACTTTAAGAATGAATACCTAAGATCAAGTTGTTCAGAAGTCTAGTATTTAATGGCGGTTGATGACTCTTTTCATTGAGATGCACTTGGGGGTATAGGAGTATCAAGGGAAAAAAACTCTCACATATTTATTTGTTGATCCTTCAATTTTGAATTTAATTAATAAAATTCAGTTATCTAATCTGGATTTCTTGGATTTGAGGGATAACATTTATGGTGCACTACTAAAACTTGGCCTTTTATCAGTGCTAAAAACCAACATTAATAGTGCTAGAAAAGCGATGTTAATGCCGGCGTAGATAAAGGGGGGTCCCCTTTATCAGCGCTATCTTGAGCATTGATAATGGGGCCCTTTATCAGTGCTCCGAAAAGCGCTAATAAAGGAATCCTTTATCAGTGCTCAAAAAAGCGCTGATAAAGGCACCTGCCCCTACACCTGCACAACCGACACCTACACACCTGCAC
The DNA here is from genome assembly GCA_963277665.1 of Viscum album. Classification (NCBI taxonomy): domain Eukaryota; kingdom Viridiplantae; phylum Streptophyta; class Magnoliopsida; order Santalales; family Viscaceae; genus Viscum; species Viscum album. Next base: position 844,742,074 of record OY728160.1, on the reverse strand, counting down.
ACCTACACAACCGACACCTACACACATGCACACTTGCACACCTGTACAAAATAACACCTGCACACAAACCAAGAACCAAAAGACAACACATCGCACACAATATTTTGAAAAACAATGCTATATACATTTACTAAACATCATGAATACAAAAAAACACACTGCTATATACATTTCAAACAATGTTTTACATGGTTACAATTACAATTATTCAACAACAGTTATAAACATTAATGTTTCATCCTTTGATATCCATGATCCCCTCTCAAAAATTGTCATCCATGGTATTTGTTGCCAAACAAAGCATCCAAACTCAAGAAAAAAATCACCTATATAAGAAAACAAATATTATGTTAATAATACAATAATTAAATAAATTAAAACATTAATATGAAAGAATACATTAATATAGAAATGTGAAACTAAAATATGGAAATGATAAACTCAAATGTTTTCATTCTGATAACAATGAAAGGGAATAATTTAAAATCAATATGTTTTTGGATGATTTATCTCATTTAATAAATACTGATTCTTTATCTAATGAAAATCTTTACCAGTCACACTGTGAGTCATATTGAGGTGCAGTTGATTCGTAAACTTAAAAAATGACTCATGGATCATTTTCCTAAAGTATCAAAACAATCCAAATGAGTTTTCTCGGTTTGTCGTATGTCACTTGTGTTGTTTTCTAAAGTTAATGTCAATTTGAAACTGATATTAGACACTTTTAGCCATACCGGTCACACCATGCATCAGATTGAGGTGAGGTTGATTCGTACATGTCACAAATGACTCATGGATCATTTTCCTAAAGTATCAAAACAATCCGAACACATTTTCTCAGTTTTCCGTATGTCACTTGTGTTGTTTTCTAAAGTTAATGTCAATTTGAAACTGACATCAGACACTTTTAGCCATACTGGTTATAAAGTGCATCAGATTGAGGTGAAGTTAATTCCTACACATCAAAAATGGATCATGGATAGTTTTACTAAAGTATCAAAACAATCTGAATGCATTTGCTCAGTTTGTCGTATGTCACTTGTGTTGTTTTCTAAAGTTAATGTCAATTTGAAACTGATATCAAACAATTTTAGCCATACCGGTCACACCATGCGTCAGATTGAGGTGCGGTTGATTCATACACATCAAAAATGACTCATGGATCGTTGTACTAAAGTATCAAAACAATCTGAACGTGTTTTCTCGGTATTCCGTATGTCACTTGTGTTGTTTTCTAAAGTTAATGTCAATTTCAAACTAATATCAGACACTTTTAGCCATACCGGTCACACCATGCGTCGAATTGAGGTGCGGTTGATTAATACACATCAAAAATGACTCATGAATCATTTTCCTAAAGTATCAAAACAATCATAATGCGTTTTCTCGGTTTGACGTATGTCACTTGTGTTGTTTTCTAAAGTTAATGTCAATTTGAAACTGATATTAGACACTTTTAGCCATACCGGTCACACCGTGCGTCGGATTGAGGTACGGTTTATTTTTACACGTCACAAATGACTCATGGATGATTTTCCTAAAGTATCAAAACAATCCAAATGCATTTTCTTAGTTTGTCGTATGTCACTTGTGTTGTTTTCTAAAGTTAATGTCAATTTGAAACTGATATCAGACACTTTTAGCCATACCGGTCACATCATGCATCGGATTGAGGTGAGGTTGATTCTTACATGCCACAAATGAATAATGGATCGTTTTCCTAAATTATCAAAACAATCCGAACTCGTTTGCTCGGTTTTCCGTATGTCACTTGTGTTGTTTTATAAATTTAATATCAATTTGAAACTAATATCAGACACTTTTAGCCATACCAGTCACGCAATGCGTCATATTGAGGTGAGGTTGATTCATACATGTCACAAATGACTCATGGATCATTGTCCTAAAGTATCAAAACAATCAGAATGCATTTTCTCAGTTTTCCGTATGTCACTTTTGTTGTTTTCTAAAGTTAATGTCAATTTGAAACTGATATCAGACACTTTTAGCCATACCGGTCACACCGTGCGTCAGATTGAGGTGCAGTTGATTCGTACACGTCAAAAAAGACTCATGGATCGTTTTCCTAAAGTATCAAAACAATCCAAATGTGTTTTCTTAGTATTCCGTATGTCATTAGTTCATAAGAGTCTCTCATTAAGTTATTTTTACTAGAAACTCAAATCATTTCTAAAACCATTCTTTATAATATAAGGATATGAAACATAAGAAAGGGTGATCATAGATGCTCAATAAGTGTAAAAAAGGGATATATCAATGATCATATAAAGATAACACATCTATATCATCTTGTGAATATGAGTTTTTGTGAAATTCATAGTAGTACTGAAAAAATATAAATACACAAAGGATTAATAATTATTTTAAATGAACTAGTAATTATTTTCAAAAATAAATCTTCAGGGATGCTAGTTTGTTCATGAAATATGATCTCTTTCATAAATTTACAAACATAATAACCGCAGTCCTTTCCGTTTGTTTGTTTCAAACACTACATAAACATCGATAAAAATAAGTAATCTATTTTTATATGTATTTGGATAGTTCAATATAATTATATATACCCTGATACTTGTCCATTTGTAGATCTCATGTGCCTTGTCTTCCTTAGGCCCTGGATTCATTCCAGCCTTTAGACGATATTCATACACCGCCCTATCATAACATAATCCTAATTAAAAGATAATATAAATCATATAACTAGATATTTAGTTCTAAAATGTTGGATCTAGTGTATTACAAATTGAAAATCGCCATCATGTGTGGTTGGTTTGTTGGATATCCATGTAGTGAATCCAGAAAATAAATCTTTGGAGTATCCAAATTGACTGCAATGAGTATCCAATGCTTCCTAAAAACACAAAAAGGAATAATTAATGATAGAAATGAAAATATAACTGATATGATTAAAATTTAGAGTTTTACCCCTACAACGTTGGTATTAAAAAGAGTCTGCCAGTCGTAATTTTGCATTGAAACGTTCTGAGCAGGTTTGACATTAATTCAGCCTAAAAATCAGAATCTATTTCTTTTTTGTTCTGTAGACATGGTGTGAGGACTAACGAGTCCAAATTTGTGTTCATGAAAAAATCCATTCAATTTTTTTTCATATATACTCCTGTGAAAAATATGAAATGTATTTAGCTATAATTATCATAGTATATCAGCTTCTGTAAAATCAAATCATGAAAACATACCTCATGTATACATTTATAACTGAGGCGCCTAGCCAGTCGTATGTGATGATTTCATCTACAACGTCAGCACTAACGAAATCTAATGTTTCCTCTCCATACATATCTTTTTCACAAACAATTGTGTGATTATTGCCGCCTTTCATTTTCATATCCACATGATCTTGCAATGATATTAAATGTGGATATAGAATAGGCGGGGTGAAGGTGCTCTCAGTAGATCGTTTTGATCGATTGGTTGATCCTTTTGAGATGCTCTTTCATTTTAGCTCATTTCTTTTGTCCTTATGTAATAACATTCATCAGTTCAACCCTTTTCTAATTAAATGTTAAAGGTTCTGCTTGAAAAATGAATTGGAAATGAATACCTCCTGGTCGACATGTTTTTTTACAAGATTCGACAGCCATGCAACGAATGTTCCAATAGCTTTTTCCACCGTATGAATGTCGTCATCGTCATTTGGCACGTGTATCTCGATGCTCAGCTCATGAGCTACATTAATTGACACTTTGACATGACCAGTTGGAAGTGGTCTAGAGTGTAGCATGTCATTCTACATATTGAACACCGTAGCCCTCGCTACAAGGCAATGGGTGGGAGTTGACATATATAAATCACAGTCATTTTAACCCTGTAGAATATCATTACAAGAAAGGTATCAGTGTCTATGTGATTCAAATTTCATAGAAAAAAAATATTAGAACATTGATAAACTCGGTTAATTCAGGTCTTTGAGGGGAATGGATTGCCTCAAAGCTGGTGGGGGGTGGGGCAAGATCTTCTCGTGCGGGTTGTTCTTGAGTTGTTTCTTCTCTTCACCTCTCCCCCATCAAAGTTTCTAGAAACTCTCCCTGACTTTAGAATTTTTCTTCAAGGGTAGCTAGTCTATCTCTCATCATTTTCATTTCTTTAGTTTGTTCCTCCTATTATTTTTTTTTCTGAAAATATGTCTGGGGTGTCACCCCAAAACCCGCACCTCTGACACGAGCATACTGTTCTGGTTGTTTCAAGGCTGCTGAAAGTATGTCCGCATCTGGTGCGGGTGTTGTTGATTCCTGTGACTATGTCAAATATAAAATATGGGAAAATAAGTAATCATCATTATGTAATAGTGATTTAAAGAAAAACAAATTTATATTATGTAATACTTACACATGTTTCCCACATTTTTTGTGTGTTTTCATCTACCAGTTTCCCCTCTTTATTAACACGAGCCTCCTTCCATAGAACATGGAGTGGGATGGAAGTGGATTGGGATTTTGATTCATCAATCTGTATATAAACAGAGAAACATGGTTACAGTGTTGTTTTATGTCACGTAAAAGTATTACAGTACTTTTAAAATACGTACCAATTGTTTTTCAATTGAAGCATACCCCAAACTTGCTTTACGGTAGGGGTACGCTGGTTTTGCTTCCCGTTCTTTATTTTCAACATTCAGTTGCTGTTTCATAAATAAAAAACTTTCAATCAAAGTGATGAATACAAGAAACGTTAAACAACGTGTTACCAAACACAATGTACCTGAAAAGTCTTCTCCACACGACGGTTGCAAAACGCATCCCATGCTCCTTGGGATATTAAGTGTGCATAAAGAGGAGGTGGGTGCAGCTTGATTTTCCCTTCAACATCTTTCAGATGACATTTCATTAAAATTGTGTGAAAGCCTCTATGAACCCTTCCTGCCAGTCTTAATACATATTCTTTATGCGAAACATCTACTATAAATACACTCTGCAAGAGATGATGAAGAGTTAGTCAATATTTCAGTATTTTATTTTATTTTATTTTAATAAATTAATTAAATGATATCGTAATGTTACTATAATCTCTTCCCACATTAATGTTTTCATCCCGCTGACAACATGGTTCCACGACTCTATATCAATCGGCATGCGTTGCTGAGTGACGATTCCAATGTAGCTACTAAACATGGCTTTGTTGGGGTTTACATGCTGGCCTCGCTTATTCCATCCCACCTCATATTTGATGCCTTTTGATTTTGCCTTAAGGATTTTGGATAAAACTGTCAAACTACAACGCACCTGTTTTTTTGTGCTGTTGGGGTTTCATTGCCTAAAATTTCCTCGGTTTCTGCATCATCATTATGTTCCTCCAAAGCGCTAGCATCGGCACTGGGACCAACAACAACAGGTTGAGAAACCTGTTGTACCTCAGTAGTGGGACCAACAACAACAGACTGAGAAACCTATTGTACCTCATTAGTGGGACCAACTGCAACAGGTTGAGAGACCTGTTGTACCTCAGCAGTGGGACCAGCTGTAACAGGTTGAGAAACCTGTTGTGTCTCGGGATTGGGTGCATCAACAGGTGCATAAGTCATTATCTGCAGAAGTGGTTTAACATTTAATTTAGATCACATAAAAGCATCATCGAACATATAATAACATAATGTAACACAATCTATATTACAATAAAAAAATAACCTGATTATTGAACTCTCTTTTTTTTAAAGGCTTAAGGGATTTGACCCCTCTATAGACTATCCAGATCCCTTCATTATGGTCTCCTCTAACATGCAAAATGTCATCTGCATTAAGACCACTGTGAAATTATTGAGAAGTCCCAATGAAAGGGTCATCCTCTATTGAATTTTAATCTGACTATTCATTTCTTTTGGTCGATAACAGAACAATTGACCAGTTTCAGTTTGTGGGATCTGGAACATAAAATACTTGCATTGCATGTGATTCCATTATAAACGGTTCATCTTTCTCCCCTTCCTTACTGAAATCAACTTTCACGAATCCCAATTCATCTATTTTAACAACACTCCTGTTATCAACCCACTTGCATTGAAAAATCGAAACTTGGAATTTCGTATAATCCAACTCCCATATTTGTTTGATGATGCCAAAGTATGACATATTCACATAAATAGGATTTTTGTCCTTAGCACCGGAAACATGCATCGCTTCAGCCACAAGTGTAACCCCACTATTCTGTATGGTACTGTCTTCATCATGTTCATTAGTATAAAATGTATAACCATTAACTACATAAGCATTGTAAGATAATACATACACACTTGGTCCTCCGGCAAGCCATCGAAGTCATTCTGAAATTGATTCTGGATTTTCATCTGACTTCATAAAATTATGGTCCCAAAACCATCCTATAAACTGTCGATTATGTGTATCTGATATCCATTTTCATCCCTAAATTGATTCAAATGCCTAAGAATTTCTTTGTGGGTTTCAACATATGGGTCAACGTCGAAACTGTTATGCAAAACATAAAGGTGGGACTGATCCTGATCTATAATATTGATTGTGAAAACCTGTCTTCCAGAAATTCCTTCACCCTCAAGACACCCAGTGTGACGAGATTTCGGTAGGCCAATGCTTTCCACACCAGATAGGTATTCGGTACAGAATTCAATGACTTCCTCAACAATATATCACTCCACAATACAACCCTCTGAACGACTTCGATTTTTGACATACTTTTGACGCTCCTTTCGTCACAGAATCTAAAGATTGGAAAAGGGGAATATCTGAGCTCAAAGTGATTCAACCTTTGGACAAAATATCAAAAATTGACAAAGGAAGGAATAAGAAGAATGTTGCACAAAGTTCGCGCAAGTTCTACGATGGTCGCGCAAGTACAATTGCGCGCCGCAATGGTCGCACAAGTGACTTGCGTTCCCCAAAGGATAACCGCCTGGGTCTTCTTCAGCCTATAAATAGACCCTGTGGGCCCCCCATTCAAGGGAGGAATTTTTCCAGAAACTCAGATTTGAGCTCCCGGCGCCCTAGTCTCTTCTCAAAGCTTCCGAAACACTTCTAAGGTAATTTATTACCTAGAACGGAAGATCTAAAGAGGGGGAGGAATGCCTAAGTGTTGAAACTCATCAACACTTGCACGCCTGAGTGGCCAGCCCTTAAGGAAAAAAGGCCACACTTGCGCGCCGCCTTACTCCTTCAATAGAACTTGCGCGCCCCTCTTCTGGAAGAACCTCAAGAGGATTCTAAAGGCTTTAACCAAGAGTCTCTCAAGTATTACCCTTCTGGTTAACTGTCGCGCAAATACCCATGTGTCACACAGGTATACCTACGTGACCAGGACTTGCGCGCCCACGCAGTACTTGCACGCCTGCCAAGACTTGCGCGCCTCTGCCTCCATGGGTGCCCTTCTTGCCCATTTTACCCCTCTTATTTCATTCCACCTCTCCTATTCAATATTCAGTCTTCAAGACACTCTTCAAAGCCATTTATGGCATGATTTCTTGATTTGACATCCTTATCTGAAAGGAATTCTGTGGAATAACTCTCAAAATCTAGTGATTTACACATCTTTATGTCACTAAAGATTGAGATTTCATTCATTCAACCTCATCCTTTATGATGAGAGAACTAATTAACCTGGGCATCCTCCTTAGGAGTAAGCCCCAGTCCCCTAATCTAGGCCTCCTTTTCAGGAGTAAGCCCCAATCCCTTAATTTTTCAAGTCTCTTAACCTGGGACTCCTTTTTAGGAGTAAGCCCCAGTCTTAATTTCTCTTAACCAGTCCTAATTTAACTTTGATCTAGGATTCCTTTTCAGGAGTAAAAACCAATCATAAGTCCTCTCCTAATTTGGGCCTCCTTTTCAGGAGTAAGCCCCAAGTTAGAGTATTCAAATCTCCATGAAGCACATATACCTTTATGGACCATGTTCCTGGATTTCTTCCCTGAAGTAAATCCCAATCTTCATTTATCTGGGCAGTCATACATATATAAGCCCCACATTATTTCTTATGATTGCATCTTTCATGGCACAATTGTCTGATTTTTACCAATACCTCTTGTTTATCACACCGAGCATGACTCACGTGAGCTTAGAGTGTAAAAGTAATTTTGACATCCTTCTTTGAGCCATCAATCATAAACATCATACTCCCTTACTCGAACTATGTGGGTTATGATTCCTTTTATAAACAAAGGATACGTAGGTAGCCCATCTGTGGGTTTGATCCCAAATCTGAAATAATTCATGTCCTTCTGAATGACAATAAACTTCAAGTGCCCCACTAAGTGTCTTGAAAACCAGTATGGTCATCATAAGGACCAAGAGACTTTTACGTATCAAAGGATACCATTGACTCAAAATCTCTAACAAATACAGATGATTCTTTATCAGTGAATAACCTCGAATACATATATTCTCTAAATTTCCTACGTATCGATCATTGATTGTCAGATCTAAAGGGAAACTCATTTTATACTTGGTAATGTAATAAGGATTCACGAACATAACTTAAATCTATAAAGAGAGTCCCGAAGTAGACAATAATTCCCCTAAAAAAGGTGTGATGAGTCTGACCTCCCATCCTCTCGACCAATGCAAATTCTTAAGCCTCATCAGTCCACAAACTAATGAGCACCTACCTTTGGAAAGTAGGTCCGAATGGATGTGGAATCATTGGATGTTTCCCGTTCTATGAACAAACCCATTAGAAACCGATCGGAATGTTTGAACCTCCTATCAAAGGAGTTCATCCCCGAAGTCTAAGGGAAACAAAAATGGTGAACCCGACATGAATCCTTAACCAAGTTAAACTGATGTTTTACCTATTTGTTAGGCCCCTATTTAAAACTCAATAAGAGGGCCAACAAAAACAATCATTAACATATGTGCTCATCCAAAAGATGTAGTGGCTGAATTTATCTTGATTACGTCTGTTATATCAAACAGACACTATTTTCCAAGATCTTCTACATTTCTAGAATGGATGCTCTCAAGTTCACACCTGTGAATACTGCTGCTGCAAATGCTACTGCTGATACTCCTGCTGGATCATTGTCCACTCTAAGGACGATATCACCTACTCATCGTCTTTAATGCTGGGTATCAAACGCACTGGTTAAGGAGTACCATCAACATGGTACCATCCCAACTCTGGAGGCTGCTCGACAAGCCCTCCAAGTGAACAACTCACACCGGTCGTCCGGACAATGACGACTAGTGATCAAGAAGCAGGCGGTGCTGACTACCGTCTCCAACCGTTTCGGGTCGTTATCCCCGGAACGCAATCACCATTCGCTCCCTTATTCTGGGGAGGTGAATGAGCAGGTCCCTCAGGACCTTAATTCAAGCAGACAAGAGTCCTTCCTGAGGGCTCCCACCAACAATCGCCACCAGACTCGTGCGGTAGTGTGCCCTCAACATGATGAGGGTACCGACTCCAGGCGTTCGGCTCAGGTTCCTCGAACCCGAGTAGGCAAGACGAATTGCCAGAGGCGAAGTCCGGTTAACAGTGAGCAGGTTCTCATCTCTTCCATCTCCGGAGAAGTCCACCAACCTAACTTGGTGGCAAGCAACAAGCAGGCACACACACCTACCCGTTTTAATTCCGTTATCCAGCAGACTCGTCTGGCAACATCACGCCAATCCCGCCAGGCAATTCCGGCGGAGTACTATAGGCAGGAACATACACCTGTTTATACATGATCAGCTAGTCAACAGGCTCGTATGACTATATATGATGGATCTCGTCAACTACATTCGGTGAAGTGTAATCAGCAGGCACATACACCTGCTAGTATTGATCAAGCCTACCAACAGTCTCGCTTGGTAGCATCCGGAGAAGTCAATCGGAAAGCTCCGATGACAAACAGGAGGTAGACTCAACTCTTTGCCCCCACACTTGAGTACTTTCAGGATTCACTGACAGGAAAAGGAGGACATGAGTAGGCACATACACCTACTCCAAGAACGGAATGGACGTATATCCCTGTTCCGACAGCTGAAGTCACCAAGCATATTCTATCAATGGTGAAAGAGCAGAAGCAAATCCCTACTTATATTCTGGACAGTTTCCAGGATATTATAAAAACTTCAGCGGCATCTCAGGGAAAGACACATAAATCTATCCCTACCAGTGGAGTGACACATCAACAGTTCACTCCGGAACAGACACACACATCTGTTCCAGTCCAAGAGGGTTGTGTGGCATACTCCCCCATATCACACGGACAACCAAGTCAGGCACATACACCTGATTTGAGTGGATATCGTCAGTCTAACCTGACCATCTTTCCTGATCAGGAACATACACCTACTCAGAGCAGCCACTTTCTTCAACAAGTGGTTTCCAAGGCGAGTAAGAAGGCATCTAAGAAAAAGACCTGCCCAGCACAGTCAGGAGATCAAGAGCCAATCTGTAACAAGGCCTTGCTCAATGCTGGAGTTCTTGAAGCCCTCAGACAGTTATCTGTTGGAATTCAAGATTCTACTCCCTCATTTCCCAATAGTGGGAACATTAATTCCAAAGGTCTTAAACAAACACTTCCTCATGAAGGCTTACTTCATGAAAATTCAGTCGATCTCTAAGTTTCATCTTCAGATGAGAGCCACAGGAACCCTCTGTGTGGTCAGAAGACCAAGGAGAAAGAGATCTCATCTTTTGTTGTAACCCATTATGGTGGTCCTCCCCATGATAATGAATCTCTCTGCGGAAGTCCTCTCCGCAGTAGTGATGCACATTGCCCAGAAAATGATCCAGTGGATAATGTAGTGCCGAGAAAGCCCTCTTATCTTGAGGCACTTGCAAATGCGAAACCAGTCATGTATGAAGCTTCATCGCTAGAAGGTGAAATACTTTATCAATTAGAATATATCCCAGGGTGTAGGTCATTCTCCGAACCACCCCTAAGTCATGCATCTTCTAGTTTGATCAATGATTTCTCTACCAATCCTGTTGAATCCAATGAAGCAACAAGGAAACACCAACTATGGTCAAATCAGGTAGAAGAATCTTCATCAAATGATAAAGAGGAAATTATGAACATGAGAAAACAACTGGAAAAAGGTAAAGTGCCAGTCATGTTTTGGCCTCTGGCTGACTCTCAGTATGACATTCCAGAAATGTTGACGGAAGATGAAATTCATGATATTCGTCTCAACATATGGAAAACTCTTTGTCAGTTGAAAAATAAAGTATTATCTTATGATGAATATGAAAATCATCTTAAGATAATAGAAGGGTTACAACATCAGATTGATTTAGCGTCTCTATCAGTCTCTCGATATCCGAAGGCTGAAAAGTAGTAGAGAACCCTTCAACGTTCATGCTTTGGTGCACTAAGAAGATTACGTTAGTTAATTTCCAATGCCCCATCTGGTATTCGTATCAGAGGATGGAGTGTTCATGGAGCACTGCATTTCATGGTGCTCTCCAGTTAGCAAAGCCCGCCGAAAATGGTCTCATGCAATGTTATTGCCCATGGCCGGCCACAGTCAATGAGCTTTGTTTGTAATCAAAATCTTTCCCAAGAACAGGTCTCAACTAGTTCCTCTAAAAATAAAGAATATAGAGAACAAGTTGTTGAATTACTCCTGCATCAAGCAAATGAGAATATTGAACATGCCTCTCGTTTGGAGCAAGCACGTCACCAAGTGACAGAAGTGTCAGAAATCATCCAACGGTCTTTTGAACCGGGTGATAAAAGTGGATACAGGTTAATGCATCCATCTAATTTACGGACTAAGGTTCGCAAGATCAGGAATGATTTTAAGAAATTCTTAGATATAGCATGTCAAGAGCCACCCCAGCTCACCAAACTGGGGACTCTTTTAAACCAACCCTCAGAATCAACAAATAAGATTCGAGGAGTTGAGAAGGAACAGCCCCAGTCCATCGGACTGGGGACTTTTTCAAATCATCAATCCCCTCCTTAGAAAAAGTCGGCCTTTTCTCGATTGGGGAAGAAGCCTCAAGAGGAATGAAGAGCCAAATTATTAGGAGATTCCATCCAAATTACGGTTTGTCAAGAAGTTCCCGAGGGATCGAATCAAAAAAAGGAAGTGTCTCATCAAAGACATGGAAGAAGACAATATCACAGAAATGCTGATAGAAGGGATGCGATGTGTTATGCATCAATCAATGTCATCAATGCTGTTGTTGCTGATCCAACAGATGAGGCTCACTCAGGGGACTCAGATGAAGAGGTTCCTACTCAAGAAGATGTACGCACCGACACAAATGAAGAAGGTGTGCATACACGAAATCAAAGGATTACTCAGAACCTAGGTAATCCTTCGAGTAACCCACTTCCCCCTCTCCGAAAAGGATCCAACAAAGGGAAGGGAAAGAACCAGGTTACATATCCTTCCTCTGGAGAAGGTCAATCGCTCTCACTAGAGCAAAGGTTTGCACAACAGGAGGAAGAAATGAAGGAATTAAGAAGGTTGAATGCAGAACTAATTCAGAATAGTATTCTTCTTAAGAATGTTGGAGTCAGTCAGCCAAAGGAATTTATTGCAGCTACTAAGATGGATCAAGAATATCGTCCTCTATCAGTACACCCTCATAGGTCTAATCCTATGGGTCAAGTGCAACAATAGTTGGCAGTGCTACCATCAGTTGCAGCACCAACTACCACATCTTTCCAAGCTCCAGTCATTACACCAACCCAAATCCAAGTTCAACTGGATGTTTCTCAAAAGTTAATAACTACTATTGAGTCATTAACCGCTCGGTTAGAAACTATAGAAGGGAAACATGCACAAGTTCAACCAGAAAAGAAAATTTATCCTGAATGGGTAGATTTAATCTCTCCTCTATCCAGTTTTGGGAACCCTGTATTCCCTATTTTCAATGGATCAGGTGACCCTGAACAGCATTTGACGCATTACGTGTCTTGTTGTGATCCTATGATGGGAACTCTGAAGCAGTAAAAAGTAGTGAAACTCAGATGCTTCGTGCGAACCTTTCAAGGACCAGCTTTTGTCTGGTATACAAGCTTGCAATCCCGGTCAATTACCGGATGGGAGGATCTTCACCAAAAATTCCTCCTTCAGTTCAGTTCAATTTTTCCAAAGACAACAGTTTTTGATCTTACAAACTGTAAGAAAAGGGAGAATGAAAGGGTCTCTGATTTCATTTCTCGCTGGAAGGGATTAACATATTCCTTGAGCTTAGCACTCCCTCAAGAATAATTGTTGTCAATCTGTGTGGCAAATCTACGTGATGAATTATGCACGCCGTTAATCCCTGTGAAATACACAGGAGCATTTCGAGACCCTACTTCAATCGCTCAGCAGATTGAAGATTCCCTTATACAGGCTAAGGCTAAATCTCATGTAATTCCATCAGCTCTAGGAAGGAGAATGGGTAAAGCATAAACTACTAAATTTATGCTTAAACAAGCTCCTGTACCTATTTCTACCTCAAAACCTTCATTTTCTCGAAGGGCTCCACCTCCTGAGCACCAACAACAAAGTCTGTTTCATCCAGACAATCAAAGAGATCAAAGACGAAAACAATTTGAGGATCTGAAGAGCAAAACATACTCTTTCCGAAATGAACAAGTTCCTGGTTATTTCATTTCGGCTTTGGAAAACAATTTGGTTCAATTGCCAATGCCCAAGAGGCCAAATAAGAAAGGAGATGAAGACCGTCCCAATTATTTCCCTTTTCATCAAATGTTGGGGAATCCCATCTAGGAGTGTTTTGTCTTCAAATACCTCCTGCAAAAGATGGTCAACTCGGGACAATTCAAACTGAAAGGATCTTCAGCTTAGGTAGCATGTGTTACTGCTATAGTTCTAGAGGAGAAAGGATAATGACAAGAATTCAAAAGCAAAAATGCACAAAAGTATGATGATTGGATGGTCAGAAAGACAATCAATCAAACTCATGCTATTTTGAGAACACAATTAAAGAAACCAATTATGTCTTCTGCCATGAATGTTATGGAAAAACCCTCTTCATTAGAGGGAAAGTCCTCAAAGAAACGATATGATTCAAATAAAGAAAAAGAATCAGAAGAAGATGAGTATGTGTAAAAGGCTAAGTTGTCTTTGAATTTGGTGGACTTCATGCCATCTACTTAAAAGCCACGGGCACCGCCCCACCAAACGACACAGCCTAAACAGGCTAATCAGGCAGAGTCTTCATCAGACGAAGAGTTAATCTTTGGTTCTATTAATATGATTCAATTAACAGATCCATATGATAGTCGCAGTTTCAATTTCAATGATCCTGAATTCCCTGTATCAAACAGGGGAATCAGAGGAAGTTCCAGGGGCTCAGAATACAGGGGAAGACGTGGATCTTTCAGAATCCACTATTCCAATTCTACCCCTGCTAGAACTATGTACGCAGCAGAAACTCATGGTAGAGCCCTTCAACGAGCTCAGCAAGAACAAGAAAGTTCTTCTACCAATAGCAAATTCAGTCCTGGAACAGTTATTTTGGAAGACCGGTTGAAAGTTCCATCTTCTTCCTCTCAACAAGTAAATGGATCTAATTAGTCTAATCTTCCAAAACCAGGAATATTGCCAACTCCTATCCTGATACAAGATGCATCAACTTCCAAAACATCTGCTTCCAAGGTACCTGCTAAACCACATATTCCTATTGGGAAACTCAGACCTCTAGATCAAAAGTATGATATATTGAAACACTTGGGCCAAGTACCAGCCAAGTTATCAATTCTGGATGCTCTGAATCTGTCAAAAGATCTTCGGGAAGCACTCATCGAGGCTTTGTCAAGTCCTCAGGAGTTTGAAACTGAAATTGCTGCAGCTGAAGTCTATCACATAGAGAATAATCCTGCAGAATGCCATGCAATAATATCTTTTACTGATGAAGATGAAGATGATGTTGTGCATGGACATATCAGACCATTGTACTTGTCTGGCAAGGTCAATGGCGTAGACGTCTAAAGAAATTTCTTTGACAATGGTTCAGGAGTCAACCTCATGCCCATTCGTACACTTCGTCTATTGGGCCTCACAGAATCTGATTTATCTCCTTCTACCATGATGTTACAAGGATATGATAAAAATGAACAATAACCACTGGGTGAAGTTACACTCAAAACTTAGTTTGGAGATCTTGTATCCAATTCAGATTTCATGGTTGTTGATCAAGACTCAGCCTTCAACATCTTGCTTGGAAGACCCTAGCTACATCAACATGAGACTATCCCTTCATCATACCATCAATGTCTCAAATATTGTTTCGATGGTCAAGTTGGGACATTTTATGGTGATAAGGACCCTTTCAAGACATGTGAGTCTCAATATATTGAGGTGGAATTCTATCACATGAAGGGAAGGGAGAAATCCACAACAAAGGATATTACCAAAGTTAATGCTCCATATGGTTTGGAGAAAATTCTAGTAAATCCATTTACACATATGAGTATAGATTATGTGTTGCCTATCAGTCAAATTGACAAGATAGACCCAAATAAAAATACTCTTATGGAAAGATCCATAATGTCAATTACGACAATCGAGCTAGACAACATGGGAGAAATTGGTAATCTACCAAGTAGTGATGAAAGCACAAATGGTGACATCTTCATTTAATCTTATGAAATCCAACAAGTCTATGCTTCGCCAATTAGGCCAGAAGAAGTTATAACAACATCAAAGGTGAACAATGATGTCGATTCTCAATCCATCATCTCCTCTTTATTACCCAAAGAAGACCCTCCATCATCAATCAGGTTGGAAATGGAAGCTTCTTCTTCAAGATATGCAAATTTTGACATCTCTTCTGATCATAAAAATTATACTTTATCATCTACTATGCAAGTAGAAACGGAAGAAATAATACATGATGAATAAGAAGAGGAAGATCTTAGAGATGCTCCTCCAGCATTTGAAGAGGGTATCTCTACCACTGTGGATGAACTCAGAGAAATAAATCTGGGTACAAAAGAAGATCCACGCCCCACTTTAATCAGTGCGGCCATGACTCTTGAAGAGCAAGAGATGTATATTTCTTTTCTAAAGAAAAATAGAGATATATTTTCCTAGAACTATATAGAAATGCCCGAGCTTGATCCTGATATTTCTACTCACCATTTGGGTTTACCAGAAGAACATCGAGGATTTAAGAAAGCCGCGAGAAGAACACACCCAACTTATGCTTCCAAAATTTAAGCTGAAGTGGATAAGCTTATCAAAGATAACTTCGTCAGAGAAGTTCAATATCCCAAGTGGTTTGCTAATATTGTCCCTATAAATAAGAAGAACAGACAAATTAGAGTTTGTATCTATTTCAGAGATCTTAATCGGTATTGTCCTAAGGATGATTTCCCAGTTCTAATTACAGAACTTTTAATTGATGAAACAGTTGGCTATGAAGCCCTTTCCTTCATGGATGTATATTCTGGATATAATCAGATCCGAATGGCCCCATAAGACGAGGAATCTACAGCCTTCAGAGCCCCTCAGGGTGTGTTTTGCTACCGGGTAATGCCCTTTGTCTTAAAGAATGCAGGTGCAACTTATCAGCGTGCCATGCATCGTATCTTCAAACCCTTCTTAGGGAATTTTGTTGAATGCTATATAGACGATTTGGTAGTTAAATCCAAACAACGTTCTAATCACTTGGCTGATTTGGAATTCATATTCCGCAAGCTTCGACAACATAATTTGAAGATGAACCCCTTAAAATGTGCTTTTGGGGTAACCTCAGGAAAATTTCTCAGCTTTGTTGTACGCCATCGTGGTATTGAAGTCGATCCTGAGAAGACCAAGTCAATCCTTGGTATGTCACCTCCTCAAAATTTGAAATAATTAAGAGGACTTCAAGGACACTTAGCCTATATTCGGCGTTTCATTGCCAATTTAGCAGGCAAAAGTTTACCCTTCACCAAATTGATGAAGAAGGGAGTCACTTACTAGTGGACTGAAGAATGTCAAGAAGAATTTGATATTCTCAAGAAATACCTCTTGAGTCCACCGGTACTCATGCCACCTGTTGAAGGAAGACCACTTATCCTCTACGTGATAGTTCTAGAGCGATCATTGGGTGCCTTTCTTGCTCAAAAGAATGATGCTGGGAATGAGAACAGCCTCTACTATCTCAGTCGAACTATGCTTGAAGCAGAAACCTGGTATTCAAGTATTGAGAAGTGCTGCCTGGCATTAATATTTGCAGTTCAAAAGTTGAGACACTACCTGCAACATCACGAGGTCCAATTGGTATCTCGCAATAACCCGCTCAAATTCATCCTTAGTCGTCCAATGCTTACAGGACGTCTGACAAGGTGGGCAGTTATTTTGCAGCAATTCGACATTCAGTATGTGTCTCAAAAGGTGATAAAGGGCCAAGCTCTGGCTGATTTCCTGGCTGAACACCCTTCAGTGGAAGACACATCTTCAGATATTGAACTCCCTGATGAGGGAGTATTCTCTATTCAAGAAAGTCCTCAGGCATGGTAAATGTATTTTGATGGTGCTTCCAGAAGTCCAACAGGGAGGAAAATGGAAAATCCTAAATTCAACAAAGTTGGCTTAGGAATTGTGCTCATTTCTCCAAAAAAGGCAGTGTTACCTTATTCATTCTTATTGTGGGAAGGTGGTACCAATAATGAAGCAGAATACCAAGCTCTCATCGTAGGCTTGGAATTAGCACTTCAAGCACAAGTGAATCACTTAAAGGTGAAAGGTGATTCAGACCTGGTAATCAAACAAGTCAATGGGGATTATGCCATCAGAAAAGAAGAACTAATCCCTTTGTATGATTATGTCAGAGAGTTAATGGCGGAATTCCCTTTGGAACTGACATTTTCTTATGTCCCAAGATCACAAAATTCTCAAGCTGATGCACTGGCTAATATAGCCACAACTCTGGCATATCCAAATTGGGATGAGACAACCATCAGTATTGCCCACCGTCGTGCAATTTCACCTTATGTTCGAATCAGAACAGTGGAAATTAATGAAATTAGTCCCATTCCTGAACCGTATGGTCATACTATAGGATGGATGTCACCTATCAGGGAATACCTTCAAAATGGAACACTTCCACCTGATAGAGCTAAGAAGGAACAAATCCGGCGACGTGTGGTCAATTTTACTCTTTATGATAGCCCAGATCACATAGAGAAAATTCTCTACAAACATGGTTTTGATGGAGTTCTCTTCAGATGCATTGATGGTGAAGAGACAATGACTGTCATGAAAGAAGTGCACGCAGGAGTCTGTGGTGCCCACTGGTCTGGACATAGACTGTCTGATCAGATTCGAAGGCTTGGATACTTTTGGCCTTCAATGATACAAGATTGTGTCGATTTCAAAAAGAAGTGTCATTCATGCCAAGTACATGCCAACTTCATTCATCAACCTCCAGAGTTGCTTAATACAACTAAATACTCATGGCCATTTGCCACATGGGGAATGGATGTGGTGGGACCTTACCCTTCAGCTACGACCAAGCAGTTTAAGTACATTCTTACTACTACTGACTTCTTCTCAAAATGGGCAGAGGCAATACCTCTCAAGGAAGTCAGTTCTAAATGCGTTGTTAGCTTCATCAAGTCTAACATCATTACCAGATTTGGTGTCCCTCATACCATATTGACGAACAATGGCACCAACTTATGTTCATCCGAGGTGAAGAAGTTGTATCAAAAATACAACATCAAATCCAACCATTCATCTCGGTATCATGCAGCGGCCAATGGCCAGATAGAAGCCTTTAACAAGACTCTTTCAAATATACTGCAAAAGATAGTGGATAAAGATAAGAGGTCATGGCCTGATAAACTCTTTCATGCTTTATGGGCTTATCGGACTACCACCCGCACTGCAACTCGGTCAACTCCATATTCATTGGTATATGGAACGGAAGTCGTCTTGCCCATTGAAGTTCAAATACCCTCGCTCAGAGTTTCCATTTGTGATCAATCATCTACAGATGAATAATCTCAAAAGAGATTGAATGAATTGGAACGGTTAGATTAGAAAAGATTGTGCACTTTGCACCACTTAGAAGTCTATCAGAATCGAATAGCACGAGCTTTTAACAAAAAAGTTCGTCTTCGTTCATTCACTCAGGGAGAATTGGTATTAGTTATCAGAACTCCAATGATACTAGGAAAGAAACCTCCCAATCTTGAGCCAAAATGGGAAGGACCTTATTCAATACATAGGGTCTACTCCAATGGAGCTTATTCATCAATCTCGATGGATGGAGAACTCATCACTACTCCAACCAATGCCAGATTTTTTAAGAAGTATTTTGTATAAACACAAAACCTTCATTGTCCTTGCTATATGACGTTAAACTATACGGCAATGGTCCATACATATGACCTTAAACTATTTGTATTACTTTCGTCCCACACGACGTTAAACTGTGAAAAAGTTCCCTAAATGGTCCAGTATGACCTTAAACTGCAACTAGGTCTTGTATGACCTTAAACTGCATCATCAACGGTCCATGCATATGACCCTAAACTATTTGCAAGTACCTTACGTCCAGTAAGATGTTAAACTGTATTGTCCCTTTTTCGTCCAACATGACGTTAAACTATGAAAAAAGTCCCCAATGCGTCCAACATGACGTTAAATGGTGTACTCTTTTGTCCTCACTGCATGACATTAAACTGCACAGTCCCCCTTTCATCCAACATGACGTTAAACTATATTGTCCCCATCGTCCTAACTACATGATGCTAAACTGTAAAGAAAGTCCTTGATACGTCCTACATGACATTAAACTGTACTTTGTCTCTGCTACATGACACTAAACTGTGCAACACCAATAGTCCTAACTACAAGACTTTAAACTGCATAGTCCCTTTATATGTCCTACATGACATTAAACTATGCATCGTTAAGGTTGTTGTTACCTCTTGTTTCTCACACCGAGTATGACTCATGTGATCTTAGAGAAAACCTCAACCATAACACTCTCTTTGGGATACTAACCATGTGTAAGTCCCAACAACATCATTTTTTAGGTCATTGTCCCCAAGAACAACTTGATCATTAATTCATTCTTTAATTGAACTATGCAGACTTTGATCCTTGCCTTCCAGGCTGGGTACGTAGGCAACCTCCCAAGGTTCAAGCCCAAAATCAATCTCTTCACATCGGTTCACCTCCATCTCATACGATGTTAATTCGTGAAACCGCCCCTAGAATCAATATCTTTACATTGGTTCACTTTCGTCCTTTCTATACGATATTAAACTATACAACACTTTTGTTCAGTATGAAAATAAACTAAAATATTCTTTGATACCCTCACCTGAGAGGGAAGCATTATTTACATTGATTTTTCAATCATGTTTCATTTCAAAGACTACGTGCATACATGGCAACGCCCAAACCTTTTATCTTGGGTTAAACCATCATTATACTAAAATCCCCTTTCACCCTTCACATGTACGAACCAAATTTGCATAGAGGGTATTTCTAGAACTACGTGGGCTTGATTCCCATCCTTATGGGATACGTAGGAACGTTCGAGTGTCCCTCGAATCCAGCCCCAAGTCTTTGGGCCTAACCCCAAATTCCACTTTCAGTTCCCTGGATGAAAAGTCCCTATGAAAACACACACTGTGTATTTCTTACAATGGTCCAAGCTCTATGACCCTAAACTAAGATCTCTAATCCTTTTGTCCCACATGACGTTAAATTGTAATTTAAGAACTACGTATGATCTTGATTCCCATCCTTATGGGATACGTAGTGAAGTCCAACATTTCAATTCAGGACCCAGCCACAACATGATTATGGTTAACATTGATATGCGTATCTCTGTATACATTGAACAATACCCATATTTATGTGTCATAATCCTAACCTTAAATATTTTCAGATCTTCATAAACCATTTTCATGACTTCTAGGTCACAAAAATGTCAAACTTCTGAGAATTCTTTTGCCTGACTATGCAGTACGTGCCCATAGGCGGCCTTGCATAAAAAGTCTACATAACAGACTTGTTATCCAAAAGATACTATTATCTGACTATGCAGCAAATTCCCTTAGGTGTCCCTACATAATTCAACCCCCTAATGGGTTTTTCGGATAGTGGTAACTTCATTCTTGGGAAGAATTCCTCTTTTGTCCTTATTTGTCTTAAATGACAGTATGTAAGGATCCGAAAAAATATCCATCCTTAACATATTTGTCCCATATCTTTTTTTCATGATCTGAAAGTATTCAAGTATATGGTTTATATTCCCCTTCCCTACGTTTGGGTCAGACCTTCGTAGGAGTGATATCCATCCAGTTCTTCGATAATCTTGTTTGGAAATATCTTCTCTATATTCAAGTACCTCTTTCCATAAAAAAACTCTATACTTTGGAAAATTTGAATCTCCATAAACTTTAACTGGCTTTTAGCACTAGGAAAGTAAATTTCTGAGAGTTCTTTTGCCTGACTATGCAGCACGTACCCATAGGAGGCCTTGCACAAACAGTCTACATAACAGACTTGTTAGCCAAAAGATACTATTTATTTGACTATGCAGCCAATGCCCTTAGGTGGCCCTGCATAATTCACCCCCCTAACGGGTTTGTTAAATAATGGTAACTTCATTCTTGGTAACTACTTATTCTAATGACTTGTAGCTATTTTTCATATCATTCCTCAGATTCAAATATTCTTAAGTCATAGTTTACATTTTTTCCCTCATACTTGAGTATGGTACTTTGTTTTCAGATGAATTATCAAGGAATTGAGTCAATTTTAATTCATTTCGGTCAAAACTATTTCAACCTTAAACATTAGCCTCTTTATGTACGACGTGCATGACTTTAAACTACCCGCAAAAGACAAGGGAAATCTGAATAAAAGTCAAGTTCCAGATCACTAAACATACATTTTGTATGATTTAGGTAATATTGAGAAATTAAAAGGTTCAAAGTTTGTAGGGTTATTTACATTAATCTTAGTAAAAATAAAACTATGCTTACTAGGCCCATTGTCTTAAGTAAAATTTAAAGCAGGTAGCAAGAAAATGCATGCACAAATGATTGAAGGTGAAAGTGTTTTTCATTGATGCACAAGAGTTATAAGGATATCCACAGTCTGGAGTCTCTTCTCTTTTTCAAGAATTACAAAAGACTTTCAACGTAACTCTTCATTTGATTTACGGCATCCCGAGCTTCATCAGCAGCCACCTGGAATTCATTCATTCAACCGGATACCATAAGAGATGCAATGATACCAGCTCTTCTTGGAACAATTGTAAAAGAATGTTCTTGAGTGCGGTTTGAGAAAATTATCTGCTGATCAAACAGTGACTCTGTTTCTATCCAAGAGACTTGGAAGATGGATACATGGATTTGAGAATTAAGCATCGGAAGTAAAGAGCCATTTGAAGAGAGTACTCTTTTCAGATATTGCTCTAATGCCATGTTTGTCTTCTCTCCACCAACCGGCAGCGGAAAACATTTCAGCCCATGGGTTTTCCATTTTCATATCTGCAAGGAAATGACATGGAGGAAGAATTTTGAAGTTCACACCATTGTTTTTGCTCTTAATGGACAACATAACCAAAATAGAGGAGTAGTAGTGCAAATGCATCTCAGACATATAATTATTTGCATCTGGAACATTGACTCCTTGCAGATGACCATGACTATATAGAGGCAGGTAGATGCTCTGTAGGAAATTAAAATGATATTTCTTCAAGTACTTAGCCAAATCTGGGAGAGTGATGTCACAAATATCATAGTAATCATGGCCAAAAATGTTCATCATGTCATCAATCTGCTTGCTAGCCAGTTCATCAGCCGTTCCAATTCCCTTGGGAGCCATTGAATCTGCACAAAGGACGAATAATTAACTCTTAAGTAAGTTTATTTTTCATAAAATTTGTGAAAGAATTCGAAAAAATGGCAAAAGCATTAAGGCGCGCAAGTATAAAACTTGGCACGCAAGTATGGAGGTGCCACGCAAGTATTTGGCGCGCAAGTATCACCGCGCAGGTCCAGATACCTCTACAGCAGCGCGACATCAAATAAACAGTGGGAAACAGAGTAACTTGCACGAAAAATGCAACTTGCACGGTGAGAGCTCGAAAGGTTCAAATCCATATGCCTTGTAAAGAAGTGAGACCCTCTATTTATAGACGCAGCCAGGACCCTGCGCGCTGTACCCTGCGTGATCAAGGGCCGTATCCCTACGCGCCAGGCCTTGCGCGCCCAAAGCTCATTTGCGCACCCCAATTTCCTTTTGATTCTCGATTTCCTCAGAGTCAAATCCTATTTTCTCTCCGGATCCAACTCTAAGGGGGGACTTTTGTTGATGCTCCTTTCGTCACAGAATCTAAAGATTGGAAAAGGGGAATATCTGAGCTCAAAGTGATTCAACCTTTGGACAAAATATCAAAAATTGACAAAGCAAGGAATAAGAAGAATGTTGCACAAAGTTCGCGCAAGTTCTATGATGGTCGCGCAAGTACACTTGCGTGCTGCAATGGTCGTGCAAGTGACTTACGCGCCCCAAAGGATAACCACCCGGGTCTTCTTCAGCCTATAAATAGACCCTGTGGGCCCCCCATTCAAGGGAGTAATTTTTCCAGAAACTCAGATTTGATCTCCCGACGCCCTAGTCTCTTCTCAAAGCTTCCGAAACACTTCTAAGGTAATTTATTACCTAGAACGGAAGATCTAAATAGGGGGAGGAAGGACTAAGTGTTGAAACTCATCAACACTTGCGCGCCTGAGTGGCCATCCCTTAAGGGAAAAGGCCACACTTGCGCGCCACCTTACTCCTTCAATAGAACTTGCGCGTCCCTCTTTTGGAAGAACCTCAAGAGGATTCTAAAGGCTTTAACCAAGAGTCGCTCAAGTATTACCCTGCTAGTTAACTGTCGTGCAAATACCCATGTGTCGCGCAGGTATACCTGCGCGTCCGGGACTTGCGCGCCCATGCAGTACTTGCGCGCCTGCCAAGACTTGCGCGCCTCTACCTCCATGGGTGCCCTCTTGCCCATTTCACCCCTCTTATTTCATTCAACCTATCCTATTCAAGATTCAGTCTTCAAGACACTCTTCAAATCCATTTATGTCATGATTTCTTGATTTGACATCCTTATCTGAAATGAATTCTGTGGAATAACTCTCAAAATCTAGTGATTTACACATCTTTATGTCACTAAATATTGAGATTTCATTCATTCAACCTCATCCTTTACGATGAGAGAACTCATTAACCTGGGCATCCTCCTTAGGAGTAATCCCCAGTCCCCTAATCTGGGCCTCCTTTTCAGGAGTAAGCCCCAGTCCCTTAATTTTTCAAGTCTCTTAACCTGGGCCTCCTTTTCAGGAGTAAGCCCCAGTCTTAATTTCTCTTAACTAGTCCTAATTTACCTTTGATCTGGGATTCCTTTTCAGGAGTAAAACCCAATCATAAGTCCTCTCCTAATTTGGGCCTCCTTTTCAGGAGTAAGCCCCAAGTTAGAGTATTCAAATCTCCATGAAGCACATATACCTTTATGGACCTTGTTCCTGGATTTCTTCCTTGAAGTAAATCCTAATCTTCATTTATCTGGGCAGTCATACATACATAAGCCCCACATTATTTCTTATGATTGCATCTTTCATGGCACAATTGTCTGATTTTTACCAATACCTCTTGTTTCTCACACCGAGCATGAATCACATGAGCTTAGAGTGTAAAAGTAATTATGACATCCTTATTTGAGCCATCAATCATAAACATCATACTCCCTTACTCGAACTACATGGGTTCTGATTCCTTTTATAAACAAAGGATACGTAGGTAGCCCATTTGCAGGTTCGATCCCAGCTCTGAAATAATTCATGTCCTTCTGAATGACAATAAACTTCAAGTGCCCCACTAAGTGGCTTTAAAACCAGTATGATCATCATAAGGACCAAGAGACTTTTACGTATCAAAGGATACCATTGACTAAGAATATATAACAAATAAAGATGATTCTTTATCAGTGAAGAACCTCGAATACATATATTCTCTAAATTTACTACGTATCGATCATTGATTTTCAGATCTAAAGGAAAACTCATTTTATACTTGGTAATGTAATAAGGATTCATGAACATATCTTAAATATATAAAGAGAGTCCCAGAGTAGACAATAATTCCCCTCAAAAAGGTGTGATGAGTCCGACCACCCATCCTCTCGACCAATGCAAATTCCTAAGCCTCATTAGTCCACAAACTAATGAGCACCTACCTTTGGAAAGTAGGTCCGAATGGATGTGGAATCATTGGATGTTTCCGGTTCTATGAACAAACCCGTTAGAAACCGATCGGAATGCTTGAACCTCCCATCAAAGGAGGTCATCCCCGAAGTCTGAGGGAAACACATACCCTTTCAAAATCATTATATACCATTCAATGGGGTACATCCATCTGTAATGTACAGGACCACATTGTTGAATCTATCTCACCAAGTGTACCATCAAATGAACCATCATATCAAAAAATGAAGGCGGGAAGAACATTTCTAATTCACATAATATGACGGCAATTTCTCTTTCCATAGTTGGAAATTTCACCGGGTCAATAACTTTGCTGCATATAGCTTTGAAGAAGAAACACAGTTTCGTTAATGTATGGTGGACATTCTTGGGAAAAATGAAATGTAAAGCAATAGGAATGAGATATTGCATCAAAACATGGCAGTAATGTGATTTTAGACCTTTTAACTTCAAATCACTCATTGACACGAGGTTCCTGATATTTGACGAATACCCCTATGGAACCTTTACATCATTCAAGAAGTTTCAAAACTGATATCTCTCATACCTGGAAAGAGTGTAAGCAGAAGGAGGAAGAAATGTTCGTTTTTCACCCTTCACTGGTGCCAACTCTTCTCGTATTCCCATCTCAACCATGTCCAACCTAGCCTTAATTCCATCTTTTGTTTTACCAAGTGTATTTAGCAATGTGCCAATGAAACTATAAAATACATTTTTTTCTACATGCATAACATCAAGAAAATTTCTGACATACAGACAATTCCAGTATGGTAATTCAAAAAAAACTGATCTCTTTTTCCAACCGATTTTTGTAAGGTTTTTCGAAGCCGATTGACCAAAAGTAGTGTCCACATTTTTAAGTTTCTAAAAAAATTGATCGCCTATTAGTGGAGATGGTGCTGTACGTTCTTATGAACTTCCATCGAATGATGTCGTCCAAGATCGGTACTTATGTCATCGGGGTAGAAATCTGTGATGTCCTAGAAACACGGTTTTTGATGAATGTTTCAACCTAATTGATTGTGTACCTTGTTCGCAAATGGGACACCCTTGAGTTCCTTTAATGCTATATCCTGAAAAATTTCCATAAGCAGGGAATTCATTTATCGTCCCGTACAACATGGCTCTCAAAGTGAAATCTTTATTTTTGTAAGCATCATACAATGTAACACCTGAATCCCACAATAATTTCAAATCGTTGATCAATGGAGCTAAATAAACATCAATATCATTACCCGGTTATTTTGGTCCTGATATAAGCATAGATAAAATGATGTATTTTAGTTTCATACATAACCATGGTGGTAAGTTATAATTTACCAACATAACCGTCCATATACTGTGACTGTTCTTTGAAAACCAAAAGGATTCACTCCATCTGTAGATAACGCAAGACGAAGGTTTCTCGACTCGTTTCCAAATTCAGGATACTCATGATCAATTCTCTTCCACTGAAGAGAGTCTTCTAGGTGACGTAGTATCCCATATTTAATTCTTGTATCTGCATGTCATGTCAATTGTCTTGTAGTCTCCTCACTTCCATATAGGCACCTAAACCTTGGAATGATTGGAAAGTACCATACAACTTTAGTAGGACTAGATTTATCTTTCTTGTATCGAGAAGCACCACACTTTGGGCATTCTTTAAGTGATTTTTGGTCCTTGCAAAACAGTATACAATCATTCGGGCAGGCGTGTATTCTTTCAGAGATCATACCCATCGAGCGTAGCATTCGTTTGGCGTCATATGTTCAGCTCGGAAGCTCATTATCTTCTGGGAGCATGTAATTCATGAGATCAAGTAGTTATGTAAAACTAGTGTCACTCCACCCATTTTCTGCTTTCAAATTATACAGCTTCAGTACGGATGACAGTGCTGTATATTTAGTGCAACCAGCATACAATGGTGTCTTTGCACAACTTTTTAACTTCTCAAACAATTTTGGGAAATCACAAAGTTCACCTTTGAAGGTCCTTGTCATTTCCTCAATACAATCTTCATCATCATTCACATATATAATGACATCCTTTATACGGTCATCTTCATTGTTCATGCTTGTAATCATATCAGATGATCCATAAAACATAGTGTTATCCCAGCCACTACCTACATTCGTTGTTTCCCCATGTTTATTCTAACATGTATAACTCTGATCTATTCTGTGATAGATCAAGTGTTCTTCCAACTCCTCTGGACTAATTTGTTTTGAATAACAACAGCGTAAACACAGACAAAGGATTTGAGAAGGGTCATATGCATGATCTTTTGTAAACTTGATAAACTCTTTCACGCCTTCTTCATACTCTTTTGTCAACTGATTGGCATTCATCCATTCTTTATTTATATTCATCCTATTTGAAATCCAAAGTATGGGTATATAGGTTAGGGGAGAAGGAATATGAGTATAATTTAGATAAAAAAACTAGATACTTCAAAAATGGTGGGGGCGTGCTCATTAATAGAAAATCTTGGGTGGTTCTTGGGATTCATCCATTCTCTTCCTCTCTTCGATCCCCCCTGATGAGGGGTGGTTCTTGGGAGTTTTTTTTATAGTGAGTTAGTGAGTTATTCCCTCATACTTCCTTTATTACTATTATCATTTATTTACCTATTATTTGGGATAATTTTAACTAGGATTTGTATGATGATTTCACTATATCATCTTCAAATCAATTCAGATGATGTAGATTTTGTTTGTATTGGCTAGAGGTTATCCTCGTATGATGAACGCACTATGTTTTGTGTGGTTTAGGTGGTGTTGTGTTTCCCAATGAGTTTTTAAAAGATTATTCCTAATTATATTAAGGTAAATAATTAATTATAAGTTTCTATAATTAATTATTTGGGAATTGTTCCTTGAGATTGGGTCTCAATCATTGGTACAAGATTAGATAAGGCATGTATAGTCTTGGTTTAGGATGAGTTGATCTTGGTGATGGGGTTACTCCATTTTTTTAAGGTAGGTGGACCCTATAATACAAAACCATGTTCCAATTTATGCATGATTGTGCATTCACGCATGAGTATATGTGTTCCAGTGAAAGGGATAGAAATCAATAGCAACCTAGGTAAATAAATAGGGTGTTTTTGATCCACCAAGAGACAGAGTGAGGGTTCTATTGAATGTTTGTGATTTTGTGATCATCCATATATTATGTCTCCATGGAGGTGAGGTTTCTAGTTGTGTTTATGAGAGGATCAGGTTTGGTATGATATTTGTATAGCCTAGTTAGGTTTTCTAAGGCTATTTGAGTAGGTATTAGAGTCTTAGGCCTAAAGAAGATGGATAATATAGTTTTATATCTCACGTATGATGGGGAACACCCTCTTAAGGATATATAAGATCCATGGTGCGTGTGATGAGTAAGATATTCCATATAGGGATTGGTGAAGTGTGACATAGAGGATTTCCTCCTTATAATTGGATTAAGATATATCCAAGGGGAGATATGATATGGTACCTAAGTGAGGGTCATGGTAATAGTTTGGATGACTTAGAATAGGGTATCCAAGGCTCTTAGTGTGAGTTTCTTAGGATGGTCATTATTTAGTTTTAATGAGTTTTAATGTGGGAATTAGAAGATGGTATAGACTAGACTATCGAGGCCTAGATCAAGTATAGCACGTGTGTTGTGACATTACCATGTAGAGATGAGTGTGTGTTGGTATCAATGAGTAGAGATGGGTTAGGTTTGTAGAACCCAGTAGATTCCCTTATAGGCGGAATTAAAATATTGATAGGTTGGGAATAATTTTCATGTATAACCAAGATGGTTTTAAGGATATTATTATGCAAGGCTAAATGGATGGTGACTTTTATCATTTATGGTCAGACCGACTAAGAGATTGGGACTTCATATTACTTTCACCTAGTTGAAGTATGATCATCCATGGGGCCCACCTATTGATGATGTGGTTTAGCTAATACTAGAGGTTGGCTATCTAGATACCCTCCATAGATTACTATTTATATGTTTTGTGGCATGAGACAAGATGGATGGCCTTTATTTAAGTGATAAGGTGTTGGTAGGACCCTACTTTGAGTGAGAAGGCATTGGTCAAAGGGAATTGGTGTGTGACTTCCATGGGATCCACCTATTTATGGTGCATTTTGACTTGTGATAGAGGTTGGATATTATGATTCCCTCCTTAGATCATTTTTTGTATGATAATTTGATGAGATATATAGAAATGGGGATCACTTACTATTGGTTTGGAGTAGTTTTGTGAGACGTTGTCTATAGAGATTCCCTCCTCAAATTGTTTTTTATGTGATGTGATAGTGAGGCCCACTGTAAGTGAGAGGGGGGTAGCTACTATGTTGTGGAATTAGAGGATATGTGAATCACACCCAATGTGAGAGGTTGGTGGCACTGTTATGTTATAAGAAAGGATGTGATATTTAAATTGGTATATGACCCAACCCAAAGAGAGTGGGTAGTGGGAAGGAATTGGTAGAAACCCTATTAAGGTTCGTTTTTTTCGAACCCAAGGAGAATAGTGTACAATATAGTGTACAATATAGAATATACTAAACATATGTCTCATCCCGTTGGAATTCCTCACATGATGAAATGAATTCACCAACATGGACGGTTCAAACCCTACCTGGCCTAACTATGGGGTAGTATCCAAAATCAGAAAAAGATCCATACTAAGGGCCACTAGACGGAGTGAAATCCTAATCTAGTGTAACAACCTTTCACAAAAAAATACTCTCTCTATTAAGGTTTCTATCACAAGGCTATAGTGGGGAGAGCTAATCAAGATCAAACAAGTAACCAACCACATGTACATGTGTCACACACACAAGCATCACACACGAGAATCATGCCAAATCATAATTAATCTCAATATTGAAAATAAATGAAAACATAATTAATTCATGAAAATTCAATTTTACTCACCTTAAGAAGGAGGACCCGGTGTAGGAGGAGGAGGAGACATCGATAGTAGAGGCAGCATGGAGGCAGCGGAGGCAGCGGAGGCAGCGGAGGCAGCAGAGGCATATCAGAGGCAGCGGAGGCAGTAGAGGCAGCGGAGTAGGCGGAGGAGGAGGAGGAGGATGAGGATGAGGCATAGGTGGAGGATGAGGAGGAGGAGGTCGCGGTGGAGGAGGAGGATGAGCCGCGACAGAGGAGGAGGAGGAGGAGCCGCAGTAGAGGAGGAGCCACAGCAAGAGGAGGAGGAGGAGAAGTAAGCACCGGAGGAGGAGAATGAGGTGGTAGTTGCGACAGAGGAGGAGGAGAAGGAGGCAGCAGTGGAGAGGAGGCAGTGGCCGAGGAACAGGGTACGACTTCCATGAGAGCTTGACAGGGTGTGGGGAGGACGAGTCACGATAAGAGGAGGAGGGGGAGAAGTAAGCGACGGAGGAGGAGAATGAGGCGACGACCGCGGTAGAGGAGGAGGAGAAGGAGGCAATGACGGAGAGGAGGCAACGATGGAGGCGCATGGTAGGGATTCCGCGAGAGCTTGACAAGGTGCGAAGAGGAGGAGGAGGACTCAGTGGCATTTATAAATCCCTCGGGGACCTTTATCAGTGCTAGTAAAAAGCACTGATAAAGGGGGTCTTTATCAGTGCTAAAATGAAAAGTGCTGATAAAGACCCCCTTTATTAGCACTTTTTTAGCACTGATAAAGGTAGGACTTTATTGGCGCTTTTGTAGCACTGATAAAGGATGTCTTTATCAGCGCTTTTCATTTCAGCGCTGATAAAGACCCACTTTATCAATGCTTTTGTAGCACTGATAAATCCATACTTTATCAGTGCTAATAAAAGCACTGATAAATGTATAAATTTAATAATTTGTTTATATTATTGTATATTTATTTAAAATGATATTTATGATATATATATATATATATTTATTAATAATTATAACTCTAAATAAATATATCTTTATTTATACTTATAAAATTATAAGAAATATAGTTATTATATTTATAATAATATAAATATATAAAATAAATATATTAATTATATATATTTAAAAGATTATAAATATATTAATTATATATAGTTAATTATAATTATAATTACAAATGTATTTGAAAGGTATATTTATATATATATCATTGAAAATATAATAAAATATATATTTATTTTTTAAATATAATGTAATTTTAATTACAAGTGTACATTTTTTAGAACATATATATTATATGGGTAACATAATGAATTATAAATCAATAACACATCAACGTGATATGTAATTATAATCTCTAAATGAACATTATTCATGCACATATATGATCACATAACATATACACATGATATATTCATTGACCCCAATTCATTGGAAAACACATATATATTCAATAATTTTAATTATACATATATATTAAAAAGTATTATATATTTATAAATAAAACAAATACATTAAATATAAACAAATATAATAAATATATATATTAAATATAATTAATTAATAAATCTAATAAATATAATGAATTAATAAATCTAATAAATCTTATAAATCTAATACATATATTTATTATTAATCTTATAATTATTTAATTATATATATATATAGTTATAACATGTGTTTTTTATTTAATTTATACAATAAAAATTATTTTTGAATATAAATATAATAATTTCATATGAAGTAACCTTTATCAGCGCTAAGAAAAACGCTGATAAAGGGATAATTAAAGCGCTGATAAAGGCCTACCCCTTTATCAGCGCTTTTCCATTAGCACTGATAAAGGAAGGTGCCTGCCTTGCCCGGTTTTTTGGTAGTGGTGGGGATCCTCCACATGATTGGTTCCTTGATGAGGATTATAACCTTCATGTTCATGGGAATGTCTTGGTTTCTAAGACATGCGAGAAGAGATTATGAGGGATTCTCATGATTCTAAGTGGGTGGTTCACCCTAAAATAACCAAAATGTGTTAGGATATATGGTGATAGTACTGGTGGATGATAATAAGGAGGGAGATAATGGGTTTCATCACAAGGTGCTCCAATTTTCAGTAGATGAAGGATGAGCACCAACAACCTGCTGGCCTAATCCAACCATTGATCATTCATGAGTGGAAATGGGACGATGTTATGATGGAATTTGTGACCAATCTATTGAGGAAACCTAGAGGGAATAATTTTGTGTGGTTAGTTGTGGATTTCTTAACCAAGGTCACTCATTTATTTCCCATCTAATATAATTTATCAGTGGATGATATGGGGACACTCTATATACACGAGGTTGTGCAGTTATATTGGGTTCCCCATACCATAGTCTCAGACTGAGATACCTGATTCATGTTTTTCTTCTGGTAGGGGTTACAGAAGTTTCTAAGTACATAGGTGATTCTGAGCACTACCCACCACCCATTGACTAATGAGCATTTGGAGCGCACTATACAGATCCTATAGGATGTTATTAGAGCATATTTCCTTGACTTTGGAGGCTCTTGGTAGAAAAAACTGGCCTCGGTAAAATTTTCCTAAAACAACTACCAAGAGATCATTCATATGAAACCTTATAAGGATTTGTATAGGTGACCTATTAATTCACCCTTGTGTTGTCTGGAGACAAATTAGGAGAAAATTATTGGACCAAGACTTTTATAAGAAATTAAAGAACATGTCCAGCTAATTCTTAAGCATATGGCGACGAAATAGAGAAGGTAGAAGTCTTATGCAGACCAGCGTCATCGACCTCATGTGTTTTAGATTAGTGATTAGGTATTATTTCATGTGTCACCTAGATTGGGATATTTTCTCTTATAGAGATAGGGTAAGCTAACTGCCAGGCTCATAGGGACATTTGAAATTATGGAAAACATCAGACTAGTAACATAATTACTAGATA
The DNA here is from genome assembly GCA_963277665.1 of Viscum album. NCBI lineage: Eukaryota > Viridiplantae > Streptophyta > Magnoliopsida > Santalales > Viscaceae > Viscum > Viscum album. The sequence goes on along the minus strand of OY728160.1, from coordinate 844,709,082 downwards.
TTACACAGTGGTTTAGTACCATGAATAATTTATTTCACATATATTAGCTACAATGGTACTTTCCTGATCCAAATCATTCTCTTGATGCTAATGATATTGATCTTGAGGATGATGTGTCCTTTTAGGAGCATATGATTCATATTGTGGATCATAGTGAAAAGACGCTTTGAGGAAAGTCTATTTCTCTAGTCCATGTGTTATGGAAACACCAACGCATCCAGGAGGAAACATGGGAGAGATAAACATACATGTGGGCCTAGTGACCATATCTTTTCATTGAGGAGGACAATGATGCTTGATATTACAACTCAAGGATGAGTTGTATTAAGGTGAGGATATTGTAAGACCCCACTATTATTTGAGGTACAAACTACTTTTTTTCTATTCAAATCCCCTTAATTTTACCTTGGTGTAAGTTTCCAAGGGAGTAGAGAAGGTTTCATGAGCATTTGGAAGGTTCAAGTATTGGAGTTGTAGTTTTTAGGAAAATATAATAAGGCGCACAATTAGCACATGATTTTCACTAACCATTCCCCTTATCTATGAAACTTAGAAAGGGGAGGAGAAAAATTCGTTAAATCATTCATTTGGGGCCATAAAACCATGAAAAACCTATAATTTATTATAGATTCATTCTATATTGTTTATTTACTATTTGTATAACCATACACCTAACCATGATGGGTGTGGTTTTTCTAAATAGTGTGGTTTTCATGGTTGGAACACAATTTGAAAAACCTTGTGGCCAAACCGTGTGTACTGTTAAAAATATGAAAAAATTACATTTCCCCCATTTAACCCTTAAGTCTAATTTATTATTTCTTTCTCTTATTACAAATAATAGCTCCTTTGTAGGTTCCCCTATACTCCTCTCATCCAAGATTGGTGGATCTCCTCTATTCCTTGACCAATCTGTCTTCTATCTAAGGTGTTTGAAGCTTAAAGGTAAATCTAAGATCCTGACTTCCTTTTTTTTCTTCTATAAATCTATTTTCATTGGTTATCTCATTATTTAGGGCTTTTATACCCTATTTTCATGTTTTTTTTGGTTTCTATGTATCTTCCATTTTAGCTTGAATCATGGGCCAATATTCAACATGTGGACTCCATTTAACATACGGTTGGTGGTCTTCAAGTTATACCTTAAAGTTTCACTATTTGATAGTGTATTCCATGTATATAGTCATGCAGATTCATCATACATTTGACATAGAACCAAAAGTTAATTAGTTTTTCCCCTAAAATGATCTTATAACCCTTTAAAAATCATGAAATGGCTCTTAATAATTTTAAAGTGGGTATTGGACACCCATTTAGGGTGATCTTGTCTTATGGGATGAGTGTTTTATAGAAAAGAGACATATAAGGGGTGTCTTATACATGATAATATACTATGGGTTTAACATTTTTTAATTGAAAAATCAAATGGAATATTTGAAATGGAAATAGTGAGACTTGTATTGATTTTGGACATGGGACTAAATACATCTAAATGGGTTATATAGTTATGCATTGGATTGGTTAAATAAAGAGGGAATGTTAGGATGAGCTCCTTGGATTTCGAGTGACACATAATGCTAACTAAATTGGAATGTTGGGATGATATCCTTGGATTCCATCAAAGATATGTTTCTAAATGAATGGGAATGTCAGGATGAGCTCCTTGAATTCCATGGACATGCGATATTACTTTTTAAAAATTTCGAGATGAGATCCCTGCATTCTATTTGGTATATGAGTTAAGAATGTTAGGATGATCTTTGTGGATTCCACATGATACCATCTAATTGGGACTGATGGGATGATTAATTGTATTTTACATGATATGTGATATTTGAAATGTTGGGATGAGATCCTAGATTATGTATGGTGGTTATGGTTGGAAAGGTCATCAAGACATGATTAGAGACATCTAGAACTAGCCGAAATAGGCAGTTTTGACCTAGGTGTCACTATGGAGCCTGTGGATCGCGGTTGTTTTGTTTTATTTATTTAATTTTTTTACCATGCCTATTTATGATATACATATGCATTTACTATTTTAGATCAAAGTAGTTATGATTTTAGACACCATTGGTGTTGGATTACTAAGTCATACTCACACCCTACTTAAGCTTCCAGTTGGTACCAAAGTAGACTTCATGGATGCAGGGTTAGATAAGGGTAAACACCCTATGTTGGCTGCTTTATTTAGGCTAAGATAGATCATGGATATAGGGACCAATAAAGTGATTTAAATGAATATGTTATTATATTACAATCATTTTTGATTAATTGATGGCCTTTTCACCCATAAAAAAATTAGGTTTTTGTAGTCATTAACTTTATCATGATCATTCACTTTCTTATGATCAATTATCTTTATCACTCTCTATAATCATTTAGGAATTATGATTTTCTTCCATGTTCATATCTTTAATTCTCAAAAAAAAAATTACTACTTGGACTCCTAGTTATATGTTATTCTAGATGACATTTTTACTTCCCTTTCTGTCTTATCAAGAGAAAGTTTTATTAACCCTTATTATGATGTGGATTTTCCACAAAAGAATTTTTGAATGTAAAAACCTTGATTAATGAGAACAAGTTAAAATTTAAAGATATAATTTATTCCATGGGGTATAATTCAACACCCTAAGATTTTAAAAGAACACTCTTCTCGATAGCATATACAACACAAGACACCGAGTTTAAACAAACCACAATATACTATTAAAATATTATTATTTAAACATGACTATTATAACCTAGAAATTATATTTGTAAGTATGAATAGAAATAACCAAAATTTTAAAATTAATTATGATGTATAAGGAAAATATATTGTTAAATAATTCCTTAATTTTTTGGTGAAATCTTTATAGGCTTTGAAAATACATTTTTCTCAAAAAATGGTTTTTATCATTTTTCGTAAAGAAAAAATATAATTAATTTTTGCCACTTTTAGAAAATTTATTTGAAAAAATTAAATTCATTTTTTAATCAACATGTAAAAATTATCTTAGGATGAATTTTTGGTATTTTAAAAAAAAATAATTTTTAATGAATAGTGAAAAATACAGATTTTTATTAAAAATAGCCTTTTCGTTTAAATAATTTACAAAGTTATATTTTGTTTTAAAAGAGTTTAAAAGTAAAATTAGTTTAATTATTTTATTATTAATCCAATTTAGTTCACTATAATCAATTTCATGTTGAATTTTTATATAAAAACTTTTCATACTTATGAAAACTTTTTCTTTTGGAAAACCGTTTTTTCAGTACGCCTGTGGGTTTAGTTTTAAATTAAATTCTACCCCTTATATGAATTGAATTTTTAAAAATATATTCCATATTTTTAATTATTATAATTAATATTATATAATAATTTCAACTAAATTTTTGGTCATAATGAATAGTAAAAATGGTAAAAATTAATTACCGCGATTAAGGTTAAAACAAGTTTATCAGGGGTTAAACTAAAAATATAAGGTTTTAAATGAAATATTTTTTTTAAAACTAATATTTAATTACAAAATTTTTAACTTAAATCATATAAGGTTTTATAATGAACCATTTTTTATCCTTGTGAAATGTGTAAAATGTGGGTGTAACTTTTTCTTTTCCAAAATTCCAAGTGTGTTTTATCCCCCACTTATAAAAGGGAACCCCCTCACCTATCCTCTTTACACTTCAAAAGACTTTTTTTCAGCCAATACCTACCCAAATTACTTAATTAATTATATAACCATTTCCTAGAGTCATTGGTTTGATCATAAATCCAATCTATGGAAGCTTTAGGGATAATCTTAAAGAGGTGGTCTCAATAAGAGGTATCATTCTTAACCGAACATCGTTGTTTTATTTCTTATCCCACCTCCTTAAAATATTACTAAATCATGATTATATAATAAAATCAGTCTATAATATATAATAATATGTTATTATGTTAATTACATAACTCAAATCTAACTCCTCTTCCATCAAATTGGAAACGAAACCATCGTTCATGTGTACGACATACTACTGCCTTGCGAACTGATGTAATTTGTTTCCCATCATCACCTATCATGAATATTTATGATTATGGATTTAATATTTATATATTATATTAATGAAATATTACTAATTATGTAAAACTAATATATGGGATACTTTCTTACCTTACCATCTATGGAAACATGATAACGTCATTCGTGTGTATAACGGACTACCGCTTCACAAAGCGATGTGATTCGTTTTTTATTACCACGTCACATGGATGGTATATGTAAGTGTATTTAAAGAAATAATATTATATTTATTATATTATTATAATTATTTAAAGATAAAATAACACTTAACATCTTTCCATCACAATTGTTGAAAAATGGAAATATTACACATGCATACGGCCTGTCGTCTCCATGATTGTAACGTAGTTCATTTTTCATAACCATAATTCATAATTATTTTTTAAAATTATAATTTATGTATAAAAAATATAATTATTTCATGATTATTATTTTTTATATGATGTAATAATGACCAATTTTACCATGATCAACACACCGGTACCATTTTGAAATTATGAACTGAGCATCCTCAAAACACTCAATGTGGATATAACTGATTAAGTAATTAAATAAGTTATTAAAATAAATTAAGTAAATGGGTTAAGTATAAGGTATTAAAAATATAAAAAATTTATTAAGAAAACAAATAATTTATATAAATTTATCATATAGGAGATAAAATATATACACAACAAATTCTGGACAAGCGATAAGGGTTTGTTCTCAAAACTTATTTCTTTGAGACACATGTTCTTTTATGCATATAATTTATTTTAAATAGTGTATATGCTTCAATTTTAAATATTTTATCATTAATCCTTCATACTTCATGATATATTAAGTTATAATCTATTTACTTTATTCATGGGTGTTATGATTCAAAAGTTACCAAAGTGGTAAGGGTTTGTATTTTAATCGCATTTTAATCCGGATTTGTAATGTCTCGGTTTTTTCAATGTAAAGTTTTAAAATATATCAAGTAATATTTTTGGATCCATTCACTGAGATGACATGATATTCTGAGACCTAGTGAGCTCATAATTGATATTTGAAAAATATTAAATATATTAATATCATACGTGCATAGTTTTCCTTAAAAGCGGAATAACTTATGAATGGAGTCTCATATCAGAAATATGAGACCACTGTTGAGTCTAAAGCATGAGTTTTACCCTAGGCATGACATAAAAATTTTCAGCATCGGACATTTTTAATTTTTTTTCCACAGGCGCGAATAATAAATAAATAAATTAATTTTATTAAAAAATGATGCAACGAACTGATTCCTCATCTATAAATACCCGGTTATGGGTAAATCTTAGGGTTAGCTGCATAACCCTAGAGATATAGAAATGATCCATTGAAGATACATTGCTGTAGAATAATAGATCAAGGGATCATATCAATACCGTAGGAATCATCTATGCCAACAGAGTTTGAGGATCCCACCAAAGACTACAATGCATGATAATTCTTCATCAGTGATTGATCTAAACTCAGGGTAGGATGTTTGATTTATATGGATTTATCCCTGTTTGATTTCTCCCATGATGAACACAAATCAATCAACTAATAGATTGATTCATGGGTAAATCATGTTGTGGGTATGGGTTTGTTTTACCTAGGTTTTGGGGATTTTTATGGTTGATTAGTTATCTCTATTCATTCATTGGTATAACGACAATGAATAAATACCAACACAAACATTGACCGATGTTTATTCCTCATGTTTTTGGTATGTGTATTTCTTCCACCATTTTTCATATGTTCATCTTCGATGTTTCATTTTATCTATGGTTCAACAAATACCCAATAACCAATCATTGTGTACCCATTCTTCCACACAATATATTGATACCATAGATCAGGTTTGAGTTTGATGATGGGAACAAGGTGTGGAAACGAAGATGATGGGTCGGGACCAGATCATGGATGTTCATTTATAGTTTGACATGTGGCGTCTAGATAGCAAGATGGAATGATCTTCCATGGGAATCAGATGGCCAGATTCTAGTGAGTGGTGATACCAAGGCTTGGTCAGACCAGATCCATGGTTTCTGGTGAGATTCATGGCAGAAAATCAATGTGGCGGTGGCACGAATGGACCATGTGAAGAACTTGTGGGTTTTGGAAATTTCCAAACCACACATCGTGTAATCTGAAGATACACGCCATGTGGGGAACTCTCAATAGTTCTAGGGTTTCTGTAGAGAAGAAAGGATCACACACCCCGTAACATATGTCACACACCATGTGACTCAAACCAACAAATTTTCATGTACCTGAGGGTACATGGGCACAACTCAAGTACATGATCTAAGCCCTGTACTCAAACTCAACCAGAGCACATGGGCTGAGCCATGTACCTGGACACAACCAAGTACACAAGAATGACCTAGGGTATATGGACTCAATATGATGTACATAGGCACAACCTAGAGTACATAGACATAGGCTGAGCACACAGGAATACCCGAGACTAGCAAGAAACATCGTGTACTACTAGTACATATCACGTATTTTCCTAGAGAGGTTTTAGGACCTTGTTCTCTTTATCTTGGACTAGTTTCATTAGGGTAAATTACCTTGATCCATCCTTATGAGGGTATAATTTGGAATTATATCATGAACAACATATTATGATCCTCTCTAATGGATTTGTCTCAGATAGAGTTCTCGGTGCAACCCCATGGACCTGGGTAGGATCCACTATCATCTTCTTCCCTAATCGGGGTTCTCAGAATTGTCATGAACAACTTTACCTAAGCATTGATCCCCTAATTAGCAGGTTAATCTAGATTGGTTTTTTAGTATACCCCTTGGCCATAGGTGTGATCCCCATCCATTTATAGATCTATTCAAAATTCCAGCTTGTACTTTCTTATGGAGAGACCTAATGAGCATGAAATTTTAGATAGAATCCATCAGTGCTATCAGACTCATGGAGTGAGTTATCTTGGGTGAGTATTGCTATAGAATCTCAAGCAGAATATTAGGCTAATAATATGGTTGTGACCTTACCTTGAGACTTAACATCTGCCATGAGTATATCTAGATGTGTATTTCTACATGTCTCATATTTCTGATTGACATTCCCCTATGATAAGATAACTACTACTAATACTATTATCTTGATGCTTTATTATTAGTGATTTTAGGGTATCCTACTGGGTATTTTTATACTCATCCTTGTATGGGCTCTTCCAACACATCTCATGTCTTATGAAAATGATTGGTCGTTTGATGGGAATCTTGGTGGAACAGGAGAAAATGAAGCTTGTATTGGGTTATATAGACCTTGGTTCATAATAGGAGTCACATTTGACTGTAGTCCCCTATTTCTAGTATGTTGGACTTCTTTACAATTTTTTGAAGTCCTGTATTTGGTCCTTTATAATTTATAGTATTATTGTCATACCCTGATTATTATATTTAGATGTATGCAAGCATTGGTATTAATTGTTTTACATTTTATCTTTTTATGATCTTGGACATGTGTTTGTGCATATAAGTATCTTAGGATAAGGCCTTCCATGTGAGTGTTATGCATACTCATCATTGGTCACCAATTCTTGGCCTATTGGAGGTGGGCTTGGGGTAGTGACGACTCGACTTGCTGTTGGATAGGGGGGCCCAGTGGGCCAGGTCATAAAAGAGTGTTATCAAAGTATTTTATATATTAGGACCATATTTTGAGGTTTTGTCTAGCTGTGAAATTGGTTTGAGTTTTATGGAGATAGTGTTAAGTGTTTCAAGTTCATCTTTCAGTCCATGGACTCCAGTTTTAGTGTAACAGCCAACGTATCTATACACCAAGACTCTGAATACCTATATTTTTATTTTGTATATATAGACATTGGTTGTAGGGGAAAAATTGGCACATGCAACATATAGAAATGATTTGTGTTCAATGTCCTTATTGAGTCATCTCCCCAGATATACTCATTGACTGTGGTACATATTGTCTATTTCATAATTCCCCCATAATAATTTCTAGGTAGGATTTAATAGTAGGATCACGAGGATGATCCCCTAAGTGATGAAGCTTCGATATAAGGACCTGTTTAAAAGGCAGTTCCTTTGGGTGGTTTTCTAGACATACCTCCACCCATTGAGTAGTATATGGTACTAGTAGTGCCAACAGATGAGGTGTGTAGGCTGAGCGCGCTTCATGAGTTTCATCATTAATGAACCCTTGGGTTTCTTGGTGATCCAGAACCCTATACAACTAACGATTGGCTCGAGGTGGTTATGTGAGTCTCTCACCTCGTCGGGACACCTATATACCAAATGGTAGTCCTAGTAGTGATACTTCTTCATGTTTTTATAGGGTTTTGGTGGAGCCTTTTGGTTATTTCATACAATGAGGTGACTCTTTCATGTATAAAGTTTGGTTTCCTCTTTAGAGAGGAGTAATCTTCAACTACAAGGTGAGCAGTTCACATCCAGGAACTTTTATAGCTATAACAGGGCAACATGACTGTGGTTGAGTATTCATTGAGGTTTACCAACCTCTCATGATACTCAATGGATATAGTTCAGGATCCATTCTTTTAGGCATGAACCTTTAAGTAAGGTCCATGTAGAGACATCCAATCTAGCGTGCTTCCTCTATGCATTCCTACCTATGTTGAGGTGATGGATCATGCTTTGTTGATAGAGAGATTTTTGGCCACTTGGGTATCCTCTATCTCTTGGAAACTATTTAGGGATGATGTTTCTATTAGGATAAAGTTTCTTTTCAATGTCTCTGTAATTTCTTTTGATGTTTGAATCAGGTAGTTTCTCAATTTTTCCTTAAATGTGTTTTGAAAATTAAAAATTTACTTTTTAGTCAGTCATAGATTTATGGTCAAGAAAACATTGGTAGTGGGTGCCATTGGTGGGAACATAGGGTTTGAGACTTTGACAGTAGGTAGACGATGATAAATGAAAGAATCTAAAAATGGAATATGTTTCAGGAGGCAATCTCAAGATATAGTTTCTATGGTTTAGATCTCTCAGGATGGTTTTATTCAACCTAAGGAGAGGTGGTTCTACTACTGTGATGGTTGGGGACATCTCATGTGGGATTATTCAACCCACCATATAACTAACCAAGTTATAGTGGATGGGATGTTTAGGTAGAGGCAACGATAGGAACATGGAGGTTTGTAGTGTGACATATGTAGAAGAGGAGTATGAAGAGTATCTAGAGGTGGTAGATGATTTTACTTATTACCACAACCACCCCCAGGTGGCCCCTGCTAGTCTTAAGAAGCCAGTGGATAGGGGTAAGGGAAAATGTAGGCCATATAGGCCTATGATCTAGAGGCCTTGGGGATAATTAGAGGTACAATTTTTGTCTTTTATACCCCATCTATGATTTTTATAGACATAGGCATGAGCCATTATTTTCTTTCTACATCCCTAGTTCGATACCTAGAGGTTCCGACTAATCCCTTGGCTCGACCCTTACCCTTAGAGACTCCTACCAGAGATAAATCAATGATCAATTTTTTTTTCTGAAAGTGTGATTTGATTCTTGGATGAGAGAGTTTCTCATGGGATTTATTTATGGTAGTAATGAGATCTTATGACGTCATCTTAAGCATGGAATGAATATAAATAATCCATGCATAGATTGACTATTTTAGGTAGAGGATTTAATGTGTCTACATTGATGGGATGAGGTTATCCTTTATAGGTGATAAGGAGACCCAATAAGATTAGGATGAACTTATACGTAGGAGGGTGTAGATTATTACTCACTAGTTGGATAACATGAATCTTAGAGAAGTGGATTATATGGGCTATCAGTTTCCTGCTATGGTGGATGAGCATGAGGAAATATTTCCAGAGGATGTTTAAGGCTTAACTACCCATGATAGATAGACTTCTTCATTGAATTACATCCACAGATGGACCTGATATCTATGAAAACATATTGAATGGATCCCATGGAGCTTTATGAGTTGAGAGTGTAGTTGGAGGACTTGTAGAGAAAGGGATTTGTTAGATATAGTGTTTCCCCTTGGCCATCCCCAATGTTTTCCAAAAATGTGGATGGAAGCCTGTGGTTATACATGGATTATAGGCACCTGAACCAGGTGACTGTGAATAATAAGTATCCACTATCAAGGATCGACGACCTCTTTGATCAGTTGAGAGGGGTGTGATGGTTTTTGAAGATTGACCTCATATCAGGTTATCATTAGTCATGAGTACAAGATGAGGATATATCAAATACAATATTTAGATATTTCTATGGTAACTATGAGTACTTGGTGATGCCTTTTGGAATGAAAAACACCCTAGTAGTGTTCATGGGACTCATGAACTAGATCTTTTATCCTTTATTAAACTAGTTTTTAGTAGTCTTCATTGATGATATCCTAGTTTACTCGATATCCAAGGAGGATCACGTGAAACAATTGAGTATGATCCTAGAAATACTTCGAGAGAACCATCTTTATAGGAATATATCAAAGTTTCTATTATGGATTTAGGTGGTTCTCTTTTCAGGACATGTCATCTCAGTAGAGAGAGTAGAAATGGAACCATTGAAGGTCAAGGAAATATTAGCTTGGGATCCATCTAAGAGAATTATGGAGGTACATATCTTCCATGGGTTGGCAGGATGATACAGGAAATTTGTGCCTAATTTCTATAGGATATCAACACCTTTGACTTCTTTGACCCAAAAGGGGAATCCTTTCATGTGGAAAGAAAGGCGTTAGTAGTATTTTTAAGAGTTGCAGAAGAGGTTAATGAGCACACCCATCTCGAGATTTTCAAAGGAGGGTGTTGAGTACATAGTTGTAAGACCCTAGGGTTTTCTTAAGGTACTCATCTCTTTAATATCAGTTTAATTACTTGATTTTGACCTAATGTGAGTTCCTAATGAGATCACTGGAGTTTCAGGGGTGTCTTGGGATTTTTTGGATCCTTGATCCTGACTTTTGGAAAAAAGAAGCTGGGATGCGTGGTTAGTAGCAACCATGCAGCCCAAGAAACATGATTACTACTAACTGTGCGAGGTGTTTCAGAGGCCAAAGCAGGGATGCACAGTTTTAGGAAACCATGCAGCTAGGGGAACACGCCCATGCGAGCCACCAATTTTTTTTATCAGGGGATAATTTCATGGTCGACACATGGTTTGTCTAACCATGCACTATGACCATGTGAGAGGGGTTCTTGGATAGAGAAGAGCACATGGTTGGCATATGTTTTGGCCAAACGTGCATCCAAAATGTGCGACCTGGTAATTAGTGAGGGATTTACCATTTCTTCCTTACTTAAATTAAAACTCAAACCCTGATTTCTATTTTATTTTATCTAGTGGATTCCACTCCCCTTTGAGAGCTTCTTTAATACTGAAGGTAGTATTTGATCTGATTCATCTGTACAACTTCCAATTCAAGTGCCCATCATCTCGTTGGATATGTGCAAGTAATTTCTTCTTTAATCTTATGTTTTTATTCATTTGTTTTTGAATCAAAAAATTTATTTTGGTTCAAGATGATATTACCTATTTCTAGGGTAATAACCTGTTCTTTTGATTTCTTCCAATATATCTCAAGTTAGGAGCCAATAATGGATGAGTGTTCTACCATGGGTATACTGAATGTGGTCTATACCTTTACCTTAAGTTTTTTGTTTTATATACCTTTTTGTTGTTGTGTCATGCAACAGACTTTCTAGCATTTCCCCCATAATTAAATGAATGTATTAATTAAATTTTTTGGAACCTGTTAGGTTTCCAATGGGTACCATTATATAGTTAGAGGTCATTAACCTCAACACATGCCACCTTTGAGGTGTATTTATGTATTTTTTCCTTGATATACCACATCGTTGGGTGCGTGTGAGATCTCTTATTTTAGTGGGAGCCTTAATGAGAATTGAATGAGTTATTGGAGAAGGGTTATTCCTCATTTTCATGTGAAAACTTATGATTGAATTGGTTAAATGGGTTTAAATGGAAAATGAGGAATGAGTTGGATGAACTCATAGATTATTTATGATTATTAAATGATATGTAAATTGATTAATGCCTTGATTATACCATAATCATTATTTTTTATTTCAAAATCACTTTTACAAAAAAGCGGGAAACCATCAACATTTAGGATACATAAGGATCAAACCGCATAAGAAATCATCATTTAATTCCAAAATAATTTAAAATAGTTAGAGTTTTTTACCTTTAATAACCAATATTTAATGGAGGTAACATCTATATTAGGATTTTCCATAATGAGATCCTCAAAGAAAGAAGCCATCCTGTCCCAAGTTTACACATGTTCCTCCAGACAAGTCTTCCCCTCATTGAACCCGCATATCAAAATTATATTTTGTTTATCAATACAGGAGATCTATTCATCATTAAAATCAACTTGAAATAGACTTTAAAACATTATTTGGGAATCCTCCTTTGAGATGTTGATCACGAAAGACCCTTCTTTCATTTATTCATTAGAATGCATGAGGATTTCCCAGATTTCCTCTGATTCCACGTCCTCCTTATCAGCATTCGCTATGTCAATGGCAGTTGGTTCCCCTACATGGGTTGCAATAGCCTCCTCACAAGGGGAGGCTTCCATATATATAGGAATTTCAGATCCCTTGAATTTTTTCTTTGGGGTGTGAAATTCAGTAACCAGTCCCTTTTGAGGGGGCCTACCTTTATTAGATACCCTTGTAAACTGAGGGCTAGGTAAATTGGAATAATCATTTCATCTCTGAAGATTCCACACATGATGTATAAACCCATCGACATACATGATTGTGTTATTTACTTTCTTTGTAGAGGACCAAAGATAATATTTCTCAAGTTCCAAGGACCAAGATTCAGAATCAGAGTCATCATTTAATCCTTCAAAATGGTTCCCAAGTTCGATGGTGGCAACGCTTCTTAAAGAACCCGACTTATTTTCTGGATTTTCCTACACTTCCAGACCTTGAATACATGACTTTGTACCACCCTAAAAAGGCATATGTGTTTGAGAAGCAACACTGGATGAAAGAAAAGCCTCTGGAAATGAAAAGATTTCGATGCCATCAATCTCCATCCTTAACATTGATCCGTCCCTCAAATCATGTCTCAAATGAGCAAATACATTAGCAACTAATGGATCTGATTGAACAAAATTGATATCTCTAGGGATGGGAGGGGGAATCCCAACCTCACTAGTTCCCGATGCTATCACTTCTGGATGAATATAAGGGGTATCATAAACTAAGGGAACCTTTGCGACCACATTGGCTCCTAGGTTGAACTCCTAAAAGCAGTTACTTGATGGTTCAACAATCGAATTGAACTTTTTTCAATCCCCTATGGCCTGTAGATGGAGACCCTAATCCAATGAAGTAGAAGAAAGGGTAATTCTAGAGACCCACATCGATCGGTTCCTACAACTGGAGGCATTGTTGCCGAGATGATTGCAAGATGGACAGAAGAGGACCCAAGATTCATACACAACCTTTTGATACCACCGAAGCTCACCTTCAATATCTATACTAATGGTATCCAACTGATTCATGTAAACATCAACCTCAAAAAAAATTCTAGGGGGAATCAGGTGGATTATGATGTTTGTTTGCTGGTCCGAGAAAAGTAATCAAACCAAAAGATTTCCAATCAAATGAAGAATCACTAGATTGTAAAATGGTAGGGGAAGGCCAGAGAGTGAGATCCAAATTGCTGAGATAGGCGGGTCTCTTTTCAGGTGGAAATCAGAAGGCCACTAAAAAAGAAAGAAGCACAAAACTGAGATAACACGTGGAGAGTTTTCCCAAGCATAGATAAGATCTTATTCTGATGAGAAATGAACCAGGAGGTGTCTTGAGTTCAGGATCCCAACAATTGCCCAGTCCTGTAGATTCCACTAGTTGGAGATAAATTTGTCAAAGACATCAACAACAGTCCATATCTTATTGAAGTGAGATACTAAATAAAGATACATCATCATGGAGGCATTTGTAAACTCTAGTGAAGAGAGCAGAACCATTGGGACGCCATTTAGGATTGAATGAAATTTAGGGCTAATGTGAATGGAGGTGAAAATAGGGAGTGTGGAAGAATCCATGAAAGGCTTGAAAGCCGAGGGGCGAGAAGATGAGGGAGGAGGAAGAAGAATATCCCCCCCCAATCAGGAGTGGACGAAGAGGGTAGGCGCTAGAGTATCCATCACCTAGGGCATCAGGAGGCAGCAATATGAGAGTTGGAGCGGGTTTCCTTGACTTGTCTACCTCTCCAGTATAATGACTTGATTATGTTAGTGGATTCCATGGATATTTCTACTCCTCGGATCTTTATTCCATAGGATTCCATGTAAATATCTACTCCATGGATGTTGATAATGGTAGTGGATGCTTGAGACATTTCTACTCCTCAGATAATGATTCCATTGGCTTCCATGGACATTTATACTCCACTGATCCATATTGATTATGGTAGTGGATGCCTTGGAAATTTATACTCCTTGGATCTAGATTTCTTGGAACACCTTGGATGATCTCCTTGGATTCCACCCAAGTCTTTACCAGATTCCATTGAGATGCTCCATGGACTCATTGAGGATGTCTTGGTCTACCTTGGATCTGACCCCTTCAGGATTGACACTTGATTACATGGCATGACCATTGCGGATATTTTTCTATGCTTTATAGACAAACCTAGTTTGGGTATTTAATTAAAGTGGTTAAACTGGACAATATCACACCTGCTTATTTATTCTTTATTGTTAGACCTATGGGTGCTTTAATATTTTTTATAGGGATCCATGTTTGAATGGAAAAGATCAAATCTGAATTTGAACCTTTAATTTTATTATTGTTATACTTGTGATATACTACATACCGATTCATTATTTATACAAATACTGGGATTTTTATAGACACTGTTGGTGGTGGCCCAGTGAGTGTTATCTCACACTCTATTCGGGCCACTGTTGGGTACCCAAACAAACTTCATGGATGCAGATAGAGACTAGGGAAAGTGCCTGATTTTCAATGCTTTATTGATTATGCTAAGAGCAGGGGAGGACATGAATGATCTGGGATCATGATTCTATTTAGAGATAATCATTTTTAGTATTTTTTATTTTTATAAATGTTTATTTTGGATTCATTTTTCCATGTAATACCTACCATTTTGTATAGATACATGACATGTTCAACATATTGTATATGACACTGCTTTTGGATTGGTTTTTTATTAATGCTGTCTGGATATTTATCTTCTTCCAGTTATTTGATATGCTTTAGCTATTTATTATTGTGATTACACCATTTCGCTACACTATGATTATGAGGTATAGTCTCCCCACTATACCACCTTATACCTCAACTGCTTGTCGATCGCCTCTGATATATGGGGAGGCACGCTTGAGGCCATGTGATCCACCAACTTAGGGAACTGTTCAGTGGATCCCAGGTTGGGATGTTACAAAGTGGTATTGGAGCCTTTTCTTTTCTAGATTTACTATTTTTATACAATATACAGGAGATTAGGAATTAATTGGGATTTGGTAATGAGATGTTCCCAGGAGAAGCTAATCCACATATAGGAAAAAGCCAAGTTTTCTAGAATGAGGAATTGTTGTTCTATATTTTTCTTATTATAGTTGATTCGATTCCACCATTGGGTGAAACACTTGGTGTTTGATGTTTTTTATGATTACAAATGTTCATATTTGGCTCGATGAGATGAGGTTATTCCATCTCATGCATCATTTCAGGAACCATACTAGATTCACATTCCATGCATTATTCCATGTCATATAGGATGCATTGTTGGACTACATGATATTTACTATGTGTACCTTGAGTGATAAGCCTATTGTTTGATAAATTAGTTGTTCAGGGTATTGAGAAACATAGTTGTTACTTAGAGTTCCTAGCATAACCTAAATAGTGTTTTCCTTCTTAGGATGCATCAGCCACCCTAAGTAATCAATTATGGCATATTGAGTCATGGACAAATAGTTAAATGGAATGGAACATGTTATGGATTGGATTAATTAGACACCGCACTTCAGTTTATAAGGTGTATTTCCCCTTATGGATTAGAAGTGGTGAACCATTTGGTTCAACCTTTTAAATAGAATTGTAATATAAATATGAATTTAAATGAAATTTAAAATGTGAAATAGAGAACTTGACCTTGACTCGAATTTAGAGTGGGTAGTAGGAAATGTCTCTAGTGATTTTTACGATTGATCCTATTAATCAGTCCTAGATTTAGGAGAAGGTAGAGGGGTGTGGCTTGTTTATAGGAAGGCTTCAACCTATCCTATGTTTTTATATCTGTGACTTAGCCACTACTTGATTATTTTATGAGGTGTGTGTTTGGAATTGTAGAGATATGCCACCATGACGACCTCCAGTCATGTTTCAAGAGGATACTGAAAATCATTCTATAGAAGTGGTGGGCCCTGAGATACCAATAGAACCTCTAATAGTTCCACTTGCAGCACTGTCAATTATACCAGACATGGGTATTTATTCCTGGTTCCATGAGGGTTTCCTATGCTTTATATAGACCTTTCAGGGAGACCCACAACCTAACTCATCCATGGTAGAGCTGACATGTGTGTTCCAGTAGTAGCATCTGCCCGCATTTTTGGGGATGGTGATCCACAGGCTACTGAGCTATGGCTTGAGACTATCATTTCTATTTTCAATCATATGGTGATTCCTCCAGAGTGGAGAGTGAAGATCTCGATGTATATACTTTGAATAGCAGCTTAACATTGGTGGGATTTTTTAAACCAAGATGATGGGCTTTGAGATATGGTTTGGAGGGATTTTTAATCAAGGTTTTATGATTACTTTTTTCTTGGGACCTTGAGAACTTAATATTCCAGTGAGTTTATGAATCTAGACTAGGGTATGATGACCGTTATAGATTATTAGACATGATTTATAGAGCTTTAATGTCTTTCATTGATTTATCATGTTGATGATCCATTGAGGGTGAGATTATTCGAGGAAGGTCTCAAGAATGACGTTTGATCATAGGTCAACATGTTTCAGATAACTACTATTACTGAGATAGTGAATTAGGCACTGATTATTGAATAGAACCTAAGATAAGTTGGGGGAGCAGAGCAGGGGAGTTCGGCCTATCAACCTAGTGGTTCAGTGTCAGTGGGTAGGAATTTCTATTTTGAGGATATTCATGAGATGAATACCAACCAAGATGTTATAATGGTAGTTCTATCTTCTGTCATCAGTGTGGGAGATAAAGACATATGAGGAGTCAGTGCGATAGAGACCTAGTTGACCGTGGAGAATGCATCAGGATAGGCCACATACATCAATTATGCAAGACCTCCCTTCCAACAATCATTGGAAGGGGGTCCACTCTGACTCTAGGTTCAGGAGCGATATTCAAAACTCCATGTCATACTGAGAGTTGGAGTAGCGCTAGTTGTTCAGGCTGAGGTGGTGGTTATGGATGAGGTAGCTATACACCAGTTGTACTACGACAGTAGAGTGGGCCTACTCTAGGTATTGAGGTTGTTTCATAGGGCCGCGGTTCAAGACAGATATATTTTGTATAGACTACACCCAAGGAGTAGAGAGTCATCCCATATATAGTGTGTGGTATGATCATAGTAGCCTATACTCCAGTATTTACTCTTTTTGATACAATTGATTCACATAGTTTTATATCTGTACCTATTGTAGAGATACTTGCGCTTATTGTTCATTTTTCTGATAGTGTTATGACACTCGATACTCCATTGGGGATATGATCGGAGGGTGTGAACCAGTGTAGGGAGTTCCTCCTTGATATAGGTGGGTGTCACTTCATATGGTATCTTTTTTTCCTCAAGATGATAGGGTTTTATGTCATACTCAAGATGGACTGGATAGTTTCTTATCATGCCCATGTCGATTTCTATCGCTAGAGGGTGAGTTTCACATCACTTAAGGGAAAAAAAATTATTCACAAGGGTGAGTAGGATGTCCATGTATGTAGAGATGGACCCAAGAATCATGGGTTGAGTGGAATGATATCCCATATTTCTAGTTTGTATCTAGATGATCAGGAATCATGTTAGGCAGATTTTTCTCCACTGGTTGATCATTTCAGGGATGTTTTCTTGGATGAATTTTCTAGTTTACCTCCCAAGCAAGAGGTAAAGTTTTCCATCAATCTAGTTCTAGGATATACACTAGTATCCATTCCTCCTTATAGGATGGATACTATAGAGTTGTAAGAGATCAATAGGTAGCTAGAATACTTGGAAGTAAAGGGGTTTATATGACCTTTTACTTCTCAGTGGGGTTCTTCGATCCTTTTTGTGAAAAATGAATAAGAAACCCTCAAGCTATGTGTGGATTACAAAAAATTGACCCAGATGATGATTAAAAATGGATATCCTTTATTGTAGATAGATGATATATTCAATTAGCTCTGAGGAGATTGGTTATTTTCAAAAAATGATATGAGATCGGGTTATCATTATGTTTGTGTTTGACCATTGGACACCCTTCATACAACTTTCATAGAAGGTATAGTCTATATGAGTGTCTGGTTATGATGTTTAGTCTTATGAACATGCTAAAAGTTTTCATGGCATCGATGAACCAATTTTTTCATCCATATTTGGATTCATTTGTATTGGTATTAATGTATTATATATTAGTGTATTAACACAATCAACACGACCATGAAAAACATCTTGAGATAATTTTAGATACATTAAGAGAGAATTAGTTATATGCTAAGCTCACAAAGTGATGCTTCTGGATGGATAATATTCACTTCTTGGGTCATACTATCTCAATGAAAAGAGTATCAGTTGACCTAGAGAAGGTGAGACATGTAGTTTCTTGGGAGAATCCTAAAAATGTCTTTTATATAAAAAGTTTATTGGGGATAGATGGACATTATAGTCATTTCATACAATAATTTTCATGATTATTAGAACCTCTTATAGGCTTGAATAATAAGGGTGTGAAGTTTGTATGGCCAGATACCTGCGATATAACCTTTTAAGATCTAAAAAGGAGATTAAATCCAGCACTAGTCCTAATTATGCCAGATTTAGGTAGAAGATATACTATGTATTATGATGCGTCGGGTATTAGGCTAGGAGCAGTTCTGATGAAGGAGTAACGAGTCATGGTGTATGAGTCTTGTTAGTTGAGGCCAAAAAAGAGGAATTACCTAAAACATGATCTCAAGTTAGCTGTTTTTGTATCTTCCATGAACTATTGGAGGCACTATTTACTGTGAGAGAATTTTTTGGTATACACAGACCAAAAAATACTCAAGTATATATTTACACAGCGTGATCTTAATTTGAGGCAATGAATGTGGCTTGAGTACGTATAGTCTTTCAACTTCGATCATGACTACATGACCAGAAAGGGAAATGCAATTTTCGATGCACCGAGCATGAGTAATTAGATACAGGTAGTTTATAAGGCCATTAATGAGTGACAACTTATAGTCTTGTTTTTAGAGATGCACTTAGAGGTGCAGGACAGTCTTAGGCAGAATTTTATCTCATCCATGGTAGTGAATTCCACTCTTCTAGATAGAGTGAGGATGAGGAAATTATATGATGCTGAGTACCTAGTTCTATAGGATAATGTGGAAGGTGGGGACCCACCTCCTAGTCAGACTATTAATGATGATTAAATTCTACATATTCATGGTCACATTTGGGTTCTAGCAGACACATGCGAGGAGATGATGTGAGAGTTTCATGCCTCAGTTTGGGAAGTACATCCCAATATTACCAAGATGTACCATGACTTGTGTCATCAGTATTGGTGGCTAGGGATGAAGCGAGAGGTAGCTAGTTTTGTCATGAGGTTCTCCACTTATCAGCAATTGAAGGCAGAACACTAGTGACTAGCTGGGCTTTTATAGCAGTTACCTATTCCTGAGTGGAAATGGGATGATGTTGTGATGGATTTCATGAATGAGTTACCAAGGTATCCTAGAGGAAGTGATGTTGTGTGGGTCAATGTAGACAGGCTCATGAAGGTCATTCATTTCCTACCAATCATTGAGACCATCTTAGTTGATGAGTTTAGAAGATTGTATATTCATGATATTGTGTGCCTTTATGGGGTTCCTCATACCATTATATCAGATAGGGACGCCCGGTTTAAATATTATTTTTGGAAAGAATTATAGAGGGTTTTGGGTACATAGGTGATTTTGAGCATGACATACCACCCTCAAACTGATGTCCAATAAAATCGCACTATATAGGTTCTAGATTAAATTCTCAGAGCATGCGTCTTTCATTTTGGGGGCTATTGGGAGAGGCATATATCCTTAGTTAAATTCCCCTAAAAAATAGCTATAATGAGACTATACATATGGCACCTGACAATTATTTTTATGATTGTTCATGTTGATCACCCTTGTGCTAGTTAGAGGTAAGAGATATGGCTTTACTCGGACTGCATCTCATACAGGATACTTTGAAGTAGGTCCAGTTGATCAGGGAGCATATGGATACTATATAGTCTAGAAATAAATCTTACATCAATCAATGTTGATGACATCTAGAATTTGAGGCCTAGGATTAGGTTTTTTTACGTATTTCTCTTAGTTTGGGGCATAAACAGATACAAAGATAGGGTAAAATTTCACCACGATATGTTGGACCATTTGAGATTCTAGAGAGAGTCGGTCTGGGAGCCTATTCTTTGTATTTACCTCAGAGGTACCAATCCATGCATAACTTATTCTGTGTATCTCAGTTTCACCATTAACATTCAGACCACTCTCATACTCTACTGATGAATGAGGTTGAGCTACAAGTAAATGCATCCTTCAAAGAGAATCCTATTTGTGTCATTGATAGGAGCAAAAAGGATCTCTGAGTCCAGTCAGTTCCTCGAGTATGGGTGATATGGAAGCAAATCCATTTACAGGATAATACTTGGGAGTAGGAGACCAATTTACATGAACAATGTCTGGATTTATTATTAGATGATTCCTTCTCACCCTTGGAAGAGAAATTCAAGGACAAATTGCTTTAAGGGGGGAAGATTGTAAGATACTGGGTTTTTATTAAGGCATGTATCTCTTTAATTTTAGTTTAATCTCTTGGTTTTGACTTAATGTGAGTGCCTTATGAGGTCATGGGAGTTTTATGGGGTGTCTAGGGGTTGTTCTAAGCCTAGATACTAACTTTTGAGAAAAGTAGTTGGGTTGCACAGTTAGTAGAAACCATGCTGCCCAAGACACACAATTATTACTAATCATGCAGGGTGTTTGAGAGGATAGAGCAGGGCCACATGGTTTGAGGAAACCATGTACCCAGGGGAACACTCCCATGTGAGCCACCTATAATTTTTAACAGAGGATAATTTTATGGTTAGTGCACAATTTTTCTATATGTGCACCATGACCTTTCAAGAGGGGTTCTTGGACAGAGAAGGGTGCACAATTGGAACACGGTTTGTCCAACCATATGACCAAACCATGCAACACTATAATAGGAGGTGAATTTAACATTTTCCCTTAATTCAATTAAAATTCAAACCCCTCTTTATATTTTATTTTCTCAAGTAGATTATCCTCTTGTTTGAGAGATTATTCAAGCCTAAAGGTAGGCTTTGATCTAATTCATCCACATGACATTCGTTTTAAGTACCGATCATCTTGTTGGATCTATTTAGATAATTTATTCTTTAATATTATGTCATTATTAATTTTTTTTGTATCAAAAGAGTTATTTTGGTGCAATATAATATGCCCTATTTATAGGGTAATCATCCTTTCTTCTGATTTATTTCAATCTAGATCGAGTTAAGAGCCAATACTGGATGATTGTTCTACCAAGGGTATATGGTAGGTGGTTTATACCTTTCCTATAAAGTTTGGTATTTTATATGATCTATTTCCATTGTTTCAAGTTCTATACTTTCTGAAATTTCCCCCAAAATTAAATGAATGTCTTGATTAAATTATTTGTAACCTATTAGGTTGCCCATGAGTACCATTATACAGTTGGAGGTCATTCACCTCAACCCATTCCACCTTTGAGGTGTATTTCTGTATTTTCCCTTGATATACCACATAATTGGGTGTCTTTGAGATTTCCAATTTTAGAAATATCCTTAATGAGAATTGAATGAGTTATAAGAGAAGTGTTATGCCTTCTTTGTAGGTGAACACTTTTTATTGAATTGGTTAAATGGGTTTAAATGGAAAATGAGGAATGAGTTGGATGAAATCATGGATTATTTATGATTATTAAATGATATGTAAATTGATTAATGACTTGATTATGGTAGTGTATTTTGAGGACATTATACTCCTTAGATATTGATTCCATAGGATGCCATAGACATTTCTACCCCATGGATCTTGATAATGGTAGTGGATTCTAGGTACATTTATACTCCTTATATCTAGATTCCATTGGATTCCATGGACATTTCTAATCCATGGATCGATATTGATTATGGTAGTGGATTCCTTGTACATTTCTACTCCTTGGATCATGATTCTATAGAATGCCAATGACTTTACTACTCCTTGGATCTGGCTTGTTTGGAATTCTTTGGACGAGCTCCTTGGATTCCACCCAAGTATTTACTAATTTGCCATCAAGATGCTCTATAGACTCTCTGAAGATGCCTTGGTCATTTATACCTTGGATCTAGCCCCTTCATTCCTGACACCTGATTATAGGGTGTGGCCATTGTGGATATTTTTATATGCATTACAGATAGCCTTAGTATGGGTATTTGATTACAGTGGTTAGACTGGATGATATCACACATGCTTATGTATAAATTATCATTAGCCCTTGTTTATGGGTGTTTGACTCTTGTTAATAGGGATCCATGTTTTCTAGATAGGATCAAATTGTTATTTGACTATTTAATTTTATTACTGTTATACCTGTGATAAACTGCATACTGCTTCTTTGTTTATACATAGTCTGGACTTGTTATAGACACCGTTGGTGGTGTCCTACTGAGTGTTATCTCACACCATGTTCGGGCCGCCATTGGGTACCCAGATAGACTTCATGGATGTAGGTAGGGACCGGGAAAAACACTTTATTTTCAATGATCGATTGATTATGCTAGGAGAATGGGATCATAGGACTGATCTAGGCTCGTGATGCTATCTAAAGATAGTCATTTTTGGTCTTTTGTATTTTGATAAATGTTTGTACTAGATTCTTATTGTTATGTACTGCATTCCATTTTATATAGTGATATAAAATTTTCATCATACTGTATATGACACTACTATTGGATTGGTTATTTATTATAACTGTCTAGATATTTATCTTCTATCAGTTATTTTATATGCTTCCACTATTGATTATTGTGATTACACCATTGTACTACACTTTGATTATGAGGGTATAGTCTCCCCACTATATCACCTTAGACCCTCACTACTAATTAGAAACCTCTTGCGTACACGATAGCATGATTGAGGTCATGTGACCCACTGGATTGGGACACCGTTCAGTGGATCCCAATTCAGGATGTTAAAATAGTGTTCAATAATGATTTAGAGACCATACTTGGTTGTGTTCTGGTGAAGAGGCAGGCAGTGATTGCCTATGGATCTAGGTAGTTGATACCTCACAAGAAGAACTATACGACACAAAATCTTGAGTTGTAAGCGGTGGTATTCACACTAAATATGTGGCAACACTACCTTATGGGTGAGTGGTTTATCGTCTATTATAACCAAAAAAAGTCTCAAGTATATCTTCCCTTAGAAGGATATTAACTTGAGACAGACATGATGGATAGAGTTCCTCCAGGATTATGAATTTTAGATATTCTATACTCCTAGGAAGGGGATTATAGTAGTATATTATCTTATTAGGTGATCTTGTTCTCATTTGTTGGTCAAGGCATCAGAGTAGTTAGCCTCATTACAGTTGTCCTTAGTGGACAAGGATGGTGCTTCATATCTATAGTTGATTGTTATTACTCCACTGATTATAAAAAATGTTAGGGAAGCCCAACTTTAATATATCTACCACGATACCTTATGAACTCAGATATCCATAGGACATGATCTTGATAGATTTTCTATAGGTGGAGAGCATTTTATCCTTTTCATTGGGTGAATGATGGTACCAGAAACGTTGCAGGAGGAGGTGATGAGGGAGTTTCATACATCCCATTTAGTGGTACTTACAAGCATGGAAAAGATGTACCAGGACCTCCAGTGTTAGTTTTGGTGGCTAGACATATAGAATTCAGTAGCATATTTTATATCTCAATGCCTCAATTTTCAGAAGGTGAAGGATGAGATCCAATTTCCATTGGGTTTAACCAACCCCTTAAGGTGCCATAGTGGAAGTGAGATGGTATATCTATGGACATCATGACAGGGTTACCACATACATATAGAGGACTCGGTTCCATAAAGGTGATTTTAGATTGAATCAATAAGCCATCCCACTTCCTAGTATATGAGAGTAGAGTTTAGTAGAGAGCTTGAGATTCCTTTATGTGCAGGAGATATTCTGGATTCATTTAGTTCTCTCAATGATCATTTCATACTATAATTCTCACTTCACATCATGATTATGGATAGGAATATAGTAATCATTTGGGACTTAGTTACGTTTGAGCACGATGTTTCACACCTAGACTAATGACAAGATATAACAGACTATTCAGGTCTTAGAGGACATGATGCAGACTTTCTTGTTATACTTTGGCCATAGTTGGGAGGATCATTTACCCTTGGTGGAGTTTGCATACAACAACAATTTCCATTCCACCATCAGTGTGACACCATTAAAGGCTTTGTATGGGTGACCCTGTAGGTCAGTATTATATTGGATTGATCTAGGAGAGTCTGCACCCATGGTCCTAGAGTTGGTGTGATCTTACAAAGAAGGTGCAAGTGATAAATAATGGATGAATATTGAATAGAGCTATTAGAAGTCTTATGTGTACTGGAAATATGGGCCTTTAGAGTTTGATTAGGGATACCATGTGTTCATGAAGGTCTTACCTTGATGTGTATTATAGATAGTTGGATGAGGTGGGAAGCTATATCTGATATTCATTGTCCCTTTTTAGATACTGTATAGATTTGGTGAGGTGGCACACCATTTGTCTCTACCAATATAGTTATACTAGATACGTGATGTCTTCTTTGCGTTTCATCCGAGGAGTTACATGCACAACCCATCACATGTTGTCGACTAGGGAGAGATAAACATTGAGGATGGAGATACCTTTGTGGAGTACCCAATAGAGATCAAGGATCAACATGAGAAGATCATTTGTGGGCATGTGATTCCTTTGGTATGTTTTTTGTGGAAATATGAGAATCTTTAGGAGAGTACCTGGGAGCGAGATACCCAAATGTAAGCTTAGTTCCCACATCTCTTTGATTAGTTCTTTTTTTAAAATTTTAAGATAAAAATACCTAAGGTGGGGAGAATTCAATGTCTTTGTTTTTTCCATGTAAACCTTTGAAATGTATCTAGTAATATTTTAAGATCCAGGCACTGAGACAACATGACACTTTGAGACCTGGTGAGAGTGAAATTTTTATTTGAAAAATATTAAATATATTAATATCACGTGCACATAGTTTTCATGAAAAAGTGGAATATCTTATAAATGGATTCTTGGATCAGAAATGTGAAACCGATGTTGAGTCTGGAGCATGAGTTTTACCCTATACATGACATAAATTTTATTGGAGTTGGGCATCTGTAAACATGTTGTTGCAGACGGGAATAATAAATAAATAAATTTATTTTATTATGTATTGATGCAACATCCTAATTACACCTTTATAAATACCAAGTTATAGGAAAATATTGGGGTTATTGACAGAACCCTAGATATCTAGAGAGGATTTATTGGCAAGGATTTGGAGGATGATAATGAATTAGGGTATTAGATCGATACCGCAAGGATCGTATACTCCAACAGAGTTCGAGGACCATGCCAACCAATACAATGTAGGATCATTATTCATTATTGATTGATCCAAAGTCTTGGTAGGGTGTTTGATTTATGTGGATTTATCCCCATTTGATTTCTCCCATGATGAACATGAATCAATGAACCAATGGATTGATTCTCGGGTCGATTGTGTTGTGGGTATGAGTTTGTTTTACCTAGGATTTGGGAATTTTTATCATTGATTGGTTATTTATATATATTATTTGTTCTAATGGAAATTAATTAAGGCAAAAATGATCATTGGATATGGTCTATTCCTCATGTTTGTGGTTTGTTCATTTCTTCCCCCATTCTACGTATGTTCATCATCAGTGTTTCATTTTATCTTTGGTTTAGAAAATACCCTATAAGCAATCATTTCACACTTGTTATTTAGTGAAATGAATTAATACCATAGATCAAGTTCATTTTTGATGATGGGATGAAGATACGACCCTGATGATGATGAATTGTGATCATATTAGGGATGTTTGTTCATAGTTTGATGTGCAACGATGAGATGATCTTCCATGTGAATCAGACAGTCAGATTATGGAGAGCGGTGATGAAAAGGCTTGGATAGACTAGATCCATGGTTTGTGGTGAGACTTGTAGAGGAAAATTAGTGCATAGGTGACATGAGCAGAGTATGTGAAGAAATTGCAGGTTATAGAAATTTCTAAACTATACAATGTGTAATTTGGAGATGCACACCATGTGGGGCCCTCGCTATGATGCTAGGGTTTTTGGAAATAAGAAAGGATCACAAGCCATGTGAAATGTGTCACACACCATGTGATCTAAAACAGAGGCTCACCATACACCCAAGGGTACACGGGCACGACCAGAGTACACAGGCTTGGCCGTGTACTTAGACACAACCATAGCACATGGGCTGAACCATGTACTCAGACCTAGCTAGAGCATATGAGATGATCCATGTACTTGGACATGGCCAAGTACATGGGCATGACCTAGGGTACATAGACATGACCATATGTACATGGTCATGGGATGGAGTACACAAGCACGAGATGGAGTACTTGGGAAGACCTGAGACCAACAAGACACATCATGTACTACTAGTACACACCATGCACTACTTGTAAACACTGTTTATTTTTCTTAGAGTGGTCTAAGTCCCTTTTTATCTTTATATTAGAATATTTTTCCTAAGGTGCGTTCCCTTGATCCATCCATATGAGGGTATAGTTTTTCATTATGTTCTGGATGAAGGATTATGTTCCTCTATAAGTAATTTGTCTTGGATAGAGTTCTCGATGCCCCCCATAGTCCTAGGTAGGTTCCTCTATCATCTTCTTCCCTAAGTGGGGTTCTCAAAATCGGCGTGACCAAATTTACCTAGGTGTCGATCTCTTACTTGGTGGGTTAATCCAGATTGAGTTGTTGGTATACCCCATGGACTTGGTTGTGATCCCCATTTGTGTATCAATATATTCAGACTTACAACAAGTAATTTTTTATGGTGAGACCTAATGAGCATGAAATATCAGATAGATGCCACCAGTTCTATAAAACTCACAAAGTTAGTTCTCTTGAGCGAGTATTTTTATGGACTCTCAAGTAAAATCTTAGACTGGACATATGATTGTGACCTTAACTTGAGACTTAGTGTCTACCATGAGTATATATGGATGTGTATTTCTATATATATCATATTTATGATTAACATTCCTCTGTGATGAGATGACTACTACTACTATTATATTTATGCTTTATGCTTAGTGATTTCAGGTTATCCTATTGGGTATTTTTATACTCACCGCTACATGGTCTTTACCCACACATGTCATGTCTTATGTAGAATACTGATTGTTTGATGGGGTTATCAGTGGACTAAGAGCAGATAGAGATTAGATTGGGCTAGAAAGACTATGTTTCATACCCGGAGTCACACTTGGATATAACCACCTCTTTCTACAAGGTTTTAATTATTTATAGTTTTTGGTGGGATTATATTTGTCCCTTTATTACTTCTAGTATTATTATCATACTATGATTTTGGGATTTAGATATATGCATGCATTGGTATAAATTTTTTATATTTAAACATTTTATGGGCTTGTAGATGTGTGTCCACATACATGTACCTTAGGCTAAGGCCTACCATGTGAGTGTTATTCCTACTCAACACTGACTACCAGCTCCTAGCCTATTGGATGCGGGAATGGGGTAGTGACATCTCGACTTGCCATTAGCCAGGTAGGCCTCAGTGGGTTGGGTCATGATAGGATTATTTATGCTTGAATTTTCATTGTAGGAAATTATTCGATCATTATCTAATAAAACTATTTTATTTTATTTATCCTATGGTTATTCATGAAATTTTCAAGTAATAGTAAGATTTTTTTATCTCTTTGGTACTTAAAATGATCGAGAAAATGTTTTTAAGAAAATGTGACTTTATTTATCTCTTTGATTGAAAATCCATTTTCTTCCATATCCTTGTTTTCTAAAGATATATTTTCAAAAATATTTTTTACATTCTAAAAATGATTTATTAAAGACATTTTTACCCATGTTTTACTTTTTATAAAATTGTTTTAAAGGAATATTCTTATCATTTTTTTAATGAGGTACCTTTTTACCTTTTTACAATAGTGATAAAAGAATGTTTTTTTAACTTATATGGAATGTACAGAATTAACTGCCAACATAAACACTAAATTATTTGAAGTTACCTTTATAAGTTTCCATGTATTCTTAAAGAAATTATTTTTTATAATATTTTGTAAATTTTTATATTTTTAAGAAGTGGTTTTAAATTAAAAAGTCTATTTTCCTCAATAAACATTCCATGCAATATTTTAATAAATTTTCATCAATGAAGAAAACCTTTGATTTTATGGATTGCTTATAAATTATGTATATATTTCTCTAACATATATACCTATATTATTGTCCCTTCCTTACATGCCTTGTGTTCATTTCTCAAATTTCTTTATCATGAAATTTCCTTTGATTATGATTCAAGGAAAGATTATAAAACACATTTTCTTTCCATGGGTAATTCTTATGTTATGACTTATGATCGATTTTCTATATAGACCAGTGCAGTAGGAAATGAATACTGGAACACAGTTTTCATCTATTAATCAGGATGATGACGTTGAGAGTGTTAAAAAGATGATGGAAGATGCAAATACCCCAGTATATCAGGCATGTGAAAAAATGAGAAAACTTGAGTTTTTAATGCGATTATATCATGGAAAATCAATGTATGGATTTAGTAATATTACGGTCAACTATATTCTTACTTTTATTAAGGATTTTCTACCTGATGATGCATGTATTCTAGAAAATGATTACATGGCATCAAAGTTGGTTGGAAAATTTGGATTTTCATCTATTAATATTCATTCTTTCCCTAAAGATTTTTGTCTTTTCTGGAAGGAAAATGCAGAGTTAAGTCAGTGCAAGCAGTGTGGCACATCAAGGTTGAAGACTAATAAAGACAGAACACAATCTCGCATACCAGAGAAAATGATGTGGAACTTCCCTTTAATTCCTAGGCTTCAAATAGTTTTTATGTTAAAACAAATGGAAAAGAATATGAGATGGCATGAAGATGAAAGAAATAAAGATAATAATGAAATAGTGCATCCTACAGACGGGTTGGCTTGGAAAAAATTTGATAGGTTACATCCTGATTTTGTAGCTGACCCATGAAATGTTAGATTGATATTATCCTGTGATGGTTTCAACCCATTTCACCAAATGCATACTGCACATAGTACTTGGCATGTTTTCATTCACATTTATAACTTTCCTTCATGGATGTATATGAAGAAGCCGTTTACTATCATGAGTATATTGATATCTAGACCCAGTGATCCTAGAAATGATATTGATATATACTTTCAGCCATTAATAGAGGATTTAAAGGAGCTTTGTATTGTTGGTGCACAGGCATACGATGCATTCAAGAAGGAGTACTTTATATTTCGTGCAGATTTATTATGGGCGATAAATGATTTCCCTACCTACAGAATGGTTTCTGATTGGTGTACTGAAGGGAAATTATCCTTCCCTATTTGTATAAAAAATGCATGTTTCCAAAGATTAAAGTTTTGACGAACTTTCAGCTTCATAGGGCATCGAAAATTTCTACCGATGGATCATCCATACAGAAAAAATCGATGACAATTCGATAATTCCATCGAGACAGATAAGACACCTCAATGAATGTCAGGGAATGATATTGTTAAAGAACTTGATGATTTGAATTATGTTCTTGGAAAAAGTCAATCAAATATCAGAAATCGAAAACATGTTAATTCAAATTCCAATAATAATTGGAGAAAGAAAAGAATATTCTTTGAGTTGCCGTATTGGTCATCGAATTTATTGCGTCATTGTTTGGATTTAATGCATATCGAGAAAAACATTTGTGAGATGTTACTTGCTACTATTTTAAATGTCAAAGGCAAAACAAAAGATGATTTGCAGTCTCGTCGTGATTTGATAGATTGGGGTATAAGAGCAAAAATTCATCCTGTTATTCGATGAAAAATGTGGAGAAGAAACAATTTCTTTAGGTCTTGGAAAGATTGAAGGTTCCAGATGGTTATTCAAGTAATATTTCGGAAAGGATGAATACACAAGATATGAAACTAAAATATCTTAAAACCCAAGATTACCATGTCTTGTTACATGTTTTGATTCCTATTTCCATTCGACATTTACTTTCACATAATGTTAGAATTGTTGTGATTAAGTTATGTAATTTTGATCGAGACCTTTGTGCCAAAAGACTGAGTAGAAGTGTTGTTCAGAAATTGTAGAGAGATGCACTGATTATTCTTTGCGACTTGGAGAAAATTTTCCCACTGTCATTTTTCACATGTATGTTACATCTGTCTATGCATATTCCCACATAAGTTCTTTTTGGTGGTCCTGTTTCGAGTCGGTGGATGTATCCTATATAAATAATGATGTTCACATTGAAATATTATGTGAGAAATAAATATCACCCCGAATTCTTTATTGTGAAATGTTATTTAGCACAAGAATGAATGGATTTCTGTTCATTTTACTTGGCTAACATCACCACGAGGTCTAATCGACTTATTAGAACTAAAGATGAGCAATATGATCCCATTGAGCCTGCATTTCCTTCACTTCCCTAAACAGGGGGGATATCTGGATCGTACTCGTTGTGTAATTTAAGCAGGGAAGAGTGGGAAATGGTTCATCGTACAGTATTATTCAACTATGGTGTGATTGATGATTATATCAAGTAAGTAAACTAATAAATATGAATTTTTTTCATTATGTTATTTCTTCATATCTTCTAACATTTTTAAGTTTTCATATTTGTAGAGAACATTTAGAAATTATAAAAAAGAGACATCACTCTCTATCTATTAAGAGGAAGGAACTGTTTCACAACAAAGAATTTTTTGCTTGGTTAAAGTCCAAGGTAATAGATTTTTTTTCTCCTCATAACACAATCACATGTCTCTGTTTAATATTAAATGTTGGTATCTTTTTGGTTTTAACTCTACTAATGAATGAAGTATCAGATGAAGTAAGAGCGTTATCCTTTAGTCCAAATGATGTGGTACATAATTGTAAATAAATGGTTGTCAATTGATTTAAATTTGTTATAAATATATGTGAAAAAATGGAAACATATCATGACGGTGTCACGATAAACACCACAATAGATTGTTATGTGAGTGCATCAGATAGAAAACCTCGGTCAAAAAATATATCATATTACAGTGTTATTGAAAGAATCATTTTATTAGATTACTATGCACATGGTTGTGTCACAATTATGAAATGTAAGTGTTTTGATTCAATGATGTGACAAGGAATTCATATTTATAATTATGTATTTAGAGTGATTGATATGAATTGCCAGCTTCACACTGATGAACCTTATATTCTTGCGTCATAGGCTAGAAAAGTGTTTTATGTAATTGACCTGTTACAACAACAATTTGGTGTTATTGTTGATGTCATTCCTAGACAGATTTTTTATGAATACATGGATGAAAATGATGTTGTGGATAAACCTGTCAGTATTTATTCGAATGTTTCATTTGATGACACAAATGACTCAATTTCTAGAACAGATCGTGAACTAGAAATTGTCATAGAGCACACAGAACGTTGACACATTTGTAAGTATTTACCTGACATTATCGTAATATTGTATGTGTTTTTTTAAACTTCCTTATATGATATCAAATTAACTAGTATATTTTATACCATTGTCAAATATAAAAATATTTATAGTCTGGCCAATTTTTGTTTAAGCACATCTATAGTAATTCTTAAACATAGAAAAGTCTTGATATTTTATCAATATAAATATCACATTGAAAATGTATCTCATTTTTTTATGGTACAATTGTATTATTTAACATTTTTCATTATTTATATTTATTTGAGAATATTATTTTAAATTTCCAAGTCAAAATGTCTGAATATGATGATATTAGAAGAAATATAAGAATATGAATAAATGAACAACATATGTCTTATCTGGCCAACACTGTAAGTACAATTTATGTTTGAATATTATGGTCTTTCATATTATTTATCTTGTTATAGTTCGTTTTATTTTATCATCTATGTTATTTTAGGCTACTTCGTCAAGGAGACGATTGGATTATACTACCAAGGCTGATAGTATGGTGGGGGTATTGATTCTACAGTTCAGCCTACTACTATGCCGCTTGAGTCACCAGAAGGTCATCCTCCCATTATGCCACCTCCATATTATCCATACCCACATTTTCCATATCCCTTTTTTCCCACACCCACATCGGATGGTAGTTCTCAGACTCCCATTTCTCCTTATTTTCCATTCCCACCATCCACTGTATAGGGCAATGCACCCCCATATATGCCACCACCATATCCATATCCATATCCACCCTCATCTGTACAGGGTTATACATATACTGTATAGAGTAGTCCTACTATAGATATCCCACCTACCACAAAGGATACTCCCCCTCTAGATGCTGCACTTCAGGGTCAGCAGATTCCCCATCTACTGCTATGTGTTTAAACATTACTGTTAGTGATTAATGATAAATTCATATATATTATTATCCCTTTTTACTTTTTTTCATGATTATATCTAGTATCCACCAGATGACGAGGCCACACAAAAATGCGAGAGGTTTGGAATTGACACACGCAAATCATGGTTAAATATAATGAGGATAGAGCTATAATTAAAAAAATGGTACAGAATGTAAAAGCTTTATGGTAACACTTTCCAGACACAACAATATCAATCCGGTTCAACCAATAAGTTGGAGGGAAGTTGGAGAACAAATAAAGGACAATTCTTGAGCAAAGATCTGGGTAAGTAATGTTAATCACCTTTTATATATATTAATTTATAATATCTTCTTAACAAATATTTTATCCATTATAGCTACGATATAATTTTCCTGATGGACAAAATTCCAAAGCTGCAAGGTTAATGGATTTAGGTGAAATGTGGTGAGTGTACAAGTATGAATTATATCTTGGTTGGAAAAAGAGAGTTAGCGCAGAGCTTTAAGAAGTAAGGGTGATTCATGATTACCCAATATCACAATACAAAGAGATGATCGAATATTAGAAGAGTCAAGAGTTTAAGTTATTTGTTAAATTTATATATATATTCATTTATTTATTTGAAAACGAGTTTTATTTATGTTAATGAAATTATATAATTATTTGTTTATATGAGAAATCAGAAAAAAAATAAAAGAAATAAGAGTGGAATGAAACATGTTTATACTCATGGACACAATTCACTCCCAGATCTTGAGCAAACACAGGTAATTTAATATTTAAAATATTTAGCTTCATTTAGTGTAATTTTTTTGACTTACAATTTTGATTTATTTCTTTTTTTTTCCAGAAAAAATAATTGAATATCAAGGGTCTCATTCCTCACTCTACTTTGTTTTGTATAAGCAGAAAAAAGAAAGATGGTACTGTGCCAAATACTGACACCGAGAAGGCGATTGTAAGTATATTTCAATTTCTTTTATTTTGACCGAATTTCATTCCTTATATTATTTTGTCATTTTAATTTATGTTATATATCAATCAAAAAAATGCTTTAGAGACATTGGAAGAAAAAGAACCTGCCAATTTGGGCCCAAACGATCATCTACATCAGGTATTAGGAGATGAGCATCAGGGAAGAGTGCGTTGTCGACCTGGGATGAAGATTGTACCATCTCGATACTGGTCTACTAACAAAATTTCTTCAAGTAACGGTTTTGGTTTGGTCACAGTGGAACAAATGAATTCCGCAATCAAATAAGCAACTCAAAAAGCAAAAAAGGAAATATTTGAAAATATGAAGGAAGTTATGTCTGCCATTTCTTCTACACTTTTACTAGAAGCAGCTGTAGTGGTTGATGCGTGTTTGATGTCGATGAGTTCTTATAATGTAGATTCTTTTGCTGGAGCTGGATCTGGTCCCAATGTCAGTGCCAGTACTAATGCTGATGTCGATGATGATGCTGGTGGCTTGAGAGGTGCTGATGGTGTTTCTTTAGGAGGCGTGGATGAGGGTTATCATGAATCTGATGATACTAATATTGAGGCTCACTATTGATGTGAATTTTATTTTTGGATTGTTAATATGTGTAATTTTATTATGCAATGAGGTTTGATTATTGTAATATTGAATTGTATTGCGGTGTTTATGACTGTTTCTACTTTATTGAATTATGCTATTAGGATATATTTTTATTTATGTAGTAGTTAAGTTTTATTATTATTATTATATTGAATTTTATCCTCCTCGTACATGACCACCGTACCTCCTCAATGACGCTGCTCCGAGGTGGCCCCTCTATCTCCTCCGGTACACCTCTGATGACTTGTACTAGTATGTAGGATAGCAATGCATGCTATGCAGAGAACCAATAATAAAACATAGCTGATGCAATTGATTTTCTCCCATGACTTGCAACCAGGACTAACGTGAATATAAAATTCAGGAGGTAATGATTATTTTATATCATTTTTTTCAAGATATTAGTAACCATTTTTTGTGTTTTTAATCAAATTTACTTATAATACACCATTCTTGCAGAATTGATGATTTAGAGTTTACTTTTGAGTGTGAAATATTTGATTTTATAGACATTAGTATGTATCATGGTTGGATATTTGATCCCCAGGTATGCACTTTTGATTCCTGTACCTTTATATTTTACTTATAATAAATGATACATTATATGCATAACTTCATCATATTTATTTAATGTTCGGTTTCTATATTCATATTTGTTTTACTAAGTGGTGGTTTTTAGCTCACTTCAAATGTTAGTGATCGATTTTGGCTATCCCATATAGGTAGTCGGAAGATTGATCTCACTGCTATGTTTAAAGGGACATTATTCCATTGAAATTGTATTGATGTCCTTTATGTTTTTGTTCATATAGGAGGAGGATACTAATGAACAAACACTAATTCCATACCCTAAATATTATCTCCATGATACAACTATGGGAGAAGTGTTTCGTGGCAATTGAGAGACCAATAATAATGAATTCCTAGGTCTTTTATCCCAGATGAGGGGGGCTATTCCACTTTGGGAAGAACCATTTTAGATTTAGTTCCTTTTGGTGAGAATTCCATGGAAGGGAATAGGAATGAAATAAAACTATATTTTCAAGGTATTCTACCCTACAATCCTTTATTATATGCGGAACTTCACTCCTTTCATTCATTGGATTATTCTGGAAACACATTTTAATTTTTAAAAAATGAGCAGGTCCCTGAAAAGCTCACTTGGAAGAGTATGTATCCACTTATGAAGATGTAGGTGAGTGTTCATTTTATTTAAATGATCCTTCGCTATAATTCATGTCCCATAAAGAAGTTGTGGTGGCTGAGGTGTTAGTTCAATCATGTTTGTTTCCAGCTATAGAGGCCTTTGTGAATATACCACTTGATCTGGTGGGTATGGATGCACTTCTAGAGGATACTGATATATATTTCTATTCTTCCAGCACGTTTTACCTGATTTAAGAGAGTTTTAGATATGTTGAATAATTATTCAATACTAGAAACCTTATATATATATTTCTTATCTCCTAATATTGTAGTTTTAGAGATGGTGAATAATTCTGGGGTACTGGGTGCAGCTTGCTCATATACTACTAGGGAACTCTACATTGTAGTCATGGTCTGTGTCAAAGTTTATGTTGAGGGATAATCATTAAGTACCTTTATAATCTAAAAATATGTTCTGGTTTGGGTATTATGGTTAAAAAAAGCAGTTCTCTTCACCTTTTTTGGTGGCATGTCCCTTCCCCTTGCTTTGGTAAGCCAACAAATACTCATGTTGGGAAGTCGGGCTGCTGATATCAACAAGAATTTGAATATAGTGTCGGATTATCAGGCCACTTATTTCAGTCAGAATAGGGATAGGTGTTGACAAGTCAATGGAAGAGGAAGGCTACAAGGCCAGGGAGGTCTTAGGGAGATAAAATGGGTGGACTAGTGGCTCAGTGAACAATAACCCACAACTCTATAATAAAATATGAAGTTGATCGATATGTAACTGGATAGAGGCATCCAAGTAGTGAAACCACACCTCCAAAGTGAGGTTGGGTGAATATTGTTAGGCCTAGGAAATAGATACCCCCCTTTTAGTCTATTTCTGGGTGATCCTATATCCTGAAGTTCCTGGAGATAGACCCTCACTCTCAATAACAGTGTACTCAGGTGCCCACTCATACTATTTCTTGATCAATATAAACAGGTCCAACATAAGTAGAAGATGAAAGTAAATCAAATATAATTGGAATAAGGATGATAGTGGTATTGAGTCCTCAAAGATGATGAGGTTTTCTGCCAAATGTGTAATAAAGTTTCCTCCCACCGGTGTAACATCCTTCCTCTTACCTATTGGATTGGGAATGGGAAGAGGTGTTATTAACCTTAGGTGGAATCCCAAGAACATAAAAGTATATAAATATGTTCCAGGGGAATACTAGATCATTGGGGGATGATTTTCCTAGAGACGAGAATAACCTATTGAATATGAAAAAAAGACAACTAGTTCTATATGATGCATTTAATGAAATACAATACAACCCAAACTAGATGTAATATCAGAGTAACAGATGAAATAAAATAAAAGATACTACACAGACATGAAACTGAGTAGGTAATCCCCAAATACATTACAACATATACCACTAGGAAGAAGAACAATTTAGCTCACATTTATATTTATAGCATAATATAAGTAGAGGGAATTGGGGGGGGGGGGTGGGGGATGGTGGGGGGGGGTTAGGGAGGGGGAGGGGACTGGTTTGAGGGGGAGGCTAGTACAGGGGAAGGGGTGGGGGTGGTGTAGGGGGGTTAGGGGGGTTGGTGTTGGGGTGTGGGGGATGGTGAAAGCTAGGGGTTGGGGGGGGGTGTAGGGGTGGGGGGGGACTGTGATTGGGGTGAGGGGATTGGTTTGGGGAGGGGACTAGTTTTGGGGGGAGGGGAATGGTTTGGGGGGAGGCTAGTATAGGGGAAGGGGTGGGGGTGGTGCATGGGAAGGGGTGGGGGTGGTGCAGGGGGGAGGGGAGTTTTAGGTGGGGTGAAAGGGGGGTAGTGGGGGGAGGGTGCAGGGGGGAGGGGGGGTCTACAGGGGAGGGGGGCAAGGGGGGTCTGCAGGAAGTGGGGAGGGTGCAGGTGGGTGCAAGGGGGGCAGGGGGGTGCAAGGGGGAGGGGGGAAGGGGGGTCAGTAGGGAAGTGGGGAGGTGAAGGTGGGGTGCAGGGGGGGGTCGCAGGGCAGTGGGGAGGGTGTAGTTGGGGTGAAAGGGGGTAGTGGGGGGAGGGTGCATGGGGGAGGGGGGGTCAGCAGGGTAGTGGGGAGGGTGTAGGCGGGGTATGTGGGGTGGGGGGGGGGGTCTGCAGGGTAGTGGAGAGGGTGAATGTGGGGTGAAAGGGGGGTGGGGTAGGGGGTGCAAGGGGGGTGGGGAATCATTTAATAAATATGATTTAATATTTTAACAATATTTAAACTTTATTAATATATCATTCTTATTTTATTCTATTTAGACCATAATACTCTTAATATTTCTCTATATTCTAAACATCCTTCTATTTCTCTTCAATTTTATGTTCACTAATCATCATACATAAGAATATTTCAATGTTTTCATTAACTATATGTTTTCTCATTTGTATGCAATATGTATATCAGAGTATTTTATTGGTAACATAATGATATTATATGAATCACTATATAAACATTGAATGTTTTCATTAATTAAATGTGTTCTCATTTTTATGAATTATGTTTATCAGGATTCTTCGCTCCTTCCACTGATTTAGGTGCATAAACCAATGAATATTTCAATGGTCATGATGATGGTGGTGGTGGTGGTGGAGGTGGTATGAGAGGAGGTTATAATGATGTTGGTGTTTCTATAGAAGATGATGAGGGTCATGCTGGTTCTGGTGATGTTGATATTGAGGTAAATTTTATTCTTGGTATATACATTTAATTTTATTAAATAGATATTTTTATTATGATGATATTGATATTGAAATTTTATATTGTTTATATTGGATAGAGTTTGAATTCTTATGATATATATTGTATTATGCTTGAGTTCAGTTTTATTTGGAAGGTGGTGTTTTTTTGCTCGTAGCTAGAGGATATGAGTACTACTATAAAGTGGAGCTATTATGGAAGCATTTGGTGATTAAGTATAGATGGGTAGGAATCAATTTACATCGTTATTAACTGTGACTGTAGGGTCTATTTTCCATGGTTTTGAAAGTGTTATTAGGGACCAAGATCCATAGTTTAACCATGGGGGCTGGTAGGGGGTGGGGGGATGGTAGGTGGGGGGGGGGCTGATAGGGGGAATGGTAGGGGGGGTGGTAGGGGGACTGGAAGGGGGATGGGCAGGGTGAGGGGGTGTCCAGGGTCTGTCTTGGGGGGGGATGGTAGGGGGGATGTCAGGGGGACTGGTAGGGGGGGTGAAAGGGGGACTAGCAGGGGGAGGGGGTGTCCAGGGTCTATCTTGGGGGGGGGGGACTGGCAGGGGGGATGGTAGGGGGACTGGCAGGGGGAGGGGGAGGGTGAGGGGGTGTCCAGGGTTTGTCTTGGGGGGGGTATGTCCAGGGTCTGTCCTAGGGGGTGGTTTTTGGGGGGGATGTCCAGGGTCTGGGGGGGTCCAGGGTCTCGGGGGGGGGGGGGTCCAGGAGGGGGGGGGGGGTTGTATAGGGTCTATTTGGGGGATGTCCAGGGTCTAGGGGGTGAGGGGGTGTCTAGGGTCTGTCCTGGGGGGGGGGGTGTCCAGGGGAGTGGAGGTATGGGCTGTCCAGGGTCTGGGGGGGCTATCCAGGGGAGTGGAGGTCTGGGTCTGTCCTTGGGGGGGGGTCTATCTGGGGGGTGTCCAGGGTATGGGGGGGTCTATCTTGGGGGGGGGAGGGTCTATCTTGGGACTGTCTGGGGGGTGTCTAGGGTCTGTCTGGGGGGGGTGTCCCGAGTCTGGGGGGGTGGGTCTGTCCTGGGGGGGTCTATCCTGAGTCTGTCTGGGGGGTGTCTAGGGTCTGTCCAGGGGGGTGTCCCAGGTTTGGGGGGGGGGGGTCTGTCCTGGGGGGGAGTCTATCTGGGGGGTGTCTAGGGTCTGGGGGGGGGGGGGGGGGTCCAGGATCTGTCTGGGGGGGGGGATCCAGGGGGGTTTCCAGGAGGGGGGGGGGATTTACATGGGAAAAGGGGTGATGTAGGGGGGGGGGGTGTCCAAGAGGTGGGATTTGCAGGGAGGAGGGGGGAGGGGGGTTTATGTAGGATGTCCAGGAAAGAGGGGGGGGGGGTGTCCAGGGGGGTTGTGTAGGGGGTGGGGGATATTTTTTATGGTTTTTCAGACTCTATATCCATGGTTCTTAACTGTGGCTATAGGTCCATTGCCATGGTTTTTAACCATGTCTATATGTCTAATGCCACAGTTTCGAACGGTGGAAATAAACTGTGTCCATCCTCTACTATATCCACAGTTCTAAACCATGGCTATAGTGATATTACCATGGTTTGAACTGTGGCTGTATACCTATATCCATGGTTTGAACCGTGTCTATAAACCTATAGCCACAGTTTGGAACCGTGACTATAAGTCTAGGCCTATAGCCATGCCAAACTTAGCCATGATTTCCCAAACCATGGCTATTACCTATAGCCATGGTTTCAGGACCTATAGCCATGGTTTAAAACTGGGGCTATAGCCCGAATTTCCAATAGTGAATGTCTTGCATTGATTTATATTGTTGATGAGCCATTGAGGGTGGGATGCTTCGAGGAAGGTCTCAAGCATGACTTTCGATCATAGGTCAACATGTTTCAGCTGACTAATATTACTAAGATAGTGAATTAGGCACTGATTACTGAATGGAACCTAAGGGAAGTTGGGGGAGCAGAGCACGGGAGTTCGGCCTATCAACCTAGTGGTTCAGTGTCAGTGGGTAGGAATTTCTATTTTGAGTCTTTTCATGAGAGTAATACCAACCAAGATGTTATAATGGTATTTATATCTTCTTTCATCAGTGTGGGAGACAAAGACATATGCAGAGTCAGTGCGATAGAGACCTAGTCGAGTGATGAGCATGCATCGAGATATACCACATACATCAATTATGCAAGACCTTCCCTCCAACAATCATTGGAAGGGTCGACTCTGACTCCAGGTTCAGGAGAGAGATTCAAAACTCCATGTCATACTGAGAGTTGGAGTAGTGCTGGTTGTTCAGGCTGAGGTGGTGGTCATGTATGAGGTAGCTAGACACCAGTTGTACTACGACAGTAGAGTGGGCCTACTCCAGGTATTGAAGTTGTTTCACAGGGCCACGGTTCAAGACAGATATATTTTGTACAAACTACACCCAAGGAGTATAGAGTCATCTCATATATAGTGTGTGGTATGATCTTAGTAGCCTCTACTCTAGTATTTACTCTTTTTGATACAAGTGATTCACTTAGTTTTATATCTGTACCTATGGTAGATAGACTTGAGCTTATTGTTCATTATTCTGATAGTGTTATGACACTTGATAATTAATTGGGGATATGATTGGAGGGTGTGCACTAATGTAGGGAGTTCCCCCTTGATATAGGTGGGTGTCACTTCATATGGTATCTTTTTATCCTCAAGATGATAGGGTTTGATGTCATACTCAAGATGGACTGGATAGTTTCTTATCATGCCCATGTCAATTTCTATCACCAGAGGGTGAGTTTCACATCACTAAAGGGAAAAAAATTTGTTCACAAGGGTGAGTAGGATGTCCAAGTATGTAGAGATGTACCTAACCATCATGGGTTGAGTGGAATGATATCCCAGATTTCTAGTTTGTATCTGGATGATCATGGATCATGTTAGGCAGATTTTCCTCCAGTGGTTGATCATTTCGCGGATGTTTTCTTGGATAAATTTTTTGGTTTACCTCCCAAGCAAGAGGTACAGTTTTACATCAATCTAGTTCTAGGATCTACATTAGTATCCATTCCTCCTTATGGGATGGATACTATAGAGTTATAAGAGATCAAGAGGTATCTAGAAGACTTGGAAGTAAAGGGGTTTATATGACCTTGTACTTCTCAGTGGGGTTCTTTGATCCTTTTTGTGAAAAATGAATAATAAACCCTCAAGCTATGTGTGGATTACAAAAAATTGAGCCAGTTGATGATTAAAAACCGATGTACTTTGTCGTAGATAGATGATATCTTCAATTAGCTCTGAGGAGATTGGGTATTTTCAAAAAATGGTATGATATTGGGTTATCATTAGGCGTGTGTTTGAACATTGGACACCCCTCATACAACTTTCATAGAAGGTATAGTCTATATGAGTGTCTAGTTATGATGTTCAGTTTTACAAACATGTTAAAAGTTTTCATGGAACCGATGAACTGATTTTTTCATCCATATTTGGATTCATTTGTATTGGTATTCATGGATGATATATTGGTGTATTAACACAATCAACACAACCATTAAAAACATCTTGAGATTATTTTGGATACATTGAGAGAGAATTAGTTATATGCTAAGTTCACAAAGTGACACTTCTGGATGGATAAGATTCACTTCTTGGGTCATATTATCTCAGTGAAAAGAGTATCAGTTGACCTCAAGAAGGTGAGACATGTAGTTTCTTGGGAGAAGCCTAAAAATGTATTTTATATAAAAAGTTTCTTGGGGATATATGGATATTATAGTCATTTCATACAAGAATTTTCATGCTTAGTAGAACCTCTTATAGGCTTGACTAATAAGGGTATGAAGTTTTTATGGCCAGATACCTGTGATACAACCTTTTAGGATCTAAAAGGGAGATTAAATTCATCACTAGTCCTAATTATTCCAGATTTAGGCATAAGATATACTATGTATTATGATGCATTAGGTATTAGGCTAGGAGCAGTTCTGATGTAGGAGGAACGAGTCATGGTGTATGAGTCTTGTCAGTTGAGGCCACAAAAGAGGAATTACCTAACACATGATCTCAAGTTAGCTGTTTTTGTATCTGCCATGAACTATTGGAGGCACTATTTACTAGGATAGAATTTTGTGGTATACACAGACCACAAAATACTCAAGTATATATTTACACAGAGTGATCTTAATTTGAGGAAATGAAGGTGGCTTGAGTACCTATAGTCTTTCAACTTTGATCTTGCCTACATGCCCAGAAAAGGAAATACAATTGTCGATGCACCGATCATTAGTACTTAGATACAGGTAGTTCAAGAGGCCATTAATGAGTGACAACTTATAGTCTTGTTTTTAGAGATGCACTTGGAGGTGCAGGATAGTCTTAGGAAGAATTTTATCTCATCCTTGGTAGTGAATTCCACTCTTCTGGAAAGAGTGAGGATGAGATAGTTATATGATGCTGAGCACCTAGTTCTATATGATAGTGTGGCAGGTGGGGATCCACCTCCTAGTCAGACTACTAACAATGATGAAATTCTACATATTCATGGTTGCATTTGGGTTCTAGGAGACATATGTGAGGAGTTGATGTGGGATTTTCATGCCTCAGTTTGGGAAGTACATCCCAATGTTACCAAGATGTATTGTGACTTATGTCATCAGTATTGGTGGTCAGGGATGAAGTGAGAGGTAGCTGGTTTTGTCATGAGGTTCTCCACTTATCAGCAATTGAAGGCAGAAAACTAGTGACTAGCTGGGCTTTTATAGCAGTTAACTATTCCTGATTTTAAATGGGATGATGTTGCGATGGATTTCATGACTGAGTTACCAAGGTCTCCTTGAGAAAGTGATGCTGTGTGGGTCATTGTAGATAGGCTCATGAAGGTCATTCATTTCCTACCAATCATTGAGACCTTCTTAGTTGATGAGTTTAGAAGATTGTATATCCATGATATTGTGTTCCTTCATGGGGTTCCTCATACCATTGTATCAGATAGGGAATCCTGGTTTAAATCTCAGTTTTGGAAAGGATTATAGAGGGTTTTGGGTATATAGGTGATTTTGAGCATGACATACCACCCTCAAACTGATGTCCAATCAAATCACACTATATAGGTTCTATAGTAAATTCTCAGAGCATGCATCTTTGATTTTGGGGGCAATTGGTAGAGGCATATATCCTTAGTTAAATTCTCCAACAAAATAGCTATCATGAGACTATACAAATGGAACCTTATGATGCCTTGTATGATTTTCCATGTTGATCACCCTTTTGCTAGTTAGAGGTAAGAGATATGGATTTACTCAGACTGCATCTCATACATGATACTTTGAAGTAGGTCCAGTTGATGAGGGAGCATATGGATACTATACAGTCTAAAAAGAAATCTTACGTCAATCACTGTTGATGACCTTTGGAATTTGAGGCCAAGGATTAGGTCTTTTTACGTATTTCACTGAGTTTGGGGCATAAACAGACACAAAGATAAGGTAAAATTTCACCACAATATGTTGGGCCATTTGAGATTCTAGAGAGTCGGTCCGGTAGCCTATTGGTTGTAGTTACCTTAGAGGTACCGATCGATGCATAACTTATTCCATGTATCTCAGTTTCACCGTTATCATTCAGACCTGTCTCATACTCTATAGCTGAATGGGGTTGAGCTACAAGTAAATGTGTCCTTCAAAGAGAATCCTATTTGTGTTGTTGATAGGAGCACAAAGGCTCTCCGAGTCCAGTCAGTTCCCTGAGTATGGGTGATATGGAAGCAAATCCATTTATAGGATGAGACTTGGGAGAAGGAGGCCAATTTACATGTGTAGTGGCTGGATTTATTCTTAGATGATTCCTTCTCACCCTTGGAAGGGAAATTCAAGGATGAGTTCCTTTAAGGGGAGAATATTGTAAGATACTGGGTTTTTATTGAGGCATGGATCTCTTTAATTTTAGTTTAATTTTTTTTTTGACTTAATGTGAGTGCCTTATGAGGTCATGGGAGTTTTAGGGGGTGTCTAGGGATTGTTCT
Source organism: Viscum album (assembly GCA_963277665.1). NCBI lineage: Eukaryota > Viridiplantae > Streptophyta > Magnoliopsida > Santalales > Viscaceae > Viscum > Viscum album. Next base: position 844,664,658 of record OY728160.1, on the reverse strand, counting down.
AAGCCTAGATCCTAACTTTTGGGAAAAGTAGTTGGGCTGCACAGTTAGTAGAAACCATGCTGCCCAAGACACACAATTACTACTAATTGTGCAGGGTGTTTGAGAGGATAGAGCAGGGCCACATGGTTTGAGGAAACCATGTATCCAGGGGCACACTCTAATGTGGGCCACCTATAATTTTTAACATAGGATAATTTTATGATTAGTGCATAATTTTTCTATATGTGCACCATGACTGTGCAAGAGGGGTTCTTGGACAGAGAAGGGTGCACAATTGACACACGGTTTGTCCAACCATGTGACCAAACCATGAAAAACTATAATAGGAGGTGAATTTAACATTTTCCCTTACTTTAATTAAAACTCAAACCTCTCTTTATATTTTCTTTTCTCTAGTGTATTATCCTCTTGTTTGAGAGATTCTTCAAGCCTAAAGGTAGGCTTTGATCTAATTCATCCACATGACATCCGATTTAAGCGCCGATCATCTTGTTGGATCTATTTAGATAATTTATTCTTTCATATTATGTCATTATTCATTTTTTTCGTATCAAAAAATTTATTTTGGTGCAAGATAATATGCCCTATTTAGAGGGTAATCAACTGTTCTTCTAATTTATTTCAATATAGATCGATTTAGGAGCCAATACTGGATGATTGTTCTACCAAGGGTATACGGTAGGTGGTTTATACCTTTCCCTTAATGTTTAGTGTTTTATATGACCTATTTCCATTATTTCATGTGCCATAATTTATGAAATTTCCCCCAAAATTAAATGAATGTCTTGATTAAATTGTTTGGAACCTGTTAGGTTGCCCATGAGTACCATTATACAGTTAGAGGTCATTCACCTCAACCCGTTCCACCTTTGAAGTGTATTTATGTATTTTCCCTTGATATACCACATAATTGGGTGCGTGTGAGCTTTCCAATTTTAAAATGATCCTTAATTAGAATTTAATGAGTTATAGGATAAATGTTATGCCTTATTTTCATGTGAACACTTATGATTGAATTGGTTAATTGGGTTTAAATGTAAAATGAGGAATGAGTTGGATGAAATCATGGATTATTTAGGATTATTAAATGATATGTAAATTGATGAATGACTTGATTATGGTAGCGTATTTTGAGGACATTATACTCCTTATATCTTGATTCCATAGGATACCATAGACATTTCTACCCCATGGATCTTGATAATGGTAGTGGATTCTTGGTACATTTCTAGTCCTTATATCCTAATTCCATTGGATTCCATGGAAATTTATACTCCATGGATCCATATTGATTATGGTAATGGATGACTTGTACATTTCTACTCTTTGGATCATGATTCTATAGAATGATAAGGACTTTGCTACTCCTTGGATCTGGCTTGTTTGGAATGATTTGGATGAGGTCCTTGGATTCCACCCAAGTCTTTACTGATTTTCCATCGAGATGCTCTATAGACTCTATGAGGATGCCTTGGTCATTTATACCTTGGATCTAGCCCCTTTATGCCTGAAACTTGATTACAGGGTGTGTCCATTGTGGATATTTTTATATTCTTTACAGATAGCCTTAGTATGGGTATTTGATTATAGTGGTTAGACTAGATGATATCACACTTGCTTATGTATAAATTATTATTAGACCTTGTTTATGGGTTCTTGACTCTTGTTCATAGGGATCCTTGTCTGTCTAGACAAGATCAAATTGTTATTTGACTATTTAATTTTATTACTGTTATACCTGTGATACACTGCATATTTATTCTTTGTTTATACACAGTCTGAACTTGTTATAGACACCGTTGGTGGTGTCCTACTGAGTGTTATCTCACACCATGTTCGGGCCACCGTTGGGTACCTAGACAGACTTCATGGATGTAGGTAGGGACCAGAAAAGTACTTTCTTTTCAATGATTGATTGATTATTCTAGGAGAATGGGATCATATGACTGATCTAGGCTCGTGATGCTATCTGAAGATAGTCATTTTTGGTCTTTTGTATTTTGATACATGTTTGTACTAGATTCCTATTACTATGTACTACCTGCCATTTTGTATATTGATATAAAATTTTCATCATATTGTATATGACACTACTATTGGCTTGGTTATTTATTATTACTTTCTAGATATTTATCTTCTATCAGTTATTTTATATGATTCTACTATTGATTATTGTGATTACACCATTGTATTACACTCCGATTATGAGGGTATATTCTCCCCACTATATCATCTTAGACCCTCACTACTAGTTAGAAACCTCCAGCGTACACGATGTCATGCTTGAGGTCATGTGACCCACTAGATCGGGGCATCGTTCAGTGGATCCCGATTCAGGATTTTAAAATAGTGTCCAGTGATGATTTAGAGACCATACTTGGTTGTGTTCTGGTGAGGAGGCAGGAAATTATTGCCTATGGATCTAGGTAGTTGATACCTCACAAGAATAACTATGCGACACACAATCTTGAGTTGGAAGAGGTGGTATTCACACTAAATATGTGGAAACACTACCTTATGGGTGAGTGGTTTATCATCTATTATAACCACAAAAGTCTCAAGTATATCTTCCCTTAGAAGGATCTTAACTTGAGACAATGATGATGGATAGAGTTCCTCCAGGATTATGAATTTGGGATAGTCTATACTCCTGGGAAGGGGATTGTAGTAGTATATTATCTTATTAGGTGATCTTGTTCTCATTTGTTGGTCAAGGAATCAGAGTAGTTTTCCTCATTAAAGTTGTCCTTAGTGGAAAAGGATGGTGCTTCATATCTATAGTTGATGGTTATTACTCCATTGATTCTACAACATGTTAGGGAATCCCAACTTGAAGATATCAACTGTGATACCTTATGTACTCAGATATCCACTAGACATGCTCTTGATAGATTTTCTAAAGGTGGAGATCATTTTATCCTTTTCATAGGGAGAACGATGGTACCAGAGACGTTGTGGGAGGAGGTGATGAGGGAGTTTCATACATCCCCTTTAGTGGTACATACAAGCATGAAAAAGATGTACCAGGACCTCCAATGCTAATTTTGGTGGCTAGTAATGTAGAATTCAGTAGCATATTTTGTATCTCAATGCCTCAATTTTTAGCAGGTGAAGGATGAGCTCCAATTTCTAGTGGGTTTAACTCAACCCCTTAAGGTTCCATAGTGGAAGTGAGATGGTATATCTATGGACATCATGACAGGGTTACCACGTACATCTAGAGGACTTGATTCCATCAAGGTGATTGTAGATTGAATCAACATGTCATCCCACTTCCTAGTTATATGAGAGTAAAGTTTAGTAGAGATCTTGAGATTCCTTTATGTGCAGGAGATATTATGGATTCATTTAGTTCTCTCAATGATCATTTCATACTATGATGCTCGCTTCACATCATGATTATGGAGAGGAATGTAGTAAGACTTTGGGAATTAGTTACATTTGAGCATGATGTTTCACACCTAGACTGATGAAAAGATATAACAGACTATTCAGGTCTTGGAGGACATGCTGCAAACTTGATTGTTATACTTTGGCCATAGTTGGGAGGATCATTTACCCTTGGTAGAGTTTGCATACAACAATAATTACTATTCCACCATCATTGTGACACCATTCAAGGATTTTTATGGGTGACCCTGTAGGTCAGTATTATATTGGATTGATCTAGGAGAGTCTGCACCCATGGGCCTAGATTTGGTGTGATCTTAAAAAGAAGGTTCAAGTTATCAATAATGGATAAATATTGTATAGAGATATCATAAGTCTTATGTGGACTGACAATAAGGGCCTTTAGAGTTCTATTAGGGATACCATGTGTTCCTGAAGGTCTTACCTTGATGTGGATGATAGATATTTGGATGAGTTGGGAAGCTATATCTGATATTCATTGTCCCTTTTCAGATACTGTATAGATTCGGTGAGGTGGCATACCATTTTTCTCTACCAATGTAGTTATATTGGATACCTGATGTCTTCTATGCGTCTCATCTGAGGAGTTACATGCACGACCCATCACATGTTGTCGACTTGGGAGAGATAAACATTGAGGATGGAGATAACATTGTGGAGTGCCCAATGGAGATCAAGAATAAATATGAGAATATCATTTGTGGGCATGTGATTCCTTTAGTATGTTTTTTGTGGAAATATGAGAATCTTTGGGAGAGTACCTGGGAGTGAGAGACCCAAATGTAAGCTCAGTACCCACATCTCTTTGATTAGTCATTTTTTCACTTTTTAAGATAAAAATACCTAAGGTGGGGAGAATGTAATGCCTTGGTTTTTTCCATGTAAACCTTTGAAATATATCTAGTAATATTTTAAGATCCAGGCATTGAGACAACATGAGACTTTGAGACCAGGTGAGACTAAAATTTCTATTTGAAAAATATTAAATATATTAATATCACGTGCACATAGTTTTCCTAAAATAGTTGAATAACTTATAAATTGATTCTTGGATAAGAAATATGAGACTGGTGTTAAGTCTAGAGAATGAGTTTTACCCTATGCATGACATAAATTTTATTGGAGTCGGTCATCTGTAAACATGTTGTTGTAGACGCGAATAATAAATAAATAAATTTATTTTATTAAGTGATGATGCAACAACCTAATTCCACCTTTATAAATACCAAGTTATAGAAAAATATTAGGGTTATCGACAAAACCCTAGATATCTAGAGAGGATCCATTGGAGAGGATTTGGAAGATGATAACAAATTAGGGGATCAGATCAATACCGCAAGGATCGTCTACTCCAACAGAGTTCGAGGACCATGCCAATGAATATAATATAGGATCGTTATTCATTATTGATTGATCGAAAATCATGGTAGGGTGTTTTATTTATTTGGATTTATCCCCATTTGATTTCTCCCATGATGAACATGAATCAATGAACCAATGGATTGATTCTTAGGTCGATTGTGTTTTGGGTATGTGTTTGTTTTACCTGGGATTTGGGAATTTTTACCATTGATTGGTTATTTATCTTTATTATTTGTTCTAATGGAAATTAATCAAGGAACAAATTATCATTGGATAAGTTCTATTCCTCATGTTTGTGGTTTGTGAATTTATTCCCCCATTCTACGTATGTTCATCATCAGTGTTCCATTTTATCTTTGGTTTATAAAATACCCTATAACCAATCATTTAACACCTTTTATTTAGTGAAATGAATTAATACCATAGATCAAGATCATTTTTGATGATGGGATGAAGATATAACACAGATGATGATGAATCGAGACCAGATCAGGGATGTTTGTTCATAGTTTGATGTGCAACGACGAGATGATCTTACATGTGAATCAGATAGTCAGATTATGGAGAGCGGTGGTGACAAGGCTTAGACAGACTAGATCCATGGTTTGTGGTGAGACTTGTAGAGGAAAATTAGCATGGAGGTGACATGAGAATAGTATGTGAAGAACTTGCAGGTTATAGAAATTTTTGAACTATACAATGCGTAATTTAGAGATGCACACCATGTGGGGCCCTCACTACGATGCTAGGGTTTCTAGAAAGAAGAAAGGATCAAAATCCATGTGAAATATTTCACACACCATGTGATCTAAACCGTAGGCTCACCATACACCCAAGGGTACACGACCACGACCAGAGTACACAGGCTAGGCCGTGTACTCCCACCCAGCCATAACACACAGGCTGAACCATGTACTCAGACCTAGCTAGAGCATATGAGATGATCCATGTACTTGGACATGGCCAAGTACATGGGCATGACCTGGGGTACATTGACATGACCATATGTACATGGTCATGGGATGGAGTACACAAGCATGAGCTGGAGTACTTGGGAAGACCCAAGACTGACAAGACACATCATGTACTACTAGTACACATCATGTACTACTTGTAAACACTATTTACTTTTCCTAGAGAGGTCTAAGGCCCCTTTTCTATTTATCTTAGACTATTTTTCCTAAGGTGAGTTCCCTCGATCCATCCATATGGGGGTATAGTTTGGAATTATGTTCTAGACAAAGGATTACGTTCCTCTATAAGTAATTTGTCTTAGATAGAGTTCTTGATGCCCCCATGGTCCTGGGTAGGTTCCTCTATCATCTTCTTCTCTAAATAGGGTTCTCAAAATTGGCGTGACCAAATTTACCCAGGTGTCGATCTCCTACTTCGTGGGTTAATCCAGATTGAGTTTTTGGTATACCCCATGGCCTTGGGTGTGATCCCCATTTGTGTATCAATATCTTCAGACTTACTACAAGTAATTTCTTATGGTGAGACCTGATGAGCATGAAATCTCAGATAGATGCCCCCAGTTCTATAAAACACGCAAAGTGAGTTCTCTTGAGCGAGTATTTCTATGGAATCTCAAGTGGAATCTTAGACTGGACATAATATTGTGACCTTAACTTGAGACTTAGTGTCTACCATGAGTATATATGGATGTGTATTTTTGTATATATCATATTTATGATTAACATTCCTCTGTGATGAGATTACTATTGCTACTATTATATTTATGCTTTATGATTAGTGATTTTGGGTTATCCTATTGGGTATTGTTATACTCACCCCTACATGGTCTCTACCCACACATGTCATTTTGTATGTAGAAGACTGACCGTTTGATGGGGTTCTTAGTGGACTAAGAGCAGCTGGAGCTTAGATTGGGCTAGAAAGACCGTGGTTCATACCAGGAGTTACACTTAGCTATAACCACCTCTTTCTATAAGGCTTTAATTATTTATAGTTTTTGGTGGGCTTGTATTTGTCCCTTTATTCCTTCTAGTATTATTATCATACTATGATTTTGGGATTTAGATATATGCATGCATTGATATAAGTTTTTTATATTTCAAAATTTTATGGGCTTGGAGAGGTGTGTTCACATAAATATACCTTAGGCTAAGGCCTACCATGTGAGTGTTATTCCTAATCAACATTGACTACCATCTCCTAGCCTATTGGAGGTAGGAATGGGGTAGTGACAACTCGACTTGCCATCAACCAGGTAGGCCTCAGTGGGTTGGGTCATGATAAGATTATTTATGCTTGAATTTTAATTGTAGGGAATTATTCAATAATTATCTAATAAAACTATTTTATTTTCTTATGCTATGGTTATTCATGAAATTTTCAAGTAATAGTACAATTTTTATCTCTTTGGTACTTAAAATGATCAAGAAAATGTTTTTAAGAAAAGATGACTACATTTCTCTATTTGATTGAAAATCTGTTTTCTTCCATATCCATGTTTTCTAAAGATATATTTTCAAGAAAATTTTTAACATTATAAAAATGATTTATTAAAGACATTTTTACCCATGTTTTACTTTTTATAAAATTGATTTAAAGAAATATTCTTATCATTTTTCGAATGAGGTACCTTTTTACCTTTGTACAAAAGCTAGAAAAGAATGTTTTTTAACTTATATGGAATGTATGGAATTAACTTCCAACATGAACACTGATTTATTTGAAGTTACCTTTGTAAGTTTCCATGTATTCTTAAAGAAATTATTTTTTATAATATTTTGTAAATTTTTATATTTTTAAGAAGTGGTTTTAAAGTAAAAAGGGTATTTTACTCAATAAACATTCCATGTAATATTTTAATAAATTTTCATCAATGATTAAAACCTTTGATTTTATGGATTGGTTATAAATTATGTATATATTTATCTCACATATATAACTATATTATTGTCCCTTACTTACATGCCTTATATTCATTTCTCAAATTTATTCATCATGAAATTTCCTTTGATTATGATTCAAGGCAAGATTATGAAACACATTTTCTTTCCATGGGTAATTATTATGTTATGAATTATGATTGATTTCCTATATGTAGAACACATAAATCATTAACATGTTATGATGGGTACAACAAAATAGCACTATAATGCATTGGGTAAATCTTTAGTCTCATATAGCGTCATATATGGGATTAGGGAATCAACCTAATCGATTATGGGACTTTGTCCACCATGTGATATTGTCTAGGTAGTTAGAATTGAGTCATGTTTATGTCATGTTATATATTATAGCCACATTTCCTATGATTCCATGATCTTATGATATTATGTTCTTTATGTTATGAATCCATGTGATTACTCGTGATCCTTGTCTTTTATGATATCATGTTATACCTTTGACTCACAAGTTATGCTTCCTTATCATATTTATTCCCTTACTGAGTTTTTTAGCTCACCCATTTCTTTCATGTATTCCCCAGGTTATCCTATGATGTTTTAGGAGATAAAATGGGTTTTTGAGTTCATTATAGAGAATAAAATAAGGATTTCTTGTTTTAGTTTTCTTTTGATGTATAATGAACCTAGTCTTCTAAAGACACTAGGAATCATGATCTTTGGGGTTGTAATTGTTGGATATTTATGTTTAAAAGTCATGTAATGATATATATAAAATCTTGGTTTCTATAATGGAGACCCTCAAAATATCCATTTTAGCCTTCAACCTCGATATATGTGAAGAACCACCATGGCATAGGAGAACCACCCTTATTGTTTATAAACTCTCCTTATGACTAATCATGCTGAAAATCACTCATGAAAAAAGAGTAGTGCCTCCATACCTACCAAAATATGTGTTACAACCTCTCACTATTTTACATAGGGACTCTGATAAAAATCTCTAGACACCACAGTTAATGAAACACCCACCTTTATGGTGTAAGAAATCTACATGACATGAATACTATTTTAAATTGGTGTTTTAGACCCAACTTCAACAATTTACTCTAAACAACTAACTACCTACTCCCACAACACTATTGCGACCTCCAAAATGATGCAACCTCTTCCAAAATAAGCATTTTAGCCTACCACATCCCAAACTCCATCCTCCACCTCCAAATAACATATAAAATCCCTATAGACACCTACAAAGTCTAGAAAACACAAATTAAATGTTCTATAAAGGTATCAACCTTTACATTAGATACCTCTAAAATGATTCTCATCCCCATGAATCAAAATAAAACCAAGAATAAGACAAACAACCACAAAATCCAAACATCCTTGGGATATACCACTCAAAAAAGAACCTCACCACCATCAAAACACATGAATGACACAAGAAGGAAGCATCTTAGACCACAATAAAACAAAACCAAGCATATCTTCATCAATTAATAAATTCAAAACAACTTGGGATACTAAGCTTGAATTTACAACTCCCGTTATCATGTACACTCCTTTAATCATCACTCTGTATCCTAATCAGAGACACTAAAACTCATGAAATGTATTCCTCCAATACACATTATCCTCTATCAGTTTAAACTTCCTATAATTTATATGTGCATTATGTTGTGCCTCTATAGCCTAAATCCCATGGGGAGGATTCCCACCATCCACGTCAACAACATGAAACAAGAAATTACCAATCTTGAAAACATAGAATTTCAGTTAATATCATTCAATTATATTCATTTTAATTTTCTCAAAATCACCTCAATAAAACATATACAAAAACATCATGATGCACATACCACACCTAGGTCTATACCCAATAATATACATCATCTTCCCTAGTTTGTTCAACATGTTTAAGGTCCTTGTGTCAGATCAAAGGGGGCTTGTATCCTAACTAGTCTCCCATGTGTACATCATGTACTAAGTTCGATCGACATCACTACCCTACTGAATCCATGAAATCCTCACCATCACCTAACTCAAAACTCCACCATAACTCCAAATTATCACTCTAATACTACTTTTTCATGATTGTAACACCCTGTGATTTTAGAATATATTTTTCTATAAATTAATATTATGTTTGATATTTTGTTTGAAATGCAACACTGAACTAAAACAATCCATTACATATTAGATGAATATCATTAAGAAAATTATAAGAATAATAAAACCATTAGTAAATTAAAAGATATTACTCAACTAAAATTGCTTACATTTATAGGATAAATAATTAATATGATTTAATATTAAAAAAGATTATTCTTTCTCAAATAAATTTTAAACTGTTCTATATTTTATCCTAATAAACTAAATTTAAAACTTTTAAAATATTATTATATATTAACTAATATATTAACATTATTTAAATTATAAATTGATATAAAATCATATCAAGAACACTTAAAAAATCCATTTTTCAATAAAAACAGTTTTTATTTATATTTTTTATTTTATTTTAAAAAATAAATTTATAAATTTTAGAATTTTAATTTTATAAAATGAATTTAATTTTTGAATTCATAATATAAAAATTATCTTGGGTTGATTTTTTGGTGAATATAGAGAAATATTGATTTTGTAGATACTGTCATTTTTATGACATTGTCATAATACATGAATGATTTGATAGTTCATGAAACATTTTTTCTATATAAAATATATATTTATAAAATAAAAAAAATCATTTAAAAAAAATACAATGTTGAATTTATAAAACTCATGTTTAACATTTTGGAAAATTATGCAATATTTTACTCTAATAAAAACTATATTTGGTCCGTTTCTTTTAATTAAGTATCCATAAGGTGTAATTCAGTTTTGGATTGTTTTTAAAGACACATAACTCTTATTTGGTTAATAATAAACCAATTAATTTCATATAAATCAACAAAATTTATAATTTTATCTTAATTATAATTCTTTAAGCATGAAAATGCACTTTTTCTAAAAATGTTTTTTACATCTTATGTGTGATATTATTAAAATTAATTTTAAAACCATTTGAAATTTTATTTGAGAAATTGGATTTTATATTTGTAATTATTAGGTCAAAATTATATAATAATTCCCAATTAATTTTTAGGAATTAAAATTAATTTACTTAGGTAAAAATTAGTTACCACAGTAAAAACCAAAAATGATAAAAGTGAAAATTCTAAGAGTAAAAGACTTAAAAACATATTAGAAACATTTTCTTAAATGTATGTATAAGTATTGATCAAAATTACCCCTCCCCCACTCCATTATTTTCCATTATTAGATCCACTTGACCTTTGAATAGTGACTTTACCTTTTATATTATTACAAAAATGCAACTCCCTTTAATTATAAAAGGAGCCATCACCACACCATAAATCTTGGATTAAACTAATATTTAACCAAATAAATCCCCAAAAATACTATCCACTTCCTAGAGGTTTTGGTATTCTCAAAGTACCACCTCTCAAAGCCTTGATCCAATTTGAAAAGGATCTCTTCCAAGGAGTGAGGCAAAATTATCAATTACTTATTTTTATTTATTTTTTACTTTATTTATTTTTTTACATCCTCCAAATATAATCTTCCCATGTTAGAATAATTATATCAATATCATAATTATATTGAAATGTTATTATTTTTATGGGATAACCATTTTGTACCATTGTAACAACTCCATTTTTCATAGTTTGATCCTTTAAATATTTATTTAAGTATCTATGGATTTTTCCTTACAGTTGGAACTATGTTTCAGGTGTCATGGGACACCATAATTAATTATTGAAAAATATTAATGGTATTAAAGAAAAAAATTCATCTTTTTAGAATTAATGGAACCCCTATTGATTATAACATCGAATAGAAAATTCAAGACCGTGATTGAATTCAGAATCAGGAATTCTGTTGTAATATAGTTGTTGGTAGGTGTGTTAAATAAATTAAATGATTAATTGATTTCTTTTATTAAATGATTAAACTATCCCATCTCCTTTATAAATGTATGATTATGGAAAACCCCCAGGGTTATCCACATAACCCTATGAGATTAAAGGAGGAGGAGTGTGCCTTTTTTGGAATTTAATGATGAGATCAGGATCATTGATCGATGATGAAAAATTGAGGAGATTCATGGGGAAAATGACTAAACATAGGGAGGTATTCAAAAAAAAGTTGTAGAACACATTCTTTACCAATGATAAATCCATTATCAAGGAAGTTATTTCTATTTTATGGATTCTTTCTATGAAAATTAATTTCTAGCATAGATTATATATATATATTCTATGATTTCCCTATTTTCCTTCCCTAAACAGCAAAGACCTTGAGTTTTTATTCATTATTCTAGTTTTATTTTTCTATTTCGTTTTTATGATTATGATCATAATTTGGGTTAATAATGGCCAATGATAATCTCACTCTATTATTGTGCCTCTCCCATCTCTATTCTTTATGTTCTTCATCATTGGACCTTGGGGTCAATGATTTTACATTTTCGAATGGGTTCAAGCTTGATAAAAACCCCATATTTTAGATGGTTAAGTAAATGATCTTGGGTTTGATGACTTGAAAATGAATTAAGGTGGAATGATAGATCATGGATGATGGTTTCAGGGATCATGGAATTGTTTTAGTGATAGGAGGTGATACAAACCACACTTGAGTGACATAAAACCTGATTTTTGGCCACTGGAAGATAGGAATCGATTAATAAAGATAGTTTCCTTTGTTCTTAGTGGATTGGGAAAGGCTATGATGAGTTTTTCTATAGAAGTGGTGAGTATTTAGGAAGAAGATAGAGATTATGTGAAAATCCTGACTACACATCATGTTTGTTAGTTTCATATAGTGGCTAGGGTTTCAGTGTGAGTTAAATATCACATAACATGTGGATGGACCCACACACCATGTGATATTACCTAGGTGGAAGAGCTATGTGCGGGGAGTACATGGATAGGAACCTGGGTGATTAGACGTGTCATGTCCATTTAGGGACATTCCGTGTGGAGGGACACAACCATCCAAGATATGTATAGGGAGTAACATGCCCAGGTCCTTAGGAAGTTCCAAACACCATGTGCATCGATGAACACGCAATGTACTCTCCCTAGAATCTCCTAACTTGCATATCTCCTTCTTCAAGACTTAGTTTTGGACCTGCAAGTAGTCCATTTTGAGTAGAATTATACACAAGACATAATGGTGGACATTGTTTCTGCATCAAAGATATGATGTGAGGTGATACTAGTGAGAATCTTCTTCTAGGGATACTAAGTCGATGATAGTGACCAGGCTTGATCATTAGAGTGATGTTGGGGTCAGTACTCCCCTGAATCACCAGGGTCCAAGTCCCTTATATCCTTTATGTAGGTAGAGTCTATACTCCCCCACACTACAAATGGCATAGGTCCTCTATCTATGGAGTGATAACCCCCCTCTATTGAGCTTTGGGAGGGAGCAGGTCCTCCACTGGAGTCAGTGATCCCTCATCTATGGTACATATTAGAAAGAACTAGGCTCTCCATTATATTTCTTGTGAGTTTGTTCCTAGTTCTTGAAACATATACAAGGCCTTTGGAGCTGTAGGTAGACTCATCATTCTTAGATAGTTGTATATATTGAGATCCTTCTCCATTTTTGACTGAGGTTTTAGTATGAGGATATCCGATGTTGAGTTTCTTTTCCCTCTTTGACTTATAGGAAGAGATGACTGTATTTATTCCATTACTTCCCTCTTGATTTTTATGGAATCCTACTGAGTATGTTAATACTCACCCTTGTATGGGATTTTCCTGAACATCTCATGTATTATGCAGATGATAATAATATTATCAGTGACTTTAGTGGACCTAGTATTGGTGGAGCATAGTAGTACATAGGGATGTTAACCTTGTTCAGCAGTTAGAATCCAAGATCTTGAGCTGAGCTCTCCTCTACATTTCCCTTTTTTAGTTGTTTCTAGGTCAGGAAATATTTTCTTTATTATTTGGGTGTGTAATTTTCCATTTTATATTCTTGGTTATTCATCTATTACACTTTGATTTATTTCCTAATGGTTAATACATGAATTGTTTACACCATAAAGGTTTTAGTTTATTATATATCTATATTGTTGCATGGAGCTGGGCATGTGTGTGTGTACAGGTCCATTAGGATAAGACCTCATATTTCAATGATATTCTATCTCAATGCTTATCACCAGCCCCTAGCCTATTAGAGGCAAGATTGGGGTGTCACTCATGGTTTACTACTGACCTAGGCAGGCCCCTGGTGGGTCGGGTTATGATAGAGTGGTATCAGAGTAGGTGTTTTGAGTTGGTCATTTCACGAGGTTTGGTTTGGGAGCTTAGGGAAATGATGTTGAAGTTTATTGAGTTTGGATCTTAGGCCAAGTAACCTAGTGGTGGTATAATTCCCGACATATACACACATCAAAACTCTAACTATCTGCAATTCGACTTGTCATACTAAGACACCAGTTACAGAGAAACCATTAGTACATGCATCATAGAGGATTGAGTATTTTGACTTCCATGTATTTCTTGAGTCAAATCCCTAGATATTCTCATCTAACCATGGAAAGTCTTGTTAACTGTAAGGATGCCTCCATGATGATAACTAGATAGGATTTCAAGATAGGGTTCTCTTGATGAACAGCTGAGCATTGGGGCCTCAACATAGGGACCTATTCTTGAGTTGTTCCTTCTAAGAGAGCATATAACAGTGCTTTCACCTAATGAGAAGCACATAGACTGACCTCCATGAAGGTTATGAGTACAGTAAAAGCATCGAATAGGGCATACCCAACTTGGATTTTTGTCATAATAGATGATTAATACAAGATATACATTGATAATAAATTCCATTACCAATTCAATTGAATCAAATATTAATTAATAAGATAACACTAAAACCAAAATAAAGTATTATCACCTAATTATTTATAATTAATTTAATAAATTAAATAATTAACTTGGGATGAATTATTTATTCATTGATGAATCTGACAATGTATCTATGTTATACCATCATTGTGCTATAAGAATCAAGTATATATTTTCTCCAATGGTGACCCACACTTGCTCCATGAACCTCCAAATGTATCCTTAGGAATCTCTAGGTGCTAGCATGGTAGATCCTAATGCTTGTGTCGTTCATCTTTGATTTCCATAAGAATTACTTCAAGAAGGATTCTATTGGATCTCTCTAGAATCAAGAGTGGTGGTGTAAGATGACTACTCTCTATTATTGAGAGCATTATTAGAGAAGGGATCACTTTAGGGCCTTGACATAATTCTCCAAATGTTGTTGTTCATAACCAAAACAAATGACAACCACCCATAAGAAAATAATATATTTAGGTTTATATACTTCTAGGGTTAGAAAACAATAGTTGCACACATACCCTTATTATTTCCTTAATACTTTTGAGACCCCATTTCTATAATAATAATAATATCATTATTATTTCTTGACATGCACAAAACTATAGAATTAATTAAATATTATTTATTCAAATAATATTTAATATATATTATTTCTCACCAGACCATTAAACCCGGTCTTCCATTCCTATATAATATTTATCAGGCCTTGAATAATGAATATTTATTTAATAAATAAATATCATCACATTATTCACCAATAATAAATAAATAGAATATTCACTAAATAAAAAATAAATATTTATTAAATATTCCAAGCACAAAATATTCTCTTGAATAACGAGTGATGAAATATACGTGATTAAGAAAACATAAATAATTATTAAACCACATGAGAGAATAATATTTATTCAATATTTTAAATAATAAATAATATTATTATTTAACCAAGGTTCTGAATACACTTATTGTGTGGCCATTTAGGCCACTTTCTTAGTGGAATTAGGTGAAACAACCCAAAATTCAAGGTTAGTGTCTAGAAACATTCTAAGACACCCATAAAGAAAATAGTTAATGTCACAATGATATAAAACCACATACATAAACTTACTGTGTAATATAATCCATTTATTATGATATCTCTAATAAAGCAGGTTGCATGCTGGTGCCATCAACCTATGTTCTTGATGCGTCTTTCTTTGAATTTTTAAAAATTGAAATTTCCTTTAGAACACCATGTCCATGGATTTATTTAGTCTATATAATTTAAATAAAAGGGTATGAGATAATTTTTTTTAAAGAACAGAAGGGAAAATCCTTTCTCACATTATTCATTAATGAAATATTACTCATGGCACACCCAACACATCTTAATTTTATGTAAACATATGTCACCATGGTTTTCATCAATACATAAAAGTACATGAATGATAACATACATTAATAATAATCTTAAAGTCTTAGGATCAATACCTATATCCACATATAATAACATCTAATGACACATATAAAAGTGGATTTCCTACTGGCGGATCTCATTCTCATAATCTCCTAAGCTAGAAATTACTAAGGGAGAACACCATGAGAAGGTGTATCAAAGTCCTATGAGTCTCTACCCCTGAAATACCATATCATTTGTGTCCCTAAAATGATTTCATTCAGCTATATAACATATATTAAGAATATTATTGAGGCACTTCTAGGTTATCATCATAGTGGAGAACAGCTATAACCTTTCAGTAAAACACCTACTCTTAGAACATTGTCACACACTATGTCACACCGAAAAAAATCACGATGAGATAAGTAGTTTATTAATATTCAAAAATATGAATACAAGTAATCATAAATAACATAAAAGTTTGTTCTAGGGAACCATCTCTAATAAACTCCCACTTGCACCAAAGGAAACTACTAAGAACATTCAATCCACTAGCTCTCACATGATATTCATGATTCTACTGGGATAATTCTTTAGTAAATGGGTTTTCCACATTTTATCCCTTATAAAATTTTCTTATTTCAACTTCACCCCTCTTATAAAAATATCTCAATAGGTAATGCTTTTAGAGTATGTTCTTTTTCAGTTGGTGTGACCTTGTCTCTTTTGCAAGATCCATCGCTATAGTATTATCAAAATATAATGTGATAGGGTATTTATATCTAGGTACCACATGAATATAATAAACAAATTTTCATATTAAAATTGATTCTTTGGCTATATTATAACCCAATATATACTTGAACTCTACTGAAAAATCAACAATAATCGATTGCTTTGAAATCTTCCAGATCACAGCTCCTACGTTGATACTGAAAACATATCCAGATGGAAACTTCATATCATTATGATCTATTTGAAATCTAGCATCTATATAACCTCTGATGACTAGCTCCTCATCTTCTCTATACACCAAGAATATATCCTTAGTTCTTCTCAGATATTTAAGGATAACCTTAATAGTTGACCAATATTGTTTAACTGGATCAACTTAATATCTTCCTACCATGCTCAATTCATAGGGAATGTAAAGTCTATTATTGAACATGGAATACATGATTGATCCTATCACCAAAACATATGACATATTACTTATTATCTCTTTCCCCCATTATGTCTGAGGATGTATTTTCTTGGAAAGATGTATGGTATGTGACACTGGAATAAACCCCCTATTGGATTGTTCCATACTAAATATCTTTAATATCTAGTCAATGTATGTACCTTTAATTATTACAATTAGCCTCTTGGATCTATCATGAATTATTTTAATACCTATAATGTAGGCTACTTCACCTAAGTCCTTCATGGAGAGGCATTTGTTAACCAGTCTTTAACATACTGTAAGAATGGTATGTTGTTTCCAATAAGTAATATGTCATGAACATATACTACTAATATAATTAAAGTATTCCCAATAAATTTATTGTAAACACATTTCTCACATTCATTCTTAATAAAACTAAATTCTTTTATAGTTTCATCAAACCGAATGTTCTAGAAACCAAATGCTTAATTCAATACTTAAATGGATCTATGTAACTTGCATATTTTTTTAGCATCACTTGGAGTCAAAAACCCTTTAGTTTGTTCCATATATACATATTCTCATAAGTTCTAATTAATGAAATCAATTTTTACATTCATCTACAAAATTTCACAGTCATGGTAAGCTTCTATTGAAAGTAAAATTCTGATGGATTTAAATGTGGAAATTGGAGAAATATTTCATCATAGTTAATGAATTGATGATATTTAAACACTTTATCCACTAGACTTGGTTTACAGGTACTTAATTTACCTTATATGTATAGTTTTCTCTGGAATAACCATTTTTACCCAATAATATTTACATCAACTAATGAATCAACCAGAACCCAAACATGGTTCTGATACATAGAATCTATTTCAGAATTCATGGATTCTTTCCAGCTTGTAGCTTTTATGCTCTCTACTGAATATTTATAGGAGAGAGGTTTATTATTATCAACCAATAATTAGTTATCATATCCAATGACTATAAAACCATATCTCTCCAGTTTTCTTACCTTTATGATGCTCCTACATAGTACTTGTGTTTCAAGAAAAGATTCTTCCATGGGGACTTGTGGAATCTATTCCTGTAGCAACTCTTATCTATCTTGAGCATTAAATTCATTGAATCCAATATTACTTCCACTACCCTTCTTAAGGATGTTATCTCTATTAAGAAATATATATTTTATAGTGACAATCACTTTCTTGTCTTAGGGTTTGTATTAATAGTATCCACTTATTTCCTTAGGATACCTTATAAAGATACACTCTGTACCCTGAGGTACTTTTTTGTTTCTTGAGATGACCTTAATAAACACCTCATAACCCCATACATGTGTATATGAAAAAATAGGTTTCTTTTCACTCCATAACTCAAAGGGAATTATTTTTGCTACTATAGTTGGTACTCAATTTAATTTGTATATAGAAGTTTGTAATGCATATCTCCAAAAGGATAATGAAATATCTATATGAATCATTATAAAACTTACCATGTTTAGAATGGTATATTTACTCATTTTACTAGCACCATTATACTGTGGTGTTTAGCATGGATTGAGTTGATAAAGAATACCAAATTTATATATAAAGTTAATAAATTATTAGTTAAGTT
The DNA here is from genome assembly GCA_963277665.1 of Viscum album. Taxonomy (NCBI): domain Eukaryota; kingdom Viridiplantae; phylum Streptophyta; class Magnoliopsida; order Santalales; family Viscaceae; genus Viscum; species Viscum album. The sequence continues at coordinate 844,645,935 of OY728160.1, read as the reverse complement.
ATTCACCAACTCGATCAGATCGAAGATTCTTTATCTTCTTTCCAAGTTTATTCTCTAATTTATTCTTGATTTCTTTGAATTAATCAAAGGACTCAAACTTATAACTCATAAATTAGACAAATCCATATCTACTCAAGTCATCAGTAAAAGATATAAAGTAAGAATACCCAACTATAACTTTAACTAGAAATGGTCTACACACATCAGTGTATACCAATACTAGAAGCTCTGTATCCCTTTCACCCTGTCCATCGAATGGTGGTTTGATCATTTTGCCTTGTAAACAAGCATGAAATATTTCAAATGGTTTTAGCTTAAAAGAGTCTAAATAGATACCATGATAGAGCTTTGTCAAATTCTTCTCTTTTACGTGACCAAGATAATGATTCCACAACTTAGTGTTATATGAGTCATGTAAACACGATTCATTATCAATTTACAATACTTGGTTTTCATAATTTAATATATAAAGATTATTATTTAAATGTGACATACCATAACATATGTTTTATTTATAAAAGAAACAAATTTTATTTCCAAACTTGAAAAAACCCATTTATATCAAGGTAGGATACACAAATTATTTTTTTGGTAATAGTTGATACATAATAATAATATCCTAAAAATAATATCATTACTATTAGCAATTAAAGGTGGTAGTCTCCAATGGCTAGAGTAGCCAACCTTGCACTATTAGAAACCTTCAAATCTACCTATCCTCTTAAAAACTTTCATAATCTACTTGGTTCCTATATTTGGATATATATATATATATATATATATATATGAGCACTAGAAGATGTAACTAATACCCAATGTGTAGATATTGAAAGATTATACTCAATATTGAATGCACCTTTAGCTTCCCCTTGCTTCCAGGAATAATTCCTATTCTAGTGGCCTTTCTTTCCACATGAAAAATATACTTCTTACTTTTCATTTCCATACCTCTAGATCTTCCACTCATTTAAAGGATGGTTCTTATGAGATTTATACTTTTTTATGAGTATTGGGACCCTTATCCTTATTCTTACTTTTCTTATTCATCATAAGGACTGTGGGTTTTTCATGAACCATGTCCTTTTCCACTTAGAGAATGATAGTAAAAAGATTTTAATTAATCTTATCATTATTAATCATGTTATAATTAACAATAAAACTGAATAATGACTTGGGTAGTGAGGAAAGTATGATATATATGCAAAAATAATCTAGAAATTTAATTCTGAAGATGTATAATCATTCTATATATCCAATAAGCTTGACTATATAAGGCCCAGTTGGTGCTGAATCTCCAATATTGCATGTAAAAAAAGTATTGGAGATCTTGTATCTCTCTTGTATTGACTTATCTTGATAGAGACCCCAAATTTGAGGCATCATGCTACACACATCCATGTCATCATATTGATTTAGAATCTTATTGTTCATGGATGATATCATGAAACATTTAACATTTGTGACATCGTTAAAATGTTTCTTATAGAGAGACAACTCTTTCTCACCAGCCTCTTAGCTAAGTAATTTAGGAATAGAGTTTTCAAGCACATATAATTTACATTTGTGGAGTAGGATAATGTGTAAGATCCTTTACCATTATTGAAAATTAGTTTTTATGATAAGGTTATCCTTCTCAAGTATGGATCACAATGATATGCATGAAGTCATATTTATTATAGTTTCTATAAATAAGAAGGGCATAATTTCAGTACTTTATCTGATAAAAGTAGATAATAAATATTATATTATATTTATTAATCTCAAACTATTTTATCAAAACCCAAAACCCCCACTATTAGCCTCAAAATATCATGTTTCATGGAAATTATAGTGTCAAGGACCCATATTCCCCTTCCCATAACCCAAAATTGGGTCTGATAGGTTATTTAAAGGGTTTTAGGTAGGAATAAGATTGAAAATTGCATTAAATCATAGTTCCTTGATATTCTAAGTGGACTCCCCAACCTCAAAATCCTTAAATTGGATTTCAAAAACCTTTACTTCTTAGTTATACAAAGTTCTTTTAGGGAAGTCAACCCTTGATGTGAATTGAGTTAAGTTGACCCAAAAATTAAAGATAAAATTCCTTGATAATTGAAAGCACCCTAACTTGGTTTGGTCAAGAAATTTGAACTATGGTTCAATTTTAAATTAATTAGTGTAAGGATATACCAACTTAACATATATATGTCACGACTCGTCCACGGGGCCCGTGCCGTGACTACCCCAAGCCCGCCTTCCATAGGCCAGGGGCTGGCGACTAGCACCAAAGGCGTAAATCCCGATAACTGGGAAGGCATTTCCTTTATAAAAGTAAAAAAACACCACAGAGTACAAGCAGAAGTAAAACACTAAGTACAAAAAGAAGTGCTGGAAAGTAAATGGGCCAGAATACAAACCCAAAAGAAAGTACAACTATAACTGAACAAAGTACAACAGAAAAAGACAATAGCTGGAGGGACGGAAGCGGCTCCTGGGTCGTCCTCCTCGGATCCTACCCGAAGGGTAGGTACAGATGGCGCAGCTCCTGGATCATCCACCACGAATCCTACCTGAAGGGTAGGTACAGATAGCCTCCACAGTACTCTCGTCCGTCAACCTTCTCCGAGTGTCGTCTCGCCGTGAAGTCCACCTCCGGACACTGACTTGTCGTGTAGTCCACCTCCGGGTACCGTCCAGTCCTCGAACACTCGGCCTCCGTCAGCACCGCTTGTCGTCTGCAACCAACACAACGAGGTGCGGGCATAGCCCGTGCAGGGGTGAGTATAACGATACTCAGTAGGGACCCCGAGACCCTCAAGGTCTCACCAAATCCAACAAGGATAACCACAAAGAAGATATCAACAGATAACCTCTACTTAGGTATATGCCCATACATATACCTAAGTTATCAAGTAACCCATCTCAATCATGAGGAAACACAAAGGTCAAAAGTCTCAGCTCAAACCAGGATTTTCATTATCGAAACCGTAACTACTGAAGAGCTCCGTCTCTAGAGTGTACATTGGTCCTGTCACGACTCCGAGGTACTGCTCACTAACCTAAGACTGCTGAGGTACTCCTCTTGTCGAGTACCGCGGGCCAGCCACCCAAACACAGTAGTGCTTCCCGCCGAGGTATGTCACTCAAACACAGTAGTGCACACCCCCTAGTAGCCTGCAGAGGTACTCTCCGGACGAGTACCGCGGGTCTGCACTATCACACAGGTAGTGCTCCGTCCGCCATGGGTCTGCACCCAAACAAAGTAGTGCTCCGTCCACTGGGCTAGTCGACTCACTCCAAGTCGAGTCGGTCAAGCAGTCGTCAGGTCTCAGTCGGCTACACTGTGTCCGTACTCCGCACGCTCGTCTCTGGGAGGGCCCGCTCCACGAGCTGCAAGTCGATACTCCAAGTATCTCAAGGTCCCACGAAGAAGTATCTCAAAGGACCACCTCGTCACAGGGGTCTCAACGCAACAGACGGCGCGTCGATCGGACGCCCGATCTGTGAGTTATTAGCCTTTTCGTCCCAGGGGTCCGGTTGGTTTCATGAGCGAACCAAACCCAGCCGTATCTCAAATGTACCCCGAGCTCTCATAGGGTATACTCATAGGGACCTTTTCTCAACGTGATCGTCAACGCCGCTGACGGTTCGTCAAACGGACGTCATGTCTGAGAGTTATCAGCTTTTCCGTTCCAGGGGCCCGGTTGGATTTCGGGTGCGATCCAACCCGGCCACTACCAACTGTATCCAAAACTCGGGCGAAGGATGTCAAAAGTTCCGTATCGTCAACAGGAACTCAACGCAACAGACGGCGCGTCAATCGGACGCCCGGTCTGAGAGTTATTGGCTTTTTCGTCCGAGGGGCCCGGTTGGTTTTTAAGGAAAAACCAACCCGACTGTACTCCACCTGCGCCCAAACCCCGGGCGGAGTGAGCCAAAAGATCTGTCTCACTAAGAGGAAACTAACAAAGCTGACGGTACGTCAATCGGACGTCTGTAGCTCAAGATATGAGCGTTTCCGCTCCGAGGGCCCGGTTGGTTTCGTGTACGAACCAACCCGGCCGAACCCAAAGTATTCCTAAACCTTGAGTGAGACAAACCGAAACGACCGTCTCGCTCCAAGGATTGTGTTGCGGCTGACGGCGAGTCGTTTGGAGGCCCGTAGCTCAAGTTACGGGCGTTTGAACGAAAGTCGTCCGAAGACGGGGGGTCCGGGCCCGGGCCGACCCGGCCCGACCCCCCCTGGTTGGCCCGAACCGGGTCGGGTCCGACCCGGTTGGCCCGGCCCGGCCCGGCCAGGGCCGGTCCGGCTCGGCCGACGTGGGGGAAAGCCGCCGCCCCGCGTGACACCCCCGCGGAACCCGCGGGGTGTCGGCCAGACAGCCGGACGCGTCGCGTGACAACCCCGCGGCACCCGCGGGGTGCCACCCTGGACACCCGCGGGGTGCCGCGTGACAACCCAGCGACACCCGCGGGGTGCCGCGTGACAACCCCGCGGCACCCGCAGGGTGTCGCGCTGGACACCCGCGGCACCCGCGGGGTGCCGCGTGACAACCCCGCGGCACCCGCGGGGTGTCGCGCTGGACACCCGCGACACCCGCGGTGTGCCGCACTGGACACCCGCGGGGTGCCGCGTGACAACCCCACAGCACCCGCGGGGTGTCGCGCCGGACACCCGCGGCACCCGCGGGGGTCGCGCCGGACACCCGCGGGGTGCCGCCGCCTCCGGCCGCCGGCGCCGCCGCGCCGGCGACCCGCGCCGCCGGAGTCGCTCCGGTGACCCGTTTTCCCTCCCGTCTGCGCCGTTATTCCTCCCGGGTTCCATTCTTTACTGCGGGATCATCAAACATCCGTTGCGGCACGTTCCGTCTTTGCCCGTCAAATCCGCACAAGAACGAAGAACGGCGGAGGGTTGTCGGGCCATGTTCGTTTGGCCCGCACCCTCCGCGTTAGATAAAAGCAACGGGAGAAATTGTTCAACACATGGACCGACAATTTTAATAAAATAAAATTTTTCATTTGAAACCGGTTCTTTGAGTTTTAAAAAACGTTCACGGGAATATAAAGAGGGGTATTCCAAAATATAAAATCCCTACCTCGGAGTCGTCGCGCGTGAGCGTTCTTCGTGGAATTGCTTGTCGCGGAAGAGGGGGGATCGTCGCGTCGTCACGGGAAGACGTCGCGTCGTCGCGGAACACGGCGTTGAGTCGGCGAACTCAACGCACCATGAAACAGCAGATTTAATTTTAATTAATTAAATCCATGTTTTGGTTAAGAACCACGAAGGAGATAAAAAGGAAGGTCCGAGACTCTTACCCCAAGCAGCCGATCGAAGACCCGTCGCGGAGGAAGAGACGTCGCAGAAGAACGTTGTCGGCGTCGCGGATCACGGCGTCGCGTTGTCGATTTCCGGGTTCGGCGTTCTTCGCGTTCTTCGCGTTCTTCGCATTCTTCGCGAAGGAGGAAGAAGATACAAGGATTATGTCTCAACGAGAAATCCTCCAAAAAAAAAAGATAGGTTGGTCTTATTTTATTATTATGCCAACACACGAAAGGGGGGTAAGTAACGACCCATCAATTCGTTGAATTAATTCAACGAAAGAAACAACTCATTTAATTTACGAAAAAATAAACCGCCCAATTAAATGGTCTGTTAAGAAATTAAGAAAACGCGTCAGTTGACTTTCATAATGACGGGTTTTCGCGGGTGCGTTACTTAGCGGAAAGAAACGGCGGGGCTCGTGCGGGCCCCACCTCACAAATATCCTACCAAGAGGGTAGGATATTTCTAGATAGTATCCTATCCGGTTCAACTCAGTTTAAGACGCTTTTAAGTGGCTTCAAGCGGCTTCAAGTGAAATGAAAAATAAAATTGTCGCATAATTTTATTTTATTTCATAACTTAAAACCCAAAAATTAAAAACCACACCAGGGAAAACGCAACTCTGGAAGAGGCGTTTCTAAGCAAATACCGGCACTGCGATTCCATCGGTGCCCTCGGAATTTGATTCCGGGCACCGGTTCAAAAGTTAGAAAAACCCGCACGTTCGTTCACTGAACGTACCCGAGCCAAACTTCAGAAAATGATTCCGGACACACCGGGCCTCGGAATCAGGTGCCGTCAGAAGCTGCACTCTTGTAAAATTTCAAAGAAAATTAAGAAAAAAATTTCCTTGAAATTTACGGGTCTTTACATTACTCCCACCACAGGGCTTTACGTCCCCGTAAAGCTCCAACACAAACTTTGGGAAACAAGGGCGGTACTGAGCATGCATCTGAGCCTTCCACTCCCAAGTGCTCTCCTGGAGGTCCCCGAGCTGCCAAAGAAAGTGCACAAGAGAAATCGACCGTCCTCCTAGGATCCGCTCCTGTCGATCCTCAATCCCCACAGGAAACTCCGTAAAAGTCACCTCATCACCAAAGACCAGCTCCCCATGGTCAAAGATTTGTGTCGGGTCGTGCACGTATCTCCTCCGCTGAGATACGTGGAAACGTCGTGCCCCTAGTGCAACTGAGGTGGATGGACCAAGTGGTAAACCATCCCGCCTACCCAGCTGAGGACCTAGAAAGGTCCGTTGAACCTCGGATATAACTTGCCTCCTTGGCCACGTCTCCGTAACCCTCGTCGAGGTGAGACCCGTATAAGGACGTGATCGTCATCCTCGAACTACAGAGGTCTCCAATTCTTGCTGGAACTGAAACTCAAAACGACTGCTGCCACGAGAGTAAGGTTGACCGACTCAAGAGTGATCGGTCACACCCTCCTATCCAAGAGTTACCCTGCGCTGCCTGGGGTTTCCTTTTCCGCCGACCAAGGAAAACCCATCCCGACGTTTGCCTAAAACCGTCAATTTGAGTATGAACAGTTATTGCCCACTCCATACTCAAACTAACGTCGTAAGGCCTCGACTCTGCCACCAAGAGATTCCAACCAGAACTCTCACCTCGAGGGTCTGACCACACCGTCGGCGTAACTGTGATTATCGAGTCTCCTCTCAAGGTATCTCCAGACGTGAGGGTCAAGTCCACGGCTTACCGGAAACTCTAGGTCTGGAACAAGATTTGTGAAAGTGAGGAATGATTCATATCGACGTCTGTTACTACAGCAGCTAGTAGTGGACACAGACTGTCCCTTGAATCATTTCTAGAGCCATTGGGTCACACTTCTGGACCGCATGCAGCCGCATTCTTCCACCACCCTCCAGCTCCCTGAGCCAGGCGGGAATAACTAAGGCGGGTGGTTGTACCATGTTAGGATGTACACCACCTCATGCTGCTCTCCTAGCTGTGCCTCCACGTCTGCTGCTTTGTAGACTCATCTCTCCTTTAAGCTTCCTCTTCTTGAAACATTTAACACGCCCGAGTCTCTAAGACTGGCACTGGTTTCCTGTTTCTTACTGCACTGTGCAGTCTTCATCCGCTCCTGGATGAACTGCACCTCCTTTACATACAATCTGGAAGAGCTGCTAAAATTTCTCCTTTGCCGAAAAGAGAAACCCGGTCTCATCCCCTCTCTAGATGAACCACGCCCATTGCCTAATACAGTCAATCCTGGCATGAAGGATGCATTCATGCCATGGATGACGTCTTAAGGCCTCGACATAACTACTAAGAGATCCAACTGTCACTCTCGCCTCCATGGGTCGAGTCACACTGTCGGCATCAGTGTGAGGTCACTGGGTCTCCTCCAGTAGGAATTTCGAAAGTGAGGGTCAAGTCAACAGTTTTAACCAGGACCACTTAGTAACATCACAAAAGAGGACAGGAAAGCAAACATCACAAGATAAGTGTCTTTATTTTATTGCAGCTCATGGTACAAAGACACAAAAACAACATCAACATGGAACTAGAAGTACAAGAGACGTATCCACTAGTTCCGCTCCTGTCCACCTGCTCCAGGAGCTCTACTGCCTTGTCCACTGCTCTACTGTAGCTCAAGCATTCGTCGCTGCCTCTACCTAGGTGTCCCCTCAAAAGCATATGGATCAACTGTACGAGGAGTCGGACAGTCACGTGCCAGGTGCCCCTTTCCACCGCACGAGTAACACAGTCTGCTTCTGGCACGCCTGGCTCTGACCCCACCCCGGGTGCCCCGCACCACCGGTCCTAAAACCCGAGATCGCCCAACTGATGGTCTGGTCCTCCTGGACCTCTGCATCATCTGTCTACTGCCCACAGATGACTCGGCTTCTGATCGAAAAACACGCGGCAAAGGCAGCAGCTCCTGAACACGCTCGGGGTGTAGAGCTACTAGCACAAACTCCACCCTGAAGAAGGTCTCGAAGTCTTCCCATGTGAAAGCCATCCCATCGCAAAACTGGAACAAGTGGCTCCACCACCTGCCTGCTGCTGCTTGAAGAAGGATGGTAGAAAAGGTCACCATGAAGTCTGATGGCATCCCCACTAGCTTGAAGACTCCCACCACAGCCTCCAGCCAATCCTCAGCTGCCTGCGGGTCCGTCTCTCCCCCCGAACCTGGGTGGCCTCTGGCGCTGGAACTCATGCAGTGCACTCAAGTAGCGGGCATCGCCTACTGCTGGGGCTGGTGGCATCGGTGGCCCAACGTATGGTAGTACCGCTGGCGCCTCCGCTGGTGCCTCTACTGCAAGAGGGCCCTGTACCGAAGCCTCGTCACTCGACAGGCTGTCAGCACGCACATCCCTCTGGGATCTAGCTGGTCGTCCGAGAAAAGGCATCCTGAAAGAAACAACGTATCACGGTCAAACGATTATACCTGGTGAGATGACCTGGTTTGATCTGTTTTAAGGGAAACCTTTGAAAACACACACGCAAACAGTGTTTTCGTGCACAAAGTCGAAAATCAGTTGCCAGGGTCCTGGTGTATGGATACGTCGGCCGCCCGCACCAACACTGGACTCCTTGAACTGGAAACCACACTCGGTACCCTTAACACTATTGCTTCACAGAAAGAAAGATCAGATTCTGCGGTAGAACCGACCACCTCTGATACCAATTTGTCACGACTCGTCCACGGGGCCCGTGCCGTGACTACCCCAAGCCCGCCTTCCATAGGCCAGGGGCTGACGACTAGCACCAAAGGCGTAAATCCCGATAACTAGGAAGTCATTGCCTTTATAAAAGTAACAAAACACCACAGAGTACAAGCGGAAGTAAAACACTAAGTAAAAAAAGAAGTGCTGGAAAGTAAATGGGCCAGAATACAAACCCAAAAGAAAGTACAACTACAACTGAACAAAGTACAACAGAAAAAGACAACAGCTGGAGGGACGGAAGCGGCTCCTGGGTCGTCCTCCTCGGATCCTACCTGAAGGGTAGGTACAGATGGCGCAGCTCCTGGATCGTCCACCACGAATCCTACCTGAAGGGTAGGTACAGATAGCCTCCACAGTGCTCTCGTCCGTCAACCTTCTCCGAGTGTCGTCTCGCCGTGAAGTCCACCTCCAGACACTGACTTGTCGTGTAGTCCACCTCTGGGTACCGTCCAGTCCTCGAACACTCGGCCTCCGTCAGCACTGCCTGTCGTCTGCAACCAACACAACGAGGTGCGGGCATAGCCCGTGCAGGGGTGAGTATAACGATACTCAGTAGGGACCCCGAGACCCTCAAGGTCTCACCAAATCCAACAAGGATAACCACAAAGAAGATCTCAACAGATAACCTCTACTTAGGTATATGCCCATACATATACCTAAGTTATCAAGTAACCCATCTCAATCATGAGGAAACAAAAAGGTCAAAAGTCTCAGCTCAGACCAGGATTTTCATTATCGAAACCGTAACTACTGAAGAGCTCCGTCTCTAGAGTGTACAGTGGTCCTGTCACGACTCCGAGGTACTGCTCACTAACCTAAGACTGCTGAGGTACTCCTCCTGTCGAGTACCGCGGGCCAGCCACCCAAACACATTAGTGCTTCCCGCCGAGGTATGTCACTCAAACACAGTAGTGCACACCCCCTAGTAGCCTGCAGAGGTACTCTCCGGACGAGTACCGTGGGTCTGCACTATCACACAGGTAGTGCTCCATCTGCCATGGGTCTGCACCCAAACAAAGTAGTGCTCCGTCCACTGGGCTAGTCGACTCACTCCAAGTCGAGTCGGTCAAGCAGTCGTCAGGTCTCAGTCGGCTACACGGTCTCCGTACTCAGCACGCTCGTCTCTGGGAGGGTCCGCTCCACGAGCTGCAAGTCGATACTCCAAGTATCTCAAGGTCCCATGAAGAAGTATCTCAAAGGACCACCTCGTCACAGGGGTCTCAACGCAACAGACGGCGCGTCGATCGGACGCCCGGTCTGTGAGTTATTAGCCTTTTCGTCCCAGGGGCCCGGTTGGTTTCGTGAGCGAACCAAACCCAGCCGTATCTCAACTGTACCCCGAGCTCTCATTGGGTATACTCATAGGGACCGTTTCTCAACGTGATCGTCAACGCCGCTGACGGTTCGTCAAACGGACGTCCTGTCTGAGAGTTATCAGCTTTTCCGTTCCAGGGGCCCGGTTGGATTTCGGGTGCGATCCAACCCGGCCACTACCAACTGTATCCAAAACTCGGGCGAAGGATGCCAAAAGTTCCGTATCGTCAACAGGAACTCAACGCAACAGACGGCGCGTCAATCGGACGCCCGGTCTGAGAGTTATTGGCTTTTTCGTCCCAGGGGCCCGGTTGGTTTTTAAGGAAAAACCAACCCGACTGTACTTCACCTGTGCCCAAACCCCGGGCGGAGTGAGCCAAAAGATCCGTCTCACTAAGAGGAAACTAACAAAGCTGACGGTACGTCAATCGGACGTCCGTAGCTCAAGATATGAGCGTTTCCGCTCCGAGGGCCCGGTTGGTTTCGTGTACGAACCATCCCGGCCGAACCCAAAGTATTCCGAAACCTTAAGTGAGACAAACCGAAACGACCGTCTCGCTCCAAGGATTGCGTTGCCGCTGACGGCGAGTCGTTTGGAGGCCCGTATCTCAAGTTACGGGCGTTTGAACGAAAGTCGTCCGAAGACGGGGGTCCGGGCCCGGGCCGACCAGGCCCGACCCCCCCTGGTTGGCCCGAACCGGGTCGGGTCCGACCCGGTTGGCCCGGCCCGGCCCAGCCAGGGCCGGTCCGGCTCGGCTCGGCCGAGCGGCCGACGCGGGGGAAAGCCGCCGCCCCGCGTGACACCCCCGCGGCACCCGCGGGGTGTCGGCCAGACAGCCGGACGCGTCGCGTGACAACCCCGCGGCACCCGCGGGGTGCCGCGCTGGACACCCGCGGGGTGCCGCGTGACAACCCCGCGGCACCCGCGGGGTGTCGCGCCGGACACCCACGGGGTGCCGCCGCCTCCGGCCGCCGGCGCCGCCGCGCCGGCGACCCGCGCTGCCACCAGCTTCCGCGGGCCGCCGGAGTCGCTCCGGTGGCCCGTTTTCCCTCCTGTCTGCGCCGTTGTTCCTCCCGGGTTCCGTTCTTTACTGCGGGATCATCAAACAGCCGTTGCGGCACGTTCCGTCGTTGCCCGTCAAATCCGCACAAGAACGAAGAACGACGTAGGGTTGTCGGGCCATGTTCGTTTGGCCCGCACCCTCCGCGTTAGATAAAAGCAACGGGAGAAATTGTTCAACACATGAACCGACAATTTTAATAAAATAAAATTGTTCATTTGAAACCGGTTCTTTGAGTTTTAAAGAACGTTCACAGGAATATAAAGAGGGGTATTCCAAAATATAAAATCCCTACCTCGGAGTCGTCGCGCGTGAGCGTTCTTCGCGGAATTGCTTGTCGCGGAAGAGGGGGGATCGTCGCGTCGTCGCGGGAAGGCGTCGCGTCGTCGCGGAACACAGCGTTGAGTCGGCGAACTCAACGCACCATGAAACATCAGATTTAATTTTAATTAATTAAATCCATGTTTTGGTTAAGAACCATGAAGGAGATAAAAAGGAAGGTCCGAGACTCTTACCTCAAGCAGCCGATCGAAGACCCGTCGCGGAGGAAGAGACGTCGCAGAAGAACGTCGTCGGCGCCGCGGATCACGGCGTCGCGTCGTCGATTCCCGGGTTCGGCGTTCTTCGCGTTCTTCGCGTTCTTCGCGTTCTTCGCGAAGGAGGAAGAAGATACAAGGATTATGTCTCAATGAGAAATCCTCCCAAAAAAAAGATAGGTTGGTCTTATTTTATTATTATTCCAACACACGAAAGGGGAGTAAGTAACGACCCATCAATTAGTTGAATTAATTCAACGAAAGAAACAGCTCATTTGATTTACGAAAAAATAAACCGCCCAATTAAATGGTCTGTTAAGAAATTAAGAAAACGCGTCAGTTGACTTTCATAATGACGGGTTTTCGCGGGTGCGTTACTTAGCGGAAAGAAACGGCGGGGCTCGTGCGGGCCCCACCTCACAAATATCCTACCAAGAGGGTAGGATATTTCTGGATAGTATCCTATCCGGTTCAACTCAGTTTAAGCCGCTTTTAAGTGGCTTCAAGAGGCTTCAAGTGAAATGTAAAATAAAATTGTCGCACAATTTTATTTTATTTCATAACTTAAAACCCAAAAATTAAAAACCACATCAGGGAAAAGGAAACTCCGGAAGAGGCATTTCTAAGCAAATACCGGCGCTGCGATCCCATCGGTGCCCTCGGAATTTGATTCCGGGCACCGGTTCAAAAGTTAGAAAAACCCGCACGTTCGTTCACTGAACGTACCCGAGCCAAACTTCAGAAAATGATTCCGGACACACCGGGCCTCGGAATCAGGTGCCGTCAGAAGTTGCGCTCTTGTAAAATTCCAAAGAAAATTAAGAAAAAAATTTCCTTGAAATTTACGGGTCTTTACAATATAATTGAGGGTTTTTTATTTTTATGTGAATTTTTTCCATTTTTATCTTTATTACATGCTTGTTAATATTAAGTGGATTTACTTAAGCGATTAACCATATATTATATAAATTTTAAACATAATCCAATTTATTTTAGTTCCATATTACATGACTATTAATTCATTAATACATGTGATCAGGACAAAACATCCATAATTAAATTAACCATGAAACTTGACAGAAATAAAATAATAAAGTGGCATGATCCTAAGATTTTACTAATGGTTAGTTTATCTACAGGATGATAAACCAACCATAAACCTAGGTGAAAAACACCTTTAACCATGACTTGGTTTGTGTTTCATCTTTCCACCCACCCACCCATGCACCTCTTGGATTGGTTTCACCTTAACTCCAAACTCGAACCACTTCCACTAGCTCCAGGGCTCCATCCATTAGATAATATTTTACTCACACGCAAGTGAGTGGAACCAAAGGATTGGTTAAGAGGTTTACATAAAAGGAAACCATGGGAACACATAACCTTACATAATTATATGAGGGGTGATTAAAAATCCATAAATTTAATTTAATAATAGATTAAAAAGATACCAATCACACAAATAGTCTATTCTATTCTCTTGGTTATCTATATACATGCAAAAAATTATGCATTTAATAAAAATAACATTAAATTCTAATTGTTCTTATTTAAGATAAATCATGATTGAATCAATTAATTATCTTCTTTAATTAATAAATTATTTTATTTGAATTCTCATCCAAACTTTCTTGATATTCTCATAAATCATAACTTTAAACAAATTAAATAAATTTATTTAAAATTAACCATGTATAATACATGTACCTTGGAGGAAAACAGTGAGTACCTATCTGAACTACCCAGTGTGTATTATATTTGTATATTTTTTACTCATTCAACATGTGATATATATGATTTATCACATAATTTCATGGCATGTACGTATTCAAATAAATGGTACACAAAACAAATGATATTTATATAGCGTGTTATGTTTCAATGTGTGTAGAGTAATGATTATATTATGACTTATACACGATATGAAGTTCCAAAAATTATGAAAAAATTAATTATAAATTTAATATATATATATATATATATATATATAAACCATTACATGTCATGTAAATTTTCAAATAAATGACACATGGAACACATGATGATAAGGTTTAAGCAGTATAATAAATTAATTTTTAATTCTATATAATTTGGTAATATACACAGTATGTACTATCCAGCTAGACGTTGTGTATAATTCTAATCGTCTATCCATGGAACACACCTAGGGACCCAGTGTGTAATAATTCCATGAAAACTAATGGAGTGAATGACGTGTACATGGGATACATATCATGTGGTCTCCAAGTTACACTACTGGAAATATCACCTATACCCACGGTTCTAAACCGTGGGTATAGCCCATGAAACCGTGGGTATAGCCTATACCCACGGTTTCATGGACCGTGGGATAGAGTGGCGTCACAATAGCTCTATACCCATGGTTCTTATAAAACCGTGGGCATAGCCCAAGAAAAACTCAGATTACCCACGGTTTACCAAACCGTGGGTATATATCTATATCCACGGTTTCGTAACCGTGGGTATACAGTTTCCAGCACCCAAACTATACCCGCACAACAGAATTACCCACGTTTTACCAAACCGTGGGTATACAGTTTTCCCCGCACAACAGAATTACCCACGGTTTAATAAACCGTGGGTATAAACATTTTACCCCAGAAACTGCAGCTTCTAGCTTACCATCCTGCACCTCTGCAACTTCTAGCTTCCTACCATCCTGCACCTATTCCTACCATCCTTCACTTAAAAACAATAGAAACCAAAATACAAAATAGATGGATTTTAATCATGGTGGTGGGAAAATTAAAAATTCCAACTTGGATGGAGAAAAAGTGATAAAATTCCAGCATTCCAAAATGATGCATATCTTAAAATGATGAAAAAAATAAGACATTATCTATTTTACTAAGGTTATTACTAATCCAAATTCAATATTCCCATCAGTGTTAGAATCAAAAGAAAATTTAGGAAAAATCATGTCACACAGGAGTTCCCATAACAAACTGACTTACATTATCAATAATGATTACTACAAGACTAAGTTAAATCTAGGATATTATAAACCAACACAATACTAACCATTTATATTGCCTCATTTACAAGATTGTGTAACCATCTGTATTGCATCATACTAACTACAAGAACATAAAAACAACTAATTATGAACCTTTATTGCAAATGCTAACAAGAATGAAGTACGATAAAATCCAATACTGAACTTGCATGAATAATAAAAGATCATTTTTGGTCAAGGATCATGGAAATCAGTGAGGATCTATCCCAAATGAAAAGAAAAAATATAATGGAATTTCTGCTATGTCAAAAAATTAAAATCAAAACAATAAGACCATGTTTTTAGAAAACTCAAGTGACCGTCCAGATTAAGGAAATTTGGAGTGCACTAACTTGAATATAGAAAATGCTAAAAAAAAGTGAAGAAAAATATAGCTAATAATATGTTGAATATGAATATGGAAGATTCAGAAGTTCACCAAAATTATGGTTTTTATAGAGGATCTAAAACTAATTGTGGGAAGAATTTTGATTTGTGTCTGGATGCAGTGGGTATACAGTTAACGCTGCCAAAATTTATGATGAAATAGTCATGACCAGGTTTACTCAATGTATCAAGACTTATAATGCCCTTCTAAATGAACTGGCTCAATTGGGAAATTGGAAAGCAGCAGAATCCATCTTTCTAGACATGAAAATAAATAACACGCTACTCTTAGACACTCAATCTACTCACTAACTCCATGCTTCTTGTTGTTCGACTCTTCACTATCAAAGAATGAATTTACACCAACATAGGTGTATCAATTCTTCTCCACATTCATCTAATGATGAACTAAATGAATCTCAAATAGGAATACCTCCTAGATCTCCTTAATCTAACTTTCCATCCCACATATGGAAATATTTAGTTCTCTCTTTCTCCATTCTTGTTGTTGTCCTACTCTTCACTAACAATGAATGAATTTACACCAACATAGGTGTATCAATTCTGCTCTACATTCATCTAATGATGAACTCAATGAAACTCCAATAAGAATACCTCATAGATCTCCTTTCTCTGACTTTCCATCCCACATATGGAAATCCTTAGTTCTCTCTTTGTATCTTTGAGATCTATTTCTATTGGTATATTCCAAGAGATTTCTTCCTTCTTTTGAAAGAGAAATATATCTATTTATTATATCTATAGAATCACCATGTCACCCTCCAAATATCGAGTCATGATCACCAATTTAATCCACTGATATTCTTTCTGAAAGATAGAAATTTTTAACCTACAGGCCTGTTAAGTCTATTCTAAAATAGTGTGTTCATTACCACCATGGTGTAGAACCTTCATCTTCCAGTAATACCTACAAAAAATTTCATGTTCATTACTTCGAAATAAACCTCTAACATGAATACCACAAACATCAACTCTATGACTATATGAGTGAACCTCGTTGTATCAAACATGAAAATGATGAAAAAAATCCTTTGATGATGCATTTGTTGGTCGACTCAGAAACCGTATTCAGGACTATTTGGACTTCTGAATTTATGAAGACTTTTCTTGGGAAATATGATTTCAAGTACTTGGGAGAATTTGGAAATATATGTACAGTAGCCGACGTGTTTATATGTTTCCTTTTTGTAACACCTCACTCTTTTCTTGCATTGTAATTTAAAGTGCAAGGTAATAATTATCGACATCAAAAGAAAATAATTTCTCAACACACTCATATTAAACCCACCTAGATGATGAGTAATCAATTATAGTACTCAACCCATCACAGCGGTTGAAGCATTATAGAATTTATTGTCCTAAAGTTACAAGATGAGTTATTGATGCTAATCTAAAGTGAATCTAAAAGATGATAGATGAAGAAAGGTGCACATTTGGAAGATATGTTGAAGTGAAGAAAGAATGAAGATACATTTTCAAAAGATGACTCGTAGACAAAAGCCCTCCACCTGCCCAGCCCTTCCCATCCCTCCCCATCCCTCCCCACTGCCCAGCCCCTCCCCATCCCTCCCCACTGCCCAGCCCTCACCCTCCCCCCCTGCCCAGCCCTCCCCCTCCCCCCTGCCCAGCCCTCCACCTGCCCAGCCCTCCCCCTCCCCCCCTGCCCAGCCCCTCCCCCTCCCTCCCCACTGCCCATCCCTCCCCCCTGCCCAGCCCTCCCCCTGCCCGGCCCCCCTCCCCCTCCCCCTCCCCTCCCCCCTGCCCAGCCCTTTCCCTGCCCAGCCCCCTCCCCCTCCCCCCTGCCCAGCCCCTCCCCATCCCTCCCCACTGCCCAACCCCTCCCCATCCCTCCCCACTGCCCAGCCCCTCCCCATCCCTCCCCACTGCCCAGACCTCACCCTTCCCAGCCCTCCCCCTCCCCCCTGCCCAGCCCTCCACCTGCCCAGCCCTCCCCCTCCCCCCTGCCCAGCCCCTCCCCCTCCCTCCCCACTGCCCATCCCTCCCCCCCCTGCATAGACCTCCCCCTGCCCAGCCCCCCTCCCCCTCCCCCCCTCCCCCTCCCCCCCTCCCCCCCTGCCCAGCCCCCGCCCCCTCCCCCCTGCCCATCCCCTCCCCCTCCCTCCCCACTGCCCAGCCCTCCCCCTGAATCTACTTGCATGAAATATGTAGATGCATGACATGTTTTATTTGGATGCAGACCCAACCAGGTAAGGTACTGTAACTGTTAGAAAACATCCTAAAATTTTGATAAGGTACTACAACTCACTATATTACAAAACATATTATAACAGAAAAAAAAAATCTAAAATCATATGTCCAACTAAATATGTTCCCTTAAGGTATGTTTATTTAAGGTAATACAACTCACTGTAATACAAAACATATTTTAACACAAGAAATACCAGTCAAACTCATGAAGAATGTGATTATCACTGTATCATTTACTGCTTGAGTTGTAAACAATATAAACTTCCATACATCCTATCCTGTTGAAGAGTTAGTTGGGAAAAAAATACCTTCATCAATCCTCACTGAGACATAAATGATACACATCTCTTAAGTTTCTTCTCCATGCTTGTAAATCAAAGGCATTCATTCCATCAGCCCATGCACATTCACCAATATTTCGGTTCATCGCTATGCTGGGATGAGAAAAATCAAAGTATGTCTAGAAACTCTTAGACATGACCCACAAAAATCAATATACAGTGGAGTCAATAGTGAAAACATATCACCTGCATTCATATGTTGGATGAAAGGGAGGTTAACTCCATGATTTTACGACCAATAACCTGCATTCATATAGTGTGTAAATGCAAATGAAAAATGATGCATGGTAGGGAGGTTAATTCCAAAATTTTAGGAAAACATACCTATTATAGAGATCTGGAACTTATTAGTGCAGGATTCCCTTGATATCTTCATGTGAAGAGTGAGTCGCCTGCAATATATAAATAAAAAATAATCAATATTCATCTTAAAAGATGAAGTGCGTAATAACGTATGAAAAAGTATTATGCGAAGGGAAATACTACAAATTGTCTAGGAGATTATTTCAACAATATTACGAGAACATACCTATTGCGGGGTGAGCAACACATCAGTCAAGATTCGATTTAAGTGGCTGCTCTGGGTGGTTTTGTTAACATCCACCTCACCCGTGCACTTGCTTTGTGTTTCCAGCGCACCCTTCAAGAACACTTTCAGATTCCAGAATGTTGATTCACTCTGCATCCCACATACCAATTATGGATGGAAATAGAGAGGAAACAGAGCATTTGTGCTGCAATGAATAGTTAGAAATGTCAGGTTTAATGATAGCAACTAGAAGTGTTTACCTTCAACTGGAAGACAGTGCCCCATTGATGATTGTTCAGAAGGCGCTGAAGAAAGGTGATGTCCTGGGAGTGGTCAATCCTCTAATGCGCCATGGTAATCAACTAAATCAGCTGCAAATTCATTTCTGGGAGCACTTGAAGTCCTACTGCATCATATTATGAAAATATGAGTCTGGGGTTAAATTGGATATTTGAGGATGCAGTTGAGTAAAAAGAAAACTTGTCATGATGTAAAAAATGGTGTGGTAAAACCATACCTTTAGCGACGGTGGATAAGTCGACACCGTGTCCAGCTCCTCCCCCATCCCCTCCCCCTCCTTCCCCACTGCCCAGCCCCTCCCCCTCCCTCCCCACTGCCCAGCCCCTCCCCCTCCCTCCCCACTTCCCAGCCCCCCTGCCCAGCCCCTCCCCCTCCCTACCCACTGCCCAGCCCCTCCCCCCTGCCCAACCCCCCCTGCCCAACCCCTCCCCCCTCCCTCCCCACTGCCCAGCCCCCCCTTCCCAGTCCCTCCCCACTGCCCAACCCCTCCCCCTCCCTCCCCACTGCCCAGACCCTCCCCCTCCCCACCTGCCCAGCACCTCCCCCTCCCTCCCCACTGCCCAACCCCCCTAAGCCTCCCCTCCACTACTAAGGCCAAGATTAGATGGCAAGATAATAATTAACACACCAAACCATAAAAAAAAATGGCATGTGAATATTACCTAAAGAATTGTCAAATAACACCCCCGATGAAAACATAATCCAAAATGCATTTCATTGCATAAAGAAATTCACATACAAGCAGTCCACCAATACAAAAAAAATTAAAACTCCAACACAAGTCTCTCTGCTAAGTCAAAAATGGAGGGGATTAATATCCCCCCCCCATCACCATCATCATCATCCCCATGTCCAGCACCATCATCATCAGCAGCAACATCGTCAGCATCATCATCACCAGCAGTAACATCATCATCATCATCATCATCATCAGCAATCTCATCACCAACAACAGCATCAACAACATCCTCTCCAGATCTATCGCCACCACCGTCATCGCCACTAGGACCCTCATGGGAATCACCCGAGGCATTATGTAAAGAGTGCATTGATGCTATACATGAATCAAAATTGGCAGCAACCTCTGGTGGTAGTGACTGACTCAACATTGACATAGCTTTCATGAAATGTTCATTCATTAGCTTACTTTTTTCACGCTCCTCTAATACTATTTTCTTTGTCGTAGCTAATTAAGCACGCATACTTTCCAACTTAGAGGCCTTAGAGGCATTATAGGAGTCCGATGATGACCAATACCTAGAGGGGACAATGTTTTTGCCTGGTCTACAATGGACTCTTCCTGGATGCTCCACACCTAACACCTGACTCAAATGATCATTTGGCCCTAAGTTGTCAGCTTCCTCATCCATGGACTCCAAGGAAGACTGTTGAAATTATACACATATTAAATTATGAATTTCGTATAAATGTTTGAAATATATATAAAAAAACTTACAATTTTTTCTTGTGTTTGTGAATTAACTGCAGTTCCATCTTTTCTTTTCCTACTGAAGCAGAATAATTTGGCACGAGGTACATGACCTTTTAATGCCCCATTCAGCTTGCTGCATATGAGAAATGAACAAATTTGGATTACAACCATATATGATAAATGAAAAAAATTGGATTGAACGTACCATCCGCTTCTCATGATCGGGCATTGTAGTGCGCCCCAATGTGTGTAGATATATCATTTCATCTTTGTTTTTTTTCGCTGACACTTCCTAAGAAACAAAAAAACAATACAAGTAATAAGAATTAAATTTTATATAAAAACCATTAAAGATGGGTAGTACCTTATACTGTTCAGTCTTCCAATGTGCGATCATTTTTTGATATTGACTTTTTGGATAGTCAGGGTTTGTGGGTACACCCTCTAACTCGGTACCCACTCTGCTCCTCCAACCAATATGTAACTCATACTTGTATGACCGCCAGTACTCTCCAAGATCACTCAACCTAGAAGCTTTGGCAGCTTCACTGTTAGGAAAGTTAAATCGACTCTGCAACGAAAATTTTAAGTCATATAAATACATTACTAATATAAATATAAATTTATAAAATTTCCGTACCCATATCTGCGCCCATGCCCTATCCTTGATGTCAGCACTGATATGTCTCCATGAGACCGGTTCCACCGGAACGATATCATGATATTTGGCTAAAGTATCCATGAAACTTCTACACTCCTTATCATTTTTACCTACCATTTTAATTTGAGGATTGTAATCCACCATAATCTGAGTTACGCGATTCCAGGAATCCCGCATTCGAGTGCACCCACGTCACCTACTAGAAGATCCCACTAGATAACAGAAGAGGTGAAAAGAGAAGAGTTAAGTGACAATACAATAATACAAAAGTGAAATGCTATAATTTGAAACATTTATAATAAAAAAACCTGATGCAGGCTCCTAAATAGGCTGTGAGGCATCTGTGGACTATGCTGGATCAGCATCCTCCGAAGGAAGTATCTGTTCCACATCATGCTCCGACTGATCTTCATGAACAGGAGTGGAAACTGAAAGAACAGACTCAATATGTGCATGATGGATGGTAGGAAAAGGAGGTGGCGTAGACGTGTCAGAATATGCGTAGTAGGTCTGGGGATACATGAATGGATATGGAAATTGTGGAGGTGAGAACATCGGTCGAGTCGGCATGGACATGGAATGGGAAAAAGAGGGTAAATGGGATGATGACGGCAGCATGTATGGGAACATCCCAGGGGTCTCAAGCGGAGGGCGGACATGTGTGGTATATGGGATGTCCACTGATGGGTCAGTGTGGGGAGTGGTAAGACGGGAGCTCCGCCTAGGTCTAGGAGGATCCCTACTCGGTCCCATACTAGGAAGAGGAATCTCTAAAGTTATATATCCCTAAAAAAAATTTGATCAAAAATATTAACTTCATATTATATGTAATGCGGAAGATAAATATTAGAATTATTATACTCACTGGAGACAACTAACGCTCATGTCCAACAGGATCAACATCAAATAATCTTTTCTTGCGAGCTTATGTAGTTTTCTTCACAATCTGTATAAGAATGAAATAAATATTTTTTAGCAACAATTTTTACAAATCATACATACAACTTAGAATCCAAATAAGACAAAAAATGTCATAACATCTTTCAGTAATGATAATTTACAACCAAGTTATACAATTTTTAAAACCACATTTTAAACCCAGTTTTCTGAATTGAAATAAATATAATTAAATGAAACGAAACCAAACAATACTAAAATAGACATATCATTCCAAACTAAAACTAAATTATAGTAATTACATTCGTACCAACCTGTGGAACTCACGTCAATGTAAACTGAATGAAATCTGAATATATATGGTTGCTTTTATATATTACCCTCCACTACCTCAGGTTCAACATCATCTCTCACAATGGGACAATTTGTGTCATCAAATAAAATATTTTGGCTAACACCGATGGGGGCATCAATGGTGAAAATTTCATCCCCAGCATCATGAAAAAAATGTCTTGGGATTACTTCATTAATGACACCGTAATCAGATTTCAGATGATCTTTCACATAAAACACTTGTTTTTCCATTGATTCCAAAATGTATGGTTCATCGGTATGCAGGAATCAACTCATGTCAATAACTCTAAATCCACAATCATCAATAAATGTACCATGTCGCGTCATTGAATCAAACCATTTACATTTCATCACAGTGACTCGACCTTGAGAGTAGTAATCCAATAACAATATTTTCTCAACCAGCCCATAATAATACACATCTTCATATCGAGGTCGACTATCTGATGCACTGGCATAACAATCTATTCTAGCAGTTAACATAACGCCATCATGTTGTGTTCTCATATTCACCGCTTTATCAGTTGTAACAAATTTATAACCATTGATTATTAAAGATTTGCAGTCACGAACCAAAGAATTGGGACCAAAAGCCAACGCTCTTAATTCTTGAGAAATGAAGTCAGCAGGTAAACTCAATACATGAAATACATATGAGTAATATAATTAAATATATATCTATATTTTAAGGTATATAATGTAATGGTCATACCTTTGATTTCAACCAAGCTGGGAACTCTTGGCTATGCATAGCCTCTCTCCTTCTCAACAGCAAAGACCGATGAACTCTACTTATAATTTGTTTATGTTCTCTACATAAAATGACAATAAAAGTATAAGTTATATGTGATATGATATCGTATGATATAACATATATATATATTCAAATTACTTAATTGATATAGGCATCAAACAAACCACAATTAAACAAGATTGTTCGATGTGCCATATTCTGCTCTTCAAAGCTCAATGTAACCAATGTATATGACCCGACAATTCCACCTGTTTGGGGAAGAGATGAAAACGAGGGCTGAATTTCCTCATACTGCTCATCTTCATTTCTCATTGGTCGATTATGTCTTGTGCTCACATCAGACAAATACATTAAACAAAAATCCATACATTCTTGGGCCAGATAACTCCTCACAATGGAACCTTCAGGATAATTCTTATTTCGGACATATGATTTTAAAGTGCACATATTTCTTTCAGTGGGATACATCCACCGAAAAGCGACTGGTCCCCCAAGAAGTGTCTCAGTTGGAAGATGAACTGTTAAATGCAACATGCAAGTGAAAAAGGATGGAGGAAATTTTTTTTCCAACTCACACAAAATTAACGGAGCCTCTTGCTGCATTTTTATCAACAATGATTTGGATAACCTTTTACCACAAAGGTCTCTAAAAAAATGACACAACCGAATCACTGCCACTCTTACATTATTGGATAGAAAATGCCGAATTGCTATTGGAATCAATTCATGAAGCAGGATGTGATAATCATGAGTTTTTAGGGATTTTAATTTCAAATTTCTTCTCTTGAATCATTTAGATATGTTGCTGGAATAGCCATCTGGAACCTTGATATTCTCCAATATTTCCAGAAATCGATCTTTCTCTACCGGTGTCATCACATAAGAAGAACAGGGAACTTTCCATTTGTTTTCACCGATACAAACAGGATGTAGTTCTGGTCGAATACCCCAATCCAATAAATCCCGACGAGATCAGAGGTCATCTTTGGTCTTCCCCTTAATATTCAAAAGAATTTCAAGCAACATTTCACATATACTTTTCTCAATATGCATTACGTCTAAACAATGACGTAACAAATTAGTATACCAATATGGAAACACAAAAAAAATACTTCTCTTTTTCCAATTGTAAGTGACTTCAGTATCATCATTCTTCCTCTTTCGAGATTTCAACTGACCTTTCCCTAATGAAAATATGAAATCTTTCAATTCATCAAGCACATCACTTACTGACATACGTTGAGGTGGTTCTTCAGTGTCAACATTATTATCAAACCTCCGACGATTATTCCTGTATTGATGATCCATTGGCAAGAATCGGTGATGCCCCATGAAACTAAAACTACGACGATATTTAAGCCTTCTCGATCGTGTATTCTTCATAAAAACGAGACATGATAGTTTTCCCTTCGTGCTCCACCCAGACATCATTGCATAGGCAGGGAAATCATTTATGATCCATAGAAGGGAAGCATGCATCTGAAACGTAATCTTTGAAGAAGCATCAAATGTCTGCACACCTAAATCCCAAAGTTGTTTCAACTCTTTTATTAAAGGATGAAAGTAGACATCTATATCATTACCAGGATCCAAAGGTCCAGATATCAGTATACTCTAGAAAGTGAAAGGTTTTTTCATACACATCCACAGAGGAAGATTATAAACATGAATAAAAACCGGCCACGTGCTATGAGAAGTAAGCATCTGACCAAACGGATTAAAACCATCACATGATAGGCCCAATCTGACATTACGCACCTCAGCTGCAAAATCAGGATGTTGTGCATCAAATTTCTGCCATGCTAATCCATCTGCAGGATGGACCAGCTCATCATTACCTTTAATTCTCTCAACATCATGCCATCACATATTAACTGAGATTTCTGGAGACATGAATAGATTTTGAAGTCTGGGAATCAATGGAAAGTGCCACGTGACTTTCTGTGGCACACGAGATGGTGTTCCATCTGAATTTGTCTTCCATCGAGATGTACCACATTCTTTACAGTCATTACAGTCAGCTGTTTCCTCCAAATATAAACTAAAATCTTTCAGACAAGCATGGACTTTATTAGTAGCAAATCCAAGCTGCTTAATTAACTTCCATGCCATGTAATGATTGGAGGGAATATCTGCACCATCAGAAAGCAAGTCCTTCAAAAATGTAAGAATATAATCAATGGCGGTATTAGAAATCCCATACATGGTTTTTCCATGATATAACTGCATTAAAAATTCCAACTTGGTCATTTTAGTACATTCTTGATATACTGGAGTTCTGGCATCATCCAATAATTTTTTCACTCTCTCAACATCATCGTCTTCAACATTTTCCTCATGTGTACTGATATCATTGTCTTCTTGAACTGGCATGTTATCTCTCTCGGAATGATGCACATATGGAAACCGATCAAATATCAAATTCTCCATGTCGCTTCGTTCATTTCATTTATGAACAATCAAAGATTGACTCATCTCTCTATGGTGAAACCAAAAATTATAGTTAGCTTGAAATCCAAATTTCATTAAATGGTAACTAACTTCTTCTCGTCTTAACCATGGTCTTCCAACACAATTATAGCAGGGAAACTGTATCCATCCTCCATCTGACGCATTGTTAAATGCAAAATCTAAAAAATTCTCCAAATTACTTTGAAACTCGGTTGAAATCCGATCAGTACGATACATCCAGCTTCTATCCGTTCTATAACAAGAAAAAAAATTATCATTCAATCAACAATCTAAATCATATTTAAAAAATTCATTGCAAACAATTTTATTATTAAATTAATCAATGCATATTAGTAGCTAGAAAAACATATTTAATGACAAGAGGAGTCCATGATTGAATAAGTAGAAATAATAAGAATGATCATGATAAACCATCTTTCCATATTTATTTTCCATGTAAATCTAGAAAGGATCACATTGGATATCATTGTAAATCCTAAATATGGATAAGAAATCTGAGATCTATTTCCTTTACAAGGATAATAAATAATATCTAGCAATAATAAGAATAACAACAAACAAATGATAAATTATATTTAAATCTCAAGGACTGATTAAATTCTATGTAAATGGTTTGGTTGCTTGGCTTAAAAAATCATGCTCTAAACTGTTACATGTTGTTCAATTCACCTTTAAATATAACATTTAAATGTTACGTTAATACATAGTAAAAAACTTTAAATTAAAAAAAAATTAACTAATTGTTTTTCATAATTTATGGAACATAAATTATCAAGATTTGAAGATGATTTCCATGTGTTACTGGTCATAAAATTTAGTATGTTAATTATGAATCATTCCATGATTGGTTTAAGAATTATGTATGTACTCATATAATTATGTTAAAAATAAATTATAAATGGTATTTTCAGATAAAGCACTATATATGATCATAATGTGTCTTATATAGTCTAGCATGCTTAAACAATTAATTGAGCATGATTTTCCAAATGCATTCAACTAAAATGTTATTGTACCACTCAATAAAATAATGAATTATTTATTTTGAAATACAAATGACTGTTAATTTATCATTATTTAGGTTATTCAAAATAGGTCAATACAATACAATAATATTTTGGATTTTGTTTCAGCTTGGTGTTTAGTGAAAAGTAAGATATCAAAGAGAAAAAAATTTAGACATAGAAAAAAATCTTGGTGTGTTACAATGAATATTAAATTATTCCTCCCTATGTGTTGTGATCATTATTGGTTTACAAATCTATTCTCTTAGGATGGTATGAGCTTGGTCTTCCTGGTTTCGCATCGGATGGTTTGCAACAGGTCATGACCACATGGAACAACCCCAAGAGATGATTTAGATCTTTCAGTTCATCTATCCAGAGTTTTTTGGATTTGGTCATTTGAGAGGGTATGGCGTCAGCCATCGGATCGAGACTGTGCTTTGACACAGGACACTTGCTTGTTGAATCACTTTGCAATGGTGGAGAGCTTCATCACATTCAAATATTGGGGAGGGGAAGTTTTTATGTTGTCAATCTGGTTTTATTTTCCTTGACCCTTAGGGAATTATTTGTCCCAATTCATGATGTCTTTGGGTTTTCCCATTCATCCCTTAAAATGATGTCTTATCTTAATAAAAATTTGAAGGCCTTCAGGCCATTGGAGGAGGTATGATCTCAGTCAAGTGTCTTTCGAGTCATCTATTTATCGAACATTTTTTCCACACATAGTTAGTTTTTCTTGATAGTCACCCTCTTCTTATGGTATGGGTAAAGGTTAAATACGACACCTATGTTGGGGACTTCTCTAATATAATCTATCTATAATCAACTGTGCTCTTAAGAATGTCATTGAAGACAAATCAGCCTTAAACGGTGTGGATCAATCTCCTATAAAAAGAATAGTAGACATGATGGTCTGTGAGGTTGACCTCATTAGGTTTCTTAGGTTTTTGTATCTTGATTATGTTATTTTCCATGTATGTAAGGAAATAATTGTAAAACTTCTCCTTTAATAAGTAATACACTTTTTCCATCCGTTCCTCAAGTCATGGGTGACCCAGATCACTTTTTTCTTCCATTCAAGGGAGAATTTGTTGTTAATGCCGCTCAATGGGAGGTGTCATGTGATTTAGGGCCTTCCTAGGTGCTTGAATTGGAACTACTACTGTTTTTAGGGTAATAGAAGTATTATCTACCACATTAATGCCTATCCTCAGGGGTGTGGAGACACTTTTCCATTTTATTCAAGTAGGTAGCTACCACATTAGGCTCTTCTTTGGTCAAAATAATGGTAGGAGAAATTTCTCCCCAAAAACCTGGAAGGTTGAAACATCCTCCCGGAAGAAGCCTCCAAATATCTTCATGTTAACCATTTACCCTTAATTCATCCTATTCACTCCAAGCATCCAGAAATGCAACCATGATTGGGATGACCATCATTGGGAGGTTGGTGTAGTGGAGCGGAGTAGGTTTCGACAACCAAAAATGTTTCCTAGGTGTCCCCACAAGCTTAGGACCTCGAGAAGATAAATGCTTAGAAGACGTTGGGTGAAAGTAAGAATCTTTTTCCACAGTATCCACAATAGGCGAGTCATCAATGTCGTCGTACTCATCACCATTTTCTGGACGCAACATGGAAAGTACTCAATGCGAGTATTTGCAGTGACCACTTCAGGAATGTATGAGGGCATAGAGGTTCCCAAGGTAATGACCCACATTTTCTGGATTCTCAAGAAAAGAAATGACAATGGGCACTAACACATAACCAATTATAGTAAGAGAAACTTCCCTAGTTTATAGGAGCCTCCATAAAGCACTAGGGGACTAGTCGCGAGTGGATGGGTGGCCTTTGAAAAGGTCCCATTACGTCCATGCCATTGAGAAATCAGCCTCAGGGGAATGAATGGTATACTCCCAGAAAGAGCTTCAGTATCTTGTCCGGACTCCCTTGAGGTAATGACCCCATATTTTACAATTTTCCTCAGGGGGGGGGATGAGTGGATTTCAAAGGACTTTTCCTAGACAAGAGTTTCCAACAACTCCGTTTTTCTTATCCTTCAACTTTTCACCATATGCCTTGAAAGTTATCACGAGGGGAACTAGATCAACTAATTGGTCATGGGTATATGATTTAACGCAGGCCTCAGCATTACTATTGGTGAGGAAGGGTATGAAATCCCCAGAGTTCGGATGTTTGGCCTGGCACTGGGTGTCCTCCTGGGTGAACATCAGCCATAATTGACAAGCTATCATAAGATGCTTCTCTTGACAGAAACTGTTGAGAGTGGGAGGACACAACTTCAAAACATAGTTAAATTGAAGAATAAATTTATAGGGTGAATATCCTTTTCAAATAAGATCTCCTCCAATATGGGCTACCCAGATGCCTTATCTCAAAGAAAATAAGTAACCTTGGTTGACAAATTCTTCAGATGCATTATTCATAATAGTAGCGGTAGGGAAATCATAAGGATGATAATAGAAATGCTAGTAGATTTTGAGATAAGAAATTAATTCCTACTCATTATTTATAGTTTTCTCATCTTTCTTATCCTTTGAATCCCAAACTACCAACATAACCCCACTGGTACTCTGAAGATACGGTTGGAGGGTGGAATGCATAATTAGTAAGGATTTGATAATGTTATAACCTCCTATAATCAACCAAGAATCATCGATATCCTCCCATAACATTAATGGAGCATCACAAGTAAAATTACCTTGTTTAAGAGATGTCGAGGCGGAGGCGAAGGCCAGGGGGTCTAGGTCGGGAGCTGGGAGGCGGAGCCGGAACGCGGAGCCGGGACGCGGAGCCGGGACGCGGAGCCGGGACGCGGAGCCGGGACGCGGAGCCGGGACGCGGAGCCGGGAGGCGGAGGCCGGGGAGGGGAGTCGGAGAGGGGAGGAGAGGGCTGGGAGGCGGTGGTCAGGGAGGGGAGGACAAGCCCAGGAGTAAGGGTCGGGGAGGTAGGGTTGAATGGGGGGAGCACCGAGTGAGGAGGATCTCGAGGAGGAGCCCAATAGTTCAGGAAGTATGCTGTTTTAATACCCACGGTTTTAATAAAACCGTGACATACAAGTTTAAACTACATCTATAAAGATAATCATTTTCATTTTTAGTTAAAACAAAAAATATGGGAATGGAATTTTAAGGAAGCTAGTAACATTAAAAAAAATAGTAAATATAAAAAAATGCAAATGAATTAACATGAAATTTCTTAAATTAAAGTAAATTGAAAGCCAAGAACATGCCATATGAGAATACTTATGTGTAGAGGTTGAGAAGACTAGGATACTTACTAAAAAAATTTCCATATGCTATATTTGTAGAGATCTACAAGGTAGAGTCTCATCATGCCCTAGTGTTCACCATCATGGGCAGTACAAGTAACATCCACTAGTCATGACCTATCATGCACTAGCATGCGCCCGGTGGGAAGTCCAAGTAGCATCCACAACCCATGACCTATCATGCACTTGCATGTTCCCGATGGCCCGTGCAACCAATATTTGTTGGGTCGGGAGGTCCCGTAAACCTAGAGGAGTACTTGTAGTAGGTTCCCCCATAAATACCCAAGGCTTCCCATGTGCCACTATTTTGGTACAAGTAATCCAAGAAGTTCAAACATGATAAAAGGTACCATCTATAATAACAAAATTCTAAGATTCCTTAAAACTGGTTTTCCTTACATAAGACAAAGTCCTCAGCCCATAATAGACAAAACCAGCATTAATTTGGTCAATACTACCCAATTTGGCCAAACAACAGATTTCCTAAGAAATTTATCTCCAAATTTTTTTTATAAATCATTATAAATCAAGGGTAATAATTCCACTAAAACACAGCCATGTATTTCATGGAAAGTCATATGATGCATTACATCAAACACATAGTGGGCGACATGTAAACCCAATGTGTTTTTATAATTTTAAACAACCCTTACACCACAGATTTAAGAAATCAAGAGTGAAAGTATGATTAATATCAATCCTCATGAACATTAAATACCACAAATTTACATTAAAAATTCTTTTAAAATCATCAAGAATGTGTGGTTCGATAAATGACAGAAAATACAAAGAGTCACCTACCTTTATACGGAGCGTGATCGATTTCAGAGGGCATCATCCATGGAATAATACTCTTAAAGACCTATGAAGACATCTTTAACAAATTAGAAACCTAGATAAAAAGAATCAAGCAATCTATTGGGACCCCAGAAGTGAGAACACTTACCGACAAGCCATGGGTTAAAAGTACCCAACTGGGTGCGGATGACACATATAGGGCTAATCTTACTCCCAAGATCAAAATCCCTATAAAGTTTTGGTCATCGATTGAGTGAGGAAGTCGCTCAACCTAGTAGAAATTGCTCAACTTCAATATGTCGTCAACTGGAGGAGGGGGGAGCACGCGGACCAGAGCAGGAGGGGGGATGCACATGGACCAGAGGAGGATGAGGATGGGGGATGTGCACCGTATGGAGGAGGGGTGATGATCACCGACCGGAGGTGGGTAAGGGGATTCAATTGAAGGAAACACAGGGGAGGGACTAGATGGGGGGGGAGTTGCAGCCCGACGAGTGCAGGAGATCGAGCAGGGGTAGGGAAAAATATCGGGCCCTCTATTTCGACGGTTCAATAAAAACCGTTGGGGTAGAATTTCTATACCCATGGTTATTAATAAATTGTAGGTATAGGTTACCTTGAATCAGGATATTCCCACGGTTTAAAAAACCGTGGGTATAGCTCTGTGGGGATAACCCCTCTTTCCAATAGTGTTACATGGTTACCAATCATAAAGGTCATGTAAGAAAATACACGACTCATATTTAACTAAAGGACTACATGTCGTGTATGAAAGTTACACACCATGTAGTCTGGATAACCATGCATCAGGATGGATAAGTCAACTCATGGTGTATTTAAATACACACTTCATACAATAAATGCACACAACTTGAATTAAGTCTAAATTAATTCATGAATTTCCTTGGTACATTAAACATGAATACACAATGTGTTCCAACAGGCTACACAACATGTACTCTTTTTTTATATAGCTAGAATCCTCAGAACCTATGGATACGTTATTAAAATGTTCTTTATTCATAAATTTAATCGATTTAGATCATATTTGTGAGAATGAAGGGGAATAAGATAAGATCTTGTGATTCATATTAAAGAATGATTAATTCGGAATTGAAAATCTAATGATAAATGCATAAATCAATCAATGATATTTAAATAACTATAAATAATTATGTGACCCCTTTCATACCACGTGAAGGTTCTTATCATAGTGTAAGTGATGGATGGGGCATGCCAAACCTGGATTTTTTTCATAATCGATGATTAATCTGAGATATACATTGACAATAAACACCTTGAACAACAAAATTGAATCGAATATTAATTTATGAGAGAACACAAAAACCAAAAATGAAAGATCATCACATAATGATTTATAATTAATTTAATAAATTAAATAATTAACTTATGATGAATTATTTCTTCATTGATGAATCATGCAATGTCTCTACATCATATCGTCATTTCATTGTATGAGTCAAGTGTAGAATCCCTCCAGTGATGACCCAAATGTGCTCCACAAACCTCCAAACATCACCATAGGAATCTCCAAGTGATAGAATAGTAGATCCTAATGCTTGCGTAATTCATCTTTGATTACCATGATAATCTATTCAAGAAGGATTCTCTTCGATCTATCTAGAATCGAGAATGGTGGTAGAGGAGGATCTCTCTCCATTCTTGAGAGCATTCTTAGAGTATGGATATCTCTAGGTCCTTGAGAGAATTCTCAAAATTTTGTCATGCACAACCAAAAAAAATGACAATAACCCATAAGAAAATAATATAATTGAGTTTATATATTTATAGGATTAGAAAATAATAATTAAAAATGTGACCTTATTATTTCCTTAATACCTACAGAACCCCATGTCTATAATAATCATAATACAATTATTATTTCTTGGCATGCACAAAACTAGAAAAATAATTAAATACCATTTATTAAAATAATATTTAATATATATTATTTCTCACCAAACCATTAAATTAGGTTCACCATTCTTCATAATACTTATCAGGAATTGAATAATGACTATTTATTTAATAAATAAATATCATTTCATTATTCTTAAATAAATAAATAAATAGTAAATAAAAAGTTATTAAATATTATACTCACAAAATATTCTCTCGAATAACCAATGATGGAATATATGTAATCAAGAAAACATGGATAATTATTAAACCACATGTGGTAATAATATTTATTCAACTTGTTAAATAATAAATAATATTATTATTTATATGTGGTTCTAGATAAAATTAGTGTGTGACCCTCTAGGCATCTTTCTTAGTGGCATTAAGAGAAGTATCCCAAAGTCCAAGGATAGCATCTAGAAGCATACCATGGAACCCATAGAGAAAAAAATTAATTTCATAATGTCATAAAACATCATATAAGAATTTAATATGAAATATAAACCCTTTATCATGATATCTCTAATCAAGAAGGTTGTGTGCTAGTTCCATTAACCTATGTGCTCAATGTCTCATTCTTTGAATTTATAGAAATTGAACTTTCCTATAAAACACCATGTCCATTGATTTATTTAGGCTATATCATTTCCATAAAAGGGATTGAGATATCAATTTAAATTAAAGAATATAAGGGAAAACTCATTTCTCATATTATTCATTAATGAAATATTACTCGCGATGCACCCAATGTATCCTACTTCATTGTTAACATATATCATCATAGATTTCATCAATACAACGTGATTCATAATATCCATTACTAATAATCTCACAATATAAGGATCAATACACATGTACATAGATAAGAACATACAATGACACATATAAACATGGATTTCCTACCGGTGGGTCTCATTTTCATATTCTCCTACACTGGAAATTACAAAGGGTGAACACCATGAGAAGGTGCCTCAAAGTCCTATGATTCTCCACCCCTAATAGACTATATCATTTGTGTCCCTCAAATGATTTCATCTAGAAATAGAACATATATTTAAGAATATTTTCATGGAACTTATGGGTTCTCATCATAGTAGGGAATCACCATGACCTTTTAGTGCGATAACTACTCTTAGGACATTATCATATACTATGTTACACAGAAGGGCAATAATGAAGTGATAAATAGTTTATTAATATTAAAAACTATGAATACATGTAACCATAAAGTAAAAATAAGTTGGTTCTAAGGCACTAAATCCAACACTCCAGTTCTTTAGGTGGATTATTGTTAACATGTTGAGCAGCTGATAACTCCAGCATGCCAGGATGATGATACACACATTCTTAGTGAATTGCATGAGTTATAGGGATAGTTAACACTAAAGTTTCATGGTGATATAGACCCTTAGTAAGTATAGTATTGGACCAAGTTAGTGGTTTGAGTTTTTTATCTTATATGAACCCTGACCAATCAGACGGTTTCACTTGTAACCATCCTTTTTCGTAAAGTAGTAGGACACTGGTGGGGACTGATCACTTATATCCATGATGAGGTGATTCTCTCATGGAAGAACTTTTAATACTTGTTCCATGATGATTATTATCCTTCAACTTGAAATATGTGTAGATCTATGAGCTTATTACACTACAATAGGGTGACATATCAGTTTCTGAGTACAAATCAAGGTTTTCCAAGATCACACGTTACTCTCTCAATATGGTGCGATATGGATTCTTCTGGGCATAAAATTTTAATTAGGGCCTCCTTAGGGATATTTAAGATAGCATTGTCTCTTTATGAATTCCCACTTATGTTGGGGTGATAAAGTGGGCCTTGATTATATAGAGATTCCTAGAATAAAGGAGTCAGATAGATGGAGTAGGTAGTGGATATATTGGGGTTGAGTTGTCTAAAATAGCTAGCAGGCATCAACCATCAGGGTCTCAGTGTAGGAGGCATACTCATGCCTAGATTAAAACATAGGGATCTGCAACTCAAGGATCGTGTAGGGGGTTCATTAATTCTAGAGAAGGATGATGTTATGCCAATGATATGTGAGGTCAAAAGTCTTGTGATTACCTGATCTGATTCACTGTGTATGGTGGGAAGACAGTGGAAAAATCTCTACAGAAGAGGCAACATCATGATTAAGGATCTCCCAGGAGTGGTCAGGGCGGTCTACAAGGAGGTGGAGTTGAAAGGGGGTAGGTAGAGCCCCAAAAGTAGTTATGGGTAGAGGATGATCATATGAACTAATCCCACCAACAACACCAAATGGCCCATTCCAAGATTAGAGGGATGATGGTAGAGGGAGTGGTCAATTATAGGTTATGAAGGGATATAACCAAGATGTGAATGAGATAATTTAAAGTATGGTATGTTTATTCTCTACTCCATATCCTATAATTATATACACATGAACAAGTCATTAATTAATTTACATATACCTTATATAAGAGATAAATATTACTATAGACTCTTTGGCCTATCAACTATGGCTAGAGGTTCCTACAGGGATTGATTATTCTATTTCGCACATTTACTAATAGTGTGAGTTAGCACTTAGTAGAGAGAGTTTAACATGGGACCTCTTGGCCATTACAATGAAACCTTATTATGTCATCCTGGGTATATACTGGTTATACACAGTGAATTCCCATATTGGCTATCATTTTAGGAGATTTAGATGCCTATGAGTTGATGATACGAGGTTCTCCTTCAATGGAAAGAAAGACCTTTTGAAAGTATGAGTGGGGATCATGAGAAGGAAAATATAACCTATCACCCATTAGTTGGTGAGTTAGGCCCTTGGTATAGTTATCTATTTAGATATCTAGATTTTAACGGTGGTGTAGGATTATATAGATGTATTTATCAAAGATGTTTTGGGACTACGACTGAGGTAGGTGATCAATTCTTATATTGACTTACACCCCAATGCCATAGAGACATATTCCATGGCATATTAGATGGACCTTACCAAGCTTCAGGATCTATGGGTGTAGTTGGAAAACCTTTTTGATGAGGGATTTATCAAACTCAGTGTGTCCCCCTGGGTGGATCTGGTGTTGTTTATTAAAATGGATGACGAGAGATTGAGGCTATGCGGTGATTACCGTCACTTGAATCAGGTGATGATCAAGGAAAAATACCCTTTTTTTGAGGATCGATGACCTATTCAACCAGTTGAAAGGCATAAAATGGTTCTCAAAGATTGATCTTAGGTCCATCTATCATCATTTGAGGGTTCACATGGATGATATTCCGAATAAAACATTCTAATATCACTATGAGCATTATGAGTTCCCAGTGATTCCCTTTGGAGTTTCCTCAATTTATCAGGGTACTATCAGAGGTTTATGGTATAATTTTCTAGGATCATGTCCCCTTTGACTACCTTGAAAAAGAAATGGTAGTCATTTTCTTAGGATGAGTAGTATTAGAGATCCTTCAAGGAGCTAAGTTAGAGGTTGACTAGTGATCTTGTGTTGAGACTATTAGAGGAGGGGGTCAAGTACATGGTGTTTTCCTATACCTACAGAGCTGGGGTCGGATTCATGTTGATGTAGAGATAGAAAATGATAACTTATTAGTTAAGGTAGTTGATACCCCATGAGTATAACTATACAACCCATGACTTGAAATTGGTAGCAGTAGTCTTCACCTTGAAGATGTGGAGGCATTTTCTTATGGGTGAGTGTTTAATTGTTTATTCATAGAAACAAAGTATTAGGTACATATTTACCTAAATAGACCTCAAACTTAGATGAAGGAATTGGTTGGAGTTTCTATAGTACTATAAATTCAATATAATATGTACTCTAGGGATTGGAAATGTGGTGTCAAATTCCCTTAGTAGGAAATCCCATTCTAACTTAGTGGAGGAGGTGTCAGAGTAGTTAGCCTCATTATAGCTAACCCTGGAAGAGGATAGAGGGACAACATATCTTCATTATATAGTGCTAACTCCACCACTTATTCAGTTTGTGAAAGAGACTTAGTTGGGTAAAATCGACTGTGAAGTTCCATGTGACTAGATATCTTTAGGAGATGAACTAGATGCATTTTCTAAAGGAGGGGAGCATGTCATCATTTTATAGGGATTAACGATAATTCCAGACACATTTCATGAGGATTTACTAAGGTAGTTTAATAATTTTCACTTAGAAATACATCTGGGAGTAGTGAAGATGTACAAGGACCTTCAATGATAGTTTTGGTGGGATAACATGAGGAAAAGTTTTATTAATATTTTTTCTTGATGCTTCACATGTTAGGTGAAGGATAAACATCAGGTTATAACAGGCCTGACTAAACCTATTAAGATCCATTAATATAAGTGGGATGAAATATTAATGGATTTTGTGATGGAGATTCTATGGACAATAAGAGCCTATGACACGATCTGGGTTATTGTTTATTGACTTACCAAATTGGCACACTTCCTCACAGTCTAAGAGTAGAGTTAAGTTGAGAGTATATGGAATTTTTATATGAAGAAAATCATCCTAATTCATGGTATTCCTTCAATTATCATCTCCAAATATTATTAATAGTTCAATTCACATTTTTGGAGAGGCTTATAGGAGTCTTTTGAGACTTAGTTTTGGATGATCATGATGTTTCACCCCTAAAAAGATGGATAGAATGAGTGATACATCTGTTTTTTGGAGGATATGTTGAGAACTTATGTGTTTTATATCATACATATCTGATAATATCACTTACCATTGGTGAAGTTCACCTATAATAATAGCTACCACTCCACTATTGACATAGAACCATTTGAGGCATTATACGAGAGACCCTGCAAGCTGCCCTTGTATTAGACTGAGATTGGTGATACATCACTAATCAGACTAGAACTAGTGAGATCAATGATAAAGATGGTTCATGTGATCTAAGAGTGTATGATTATAGATAAAATTCATTATAAACCTTACACAGATAGACATCATAGACCATTGGAGTTCGAGCAGGGAGACTATGTCTTCCTAAGAGTCTCCCCACAATGAAGTTTGTAGAGAATTGGATAGGAATGAAAGCTATAATTAAGGATTTTTGAGTCATTCTAGATTCTATTTAGGGTTGGAAAGGTTTCTTACCACTTTTTATTACCCCTTTAGTTAGACCGGCTGAATGTCATGAACCGTGTAGTGACAGATTAAAAAAAAACAGGAAAATTGAATTTTTTCTCTCGAGTGGATTTAAAGGGAAAAAAATGGTAATTTATACTATTAGGATATCTAAGATAATTTTTTTGAAAACTCTTTTGGTCCTAGAATATGGTTTTTACCCTAGGAAAAATTTTGGTGGAATTACGAGCCGTCCGAATTTTGGTTGAATATTTAATATTTAATTAATTAAATATTATTTATTCGTGCATGTTTGTTCGATGATAACTTTTGTCCAAACATCTGATATTAATTCCCACCTCATTGTTGAGTCTGTAATGAGAGGTTTTCCTAGGTGGGTCATAACCTCATGTTGGGAATCGGGTCTAGGCCGGGCCCCCCTTTTCTCTCTCTCCATTTCCTTTTTCTTTTCTTTTTTCTTTTTCTTCTTTTTTTTTCTATTTTTTTTATTTCCTCCATTGGTGTTTCATGTACACCCTCTTGGGGGATTCATTCTACTTATAGTGAGGATATAAAGATAGGAGAGGTAGAGAAGAGGGAGATAGGTATGAGGAGGTGTCGCCGTGGAGCTCAGGTCACGCCAGATCATCATGTGAGTGCTGCAAAATGCCAATTAGATCGAAGCTTCAGAAATTTCCACTCAAAGGTAGGAAAATTTTAATTTTTTCACCATAAATATCTATATAATAGTTTTTTTAAGTTTTAATATTGTTTTGGGTTGTTGGGGACCCCTAGAAGGTCGATCTGGTGGTTTTTGGGCGAATCGAGGGGTTTCAGGGGGTGTTTGGAGGGATTTTTGTTTGGGAAATCTCAATCACACAACATGTGTTTTGAAGAAAACACACCATGTGTTCTTCATATTAGGGGAAGATGAGTTTATGGGAACTAAAGGTCATGTACTAGGGTTACATGCTTTGTAGTGGGTTTCTGGGGTGTGGTCGGTACTCGGACAGACACCCCATGTGGGGGTGCCTATCCGTGTATGGTATACAACCAATGCCTATATGGGTTTCATGCTATGTATGAATACACACCCAGGTGGGGTACATGGCCAGGTACATGGGAGAGCACCGATGTGGGGATACACATCATGTACAAGTGGTGCACATTGTGTCCTCGATCATGCTATATGCCGAGTGGGGCTAAAGTACATGGGCAAGTACCCATGCTGGGTTACACGCCATATACCAGGAGGCACACACTATGTGCTTTTCCTGTCTTGGTTCCTTTTTTTCTATTTTTCACCCCAAAGTTATAATTAGACTTGTGATTATTCCATTCTAAGTGTTTTTCTATGTATATCAAAATGGTAGAGTCCTTTCGGTATTTAGAGGCCTCTTAGATTGTGTTTTATACTGGTAGAGTTTTTTGGGAGGATTCCTTTGAGGTTGTGGTTCTAGAATCCTTATGGGGGTTGAGTTGTGTGTTGTGAGTCTTGTTTTAGGGTGTGTTCTTGTTTATCACCTTGCCTTGATAATTCCATGTGAGTCTACTTGAGATTCTTTAGATAGATTATGGGAGGCATGATCATTAGTTTGGTTGTTCGAGGTTTAGGTTCAGTTGCCTGAGGTTGGGACTGGTAGGAGCCTTCAAGGTGGTTAGAAATTGTGGGATGTCTGGTTTAATGGGTTTCTATTGAGAAGTGTTTGAGATAGGTCCAAGGGACTTTTTTTATGAATACCCTTCTAAGTGAGGTGTTGCTTGAGATTGTCCTTTTGGGTGGGTTTTCTATGGGCTTGAGATAAGATTCCAACCATGTTTCCTTTGAGTGGTCTTGGATTGAGTTTTGGTATTACTAGAGGATCCCCCTGTAGGGTTTCCCGCTCAATCTTATTTTTTCTAGAGGATCCCCATGCAGGGTGTCCTATTGTTTCACGGTTTTGGGAACCATGGTGGATTCCTTGTGTTAGTTGGCCTATGAGTAGACAATGTTGATTTTAGTGGTTTGGTTGGAGGGTGCAGGTGTTAGTCGACCCTGGAATTTTGGTTTATAGGTTTTAAGTTGTTATTATTTAGTTTGGACATGAGAGGAGACCTTTGGGATATTATTGGATCGAGCGAGTGCCTTGAGATTGATTTAATTTCTCTCATTTTCTAGTTGGTTGGTTGCTGTGAGGCAGGACTAAGGAGATAATGGACGATCTAGATGAGTGAAACCACCTTATCTTGGATATTCTCCTAGAGTTAGAGTTAGTGGAACTTTGAGGATATTTATCTCCCTGATACCTTATTTATAGGTTTGGACCTGCTTAGGTTTCCCATAGATGTACTGATAGGTTCGTTTTCCCATTAGGTTTTGTAGGACTTTTGGGCATGATCTTATACTCCCAAGGTCAATATGGGGTCCCTACAACCAATTTAGATCATAAAATTGGATTCCTAGTTCCTAGTAGATGCGTTTATATTTTTTGACACATAGGATGGGATCCTAGGGTATGGAAAGTGTGTCTGTCCTTGTGTTGTACTTTGGATCCCTTTCTTGATCAGGCATATGTGGTTGATGTTATGGTTGCATGATCCATGTTTCATAATTTCTATAGATGGGGCCAGAGATAGGGTAGTTTTACCTGTGAGTTTCATACTAGAACTCAAAGTTTTATATTTTACTTTTTTTGTTTATCCCTTGTGTTTATTTTTTGTCTTTTTTTACCTTTTATACCGAGAGTCACATTCTGCTAGAATGGACATGACACATTAGCATGCACCTATTATGATAGCAGATGTTAGAACCACCATTGGGATGGCCTACTGAGCTTTTTTTTCTCACCCATTCATGTGAACCTCAATGTACGTGTAAACCTTATATCTAATTTTAGGTTGAACACGATGCAGTGGATCGAGAAGAGGCCGAGTGTTTCATGTTTGAGTAGAGATGCTCACGTGGAGTTTGAGGTTTGTGCTGGAGCTATTCAGCCATCATGGAGACCAAGTATATGGTTTGGCTCAGAGTAGTAGTATAGTCTTGTGTATTTATTTTTCATTTATTTTATTCTATATGTTCTCGGACCATTGGGTGACTGGTATTTGTATGATTTTCCTTGAGTATGTATGAATTGTTTATTCACTATTAGTTTATTTTAGTTATTTATGCTCACTCTGATGTTCATGTATTCTTGTATGTTTAGTCTATTTTCATTGTTTTTTCACTTTAATCTAAGGTTATATTCTCCTACATATATCCTTTTAGGCCCTCACCTCTAGTCGACATCCTCTAGCATATGAGGAGGTTCACTTGAGACCTTATTTTAGGCCAGATCGGGTGATTGGTTAGGTCAAACCGAGCCGATTCATGACAAAATGGTATCATAGAATTATTTTTTCTTTTTCTTACTATTTGGGGAGTTTGTAGATAGTATATCTTGGAATGTTTCATAGGTTGTGATGGATACCTATCTAGTGCATCATGAACACTTGTTCTGGTAGGAAGTCTAGGTTACCAGGGTTATGGGATTTCTGTTCTTGGTTTGTGCTATTATGGTTATGTTATTTTCACATTGAGTGATGCAATTGTGTTTGAAGAATTTATAATTTTTGAGTTTTTGGCTCTTAGACTGATGGTAAGAGGCTTGTGTTCATGAATCACTCTAGGAACATGTGATTCATATGCTTGAATGTGTGTGTTTTGATGATGATAGATGTTTAGTTGTTAAAAGTTTCAGCAATTGCTTATATGGTGTTTTCTCATATAAGTACTTAGAAACATTATACTCAATTGAACCACATGTTACTTTCTTATGATGACCGATTATGTGGATATTTTGGCATGGTTTTCTATGGTGGTAGATATGCATTACCTTCGTTGATGGATGTGTGGAAATACTTTTGGGTTTGTGTAGGATTTGGTGTGCCTTGCTACTATTGGTGGTGGTTAGATTGATGAAGGAAAGGATTCCTGAGATATTATTGGTTTGAGCTCGAGTTTCCCTAAGGTTGTGGTAGCCTTGAGAAATTATATGTTGAGGATGAGGTTTCCTTGGGCTTGTGTGGTGAAGCATTTGGAGTGCTCATGGTTTCCTGGGTTTTTAGTTGGATTTATGGTTTTATGAATAGTTAAGAGGGAAGGTTTGGTTGGAGTCTGGACTAGTTGGTTTTGGTTTTGCTTTGGGTAGCATGGTGAGAGTGTGGTTTGGTTCTTGTGGTATTTCTTTGATGCCCATGTGTAGGGTGGTTTCATTAGTGGGTCTTGGCATGAGGAAGATTCCTTGTTTCAGAAGAGGAGTACCGAGGGTGCTTAGGTTTGTTAGGACTGACCTATGTAAGGAGTATGATTAGTGGATTTAGGTGAGTTAGCCTAGGTTTTTTATGTCATGGATCATTTGAGAATGAGATTTTGTGATAATTTTGTGGATCACTCCTTGAGGATGGGAGTGGTGTTGGTGTGTATTTTTGGGAGAAAGCCTTTTTGAGAAGGCATACATGTGTTGGTTATGCATGCTACCAGTTGGGCCATGTGAGTTCACCGAGAGTTATTTTAGCCTTAAAGAAGCCTTATGGTGGGGATTTCATC
The DNA here is from genome assembly GCA_963277665.1 of Viscum album. NCBI lineage: Eukaryota > Viridiplantae > Streptophyta > Magnoliopsida > Santalales > Viscaceae > Viscum > Viscum album. The sequence continues at coordinate 844,603,994 of OY728160.1, read as the reverse complement.
GTAGGCCATCATGGGTTGTAGCCTTTGTTTTAAGAGGTTTATTTAGTGTGGGGTTGTCTTTCCTGGTGTGTTGGGAACAAGCGGTGGTTGGTTTTCTGTGTTGGCGCCTCTAGTGTGAGTTGTTTGGCCATGTCTTTCCATTTCATTAAGTAGTGGAAGAATCATGGTCCATGGAGTCTGGTTCTTGGTTGAGGGGAAATGATAAGGATACTCCTATGACAGGGAGTATCAGATCGGTCGTGGTTGAATGTCCCTCATGTTGGGGGGCATCGTCAGCGCTATGAGACCGGTTGATGGATGATCGTGGTAGTGTTGGGAGCACTAGTGTTTTTGGTGAATATCATGTGTTGGATAACCACATAGGATTATCAGGGGTTAGAAGCATTTATGGTGGTAATATTATTATGAATTGTGTTGCGATAGTTTAAGAAAAATAGGGGAAATTTGTTTTTTTTATCTTAGGTGGATTTCAAGGAAAAATGGTAATTTATCCTATCAAGAGATCTGAGACAATTTTTATAACCACTCCATTGGTCTCAGAATAGGGTGTTTACCCTAATACAAGAGTTTAGTGTAATTTAGAGCCATATGAATTTTGGATGAATATTTAATATTTAATTAATTAAATACCATGTATTCATGAATGTTCATTCAGTGATATCTTCTATTCGAATAATCATATGTAAATTATGACCACATCATTGAGTCAAGAATTATGGATTTTTCCTAGGTATGGCATAACCTTTTGTTGGGCATTGGGTCTGGGTCGGGCCCCATTTCCTTCTCTCTCTTCCATTTCTTTTTCTTCTTTTTTTTCTCCTTTTTTTCTTTCCTATCTTGGTGTGTCACATACGCCCCTACCTTGGGGGATTAATTAGGTTTAGAGATAGGAGTGGGAGATAGTAGAGGTAGAGAAGAGGTAGAGAGGGAGAAGGATGTGCCGGTGCAGAGCCTGGGTCATGCCAGATCATCGTATAGGTGCTGCAGAACGTGGATTAGATCAAAGCTTTAGCGGTTTCCACCCAAAGGTAGGTTGTTTTTAATATTTTTTCCACAAATACCCTTTAAATAGTTGTTTTTTAAGTTTTAATCTTGTTTTTGGGTTGTTGGGGACCCCTTGAGGGTCAATCTAGTGGTTTTTGGGTGAATCAGGGGGTTTTGGGGTATTCATAGGGATTTCTGTTCAGAAAATCCCAATCACACGGTGTATGGTTTTAATAACACACATCATGTGTTCTTCATATTCTAGGAAGATGAGTTTCTAGGAACTAAACACCATGTACCAGGGGTGCACGCCATGTAGTGAGCTTCCAAGGTGTGGCCGATTAGTCATCCAGACACCCCATGTGGGGGTTCCTGGCCATGTAGGGTACAAGACCAGTGCCCATGTGGGTTGCATGTCATGTAGGCATACACATCTAGGTGGGGTACATGACCAGATACATGGGTGGGAACCCATGTGGGGTTACAGACTGTATACTAGCGGTGCATACTGTTGGAATTGGGCATGCATCAGAAGCCCTAAACAAGTGGGTTTTAAATTTTTTCCACCAACGATCAATGTAAACTTGTTGATGTCAGTGAATAACAACCTGATTAAATCCGAGGATCTCACGTGAAGGGTTTTAAGCACAAATATAAACTGTAAAAATACCTGGTTTAATTTAGAAGTCGCTCACGACGTCTGCTCATCGTTGGCGATCGCTGCTCGAAGAATCCGAAGTTGAATTCCTCTAGATCATCCACACACGCTTCAATGAATCTGTGGGAGCATCGTTCGGCGTAATCTGGGTGATAGCGCGGAATTTCGACGATGCCTTAGATGCTCCACCGATCACTACATCGCTTTGCTAACGATGTCCGAGAGAGAGCTCCATCCGAGCTCCTTGGATCCAGAGCATCTCTCTCTAGATTATGGGAGATATGAGATGAGAGAGAAGCTCCATGAATAGTAATTAGAAATCTCCTCTCCTCTAATATTTATAGTGGTTAATTAATTACCCGAAAATGCCAACCCGACCCCTGAATACTTAACGCACTATCAATGACATTTTATGACTACTAAACTGAGTCATAAATATTATTATCACTTAATTGTAATATATTAAAATATATTACATGATAATAATTAAGTCATTAACTCAACTCTTTACTCCCATAAATATTAATTGAACCTTGAATAATTTAATATTCGTCAATTAATATTTTCATGTATTTACTTAAAAACTCGTAAATAAATTTAATAAATAAATTCAATACTCATTATTCTAAACTCAAATAATATGAATAATTTATTACATTGATGATTGTTTAACTTTGGAGAAATCCCAAACCCCTTTGGTGGGGCCCACTATGTCCAAAAATCCTATTCAACTAAATAGGGCAGATTCTTGAATACGCTATTGTGTGTGACCCTCTAGGCCCTTATCTCGATAGGAGTGAAAAGTATTCACAGACCAAGAGTAGGATCTAGCAACCCATCATGGCCCCTCAAGAGATAAGGATTGTCACACCAATGACAACCAACCTACGAACACACACTGTGTAATATAATCTCTTTGTTAGTAATATCTCATAAAGCAGGACGCACTCTCTTGTCATCGCCCTTTTCTCGATTTATGGTTTGTTGATGTAAATGGATGAATTTACCCTTGACTTCCATGGACATGGTCTTATAAAGGTGCTGCCATCCATATCAACATGGCCTAAGATATATTACTTCCATAACCCAGAAGTGAAAAATCCTTTCTTGAACATTCAACCAATGTCATGCTACCAACGACGCACCCGACACAAACTACCTCACCATGGATTCATTGCCATGGTTTTTGTCTTGCATCAAAGTACTCAATCAAATGACATACATTGGTAATGATCTCAAGTTAGGGGACCATTACACATGATCATAGATAGGAACATCCAATGACACCTAAAACATATGGTGTTCCTATTGGTGGGTTAATCCTCATGATATCACTTCTATAGATCACCAAGTGCGAAATTCATGAGAAGAAGTCTCAATGCTTATGAGCCCTCGACACTTGATAGTCAAACATCTACTATAACCAATCAGTAAGATGTATCTAGACTATAGAACATATATTTAAGATTAATGTCATAGTATCTTGAGGTTCTCATTATAGCCTGGGAACTACTATAAACTTTCTATATGACAATTAATCTTTGGAAATTACTATTTAAATAGTGGATGTAGAAAATCCTACACTATAATGGTAAGATGTCATCATGTATAGCTAATTGTATACACGATATGGTAATCAAAAGAACTGAATAGTTGGGTCTAGGGAACCCACTATTTCAACACTCCCACTTGCACTAGATCCAACTTTCTAACCGAACTTGTTAGCCACTCACATGATGAACATCATGTTTCTACTGAGTAATGGATTTAGCTACTGGGTCGGCCACGGTTCCGCCGCATGGCTATTCTACTATAGCGACCTCATCTCCTTGAGTAAAAATTCCCAAGAGATGGTTTCCCATTTATATCCCCTTTTGTCCACTATCATAGCTTGACATCTTGGCTCATAAGAATATCATAATTTACATTATGATAATACTTTTCTTACCAGGTGCGATTCCAAGAACTGAAACAAATTATTGCATATCTACTTCTTAGTTTCCTTAGTAGCTACAGAGTACTCGGTCTTTATAGGTATGGATACCACTAGATTATATGAGCTTGTCTCGCTCATCGTCTATAACTATAATAGTAGATCTCTTGATCTATGGAAGACTAGTTTGTATCATCGAAAACTATAATTCTTTCTTCTCCACTTACCAGGTACATATCTTTTGTACCTTCCAAAGTACAATTAGATAGTTCTGACTACATCCCTTGCAGTTCTCCTGGATATAACTGATATTTTCCTATTGTAAAATATACCTTGTCAATATCGGTTCTTGTACATATCTTGGCATGCGTGATTGATCCATCATTCTGATGTATGTATTTCAAATCACCACGTTTATCTCTTCCCATGTCACGGACATGTCAACATGGAGAGATTTTTCCCTGTGACATGGGCAACAATTCATCTCTTGAATTGTTCCAACATGTATTTTTCAATACAATGTCACTATATGTACGATTGACTAGGACCAAGCAACCTATAGATCTACCTTAGTAGATCCTGTTCCCTAGAACTTAGGTTGATACTTTAAGTCAATCATTGAGGAGTAAATTTAATTTTGGTCTTAACTAACTGTGAGACCAATGTCTATTTTCCATATGTTTTTGAACATATTTTGTTTAGAAAACATTGATGCTCCCACTAACCTCATGTAGACACATAGAAAACAGTTTTAAAAATGTATTTTCTATGATCATGTTGCTTACTTTAATCCCAAACCAGATTTTAGTAACTTGAAACCTTTATTAGCATTCTGTGACGTAACCATCCCTTTTTGGTTGTGTCGTATAGACACCATCCACGATTGGTGGTCATGACATCCAATTCTAAACAAATTGATCATAGATATTACCTATGATAAGTAAAATTCTAACGGATTTAGGCATAACGACTTGGTCAAATTAGTTAAGCCTTATTGGTACCAAGATCGTACCATCTATGTATTAAATCACTTAAATACCCACCACAATATTCAAAATAATAAGCCCTTTTTCACTTTGATACATGGAATACATTAATTGAATTTTAGTTGGTCTTATCAATTTTATCTAATTGCCATATACTGCTTACTTGTAGGAAATATTATTCACATTGAATAATAGATCACTGACCGCGGTGAATAAAAACCATCACCATGGTTTTATCATTACTACACAGTACGTGTCTCTAGAACATACTTTGTTCCACATGCGCTTGTGGAACTAGTTCCTATGCCAAATACTTGTGCATTTTGAGCATTTACTAAACACAAGTCAATATATCTCCCACTATCACTAATAGATATGTGCACCCTTATATAGAAGTGTAGTCTATTTCTTGACTACCAACTCTTCTATCTTAGGAATTTATGTAATATCTTAACCAATCGTTAGGATAAGTACCTTAGATGCACAATGTGTTAATCTTGATGCAAGTTTGTTTGTATCCAAACAAACTATTTACATTCAAACACATGTCCTTATGAAATAATGGATTTCTATCATACTATGACTCGTATGATATCAATTTTTCATTATAGTTGGCATATGGTTGTGGGATATCTTTGTTATTTGCAAATAATTTCATGAAATATAATGGATGTTTCTGCTAGTTGCAACATTGATACTACTTACAACATAATTTTGATGCATAACATATGCATTTAGGAATTGCTCCACACTATATGTTTATTGATCAATGTTGATATGTAAGACTTGATCATCAATCCTCCTCATTAACATCAATGTCGTGATGTCAATAATGTAATGTGCGTTTAGGAATTACCCCATGCTACATTATCATGATTGATGAATGCTTGGTCGAGATATTCTTCAGTATCCCAACCCGAAGCCACTCATATCTCATGACCATGCAGATACTTCACTTTATTATTCCTTAATTTCTTAAAGGAATCTTATGAAGCATATATACCTCTAGCTTATACTTTGAATAGTTCATGCTTATGTGTTGAATTCTTTCCAAAAGATTTGTGACGTACCTTTATTTATAAAGTCTCCTTTGTCCAAACTAAAGACATTGATAATACCAAAAGTATTTAGTTATGCCGAGCCTAAATACCATACATGGTATATTCATGATGTCCATTTTTAGTATTACTTGACAAAGAATTATCCTGTCACAACTGGGTATAAGTCTTACATTTATATTCATCACTAATTTCATATGATTCATGTATTAATGAACTAGTGATTGAGTTTAACAAAAACAACATTCATTCCAGAAACTAAAAGAATGTCTCCTTGCATCCAAGGACACATGAGATTAATGTTTTTGGTTATACTCAACAATAGTTCAACGCGAATCTTTTACTTGGCAATTAAAGAAGTTGTGTACTTCTCACCACTGGCCTAGGTACCACCCTTTCACAGCCACTTGGAGAATACACCTGACTTATAGTAAGGTTTTTATACTAACTTTTTTATCATATTAGAATACACATATGTTACCAGCATATTGTATTTAATACCCAAGTTGTAAAAGGGAAACATTACATTGATGAATACGCCTGATGTAGAAGCGACAAATTGCTCCTTTAAATCAGGTTATTGCTTTTAAACTTCCATAGTATTATTTTATAATATGCAATGAAAATAACCTCTGTTAATACCTCATTAATTGAAGGAAATCATGAATGTGTCATTAGCATTAAATTCCTTTGAAATTTTCACATTGTCTTTCAATTTATCCTCCATAAGAATTAAAGCTTAATTGTCTTTTATTCTTATTCACTTGGCGAACCTTACCTAGATAGGTAATGAAGTGTTTACTCAATACTTGTTCGTTTTGTAACTTAAAAGGATACTTGAGTAATGTGGTGAAAATGATATGAGAAAGGGATCCAACTAAAGATCACGATCAATCATTAAATTTACACATGCCAGTGTAAACTATTGCCTTTATTCATATCATTGCTTCAATTTCTCCTTGCAAACTTCTCGGAGATGATACTTTATGTTATATCATCCATGTCCTGGTGTAGCGACCACAACTGACACCGGGCGTTAATGAAATCATAATGATATAACTATCATATTCTTTGTTCATTAGTCTCCTATAATAAATTTTCACCCTCGCTTTGAGGTAGTTAACAGTATTGGGGACACTGACACCCTGAGTTTCCAATATCATAGTACTATGCGCATACACATGTACTATTCATGGATACTCGTGTCAGTGTGGACATTTACTTTGTCTAATTTTTATCGTAGTTAAACTTGTGGTAGAACTTTCCATTTTTCTACAAAAATTAATTTTATCAGATGAGTGCCTTTTATCTGGATTACTAGTTTAGACATTATTGATTAATTACTTAAATCATTTGATGTCTCCCACTATTTTATCGGATTCTAGGAACCCTCTGTGCTAGAATTGGAATACTCTATTGCTTGAGTATTCTAGTGGCAAGTATCCTGGAACCACCCCTCATAGTCTACAAGCTATGGCTACGCCACTACTTGGAGGGTTCTAGGTAGGCTTTTGGCTGGCCGACCGCTTTAACTTGCGGCTCCTCAATCTGTTGAGTGAAGTCCCAGCTTCTTAAAATCAGAATTTGATTTACTCAACGCTTCCCTCTAAAATTACAACAAGCTATCTATGGTTATTTATTTTATCTAATTTTAGTTAATTCAACCCATCATTCTTATAAGGACTCCCCGGTAGTATGAGGCACCCTTAGATATGACATGATCGACACCTCAAATAACTGGTTTTGTCCAAACAATAATGACGGAAGGCAGTCATGACTTAATATATATTTTGAGGGTTTTATTATTTTTAATGTGATGAATGAAATAATTTTCTATTTTTTATAAACACGTATTATGTGATCGCACTCACAGCTGACCATGTAAGAAATAGAAATTTGATCGCGTCACATGTTCATTTTATCTTGCATGCTTGTTTATTATTATTCAATGTGACCGCACAATAAACTACACATGCACAAAAATAATAAACCATGAAAAACAAAATGAACACCTGATCATGAGCCAGTACTATTGGTTGATCCGTTGAGTGAATAACGGACCAATCGAAACACTAGGGATGAGTACCTTTTAGTCACGTGGCTAGCAACTTGATTAGCATGTTTTCTCATCCTAGGTATCCAACTCCTGTTTGGTGCGTCGCCGTCACTTGGTGTGAAGTGCGTCTCGCCTTTTCTTGTCATTATACAACTATACTCGCACACAGGCGAGGGGGTCTCGGGGTATAAATATACAACTCTTAGAATGGGCGCACGAGCCCTTATACATATAACGACTCTGAGACGACACACATATCGCATTTTTATTTAATTAAAATAATTATTACAAAACCATTGCAATAAATAAATAATTAAATAAATAATTAAATAAATAATTAAATAAATAATTAAATAAAAAACGCACCAAACATGCATTGGTTGGTCTGAACTCATGATCAGACATATACCCATTAAGCTCAAGTATATTAAATAAACTAAATGCAGAATAAAATTAAACTTGCATTAATATAAACTTGAGGGCATTATTTTATTGAATTAAAATTTCACTCTAATTTTAATTCAATATTAATACGTTGTTCGGTCCCAATTTATTAATTTAATTTTAAAACAAAAATTAAATTAATTAATTAATTTAATTAATCACCAAATTAAATTAATTAATTTAATTTTTGATTCAAATAAAATACCTGAGCCCCATAAACCCCAGGTAGGGCCTGTACGGGTCGGGGAGAACCTGTGAAGGCCCATCCCGGGTAGTGCCGACCCCGTGCAGTGATTTTCTGGGCTAGGCAAGTCTGCCCAAGATTGTTCCGGGCTGAACAGACCTACCTAGAGAAGTTTTGGCGCAACAAATATTACCTACCTGCTATAAGGACCGGGCGACGGCGGGAACGAGGTGGGTCAGGTGCCGTCCAGCGCCGCTGTTGGTCTGAGAGATCCCGACCACAGGAGAACCTCATGGGTGCAGTGGTTCTCATGGCGGCCAGCGCATGGGAGGCCAGCTGGTGCGGAGGCGGTCTAAGGTGGCCATCAGTTGAAGGAGGTAGCCTGGGCAGCACCGCGTGGTGCGCCTGGTTCAGGAAAGGTTGCTGTTGCGGGTGGTCCACGCGCAGTCAGGAGACAAACAAGGCGGTGCGGCCGGGAGACACCTGGAGTCGGGAGGCAGCCCGTACGCTTGCTGTAGCAAGTTTCTGCGGGGAGGGAGAGTGGTGGTGTGCTGCGCCTATTGGAGGAAGTCTCTGCGAGAAGGGAGATGTAGGCCGGCGGGAGGGAGACGTCACCTCTAGTGCTGGATGTCCTGGTGTAGTGCCTACCAGCGGGAGGCGGCACCGGCGCCTGCTGTGGGAGGTGGACTAGGGAGGGCGGGGCTATGGGAGGTCAAGAGGGCTGAGGGGCCACTGCTCCGCGCTATAGCGGGTCTCCGCAGGGAAGGAAACGCACCACGCTGCTGCAGGGGGCGATGTCTAGTGGCTTGGGGAGGTGCGACCTTCAGCTCTAGGGCTGGTGCTAGTGGTTCCGCGGGGAAGACCAGCAGTGTGCCATGTGCTGGGGTGTACAGTTGTAGCATGGCGGAAGAAGGCACCCAACCAGAGGAGGCCAGTCATAAGGCTGGTTTGAGGAGCGCTGCCGGCGCGGGGTATCGGCTGCAAGGAGCAGGGAGTGCTGGCCGGGGCGGTGTGGCCACCGGATGAGGTGCCTAGCTACTGGTTGCATACCGGTTCCGCACAGAGAAAAAAAGAGAGGAGGCGTCCCTTCAGGCCGCTACGCCTGGGAGACGGGGGGCCGCTCAACCCCAGTCAGACTGTTTTTTTTTATTAAAAAAAAACTTAATCGAGTTCGTCCCATCCTTATTTTTTTTAAAAATTTAGACTTGCTTTTTCAAGTCTTTATTTTCTCCTTCCCCTTTTTTTGAGGTCTCCCCACCCTTTTACAAGTTTTGCACCTTTTTTAAAATTTTTTCCAAAGACTATATTAGGATTTGGAAAAATAAAATTAATATTATAATAATAAAATTATTATAATAAAATTAATATTATTATTATAATAAAATCAACTAATTTTATTATTATTATAATAATACAATTAATTTTAATAAGTTAATATCAAATCAAAAATTGATTTTTCGGGGGGTGTATCGGCCACGGGATTTTCGGTCAAAATATGAAACATCACTGAAATTTAATCTCGAATCCGAATTTGAAACTTCAAATGGATGCAGACTGGCCATCCTATGTCTGATTCGGATTCCGACTATGGCGTTGGGATTGTATCAACACCCTCTTTATATTTTAATGCAAATTAAATTTTCTTGGTTTAAAATCGACACGCGTCCCTCTGATACCACTTATTGGAACCAGGCATGCAACAAAGCCCTAAACAAGTGGGTTTTAAAATTTTTCTACCGACGATCGACGTAAACTTTTCGACGTCGGTGAATAGAAGCTCGATTAAATCCTAGGATCTCACATGAAGGGTTTTAAGCACAAATATAAACCGTAAAAATACCTAGTTTAATTCTGAAGTTGCGCACGACGTCTGCTCGTCATTGGCGATCACTGCTCGAAGAATCCGAAGTCGAATTCCTCTAGACCATCCACACACGCTTCAAGGAATTCGCGGGAGCACCATTCACCGGAATTTGGGTACTAGCACGGAATTGTGACGATGCCTTTGACGCTCAAACGATCACTACATTGCTTCGCTAGCGATGCCCGAGAGAGAGCTCCATCCAATCTCCTTGGATCCAGAACATCTCTCTCTAGATTATGGGAGAGAGGAGAGGATAGAGAATCTCCATGAATAATAATTAGAAATATCCTCTCCTCTAATATTTATAGTGGTTAATTAATTACCCAGAAATTCCAACCCGGCCCTCGAATACTTAACGCACTATCAATGAAATTTTATGAATACTAAACTGAGTCATAAATATTATTATCACTTACTTGTAATATATTAAAATATATTACATGATAATAATTAAGTCATTAACTCGACTCGTCGCTCCCATAAATATTAATTGAACCTTGAATAATTTAATATTCGTCAATTAATATTTTTCATGTATTTACTTAAAAACTCGTAAATACATTTAATAAATAAATTCAATAATTATTATTCTAAACTCGAATAATATGAATTTGTTTATTGCATTGGTGATCGTTTAACTTTGGAGAAATCCCGAACCCCTGTGGTGGGGCCCACTATGTCCAAAACTCCTATTCAACTGAATAGGGAAAATTTATGAATACACTATTATGTGTGACCCTTTAAGCCCTTATCTCGACAGTAGTGAAAAGTATTCACAGACCAAGAGCGGGATCTAGCAACCCATCATGGCCCCTGAAGAGATAAGGATTGTCATAGCAACGACAACCAACCTACGAACACACACTGTGTAATATAATCTCTTCGTCAGTAATATCTCATAAAGCAGGACGCACTCTCGTGTCATCACCCTTTTCTTGCTTTATGGTTTGTTGATGTAACTAGATGGATTTACGCTTGACTGCCATGACCATGGTCTTATAAAGGTACTGCCATCCATATCAACATGACCTGAGATATATCACTTCCATAACCCAGAAGCGACAAATCCTTTCTTGAACATTCAACCAATACCATGCCACCAACGACGCACCTGACACAAACTACCTCCCCATGACTTCATTTCAATGGTTTTTGTCTTGCATCAAAGTACGCAATCAAATGACATACAATGGTAATGATCTCAAGTTAGGAGACCATTACACATGATCGTAGATAGGAACATCCAATGACACCTAAAACATGTGGTGTTCCTATTGGTAGGTAAGTCCTCATGATCTCACTTATAGAGATCACTAATTGCGAACTTCATGAGAAGAAGTCTCAATGCTTATGATCCCCCAGCACCTGATAGTCAAACATCTACTGTGTCCAATAAGTAAGATGTATCTAGACTATAGAACATATATTTAAGATTAATGTCATAGTATCTTGAGGTTCTCATTATATCCTGAAACTACTCTAACCTTTCGATACGACAATTAATCTTTGGACATTACCATTTAAATAGTGGATGCAGAAAAGCTTACACTATAATGGTAAGATAACATCATGTATAACTAATTATATACACGATATGGTAATCAAAAGCACTGAATAGTTGGGTCTAGGGAACCCACTATTTCAACACATACCATGTACTTGGGCATGATACATGGTGAGTGGGGATTAAGTACATGGGTAGGTACCCATGCTGGGTTACACATCGTGTACCAGCAGGCACACACCATGTGTTTTTCTTGCCTTTTTCCGTTTTTCCTATTTTTCTCTCCATTTTCAGAATTGGACTTGTGAATAGTCTATTATGAGCATTTTTTCACATATATTTCAATGGTTGAGTACTTTTATCATTTAGAGGCTACTTGGATGGTGTTTTGGACTGATTGAGTTTCTAAAGGGGATTCCTTTGGGGTTGTGGTTCTAGAATCCTTCTGGGGGTTGGGTTGTGTGTTGTGAAGCTTGTGTGAGGGTGTGCTATTTTTAATAACCTTATGTTTTGGATTCCAGTTGAGTTTGATTTATGTTATTTGGATATATTCTAGTAGGTGGGATCATTAGTTCGGTTTTTTGAGGTTTAGGTTTGGTTGCCTGAGGTTGGGACCGATAAGAGCCTTTGAGGTGTTTGGACATTGTGGGATTTTTGATTCAATGGGTGGTTTTTGAGTAGTTTTTAAGATATAACCAAGGCTCCTATTTTGAGGAATTCCATTCTGAGTAAGGTGTTTCTTTAAATTGTCTTTATGGGTGAGTTTTCTATGGGTTTGTGCTGGGAGTCCAACCATGGTTCCTTTGAGAGGTCTTGGAATGAGGTTTGGTTTTACCGGAGGAGTTACTTACAGGGTGTCCTTCTATAGATTAAGTTTACTAGAGGAGCCTTGTGTAGGGTGTCCTATTATTATGAGGTTTTGGAAACCATAGCGGATTCCCTGTATTGGTTGGAATGTAAGTAGACAGTGCTGGTTTGAGTGGTTTGCTTAGAGGGTGTAGGTATTAGCCGACCCTGGTGTTTGAGCTGTGGTTTAGAGGTTTGAGGTTGTTCTTGTTAAGGTTGGATGTGTGAGGAGACCTTTGGGATATTATTATAATGGGAGAGTTATTTGAGATTTATTTGGTTTCTCTCCTATATTGGTTGGTTGGTTATTGTGAGGTGGGGCTAGGGATATAATGGACGATCTGTATGAGTTCAACCTTCTTAGCTTGAATGTTCTCATAGTGATAGGGTTAGCGGACCATGGAGGTTATTGATCTAAACAGGACCTGGTTTATAGGTATGGGCCTACTCAGGTAGACTAGTGATCCACTAATAGGTTTGTTCTCCCATCAGGTTCTACATGACTTTTGGGCATGGTAGTATACTTCTGAGGTCGAAAGGGGGTCCTTACCACCAGTTCAGAATATACAATTAGAGTCATAATGCCCGGTAGATACATTTCAGCATTTTGAACCCTAGGATAAGATCCTAGTGTCTGTCACGTGTTCTTATCCTTGCGTTGGACTTTGGAACTCCTTCTTTATCAAGAAGACATGCTTTATGTTGTGGGTTCATGATCCATGTTTCATAATTCCTCTGGCTAGGGCTAGAGCAAGGTTAGTTTTACCTAAGGTTTGTTGTTTTCCTTTTTTATCCATTTTGTTTCTTTTATATATTTTTTTTATCTTTTATTCTTGGAGTCACGCTTTTCTAGGTTGGAAATGACATGTGTTTCATGTGCATGTCATGACAGCAGATGTTAAGTTCACCATTGTGGGATGACCTACTAAGATTTATTTCTCAACCCCTACGTGTGCACCTTAGTGTACATGTAGAATTTATGCCTAATTTCAAGTTAAGAATAATTTAGTGTATTGGGTAGAGGCCCAATGTTTTATGTCTGAGCAGAGATGCTCATGTGGAGTCTGAGGTTCATGTTGTAGCTGTTTAGCCATCATGGAGACTGGGTATGTGGTTTGTCTTGAAGTAGTAGTAGAGCCTTGTGTATTTATTTTTCCTTTATTTTATTCTATATGTGGTCAACTTAGTGGGAGACCATTATCTATATGATTATCCTTGAGTATGTATACAACATTTATTCATTATTATTTTATTTATTTATTTATGTGCACTATGATGTTCATAAATGATTGTATGTTTAGTCTATTTACACTATTTTTTACTCTGATCCAAGGAAATAGTCTCCTCAATATATCCTTTTAAGAACTCACCACTAGTCGGTAGCCTCTAGCATACGAGGAGATGCACTTGAGTACTTGTGGCAGGTCAAATCAGGTGACAGGTCAGGTCAACCCAGGCCATTTCATGATAGTAAATGATGTCTTCTATGTTTCGTAGTTGAGGAGATATGTGCATGACCCTTCACATGTAATTAACTGGGGTGATATGGACATTGAGGGTGGATCTATCTTCTTGGAGTACTTGGTGATGATCTAGGATTGACAAAATATGACCCTACATGGGAAAACTATTCCTTTGGTTTAAGTGCTTTGGCAGTATGAGAACATGCCAGAGGGATCATGGGAGTGTGAGAGCCCAATAAGAGCTTGATACCCTCACATTTTGGCATAGATTGTGTTTTTGGGGTGATAAGTCTTGAAGGTGGGGATAATATAACAACTCCAATTTTCATAGTTTGATCCTTTGAATATTTATTTAAGTATATCTTGATTTTTCCTCATATTTTTCATGGTGTTTTAGGTGCCACGAGACTCTAGAATTAATTTTTGAAAATTATTAATGATATTAAAGCACAAACATATATATTTTTAGAATTAATAAAATTACCATTGATTGGAACCTCAAATGTAAAATATGAGACCATGGTTAAATTCAGAATGTGGGGTTTACCCTAAGTGCGACAAAAGTTTTTTTAACATTGGGCATTCCATTGTAATGCAGTTGTTGGAGGGTGTGTTAAATAAATTAAATAAATTAAATGATTAATTTATTTAATTCATAAAATTACTAACCTATACACCTCCTCTATAAATTCATGGTTATGGAAAACCCTAGGGTTAACCACATAACCTTGGAAGATTAGTGGAGGATGAGAGCACCTCCATTGGCATTGACTGATGACCTTATGATCATGGATTGATGGCCAAAAATTGAAGTGATTCATGGGAAGGATGATGAATGCAACATAATATTCAATGAAAGAACTAGAGAATGTGTTATTCACTAATGATCGACCCGTTCTTTAGGTAGTTATTTCTATTTTATGGATTCTTATCCTGTTAATTTATTTCTAGAATGGATTTGATATATCTTCTATGATTTCCCTATTTTTATTCCCCAAACCTTAAAGGACTTCAGCTTTTATTCACCGTGTCTATTTTATTTTTCTATTTTTATGATATTATGATCATTGGTCAGGTTTTTAAGGACCAATAATAACATCTTTCTTTTATTGTGCCTCTCCCATCTTTGTTCTTCACATTCTTCATCGTTGGCTCATGGGATCAACGATTTGACATTGCAAGATTGGTTTGAGAACGACTGAATCTCTAGATTTTCAATGGTTAAGAAAATAACCTTGGGATATATGAATTTTGGTTGAATCGAGGAAGAATTATAGATCATGGTTGATGGTTTTGGGGATCAAGACACTGTTTTGGCAATGAGAGGCGTGACATACCTCACTCAGCTGAAAAAACCCAATTTATGGCCATTGGAGGCTATGAATCAATGATTAGAGAGGTTTTCATTTGTTTTTGGTGGATTGGGAAAGACTAAAATGGGTTTTTGGTGGGATCAATATAAACAATGAGTCTTTGGAAATAGTATAAAGATTCTATGAAAACCCTGACTACATGTCATGCATTCCATAGGAGCACATGTCGTGTTTCTTGGTTTCATATGCTGGCTAGGGTTTTAGTGTGAGTTAAACATCACATTCCATGTGGATGGTCCCAAACACCATATGATACTACCTAGGTGGATGAATTGTCTGTGAGGAGTGCACATTTGGGACCTCGGGTGATCAGACACATTGTGTCCCTACAGGGACATGTCACGTGGACCAACATGGCCAGCCGAGCTATGTCCATGAAATAACAAACCCAGTTCCTCAAGCAGTTCAAAACTCTATTTGTGTTAATGAACACATTGTGTACTCTACCTAAAATATACTACCTTGTGTATCTTCTTATCCAAGACTCAGTTTTGGGCTCATGAGTATCCCATTATGAGTATAATTCCATGTAGGACATAATGGTGGCCATTATTCCGACATTAAAGATATTATGTGAGGTGATATGAGAATGGAACTTCTTCTAGCGATGCTAAGAAAATGATAGTGGTCGTACCTGATCATTAGAGTGATGTCAGGGTTGGTACTTCCCTAGATCAATAGGGTTTAGGTCCTACATATCATTTATATAGGTAGAGTTGATACCTTTACCACACTATAGAGAGCACATTTCCTCTATCTACAGAGTGGTACTCCCACATAATCGAGCTCTAGTGGGGATAATTTCTCTACTAGAGTTAGTGCTCCCTTGGATTTGGTACACATTAGTGAGGATTGATCCCCCAATTTTGTTTCTTGTGAGGTTGCACATGGCGCTTTCCATTAGAGATATGACCTTTGGAGCTGCATGCAGACTCATCATTCTTAACTGGTTGTGAAGATTAATATTCCTCTCCTTTTTCAACCAGGGTTTTAGTATGATTATATATTATTTTGGGTTTCTTTTCCCTCTTTGAATTATGGGTTGATCTGACTATTTTTATTCTATTACTCCCCTCTTGGTTTTCAAGGCATCATATTGTGTATGTTTATACTCACCCTTACATGGGATTTTCCCACATGTGTTGTGTCTTATGTAGATGAAATGAAAATCATCAGTGAATTTGGTAGACCTAGTATTAGTGGAGCATATAAGTATGTTGGGGCACTGAACATGTTCGGTGTTCAGAACCAGGGGTCTTGATCTGAGTTCTCCTATGAATTTCCTTTTTTAATTGTTTCTAGATTGGTACCTATGTTCCTTCTTGGTTGGGTATGTATTTCTCACTTTATATTATTTGTTATTTATCTATCACACTTTGATTTATTTCATATAGGTTATTTCATTCATTTTTTATACCCTATAGGTTTTATTTTATTATATCTTTTCATTGTTGTATGGATCTGGGTATACGCATGTGTAAAGGTACATTAGGCAAAGGCCTCCTATTATAGTGATATGCTTACTCAATACTCGGTTCTAGCCCCTGGGATATTAGAGGTAGGTTTAGGGTGTCACTCTTGGAATACTTTCTATTTAGGAAGGTCCCTAGTGGGTTGGGTCATGAAAACCCTCCTCCCAACCATTTAAAAATGAAAATGCCACTTGTGTTACATGCAACCTATCAATTCTATAAGCAACATGATCCTTTTTTAATAATCTCCTTGAAAGGATGGTTCAAAGGGGGTATTTAATAAATATATATTACATTAAAAACATTATTAATATTCTAAATCTATAAACTAATCCATATCTTTATGTTCTATGAAAAAAAAATACGACTCCTGTGTGTAAGTGCAGATTATCGCCTCCCTGAAGAAACATATTTCATTTTTAATTTATACTTTTATTATTTATATAAATCTATTAAAATATGATTAAACACCTTAAAAAATATAAATAATATCATTATAATTTTTTAATAATTATATTATTCCAAAGTAATCACTTTATTAGCCATACTCACCCATCAATTATAACATGTTCTTGTTTGGGTCGGTTTAACAACCTATATGAACAGTGCTATGCATTTCTATTAGGTATGATTATGGAAACTTAAATAATGGTATTATTATATATTAATGAGAAAATAATGTTTAGTTTAATTTTTTTTAAAGTTTATATTAATATTCAACTCATTATTAATATGCCACCTTTGTTCATTAAAAATTACCGAAACAAACATGCCACTAATTACATCCCCAAGAATCGTAACCAAAACTCACATGGAATGAAATTGAAACTTTATATGTAATTATAAATAATATATAAATTATATTAAATAATATATAAATTATGAACTTGGAATTAATTAATGGGTACCAACATTGACATTACAAAGCATGTACAAAACAATTAAAATTACAAACATCTGATGATAAAAATAAACTATAACAAACTAGTAAATGTATAATAAATAATTATAATTTAAGAGTATAAAAGGTAATAAATATTAATAAGGTTATAAAATAAGTGATTAAGATAGTTATGTTTGTTATATAGGAATTTAGAGCATGCTCGACTAAGAGGGAATAAATGGTAAGGGTTTTCACCTCAATTTCCATTCATTGATGCATGTCTTCATATTATACACCTATTCTTATTTTATATGGTTAAAATACTAGACCATTGGATTATATTTTTATTATTTTATGTTTATTTCATGGTATTTATAATTTTTTTAATAAATCCTTCCTTCAAATCCTTTTGATTCAATTGTTACCAAATTTTTAAGGAGTTTTTCTTAACTCAACCTATTTTCTTAAGTTACAATGATTCCTATTTGACTATGGTTTTACATGATGATTTTCTTCTATTTTATGATTTTATTATGATGAATTTACTCCTTATTTTCTATATAATTATATTGATGTATTTATTTCTTCATAAAATTTGATGATGTTAAGAATAATTCCCATCCTCTCCAAATAAGCTCCTTTTCTTTGATGTCCATATTCACTCTTCTCGCAAATGTTATACTTTATTATTTTTAAATATAAATATGTTTTATTTATAATTATAATAAAATTTAACTTTAAAATTTTCAAATATAACATCTATCACTATTTTTATGACTTTTATTTCAATAAATTCAATTTTTTAAATGTTGAAGATGTATTTCCTTTCACATTCGTACATTTTATCCTCCACTTGATATTTCCTTTGGAATTTTTTTTTATATTTTTTCTTAATGGATGATTTTTTGAGATTTCTTATTAAATAATTTTTGAAAAATTATTCATTTAAATTCCTAAAAAATGATATTTTCAAATGTGACTCATAACTTCTTCTTTTTATGACAATGTTATTAAATGTTTTCTAAAGTCTCCTTTACATTTCACTTCCATTTTACTCTTTAACTAAAAAAAATCTAACTATTATAGTGTTAGGTTTTAGGAATCAGCCCATAAATTTATTTATAAAACACTCCTTTAGGTGATTGATTTTTTGGTATCAATTAATCTAGTTCTTGAATTCATTTTATGTGACACCATTTTGAAATGTTACAAAACCCATTTCCTTTCCATGGGTTCTTTATGATATGATGAATGATTAATTTTAGGTGGCACAAATATGTATGGATGATGATATGTGGGGTATTATATCTCCCTAAAATTAATTGGTTATGTTTTTATATCTCATGATATAATAATGTTGTGTGTGGATATGACCGTATTATGATTTGTTCACAAGGTTGTGTATGGACATGATCACAATATGATTTGTTCACAATTTTTTTCATGTACATGATAACATTATGCGTTTTCATAAGGTTTTTCATAGATATGATCACAATATTATTTGTTCACAAGGTTGTGTGTGGAAATGATTTCACTATGATTTGTTCAAAGGTTGTGCATGGACATGATCACATTATGATTTTTTAAAAAGGTTGTGTGTGGATATGATCACATTATGATTTGTTCACATGATGGTGTGTGGACATGAACATGATATTCTTTGATCACATGATTTTTCATGGACATGATCACATTTTTCTTTGTTCACAAGACTGTGCCTGGACATGATTACTCTTAACTTTGTTCAAAATATTGAAATTCCCTATGCCTATTATTATTCTTTATTTTTGTGTTATATTCCTATAATTATACTCCACAGCTCATGATTATTATCTCATAGACTTATTACAAGCTACATGTTTGTTCAATTGAGATTACATTTCCTGATATTATGACTTATGGATAACTCTTATTGTTCAATGTTATTTTTAATAAGATATTTCTCCCATGATCATGTTTTCTCATATGCTTATGATCTAACTCTTGATTACATCTTGATAATTTTTTCCATTACTATACATTTGAACTCACCCATTTCTTATGTTTCCATTATCCAAGTTATGAAAATTAGTATAACCTATGAGGAGTCTATAAGAGGGTATTTTGTGGTTCTATTATGGAGAAATGTTCACAAGTATTATAAAATAGGTTTCTTATGCAGTTAATACTCAATGACACTAAATCTTCTATTCTTGGGATTTTGTGTTTATTGTGAGATTTAATGTTTAAATTATTGAAATATATATAAGTTTAGCTTGGTTCATCTCACTTGGTATCGAAGCTAATCATAAATTATGTTTTTTAGCACTAGACCAATGGGTGAGAGTCTGGGGTGCCTTAGTTAGTATCAGATTAGGGTTTATTTATTCTTTAGGATTAGTCTAGTTATTTTTGGGGATTAATATGAGATAAATTTAGTGAAAGTAATAAGGATAATTCTAAGTATAGGAAAATAATTTTATGTTTTGGTTGTAGAGATTGTGTGGTTTCCTAGAAATTATATCCCCATAAAGATATCAATAAGTGGATGTATCTATGGAACAAATTCACCTAGGGAAAAATCAATTTGAAAAAGGTTGGTTGAGTGTCAACTCAATCTTCACTTGGTAAATAATGGGTGGGATTAAGACTACACACCTGGATAGATACTACCAGTGGATATGATTTATTTAATCACATTCTCTTTATAATATATTACATATTATTTATTATGTCAATGAATTAGGTTAAATAGTATGAGAGAAATCAACCTAAATAATCCTAAAATAATCTCAGAGTGATTTAGGTTAAATTGAAAGCTAATGCAATGGTTTCAAAGAGTAATACATTTTGAGGTTGATTTTTTCATTATACCATTTATGATAATTCTCTTATGATATTAATTATTCATCACTCACAATGATACCTTTTGGTTTTAGTCATGGTTTAATCCCAAAGGAACCAAGTTAATAATGGATACCCTAGAAAATATGGTGATTGTCCCAATAATAAACCAAATGGTATAGAATATGGTGTTAAAAATATTATGGTTATTCTCACCCAACTATCTCAAGTTATGATTAACAACTTGAGGCTTTCAAAATATTTTAACACACTAAAGAAGAGAAAAAATATGTTTGATAGAATATCGGGTGATGAAGATGATGAATGAAAGAATATTTAACTTACTACATGTCAAAAATATTGGAAGAGGCACCCAATGGAATGTATAAAAGGAAGAAGAAAATTTTTCAAGTGTAGAAGGATTTTCCACATAGCTCATGACTATCGAGATGGAGTGAATAAGACTATAAAAGTAATGAATGGGATGAATCTCTAATGATTAAAATGTAAGGAGTTAGAGAATTATACAAATCGATTCCCTAATCTAAGGGATAACAAGGATAATAGACCTCAACAACCTCCTAAACCAAGATAAAAAGGTAAAACCAATGAAAAGACTAATATTTAAGTGGATAGTGCTAATTAAGTGGTAAAAGTTTCAATAACCCTCTACCCTATATTTCTAAATGTCTTCTTGCATTCTAGTCTAGCCACTATAGTATATCTAGTAGGTTTCCTAAGAGAATTAAATCACCACCCTAATGATTTGATATCAAATTATCATAGGAATCTTCTAGTTGTAATATTTTTTTATCCCAATTTGAATTTTGTGGGAAGGAGAATCATATTATTCTCTATTTAGATGAATTTTTGGTGATTTTGGAAATGAATTGACTATATCCACATTAACTCTATATTAATTATTGAAATAGAGAAATCATATTTCACATTTCATACCAAAATATGATCATATATCAATGCAAGGATGATTATTAACTCTCTAGAAAAACTAATTATTTTATATGAAGTCATGATACTTAATCATGAGGGTTCTTTATCTCAAATGATTAGATAAAAAATCAATATCAATAATAAGACAATTCATAGGAAAAAAGATATGTCCCTAAGTTTTTAAGGTTAATATTTATCTAGAAATTATACCTTGAGTCATGAATATCTTGTATACATCCTTAGATATTTTCATTAGTATATGATAATTAAAATTAAGGGGACACAATTTATTTAGGGTGGGGGATATAACACCCCAAGATTTTGGAATATATTTTTATGTAAATTAATACTATGTTTGATAGCTTGTTTCACACACAACACCGAAATAAAATGAGATGTAATATATTATATAAATATTATTAAGAAAATTATAAGAATAGTAGTAAATAAAAATATATCACTCAACTAAAATTGATTATATTTAGAGGATAAATAATTAATATGATTTAATATTAAAAAGGATTGTTCTTTATCAAATAAATATTTTTTAAGTGTTCTATATTTTATAATAATAAAATAAATTGACCAATTTTAAAATATTATTATATATTAACTAATATATTAAAATTATTTAAATTATAAATTGATATGAAAAATATTAAGAACACATAAAAATTTTATTTTTTAATAAAATTTTTTTTTCTTTATATTTTTTATTTTCATTTAAAAACTAAATTTATAAATTTTTAGAATTTTAATTTTATTAAATGAATTTAATTTTTGAATTCATCATTTAAAAATCATCTTAGGATGAATTTTTGAGATTAATATGAAAATGTTGAATTTTTGGTGAATAGTGAAAAATATCGATTTTGAAAATACTATTACTTTTATGAAATTGTGATAGTAAAAAAATTATATGAAAGTTTATAAATTTTTTTATATATTAAATATATATTTATAAATTAAAATAAATTATTTAAAAATAAAATGTTAAATTTATAAAACCCATGTTTAACATTTTGGAAACTTAAGTAATATTTTACTCTAATAAAAACTATTTTTGGTTTGTTTCTTTTAACTAAGTATCCAAAAGGAGGAATTTGGCTTTGGATTGTTTCTAAAGGAAAATAAATATTATATAGTTAATAATAAACTAATTAATTTCATATAAATAAAAAAATTGATGGTTTTATCTTAATCATAATTTTTTAATCATAAAAATACACTTTTTAAAAATGGGTTTTAAGTGTTATGTGAGAAAATATTAAAATTAATTTTAAAAACCCTAGAAATTTTATTTTATAAAATAGATACCATATTTGGATTCATTGAGTAAAAATTATTTAATACTTCAAATTTTATTTTTAGGCATTAAAATTAAATTACTTGGGTAAATATTAGTTACCGCGGTAAAAACCAAAAATGGTAAAGGTGAAAAATCTAAGATCAAAATACTTAAAAACATGTGATAAACATGTTTAAAAATAAATTATTGAGGATTTATTAACCTTTAATCTTACCCCACTCCATTATTTTACATTATTGGATCTCATTGATCTTTTAATAACAACTTTTCCTTTTATATTATTACAAAAATGTCACTCCCTTTACTTATAAAAGAAGCTACCACTACCCCTCTTTTCCTCACACTCCATAAATCTTGTATTAAACCAAATTTTGAAAAAATAACTATATAAAACTCCTAAAAACTTATTATATGTTTTTTTTCTTCTCAAAGTACCACCTATCAAAGCCTTAATACAATTTGTGAAGGAGCTCTTCCAAGGAGTGAGGTAAAATTCTCAATTACTAATTTTTCTTTCCATTTAATTTATTTCTTATTCCATATATTCTAAATATAATATAACCATATTTATATAATTATCATAATTATCATAATTATACAGAAATATTATTATGTTTATGGGATAACCATTTTCTACCCCCTCCCAACTGTTAGAACAATGAAAATTTCGCTTGTGTTACATGCAGACTACTACCTCCATAAGCGTCGTGATCCATTTTTCATAATTTAATTACAAGGATGGTTTAAAGGGGTTATTTAATGAAAAAATATTATACTTAAAATTATTAATATTCTTAAACTATAAAATAGTTCTTACCTTCTTTATGTTATATAGAAAATGAGAACGACACCCGTGTGTACGTGCAGACTACCACCTCTACGAACCAACATATTAAAATGTTCATATAGTTTTTTATTATTTATCCAAATATCTTAAAATATGATTCAAAAAATTTAAAAAATAATATCTTTATACTTTTATAATAATGATATTATTCCAAATTAATCATTTTCCTAACCATACTCACCCATTGATTATATCATGTTCTTGTTTGGGTTGGTTTAACCACCTAATGAACAATGCTATAAATTTATATCATGGATGAATATGAAAGATTTAATAATGGTATTGTTAGAAATAAATGATAAAATAATGTTTAGTTTATGATTATTTAAGTGTTATATTAATATTTTACTCATTTTTAATATACCACCCCCTATTCATTAAAAATTACTAAAATAGGCACTCCACCAATTACATCCCCAAGAACCCAAAAATCACATGGAATGAAATTGAAAATTTATAATTCATTATAAAAAATATATTCCAGTACCTTAAATAATATAGAAATTATGAACTTTTTATCAAAGAATAAGGATCAACATTGACATTGCAAATCATGTTCAAAACAATTTATATTACAAACATTCAATGATAAAAATAAACTATAACTAACAAGTAAATATATAATAAATAATTAAAATTTAATATTATAAAAGGTAATATATATTAATAAGGTTCTTAAACAATTGATTAATAGTGTTATTTTTTTATATAGGAATTTATATCATGTTCAACTGAGCGATAAGAAATGGTAAGGGTTTCCATATTAATTTCTATTCATTGAGGTATGATTACATGTTGTGCACCTATTATTATTTTATATGGTTTATCTACTACCCCACTGGATTATATTTTTATTATTAATTTTTATTTAATGTTATTTATAAGTCTTTCATGAATCCCTCCTTCCAATCATTTTGATTCAATTTTTACCAAACTTGTAAGGGGGTTTTCTTGACTCAAACTCTTTTCTTGAGTCATAACAATTCCTCTTTGAATATGGTTTTACATGAAGATTTTATTATGTAATATTATGTTATTATAATTCCTTTCCTCATTATTTTCTATGGAATTAAATTGAAATATTTCTTTCTTCATAAAATTTTATGATGTTAAGAATAATCCTTATCCTCTCCAAATAAGTTTTTTTATTCTATGTCTATATTCACTCTTCATGCCAATGTTCTCCTTTATTATATTGGAATAAAAATATTTTTTATTTATAATAATATTCAAATTTCTCTTTAACTCTTTTAAAATGTAATATTCATCACTCTTTTTAAGATGTGGGTTTCAATAAAGGTATTATTTTTTAGAAAAAGTTGAAAAGGTTTTTCCTTTTTAGATCATACATTTTATCTTCCACTCCACATTTCATTTGGATTTTTTTTACTTTTTTTTTTCAGGATGATTTATTGAGATTTCTTATTAAATAATTTTTGAAAAAATATTCATTTCAATTGATCATAAAAATATTTTCAAAATTGAATCATTACTTTTTCTTTTTACAATAATGTTATGAAATGTTTTCTAAATACCCCTTTATGTTTCACTTCCATTTTATTATTTAACTCTAAAATATCTAAATCCTATAGAGTTATGTTTTAGGAGTATATCTATAAATTAATTTTAGAAATACTCCTTTTTGGTGATTTAATTTTTCATATTAATGGATCTAGTTATTGAAGTCATTTTATGTGATACCATTTGAAAATGTTACGAAACCCATTTTCTTTCCATGAGTTCTTTATGAAATGATGGATTATTGATTTAAAGTGGTAAAAATATGTCTAGATGATTAAATTTAGGGTCTTATATCTCCCTAAAATTCATTTTTTAAGTTTTTATATCTTATGAGATAATAATTTTGTGCATGGACATGATCATATTATGCTTTGTTGACAAGGTTGTTTGTGGACATGATCACAATATGCTTTGTTCACAATGTTGTACATGGAAATGATCATAATATGATTTGTCTACATGGTTTTTCATGTACATGATCACATCATTATTTTTTCATAATGTTGTGTGTGGACATGATCATAATATGATTTGTTCATAAGTTTGTGCATGGACATGATCACGATATTATTTGTTTATAAGGTTGTGTGTGGACATGACCGAGTTATGATTTTTTTCACAAGGTTGTGTATGGACATGATTAGGTTATGATTTTTTCACATTATGGTGTGTAGACATGACCATGTTATGTTTTATACTCATGATTATTTGTGAACATGATTGTATTTTTCTTTGTTTACAAGATTATTCCTAGATATGATTTCTATTAACTTTGTTCATAATATTAAAATTTACTATACCTATGCTTATACTATATTTTTATTTCATATTCTTATGATTATTATCTATGGCTTATGATTATTATATCATAATCTTATCCCATGGTACATGTTTGTTCAATTTAGATTACATGTCCTTCTATTATGAATTATAAACAACTCTTATTATTCTATGTTATTTTTAATAATATATTTCTCTCATGGTCATGTTTTATCATATACTTATGATCTAACCCTTAATGAAATGTTGCTAATTTTTCCCTTTATGAGCATTTGATCTCACCCCTTTCTTATATTTCTATTCCCTAGGTTATAAAGATGATTATAACCTATTAGGAGTTTATAAGGGGGTCTATTATGGTTCTATTATGGAGAAATATTCATAAGTATCATAAAATAAGTTGCTTATGTAGTTGATCCTCAAAGAAACTACACTATCTATTCTTAGGATTGTGTGTTTATTATGATATTTAATTTTTAAATTATTTATATATATATAAGTATATATAATGTCATATCACTTGGTATCAAAACCAATTTTAAATTATATGTTTTTAGTATCAGATGTGGGAGTGTGAGTCTGGGATGCCTCAATGACCTACCCCCCTTAGAACCCCTCCTAGGATAGTAGTAAAGAGAGGAGTAACCACTAAATCCTACCTCCATTAGGCCATAGGTTTCAAAATATAAATGAGTGTATAAAATTACACACATGGGAGGATTTTCCCTCATAAATCTCAGGAATATAAGATGAAACACCAATCAAATCCACACTATAAAACCAATATCCCAAAAATTCATGTAAATTCATGTACAACATAAGATAAAAATAGAATAACAATTACAAATCCTATGAAATGAACCACATTAGTACATTTCAGTGGATTTGTTTAAAAACCGAGTTTAGTGGATGTGAAACCGAGTCCATTTCAGATTTCTCGACCCGGAATAAAAATTTTCATTTATAGATGTGTTTGAAATATTGGAGGTAATGATTATGTGGTGGTAACTCAGGTGAAATAGGCCTTCAATTAGTTTCAAGGGTTTGGTAGATTGAATGGATAATTTTAGTGGCTATAGAGGGCCCACTAGGTACCCAATGGGGTGCCAGTGGTGCAAGCCCATTGGTTGGGGCCATCGAGTGGTTGGTGCAGGTGCACTAGGTACCCGGTGGATCCCTAATCCATTTTTTTCATGGATGGAAGTTTTTCCATTTTATGGTTTTTAATTTTAAAACGCATTTGAGGTTTCTTCATTGAGGGTGTTAGACAAGAAAGGAGGATCCACCCTTGGATCCCCTTTTCCCCTCTTTGATGATCCCCTTACCAAAGTTTATTGAAGAAATTTTCTTATTTGATAAAGGTGAGATTTATTCCCTCTCTTCACCCTCTTGCCTCTTTCCACCTACTCCTATAAATTAAATGATCTTGAACTAGGGTTTGGTTCCAATTCCACTGGATAATGGTTAAATTAGGCTAGGATAATGGGGCTTTTGTGTGGTTTGGATAGAGGAGACTCTGAGAGGAATAACATGCATGGTTGCAAGTGGTTTTGTTTAAGGTATGTCATTTCTATAATTTATTTTCATATTTTTATCATATTTTGATAAATTTGGTTGATACTTTTATGTCAGATGTCAAGGATTTTGATGGTTGTGGGTTGGGGGGGGGGGGTAATTTTCGCCCCATTGTTTTAGGTGTATTCATTATTATGGAATTCAGTGAGTTGTCCCTCAATTTTTCCTATTTTTATTAAATATTTATTAATTAAATAAATTAATTATAACTTATTTTATATTTAATTAAACTAAATGTTTGATGGATCTACAGAATTTTGGAGGTTATTGATGGATAATATGGGCTTGGACAAGCTTGGGTGATCTTGGTCCAGCATTGATTGTGAAGATAACTCCATGCTTGAGGTAGGTGGTGAGTAATATTACTATATTATATGTGTTTACCTATATTTAATGGATGTTAGGTGTTGTTAAGTGGGTATGAGTGACCTAAGTTGGATACATGGGTAGTTTCCCTTATAAGAGGCAAGGATATAGTGTTTGAAAAAACTCTTATCAATCCCTTAGAGGAATTTTATTTATGATATAGATATTGATAGCTAAATAGACTATGTTGTAGGATTGGTTGGAATGATATGAGACTAGGATTAGTATCCATTCTTTGAGTTATAACTCATACAACCTAGGAGGGACATAATGTGATAATTGGTGCTCACTTAGGGTGTGGCTAGGGGTGAGTTTATTTGATTTTTATAGTATTGGTCATGTGAGATGCGGGCTTGAGAGGGAATGTGAGAATGATCCAAGTTGGAACCAAAAGTGGGTTCCCTTGTCTTTTGAGCGATGAGTTGGGATACATAGATCATGATAGGTCCCTTGATCCTTGTGTGTTGAGAATGTGGTCACTGATGGTCTTGATGTATTGGGAAGTGAAAAGATCCTAAGGAATGGAGTTGAGAGGGGTGCCCTAATCTCTAGTTTATATTACGAGACTTGTATGAAATTCTCAAGGGTTCATTGGAAAAATAAACTCACATGCTAGTTAGGATAAGTGGTGAGCTATCCTCTATGATAATACTTTAGATTGACAAGTACCGTTATGGAGTGAACCTTATGATATGATTAGTTGTATGTATTTTAAATCTATATTGTGTGTGTGTATGGGGGGGGGGTTGATATTTATGTGTTAGGTTTACTACATTGTAGGTGTGAGTAGTTTAGAAAGAATTTTGGTTAGTGGGACTAATTCCTAGTGCGATAACTCATTTACTATGGCTATGAGATGTGTTGATATGTTTTTTTATAGTGACTAGTCATTTTGTTAAAAATGTTATAGTTATAATGATTAATAATCCACCTTGTGTGTGGTATCAATGGTAGATCATCCACCTGGAGACTAATGAGTTGGAAATAGATCTTTTTTCCTTTGAGTTTCTTAGTGATATACCATTCAACTAAGAGTTTTCAGATTTGTGATGCCTCGTTTTCTACCATTATTGATGAGTGATGACTCTTTCTCCTTACCATTGAGCAACAATTCCTTTTTCACCGATGATATACCACTTTCTATATTTTTCATGTGGCGATAGATCATCCACTAGGTAATTGGTTGGATGGTGATATGACATTCACTTAAGAATACATCAGTCTCCCTGAGGTTATTGGTGACATATCATTCACCCGATGATACATCATTCTCCTTATTATTGTATGGTGATATATCGTTCATTAGAAGATACATAGTTCACCCTATTTTAGCGTGGTGACACATTATTCATTAGATAATACCTCATTCTTTATATTGATTTAGTGGTACCTCATCCACCCTTGATGATGGATGGTGATACATCATTCACCTAAGATATGAGTCAGTCATATATCATTCACCTTGACTAGTATATTGTTGATTCATTGGTCACCCCAATGTTATGATATAGTGATATATTATTCTCCTTGACTGGTGAAATGAGTGGTGATATATTGTTTACACTTATGTTGTGATCAAAATATGGGTACATTGTCCCATTCTGCCACTAGCTAGAGTAGGTGTGAGTTGGTCACCGGGGTGGCTACATGAGTTCCCAGTGGTGAAACATGTGCATTCATTTAATTTTTATGACTTACTTTCATTCAGTACATGCATACACATATTTACTAGTTTTTTGTAGGTACACCACTAGTGGTTGTCTATTGAGTTTTATACTCACACCCTAAACAAGCACTCTATCACATGTGCATATTTTATGACTAACATGTAGGTTTATGAGATGAACCTAGTATACATGGATGAACTAGTAGAGATCATTGTGGTTGTGAAGATAGGTATGAGTAAATTCCTATGATAGTGGTTGAGTCTACTTTTTATGATTTATCAATATTTACAATATTATATTTTATTATTTGATTTGTGATCCTATTATTGTGTTTTAATGGTTTCCTATATGTGTACATTTTTTATAGCATTGTTGTGTTATTGTTATGGATATCTTTCTACTATAATTCCATATTTTTAACTTTGATGTGATTCCTTATATGGATGTTTATGTTATTTACCATTATTTTTGTGATGGTATTAGAGGGTATAGTTTCCCAGCGTGGAATTATTAGACCCTCACTACTAGTCATAAACCATTGGCATATGGGGAGGCATGCCTAAGGTCACATGGTTCCATTGATTTGATACTATGAAGATAGTTCAAAATGGAACATTACAAAGTGGTATCAGAGCTTTGCTTTCTTTGTCTTACTAATTGGGATATGTTATACATATATATGACTCATCAAAGTTTGTGATGAATGTTATGTCTTGTGTCTGGTAAACTCCCACATGAGTTGAAGTCCAAGTTTCTAGGGTGTCTGGATTATTATTTATAGTTTTTATTATTATAGTTAAGATGATTCTTGTGAGTAATGATGTTTTTTTATTGATTTATGGTTTTACTATTGTCCCACAGTGTCAAGAGGAATGAGTTTGTGCATCATATTCAATACATAAGACTCACATGAAATTCATGTTCTTGTGTGTGATTGGTGATCTAATTATGGGGATAGTTCAATTATTTAAAACATCAACAACAGTTTATATGATGTTTTTCCATATATCTTCTTGGAGGAATTTTAATAAACTAAACTATATATTATGGATCTTATTTTAAGTATGATAACTAGTGGGTCCTGGTGATAGCACATCCACCCTGCTTTAACATGGATGTCGGGTCCTGACCTGCCAGGTACCACTAGTTGCCCCGTAGACATGAGGTCACCACCCTAGGGGCCACCCACGTGCCTAAAGGGGTCATCTAAATAATGATTATCCCAATAGGACAACACATGTCCTTTTCAGTGTGAATTGTCCTCACTCACACACACCCTGGGAAACTTTCCAGAAGGTCACCAATCCTGAACACTACTCCAGGCCAAGCACACTTAACTGTAGAGTTCTAATCAGACAGAATCCCAAAAAGAAAGATGCACCTTCTTAACATGAGTCATATCATTTATTCATTTAACCCTTTATCATTCGGGGGTGTTACAATCACCCACCCTTTAGATCACAACGTTCTCATTGTGGGCCCTACCTTAACAGGTCATCTGACTAATGACAGTCCCCACAGGACAACACATGTCCTTTCCATTTTGCTTTGTCCTCACTCACACACACCCTGGGAAACTTTCCAGAAGGTCACCCATCTTGATCAATACTTCAGGCCAAGCACACTTAACTGTGGAGTTCTAACCAGGCAGGCTTCCGAAAAGTAAGGTTCACCTTTATTGACACGAGTCATATCATTTAGTCATTTTAACCCTTTATCATTATAGGGTGTTACAATCACCCCTCCCTTTAGAGCACAACGTCCTGATTGTGGGACCTACATCCCAACCTGGGCAGTGCACTGCACTTAAGGCTGGGTACCACCTCTGATACCAAATGTGACAACTGGGTCCTGATGATAGCACACCCACCCCGCCTTAACATGGATGTTAGGTCATGTTAAGTATGATAACTAGTGGGTCCTGGTGATAGAACAACCACCTCGCCTTAACATGGCTGTTGGGTCTTGGCCCGCCAGGTACCACCAGTTGCCCCGCAGACACGAGGTCACCACCCTAGAGGCCACCCACGTGCCTGAACAGGTCATCTGACTAATGATTGTCCCCATAGGCCAACACATGTCCTTTCCAGTGTGCATTGTTCTCACTCACACACACCATGAGAAACTTTCCAGAAGGTCACCCATCATGAACACTACTCCAAGACAAACATTCTTAACTGTAGAGTTCTAATCAGATAGTCTCCCAAAAATAAAGGCGCACCTTTTTGACATGAGTCATATCATTTAGTCATTTAACCCTCACTACTAGAAAACAGGGCATTTGAGCCCTGTTACCTATAGCGACCGCCATTGGCGGTCGCTAAGCCTCCTTAAAAAAAATAAGGGGCTTCCGCGCCCCCCCTCTCCACTCGATCGTGCCCCCCCGAACCCTTCCCCCTCGTCGCCCGCGCCCCCCCGCCGCCGCGCGCCCTCCCCGCCGCCCCACCGCCGCGCGCCCTCCCCGGCGCCCCGCCCTCCGCCGGCCCGCCCTCCGCCGGCCCGCCCTCCGCCGGCCCGCCCTCCGCCGACCCGCCCTCTGCCGGCCCGCCCTCCACCGGCCCACCCTCCGCCGGCCCACCCTCCGTAGCCCCACCCTCCGCCGGCCCGCCCTCCGGCCGGCCACCCTCCGGCCACCCTCCGCCCTCCGGCCGCCCTCCGGCCGCCCTACGGCTGCCCTCCGACCGCCCTCCACCGGCCCGCCCTCCTCCGGCCGCCCTCCGCCCTCCGGCTCCGGCCTCCCTCCGCCCTACGACCTCCCTGCGACCTCCCTCTGCCCTCGAGCCTCCCGCCACCCGCCTCCGGCAGCCCGGCAGCCCTCCGGTAGCCCTCCGGCCGCCCTCCGCCTGCCCCGCCCTCCCCGGACGCCCTCCGCCCTCCAGCTCCAGCCGTCCTCCGCCCTACGGCCGCCCTACGGCCGCCCTACGGCCTCCCACCACCCGCCTCCGGCAGCCCGGAAGCCCTCGGGAGCCCTCCAACAGCCCTCCAGCCTTCGGCCTCCAGCCCCTCCAGCCTCCGACCTCCGCCCTCGGCCCTCCGCCCCCTCGTCCCTCCCCCCAGCACCCCGAACACCCCCCCCCTCGCACCCCGCCAACCCCCGTCCCATTCGTCTTCGTCCCCTCCCTCGCCGCACCACCGCCACCCGTCCCCTCCTTCACCGTCCCCTCCCTCGCCGCACCAGCTCCGGCTCTGGCTCCCCACCGCTCCTCTCCCTCAAAGCACCGCCGTCGGCTCCCCTCCCTTCCAGGTTTGTAGTGCAATCAGGTATGACATGGGATTTCACTTACATTATTATTTTATAAATGGTTCACAAACAATTAGTTAGTATTTATTTTAAATATATTTGATATCAAAAATGAAAATGTAATAAGTCTTATGTAAATGTTTGTTATAGGGATCTTATTATGGATAAGAGTTGGATTGATCTTCCAAATCGAACGTCTAGAGAGTATTTCAATGGCATTATGCAGTTTATTGACTTCTCTAGAGGATTTGGAAGTGACTATATTAGTTGTCCATGTAGAAAATGTGCTAACAGATATCAATTCACACGAGATACTGTGAGGGAGCACCTTTTCTTTAATGGATTTCTGAAAAATTATTAGAGTTGGACTCGTCATGGAGAAGAATATGTTCGTTGTCAAAATACAGATGCAGCTCAGATGGATGTTGATGCAAGGATGACTGATCCAATGCATGAAATGCTTACTTAAATGGTACGTGGGTTTGATCCTGAAGGCATTGACATCCATAATCTTGAGACCGGTGAGATAAATCTTCGCTCTGGTGCAGATCGTGATTCGAGGAGGTTTTATGAAGCACTTGATGATGCGAAAACAGAATTATATCCTGGATGTACTTCTTACAATAAACTGTCGTTTATCGTGGAGTTGTTGCATTTGAAGACTTTGAATAATTGGTCAGACACATCATTCGACATGCTTTTGGTTTTATTGAAAAAAGTTCTTCCTGTCAACACTAAGATTCCTGAGTCGTATTACTATGCTCGTAAGTTGACAGAGAACTTAGGTTTTACATATGAGACCATAGATGCATGTGCAAACAACTGTATATTGTTTAGAAAAGAAACTGCCCATTTGGATATTTGTACGGTTTGTGGTGCTTCTAGGTGGAAAGAGAACAGGGGAAATAATACTCATCAAAGTCAGATTGCGATACAGGGGAAACTGATTTCCGTAAAGCAAATGCGTTACTTTCCCCTTAAACCGAGGTTGAAAAGATTTTTTATGTCATCTAAAGTTTCTAATTTAATGAGATGGCATGCAGAAAGAGTTCATGAAAGTGATATGTTAACCCACCCGGCAGACTCTCATGCATGGAAGGAATTTGATAAGAGACATCCCGACTTTGCTAAAGATGTTCGTAATGTCCGATTGGGATTGGCAGCAGATGGTTTCAATCCATTCAAGTCTATCGTTGGTGCAACTCATAGCACATGGCCCGTGGTGTTGGTTCCATATAATCTTCCTCCGTGGCTTTGTATGAAGCAACAATTTATATTACTTTCCACTCTTATTGATGGACCTAAAATTCCGGGGGATAAGATTAATGTTTACCTTTAGCCATTGATTGACGAGTTGAATGAATTTTGGGGCGATGGTGTGATGACTTATGGCTGCGAAACGAATGAAATGTTCAAACTGCATGCTGCTTTATTGTGGACAATCAATGACTTCCCAGCTTATGCAAATTTATCAGGCTGGAGTACGAAAGGGGAATTTTCTTGCCCTTGTTGCAATAAAAGTAAAAAATCTGTATGGCTTAAACATTCCAAAAAATGAGCATACATGGGTCACAAGCGTTTTCTCCCTCCTCAGCACAGATTCAGAAAGGACAGAGTGACATTTGATGGTTCTAGAGAGTTCATCCCAGCACCAAAGATCATGACAGGAGTCGAAATGTTATCGCAGATTGAGGAAGAAAACATCCACACGGTATATGAAATTCAGGATTTGGTGGCTCCTCCAGTACGTAATATTCGTGCTGCGGGTAGGCAGCGCAGTCACAATTGGAAAAAGAAAAGTATTTTTTATAGTCTTCCGTATTGGAAAACTAACATGTTGAGGCATAATTTGGATGTCATGCACATTGAAAAAAATGTTTGTGATAACATATTTTGGACCATTTAGGTGTCAGTGGAAAATCAAAGGACCATGTTAATGCACGCCGTGATTTGGAAGAAATGGGTTTAAGGAAACAGTTGCATTTACAGTTAGCTGAGGGAAACAAGGCATATATGCCTGATGCACAATATACGATGACTACAGAGGAGAAAGAAACATTTCTTTCCATTTTGAAGATGGTCAAGGTGCCTTATGTTTATTCTTCTAATATTTCAAAGTGTGTGAATCTGACGAGCAAGACATTGCAAGGGTTGAAAAGTCATGACAATCACATATTACCTCAGCAGTTGATTCCAATCACAATTTGTGATTGTTTATCCCCCAATGTTTTTCAGCCCTTGATTGAGATGAGTAATTTCTTTAGGCAGCTTTGTTTAAGAAATCAACGAATGAGTGATTTAAAAAGTTTGCAGGACCGAATTGTACTTACACTTTGTCACTTTGAGAAACTTTTCCCCCCCTCTTTTTTCGATGTTATGGTCCACTTGACAGTGCACCTAACTGATGAAGTAATGGATACTGGTCCAGTGCAATTCAGGTGGATGTATCCTATTGAACGGTATTTGAGTACATTGAAAAGATTTGTACGCAACAGAGCTCGTCCAGAGACATCAATAGCCAATGGTTATTTGATGGATGAGTGTACTACCTTTTGTGCAAAATATCTTACGGATGTTGAAACAAAATTAGATAATACCTCTCGGATTCATGATGGTCCAGTTGGAGAAGGAACCACATTTGATATGGACAACATCGAGTGGATACAAGCACATCGATATATCTTGTTCAGTACTCCATCAGTTGCACCATTAATGCAGTATCTTATCAATGTGCTTGTATAACTTTTACATGTTTTGTTTGCATAAGATGATCTTTTAAACATCGCGTTATCATTTGCAGGAAACACATTAATGAGATAAAAGAAGAGATGCATCGTGCGACTGAGTTGCAAATTCAACAATCTCATTATGCGTCATTTCATGATTGGTTCAAGGATTATGTATGTATAAATTGATTTTCATTATGAGTGAAGTATTATACTAATTCTTTCTGAATATATCAGTATTGATTTTTATAAATTATGTAGGTTCGTAAGCTGAGGGAGTTAGGGGACCCCACGCTACTTGAAGTATTTATCTAACTGGCTGAGGGTCCATCTATAACGGCTCGTCGTTATAAAGCTATTGATGCTAATGGTTTTCGATTTCACATTAAAGATATTGACGACAAACGAGCAACACAAAACAGTGGCATCGGTTGTCCCTTTGTCGATTCTGGTTATTACTATGGTCAATTGATAGACATCATTGAAGTTGTATACACACACGGTTTGAAGTACATATTGTTAAAGAGTAATTGGGTTGATCCAATGCATGGATGTAAAGTCGATCAATATCAGTTTTCATTGGTGAATTTTAACTATATGTTATACAGAAATAATGAACGAGTTGAGAATGAACCTTTCATTTTGACATCACAAGCGGAACAAGTATTCTTCGTTACTTTGCCTTCGGATCCAAGTTGGCAAGTTGTTGTCAAAATGTCTCGGCGAGGAGTGTTTTTATTTGAAGAAGATGAACCCGAGACTGTTCCGTTTGTTTACCAACAACTTGATCAACATACCGTAGTTCAACGTGAAGAAGATATTTATTGGGTCAGAGCGGCTATTGAAGGAGAAACGGTCGATTTGCATGCTTAATGAAAGGTATAATTGTTTTCCCGCTATTCAGTAGAATGTACTAGGATATCATAAATTATCTAATCATTTTATAAATATTTATAAGTTTTAATCCTCACTTTTGTAAGTTTTAATTCAATCATAAATATTTAGGTTGTTTTTACTCTTGATTTATTGATGTTATGGTCGGTGTATCATCCCTTTGAGGTATTCTTCATCTGATTCATGTGCTGCTTGAATTTTTATTAGTTCTATCTGAAATTTGGCTATGCATTGACTGGTTTTGTACATAATTTGTATATCTGTTTTGTTAACTTTCTGATTTTTTAAAATTCATTCACAACTAATTATTCAATCTATTTTTTGTTTGATTAACAGTTGTACAAGTTTGATTTTTTAAGAACAATCCAATTTATCTTTTAAACACTTTGGACTCATTACTGATGTTTTCTATGACTGCAGAGATGTCAGGGGAAGAGGCAGAAGATCCACATCATCTATCTGAGGCATCTACGTCTCAGGGTCGAGGTATGTTTGAATGTCATTGTCTATATTTTTTATGTAATTGACATAAATATATATATATATATAACATTTGTCAATTTATATATAAAATTGTTTTCAACAGGATCAGACTCGGCTACTTCTTCCTCTCGCAGGAGAGGCCCTGGTCATGGCATATTATCATGGAATTCCGACACGACGATAGATGTTTCATTTGATGAGGTTTTTCATCCCGTGGGACCGAATGCCCCGACATTTATTCGTCAGCTGGGTCATATCATACGTGACCTACATCGATTTCCATTGACCACGCGTGACTGGGCTTCTATCCCCCAGGACACATTAGATCGTCTATGGAGGGAGGTTCAGGTAAGATAATCATTTTACTTTATTTTCTATATATAAAGAATACTAATATGTTTGATTATTTTCTTTATAGCAAAATTTGAAAGTATTCTCTGAAGAGTTTCGGCCCGTGTGTATGAGAAAATGCCGTAAGATGTGGAAAGATTATAAAGGCAAAGTGAAGAGGGACCACTGGGTACCAAATGTGGGTTCCCTAGACATTTTGGAAAAAGTCCCGAGAGGTGTCCTCCCGGCTCAGTGGCATGACTTGGTTGCATATTGGTCTACTGAGGGTGTTGCGGTTTGTATATTAATTATTTTGGTGTATATATATTTTCAAGAATATGTGATTTGTTTGAAATTTGAATGAATTGAATGTAGGAGGTGTCAACATGCCATTCTGAGAATCGAGCGTTGCAGGGACCACCTCACAGGCTTGGGACTCGTCACGTGTCTCAGATCTGACATGAGGTATATATTATTCATTTTTTAAATTATTAATTAATATGGTTTTGTGTTTATATTCTTTTATTATACAGTTGCGAGAGCAAGGTGCAACAACTGATAAAATGTCGGTGTGGATGAGGACTCGTGATCGCAATGATCCAGAGGTTGCAGCATTGATAGTAAGTGTCTGTACTTACCAATAATTATATATATATATATATTAACATATATATATTTATATATATTTAAATATTTCACAGGCTCAATTTGAAGCCGAGTTAGAACATCTGCCAGAGGACCAGCGACAGCTTCCCATGCGACGGGATGAGATCTTTCATCGCATTATCGGTCGGGACGGGCATGGCTATAGTTTGACCTATGGAGCAGGGATTCCTCGTTCTGTAGTGTCACGCGCTGCGGTTGTCGGTCCTGCTGTTGCTCATATGACACAGCAGATGTCAGATTTTGAGGCACGGCTGCGCGCTTCCGAGGAGGCAAATGCGCAATTGACAGCTGAGGTTAGAGCACTGCGGGAATATGTGCGTCGAGCTGATGGTGCAGGGGATCATACGACGCAGGTATATACTGTATTTATTTATTTAATTTAAATTATTTTTGTTATTAAAATATTTATAATGTTTATTTGTTGTAGGCCCCTGGCCCACCAGAAGGAGGTAGCATTGATGACAACGCGTGACGCATCATATATTCACGAGATATGTTTTTTGTTTTTACTGGTGGGGTTGACATTGATGTACTGTATGTATTCATTTAATTTAAATTAGAAGGCTGTGTACTTAAAATTTCTTTCTTTTCTTGTTTATTATATGATAGCTAATATTATCTAAGGAGTGCATTTAAAAACTCTAACCCCCCGCACCCCCGTACAGCCCCCCCGCACCCCCAAACAGCCCCCCGCACAACCGTATAACCCCCCGCACCCCCGGACAGCCCCCCCACACCCCCGTACAGCCCCCCCCCCCCGCACCCCCGTACAGCCCCCCCGGCACCCCCGTACAACCCCCCGCACCCCCGAACAGCCCCCCCGCACCCCCATACAACCCCCCGCACCCCCGTACAGCCCCCCCACACCCTCGTACAGCCCCCGCACCCCCGTACAGCCCCCCTCGCACCCCGGATAGCCCCCCCCCCCCCCCCCCCCCCGCACCCCCGTACAACCCCCATGCACCCCCGTACAGCCCCCCGCACCCCCTGAAAGGCCCCCCGCACCCCCGTACAACCCCCCACACCCCCGTACAGCCCCCCTGCACCCCCGGACAGCCCCCCCGCACCCCCGTACAGCCCCCCCGCACCCCCGTACAACCCCCCCGGCACACCCGTACAGCCCCCCGCACCCCCGGACAGCCCCCCCACACCCCCGTACAGCCCCTCGCACCCCCGGACAGCCCCCCCCCCCCGCACCCCCGTACAGCCCCCCCCACCCCCGTACAGCCCCCCCGCACCCCCGGACAGCCCCCCCGCACCCCCATACAGCCCTCCCGCACCCCCATACAGCCCCCCGCACCCCCTGACAGGCCCCCCGCACCCCCGTACAGCCCCCCGCACCCCCGTACAGCCCCCCCGCACCCCCGGACAGCCCCCCCGCACCCCCGTACAGCCCCCCCACACCCCCGTACAACCCCCCGCACCCCCTGACAGCCCCCCCGCACCCCCGTACAGCCCCCCGCACCCCCGTACAGCCCCCCACACCCCCGTACAGCCCCCCCGCACCCCCGTACATCCCCCGCACCCTCGTACAGCCCCCCCACCCCCCCGCACCCCCGTACAGCCCCCCCGCAGCGCGACGCGCGCTGAAATGGCGCGTTGGGGGGGTCAAAACCACCCGAATGACGTCCGAATGCCACAAAACCGCACGACAACAGCCATTGCGTGAATTCTGAAATGGTCGGCCAGACGGCACGTCATTCGGAGGTGCCGTTTGACCGCGGCGGCCGGAAACGCGTTTCCGGCGCCAAAAAAACACCAAAACGGTGTACGGCGGTCCAATTCAGAAAAAACGGGCTCCGAACGACCTGAAACCGCATGAGAACGTCAGGAATATTATTCCTGAGATGCAGGAGGAGGCGGCACGTCTATCGGACGTGCGGTGCGCGCGACACGACCGAATGTGTCATTTTCAGCAGCACGGCGCGCGCTGAAATGGCGCGTTGGGGGGTCAAAACCACCCGAACGACCTCCGAATGCCACGAAACCGCACGAGAACAGCCGGTGCGTGAATTCTGAAATGGTCGGCCAGACGGAATATCATTCGGAGGTTCCGTTTGACCGCGGCGGCCGGAAACGCGTTTCCGGCGCCATAAAACACCAAAACGGCGTGCGACGGTCCAATTCGTAGCAAATGTGCTCCGAACGACCTGAAACCGCACGAGAACGATAGTAATATTATTCCTGAGATGCAGGAGGAGGCGGCACGTCCATCGGACGTGCGGTGCACGCGGCACGACCGAATGCGTCGTTTTCAGCAGCGCGGCGCGCGTTGAAATGGCGCGTTGGGGGGTCAAAACCACACGAACGACCTACGAATTCCACGAAACCGCACGAAAACATACGTTGCATGAATTGTGAAATGGTCAGACAGACGGCACGTCAATCGGAGGTGACGTTTGACCGCGGCGGCCGGAAACGCGTTTCAGGCGCCATAAAACACCAAAACGGAGTGCGGTGGTCCAATTTGGAGCAAACGTGCTCCGAACAACCTGAAACCGCATTAGAACGATATAAATATTATTACTGAGATTCAGGAGGAGGTGGCACGTCCATCGGACGTGCGGTGCGCGTGGCACGACCGAAGGCGTCGTTTTCAGCAGCGCGACGCGCGCTGAAATGACGCGTTGGGGGGTCAAAACCACCCGAACGACCTCCGAATTCCACGAAACCGCACGTCAACATCCGTTGCGTGAATTGTGAAATGGTCGGATAGACGACACGTCAATCGGAGGTGACGTTTGACCGTGGCGTCCAGAAACGCGTTTCCGGCGCCATAAAACACCAAAACGGCGTGCGGCGGTCCAATTCGGAGCAAACGTGCTCCGAACGACCTGAAACCGCACAAGAACGATAGGAATATTATTCCCGAGATTCAAGAAGAGGCGCCACGTCCATCGGACGTGCGGTGCGCACGGCAAGACCAAATGCGTTGTTTTCAGCAGAACGACGAGCGCTGAAATGGCGCGTTGGGGGGTCAAAACCACCTGAACAACCTCCGAATGCCACGAAACCACACCAAAACATACGTTGCGTGAATTGTGAAATGGTCAGATAGACGGCACATCAATCGGAGGTGACGTTTGACCGCGGCGGCCGGAAACGCGTTTCCGGCGCCATAAAACACCAAAACGGCGTGCAACGGTCCAATTCAGAGCAAACGTGCTCCGAATGACCTGAAACCGCATGATAATGATATAAATATTATTCCTAAGATGCAGGAGGAGGCGGCACGTCCATCGGACGTGTGGTGCGCGCGGCACGATCGAATGTGTCGTTTTCAGCAGCGCGACGCGCTCTGAAATGGCGCGTTGGGGGGACAAAACCACCCGAACGACGTCCGAATGCCACGAAACCGCACGAAAACAGCCGGTGCATGAATTCTGAAATGGTCGGCTAGACGGCACGTCATTCGGAGGTTCCGTTTGACCGCGGCGGCCGGAAATGCGTTTCTGGTGCCATAAAACACCAAAACGGCGTGCGGCGGTCCAATTCGGAGCAAACGTGCTCGGAACGACCTGAAACCGCACGAGAATGATAGAAATACTATTACTGAGATGTAGAAGGAGGCGGCACATCCATCGGGCGTGCGGTGCGCGCGGCACGACCGAATGTGTCGTTTTCAGCAGCGCGACGCGCGCTGAAATGGCGCGTTGGGGGGTCAAAACCACCCGAACGACCTACGAATGCCACGAAACCGCACGACAACAGCCGGTGCGTGAATTCTGAAATGGTCGGCCATACGGAACGTCATTCGGAGGTGCCGTTTGACCGCGGCGGCCGAAAACGCGTTTCCGGAGTCATAAAACACCAAAACGGCGTGCGGCGGTCGAATTCAGAGCAAACGTGCTCCGAACGACCTGAAACCACACGAGAACGATAGGAATATTATTCCTGAGATGCAGGAGGAGGCGACACATCCATCGGACGTGCGGTGCGCACGGCATGACCGAATGCGTCGTTTTCAGCAGCTCGGCGCGCGCTGAAATGGCGCGTTGGGGGGTCAAAACCACCCGAACGACCTTCGAATGCCATGAAACCACACGACAACATCTGTTGCATGAATTGTGAAATGGTCGGACAGATGAAACGTCAATCGGAGGTGACGTTTGACCGTGGCAGCCGGAAACGCATTTCCGGCGCCATAAAACACCAAAACGGCGTGCGATGGTCCAATTCGGAGCAAACGTGCTCC
The DNA here is from genome assembly GCA_963277665.1 of Viscum album. Classification (NCBI taxonomy): domain Eukaryota; kingdom Viridiplantae; phylum Streptophyta; class Magnoliopsida; order Santalales; family Viscaceae; genus Viscum; species Viscum album. Next base: position 844,561,909 of record OY728160.1, on the reverse strand, counting down.
GAATGACCTGAAACTGCACGAGAACGATAGAAATATTATTCCTGAGATGCAGGAGGAGGCAGAACGTCCATCGGACGTGCGGTGCACGCGGCACGACCGACTGTGTCGTTTTCAGCAGCGCGGCGCGAGCTGAAATGGCGCGTTGGGGGGTCAAAACCACCCGAACAACATCCGAATGCCACGAAACCGCACGAAAACAGCCGGTGCGTGAATTATGAAATGGTCGGCCAGACGACACATCATTCAGAGGTGTCGTTTGACCGCGGCGGCCGGAAACGCGTTTCCGGCGCCATAAAACACCAAAACGGCATGCAGCGGTCCAATTCGGAGCAAACGTGCTCCGAACGACCTGAAACTGCACGAAAACGATAGGAATATTATTACTGAGATGCAGGAGGAGGCGGCACGTCCATCGGACGTGCGGTGCGCGCGGCACGACAGAATGTGTCATTTTCAGCAGCGCGGCGCGCGCTGAAATGGCGCGTTGGGGGGTCAAAACCACCCGAACAACCTCCGAATGCCACGAAAATGCACGACAACAGCCGGTGCGTTAATTCTGAAATGGTCGGCTAGACTTCATGTCATTCGGAGGTTCCGTTTGACCGCGGCGGCCGAAAACGCGTTTCTGGAGTCATAAAACACCAAAACGGCGTGCGGCGGTCGAATTCGGAGCAAACGTGCTCCAAACGACCTGAAACCGCAAGAGAACGATAAAAATATTATTCCTGAGATGCAGGAGGAGGCGTCACGTCCATCGGACGTGCGGTGCGCGCGGCACGACCGAATGCGTCGTTTTCAGCAGCTCGACGCGCGCTGAAATGGCGCGTTGAGGGGTCAAAACCACCCGAACGACCTCCGAATGCCACGAAACCGCACGAAAAAATCCGTTGAATGAATTGTGAAATGTTCGGATAGAAGGCACGTCAATCGGAGGTGATGTTTGATCGCGGCGGCCGGAAACGCGTTTCCGGAGTCATAAAACACCAAAACGACGTGCGACGGTCGAATTCGGAGCAAACATGCTCCGAAAAACCTGAAACCGCACGAGAAGGATAGGAATATTATTCCTGAGATGCAGGAGGAGGCGGCACATCCATCGGACGTGCGGTGCGCACGGCATGACCAAATGCGTCATTTTCAGTAGCTCGGCGCGTGCTGAAATGGCGCGTTGGGGGGTCAAAACCACCCGAACGACCTCCGAATGCCACGAAACCGCACGACAACATCCGTTGCGTGAATTGTGAAATGGTCGGAGAGACGGCACATCAATCGGAGGTGCTGTTTGACCGCGGCGGCCGGAAACGCGTTTCCGGAGTCATAAAACACCAAAACGGCGTGTGGCGGTCGAATTCGGAGCAAACGTGCTCCGAAAAAACTGAAATGATAGCATTTCTTAAATCGGGGGTTTTAAATTATTATAGCACAATGATTCGATATTATACATATATTTAATATTATATATATTAAAACATTTAAAATATATTATATATATATATATATTTAAAATATTGTATTTAATAGTATATATGTGAATATTTTTTTTAATATATATATATATATATATATATTTATTTTAGTGAACATTTTAAAAAAAAAATTTCACTATAGCGACCGCCATTGGTGGTCGCTATTGGCCTCTAGCGACGAGGCTAAAGCGATCGCCATTGGCGGTCGCTGGGCGGCCGCTAGAGCCCAATAGCGTCCGCTTTTGGCGGTCGCTAATGGCCGTTTTTTTAGTAGTGCCTTTATCATTCGGGGGTGTTACAATCACCACCCTTTAGAGCATAACGTTCTCGTTGTGGGCCCTACCTTAATGGGTCATCTGACTAATGATAGTCCCTACAGGCCAACACATGTCCTTTCTAGTGTGCTTTGTCCTCACTCACACACACCCTAGGAAACTTTCCAGAAGGTCACCCATCCTGATCAGTACTCCAGGCCAAGCATGCTTAACTGTGGAGTTCTAACCAAGTAGGCTTCCAAAAAGGAAGGTTCACCTTTATTGACATGAGTCATATCATTTAGTCATTTTAACCTTATCATTATAAGGTGTTACAATCACCCCCCCTTTAGAGCACAACATCCTCGTTGTGGGTCCTACATCCCAACCTAGGCAGTGCGCTTCACTTAAGGCTGGGTACCACCTCTGATACCAAATGTGAAAAATGGGTCCCGATTGTCACGACCCGTCCTCGGGGCCCGTGGCGTGACTACCCCAAGGCTGCCTTCCATAGGCCAGAGGCTGGCGACTAGCACCAAAGGCGTAAAATCCCGATAACTGGGAAGACATTGCCTTTATAAAAGTAAAGAAAAAACCACAGAGTACAAGAAAAAGTAATGCACTAAGTACAAAAGAAAGTGCTGAAAAGTAAGTGGGCCAAAATACAAAACCAACTGAAAACACATCTACAACTGAAAGAAAGTACAACAGAAAAGAAAAACAGCTGAAAAAAAAGAAGCAGCTCCTGGGTCGTCCACCTCAGATCCTACATGAAGGGTAGGTACAGATAGCGCAACTCCTGGATCATCCGCCACAGATCCTGCCAGAAGGGTAGGTATAGATAGCGCAGCTCCTGGATCGTCCACCACGGATCCTACCTGAAGGGTAGGTACATATAGCCTCCACAACGCTCTCTCCCATCGACCTCCTCCGAGTTTCGTCTCATCGTGAAGTCCACCTCCGGATACTGACTCGTCATGGGGTCCACCTCTAGGTACCGTCCAGTCCTCGAACACTCGGCCTCTGTCAGCGCTGCCCGTCGTCTGCAACCAACACAATGAGGTGCAGGCATAGATCGTGCAAGGGTGAGTATACGATACTCAGTAGGGACCTCGAGACCCTCAAGGTCTCACTAAATCCAACAAGGATAACCACAAAAAAGACCTCAACAGATAACCTCTACTTAGGTATAGGCCCATACATATACCTAAGTTATCAAGTAACCCATCTCAATCATGAGGAAACACAAAGATTATGAAATCAATGGATAACCACTACCCAGGTATATGACCATACATATACCTAAGTTATCAAGTGACCCATCTTAATCATGAGGTAAACACAAGGTCATAGACTCAGCTCAAACCAGGATTTTCATTATCGAAACCGTAACTGCTGAAGAGCCCCGTCTCTGGAGAGTACAGTGATCCTATCACAACTCCAAGGTACTGCTCACTAACCTAAGACTGCTGAGGTACTCCTCCTGTCGAGTACCGCAGGTTAGCCACCCAAACACAGTAGTGCTTCCCGCTGGGGTTTTCCACCCAAACACAGTAGTGAATCCCCCCTAATAGCCTGTAGAGGTACTCTCCGGACGAGTACCGCGGGTCTGCACCTAAACTCAGTAGTGCTCCGTCCTCCATGGGTCTTCACCCAAACAAAGTAGTGCTCCGTCCACTGGGCTAGTCGACTCACTCCAATTTGAGTCGGTCAAGCAATCGTCAGGTCTCATCCAACTACACGGTCTCTGTACTCCGTACGCTCGTCTCCGAGTGGGTCCGCTCCACGAGCTAATGGTCAATACTCCATGTATCATAAATTCCCACGAAGAAGTATCTCAAAGGACCGCCTCGTCATAGGGGTCTCAACGTAACAAATGGCGCGTCAATCGGACGCCCGGTCTGTGAGTTATTAGCCTTTTCATCCCAGGGGCCTGGTTGGGTTCGTGTGCGAACCAACCCGGCCGTATCTCAACTGTACACCGAACTCTCATAGGGTATACTCATAGGGACCATTTCTCAACGATATCACCAATGCCACTGACAGTTCGTCAAACGGACGTCCGGTTTGAAAGTTATCAGCTTTTCCGTTCTAGGGGCCCGGTTTGATTATGGGTTCAATCCAACTCGGCCACTATCCAACTGCATCCAAAACTCAGGAAAAGTATTCCAAAAGTTCCGTCTCATCAAGAGGAATCCAACAAAGTCGACAACACGTTAATCGGATGTCCGGAGCTCATGTTATAAGCGTTTCCGCTCCGAGGGCCCGGTTGGTTTTGGGTTCGAACCAACCCGGCTGTACACAAAGTTCTCCGAAACCTTGAGTTTAATATACCAAAACGACCGTCTCGATCCAGGGATCACATCGCAACTGACGGTGCGTCTATCAGAGGTCAGTAGCCCAAGTTGTGGGTGTTTGAACGAAACATGCCGAAAATAGGGGGTTCGAGCCGGGTCCGACCCGGCCCGAGACCCCCCTGGGTCAGCCCAAACCGGTTCGACCCGACCCGGGTCCGGGTCCGGACCACTAGGGCGCGGCCCGGCCCGGCCTGGGCGGCCCGGACCGGCCCGGCAGCCGGTTGGCCTACCGCGCGGGCGCGGCCCGCGCGGCCTGCTCGGCTGGCCGAGCTGAGCGGAACAGGGGGGGAGGCGCGCGCCCCCCTGATTGAAGCCGTGACCCCCCCACTTGGGGGCCGCTCCCTTGACCGCCGGGGGTTACGACCCCCGGTCTCCCCACTGGTCCCGCGCGGCCGTGGGACCACCAGCTGCCACCGCCTCCGGCCACCATGCCGGCGTGGCGCGCCGGCAAGCTCTTCCGCGGACCACCAGAGTTGCTCCGGTGGTCCGTTTTCAATTCTGTCAGCACCGGTGGTCCTCCCGGGATCCATAGATTACTGCGAAGGGTTCAAAATGCCTTTGCAGCCTGCCTCATCATCGCTCGTCGATCCGCACTTCGACAAAAAACTGCGGAGGGTCCGGACTTTGTTCTTTAGCCCGTGCCCTCCGCATTAGGGGTTTTAAAATCAATAACAAACACAACCAATCCCGTATATTCACCCCGCAACCATTCCGCATGAACAAGCGATCCGCAGATCAACCGGTAGAGATTGATCCGCGCTCTTCATCCTTTTCTCAAATGATAAAAAGGGGAAAAAATCAAATATAATTCCCCTACCTCAAGCGTCGTCGTCGAGCGAGGTTTGCCGCGGAAAGGGATTTCGCGGAAGGAGACTCTGTAAGCGTCGTGGAAGGAGGATTGTTGGCATCACATCGTCGATCTCTGAGGATGGCGTCTCTCACCGGCTGCGAGGAGGGAGGAAGACAGTACGACGAACTCCCCTTTGCGGTGACAGAGTTCTTCATCGAAGGCTCAGTGTTCTTTGCGTTCTTCGATGAGGAACAAGAACGTTCTTAAGAACTTAGAGCTTTCCTCTCCCAAAATCCTCTCGCACAACAAAACCACCCTAATAAAATAAGTGTTGCCTTATTTTATTACTCAATCCAAAGGTTTTTGAAATTCAAAATTGAATCATTCAATTAATTGAATTAATTGAAGAGTTTTAATTTCCCAATTAAAGAGGCGTTTAATATTTAGTTAAACGCAAGAGTTGACTTTCATTTAATGGGGGTGCGGGTGCGTTACCTAATTAAAGATGGGGGTTTGAGGAAGTTGAATAGGTGGGGCTCATGTGGGCCCCACCCCACACATATCCTATCTAGTGGAGTAGGATACAGTGGGTCCCACTCCAACCACTTAGCTTAGTTTAAACTACTTTAAATAAAATAAAATTGGTCGCACCATTTTATTTTATTCTTTTACTTAACCCAAAAATTTAAGTACCACACCCGAGCAAACACAACTCCAGAAAAGGTGTTACTAAGCAATTTCCGGTGCTGCGATTCCATCGGTGTCCTCAGATTTTGATTCCGAGCACTGGTTCAAAAGTTAAGAAAACCCGCTCGTTCGTTCACTGAACGTACCCGAGCTAAACTTCAGAAAATGATTCCGGGCACACGGGGCCTCAGAATCAGGTGCCGTCAGAAACTGCGTTCTTGTAAAATTCCAAAGAAATTAAGAAAAAAAAATTACCTTGAAATTTCTGGGTCTTTACATTACTCCCACCTCAGGGATTTACGTCCTCGTAAAGCTTTAACACAAACTAGGGATACAAAGGCGGTACTGAGCACGCATGTGAGAATTCTGGTCCCATGTGCTCACCTGGATGTTCCCGTGCTGCCTACGAAAGCACACAAGAGGAATCAACCATCCTCATAGGACCCGCTCTTGTCGATCCTTAACCTCTACTGGAACCCCTCAAAAGTCACCCCATCGCAAACATCCACCTCCTCATGGTCGATGATATGTGAAGGGTTGTGCTCGTATCTCCTCAGTTGAGATACATGGAAGTCGTCATGCACCTGGTGCAACTGAGGTGGATGGGTCAAATGGTAAACCACCTCGCCTACCCTGCTGAGGACCTAGAAAGGTCCGTTGAACCTCGGAGATAATTTGTCACCTCGGCCACATCTCCGTAAACCTCGTCGAGGTGAGACCCGTATAAGGATGTGATTGTCATCCTTGAACTATAGAGGTATCTAATTCCTGTTAGAACTGAAACTCAAAACTCCTACTGCCACGAGGGTAAGGTTGACCGACTTAAGAGTGATCGACCGCACCATCCTATGCATGAGTTTATCCTGTGCTGCCTGGGGTTTCCTTTTTGCCAACCAAGGAAAACCCATTCCAACGTCGTAGTTAAACCACAACCTTTTTGCCTAATACCGTCAATTTGTGTATGAACTGTGATTGCCCAGTCCATACTCAAACCAACGTCGTAAGGCCTCGACACAGCCACCAAGATATTACAACCGAAACTCTAACCTCGAGGGTCTAACCACACTGTCAGTGTAAGTGTGATTATCGATTCTTCTCCCAAGGTATCTCCAGATGTGAGGGTCAAGTCTACGGATTACCGGAAACTCTAGGTCTGGGACGAGATTTGTGAAAGGAAGGAATGATTCATATCGACATCTGTTACTACGGAAGCTAGTAGTGGACACAGACTGTCCCTTGAATCATTTTTAGAGCCATTGGGTCACACTCCTTGACCGCATGCAGCTGCACTCTTCCCCTGCTCTCCAGCTCCCTGATCCTGGTGGGGACAACTATGGTGGGTGGTTGTAGCATGTTAAAATGTACACCACCTCATGCTTCTCTCCTAGCTCTGCCTCCACGTCTGCTGCTTCGCAGACTCATCTCTCCTTAAAGCTTCCTCTTCTTGAAACATTTAACACGCCCGAGTCTCTAAGAATGGCACCAGTTTCCTATTTCTTACTGCACTATGCAGTCTTTATCCACTCCTGGTTGATCTGCACCTTCTTTGTCTATGATCTGGAAGAGTTGCTAAGATTTCTCCCTTTCCGAAAGGAGAAACTCGATCCCATCCCCTTGATGAACCACACTCATTACCTAATACAGTCAATCCTGATATGAATGATGCATTCATTCCATGGATGACGTCGTAAGGCCTCGACGTTACTACCAAGAGATACAACTGTCACTCTCGCCTCCAAGGGTCGAGTCACACTGTCGGCATCAGTGTGAGGTCACTGGGTTTCCTCCAGTAGAAATATCGAAAGTGAGGGTCAAGTCAACAGTTTTTAATCGGTACCTCTCAGTATCAACCGAACAAAAGGATAGGAAAGAAAACACCACAAAGATAAGTGTCTTTTATTATAGCTGCTCATAGTACAAAGACACAAAAAACAACAACAAAAACAACATGGAACTAGAAGTACCAAGAAAAAAAAGGTATACACTAGTTCTGCTCCTGTCCACCTGTTTCCGGAGCTCTACTGCCTTGTCCACTGCTCGGCTGTTGCTCAAGCACCCGCCGCTGCTTCTGTCTCGGTGGTTCCTCCAACACCTGCGGATCAACTGTGCGGGGGGTCGGACAGTCACATGCCAGGTGACCCTTCCTGCTGCATTCATAACACTTCCTGCTCCTCGTACGGCTAGATCTGGTCCTCTTGGACCTCTGAATCATCTGTCTACTACCTACAGATGACTCGACTACTGATGGAAAATCACGCGGCAAAGGCAGCAGCTCCTGAACACGCTCGGCGTGCAGAGATACTAGTACAAACTCCACCCTGAAAAAGGTCTCGAAGTCTCCCCATGTGAAGGTCATCCCATCGCAAAACTGGAACAAGTGGCTCCACCACCTGCCTTCTGCTGCCTGAAAAAGGCTGGCAGCAAAGATCACCATGAAGTCTGTTGGCATCCCTACTAGTCTGAAGACTCTCACCACAACCTCCAGCCAATCCTCAGCCGCCTGTGGGTCCGTCTCTCCCCAGAACCTGGGTGGCCTCTGGCGCTGGAACTCGTGCAGCGCGCTCAAGCGGCATGCACCGCTTGCTGCTGGGGCTGGTGGCATCGGTGGCCCAATGTAGGGTAGTACCGCTGGTGCCTCCGCTGGTGCCTCAACTGTAAGAGGGCCCTGTACCGAAGCCTCGTCGCTCGACAGGCTGTCAGTACGCACATCCCTCTGGGATCTAGCTAGTCATCCGTGGAAAGGAATCCTGAAAGAAACAACGTGACACGGTCAAACAATTATACTTGGTGAGATAACCTGGTTTGAGCTGACTTTTAAAAACTTCTAGAAACATACACGCAATCAGTGTTTTCATGCACAAAGTCGGAAATCAGTTGTCAGGGTCCTGGTTTATGGATACGTTAGCCACCCGCACCAACACTGGACTCCCTGAACTAAAAACCACACTTGGTACTCTTAACACTGTTGCTTCACAGAAAGAAAAAAATATCAGAGTTATAAGTTCTGCGGTAGAACCAACTCCTCTGATACCAATTTGTCACGACCCGTCCTCGGGGCCCGTGCTGTGACTACCCCAAGCCCACCTTCCATAGGCCAGGGGCTGGCGACTAGCACCAAAGGCATAAAATCCCGATAACTGGGAAGGCATTGCCTTTATAAAAGTAAATAAAACACCACAAAGTATAAGCAGAAGTAATACACTAAGTACAAAATAAAGTGCTGAAAAGTAAGTGGGACAAAATACAAACCCAACTGAAAACACAGCTACAACTGAACGAAAGTACAACAGAAAAGAAAAACAGCTGGAAAAAAAGAAGCAGCTCCTGGGTTGTCCACCTCGGATCCTACCTAAAGGGTAGGTACAGATAGCGCAGCTCCGGGATCATCCACCAAGGATCCGGCCAGAAGGGTAGGTACAGATAGCACAGCTCCTGGATCGTCCACCACAGATCCTACCTAAAGGGTAGGTATATATAGCCTCCACAACACTCTCTCCTGTCGACCTCCTCCAAGTGTCGTCTCGTCGTGAAGTCCACCTCCGGATACTGACTCGTCATGGGGTCCACCTACGGGTACCATCCAGTCCTCGAACACTCAACCTCTATCAGCGCTGCCTGTCGTCTAAAACCAACACAACGAGGTGCGGGCATAGCCTGTGTAGGGGTGAGTATACGATACTCAGTAGGGACCCCGAGACCCTCAATGTCTCTCTAAATCCAACAATTATAACCACAAATAATATCTCAACAGATAACCTCTACTTAGGTATAGGCCCATACATATAACTAAGTTATCAAGTAACCCATCTCAATCATGAGGAAACACAAAGATTATGAAATCAACGGATAACCACTACCCAGGTATATGCCCATACATATACCTAAGTTATCAAGTGACCCATCACAATCATGAGGTAAACACAAGTTCATAGAATCAGCTCAAACCAGGATTTTAATTATCGAAACCATAACTGCGGAAGAGCCCTGTCTCTGGAGAGTACAGTGATCCTATCACAAATCTGAGGTACTTCTCACTAACCTAAGACTACTGAGGTACTCCTCCAGTCGAGTACCGCGGGTCAGCCACCCAAACACAGTAGTGCTTCCCGCCGGAGTCCGCCACCCAAACACAGTAGTGTATCCCCCCAAATAGCCTACAGAGGTACTCTTCGGACGAGTACCGCAGGTCTGCACCTAAACTCAGTAGTGCTCCATCCGCCATGGGTCTGCACCTAAACAAAGTAGTGCTCCGTCCACTGGGCTAGTCGACTCACTCCAAGTCGAGTCGGTCAAGCAGTCGTCAGGTCTCAGCCGGCTACACGGTCTCCGTACTCCGTACGCTCGTCTCCGGGAGGGTCCGCTCCACGAGCTACTGGTCGATACTCCAAGTATCACAAATTCCCACGAAGAAGTATCTTAAAGGACCGCCTCGTCATAGGGGTCTCAACGCAACAGACGACGCGTCAATCGGACGCCCGGTCTGTGAGTTATTAGCCCTTTCGTCCCAGGGGCCCGGTTGGTTTCGTGTGCGAACCAACCCGTCCGTATCTCAACTATACCCCGAACTCTCATAGGATATACTCATAGGTACCGTTTCTCAACGAGATCACCAACGCCGCTGACGGTTCGTCAAACGGACGTCTGGTTTGAAAGTTATCAGCTTTTCCGTTCCAGGGGCCCGGTTTGATTACGGGTTCAATCCAACTCGGCCACTATCCAACTGCGTCCAAAACTCAGGTGAAGTATTCCAAAAGTTCTGTCTCATCAATAGGAATCCAACAGAGTCTACGGCACGTCAATTGGACGTCCGGAGCTCATGTTATAAGCGTTTCCGCTCTGAGGGCCCGGTTGGTTTCGGGTTCGAACCAACCTGGCCATACCCAAAGTTCTCCAAAAACTTGAGTGTAATATACCAAAACGACCGTCTCGATCCAAGGATCTCGTTGCAACTGAAGGTGCGTCGATCGGAGGTCCATATCCCAAGTTATGGGCATTTGAACAAAACCTGCCGAAAATACGGGGTTTGGGCCCAGTCTGACTCGACCCGAGACCCCCCTGGGTCGGCCCGAACCGGGTCGACCCGACCCGGGTCTGGGTCCCTCCCACTAGGGCGCGGCCCGGCCCGGGCCGCGTGGCCTGCTCGGCTGGCCGAGCTGAGCAGAACAGGGGGGAGGCGCGCGCCCCCCTGATTGAAGCCGCGACCCCCACACTTGGGGGCCGCTCCCTTGACCGTTGGGGGTTATGACCCCCGGTCTCCCCACTGGTCCCGCGCGGCCGCGGGATCGCCGGCTGCCGCCGCAGTGGACCTTCCTGGCAGCGCGCCGGGCGCCGCCGCCTCCAGGTGGCCGACCGGTGCCGGCTGCCGTGCCGGCGCGGCGCGCCGGTAGGCTCTTCCGCGGACCACCGGAGTTGCTCCGGTGGTCCGTTTTCAATTCTGTCTACGCCAGTGGTCCTCCCGGGAGTCGTAGATTACTGCGAAGGGTTCAAAATGCCTTTGCGGCCCACCTCATCATCGCCCATCGATCCGCACTTCGACAAAAAACTGCGGAGGGTCTGGGCTTTGTTCGTTAGCCCGTGCCCTCCGCGTTAGGGGTTTTAAAATCAATAACAAACACAACCAATCCCGGATATTCACCCCGCAACCATTCCGCATGAAAGAGCGATCCGCGGATCAACCAGCATAGATTGATTCGTGCTTTTCGTCCTTTTCTCAAATTATAAAAAGGGAAAAAAATAAAATACAATTCCCCTACCTCAAGCGTTGTCATTGAGCGAGGTTTTCCGTGGAAAGGGACGTCGCGGAAGGAGACTCCGTAAGCGTCACGGAAGGAGGATCGTTGGCGTTGCATCATCGATCTCCGAGGATGGCGTCTCTCACTGGCTGTGAGGAGGGAGGAAGATGGTACGATGAAATCCCCTTTGCGGTGACATGGTTCTTCGTTGAAGGATCAGTGTTCTTCGCGTTCTTCGACGAGGAACAAGAATGTTCTTCGGAACTTAGAGCTTTCCTCTCGCAAAATCCTCTCACAAAACAAAACCACCCTAATAAAATAATCATTGCCTTATTTTATTACTCAATCCAAAGGTTTTTGAAATTAAAAATTGAATCATTCAATTAATTGAATTAATTGAAGAGTTTTAACCACCCAATTAAATAGGCTTTTAATATTTAGTTAAACGCAATAGTTGACTTTCATTTAATGGGGGTGCGGGTGCGTTACCTAATTAAAGAAGGGGTTTGAGGAAGTTGAATAGGTGGGGCTCGTGTGGGCCCCACCCCACACATACCCTACCTAGTGGAGTAGGATATAGTGGGTCCCACTCCAACCACTTAGCTTAGGTTAAACTACTTTAAATAAAATAAAATTGGTCGCACCATTTTATTTTATTCTTTTACATAACCCAAAAATTTAAGTACCACACCCGAGCAAACGCAACTCCAGAAAAGGTGTTCCTAAGCAATTTTCGGCGCTGCGATTCCATCGGTGTCCTCAGATTTAGATTCCAAGCACTGGTTCAAAAGTTAGGAAAACCCGCTCGTTCGTTTACTGAACGTACCCGAGCTAAACTTCGGAAAATGATTCCTGGCACACCGGGCCTTGGAATAAGGTGCCGTCAGAAACTGTGTTCTTGTAAAATTCCAAAGAAATTAAGAAAAAAAAATTTTCCTTGAAATTTCCGGGTCTTTACACCGATGATAGCACACTCACCCCGCTTTAACATGGTCGTCAGGTCCTGGCCTGCCAGTTACCACCAGTTGCCCCACATACATGTGGTCCCCACCTTGGGGCCCACCCACATGCCCAAACGGGTCATATGACTAATGAAAGTCTCCACATTCCAACACATGTCCTTTCTAGTGTGCTTTTCCCTCACCCACACACACCTTGTGAAACTTTCTAGAAGGTCACCCATCCTGATCACTACTTCAGGCCAAGCATGCTTAACTGTGCAGTTCTAATCAGGTAGGCTCCCGAAAAGGAAGGTGCACCTTGTTGACATGAGTCATATCATTTAGTAATTTTACCCTTTATCATTCTGGGGTGTTACAATGTGTATTTTATAACTAGACCTGAGAGTGGGGTAGGTTGGTCTAGAGTCATGCCTGAGTGGTGTGTAACTCTCATATCATTAGGCATGTATGGAGTAGTGAGGCATGTTTTTTTCACCACCTTTCCTCTGTTATGTAAGTACATGAGTTTTATGATGCACCTGAATTGGGTAGTATAAGAACATACATACCTGATGTTGATGAGATCCATAAAAAGGGTGATGGAATATGAGTTTCCTTGAGATGCGATGATTGAATCATGTATGCTACTTTTTAAAATACAACCTATATGTGATATAGTACTTAAAATAGGTTGGAGAGACTAGTGGAAAAGAGTTTGAATTGGGATAGGTGTGAGCAAGTGATAACCTCAAAATAAGACATTTTACTACTTAAGCCTTGGATGGGTTGTGATATATGAGGATAACCCTATAGAGTAGATATTAGATTAGGCATGTAAATTATTTTTAAATGGGTATAATAATAGATGCTTCATATGATAGAGATGTCGCATGATAGGTGTGATCAAGTATATGGAACAATTATGTGATGGGTGCCTTAGTTATGTGTTGAAAATGAATGCATATATAGTGCTTCATCCAAGGAATGCATCAAACATACCCAAGAATCATGGTCAATTTTTGATTAGGGATTTGAGTTTAGGACTGATGGGATACAAATTATGTTTTCATGAGTCAAGTGGTATGGTAAGGTGGCACTAGGGCATATGCCTACTAAGTTTTGTGATTTGGGAAACAACAAGGTGGGGAGGCCCATTATGGGTGGTTCATTGGATACTCTCTTACCTTAGGAATGATAGAGTGAGTGTTCACCTAACATATAGGGAATGCAGTATGGTTTAACCTAATATTGTCTATGGATAGTGATATTAGATCTAATGACATGTGGGGTATGCTAATTACTAGATTTTAGGAAAAATATCCAAGGTTTGGAGATTGAATTGTGAAGGTCGCATGACTTATGGGGATTAGATCATGGTGATGATGTTAATATATAATGATGGAATGTGATTCCTTCCTTGTATGTGGGTTAGGCCATGTGGGGATGCATGCTTAGTACCTTGAGACCCGTATGGGAGTAGAACATTGAAAGGTGCCTATATACTATGATGGGGTCTAATAATCCTTAGTTTTCTCTGACAACTTAAATTTAGGTCATGGTGTTTCGATGGAATTTAGTGAGTGATCACACTGGGGTTGTGATCAAGTTTGATGTGATGGTAGAAATGTGTGAATCATCTTATCTTGTATGAGGAATAGATTATGGTTTTATCCATTAATGTTGTATCATGAATTGTTCAAATCAAGGGTTTATATGGGAGTGGTCAAGTGTTATTGAATATTGAGAATTAATGTATTATGATATGGATGGTGCATGAGATGAGGTCTCAATAGTGTGGTGGTGAGATAACTGATGGGTCATGGGAATTGTGATCATACTGAAATGGTTAGATTATATGAGTAATGGGTCATAACATTTTTTTAATGTGAAATTAGGTATAAATATCATTGAGTATTGAGAAACCCCGAGGGGCCAAGTGGAATTATGAGATTGACAATATGATGAGTTGGGAACTGATGATATAGTGAATTTCTTATAGGTATGGTGTGTAGTCTGCAACTAGTTGGAATGTAAGAGTAGTGTAAGGGTGATTCAGCCAAGACTAGATGTTGTGGAATCCATTCATTGATGGAATTGAGAAATGGTGGTATAGAGATACACAACTTTATAGACCCTAGAGTGGGGATCATGAGACTTGTTTATCGGGATATGATGAGAAAGGTTCATAAGTGTTAGTGTTTGAATGATAATGGAGTTAGGGTAAAATCATACTCATTGATAAGTAGAAAGGTGAATTTTATGGTGAGGATAATTCCATTTCAAATTTTGGTTCTGAACCTTTTTTAGGTGTGATATGGTGACCATCAAGTATGATGAAATTGATGAACCTAAATCGATAACAGTTAAGGTTTCATGCTTGTGCTTGAAGACATGAAACCTTATTATTTTGGTAAATGGGAAATACCTAGATATGTTCATTATTATTATTGTGATTCTAGGTTAGTTCATCTAGCAACTAATGATCGAGCATTGTGTTATATTGGTTTGGATGTGTGATTGGGTATGTGTTTTAAGAAACAGAATGGTAGGGTGACTAGATTCATAGAATGTTGGTACTCATGGGAGAGTATGATGATTGATATAATGATGTAGGGATTCATGTAATGAGTATGATCTTGGGAAGGGGGGAGAGTGTAGGTTTTAATTATAATAGTCGAGCAATGATTGAGCGTGGCATCGAGAGTGAGATGGTTTGGTGTAAACTAGCGACATAAACCATTGATGTATAGTGCTAGAAAATTGAGAATTCATGAATTCTCATAGGAGTGGAGCATAATTATGGAGTTAGTGTAAGTATTCGGTATCGTGGTGCACAAGAAATTTGGTTTTTAGAGGCAGTCGATACAATGGCGTATCAGCTAGCACATTACACATGTGATAGAGAAAGATGACTTGAATAAGGAGTCTATATGAATTATTTGGGTGAAATACAATATTTATCATGTTATGAAGTGGGTGGAATCCGAGATTTAGGGGTTATGATAGTTCAGGTGTGGTATTGACACAATCACGATGAGCAGGAGATTATAGTTTAGTATATGCATCTTATTTTGGTGACTGATATTGTTCATGGAAAATACACACAAAGACTTATCAGGGATGATAAGTGTTATAGTGGTATTGTTGTAACGACACACACTGATTCATGTTATTGGATTTAGAGAAAAACCAAGATTAATGAATTTGGAACCAAGGCTATTTTAGATTTCTCAACCTAGTTCAAGAATTATCATTTTCAGATACATTTGGAATATTGTAGGGAATGTTTCTATGGTAGTAGATTAGTTATAGGATGTTTGAAGAAAGTTTTGGGGCTTTTTGAGACCAAAGGGAGTAGGATAGTGGCTGTAGAGGGATACTAGATACCTAACTAGGTGTCATCAAGTACACAATGGGGTGTTAGTGGTGTAATCCCACTAGTTGGGACCACCAGATGGCCTGTGTAGGTGCATTGGGTACCTAGTGGAGCCCTAATACATTTTTAAGGATGTATTTTTTTTCATTTTGGGGTTATTAGTTTTAAAAACCCTTTAGGGTTTCTTTTTTGGGGGTGTTGGACAAACAGGGAGGATCCACTCTTGGCTTCTTTCTTCTCTCCATTGATTCTCCCTTGATCAAGGTGGATCAGAGTAGGTTTCTTATTCAATCAAGAGGATTTTTATTCCCTCTCTCTATCCTCTTTACTTATTCCACCCATCCCTTTGATTTAAGTTGGTTGAAATTAGGTTTTGGTTCTAATTCCACTATATTATGGTGGAATTCAGTTGGGATGATAAGGATTTAGTTCGTTTTGGATAGAGGAACCTCTGACAGGAAAAAATATGCATAGTTTCATGCACTTTAAGTTAAGTTATATCACTTTTCTAATTTATTTTGGGCTTTTTATAGAATTAGGATAAATTTTGGTTAGTAATTTGATGTCATATGTTATGGATTTTTATGGAAATGGGTTCAAGGGTGTGCGAGGAGTAATTTGAAACCTATTGATTGAGATATTATTATAACATCCCCATGTAATATTTGTTGATTATTTTTTATTATTTTAAGTTATTTTGAGGTGTATTAAGTTTTTATAATTATTTATCCTTTAATTATTTTAAATTTGGGAGATTTCTAGGTGTATAATTATTTTTTCACAATTATTAGTAACAATGTAGTAACCGTGGATCATTGTTGTAAATATTGATAGTATGATTTCTCATGGTTAGCGTATAATTATCCATGACATATAGTGTCTTCTAGGTAATCATGTGACCCAGTTTTATCTTGGAGGTGACTCACATGATTGGAAAATAGTTATAAGTATCCATACAAGTGTCTTTTTCTCGTACAATGCAATTTCTATAGTTGGCACAGGGTTTGAAAAACCATATGGTCTTCCTATATTCTTAAAAATATAAAATTTTGATTATACCCCTATCAAATTTCAAGGGTTTTGTCATGAATCGTCCCCTAGGATCCATGTAGTGACTAACCCCAAGCCCACCTTCCATAGGCCACAGGCCAGCGATAACACTGAGAAGACATAACCCAAAAAGGGAAGACATTTTCCTTTAAACCTATACACATGAACACAACACAAACTGAAAGTATAAAGGGGCTAGAATAAAAGCCCCAAAACAAAAAGGAAAGTAAAAAGGGGCCATAATACAATCCCAAAACCACAAAGAAAAGTCAACTGCCCTGGTCCATCTGCTCAAGACCTTACCTAAAGGGTAGGTGAAGGGTAGCTGCCTATAGCCACAGTAGTACACCCATCCGTCCCATATAACTAAGAACCACCTAGTCCTAGACCACTAAGGTCTCCATCGAAGCGTCCGTCCATCCCGTCTCACTGAGAACCACCTGGTCCTGGGCCACCAAGGTCTCTGTCGAAGCGTCGATCACCTCATGGGACACGACATGTGCGGACGAAGCCCGTACAGGGGTGAGTAACACAATACTCAGTAGGGACCCAAAACCACAAAGGAAAGACCACACAGTAGACTAAGAAAAAGGTACTATCAGTACACCACTGAGGAGAGTACACCAAGTACACTAAGTACACCACTAAGGTGAGTACACCAAGAACACTAAGTACACCAAGTACACTAAGTACACCACTGAGGAGAGTACTCCAAGTACACTAAGAGTCAGCTCACACAGGTATAATCTAGAGTATTGAAAGAAAGTCCATCATTCGTATCACTGAACACCTTGGGATATTGGGGTACTTCTCCCTGATGAGTACCGGTACTATGGGTATACTGGGTAACACAGAGCCGCTCCCCACCTTGGGCCTATCAGGTCACACAGAGCTGCTTCCCACTATCCTTGAACTATTGTGGTACTCATCCCTGATGAGTACCATGGGTATAATAGGTTACACAGAGCCGCTCCCACCATGGGTATGCTGGGTAACACAAAACCGCTTCCCACTTTGTCCATCATACTAAGGTACTCCTTCATGATGAGTACCATGGGTCTGTCAGGTCACACAAAGCCTCTCCCCACCATGGGGCTACCGGGTCACACAGAGACGCTTCCCACTGGTCCATCGTAGATGATCTACATAGGGTTTCTTGTCAGCAGTATTTGGGTCACAGTTAGCTATAGGATCTCTGAACGTAGTGCGCTTGATTCTGGAAGAAACCGCTCCTCAAGCCATTAGTCATATTTCAACTTCCATGAAATCCTCCTTAGATTATTCCAAAAGATCCACCTTGATGCAAGGGTTATAACGCTGTAAATAGATCATCAATCTAGCACCCAATTTGAGAGATATTAGCTTTTTAGTAAACATGAGTTGGTTGCGTCCAGTCCCAGTTCGACCAGGTTGGACTGACCCGACCAACCCACCCTGTGGGCCCCACATGACCTGAACTGGTTTGACAGACCTGAACCAACTCATTTTGGGTCTGGGATGGCCTATTCTGGCCTGGCCAATGGGTAAGGCCCATTGGGCCTTACTGGACCCAACTTGGTTCGGATGGAGGTCCAGCCCGCCGGGTCGCCCAGTGAACCGGTCCTATCCGGCCCGACCTACAATCAAAGGGCCAACCTCCCTCATCCCAGATGCCTAATGAAATCTGGTTCAGCATGCCATGGCTGGCCGGAGCTGGTCTCCCCTAGTGGTCCCGCACACAGTCATTGGATCGCATGCCAGCGAGGGACTATGGCCTGTGCGGTGTGGGACACTCCGCCTGACATGACAAATTGGCCGCAACTTGTACACCATCCACCAACCAATTTCGGTGGCTCCTGCTGCACCGCTGCGGCCCAAGATGGTCTCGACATCTCCCTCGGCGCGCCTCCACCCATCTGTGGTGGTATCCGTCGTTGGCGTGCCGACGGAGCCTTCTGCGGACCACCGGGTCGGCTCTAGTGGTCCATTCTTCGCGTTGTCTGCACCTCCCACCTCCTTGTGGTGCCACCATCCTTTCTAAGGCCTAAAAAACTCCTTCATGTCAACTTGGAAGTTTTTCCATGAATAACACACAAGAATTCATGAGGTGGAGGTGCACGAGCCTTGTTCGTGTCGGCCCGGACCCTCCATGTTAGAGGTTTTAAAACATTGGGAAGGAGATTGAAGTTCTAAAAAAATTAATCCCAATGAAAAACCCCAAGAAAAACACCCTCCCACAAGAACAAGAAATCCACAGATCAACCTATTTGTAGGTTGGTACACTTTTGTTGTTTTAGAAAGAATAAGGGAAGCTCCAATGACATAAGGTAAACCCCTACCTATGATCGAGTTCATCGCGAGAGTGATTCATCTACAGGAATCCATGCTCCATTATTCGAAGTTTTTGGCATTCATCGTGCACCAATATCATTCTTTGAGGTGTTCTAATGTTGCTAGATATTCTACAGCATTCTTCATTGGAGATAAAAACCTTCACTGTTCGTCAGAGAAATTCCACCTTCTGATTCTCCAACCTGTTATCTCATTAATAGAGAAACACAATGCAATGTTTCTGTTACGCTGTGTCACCACATAATTACACGGTTTCATTAATGATACAATGTATCTATTTTGATTCAATTAAAGAGTCTCATTAAAGTTTTTTTCACCGCCTTGTCTTCACACCACAGTGCTGGCTGCCACCGCTCAATGGTGAGGAAAAGAAAAGAAAATAACTTTTTAATTTATTTTATTACTCTTCCGAAATGTCCGAAAATTAACTTTTTCCATTGACTCACACTGGTCAAGGTTAGGTTCATTCTTAGGTAATTTCACCATTCTAGACACAACAATGCCCTAGGATTTTTAATTTGGACACCCATTTAGAAGTTTCTAAAACCATGCATGCATGCCAATTTAATTCTCTTAAAAAAAGTTCCAAAAACAATCTTTCACCCTCGACCCGTGCCGGTTGAGGTTAAGCTCCGCCTAAGGGAAAAAATCCCTCACTAGCTCAAAAATACTCTTGGATTTCCAATAAAATTAACCATTTAGGAGTTATAAGGATTTGAAAATTAAATAATTTTAACTTAATTGTTTTATTTACGACCAAAAACTAACTTCCATTGTTGGCCTGCGCCAACCAACGTTAGGCTCTGTCTAAGGAAATAATACCCTCATGAGCTCAATGGTGGTCTCAGATTTTCAATCCAAGTCACCGTTCATGCGTTATAATCATTTGAAAAATAAAATAATTTTATTTAATAATTTTATTTAATTATTTTATTTACAGTTATTCCATTTTTGGGTTTTCTCACTGGAGGCCTACGCCGACTAAAATTAAGTCGCACCTAGGGTAAACCCACCATTCTGAGCATAACAGTGCCCCTGGATTTATGATTCTGGAACCTTTTTAAGAGTTATTCCACTTTTTCATGAAAACTGCTCACATGTTCTATTTAAAACTTAACATTTTTTGATGGATCATTCCGGGAATTCTGGGCCTCAGAATCGCACGTCGTCTCAACGCCTGGTCTCGAAATAATTTCATACAATAAAAAAAAATTACATGGAATTTCCAGGACATTACAGTTTTACACCCTTCCATATTCCCATATATTCAACCCAGCCGTATCACACTATATAGAGTCCCTCTCCTTCACCTACCTTGATTTTTGGCCTCCCTTACTCGATTTCCAAGCAATTTCTATAAGATAAACCTCCCTTTCCTTCTTCAATATATTCTCCTATCTTT
Source organism: Viscum album (assembly GCA_963277665.1). Lineage (NCBI taxonomy): Eukaryota > Viridiplantae > Streptophyta > Magnoliopsida > Santalales > Viscaceae > Viscum > Viscum album. Next base: position 844,541,523 of record OY728160.1, on the reverse strand, counting down.
CATCTCTTTTTCCCATTACATTTCACATTTTCCCAAGAAACCTAATAATTTTTTAAATGGTATTTATGGGTTAGTTTCATTCAATCTTGGAGTTTCAGTTATTTAGGGATTATAGGGGGGTGATTCTTGACCCAATTGGGCATTTTCCATGGAATTTGACACATTTTGGACTGTATCTACCCAATTTGAGGTAGGTATTTTTATGTTCTTCCCTTATTTTTCAATTATAATGTTGTTCTGTCATTTTAAATTTGTTTTTATGAATTTGTAAATACATATGATATCTATAATGAGTTTTTGAATGATTTCTACTAACTTTTAGGCTTTTCATAAAATATTTAATTATAAATTTCAAACGATTCTTTGAAAATGGTTATTCAATCATAAAACATCCCTTTATGAAAATTATTATGATGCCCTTTTAAGTTTTTTAAGTAAACCATGGGGATTTTTTCCTTTGTTTTCTTTTTTAAATAAGGAATGGCATTTTTAAGGAATTGTTTTGGATAAAAGGGTGCAATAGATTTACAAGTGATTTATAAAGAATGTTTTAAAAAGGGGGAAAGTGTGGTTGCACAATGATTTTTATAGAATGCTTAAAATGGAACTTTATTAAATGAAAATGAATTTCCATTCTGAGTCAGATTTCTTAGAGGCTCATTTAGAATTTTAAATTAAATTCTTGATGTTATGAGACCCTTATTGATGCCCCTTGATCCTGTTTGACCCTTTGGGGGGTTATGAATTATTATATAATGGTTGTATTATGTAGAAATGGGTTGTTTTGTGTGAGGGTGTTGGAGGTGAGGGATATTTACTATTTATGATTTCCTAATGCATTGTGGATTGATTGTTTTCTCACCTCCACTTTGGTTTGGTCAGGGGAACTAAAGAACTAAGTGGGAGATCTTGATTTATGCCACACTACTCTAGATTACACACTATATAGTTTCCCCTAGTTGTATTCTATAATCCTAGCCAGGGGTTCCCCTGATGAGGCAATGTGTGAGAAATTCTGGAGGCTCGTGTTTAGTTTAGATACAATATATGTTAGAAGTTGGTCCCATGGAGTTGGTAAAATCTAGGACTATCTCACTTTAGGACCTATGGTATGACCCATGACACTCATTCCTTGATTTTTGGTTCTATATAGAAGATATTTATCTCATTTATTTGTATTTACCTATGATTTCTTATTATGTTACCATTTATATTTCTTAATTTCATGATATTCTATTGACACATTGGTGCTAGATTTATGTTGTGTTCATTCATTTGTATTTAGGTTGATTTTGAAATGGTTTATCAAAAGTGATTTAAGGGAAGTGTTTGAATGAAAAGATACATGACTTATTTTATTTTTTTGTAATTTCATGAAAGGTTTGAAATGATAAAAGGGGTTTTATTGGTCTTCATGAAGATCAAAGGCATAAATTGTAGATTTTAAAGTGTTTTATAAGTAAAGAAATAACTTTTTTTAGTAGTATAATGCATAACATTATTTTATTTTATATTTTATAAATAAATGAAGAACTATTATTTTTTAATGTATTTAAATATAGAAATCACTGCTACAAAAATGACCTTTAATAGTGCTATAATAGGCCTTTATCGGTGCTAAAAAAGTGATGATAATTTGAGCGTAGTTAAAGGTCTGAATCTTTTATCAGCGCTAAAAAAGTACTGTTAAAGTCCCCCTTTAATAACACTAAAAAAGTACTGTTAAAGACCCCTTTTATCATCATTTTTAGCACTATTAAAAGGGGCATTTAATAGTGCTAAAAAAACGCTCATAAAGGCCCCACTAATAAAGGGTATATAAAAGTTTTTTTCCATGCCCCACCCACCCCCCTTCATCAGTGCTTCCTGCCCCCACCCATTTATCAATGCTTCCCCCACCCCACCCCTTTATCAACACTTTAGATAATCCCATCCTCCCATATGCTCCCCTTCCTCTAGAAAGTTTAGAACCCTAGATCTCTAGCATATACATCAAATCCTTTTCCACTCCCCTATACTATTTTGTTTCACGTTTTATGATATATCTATAAATTTATATATATTTCAATAAATTTTTTATCTATATATTTATATATATGTTTATATATGTTTATATATATGTTTATATATGAATAAATATATTTTATATATAAATATGTTTAATTAATTATTTATAAAATTAAATTTTTATGTGTGAATATATAAAAAATATGTATATATTATTATATATTTGATTATAAATAATATTATATTGTAAAAAATGATAAAATTTAAAAACCATAATATCAATATAAATGTAATACCTAGGAATAAATTCAATCCCCACCAAAAAGGGCAATAAGACCCCCATAAATGAGCCTAAAAATCCATCGAATGTTAAAAAATCATGGTATGCTGACTAAAAACTCAGTTTTGGAGGCCTTATCAACCTTTTTTGGTCTCAACATATGTGATAGAGGTTTACCTATATGACTAAGGGCATAAAGCTCATTGTAGAAATTGATTTGATATGCGGTAGAGCTTAAACGAACACCTAGATCAAAAGTTATGGTTGTTTGAAGTTTGAGTTACGTTTTCAACTTATTTTAGAAATTTTATTAATTTTTTGATTTTTTGTGTATTAAAATTGTTATTAAATTATTATTACTCAATAATAATTAGAAAATTATAAATTGAAAATATTTTTCAATTATTTTATAAGTTATTTTCACTAAATATATTATATATTAAGTGTAAATAGAAATTTACCTTATCTAAAATATATTTTAAAAAATATATATTATATTTATATCAATATAAATATATTTATATATTAATATATTATTTTTAATGAAATATTTTTTTTAAAGTATACCTTTATGAGTGATTTTTTACAAGCACTAATAAAAAACCCCATTTATCAACATTTTTTTAAAAGTACTGATAAAGGGTGGGCCTTTATCAGTGCTTGTAAAAAAGAACGGATAAAGGCCACCCTTTAACAATGCTTTTTTCAGTGCTGTTAAAGACCCCCTTTAATAGAGATTTTTTTAGCACTAACAAATGGGGTCTTTAACAACATTTTTATCTAGAACTGTTAAATCCCCAGTGCTGGATAAACCCAGTTTGGTAATAGTGAATATTGAAATTTATAATGGAAGGAAATGCATAGATTCCCTGGTGAGATCCTATTAGGCCTGTTAGATCACACCCTGCATACACACTCTCTATATGTGCATGTGGAATTTATATTATATATATCTTCTAGTATTTTAATAGGTTTTTCATCATTTTTTGGGCTACTGATGGTGAGTAGTGATAGGGTGAGTGGTCATGTGTTTTATATAGGATACTTTACAATATGATTTGGTTTTGGGTTCGTTTTTATTTTGGGGTGTTGTTTTATATTATCCAAGATGAACTTACTTTATTTTTATCTATTTTCTTTTTATATTCCTTATTGATTTATATATTTTGGATGACATGGTATGTTGATGTAAAAGGGTTGGAACATTATTTTTTTTGCATCATTTGGTTCCTTTATTTATTTGTATCTGTTTATTTGGTTTTTCATGGAAGTTATACATATAGATACTCTATTAAAAACTTTTAACATAATGATATATTATCTTCTTACTATTATTTTAGGGATAAATCATTCCCAAAAGTTCTTACTTTATTCCCAACCACTAGTTGTCAGCTGATGGGGGTTGGGAATATCCTTCGGGACTAGTGGAAAGACTATTCCAGTGACATGTTAGGTTAGCCTGGTCTAATTCATTATAAATGGTATTAGATACTATGTTAAAATATGTAATAATTTATGGAGTGAACTTTTTATTTATTTATTAATTTGTTAAAAAGGATAATAGGACAATTAGAACTCAATAGATAGGTGCAGGGAGAGCCTAGCTAGCTCTTTCTCACCCTGATCTTTGAGTTTCCAAGGGTGGTTTGAATTTGTATTTTGTTTTGATTCTTTTCATATATTTATATTTATGATGATGTTGTTTGATCCTTATTGGAATTTTGTGAGTTTCCATTAGGTAATTTCTTGTATTTGGGATGAAAATGGAGAAGGAATTTGAGTCTCGAGGATTGCTTTCATGATATAAAAATACATGCAATGAACAAACACTTGATTATAGAAAATTTTTAGAGAATATTTCATGATTGTCACTTGGATTCCAAAAATTTGGCCAAGTCATTTATGTTTCTGCATCCTATTTATTTTTTTATTTAGAACTCTTGATCCTTGGATTGTACTTATGTGACTATAAGGATTAAGAAAATAATCAAAGAGTCTCTTATGATATGTTGAAGTGGTTGGATTAGTTTTTGGTTGAGATTTTTGGCATGAATTTCTTGTAGGTATTGTCAAATTTGGTTTTGGGTGTGTGAAAGATTTATTTGTATGAAAAATTATTTTGGTTTGAAATGAAGTATTAGTGATTTCTTGTAAAATGTAATTGGTTTTAGTAAACACTTTAGAAGTAGTTGATGTTATTTCGGGGTTCAAAAAGTGTATCGATTTTGAGATGAAAATTTAGAAATTATTTAAAAAAAGTGAATTGCATGGATATTTATGATTTTTATGATGAAATTCACAAAATATTTTGGAATAAAAAGGGATAATTTTAAAGAATTTGTTTTGGAACCATGTGGGGGTGTGTTTGTTAAAATCGACCCTTGATAGGTGTTTTATAAGTTATGGGTTTCGAAAATTTATAATAGGATACGATGTTTTTGAACTAAAGATAGAAATTGAATGGTGGGTTCCTTATTTTTAATAAAAATATTTCTCTTCAAGGCTAGTATTTTTGTTTTAAAAAGATGTTTTGTTTTTAAATTGGAACTAGGGATTTACATTATAATGAGACTATGAAATGGGATTTCATGTGTTTTTTCAAATAAGTTAAAGTGTTCAAAATGGTTTAACCTATTTTAAAAGTGTGTTTACTTTTAAAATGAGTTTTTGGATCATTTTTAAGATATTTTTTGATTTGAAATGTAATTTTTTTTGAAATGAGATTTTAAATTTATTTTACTTTGTGAGCATTATTTTAGATTTTTCCCATGGTTGATGATGGGACTATTTCATTTGATTTGTGAAAAATGAATGGGTGGGGTTTATGTTTCATGTTTTTCAGGTATGACTCCCAGAAAGATCTTTATAAATGGTAGTGTGTTTATATTTATAAGTAATCATTATAGTTATTAACCTTTTAGTTTTTATTCTTCCTAGTATTTGAATGGAGTGGTGGATTTTGTTGTTTCTTCTTAATGGCATAGTGGTACGTCTTGGATTCCTTGAGAACAATGTGGATGGAATTGATTCATTTACACCATATGATCATTGGTTGGATAATTGGTATGGTAAAGATCAATCTTCATGATGTTTTAGAGTATCTCATGGGATGATGAGTTTTAGGTAATGATATATTTTGTGATTTCCTCTTTTTGGATGTGTATTCAGTTGAATCTTTGAGGTAATTCTTTTTGGATGTTTCTTTTAGTGTATTTTTGTTTTTTTTCGATGGTATATTGGTTATGTTGTGGTTATGCTTGTACTTGTTTGGTAAATATTTTTTTCTTAAGATGTATGTATGATATTTCTTAGTGATAAGGATTGATCATTAGTGGGTGGGCATAGGAATCACCCTAGGTGTGTGTTTAGGTGACTAGGATATGGGTGACACCTATTTCTATTGTGCACTATATGGTGTTTGGATTAGTTTTATTGGGTTCACTATGAGATGGTGTTATGATGTTGGGGTCCTAGGTCACTATCCTCTTTGCTATATTTTTACCCAAGGTTCATACCATGTCTATCCTCATTGAGGTTGGATATGGTTGTTTAAATTTAGTCATTTTTAGTTGGTAGTGCTTGATGGATGTTTTTTATAGATCCTTGGGTGTTTTTATGGTATGTTCTTCTCTTAGAGTTTGATTGGTTACTTGTGAATAGTCATTTTTGGGTGGGGGGGATCCTCTTATCCTTGGTTGTAATAGGGAATTAATTCCTATATACAAAATTTGTTTTTTTTTGTGGGTTTATCCTTTATTTCACCATTTTAGATGAATTTTAAATAGTGGGAAGACCTACTCTAAGTCTTTGTTTTACTATAGACCACGTGCTTCATGGTTTTGGTAGCATCATGCTTGGAGATATCTTGTGAATTTTGTAAAGTTATATCATGGTTTAAATGAACTAGTTGTGCTTGGTGGTTTCCTTCCTCAGGAACCTTTCTATTTTTTTTCTTTCACACCCAAATCTTGATGTAAAGTGTTGTAGTGGATCTTCCTCTATTTATTTTTCTCATACAATGAATTTATAGGGGTATAAAGTGGCATAATGGATAGAATTATGACACCCCCATGTTATGGTTGTTTATTATTTTATATTATTTTAAGTTATTGTGGGGTGTATTAAGTTTTTGAGAGTTTTTAAGCCTTTATTTTTTTAGATTTGAAATATTTCATTATTTTCTCATGATTAGTATAACTATGCGGTAACCAAATGATAGTGATGAAATTCTTGATAGTGAATTTTTTCATGATTAGCATAGAGTTCACCAAGATGTATTAGGTTTTACAGGTAATAGTGTGACCCATTTTACTATTGGAATTTACTCACATGGTTGACACGTAGTTAGGAGTAACCATTCAACCAAACCATGTGGGTGTATTTTTCTTATCATGTGAAATCCACACAGTTGACACATAGTTTGGAAAACTATACGGTCTTCCCAAATTCTTAAATATGTGAAATTTTGGATATAACCCTATAAAATTTTAAATGTTTTACCCCTTTTACTCCTCCCATCCATTCTATCCATCCTTGGCATGCTAGTGGGAGTCCCTCTCCTTCCTCCACCTTGATTTTTATCCTCCCTTCCTCGATTTTCAAGTGATTTCTACAAGGTAACTCTTTCTCTCCATCTTCCATCTCTTATACTATTTTCCCTATCTTTTAAACCTTAAATTTTCTATCTTCTTAAGAACCCTAATCATTTTGTAAAGGTGATTTAGGTTTTGGTTTCATCAAATATTTTTTTGGTCATTTGGGTCTTATAGGGTGTGGTTCTTGACTTGATTGGACGTTCGCCATAGAAGGTGATGCATTGCGGCTTGATTCCACCCAGTTTGAGGTAGATAATTCGATGTTATTCCTTTATTTTGAAATTATATTTCTTTATCTTTGTAAATTCATTTATATTAATGTATGACTACATATGATATCTTTGATGTTTCTGCAAATAGTTTCCTTTCACTTTTGGTCTTGGCATAAAAGGTTTCCTCATGAATTTCAAATGGTTCTTTGAATATGGTTGTTCAATAATTCCAATAACCTTTGTGAAAATTATTATGAGTAACTTTTATGTGTTTTTATGAAAATTTTTGGGATTTTTCCTTGGTTTGATTTTTAAATAAGGGAGGGAATGGTTCAAGGATTTTTTTTGGATAAACGAGTGTGGTGGATTTCCAAGTGTTTTCTAAAGAATGTTTTAAAAAGGAGGATAGTGTGGTTCCATAATTATTTCCATGAAATTTTTAAAGTGTAATTTTATTCAATGAAAATATATTGGCATTCCGATTTTGATTTCTTAGAACCCCGTTCTACACTTTAAATTAAATGAATGATGCCTTGAAACCATAATTGATACCCCTTGATCTTGTTTGTCCCTTTTAGGGGTTTTGAATTGTTATATAATGTTTGTATGATGTCTAAAGGTGTTGTTATGTGTGAGGGTTTTGGTGGTAAGGGAGATTTACTGTTTATGATTTCTTGATGCATCTTGGATTTATTTTTTTCTCACATCCACTTTGGTTTGGTCATGGGAACTTGAGAACTAAGTTGGAGATCTAGATTTATGCTACACTATTATAGGCAGCACACTATCTAGTGTCCCATATTTATACACTATGAACCTAGATATGGGAGTTTCCTCTATGAAACAATGCGCGAGCAAGTTAGGTGGCTTGTGTTTTGTTTGGATACAACATACACTAACATTTGGTCCCATGGGGTTTATAAAGTATAACATCATATCACTTTAGGATCTAGGGTATGGCCCATATTTCTCATTCCTTGATTGGTGGTTCCATGTTGGGGATATATATCTCATTTTTTTATTCCCCTATGATTTCTTGTTGTTTCACCCTATATATTTCTTACTTTTTTGATATTCTATTGAAATCGTGATTTTAAGTTTGTGTTGTTCTCCTTCATTTGTGTTTGGGTTGATTTTAAAATGATTTTTAAAAATTTATTTAAGGGAAGTGTTTTAATGGAAAGAGAAATTATTTATTTTTTTGTTTGTAATTTCATGAAAGGTTTGAAATGAGAAAAGGGGTTTTATTTGTCCTCATGAAAATAAAAGGTGTACATTTCATATTTTAAAGAGTTTTTTAAGTATATAAGTGACTTCATTTTTGATAGTATAAAGTATGAGGTTGGTTTATTTTATGTTTTATAAATAAAATCTTATTTTATAACAAATTTCAAAACAAAAATAATTAACTATATAATGAAAATAAATTCATAAACACCCTGGTGAGATCCTACTAGGCTTGTCAGATCACACCCTACACACACACTTTGGGTGTGTATATATAATTATTATATTACATACAAGTTTCATGTCCCATTTTTGATCAGTTATCATTTATTTTTGGGTGATGATTGTGATTAGGTATGGGGTGAATGATTGTGGGTCTCATAGAGGTGTCTTTATAGTATGATCTAGTTTTGGGTTCATTTTTATTTTGGAGTGTTGTTGTATTGACCAAGATTACCATTCTTTATCTGTATCCAATTTCTTTTTTTTATTTTCTTTGTCGATTTATATATTTTGGATGATATGGAATGTTGATGTAAATGGGTTGGATCATTATTTTATTGGTTGTGACTCATTTGGTTCCTTTATTTGCTTGTATCTACTTATTTGTTCATTCATAGATGTTCAACATAAATATTCTCCATGCTAGATTTTTGAAAAAATGATTCACTATTTTCTTACTTTGCTTTTAGTGTGAAATAATTTCCAAGAGTGCCTCCTTAATACCCAGACACTAGTTGGTAGGATGTGGGGATTGTTAATTCCCTTTGGGACTAGTGGCGAGCTAGGTCAGGTGATGTGTCAGGTCAAACTGAGATGGTTTGTTACATTGGTGTTGTTACATCATCCGGTGAGTTGTCCCTCAATTATTCATAATTGGATTAAATGCGGATTAATTGTATCAATTAATTATAATTGTTTTATAATTAATTAAATTGGATATTTGATGGATCTAAGACCTCATTGTGGTGATCGATGGCCAATATGGGCTTGAATGATCTTGGGTGATGATGACCAAGCATTCCTTGAGAGGATAACTCCATACTTGAGGTCGGTGATGCCTAATGTTACTGATTTATATGTGTTTTTCTACGTTGAATGGATGATAGGTGTATATAAGTAGATGTGAGTGACCTGAGTAGGGACAAATAGTGGTTTCAATTATGTGAGGCAAGGCTAGGATGTTTGAAAAAGCTCTTAATGATCCCTTAGAGTTATTGGATTTATGATTTATCCATCGATGACTGACTAGATTATGTGATAGAATTGTTTGGAAATATATTGGACCATGATAGGTGTACATTATTTGAGTATAACTCATAATACCTATGAGGGACATAACATGGTAAGTGGTGCTTGCCTAGGGTGTGTCTAGGGGTGAGTCATTTGGTTGATATAGTATTGGTTGAAGCAGGCATGAGTTGGATATTATGGAGGATCCATGAGTACCTAATACCATGATAGACGTTTTCATATGATTTTTATGACATAATTTAATTTAGTACATGCATGCACAAATATTATATTTTTTATTAGGGACACCGTTAGTGGTGGACTACTGAGTGTTATGATCTCACCCTACACAAGCAGTCTGGTGTGTGTATAGATTTTGTGACTATCATATAGGCCTAGGTAATGGACCAAGTATAGGTGGATGATCTATTGGACATCAATAGGTTTATAGATATAGGTATAAGGTGACATATTTTAGGTATCATTTTTATTAATTATCTATATTTCATGTATTGTATTTGATCAGCTAATTGGAGATACTATTCTAGTGTTTAACTAGTTAACTACATGTGTTAATTTTGTTATAACATAGTTATGTAATTTTTATGGTTGTATTTATGCTATAATTCCATATTTTTCACTATGATGTGGTTCATGATATGGATATTTCTATTATTTATCATTATTTTTGTGATGATATTAGAGGGTATAGTCTCTCCACATGGTATTATTATATTCTCACTACTAGTTGGTAGACTTTGGCGTATGGGGAGGCATGCTTGATGTCACGTGGCACCACTGGTCCAATACTATTTAGGTAGTTCATTCTAGGATGTTACATCCTATGAAAATGACCCATGAACACCACATACTCTTACCATAAAATCCACAAGTTAGTAATGTTTATCCTGATCACTAACTCCCTCCTGAAAATCTGAAAACACACACACACACACACATATATATATAAAGGGGTGAGTATACACATATAATTTGTAGGATCATTCACAAAACATCTTTTGAAAATGTGGAAGAAACATACTAATGCCTTGGTGAATAGAAAATGGAACCAACTCATCACATAACTAGGTCAACTACCACCGAACCTCACCAGGAATCACTCAATAAATCCACAAAAAGATATAATAATATAATATAAAAAGAATATATCAAGAGGGTTTCCTATACCAACTTCTCCATTTATATAGTCACTCTTACACCACAATGACATATGTATCAACACACCCATCCCTTCATCATCCATACAACCACATATCACATCCCACATCACAACCACATACCAGATCACAACCACATATCACATCCCACATCACAACCACATACCAGATCACAACCACACACCACATCATCATCTGCAAACACTACTGCTTTCCCTATCATCTGAACGCGCTGTCATGACACGTTAAATTGATTATGATTTTAAGGTTGATTTATAGTCTAGGGAAGACCCTAGGTTATCTCTCAAGGAAAATTTGTGGGTTTAGAGTGTGTGTTTTTAATAAAGATTACTAAAAGAGGCGGTGGTTTTGAAAAATTTTTTAAAAATAAAATGACTTAATTAAAGAGTTTAATAGTTGACAAGGAAAGGTGGTGTTTTATAATTATGAGAGAAAAGGTTTCATTGTGAGTTCACTACACACTTTAAAGTTCATTATTCTTGGAGATCAATTTAGGTTTGGAGTAATTATTTGGTTGAAATTAATTGGAATCCTGATTAATTACTAATCCTTTATTTTATTTCTTAAAGAACCAAACCTTGACATAAAAATCGTATTGTCATGGTCCAGAACTTATGAATGGATTAAGATCTTCCAAATCAGATTGAAATCTCAAGAAGGTGGGTATGAAAAGGATTCTTGTGATGTCTAATCAGAACAACATAAGTCACCACTACTGGAAATATGATCTATACCAATGGTTTTGGGAAAACCGTTGGTATAGGTCCCCCATATACCAACAGTTTATCCAAAACCGTTGGTATAGATCCCAAAATCAAAGAACCTATACCAATGGTTTTGAGAACTGTTGGTATAGGTACATGTATTTTTAATGGAATATTCTTACATAGGACATTAAATAAATCAAAATTTAAAATACTTATGATAATACATATATATATTTATGAAATTATGTTCAGAAAAGTAAGTTAGGTTAGTGGTTAGGTCATTCATTCACAAATGGGAGGTGCTGGGATCAAAACCAAATGAATGATTATTTTTTAAATTACATATACCAACAGTTTTATGGAATCGTTGGTATAGATTTTCATATTACTTATACCAATGGTTTTGAAAGTTTTCAAAACCATTGGTATAGACCTATCCTCATGGCTTACATGGAAATGGTTATCCAAACCATTGGTATAGGCTATACCAAGGGTTTGGAGGCCTATACCAACGGTTCCAAACCATTGGTATAGGGTATTTTTCCAGTAGTGCACACACTCAAAACCTCACACTGACTGGTTAGAAATTAAGAGTATCTCAATCACATGCATCAAAAAAAATTAAATATGGAATTATATAAGATAAATGGAAAGAAATGGTTTCACCCCCAAATTACTCCAAACCAGTATCTAAAAAAATAATCAGAACTCCCTTTACATGTGCGTAGCTCCCTCACAATGAACGCCCACCATTTAGCATGACATCGGGAGGAGAAGGTAGCTCGGGTAGAATTCCTTCTTCATTCTTGATCCCCCATGAGGATAGGGGCATCCAGAACTTCAAGGATGAGGAGGAGACTTCTCTAGGACTTCCAAATGGCAGATATTCACTTCTTGGCCGATCTCTCAAATGAGGTTCCCATGGTGCCTTTTTAGAGCCAAAATGGGACATGGTTTTGGGAACCCTATTTTTTAGATACCACTTGTGTCTCGGTTTTGGAATAGTATAAAGCCATATCACGACTTGAACAAAAGAGAAGAGTTGTTGGAAGGCCTCTTAAATGTCTAATTGTCTAATTTGGAGGATATTAGAGAACTTTATTGTGATATATGATCAAAATACCGAAACAAAATTTTGAATTTTGGCAGATTCTGTCCCCTGGAGAGAATGGTTTGTATGGGCCACCAGATGGAATAATTTGGATTTTGTTTCTTAAAAAGAGTTGTATAAAATGATGTTTTAGAAAGTCCCACAAAGTTTCATCCCATTTGGATGCACATAATTCTCATATTGTTCAAAATAGTGGACATATGTCCATGGGATGCCATGCAGTTTGGCCCATTTTTCTTCTAGATGATCTTAGAGCCTCCAAATCACCTCCACCTTCAATGAAAATATCAAAAAAGTATAATTTACCTTTTTAATAGTGATAAAATTAATCAATTGAATAAAACATGAAGTGAAATTTATTATTATATTTTGAATATTCATTACAAAACTAGTTTAAAACAGCGATGTAAGGGTGGAATTGAATAGTGAATCACTATGCAATCACACCCCCACACCTAAACATTTGAACTCCTGAAAAAATTCACATATAAAAAAAATGATGCATGCATATATTACCAACATCATTGAGATTTAACATTTTAGGAAATTTTAATTCATTAAAGTAATGTGATCATTGAAAGAACCACACCAAAGAGTTCTTCCTAATGAAAATGAAAAAGATGTCTCATAAATCATATCACAATAAAATTCAAAGAGATTTATGAAACCAAATTGAGAAAGGAATTAAAAAGTCAACAATTCCACTAACTCTCCATGTGTGTATGTGAAAACCATTCCATGATATTCTTTCCACTTTATATCCAATAAATATATGTTATTTTAACATTATTCAGCTTTAAATGATTTTTTTTCACCGAACCTGCCCTAAATCCTTTTCAATCATATTTCAAGACCCACTCACTTAAGAATTACCAAAAGTAAAACCATAATATCCCAACCTAGATATCCCCATATGTTTCACATTTCATCACTCCCCTCATTTATTATTTTTGTTTTTTTAGAAGTTGCATTTGGAACAAATCTCACACTCATCTCTCAAACCTTGTTTGATCTGCTCACCACACTAATTGCAATAGTTATAACAAGATCAAAGGTTGAGGAGGAGTGGTTTTTGACATACCCAAGGCACAAACCATTTTTTTGGGGGCGTAGAATAGTCGGACATTAGGTACACACGCATAGGTCAATCTGGTACAGTAATGAAACAGATCAGATAAATAACGAACGTATGGAAATATCATTTAAATATAAAAAATATTAACCTAACATATATTTACCTTATATTAAGTAATAAATATTCACACTTTTTGGTTTGGAGAAAAAATGTGTGTTGATATTAGTGACATAGTATTCCCAAAAACTACTCACATAAGTGGCATCAATCATCTCAAATGTTTCACAATGATACAACCATTTATATCATTAAAAAAAAACAAATTCACTAAAAATCACTCCCTGATGTTAAATTCATACAAACATTCAATCCAAAATAAAGACATGTTTGTTATCAAATGTTAAATCAACATGGAATAAAAAATTTCAACCTGCATTTTCAGTAAATTCCATGATTTGGTGACCATAAGGGGGGAGTAAAAATACCATAAAGAAGGCGAACAAGAGAATAAATAAGAAAAACAATGAAAATACTAATGAACCTAGAAATATGGGGAAAAGTGAAAATACCATAAAGAAGGAAAAAAAGAGAAGAAAAAATAAAGACGGTGAAAATCCTAATGAACCCAGAAAGATGAGGAAAAGTGAAAATACCCCAAAGAAGGCGAAAAAGAGAAGAAATAAGAAAGACGATGAAAATCCTAATGAACTCAAAAATATGGGGAAAAGTGAAAATACCATAAAGAAGGCGAAAAAGAGAATAAAGAAGAAAGAAGATGAAAATTCCTAATGAACCCAAAAAGATAGGGAAAAGTGAAAATACCATAAAGAAGGTGAAACATAGAATAAAGATGAAAGAAGATGAAAAAGAGAATAAAGATGAAAGAAGATGAAAATCCTAATGAACCCAGAAAGATGGGGAAAAGTGAAAATACCATAAAGAAGGTGAAAAAGAGAAGAAAGAAGGTGAAAATTCCTTACTAACCCAGGAATGTACCCATCCCCCCACACCTAGAATGTGCAGTTTCCTCACTGTAATAATTGAGAATGTGAGAATGAAGGATAAAACCTAGTGTGTTTCACTGGTATGTTGCTTCTTGAACATGGAGTTCCTCCATAGGGAACTCCGTAAGGGCTTCGTTGAAGTGATTCAGCTGCTGTCCATTGACAGTGAAGGTTTTCTTGGTTTCTCCATTTTGAACATAAACAACACCAAATGGAGATACATTAATAATAGTGTATTGGCCAAACCAGTGGGAACGAAGCTTACCTAGAATCAACTTTATCCTTGCATTATAAAGGAGGACCTTATGCCCAATGTTGAACTGACGATAAAGGATGAGATGGTTGTGGGCAGCTTTGGTATACTCCTTATAAATCATGGAGTTCTCATATGAATCTCTTCTCATTTCCTATATCTCCTGAATTTGCAGCTTCATTTGAGCACCTGAACCAGAAATATTAGAGTTGCATTGTTTGATGGCCCAGTAGGCCCAGTGCTCAATCTCAACAGGCAGGTGACAAATCTTTCAAAACACAAGCCAATGGGGTGACATTCCAAGAGGAGTTTTGAAAGTAGTATGGTATGCCCATAATGAATCATCAAGTATAAGACTCTAATATTTTCTATTGGGTTGAACCATTTTTCCAAGAATATGTTTTACCTCTCTATTTGACACCTCGACTTGAACATTGGTCTGTGGGTGATATGTAGTAGACACTCTATGACCGACCCCATACCAACGCAAAAGTGATTGCATTGTTCGGTTGTAGAAATGAGAACCCTGGTCACTGATGATGAACCTAGGTAAGACAAACCTATAGAATATTTGGTTTATCAAAAATTCTATAACTACCTTAGAATCATCAGTCCTTGTAGCTCGTGCCTCTAACCATTTTGACATGTAATCAACTTCTAGAAGAATGTACAAGTTTCCAAAAAAATGGAAAATGGCCCCATAAATTCAATACCCCAAACATAAAAAATGTCATGAAATAGTAATGGTTGTTGTGGCATTTTATTTCTTTTAGAGAAATTACCCATTCTTTTATAATGAGGACAAGATTTACAAAAATAATGGGCATCCCAAAAAAGTGTTGGCCAAAAGAGACCAAAATCAAGGATTTTGTGAGAATTCCATTGGGGACCAAAGTGGCCCCCACAAGCAAGAGTGTGGAAGAATCTAAGGACATACTGAAACTCGCTATCGGGGACACAATGCCTAAGGACTTGATCACTAAATGTGCACCAGAGGTAGAGGCAATCTCAAATGTACGAACAAGACTCATGTTTTATATGACTAACTTGTTTTTATTGAAATCAGTAGGAATGCATGATGCTACCAAATAATTTACAATTTCAGCATACCAAGTAATATCATCTTGCACTTGGTACAGTTTATCATCAGGAAACATTTCATTTATGTGAATATAGGGGGATCAGTCAATGCCCGAGAATGGTTGAAACCTACTGATATGGTCAGCCACCACATTCTCTGCTCTTTTTTTATCTCTAATTTCTAAATTGAATTCCTAAAGGAGGAGCATCCAATGAATGAGATGTGGTTTGGCTTCCGGTTTCTTAAGGAGATATAGGAGGGCTGCATGGTCTGAGAACACAATGACTTTAGACCCTAAAATATATGACCTAAATTTATCCAAGGAAAACACAATGGAAATAAATTCTTTTTCAGTTGTGGTGTAGTTTTCTTGGGAAGGGTCCAATGTACATGAGGCATAGGCAATGACATGTGGAGCTTGATCAACCTTTTGCGACAAGACTTCCCCAACTACATAGTTAGAGGCATCACACATGAGCTCGAATGGTAAATACCACTAAGGTGGTTGGATTACCGGGGGTGATGTGAGACTCCACTTTAACTTATTAAAATAATCCTCACATTATTTATCAAAAACAAATTCTTTTTCTTTTTGGATTAATTGGGAGAGGGGAAGTACAATTTTACTAAAGTCACAAATGAAACGATAGTAAAATCCAGCATGACCTAGGAAAGACCACACATCCCATACATTTTTGGGGAATCGTAGAGAAGAAATTACATCCACTTTTGATTTATCTACTTGGATAACATCCCCAGAAATGACATGTCCCAAAACTATACTTTGTCTCACCATGAAATGGAATTTCTCATAATTTAATACAATATTATTTTCAATACAACGACGTAGAACTAGACCAAGACTACTCAAACATTAATCAAAAGAGGAGCCATAAACAGTGAAATCATCCATGAGAACTTCCATGAAATTCTCTAGGTAATCTGAAAAAATACTAACCATACATCGCTGGAAAGTACCCAGAGCATTGCATAGACCAAATGGAATCCTCCTATAGGAAAATGTGCCAAAGGGGCAAGTGAAGGTCATCTTTTCCTAATCCTCGGGGGCAATATGGATATGAAAGTATCCATAATACCCATAAAGAAAACAATAGTGGGACTTACCTTCTATCCTCTATAGAATTTGGTCAATGAATGGAAAAGGGAAATGGTCCTTCCTAGTGTGTTGGTTTAGTCAGCGATAGTCTATGCAGACACACCAACTATTCTGCACATGAGTTGGAACCAATTCATTGTTTTCATTTTTGATTACTGTAAGGCCAATTTTTTTAGGAAGTACTTGAACAGGACTAACCCATTGGCTGTCAGATATGGGGTAAATGATTCCAGCAACCAATAATTTTGTTACCACATTTTTCACAACTTCTAAGAGGTTTGGGTTCAGTTGACATTGTGCCTGCCTCACTGGTTTAGCCTCATCATTTAATAAAATATGATGTGTACAAACTGATAGGCTAATACTAAGAATGTCCATAAGTGTCCATCCTAATGATTTTTTATACTCCCTCAAAAGTTCAAGAAGTCTCAATTCATGATCAGGAGGGAGTGAACTAGAAATAATGATGGGTAACTTGTTTCCATTATCAAGATATGAATATTTTAAATCTTGATGAAGTTGTTTAAGTTCCAATTCAGGTGAATTTTGGATTTATGGGAGTGTGTGTGAAAGTGAGAGGTCACTAATCTCATCTAACTGCTTAATGGTATCATCCTCAGATGAGGAATGAGATTTTACAAGATTAGAAGTATCATTGATGGTCAAGTGATCCTCAGTGTTCAAGAAATAATCAATAAAAAAACATGCATTACATTTCTCTAGACCACTATAACAGTCAATGCAGGAATCATTTCCTAGCATTTCTATCAATGAAAAAAACTCAGAAAGGGGATTGGGGGAATGAAATGATTTTTTTTTCAAGGGAAGGGAGTACATCAATTGAATTAATAGAGAGAGAGGAATGTTCTTCTGAGGGGTGATTCATGGCATTAAGGATGTTGAAATAAACCATGTCACCACAAAAATTCCATAGATAATGCACCATTATGGACATTAATTATGGTTTTGGTGGTTTTTAATAAGGGTCTTTCCAGTATAATTGGGGCATGTCCATTCATCCTATCATCCTCCATTTTAAGAACATAAAAGTCAGTAGAAAAAAAATTAAATTTTAAACCCTCACAAGAACATCCTTTAACACACCAGAGGGGTGTGCAGTACTCCAGTTAGCCAGTTGAACAATAATTCCAGTGGTATTTAGTTCCCCGACCTGCAATGTAGAGTAAATGGAGTGAGGCATCACATTTATAGAAGCACCTAAATCAAGCATAGAATTATAAAAATAATACTCCCTTATGGTGCATGGAATCGAGAATGTACTAGGATCATTGTACTTAGTAGAAAGTGACGACTCTATTAATGATGATACATTCCTCCCCAAGCTCACCTTTTCATCTCCACGAAGTTGCCTTTGGTGTGTACACATCTCCTATAAAACTTTGCATATCTTGGAATTTTTTTCACAGTATCAATCAAGGGTATGTTTACCTGCACTTTTTTTAAAAGTTTCCAATATTTCCTTATATAGTTATATTTCCTTTTGTTTCCTAGGTTATGTGGCCCTTTGGGGAAATGGAATAGGAATGGTTGGTCTAGGTGACTCATTAATAGACACACTCTTTCCTTTGGAAGGCATTTTCTCAGGACAAGGATTTTCAACATTTGGAACATTTTTAATGGTTGGGATGGAGGTTTCCTCAAGAGGGGATGAATCTAATGGAGGATTCATCTGTTTTCCACTCCTAATGGTGATGGTACTAACATTTCCTTTGTCTCTAGGGTTGACTAATGGTTGAGATGGTATTTTACCCGACCCGTGACTTTGAATTTCCCCCACCAAGTTAGATAGTTGGCCTAATTAGGTTTTGAGGTCTTGTATAGCTTCCTGGGTCGTTTGTTGGAATTGGAGATTATTGGAAGCCATTTGCTTTATCATATCTTGTAGGCTAGGCTCAGGTTTTGGAGGGGGCGGTTGGAAAGTCCTTTGGGGTGGTTGAGGATTTTTGGGTGGTGGTGGTAGATGAATACTCTGAACTTGTTGGTTCCATAGTTGATGAGGCTAGATTGAATACCCCCTTGCCTATAAGCTTGGTTTTCTTTCCACCCAGAGTTTGATGGATAGTATGGTTCTTGCCTAAAGGGTTGGTTATAGGGGTGGCCTGGAAAGATTTCGTCACAACTATTAGAAGTTTCTCTTAATTAGGGTCATTGGTTAGAATAATGGATGTCAGAAGATAATATTACACAATGGATGGGGGGAGGAGATTGATATTTACCTTGGGTGAGAGCTAGTTGTCATAAAAGGGTACTTACCTCTTCAAACTTCGTGTCCAACTTCTTCTCGAATTTAGTACTTTGCACCTCATGGACACCTCGAATGGGTACACTAGACCTTGTACCAAATTGTTCAGTGCTCTGTGCCATGTTATCAATCAAGGTTCTTTTAGAAATTGGGGTATTATCCTCTAATGCGCCACCTACAACAACATCAATCATATTTCTATCAATAGGGATTAAACCTTCATAAAAATATTGAATTAAAATTTGTTCTCTTATTTGGTGGTGTGGACCACTTGAACATAATATTTTAAATCTTTCCCAATATTCATGAAGTGTTTCCCCTTGAGATTGTCTTATCCCATAAATTTCTTTCCTTATTGTTGAAATTTGAGAGGCTGTGAAATATTTTTAAAGAAAAAGGCATTTTATGTTTTCCCAACCTTTTATTGGTGAATTAACATAGTATAACCAATCTTTCGTAGTGTCTTCTAAAGAAAATGGGAATGCTCTAAACTTTACTTGTTCCTCATACACATTAGCATGTTTTAATGTTGAACAAACAATATGGAATTCTTTTAAGTGCTTATGTGGATCCTCTCCAGGAATTCCATGAAATCTTGGTAATAGATTAATTAAACCAGATTTTAGTTCAAAATTGGGTGCCTCGCCTTGCATTTGAATGTATGCGGGTTGGATATCAACATTAGGTGAGGTTAGTTATTTTAGTGTTCTACTGTTTTCATCCATTTTATACAAGTTTATTTTTTTTATGACAGTTCTAGAAGAAGAAGATGAAGGATCTAGAAGAGTGTTGTTGTCTTGTGTGCCCTCCATCAAAGGGTTCTCTTCTGTGTCTCGGTGTCGCTGACGTAGGATCCTCTCCGGTTTAGGTTCAAAAGGAGGTAAATATCCCGGATTAGAACACGTCATGCACCAAACCTACACAAAAATAAATTATAACACAAAATAATTGAAAAGGTAAATAGATATTCACAAAATTTACAAATATCTTATAAAAAACACGCACTAAAAACTGAAGCGCTCCTCGGCAACAACGCCAAAATTTTAACGCACTGTCATGACATGTCAAATTTATTATGATTTTAAGGTTGATTTCTATTCTAGGGAAGACACTAGGTCATCTATCAAGGAGTTTTTGTGGGATTAGAGTGTGTGTTTTTAATAAATATTACTAAAAGAGGGGGTGGTTTTGAAAACAGTTTTAAAAATAAAATGACTTAATTAAAGAGTTTAATAGTTGACATGGAAAGGTGGTGTTTTATAATTATGAGAGAAAAGGGTTCATTGAGAGTTCACTACACACTTTCAAGTTCATCATTTTTGGAGATTAATTTAGGTTTGAGTAATTCTTTTGTTGAAATTAATTGGAACCCCGATTAATTCCTTAGCCTTTATTTCATTTCTTAAAGAACCAAACCTTGACATAACAATCGTATTGTCAAGGTCCAGAACTTATGCATGGAATAAGATATTCCAAATCAGATTTAAATCTAAATAATGTGGGTATGAAAATTATTCTTGGGATGTACAATTGGAACAACACAAGTCACACACTCAAAACCTCACACTGATTAGTTAGAAATTAAGAGTATCTCAATTACATGAATCAAAACAAGAATTAAAATATGGAATTATATAAGATAAATGTAAAGAAATATTTTCACACCCAAATTAATCTAAACTAGTATCTAAAATAAGAATTTTAACTCCATTTACATGTGCGTATCTCCCTCACAACGAACACCCACCGTTTAGCTCGACATCGGGAGGAGGTGGTAGCTTGGGTGGAACTCCTTCATTCTTGATCCCCCTATGAGGATAGGGGACTCCAGAACTTCAAGGATGAGGAGGAGACTACTATAGGACTTAAAAATGGAAGAGATTCACTTTTTGTCCAATCTCCCAAATGAGGTTCCCATGGTGCCTTTTTATAGCCAAAATGTGACATGATTTTGGGAACCCTGTTTTTGAGATACTACTTGTGTCTCGGTTTTGGAATAGTAAAAGCCATATCACGACTTGACCAAAAGAGAATAGTTTTTTACCAGCCTCTTTACTGTCTCCCTGTCTAATTTGGAGGCCATTAGACAAATTTATTGGGATATATGGTCAAAATACCGAAATAAACTTTTGAATTCGGGCAGATTATGTCCTCTAGATAGAATGGTTTGGATTGGCCACAAGATTGAAGAATTAGGCTTTGATTCCTTAATAATAGTTGTATACCATGATGTTTTGGAAGTTAATTTTTTTATCCCATTTGGATTCACATAATTTTCTTAATGTTCAAAACAGTGGACAGATGTCCATGGGATGCCATGCAGTTTGGCCCATTTTTCTTCTGGATGATCTTCGGGCCTCCAAATCACCTCCACCTTCAATGAAAATATAAAAACAAGTATAATTGACCTTTTTAAAAGTTATAAAAATTAATTCATTTAATAAAACCTGAATTGAAATTTATTATTATATTTTTTATATTCTTTACAAAACTAGTTTAAAACAGCAGTGTAAGGGTGAAATTGAATAGTGAATCGCTATGCGATCATCATCCTATCACAACCGAAAACCATGTCAGCCAACATATATATACTATAAAATCAATCCATTATAACTCATATATATATATATATATACCTAAACCTTTATCCATCATAGCCAGTGATATGATTGGAAGATATATCAGGTAATAGAGAGTAGTCAACCATATGTTCCCTCTATAACCTCGATATTGAGAGTACACCATGAACCCATGACTTTATATGGGTGTTGATAAGGTTACCCGACTTGGGTAGTGGTTTATAAGAAATAAAAATAAAATACCATCACATATTAAGAACACACAAGCCCAACTAAAGTGTCGAATCACAAATAGGTTTGAATTTATTACTATGACCTCTAAAACATCACCTCATTCTAATCATAGCTCACTGACAACCATTGCCACAACTTACCAACCATATCCAATTACCAACATGAAAATATACCCACATAATATGAAATAAATTCCCATTTGATCAAATCATTATTAAATTATATATTTATAACTAACAACCACATTACATTCATTTAATAGTATTTATGATTAATCATTCAATAACCATTATCCAAATCTATTAAAACTATTATATTTTCATCTTGTCCAATATAATTCATCAAACAACCCACTATTTATAAATTTTCTAGAATATTACCCACTATCAATTCTATTTGTTTCAACCATGTCCCATTCCACAATGAAACTATGACACAATCACATAGCCTCCCACAACACCACATCAACCAATACACTACCACAAGACAACATCCACTATACCATTTACATCACTACCTCAATAACCAGAATATCATCCCTCCACCACATCTACAACTATACCACCACTACTGGAACCATCAACCAAATTTACAACCACAATAACCCATATCAATGACCACATAATCCAAAAATAGTATAAATAAAATAAAAAATAGCTAATAATACTTAACACAACAAAAAACATGCCAATTTACCTTCTATTAATCACTATTATAGATTAGTTAGTCAACACAACATAAACAATTTCTATTATAATTCGAGTTTCCCATGCTACCAATTCATTAACATCTTTAAGTGATTAATCAGTTATGTGAGGTGACCATAACATTCCAACAATTATTAAACATGGATTAAACAACTAAAAATATCACTAATAAGTATCAAAACTTACATAATAATAAGGAAATCATAAAACACATGTGGAAAACCATTTTTCCCTTTTAATTCATTTGTCCATTTTACTATCTTTCTTTAAGTTAATTTAATCCCCCACCCAATAAAAATAATAGAATTATAATTACATAATCACACATAGATAATAAAGAAAAATTATTAAATACCTTACCTATTTATAATCTTCAAAGATGAAACACTTGGAAGATAAAGAAACCAAGAATCAAACACCTATAACCAAAAGTGATCCACAAAAAAACCTAACCACAAAAATCCCACATTAGTGCCTTTTATAATCTATACCCAATTATAGAGACACCCACCAATATAATCTCATGAGAAGAATAAGAACTAGGTGAAAGGAATAGAATATAAAAATAGGAGAAGAGGGTCACCTTGAATTGAAGAAGAAACTACTACATGAATAAAATGGATTTAGTTCCACAAGGGATGATTAAAGAGAACGAAGGATAACATATAGTTGACAATGGTATGAGAAAATAGAGAAAAGTAAAACAAAAGGAGAGGTTAGAGCCTATTTATAGAGAAAATATGAAATAACTCTACCACAACATGAAGGATTACAAAAAAATATGTTAAGATAGATACAAAATTCTAATTATTTGAAACAACTATCCCCCATTATATGTGGTAATTTTATTATTTTAAAATCCGGATTGGCCGATACCACATCATAATGGCCCTAAAAATAGACATTTAATCCTTTGACCCTGAAACTCATGAAGAACCACCAAGACACAGGAGAACCACCCTCTCTATTTAAAAACTCATCCTATGATTATTTATACTGAAAAAACCCATGACTTGTCCATAACACCTTCACACCCACTAAAATAGGTGTTAAAAAATCTCCCTATTTTATATAAGGACTCTTAAAAAAACCACCAGATACATCACTCAACAAAATAGATGCTTCTACAACATATAAAACCTCCATGATAAGAATAATCTCTAAAATGATCATTTTAGACTTGACTCCACTAACCACCTCAAAACAACCAACTCCACATTCCCACAACACTGCCACAACCTTTAAAATGGCACGACCTCTTCCAAAATGGGTGTTTTGGCCTCCCACATTCCAAAGCTTCATACTTTACCTTTATAATAACTCTAAACTCCCTTTAAAAGCCTCAAATTCTTAGAAAAAATAATTTAAAGTTTTGATACTTTAAATAGCATAATAAATTCCATGATTAGACTTTTATCTTATATCATTTTTTGACTCGAGTTAAAAATGATCATCCACAACATAAATGTAAAACTTTAGAAAAATATTATTTATGACCACTAATAGAGATAATATTTTTATCATTTTAACTTGGAATATCAGTGATTTAAATCCAACCATTTTCATATTTTATGGTTAATTATCACACATCTATTATATAGTAATATTTTGTACTTTTTGGTAAAAATGAATTAATTATGGATCATTAATTATTTTCACTAATTTCTGAAATCATGTGGAAAATTAAAACTTTTAAATTTTTATTTTGCTGTTTGTTAAGAATCTTCTTAGAAATTTGGAAAAGGACCTCTATACGTAACATAATTTATGAAGATAACTAAAAAATATGGAAAAGTGTAGGCTTCAAAAGTGATACAAAATATAAAATTTCAGGAGGAAGTAGATGAAATCATAAAACTCAGGAATGTGTAATGTTTTTTGGAACTTCATGGTTCGTACATAACATATTTTAAAGAGGCTAAGTCATACATAAAATATTTGAGTTGATACATGGGATACTTTTCTCCTGTTTCACTAATACATAACATATTTTCCTTTGCCTATGAAAATACATAATATATTTCTAAAGGCATAGGATGAAACATAATGCATTTTCCTTGATGGTTTGAAGAACATGTAAAATATTTTCAGGAGGTTCAAAGGAGATAAGTAAGTTTTTTTAGCAATACATAATATATTTTACTCTGTCAATAAAGCACACATAAGGTTTTAATAGACTTGTGTAATTTTTTATACTTTGATAAATTTAATGAAAGAGAAGACCTATGCCATGGAGGATTATACATGAAACAATGAGAGAGATAAAATTATTATTAGAATAAGCTTCATGCCATAAGAAATTTAGTTTCACCACAAAGGATGGATGAAAATTCAGAACCACTTCCATTTTAATGGGGCTCATGTTGTGGTGATTCCTATTGTGTTATGGCATAAACCCTAGTATATTAATATATTTAAGATATTTTAATTGACCATATATTTAAATTCAAAGTAAAATAATGAAAGTTTGAAGATTATAGGGTATAATTCAAAATAATATTAAAAATTTATTGTCATGTAGAAGAAAATGACTGGCCCAATCCATGAACTTGAGGGAGGTCTCCCCCATGCATGTCAAAACTTGTTGGATTCCACCAATTATACCTATAATTATCTATTTAAATTTCTTACACTCCATTATAAAAAGGGTAGAGATAGTTTTTAGATTTGGGAGGTTCAACCTTGCGACAATAATATAGGTTTTATGTTGCATCTTCCTTTTACTGTAATCATATTCTGTATATTTTAATAAAGTGTTCTATGTTTATCTCTATCCTCTCTTGTTTTCCTTGTTATTTATCATTGTGATATCCAATACTCATGACAGTGAATGACTAATTTGAGGGATCTCCTAGGGGAGGAATCCAGTGATGTACCTGGGTCTCTACAAATTCATGTTTAATGACTTTTATCTTCTTAAGGTTATTACAAGGATGATAAGTAGTGAAAATGTAACACCAAAATATTTTATCATATATTCCTCTTTAAATAAGTTTTATTTATTTAATAACTTTCTTTATACACAACATCAGTTTTAAATGAACTATGATATACTATTGAAATATTATTATTAAACGTGACTGTTATTGCCTTACAGTTGGCTTGGAAGGTGTGAATATGACTAAATAAATTATTAAAAGTATGTATAAAATTTTTCCTTAATGAAAAAATATTTATCAATTCTTAGGAAATAAGTACTAAATTTTAAACTTTAAAAACAATATTGCTTTATGTTAAAAGATAAAATTTTCAAAGTATTGTACTTTTCTATATATTATATATATCGATCACCAATGAACTAGGTTTTTTATGTAATATATTAATGAATGGTTTTAATGAAAGGTGCTGATAATATATTCAATAACATTTATTAACTTCCATATAATGGTTTTTACTAAGAAATTAATTTGATTAAATTCAGTTTTATGATTTAAAATACATTTATCTAAAAACATTTTATTTACATTTTATGCACTTATTTTAAAATTAATTTCTTCTAATTATATAAATTTAATATAATAAAATGGTTTCCAAATTTTAAATCATCATTAAAATATTTATTAACGAGTCCAATTTCATTTTTGGTCATTTTGAATAGTAAGCAAGGTAAAAATTCATTACTATAATAAAGATCAAAAGGGATAATGAGCAGTTAAACTAGAGAGAAAAGGGTTAAAATGACCTAAAAAATTGTATAAATCTTATTGTATGAATGTATTTAGATTATATATCATCATTTATTCTAACTTTATCCAATTTAGAGCCAATTTCACATACTACACTACTAAAAATCTGGGTTTATCCAGTGTTTGGCTTTATCAGTGCTAGAAAAAGCACTGATAAAGGGGGATTTTATCAGTGTTTTTTTAGCATTGATAAAGGTGGTCTTTATTAGTGCTAAAAAAGTGTTGATAAAGGGGGCCCTTTATTAGTTCTAAAAAAAGAAATGATAAAGGGTGGACCTTTATCAGTGCTACTAAAAAAGCGTTGATAAAGGGAATATTTCATTAAAAAATATGTTTCATTAAACATAATATATAAATATATAAATATATTTATATTTATATAAATATAATATATATTATTTAAATATGATTTATATAATGCTAAATATTCATCTATACTTAATATATTTTATATTAAATTATAATGGCTTATCAAATAACTAAAAATATTATTAATTAATAATTTTATAATTATTATCGAGTAATAGTAATTTAATAACAATGGATGAAATAAAAGTTAAATGAATTAATGAATGGTCTAAGATAAGTTGAAAACCTGACTTGAACATCAAACGACCATAAATTTTGATCTGGGTGTCCGTTTGGGCTCTACCACATATCAAATCAAATCTTTTGAAGAGATATACACCATAGTGATTGGGGGAACCCCCAGTCACATCTTCAATGCCAAAAAATACCATAAGGCCTCCAAAAGTGATTTTTAGTCAAGGTATCCCAATTTTTTAACATTCAATGGAATTTCAACCACATTTATTGGGGTTTTATTGTCCCTTTTCAGTGGAGACTGAATTTACTCCCAGGTATTAAATTTATTTTGATATTATGGTTTTTAATTTTTATGTTTTTTCATATTGTAGTTTCATTTATAATTAAATATATTCATATTTTCTTATATTTACTTATAATAAACCAATTATGTAAATACATATTAACATGGAAATGTATTTTTAAATACATAAAATGTTTGAAAAAAATATATTTATTATTCATTTCATTTAAAATAAATAATTATAAATTTTATGTCCCTTATAACAATTCATTAATATTTATATATATACCTATATAAGAAAATGTTTATATATAAACATGTGTGTGTCAATAAAAAAATATTTATATTTATATTCTAATATACGTAAAATAAATACATATATATGTAAATATTTGTGTGTATATGTGAGAAATATAAATGTATAATTGTGTGTGTAAATATGCGTGTATGTGTGTGTGTCAATATTGTGTGCATACATTATATATAAATATATTTTTATATAAATATATCATTATCATTAATTATAGTATGTAAATGAATTTACAGTAAAATTATATGAATATATATATGATTTTTATATATAAATATGTGTACAAATATATATTTACATTATAATATATGTAAATGAATATTAATTTAAAATATATTTAAATAAATTTAAGTATATGTATATATCATAGACACATGCACACTCCCACAAACATATATTTTATAAATGTATTTAAAAATAATTATATATATATATATGAATAATAAAAATTTGTGGAAATATATATATATATATAAATAAATATACGGATAAAAAAATGTATATAAATAAATAAATATTTATAAATAAATAAATATATATTTATAAAAAAATATATGAATAAAAAAATGTATGTAAATATATATATTTATAAATAAATAAATGAATATTTTTAAACAAATATATGAATAAAATCATGTATGTATATATATATATATATATATATACAGAGAGATAAATAGATAGAGAGAGATCTTAAAATATCGAATAAATCAAAGTAATGTAGTGGTAAAGCTTTCCTCTTAACAGGAGGTGTTCTTGGGATTGAATCTAGGTGAGCGCAGGTTTCTGTGACCTCTCTAGTGCTGAGGAAGGTGATCAAAAGTGCTGAGAAATGGGGGGGGGGTGCTTAGGAGCGCTGGGAAAGAGGTGGGGTCTAGCACGAAGGAAGTGGGGGTGGGGTGCTCAACAATGCCAGAGTGAAAAAATATATTTTAAAAAAAAATTATTAGTGCTTCAAAAAAGTGTTGATAAAGGACCTTTATAATGCTGTTAAAATCCCCATATGTAGTAGTGATAGTGACTTTATTATATTTTAATATTCTTAATAATTACAACTTCTCCACTCCCTTCACTTATACATGGGCACCTCCTCTCATCTCTTCTAAACACAACTTGAACACTTTAACTCAACCAATATCTACCCAAATACTCTAACAACATCCTTTTCCACGACTTTGAGGTTTTGTAGTTCCCAAAATACCCATCCAAGAATCCTTAAGGTGCTTTTCAAAGAAGGATACCCGAAGAAGAGGTATATGTTCTTACTGACCATTTTCATGTTTTTTTCTTCTTAAAACTCATCCAAATGTTCTCTAAACATATTAACATAATGAAATAAATATCTTTACCATATTTAGAACTTAATATTTTTATGGTATAACTATTTTATATATCTTTCCCATTTTTTGTAAAATAATAACATCGCTCATGCGTACGTGTGGACTACCACCTCCATAAAGCGACATGATTTTTTTTTCATAAAAAAATTATATGAATGGTTATAAAAGTGTATATAATGAATAAATATGATAATTATTAAATTATTGAGATTATATAGATGATTAAACCTTAATAAAGGTGAAATTACCAAAACCATTGAACCAAAACATGCATGGAAAATAGACTAGTTTTCATTTGAATGTTCATTTTAATGAAGAATTTTTAATAAAAGGATAATTTAAAAAATATAAAGGAATGATAAATAGTAACTTATTTATTAATATAGTTATGAAATATATGTATAATATATATATATATATATATATATATATTATACATGAGGTTTAAATTCATACAAAGTAATACGGGACTTGATGTAAGAGTTTATGTTATAATCTCATTTATTTTTGGGATTGTCTATGCTAAATTTCCATAAATAGAAATTATATGGGACTTATCCTTTAAACCCCATACATTTTATTCTCCCTTGGTTCTTCTTATAATTTTCAATTAATAGCACCATTTTACTCTCTTTTTAAATTAAAATTATTGAGAAAATGTTTTTAAGAAAAATTGACCTTATTTATTCTTTGGCCAATGAAAGTTTTCTTCCATGTCCATTTTCTTCAAAATGTTTTATGAAAGTTTTTATCTATACATAAATGTTTGTGAAATATTATTTTTAATACCTTTTAATTTATTTAAAAATTATTAAAAGGAATATTTTCAAATTTTTTTACGCACGAATATCCTTTTAATTTTTACAAAAGTGTGAACAAAATATTATATTTTAAAGTATACGACATAAAAAACATTTCCTACCATCATAAATATTATTTTATTTGAATATTTATTTACAATTTTACATAGTTATTTTGAAATACAATATTATTCTAAAAATTTTAATACCCCATAATTCCATTATTTTTTTAAAAAATTTAATGGGATTATTTTGAGACCAGGCGCTAAGACGGCGTGCGATTCTGAGGCCCGGAGTGCCTAGAATGATCTGTGGAAAAATGTTAATTTTTAAATAGCGCATGTGAGAGGTTTTACTAAAAAAGTTGAATAACACTTAAACGGATTTCCAGATTAGAAATCTAAGGTCACCGTTGTGTTTAGGATGGAAGTTTTACCCTAGGTGCGACTTAAGTTTAGTCGGCGTGGGCCTCTAGTGAGAAAACTTGAAAATGGAATAATCATAAATAAAATAATTTAATAAAATAATTTTATTTTTAAAATCCTTATAATTCAAGAATGATGAATCAGGTTGAAAATATGAGACCACCGTTGAGCTTTTAAGGGCATTATTTCGTTAGGAAGATCCTAACATTGGCCTATACGGGTCAATAATGGAAAGTAGTTTTTGGTCGTAAATAAAATAATTGAATAAAGTTATTTTATTTTCAAATCCTTATAACTCATAAATGGTAACTCGGATTATAAATCCAAGAGTACTGTTGAATTCATGAGAGTATTATTCTTTTAGTAGGAGCCTAACATCAGCCTGTGAAAGCCAGCTGTGAAAGTTGGTTTTTGAGACGTAATTGTAAATAAAATAATTTAAATAAATGTTATTTTATTTTTGAATCCTCATAACTCACAAATGGTAACTCAGATTAAAAATATGAGACCACCATTGTGTTTTTAATGATATGTTCTTCTTAGGAAGAAATTAACCTCAATTATCACAGGTCGAGAGAAAAAGTTATTTTTTATAAGTTTCAAAGAAAAATAAAATAAAATTAAAAATTTTATTTTATTTGAAATTGTTTCGCTGAAACACAATGACAGACCAACTATTTCATTCCATAAATGGAACAATGTAATGACACTTCAACGCAAAGTAACAGAAATGCTGTTTCATAAATGAAATAATATAACAATGATGACTCAATGTAAAAGAATCATTACAATGCATTTTCTCCATTTAATGGGATAACAAGAATTAGAGATCAGAGTTGGAGCTTGCAAATCACTCTGAATCTCTAGAGGATTACTGTTGACAAATGATGAATGATGAAAGACAATCGCCAACAACTTTGAGCACTCCCCCTCCTCTTTGAGAGATCTCACCCTCGACTCCATATCGAGGACTTTCACGGACAGATTTCCTTTAGAAACAAAGCCTTCCTCTGATCAATCCTATTCTCTAGATAGGGGTATGATTCTTTTCTGTGTGAATTACTTTTCTCTGTTTTTTTCTTTTAAACGATGAATGCGAGTTAACTCACAAACAAGTTAACCCAGGGGTTGATCGTTCACATGGGAGGGTTAATGATGAGGGATAAAAGGGGATATCTATCTTAGTGACTATTCTGCCCTTTTTGGTTCTTCGTGATCCTGCTAATAAGAACGTATTCAGGTCTAAATGAACAAAGAATTAGATCATTATTTGGGTGTTTATATGTGAGACTCATTCCCCTCTCCTCTTATTGACTTATTCTTGTTCTTTGTGGTGCAATGAATTTGGTAGTGATGGTATTTGTGGTCCAAACGGGACCGCAATGGCGCATCGGCCTGCGACATGAGGTTGTAGGAGATAGCAGCATCAATGAGAGGCCGTGACACAAGGCTGTAGTGGAAACACAAGGCTGCGAAACCCAGCTGCGATGGAGGAACCAGGCCGCGACACCTAGGCCACAGTGGTAGCATGAGCCGCATCACCAAGGCCGGTAGAAGGTGGTGTGCCCCGGTGGCGGAGGCCGTGACCAGCTCAGGCCACAACAGTGGAGATGCGCAACGCCAGTGGGGTGCCGCGTCTGACCAGTCAACCCATGGACCACCATAGGTGACGTGGAATGAGTTCCACTGACTATGTGTGGGGGGAAACTAATTTTGACTAGTTGCGTAATGTGGAGCCAGATGTGACTGTGCCGCATCCGGGTGGGGCTGAACCGGCCTGGAAAAGAGATGGTCCGAGGATAGGTTCGGACCGTTGAGTGGCCTGGTTGGGCAAAGCTGAACCACCAGTGCAGACTGGGTTAGAGGAATAAATTGAGCCGCTAGGTGGACCAGGATGGAGAATAACTAGGCCGCCATCACAGGCCAGGCCAGATGGAAAACCGGGCCACTGAGTAGCCTAGTGGGACAGTACTGGTGTGACCAAGTCAGACTGGGCCAGAGAATGAGAACTGAGTCATAGGACCCTCGACCGAACTGGGATGGGTCCAGAAAGGCCCAATGGGCTAGGCCGTACTGGGTGAGCCCAAACCCAATTGGGTGGATTCAGGTCGGCTGAAATGGGTTGGGCCATGTAGGACCCTGGACCAGGTTGGTTGGGTCCGTTCGACCAAGTCAGATCAGGTTCGGATGCAACTGGCCCCTATTTACTAAATGCCAATATCTTTCAGACTGGGTGTCCGATTGACATGCCGTCTGTGGCGTTGGGTCCCTTGTGATAAGATAGTCCTTTGGGAATACTCTAAGAAAGATTTTGTGATAGTCAAGATACAACTTATGGCTTGGGGAGTATATTCTACTGGAATTAAGTGAACTGGAGAGCAGATATCCTATGGATGGATGTGACATGAAGGATATTATGAGTGGACCTCATTGGTTCAGTAGACTAGCAGACCTGAGTGGTTCTGCAAAAGAGCAGACCTTATTGGTCCAGTAGACGAGCATATATCAGTGTTCTTGTAGACGAGTGGACCTCAGTGATCTAGGAGATGAGCGTACCTTAGTGGTTCAACAGATGAGCGGACCTCAGTGGTCTAGTAGATGAGGGGACCTCAGTGGTCCAACAGATGAGCAGATCTAAGTGATCCAGCTAGTCCACTAGATGAGTGGGTATAAGTGATCGAGCTAGGCCACCATATGAGTGGGTCTAAGTGGTCCATCTAGGCCAATATATGAGTGGGTCTAAGTGATCTAGCTAGGCCAACAGATGAGCAGGTCTAACTGATCTAGCTGGACCTGGTGATGAGTGGGCCCAAGTGACGAGTCCCTCAATAGTAAAAGATGAATCAACTCTATGACTAATAATATTACTTTCTATACTTAAAGTTATACCTGGTGTGAGATGTCTTTTCTTTGTGGTCTTGCTTTTTGGTCTTGCATTGTGGTCTTTCCTTTGTGGTTTGGGGTCCCTACTGAGTATTATGTTACTCACCCCTACACAGGCTTCGCCCGCACGTTTCATGTCTTGTGTAGGTGATCGATGCTTCGAAGAATACCTTGGTGGTATGAGACCAGGTGGTTCTTAGTGAGACAGGATGGACAGGCGTACTTCTACGAATACAGGCATCTACCCTTCACCTACCCTTCATGTGGGGTCTCGAGTGAATGGACCATGGTGGTTGTACTTTTCTTTATGGTTTTGGGCTTGTATTCTGGTCCCTTTGTACTTTCAGTTTGTACTATACTCTCAGTAGTTGTCTCAGTGATAGTTTTGGTTTAATTTGTGTTTACTTTTCCCAGTTTGAGCTTTGTGCACGTGTAAAGGATTAAAAGAAAATGCCTTCCCTTTTTGGGATATGCCTACTCGGTGCTAGTCACCAACCCCTGGCCTATGGAAGGTGGGCTTGGGGTAGTCACAACATGGGACCTGGGGGATGGGTCATGACAAAATGGAATTAGAGGCATTCATTTATACTAGAAAAACTAAGAGTCTGTAAATTTTTATGGGGAAACCGTGTTAAGTGTTTTGAGTTCAAAATTCAGGCTAGGGAGTCTAGTGTTGGTTCAGTGGCCAACATATCCCTAGACCAGGACCCTGAATTATTCTTTCCAACTCGGTGCATGAAAACACTGGTTGTATGCATCTTTAAATGTCTTCTCATGATCTTTCTGAGTTATAGTCAGCTCACTAGGTATAATCTATTAATCATGATTCATCTTGATCTATTTCAAGATGCCTCCATGCAGACAACCAACCAGGATTCTAGTGCATGGACATGAGGATGGTCCATAGAGTGATGAGGCTTTGGTATATGGACTGTTGCTTGAGATGAAACCTTTGGGTGGTGTTCTGGCTTTACCACTGCCCGTTGGTCAGTAGTTACTATCGGCTCTACCGGTAGAGGATGCATGCAGGCTCCATGCCTTACATGAGTTTCAGTGACAGAGACCCCTCAAGTTCTGAGACGTGCCCGACTCAAAGATGGATAAGTACTAGATTGAGGCAGTGACTGAGTTTTACGTATATTCAGGGAACCATTAGATCATATGGTATTCCTAGCATTGAGCCTTCTACATGGCTCAGCAGGGTGATGATGGGGTTTAGATTACCCAATCTTACGATGAGGTGACTTTTCCATGGATAGATCTTGAGAACCTCTCTCCGAGAAGGGTATATTACTATAAAAGCTAAAGGCTATGCATTCCCAAGATCTTCTATTGCTTCAGCGGGATGACATTCCAGTAGTTGTGTATTACTTGAGGAATACCAACCCTTTGAGGTACTTGATGAATATGATGCAACCAATGCTTCAAGGCTCGGACCTTTGAGCGAGATGTGTTTAGGGAAATCCGAGCCAACACTATTACTCTACACATTCCTATTTATTCTAGGGTTCTAGAGATAACCTTTTTGGTTGAAAGTTCTTTGGCTGATTAGATACAACAAGTGGATGTCAGTAGTGGGAAATAAGGAAATCGACGTCAGTCTCAGAGACTTGGATGAGTACGAGGATTTCTTTCTAGAGGACGTTCCAAGACTAACTCCTTGTAGAGAGGTATATTTATTCATTAATATGTACCCTAGGATGGAACCAATATCTACACCTTAATATCAAATGACTCCAACAAAGCTCCGGGAGCTAAGGTTATAGTTGTAAGACTTGTAGAGGAAGGGGTTCATAAGGCCCAACGTTTCACCATGGGTAGACCCAGTGTTTTTTTCCAAGAAGGCAGAAAGAATATTGATGTTATGCATGGACTTCCAATGCCTAAACCAGGTGACCATTAAGAAAAAGTATCCTCTACTGAGGATCGATGACCTCTTTGATCATCTGAAGGGAGTGAGATGGTTCTCGAAGATAAACCTCAGATCAGGCTATCACCAAATTCAAGTACGATATGATGACATCTTGAAGATGGATTTCAGATTTTTCTATGACCACTATGAGTACTTAGTGATGGCCTTTGGTGTGAAGAATTCCCCAGAAGTGTTCATGGGACTCATAAATAGTATATTCCAGCCGTACTTAGACTGGTTTGTAGTGGTCTTCATTGATGAAATCTTAGTGTATCCAGCATCTGAAGAGGATCACACGATACACATGAAGATGGTTCTGGACACACTTTGAGAGAACTATCTATATGAAAATATCTCAAAGTGTGAGTTCTAGATACGAAAGGTCCACTTCCTAGGACATGTAATCTCAGAGGATGGAGTTATAGTGGATCTAGTGAAGATCGAGGCAGTGCTTTCTTGGGAGCCACCCAAGAGCATTATCAAGGTGCGGAGTTTCCTTCGGTTAGATGGGTACTATAATAGGTTTTTAACTGACATATCTAGAGTGAAATAACCCATGAAAGTTTTGAAAAATAAGGAAAAACCCTTCGTGTGGATAGAAGGATGCTAGAAGAGATTTCAGCAACTGAGGTAGAGCTTGAAGAGTGATCCTATCTTGAGGCTGCTATAGGAGGGAACTAACTACGTGTTGTACCGTGACACATCAGGAACTTGTCTCGATTGTGTCCTGATGTAGGGAAAATAAGTGATTGCTTATGGCTCACAACAATTGAGACTGCATGAGTAGAACTATATGACTCATGACCTTGAGTTGACAACGGTAGTCTTTGCACTGGAGATTTGGTGACACTACCTTATGGGTGAACAATTTATCATCTAATCTAACCATAAGAGTCTCAAGTATATATTTTCTCAGAAGGATATGAACCTAAGACAATTAAGTTGGATGGATTTTCTCCAAGACTATGACTTTGAGATAGTCTATACTTCTGGGAAGGGGAACGTGGTGGCAGATGCTCTCAGTAGGAGATTGAGTTCACAACTACTGAACGAGGCCTCATAGAAGTTGGAATCACTTCAAACATCCTTTATAGGTAGAGATGTGGTATATTATATTAATTCTATAGTGGTTTTACCTCCAATATTATAGTGATTTAGGGATGCGCAACTCGAAGATGCCAGCTACGAGACCACATGTGCTCAGATGTCCATAGGGTATGCCCTTGATGAATATTCAATAGGAAGGGAGAAAATCATACTTTTAAAAGGATGTACCATTTTACCAGTGGTGTTATGAGAGGAAGTATTTAGGGAGTTCCATAAATCCCCTTTGGTGATACTTCCAGGTGTGGAGAAGATGCACCAAGACCTCCGATGTCAGTACTGGTGGTCGAGGATGAAGAATGTAGTGGTAGAGTTTGTCTCGGGATGCCTCACTTGTCAGCAAGTGAAAGCTGAGCACCAGGTTCCAGCAGGTTTGACACAACCCCTCAAGGTATCAGAGAGGAAGTGGGATGGGATATCAATGGACTTAGTTACAAGATTACCACATACGTCCAGGGGGCACGATACCATTTGGGTGATCGTAGAATGACTCACCTAGTCCGCCCACTTCCTACCCATTCGATAATAGGGTTTAGTAGAGAGCTTGGGATACATCTACATACAAAAGATAGTTTGAATCTATGTATTACCATATATGACAGTCTCAGATCATGATGAACACTTTACATCTCAGTTGTGGATGGGATTACATGAGGTGTTTTGGACTCAACTGCGCTTGAGAACGACCTTTCACCCATAGGTAGATGGTCAGATGGATAGGACCATACAAACCTTGGAAGACATGATTTGTGCTTTTGTTCTTGATTTTAGTCATAGTTGGGAGGAACACCTACCACTGGTGGAGTTTTCATACAACAAAGTCTACCACTCCACCATCAGTATGGAACTATTCGAGGAAATATACAAATAACCATGCAGGTAACCATTATGATGGATAGTCCTAGGGGAGTCAACACTCATGGGTCCAGAGATGGTATATGATGCTAATGAGAAAGTTTAGGTCACCCGAGAGAGGATGAAGACTTCACAGAGCTGACATAAATCCTATTCTAATTAGAGATAGATAACCTTAGATTTTGAAGAGGGGGACCACATATTCCTATGGGTCTCTCCTCGATGAGGGATATAGAGATTTGGATGGGGTGAAAAGTTATCTTCGAGGTTCATCAGACCTTTCCTAATACTGCATAGAGTGGAAGAGGTGGAATACCTCTTCGATCTACCACCACAGTTAGGGAGGGTGCATGACATCTTCCATGTATCCCAGCTAATGAGATACATGCACGACCCTTCTCACGTCATCGACTACGATGAGCTGGAGATTGATAACGGGGTGAAATTCGTAGAGTACCCAGTGTAGATAGAGGATTGACCTGAGAGGATCATTTGTGGATGTTCGATTCTACTAGTCTATGTTCATTGGTAGCATAGGAACTTCTAGGAGAGCACGTGAGAGTAGGAGGCTTAGATTCATGCTCAGTACCCCTATTTTGTTTGATTATCCCTTGTTTTGTCCTACGAGGATGTAAATCCCTAAAGGGGGAAGTAATGTAATACCTCTGAATTCTATGAATTTTTTTTGTAAAATTAAATGGGATTATTTTGAGACCAAGCATTCAGACAACATGCGATTTAGAGGCCTAGAGTGCTTGGAATGATCTGTTGAAAAATGTTAAGTTTTAAATAGCACGCATGAGCGATTTTCTTAAAAAAGTAAAATAAATATTAAATGGGTTCCCATATCAGAAATATGAGGGAATTGTTGTGTTTAGGATGTTGGTTTTACCCTAAGAACAACTTAAGTTAAGTCAGCGTGAGACTCTGGTGAGAAAACCTGAAAATGGAATAACTGTGAATAAAATAATTAAATAAAATTATTTTATTTTTCAAATCCTTATAACTCATGAATGGTGACTCAAATTGAAAATTATAGACTAATTTTGATCTCGTGAGGGTATGATTTCCTTAGGTAGAGCCTAACATTGCTCAGCACGGGTCAATAGTGGAATGTAGTTTTTGGATGTAAATAAAATAATTGAATAAAATTATTTTATTTTAAAATCCTTATAAATCATAAATGGTAACTCATATTATAAATCCGAGAGTACCATTGAGTTAGTGAGGGTATTCTTCCCTTAGGTG
Organism: Viscum album; assembly: GCA_963277665.1. NCBI lineage: Eukaryota > Viridiplantae > Streptophyta > Magnoliopsida > Santalales > Viscaceae > Viscum > Viscum album. The sequence goes on along the minus strand of OY728160.1, from coordinate 844,503,247 downwards.
GAGCCTAACATCGGCCGGTGCGAGCCGATTGTTAAATTTGGTTTTTGGGACATAACCGTAAATAAAATAACTTAAATAAAAGTTATTTTATTTTTGAATCCTCATAACTCACAAATGATAAATCAGATTAAAAATAAGAAACCACTATTGAGTTCGTAATGATATGTTCTCATTAAGAAAGAATTAACCTCGACCGACATGAGTTGAGGGAAATAGTTATTTTTCAGAAGTTTTAAGGAAAAATAAAATAAACTTGAAAAGTTTATTTTATTCGAAATTATTTCTTTGCAACGCAGTGACGAGCTGAAAGTTTCATTCCATAAATGGAACTGCATAACGAAGATGAAATGTAAAGTAATAGAAATAATGTTTCATAAATGAAACAACCTAATGACGGCGACTCAACATAACAGAAACGCTGCAACAACTTTTCTCCATTTAATGGGATAACATGAATTGGAGGTCAGAGTTGGAGCTTGAAAATCACTCTGAATCCCTAGAGGATCACCGTTGATGAATGAAGAATGAAGAACAACGATCACCAACAACTTTTAGCACCCCCTCCTCTTTGAGAGATCTCTCTCTCAATGCTGGATTGGGGAATTTCACGGATGGATCACCTTCAGTGACAAAGCCTTCCTCCGATTGAAGATATTCTCTAGGTAAGGGTTTGATGCTTTTCTATATTAATTTATTTTCACTATTATTTATTTTAAACAAAAAACATGGGTTAACTCATGAAAAAGTGAACTCGTGGGTCGATCGTTCATACAGGAGGGTTGATGGTGTGGGATAAAAAGGGGATATCTATCTTAGGGATTATTCCTCCCTTTTTCGTTCTTCGTGATCCTGCTAAAAAGAACATATCTGGGACTAAATGAACAAATAATCAGATCATTATTTGGGTGTTCATATGTGATAATACTTCCCCTCTTCTCTTATTTCCTTCTTCATGTTATTCATAGCCTAATAAATTTGGCGGTGGTGGTATCCACGATACAGATGGGACCGCAATGGCGCATCGGCTTACGGTAAGAGGCCGCGGGAGATAGCAACATTAGTGAGAGGCCACAACATAAGGATGTAGTGGTGGAACAAGGCCACAATGGTAGCACTAGGCCACAACACCCAGGCCTCAATGGTAGTAAAAGCTGCCGACACTAAGGCCGACAGCAGGTGGAAGATGGTGTGCCCCAACAGCATGCTGAGGCGGCGGAGGTTGTGGCCATCTTGTGCTCTGATGGTGGAGATGTGCAACGCCAACATGGTGTTGTGTCTGACCAGTCAAATCATAGGCCAGTCCCTGGGTGACATGGAACGTAGTCCACTGATCGTGTGACGTGGAGCCAGATGTGACTGAATTGGCCCGACAACGAGCCGGGCTGCTAAGCGGCCTGGTTGGACAAAGCCGGCCCGCCGGTGTGGATCGGGCTAACGGTATAAACTGGTCCGCTGGGTGGACCAGCCCAGAGAAGAACTGTCCCACCATAGCGAGCCAGGCCAGATGGAAAACCGGGCTGTTGGGTGGACCGACGGGGCAATACCGGTCCGACCAAGTCCAACTGGGCTGGAGAATGCGTACTGGGTCACTAGGGAACTTGGTGGGCTAGACCCACAACCAAACCAGGCAGTGTCCAGAAAGGCCCAATGGGCCAGGCTAGACCAAGTCAGGTCGGGTCGGCCGAAATGGGTTGAGCCATACAGGACCCCCGGGCTAGGTTGGTTTGGTCGGTCCGACCAAGTCGGATTGAGTCCGGACGTAACTGATCCCTATTTACTAAAATGCGAATATCTTTCAAACTGGGCGTCCAATTGACGCACCGTCTATGGCCTTGGGACCTTAAGATATGGATGTCCTTTTGGAATAATCTAAGATATATTCCATGATATTTAGGATACAAATGACGGCTTGAGGAGTAGATTCTACTAGGATCAAGTACACTAGAGAGCGGGAATCCTACAACTGACTGTGACATGAAGGATATGACGATCAGATCTCAATGGTGTAGCAGACGAGTGAACTTTAGTGGTACAGTAGACGAGTGGTCCTCAATGGTCCAGTAGGCGAGTGGACCTCAGTGGTCTATTATATGAGCGTACCATAGTGGTTCAACATACGAGTGGACCTCAGTGGTCCAATAGACGTGCATAACTCAGTGGTCCAACAGATGAGCGGGTCTAAGTGATCCAACTAGGCCACCAGATGAGTGGGTATAAGTAATCTAGCTAGGCCACCAGATGAGTGGTTCTAAGTGATCCAACTAGGCTAACAGATGAGCGAGTCTAAGTGATCCAGCTGGCCCAGGTGATGATAGGGCCCAGGTGTTGAGTCCCTCAGTAGTATAATATGAATTAGGTCTAAGACTGATAATATTAATTTCTACATTTAAATTTATACTTGGTGTGAGCTGTATTTACTTTTTGGTCTTTGCTTTGTGGTCTTTCTTTGTGGTATTGCTTTGTGGTCTTTCCGTTTTGTTTTGGGGTCCCTACTGTGTATTGTGTTACTCATCCCTACATGAGCTTCACCCACACATGTTGTGTCCCATGCATTTTATCGACACTTTGACAGAGACCTTGGTGGTCCAAGACTAGGTGGTGCTTAGTGAGATGAGATGGATGAGAGTACTTATACGACTACAAGCAGCTACCCTTCACCTACCCTTCAGGTGGGGTCTCGAGTGGATGGACCATGGAATTTGTACTTTTCTTTTTGGTCTTGGGATTGTATTCTGACCCCTTTTTACTTTTATTTTGTACTATACTCTCAGTGATAGTTGTGGTTTAATTTGTGTTTACTTTCCATAGTTTGATATTTATGCGTGTGTACAGGATTAAAGGAAAATGACTTCCCTTTTTGGGATATGCCTACTTGTTTCTAGTCGCTAACTGCTGACCTATGGAAGGAGGGATTAAGGTATCATGACACAGGCCCTGGGGGATAGGTCGTAATGAATATTTTGGTATTTTTTTAGTTTTTAACGATACTAAAAGAAAAATATATTTTTCCAGTCTTCAAAGAAATGTTCAAATTCTCTTTTAAAGGTACTTTTTTATCTAGGTAAATATCATTTAAGTATTTTTATATTTCACTAGGTTTATGTTCTTATGATACCATACACTCCTTTTTCTCTATATAGATTATGTTGATTTTTTTAATATTTTTTTTCGTGAAACCAGTTTCTTTCAATGAGTTAATTAAGTTATGATGAAATCTTTATGAAACCCGTTTCTTTTCTAAATGTTATTCTATGATGAATTGATGAATGTTTTTATGATCTTACAAAATAATTATGTATGGTTTTAATTATGTTACATGTGGGACCAAACTTATATATCCCTATAATACATTGGGTAAAGAATGATATATCATGATATAATTTGGATTGGAATGGGGAGTAAACCCAATTTGTTAAGGGACACTATCCACTGTGATAGTCTTGTAAGTAAACATTGAATAAAGAAATTATGGAATGGGAAGTGAACCCAATCCACTATAGTAATCTTTAAACTATGATAGCATGAAATCCCACTACCAACATTTAGGTATTTTTATTCCTTGTCTTTTATCACCGGTTATTTGGGTTTAGTTCCCAGTCTTTTTTGGAGTTTTTTGGATTTTTTGGTGGTTTATAGGGAGATGTGTTGTAGTGAGAGGGGATGTGGATTTGAGAGGGTGGCTATGGAATGGATGATCCGACTACAATGTAGATAATTTTGGTGGTTCTTCTAATTCTGGAATGGTTGTAGTGTGGAAGATCTGGCTGTAGTGTGGATGATTTTGATGGTTCTTCTATTTTAGGCACAACTATAGAATAGAGAGTCGATTATGGCATGGTGTCTCAAGTGAATGATTTATGGTGGTTCATCCTTTTTTGAAATGGCTTCACTGAGGATATGAGGATGTGATATAGCCTCTTCTTGGCAGTTGAGGTTTGCGACATAGCGATTTCTCTTGCACCGTACTCCCTTCCTGGTTTTCTAGATCTACATCATAGTTATCACCACATCTCCTAGATATAGTTTTTGACTGGAACCACTATAGCATGGTCCCTTGAACTGCACTGTGGTCTAGCCTCTTTTAGCATTTTTTCATTGTGGTTCAAATGGTTGCAACATGGTATTTTTTTTAGTTAAAAATCATGAACCCCATTTTATATTTGAAACTCTTCCCATTCAAACAAAATTAGATCCTTTAGATTTTGGAGGCTCTCAAGAGAGGATTTTAGTTTCACAAACCCCTTTTGTATTAGATTAAAGTGTCAGTGGATTCATTTGATCTCTCTATGATAAGTGTATATTCTCTCATTTGGTTTTCTCCCTTCTTCTTCTCTCACCTTCTTAGAGATTAATATATCCTCATGTTATTAGTGGATATAAATGTCTATTTGATGGATCTTGATTCTAGTTATTCCTCTTTGATCTTCCTCACATTATCTTCTTTGTTGTAGGTTTTTATTTTGGGTGATTGATCATTTGATCATGTGATCTAAAGGTAGGTTTCTCCATAAGGTTTTTACCAACAATTGAAACCATGATTTCTTGATTTAATTGAATTTTATTTTCAATTGTTTTCTAATCCTTGAATTATGAGTATTTTTATGATTGATTTAAAAGGCATGGAATTTTGAGATAAAAAATATTTTCCAAAGGCTTTGAAGATATAAGTTTGATTTTAAGAAAATATGGCTTGAAATGAGAAATGATTTAATGAAATGATTTGATGTTGATTCTTGATAAAAATGGTTTTAAATGAAATATGATTTTGGAAGGAATGAATTTGATGAAAAGCCTATGATTTGGTTTTGGAAATTGAAATGTCACGATGAAGCTTGAAATTAGGAAATTGAATTGTGAATGATGATTTTGATTGAAAATGAATGGTTTTACCATGATTTATTGATTGATTTATTGAATCAAATGTGAGCCTGAGTAGTAAGTGGTTGATTAGGACCAACATACTAAGAATTTGACATCCTAACAATGGATTGATAATGAAAAATCTAACTAAACCAAGTTTCACATGATTATCCCTAATGGGGTGTTGATTGATTATACCCCAATGGCCTGAGACTTAGGGACATGAACACACATGCTAAGATATAATGATTGACTAAGTAGTGCAAGGATCTTATACACATGAACTAACTAACCTCAGGGAATATGACCATGGTGATTGGTTTAGATTTAATTATACATGATAGTTATTATAGAACTATTTTTACTCATTTCCTTTATATTTTATGAAAATGTTCATTTAATATAGTTTTTGATACATTTGTTATCTACTTGTTTTGAAAGTATGTTTTGACAGAAAATGTGATTTTTTATCATGCCTTGTTTTTATTTATATTAAATCATAAATGGTTTATTTGCATTGAAATTTCTTATGGAATATTTAGTGAAATCCTAATGGGTTGTTATGTTCATACCTTACCTTTTACTTCAAGTGTTTGTAGATTATGTTATGCTAGTTCCAAGAAAAGGAAAATAACTACTTGGAGGTGGTGGGTGTTCTTGATTCGTGGGTCCCTAGAGTGATGGTGGTGACCAGTAGAGCTATGGTCTATTTTTTACATGTGAATTGTGATACTTTGTCTTGACGGATGTTACATCATTTTCTTTTGGATGATGAATTATATTGGTTTGATATCAATCTAATTTTGGTAATTTTATACTTGAGGAGTGTTTTAAATACTAATCGTGTCTTGTTTTATCTTTCACTATTTCATTTTGATTCTTTGTTATTTAGGAAAAACCATTCCTTTTGACATCTTGTTGATGCCAGGTTCTAGTCTCCAGCCCATGGAGATCGAGAATGCCCTTAGATTCATGTCATAACTGACTTTGGTACTAGTGTAAAAGGTTAATTAGGTTGGTTCATGAAAAATTGGTATAAGAGGTGCAGGTTAAACATCTTTCCTTGATGTCAGTATGCGGTCTAGGATGTCTCAATAGACATGATATAGGTTTTTTGGGATTTAAGGGGTAGTTACGAGTGATTGACTGGATATCTATCATCTTACAAGTCTTAAGTCACCATGGGAGTTTGGGAAAGGCATCCTTGAGGAATAAATTGTTCAGATTCTAGTATTTTTCCAATTTTATCTCAATACTTTAAAATCCCATAAATTTGAATTCTATCTGATGGAATTAATATTCCTATATATTTTTATTGAGATGATGATTTGAGTATCCTTGATGATGTTTTTCATGTTACCTATTGATTTTGTGTAGTAACATTCATCAAAGAAGAAATTTGAACATAACTTAGGAGGGAGATACTGATGAAACATGATAAGAAAACCCTCTGTTTGATTAAAACCTTATAGAGATAGTGGTGTGTGTTATCCAAGATTTGGGATAAGTTATTGCACCTATTCCTTCCCAAGCACCAGTAAGAAAACCTCAAAGGGATAAAATTAGATATAGTACCTATGAGTTCCTTTATCCAAAACCTCTAAATTTACAAGGCTAAAATAAACCTCAACAGGTAGAGGAATGGTTGAAAAAGATTGAGTTTCTTTTTGAGTTCTTGGAAATTCCTGATGAAATAAAGGTGAAATGTGTTACCTTTAAGATTAAAGGGACTAATAGGAGGTGGTGGTATTCAATGGTGATAATGAAGAAACATGAACTCCTAGAGTTTAAATAATTTATGCCTCTTTTAATAGAGTAGATATATCTAGAGTCGATGGTTTTGGAAAAGTCTATGGAGTTTCTTAGCCTCCAGTAAGGAAACAAAACCATGGATTAGTATACAAATAATTTTTCTAATTCTTTTTAGTTTTATCTTAAATTGGTTATGAATGAGAAGTTTAGGGCCTGTAGATTTGTGATGGGTATTTTATCTGATATATTATATTAGGTTTTCATGTAGAATATCACTTCTTATGCATACTTTTTGGATATATCTTTGATGGCTAAGCTTGAACTTGCTGGTAAGTTAGGGTTAATGGGAGTTCCTATTACTCCTTGTGGTAGTTCTATTGTTTCCTTTAAAGTAAATAGAAAGTGTGATGAGTCTCATAGAGGACCAAAACACCATACATCATCCAAAACTTCTATGGAGTTTGTCAGAGACCCATTGATTTACTTTAAATGTAGAAAGGTTGGGAATTCAAAGTGAGTTTGTTCTAAGGAACTAATGACTTGCAGTTCGTGTGTTCACTCATGCCACCTGCATAAGTTTTTTTATATCTTTTATGCCCCATGTAGTGGAATAGTCTCATCAGATCCTAATTGTACATTGATCCAATTAGATACTTCAATAACCAAGGGGTTCTAGCATCATACATTCAGAATGAAACTTATTCACTTAGTAGAAGAGTCTCTAGAGGAAGATGATACAAGTCCAATGATAGTGAGAGGTACCATCACTATAGATTCATAAATAGTGACTACTTTATTTAATACTGGTTCATATCATTCATTTATATAAACTTATGTTATGAATTTGATAAGTCTTCCTACAGATCTTATATTTCATGTTATGGATATTGCTACACCTCTTATAATAAAAAGAGAGTAGGGTCTCTGACACCACTTTTTCATTTTCTCTTTATTAGATATTGCGATCACCCTATATTTCTCTATTTCTTGAAATTAAGATAATATATTTCATTATTAGGATGGATTGGATAATTACCCATAAATCCTAGATTGACTGTTATCTTTGGCGGGTCTCTATTACCACACTTGATGGGAGTGTGCCGTGTTTATTAGGGAGAATGAGACCTGAGGTCAAGAAAATCCAGACCACATTTTTCAGAGTTTTATAGAGTGATATAAATGTTTTCCTTTAACTTGAAGTAATAACCTTTGAGTGTTAATCTTCCTCTAGTAGTCTTAGAGTTTCCTAACATATTTTCATCTAAATTTTCTATACTACCAACGATAAGGGAAGTAGAGTTCTCTATTGAATTGGTACCGGGTACCCAACCTATTTCCATTCCCTATTACCATATGGAACTAGTTGAACTAAAATAGTTAAATACTCATTTGTATAATCTATTGGGTAAAATCCTTATACGGTTGAGTGTGACACCTTGGGAAACACATATTCCTTTTGAAAATAAATCCAATGGGACCGTTCAACTTTGCATTGATTAAGAAAAAATCAATCCAGTTATAGTAAATAAAAAATATACATTGCTCTATATTGATGATTTATTTGAATAGTTTAAAGGGGAAAAGTGGTTCTCAAAGATTTATCTTCAGTTTGGTTGTCACCATCTTAGAATTAATGAATCTAATATCTTGAAGACCATCTTTTATAGTAGGTTTAAACATTTAAATTATCTTGATATTCCCTTTGGTCTAACTAATGATTCAATAGTTTTGATGGTTCTAATAAACAATATATTTCATGAGTACCTTGACTCATTCATGGTGGTGTTTTCAGATGACATTTTGGTTCACTCTAAAACTAAGAAAGACCATGTACATCATCTGAGAGTAGTTTTACAAATTTTGAGAGATCATACACTTTATTCTAAGATATTGAAATATAATTTCTAGATTCAAGAAGTGAAGTTCTTGGGACATGTGGTCTTAGAACATGGTATTTTATTTGATCCTAAAAAGGTGAATGATATTATGAACTTGGAACAACAACGCAATATTTTTTAGATTCAAATATTCTTGGGATTTGTGGGGTATTACCACTGGTTTGTAAAAGATTTCTCAAATTTAGATTCTCTGATGACCACTCTCACTCAGAAACAAGTAAATTTTCTATGATATTTTAAGTTTTAGAATTATTTATATCAGTTTAAGTGTCTTTTTTACTTCTTTATTAGTGTTGAATCTTCTAGAGGTAGGTCAGGGCTATGTGGTATTTTTTGATGCATCATGTTCAGGTTTGGGTTCTATTCTATTCCAATAAGATCATGTGGTGGCCTATGGTTCCCAAAAAATTAGGCCACATGAGAATAAATATGAAAACCATGATCTTGAACTCACAGCTATGATAAATTCTATTAATATTTGATGGCATTAATTTTTCCAAGAAAGGTTTACCGTGTTTTCTAATAATTTTTTTTGAGTTATATATTCTCATAAAAATATTTGAATATACATCAGAGGAAATGGTTGGAGTACCTGAAATATTTTGATTTCAACATTAGATACACCCCTAGTAAGGGGAATTCCATTACTGATTCCTTGAGAAGGAAACTTATGACCCAGGTTGTGAAAGAATCATCATAAGAGTAGAATTTTATGGATCTTTTTTCTTGTATTCACTTGGGAGTTTTGGAGGATGGGTTTGAGATTATTCTAGAAAGAATTTAGTTGACCTCCTCTCTTCTAAAGATGATTCTTTAGGTGTAGTATCTTGACGATGAGTTTCATGGCATTAATAACTCTTTTTATAGTGGGGAGACCATCAGTGAGTGGTTTTTTCCTCCTAGGGGTATCCTATACTTTTGGAACAGGTATTTCATACCTCTTCTTGTAAGAAATGTTGTGATAGGGGATTTCTATAATCTTTGTGGGTGGTATACTCAGGGACCATGAATATTTTCTATGATATGTAGTGATGATTTTGGTGGCTAGGTATGAGATGAGATATTGCTGATTTTGTTTCTCATTGTTAAACTTGTCAGTAGGTCAAGGTTGAGAACCATATTTCTTTTGGTTTTTTAATCCCCTTACTATTCTAACATGGAATTGGGATGATATTTTTATGAATCTTATGGATGGGTTTCTTCATAAACCTCTAGGGAAGAACGCGATATGGTTAGTGATTGATTGTATAACCAAATTATCTCACTTCACCCCCATTCAAGATATAACCATAGTGAAGGACTTAGGAATTATCTATGTATAAGAGATCATTAGATTACATGGAGTTCCATCTGTTATAGTTTTTTATAGGGATCCTCAGTTCACTTCTTGTTTTTGGATAGAACTCTAGTGAGTAATGGGATCCTAGGTTAGTTTGAGTATAGATTATCATTTATATATGGATGTCCATATAGAATGAACTATACAGATTTTGGAAGACATGCTTTATGCTTGTGTCCTCGACTTTGGTAGAGCTTAGGATAGCCACTTAGTACTATTTGAGTTTTTCTATAACAATAGTCACCAATCATCCATCAGGATGACACCCTTTAAGGCCTTGTATGGATGCCCATGTAAATATCTGTTGTGTTTGATGGAGATTGATGAAACTTACCTAGTTGGGACTATTGTGGTTCAAGAGATGATGAAAAATATTTAGTCGATTCATCATAGAATGATGATGAATCATATATAGTATAAATATTATACTGATCATCATCTATTCCCTTTGGAGTTATCAATTAGAAATCAAATGTTTTGTGTAATTTCACCTCATTTGGGTCACCAATGGATTGGAAATTAGGTTAAGTTAGCTTTAAGATATATGAAACTCTTTGAAATTGTTGAGAAGATTAGAAATTTGGAAAACCTTTCATAATTTACACCTTAATTGATGTTAATTCATAATGTGTTTCATGTGTCATAGCTTAGAAAATATCTCTCTGAACCATCTCATGTTTTGAGCTGGGAGGACCTCGATGTTGAACTTTATTTATCTATGATTGAGAAACCAGTTTAGACTATTGATTTTGAGATAAAGTTTCTTTATATAAATAACATACCCTTGGTCTAGGTGTTATGATAGAATAGTTTTGATTCACATGAGATATGGGAGTTCAAGGCACGATGAGAGAGAAATGAACTCATATCTTTAACATAGAGTCTTATTGATAGGTTTTATGGGAGTAGAAAGCATTTATGGTGTGGAGATTTTAATATCCTATTACCACCCTTAAAGTATTTTTATTCCCTATCTTTGATCACCTGTTGTTTGGGTGTGGTTCCTGATATTTTATGGAGTTTTTGTATTTTTTTCTATTTTTATAGGGAGATGCACCATAGTGGGAGGGGATGTGGTGTGGAGAGGGTGGTTGTGGAATTTATGACCCATCCATGACATAACTAGTTTTGGTGGTTATGTAAATTATGGAATAGCTACGATGTGGATGATCTGGCTGCAGCGTGGAGTATTTTTATGGTTCTACCATTTTAGTAAAAAATATGGTGTGGAGATCCTACTGTGATTTGGAGGTTCCAGTGACTGAGTTGGGGTGGTTCTACCTTTTTTGGCATGGCTATATCATGCATGGGAGGATGCGGTGTAACATCTTCTTGGTTGTTTGGGTCTACAATATGACATTTTCTCCTATGTCGTAGCCCCTTCTAAGTTTTTGTATCTGCATCATGGAGCTCACTGCATCTCTTGGACATGGATTTGACTAGAACCACTATTGCGTGGTCCCTTGTATTGCATCGTGGTCTGGCCCATTTTAGCAGTTCTGCACCATGGTAGTGATGGATGCAACATGGTCTTTCATTTTCCAGTTAAAAATACATAACCCCATTTTATATTCCAAACTCCTCCCATTCAAAAAAAATTAAATCCATTGTATTTTGGAGGCTCTCAAGGGATGATTTTGGATTCTCCATCCCCTTTTCTCTCAGATCAAAGTGCAGATGAATGTGTTTATTCTACCTCCAGTAAGTGGATCTTCTCTCATTTGGTTTTATCCCTTCATCTTCTCTCACCTTTTTAAAGAGTGATATTTCCTCATTTTATTGGTGGATCTAAACATTTATTTTATGGATCTTGATTCTAGGTATTCCTATTTGATCTTCCTCACTTTATATTCTCCATTGTTGGTTCCTATTTCAGGTGATTGATAATTTGATTGTGTGACCTAAATGTAGGTGGTTCTTTAAGACTTTTCCAAATAATTGAAACTTTGATTAATTGATTGAATTAAATTTTATTTTAAATTGTTTTATAAACCTTTAATTGTGACAATTTTTATGATTGATTTCAAAGGAAAGGAATTTTGAGATAAAATCCCTTTTTAAAAGGTTTTATAATATAGGGTGGATTTCAAGAAAATATTTCTTAAAATGATAAATTATTTGATGATGATTCTTGAGAAAAATTCATTTTAGTGAAATATGATTTTGAAAGGAATGAATTTGATGAAAAACCCATGATTTAGTTTTGGAAATTGAAATGGTATTTTGAAACTTGAAATTGGGAAAATGAATTGTGAATGGGGATTTTGATTGAAAATGAATGGTTTTCCCATGATTGATTGATTTAAAAAAATGCGATCTGAATTAGTTAGTGGGTGACTAGAATAATCATGCTAGAACGATGACTAATTAGTAATGGATTGATGATGAAAACTCAAACTAAACCAAGTTTGACATTATTATCCCTAATGGAGTGTTGATTGATTATATCCTTATGGATTGAGTCTTAGGGACTTGTGAGCACACACTGAGCTGTAATTATTGACTAAGTAGTGTGAGGATCCTATATCTATAAACTAACTAACCTTAGGGCATATGAACATGATATGTGGTTTTGATTTAATTACACATTCCAGTGATTATAGAACTATTTTTACTCATATCCTTTATATTTTATGAAAATGTTTATTTAAGCTTGTTTTTGATATATTTTCCATCTACTTGTTTTGAAAGCATGTTTTAACTAAAAATGTGAAAAAGACCTACCATGACTTGTTATTATTTAAATTATATCATAAATGATTTATTTTTATTGGAACTACTTATAAAACATTTGGTGAAATCCTACTAGGCTGTTTTTCTCACACCCTACCTTTACCTTTGGGTGTTTATAGATTATGTTATGCCAGGTCCAGGAAAAAGGAAAGTTCCTCTTAGAGGTGGTGGGTTTTTTTGATTCATGAGACCCTGGAGTGATAGTGGTTACCATTAGAGCTATGGTCTACTTGTTAGATGGGGATTTTGAGACTATGTTTTGATGGATGTTATGCCATTTTATTTTGGATGATGTGTTGTTTGGGTTTCCTATCTACCTGCTTGTGATGCTTTTCTCCTTGAGGAGTTTTTTTCATACTAACCATGTCTTTTTTTTATCTTCAACTATTTTATCTTGATGATTTTTTTGGGAAAAGAACATTTCCTTTGACTTCTTATTGATTCCAGGAACTAATCAATGGCCCATAGGGATCAAGAATTCCCTTCAGTTTATGTTGGGGATGACTCAGGTACCAGTGTTCAATGGTATTCAGGTTGGTTGATGATAGATAGTATTTAGTCTAAACCTCAACTAAGGAAATAATAGAATGGGGAGTGAACCCAATCCACTATGGGACTCTATCCACTATGATATCCTTAAGAGTGAACCTTGACTAAGGAAATGATGGAATGAGAAGTGAACACAATGCACCATGGGACTTTGTACACTATGATAGTCTTGGAAGTGATCCTTTATTAAGGAAATGATTTTCTATACTTATGTGTATACCAAAAACTTATGTCTTATGATTATGATATGTTCTCATGGATCATGATTTTTTATTGATGATTCCACACTCTTATGACTTATGTCTTTTGTTATGAAAAATCATTATTCCATGACTCATGATTAAAGATTTTTGACTGATTGGGTATGAATTTCAAAATTTTTGTTCATGTTATCATACCCTTATTCTTATCTTATTCTCACTTATAATCATTTATTGATATCACCTATGTTTACCTTTAATGCGAATATAAGCTCACCCTTTCTTATGTTTTCTTTCCACGTGTTAGGAAGAAAGGTTTTAAGTAATATCTAAAAAGGATACTAATTAAGAATAAGTTTGTAGAATAAGTTGAATAACTTTCATGAAATAAGTTGATTATGTATCTAGTCTCTAAAGAGATCAAATCATTATGGTTTTAGGGCATGTATTATTATGAGATGTATTGAATATTCATCTAAAATGATGTAATATTTATGAATGTAATGCTTGTATCACCTTAGTTGGTATCATAGTAAGGTTTGGTTATTTTTAGAGATTATTATTATAATACAATTATTAAAAACCCTAGGAATAAGTCTAATTATAGGATAATATCCTAAAGTTTTGGTTGGATTGATATTATGTGGTTTCTAGTAAATGGAATCCGTGTTTGGATATAAACAAGTGGATGCATTCTATGTAGAAAATGCATCAAGGGGTAGTAAAATTGAAAAGGCTAGTTGGGTGTTAACTCAATCTTCACATGGTGGATAACAAAGAGGCCTAACTACACACCTGGTTTGAAACTCATGAAGAATATTATTTGGTAATTATCATTCTTTTTATAAAAAATTATGATTATTAAGAGGATAAAATCTATAACAACCTATGATAAACCATAATGATATGAGATAAACTTACAGTTTCATGGGTTGAAATAAGGATTCATAATTTAGGACATCATAAGAATAATTTTAATAATCATATGATTGTGTAATTTGATTATTAATTTTTTATACTAATTGTATATTTTTTGGTTTTAGTTAATTGATGGAACTCGGAGGAATCATGTGAATAATGAATGTTATGACCAATGCAATGATCATACTCATGATAAAAAAAATTAAATAGGAGATGGGATATGAAACCTTATGGTTATGGTCACCCAACTCTCTCAAGATATAAAGTGTAACATGAATCAAACTGAACTTACAAATGGAAAAAGGTTGAAGAAAAATCACTATTTAGTCTTTTATATGGAAATTTCCACATTCTGTCAGTGGTTCCTTCGATTTACTTATTTATAAGAAATAGATCAATTCTATAGAAAATATATATTTTTTCTATAATTCTTGGACCATGAGAAGGTTATTTTGGTTGTGTATCATTTGGAAGGTGAAATCGATCAATGGTGGACTCTTATCAAGAATACGTGGCAAGAGGAGGAAATTGATTCCATGACATGGGAAGAGTTTAAGAGGGTATTTTTCAATAAGTATTTTTCTTGACCTCTTTGCATGAAAATATAAAAGAAATTTCTAGAACTAAAGTATATGGATGAAGAATACATTAGTACATATGAGTCCAATTTTAACATACATGTAAGGTATGCTTTCAGTTTTATCATTGAACATGAAAGAAAAGTTGACCAGTTCTTTAGTAGTTTAATACCAAGTCTCAAAAATTCATTAACTATAAGAGATTTTGATATCTAAAAAGAAATAATTAGATGTTATCTCAAAATAAAAATAGATATTAGATACTCTAAATTTTATTATGGTTTTAGGGATAAGAAGAGAAATATTGTATTTTAAGGAAAACCTAATAATAAAATCCTTGTAGGAAAGAATATTATTATTCCTTCATTCCGGAAGTATGGAAGGAAGTATAAAGGAAATTTTCTTATGTGGGTTAATAAATGTTTTAAGTGTGGAGAAAATAAAATCAAGAAAAATAATATTGAAGTGATGTGAAGAGGTCATTCAATGAAATTAATGGTGAGAAATCTCAATAAAATGTTCCACACACACTCAAATTCTATAATTACAAAGAGTATGGAAATTATGCTAATTAGTACAAAAATATGAGGGTTAATGATGATAATCGATGTGAAAAACCACTTAATCCAAAAGATAAAGGGAAAATCATGCGATCAAAACTACTAAAGCGGGTTACAAGAATGATGTGGTGAAAGGTATATTTACCATACACTCTAAAACTATAAATATATTATTTAATTATATCTCTACCTACTCTTTTATATATGAAGAATTTGATAAGGGTATTATTTCACCACCATAATGATTAGATGTTGAGTTATAAGTAAAAACTCATAATGGTATGATGATCACATATCAAGTCTATAGATCATCTCTGATAGAAGTGTAACACCCCACCTCATCTCACTCAGAACATTAGATAGAACAGGACAACATGTGATTTTAAGAGCACCTCCTCAAACACCAGAGGCTTCTAACTAGAAGAAAGGGTCTAAGGAGGTACCATAGGGAGGCTATAACCCTATATCATAGTGAAAAACAATAATAAAATAAACAATAATAATAAAAATCTATCCCATCAGAGTATGGATAAATAATAAATAAATTGAACATGTTATAAAAAATGAAATTCTAACATATGGTATAAAACACAAATGGTCAATCTCACATAAAAGATCGATCACCCACTGCGATGATCCAAAATATATACATAATAAAAAAATAAAATAAAATACACTGGAGGATCCACTACCACTCTAAGAAAAACCTCATCTTAGTTTCCTAACAATTTGAGCTATCCTGCTCGATCATGTAATTCCAAGCCTCATCCCAACCCAAAAATGAAACAAGTGAGAACGTCATGGGTACCTAAGAGACATGACTGTCCGACTAAGGGGTGAGTACATAACTCAGTAGGGGACCACCAACATGGTCTCATACTATCACTAGCAATTCATTTATATGTATATGGGACATGATCATTTACAAACCATAAATAAACCATAGACAATAAATAAATAATAAACCATTGTTAATCCTTAGGTCTGGGATCTAAATCAACTATACCTACTTCAAACAATGTTGGAGTGTCTATGAACACATCATGATATCATTCCAACCATATAAATATCATATCCCAAGGTATAACCTAGGAATCCCTAAAACCCAAGATCAAACAACCAACCATATCATCATAAATGTATTAATATCCAGATACCTGGAATCCTGGGAATCTATCCAATACCAAGTATAATGAATGGATCAAGGCCAATTTTGAGGAACCCTGAGAATCCACTAACCAAAGTTATCCTCCATGTCACCATTCCAAATGGATGGATAACATGCATCCTGGGAATCCCAATAAAGAACACATAATATCATTAGGCTCAACTGTTTGGATCCTAGGAAGGACCTAGGAATCACATAATAAGAATCACCATAATAATAATCTCCAATTCTAAATGGATGGATCCTAGACATTCGAGGTATCCTAGGGACTCGTGGAATCCATGGAATCCCATACAGACTGAGGTCGAATCCTGAATTACTGAGAATTCTTCATGTTACACAACAACTAGATCCTAGGATACACAATTAGTATCCATGATGATATCATAATATCCAATTAGTATCACACTGTATCACATAAGGCTAAAAATCTAGATCACAAGAATCACCACTTAGTATCCTTAACGTCACCATAACATTGTGTCAGGCCCATAGGTTGGGTCCTAGGAAATACATCTGGGTAACCATAGCCACATAAAAATAAAAAAGTGAAGGCATACAATAAAGATATGGGTTGTATAAACACCTAAACCCATCAACCTCCACTACCCCTTAGTATTATATAATCGGTAAAGGTTCTAAGGTGATAGTCATTACTATCACTACCCAAGACTGAACACACCCACTTAGGGTAGATCAATCCCCAGGATCCCATTGGGGTACCTTAAGTCATTTCATATAAGAGGAAACCTAATTGGGGTCCTCTTAGTAACATAGGGTTAGAGAAACCTCACTTTATTCATTAACTTCAATTGAGATGCTCAGGTCATAGCCCATCTCACAGAGAATGTCACACGCCTTAGTGAAGTCATAGACATAGAACGAACTTATGGTCCTAATTGGGAAATCCTTATAGGTAGATCACTAAAGGTGGATTATGGACCATCCTAACCACTTAAGTTTTTCTAGGTTGGTCCACTCACCCAACCCACCACAACAAGACAAACAAATCTAAGGTGTCCTAAGAGTTCCCACATGTCTTACTTAGGCCATTCCACTCAAGAAATTTGAGAAACACCCCTTAAGGGGTTCATGTTACAATTCCTTTAAATTTTCCATTCCTCTAATAATGGCATTTGAGGAATCAAGCTAGTGCACGAGGTCCATAGTGGCCTAGGTGCCTCATTCCTTTGAATTTTAGGTGATCACACAATTTTAAATTTTAATTTAAATTAAACCATTTAAACTATATTAACAATTCAATTTATAAAAATGGTCCATAACCTTTGTGGCAATACTTCACCTATGAATACCTATAAAAACCATGAATAAATCCACAGGGCTAGCCTCAAAACCACCCATCTATTATGAATCTTTTATCTTTTTAAGGCAGTCCACCCGCCCTTTCCTAAACTTTTCTAAGGCTATCCATGATCAACTAGATATCATCCAAACATCCAAGGATCTAGATCAAGCCAAATAATTAGAAAAAATTACTTATAACATTTACAATTAATAAAAAAACTTGATTTAAACTAGTAATAACTATAAAGAACTCATCAGATGGCCTTAACAAATCAACACTATGACAAAGCACTAGTGGGAGTTCCACTCCAGACCCCAAAAAATATCTTGGGTGAAATCCTTATCACATGTCCATGAAGCAATTGTTATTTTAAATTAAATTTAAGGAAAACCATGAATAAATCCCTAATATGATGCAACTTTGAATAAATGATGAACGACTATGAGAAAACATTGTCATGGTATGTCCTCTTGCTAGGATACATGAAATCCCTGAAGGAATCAGATGATTTCACCAAGTTTTAGTGAAATAATCAATTCATCCCTAAACAAAAACAACATCAAAACAATAGAAAGATATGAGAAGAAGAATCAGAGGGAGAGGAGGGTGATCATACCTATCATCATTGCTATAATTTCTAAACCTACCCCCCAAAGTAAGGGGGTATGAAGATAGAGGAGGGGGTTTAGACACTTAGACCATGCACCCAAATGATATGTAGAATTAGGGGATATAATATCTTAAACTTAGGGGGTACATGGTAATTTCCCCCCAAAATTACCCTATTATCTAGCTGATACTAGGCCTTTGGATAGACGATGGAATATTAAATGGAACCAGGCCACTACCAGCCCTAACAGCTAGTTGGTGGCTATATATTGAATCCCAGCTATCCCAGATTCCTTCAAAATCCATCTTGTTTCTCCCTACCATCACTTAACCTACATTACTCATCCAAAAAAATATTTTTGTAGGTTAAGAATTTCAAAATTCCATCATGAATTTTGGTTAAAAAACCAACCCATCCACTAATTCAAAAGTTCAAATTCCTTTAGGAAATTTCAACCCATATAGACATGAGGTATTACTATAATTTAGTGGGAATATGATTTCTAAAAATATTATTATTCTCCCTTGAGTTGAATTTGATGTAATTTTGGGTATGTATTGGATTTATTTATAAGATCATATCAATTTTCAAGTAAGGGAAGTCACATTTGATATTATGAATCAAACTCTCATCATATTTTGGTGTGAGGATGAATACACAATTTCAATGGAAATTACTTACATTGTATTGGTCTTACTACCTATTCATGAGGGATATTTATCTCAAATGGTTGGGGAGAAACTCAATGTTGAAGATATTCCCATTTTTTTAGGAATGTGATGATGTATTTCCTTAAGACTTTCCCATTCTTCCCTCAATTCATGAAGTTGAGTTTTTAATAAAACTCATACATGGTGTTACACCTATTTCAATGAATACATATAAAATATTATTGATTGAGTTATAGGAATTAAAGAATCTACTCCATGAGAATATAGAAAATTGATTCATACAATAAAGTGTATCACTATGGGGTGAACCTATACTTTTTGTTAGTAAGAAATATGGGTCAACACATATTCGTATTGATTATAGATAAATTAAAAAGATCACTACCAAGAACAAGTATACTCTACCCTATACTGATAACTTGTTTGATCAACTATATAGATCACAATATTGTTCTAAGATTAACATTAATTTTGGATATCATCAATTGAGGGTCAAGAATGAGGATATATCTAATTCAATATTTTATATGAGATATGATCATTATGAATTTATAGTGATTTCATTTGGGCTTACCAATGGCCCCACTATCTTCATGGATGTAATGGATAGAGTCTTTGGAGATTACCTCAATCGGTTTATGGTAGTCTTTATAGATGATATTCTTATATATTAAAAGATAAATGAAGAGTATGAATATTATTTGTGGATTTTTTTGAAGACCCCTATGAAGGAGAAGTTGTATGATAAATTTACCAAGTGTGAATTTTGGCTATAGAAAGTTTCATTCTTTGGTTATATAATCTTATGAATGGGTATATCCGTGGATCCTTAAAAGATAAAATTTATTGAGTAATAGCGTAGACCAATCATGATGATTGAGATCCATAGTTTTCTTAAGTTGGAAGGATACTATTGATGCTTTTTGAGAGATTTATCATCGATATCTAATCTAATAACCAAGTTGACTCGGAAGAGATATAAGTTTCGTTTGATGGATGAATGTGAAGATAATTTTAAAGAGATAAAGAGAATATTTGTCAGTTCACCTCTGATCAGAGTACCCTATAGTGGAGAAGGGTTTATGATATATAGTGATGCATCGAATAAGGGATTGGGATGCATCATCATGAATAATTATACAATGATAGCTTATTACCATGCTAATTTAAAATTCATGAGAAAAATTAATTGACACATGATTTAGAGTTTGTAAGAGTAATTTTTGCATTAAAAATATAGAGGCATTATCTTTATTGTGAAAGATGTGAAATATATAATGATAATAAAGTTTTGAAGTATATATTCACATAGAAAGAGTTAAATATTCACCAAAGTAGATGGTTGGAGTTGATTAAATATTATGAATTCTCAATACATTACCACTCTGGACAGGCAAACATGGTGGTTGATGCTCCGAGTTAGAAGGACCATGCTAGTTTATCCATAATGAGGATTGAAATAGATCTAATAGTTATGGATTTTTAGAAGATGGATATGGAAGTAGCAAGTAAAGGGGACACATCATATCTTTCTCAGGTGAATATTCAACAATCCATCCATGTGAGGATTAAAGAGGCACATAAGGAAGATGTAGAACTACATAAGAAAGTGAGGAATGTCCCTATGTTCATCCGTGATTGTGATGGAATGATAAGGTTTAAGATCTAAGTATTTGTTCTATAAATACTATATTTGAAGGGTCTATTAGATAAAGCTTATAGTTTATAATTATCTATGAATCCTAGAAGTATGAAGATGTATAGAGATCTAAAAGAATATTTTTGATGGAAAAAAATGAAAAGGGATATTACGGAGTATGTATCTTGATGACCATTATATAAAAAATTTAAGGCTAAGAGATAGATGTCTAAGGGGATGTTACAACCATTAATTATACTAGTATGTAAATGGGAAAACATCACCATGTATTTCATCATCTGATTCCCAAAAATATCTAAATTTCATAATTCTATTTGGGTTTTAGTCAATCACCTTAAGAAATAAAAACTTTTCATTACTATCAGATAATATTTCTCTATTGATCATATTTCGAGGATATACATTAAGGAAGTGGTATGGTTGAATGGTGTAGCAAATTCTATTATATTAGACTAGGAAATGAGGTTTACCTTGAAGTTCCAGAGAAGTATTAAACATGATTTGAATACAAAGTATAACTTTAGCATGACATATCATACTTAGATAGATGGATAGTTTTAGAGGACGATTAAAACCATAAAAAATATGTTGAGAGATTGTTCTATGAATTTAAAAGGTGGTTTGATCAACATATTTCTCCAGTTGAGTTTTCTTACAACAATATCTTTCACCCAAGCATTTATATGGCTCCTTATGAATCCATTTATGATAGGAAGTGAAAAACACCAATGTGATGGGATGAAGTTGAAGAATGAAAGATATTAAGACATAGTCTAGATGAGGAAATGATATATAAGTATAGATCCATTAAGTAGCACATTAGGGTATCTCAAGGTCAAAAAAAAATTTATGTTGACAATCATCATTGAGATATAGAGTTGGAGTTGGTGATAAGGTATTATTATGAATATCTCCTTCAAATGAGGTTATGAGATTTGGAAAGAATGGAAAGATAAAACCTAGATATATTGGTCCCTTGGAAATTATTAATTATATTGGGATATTTTCTTATTGTGTGAAACTTCCAAATAATATCTCTCAAGATGATGATGTCACTACTAAAAAATAATCCTTTAAAAATTCTAGAAATGTCCTTTATTAGTACTTGATAAGCATTTACTATCAGAGCAAGATTGGAAGCCCTAGTCTTTTATCAGTGCTAAAAAAACACAGATAAAGGGATCCTTTATCATTGTTAAAAAAGAACTAATAAAGAGTTAATTTATCATCACTTTTAAAATCAATGATAAATGAAAAATTTATCAGTGATTTTATTTGGAGTCGATAAAGGGGACATTTATCGAAACTTTTAAAAGAACTGATAAAGGATCATACTGTAGTGTGTTGTAAGAGCACACTATAGCACCGGTGAAATGTGCTGTAATAGCACACCACAACACCAAAAACACCATTAGATATCAAAAAATTTTAGTACCAATATATAATTTAAATTAAATGAAATTTACAACACAAATACAAGAAAAAATCACTATATTATAGACATTTAAAACATTAGCTTATTCAATTATATAAGTAAAAATTATTACATAGATTCAAAAACATCAATGTTCCTTTTTCTTTGGATCCTGAACCTGAATCATGATATTACCAAACAAAAAACCCCTACTTGAGAAAAATAATACACCTATATAAAAAACAATTCTTATATTGGAAATAATATAAAGAAATTAATTAACAGAAAGTGTTAATTAATTTTAAACTAAACTTTGAGTCATACTAGGAACACTATGCATCAGATTGAGTTGTGGTTGATTATTACATGTCAAACCATTTATTTTTTGTATTCAAGCATTATATCTATGAAAATTAATTAAATAATTATAAGATAAATCCCCACGGGAACAACTTAGTGGTTGCATCTTATAGTGGTGTTTGGGAGGTCTCGGTTTCAAGCCTCCCCATGCGCATTTAGGTAGGTTTTCATTTTTTTATTCCACCTCCCCTGACTGATGTAATATAAATAAGTATAAGATAAAAAAAATAAGTAAATAAATTAAGTAATAGAAAATATAATGATGGGAAAACAATCTAGGCTCATTTTCTCAGTTTTGGCCATGCGATGCGCATTTTAAACTAAAATGACACTTATATATTGAAAAGACACACTTGGAGTCATACCAGTCACACCATGAATCATATTGAGGTACATATAATTCCTAAATGTCTCAAATGACTTATGTATCATTTTCCTAAAGTATTAAAACATTCCGAATGCGTTTTCTTGATTTTGAGTATCTCATTTGTCTTTTTTACTAAAATGTCATTTTAAACTGGAAACACACACTTTGAATCATACCAGTCACATCATGTGTTAGTTTGATTTGATACTAATTCATATACATCATATATGAATTATGAATCATTTTCCTAAATTATCAAGAAAATCTGAGCATGTTTTCTCAATTTCTAATGATTGACACTTTTTGAACTAAAATGTCAATTTTAAACTAATAACAAACACATTGAGTCATACTTGGAACATCGGGTATCATATTGAGGTACGAATGATTACTATACTTCATAAATGACTTTTGGATCATTTTACTAAAGTATCTAAACAATATTAATGCATTTTCTCTGTTTTGAGTAGTTCAATTGTCATTTTTACTAAAATTGATGTCAATTTTAAATAAAAAGATGCACTTGGAGTCATACTAGTCACACTATATGTCAGATTGAGGTGAATATGATTCCTACATGCCTCAAATTAATTATGGATCTTTTTTCAAAAGTATAAGAATAACCTGAATGTGTTTACTTGGTTTTGAGTACATCAATTATCTTTTTTACTAATATGTCATTTTAAATTGGAAACATGCATTTTAACTCATATTGATCACATCATGTATCAGTTTGATGTAAGACAGATTCCTACACATTAAAAATGATTTATGAATTATTTTCCTAAATTTTTAAGAAAATCCAAGAATGTTTGCTCAGTTTTCAGTGAGTGACACTTTTTGAACTAAAATGTCGATTTTAAAATCATAACGGACACTTTAAGTCATATCATGCACATCATGTATCATATTGAGGTGATTATGATTCCTACAAATAAAAAATGACTTATGGTTCATTTTACAAAAGTATAAAAACAATATGAATGAGTTTGATCAGTTTTGATTTGGTTAGTTGTATTTTTTACTAAAATTGATGTCCATTTTAAATAAAGATGCACTTAGAGTCATACCAATCACACCACGTATTGAATTGAGGTTTAGATTATTCCTACACATCCTAAATGACTTATGAATCCTTTTTATAAAGTATTAAAATAATATGAATGCATTTTCATAGTTTTTAGTACGTCACTTTTCATTTTTACTAAAATGTCATTTTAAACTTAAAGCACAAACTTTGACTCATACAGATCGATCACATCATGTATAGGTTTGACATGAGACCAATTTTTAAAAGCTTACAATGTATTATTAGTAAATGTTTAAAATTATGATAAAAATCCAAGTTAATTTGATTTATTTTTAGTGAGTGACACTTTTTTAATTAAAATATCAATTTTAAACTAATAACAGACACATTGAGTCATATCGGGCACATCGTGCATCAGATTGAGGTGAGTATGATTAATACACATCAAAAATGAATTATGGATCATTTTAATAAAGTATATAAACAATAATAATGCGTTTGATCAGTTTTGAGTTGGTCAATTATCCTTTTTACTAAAATTGATATCAATTTTAAATAAAAAGACGCACTTGGAGTCATACCGGTCACAACATGCGTTAGATTGAGGTGAGGCTGATTCCTACATGTCTCAAATGACTTATGTATTGTTTTATGAAAGTATAAAAACAACATGAATGAATTTTATTAGTTTTTAGTCTATTATTTGTCCTTTTTACTAAAATTGATGTAAATTTTAAATAAAGACTCTCTTAGATTCATATCGGTGAAACTATTCCTCAGATTGAGATGTGGATAATTCTTACACATACTAAATGACTTTGGGATAATTTTAGTAAACTATTAAAAGAATATGAATGTGATTTCTTAGTTTTGAGTACATTACCAGTATTTTTTACTAAAATGTCATTTTAAACTTAAAACATGCACTTTGACTCATAACGATCACATTGTGTCTATGTTTGATGTGATATAGATTCCTACATGTCATAAATGATTCATGAATAAATTTCCTAAATTATAAAAAAATATGAGTGTGTTTTCTCAATTTTTATTAAGTGAAACTTTTTGAAGTAAAATATCAATTTTAAACTGATAACAGACACTTTGAGTCATACTGGGAACAACGTGTATCATATTAAGGTGTGGATGATTCCTACACATCAAAAATGAATTATAGATTATTCTCTTAAAGTATAAATAAAATATGAATATTTTTTCTCAGTTTTGAGTATGTCTGTTGTCTTTTTTACTAAAATTAATGTCAATTTTAAATAGAAAGAAGCACTTAGAGTCATACCAGTCACACTGTGTGTTGGATTGATGTGCATATGATTCTTATATGCCCCAAAGTCTCAAAAAAAATCATAACTATCTATGTGACCATAATTTCCATTTAATTTCTTTATCAAGATTCCAACACTGCATATTTACTTGATGTTCTTTGCTGAAAAACCTTTCTCGTTATTGAAATCCAGAAGGGCATAGAAAGCTCCAGTTCCCATTATATCATGAGAAGTCACCGCAATGGTCACATTAGCTTCCTATACTCTTATGGATTTCAAAGAGTAAGGTTTTTTTGGCTAATAACATATACTCAATATGCAGTATTGGTAGTTCAACAAAGAAAAGAAATAAAAAGTGTGGTAACATTGGTAGAAAGGAACATTTTATCTCTTTTTTAGCTTGTTTATAATAGTTGAAATAAAAATATGACTTCCCAAAAGATCTCTAAAAAAACTAAATACATATTAGATAAAAGTGACAAGGAAATTAATTTACAAATAATAGATAAAATGATGAAAAAATTCATTAAATAAGCATTAGGAATTTACCTTTTTATGATGGCTGTATTTATTATTGACACATTTCCTTATTGTCATTTTCTCAGTTGGAGGAGCGAAGTCCAATATCTCATGAGAATGATAAAATTCAAAAAACCACCCCAACTCAAAAAAATAATCCACCTATATAATAAAATAATTATTATATGAGTAACACTAAAAATAAATAAATTAAAAATAAATATGAAATAATTCATTAATTTTATGGATAATGATTTTACTGTGGAAATATCAAGATTAACTTTTTAATTGAGCAGTGTAGGTAACTTGAAGGAAATTGATAAATGAAAACACTATAGGGGTGAAAAGTTTTTTTTGAAGAACAATTTTATAGAAGTTTTGGTATATAAAGGCATGAAAGATGGAAATACCACCCCAACTCAAACATAAGAAACCACCTGTATAAGAAAAAAAATTCTTATGTGAGTAATACTAAAAATAAATAAGTTAATAATAAATAAGAAACAATACATTAATTATATGGAAAATTATTTTAGTGTAAAAACATCAAGATTAAATCTATGATTGAGTAGAGGTAACGTCGTTTCTATTCTTATAAAGGCAGTGGAGTGAATTTAAAGGAAAGTGATAAATGACAACACTCTAGGGGTGAAAAGGTTTTGTGGGAGAATAAGTCTATGGAAGTTTTGGTGTAGAATGGAATGAAATATAGACATACCACCCCAACATGAACAAAATAATCCACCTGTATAAGAAAACAATTCTTATGTGATTAATACTAAAAATAAATAAATTAAAAATAAATATGAAATAATACATTAATTCTATGGAAAATTATTTTACTATAAAACATCAAGATTACCTCTGTGATTGAGTAGAGGTAGTGTCATTGCTCAACCTGTAAAGGCAGTGGAGGTAACTTAAAGGAAAATGATAAATGCCAGTACTATAGAGGTGAAAAGGTTTTGATGCAGAAGAACTCTATGGAAGTTTTGGTGTATAAAGACATGAAATATGGATATAAATATTATAAAAGAAATGAAATATTCAAGGAATAATGAAAATTAATTCAACATTTCATTATATAAATTTTCAGTAAAATAGAGAAAGTATATCATAACATTACCTCTACATATTCCCAAAGGGCTTCCTTTGTTATTGTTTGTTATTATGAGGGATTGGTAACATCATCATGTGCAGAAGACATTGTCTACCTGAGTTGTTAAACATTTAATTTAGATAATTTTATTGTAGTATAGAAAATATAATATTATGAGGAAAAAAATAGTATATTAAAAACACTTTTACTTTCTCATTGAACTCTCTTTTTTTAAATGTTTTATGAATTTGGTTCCTCTATCGAGAATCCAAATCCCCTCCTTATGGTCCCCTATAACGTAAAAGACATTATCTATATTGATAATGACATGAATTTATTGTGATCTTCCAATGAAAGGGTCATCCTCGATTGAATTTTCATCTAACTAGACATTTGTTTTAGTCACCAGCAGGATAGTCGACCAATTCTTGTTTGATGGATCTGAGACATAAAATACTTTCACTGCTTGCGATTCCATTATAAATGGATCATATTTTTACCCTTCCACACTGAAATTCACCTTCACGAATCCCATTTCATCAACTTTCACTGCACTCATATTGTCAACCCATTTGTAATGGAAAATAAACACTTGAAATTTAGTATAATCCAACTCGTATATCTATTCAATAATTCCAAAATATGACATATTTTAATAAATTGTATTTCTATCATTGGAACCAGATATGTGCATCACTTTCACCACAAGCATAACACAACTTTTTTTCATCGTACTATAGTCATCATGTTCTTTTTTATAGAATTCATAACCATTGATTACAAAACTAGGGTAAGACACAACATTTTCATTCATTCCCCTAACTATCCATTGAAGTCATTTAGTAATTGAATTCATATTTTTGGATATCTCCTTATAAATATGATCTTGAAACCATCCTATAAACTATTGATTATGTGTATTTGATATTCATCCTTCATCCCTTGATGAATTAAAATATCTAAGAATTTATTTATGGGACTCAATGTATAGATCAAAATCTTCCCTATTATGTAAAATGTAAAGGTATGATTATTCCCACAATATCAAGGTAATTATAACAACATCTCTTTCAAAAATCCCTTTACCCATAAGGCATATGTTCTGATGAGACTTTGGGAGACCGATGCTTTTAACATCTTCTAGGTAATCGGTAAATAATTCAATAGCTTCTTCAACAATATATTATTCAGCAATACAACCTTCTGACTAACTTCAATTCTTGACGTACCCTTTAAAAATTTTCATATACTATTCAATGGGGTACATCCATCTGTAATGTATAAGAACACATATTTGAATCTCTCTAACCAAGTGAACTATTAGGTGTGCCATTATATTAAATAATGATGGTGGAAAAAACATCTCTAATTCACACAATATGAATGTAACCTCCTTATTCATGATTGTAAACTTCATCAGGTCTATAACTTTACAACATATGGATTTAAAAAAGAAGTATATTCTAGTTAATACATATCATACATTTTGAGGTAGAATGCAATGGAAAGCAACAAACATTAAATCTTGCATCAAAATATAAAATTAATGTGATTTTAGTCCTTATAAATTCAAATTATTCATTGACACAACATTATTGATATTTGATGAATAACCCTTTGTAACTTTTACACTATTAAGGAAAAGAAAAAATTTCAAATTTTCCTGTCTGTATAGAGTGTAATCTATTAGAGGAAGAAAATTCTACCCTTTACCCTTCATCGGTGCCAAATCTTCCCTTATCCCCATGTCAATCACACCCAACCTAGCCTTCATTCCATCTTTATTTTTTTCTAGAAATATTTAGTAACATGCCAATAACAATATCAAATACATTTTTTTTATATATTCATGACATCAAGAAAATTTCTAACATACAAACTATTCCTATAAGGTAATTCAAATAAAATTGATCTCTTCTTCCAACCTAATTTCAAAAGGTTTTTCAAAAATGATTTACTAAAAATAGTGTCAATATATTTTTCTTTATCGAATAGTTGATCAACCATTATTGAAGATGGTGTTGTACCTTGTTTGATATTCCCATAAAATGATTTCATCAAAGATGGGTATTTATGTCTTTGATGTAAAAATTTATGATGTTCTAAAAATAAAGTCTTTAAATAATGTTTCAACTGAACTAACTATGAGTGTTTTTCCCAAATGGGACACCCCAAAATTCCTTTAATGTTATAGCCTGATAAATTTCCATAAGTGGGGAAGTAATTTATAATCCTGTATAATATGGCCTTCAATGTGAATTCTTAACTTCTATGAGCATCATACATTGTAACAAATCTATTCCATATCAATTTCAAATCTTCGATCAATGGATCCAAATAGATATCAATATCATTACTAGTTTTCTTTGGTCCATATATAAGCAGAGACAACATAAAGTATTTTCACATCATGAAAAACCATGGTGAAAAGTTATATTTTACCAACATGATGGGACATGTACTATGAGTAATACTCTATAAATAAAAATAATTTATTCCATATATAGATAAGGAAAGATGAAAGTTTCTTGGATCATTTCAAAATTCAGGATACTCATAATCAATTTTCTTCCATTGAAGAGAATCTAGTGGATGATGTAGGTTACTATATTTAATTACTATATCTACATGCCATGTCAATTGTCTTGTGGTTTCCTAATATCCATATAGTCTTCTAAACCATGGAATGATAGGAAAATACCATACATATTTCTAAGGACTTGATTCATTTTTCTTTTATCGATCCACGCCACACTTAGGTAATTTTATGAGTGATTCATAGTCCTTGAGAAAAAATATTCAATAATTTAGACAAGAATGTATTTTTATAGATTATTACCATTTAAAAAAGCATTAATTTAGCATAATATGTACGACATGGTAGTTCATTTTATTTTGGTAGCATTTCATTCAGGAGATCAAGTAGTTTTGTAAATCTAGTGTCACTACATTCTCTGCGAGATTTCAAATTATATAACATAAATACAGCTAATACTGTTGTGTATTAGTAAAAATGATATACAATGGTCTCTTATCATAGCTATTTAACTTTTAAAACAACTTTGGACAATCACAAAGTTCATCTTCAATTTCCATTGTCATTTCTTCTATGCGATATCCATTATCATTTACACTGGTATTCATATTAGATGATTCGTAAACTGTAGTATCATCCCAATTGGTGTGCACGTTAAATTTCTATCCATTTTTAGTAAAAAATTTATAGCTGTAATCTATTCCATGACAAATCAAATGTTCTTCCAACTTTTCCAGACTAATTTGTCTTGAATAATAATAATGTAAACATGAATATATAATTTGATATGGGTCATATGCATGCTCTATTGAAAACTTAATGAACTCTTTAACTCCATCTTCATAATATTTTTTCAAACGATTAACATGCATCCATTTTTGATTCATATCCATCCTATTGGGTTCATAAAATATTTATTTTTTATAATAAATAAATAAATACACATAAGATATTCACTATCAAAGGTGAAAGTTATAGATAATTATAATAAGGGAAACCCAACATCTGATTGTTTTAAATAATTTAAGTATGCTTTGAATAAAATGGGTAATTTAATTTAAGAAAATAATTACTCCACTATGGTAGGTGTTATCCTTTGAATTAATTGTAAGGTGAAAGTTATCGACAAATTTTTTCCTCATCAACTCATCTCATAGACATCTATCATTGGATTTTTTTTGTTTGACAAAAATCCTCTATCTCTTGTGGATATTCACCTATGTTGCTTTAAATACTCTAAATAGTAGTCATTTGTGGGATGAATAATGCTCAGATTAGTACAAGAAATATAAAAGAGATGTGGGATGAGTCTCAAACAAAAAATTGCAATAATAACTGTTTGGGAGATGAAGTTGTTGAGGATGAAAGTTGTACTGTACACAACTAGAAAAAGGGCTATTTCCATGGTTCAAAACCATGGAAATAGGCCCCAAAACCGTGGCCTTAGTCTATGGCCACGGTTTTGGCCAACTGTGGCCGCTATCGCCATGGCAGTAGGTCCCTGCCAATTTCCACGGTTTTGGAAACTGTGGCAATAGGCCACCAAATTTGACACTATGGCGGTTGACCTATAGCCACATTTTAAACTATGGCTATAGGTGGGTATTGCAATAGTTTTAACTATGGTAATAGCCTTGAAAAAACGACGCAATATCTTAAATAAAAAATGTCCCCAGCAGGTTTCAATCCATGCACCTCCACATTACAATCTAGCACACTTACCACTACACCGCATGGAAATTTGGGTAGATATATAAATATTATGATATATATATTAATATAAACTGTGGGAATAACCTCAAAACCATGGCGATAGGTCTTCCCGTAAAATTTTTGGCGGGAAATGTTTTTCCTACAGAAGCGCGGGAACCCTATTGCCACAGTTTTGGAAAACCCTGGCTATAGGCCATCAAAAAATTTGGCCTATAGCCACGGTTTTAAAACCGTGGATATAGGCCACAAAACTGTGGCTATAGCCATGACCTATAGCCACAGTTTTCAAAACCTTGGCAATAGGCCAAGGAAAAACAGCCTATAGCCATAGTTTTAAAACCATGGCTATAGGCCACAAAACTGTGGCTATATCCACCTATAGCCACAGTTTTAAAACCGTGGCCATTGGTCTATGGAAGTAGCCTCATTTTCTAGTAGTGTGTAATAAATAAAAGAAATGATGAAATAAATTAATAAAATTTCATCGGTGATCGGACAGTTTTGATGCAAACTCAGAGGAGTAAGACTATGAAAAACCTAATTTTTCCCAAGTAGAGCCTAAATCATTTGGATAGGCTGAAAAGGATGATAATTGGATCAAATCTATGCATGATGAGATTGATCTAAATAAGAACAATGTGACATGGGAAATTGTTCCAAGGATGGAAGACAAAAATGTTATCAGAACCAAGTGGGTGTTTTGTAATAAACTCATTGAATATGAAAAATTGGTTCAAAATAAATAATGTATAGTGTGAAAGGGGAATTCCTAGATCAAATAAATTTATATTTATGATAAATTTACTCCCATATCCTGGTTGGAAACTGTTTGAATTTTCTTATCTATTTTAGTAAAAATGTAGTTAAAAGTATACCAAATGGATGTCAAATCATTGTTTTTAGTGGAGTTATTAAGGGGGGATTATTGATTGGGAAACTGGATGGGTTTATTATGGAAGGAAATGAGATAAAGGTGTTCCAAATAAATAATTCTTTTTATAAGATAAAAAAATCACTGAGAACCTGGTATTTAAGGTAGGATCAATACCTAAGAAAGATTTGTTTTTAGAGAGGTAGAGTTGATCACAACCTATACATAAATAAAGAGAATGATCAAAGGATTTTGGTACTATATATGTCGAAGAAATAATATTTGTGGATTAAAAAAAGCACAATGAAATTTTTGTGTGGATCATATGAGGTACTATATTAAGATGTCTGTGATTGGTGAGTTAAAAATTTTCCCTGGTTTATAGGTGAATCAAGGAAATCATAGCACATTAATTTATCTATCAAAATATAAAGAAGTGGTTACCAAGTGATTTTCAATGGAATATTCCAAACCAATGATAACACCGACAACTATATGAATGAATTTTTCAAAATAATAAGATTGCAAAGTGGTAGATGAAATAGAATATAGGTATTAGGAGCCTATTATACCTCACAACAACATGACCCAACATTGGGTTTGATATATTTCAAGTCGCACAATACCAATGTTGTCCTAAGGAGAGACACATGCTATCAGGGAAGATGATACTTCAATATATCTAAAAAACAATGAATTGTGGATTGTTTTGGTATAGGATAGTGCAATTGGAGTTGTTGGGATACAAGAATGTGGTCTAGAAAGTTTCAGTGGATAATCAAGGGAAAGTAGAGATATTGAAAAACTTAGATTTCATTCGAGCCTTGGTTTCATTCGACCCTTGAATCTTCCGAGCCATTGATTTGAGCTGTGGAATAGTCGGAGCCTTGATTCTAGCCTAGATTCGAGATTGGATTCCATAATGAGGAGTGATGGCAGTAGGTGGCTTCTGTGGAGAGCTTCAGATATCGCAAATTGGTTCACGATGGTTAGGGCTCTTAAAATAGATCGAGACACTTTTATCAGCACTTCCAAAAAAGCACAGATAAATATCCATTTTATCAACGGTAAGTTAATAAGCGTTGATAAAGTATTTGTAATTATAATTATAAATAATTTTTTATAAATATATTTATATAATTATATATATATATATAAATATATTAAATATATTCTTTATTTAAATATATTTATTATAATTTTATAATTATTTAAATATGTAATTAATTATTTATAATTATATAAATAAATTTCAGAAAACTAATATTTATATCATTATATATATTTATATAATTATATATATACATATTTAATATATATATATAATAAATAAATATATATATATTTAATATATATATATATATATAAATATAATTATAGTAAATATATTCATTATTTAAATAAATGTATTATAATTTTATAATTATTTAAATATATATAATTAATTATTTATATTTTTATAAATAATTTTTTAAAAAATAATGTTCATTTATTTATATTTATAAATTTATAAATATAGTAAATATAAATTTATAAATATATTTATTTATAAATATTTTTTACAATTTTTTTAACATTATTAGTGAATATTTAATCTTAATTGCTTGAATGTTAAAAATGAGTGAAATTGAATAATTAAAAATGAGTACACTTTAACAATATTGAAAAAATAAATAATTTTTATTAATTAAATATAAATTATTAAAAAATATCGATATATATTGAAATAAAGATGAATACATATTGAAAATATTAAAAAATAGTCAATAAATACATGCAAAATAAGTAATAGAAATTTATTAAATATCCCAAAAAAATAAAAAATAAAAAATAAAAAATAAATAATAAATAATAAAACATATTAAAAATCAATAAATAATACCAAACTTTAATAATATTAACAATAAATAAATAAAATTTACCGATTCAAAACATAATATATTAAATGTGTTATGTTATAATGAAATTCTAAAATGAATACTAAAATTTGAATAAATTACATAAATATTAGGTGTATGTGTTTCCATATAAGATTTCTTTAATTGTGTAAATATTTGTCTGTGTGAATTTTATATAAAAATGCATTAATTACATATCTGTATGAAAAATCAATATAACACACATTTGATCTATGTTAAATTGAAAAATAAAACGATATTCAATTATACCCATTACTCAATGTAATTAGTCAATATTTTTAATTCATATTAATTTTTAATTATAAACCATTATTCACTAAATATATTACTATTTAATATAAAGAATAAATATTTTGTAGTATATAAATCATATTCATATACATTCATATATATATATATATCTATACATTTATATATACTATTTATTAACATTATCAATAATTATTTAACTAAAAAAATGTTTAATATTTTTCTCAGTTTACTTATTTTGAATTTTTATTTGTTTAATTTTAATTCTACATATATCTATATATTTAATATACACTAGTTATTAGTATTTATAATATATATATAGTATAATAAATTTCTTTATTTTTATCAATAATTATTTAATTAATATTTTTTAAATATTTTTTTAATAAAATCTTTTTTATTTTTTATTTATTTAATTATATCATTTTTTCAGACCTTTATCAGTGCTAAAAAAGTTTTGATAAAGGATCCTTTTATGGGCATTAAAAATAAAGTGCTGATAAAGGGTATCCTTTATTAGCACTAAAAATAATGCACTGATAAAGTTACCTTTTATCAGCACTAAAAATAAAGCACCGATAAAAGGTTCCCTTTATAAGTGCTAAAAATAAAGCACTGATAAATGGCACCTTTTATCAATGATAAAAAACCACTAATAAAAGGTACCTTTTATCAATTCCCATTTTAGCACTAATAAGGTCCACTTTTATCAGTGTTTTTATAAGCATTGATAAAGGACAATGCTGTTAAAGGCCTATTTTGTTGTAGTGTGTGTTCCATATTTCACTCTTGATGAGGTACATACTTGATCCTTAACATGTATTAAACTGAAAGGTCATAAAACTAGAGTATGATCTCTCTTATGAGGAACAACCAATAGATATTATGGATTAAAGAGATAAAGTGCTACAGAACAAGACCGCTCATCTGGTCAAAGTTTTGTGGTGAAACCATAAATTTGAGAAAGCTATATAGGAAGATGAGGATATGATGAGGAAGAAGTATCCTCAGTTGTTTATATCAGAGTAACATAATTTCAAGGGATAAAATCTTATAAGGGGGTATAATGAAACACACTGATATTTTATAATATATTTCTCTTTAAATACGTTTGATGTCTTTGATAGCTTGCTTTATATGCAACATTGAGTT
Source organism: Viscum album (assembly GCA_963277665.1). NCBI lineage: Eukaryota > Viridiplantae > Streptophyta > Magnoliopsida > Santalales > Viscaceae > Viscum > Viscum album. Next base: position 844,467,927 of record OY728160.1, on the reverse strand, counting down.
TAAACGGACCACAATATAAAATTGTAATATTATTATTAAATGTGAATTTTATTTCCTATACATTTAATTTTCAGGTATGAATATGAATAACTAAATTATTAAAAGTATTTATAAAAGTTTTTCTTAATTATTTTTTTGATTAATTCATAGGGAATAAGTGCTCAATTTTAAATGTTAAAAATAATATCATTTTACATTAAAAGATCAAATTTCCAAAGTATTTTATTTTTCTATATATTACATTTCCTGATCACTAATGAAATATTAGTTTTATGAAATATATTGGTATTGAATATGAAAAAATGAATAATCATTCATAAATTGATTATCAATTGGTTATAAATGAAGATTAAAACATTTGATGGTAAAAAGAGATATTTTTCAGAAAACAATTTCTATTATGAATAATGTATACTATATTAATAAATTTAATTATTTAGTATTAAAAACTTATTATTTTTAAATTCTTATATTATATATTCAATAAAATATATCAACATTCATCTAACAATTTTTACTAGGTAATGAATTGTATTAAATTCTGTTTTATGCTTAAAAATGATTTTTTCTAAAAAAGGTTTTCATTAAGTTTTGCGTACTTATTTTAAAATGAATTTATAATACTAGTAGAAATTGAATCTAATAAAATTATTTAAATATTTTTAATAAATATTTTCAAATTTATAGATAAGTTTAATTTCATTTTTGGTCATTATGAATAACAATCGAGGTAAAAATTACTTTTCACTGTAAAGGTTAAACGATTTAACGAGGGGTTAAACTAAAGATATAAGGGTTAAAATGAACTAAAAACTCATATAAGTCATATTTACTGAATGTATTTTGATATAATATCATCCTATATTTTAACTTGATACACTTTTTATCCAGTTTCCCATGAGAGTAACTTTATTATATTTTAATATTCTTAATAATTTAAAGTGCGCCACTCCCCGCACTTATAAAAGGTCACCTCATATCATATATTCTCCACACCACTAGAGACCTTTATATTTAATAATATCTACCCAAATACTCTCCCAAAATCCTTATCCACTATATCCAGGTGATTTGTTTCCCAAAATTCCCATCCAAAAGCCTTAAGGTGCTTTTCAAAGAAGGATACCCGAAGAAGAGGTATATGTTCTCACCAATATTTTTCATGTTTATATCTTCAAAAACCTTATAAAAATGTTATATAACTATAATAAAATTATTTAATCATAATATTCACTATACTTATATGTTTTTATGTTAATTTTATATCCATTTTATACCTTCTTCCCATTTTTCAAAATATGATAACGTTGCTCGTGCATATGTGTGGACTACGACCTCCACGAAGCGATGTGATTCATTTTTCATCATTGTTTTATATGAATGATTATAAGAGTGTATATAATAAATAAATATGATACTTATGACGTGATTGAGATTTTTTATATGATAAAATGATGAAAAAGGTGCAATGAATCAAAACATTGAACTGAAACATGCATGGAAAATGGATCAGTTTTCACCTAAATATTCATTTTAATGAAGAATTATTAATAAAAGGATAATTGGAAATTATAAAGGAAGGATAAATAGTATGTTATATATGAATATGGTTCTATAATATATTTATAATAAGTATATATTTATTATACTATAGGTTTTAATGTGTACAAAACATGATGGAACTTGAGGTGAGGGTTTGGGTTATAATCTCATTTATTTTCTGGACTATCTATGATAAATTTGTATTGAGGGAAATTGTATTATTATTATCCTTTAAAAACCATATATTTTATTGTCATATATTTATTACTATAATTTTCAAGTTTTAGTACCTTTTCCCTCTCTTGGATAATTAAAATTACTGAGAATATGTTTTTAAGAATAACCGACCTTATTTCCTCTTTGGTCAATGAATATTTTTTTCCATGTCCATATTATTCAAAATATTTGTGATTTCTTGGACCTAGATGCCACTTAATGGGTGCCCTAATCCTAGTGGTCCATATAGAGTCAAGCGCATCTCCTCAAATTCCAGAGGCTACTAACTAGCAGTGAGGGCCTAAGGTGTGTTTGTGGGGAGAATATGCCCTCATTACCAAAGTGTAGTACAACGGGTGGATATAAAAATAGGTAAATAGCAGAAGAAATATAAGTAAAAAGAAGGCACAATGTAAAATAGAGACATTCATAATAATAAATTAAATAACTATAATATCATTCAACAACTAATGATATTCTACATCACTAGAAAACTAGAAAACATGGATACAAGATAGCAGACATAACATGTTCTACATAAGTATAAAGGAAATAAAAGTCTATCCCAAGTATCCTGAGCTCCGGATCGGTCATCTTCTATCAAGATCCATACTAAACAGCAAGAAATCAAGTGTTTGAAGCTGTATGTTTCCCTTTTTCAACATCTGCAACCATGTAATATACTTCAGGTACCAAATGACACCCAGAGAGGGTGTGAGATAAATCTTAGTGGGACACCACCAATGGTGTTTATAACATCTGTCCCGTGTAATGGAAATGTAACAGTGTGCAAGCATGCATATATAAAGTAAAGTAGTACAATGTAACTAAATACCCAAGTACCTGCTTTAGCCCTCGACTAGTGTCTTAGCATGCCAACAATTCATTATTTTATTATTACCAACTTATAAATAATACACATGTTAGAAATTTCAAAGGTTCCAAGTTGTAACAAGGAAACCTATAATGATATTTAATAGTAAAGTCCCAAGGTAATAACCAAGGCGACATAGACCTCACGGGTCACCAACTCAGTAGTAACTGTATCCTAGTATGAGGTAAGAGTGTAATCCAAGGTGCATAGTCTAAGGCATTCCACAATGAGTCACCTAATGAGTCTAAGGAGTTCATCCAAGGTAAAACGGGGCTAACCAATTACTAGGCCCAATGGGATTTAACCATGGAACCTACTTGTCAATGTTGGATCCAAGGAGTGTATCCAAGGCATCCTGTAAGGATATGGAAGAGATACTACTGTGTCATACCAATCTTTCTAAGAATAGAAAAGGATTTGGATCTAGGTCGGTCTCAACCTAATCAAGTTGTATCCTTGAATCGGAAAGGGGTTCCCGAGTGCTCATGGAATTCTATGATCAGAATCCAAGGCGATCTCGAGTCAGGCCATTCCTATTTGATTATAAAGTCATATAATATCTCATTTTGTTCAATCCTTTACTTTCATTAGTGTGATATGGTCAAGCATCATGAAACCTTTTAATCAAGTCATTTGGTTCAATCCTTGCCTTTCATTAGTGTGAAAAGGCCAAGTAGCATGCAACCATTAAATAAATACATTTAAAGCATATTCCATATTCAAGGTTCATTACTCTACCTTCTATTATTGTGGTAAGTGGTGCAACCTACCATTTATTTACATTTAAGGCCAAGTCATATATTAAGTATATTTTCCAATTCACATTTCACACTTTATTGTCAAATTAAAGAACTTAACTTAGGTAGGTCAAGTGGTGAGTATAAATGGTAATTTCCATTATGAAATTATCATTATAAATAAGCCATTTAATATAGAAAAACTTAACCTTAGTAAGGTCAAGCCAAGTCACACCCGAATGGTGACTCAAACATGTCAAATACTAAAAACCCTCTATATGGGATGAATGGAGTTGTAAGAGTAACCACCAACAATTAATCATGTATATTGAAAGAGAATAACCATACGGTTCTAATGAGTACAATCATGGAACATTAATTCTATAAATGACACTATGAAATCGGTGGTCCCCACACGACAATTCCAAAATAAAAAAACTTTAGGGATGAGTTATATACCACCCAACTTAGGCTTGTATGACTCTCCTCATCTGGCATTGTCCCTTAATTTGGATCAGATTGGAGTAGATTTAAGAAAGGGATAAAAATGCTCATACCTTGATAACTAGGTCGAGAGAAAGAGAGAAGATGAAAGGCTTAAATGCACTTGATTCCTTACTATTTCACATCCAACGTGATGAACGAAAGCTCAATTAGACCCTGGATGAAGTAGATCTCTTAATCCCTAGATTTGGCCTTCAAAAATCTCATAAATGAGAGGAAATGGGGTTAATCCTTCTGGTTCTTGTATTAGAATGAAGAAGGAGGGTTAATAGATAATTAATGTCAATTTTATAAAATTCCCAAAAAAATTTCATGTACATGGTTTGTCTGCACGGTTTGAAAAATTGTACTCAAACCATGCACAATTACTTGGGTAGAAGGGAACTTTGCACGGTTAGGCCGCATGACCATGCACAAACCAAGTGAAGTGATTCTGTCTGAAAATTTCCATCTACACGGTTAGCCAAATTATGCACTAACCATGTACTAACCATGAGATGTGGCCAGTTTCACCAAAAAGATGGCTTTCGGGCTCCAAACTTTCTTCGAAAACCCCTAAAACCCCGGGAACCTTTGTTAACTCATTAGGCATCAAATATTAGATCCAAAGTAAAGATTTATACTGAAATTTAAAGGATCCATACCTAAGTGAAAAACTGAGTTCTTATAGTCTCCCCCCTTAAAAGAACTCATCCCCAAGATCACCTTATAAGTGTGGAGAAATGCTATCTGAGAACAATTCTGGCCACTATGCACGCATATTGGCCTTCCTCTCCCAAGTCTCATCCTATACCCAACCGTTCTTCCACAAAACCCGTACTCGAGGGATAGACCGACCTCAGAAATCCTTCATGCTCCGATCAACGATGCGTACTGGATACTCCTAAAAGGTAGCATCAACATCTAACTCAACTTATTTGGGATCAAAATTATGAGATAGATCAACATGATACTGGAGAATCTGTGAAACATGGAAGATGTCGTGCATGGAATGATAACTCTAAGGTAGTAGCAACTGATAGGATACCGACCCAAATATTTTCATAATTTCAAACATCCCTACATAATGAGGAGACAACTTTCCCTACTTTCATAACTATCTATGCGCTAGCTTGGGTGATATCAGAAGAAAAACAAAATCCCCAACCTCAAACTCAAGAGTTCATCAATGGAAATCAACATAAGATTTTGATCTAGACTGAGCAATATTCATATGATTTCTGATCATATAAACCTACTTTTAAGTATTCTAAATGATATGGGGACCTAATAAGGCCACCTCACCTTCCTCTAGCCAGCATAGGGGTGAACGACATGACCTAACATATAAGGCCTCAAAATGATCCATCTGAATTGTTTCCTGGAATCTGTTATTATAGGATAACTCAAAAAGAGGGATATGATTTTCCTAAGAACCAATGAAATTAAGGACACATGATCAGATCATGTCCTCTAGGACTTATATTGTCCATTCCGATTGTCCATCGGTCTGAGGGTGAACAAATATTCTTAGAAGCACCTATTTTCCCATAGCCTTCTGCAATCCCTTCCAGAACTATGATGTGAAACAAGCATCCCTATCTAAAACGATAGTACATGGGACCCTGTGGAGTCATATGATCTCACAGAAATACAGTCTTCCCATCTCATCAACTAAGAAATTCTCCCATATAGGAATGAAGTGGGATGATTTTGTTAGTCGTTCAATGACTACCCATATAACATCGTTACCCCTCGATGACCTAGGTAAGCCAAATACAAAATTCATGGTAACATCTTCCCATTTACATTCCGGGACTGGAAGAAGCTGTAACAAGCCTACAGGTATCTTGTGCTCCGTTTTCACCTAATGATAGGTGGAACACGTAGTGATAAAGCCTTCTATCTGAAATTTTATCCCAGGTCACCAATACTGGCGTCACATATCTCAATACATCTTGGATATTCCCAGATGAACTACCCACCGAGAAGTGTGTGACTCTTTTATCAAATCCTTTATCATATCTATAGGAACCTAGATATGTTCACATAGATGTAAGATGTCATCTCTATCCACATACGAATCTGGAGATGGGTTATCTTCTGATATACTATGATGGAGAACCAAGCCTTTAGGATCTAGAAAATTTCTACTCTTCACCTTCTGAAGGAGGGAAGTGATAACTCTCAAGGATGAGGGGTAAGAATGCTTGTGACTATCATGAAACTCTAGATTCAGCTCAGAAAAGAGGGATATTAACTTCCATTCATCACTGGCTTCCCATACATCCAGTGCCTATGCTTTCTGACTCAGTGCATCTGTAACTACATTGCCCTTCCCAGGCATATAGGCAAGCTCAAAATCAAAGGATTGTAGATATTTGAACCATTTATGCTGTATGAGGTTCAATTAATGCTGAGAAAATATATATTTTAGGCTCTTGTGGTCTATGTACACCACAAATCTCTCACCTAATAGATAGTATCTCCAGTAATGTAAGTCATGGACAACTGCTGCTAGCTCAATGTCACGCATTGGGTAATTTCTCCTGTGAGGCCTCAACTATCAAGATCCATACACAAAAAAATTGTACTCATGCATTAGTACTGCTCCTAGTCCAATGTCTGATGCATCACATAAGATGATATAACCTATACCTGGCTCTGAAAGAGTCTGAATAAGTGATGATACATGCCCCCCTTTCAGCTCCTGAAAGGATTTCTCACATGCTTCTAACCAAAGAAACTTTACAACATTCTTTGTAAGGATAGTAATAGGTGAATAATGTCATGATAAGTCTTGTATGAAACACCTTTAATATCCAACCAGCCCCAAGAAACTCTATATATCAAAAATGTTCTTGGGATTATCCTAGGAAACTACAACACTAACCTTTTCTGGGTCAATAGATACACCTAATTCCAATATTATATGGCCCAATAAGTGAACTTTGTTGATCTAGAAGTGGAACTTAGCAAGCTTGGCATAAATATGATGCTCTATCAATGTACTCAGAATGATCTCAATATGTTTGGCATGGTCGCTATGAGTATGAGAATACACTAAGACATCATCCACAAAGACCATGAAAAAAGAGTCTAAATATGGGTGGAACACCCTATTCATCAGATCCATGAAAAAAATGGCACATTTGTAAGACCGAAATATATAAAAAGGTACTTATACAAACCATATCTACTACGAAAATCTTTATGAGGTATGTATGATGGTTTTACTCGCACTTGATGATAACCTGATCTCAGGTCGATCTTGGAGAAGACCTTTTCTCCTCAGAACTCATCAAAGAGATCATCTATTCGAGGCAGTGGATATTGGTTATTGACCGTAAACTGATTCAAACTTTTTTAATCCACGCATATACATAAGGTTCCATATTCATTCATGGAAAAAAGCATGGGAAAACCCCAAGAGGATGTACTAGGACATATAAAACCTTTGGCCTATAAATCCTCTAACTTTCGCATGAGCTCTTGAAGCTCTATTGGTTCCATCCTATATGGGGGAATGGATATTGGAGCTTCTCCTCGAAAAAGCTCGATAGTAAACTCTACCTCCTTCTTAGGATGTAATCCAGAAAAATCATCAGGAAAGACAACCCTGAAATGATCAACTTTTAGAGAGAACTTAGATTTTCGTAAAACCTTATCCTCCATGAAGATATTTTCAATCTGGTTGGTCAATCCACCCAACCCATTATGCTCTATTCTAGATCTACTAGCGTGGACATCCCACTCACCCTTATGTAGATAATTGCTTCCCACTGGTGATATAAAGGATACCCTACAAAGATAGTAGTCTACAAAAGCGTGACAATGAAGCAACTAGTCCATCCCGAGTATGACATCGATACCCACCATCTTGAGAACAAATAGGTTCCATAAGAAAAGGTAACTGCCTACCTCAAGGGGATAGTCCCTAGATTAGAATATGCCATATGTTCATACCCCTAACGATGTATCTAGGGTCATTACACCATAGTAATTCTGTATCTCTAGCCTGGGACTCTCCACGATAGATATAGAGGTAAAAGAGTTCAAATCACCTAAATAAAATAAATAAGATACTATAGTAGAGGCTACTAGAATAGTACCTCATACTCTAGATAGTCCCAGAACCTGATCCTCAGGTATCGACTATAATGCATTCAACTGGCCTGATCCATGACCCTGTGAAACAAATGGAATACCATGATCATAACTACTATATTGGCACTACTGGTGATTAGGGTTTTGGCTACCACAACCATGAAATCATCCTATTCCCGACCTACCGATGCTGTTCTAACTCCCTACTTGATGCGACATAAAAGAACTCGATCCTGAAGGTGGAGCTGATACGAATCCTTTTCCATTTGAGGCTGGTGGGAAGGTCCTACAAAAAACACTGAAGATGCCCCATACGACCACAAACCCAGCACTCCAGTGGGTCTCTATCACACTAAGGCTTAAAATTCCCCCATCATCCACACTGATGAAACACTTTAGAGCTATTGAAATGGGCACTCTGGTTGTCACTTCCCCATTGAGAAACCTCAAGGGAACACTTCTTTCCACTGGAGGAACTACTGGTCTACCGTGGTACTGATCCTCTATACCTGATACTATTGAATTCCCTTAGGTTGTGCTCAGTGATACGAGACTGATTGACTATATTAGAAAAATTAGGCAGGTGAAAGACATTTACCTTCATATAGATGGCGTGCTGAAGCCCATCCTCAAAGCGTCTAGAACATGAAGGCTCATCACCGTCTAGAAGTGGTGAAAAGTGCTGAAACTCTGTGAAATGTTATGAATATTTTATAACTGACATATAAACCTACTCGAGATGAATTTACTCTCTAGATATATCAGCTCTCATTATATGAGGAAATAAATGATTATAGAATGAAGTCTGGTAATCAACCCATAACATGCCCTGATGAAAACCATCCTGGGAAATAACATCCCACCAACATTTGGATGATTCTTGAAGAAAGTATGTAGTAAGTTTGACTCTTTGCTTTGGATGCATCTCCAGATGATCAAAGATAGTCAGGTGGCATCTATCCAATACTCAATAGTTTGTGGACTTCTATCCCTTGAGAAAGTAGAATCCTGCTGCTGCTGGAACTCATGAGTTAGATCAACCATTTTAGGTGCAACTCATGGAGCACCATGCATGAACTGCATCAGACATATAAAACAATCATGAACTTGGGAATCAGTGCCTAATTCAAGTACAGTAGGAAGTACCTCAAGTGGAACTCTTGAAGGTAATACTGGAGGTTCAGGGCCCAACAAGTCTGGAGCATGGTCGTCACCACCCTCCTAGCATACGACACAAGGATTTCATGGAAGCATTGGTCTACATATTATAAGCACACACCTCAGAATAATCTTAAGAAGAAAGATAACATCACTAGTGGAAACTGAACAGAGGAAAAATCACAACCCAAGGTATACTACCCCAATTACCTTCTTATATGGAAAGGTGTCGATAAGTGCTTAAGTATAAGTTTCATTTCATTTTACATTTAATTACCAGGTTCACTCCTTTAAATTTAATAAATATGAGAAGGCAGGATAAGGTTGTGCAACCAATTCATTTTAGATATCAAGATTCACTTTATAATGGATATCTATTTCAAATGAATCAGTTCCCATACACCTATTACTAGAAACGATACCCATTTATTCATAGCATAATGGATCAAATCGGTAAATTACTCATCCCATACCATGAGGACCCATACACCTCATGAATTGAGATAGACAATCACTCAATCACAACCAAGAGTAATACAGGAATAATATAACTATCACGAAATCAATCAATAATCATAGGCATATCAAGCAAAGAAAAGTAGTGAAATGCACCTATATGGCATGACAATATGCATGACATGCGAATTATACATACCTAAAATGATGCATGTAACAATTCTCCTTGACCTCATATCATCAGGCACAGGATGAAAGAAAATCATCAAATAGAGTAATAATTTACAACACCACACAACATGTGCATCACCCAACGGTGAAATAACATCAACTATAATAGGCAAAAGGAGAACAAAAATTATATTTTGGGTAACTTGGATTTTACCCCAAAACTGGGTTTGCAATGCCCAATCATGACTTATGACCAAGTCCCAAGAATTCCTAATCCATAATATATTGTCTCCAAATATTAAAGTAAGAAAATAAACTCCTTTGATACCACTTTGTGACATCCCAGACCTGGATTCCACTTAATGGGTGCCCCGAGCACAGTGGGCCACATGGTCTCAAACATATCTCCCCAGATCCTGAGGTTTCCAAATAGCAGCGAGGGCCTAGGGTGTGTCTATGAGGAGACTATGAAATCATTACCAAAGTGTATCACAACAGGTGAATATAAACATAGGTAAATATAAGAAGAAATATAAGTAAACATAAGGCACAACAGAAAATAGAGACAACTATAACAATAACCGAAACAACTGGAATAGCATTCAACAACTGATGATATTCCATGTCACTAGAAAACCAGAAAACATGGATAAAAGATAGAGGTCATAATATTTTACACATAAGTATAAATGAAATAAAAGACTATCCCAAGCATCTCGAGCTCCGGCTCGATCATCTTCTATCAAAATTCATACTAAACAACAAACAATCAAGTGTATGAAGCCATATGCTTCCCTTTGTCAACAATTGCAACCATATAATCTACTCTGGGTACCAAATAGTGCCCAGAGAGGGTGTGAGATAAATCTCAGTGTGCCACTACCAATGGTGTCTATAAAATTTAGCCCGTATAATGGAAATGTAATAGCGTGCAAGCATGCATATATAAAGTAAAGCAATAAAAGGTAACTAAATACCCAAGTACCAGCTTCAGCCCTTATTTGGTGTCTGATCATGTCAAAAATTCATTATTTTATTATCACCAACTTATAAATAAGTCACATGTTAGCAATTGTAAAGGTTCTAAGTTGTAACTAGGTAACCTGTAATGATACTTAATACTGAAGTCCCATGATAATAACCAAGGTGATGTAGACCTCAAGGGTTTCCAAATCAGTATTAACTATGTCCTGGAAAGGGGTAATAGTTTAATCCAAGTAGCATAGTCTAAGGCATTCCACAATGAGTTTCCTACCGAATCCAAGGAGTTCATCCAAGGTAAAATGAGGCTAAGTAATGATTGGGCCCTGATGGGCTTTAACCATGGAACCTACTTGTCAATGTTGGATCCAAGGAGTGTATACAAGGTATCCTGTAATGATATGGAAGGGATTATATAGTGTCATACCATGAATATGAAGAATAGAAAAGGATCAAGATCTAGGTGGGTCTTAACCTAATCAAGCTATATCCTTGAATCAAAATTGGGTTCTTGAGTGCTCATGGAATTCTATGATCAAAATTCAATAAGTGCCCGAGTCAGGCCATTCCTATTTGATTATTAAGTCATGTAATATGTCATTTGGTTCAAGCCTTGTCTTTCATTAGCATGATAAGGTCAAGTAGCATGAAACCTTTTAATCAAGTCATTTGGTTCAAGCCTTGCCTTTCATTAGTGTGACAAGGCCAAGTATCATGCAACCATTCAATCAATCCATTTAAAGAATATTACATATTCAAGGTTCATTCCACTACCTTCCATTAATTTGGTAAGAGGTTCTATAGATATGAAACCTACCATTCATTTACATTTAAGGCCAATTCATATACTTAGTATACTTTCGAATTCACATTTCACATTTTATTGTCAAATTGAAGAACTTACCTTAGGTGGGTCAAGTGGTGAGTATACATGGTAATTTCCATTATGTAATTATCATTATAAAAAATCCATTTAATATAGAAACACTTACACTTAGTAAGGTCAAGCCAAGTCACACCCGAATGGTGCCTCAAACATGTAAAACACTAAAAACCCAAATATGAAATAATATCCTACATGGGATTGATGGAGTTGTGAAATTAACCACCAATAATTAATATTTTATATTGAAAGAGAATAACCATATGGTTCTAAAGAGTATAATCACTACACATTAATTTTATAAACGACACCCAATGAAATCAGTGGGACCCACATGACAATTATAAAATAAATTAACTTGAGGGATGAGTTATAGACCACCCACATTAGGATTTTATGACTCTACTCCTCCAGTATTGGGCCTTGATTTGGATCAGATCAGAGTATATCTAATAAAAGAAGATAAATTCTCATACCCTCATAACTAGGTCAAGATCAAGAGAGAAGTGGAAAGGATTAAACAAACTTGAGTACTTACCATTGCACATCCAACATGACAAACAAAAGATTGATTAGATCTTGGACGAAAGATATATCTTTATCTCTAGATTTGGCCTTAAAAAAGATCCAAAATGAGAGGAAAATGGGTTAATCCCGATGGTTCTCATATTAGGAGGAAGAAGGAGGGTTAATTGATCATTAAGGAAAATTTTGTAAAATTATCCATAAAAATGTCCTGTGCATGGATTGTGCGCATGGTTTGACAAAATGTGTTCAAACCATGCAGGGTTACCTAGGCAGAAGGGAACTTTTCAAGGTTAGGCCGCATGACTGTGTGCAAACTGTGTGAAGTGGTTCTGTCCAGAAATTTCCATCTTCACAGTTAACCAAACCATGAGAAAACTGTGCGCTAACCATGTGACATGGATAGTTTCACCAAAAAGACGGGTTATGGGATACAAACTTGTCCCAAACACCCCTAAAACCTTTTCTAACTCATTATGAATTCATAATATATCCAAAGTAAAGATTTAGACTAAAATTTAAAGTATCCATACCTGAGTTAAAACCGGGTTCTTACAATGTTTTATAGAAGTTTTTATCAATGAATAAATGTTTTAGAAATATTATTTTTACTATATTTTAATTTCTTTAAAAATGATTAAAAATAATCTTTCCAAATTTTTTACACATGACTAAATTTTTACTTTTTACAAAAGTGTGAAAATAATGTTCTCTTATAATGTATACTAAATGAATGAATTTTCCTACCATCATAATCATTCTTTGATTTAAAGATTAATGTACAATTTTCCATGGTTATTTTCAAATATTTTTTTCTCAATATTCTGGGAATTTTTAGTTTTTAAATATACCAAAAGAGAAGGATATTTTCCTTATTTTCAAAGAAATGTTAAAATTCTCTTTTAAAGGTATTTTTCATCTATGTCAACATTATTTAAGGATTTTTATATTTCAATAGGAATATATTCTTATGATACTATCCACTCCCTTTATTTGGATGAATTATGATGATTATGTTGTAATAATTTTTTTATGAAACTCATTTATTTCCATTGAATAATCAAGTTATGATGAAATATTTATGAAACCTGTTTCATTTCAATGGGTTATGATATGATGCATTGATGAATATTTTTTTTTATATTATGGAAAACTTATGTATGTTTTTCATTATGTAATGAGTGGGACTGGAATTATATATACCTCCAATGCATTGTTTAAATAATGATATCTAATGAGATAATATGTACTTGAATGAGGAGTGAACCCACTTCAGTAAGGGACTCTATCTAATATGATAGTCTTGGACGTGAACCTTAACTAAAGAAATGATGTAATATGGAGTGAACCCAATACACTATGTGACTTTATACACTATGATAGTCTTGGGAGTGAAGATTTACTAAGGAAATGATGGAATGGGGAGTGAACCTAATCTTCTATAGAGCTCTGTCCACTATGATAGTCTTAGGAGTGAACCTTGACTAAGGAAATGATGGAATGAGGAGTAAACCCAATCCACTATGGGAATTTTCCAGTGTAAAAGTCTTGTAAGTGATACTTGAATAAAGAAATGATATTATCTTCTTATGTGTATTCCAAAAACTTATGTCTTATTCTTATGATATATTCTCATGGATCATGATTAATTTTTTTATGATTCTATACTCTTATGACTTATGTATTTTTTGATGATAAAGGTTTATTCCATGAATCATGATTAGTGATATTTGATGGATTGTGTATAAATTTTGTATGTCATGATCATGTTATCATACCCTTATTCTTATATTATTCTCACTTATGATCTTTTATTGAAATATCCTATATTTACCCTTATTGATCACATGAGCACACTCTTTCTTATGTTTCTTTACCTCAGGTTATAAATAAATGTTTCAAGTAGGGTATGTTTAAGAATGGTACTAAGTGATAAGAAATTTATAAAAGATGTTGAAGATATTCTATGAAATAATTTTATTATGTATCTAGTATCTAAAGACACGAATACTATATGGTTATATATCCTATATTATTATGATATATATTGAATATTCATCTAAAATGAAGTGATATTTATGTATGTAATGATTGGGTCACATTAGTTGGAATTAGAGTAGGGCCTAGTCATTTTTGAATATTAATATTAGAAAAATTTTAGAGAAAAACCTAGGGATTAGTCTAAGTATAAGATAACATCCCAAAGTTTCGGTAGGATAGAGATTTTGTGGTTTCCTAGAAATTAAATCCATGTATTTATATAAACTAATGGCTACATGCTTTGGAATAGACACACCCATGGATAATAACCCTGAAAAGGCTGGTTATATATTAACTTGATCTTAACTTGGTGAACAAAAAATATCCCTAATTGTAGACCTAGTTTTACATTCCCATGTGATATTAATTAGTTAATTCATATTCTCTTTATGAACCACTATAAATAATGAGAGTATATAATCTATAACAACCTATGACAATCCATAGTGGTATGATATGAACTTAAGGTGTCATGTGTTGAAAGAAGGCTTTGTTATTTAGAACATCATAAGAATGGTTTTCATATTCCTATAATTTTTTAGTTTGATTATTGATGTTCAATACTCACAATAAAATTTTTGGTTTTATTCAATGGTTGTAACAAGGGGAAATAATATGAATAATTAATGTGATGGCCAATGTAATGACCATCCTCACGAGAAACCAAATGAAATGCGAGTAGGTATATTAAATCTTGAATCTATTCTCACCCAACTCTCTTAAACTATGAACATTAATTTGAATCATATAGAACTTACAAAAAATCACAAGGAATGAACAAATAAATATTGAGTGTTTTATAAGACAACTTCCACCTTACTTCAATGGTTCCTATAATCCACTTTTATTGAGAAATGGATAAATTTTATAGAAAATATATTCTATATTCTCCAGTTCCCAGATCATGAGAATTTTATTTTCATTGTATATCATTTGGAAGATGAAACTGATCAATGGTTTATTTTATTAATAATAAAATTAAAATTAATGAAATTGATTACATGACATGGAAAGAGTTTAGGAGGGTATTTTTCAATAAGTACTGCCCCCAAAATCTTCACATGAAAATGGAAATGGAATTTATGGAACTAAAGTAGAAAGATGAGTAATCCATTAGTATCCATGAGAAAAATTTCACCAGATAATAAAGGTAAGTTTTATGTTTTATCATCAATCATAGAAGAAAATTTGATAGGTTATTTAGTGGTTTAAGACCAAGTATCCTAAATTAATTTTCTATAATATAATTTTATAGCTATGAATAAAAAATTCAATGTGATCTCAGTCTATAAATGGAGATCAAAAACTCTCATTGTTCTCTTGGTTTTTGGGATAAGAAGTGAAAATGGAATTTTTAGGAAATTGTAATAATAAAACCCTTGGAGGAAATAAAATTAATCTTCCTTCATTATAGAAGTGTGTAAGGAATCATGTATGAAATTTATTTATAGGATCTGGTAAATGTTTTTAGTGTGTAAAAGAATGACATCAAGAAAAATAATGTCAAAGTGATATGAAGTGTCCAATAAATGAAAGGAATAGTCATAAATCTAAACTAAATGTGCCACCCACACTATAATACTATAATTAAAAATAGTATATACATTATTAGAATCATTGCATGAATATTAGGGTTAATTATTTCAATTGATGTCAGCGGACTCTTAAGATAAGAGACGAAGGGAAAGCTCATGTGATCACAACTGCTTAAGCGGGTCATGAGAATGAAGTGATTAAAGGTATACATACCATCCACTCTATAACTAAAAATGGATTATTTGATTCTTTCACTACCTAATATTTTATATCTGAATAATTTTATAAGGGTATCACATAAACACCTTGACTATTTGATATTGAGTTAACAGTATAAACTTTTAATGGTATGATGATCATCTCAAGTTTATAGCTCCTCTCCGATAAAAGTTTATAAGAATTTGTTTAATGAAAATATTTTTATTCCCCCTTTATTTGAATTTGTTGTTATTTTGGGAATTTATTAGATTTATTTATATAGAGATCATATCAATTTCTGAGTAAGGGAAGTTATATTTGATATTCAGAATCAACTTATGATCATATTTCAGTGTGAATATGAATATGAACATCCAATTGAAATTAAAACCATTATATGGGTCTTACTACCTATTCATAAGGGATATTTATCACAAATGGCTACGGAGAAAATCAATATTTAAGATGTGCCTATTGTTTGGGAATTTGTTGATGTATTTCCTAAAGAATTTTCCATTATTCCATTGAATCATAAGTTGGGTTTTCAATAGGACTCATACCTATTTCTATAACAATTTCAAATATTCCATATATAATGGTCTCAAATGAGTTATAAGAATTGAAGAAGATACTCTAGGAGAATCTTAAAAAGGGATTCATATACTAGAGTGTGTCACCATAGGGTGTACCAATTAATTTTATTAAGAAGAAATATGTGTCAATGAATCTTTTCATTAATTATTCTGAACTTAACAATATCACTATCAATAACAAGTATCATCTAACTTATATTGATGACTTGTTTAATCAACTACTTGAAGCTCAATACTTTTTCAATATTGACCTTTATTATAGATATCATCAATAAAGGGTCAACAAAGTGTATATACCCAAGACAACCTCTATATGAGGTATGTTCATTATGAATTTATAGTGATTCCATTTGGACTTAACAATTCCCCCACTATATCAATGAATCTAATTAATATATCCTTTAGAGATTACCTTGATTAGTTTGTAGTATTATTTATAGATTATATTATTATATATTTAAAGAGAAATAAAGAGCATGAAGATCATTTGAGGACTGTGTTGAAGACCTTACAAAATGAGAAACTATATTCCAAATATACTAAGTAGAAATTTTGGATATAAAAATTTTCATTCTTGGGTCATATAATATCAAGTGAGGGTATATTTGTGGATCATTTAAAGACAAAATTTTTGGATAAATGGACTAAAACAACCATGATGAATGAGATTCATAGTTTTCTTAGGTTTCATAGATACTAGTGATGCTTTGTGAGATATTTCTCATGGATATATAATCTAATAACCAATTTGGATTGGAAAAGATCCAAGTTCCATTATATGGATGAATGTAAAGATAATTTTAAAGAGTTTAATATAAAATTAGTTAGTGAAACTATGCTCACAATAACTTGTATTGGAGAAGGGTTTGTGACCAATAGTGATGAATCAAAGAAGGGACAAGGATACATCCACATGAATAATGATATGTTGATAACTTATGCCTCATACCAATTGAAAATTTAGGATAAAAATTATCCAACACATGATTTGGAGTTGTAAGAAATGTTTTTTATATTGAAAATACATAGGCATTATATTTATAGTGAAAGATGTTATATATACTAGTCATAAAATCTTTAAGTATATATTTACATATAAATATTTGAATATACAACAAAGGAGATGGTTGAAGTTGATTAAATATTATAAATTCTTAATACATTACCACCTTGGTAAGGTGAACAAGGTGGATAATGCCTTGAGTCAAAATGACCATGCTAGTTTGTCCATGATTAAGATTGGAAGATATCTAATACTTATGGATTTGTAAAATATGGATCATGTAATCATGAGGAAAAGAGATAGATCATATATTTTTTAGATGAATGTTCAACCATCCATCCATGTGAGGATTAAAGAGGTGTAGAAGGAATATACAGAACTAAAAAAGAAGGTGAGGAATGTTCTCGAATTCAACCATGATTATGATGGAATAATAAGGTTCATGAACTTATTATGTGTCCCATCAATACCATATTTGAAGAAAGAGCTATTGAATGAATCTCATAGTTCATTATTCTCTATTAATCCTAAAATTATAAATATGTATAGTGATTTTGAAAAGTGTTTGTGGTGGGACAACATGAAAAGGGATATTATAGAGTATGTATGTTGATGTGTGGTATGTCAATAATTTAAGGCATGGAGATAAAATTCTAAGGGGATGTTACAACTATTACCTATACTAGAATTGAAATGGGAAAACATCACTATTGATTTCATTTTTTTACTCCCCAAAACATTTAAAGGTCATAATGCTATTTGGTTTGTAGTCGAAAACCTTATGAAGTTATCACATTTCATTAATATAAAATAATATTTCTATATTAATCATATTTATAGGATATAAATCAAGGAAGTGATAAGGTTTCATGAAGTACCACCATCTATTATATCTATCAGGATCCGAGGTTTACCTAAAAGTTCTGGAGAAGTCTTTAACAAGATTTGAAAATAGAGTTGAACTGTAGCACTACATATCATCCTCAGATAGATGATCTATCTAAAAGGACCATTAAAACACTATAAGATATGTTTATATCATGTTCTATATATTTAAAAGGTTTTTGGGATCACCAACTTTCTCCGGTTGAGTTTTATTACAATAATATCTTTCAATTGATCATTTAAATGGCTCCTAATGAAGACCTATATGAAAGGAAGAACAAATATCCAATAAACTGGGATGAATTTGGAGAAATAAATCTATTAGGGATTGATATAGCTAAGAAAATTATAGATAAAGATATATCCATTCAACAACACATTATATAATCTCATAGTTGACATAAACTTTATGTTGATAATTGTTTTTGAGATCTAGAATTTGAAGTTGGTGAAAATGTATTCCTATGAATATATCCTTGGAACAAGGTTATGCTATTTGAAAATAAGGGAAATCTAAACCCTAGTTATATAACTCCCTTAAAAATTATTGATCATATAGATATTTTTTTATATCACTTTACACTTATACTGAATGTATCTAAAGTTCATGATGTGTTCAATATATCTCTCTTGAAGAAGTATATACCTGATCCTTCATAAGTACTGAACTTAGAGGTCATACAACTGAATCAAGATATCTTTTATGAGGAACAACCGATGGAGATTTTGGATTTAATAGAGAAAGTTCTATGGAATAAGACCACTTATCTAGTCAAAGTTTTGTGGTGAAACCATAAATTTGAGAATGCTATGTGGGAACCTAAAGTTATGACGAGGTAGAAGTATCCAAAATTGTTTGTATAAGAGTGACATAATTTTTAGAGAGAAATTATTATATTTGGGTAGAGTTTAACACCCCAATATTTTAGGACACATTTCTCTTTAAATAAGTTTTATGTCTCTTATATCTTTCTTTACACGCCACATTGGGTTTAAACAAGCCACATTATATTATTTAAATATTATTATTAAATGTTACTATTATCACATTACCGTTGTATTGGAGGGAATAAATAGGAATAAATAAATTATGAAAATCATGTATAAAATTTATCCTTAATGAAAATGTCTTGATTAATTCCTAGGAAATAATTAATCAATTTTATATGTTAAAAATGATATCATTTCATGTTAAAAGATCAAATTTTAAAAGTATTGTATTTTTCTATATATTATATTACTTTACCACTAAAGAACCATTATTTTGATGAAATATATTGGTATTTAATGTGAATAAATTAATAATAATCTGTATATTTATTATCTATTGTTTAGAAATGAAGATAAAAACATTTGAAGGTAAACAGAAATATTTTTAAAAAACTATTTTTTTGCGCAATGAATTTTATATTAATAAATTGAATTACTTATTATTGATGAATGATTTTAATATTTTTTTATATTATATATTCAATAAAATATAATAATATTCATATTATGGTTTTTACTTGGAATGTAATTGGATTAAATTCAGGGTTATGTGTAAAAATGCATTTTTCTAAAAACAGTTTTCATTGCTTTTTGTGAACTTATTTTAAAATTAGTTTAAAAAAATTATAGAAATTGAATCTGATAAAATGGTTTCCATATTTATAATTATAATTTACAAATTTATTAATGTTCTCAATTTCATTTTTGGTCATTATAAATAGTAACCAAGGTGAGAATTCATTACTACAGTAAAGGTTAAAATGGTTAACAAGGGGTTAAACTAAAGAGATAAGAGTTAAAATGTCATAAAAAATCATCTAAATAATATTGGATGAATTTATTTAGATCCCATACCATCCAGTATTCTATCTTTATCCAATTTGGATCCAATTTCCCTTGAGATTGACTTTATTATATTTTAATATTCTTAATAATTATAAGTATGCCACGCCCCTCATTAATAAAAGGACACCACTTATCCTCTCTTATCCACACCAATTTAACCATTTATCTACACAAATATCTACAAAAAATATTCTCCCAATATTCTTATCCATGAATTTTAGTTTTTTTCCCACAATATCCATCCAAGAATCCTTAAGGTTCTTTTCAAAGAAGGATACTCGAAGAAGAGGTATATGTTCTTACCAATCTTTTTCAGGTTTCTTTCTTCTAAAACCTCATAAAAATGTCATATAACCATACTAAAATTATTTAATTATTATATTTAATATAATTATATTTTTTATGTTACTAATATATCCATTTTTTATCTCCTTTCCATTCGTTGGAAAATGATAACATTGCCCGTGCGTACATGTGGACTACCATCTCCACGAAGCGATGTGATTCTTTTTTCATCACCAATTTATATAAATGGTTATAAAAAGGTAAATAATGAAAAAATATGATACTTATGAAATTATTTAGATTCTATAGATGTTTATACATTGAAAAAGGTTCGAGGATTGGAACCATCGAACTGAAACATGCATGGAAAACAGACAAGTTTTCATCTAAATGTTCATTTCAATGAAGAATTGTTAATAAAAGGAAAATTGGAAATTATAAAATAATGATTACATAATAATTTATTTATAAATATGGTTATATAATTTATTTATAATAAATATATCTTTATTATAGAGGAGGTTTTAATGTGTACAAAGTAATATGGGACTTGAAGTAAGAGTTTATGTTATAATCTCATTTATTTTTTTGGGATTGTCTATGATAAATATACATTGAGGTAAATTATACAGTACTTATCATTTTAACCCAATATAGTTTCTTATCCTATGGTTATTACTATATTTTTGAGTAATATTACTCTTTTTCTCTCTTTATAAATTAAAATGTTCAAGATTTTTTTAATAAAAGTCAACCTTATTTCCTCTTTGGTAGATAAACTTTTTCTTCAACGTACATGTTTTTAAAAATATTTTATGGAAGTTTTTATCTATACAAAAATGTTTTAGAAATATTATTTTTAATACCTTTAAATTTATTTAAAAATTATTAAAATTAATATTTTCAAATTTTTTATATATTAATCACTTTTAACTTTTTACAAATGTGTGAAAAGAATGTTCTATTTTAATATATACAACATGAACAAATTTTCCCACTGTCATAACCATTATTTTCTTTGAAATTTAATTTACAAGTTTTTATAGTTATTTTCAAAGATAATATGTTTTTCAATATTCTAGGAATTTTTAGATTTTAAATATACTAAAATAAAATGATATTTTCCCAGTTTTTAAAGAAATGTTCAAATACTCTTTTAAAGGTATTTTCATCCATATCAAATTCCTTAAGAATTGTTATGATTCACTAATCACATGTTATTATGATACCATCCAATAACTTTTTCTAGATAGATTACAATAATTATTTTTTAAGAATGTTTCTATGATATCCATTTCTTTCCATAGGTTAATTATGTTATGATGAAATATTTATGAAACCCATTTCTTTTCCATCAGTTATGATATGATGATATGATGAATGTTTTTATGATATTATGGAACACTTATGTATGTATTTAATTATGTTATGGGTGGTATAAGAATTAAATATTCCTAAAATGAATATATTAAAGAATTATATTTCTTAAGATAATATGGACTGGATTTGGGAGTGAAATTAGTTCAATAAGGAACTATGTCCACTATGATAGCCTTGGAAATGAACCTTGACTAAGGAAATGATGGAATGGGGAGTGAAACCAATAAACTATGGGACTCCATTCACTATTATAGTCTTGGTATTGAACCTTGAATAATTAAATTATGATATATGGAGTCAACCAAATACAATACAAGACTCTTCCATTATGATAGTCTTTAGATGGAACTTTGACTAAGGAAATTATGGAATGGGGAGTGAATGAAATACAATATGGTACTTTTCCTACTATTATAGTTTTATAAGTGATATTTGACTAAGGAAATGATTTTCTAGGGTTATGTGTATACAAAAACTTATATATTATGCTTTTAATATGTTCTCATGGATCATGATTTGTTATCGATGATTCCACAAACCCAGGACTTATATTTTATTATGACAAATCCTTATGTCATGATTCATGATTATTGATCTTTGACTGATTGGGTATGACCTTTATAAGTTATTATCATGATATCATACCCTTATTCTTATATTATGCTCACTTTTGACCATTGATTGATATCTACTATGTTTACCCTTACTGAGAATCCAAGGTCACCCTTTTTAATCTTTCATTTACCTTGGTTATAAATAAAGGTTTTAAGTTGGGTATGTATAAGTTGGGTGTTAAGTGAGAAGAAATTTGTGGAACATGTTAAAGATATTTCATGAAATAAGTTTATTATGTATCTAGTCTCCAAATAAACTATACATTTATGATTATAGGGTGTGTATTATTATGATATGTAATGAATATTAATCTAAAATGATGTAATATTTATGTATGTAATTATTAGGTCACCTCACAGGAAAGATGAAAATGTGTCCTCACTATGTTTGTCTTAGGTCTAACTTCTTCTTTAGTACTATTTTCCCACCTTTCTATAATTATCATGACATATGATGGATCCCTGATGATCTAGTTTTAAATGGGTGTGATTTCATAATAATAAGGTGAGTTTGGATGTGCTTTTGATCGAGGATACCTTTAAATTTATAACTATGGAGAAGGTGGATGTGTAGTGTACATGGTGATCATTAAGTGCTCTATATATTCACAACTAGGAAGAAGATGATGACCACACATATGATGTGGGGGGTGTTCATTAAGTAAGTATGCAATTAGTAATGTGATAATGAAGGTTAACTCTAGGTGATTCTATTGGGAGCATATTATTTCTTAATAACTTTATTATATTTTCATTTTAAATCTATATGTTTATTTTCTATTTTTTATTCAATTTCTTAGGCTCCCATTTCTTTCTTTTTCTTTCATAAAATAAAAAAACAAAAAAAAAACAATAATTGATTATATTATTTAGTGATTTACTTAGAATCCAAAGGCACTTGAAGATAGATGATCGTGGATAGACACTATGCTATATTAGTAGAAATATAAATAATATTTTATACCACCCCGTGATAGGTGGGTAAAAATTTAGCAACATTATTGGGGAGAAAATCCAGTCAATCATTTTTTATTCCTTTCACAATCTACAAATAATTTACTTTGTTTTTGTAAAAAACTAAAAAAATATATCCATGATTTCTTATAATTAATATTAGTATGCATGTATTAACTACTCTCAATTGAAAAAATAAGAGGAAGAAATTTTTGATGTAAGAGAATCCCAGTTACAAAAACTTGTAAAAGAAATACATAAGTGAAAATCCACATGAAATTGATAGATTAATATCTCCTTATATCCAATGAACAAAAACTAGAGAAAAAATAACAATATTAATTTGTGGAAGATATTTACCCAATCATTTTTCAAATTAAAGAATGAGAGGAGGATGAGAAGGGACTAAACTAAGATATGCTATTAGAACTTACTCAACCATTATTGTGGGAGATTCTAGAAGAACACATGCATGCCAATATTTTTTGAGCCCACTTTATGTGTGAGTTGTATTTTTTTAATGGTTATTATTAGTTGTTAATGGTTTTAAAAGAAATAGAAACATTTCATTGATTTCAATATATTTAAGAAGTTATAAATAAGAAGTTACTGGAAAATTTGGTTGAAGTATCCAATACTGGTAATAAATTTGATATATCTTGGATGGAAGATAAAAGAAGAAAAGAAGTTATCAAGTATTATTCTCTTAAGAAAGTTATTTTAAGACTTTAAGTTTACAAGTCTGATGAATGATGAACAAGTATTCATTGATTCAAGAACACATGATAAGTTCACATTGTTTATAATAACACATGAAATAGTAACACCATGAAAATATTCATTTTCATTGAGAAATTGGTTAGAAGGCTATGAAAAAATAATTATATTTTTTTATACAAATTTATTGATGAAGAATTGAAGAAGTGGATAAATGGCTTGGTATTATATTCTATAATAAGATTTAATCTAATTTTTTTTTTCTAATAGGGACTTAACAAAATTATTAGCCAACCATACAAGCCATAAGGGATAACTCAACCAACCTTATTGTGGGAGCTACCTTAATCAAAAGGGAAATCCAAAATAAGAAAGCATATATATTGGAATGGGTGAGTTCATGTTGGAAGGAAAGTGGGTGTATGGTTCCCATAGGGATGTGAACATGTGTGCACATGGAGGTTTCTAGGTGGACCACATAGGTGAGGTGAAACCCAGGTGGGAATGTGTACAGTGTTCCAGGTTCCAACCCTGGTTCCAACTCGAACAAACAGTAGGAACGATATTTTTTATATAGTAGAGATCGACCAAGGCCAACTTCTATATGGGAAAAACACAAAACACACACTATTATTGTGTTAAAAACACATGTATATAACATGTAGCATCTGATGATCATTGATGAAACACTACTCTAACCTCCACATTGTCATCTTCTTCATATCACCCTGAACCATGGCTCAATAGTGATACTCAATGTTCGGCCACCACCGATGATTAAGCCATGCACCAAGAATCAAGTTCAGTAATCAGAATGAGTTTGAATGATCTTATTCCATAGATTTGCATTAATGTATTCTATGCTTTTCATGCATATACCATCTTGAAAATGAAGCTACTTCTATATAATACAATGCCGAGTTATAGTGTAATCCAAAAGTATGATGTAGTTCAATATTATAATGAGAGGTGAATGAGATATCATGCATGTGAGACTACTTCATGAGAGAATTATCCATCTATGTGAATACACCATGATTTTTGATGTCAAGTAAAGGAAGAAATCCATATTTGAAAAATACAAACTTTAGGCATCCAAATGCATTGATTGACATGACATAGTTTGTAGGATTTTTAATGAGTCTTGACTGGATGTTATTCCTCAAATAAGAGGCTGTGAAACTTTCCTATAAAATAAGATCAAAAGATCCAAGATAAGATATCGAAAATATTTATATCTCTCATTTCACTTGAAACAGATAATCTATATTCATTTTTCATGCGAAGAAAAAGATCCGCATGCCACTCCGTTTCATGAAGGAAAGTCCCACACACAACTATTTCATAAAGAGTAACTGTGAGCCTCTTGGACTCATGAAAGAAGTTCTAAAAAATATACTTGAGTTTGTGTAAGTAAAAATACCATGAAATATCATCTATTTATATAATTCTTTAGTGTTATGTGAAGAAGAGACATATATACTATTTAACTATATATACATGGATCCAGTATTATATGGAGATTCCGTGAAGCACTTTATTGTTTTGAAAAGTACATAACTACAAACTTATAGTTTTACTAAGATAATAAGATAAAATGACATTTTTATAATTTCTATTTCATATTGGAATAGAATGATGACTTATATACAAACTTGCATAAATAGTTCATAAAACAAAAGCATACATTAACCCATGCAGCACATGTGCATGCATTGAGACACTCTTCAGCATAAAATAATGTTAAGAGTAAACATAAAAAGAATAAATCTTGAATAGATTGAAAAGAGACATTAAATATTATTTTATTTCATGAGAAGTTAATTGAGAATCCAACACTGAAATTTAATATCTCATGTTGTTTTTCAAAGAATAGAAGTAGAATATAAGTTTTTGGTCAAGCTAATTTTTTTTGATTATTATTTCAGTCAAATAACTCTGTGAAAATTTTTCTAACTAAAGAAGAATAATAATAATAAGAGTAAGCCTACTTGACCATACTAAGATAGCCTGTGGTTTTGCGGTGCAAAATTGCTGAAGAATTTTCACCATAATAAAGTGTCAAACACAAAGTGTGATAGAAATTAACTTTTAAGACAATGTTTTCTAAGAAGAGGTACTAGAATAAAAAAAAGTATCATAAAAAGTAGTTACATCAGATGAAAAGGTACCAAATGATCAAGAATAATAAAGTTTCATCTATATACAATAAAAAGATTTTATTATCATTTGGTATTGGACTGATGGGGAGAATAAGAAGGAATTAGATGAACTACCACTAGAAAAACGTTCATCAGATAGAAAATACCAGTTGAATAGGTGTTCAAGAATAAGGAAAGGAGAGTTCCACCAAGATGTCATTGGATGAATTTCATTAGATGTATATGATTATATGGATGATCATACGGGTAAGTTTCAAACAAATAAAGAATAAGGGAAACTTCTTTTCCATTGCTGTGTAAGTAAAATTAGTAAAATAAAGAGGTGGAGAGAAATGTGACAGTATGATATCTATAATAATTCTCAATATGTGTAAGAAATTATTGGTTTTAAAATTTAATTTAATAAGAAAGTGAATACTTTCTTCAAAGGAATTATAAAGAACCAGCAATGAGCTACAAGTTGTACAAGGTCATCCTAGTATAGGGAATAAATATTGTTTCCACCACTCACTAAAGTGTAGAAATTTGGATAAATATTATTTTCTAGCCACACTATTATATTTTGTATCACACTATAGAGGAGAATCCAAGTATTGGTCATCACCATAAATATAAAGGACTAAACATTCTTATTGAGTAGTGAACCTTTTAAAAATATCATTTGCCATCTTTTACTTACTTTAATATAATTTCATATGATAAGGAAAATAGAATAGGAGAATAAAGATCCTAACAGGTCTAAGAGGTAAAAGGGATAAAATTCATAAAATATTGAAAAGTTTCCAACATTTATTCATCCTCCTATAAATGTTGATTATATCTCAAAGTGGTACTCTCAAGTTGTATCAGAGGTAAATTTCACCTCTATTGGATTATTTACATTGTAGTTATTATATTTTAAAGATTTTAGTGTATTTATTGTATTAATAATGAAGTGTAGTTTTAGTGAATATTTAATTATCTATGAGAATAATCCTATATCTACCAAGATCATGATGAATAAGAGAAATAAATAGAAAAAAAGATGAAGAAGTTATCCCTATTACCTAAAGAGGAGGAAATATTAGTTTATCTATGCCATGTTAACAAAAAAGATAGATCTGGCTTGGAAAGATAAGAGAAATTGGATTAAATTTTCACCAAGGAGAAAGAAAATATTCCTACTTTAAGTGATCATGAGGTATGTTAAAATTACTATATAAATTGTCCCCAAGAATAATATCCTAGAATAAATGGTGATGATGACCAATCTATAACTTCTTAAGATATTTCAGTTGATAGATTAAGAGATATTTTCATTACATTCCCACTTAAATAGTCTTCATTTTTTATGGAGTCTTTTAAAGTATATATAAAATAATCACCCAACTGGAAGAATAAAATGATAATATGGAGAAGGATTTATAAGGAAAATTTGTATATTATATAAATCTATTCAAACTATTTGGATCATTTTAGGAAACAAAAAGTATGGATCTTGAAATTATTTCCCTCAATTTTTAATATAAATGGATCAAATAAGTTTAAGAGACAGTTGGAGTCAAGAATAATATGTAAGAAAAGATCTATTAACTTGAAGAAAATTTAAAAAATTACAATGATGTAAAGGATTTGAAAATGGAAGTATAATCAAAGAAAATAAAGGAACTTGACTATTTGTTACAAAAAAAGTTATGCTGTATGAAGATGAAGTTGAAATAATAAATAATTTTTATGAAGAGAAGATTATTATGATCAAGGATCAGAAAAACACCCTCAATATTAAATGTATATAATTGGAAGTTCAGCAATCCAATCTTGAGAAGAAACACATCAGGACTTCACAAAAAAAGGAGATAGTTACTGCTACTACACAATTTTCACAGTAGGATTCTAAGGTTAAAATACCTCTAACACATGATAAGAAGATTATGAATTTGTTCAATTATCTATCTAAAAAATCTATGAATAAATAGGAACCATCCTTACTATTTTATAATAATGTTTCTAAATTTGTTTTCTCAAATATTAAAGGTTATAAAATAAAAAATATATTAGTATGGATAAAGAAAGGAGAGAATAATCCTACCACCATGACTAGTGTAGATAAGAAAAAGAGTGTGGAAGTTGGTTCCCCATGAAGAGCACACCAATTTTGAAGAAGACCCAAAAACTACATCCAAAGTAAATAAAAAGATCATGGTTTGTGGGTCAATGTTGGTACTGCAAGGGCTCGAGGTGTTCCCTGTGGAGGTTTCTCCCAATCATCCCGATGATTTCAGCATGCCTTCTTCACACCCTTCGGGACAGGGCTCTCATGGAGGCATGACGGTCCAAGGTTTTAGTTTACAGCTATTGCGGTGCCGATGCTGTCACGATTCCACGGTGTCTGGTTGGGTTGGGCGGATGTGGTCACCATGTGTAGATTTGAAGGCAGTGGCGGGTTACAGTTCAGGTTTGTGGCACATTTTCTTCGCCCCCTGGTCTGTGTTTGTGGTTCCTTGTTGTGAAAATTGGATACGATGTTGGTTTTCTGTTTGGATCTGGATACACGTTTTTATTTTTTGTCTACTCTGACTTTACGGCAGCGGCGATGTGGTTTTTGTGAAGGCTATTGATTTCTTTTGGATTTTTCTGATTCTGAAAATGGTGGAGAATGAAGGATGTTCACAGATTTTTGAATTTTGATGGAGGAGATGCAACTGGTTTTTTCAGTTGTTGGTTGAATGCTTTGATTTGGAGGAATGTTTTCTTGGAATTGTGAATTCTTGCGGCTCCTGCGGTAGATTTGGGGGTCAGTGCATCATTTGTTTCTCTGGTGGTCGTGATGTTGGTGGTGGTATGTGGGTACTTCGGATCCAATGATAGATGATGGTCCTGCTATGAATGGTGTGTGGCTCTGATGATGGCTCCTCTGTCTTCCAGCTATGAATGGTGGCGCGTGGTGATCCGGCTTGTCTTGCCGGCGGTTGGTTGGAGGCATTGTTGGATTTCGCGCTGTCACGCTCCTCGAGGTTGTGCGGCTTGAGGTGGTCACATTGTTCACTCTATTTTTGAATTTTGAATTTCTGATGTTGTTTTTCTTTTGGATGATGGGTTTTCACTGGACCCGTGGTTTTGAATGTGCTGTTTGGTTGTGAGGTTAGCGGTTATCCTAAACCGGCTTTATGAAAATAAAAAAAAAGATTTCTGTATCATCTCTATATGTATCTAAAGATGTTAATAAAATAATACCATGGAAAATGATGAAGAAATAGGAAGGAAAGGTGAGAAGTACTTGGGTTTTAAATTTATGAAGGTGAATAAAAGTGAATTATCCAAAAGAACTAATAAAAATTATGGAACTTAAAATAAATCATTTGGAAAATCTAAACTTATTGTCAATGTTCCTAACGATCGATTAGTTATCTATCCAAAATATTTAGAAAGAGTGATGAAAATGGAAGAATAACAAGAAAATGATAGTATAAAAGGAAAATAAAATATTCCACATAAAGGTAGAGAAAGTAATGAATGGATAGACACACTTATAAATATTGTTCTATAATAATTCCAACACAATAATAATTCTTTAAGAAGATGAAAGTTTCTCCAGGTAATACAAGTGATTTAAAATATCTTTAATAAATAAGGTTTGCACACAAATAAATTTAAGAAGTGATAATATCCATATATCCCCAATTATAATTGAAGTTCAGATGTAGAAATTTAAAGATCATAGGAAATGGATAAACTTTGTTGAGAAAATTATCTCAACATCACTATTTACATTAAGAAGCAAGGAAAGAACCACGTTCTTCCCTTAACCTTTATGTTTTGTATTTATTAGTTTTAAAATAGGTAATTTTAAGTGAATCATGTACTCATGGAGATAACCTAAGTTGGAGGAACATCTGCTAACTTTGTTTAGCCAAGCTAAGGAATTTTCCATCTTGGAATGGTTCCTATGTTGTTTAGAGGATTTTTTTGTGAAAGAATCATCCTTCATGAAGATGTGGAAATTTTCAACCATAGAAATCCATATAATAAAAGTTCCATTTGGGTGTATTCTCAATATTAAGTTTCAAAATCATATCCATTGAATAGTCTCATCATTATCGAGATCATAATAAAAGTCTTGTTGAGGGAGATATTTTGGAGAAATTTTATAATTGCTGCTAGAATTGGTATATCATATACATATGATTATTTTGGAAATTTATTAATGATAATTTCATTGGAAAATCATGTTTTTTCTTAATTTTTCATCCTTGGTTACTAAAATAATAAATTTAATACAAAGGGGGAGAAATTTAATTAATCAACGATATAAGAAAAATGAAAGTATGAAAGTTCTTCAAGGATGCTTATCCCACATGTTGCACTTGCATGTTTTTGATCTATTTGTTAAAGTGAAGTAGTTTCAAGTTTATATTTTTGAAAAAAGTTTCATATCTCAATTAATATATTCATCTTGGAATAAAAGTGAACAACCCTTGAAGAAAATTTTAAGAGTTCTCATTCCATGTGGTATCATGATCAGTTGGTAGGGGAAAAATTTGTTTTTTTTAAATCAAATCCTCTTGTTTTCTATAATGATCATGGATCACATAGACTTAGAGTTAAATAATGGTTGGAACATTTCTTAAGAATTATATGATACCATTTTCCCATGAAATTTTTATTTCTTGTTAATAAGGGGGAGATAAAGTGAAATGAATGTTTGAAAAAGTAAAGGGGAGAGATTCACATATTTCCATAATCATTTAGAATGAACTTTGAAGGTATTACCAAAAAATATAAAGGGGGATATTATTGAGCCCACTTTATGCGTGAATTTTATTTTCTGTCAATGTTTTTAGTGGATATAAATATTTTTCAATGAAATAGAAAAATTTCATTGATGTTAATATATTGAAGAAGTTATAAAGGAGAAACTGTTGGAAAGTTTAGTTGAAGTATCCAAGCCCGGTAACAAAGTTGATATAGCTTGGATGGAAGATTAAAGAATAAAGGAAGTTCTCAAGTCTTATTCTCTTAATAAATTTCATTTAAGACCTTGAGTTTATACGTCTGGTGATTGATGAACCAATCTTCATTGATTTAAGAACAAATGCTAAGTTGCACATTTTTACAAAAAACACATAAAGGAGGAATACCATGAAAATATTCATTTTCATGAAGAAATTGATTTTAAGGATATAAAAATATAATTATATTTTTTCATGAATATTTATTTATGAAGAATTGAAAAAGTTTCTAATTGTTTTGGTATTATATTATATACTGATATTTAATCTATGTATTTTTCTAATGGGGCCTTAACAAAAAGATTGGACAACCATACAAGCCATAAGGGCTATCTCAATCAACCTTATTATGGGAGATAGGTCAAACAAAAAGGAGTTCCATCCTGAGAAAGAATAATAGCATGGGTGAGTGCTTACGAGTAGGTAGGTGGGCACATAGCGCCTATAGGGGTGCACACGTGTGTGTGCATGGAGGTTCCTAGGTGGACCGTGTAAGTGAGTTACAGCTTATGTGGGCATGTGTGAAGTGTTTTAGGTGCTGAAAGCAATTACATATAAGTGGGAACATGATTGTTAATATACTAGAGCTTAACTGAAGCTAACTCTGATATTGGATGAGAATGAAACATACACTTTTCACTTGATAAGAAAACATATGCACATAACGTGTTCTATCTGATCTTCACTGATCCAATGATGCTCCTTCTTCCACATAGTCATCATCTTCATATTTCAAAAAATCATGGATCAATAGTGATACTAGATGTTAAAAAACCACTGTAAATCAGGACATAAACCGAGAATCAAGTTCAATGATCAAAACAAGCATGAAAGATCTTATTTCACAAATCGATAAGCATGCATTCTATGCTTTTAATGCGCATACTAGCTCAAAAAATGAGCTAATACCATTTGATAAAACACTGAGTTATAATGAAATTATAAAGTATAAGGTAGTTTGATATTCTAATGGTAGGTGCTTGTGATATCATTCATGTGAGACTGCTTCATGATAGAAGAATCCAGTTATACAAAAAATCCATGATTTTCAGTGTCAAGTAAAGAAATAGACTTGTAATAAAAAATATTGATATATTTGGGAATTCAAACACATTGACTGAAACTAAACATTTTGTTGGATTTTGAATGAGTCATGACATGAAATAATTACCAAAAGTATAGGTGGTGCAACATGCCTATAAAATGACATCATTTGAGCCAAGAAAAGATGTTGAAAATATCAAGAACTCTTGTTTCACTTGAAGCATAGAATCCATGTGTATTGTTCATGTGAATAAAAATATCTGTGAGCCACTCATATTCATGAAGGAGAGTCCCATAAATAAATATTTCATAAATAAGAACTTTGGACTCCTAGTCTCATAAAGAAAGTTACATGAAACTCTAATTGAGTTTTAATAAAGAATAGTATAAAAAACTCTCTTCTATTCATATAACTCTTAATAGTTACATGAAGAATATATTTATATACTATTTCAATGTATATACACAAATCCGGTTTTATATCGAGATTCCGTGAAGTAATTCATTGTTTTTTATAGTACAGATTCACACACTTGTAGTTGTGTGAAGATAATAAGATACATTAACATTCATATAAGTGTTATTTTATATTGGAGGTAAACTAGGACTTATATACACACTTCCATGAACAATTAATAAAATAGAGATATGCATGAACCCATGTAGAACATGAACAAGCATTGATATACTCATCAACATAAAATAGCATTGAGAGTAAAAACAAAATAATTAAAATTAAATAGTTTAAAAATCCATGTAATATTATGTTATTTTCATGAGAAATTGATTGAAAATATTACATTGTAATTTAACATCTCATGTTGTTTTTCAAAGAACAAAATCAGAAGAAGAAGTTGTGAATGAGATAAAATTTAATAATTATTATTTGGGTCAATGAACTATAATAATTTATTCTGACTAAATAAAATGATGAAGAGGAAGCCTACTTGATCATATTGAGATAGTCTATGCTTGTGAGGTACATAATTACTATAGAATTAGTTTCATAAGATAGTTCTGACCATGAAGTTCAAGTGGAATTATCATTTGGAAAAAAAATTCATAAGAAGAGATACCAAGATGAATAAAAGGTATCAAATAGTGAAATAAACTAAATGAATAGGAACCTAATGATCATGAATAAAAAAGGCTTAACTAGATATCAGATATAGATTTTATTATCATTTGTTATCAGAATTATAGGGTGAAGAAAAAGGAATTAGATGAACTTCCACTAGAAAAACATTCATTGGATAGATAGTACTGAATGAACATGTGTGAAAGAATAAGGAAAGGAAGGTTACACCAAACTATCATAGGATGAACTACATCAGATGGATAGAATCAAACAAATTGGTTCTAAATAAAGAAATAAGAAGAAGGAAAGTTGCTTGCCCACTATTTTTCAAGTAACATTAAAATAATAAGGAAGTGGAGAACAATGTATCACTATGACATCCATAAAAATTTTCAATAGGCGGAACACATTCTTGGTGTTATAAAGTACTTTAAGAAGAAAGTGAAGATTGTCTTCTAAGGTAGTATAAAAAACCAATGAGGAGCTACAATTTGGAAAAGGTTATCACCAGTCCAGGGAATAATTATTGTTTCCATCCCACCTCACAAAGTGTTGGGACTCACACTTTGGATAAGGATTATTTTCTATCCACACCATTGTATTTGGTATCACATTATATTAGATAATCCATGTATTGTTCATCACCATAGACAATAAGGACTATCTACTCTTATTGATTAGTGAAAATTTTAAAAATATCATGTGCCATATTTTATCTAATTTCATATAATTGTATATGATAAGGAAAATATAATAATATAATCAAGATCTTAATAGGAATAAGAGGTAAAAGTGATAAAATTTATAAAAGGTTAAAAATTTCTCAACACTAATTCACCCCAATCTCAGTGTTGAGTATATCCTGATGTGGTCTTGTCAAGTGGTATCCGAGACAAGGCTCACCTTTATTATATTCTTTACATTAAAATTATTATCTTTTAAAGATTTGAGTTTATTTCCTTTATTAAAAATGAAGTACAATTTTTTTGTGAAGATTTAGTTATCTCTCAACAGAATCCTATATAAAACAATACTATGATGAATAAGTGAAAGAAAGAAAATTAAGATAAAGATGTTACCCCTATTACCTAAATAATAGGAAGTATTAGTTTATTAATGACATGTTAACAAAGAGGACATATTTTAATTGGAAAGATAAGATTAGGTAGATCAATTTTCCACCAAGGTGATGGAAAATATTTCTACCTTATGTGATCATGAGGTATGTAAGAATTCCAATATAAATTGTACTAAATAAGAAGATCCTACAATAAGTGGTTAAGATAAACAATGTAAAACTTCTTAAGATATATCATTTGATATATTAAGAGATATTATATATTTTTTTTGCATAAAAATAGTCTCTATTTTTTGTAGACTTTTAAAGTATTCAGGAATAAATTAACTAGCTGAAAAAAGAAGAAAATAACATGGAGAAGGATTTACAATGAAAAGTTATAGAATATATAAAAATCTCTATTTATTTTGGATCCTTTTAAAAAACAAAAATGGTGTACCTTGAAATAATTTTCTCATAGTTTGAATAAAAATGGCTCAAATAAGTTGAATTGAGAGATAAAGTTAAGAAGGCACCAAAAGAAAAGATCCATGCACTTGAAGAAAAGTTGAAAAATTAAATTGATCTCAAGGATTTATTATTTTAAGTACAATCCAAGAAAATCAAGTAATTTGACTCTTTGTTACAAAACAAAGTTATGTAGCATGAAGAGTAAGTTGAAATAATGAAGAAAGTTTATGAAAATAAGGTGATTATGATTGATGATAAAAAATACCTTCAATAAGAAATGAATATAATTGGATGTTTAGTTGGCCAATATTTAGAAGACACATATCGAGACTTCACAAAAGAAGGATACAATTACTATTACTACATAATTTTCACTGTAGGATTATAAGGCTAAAATACCTCTAACATTGATAAGAAGATCATGAATTCATTCAATGATCTATCTCAAGAAGCTATGAAGAAAGAGGTACCATCATACAATCTTATAATAATGTTTCTAAATCTATTTCCCTGAATATTTTAGTTTTTAAAACAAAATCTATACAAGTATGGATAAATAAATGAGATAATAATACTACCATAATGAATAAGTTGGAATGGAAAAAGAGTGTGGAAGCTGGTTCCCCACAAAGTTCCCAAAAAGTTATGAAGAAGAACCATAAACTTCATATAGATGAAATAATATGATTAGGTTTGTGGGTCAATGTTTTCACTAAAATCGATTTTGGCATTATGCATTAGATTTTTGGTAAAATCCTATACATGAAAAATCATAAAATATTATCATTCCAAGTGGTAGCACACAAAAAATAAAGAAGCAACATCCATAGTGTAAGAAAAATATAAAATCTTCCAAATGGTTTTGGAAGGTTTGAAAATACATATGATGTTGGAAAATATGATGGTAATAAGAATAGTTCATGATCATCTTGATATGTATCTAAATATTTTAAGAAAATAATACCATAGAGGTTGGTGAATAAATAAGAATCAACATTGATAAGAAAGTAGAAAAATGTTGTAAAAAATTCTCCCAAGAAGATTTCAAGTATGAAAGGTGAGGAGACCATGGATTTTAAATCCAATAAGGTGGATAAAAGTGCATCATACAAAATAAGTAATAAAAATTATGGTTCTTAGAAGAATTCATATGGAAAATCTAGACATTCTACTAATGTTCCTAATGATATGTTAGTTATCTGGATAGAATATTTATAAAGAATTATGAAAATAAAAGAAACACAATAAAAGGACAGTGAAAAAGGAAAATAAAATATTACATATGAAAGGAACTAAATTATGCATGTGAGGTGTAACATAACTATACATACTCCTAAATATTGTTTTATAATAATTCCATCACAAGAAGAATTCATTAAGAAGATTAATGTTTCACCAAGTGATACAAGTGATTTAAAAATATATTAAAGAAATAAGGTTCAAACATAAAAAAATTAAATAAGTGATAGGATCCATGTATTCATAATCAAAATAGAAGTCTATATATGAAAACATGAAGAGTATATAAAATGGATAATCTTTTTTTAGAAAATAATACCAACCTTGCTGTTCACATTAAGAATCAAGGAAAAAACCACCTCATTACCTTAACCTTTGTGTTTTCTATTTTTTTCTATCAAAACAGAGAATTGAAGGTGAGGAATACAATTTTAGGGAGAACCTGAGTAGGAATAATGAATTCATACTTTTTTTATCTATGATAAGTATGCTTCCATCATGGAATGGTTCTTATGTTGGTTCATTGGATTTTTTTTTGTGAATGGATCATCCTTAGTGAAGATATAAAAACTATAAATCCAGAACATCCATATAAGAAAAGACCATTTGTGTGTATTATCAACATGAAGTTTTAAAATAATATTCATTTAAGGTTTTTATCATTATGAATATCATAAGAAAATTATACTTGAGGGGGAGACATTTGAAGTATGTTGAAGATTTCTGCTGGAATTGGTATATCATATAAATTTGATTATTTTGGAAATTTCTTAAAGATCACATCATTGTTAAAGGAATTTTTTTCCTAATATCCCATACTTGGTTAATAAAATAATAAATTTAACATAAAGGGGGATAAATTGAATTAATAAATGATATAATAAAAATGGAAGTATGAAAGTTATCTAGGGGTGCTTATCCTGTATGTTACACTTAAATGTTTTGATATGTCTGTTGATGTAAGTGTAAGAGTTTCAGGTTGACATTTATTAGAAAAGTTTCATATCTAAATTAGTATCTTTAGATAGGAATAAACTTGGAAAGCCCTTGAAGATAAGTTTTATATTTATCATTCCATGTTACATCATCATCAGTTGGTAAGGGACAAATTTATTATTTAATCATACCCGCTTGTTTTCTACACTAAAAATGGATCATGTATACTTAGGGTGAAATGATGAACGACAAATTTCTTAAGAATGATATGATTCCCTATTTCCGTGAACTTTTTATTTCTTGTCAATAATGGGGAAAGAAAGTGAAATTAATGTTTGAAAAAGTAAAGGGGAGAGATTCACATATTGACATAATCATTTGGAAAGAACTTTAATGGTATTTACAATAAATAAAAAGGGGGATATTGTTGAGATGACTTTATGTGTGAGTTTTATTTGTAGAAAATGGTTGTTATTGGTTGTAGATGGTTGTTAATTAAATATAAAGATTTTATTGATGTCAATATTTTATAGAATTTATAAAGAAGAAGCTGTTGGAAAGTTAGGTTTAAGCATCTAATCCTCTGAACAAAATTGATATATCTTGGATAAAAGTTAAAATAAGAAAGGAAGTGATCAAGGCTTATTATATTTAGAAAATTATTTGAATACTTTGAGTTTACAAGTCTGGTGATTAATGTACCAGTCTTCATTG
Organism: Viscum album; assembly: GCA_963277665.1. NCBI lineage: Eukaryota > Viridiplantae > Streptophyta > Magnoliopsida > Santalales > Viscaceae > Viscum > Viscum album. Next base: position 844,430,064 of record OY728160.1, on the reverse strand, counting down.
ATTCAAGAACACGTTTTAAGTTTTACATTGTTTACAACAACACATAAAGGGGGAAGACCATGAAAATATTCACTTTTAGTAAGACATTTATTTTAAGGCTATGAAAAATAATTATATTTTTACATGAAGATTTATTGATGAATTATTTAGGAAGTGTATAAATTCCTTGGTATTATTTTTTATACTAAGATTTAATCTAATTGTTTTTCTAATGGGGCCTAAAAAAAAATATTATCCAAACATACAAGCCATAGGGGATAGCTTAATCAACCATATTGTGGGAGATATATCAACCAAATAGGAGAGATATCTTGAGAAATCCTGCATGGTGGCATAGGTGAGTGCCTAAGGGAAAGCAGGTGGGTGCATAGAACCCGTAGGGGTGCACACAAGTGTGCACATATAGGTTCCCAAGTGGACCATGTGGGAGAGGCGTGCCCTATGTGGGTATGTGTGAAGTGTTTTGGGTGATGACCTCAGTGTCATCTCAAACAACTAGTGGGAATGGGATAGTTAATATAGAATAAATTGACTAAATCTAACTCCGATCTAGGACAAAAATGACACACACACTATTCACATGTTAAAAAGTTACACATATAATGTATACCATTCGATCTCCACCAATCCAATGCTACTCCAACCTCCACATAGTCATCATATTCCTCTCACTATGAAACATGGATTTTTAGTGATGCTCAAAATTCAAACACCACCAAAGATCAGTTCATGCACTAAGAATCAAGTCCAGTGATCAAAATGAGCATGAATGATCTTATTTTATGGATCTATATTCAGGCATACTATACTTTTCATGAGCATAATACATTGAAAAAGTACCTATTTACATATGATAAAATGATAAGTTACAATTTAATATGAAAGTATGAGGGAGTTCGATATTCTAATTGGAGGTGCATGTGATCTCATACACATGAGACTAATTCATGAGAGAAGCAGTCAACTATGTGAAGATGCCATGATTTTTGGTATCATGTAAATAAAGAAATATACATTCAAAAAATATCGATATCTCCATGCATTCAAATGTGTTGATTAACATGACCTAGTTTTTGGTATTTTTAATGACTCTTGACATGACATTATTCCCAAAAGAAGAGGTGGTGAGACATGAATTTAAAACGAGATCAACTGAGATGAGAGAATATATTGAAAATATTGAGAGCACTTTTTCACTTGAAACATAACATTCATGTGAATTTTTCACATGAAAAAAAGATATGAAATCCAATAAGCTTCATGAAGGAGAGTCCCATGAACAAATATTATGTAAAAAAGAACAGTGATCCTCCTGGCCTTATGAAAGAAGTTCCAAAAAACTCTAATTGAGTTTGTGAAAAGAATAGTAGTGCAAAATATCATTTTTTCATAGAACACTTGAGTGTTACATGAATAAGAGATATATATACTGTTTTAGTGTATATACATGAAGCCAATATTATATCAAGATTATATGAAGTACTTAATTATTTTGTGAAGTATAGAACTATGTAGTTGTGTTACATGAAGATAATAAGAGAAAGTGACATTAATATAAGTGTTATTGCACAGTGGAAGAGAACTGGGACTTATATACACACTTTCATGAATATTTCATAAAATAGAAATATGAATGAACCTATATAGTGCATGTGAATACATTGAGATACTCATCAGTATAAAAGAGTGTTAAGAGTAAACATAAAAAGAATAAAGATTTAATAGATTGAAAATATCCATGTAATATTATATTATTTCATGAGAAGTTTATTCAGAATCTGATACTATAATTTAACATATCATGTTGTTTTTCAAAGAACAAAAGTATAAGAATAAGTTGTGACCGAGATAAAATTTTATGATTATTATCTGGTTCAAAAAACCTTAACAAATTTTTTTTGACTAAATAAGAAGAATAGAAAACCTTTTTGACCCGGATGAGATATTCTTTGGTTGTGAGGTGAAGAATTGCTAAAGAATTTTCACTATATGAAATTTTTGTCCATAAAGTGAAAGAGAAACTCTAATTTGGGTTGATGTTTCATAAGAATAGGTATCATACTAAACAGAAGGTATCAGATAGAGAAGTATCACTAAATGAACTTGAACTATATGATCTAGAATAAGAAAGGTTAATCTAGATACTAGATATAGATTTTATTATCATTTGGTATTATTTTGATAGGATAAAGAAGAAGGCATTATATGAACTATTACTAGAAAAAATGTTCATCGGTTGAATAATACAAGATGAAAAGGTGTGAAAGAATATGGAAAAGAAGGTTTCAATTAAATTTCATTGGTCGAACTACATCAAATGGGAAGGATCAGATGGATAGGTTCTGAACTAAGAAATAATAAGAAGGAAAGTTTATTTTATTCTAATATGAATTTAACATTAGAAAGAGTAAGTGAGAAAAAATGAATCACTATAAAATCCATCAAAATTATCAATAGGTGGAATAATTTCTTTTTATTACAAAGTTATTTAAGAATAAAGTAAATTCTTTCTTCAAAAGTAGTATAAAGAACCAGTAAGGAACTGGAAGTTGGATAGGGTCATCACTAATCTAGGTAAGAAGGGTTGTTTCTACCCCTTCATAAATTTTAGGGAATCAAACTTTAAATAATGATTATTTTCTAGCCACACCACTAAATTTGGTATCACATTATATCAGAGAATCCATGTACTAGTCATCACCACACATGATAAGGAATAGCTACTATTATTGATTAGTGAACCTTATAAAAATATAATGTGCCATATTTTACTTACATTCATATACTCTCATATGATAAAGAAAAGAGAATAGAAGAACCAAAATCCTAGTAGGACTAATAGGTAAAAAGCATAAAAGTTATAAAAGTTTAAAAAGTTCCCTACACTGATTCACTCCCCTCCCAGTCTTGAGTATATCCCGAAGTGGTTCTCTCAGATAAACATATAGGAGATCAACCATTTTTTAATTCAAAATGGAGTCATTTCTTAAAAGGAAACTTGAAGAATAACTCTCAAGTTATTGAAGAATAGTCAAAACATTCTATCCTTTTCTAGAATTTGAAGAAGAGACTAACAAAGTGGTAAAATATTAATAGATGATAAAAAATATTGATTAACTTCCTCCATCCATAAAAAACCAACTCCAAGAGGCACTTTACATTGAGAAATAACTTTAAGTGAAGCTAATATAAGGAGATAATATTTTCTTAAACTCATTTTTATCTAATTTCATTGAAAATGGATTAAGTATTACCTCCTATTATTTAGATTTTTCAGATTCATCCAACACATTGATTTACTTGGAGGATGAGTAGAAGAAAATACACCTAATGAGGAATACATGAAGCTCCCTAAACTTATTAAAAATTTAGTAGAGGGAGAAAAAGAGGAGTTCCAAGTGGATTTTCCTGAAGAAATGGAATTACAAGATGGAAGCTTTGAGGGGGAAGATTTTAATATTAATTCATCTAGTTTTAATTCAATCCAATTTGAAATTTTTACTGATTACCTCTATGAAACTTTTAATATAAAAATATTTTAGTAAGCTCTAGATAATGAAGAGGAGGTCACAAAAGTAGTGGTGGAAAAGTAGTATGACCCATTATTTTTTCCATCACCCACCATGAAATATTTACCTAATTTTAATGTGGATAAATATATAGTAATCTATCTATAGATTACTATATAATAAATGTGAAGGAATTCACACTAGAATAAAAAAAATGGGGTGTTTTATGTTAAGGAAACCCAACCCTCCATTATATTTTGGATAACAAATGGAAATTCTTTTCTAGGGGAAGTAAAACCCTATTACCCACTTAAGGGTCTAAAGTAAGATTTATCCCCTTTCATTTCCTTTAATTTCCCATTTTTTTATTTTATTTCTATAAAATTTCTCATATTTTATGATTTTACTTATAGGTTTTTAGTTGGAAGAAGTTAAGAGATTAAATAAAGGTTTCCACTACCAATAAGCTAGGTTGTATCCCTCATTTTTCTCTTATTTTGATTATTTCCCAATTAAATTTGGTATGAAAAAGCAGTGTAATAATTTTTTAGCTAAAAAGGGGGTAGTGAAAGTATAAGTTTAGGGTATCTGATACTAATATGTTTATAATTTCATGTTTTTTATGTTTTTAAAATTTTTTGGAGTGATTTTAGAATAACTTGAGATGCACTAAATACTTTGGTAATTTCATACCATCTTTATATTTTTTTTTTTGAAAAAACTAATTTATTTTCATTTCTAAGTTTCTAAATGATTGTTGAAATGGATTTTGTTTCTTAATTTATAATTTTTTTTATTTAATGAACTTTGATCAAATGTGAAACTCATGTTCCTAGTTCTTCCCGAAATGTTTATTCATTCCTAACTTGAGATGATTATAACACATTTTCACATATTATTTAGATTTTTATTTTTATTTAGAGTCCTAAGGCATGTTTTGATATCTATAAATTGTGGGTTTTTCTCTTATTCAAAACTACTGGAGTTCATTAATTGTGTTAAAAAATATTGTGACCCCATTTTGAAATCATATTTTTTACATTAAACTTCTATTTTTATTCTTCCCTTTACATTTTAACTTTTTATTAAGACCATAAAATCCATGAAATTCCTTTTTAGGTAGATATATTTAAATCCATTAATACCTTTACAACTTTATATAGAAGAAATTTAATGATTATGGTTAAACTCAAGTGTGGGTGAGGGTGCTAGTTATGTTTGTGAAAATGTACTAAATCTATTTTATGGGTGCTGCATCATTTGCTGCTTTTAATTAAGGGAGGAATTTCAATACTGGGAGGATGGAAGGTTGGAAAAATATCATTCAAAGCTAGTTTGGGAGTTCACGCTACATTTTTAAGATCAAAGGATGTCTCTCTACCTTAAAAATATCAAAAATAAAAATATGTATTGAAATCATAGGTCCAAAATTATGAAGAAAACACTACTGTTAGGGGTATAGAGAAGTGATAAAAAGAAAGAAAATTGTTATTGCTAAAATTTCCAATGTGTAGATAATCTAAGATGATCACATGGTTTTTGGTGGTCAAATTTTGTAAAAAGTAGTGAGTGATGATAAATTCTTGAGTATGAACAATTGTAATGCATTTTACGTCATTTTAGATCCTAACCCTCCTCATTATACCTCCAATATTATTTCATTTTGAAACCTGTAAAACCTAAGCTACAAAATTGAAGGTTCTAAGGTTTAGTGGAAGCATTCAAGCCCATACTCAAAATTGGGTTTTCATAATTTTTTCCCTGATTTATCATAAAAATTATTTGAAATAGAAACCCTTAAATCCATGATACAAGATCATAACATATAATTTATAATTAATTTATATTTATTAGTAATTACCTTATTTTGGAATTATTTATTCATTAATGATTTAGTAGAATCTTTTTGGTGTACTATTGGTGTGGAGAGAGGATTAAAGCTTACAATACCAATATAAGTGATCTACATGTTCTATATGAACCTCTGAACATTACTTTAGAAATCCACCAGTGCTATCCTCAAATATTCTAACACTTTCATCATTCACTGTTTATCACCACATGAATCACTTCAAGGTTGAATAATTCTTCATGTTCTCCAAAGACTCAAGAAGGCAGAGGAGGAGAATCACTGTATTTTATTGAGAGTGTTTTAGAGGAAGATATCTTTAGGTCTTGAGAGAGTTGTCTCTAGAATTAATTATGCACAAAAAACATTAGGGATGAGAATGATATAATCAAGTTTATATAAAACTAGGGTTAGAGAATAATAATTACACACGAGCCTTTATTATTCTTTTAATTACTAAAAAACTAAATGTTTAAATAATAATAATAATAATAATAATAATAATAATAATAATATTATTATTTACTATACATGTTCTAAACCCATGGTTACATAAATTTTATTTCCTTGATTAAATAAATTAATATTTATTCAAATAATACTTAATATGTCATTTTCACTAGACCATTAAACTCATTCTGCCAATCCTCCTCAATTTTTATCAGACCTTGAATAATAAATATTTATTTAAATAAATAAATATCAGTACATTATTCACTAATAAATAAATAAATATTATATTTACTAAAATAGTAAATAAATATTTATTTTATACTCAACTCATATATATTCTTTCGAATAATTGGTGACTGGATATTTGTGATCAACTAAACATGCATAATTATTAAACCAAATAAAAGAAAAATATTTATTCAATATGTTAAATTTATATATAATTTAACTTATATTCCAAATCAAATTAATGAGTGATCCTCTAGGCCTCTTCCTTAATGGAATTAGGAAATAACACCTAAAGTCCAAGGTTAACATCTAGTAACACACTAAGGAACCCATAGAGAATGAAGTTAAATTTTACAATAGAAATTACTACATATGAATCTGCACTATGTAATATCCCATTTTCTCAATATCTATAATCAATAAAGTTGCATATTGGCATCATCAACCTATGCGCTCAATATCTCTTTCTTTGAATTTTTAGAAATAAACTTGCTGATAGAACACCATGGATAGGGACTTAATCAGGATGTTACATTCCTATTAAAGGTAATGATGTATCTACTTTAATTAAATAACATATGGGAAAAAAATTTCTCATATTATTTATTAATGTGATATCAATCATGACACACCCAATGTTTCCTACCTCTCCATGTGCACATGTCCTCACAGTTTTCATCAATATATAAAAGTATGAAACTTATGATATTAATTATTAATAATAATAATTTCCAATGAAAATTAAACATGTCTACAGGTAGGAAAATCCAATGAAATATACAAATGTGAATATTTTACTGGAAATTATAGTTTTCATAACCTAATTATCATGAAGATTACATAGGATTCATGAGAAGAAGTCTTAATGTATTATGATACCCCTACCCCTGATAGCCTATATCATCTATGTCCCATTAAAGAAATATAATCCAACTATAGAACATATATTTAGGAATATTTTCATATCACTTCAAGGTTCTTGTCATAGTAGGTAAATGTTATAAACTTTTTGTGCGACAAGTACTCGAAGGACATTATCACATTCATTTTCACATAGAAGAACAATAAAGATATGAAAAGATATTAATTAATATTCAACACCATGAATATTATGGTAATATAATTTACATTGTAGTTATTTATAAGGAATAAAATTCAATAGAACCCCACTTATACTAAATCTAATTGTTAACTACTTGACTAGTTAGACTCACATGATAAATATACTTTTACTAAGATATGGCTATAGCTGATAAGCCCACCACACTTTCGGTGACTGATCTACTTACCATGACATCATTTCTTTCAGAAAATCCCTCAAGATATGATATTATCAAGCATATAATTTTTTTTTCATATTTCATCTATAAAATATTGGATAATACAATATTTAAAAGTTCATCATAATATGATTGAACTTTACTATTTAAGAACAAATCCAAAATCTGGAACAAAGTGTTTCTAAACTTACTTCTTATGTTGCATCAAAATATACAATATAATCAGCCTAATATAGATATGGAAACTATCATATATAATATTATTAATCCTTGAATATTACCTTAACCTTAGTATAATACTAAATCAAATTGATCAAAATAATACTAGTTTCATATCCCCCAAGAAACCAATATCCCCATTTCTTTAATTACCAGGAACTCATCCAGTTTTTCTTCCTCAAGAATTATTAGATAGTTTTGACTACCATCCTATGTAGTTCTTATAAAATAACAGATATAAAATTCATATAATTATATGATTTATATAAAATATTTCATTACATACAATCCAATGAACTTTTTAGGTTTAGAGTTTTATAGAGTTAAGAAAAATCATTATCTAATAAAACCCTTGTATTTCTCAACTAATGGACATTTTTTCTATTAAATTAATAGATAATTAATATATAGTAAGTCTTCAGTATCTCCAATAATTTATTTAGATAATATAATCTTCTATAAATATCATACATGTTATATTTATTCATAATCCAAGGAAATAGAAACATAAGAAGGGATGAGCTCAAATGTCCAGTGAAGGTAAGCATAAGAAATAAAAATCAAAGATCATAAGTGATCATAATATGAACATATGAGTATAAGATTATAATCAAGGGGTATAAACAAATGATAAAGGATACATACCTAGTATAACATGGATTCATAAGACAATATTCATTTAATGAGGTTTTTATCATAATAAAATAGATATAATAGGATTATTAAATCATAGGTAAAGCATGGAGCATAACATATGAATGTGAACATAAGAACATGAGGCTTAATATAAAAATCAGAATGTGAGGCATAAAATGTAAGTGTGGATAATACATAAACATGATACATTAATAATAATATCACCAAAGTTTGTTATATAGTCTCATAAAATCATATTTACAAGGTTGTTCATTAATTTATCATAAAACATTACCAAGTCATGCTTCCATGGTAACATAAAATATTACCAAGTCATGCTACCAAGGTATCATAAACATGTTATCTATAGAGATTAATTATTTATCCAATGAATTGGATCATTATTAGGGTTCACCCTTCATATTAATATCATGTATATGAATATTTGTGAAATACTTATAAATCATACAAAATTCCATAAAAGCATAATTAATTTGAGAAGGAAATGGGTTACATGATAATACAAAATATTAGCCTAAACCATCTAGAGAAAGAATGTGGGCCATTTCATTGGAAAATATTATAGGAATGAATAGATAACATTGTCTTATATATAAAATACTTTTTTAGGATTATATGGTAAGTCACTTTGAAAAATAATAAGAAATACACATTTTCATTTTAAAATCATTACAAATTAGTTTTATTTGGAAAACCATTTTAAAACATGTAATTGAATAATAATTGAAAATAATGGTTATAATAATGAAATAAATTTTTTATATGGAAAAACCTTAAATATATTTTAGAAAACATTTTTAACATTATAATAAAAAGATGAAGTTCCAAGATACTTTCAAAAGTTATTTTCAAAAAGGTGAAGTGAAATTTTTTGAATACCATAATTTAAAAAAAAACGTTCAATAAAGGGTCCTTGAAAAATAAATACATAAAATCCTAAGGAAATATGGTGTGGAATATAAAACAAATGATCATCTAAGGAAAAAACTTTTATCATTTTAAAATATATTTATTGAAATCCCACATCATAAAAAGAATATTAAAAATTCCTTTTAAAAATAAGAGAATGGAAATATGAAGGTCACACGAGGTAAAGAAAATTGGGTTTCAAAATATAAAGGATGAAATTAGTGGGAATATAAAACATGGATATGAAAGACAAATATCATACTTGGGAAGGTTGAGAATTATTCTTTACAATGTTATACTTTTATGAGAAATAAATTTTACATGGAAGGAGATTTGAATTAAAAATTAATTTTTCTTTAGAAAGGAAGAGAAAATAAAATATAATAAAATTTCATGGTGTAAGAACCCAAGCATGAAATAAATAATTTCAATAATAAATATTATAATTCAAGGAATGAAGTTTTGAGTTATCAATATCCTTTACAACTTAAGAAACATTTTAATAACAACCCCTTGAAAGAGAGGACTTGAATTTGAACTTCCAATACCATGAATAAAATATAATTCATGATATTATATATTTAATAGGTATTATATACACCATTTAAATTAAATTTGTTTTATAATTAAAACATGTCTCAAAAAAGGAAATTGAGATGAAATACCCATTCCTTTTATTCCCGCTTATCCAAACATGCTCTAACCTATTGAATAACAAAAATAACTACCTTAATTAAATTTTTTAGAAAGTTATTATTACCCATAAACTTTTATAAACTTAATTTATAATTATTTATTACAAATATATCAATTAGTTATATTTTACTTTCATCATCAGATGCTACTAGCTTCAATTGTTTTGTTTAGTACTAGATTCGTAATGGCAGTGTCGACTCTTATCTAAAGATTAAAGTTTCATCATTTTTAGAACATAAAAGGAGTTTTAATATATGTTTTATATTGATTTATAATAATCTAATTTCATTTCGTAAGTATTTTAGTTATTATTTTTGATGGAGAAGTTGGTTACAAGCTTGTTGTGATAATTTTGATGAATGAGGGGTGGTATCTTAACAACATGTTAGATTTTACCATTACCATTATAGAAGAAAAAAATAATTTAATTATTATTTTCCAATATCATCAGTATTTATATTTCCTTAGGTACCTATGATAGAAAATTATATCATTGTTCATGTAGGTGGTTAAACCGACCCAAACAAGAACAAGCTATAACCTATGGGTGAGTATAGTTAAGGAAGTGATTATTTTGGCATAATATCACTATTAAATAATAATAATGACACTATTTATATGTTTTTAAGGTATTGAGTTATATTTTAAGAGATATTGATAAATAATAAAAGACTAAATGAAAAATGAAACCCGTAACTTTCATAGAGTCAATAGTTTGCATGTATGCACAGACAACACATTCGTTTCCATAGATAAAGATAAATATATAGAATTATTTATTATTTAAAAATTTTAAAATTTTTATAAATTTCATATTATCCCATTAAATATATTTTTATAACTTTTCATGTCAGGTAGTGATGAAAAATCAAGCATTCCATTTATGAAGGCGGTAATCCTTAGGTACGCATGCCAGCATCTTTATCTTTTGAATCTTTTTAGAGGAAGGTAAAAAATGGAAATTCCATTAGTATAATAAAATTTTAGAATATTAGTAATACTTATTTTATCATAATTCGATGAATATATTAGGTTTGAGTGGGTATAAGAAGAAAATTATTAATATATCTCAGTTGAGAACATTACCACACCCTTTGGATATTCTTCCTTGGGTAACATCTTAAGGATCCTTAGATTGGTATCTTGGTAAGATTAGGGATTTTAGAGAATAGGGAGAGATTTTATGAGATAATAAGGTAGATTTTTGGTTAATATAATGTTTTATAATGAGTAGAGAAATGGGATGGAGAGAGCTCCTTTTATAGGTGAAAAATCGGGACAAGTCCTTGGAAAAGAATGTTAGGTAAGAGTTAAGAATGAAATTTCATGATGGTTAGGAGAGTTAGGTGGGGAAATATTGGTGAGAAATTTAGGTATAAATTTAAAACCTAAAAAATATATTCTATAAGTTCTAAGTTTCAAGTTTAAATTGTAAAATTCGAGCTACATTTGATTACCCATTTTAACAGTACTTATTAATCTTGATTAATAATCGACCATGGTAATTATTTTATTAATAAAAATAAAATATGATACCTATTGTAAAACTTAAATAGGATAAATCTTAATTTTTATTCTATTAAATATAATTCAATTCCTAAATATGAGAAAAATTAACTTTTAAATTAAAATATATAATGTAAAGAAGAACTGTTATTGTAGTAAAAAAGTCATTTTAATAATTAAGTGTTATTAATATTATTTATTCTCAATTATCAATTAAATTAATGTAATGTTTTTTTATATATGTATAAATATCATATTATAGTATTAATTTAAAATATATATATTTAATTTAAAAATAAACAATATTTAGGAAAGTATCATTCATTGAAAGAATAATCATTTTACCATGGTAATTAATATTTACCTTGGTAACTTAATTTTATGCCTGAAAATAAAATTGAACCCATCATAAAATTTAATAATTTTTATTAAAAATATAAATTGAATTTTATTATATTAAATTTCTAAAGGTCATAAAAAATAGTTTTAACATAGAAACACATAATGTAGAAATACTATTTTTTGTATAAAATAATTTTTCTTGTATTTATTGGAATAATAATTTTATTAAATTAATAATATTATCCTAAAATATATTTAAAAACCATGAAAACCTCTAAAATGACCTAAGGTAAAGATTAGATGTTGTAGTATTCATGTACGGTCATTCAGCCAGTATGGACTTTATAGTGAGATCCATGAACTTGTACTTCTCCCACAGATGATATTTCTTAAGCCATAATTATTGATGTTTAGCTTGGGATTGGTTTTTGGAAAACCCCAAATATTATACCTCCTTCCAAGCATGGATAAATATTCCATATATGGAAAACTTACACTACTATATGCCATCATTTCTCCTTCCTAAACTTCATAATGTGATTACTCCTATTTTTACCTGTTAATTCAAAGTCTATGTTTTTAATAGTCATATTTAATATTTATAATATTATCACATTAAAATATATTATGGTTTCTTTTTTAACTATATGGTTCATATATTATAAGTAATAAAAAAATTGATCACATTTAAAGGAAAAATCTATTAAAATATAATAGTGTTACATTATCCCACCCTAAATAAATTGTGCCCTCAAAATTTTAAAATTCGTATGGAAAGATTAATTTACATTGGGAGATAATTATTAACTATACACTAGTAAATGATCATGAGTTAATTTATGATTTGAAATTATATTTACATATACAAAAATTTAGGTGAAAAATTCATAAATTGGACTAATCCTCCTAATACCACATCAAATTCTATTAAGGGTAGAAGAGATAGATCCATAAGGATTAACTTCCCACAAACCATGATGAAGATTCATATAATTTAGATATAATAATCATACCACTAGGTTTTTTCATTTATAATACAATATATAATAGGTGTGGTGGTGAGAAATTACCCAATATAATATAACCACAAATCTTGAGTGAAAAATCACTATTCACTTCAATAGTAGTCATTGTATAGTATTTTACTTATTCTGATTGTCTAGGAGGTTGTTTTATCCTCTTTCCCTCGTTAGTCCTTGCATTGGGGAATTAATTTACATAATTCCAAATTTTATTACAGTTGAAGCAATGTATTTTTTGGATTATCTATTTCCTTTACACATGTGAGATTGATGTCCTTTATATTCACATTTTTATCTTTTATCAGCCCCTTTAAGGTTGTTTACCCCATGCTTGTTTCCACATTTTTGACACATAGAAAATTGAACCTTATTTACTTCATCATATTTATCACCTAAACATCTATCAAACTCTATACTTATCTTATTTAGTGTGTTTGTAACTTAAATTACATTCAAGTTTTTAATCATATTTCAAGACAACTAATTAAGAATAATCAAAAGATTTTCACTTCACCCCTTATCATGTTTGGTATCTTGTTCAAACAATTACTGTGTTGTCTATCATACCCATTGTTAACTTGATTCCTCCTAGCTCTAGCCATTAAGTGATAAATAATAAAATTAGAGTGGTAAACTACACACACACACACTCACACACACACACAAATATATATATATGAAAATTCATTATTATAAATGTTCCACTCTATAACACCCTTATATTAGCCTATAGTTCTTTCCATTAAATGAGTATCACCCTTATTTTAACCAAGTTTTCTTTTTTTGTTTAGTTCTATCATACTTATTAACCTAATCCCCCAAAATAATTAGGAATTAAATCCTTCATAATGGTTATTAAAAGGAATACGATCAACCAAATCATACCCCTATGAGTGTCTAGCCAGATATATAATCTTAGGAATAATCATCATGCACCAAGTAAAGATCAAGTTAATACTCAACTGACCTTTCAGGGTGATTACCCTTAGGTTTATCTATGACACACCTGAATCCAATTTCCAGTATCAATACAAGGATTTGATTTCTATGAGAAATGCACAATCTATACTTTACCAAAATTTTAGGATAGCATTATTCCTAGGGTTTTTACTAAATTTCCTCCGTACTAATTCCAAAACAATATAAAATATAAAATATTACCTCATCTAACCTAAATTATTATTTATACCTTTGAAATTTTGATGAACCTTAACTTATCAAACCTTGGAGACACACTTAAATTATCCTCAAATGATAACATGTAAACCTTTAAAGTTATTTAAACATTACTCTGAAACCACCTATAATATCATAGACATAACTATCCAATAATCACATGATTTATATTAAATATTACATTATATACATTCCCATGAATTTTTAGGTTTATAGTTTTAAAGAGTTATAATTTTTTTAACTAATAAATCCCATGTATTTTCAACAAATAGACAATTTTTCCACTACATTAAGAGCTACATAATCCAAAATAATTATTTAACATATCCTATAAATTCTACAGACAATATAGTATTATATACATATCATATGTAATACATTTATTCATAACTTGGGGAAATGGAAACATAATAAGGAGTGAGCTCAAATGGTAAGTAAGGGTAAGAATAAGAAGTAACAATCAAAGATCATATGTGAGCATAATATGAACATATGGGTATGAGAATATAATCAAGGAACATGAACACATAATATAGGATTCATTCCCAATATAACATGGAGTCATAATCCATGAATCATCAAATGAGGTTTTTAGCATAAATAAATAGATATCACAAGATCATGTAATCGTAGGTAAAACATTGGGTATAACATATGAAAATGAACATAAAAACACATGGATTAATATAAACATAATGACATGAGGTAGAACATGTAAGTGTGGATACAACATACACATGAGACATTCATAATTATATCACAAAGTTTATAACTACGGTGTCATAAAAGCATATTACCAATGTTGTTCACCAAGGTATCATAAAACATTACCAAGGAATGTTTCCAAAGTATCATAAAACATTACCAAGACTTGCTTCCAAGGTATAATAAACATGTCATCTCTAGAGATTAATTATTTACCCAATGTATTGGAGTTATATTAGTTTGCACCCTTCATATTCGTAACATGTACATGAATATGTGTTACACATAATGAAATAATACATAATTCCATCAAAGAATAATTAACTTGGGAATGAAATGGGTTACATGATAATATACACAAGTGAATAATAAATCAAGATAAATAAACTAGATAGTATCATTTTATAATATCATAGGAATTAATTGAGGATATTTAAATATATGTAAAATACCTTTTCAATATCCTTTAGTAAAATACTTTGAAAAATAATAGGAAATGCCCCTTTTCATTTTAAAATAATTATAAATTAGGTTTATTTGGGTTTTTTTAAACATAGAAAGGAATAATTTTTAAAAATAATGTTTATAATAATGAAATAATTTATTTACATGAAATAACCTTAAATAATAATTTTAGAAAACATTTTTAATATCATCATAAAAAGATGAAGTTTTAGGTCACTTTAAAAAGTTATTTTAAATAAGATGAAGTGAATTTTTTTAAGTAATATTACTTTTTGTTTAAAAAAAAATTCAATAATAGAGCCTTGAAAAATACATAAATAATATCATAAGGAAATTTTGATTGTAAGATAATACAAATTATCGTGGAAAGAAAACTATTTTAATATTTTTAAATACATTTGTTGAAATTCCACATTGTAAAAAGTGTAATAAAACCTATTTTTGAAAAGATGATAATAGAAATATTAAGTTCACAGGAAATAATACATAATTGGTTCCCCAAATATGAAGGATTACATTGGTGTTAATATAGAACATGGATACGGAAGACATTAGAGTCTACTTGGGAAGGATGAAAATTATTCTTAACAATGTTGTACTTTTATGAGAAAGAAATTGAAAATGAAAGGAGATTTGAATTAAAAATTCATTTCCCCATAGTGAAAGATAAAATATAATATAATAAAATTTTATGGTTAAATAAACCAATCTTTGAAGAAATAAGTTCAATAAGAAATATTATAACTCAAATAAAGAAGTTTTGAGTTATCAACATACTTTACAGCTTAAAATTTTTTTTAATAAAAAAGTATTGAAAGAGTGTCCTTGACATTAAAATTAAAATAAAATTAATAAAATATAATTCATATTATTATATATATAATAGCTAGTATACACACCATTTAATTTGAATTTGGTGTATAAACCAAACATGTCTCAAAGAAAGGAAATTGAGATAAAATACCTTTACCTATTATTCCCGCTTAGCTAAAAATGACCTAAACTAATGTATACAAAAATAAATTTATTAATAAATTATTTTATAACCTTATCAAAACCTATAACCATATGTAAACTTTATTTATAATTATTTATTACAAATATATTAGATAGTTATATTTTATTTTCATCATTTGATGCTACTGGATTCAATTGTTTTTTTAGTACTAGATTCATAATGGCGGTATCAATTCTTATTTAAATATTAAAAGTTCATAATTTCAATATCATTAAAGGTACAAAAATATATTTTTTATAATTTTTTATAATTTTATTATTTCATTTAATAAGTATTTTAGTTATTATTTATGATGGCTAAATCAGCGACGAGCATGTTTTAGTAATTTTCATGAATGAGGGGTGGTATCTTAATAGCAGGTTAAATATTACCATTACCATTATAGAATAAAAAATAATTATTTACTTATTATTTTATAATATCACCCATATTTATTTTTCCTCAGTTACCCATGATATAAATTTATAACATTGTTCTTGTAGGTGGTTAAACCGACTCAAACACAAACAAACAATAATCTATGGTAGAGTACAGTTAAGAATGTGATTCTTTTGGAATAATATCAATATTAAAAAAGAATAAATATACCATTTATATGTTTTTAAGGTGTTTATTCAGATATTAAAAGAGTTTGATAAAGAATATACTAGATGAAAAATGTAATATGTTACTTTTGTGGAGGCGGTAGTTTGCATTTACGCATGGGAAATGCATTCATTTTCTATAGATGATAAAGAATATAAGGAATGTTTTATAGTTTCAAAATATTAATAATGTTATTATATCATATTAATCCATTAAATATACTTTTATAACTATTTGTGTAAGGAGGTGATGAAAAATAAAACACACCATTCATTGAGGTGGTAGTCTACACATACACATGATGACATATTTATTTTTTGAATAATTTTGGAGGAAGGTAGAAAATGAATATTTAATTAGTATAATAAAATTTCATCATATTATTAATGTTGATGTTATCATAATTTCTTGGATAGAGTAGGTCTGAGGGGTAGAAAAATATAATTATCAAGAGAGATTAATTGATAACATTACCTGACCCTTCAGATGTTCTCTATTGGGTAACACCTTAAAGCTTCTTATCTTGGTCTTTTATAAAGATAAATGATTCTAGGGAATAGGGATACAGTCTTAAAGATACTGGGGTATATTTTTTGTGAAGATAATAATTTATATTGAGTGAATAAATAGGGTGGATGTGAGATCCTTTTATAGGTGAAAATTAAGTACAAGTCCTTAAAATTTCATGAGGGTTAGGTGAGTTAGGTGAAAAAATGTTGGTGAGAAATGTTGGTATGAATTTCCAACCAAAATAGTGTATTATATAAGGTCTAAGTTTCAAATTGATTTAGAAAAATACAATCCACATTAAATTAACCATTTTAACACTTAATAATCTCATTTAAAAATTAACCATGGGATTAGTAAAAAAATAATTTGACTGTTATTACCAAATTTAAACATGATGAATCAGAATTTTGACTCAATTTAATCTAATTAAATTTATAAATATGATAAAACTAACCTTTAAATTAAAATATATAATGTATTTATTTTTTTTGTAGAAAAAAATCATTTTAATCATTAAGTGTTCTTAATATTATTTAACATTAATTATCTATTAAATTAGTATTGATTTATATTACTATCTATATAAACACAATATTAGTGCCTTAATTTAAAATATATCCATTGAATTTAAAAACAAAAAATATTTAGAAAATTATAATTCTTTAAAAAAATAACTGTTTTACCATCGTAATTAATATTTACCTTAAAACTTAATTTTATGCCTAAAAATAAAATTAACCCCATTACCTAATTTGATCATGATAATTAAAAATATAAAATACATTATATTATATTCAATTTCTAAAGGTCATAAAAATGAATTTTAATATAGGAACACATAATGTATAAATACCATTTTTAGTATGGATGAATTTTACTTGTATTAATTAGAACAATAATTTTATTAAATCAATAATATCATCATAACTTATATTTATAGAACCTCTAAAAACCTCTATATATAACCTAAAGGAAATATAATTTTTAGTTCTAGTCATGGGTGGTGGTTAATACTACATGGAATTTATAGTGAGATCCACTTCAACTTCTCCTGTTGATGATCTTACTCAAGTCTTAATTGTCGATGTTTATCTTTGCCTTGGAATAGGGAAAACCCCAGAGTTGATACCTCCATGTAAGGAATATTTATACTACTAGATGTCAGAATTTATTATTTCTAAATTTAATAATTTTTTACTTCAATTTATACACGTTAATTCAACGACTATGTTTTTAATGGTCATATTTAATATTTATAATATTATCTTATTAAATTATATTATGGGTTTATTTTAACTAATTTTTGCCTATATTAGAAGTAATAAATCATTCTGATCCTATTTAAAGGGAAAAATATTTTAAAATATTATGGTTTTATAGTTCTCTTAGCATCATTTGATATTTTCATTCTATGATTTATACATATGAAAGATCAAACATGTTTCCATATCATGGTCTATGAGATATATTTCCAAAGTACTCTTAGGAATATATAGTATAAAATTCATAGGAATACTATCTAACACCATACAAAATTAGGTAAATTATTCTATCTTGTATTTTTCAATACAATGTCAAGTGTGTACTTTTAATTGGATTAAGAAACCCATTGATCTATTCTAGAAGATCATGTTCCTTAGAACTTCGGTTACTAATTCAGTCATTGTGGAGAAGTTAACTTTCGCCTTAATTAAACATACAAATATTAAATTGTTTTTTATATATTATAAAATATATCTTCCTTGAAAAATATAATTCTCACAATAACTTATTATAGAGACTTGGGAACACATTCATTTCAAACAAATGTCCTATGATCATTATTCTTATCATGATCCATAAATGGATCCTTGAAACTTATATATCATATTGGTATTTCTTGATGCCACCGAAATTTTTGTCCATTTAATATAGATATCTCCCATAATGTTTCCTTTAAGGATATTGGTCTTAATATCCAATACCTAATAAAATAAATATAGAAAATCCATGAAAATTAAAATTTGAATATAATTTTTCATGATGATTAATGAGAAGGTATTATCACCCACCATAGTGAATATTGGAAATGTACAGATATTGTAAACCATTATTTAATCATATTTTCTTATTTTTTTTGAATTTATCATCCATTTATAATTTATATTGAATACCTACCAATGGATTTAGCTCATTTGGATAAAATACCAAAATGAAGAATTTGATTTTGGTACATAGAATCCATATTTAATTTCAAATAAACCTTATAATCATAGATATTTTCCACTTACTAATTTCTATAGGAATCATTATTCTTATCAAATAATTTATCAAAAATAATAGTTAATATAAAACCACAACTATAGTTTATCTTTCCTACTCATTATGTGTCTCTGGAATAATTCCACCCAATTAAAAATTGTGAAGTTAATTACTCTTATACCAACTTGTGAATCTGGAGCCAAGATTCAACTAAATACTTTCTTTATCCTATTATCTCAAAATTAACTTCTTTACCCTATAAAAATGTAGTTGGTATGATTAATACATTTCAATCCTGGGGATGTCAATATCCTCAATAGCTATAGGATAATTAACCAAGATATGCTTTGTGTTTCCTTTGATTTACATTTAAAGATAATGGCACCTAAAAAATGATGCTCATAAAAACATCTGAGGCTATGAATTAATGGGCTGACATCATATTGTAACTTCACTACCACAAAACTGGGTTTCTGCAATGCCACCTTTTAATAATGCTAAAAAAGCACTGATAAAGGGGGTGCCTTTATCAGCACTAAGAAAAAACGCTGATAAAGGGTACTTTTAACATCACTAAAAAAAGTGCTATTAATAGTGACCCTTTATCAACACTTTTTTTAGCATTGATAAAGGAACCCCCTTTATCAGTTCTTTTTTTAGCATTGTTAAAGGGGATCCTTTTATCACCGCTTTTTTAGTAGCGCTGGCAGGGGGGTTATCAGTGATTTTTTTCCTACAAAGTGTATATTAAAAAAAAATCATTTTTCATAAAAATATATATTGATACATAAGTATATTTATATTCATATAAATATAATATATATATTTTAAATATGTTTTAGATCGATTTGATGTGGTAGATGCAAAACAGACACTCGGAACAGAAGTTATGACCATTTGGAGGGATTAAAGACATTTTTGGGCCTTGAAGAATATGAGAATGTGTTTCAGTGGTCGCCGGAGTCTAGATTTATTCACAATAATTGATTTGATACGTGGTAGAGGAAAAACGGACACCCGAAGTAGAAGTTATGGCAAAACGGACACCCGAAGCAGAAGTTATGGAAAAACGGACACCCGAAGGAGAACTTATAACTGTTGGGAAGAATTACGGGCCTTTTTTGGATTTTAAGAACATGGAAAGGGGTTCTAGTGGTCACTAGAGTGTATATATTTTCTCAAGATTTTATTTTATATGTGGTAGAGAAAAAATGAACACCCAGAGTAGAAGTTATGATTGTTTGAAATTGAGCAACCCTCATACGCCTAAAAACCTAAGAAACCTGTAAATCACTAAAACAACCATAAATTATGCTCTGGGTGTCCGTTTGAGCACTAAGGCCAGTCAAATCGAATCTCTTGATATGAGTGAGGATCAAGTCTAATCGAAACAATTATAAGATCAAAGAAAGAAGATATATCACTTATACCACTTTAAAAAAACTCTAACTTCAAACGACCATAACTTTCACTCTGGGTGTCCATTTGGGATCTACCACATATTAAATAGAAGGTAGAAAAGAGATCTATGTAAAGGATGACTTGAAAAAGTTATAGTCATATAATGGACCCTTAATCCCCAAAAAACCATCATAAGGCCTCCAAAACACCATTTCTGTGTCCGATGCCCTGTCATAATTTTCTTAAAACGGTAATAACTCTCGATCCATGTGCCTGTTTGGCCTCTGCCACCTGTTATATCATATTTAAATTCATGATATTTGGTTTTACTAGTCACAAAGCTGAAATGGACACCTGTATCATATGTTATTCCTGTTTTCAGTAACTCTGTGGTTTGTTAGGTTTTTCAAGACCCCATTTCTAGCACTTTTGTCCTATCTGCTGTTTTTTCAAACATATGTAACTTATGATCTATCTGTCCGTTCAAACTCCACCACTTATCATATCAAAGATCGTTTGATTATCTTCGATTTGACTAGTCAAAGAGCTGGAATGAACTCTCGAATCAGAAGTTTTCATTGTTACCCTGATTTTAGGGTTTATTTGACTTTCTAACTATATTTACGGGTTTTGAGGGTTTCTCCATTTTCCCTTTTTTTCTGGTTTTTAGGGATTGTTATAATTTTTTATAATTTAATATTATTTATAATCAAATATATAAAAATATATACATATTTTTTATATATTCACACAAAAATTTAATTTTATAAATAAATAATTAAACATATTTACATATAAAATATATTTCTCAATATATAAGCCTTATCTAAATAAAAAAATAATATCCATTTTATTTAAAATACAAATATATGAATATTTATATACCTATATAATGTGTATGTGTATATATATATATACGTGTGTGTGTGTGTGCGCACGCATTTGTATTGACAAACTGATATATATTATCTATATATCTAAACATATATATATATACATATTAATATATAATATTTGTAAATATATATAAATATGTATAATTATACTTACAAATACACATATAATATATATATATATATATATGTGTGTGTGTGTGTGTGTGTATTTTTTATATATGTATTTATTTATTTATAAACACACACAAAAAAGCTTATTTTATAAATGTATTTAAAACTAATCTTATAAATATATGTTAATATACAATATATATATATATATATTAATATACATACACACACATATATATATTAATATAACTAAATACATATATATATATATTAATATAACTATATATATTTATATTAATATAAATATATATATGTTAATATTAATATATATTAATATACGAGTAAATATAACTAAATATATATATAAATAAATAGATATATTAATAAATGAAGAGAAAATCAATATGGTGGAGTGGTAAAGGCTTAGGTGTGCAGGCAATAAGTCCCGAGTTCGAATCCATGGGGAGGTAGGTCCCGTGCGCAGGTGGAATAAGGGCTAGCGCAGTTAAAGGGTGTGGGTGCTGTTAAAGGATGGGGGGGCATGCGGGAGGGGGGGGGGGGTGGTGCTGAAGGGGGGTTTAAGAACTATTGAATCCCCTCCCTAATTTGTATATTTTTTTTAATATTTTTAAAATTTTACCAACACTTTTTTTAGCGTTGATAAAAGAGGCCTTTATCAGTGCTTTTCCGAGCACTGATAAAAGGGACCCCCTTTATCTTCAACGAGATTCACAACACTTTTTAGTGCTGATAAAGGCCTTTTTTAGCATTGATAAAATCCCGTTTTTTGGTAGTGCTTATGATATCCATTAGTAAATTTAGTTGGCATGTGGTTAGTTTTTATACTGCTATCTTATGAGACATGACTAAAAAGGAATCATGGAAGACTTGAAATATTTATAGGACTACTCATTAATCTATCTTGTACTATCATCACATCGATGATGCAACTAAGGTAATGTGTGTTTAGGAAAAATATTCACTCTTCATTTAATGATTGGTGAATATTTGGTTAAGATATTATCTAACATACCAATCCAAAGGATCTTATATCTTTTAACAAGTGCATTTATTACTTTAATATATCAATAATAAAATTTCTTAAAGGAATTTAATGCAGTATATAAATTTATATCTAGCTTCACCTTGGAGTAGTCCATGCTTATATAGCTGAAAAAAATCCAAAAGATTTTTGGAATACCTTTATTTATAAAGGTTTATTTATCCAAAAATTGATATGTAAGTTTTTCAGTATACCTAGTGTCTTAACTCAAAGAGACTAAAAACTATTTAGGGTATAAACTTGTCAATTATTATCATTTTTACTTGAAAAAAATTATTTTCACAATAATGAATGAGTATTATATTTCATATTTCATAATTGAATTCTTAGTTGGATATCTATGACTCAAGAATTACTGAACTACTAGTTAAGTTTGAAAACCCTAAAAACAATTATTCCAGAATAAATAAAGCCTAATTATATTAAAAAAAATAAGGAGATAAATTTATTGGTAATAAAAAACAATATTTTAACATAAATCAATCCTATTAGAAATTAAAAATTGTGAAATTATCATTATTAATATTGGAATCACCCTTTTCAGCCTTTAGGAGATTTCAAATTTACTCCTTAAAGTTATCCACTTCTCATGATTGACATACGAGTCACCCTTCCCCAACACCTGGGAGAAAAAACCTTAATTATTATAGTGTTTCCTTCTTGGTTTTAGTATTTGAATACTAGTTAGTATTTAATATATAATAATTGAAATACAAACATCACATTCTATAATGAATATATTTTAATTAGATACAACTTCTTTAATCTTCTTCAATTTATTGAAAAATTTCAAAATAAGCTTTCTGTCTACATGAGAAGAAAATAGATTCTTGTTCTCCACACTAAAATATTTTTTCTCATTGAAATGTGTTATAAAGGAAACATTTACCATAAAATTTTCATGGTATTTTTAAATTTTAATTTCATGTTGTTCACTATAAGTTTTGTGGAACCGAGTTCCTTGAAACCCTTATTTCATAGGTGAAGTTTGGCCAAAATATCTCTATTCCATTAATCAACACTATTTATCTCATAACAATAGATGAATAGGAAGAACCTAGAAGATAAGGATGATAATATGAGATTAACATATAATTTATTATTTATATGAAAGCCTGAAATTCACTAACTGATCAATATAATTTTGTATATTAAATAAAAGATCAATAGCTGAGTACCCTCTTCCATTTTACACAAGTATAGTGTATTGACTATTTAATTTATATAAAACCACATTTTATTTTTCTAAAGAAATAATAAATGAGATCTCATGGTACATACATCCATGTACTTATATTAAATTATCATTTATATAGATATAAATAATATCCCAATACAACAGACAATAAGAGAATACGCTTGTACCTCATGCTTGCATCAATTTATCCTTTTCTTGCTTGGTGAGGTGACTGAACAGGTATAGAGGATTCTATCACATAGTATACATTTTTCTTATTATAATTTAATTTATAAAAAACTATAATAACCTTGGAATTATGTGGTGGTGAATAGAAAATCTTTTTACAAATGACAATAGTGTTATGATGATTTTTATTACCATATTCTAAATTAATTAAACGTAGATTTTTAGTTTTTATCTTGATTACCTAAGATGTGATGTGATAAGATTTATTTATTAGTCTCAAAATTTTCTTAAAACCCTATAACCCTCACCATTAGATTTTTAATATCATATATTATGGATATTCTATTGTAAAGGATCCATATTTACCTTCTCATAACCCATAATTTGGATTGACAATCTATTTGAAGGATTTTTGGTAGGCATAACTTTCCAACCGTATTAACTCGAAACTCCTTGATTCATTGAGTAGAATTCCCAATCCCAAAACCCTAGACTTGAGTTTCCTCAACACCATCCTCTTAGGTATAACAATTCCTATTTTAGTAGTCAACCCTTGATGTTTAAGTTAATCCAACCCATATCCTTAGTTAAAAATCCCTGATAATTGGAAGAACCATAAATTTGGATAGGCAAGTACTTTGAACTGTGGTTGTATTTTAATTTTATCCAAGGAGGGTGATAATGACTTAACATTTTTATTTTATGGATTATATATATATACATAAATTACCCATTTTATCTTATTACATGCTTATATATATTATGTGGACTTTACTTAAGAGACTAACCATGTCTAGATAAAATTTACAGACAATTCAATTAATTTTAATTCCATATTGCATGATTGTTAATTCATTTATAAAGTGATAGAGATAAACCATCCGCTAATAATTAATCATGAAACTAATAAAAATATTTAATAAATTTGGAACTATAAAGAGATCATATAATGGTTAGTTTATCTAGAGAATGATTAATTAACCCTTGACCTAGGGAAATAATCCTTAAACCATATCTTGGTTTGAGCTACAACACTACACCTTTACTCTAATGTAACTCCTGAGTTGGTTTCACCTTGGATCCGATATTTAATCGACTCCACTAACATGGGAGATCCATCCATTATCTAAGATTATACTCATACATAGGTGAGGGGAACCAAATAATTGGTTATAGGTTTTACATAAAAGAAACCATGGTCATGTAATCCCATACATAACGAAAGGTGGGGATGGCGCACATGCCATCATTTAATTTAATAAAATAAAATAAAATAAAGAAACCATTCAAATATAGAGGTATGGTCTATTCTCATGATCATCTACACACATGAAATGAATACACAAATTTAAACTAGATAATATTCATTTTAATTCATTATTTATTAAAATAAAGTCATCTATAATTAATCTAATTAATTATTTGATTAATTCATTTTATCTCAATGTCCATTAGAAAGGTCTTATAAATTATTAAATTAATTAATTTTAATTTAATTAAATTAATTAATTTAATTTAAAATTAATTAATTTAATTTAAAATTAATTAAGTAAACAATATATACTTGGAGGAAATGACATGTACTCATCCAAACTACCTAGAATGGTCCTTATCACAAACTATGTACTCACACAACATATAACATAAATGACATATCATGTAATTACATGGCCTGTACAATTAATAAATGACACACATACACATGTATATTATGCAAGTTTAGCACTGTTATAAACAAAAATTTCATGGAAAGTAATGAATATAAGAAACTTGTAGTTTTAAATTTTATATACCCATTAATTTAATATATAATTAACAATCCCATCACATGGTGTGTACTATTAATAAATCACACACAAGAACATGTTGATTAGGTTTAACTATATCATTAATTTTCTTCCTATGTCAAATTAATCACATGGGGTGCAATAAGTTACATGGTGTGTACTTGGGATATATGTCACGTAACATCTTATACCCGTGTTTGTGAATAAATAAAACATTCACATACATAGGTTTGGTCTATGATCATGATCATACAAACAAATTCAATGAATATACAAATGTAAACTAGCTAGTACTCACTTCAATTCATTTTTTATTAAAATAAAATCAATTAGAATTAATCCATTTAATTATATGATTAATTCATTTTATCTTAATGTCTATTCTAAGGGTCCTGTGAATTCTTATAATTCATAATTTTAATTAGATTAGATTAATTAATTAATTTTAAATTAATTAAGTATATGATGTGTACTTAGAGGCAATAACATGTACCCATCCAAACTACCCAGAATGGTCTTTATCATAAACTATGTACTCAGAAAAAACATATAGAATAAATGAAATATCATGTAATTACATAGTGTTTACAATTAATAAATGAATCAAATACACATATATATTATGAAATTTTATCACTTTTATACACAAAGAGTTTATGGAAAGTTAGGAATATAAAAAGCTTATATTTTTAAATTTTATATAGCCATTAATTTGATATATAATTAATAATCCCATTACATGGTGTGTACTTTCAATAAATGATACACAAAAATATGTAAATTAGGTTTAACTCTATCATTAATTTTCTTTCTACATAAAATTAATCACATGGAGTATAATAAGTTATATGGTGTTGACTTGGGATATATGTCATGTAACACTTTCTACCCATGTTTACGACACACAATTAAATAATGGGCATGTTTTATGACTATAGATGTGTATGAGGTACATGGTGTTTACACCAACTACACATCACATGACCTTGATGTTTCATGGTTTTTAGACCCCATGTTGTGTAATAAATGAATGACATGGATTTGACCCCATATATTTCACCATGAAAATTTATGGATTACACGATGTGTAATCCAATTACATGGAACGTAGTTTGGAAAACCGTGTGCTATCCTAGCCTAGTCAACATGAGGTGTGAATTTAAGAAAATCCATGTGTATTAGTTGCATGAATAACCAATTTTCAGGGTTTTTTTGGTGTAGTTTACACTATTATATGATGTGTATCAATGGGATACATGGTTTATAATTTTGTTTTATCCACCCAGAACCCTTAAAACAAGTTGATGGAGTTTTCAAATGATCTTCATGTAATTTTTTAACCTATTACTAGTTTTATGATCAAGAATGAATAAGGGGAAGAGAATATTTTAACCTTCATATTTGAATAATTAATAAACTTGAAATGAAAAATAACAATTAATATATACCATCTATCAATGATTAATAAATAATTATAAATTATTATACAATTTCCTTGGTACCACTTCAAGGTTCTAGATGCAATGAAAATTCCTTTTTCCCATAGACAACTCAAATTTTTATCATAATAACTGAATAATTTGAGATTTACATGATGAAAAACATCATGAATAATAAAATTAATTTGAATATTAATTGATATAAACACCAGAAACAAGAATAAAAGATCATCACATATAATTTATAATTAAATTATATTGATTAAGAATTAATTTTCATTATAATTCATTAATTTTTGAAGATTTTGTAAACTAATTATTAGCATACCATCATTGGGGTGAGATGATTCAAGGGTAGAATCCATCTAGTGGTGATCCAAACATGCTCCATAAACCTCCAAACATTTCCATTGAAATATATGAGTGCAATCATGGAAGATTATAATGCTTGGGTAGTTCTCTATTGATCACTAAAAGAATCTATCCTAGATAGAAGGATTCTTATTTTTCTCTCTAGTCTCAAGAGGGTGTAAGAGGATAATAACTCTCCATTATTGAGAGAGTTCTAGAGGAAGTTCTCTCTAGGGATTGGGGGGTTTCCCTCTATAATTATTTATACACAACAACTGTTATGGTGGAGAATGATATAATTGAGTTTATATTGATATAGAATTAGAGAATAATAATTACACCCAAGCCCTTATTATTCTTTTAATTCCAAAAAAACCCATGTCTAAATAATAATACCATTATTATTATTTAATTTACTTGCACTAGAATCATGGAATCATAAATATTATTTCCCTAAATAAATAAATTAATATTTATTCAAATTATATTTAATATGTTATTTGTCACTAAACCATTAAACTAAGTTTTCCATTCCTAATCAATATTTATCAAACCTGGAATAATGAATATTTATTTAAATAAGTAAATATCACTTCATTATTATCTGATAAATAAATAATATTATATTTACTAAACTAGTAAATAAATATTTATTTAATATTCAACTCACATATATTCTCTTGAATAATTGGTGACTGTATATTTATTATCAACCAAACATGAATAAGTATTAAACCACATATGAGAATAATATTTATCCATCATGTTAAGTTAATATAGAATATAACCGAGATTGTGAATACACTTAGTGTGTATCCCTTTAGGCCTCTTCCTTAGTGGAATTATAAAATCCACCAAAAGTCCATGGTTAGTGTCTATAAACACAGAAAAGAACACATAGATAAATAAATAAAATACCCCAATAATATTAACCACATAAAAACAAAAATTATATAATATAATCCCTTTTATTATTATATATAATCAAGTAATTTTCACATTGGTGTCATCAACCTATATGCTTAATGTATCTTTCTTTGTCTTTCTAAAAATGAACTTGCTAATAGAATGAAATGGACATGGAATTAATCAGGATGTTATATTTCCATCAAAGGTCCTATGATATATAATTAAATAATGTAGGTGATAAATCATTTATCTCATTACCCATTATAGTGATATCAATCATGATGAACCCAATTCATCTTACCTCACTACAAGCATATGTCATCACAATTTTCATCAATACATAAGAGTAAATGAATCAGGATATGAATTAATAACAATATTAAAGTATAAGTACCATTATACATGTATATAAATAGGAACATCTAGTGAAACATTTAAATATTGAATTCATATGTTTATGTTAGTTCTCATAACCTCCCTATACTGGGGATAACTAGGGATGAACTTCATGAGAATAAATCTCAATATCTTACTATCTCCCTAACCCTAATATCCTATGTCATCTGTGTCCCATTAGATGATATAATCTGGCCATATAACTTATATTTAAGAATATTTCCATATAATTTTAAGGTTCTCATCATAGTGTGGAACTACTATGACCTTCTAGTGTAAAAATATAATATCCCCAAATCCAAAATATTGCATCCGATGCTAAAAACATAATATTTACATTTATGGATTTTATAATAATAAATGTGACCCAATTTTTACCCTTACAACATCAAATTTAAATATTGGATCACTTACATACCTAAGATCCTTTTAGTTTTAGAGTTTTAGATAATTATGAAAAACTCTTAAATAATAATACCCATGAATTTAAGTGATAATTTTTCTCACTATACCTATATTTTCATATTCCATAATAATTATTCAATATCTCCCATAAAATCATTCACACATGAATCCTTTTAAGAAATAAATCATTTAACATCTTTCTTCATAACCTGGAAAAAATGAAACATAAGAAGGGTGAGATCAAATGATTAGTAAGGATAAAAACAAGAATTAACAATTAAATGTAATAATTGAGCATAATATGTACATAAGGATATGATGAAATAATAAAAGTTAATGATAATAACATATGATAATTCATACCCATCAATACCCTGATCATCAATCATGAAACATGAAATAAAGATTTAATATAATAGAAGATTCATAATTATCAATAACCATAAGCCATGTGATGTCAATATTGATCAAAGGAATCATTAAAAATAATAAAAATCATAAATAAAAAATGTTTTTATCTTAGAACAATATCTTAATATAACCCTTACAAGAACCCTTAAAAGTGGAATAACTAAGATAATCAACTTCCAACATAATTATCTAGAGAAAATAATCATTACTGAATGTTTTAGACATATATATATCAGGTTGATCCATAATTATGAGAAATATCAGGCTCAAATATCATTATAAAAAATTTTAAATAACCAAAATATAATCACAACACATGAAATATTTCATTTTTAAACATAACAATAACCAATGTTCTTTTATAGCTTGATTTACCCGTGGAAAATAAAGGGGTTCCAGGTTAATCTCTTTGACACAATCATAATCCATCTAGAGAAATAATAATTATGGTATCATTACAATATATCTCTAGTGAATCATAAGTAACATAAAGGGATGATGTTGTTGATAAACAAAAATACTATTAAAATACAATTAAAAACAATCTTGAGGAAAACACTCTTTACACTTTGAAAATCACTTTTTAAAACTAAAAATTCCCAAAATATTGTGGAAGTGATTTACTTGAAAATAACCTTAGAAACATATAAGTTAATATTCAAAGAAAATAATGTTCATGAAATAAGGAAAATATTTTCATGTCATAAACATTAAAAATAAACATTTTTTTAAACTTTTGTAAAGAGAGTCAAAAGTGACCCATGTGGAAAACTTTAAGAAATTTAATTTTAAAAATTTTTAATAGAAGGTTAATGATAATGTAAAATAAATTCCTAAAATCATTTATGTTTTTAAAATAAAATTATTGTAAACATTTTAGAAAACATGGATATGGAAGAGAAATATTCTTGATCAAATATAAGATACATGATTAATATCACTTACAGAAAACATTATTGATGCTTCTTTAATCAATAAGGGAGGAAATGAGAATTAAAAATATAAAAAACATTCATAAACAAACTATAATAGATTCAGTTTAAGAAAATAGTATCCTTTTATATCCCCAAAATAACCTTGAACAAAAATAATCTTGAAAAGAAAGGTGACTGTAACATAAAGCCTTTTCTGCTTTGGTGAATTTCAAATAAAAAGTCATTAAAGGAAAGAGTATGATAGGGTATGTAAATCCCATTAATTACATGAAAAAATAAATCAAAATTCATTCATGGAGAAGTAATTACACTATTCAAATAAATTATGGTTCATGACATGAAACATGCCTTAAGAACATGTGATTAAGACAAAAAATCCCTTACAAAGACCGTTACTTTTGAACTGATAAATAATCCATGACGTGATTATGAACACATATGTAAATCCATATAAAATAATTGTAAATAAAAACTAAAATAATTAATAGATCAATTAATATATAATCATTTCATAACAAAGTCAATGAAAATGAGTTATAACCCAATGAAAGAAAATTCATTTTAAACCCTTTACCATTTGGTAACTTTCAAGTCCAATCCCCTTTGATGAAATAATTTTAATTGAAACTTAAAATATCATTAATTAATAAGGATTCATGATATAATAACTAAAATTGGTATTATACACACTATATAAAATAAATTAGGTTTATAATAATAAAATATACCTCAATGAAGGGTAATTAGGATGAAGTCCCTTACCTTGAGCCCAAATTGCCAGGTATTTCTTTTAACTTATATGTAATAAAATTATATAAATTATTTTATTTCTTAATAAAATTTCAAAGGTTTAATACCTTATTCTTAAAACATTTTCTTCATTTATTTATTAACATATTTAAATAATTAATCCATTAAGTCCACTTCAGGTGTTTCGAGGATGTTCAGTTGATATTTTTAAAACAACTTTAGTATGTTGACCAAGGTAAAAGATATATTTGATTAATAATATACATAATAATAATAATTACATAATTATAAGTTTAATTCATTAATTATACTTTTAAAACCAATAAAGAAATATGGTAATGAAAAATAAACTACGTTACAATCATAGAAATGGTAGGCTGTACGTACTCATGTGTAATGTTTCCATTTTTCAATGATCATGATGGAAATATAGTAAGTATTATTTTATAATTAAATAATTATAATTATATAATAAATAAAATATTACTTATTTAAATAATCTTATATATACCAGCCATGTGATTTGGTGATGAAAAACAAATCACATCGCTTTGTGGAGGTGGTAATCCACACGTGCGCGCGAACGACATTATCATTTTTCAATAAATGTAAAGGTAAGAAAATAGATGATATATTGTATTTAAATAATGATAATTATTTCATTAATATCATATTTATAAATTAAAAACATCATTATAACCTTTTTGAGAGGTAGTGATGGAAAATAAAACACATTTATTTATGGAGGTGGTAGTCCACACATATGCACAAACAATGTTTTCATTCCCCATTTGATGGAAGGGGAGATTAATATATGTTATGTAATTAAAATAATAATGTATTATTATATATAATATACTTATTTTATTATTTCATCATGGTTTGAGAATATTTTAAGGAGTTAGAATAAGAAATAATACTAAAACATTTGGTTAAAAGCTTTACCTCTTCTTCAAACAACCTCCTTTTCTTTACACATTAAGCCATCTAAGGTTGGTACTATGGAAAAAATTATACCTCTATAATTTGGGGATGGATGTTATTAAGGTATTTGGGTATTTATTTTATGAACCAATGGATCTTTAAGTGTAAATAAAAGTAGAGAGTAGGTTCCCTTTTATAAGAGAGGGAATGGACATTCTTAAAATTTCTTAAAGTATTAAATTAATATAAATTAATTTTCATTTTCAAATAGATAAAAATTAAAAAAATTAAAATATAATAATATAATTATCCTAAATAATCTCCTAAAATAAAATTTTGACATGTTTAGATGGTATTTTCATCCTCATCTCTTTGTTTTAACCCCTATTAACCCTTTTGACAATTACTGTGATATAAATTTTGTTTACACTCAGGGGTAAAGAAAGTTATTATAAAAGGAAAAGTGACACCTAAATGGGCCATGGTTGATATTTTAGACCATATAAAATTCACTTTTATGGAGATAATATTTTAATGAATTTTAAATTATTTAATAAAACAGTACTTATTATAAAATATCATTAATGTCATTCTTGAAACTATTAATTTAATTTGACTTTCAAAACAACATGAAACCAAAATACTTTAAATATAATAATTTTAAAAATCCTTAATATGATATATTTATCTAAAAAATTCATGTAAAAAGAAAATTTCATTCAATTTATATTACTTTTAGTATTTTTAAAATCATTTATTTTATTTTTTTGATTAATTGAATAAATACAGTGTCACCATTGCGTAAGATTTTAATGTAATTATTTCATCACTAAAAATTATATATAAATTAACATGATAAAAAAATTATATTTTAAATAAAAATTTATAACCAAAAATAATTTTTTTATCCCTATCACAAAATATTATAGATATTAAAAGCAAGAGAGTGATATTTTTGACTTTATATTTACTTAAAATAATAAAAATGTTATAATAAAAGGAAAGAGGTAGGAGATTTAAATATTTATAATATTTGATGTTAAAGGTAAAAAATTATCCAATAAATTAAATACAAGTTTTAGAGATATTTTTATAATTATCACATTAATTTTAACCATAATTAATCTATTTTACCTTTAACGCGGTGACACAAATCTACTATGGTTACTATTCATAATGACCAAAAAATAAAAGGGAACTATTTAATATATTTGGAGATCCTAAATAAAAATATAGAATCCATTTTTAAATATAAAATTCTTAAAATTTTCGAAAATCATTTCTAATATAAATGCATAAAACACAATGAAAAATAGGTTTTAGAAAAATATGTTTCTAAGTACAAAAATGAAATTATTCCAAAATTAGATATAATAATGATTCAAATGTAATTAATTATATTTTATACGATTAAATTATTTTTATTTTTATTTTATATTAAATTAAAATAATAATGGTAAATTTTAACAGAAGTGTCCTTTTTTACGAAAACTAGTGTTTTTCACTATTCGCTGTAAAAACATTCATTTCAGAAAAATCCCAAAAAAGTCACCCGAAGTAAATTTTCATATAATGATTTAAAAAATAATATCATTTTTGCAAAACAAAATTTATATAATTTCTATAAATTAATTATAATATTCTCTCACAAAAAGCAATAAATAAATCATTTTCATAGAAAATATATTTGTCAAGCATAAAATGAAATCACTAAAAATTGAGTGGTTATTTACTAAGAATTAATAAATAAATTTTTATTGAGTAGGAACTTTATATATATTTCATAATGTGTTTATTCCTATTAACACCATCCAATTTATTGGATATTTTATATCTAAAATAATTAAATAATAATATTTCATCGTTGTTCAAGCTCAATGTTTCGTGTTTTATACATTATCAAACATAGTATTCCTTTAAATTTTAGAGATTTTATAGAGAAGTACTAAAAATAAATTATCACATCAAATATTTCATTGAATAATGATCATTATATGATAAAATATTAATTAATTTTTATCTCCATGAATATTTTGATAATCAAATGTACATAGTAGTTGGTTCTAGATAACTAACTCTAACAAGAAAAACCCTGATAAGGACTAATGATTGAGAAACATTTATTACCTTATAAAGTGGAGATATTAAGAAATAATCAAACCTATGGATATCATACATGTTCCTGATATTGAAAAAGATCCATTTTTAAATCCTTGAGTGAAGAGAGATATATTTTCAGAGAGGTTAGTACAACTTGCACATGGGGGTTGACATGAGATTGAATGAATTTTTATCATCGGTTTTGGGAGTTAGGGAATTGAGTTCCATATAGGAGGCAATATATTTTATTTGGGTATTTTAATTAATTATTTATTACATTAATATCTTCGGATATCTATTTTGATATTTTCTTTGGATATTTTAATTAAGTAAAGCTGACATTAATGTCTTGGGAAATCTGTTTTAATCTAAATGTAAGATGATTTCCTAGGTATAAAATGTTTAATTGTGATATAATTGTAAAAGATCACATTTTAATCATTTTAACTTGGAATTTTAGTGATTTTAATCTCACCATTTTAATATTTTGTTGGTAATTATTAGATAGTTAGTATATATGAATATTTTGGACTTTTTCATAAATATGGATTAATTCATTATAATTAAT
Source organism: Viscum album (assembly GCA_963277665.1). Taxonomy (NCBI): domain Eukaryota; kingdom Viridiplantae; phylum Streptophyta; class Magnoliopsida; order Santalales; family Viscaceae; genus Viscum; species Viscum album. Next base: position 844,394,882 of record OY728160.1, on the reverse strand, counting down.
TGTTTTTATTAATCTCTAAAATCATGTAGAAAAGATAAAATTTTCAATATTTATTTTTGTTTTTTGTCAAGAAGTTTCTAGAAAATTTGGTAAAGGAATTCCGTACATACCACAATTTATGAAGAGAACTAGAGAAAATAGAAAATTCTAGTATAAACAAGTGATACATAATATAATTTCAAAGGATAAAGTGGCTTAAATTGGTAAATAAAGGAATATGTAAGGTTATTTTGGCACTACACAGTTCATACATAACATATTTTGAAGTGTCCTAGGCATACATAAAATCTTTAAGATGATACATGAGATAATATTTTCTGGTTTTACTAATACATATCATATTTTCATTTACAGATGAAAATAAATAATTTTTATATTTTCAAGAGGCATATATGAGATACATAAGTTTTTTTGGTAATATGTAGTATATTTTACTTTACTGATAGAGCATACGTAATGTTTTTTTGGACTTTCATATGATTTTATAATTTGATAAATTTAAAGAAACAAAAGCCTTATAATGTAGAGTATAGAGTCAAAACACAATGAGAGAGATAAAAATATAAGAAAAATAGGCTTCACTTCTCAAGGTATTTAGTCATGTTGTGAAGAGGATGGATGAAAATTCAAAACCATTTCCATTATAATGACACTCATACTATGGTGATCTGGGTTGTGGCATGACATGAACCCTAACATCAACATCCATTTAAGATATTTTTATTGACCACAGATTGAAATTCAAATGAAAATAATGAAATTTTGGAGATAAAGGGATAATTAAAAAGAAGATTAAAGAGAAACTTCTATATGGAAATAAATTATTGGCTCAAGTCATTCCAGTGAGGGAGTTCTCCCTCATGTGTGTCAAAACCATCCAAAATCCACCACTAATTTCTATTTTTATCCTATTTAAATTACTTCCCATCCATTTTAAAAATTAGGGATCTAGTTTTTAGATTTTATTGGTTTAAATTTATGACAATAGTGTTGGTTTTTTTGTTGTATTTTACTTTTACTCCAATCACATTCTATAAATTTTAACAATGTTAACTGTTTCTCTCTCTCTTCTCTTGTTTTCTTTGTTCTTTTTCACTATGATCCCTAACATTTACAATGATGAATAAATAACCCAAGAGATCTATCAGGGAAGAAATCTAGTTATATAAACATTCATGTTTAATTTCTTTTATCTACTTAGGGTTATTATAAGGATGGTCAATAGTGAATAAAGGTGACAGTGTATCCTCATTGCAGTCATTATATGTCTAAGTTCTTCTTCTACACTATTTTACATCATTTACATTATTATCTAGGAATATTATAGATATTTGATGATTTAGTAATGAATAGGTGTGATTTCATACTAGGAGGTGAGTTTGGGGTTTCTCTAAAATGAAAAACCCTTTAACTTACTGACCATAGAGGAGGTAGATGTGCAGAATACTTAGCAGTCAATAGGTGCATTGTATATTCACAACTAGGGTATAAGAGGATGACCACACATAGGATGGTGGTGGTGGGGGGGGGAATTAATTAAGAATTTACGATACTAATAATGATACAATTAAGGTTCACTATAGGTTTTTATCTTGGGAGCATATTCTTTCTTAATAACTTCATTTTGTTTAAATTTTTTATATGAATGTTTATTTTCCATTTCCCATTTAATTTCTCAAGAACATATATTTTTTCTTTTATAAAATAAAAAACTCAAAAAATACAATTATTTATTGGATTAGTTAGTGATTTACTTGAATTCTAAAGGCTCCTCAAGAGAGACAACTCTATCCATCCATTGTGATACATTAAGAGAAATATAAATAATATTTTGTACCACCTTGAAACAGGTGTGTAAACTATGAAATTTTCCATTATAAAACAGCTTCTCTTATGATTTCCTTTTGTTATAGATAAAAATGTTGAATTATTCATTTTTAATTATAATATATAGTAATATTTTTTTACCAAATAGTGCAACTTAACTATGAGAAAACAAGTCTATAATGGTGGCTTTTCTGAATACATGGTGGTTCGAAACATAACAATTTGTCTCATAAAGGTTTTTTTAAACCATTATAGTTATCTATATTGGTGATAAAATTATGGTTATTTTAACTATTTAGAATAATTCTACCATGAGAGACATAAATATAGGAATTAGAGATGGTTATTCGTTATTCGTGATGTTTTTATTCGGATAGAAAAACATTTTTATTAATATCAATTTTAACCGCCATTAAATAAATGGAATAGTTTATAATTAGCGATGGTTTAAAATTACACTGAAATATTATAGAACTATATATAAAATTTATAATATATTATTTCCTCCTAAAATACCATACACCTAAACATCACAAATAAATACTGATAGAAGAGAACCAGAATATAGAACAAATTATTTTAGTCAAGTAAATTCCACTAATAAATATATAAAACAACATATAAATATATAATTAAAATATTAAAATATTTAAAATTCATGTTTCATTCAATATATTAGTTTTTCCCACTTATAATAACAATAATAACGTGTAGGGGAACCTATCAGTAGCTTAACTACTGAACATCTCATTCATTTCCCTGAAATGAGTTCTCTTCACATCCCTCCCTACTGCCAACCACTTGTACCTACATAGGTAAATTTAAATTTTAAATCATATATAAAATAATATTTTTTTATAATAATACTAAAAAATTTTAAAAATTAGAATAATTGATAATTTAATCATAGAAAATACATGTTTTAGAAATTTAAGTAATGAAATTGAAATTTTAATTCGAAAAGACTAAAAACATAAATAAATATATAAATATATTATTTCAATATAAAATTATTAAGATATAATATGTATTAAACACTTTGTAGACAAGTTTCAGGATTGTAATACCATGCTTTTAAGGATCACTTCAACCCACATTATAAAAAACATTATTAATCGGTAATTTATTTAAGGTGGTTTTTTAAAACCACATATAAATAAAAATCTAAAATATTAACTAAAATTATGTCATCTTATTATCATAAATCATGAAAAAACATATCGTAATTTTTAATTAGAAATTATTTTTTTAGAAAATATACACTAATTAATTTTTAATTTGACTATTAGAGGTGGTTTTATAAAACCATCTCTAATTAAAACCTAAATTTACCACACTCTATTTATTTCTTCCATTTCCTCCCTCCTTCAATCAAGACACTTTATATCTCTATCGATTGTACCACTGTAGATCATCTACTTCACTTATGATCACTTATTCTGCTATTGTCAGAAACTACACTAGTTTCTCTTCAGTCCTCTGGGTTGCCCATAGCCTCATCAGTCCTCTTCGCTCCTATTGGTTATATCGGTCACCTTTATCCCCATAAGTCCCTATTCGTTCCATGTTAGTGTTTTCATAAACCCTAATGTCTGAACCCACAAGTATATCACTGTGGTATTTAAAATTTTCTATTTAGTTGATTAAATATATTATGTATTCAATATTTTTAAATTTAATGAAATTTATTGTTTTAAGGTTTGAAAAAAAAAATTATTTTCCAAATTATTTTATGTTTAATTGATTATAAAAAATATATTAGGCATAAATATAATGAACATTATTTTATTTCATTTATATTCAGTTTGATTTTCAATAAATAAATTTAAAAAACAATTGTTATGAAATTGTATTATTAGCAAAAGAAAAATTTCTTATGAAATATTTGTTATCATTTTCATGTTTTTAGTACCTTGATGAGTTATGATTTTTTATAGTATTTAATATATATTTTTTAATAATTAATGCTATGGTTATGTTGTTTTATTTTAAATTATATGCATAACAATGTTCTATATTTTTTTTATTATCATTTTATTAAATATATGATTAATGAATTGAAATTATGATTATTTATAAACAATTTATTATTCATTTATTCTTAAATTTATTTCATTTTAATATTTTTAATTTCCATATATTGTTTTATTATGTTTTAATATTCCATGTCCATAATTTTATTTAACTAATGAATTGTAGCTAAGATTTTATTTAACATGAATTTATTTTTTAATCATGATTTTACTTAAATAATATGAGCTATGTTATTTATAAAAATAGTCATCAATAATATGCAAATGGATAAAAGTTATATTAATTTTCCCCATAATTCACCTATATATGTGAGGTGGTTGAAGTTATTTTTATATTTTTCAAATGAAAATCAATTTGTTGATAGACATAATAAATGTTCATTCCCAACTTGTAATTTTAAATGTTGGTTGAGAAGAAATTATGTTTAAGAGAACATGTTATTGAAACAATTTCCTACTAGATATGTGTAATGTATTTTTCAAAGAAAATGAAAAAATGAAAAATGTTGAAGGTAATACCATTATCATAATTAATGTGTTAACAACCCAATAGTGGAGAATAAAATTTATAACTTAATTAACAATGCATTTGATGCTACATAAAAACATGATAAAGATCATGTTATATTAGTGGAGTCTCTTTGGGAATTTGAGGGTAACAATACAAGAGATAAGATAGTTAAGAAATCAAATGAGTTTTAAGAATTAGTAGAAGATATACATTTGTAGTTTTAGAAATAATCTAGAAAATATAAATTTTTTTAATCAACTAAAGTTTTACCACATCAAGTACTCATTTGGAATTATAGATAAAGCAATGCCGATAATATTATAGTTTCTATATGATGCATTCGATGAATATAATATCCTTGAAACTTTTTTTAGATGGAGTAATTTCTTAAAAATCACTATCTTATTTATAAAAAGATACATGCATGTCCCAATTATTGTTTTTTTTATTGGGGAGAAGATCTATATAAATAAAAATTAAAAATATGTCATAATTCTATATGGAAATTGATGAATCATGATGAAAATCTAAAAAAAACTTACTATAAAAAGGAATAAGAGAAATAAAACTAACATGATAGTTTTATATGACATTCGATTAAAACCATAGTCATTAATATTACTCACGTCATCTAAAATGGTAGAGAAAATGAAGTGTAATTCCATAGAAAACAACAATGATAGGTTGAAACATTATCCAATAGATTTGAAAGCATGAAAATCCCTTGATTATTTATATAAAAATTTCTCTTTAGATCTAAGGAATGTTTCATTTGGGATTTTATATTGATGGATTTAAACCATTTGTGAGTCTAATAATAGATTATAGTATATGGATAGTTATTTTCATTCCTCTTAATCTACCTATGTGGATGCGTATGTAATTTTTTCAATTATTTTTATGATCATTATAGGAATTAAAATATTGGGAAAGGATATTGATGTATACTTTTTTCCATTTATCTAATATCTTATTAATTTATGGTATAATGTTTTAGATACATATGCTTCATCAATTACCAATATGTTCAAAATTCATGATTCTATAATGTGGACTATTAGTGAATTTCCAAGACCAAGAAACATTTTTGGTTGGAACACTCACATTAGCCAATCGTGTCTAGTTTATAAATTTGACTTAGAGTCTCACAGAATAACTTATAATAGGAAATATTGTTTCATTTTTCATTTATGATTACTTTATTATTACCATATAATTCATTTTGATAGGTTATTATTAAATGGATGAAATGATTCAAGTCCACCACCAAAATTTTTATCAGGTTTAGAAATCCCATCAGAATTATGACCTGTTGATGCACATTTTTTGAAACTACTATCAATTGGAAATTTTTGGGAAAATAAATTTAGTAGAAATAAATGTGAAACAATAACAGAAGAAAGAGAGTCTATTTTTAAACAATATTTTCAGGAATTTTAGTTGTTATGTCATGATCTTGATGTTATGAACATTGAAAAGAATGTCTCTGAAAACTTAGACTCTATAATACTGAACAAGTATAGGAAATAAAAAGATCATTTGAATGATCATAATGAATTAGAAGAAATAAATATAAAGTATTATTATTTTTAATAACCATTTTTTAGGTATTTAATTTTTTTATTGTTTTTTAAGTTATGAATATGGCGGTATTGGTTTCAAGTTGTTCAAGAAGGTTTTCAATGGTTTTGGAGGGATTTTTTGGGGCTCATAGTTGGTACACGGTTAGGGGAAACCATGTGGAATTCCTAGGTAACATTATTAATTGAAATTAGGATTTTGGGAAGGTATATAGTTGACATATAGTTTGGGTAAACTATGTGGACCTAGAATGTTTTAGATAGTTTCATTCACATGATCGGTGCTTAGTTTACCAAAACATGTAGGCAAACTATATACAACTTAAAAAGACTCTTGAAAATTATATTCTTAACCTGAAATCCACCCAAAAATATAATTTCTCCTCTTGTAACTAATAATATAAAAAATTAGGGGTCCTTTTGGTGATTTTAATGATTTTATTAACTTGGGAGATCCTTCTTCTTGAATCTTAAAGCGTTTAACCTAGAGATCGTAGGTATGGTTTCTCTTTCGTCTTTTATCTTCTCTTCACATTATCTCTTGTGAGAAACCCTAGTTAGGGTATGTTTTTATGGGTATTTTATTTTAATCCATCATAAGAGAGTTGATATATCCTAAATCTATAATTTTGTGGTGTGGTTATTTGGGAATAGCTTGTTTGAGGTTGGTTTCCTCTCTCACACTCAACTTCTACCAAGAACTTAAAATATTTTTGTTTTTAAAGTTATATATGTGTTTTTATTTATGGAAAAACCTTAATAAATACTTTTTTAGTTTTATATTATTATTTTTGGGGTTTCTAAAATAAATGTTGTGGGTGATTCTCACAATGTGTTTAATAAAATATATAAGTGGTGTTTTGGTTTTAAAAGAATAAATTTTGGTGTGTATAAAATTGGAACTTATATGGGTTGGTGTGTGTTCATGATTCATATGGAATATTATTTGTCAATTTTTAATTGTCTATAAGGCTAGAATTAGGTCTCACTAGATTGTATAACCAAGTGATGACTTGGGTTTGGAGGGATTGGTTTCCGATTGAGAGTTTGAGCCATTCAGAGGACTCGTTGGATGATTGATTCATTTGGTTTGATTACATGGATCCCAGAGGGGAGGTTTTTGTAAATTTAATGGGTGTGTGAGTTTATAATGTGGGTGTGTGTTTTATATGAGTTATCTACACTAATTTTATATGTATATCTTGTTAACTAGTTTTCATGCTTCTCACATATTTTATATAAAATGTGAGTTAACATGTTATTATCTTAGTAGCGTGTGTGGGAAGTCTATAGGGGATTTTATACTGGGTTATGTAATCATCCACTGTATGTGAATATTGATGAGTATGTAGATATTTTTCTTAATGAAATAGGTAAGGGTAATACCTCTTACTTATCTAGTGTATCATTTTGATGATGTGGTCATGGACAATGGAGGTTGGATCTTAGAGGTATACATGAGGTGAATCTTAGTGTATTGACATGTTGGAACCTTTGTTTATATTTTTATTCTTAGGTATTGTAGACTTATTTAGATTTATTTCTATCTACTAAGACTTTTATTATTGTTACATTAAGAATGGTATTTTAGTTTGTCTTTTATCATGGATCATATTTATATTATTCCATTGTAGTTTCATCTACCATAGGTTGTGTTTTATGTAATGTAAAATAACCCCCTAGTGATTTGGTAAATCCCTATGCATTTATTACCAACATTTGGTGTTTAGGGGATTCACCTAATGTGAGTGTAATTATAATATTGTCAAAGGAAATGGATTAGGGTTTTGATATTATAAAAGGTATTGGTTTGGTATAGTCCCTCAATCAAGATGGTAGGAATTGAGATACGATATTTCAGAACATAAAATATAGGGTATAAAAGGCATATATAACCTCTTTAAACTAAACTTCAAGTTATTAGGTTGGTATGGGTATGAAAATTATTGTTAAAAACTTTTAGGTTTTTCATTACAACATCATCGTGGGTTTAACCAATGATAGTTGGGTATCATGTGTTAGTAAAAAACTTCTCACTAGGACTTCATCATTCATATGATATTTCACAGCTCATGATTTTGTAAAATGGTATCATTATAATTCTTGGTGTGTTAATTTACACTGTAAAACCTATAACTAAAGTATTGTGTGGTTATTTTTACCATAGTTATAGAAAAATTACACTAGTTAGAAGACCTAAAATTTAGCAAGGGGATCCACTAAGAATGTTGTACCACCTAAAAAATAATTAAATAAAAAACTCATGAGAAGAATTGTATAAGACTTTGAAGTTATGGAAAAGAGAAATTGGATCAAGGAACCATTTTATGTGGATTTATAATTGTAATTTCAGAGGAAAAAAACCCAAAAATCTTTTAGGGTGACTCAGGACCCAAGTATGAGGATGTATGTATTGGGAGGATGAATTAAATCTTCAATTATATTAGAAATACATCTGATATTAAAGTAATGTTAGTGGTATTCATACTCAAAGTCCTATCACATAAATAGTGGGAAATATATTTCTAAGATAAGGTTGATCAAGGTCTTACATGGGAGGGATTTGGGGAATTATTTCACAAACAATTCTATTTTCATACATTCATACTATCATGGATAATAGATCTATTTGATCTCAAGAAATAATATCTCTCATTTATGGAATAAAAATATTAATTTACTTATCTAGAATTATTTTCACTTGAAGTATTGGATAATTAATCTTTCAAAGTATCCATGTTCAAGTTAGGTTTATGATATGATATTCATTCTAAGGATGCAATGTTTTTTTATTGAAAATTATAATAAAATTTCGAATAGGTAAATGGTTGTGGAAAAGGACTTTGGAAGAAATAATATTAGAGGGATCACTTTTTCCACCCAATAATAGGATGAAACTCTAGTGGAGGGACAAAGAACAGAATGTAAAATTACTTCCAAGGTAGCAGAGCACTGAAGAACCAATCCATAGATATGGTTTATTTTTCTCTATATCATAGAAACCAACCAAGTTGCTTCTAATGTGGATCCTTGGATCACTTAAAAAGGGAATTTTTGATACCAAGTTGATAGAGTTATAACTATGGTTGATGGGGGAATCTCAAACATTATTATATCAACCCTATGAATTTAAACAATAACAATGGTTTTTACTTGTCTCAAGCTTCTCATGATCAACTAGGAATATATTATTAGAGAATTTATCATTCTTAGAATCAATATATTTAGGGATATTATAGGAACACCCCAATGTCCTAGTAGACACCATATTAGCAAGGTGGAAAGAATCATCTAGGAGGGGATTACTGATAACTTTGTGGGTCCAAATAGGCTTTACAAAATGAAGAACCATAACCCTCAATGGTGTGAGGTACTATTATTATTGATTCAAATTTAATATATTCATTTTTTTGACATTTTATCATCCCACTCTTTTATTGATTATCATATGGTAAATCAAATTGTTCTTCCTGTGGAAATGATGCCCCATGTCAAAAGCATAAATAAAACTCTTGGGAATGGGGAGTACGATGTATTTAAGAGTTAAAAATGTTCTATTACCATTAATATAGTCCAGTTTTTTATGGGAGTAAACTATATTAGATATAGAGTTTTTTATCTAGTTTTGGGGATGGTCTGGTTGGTAGAATTCAAATCTCATATTTACTACTACACTTAGTGAGTTACTTTCACATAACCTAATGGATTTTTTAATCTTTTTAAAGTTGAATGAGACATGAATGTTGGAATTGAAGGACCTATATTAAAATTGGTTAACCATATCTTATCAGTTTGGAATAATAACCTTGGGAATTATTGAAGTAATCAAGAATAGAGATCTCCTAGAATATTATATCAATACCCTAATGTCTTTTCGAAAAATTTATTCAGTCTACCACCTGAAAGGGAATTGGAATTTTCTATTGTCCTAGTCCCAATAATGAGTCCTTTTTATCTTCCATAATATATAATGGAACTAATATAATTATGTGAGATTAAAATCTAGTTGTAAGAGTTATAAATTAACGGATTTATAAGACCAAGTACATCACCTTAGGATTATATGATATTATTTGTAAATAAGGTTGATAGTACTACCCTATTTTGTTTTGATTATGGAAAACTAAATCAAATTATAATAAAAAATTAACATATTCTTCCTAGAATTGATGATATATTTAATAAATTGAAAGGATGAAAGTAGTTATATGAAATTTATCTATGATCAAGGTACCAATAACTCTGATTCAAGAGGGAGGATATCCCTGAGACAACTTTTAGAAGCTATTTATGTCCACTATAATTATTTGGCCATGCCATTTAGTTTTAATAACACAATAGTAGTTTTTTATGGAATTGATAAATAAAATATTTAATAGGTACCTTGACTATTTTGTGGTTATATTTTTAGACAATATCTTTTTTTACTCTCATACTAGGGATGATCAGGAAAGAAACTTGAATATTATGTTGAGAACACAAAAAGATCATTGACTATATGAAAATTTTATAAGAGTAACTTCTAGATATAATAATTTTTTTGAGTCATATAATCACTTTATCTTTAGGTTTGAAAATAAAATTACACTCATGTTATAACTTATATTAACTTTAAGGTATTTGTTTTAAGTTTTTTGGTTCACAAAATGAATTTTTGATAAATATAATTCTAGAGTATTTTTGAATGAAAATACATAGGAATGAGTTTTTATTCTATACTAAATTCAATAGATTTATAATCATTATAGTGGTGTGTCACCAAATTTATTAGAATATGTGAAGCTACACTATGTTCATCATGTTGTGATTCTTATATAATTTATTTTTAATGATTAAAAACACTCTGAAATGTTTCAAATGATTTAATTTTAGTGTATGTAAGTTATAATCACAATGAAATATTGTTATAATCTCTAAAAAACCTTGAAGAATCCTTAACGAAGTCCTATTGGACTTAATGAACTCAAAGAGTAAAGTTTCTGGATCTTTTAGAAGCAAGGAATGAATTAAGGATTCCATGGAGGTGTTTAGACATTGACATGAAGCACCAAATAGCTGATTCACAACCACTAGAAAACTACCGGGGAAGGAAGTAGCCTCCCCTTATAGTATAAGACCACCATCTAATTGATAGAGGAGTACCGGGAAACCGGTGTAGATGGAAATATGGATTCATGGAATTTTTTCTCTCTGAAAATATACTAGGATATCACTAACCATTCATTGGGGTTTTTGGTTCCTATATAGTAGAATCTACACTGGATACCTGGTGGAGGCTACTAGGTATTCGATAGTGTTGGGATAATTACTCTAATCCAACATTTAATGATGGTAAAAATGTCTTAATTATGGTCTTATTCATCTTTATTACCCTATATGAATTATATAATGTTCCCAAAGATTTTTTAGGCTATAAATATGCCTCTTGGAGGCCTTAGTAACTTAACTTCTCAAAAAATTAAAATTCTAATGTGCTAAAATCACCAAAATTCTTTCAAGCGTTCTCATTTTCTAAGTGAACTCTCATTTTTTCAAGAGTGTGATCTTTTTATAAATATATTCTCACACCATTATCCTTCTCATTATTTGATAGTGGTTCGTCTTATTCTTTTGATAGAATTGGTACAATTATTAAACATGATTGGTTCTATCAATCCTTTATTCTTCCTCTTTCTTATATTATAACTGTTCACTACATTTAAAGTGATGGACTTAAGTTTTTTTCCCATAATTTCAAAAAGGAAAGGAACTATTTTTCTTTAAGGTTTATAACTTCAACCATTAAAAATATAGGGTTTATTTTATTAATATTTCTTTTTATAACCTAAAAAACAATGGAGATTTGGTATCTTAGATACCATTAAAGATAAGGTACCAATACATTAAATACTCAAGCCATTGAAGTGGTAGACATAGGGGATCTTCTTGATATATTTCCAAACATACATACCAAATTTTGTGCATTATTCACTTTATAAATATTTATTTATTTATAAATTTTATTTACCTATTTAATCAATTTTATCTCCATAAATATTCTCAATAATTTAATTTACAAAAAATACTTTCTTTTTTGATTTCTTTTTTATAATCTTATATAGTTATTCTGTTTCACTTTAAAATTTGTTTTTTTATTTACTTTGATTTTAAAGGGAAATTCACTCCCTATTTCCATTTTTATCTACTCTAACCTATATTTGGTATCAAAGAGTACTTGAAATATTTTAAAATCTTTAAAAGCTTATTTTTTCAAAATTTTGAATTGTTTTTTCAAGAAATGACTTTTTAAAACACCCATGGTGATCCCAAATGACACTCTATGAGTCATGCTCTATTTTTTGATGGTTTAAATTATAGTTATTGGAAAAAATTATTGTATAATTTTAATATACATATTTGTTATCCTATATAGAAGATAGTTATGCATGTTTATACTCATACCACTGATAAAGAAGATAAATGGACTCGAGAAGATATTCCTAATTTTGAATTATAAGGCAAAGCAATGAATTCTTTGCATTGTAGTTTAGACATAAATGAATTTAATAAATTTTATACATGAAAAAAATCTCATTAAATATGTAAACTCTTAGAATTAACTCATTAAGGATCAATCAAATCCCAAGATACTAGACTAGATATATTTAAACAAGACTTAGAGATTTTCTCTATGCATCATAGTGAATCAATTACTAAAAATATTCATCAATTTGCTAAAACTTTTAATGGTTGAAAGTATCTTGGTGATTCCATTTATACATAGAATTTATTAAAGAAAATAATTTGGATTTAGCAAAGAAATTTCTCACCTAATGTTACTGTGATCCAAGAAGCTAAAGACATAAAGAATATGGTGGTTGAGTTTCTCATTGGATATCTCATTAAATATGAGATCACTATGAGAATATAAGATGAAAAGGAGGAAAAAGAGTTCAAATAAAATGAGAATACAATTTATTTTAAAGAAATAAATGACGTAAAATCTGAAAATGACACCTAGATTACTCATCTATCAAAGAAGTTAAAAAAGTACATGAAAAATAAAATATATTATCAAAACTTCAAAAAGGAAAATCAGGAAATGTAAGTTACTTGGTTTTGTTTTTAAAATAAGGGAATATCAAGATGGATTTTCCCTTGAAAAAAAAGTTTAATTAAAAGAAAAAAAGTTAGAAATCACTAAAAGTTACAGCTTGGAGTGATAGTGAGGATTCTCTTTTATATAATATTAAAGTAACAAAAATCTTAAGAACCTATTGGACAATATCAAGGTATATAACCAAGTAAATTATGATTTTTATACATCTTACTCACATAATTTTTCAATGTATTCTTTAAGTTATGAAGATATTATTTATACTAGAGATCAAATTAAAAATGGATTTTGTGAACTCACTTTAATATTTAAAAATATTTAAAATAAATATAATCTAGTTATTTTTGAAAAAGATCAAAATTTAAAAAAAAATATTATTTAGTTTTAAAACTAAAAGGACAAAAAAATGTTTATAATTTGGAATCTAAAATTAAAGATCTTAAAAAATATCTTTCTCAATTCACCCATTGTTATACAAATCAAAATATGATTTTGGGATCACAATGTGTTATTAAAAGTAATATGAGGAATTGTTTTTCAAAAAAATACAGTTTACTAAAAAAATCTAAAAATAATATTTTTGAAAATAAAACTTTCAAAAATAAATTTGGTAATTATTGTATAAAATTTGGGCATATATTTTATAAAAAAAATTTAAAAATTTCTCGGTATTCTATAAAAAATATCATCCATCTTTAATATCATATTTCTAATGTGAAAAATCGTTCTAAGGAAATTTGGATTTCAAAGTACTTATTATCTAACTTAATTAGACCCAAGATATAGGTACCAAAATCAACATTTTGTTAATATTTTTTTGAACAAGAAAAAAAACTAATAAACTACTTGGAATATGGTTAGTAGGTTCCTGAGTCAAATGTGTGGAGATCCTTTCAAATTTAATCATCTCAAGGACATTGATGGAAGACATGTCACATTTAGAGATGATTCAAATGGTAAAATCATTGGTATTGGTATAATTAGTTTCTCTAAATCTACTCTAATCAATATGTTTTTTTAATGTCTTGAATTATAATTTAATGAGTATTAGTAAATTATGTGATCGTGGTTTTAAAATTATTTTTTATGATGATTTTTTTTAATTTTTTTCATTTAAATGAAAATTTTTATTTACCATATATCATTTTAAAAATTGTTATATCATTGATTTAAAATATCTTTCAAGTAAAAATTTTGAAGCGTATAAGTGAACAAGGTAATGAATCATGTTTTGGAATCAACAATTAGGTCACTGTCACATCCGCTGTCTTATTAAGATCAACCGTAACCTACTAGTATGATATTTACCAAAGCTATTTTTCAAAGATAACTTAGTTTGTGAACCTTTAAAACTTGTAAATCATGAAAAATCTTCCTTTAAATCTAAAAATGTAATTTTCTCTTCTAAATACTTAGAATTAGTCCACATTGACCTTTTTGGACAAACTCAAGTTTCTATTATCAGAGGTAAATCTTACACCATTGTAATTATTGATGATTATACAAGATATACTTGGGTCTTTTACTTAGATCCTAAATATGAAGATTTTAAAGTCTTTATATAATTTTCAAGGAAATTCAAAAATTAAAAAGGCTATAAAATATTTTCCCTTAGAAGTGACCATGGTGGAGAATTTTATAATAAAGACATTGATGATTTTTTTCTTCTCAAGGTTATCATCATTTGTTCTCCTATCCTAGAATACCTCAAAAAAATGTGGTTATCAATGGATAAAATAAGACCCGAAAATAAATTTCTAGGAATATGTTAAATGATTTTAATCTAAATCAACACTTTTGGTCCAAGGTGGTCAATAACTCTTACTTTATCCTTAACCATGTTCACATAAGACTCATATTTAGTAAAACCCCTTAGGAATTTTGGAAATTAAAAATTTATAAAGCTAGAATATTTATATTTTTCGATTGTAAATGTTTTATACTTAATACCAAGGATAATATAGGAAATTTTGACCACAAATTCACTTAAGGTATCTTTCCTATGTACTCAAACTCATGTAAATCCTACCTAGTCTTCAACAAAAGGACCAAGACCTTATAAGAGTTAATTTACATGAAATTTGATAATAATCTTCCTAAATCAAATCCAAAAATTGATGACGATTTTGTCCATCCAAGTCCAACCTTACCAAAACCTCAATCATCTAAATAAATTAAACATGTTTAAGAACCCCCTTCCACTCATTTACCCAAGTCATGGGTTATATCCAAAGACCATTCTCTTGATAATGTTAGTGGTTAATTACAATACAAAACTCATACTAGAAGGTTGATATTAAATGAGGTTGAACATCAAGCATTTATATCTCACCTTGAACCTCATTCCATTAATGATGCTATTAATTATGATAATTGGACACTTGTAACACAAGAGAAATTGAACCAATTTCAAAGGGAAAATGTTTTGACTCTCAAGAAATGACCCAATAATCATCATATTATTGGCACTAAGTGTGGTTTTCAAAATAATCCTAATGATGAAGGAAATATCATCTATAAAAAGGATTGATTTGTTAATAAAGGATATAATCAAGAATAAGAAATTGATTATGGTGAAAATTGTTCACTATTTTATATACTAAAATCCATTAGAATATTCTTTTCATCCACTGATCATTTTAATTTTAAAATTTTCATTTGAATGTCAAAATTTATTTTCTAAATTGTTTTATCTATGATTTTTTTTTGGATCAACCATCATGATTTGAAAATACTAAATTTATAAATCATGTTTCCAAGTTAACCAAAGAACTTTATGGTTTAAAATAAGCTTCTTAGGCTTGGTATGAAAGGATAAATAAATTCCTTTTGCTAAATGATTTTAAAATTATTCCATTCCTTTTATATTTTTTTTCAAATGATTTATTAATTATTTAAATTTATGTTGATGATATTATTTTTTACTTAACTAAGGAATCTATTTGCAATGAATTTTTTGATTTAATGAATAAAGAGTTTGAAAAGATTTTATTATAGAACTTAAATTTTTTATATGGTTTTAAATTTCCTAAAATTATGATGGAACTTTTATAACCAAAGTAAATAAAATAATGAACTTATAAAAAAGTTTAGCATGTATTATTATAAGATAATTTAAAGACCCATGTGTACAAATTGTAAGATGGTATTGGATAAAGCCAGTAAATCAGTTGACAATAAGATTTATAAAAGTATAATTATAATTCTACATTACCTTATTGTAACTCAGCCAGACATCATGTTTTTTATTAATAAAATACAAAGTAATCTCACTTAAAAACTCTCAAAATAATTTTTCAATATTTTAAAGGAACTAAAACCTTGGATTACTTTATCCAAAGGAATATTATTTTAAACATTTATGATGCTGATTTTAGAGGATTCAAACTAGATGGGAAAAGTATTAGTGGGAATTTCCACTTACTAGGAAAATATCTCATCTCATGGAGTAGTTAAAAAACACTATTTCTAATTCTAAAAATAAATTGGAATACATAGCCTCTAGGAGTTGTTTTTCCCAAGTTATTTAGATTTAACATACTCTTTTATACCTTGATCTTACATATGATCATGTTCCTACCATGTGTGGTAACACTAGTGAGATTCAAATCTTTAAAGACCCTATCCAACATGTTCTCACTAAGAACACTGATATGAGACACCACTTTCTACAAGAACACTTTCAAAAAGGTGATATCATTATTGAATTTGTTTTCAAAAACCATAAAATTATAGATATCTTCACTAAACCCCATCCTCTTGATTACTTTGAATTTTTTAAAGGTTATTTGGGTATAAATATATTATGATACTTATATATGATTGAAAATCAATTTTTTATTAACATAAACCCCCTTTTAAAGGGTGAGGGGGAACCCAACATGACATCAAGGACTTAAAAGACATAAACTGTTCCATAAAAGTTCAAAATCCATCAATAATTAGATCAAGAAAACAATGAAAAGCTCCTCTACAACATAAAAAACGTTAAGTCCAGCTTGCACCATCTCATCATTGCTCGACTAGCTTTTCTATGCAGATCTGCATGGGCCTAGAACTGATGAAAAAATTTATACCCTCTCAAATTTCAAAATATGGATATCAATGGTCTGGTGAAAACTATCAACTCTAAACCTCATCTAGAGAATCCCCTTGAAGAAGGTATGGTTGCACATGCCCTTGAACGCAGACCATAGGTCTTAGCACCATAGAACACACATTAGATGAACCACCACAAAAATCATTCACAAAGTCGCAAATTCAGCATTCAAAAAAGAATAAATGATATTTTTTGCATCCCAGTCGTTGAAACTGTCACCAAAAGATAGCCCCACTGCAATGATCCCATGAGGCTCCCTCTGAAACTACAATTGTAGATGAGCAACCTGAAGAAACAAGATACTCCAAGATGTGAGAAGATAATCCAATGCCTCCTAGGGCTAGAAGACCCAACAACCACATCAAAGGAGTGCCACTGAAGAGGTGAAAAATTCTAATCTAGACTATAAATGCCACTCTGGGAATGAATCTGAGTAGATCTGAGCTGATAAAGAACCCACACCGAAGGCTAAAATGAGAAAGCGCACAGGAAGCAGAGGAGAGGAGAACCTGCGTGGGCTGGGGACAAGGCCACCCCGACAATGTCAACACCTCAAATCTTCTCAAATACCATAACCACAAATAAAACTGCTTACATAGTCCACAATAATCCACCCAAACTTCTCGTCCTACATGACCATGATGCGAAAGACCTGGATCTCAACCACCCTTCACTGCGTAAGACCTGGATCTCTACCACCCTTCACCATGGAAGATCTAGATATCTACCACCATTCTTCACACTTCCATGGAATACAGTTGAGACCATGAGGTCAAACCTCATCACCACAATGAGAGAGGAGCCACTATGCTATAAACTCACTAAGAAAATGCCAAGGTGGAAAGTCACTGTCCAACCCAAGATGGAGGAAGGGATGTCAGCGACAGGGGAACCCTAACACTGCTGTGCCCCTTATGGGATCATTATCTCAATTTTAAAAACATTATATTTTTTTAATTTGTTTTAAAGAAATTACATTATTTTCTAAAATGGTTTTAAAATATTTTTTTAAACTTTTAATAATTTTGGTAAAGTCAAGTGAGTATGATACTCCAAGAATTTTTTTTTCTGTCTTGATACAAACAAGTAGATGGGGTTCTGGAACAAATAAACCTAGAGGTTATTACCTAGAAAATATATAATTTTTTTTAGATCTTCAGCCTAGGAAAGAGGAATGGTCTTGTGCTGCACACCGAGTTTGAAACTCCTTTAGAATTTTATATGGTTTATTAGAAAATATTTTCTAAATATTAATCATGGAATGATTTTTATTTTTAAATATTTTGTTTCTTTATATAGTTTTGTTTATTGGATATTCATATATTTAATGATTTATTTATGGGGGATATAATCTTATTAATACTGAAATGATCCTAGAAGAGACACCCCATTTGATAAATTATTTTTCAAAATATTAGTTGAATATTTATCTTTTTCAACAACCTTTTGCAAGTTTTTTCTTAATTAATTTTTTTTCTTTGTCTTGAGATTTATTAAAAAACCCTCTTTCTAAATTTTTTAGTTTTTTAAATTTTCAAATCATTATTTTTATCTCTCTTAAAATATCATTAATGATGATAAACATAGGTTAAAATTTTATTTCTCTTATTTTTATCTAACCACATCTATGAATCCTTTTTGATAATCTCAAATAAGGAGAAATATTTGAATTTGGATAAGTATAAGTAATTATAAAAATAACTAATAAATGATTTTATGTCATTTATTTTAATTATGGATGATAAATTATGTTTATAGTAAAAATTATTATCCCGCTTAAAATTTCTTGGAATCATATCTTGTTATCCATGTTATATTCTTATTTTATCCACTTATTATTCAAGTGTTTATGATCATAAAAAAGGTGGATATTTTTTTATTCTCATGTTGTTTAGTTTTAATGATAAAAAACCCACTTTAAATTGTCATATGATTTCATTTTAGTGGTTAGAAAATAGAATCATAATGCTATCTTGGTAGAATCTTGAAAGAACCTTGAATAACCCATGAAGAAGCCCTATTGGACTTAGTGAACTCATGGAGTGAAGCACCCATATCTTCGATTGGCAAGGACTAAAGAAATGAGGTTATGGAGGTGTTTTGAAACCATAAGTTAGAACCAGCTTGTTGGTGTATGGACATTATCTAGTTGGTGGTGAAGGTAGTGGACACCCGTTGAAGAAGAAGACCACTGACCATCCGCTGGAGGAGCATTGGCTAGCTGGTGTAGGTGGATAGAAGGTCTCATGGGAGTTTTTCTCACTATCCAGGCATTGGGAGCTCATTATCCATCTAGTGGATTTTTTAGGTTCCTGGATAAATATAATAGCCACACCGACTACCCGGTGTAGGCTATCAAGTATCCTATGGAATTGGGATAAAATCTCCGAGACAACATTTAATGATGCTCAAAATGTCTTAATTATGGTCTTCTTTATCTTTATTACCCTATACAAATTTTATAATGTTCCAAAATCCTTTTGAGACTATAAATAGACCTCTTGGTGGCCTTGAAAACTTAAATTCTCAACAATTATACAACACCAGCATTCTATGATCACTAAATTGATATCAAGTGTTGTCATTTTCTAAGTGATCTCTCATCCTATCAAGAGTGTGATCTTATTATAAATCTATTTCACTCCACCATCCTTCACATTCTCTCCCAATGGTTCTTCTTATTATTTTGAGAGAATAAATACCATGCTTAAATGCGATTACTCCTAGAAACCCTCTTTTATTTATCTCTCTTATATTATCAGTACACACTACCTTTAAAGCGTGGGACTCAGGTTTTCCTTCCATAACGAATAAAAGGAAATTACTATTTATCTTTGAGGTATCTAGCTACAATCATTAAAAATCTAGGGGCTATTTTATTCTAGTTTCTTGTTATAATATAAAAAGTAAGGGAGTTTTGGTATCTTGGATACTCTTAAATCCAATAGAATAATACATTAAACCCTCAAGCCATTGAGGTTGTAAACTTAGGGTATATTATTGAGATATTATTAAAAATCCTTACCAAATTTTGTACCTTATTTACTTTACACATATTTATTTCTTTATAAATATCATTTATGTATCGAACCAACCCAGATACCAACCCAAAATGAAATCTGACCCGACCCGTCACATACCCAAAGGGTGTTACCAATTCCCACAGTATAGAGACTAGTACCCCGGCATAAAAAACACAGAGGGAATGATTTTTACCAACCTAAATCAGAAAACATGGAATATATATATACACAGTATGAAGAAACAACATAATAGAAAAAATAAATATATACCATAGAAAAAGGAAACAATAGAAGTGATACAACCCAAAAATATCCAAACAAACTCTAAGGTATGAGACCAATAAAAAAGTAGAAAACCAAATATTTGAAATAGATAATCCATATGATAAGTGGAAAAAATACCACAACCTCACCACCATCCACCCAACTTAGTTGACAGAAACCTCACCGCCTCACTATGTTCCCATGCCTTTCCATACATCAAAAGACATAACATGGTCTACGCACTGCTGAAGGGGTGAGTAGGGTGTGAGATAATAGGCTTAGTTTGATCCCACCTAGATTTTCTATAAAATGTCTCTGTAAAATAATCTTAATATTCTCAAATTTAAAGAAAACAAGTCATGATAACTAGTTAAGTAATTTTTATATCAAAAACATGGTAAAACATTTCCCTTTTTTCATAGTTTTAAATAATATAGGTGGAAAAGATTCAAAGCATACCCCATATATCAAAGAATGTAATATAATCAAAGTAGTATAACTAAAAATCATAGGTAAAAAAACACTAAGGATCACTATAGGAAAAGATAAATATAAAAATCATACCTAGATATATACAATCACACACATCAAGTATATATACATATTCATCGAATCTAGAGAGGAGGGGAATGCCCCAGAAAGTGAACCTCCCAACAGTGTCAACAAGTACCTAGAAAAATATTCCTAGGGAGTGGAGTAAAACCCCATGAATGAACCCCCAAACAGTATCAATGGATGAGTCCTATCACTATACCTTCCACCTAAGCACACAAGGATCCCCATGTGATACATTTTCCAAACCATTTAATCAAAACTTTCTTGAAAACCATTTAGAAAATCCATTTCATAATGATTTTAAAATATATTTTATTTTACCAAAACAAAGGGAAAACCATATTTTTTCAATACAAATTTACACACACAAACAAATCAATCAAAAAATCATGCCACTATTTATGAAATAATTTATAAAACTAGAGAAATCAAGTTATATACAACATAGGATAGAGATAGAACCACCTAACTCAAACCCAGGTTGAACATACCCACAACTATATCCAAAACCACCAAAAGGACTTTAGAAAAACAAACGAAGGCCCTAACCATGATATCCACACTTTATAATTGCATTCAATAACAACTAAGGTTGGAAGAGATGTTAGGTCACACATAATTTATAGAAAATTCGCCCGCCACCCTGAAACTACAAAGGACTAGCCCTTGGAAGAATATAACACAAAGGATCTATAAAGGATAAAGAATAACATAACCAAAATATCATTAGATCTAAAAACACAACAAAATTGTGTTACTACAACCAATGAAAACAAAGAAGAAAAAACTCACTTACCCATAGAGGCGCAACACATCCACCATGAAGATTAATCACCAAACAAAATGATTTGAAAGGATCAGATATCCCCAAAATGTCCTAGGAGGGATCCTAGGTTTCGAGAGAGAATATTTTACATATAATGAAAATAAAATAATATGTGTAGTGTGGTTAAAAACACTAGAATTGAACCATTAACAATGTGAAACCCTTTCAAGATGTGAATTTAATGATTTAAAAGATATACTATAGAGGCACTACCTTGGATTAAAAATTACTTCGATCAAACTTTTCAAGATTTGAACCAATTTCCTAGTTTATAAAAATTTCAAACGTTGAACCAATTCACAACATATGCTCGACAATAGATTCACATCATGTAATCAGTTCACAACGTGAAAGTGTGTAGAAGGAAGATCACAATCTAGATTCCATAGAAAAATCCAAACCACCTCAAAATATTTCCAAACCCATAAATAACCATCAAAATCCTTTGAAACACTTATACCCAAACTATATTAATTCAAAAAAACATACATCCCATAACTTTAGGTCACTTACCCCAACAAACTCTCTACATCCTAAATAGGATCGAAATGCACCAAATCAAAAAGGTAAATAAAAATAGGGATGAGAAATATCTAAAATAAGGTTATATTGTGTAAAACATTTCCACCATAAGACATTACATCCATGGGAATTCATGTGGAATAATGGAGATCTGGAAAGAGTTGAGGCCATTGATCACTAATCAACAATTCATGCTCCCAAGTCTTGTGATAATTTGAATCATGTTTCCATAACAATATGACTAATAAGATACACTCCCCATTACAGGATTTCACTTGAGATTCAATTATCTATACTGAATTCTCTACAACAAAAATGTCTGGCTCTAACTCAATCTCATCCCAACTTGGAACATGAGAGGGATTATGATAGTATTTCTTGAGTTGAGATATATAGAAAACAACATGAATACCTATAAAATGAAATAGATAAAATAGATAATAAGTAACCTACCCAAGAAACTAAATGACCTCAAGTGGTCAAAGATATCATGGATCTAACTTCTCCTATTTTACAAAATGATGGAAAGCCAACCGAGGAGAAACTTTCAATAAAATATGATCAGAAATGAAAAACTCCAAATGATGATGTCGACAATTCACATATGATTTCTACTGAGTCTAAGATATACCCAGATACCAACGTATATCGCAAATCCTCAGCAGCATCTCATAAACAAGATTCTATCCTACTGAAGAGGCCTCACTCGCCTCTTCCCAACAAAAAGGTGACCTTCATGGGTGACTATAAAAAGCCTTTAAGGGAGCCGTTTTGATCAAATAATAATAACTTTTGTTATAGGAAAACTGAACCAGTCCTAGATAGCTATACCATAACCCGCCAAAATCCAAGATGTAGGCATAAATAATATCCTCCAGGATCTAAATAGCATGATTCTTATGACTATATATTTTTGGATAGTAAGTTGTACTCTACCTAACCTAAGTCCCCATCACCTCCTAGAGACTCTTACAGAACTATGAGGTAACCCTAGGATCCCTATCCAAAATAATGGCAGAGTAAAACCCATGTAATTTCAAAATATACTACATATAATACTTATCCAGGTCCTCAACTTTAGTGGTGTCTTTAATCAGAATGAAATGATCTAAATTTGTCAACCAGTAAATCACCACCCAAATATCATTCTTCCCTCAAGGGAGTTCATGGTAATCCAACCACAAAGTCTATAGAAACCTCATCCCATTTCCAAACTAGCACCAAAAGAGGCTAGAGAAAACATGAAGGTTTTTGATACTATACCTTTATTTTTTGGTAGGTGTAACAATGGGACACATAATTTGTAATGTCACACTTCATACCTAGACACTATAATCTCTATCTCATGTCATGATACGTATTCTTAGTTCCCAGATAAATGGACCACAAAGAACTATGAAATTTAAACAAAACTAAGCTCTTTATATATTCTAGGATGAAAAACTGATCCCCAAAGCAGAGAATACCAAATGAAGGGAGAGACCAATCAGAAATGGTATCCCCACTATAAAGGTTCTCTTTAGTTTCTCTAAAATCATCATACTTCCACTGAAGCTATAGAATATACTCAAATAGAGATGATGATAAATGAACATTGGTAAGAACCACACCTGGAAAATTATTCTAAGTATCTAAGTGAAATAGAGCAAAGATTCCAATAAGGTTCCACTCCTTTGATTCTAGAACAACCTACAATGGTACTTTCCTACTAAGTGCATTTGAAAAGACCTTCCCCATCCCCGAGGTGTAGGTGATGTCAAAATAAAACATATGAAGGTATTCCACCCACCGTCTCTATCTGAGAGTCTATTATTTTTGAGAAAATATATATCTTAAACTCTTAAGACCAGAATATACTATAAACCTATCCCCAAATAGATAGTTCCACAAACACTTAAGAGCATGCATAACAGCAACAAGATCTAAGTAATGAGTGGGTTAATTTTTTTCTTGAATCAATAATTGATGAGATCTATAATCCACAACATGATCACCCTGCATAAGTATGAAACCCAGATTATCACTAGAAGCATCATAGTGTTCCATATACCCCTTACCAAGCTCAGGTAAGATCAAAATACGTGATGCTGTCGGAAATTATTTCAAATTTTAAAAAGAAGACTTAAATTTCTCATCCCACATGAATTTCACCCCTTTATTGGTAATATTAGTTAAAGGTGAATCCAACCTTGTTAAATCCTTGATGAACCATCGATAGTATTTATCAAGGCCAAAGAATCTCTGAATCTTGAAGACATTCCATAGAACCTCCCATGTCAAGACAACCTTCACCTTGTTAGGATCAAATGATAAGCTAATATTAGAAACCACAAGCCCCAAGAACTTCACTTAATGGATCCAAAAATTGAATTTCAAAATATTTCCATACAAATGGTGACTCCTTAGGGTTTCTAGAACCAAACTCAAATGGTTCTCATGCTCATGCTTGGATCTCAAATAAACCAAAATATAATACATGAAAAATACAACAAAGGTATCAAGATACTCATGGAATATGTGGTTCATCAAATCTATAAAAACTAGAGGAGCATTAGTCAGACCAAAAGGAATCACATGATATTTGTAATGGCTTTAATCTATCTTTGTTATTTCAGACTCCCAAAATATGAGCTGATGATATCCAAACTAAAGATTGATATTCAAAAACCACCTTTCTCCCTTTAACTATTCAAACAAATTATCCACATGAGAAAAAGATATTAATTCTTAACCATCTACCAATTTAATATCTAATAGTCCACACACAATCAGAGTGAACCATATGACTTATTGGAAAATATCACAAGGGATGATTATGAAAAAAACTAGGGTAAACTAAGACTTTTTCTATTAGATAATCCAACTAAATCTTGATCTATTTCATCTCTATTGGTGACATAGGATATGAGGGTATTGAAACTGGAAGCATACCTAGAACTAGGTAAATCATGAACTCTACCTCCATATTCAGTAGAAGATAGGATAATTCATTTGAAAAAACATCAAAAAAGTCTCGTACAATAGTGGGAAGATAAAAAACATAAGAAATGTCATTGGGATATAATACTACAATAGAAAAAAAAACTATTGAGTTTTGGCTGGGAAGATCCTACATGATCAGACCATAGATCCTACTCTCCCTAAAACACCTGAGAGCCTCTATCTAAACTGAATAACAAGAAAAGTTGATGATAGAAATAAATATTATCATGGTGAGAAATAAGACAATCCATCCTAATGATGACGTCAAATAGATATAGATAGATAATGATGAAATCCTAGACTAAATCCATATCATCTATCAAAAGTAAACAAGGACACAAAACCCCCTACTCTTGCCTATTCCTAAGAGGTTATTCTAACTCTATAAAAAGGACATGACCACCATTGAAATTTTAATCCTATTAACAAAATTGGAAGAAATAAATGAGTGGGAGTCATTGTTATCAAGTAAAGTAGCTGTTATAGATGATGTAATAAGGATAGTACCTCTCACTGTCGCTGGTCCCTCTTTAATCCCCATTAGAAACTCATCTACTGCATGAAGTTGATTCACTCTTAAGTCCTGTGATTGAAGCCTTGTAGTTTATTGAAGCATATAAATACACCAAATTAGCCTTTGTAGCTGAATATCCACGTCTATAACAAGGAATATACATAGCCTGACAGAAGCGCTACAGATGGCTATAATAACCACAACCATTACACATCTTTACAGGCTCAAGACAAGAAGACTGGGTGTGTTTGAACTTTCCAAATTGATAGAAAGTTAATAACACACTACTTCATATAACTAATGGTGTTGAGGATGCTCTTTGTTGATAACTACCTCCAACACCACTATGATGCTCATGCCACTTCCTTTTCCTTCCCTATGCACCACTGAAGATGCCACTGGATGGAAGAGAAGGGGTAGAATGTACAAAATTCCCTTTCATATCTGTCTCTATCATAATAGATATATCTATTGTCTCTTTATAGTTATAAAGATTCAACATAAATACCTATGATATGATATCTAGTCAAAAACCCTAAAAGTACTTATGATCCTTCATTAGATCATTCTTTTCTATTTTCAGAGAAAAATAAACCATATTTGTGAACCAATTGGTGTATTTTGACACCAAAAACTCTTACTGATGTAAGGAGAATAACTTCAGATACTTCACTATCATGAGAGAATCTTGATAGAAATTATATAAGAAGAGAGTCTTGAAACCCTTCCAGTCCTATCCCACATGTCTATCCAACCATACCATGGAATCCCACTGTTGCTAGCTAAGGACCTAAAGCTTGAAATCCATGCAACTCACCTTGATATTCTCATGTGTATAAAATAATTTGAAGATATTATTGATATTTTATAGTCATTTCTTCAACTATTTAGGTTTATTTATACCTTTAAAGGATGGAAAATTCTCATGTAAGAACTCCCATGATTTATCCCTTCCTACTGCAGCTACTGGATGTACCTCAACAACCATGTCATGGAATTGTGGTATATTTGGGTCCATGACATGAACTTATCACACAATTTTCTTTATAAGATTATGATTCAAAATCATATTACTTTGAATGAATTGGATGCGCCCGTAAAGGGCTCCCGAGCTAGGGTTTTCCTCTCGCCGCCGCCGCCCCTTCGCTGCGGACGGCGCGACGTTCCTCTCGAGCTCGGGGAGTCGGCCAGGATCTCTGCGGCATCGCGCAGTTTCGTGGTCTTCCCTTGCTGTTTAGTTTCTTTATGGGTTTCGGTAGTTGTGGGTTCAGACCTGCGGGTGTAAGACCGGTCCCCATCGACGACATACTCTTCGAAGCACTCCTGGGTTCGTTCTCGGTAACAAGATGGTGTCCTGCAGTGTGCTTCTCAGCATCTGATGGTCGTGCTCTTGCGTCAGCAGTGCTTGGGGTCCTGGACTTTCTCAGGTGAGGGCGGTGGGGTTTCTCCGTGTCTGAAGTGGTTGTTTTGGTTGGCGGCGGCGGGATCTTCAGTTTCAGGGCGTTGCTTGTGCGGTTGGGTGGTGTTTCTGTGATTTCTGACCCTTCAGAAGTGGTTTTTGTTACTTCCTTTCATCTCATTTCTTGGTGAGGTGAATTATGGATGTACTGGTGTTTTGGATGTGTTTTTCAATTGTTTATGTGTCTTTTGGTGCCTCCGGTGAGGCGATGAATTTGGAGATGGTGATGGCGACGACGCGGTTGGTTCTCACCGGTGATGTTGTTGAAGGTTTGTGAGTTTTTGTTCCCACTGTGATTCCGCCGGTGGTGATTATGTGGAGATGCTAGAGGGACTATGGCATTACGGTGTCGACGAAGGCCAGATAAGCTCGCCGGCAAGGCGGTGCAGTCTCGCGGCTCGAGGAGGTGTGCAGACCGAGGTGATCACGTGATTCGACGAAGCCTGAGGCGGTGTGTGCCTTGAGGCGTTGAATGTGGTGTTTTTAAAATTTTTGAAGTATTTCGTTTGAATTTTGAATTTCCTGATGTGGTGATGTTGATTTATAGTGTTTCGGGTACCGAAAACCCCTTAACCGGTTTCAGGGGAACTGGCTACCCTCAAACCGGCCATTAGAAAATAAAAAAAAATGATTTGCAGGAAAGGCAGATTCCTTTGTGGAGCATCCATTTTACCCTCCTATGGAACCGGTGGAATTTGTCTCAGAGGCATATCATTACACACTGAAAATAGAATAAGTGATAAAATGATTGGAAAATATCAGTTCAAACTAGAAAATCATAATAAAAAACTTAAGATCAAGAACTAAAAATATAAGACACATATCCCAATATCCCATGGTAACTTGAGTCTCATCATGGAAAGAGATGGCCAAAAACTCATTGCAACCTACCCCTCAAGTCCTGAAAATACTATCTCCGATCTACTAACTTCCCAAAACTGAGCATGAAACCTACTATGATACTAAAATGTAATGAACTAACATAGATACCCACCCAAATTAGCACCTAACCTAAATCATAATATACCCAAATAGTGTTCCCAATCCCCATGGGTTGGGGACTAGCACCCGAGCATCAACAGAAACTAGAGGGAACAATTTCACATAATATAAAGGTAAAACATGGAGTATATATATACACACATAGTAGGAATAAATAGTGGAAGATAAAAAAAGAAATATTTTTCATGGAAAAAAGGAAGTAATAGAAGAAATAAAAACCAAAATTAGATAAACAAACATTGAGGTTCGATTCCAATAAAAAGGGACAAAACCAAAGATGATAAACAACTACTCCATGTGATAAGTGTACAATGTCCCTCTATCTCAACACCATCCAGCCAACTTAGCTAATAGAAACCACATTACCTAACTACAGTGCCTTTACTTTCCCTACATCAAAATAAATAAAAGGTCTACTCACCGTTGAATGGGTGTGTATGGTGTGATCTAATGAGATTAGTCGGATCCCACCCAGGTGTTCCCCAACAAGTATCTATATAACAATCCAAACATTCTCAACATTAAATAAAATAAGGCATTATAATTAGTTAAATAGATTTTATAACAAAATCATAGTAAAACATACCCCCTTTTCCATGGTTTCAAATAATCTAGGTGAAACAGTTTCACAACATATCACATATATCAAAGTAGGTGATCAAAGCTAAATATTATAACTCAAATTCACAGGTAACATCATTCCATGGATCACTATAGTCTAGGATATCTAGAACACTATAACTAGACATGGAAAATAACACACATCAAATCTCTAGACATATGTATTTAATCTAGATAGAAAAACAAACACCTAGAAAGTGAACCTCCTAATAGTGTCAATAAGTACCTAGAACAATAGGCCTAGGGAGAAAAAACACCCCATGAGTGAACTGCCTGATGGTATCAATGGATAAGGCATATCAATAAACCTTCCACCCAAGTACCCAAGGTTTTCCATGTACTAAGTTTTACAAACCATTTCATAAAACCTTTCTTGAAAACCATTTCAGAATCCCATTTTAGAATTATTTGAAAATGTATTTTCTTTTATCAAAATAAGGGGGAACTTTCTTCTCTCAAAAAAGCATTTACACATATAAAAAAATCAATCAATCAATCAATAATGCCATTATATTTATGAAAAAACATATAAAATAATATAAATCAAGCTTCATCCAATTAAGGTTATAGATAAAACCATCTACCTCAAACTCAGGTCACACATGCCAATAACTAGATCCAAAACCACCGAAAGGAATGAGGAACAATTAATGAAGGTCATACCTATGATATCCATACTTTAGAATCATATTACACAACAAATAAGGTAGGTAGATAGGTTTAGTCACACATAACTCAAAGAATGTACACCCCCTACACCAAAACTACAAAGGACTAGCCACTAAAAGAATATCACAAAGTTGATCTAGATAGGATCAATAATAAAATCACTACAAGATCAACATATCTGAAAATGTAATGCAATAATGTTTCTGTGACCAATGAAACTAAAGAATTAGAAAGCTCACTTTCCCCGAGATACATATAAAATCCACAGTAAAGATCAATCTCTAAACAAATGGATCCAAAATGAGTGGATGTCCCCAAAATCACTTGAGAGAGATCCAAGGTTTCAATAGAGAATATTTTATATCGAATAAAAATAAAATCATACATGTAGTGTGGTTAAAATCACTAGACCCAAACCATTAATGATGTGAAACCATTTCACGACTTGAATTGCATGATTTACAAGATATACCTAAAAAGGGGTCACCTAAGATTAAAAATAACTCCAATTGACCTTTTTACAACATGAACCATTTTAATAGATTATAAACTTTTCATGATTTGAACTAGTTTAAGGAATCTAACCAGAAATAGATTCATGTCGTGTAACTAGTTCATGATTCGAAAGTTTCAAATAGATATATCATTGTCCATATTCTATAGATTAAATCCAAACCACCTCTGAAACTTTACAAACCCATGGAGAACCCTCAAAATCCTTTGACACATTTATACCTAGAATATATTAATTCAAACAAGAATACATCCTTTAACATTAATTCATTTACCTAATAAATATTCTCCATCCTTGAAAGGCCCAAAATGAACCCAAAAAAAGGAAAATGAAAAGAGGGATGGGAAATACCTGAAAGAAGGTAACAATATGTTACAATTTACCTATTTAATCAATCATATTATCTAGTAATACACCGAATCATTTAATTTATGAATCATTATTTATTTTTTACTTCTAATTTTATAATATTATATAGTTATTATGCTAATCTTTAATTTTTTTTCTTTATTCCCTTTGATTTTTTAAGGGAAATTCACACCCCATCTTGACATTTTTTTATACTTCGACCTATACATTAAAATATAAAAAATACACTTCCGATACTGTTAAAAATGATCTTTAATAATGCATATTTAGACCATTAAAGGTTTTAATATAAATATTACCAAAAGTTTTTAACCTAAAGAAGGAATATTGATCATTATAAAAGTCTTTGATCACTTTATGTTTTTCAATTTCTTATTATTGTGAGTGATTCTGATGAATATAATTTTCATTTCTTAGTGTATCTACTAAGAGTTTGTTTGTGAGTCTTTCACTATAAATCTCTTAAAATTTACTTTATAATCACCATTTTTTCATTCCTTTATGTTCAATGGATTATATAAGGAAGAAAAATCTTCCACTAATCATTTAATTGAGGGATTATAGGTTTCTAAGATAGGGTATTTTTAGTTAAGTCACTGAAACCTTCCGATAGGTTTATGTTGAGGGTTTTAGGTAAATAAGAAGGAATAACCTTTTTATTGTTATAAATTTTAGGTCTTCTAGTGGAAAAAAAGATGGAACTTTAAATAGGTTAAAGCCAAGGGTTCCTTATACTAGGTCAATATATTCTCCTTGTACTTTGGTTAAAAGTATAGTTTGTAATATCCTTTAAAGGGTACTTAGTTTGTTAACTAGCACTATTATTTTTGTTAATTTACACTATGACTATAATTTTCTTACTTTTTTTATTTATGTTGTATATTTTATTTTATTTGGAGTTTATAAATTCATGAAAAGATTAATTTACACCACACATATATGTTTTACTATTATTTAATACGGGTTGAACAAAAGTCGGTATATTCTATTAGTTTTAACACTTGAGGTGGAAAAAAGTTATAATCCTTGTTTTTTACTATAATTATCTTCCCTATTATAGTTTTTATATCATGGAAATATAGGAAAACATTTGTTATTAGTGTAGGTCTCTACATATGATATTAAGCCTGAAATTATTCATTTTATTTCGATTAGTTTATCATAATTTGGTTTTCAGTTTCCTTACATTTAATAGTGTGGTAGAGAAAAGTTTTTTTTATGATGGTAGGATTTTTAGTTGGAAGTATTGAAAATATAAATCCCAACAGACCTCCTATATTTGATAGTAATTATTATGAGTACAATAGACATTATATGGAGATGTTTATTATCAACACTAAAGATGAAAATTTTCTTTTATTGATTAGAAGTTACAAGATTATAGAAAAATAAGTTTATATGTTTTATAGAGAAGATAATGTTGTGTTTTATTTACATTTTTGAGTGAGTAATACATTATTATGTACTATATAGAGAAAAATATAGTGAATTTTCCTCTTATTAAACAACCATGGGAATTTAGAAGAAACTGGAGGTTATGCACTTCAAAAATTTGAAAGAGGTTGACACTAAGCAGGCCATGCTTAAAGATGATTACTAAGAATTTGAATTTATATCTGGTGAGAGTGTTTCCCAAATGAATCAAAGATTTATGAAAATTTTAAATATTCTACAATATATTAGAGATAATTATTTTTCATATGCATAAATCATATAAAAAGTTATTTATATTCTACAGAAGGAGTGAGAGTCTAAGAGGACCACTATTGATGACACTAAGCATATCACTAATTTGATTCTTGATGAATTGATTATAAATTTAATAAATTATGAATCTCTTAAATATATATATTCATAATTAGAATAAGAAAAATTTAGTTTCATTTTCTTATACTTTTATAGATTTAAAATTTAGAGCTTGCAATAAAAAAATGATTACATCTTGGAGCATTAACCATGAAGAGTTTAGTAAGGGTGAAATTTTCAAATTTTCTAGAAGGATGAATTAGTACATTAGAAAAAATATTTTACAAATAATTAAATAAAAGGACAAGAAAAAAAATTTAAGTGAAGAAATATTCTTCAAAACTTATCTACTATGAGTGTAGAAAGCCTCGATATATATAACTATATTGGTTAGAGTTAAGAATAAGAGATATAAAATATTCAAAGAAATATTATAATAAAAGTGATAAGAAAATTTTTATGCACTACACATGGGGAGTACTAGTGGTGTCGATACTACTTCAGATAGTTTATCAAAAGATTTTGATGAAAAATGACAAAATTATGGGTTTTTTTATTAATGATAAAAAATATGAAAAATGTTTAATGGGAAAGATAAATGTTGAATCACTTAATAATTTTAATGTTGACTCAAAATTTTTATATAATGTAAGTGAAGATAACTTTTATGACTTTTTTTGAGTAAATGAACTTATATGTAAAAATTCTTGAGGAAAGTGAGAAAATGATAAAATATGAATGTGAGAATGCAAAGACTAGATTTTTTATGTTTAATAAGAAGTATTGTGAACTTAAAAAGGAATAATTTCATTTTCAATAAGAGAAAATTTTAAATGTATGAATATTTTTAGATTTCATTGTGAATAAACCAAAATTAAATAATGATTTTTTGTTTTTTATTTCAAGGATTTATATGAAAATTATAAGAAGAAGAAGTCGTACAAGGTTTTTTTTCTAAAAAGGGACTTTTTATTTTAAGTTAAAATGAATTTAATTTTAAAGGGGAGTTGATTTTTAAAAAATTTAATTTTTTTCACCTTATGTGTTTCTTTTTGAAAATAAAAAATGGATAGAAATTTAAGAAAAAATGGTATAATTAGAGATTAGAGAAAAATTGTGCAATCACATTATTTCACACAGGGAAAGAATATTTTAAATATTTTATAGTTTTATTAATTATGGAGAGAGACATATTTCTATAAATAGGATAAATTTGAAATATTTTGAGAGATTTGAGACAAATTGATTTTATTATAATTTTTAAATAATTGTTTATGTAATAGTGGGTTCTATAGATCCATCTTAAAAAATAATTTTTTATTACCATATCATGTATATAGTGAGTTATTCATGATGTATACTTACCATAATAGTGTTTATATTTATGTATAGACTCTTTATATGGTAATGTCCTTATATTATTTGTCATATCAAAAGGTTATAGTAGTTACCGGGCTATAATGAGAAACTTGAGATACTATGACATTAGTCTTAAACATATATTATATTGTCTAGACATATTATACTAATTATAAATAGATGATGTTTTACTATCACATATTGGGGGATAAAAATCATTGTAGATCCCTCTCATGAAGTTCACACTTGGTGATCTTGAGTAGATGATATCATGTGGTCTGACCCACCAATAGGAACATCACATGATTCTAGTGTCATTGGTTGTTCCTATATGTGAACACATGTAATGATATCTTAACTTGAGATTATTATTAGTGTATACTATTTTATTACATTCTTTGATATAAGATTAAAATAATGGCATTAATGTCATAGAAAGATAGATTATGTTTGGGTGAATCATTGGTGAAATAACATTAATTGAATAATCAAGATAGATTTTTTCACTTCCAAAACGAAGTAATGTCTTGGGCCTAGTTGATCAAAATTTTAGTAAATTCACTAAATCCATGCATATAATAGAATAAGGTTAGTATATATAGTTAGGTAAATGAAAAATAAAGTAAGAAAGTATGATGACATGAAGTGTGCATCCTGCTTTAGAAGATATCGCAAGAAAAAGAGATTATATTACATGGCGTGTGATCTTGGGAAAGGTTACCATTACTTTGACTATTAATTATATCTTTTGGGGATTTATGGGTTTATAAACTCCATTCCTGGTCTATGAATAGTATTTATTACTATCAAGAGAAGAGCTTATAATATCACACACTTAGTGCATTCAAAAGTATGCCCTATTCTGATGAATAAGATTATAAAATATGGTGGGCCCCACCTTGGGGTTCAGGTGATGTCTGAGAATATATGATCACCATGAAATAAATAAATTCATATTATTAGAGTTTATAATAAATGGTATTGAATTTACTTATTAAAATTATTCATAATATATTAAGTGAATCCATGGGGAAAACATTTAACGAATGAATATTGTTTTAACATTTAAAATTTGTTTAATATTTTTGTGAATGATGAGCCATGTTAATGGATTTATTTTATCATGTAATATATTTAATATATTATAAGAAATATATAAAAATATAAATTATGATTATATCCTAGTTATTTGGTCATAACATGTTATTTATTTCATATTTAGTGGGCAATAAGTATCCGGGGGCCAGAGAGCCATTTTTGGGTATTTTAAACCTCACTATATAAGTGGTAGGAGGATATCATGTGAGGTAATATTAAAAACACGATTTTAAGATCCTATATTTAATATATCTAGTTTCTTAGGGAGATAATCTCTTGATCTAAGTAATTGATCCATTTTCTCCTTCTTGGATCGATGGATTGACGTAATGACGATTGTCAGGATGTTGAAGGCTTCATAAAATCTCTACACTAGCACCCATAATTTGAAGAATGAAATTCCAAAAGATGTTATAAATTAATTTTTATGATATATAGGTATCATAAATTAGTTAATTCAATCAAAGTTCACTGGTGATGAGTAGTTTTTGAATGAATCTTCATGTCTAATGAGCTATGTTTCAAATTAATTTTCATGCTTAAAATTCTTTACACAAGATTCTTGGATTTGTTATTGGGTTTTGAATTTCTAGATATGATAAAGTTATATCGATATAGTGATGAAAAATTTTTAAATCACCTTCCCACCTACTTCCATTGCGTTCCCCTATACATCTAATTAGTATTAGATGTATGATATAATGATTTTAAGCCAATAAAAAATTGAAATTATATAAAATTAATATAGAGGGTATTGTAGTGGTCACATAATTATAGATGGAGATCCAATACAATATCATATATCTGAGATATGTCCATATAAATATCAAAAATTATATTGTCATTATTTCTTTTAGTGACCCAGTTTTCCCACCATTTTCCGATGGTAGAATTTCTCGTGTTTTTCTGGTGTGAAGTAGCCAACATAGTATTTTATGGAAAATAATTAATTATAATGATTGAAAAAAGTTCTTATTTTTAAATAAAATTAAAATCATATTACAATAGGATACGTGAAAAAATTAATAAAAAAAATTATATTAAAAAGGATGGGGTGGTGTGGATAAGCCGCTTCCAGTCACCCAAACAATTTTAAAAAACTTTTAAAAGGAAGTGGGGGTGACTCAAGTGTAAAAAACTATTTTTTTAATTAGGTTGTGGCCCACTATTGGACCACTATATAACTTGGACCACAAGTTTCATGACCACCTCCATACTGTCTCACCATCTTCTATGACTGTCTCCAATGTGCTGACTCCCTTTCGTCATCAAACCCCTAAACAGTCACCTCGTCTCCCATCATTGGTGTTCCCTATTATGTGGGTGCCATCCCCATAAGCTATAAATACCCCTAGACTCTCTATAGACTTCCTTATGCCCATCTATTAATGCTCTCCCATAACCTCCCATTGTTCTCTCACTCTCGGTCATCCAACCACAGTGTTCATCCCTCCTGACGACCTCCTATTTTCTGTGGTCTTCCCGGCTAGGCCAACCCACCAACCACACTCTCTATTTACCAGCCCCATGCATCATGTAGGGAATACAATTTTTAGTTATCCCATATCCAATTTGGGGTTTCATGACCTGATATGGGGTGGGGTGGGCCCTACCATACATGTACAACCTATTTTAGTTCAAAATTTGTCCCGTAATCCATTATATGGTTTTTACGGGCTACCCAGGGCCTAGGAAAAATTTAATTTTTTTAAAAAAAATTAATTTTCAATTTTTTTAATATAAATTAAATTTATTTGGGACTGAATTAAAAAAATATTCAAATTAAAACTAAAATAAATTATTTTAATTCATTTAATTCCATCGACATATATTTATCATGAATTTAATTTTATTATGAATTTAATTTGTGCATCGACTGGTCTTGATCATTGACTGAACATTGTATTTCTGTAATTTATTTATTTATTTAATTATTTCAATTTCATGTGAAGTGTGTAATAATTAATTTATTTTTGGTGGTCTTTTCATCATCTTTCATCGCTTAATATGTGCGAGGGTCTGCGTGTCCATAAGAGCTATATTGCATGTGTATTACACATTTTCATGACCCACTCACTTGTGTGTGAGTATTTATGTATTATGATGAGGAAGTTATAAGATGAGGACCATGACAAGATGAGGTGGTATTCTAAATGAGATAGTAATACAATGGACCAGGGTGTGATCTTCAATATAAGCAAGACACAACTTAGGTATTTTACCCCTAGGGTCATGGTTGATCCATTGAGTGTAAATGGATCAACCAATACCAAAGATCAAGATCAGTCACATTTTTTATTTAATTTATGAATCATTTATTATTTTTGTGAATATTTAAGTATACACAAACTTTTAAAATAATAAACAATTAATGCCTAGATAATCATATAAATACAATATGAATGTTTTTCTATTTACTGCATGGAAAAGTTGTGATTATGATCACATAGTATGTGTATATTATATAGAAAATGAATTCTTTCATTAAGAAATAATAAAATAATTCATCAAAATATTAAGACATAGTGCCTTACATCATTTTAACTTGTGAAAAACTAGGTGTATGGGGTGCTCGTCATCCATAGTTGAGGGTGCGGCCTATTACTGGGGAGTTCCTATAAAAACAAGGGGTTGACTTTACTAAAGTTGAAAGAAAATAAGTATCCATAGCTATCTTATTTACAATTTAGTGGTAAAGCGTTGAGTAAATGAAGTTTATGATTTCTAGAATCTGTGACATCACTAAATAGTTAAAGGATTCATTAGTTAATATAGTTGTCTAGTCAAATACCTACCAAGAAGCTCTCCGAGAACTGTAATAGACATATCCTGGAATATAAAGAGAGGTTTTAGGGATCCTTTCCTCTGTAATACTCTAGAAATTGATTATTCAAAATCTAATAGCGAGGGTTACTAAGGTTCAATAAAATAGTCAGAGACATTTAATAATTTAATTAATTTGTAATGTCTAATTACAAATCAAGATAAAAGTATTAATCTACTAGGGATTATTTTTATGGAATAAAGGAAAGTAATACCACATATACACTATGATTACTACAAGAAAAATTACATTTCCCATCCAGTAATAATTTCTTAGTGTAGTATAGGCGCTTGTGAAAAGTACTATAATATAATAAATTTTATGTACTGGAGTCCCAATAACCCATTAAGTCACCTGAAGAAGTGAGGTTGGGAAATATACTTACAAGATACTCATGTATGATGCATTTGATGTTTATATCATAACTCCATCATCAATTTACAATTATTTGTGGATATATCAAGAGAAAATGGATGGTTATATCATGTTTTATCATATCTGAATTGTTTTTGAGGAGAATGTGAATCAAGATATGAATGTGGTGATGGTTACACTGAATAAATGTAAATAGAAAGATGGATAACTATCTCTTAATACATCTCTTTCTAATACCATTATCACCTAGTTACTCTATATTTCATTTAAGATTACAAAATTAATAGTAAATGTATAAAAATGCATTATTACCTTTTGTGTAAGTTTCACCATATTGATAAGAACATAAAATAGATTAATCTTTAGTTCTTATGGTGAAAAAGTTGAATAACAAGGTAAAAAGGCTAATGGAAAGTTTGAAACTAAATTCGACTTCATAATTTCCTTCAAATAACTGAGGTAGATCATTTTACAAGAGGATATTTTCTTTGAGTGTCATGAGATAAGTCTATAGAAGATTAAATAAAAAAATTGAAATAGAATACTGAAAAGGATTTCACTTAGTGTATATTCATCATTATAAGTGATGTTTATATTTTAATTCGTGGGAATTAAATAGAATATTCCTATCACATTTGTGTATTTAAATAAAATAACCAAGTAATAAAATAAATGTTTTAATAAGTAAGGTGAATTCCCCAAGTGGATAAGAAAGGGTGATTCCTAAGTTATCAGTGAGAAGTACACAACTTATAATTGTCATGATTAATTATTATAGTTGAGATTTTATTGAGTATAGCCAGAAAATTTATTTTACATGTCCAATGGAGACAAGGAGACATTATTAAATTTTTCTAAAGAATGTTATTTTTGGTGTATCATATAGAAAAAATAGTATAGTAATATATTAATCATAGAAAATTCATAATGGATATAAAATGTAATACTTTAATACCCATTATGTAAAGATAATTCTCTATTTAGTAAAACTAGAAGTATTTGGAAAGGATATACCCAGTATGATATTTAGACTCTTTAGAGATAAAGACCTTACGTATTATCAGCAAATTTACTTGTTTTTTATTTTAATAAAGAAACCATTAGAAATAATGGTAATCCATAAATCTTTCATAATTAGTTTATCTAGAGAGAGTGAACTATTATAAAGTTAATATAGTTGTAAATATACTTCATAAGATTCCTTTAAGAGTTTTAAGGAATGTATAAGTGAAGTATGAAATATGCATAGTTAAAAGATATGAGTGGATTAAGGCCTGTGTGCTAAAGGAAATCTTGAACAAGAACTCATTTATTAGAGTGGGTTTATTCCTAATCTCAAATTTTCTTATAAACATCAAATTAATGATGTTAGTAAAGGAGATTTCTAATGAGTATTACATGTAAAAAATGATCATAGAAATTTAGTGTGGAGTAATTCATAAATGAACATTTCCTTATACATATCAGAGTCATTATATAAGTAAATAGGGCATTAATGTTAATATTAATATGAATTTTAGATACTTATATTATTTTTTGAGAGATGATTTGTAAATAATGAAATTATCCCATAAACATATGCCAAATATAATTAAAAATTGATATCATATTAGTTATAATATGACATAAATCCATCATTTCATAATAACATGTGTATAGATGTAAAGAGTTTGGTAAGGATATAAAAAAAACATGCATCAATATAAACACAATGTGAATCTAAAGTAATTATTCTAAAGGTTTTTTGGATATTAAAGAAATACCTGATATAGAAAAATTATTGTCAAGTGATAGACTATATTTATATAATAAGGTGGACATGTCTATTTGATAATCCTATTACTGGTAATAGCCAAGATGTCATGTTTTGACAGTGGTTAAAACCAAAACACTCAGGGAAATAATATCTTGAGGAGTATTACTCAAATAGGTGAAGTTGCAAATGGTAGAGTAGCCACAGAGTGTATGTGTAGCTGGCCCAATGACTAAATCCATAACTTATCAAATGCATGATCTAATCATATGAGAGTTAACAAGGACAATTAGCAAATTGTATCTAGTATAATGCACTACGGAAAAATGACCATTTAGTGGCGGTTTATTTATTTTATTTCGTATTTGTTTTTTATTTCGTATTTATTTCATTTATTTTATTTATTTTGTTTAGTTTATCCATGCATGCACATACACATGTACATGCCCATGCAATATAAAGAAATACTGCGTTTGGTGAGATTTGAACCCCTAACCTCTTGCATATTTTCCAAAGACTTTACCACTCCAGCAAGCTCGCCATGTGGTTAATAAACAAAATTTAACATACTTATATATACTAATTAAAAAAAATACATAACTAATAGATATAAACTCAATAATAATTAAACAATAATCAATAATCAATAATTAATAATCAATAATCAATAATCAATAATTAATAATTATTGATTTATTAGTTATTTATTGAGTTATTTATTTATTTATTATTATTTACAGTTTATAATAATAAATAACAAATAACAAATAAATTATAATAATATTTACATATATTATAAAATTATGAAAATAATATAATAATATAATAAAATTACGAAATTAAAATAATAATACAATAAAATAATAATACAATAAATAATAAATAATAAATAATAAATAATAAATATTAAATAAAAAGCAATAAACAATAAACAACAAATAAATAAATAATAATAATAATTAATAATAAGTAATAACAAATAATAATAAATAATAATAAATAATAATAAATAATAATAAATAATAATAAATAATAATAAAATAATAATAAAGAATAAATATTAAAGAATAAATAATAATAAAAAATAAAAAATAAAAAATAAAAGATAAAAAATAATAAATAAGAAATAATAAACAATAAATCATAATAAATAATAAATAATAAACAATAAATAACAAAAAATAAATAATAATAAACAAATAATAAATAACAAATAAATAATAATAAATAATAAATAATAATAATATATAATAAATAATAAATAATAAATAATAATAAATAATAAATAATAACAAATAATAAACAATAAA
The DNA here is from genome assembly GCA_963277665.1 of Viscum album. Lineage (NCBI taxonomy): Eukaryota > Viridiplantae > Streptophyta > Magnoliopsida > Santalales > Viscaceae > Viscum > Viscum album. Next base: position 844,353,951 of record OY728160.1, on the reverse strand, counting down.
TAATAAACAATAGATAATAAATAAGAAATAATAATAAATAATAATAAATAAAAAACAAAAAAACAAAAAATAATAAATAAATAATAAATAATAAATAGAAATGTATTAAATAATAAATAATAAATAATAAATAATAAATAATAAATAATAAATAATAAAAAATAAAAAATAAAAAATAAAAAATAAAAAATAAATAATAAAAAATAAAAAATAAATAATAAATAATAAACAACAATTAATAATATATAATAATAAATATATAATAAATAACAATAAAAAATAATAATAATAATAAATAATAAATAATAAAGAATAAAGAATAAACAGGACTAAATAAATAATAAATAAATAATAATACTTAATACACAATATATAATATATAATATATAATATATAATATATAATATATAATATATAATATATAATATATAATATATAATATATAATATATAATATATAATATATAATATATAGTATATAATATATAATATATAATATATAATATATAGTATATAATATATAATATATAATATATAATATATAATATATAATATATAATATATAGTATATAGTATATAATAAATAAAATATTATTATTAATAATTATAAATAATAAATAATAAATAATAAATACTAAATACTAAATAATAAATAAGAAATAATAATAAATAAATAATAATATATAATATATAATATGTAATATATAATATATAATATATAATATATAATAAATATAATAATAATAATAATAATAATAAATAATAAATAATATATAGTAAATAATATATAACCAGTAACAAATATTATGATTAATAATAATAAATAATAAATAATAAATAATAAATAATAAATAATAAATAACCAGTAACAAATAATAGATAATAAATAAATTAAAGTATATTATCAATAATAAATAATAAATAATAAATAATAAATAAATTAAAGTATATTATAAATAATAAATAATAAATAATAAATAATAAATACAAAATGAAACACCTGAAAAAGTACGAAAAAGTGTGATAAGGGATGAAAAATTATGAAAGCACATGAAAACAGAAGGAGAAGCATGAAGAAGGAAGCATTAGAAAGCATGAGAATGCATGAAAACTCCTGAAAACTCTGGAAAACCCATTAAGAATGCAACATAATCATCATAACAACCCACAAAAAACCATTGATAAAGATAACAAGTCATGGAAACCCAAATAAACAGTAAAAAATGGAGCAACTGTTAAAACCCGTCAAAACGGTCATAAAGTGACAAAAAAATTGGACTCACATTAACAGAGATAACTTATGATCCGAGAGTTCGTTCCAGATCCACGACCAGTGAAATCAAAGATCCTAAAATGATCTTCAAGCTGATAGGTGAAAGAGATCGAATGGACTGGTGGATTGGAAGTTACGACCATTTAAAAAAAACTTACGGGGAACAGGTGCTAGAAACGAGGCATCAAAAAACATAACAAACCTGATACCCACTAAAAATGACATAACTTATGATCCAAGAGTCCATGTGGGTGCCACAAATTGTCAAACTGAAGCTCATGGAATGAACTACGATCTTACAGGCAGAGGAGTCCGAACTGACACGCGGATCAAAAGTTAGGTTCGTTTGAAGACAAGTTCGATGGGATATCGGGGACGGAAACGGGGTTTCAGAGGCCTTAGGAGGGGTTTTTGGGGTCAAAAAACATGACATAAGTTTTCTTCTGTCAAATTGGTGCATATCTCTCTTCACTGGATTTGATTTGATATGTGGTAGAGCCCAAAAGGACACACAGATCGAAAGTTATGGTCGTTTGAAGTTGAAGAACTTTTTTCAACTTTCTTATAACACTCATATCTTCTGCATCTTAGACAGTCTCACGGTTTTAATTACACATGCCTCTAGATCTCTTCATGAGATTCGATTTGACTAGTCGTGGCGCTCTAACGGACGCCCGGATCAAAAGTTATGGTCGTTTTAGTGATTTTGGGGTTTCTCATGTTTCTTTATTTTTTTCTTTTCATTTCACGGTGGTTTTACCCAAACCACCGCTATTTTGTGTCATTTTTTTTTAAAAACTGCCACTAATCCTCGAAAAAATAAAAAAAAAATAAAAAAAATTACACATTTCGTGGCGGTTTATTCGCGATGGTTTTAAAAACTGCCGCGAAATACCGGCCTGAAAGCTATTTCGCGGCTGTTTTTAAAACCACCGCAGATAAACCGCCCCGAAACGCCTGTTTTCCTGTAGTGATGGGGGTGTTTTAATAGTGGGTTCCCTAAAACCAACATAAATAGTAATTTTTGATTACCACATCATGTATATAATGAGTTATTCATGATGTATACATACATTAATAGTGTTTATATTTCCACATCCACTATTTATATGGTAATTTCCTTAGATTATTTGTCATATCACAAGGTTATAACAGTTCTAGGGCTATAATGAAAACATCAAGATATTATGAAATTAATCTTAAACATATATTTTATGGTCTAGATACATCATATTGACTGAACACTGATTATTTTTAACTATTAGGTGTTGGGGGATCAAATTCATTGAGACTTCTTCTCATGAAGTTTTCACTTGGTGATATTGAGTAGATGAGATCATGAGGGCTGACCCACCAATAGTAACACCACATGTTTCAAGTGTCATTGGTTGTTTATATCTATGAACACATGTAATGATCTCCCAACTTGAGATTATTATCAGTGTATACTACTTGATTATATACTTTGATACAAGATGAAAATTATGACATTGAAGTCATAGTGAGGTAGCTTGCGTTTGGTGCGTCATTGGTGGTATGGCATTGATTTAATAATCAAGATAGAATTTTTAACTTATGAAAGTATATAATATCTCATTCCTAGTTTATCATAATGGTAGTACCTTCACTAAATTCATGGATATGGTAGAAGAAGGTAGGTTTATCTAGTTAGGTTAATGAACAATAAATCAAGATAGGATAATGACACAAATTTTGCGTCCTATTTTATGAGATATCGCAAGAAAAAGATATTATATTACAAGATCTATGTTTTTAAGAAAGTTTTTAATTTCTATGATTATAACTTATCTCATTTGGGGCCTTGATGGGTTGATAGATTCCAATCTTGGCATGTGAATAGTATTTACTACTAGTGAGATAAGGGCCTGTAGGGTCACACACTTGGCATATTCAAAATTATACCGTAGTTTGAATAATAGGAGTATAGGACATAGTGGGCTACACAACAAAGTATGGGAGATTTAAAATAATATATGATCACCATGAAATAAATAAATTCATATTATTTGAGTTTAGAATAATTGGTATTAAATTTATTTCTTAAAATTATTCCTAAGATATTAAGTGAATATGTAGAAAACGTATTTAATGAGCATATATTATTTTAATATTAATGGGTTGTTTAATATTTTCAGGAATGAAAAGTAAAGTTAATGGATCACTTTTTTTATATAATATATTTATTATATTATAAGAAAGTGATAAAAATATAAATGGTGATTATGACTCAGTTAGTTGTCCACAACATGTCATTTATAACTTATTTAGTGGTAAATAAATATCCGAGGGTCGAGGAGTCATTTCTAGGTATTTTTAACCTCACTATATAAGTGGGATGAGGATCTCATGTGAGGTATTATTCATAATATGATTTTGAGAGCCTCTCTCTCCTCTCCCCCACATCCTATAGAGAGAAGCTCTCAATCCAAGTAATTGTTCTGATTTATCGTTTTTGGATCGAAGGATCAACGTAGCGGTGACCATCATGACATTTAAGGCTTTATTTAATATCTACACTATCTCCCAAAATATGATGAATTATGTTCCTGTGGATTTTATACACATGTGTGGGTGATCTAGAGAGATTCATCTTTGGTTTTTTTGAGCAATGGTCACTGGTGAAGAGTGGATGTAGAAAACGGCTTCACATCGAATGAGGTATTCTTTGATCAAATTTTCATGCATAAAATTCTTCATATGTGATCCTTAGCTTTCATACTAGGATGAAAATCAATGGATATGAAAAAGTTACATCAATATGGTAATTAAAAATTTTAAATCCCCAACCCATCTACTTTCACTATACGCCCCAGTACCTTAAATTTTTATATTTTACAAATGGAATGATTTTATTATTAAATAAGGGGGGATTTTGTTTTTTAAATTTTTATACATGTTTATGATTTTAACAAAGGGGGAGATTATTGATTCATATAAACACTTTATCTTTAGTTTTTAAAATCACATTACACTCATTTTATAATTTATATTAACATGAAGGTATTTATTTTAAGTGTTTTTGGTGTGCATAATGAATTTATGGTAAACACAATTATATATGATTTTAGAATAAAATTAAAAAGGAATGAGTTTTCATTATATAATTAATTCATTAGTTTTATAAGAAATATAGTGGTACATGACTAAATTCATCGAAAGATATGAAGTTGTGATGAGTTCATTGGAGGATGATGAAGTTGCTTTTGATGGAGTTACAACTGGTCTCAAAGAATTAAAATTTTTATCATTGAAGGTTTTCCTATAAATATAACTATATCTTCATGCATATAAATAATTATTATTAAGAATTATTAAAGTCTTTTATCACTTTATGTAATTTAATTTCTTATTTATATGAGTTCTTCTAATCAATGTAATTTTGATTTTTTCGAGTATTTATTCTAAGAGTTCATTTGTGAGTCCTTCATTGTGAAGCTCTTAGAATTTACTGTGTAATAATTATGTTTTGATCCTTTAAGATCAATGGATTACACAAAGAATAAAAATATTCTATCAATCGTCTAATAGAGTGCTTTTGGGTTTGGAAGACCAAGTGTTCAGGGTAAGGACACTAACACCATCCAACAAGTTTACATTAAGGGATTTTGGGTGTGGAAGATATAATAACCATACAAAAGGTATAATTTCAAGGGTTTATAGGGGATAATAAGAATTTTTGACATGTTAATTTATAGGATACATTGAATTAAGTTTAATAACTCTCCTTATACTTTGGGTGAAATCACATTTTATAATATCCTATAAGAGGTACTTTGTTTATTAATTGGTACTCTAAGTTTTGTTAATTTCTATTATGGATACAAGTTTCTTAATTATTTTTATTTCCACTATGTATTTTCTTTTATTGGAATTTCATAATGTTTTGAAAAGTTTAATTTCAACCACACACATTTTTTTTTACTTTGATTTACTATGGGTTGACCACAAGTTCATATCTTCCATTAGTTTTAATAATTGAGGTGGGAAAAATTTAAAAGTCACATTTTTTACTAAAATTCACCCCTATTGTAGTTTTCATGCCATTATAATATGGGAAAAAATAAGTTTGATTCCTCGAGCATGTTATTTATGAGAAAGGAACATCATTCAACCTTAAGAAGACTGAGTTCATCTTTTGTTAGGATCCACCTAAGTATGTGTTTAATGTACAAATATTTTTGGGATTAGCATTTTATTATCATCACATTGTATATGATTTCTCACATCAATATTAACATATGACTATATTAAAAAATAAGGTAATCCCATTATATTAGATCAATGATTTTTATTAATCATTCAAGGAGCTTAAGGATCTTTATACTTTGGAACCCATCATTATCTTTATAGAATTCGGTGAGGTATACGTTGTTTATTATGATTTGTCTAGATTGGGATTGGGTTGTGTTCTCATATTGGGAGACTATGTCATAGCTTATGGTTCATGAAAGTTGTGAACACATGAAAAAACTATCCAATGCATGATATGGAGTTATTCATAGTGGTCTATTTGATAAAAAAATTTCAAAACTACCACTTTGGTTATAAGTTCACTATTTTCATTGATCTCTAAAGTTTGAAGAACATTTTTTTTTCAGAAAAGGACTTGAACCATAGGTAGTGGTGTTGGATGGAGTGTCAATAAAAACATGACCTTGACTTAGTTTATATGTAAGAAAAAGGAAATTTAGTGGTTTATTATCTATGTGATATGTCATATAATCAAGTTTTTAAATATGCTATAGATATATGGAAACTAATGGGGGTGGTCACTGATATGTATTTGGATTAAACTGAATGATTAAAAATTGAATTTTTATTATTATTCATTTGGATTGTATCAAGGATAATGATTTTATGGATTTATTTACATTTACCCTTATTCCTAACTTGGTCAAACAAGTCAAGGAGTCTTAATGATCAAACCCTAATTGCCTTACCATTAAGAAAAAAATCAATGGTGGGGAGAGCGTTTATGGATGGATAAATGATTAAAATTCTATATTTCATTTTTAGACTTAATTTTAGTTACTCTTACCTACTAAGAATATCTCTTTATGATTATCATCATTAAAATTAGGCTATCCACCTATGTATTTAAAAAATTTACAAAGGAATTAAGAAATATTTTTTTGGAATGGCTTGAAGAAAAATTTGGTAATTTTTTTTTGAAAATATATCCACTATTAATGGGTGAAATCTAAACACCAACGACTAGATGGAATATTACATTCATTACACACACCTCTATGTAAATTAGATAAAATCACTATGAAAATTTTCACCTAGTGGCCAAGGATGATTCAGAAGCATGAAGACATCTATGTGATTATCGTGAAAATCACCAAGTCAACACAATTTATTCCAATTCAAGAGATAAATTTGATAGATGATTTGGAAAATATACATAAATCCAGGAAGTGGTGAAGTTTTATAGGGTAATAGTTTCTATTATTTTTGAATGATCTCCTAGATTAAAATCAGGGTTTTGGCAGTCCTTGTAACAATACTTTGTAACCCTAATGAACATGATAATGACAAACTATCCTTAAACAAATTTCTTATTTGAGCATACAATTTAGACATTGTGAGAAATTTTCAGAGCATTCATGATGGACTTTGGTGGTTCATGGGAAGACCATTTACCTTTAGTGGAGTTTTCAAATAACAATATTTATCAATATTTGATACATATGGCTCTATTTTAAAAATTTTACATTATTTTATATCACTCTCCACTATTTTGGGTAGATGCTAGGTAAATTTCATTTATTGGACAAAATCTTGTGCATGAGACCACTATAAAAATCTAGTTTATCAAGAAATGAATTGTAATGGATTATATCAGTAAAAAATATTATGAAAACCATTGTCTTCTTACTCTATATTTTGAAGTGGGTAACCTTGTATTCATGAAAGTAACTCTATGTTTGGGGAACGAACATATAGTTAAGAAAATGAAATTAGCTACTTGGTATATCAAACCATTTCAGATTCTTGAGTATATCAATGGTGTTGCTTATCGACCAGATTTACCACCAAGATTCAGCTCGATTCACGATGTTTTAAATATATCTCATTTAAATAAGTACCAGCCTAACCCCACTCATCTGATTAGTTGGAATCATGTTACTATCGATTATAATGGTACATTCATTCACACCATAATTCATATTCTAGATAGGCAAGGCAATATCTTTTGAGGCATAGATACCCCATTGGTACATATATTATGGCATCATCTCTTAGTTCAAGATAAGACTTGGTAAAAAGGGAATGGAAAAACCCATATTTCATGTATTTACTTGTTTTATTATATCATTTTTAGTTATAAAGAGGTTGTGATTGGTTTTGTGATGATATAGAGGGTTTTCAGTGGATTCAGAGGGATTTTGCAGGGTACAAATTTGGTGCATGGTGAGGGGAACCATATAGAATTCCTAGGTAACTATACAAAGTGAAATGGGGGTTTGTGGGAATGAACATGGTTTAGGTAAAATATATAAACAATCTATGAAACCCTATAGTTCTTTAGATAGAGACATCTGTGTGGTTGATTCATGGTTTACTAAACCATACATCCAAACTGTGAAAAAAATAAAAAGGCTATGAAAATTAGTTTTTTAAGTCGAACACCCACTTGAAACTCTCATTTATCTTCTTATGTCTAGGTATCTTGAAACTAATGGGTCCTTTGGGTGATTTTTGTGATTCAATTCACTACATATATTATTATTCCTGAATATAGAAGTGTTTAGAAAATAAATATAAGTCAAGGTTCATGTCTCTCCTTCTTCTCTCTTATATTATCATTATCTACTGGGAAGAACCCTATACCGAGGTTTTCATGAAAATATTTGGTTTAGGGTGTGTTTTTACTGGTTATTATGTTTGAATACATAATACTATAGTTATGAGAGCATATATCAACAAGTTTAAGGTTTGGTTCTTTGGGAAGATATTTTTTGAGGTAGGTGTCTTCCCTTTCACTAAAATTATACCGACAACTTGAAGTATTTATATTTTTAAAGTTATATACTTGTGTTTATTTATGGGAAATTATTAGTAAATACTCTTTAGAGTTTTAGGTTCTTGTTTTTGGGGTTTTAGAAATAATGGTTTTCGGTGAATCCCACGAATGTGTTTGGTAAAATATATAAGCAGAATTTTAATTTTAAAAGAATGATTTTTTGTAAGTATAAAATTGTCACTTGGATGGGTTGGTGTTTGTTCATGATGAATATAGAAAGTGCCTCTTTTATTTTAACTTACCTTTCATGCTAACATTGGGGCACACTAGATCATACCAACAAGTGAAAACATTCCACTTGTGGGTTTGAGTCATTCAGATGACTCATTAGATGGGAGATACATTTGGGTTGATTATATGGATACCATATGGGATGGTTTGGTGAACTATATGGGTGCATGAGTTCATGTTGTGTGTGTGTGTGTTGTGGGTGATTTATATACACTGGTTTTATATGTATATCTTATTCACAATTTTTTATGATGCTATCATGTTTTATATAAAATGTAATATAACCTATTACTATCTTAGTAGTGTGTGTGGGAAGTCTTGGTTGTATTACCTACAAGGTTATATACTTACCCCCCACATATGAAGCTTGATGAATATATAGATGTTCTTCATCATGATATTGGAAATGGGAATACCACTTACTTATTTAACAGAATATTTTGATTCTATGTTTAGGGGAACTAGAGGTTGGAGCTCAGATGTGGACATGGGGTGGAGCTTAGTGTAGTTTCATATTGGCACCTTAGTTTCACTTGTGAGTATTGGAACATACTGACTTATTTGGTGTTATTGTTTTCTGCTATGATTTTGATTATTTTTATATTATATATGGGAGTTTAGTTTGATTTTTTTTATCATGAATCATATTTATATTATTCCAATGTATTTTTTATACTAAACGTTGTTTTGTATGAAAAGGAAAATCACACAAAATGATTTGGTAAAGCTCTATAAATTTATTAATATAATTCATTATATGGCGGATGAACCCATGGTTCTTTAATTCTGATATTATCTAAAGAAATATATTTAATTTAAATGTTACATTTGTGGGAAAACAATATCTAGAATTTTCTTACAATATTTTTTTCATTGAAAAATCAAGGAAATTGTTTTTTTCCTTCAATGATTGAAAAATGTGAAAGTACATGGGGGATATTTTTATGTAAAATTTCAATATGTAGTGAATTAAAACATCCTAATTTATATGGGTTTAAATGTCATGAATCCAAATTTTTTATAGAGAAATTATTGATTCTATTATTGCATGGATTATGAGATAATAAATTATATGTAGTTGTAATCAATTTTTTTTTACATACATAAAACTAATTTATGAGAAAAATTTAAACCCCATTGAGTTTGAAAATATGACGCCCATATTGTCATTTTTATGTATTTAATTTTTTATCCATCGGTTCTGGATTTTAAATTGAGTTTTTGGTAAAAATTTTGAGTTTGGGGGGATATGGGTTTCAAGGGTATTGTGCATGCCCATACATGATACCAAGCATTTAAAAAATGAAATAATGCTTCGATTTGTGGGGGTAGTAGGTTTCAAAAGAAGCCTATATAGGCTCCCAGCCCATGCATACTACCCATGAAGATTTTAAAAAATCAAATACTTTATATTTTTTGGATCCTAATTAAATGATTTTTTCTCCCATTTACTCCCCCACTAATTAAATATCCCCTATGAAATACCCTCACTTTATTTTAATGTCTTACATGGGAAAACTCCATTAAATGGTGTGATTCTTCCATTTTAGTTCAATAAAATCTCTTCCGCTCTTCTCCTTCCATCTTATTTCCCTCTCTTTGTTCTTGTTTCTCTATCCCCATGACCATGATATCTAGAGTTTAATTTAGGATGAATTTAAATTGGTGGTTTCTTTAATAATTGGATTTTGAAACATTTCTAATGGGACATTAGCGATAGATTACCATCACTAATTACCTTTTTCATTGGGAATCCATCACTAATGTCTCATTGTAGTAAAAAACAACACAATTATTGTTTTTTATGATGAACCATTTCAAATAAAAATTATTTGTGATGAAATATTAATCTTTCACAAATAAATTTGATAAAATTTTAAAAAAACAATTACGATGGATACATTAATCCATCATAAGTCCTTATTTTTTTAAAAAATAAATATTTAAAAAAAATTAAAAAAAAATTATTTTTTGAAATAAATTAAATATAATAAAAAAGAATAATATTATTAAATAATTTCAAACATAATATTATCATCAATAAAAAAATCAAAATCATAAAAATAATCGAGCATTAACTGGAATCAGGTAGATGAGGATCATTCAAAGGGTTAGGGGGAGGAAAATCCATACCAACACCATGAGTAAGACATCACATATACTCCAAAATCTACACATCTCTCTAACATTGCTGCTCACACTCCTCCTACATCTCTCTATGAATCCGCTGTATCATCTCATCATGAGTTCTAAATCTCTCATCATACTTTGCATCAGAAGATGATGTGGACTCTTCAAGTGCTACCTTTGAGCTGATCGATGACATCATAGATGTACCATAATAACTAGTAGGTGTCAGTTTTGAACCAACACCAGTCACCCATATATAATCCCCCTCATTAAAACCTAACTCACAAGTGGAATTTAATTTACTCTCAGCTTGACTCTCTCATGAATGGGAAACCACATTCTCATAAATTTCCTTCAAATATAATTAGAAATCATAATAAAACTAAAATTAATATTAGTAAAATTTTAAAAAATACTAACCACAATCTGATGTTGTCTGTCGTTGACAAGCTATCTTATATGAGGATCTACATACATATTCTTGTATGCTTCAAACTCTGTAATAGAGGGGTTAGTAACTACCTATATAATATAACAAAAATTTTACATTTAAAGTATATATACATTAATAAATACTATTACTTATCATATAGAGTCGATGCATACCAAATTTACGACTCCCATCCCTATATGTGGCCTCCTTCCTCCCTTTGTTCTCATGCCCAGATGATGAATCCTCCAAAAAGGCTCTCATACCTAGTAGAAGCACAATCCATCAAATGCATAAGTTGATATATATTCAGGTCAATAGGAGAATCAAGACTGGACGAAAATAGTAACAGAAGCTTTATCCATGTCTTTCTTTTTTAGCCAGTGTAAAAACTGATGAAAACATTTGTGCATAAAAATCTCCCATGCCTCTTAGATAGGTGCTCTCAGGCTATCATTAATTAGAGAGCATAAATTATGAAAGACAATTAAAAACAATATGTTACTAATTAAATAAATATAAAATAAAATATATTATTAAAAAATGTACAATCCATAAGTTGAACATATACTGATGAATGGAAATGAGAACCTAATCCCATGACACCCATGACATAGAAAAATAATTTCTCATAATTACACCATCCTTCCCAAGAGATAAATGCTAAAAATTATCAAATAAAACAAGTAATTATAATATTTTTATTGAAATTAATACAAAAATTAATATAAAATAAATACCTTAAATAATTGAACAAACATATGTAAATGAGTATCAAATTTAAAGATGGTAATATCTTTGTAATAGGGTTTGAAATCATTAATCGAGTAAGGATTCACCCCTCATAATAGGTGCAACAACCTATGGATCAGATAAATTGATCTCCTAATTAGGAAGTACAACATCAATGAGAAAATTAAATAGACCATTGAGAGCATCTCCATCCATATGAAATGAATAATATTACCTTTAAAAAATTGTTAATATAGATATAAAATACAAAAAACTAATAAATACTAGAATATAATAATATCACCTATAAATAATTATTAATAAAGATATCAAATATAAAAAAATAATAAATACTAGAATATAATAATTAAGTATAAATAAATACTAGAATATAATAATATGACTTATAAATATTTTTTAATATATATAACAAACATAAAAAGTTAATAAATACTATACAAGATATAATACTCTTACCTATTAATAATTGATAATACAAATATCAAATATTAAAAACTTGTAATTACTAGCATCAATGAAGGAATAAAATATATCATTGGGTCCAACCATTTGAAACAAACAAATTTACATGTAAATAATTATTAATATGAATTTTAAATATAATAAACTAATAAAAACCTAAATATAATTCATCATTCTTTATCTTATTCCCTAACTTTGTCGAGGATAATGTATTCATTTTCATCTTCAGCATTGTCAACTTCTATAGGACTTTTAGTTTCATCATCCCTTATTACTTCCTCAACATTATCAATATCATCAGCCCTTAACTGGGGGAGGGGGTTCATCATTAATATTTATATCTCATCGATTAAGAGATATATTTGGGGATATTTTGAGAAAATTTTAATATGTTCCACTTCCATATAACCTTTTTCATTTTCAAGAAATTTATTATCATAAGATTTCATTTTTATTACACTCCACCATTCATTAAAATATATCAAAACATTATAGTAATTTTCATAATAAACATGACATGCTTGAAGTGCCAATATAAATGGTTCATTTTATACAAGAAGTCTGTTATATTTAATATCAAATACTCCATATTGTAGATTAACTCACAACCCTTAATCACTATCAAACCAATGGAATTTAAACATTGTTACATAATTTAGTCCAATATAATATAACTCAATTATATCATCCATCATACCATAAATGCCAACTTCACTTTAATTATGATAATATCCTTTTAAATAAACACCACCATTCATTGATTTCTATGATTCAACATATATTTATGTATGGAATCCTAGTATATTAACCACATACCCATTATAAAATTTTACCAATTTCGATAGTGTGTTTTTGCGCAAAAATAACAAAATATCAATTTTACTTTTATGTTGTGTTTTCTGCAAAAAATAAAAATTATTAATAATAGATATCATTATTGAATCGATTTAATGTTCCATTGAAAACAACTTTACTTACTAGACATTGAAACCAATATGAAAAATTCTATTGATGGTGTTATTCAAGGGAAACATGGGTAATTTCTATAATTTATTTGATATGTTCATCATATAGTCTTCAAAAAAATTATATAAATGTTTGAATTATAAAAATTTAAAAAATAATAAAAATTAGTACTTACTATACAAATAATTTCATTTCTTCAAAATTCTACAAAAAATAAGTATGAGCTCTATGTAATTCTTCATTTGCAATCCATCATTCCTGATAACCACAAAAACCAAGACTGGGCTAATTAAAAACTAACAATTGATGGTTTGTGAAATCATCAACATTTTCTTCAGTGAAACCCTTGCAATTATGTTTTAAAGTATACTCTGATTGAAAATAATAAGCGTAAAAATCAGAAATTTCCTCATTCAAGTAATCTTCTATAATTGAACCTTCAACTGATGCTTTGTTATGGACTTTCTTATTTAAAATTTTCATACATATCTCAAATATATTCATCCATAAGAATTGTAATATCCCTCCACATTTATCCTCATAAACAAAATTCAATATTAAAATTTATATTGAGTCAAAGAAGGCTGAAATGATTATTTTCTCCAATTTACATTAAATTTAAACAAAATATTATTGCAACATACTCAATGAATCATAATATGATGTTACCACACAAATATCTTGGATGAAATATGATATTTTGGTCAACACATCCTAGATTTAATAATTCAAAATCCCTCTAACACCAAAATACAACAATCTTTCCATTATGACATGGAATTTATAATTTTTTAACTAGTTATATGTCTATTTTGAATGCAGTGAAACAAATTATAAGCATAACCATTTAGTAACCTCAAATATATAATTCATTGATAAAATAATAAATTAATTTCTTTATAAAGTGCATAAAATTATTTTGGATTAATTAAATTGTGTGATATTTTATCTTTAAATAATTGAATCTTAGGACATCTTTAAATATGGAAAATATCCAATCATTCTTTTACATTATCATTGGTTTTACCAAGTGTTTTTAAAATGGAATAAAATAAATTATGAAAAAATTATTCTCAATATGAATTATATCTAACATGCGAGGAACCAACATATCAGACCAATATAGAAGGTTCCAAAAAACACTCCATTTTATCCAATTATGATCTTTCTCAAAACCATTTATTTCCTATTCTTTTATGGTTGGTCCAAAAGTAACAGAAGGTAATGAATATGTGATATATTTTACCGGAATACCTATGAGTACTACTGGAGGTTAATCTATTTCAATTCTACCTTCTATAAAATTATTTCCATTCCCTCAAAAAGGGTGATCTATAGGAACAAATTTCCGATGAAAGTAAAAATAACTAGCCTTTCTCTAATTTCCAAGAATAAACACTTTATTCTTGGCCATGAAGTATATAAATGATTTTAAAAAATGTGTACTAAATCTATATAACATAACATACATCATAAAGTCATTGATTATTCACATTAATGCAACCTTCAATGTAAAATTATGATATGAAGCTATATCAAATATAGTTACACTGTTGTTCCATAATGAAATTAAATTATAAATTAGTCCATTCAAATAAACATTGGTATTCTTCTTCAGATGTACTAGAATTAATAGTGCCAAATATATATATGGTCCCATTACCACCATCTAAGGAGGTAAGTTGTATGGACTAATGAAAATAGTCCAATAATAATATTGACTGTTGTAAGCACCAAATGGACAAAAACCATTAGTAGAAAGACTCAACTATATGCTATGAGGTTCTAAAGTAAAAGAAGGATGTATATAATCAAATTTTTTACATAAATCACCATCACATGTATGATTTAAGATTTTACTAATAGAAATATTTGATTTATTCCATTTCATCAATGAAACTATGTTTCAAGATACAAATAAATGCTGTAAATAGGGTGAAATTGGAAAATAATTCAACTATTTCATAGGAAACCTAGTATTTCCTTATTATGCCCATTTATACCTTGATTCTTTATATGTTGGGAAATTTACTAATAATTCATAATCACTATAATATAAGGTCCAATCATTTGAACATGCATGGATCTTCTGATAACTAAGACCCAAATTATGAATCAACCACTTACTTTCATAGAAACTTGCAGGTAATGTATTTAAATTTGGAAACAATTATTTAACCAAAGAAAATATTTGATTAAAAAACTATTTGACATCAAAATTCTAATTTAATAGACATAAATTTTTTAACTGGTTCATGTTTTCTTATATGAAAAACCAGATATAAGGCCTCCTCAGCATATTTCAACATATTATAAAATTGAGAAGGTTCCGATTTAGAATTTATAATATCATTCTAAGTTGTTGTTTCTTGGATAGATGGAACACCAACCTAAAATACTAAATTATGAAATTATGGATCTGGAATCAAAATATTTGTCTCTTCTACTAAATTCAGTTCACTATGTCGATACCAAAAAATATAATCTTTTCGAAAATCAAAACATGGTAGATTAAGTCTAACATTGTAAAACTTTTTGAATCTCCTAATATTATATTTCTTACATGGACATTTAATTGTTCCTTCAAAAACAAATTATTAATTTTATGACGAAAATGAAAAAAATGTTTCAATACCCTCAATGTGGACAGAATTTATACCAGATCAGTGAAGATTTTTTTTGATGATTTATCCATTCACGATCACATAATAAAAACCATTGTTTACTTTTTGAGTCTATAATTATCTACAAAAACAAAAAAATGAGAATAATTATTACTCATTGTGACTAATTACAAATTATTATTATATTTTAATTATGTCTAATTAGTATTTAATATATATTTTTATACAATTTTTTATAAATTATCACAATTTACTAATATCTAATAATTATTAATGTTTTTACTAATTATTTAAATTATTAATACATTTGTACTAATGACTAATTCTTGATTTTTTAATAATTTTTAGTATTTTTTTATATTTTTTTACATGGTATTTCAAATTTTTTATTAATTACTAATAGCTTTGTTTTTAATAAATATTATTTTTTATAATTGTTATTATTTCTTCATTAAAAAAATTTTTATAATGTTTTTTTATAAAAAATGTTTTTCTTATAATAAATGCCTTCTTTAAATTGATTTTCTCATAATTTTTATAACACTCTTTTCCTATTTATTTTATACATTATATATATATATTACATAATTTATTATTATTAATAATATATATATATATATATATATCAAATATATTTTTTACACATCTTTTAAAAAAAATATAAATATCAAATCTACACACACACACACACACATATATATATATATCAAAAACTGCACATGTTTTTGAAACATTTATATATTTATATTCACATGTTAATATATATATATATATATTACATATTTTCTTAATCAAATATATATATATATCAAATATTTTTTACATGTTTTTTAAACAAATATATATATATCAAATATATATAAACACACACACACACGCATATCAAAAACCTTACGTGTTTTTTAAACGTTTATATATACATATTCACATGTTAATATATATATATATATATATATATATATATATATTTCATGATTTCTTAATCATATATACATACATCAAATATATTTTTACATATTTTTTAAAAACATATATACATATCAAATCTATACATACATACATACATACATACATACATATATACATATATATATATATATATAATATTACATGTTTTTTAAAAAAAATTATATATGTATATTCCCATCTTAATATATATATATATATATATCCAAATGTTTACCAAAATATATCCACATGTTTTAAATAAATTAAAACCAATCATAATATAACAATTAAACATGACTTAACATTACAACCACAATCCAAGAATTTCCATAATTCATCAAACATTATATCACCATAAGCATGCAACACAATTGACCAATTAAATTGATTTATATAAACTCTATCAATATCATATATCCCTAAATAATTTCCATAATAATCATATTTCTTACAATAACATAAAATTATAAATTTATAGTAACCCTAAATACCAAAAAAATATATTAAATATAAAGGTTAAACAATGATAAAAATACATCAAATAAATTGGAATCAACTTGTACAGATCCAATGGACACCCAGATAGTGAATAATAAAATTTCAGTAACCCTAAATACCTACTAAACCATGAAAAATGTAAGAACCCGATTCTTCCTTTGAGCTAGAGATATTTTCTTTTCAGTTTGTATTTAATAAAAATGGAGAAAAAGAGGTTAAGGGATGAATGAAGGACTGTTTCACAATGTGACTGAGGGTTACACGTCATGTAATCCCAGTACACACAATGTATTGATGTCGGCATGAATTTTTTATGACGTGTAAATAAAGTCGGGAAAGGAGGAAAAAATATAATATACATGATGTGTATATTCAAAGTACACACCATTTATTTTTAAAATTTATTAAAATGGGAAGTAGCCTCGTTTTTGTCATTTTGGATAGAGGGGTCATCGGGTTCACAAAATAGCAGTTCTAGAGCTCGTTTTGGCTCCAAATTGTCCATCGGAACTCTGTTTCAATCTCCATTGGATGTGTTTGAACATAACCAGTAAGGTCTCAATTCCTCTTAATCCTTTCTTCATGTCTTCTCCTCTAAATCTAGTTATCAAAGGTTGAGAATTTATTATATTTTTGTATATCTACCACATTATAAGTCAAATTAGAGGCCTATATTGGACGAGGAGAGTTGTATGACAATGAGGTAGGTAGTCTTGTGCCTTTAATGAAATGTCTTGTTGTTTATATGTGTCGGAGTGCCATGTGACCATATTTAGGGTGTCTACTTGAATGTAATTGACCCATGTTATTTCCTAATATTGATTAGGTAATTGATTAAGTGAATTATAGCATGTTTGAGGTTGCTTTATGTGATTGAGGGTCACCTATTGGTGCGTTTCCCTCATATAACCAATGTTTAGACATTTGGACTAGGATGCCTATGGGTATGCCTTTTTTTTCCCTTTCTAGGGTCGATAAAAATTAAATTGCTTAATTTAACGTTTGTCCATGAGAGATAAATAATTTTTTAATCCATGTGATAATTTAATTCACTTGTTAGGCTTGTGATGTGAATTTCCCACGTGAGATAAATAATGGTTTAAGCCTTGTGATAGTTTAATTCACTTGAAGGTATTGTGATATGTTTGATGACAATGTGAGTTTATAATTGTCAATACTGGTAATGGTTAGATTAATTTAAAGGATTGTGACACCTTTGATGACCATGTGAGTTTTAATTTTTGTTAACCATGTAATAGTGTAAATTACATGTGTTGTTTTTATGTTGAAATGATTATATTCCAGGTTTTACTCTGACACATGCTGAAATTCTTATATACCGGGCTTAGCCCTAATTGATGAATAAAATGCCTTTAGGAGAGGTTTTTCTATGCTTGTGTGTGAGGTTTTTCTATTCCTTTAGGCAAGGTTTTTCTATGACCATAGGTGAGGTTTTTGATATGCCTGAGGGAGAGGTTCTAAACCAAATATTGAAATGGATGACTTATGATGCGTTTACCAAGGAAAAGCACAAGATTGGATTCACTCTTCTCTTATATCTGTTTAAATGGTCTTTTGAGTCATCAGATGTGCTTACTTTATAAAGGGGATTGACAGGCAGAGGCTGGATCTCGAGATCCTTATAATTCAATGGAATTGAATTGTCCAACGAATGTGAACTGAATAAATTTAAATAAGTACTTGTAGGATTGTTTACTTCTGATTACTTCCTAGTTTACTACTTTCACTTTTGTACACTACCTGTTGCATATATTCACTGACAAACTGATATATATATTGAGTGGTTTCTTACTGGGATTTAGTCTCACACCCTATTTGGTTCATGTTTTTGGCATAAATAGATTATATTGTTGCAGGTGTCAATAAGGGTAGTTACCCTTCTATAGGTACTTGATATGCTGATTAGGAGCATGAGAGCATGGGACCAAGCCCAGGCTTGAGATGCTTCTGAGTTTTCTTTTGTATTTCTGTACCTTGGTATTTTATCTTGTACCTAATTGCAGTTCATCCTATTTTGGATTCTTTCCTAGAGCATGTGACATGAAGCATTATCTAATGTATGTTATGACTTATGGTTAGATCTATCATCAGTCCTCCATTGTTTAATTCAGTTGTTGCTTTTTAGTGATTCCACTATTTTATATTATTTTTCCACTATGTTACACTCTAACAATGAGGGTATAGTTTCCCAACTATCAGTCCTAGGCCCTCACTGTTAGTCAGCAGCCTCTGAAATTTGTGGAAATGCACTTGAGGTCATGTGACCAACTAGGTACAGAGAACCAATTGAGTGACTTCTGGATCTAGGAAATTACAAAGTGGTATCTGAGAAATTTTCTTTTATGGTTTTCCTTAATATTTAGCAACATTATATTTGTATAGAAAGTAAATGGAGTTTGTTAATAAACTGTGCTTGGGGGTAGCTACCCCGTGTACAGGGAAAAACCAAATCTCCTCGAATTGACTTGTGATTTTTGGATTTTTAGTTGTTACAGTTGATTCGATTTCACAATTACATGATGCGCTTATTTTATGATGTTATTATTGATATTATTGTTGTTCTATTTTTTTGAAACCCAATAATATGAGGTTATTCCATCTCATGAATCATATAGGAACTTGTTAAAAAAATCACATACCATGAATTCTTTCCATACCATTTAAGAGCATTACTCATTGCATGTTGTTGTGATAGATGTTGTGTTATATATTCATATTGTTGTGATAGGTACTATGATAGATATACCTACTATTGTGATAGGTGTATTGATAAGTTCTAAGGTTCAATTTGGATGGACATGAAACTTTAGTCCCTAAGGTTTATGGACCCTCTTGGATCAGAATTTGGTGGATCACGTTTCAGCCTTTTGTATAGAATTGTATAGTGATAGGTTATGATTGGGTGACAAATTTTTATTTGTAGGAATTATGGGCCCTCACTGATTGAAATTTTTCATACCAATGGTTTGTTTTTCTATAGAATAGGGGTTTTCTAGGAAATATGGAGTTTGTGTCCTAAAAAATCAAGTTTACACGGTGTGTAGTTTAGCCTAACACACTGTGTGTTCTTCCTGTTCAGGGAAGGAAGATTTATTTTCTTGGTTACATGACATGTACTAATAGTACATTCGATGTGGTAAGTGACCATGTGCCTAGATATGTGATAAGGAACATAGGATGGTGAGTTTAACAAGTACACGAACATGTACTTTTGGTACACGCCATGTGGGATTACTCAGGTAGAACCCGTGTGAATCTAGCCATGGGGGAGTAAATGTCTAGGAGGGTAGAAATGTGTACATGCCTTGTACATGTCTAAAACGCCATGTACCTAGGGTTGATACACGCCCAGGCTAGAAAAATTACACGAACATGTAAATACTTAAGGGTACATGCCACGTATGGTTCTACACGAGGTGTACTCCTCTTTTGGTAATCTTTGATGGGGTTTTCCTGTTTCATTTTGGAAGTCTGGAATGACAAACATTGACAATGAGCTCAAACTGAGACAAGTGCATAACCTTGTAGAGTCATGACACCATGATGACCTTGAGATGTACGCCAGGAGAGTGGTTATGATCATACTACAGAGGTGGTAGGCCATGGGCTACCAGTGGATCCTTCAGATGTTCCAGTCGTGGAACCAACTATAATACTGGATATTGGTACAGATGCACAGTTCCAAGAAGGATTTATGAGGCTCATGTAGACCTTCCAAGGAGTGCCACATCCTTCAATGTCTATGGTAGAACTGACGTAAGTATTCCAGTAGTAACATTCTTATACTTTTTTAGGGGATGGAAGACCACAAGCTTCAGAATCATGGTTGGATTCAATGTTTTTTATCTTGGAGCATCTTGAAATGACTCATGAGAGTAGGGTCAATATTACAACTTATATGCTACCTGATTCTTCCAAGAGGTGGTTGGATGTTACCACATAAAAATAGCATCAGTGGGACATGGAATGAGAATATTTTCAAATGGTCTACTATGAGTACTTTTTTCCTGAGACAGTGAGGACCAATAGAGCCTGATATTTTATGTATATGAAGAAAGGTTCTATGTCAGTGATGGAAACCCTTCCCATTTCACTGAACTTCAGTGATTTTCACCTATACTGATGGGTGATGAGATATAGAGGGCTAAGATATTTGAGGATGGTCTTAGGTACGGCATTTGATTGTAGATGAACGTTTTCAAGTTTCCTTATCTATATGTTATCATGAATCAGGAATTAATTACTAAGCATAATATGTGGGAAGTTGGAGGTGTGAGCCAGGGTGGTTCAGCACCTATATCTAGTACTGCCTCTACCAGGAATAAGAAGTTTCATATAAAGTTTTCTCATGGTGACAATATTACTCGTAATGCATCTTATGGTATTTAAGAGAGGTGCTACTAGTGTGGAAGAGTTGGGCATATGAGACCTCGGTGTTTGATGGAACCATTCGAGTGCCGAGCTTTAGACAAGATGGTCCATCTTCATCCACCTCCCGTGACTTCCTAAAAACTCATAAGGAAGTTTCCCCCACTGTGCTTTGGATTATGTTGACACAGGATGAGAGTATATAATAACTATCTTCATTGAAAGTTCTGTTTACTTGGATTTATTTTATGAATATGAAGTTGTTGTTATCATATAATGGGGGAGAGAGAAAGAAAAATGAGAGAGGAAAAGAAAAGTGAGAAAGAGAAAGATAAAATTTGAGGGGGGAGTTTGAGTAAGGTGAAGTTCCAAGAATAGAATAACAACTAAGAGGGGGGGGGGGGGTTTGAATCCGTTTTTTTACTTTTTATAAGTCTAAAAAATTTAAGAAACTTAACCCTTGCAACATGTAAAGATTTATTTCATTATCAACCTTTAGCAAGAAACTCAATCATGCAATAAAGGTAAATCAAGAGAGGCACAAAAGATTTACAAGGTTCTTCTTCAATATGATAACCTACTTCCTTACCATAGCCACTCCCATGGGTCTATGAAAATCCACTATAATAAGAAGTGAATACAACTTGTGCCAACTCCTGTTAGACACCTTTTATCTCCTAATAGGAAATATTATACTGACTGTAATCAGTTTACAATGTTTTATTAAATAAAAAATGATCCAAACACAAGAATAAAACTTTGTTGAAGTTGCTCCACAAATTCTCACTCTGAATCTTTAGTCTGGTTTTCTTGAATCTGATTTTCTGAAACCAGTCTTCTCAGCAAGGTAATGATGGTTCCGATTTCCTTATGCTAAAAAACTCAAGAAAACTTCTTTAAGATAATTCCAATATTCTTAGAAAGGTAAGATGATTCTGATTATATTATTCTAAAACACTAAAGAAAACTTCTTCAAGATGTTAGGAACTTTTCACTTTGAATTCTCCAGGGCTCCAACTTTTATGAATATGTGAAAGTTACAAATGAGTGAATGATCTGAGCACATATTTATTGGAAAATCGGAAAAAGGTGGGAATCTTGAAAATCTTTCCTGCTTCCTCAAATCTCAAAAACTACAAAAAATATCTTGCATTAAACCATAAATCTTTGACTATTTCAAACCTCCTTAAATTTCTTTGAGATTTACACAAAGTTGAAATTTGAGTTTGATAATGCTGAATCTTGGTTCCAAATTTTTCGGAAAACATGTTCAGAAATGTTGTTCATATTTTCTAAAAAACATGGTTAGAAAAGTGGTTCAATTTTTATCAGAAACATTATCAGAAATCAGGTTTTTATTTTCTTTAGAATCAGGTTCCAATTTTCTCTAGATTTAGGTTCCAATTTTCTCTGGAATCAGGTTCGAATTTGTACAGAAAACTGGTTCTGATTTCTTGAACTTCCTGGTTCTGATTTCTTCAACTTCCAGGTTCTGATTTCTTCAACTTCCAGGTTCCAATTTCTTTAACTTCTAGGTTTTGATTTATTTAAATTCCTAGTTCTGAATTCTTGAACTACCAGGTTCTGATTTCAGTAGAATTTAGGATCTGGTTTTCTAAACATGTTGATCATAATTTTCATTCCAATTTTCTCAACATGTTTCTCAGAATTGTCATTTTAGTTTTCTCAACTTGTTGCTCAGAATTATCATTCCGGGTTTCTCAACATGTTGATCATAATTGTCATTTTGGTTTTCACAACATGTTTCTCAGGACTTTCATAAGGTTCCAAATTCAGGTTTCTGAAATTTTCTTGATCTTACTTTGACTTCTTCAACTCTTCAATCTTCTTAACAAATATTTTCTGTAAGAAAATTTTCTTTCTCTAAGGAAATTTACTTCTCTAAGGAACTTTTCTTTATTTAAGAAAGTTTTCTATATGAAAAATTCACTAGTATAAGGAAGTATTCTATAAGAAACATTTCCTTAAGCTCAAAAACATCCTCAGTTTTTAGGATCCAAGTTTACTAGAAACATACTCAGAAGTAGGATCCGAGTATCCCAGTAACATGCTCATAAGTAGGATCAGTGTTTCCCAATAACATGCTCATAAGTAGGATCTGTGTTTCCCAGTAACATGATCCGAAGTAGGATCAAGGTAACATGCTCAGAAGTAGGATCTGAGTTTCCTAGTAACTTGCTCAGAAGTAGGATATGGGTAACATTCTTAGAAGTGGGATTCATGTAATATGTTCAGAAGTAGGATCCAGGTAACATGCTCAAAAGTAGGATCCGGGGTAACATGTTCAGAAGTAGGATCCTGGATTCCTAGTAACCTGCTCAAAAGTAGGATCTTGGTAACATGTTCTGAAGTAGGATCCAAATAACATGTTCAGAAGTAGGATCTAGGTAACATGCTCAGAAGTAGGATCCTGGGTAACATGTTAAGAAGTAGGATCCGAGTAACATGCTCAGAAGTAGGATCTGGGTTTCCTCATAAGGTTTTTAAAAATTCAGGTTCCAAATTTCTCATAATGTTTCTAAAAAAACATCAACCCTTTCCATCATTTCTTCAAAAACTTTTATCATGAAACTTATCATGATTTTTGAGAACATTAAGATCAACAAAGCATCGTCTAATTTTTTTTATAAAGTTTGAGACACTTTATTAAATTCTAACTTCTTATTCTTTAACAGCAACCTATTTAAGAAAATCTTCGACAACCATAAACTTCAACTTTCTATAACTCAAAAACATTTTTCAATAAAAATATTAGTTTTCAAAAAATACAAAACTTTTTTAAAACAAAACACCACAAAGGTTCTTCAATCTTCCACTTTGGATTTGTTGGAAACCCTTGTTAACGGGTTTTCACCTCTCAAACATTTTCACATCTCATGTTCTTGAACTTTACCAAAACATATCATTTCTCAAAAAAGAGTGTCTTGACACCACACTATTGGATAGAGTAATGTTTTTGAAGGATTTCCATCCCTTGGTGACAAGAAAATTTTGCGGCCATGTAAGGATAAAATTCACCTTACTCAAAATCCCCCACAAATTTTGTCTTTATTTTTCTCAATTTTCTTTTCCTCTCTTAGTTTTTTATCTCTCCCCCATTATATGATAACCATAGCTTCAGATTCATAAAATAAATTCAAGTAAACATAACTTTTAATATAGAAAGTTGTTACTTACTCTCCCCCTTTTTCAACATAATCCAAATCACGATGGCGGAAAGTTCCTTTTGAGTTTTTAGGAAGTCATTATAGGAGGATAAACATGGATTGAGGCCTCTGTTCAACAAACGTTTCCTTTGACATTGATTTTATAAAAATATCAGCAATCTGATACTTTGTTGAAATATATTCCATCAAGACTTCTCCAACAACAGCTTTCTATTTTAAAAATTGATACTTTATATCAATGTGTTTTGATCTTTAATGTTGAATAGGATTCTTAGAAATATCAATGGCACTTTGATTATCTCAAAGTATCTTCAATAGTTTAGAAACATTCACTTTCAAATATTCTAGCTGAACCTTCATCCACATCATTTGAGTACAAGCCTGAGTAGCTGCAACATATTCGTATTCAGTTGTGCTTAAAGTTACTGAAATTTGTTTCTTACTATGCCAACTCAAACAATATTTCAATAAGAAAAATTTTCCCCCTGATGTTGATTTTCTATCATTACAATCACCATCCTAATCAGCATCAGTATAACCATGAAACTTCATCTCATTGTTTCTCTTGTATAACAACCCATGTGAAGTTGTTCATTTAACATATCTCAGATTCCTCTTAAATACCAACATGTGTGATTCTTTTGTATTACTTATACTAGTAACATAGAGTCACAACATAAGCAATATCAAGACTTGAACTTGCAAGATAAAGAAGACTTCCTATCAACTTTTGAAAGTCTTTCTGATTCACATTGTTCCCTGATTCATCTTTGCTCAACTTTCAACTCACTGAGATAGGAGTTAATACTTACGTTGATTCTTCCATCCAAAAATTATTTAATAATTCCTTAGAATAATTTTCTTGGGATAAGAAATTTTAGTTTTAATGTTGTTGAACATGTAAGCCAAGGAAGAAAGTTAATTCTCCCAACATTGACCTTTCAAAAATTTTCTTTATCTCCTCAGAAAACTCATTAGAAAACTTTTCTTAAACTCCAGAAAAAATTATATCATCAACATAAACAATTAAAATTAAAGTTCCGGAGTCAAAATATTTAACATACAAGTTTCTATCAAGCTTTCCTTTAAAAAAGTTCATCTTTTTTGAAGAATTGTTAAGCTTTGAATACCTTGCTCGTGGAGCTTGTTTCATCCCATACAAGGCTTTCTTCAATTTGAAAATTATGTTTTCATCCTCATCAAGTAAAAAACCAAAATGTTGTTCAATGTAAACTTCTTCCTCAATCTCACCATTTAACAAAGATGAATTTACATCCATCTGATAAACCTTGTAATTTCGAAGACCAACCACTACAAGAAACATTTGAATAGTTTCCAACCTTACAACAGGGGAAAAGGTTTTATCAAAATCCCCAACTTCCACCTGTGTATATCCTTTACACACAAGCCTTGCTTTGTTTCTTGTAACTTCTCCATGCTCATTCAATTTATTTTTGTAAACCCACTAGGTTCCGATAACATTTTTTTTGTTGGCCTTAGAACAAGTTCCCATGTTTCATTCTTCTCAATCTGATCTAGTTCTTCATTCATAACATTCAACCATTATTTATGATGAATATATTTTGAAACTGATTCTAGTTCAACTTTTGAGATAAGGGATGTCTGAATTTCTAATCTCAACTAACTTCTTGTCTGAACTGGAGCCTTCTGATCCCCAATAATATTTTTCAGATTCAATATGTTTTTGTAAGGTAGGAAAACTCACATTTCCTTCCCAGCATCACTTTCTTCTGTATGTGACTCATCTAAGTGACTTTCACTTTTATGGGGATTATCTGATTTATCTTCCTCAGTATTCTTAATAGATTTTGTGAAGGAACTTGGATTTTCAATTAGATTCACATCATATGAGTCCACTAACTTCTATAAATGTTTGTTCCAACATTTTAACTTATTTCTTTGGTGAATAACCCATAAATATTCATTCTTCAGCTTTCTCGTCAAACTTTCCTAAGTCTGGATTTTTGATTTTGAGAAATCATGGACTTCCAAAAACTTTGAAGTATTTAAATGAAGGTTTTTTGTTATACCACATCTCAAAAGGAGTCATGTTGGTTTCCAGTCTCAACAAGAATCTATTTTGAATATGTACGGAAGTGCTAACAGCTTCTCTTAAAAAGAATTTTGAAAGTTTGTATTTTGATAGCATACTTCTTACCATTTCCACCAAGCTTCTGTTCTTCCTTTTTTCTACTCCATTTTTTTGGAGTATAAGGAGCACTATACTGATGTTTGATACCATGCTTACTTTGATAAGTTTCAAAATAATTGTTTGTGAATTTGGTACCATTGTTTGTTATCAGCTTCTTTATTGAAGATCCCAATTCTTTCTCAACATCTTTTCTAAAGAATTTAAACATTTCAATAGCATCTGACTTATGATTCATGAACATGATGTTTTTCATCTGAGTGAAATCATAAATAAAAGTGATAAAGTATAAATATATTTTTGTTTATTGATGTATCATTGACCCACATAGATCGGAATGAATAATCTCATGTGGTTTGTTAGATTGAATCTCAACTCTTTTATGACTTTTGTTAGTCTTCTTTCCTTTCTGGTAAGTAATACAAACATATTCATCTATTTTTTTCAGTTCTGGAAAATTATGAACAACATAAAATTTAGAAAGATTACCCATGTTATTCTTCCCAAGGTGGATAATTCTTCGGTTCCACAACTTGTTTTCATCTTTAGCACTCAAATAACAAGAGTTATTAGATTCTCCAATTTGAAAGAGATTCCCACTAGTTCTTTCTCCTTTTGTAATCACTTTTCCATTTTTCAAAATTTTGATGATACAAGAATCCTTTTTGAAGATAACTTCTTTTCCATCATCCCAAAGTTGAATTACACTAAGTAAGTTATGTTTTATCCCATCAATAAGCAATACTTCCTTAGATTTTAGTTTCTCTGCTTCAATATCTGCCGTTTCAATTCCCTTAATTTTTAGGGAACTATCATTTCCAAAAGTAACCTATCCTCCATCATTAATTTCAACATGTTCCAAGATTTTTATATCACCTTTCATGTGTGAAGAAAAACCACTATCAAGAATCAATGGTTTGCTCCTCTTACTTGATTTCAAAGCCGTCTCAACAAAAAAAGCTCTCTCATAAACCTTCTTATTTCCAGCTTTCTTTTATTTCTTATCATAAGAAACCTATTTTTGAAGGAGTGTCATACATTGTTTGACATGATGACCATATTGATCACATCTTCCAAAAAATTCTTCCAAATATTCAAATTGATTCTTTGTTGGAATGTTTCTGAAATCTTGAGAATTCATCTTTTCAACTTTCTGTGAGTCATAAAGTTACTCATTCTTCTTTCACTATTTCTTCCACTGCTCAAACCATATTTTGGGTAGAGATAAATTGTTCCAACAATTATAATCTCTATTATCATATATTCTGCAACACAAAAAATAGCCCTAAAATATTGATTTTCTATTAAATAATGATCTTTCTTCGTAAAAACTTTTTTGAGGAGGATAACTTCTTTCAGCTCTAGAAAACTCAGGATGTAGGCCATATCTTCTTTTGAGTGAGTTTTATACTTTTGTAGGATTTATAGGTTTCTCACATCCTTTCTCCACCCAATATTTACTAATAATTTTTCCATAACCTGAAATGTTAGAAGAATTAGATAAAAAATTATTTTTTATAGGAGAAGATTTCACCCGATTATCATGGTAAGCCTTCTCAGCAATCTTGGAAGTCTCAGATTTTACTTTATTGGATTTTTTAAAGTTTCCGTTCATCTTCCTTAGGGTATTTTCAGACTCAATAACTTTTTATTGCAACTTTTTTACCTCTTCATATTTAGTTTCCAGCTTCTTTCTAAGATCTTCAATCATCTTTCCATGTTCATAAATTCCAAGTTTGTAACTTAAAAGTTCTTGAATGTATTAATATTCCTTCTTGTTGAAATATTTACTTCCATCATAAAATTATTCATGATTTTTCTTCATCACATGAATTTCTTTCTTGAGATATTTTTTTTCTCAAGACATGAAAGAAGTTAAGATCTTAGCTAATATTCTTTATAAGATTCTTCACCACCTACTTCACTCTCTGAGGAAACATTTATTTTCTCAACTTTTTCAATGAAGGTTATGAATTTTTATTTATTTTTATCTTCTGAGGAATCATTATCAGATGATCCCTTTTCAACCTTCTTGTTCAACATACTTATTTTCTTTCCAGAATACTTCTTCTCGAATTTTTTTTAGAAGTCTTCTCTTATTTTTCATTCTTTTTATACTTCTTCCATCGAGGATTCTCATCAGAAACATCTTGATATTATTCAACTTCTTCTTAGGTAAATTCATAGAAAAGTGTCTGATTCTTCCACACTCAAAACATTTGAGAGGATGTTTCCCTCCACACTTTCCTCTTCCTCTTTAATAGTTCTTGGATATGAGAGACATGATTTTTTCATTCAACTCTTCATCTCTGTTATCATCAGACTCAAAAGGATCAAATTCATAATCATCTTGGATTTTTATCTTTCTTAGAGCTTCAGAAGCCATTTCATCTTTCATATTCTTCTTAAATATTAGATCATTCCTCATTTCATAAGTAATAAGAATTTTATGCAGTTCATCAAGAGATAAATCATCCTTATCTTCTTAAGATGAGATTTTAGAATCAAACCTCTCTGTAAATTTTCTCATAAGTTTCTTCATAATTGTAGAATATTTCAAGTATTCTCTGAATCCTCTGATGTTTCATACAATTTCATTAACTATGGTGAAGTATTCATCAATTGTTTCATCATCTCTCATCCTGGTTTCATCAAACTTACTACACTAAATTTGTAGCTTGGCCTCATTGACTTTTGTATTTCCTTCAAAAACACTTTCTAGATTGTCCCACATGCCTTTTGATGTTGTGAGACCCATCACCTTATTATATATTTTTTTGATAAGGATAGGAGAATAACATTTCTAGCCTTTCCATCAACTTCTTTGTTTCTCTTATCAGAAAATGTCATAAAATAATTTTTCTCAATAGGTGGAAAGACAACAGTAGCAGTATCTAGTGTGAGAGGTTTTTCACCTACTCCATGTCTAGGAGCATGGTCTACAACTTCTCATCAGACAGGTAAATGGTTTATGTCAAGGAGTTCAGGATGAAGTGGTGGTTATAGCCATGGTATCCAGACCCCAAGTTTTCAATGACAATAGGGTGGATTAGCTCAGGGTAGCCAAGTAGTGTCAAATGGCTATGGTACAACTCATACTTATGCAGTGCAACAGACTCAGCAGGATAAAGATCTCAGACCTTCTAATGTCAAAGGTACTATTCTAGTCACCTCCGTTTTAGCTTCTGCACTTTTTGATACAGAGGATTCAAATAGTTTCATGTTTATTCGCATTGTGGAGAGCCTTGATATTTGTGTTTTTACTTATGATGATGTTATGGTTCTAGAAAATCCATTTGGGATTAGAACGGAAAGTGCGCGTCAGTGTATGGAGTGCCCCGTTCAGGATGGTGGTTGTCACTTTTTACGAGACCTATACGTCTTAGAGCTGAAAGGCTTTGATTTCATTCTCAGAATAGACTGGTTGGTCTCCTTTTAAGACTTTATTGATTACTATTACCGTATGGTGAATTTTACATCACCATAAGGTGGATCATTTCTACACAAGGGTGAATGGGATGTCCAGATGAGATGAGATGCTCCCGAGCATCCTGGGTTAGACAAGATGACATCAAAAATTGTGACTTTATTTATGGATGACCATGGGACATGTTAGGAATATTTAACTCCTATAGTTTATCTTTTTAAGGACGTCTTCCCCGTTGAATTTTCAGGACTACCTCAGGTGAGAGAGGTATAATTCTCCATCTAGCTAGTGCAGGAGCTACACAGGTATCCATTCCTCCTTACAGGATGGTTATGATAGAGTTTCAAGAGCTTAATAGGGAGTTAGTGGATTTGGAAGGAAAGAGTTTCATCTGAACCAGTACTTCTCCATGGGGTTCACTGGTCCTTTTTGTGAAAAGGTGGATTGCACCCTCAAGCTATGCATGGATTATCAGAAATTGAACCAGTTTACAGTTAATAACTGGTATCCTCTACCATGAATTAATGATCTATTTGATCTTCTATGAGGATCTCGAGTATTTTATAAGATTGATTTGAGATCCAGTTATCATCATTTGTGTGTTAGACCATCAAAAATACATTGCACAAACTTTTATAGTAAGTATAGTCTGTATGAGTATTTTGTCATTCTGTTCGGTCTCACGAATGTGCCTACATTATTTATGGAACTGATGAACTGAGTGTTCCATCCTTATCTTGAATCATATTTTGTGTTTTTTTGTGGATGATATCTTGGTGTTTTATCACAATCGACACGACCATGACAGACATCTTGAGATCATTTTGAGTACATTGAGAGAGGATAAATTATATGATAAGCACACAAAGTGTCACTTCTAGATGGATCAGATTAACTTCTTGGGTCACATAATCTCATATATAAAAGTATAAATGGACCCATAGAAAGTGAGAGCAGTAGTTTACTGGGAGGATTCCAAGAATGTATTTAAGGTGCAGAGTTTCTTGGGGTTCGATGGTTGATAGAGCAAATATTTTCAATTAATTTCTATTGAATATCATTGTTTTAAACTCACAAAAGTGTTCCTCTAAGATTAATTGTTTCATTTTTATGATTTTGGTGTTATTTTGAGCTGAATAGTAAAAATTGGCTATTTTGGATTTTTAACAGTTTTAACTTATTTCTATATTTTGGCCATAACATTATCTACATTGATCCAAATTGCAAAATTATTTCTTTTCCAGATTCTACATAGCCATGGATTAATTTACTATTTTTGGTCTAAAAGCTGAATCGGCAGTATGGAAGCTAAAAGGAAGCTCACAAGTTGGCTCAAGAAAACTGTTTCCAGTTCTGCCTAGTTTTGGTGTGGGATCCATAACTCATCCATTGTGGGTCTAACGCTTTCAAAATTCGGCACGTGGACGCACAAGGAGTTTTTTAGAATCTTTTATTAATGAAGAACCTCGGGATTCGTCCGTTTGAGGGTCCATTAAAGCTTCCTAATTAGAGGTTTGGCGTTTTGGATATTCTGACCAGACATAATAAATGATCAGAGTAAAATGGCCATAACTCTCGGAATACCTGTCCAAATACGATTAAATTTTGAGGGGACACGGCCAAGATAATTATGAACAACATTGAAGAAGGACGAAACGCGTGAAGAGGTCATTTATGGGGTCCAAAACTCGACAACATTCGGAGGACAGAAATCTGGCTATAAAAGGAGGAGAGCTCCCCCTCCTCAACACATCCCATTCTCCACCCCATTCCTTCTGGGGCACCAAGGAGAAGAACTTCTCAAATTTTTCTTTTATTTATTTTATTTTAAAATTTCTCTCCTCTCCCGCATTATCTTGATTACCCCATCCATGGAGGGGTAACTTCATTTGAGTGATCGGAAAGAGGGGAGGCTGGACCTATGTGTTCTGCTTGAGTTTTGTGCTTGAAATGAATAAAATATGTTCTTCTTTCTTCTTCCGATTCCAATTCTTAATTCAGTATTAAAATCCAAATTCGGTTGTGTTAAGGTTTTTATTATGAAATTATATATTGCTTTGGTCGATGATCACATCTCCCTCCACCCAATTCTAATCTGTATATAGTGGAACATGATTAGGGTTGGGTGGTGATTACTCGACGGTTGTCAAGCACGTGTGTAGGATTGTATGTCGAAATCTTGGTTTATTAGGGAACAAAAATTCCAGGTCTGGGATTGCTCTAATTAAACAAGAGACCTTCTACAACCCTAATCACATTGGAAGGAGGATAGACCAATCTAAGGTTTTAGAAAGGAAAATTCTCATCACATCTCTCTTACCAGTTTAAGGAAGAATAAGAGATAAAATTTAGAAACCATGATGGCGCAACACTAAGTCTAGCCGAACCCAATCTGATCACCATCTTTATCATTTGTTAAAATCAATCAATTTTTGTTGTTTGTTTCTCTCATAGTCATTCAAATTAATTAAAACCAATCTTTTTATGAAAACCAACAAAAAGTGACAACCTTGTTTTGTGTGCACTCCTCTTCGGGAGACTACCTAGGATCAACTGCTATACTATACTTAGGTAAATAAAATATTGTTTTGCCACGCCCCACGACAGGAATGTGTCAAACTTGGCGCCGTTGTCGGGGAGGCAGTGCCTCAAAGCTTTTTTTTAAAAAAAAAAATCTCTTTTGAATGACCCGTAGTTCAAATAGAAATTTATTAGAATTCGATCCAGAAATTGAGCGCACAATAACCAAATTGAAAAATCAAAATCTTCCAAAAGATTTTGAAGAAATAAATCTCACCGATTCAAGTGATACCTTGAGTGAAGACTTTGAAACTTTAATAATGGCTGTAAATCCCAACCGAACCCTACGTGACATCTGTGCACCTCAATTTGTCAATCAAAATTATAAACTTGCAATTCCTACCTTAGAAAATGATTTTGAATTGCGAATTAACATGATCAAAGTGCTTCCTAAATTTCATGGTCTTGCAGGTGAAGACCCGAATCGACATATTCAAGAATTTACCTATGTCTACTCCAGCTTCAAACCTCGAGCAGTCGCGGAAGAGCATGTGAAGTGGAGGGCTTTCCCCTTCTCACTAGAGGGAGCAACAAAGGAATGGTTGTACAATCTACAACTGGGGGAGATCAGTGACTGGGAAGATCTAAAAAAATGATTTCTACAAATATTCTTCCCAACATCTAGGAGCACTTCAATAAAGAAGGAGATTTATGTCATCCATCAATCAACTGGAGAAACACTCTATGAATACTGGGAACATTTTAAGAAGCTTTGTGCAAGTTTTCCACACCAAGAAATAGAAGAGGACCAATTACTTGTTTGCTTCTACCAAGGATTGCTTGACAATGATAGAAATCTACTAGATGCCTCGTCAGGAGGAGCCCTCATTGATAAATCACCTGCAGATATACGAATTCAGATTGAAAAGATTGCACAAAATTCACAGCAGTTTGGCACTCGAGGTGCGATCACCAGAGGAATCCATGGGGTAAGAACATCTGATTCAGTAGATTTAATTACGAATGAAATGGGTGAATTCACCAGGTTGGTGCGACAAATAGCTGTGAACCATGTGAAGGAACAACAAGGACCAAATCAGGTTTGTGGTTTATGCTCTTCTAATTCTCATTATGCTGATCAATGTCCCGAAGTGTAGGGGACAAAAAGTTGTGCTGTAGCCTATAAACAAAGGCAATACCAACCGCAAACCCAACCAGGGTATGGGTTTCAACCGAGCCAATCCAGAGAACCTTTTCAGCAGCAATATCAGAACCCGATAGATTTCCAACAGCCTTATCAGAAGCCCTTCCAAGAATAACAAACTTTTCAACCACCACATTTCCCTCAGAAGAATTATGAGCAACCATCCACAAGTACACTGACAAATGAAGACCAACAACTGAAGACAAGAGTTGCAGGAATAGAAGATAAGATGGACAAGCTAGCAGATCAATTTTCAAGCATTATGGATGCTCTCACCAAGAACCAAGGTAAGCTTCCTGCACAAAAAATTCCCAATCCAAAAGAAAATGTTAGTGAAATCACAAACCGAAGCGGGAAGGAGGTCAACCCACCAAAACAATATGAGGAGGATGAATCTAGGGAACCTGCTGAAGCTCGTCCTGTCCAACCAAAAGATAGAGTCAACAACAAATTAGAAAGAACAAGGTTCAAGAAATAAAGACTAGAAACACCATTGCAGAAACAACAAAGGGAGAAAAAGGATATTCCAGCACCATTCCCATCAACATTGGTTGAGTCAAAGAAGGGCGAAGAAGAACGACTTCAACGGG
Source organism: Viscum album (assembly GCA_963277665.1). Taxonomy (NCBI): domain Eukaryota; kingdom Viridiplantae; phylum Streptophyta; class Magnoliopsida; order Santalales; family Viscaceae; genus Viscum; species Viscum album. Next base: position 844,319,098 of record OY728160.1, on the reverse strand, counting down.
AAATTCAGGAAACATTTTGAAAAGTTGAGATTAACATTCCACTACTGGATGCAATTAGGAAAATCCCTAAATATGCAAAATTTCTGAAGGAGCTATGTACTAAAAGAAAGAGGCTGGATGGAAATGAAAGAATCAACTTAGGAAGAAGCGTCTCAGCATTGATCACACCACCGATACCAAAAAAATGTCAAGATCCAGGGACTTTCTCTATTCCCTGCACTATCAGTTCATTAAATTTTACTGATGCACTATGTGATCTTGGAGATTTGATAAATGTGATGCCTCACTTTGTGTTTTCATCTTTGCAGATCGGAGAACTAAAATCAACTCGGGTGGTGGTACAATTAGCAAACAGATCCACCGTTTTCCCAGCTGGAGTCATTGAAGATGTACTTGTAGGAGTGAGAGGATTAATCTTTCCAACAGACTTTTATGTCCTTACCATGGAGGAAGAACGAGCACCATCCCAATCTCCCATCATTCTAGGGAGACCATTCCTAAAAGCAGCAAGGACAATAATCAATGTGCATGAAGGAACACTCACCATGGAGCTCGGAGATAGTATGATACACTTCAATATTCTTGATACGATGAAACACTCGTCCAACAATCACTCACTTTATGAAATCTCCCATGATGAAGGTATAGAACCAATTGAAGACTCAGGTATGCTTCATGACTTTTTATCTGTGGGCGAACACTCTTCATTTGAATTTTATAACTCCCATGAACCTGAAAATTCTGATATCATGTTGGAGGATGAGGTAAAATCTGATTTTTTCGATGATTTGTTAAAAGGAAGTAAGATTATTCACGAGAATTCAACATTAGAAGTAGGAAACCTAAATGAAATATCATCCCTTGAACAACCCCCATGTTTAGAGATGAAGGCTTTGCCATGTGACTTGAAGTATGCTTACCTAATGGAAGGAGAGAAATTGCCAGTAATAATTGCCAATAACCTATCCCATTCACAAGAACAAACATTGATTGACCTTCTCAAAAGGAATGTAAAAGCTATAGGATGGAGTTTAGGTGATATTCCTAGAATCAACCCTAAGGTATGCTCTCACATGATATTTTTAGAAAGTGAATCTCAGCCAGTTAGACAACCTCAAAGAAGACTCAATCCCACAATCATGGAGGTCGTTAAGAAAGACATTGAGAAATTGTTAGCAGCTGATATCATTTACCCAATCTCTGATTCTCAATGGGTCAACCCAATTCATGTAGTCCCCAAGAAAACTGGCCTGACCACTGTTACAAATGAAAGAAATGAACTGATCACCATGAGAATACAAAACAGCTGGAGAGTGTGTATAGATTACAGGAAGCTAAATCAAGTTACCAGAAAAGATCACTTTACTATTCCATTCATTGATCAGATGCTTGAAAGGTTAGCTGGAAATACTCATTACTGTTTTTTAGATGGATTCTCAGGATATTTTTAGGTACCAATTACACCAGAAGACCAGGAGAAGACAACCTTCACCTGCCCTTTTGGAACATTCGCCTACAAAAGGATGCCTTTCGGGCTATGCAATGCCCCAGGTACATTTCAACGGTGTATGGTGAGTATTTTCTCGGACCACATTGAGGATTGCTTGGAGGTGTTTCTTGATGATTTCACAGTTTTTGGAAATTCATTTGATAATTGCTTGGGAAATTTGGAAAAAGTTTTGAAAACATGCATTGAAAAGAACCTTGTCTTAAATTTCGAAAAATTTCATTTCATGGTTGAAAAAGGGATAGTGTTGGGGCACATAATTTCACAAAATGGGTTTGAGGTTGATAAATCAAAAGTTGATGTAATAAATTCCTTGCCATATCCAACTTGTGTTAAACATGTTAGATCCTTTTTAGGGCATGCAGGATTTTATAGAAGATTCATCAAGGATTTCAGTAAGATTTCTCTCCCTCTCTCAAGATTACTTTTAAAGGATGCTAACTTTAATTTTGATTGTGCATGTAGGGAATCATATGATGAATTAAAGGAAAGGCTGATAACACCGCCAATAATGCGGCCACCCAATTGGGATTACCCTTTCGAGATACTTTATGATGCATCCAACCAAGCAGTGGGAGCTGCTCTATCACAGAGAATTGACAGCAAGCCTCAAGTCATCTCCTACGCATCAAGGACCTTGGATGAAACATAAATAAATTACACAACCACAGAGAAGGAGTTCCTTGCAGTCGTTTTTGCACTAGATAAATTCCGATCATATCTTCTGGGCACTAAAGTTGTTTTTTTTCTGATCATACAGCTCTTAGGTACTTAATGAAAAAGGCGGATGCTAAACCACAATTGGTGATATGGATTCTACTCTTACAAGAGTTCAATTTGGAAATCAAAGATAAGAAGGGGACTGAAAATCAAGTGGCTGATCATCTGAGTCGACTACCCCACACTACTGAAATAGAAATACCAAAGCAGAACCCACTTAATGATGAGCTTCCTGGAGAACAACTCTACATCATCAACAGTGAAGTACCATGGTATTCCAACATTGTCAAATATTTGGTAACATCTCAAGAAAATGGATTCATTGCTGAAGAAGTATGGGGTGCATCATAGAACATATATCCCATATCATCCCCAAACAAATGGCCAAGAAGAAGTCTCTAATAGGGAAATCAAAGCCATTCTAGAGAAGACTGTTAAACCCAACAGGAAGGACTGGAGCCAAAAGTTAAGTGATACATTATGGGCATACAGAACGGCCTACAAAACACCGATAGGGATGAGTCCCTATAGATTGATCTATGGAAAGAGTTGCCACCTTCCTGTGGAGTTGGAGCATAGAGCCTACTGGGTGGTCAGAGAGATGAATTTGGACCTTGAGAAAGCTGGGAAAGAAAGAAGATTTCAGTTGTAGGAGTTATAAGAAATTAGAAGGGAATCTTTTGAAAACTCAATGATCTATAAAGAGAGAACAAGGATTTCCCATGACAAGATAATTCAACCAAGAACCTTCAACCCTGGAGATCACGTGTTACTCTTCAAATCCATACTTAAGCTTATGACAGGTAAACTTCGTTCCAGATGGGAAGGCCCCTTTACTGTTATTCATGTATATCCCTTTGGTGCTTTGCAGTTTCAAAAGGAAGGAGGAGGAAACCCATTCACTATAAATGGGCAGAGGCTGAAGAAGTTCCATGGGACCGTACCTCAAGAACCAGTGAAGGAGATCACACTCCTTCACCCTGAATACAAATGAACACCTACCAGGTTGCATCATTCCTTTACACTTGATTAAATTCAGTAACTCCAACTTTTTGAAACATACATAAAAAATTCCATTTACATGCATTGAGGACACTGCATCAATTAAGTGTGGGGGAGGAAATCTTGTAGTCCAGGAGATTTTTCAAAAAAAAAAATTAATTTTTGTTTTGTTTTGTTTTGTCGAGCCAACGACATTAAACAAAGGCGCTACCTGGAGGCAACCCGCATTTTCCCCCATTTTCCACTTGTCTTCTTAGTCATTTACCAGCATGATTGAACGGGCCTGCACTATCAATTGTTTTCATTCTTTTTTCAGGTCCATTAATGAAGAGGGTGTCGTGGGATTATACGTCGTGAAGAAAAGGATCCATTTGACAGGGGAGTATGAGTTTCAATTCTATATTATCTGACTTTATTCCCTACATTTTTAGTCTTTTAAAGAATTAATAAAAAAAGGCATGCCCACGCTTGAATTCATGTTTTACTTGACTTCTCTAGGAGACATGAGTTTCATAGAAATCCAGTGATTCTATGTTTTAGATTTCAATGTTTCTGATATTGAATGATTAAAATGGAAAATTGGATGATTAAAGTGAAGCAAGGATATTGAAATAAGGACTCATGATTTAAGGGAATTAGTTGATTCATGTAAATAAAATTTCCCTTCCATTTTTCATTCTTTGAATTTCTGAAATTCATGTGAATTAATTTGTTATTATTAATCATGCCATGAGTGATTGTCCAATATCATATTCTCATTCCTGAGAGGATTTCTAGACCAAATGTTTTCTATTTTATCTTGATCATATTTCTTGAGTGATCTTGGGATGTGCCACCTGCTAGAACTTGTATTGAAACTTTTCAAAGCTATGACTGTACAAAACCACATTTAAAATGATTGAGGCATCTCTTTGGATAGCCACATTTTATCCTAAGACCCACCTTTACATTTATCCTTCGTAAGCCCTTAGATTCCATGAATTTCCTTATAGGTTTAAGCCATATTACAGTCCAATTTTTTCTTACCTACCTGCACTTTTAGTATTTTTGCATGGTTATTTCAAATTTGAGTGTGGGGGAAGGGCCTTTTGTGTGCGTTCCTTGGGATATGTATCATTTTTGGGTGGTGTAATGTGTTTGTCATCATTTTGGGCAATGTATTATTAGAAAATTGGGCATGAGTCATCATTTCATTATGCTTCTTTCATTTCATCCGGTTCTCCAAAAAAAAATAAAAAAAAAGAAAAATAAAGTTGTGCTTTTCTGGAGCTTTACAAAAAAAAAGAAAACAAAGTTGTGCCTTTATGGAGCTTTACAAAAAAAATAGGGAGAACATGGATGATATCATTCTTTGTAATCATTTATTGACTCATGACCCATGTCACTGAAAGGGGAGTGGTGTTGTGATTCACATTTCAAGGGGATTTGAGTGAGGTTCATCTTGTTTTTTCAATTGATTAATCATGAATTGTACTTAAGAGTCAAACCTCCTACTTATGGCCTTAAATTATTTCAATCATTTACCCACCAACCCTAAGCCACATAGTCATTTGAACCTTTATTGCAAGTCCTCATGATTTTATGTGTGTTTTGTCTTTAAAAAGTGGAGAAAGTAGTTACTTTACAAGCCTATGGGTAAGGAGCATGTTCTCATGATATGAGCATAACTCCACTATTAATTATATCATGAGTGATGAGAGAAAATATTCAAAAGTGAGGTAGGTCATGATTTGTCATGTTTAATAATAATAAATTGAGAAGCTTGAATGAATGAAAGGAGAAGCTTCATTATTTTTCGAAGGGGAAAAGTAAAATGCATGAATTGATTGTTTCTTTGAAAAATGGGAAATTAAATTGTTATTTTTTGTGGAACTGGAAAATTTGACTTTACATTGATAATCATTTGATTTTATTCCATTTGAAATTTAAATATTGGTGACATTGGTGCCCTTTGAATTCCATGTTGAGATTTTATGCTTGAGGACAAGCATAGTTTAAGTGTGGGGGAATTGATAGAGCAAATATTTTAAATTAATTTATATTTAATATCATTGTTTTAAACTCACAAAAGTGTTCCTCTAAGATGAATTGTTTCATTTTTATGATTTTGGTGTTATTTTGAGCTGAATAGTTAAAATTGGCCATTTTGGATTTTTAACAGTTTTAACTTATTTCTATATTTTAGCCATAACATTATATACATTAATCAAAATTGAAAAATTCTTTCTTTTACAGATTCTACACAGCCAGGGATTCATTTACTATTTTTGGACTAAAAGCTGAATCGGCCATATGGAAGCTCAAACGAAGCTCACAATTTGGCTCAAGAAAACTGTTTCCAGTTCTTCCTAGTTTTGGTGTGGGATCCATAACTCATCCATTGTGGATCCAACTCTTGCAAAATTCGGTGGGTGGACGTACAAGGAGTTTTGGAGTATCTTATATTAAGGAAGTACCGCGGGATCCGTCTGTTTGAGGGTCCATTAAAGCTGCCTAATACGAGGTTTGGCGTTTTGGAGATTCTGAATGGACATAATAAATGATCAGAGTAAAATGGCCATAAATCTCGGAATACCTGTCTAAATCCGATGATATTTTGAGGGGACACGGCCAAGACAATTAGGAACAAAATTTAAGAATGAAGAAACGTGTGAAGAGGTCATTTATGGGGTCCAAAACGCGACAACATTCGGAGGACAGAAATCTGGCCATAAAAGGAGGAGAGCTCCCCCTCCTCAACACATCCCATTCTCCACCCCATTCCTTCTGGGGCACCAAGGATAAGAACTTCTCAGATTTTTCTTTTATTTATTTTATTTTAAAATGTCTCTCCTCTCCTGCATTATCTCGCTTACCCCATCCATGGAGGGGTAGCTTCATTTGAGTGATCGGAAAGAGGGGAGGCTGGACCTATGTGTTGTGCTTGAAATGAATAAAATTCGTTCTTCTTTCTTCTTCCGGTTCCAATTATTAATTCAGTATTAAAATCCGAATGCGGTTGTGTTAAGGTTTTTATTCTGAAATTATATATTGCTTTGGTCAATGATCACATCTCCCTCCACCCAATTCTAATATGTATACGGTGGAACATGATTAGGGTTGGTGGTGATTGCTCGACGGTTGTCAAGCACGTGTGTAGGATTGTATGTCGAAATCTTGGTTTATTAGGGAACAACAATTCCAGGTCTGGGATTGCTCTAATTAATCAAGAGACCTTCTACAACCCTAAACACATTGGAAGGAGGATAGAACAATCTAAGGTTTTAGAAAGGAAAATTCTCATCACATCTCTCTTACCAGTTTAAGGAAGAATAAGAGATAAAATTTGGAAACCATGATGGCGCAACACTAAGTCTAGCCGAACCCAATCCGATCACCGTCTTTATCATTTGTTAAAATCAATCAATTTTTGTTGTTTGTTTCTCTCATATTCATTCAAATTAATTAAAACCAATCTTTTTATGAAAACCAAAAAAAAGTGACAACCTTCTTTTGTGTGCACTCCTCTTCGGGAGACTACCTAGGATCAACTGATATACTATACTTAGGTAAATAAAATATTGTTTTTCCACGCCCCATGACAGGCGTGCGTCAAACTTGGAGCCATTGCCGGGGCGGCAGTGCCTCAAATCTTTTTTTTAAAAAAAATCTCTTTTGAACGACCCATAGTTCAAATAGAAATTTATTAGAATTCGATCCAGAAATTGAGCGCACAATAACCAAATTGAAAAATCAAAATCTTCCCAAAGATTTCGAAGAAATCAATCTCATCGATTCAAGTGATACCTTGAGTGAAGACTTTGAACCTTTAATAATGGCTGTAAATCCCAACCGAACCCTATGTGACATCTGTGCACCACAATTTGTCAATCAAAATTATCAACTTGCAATTCCTGCCTTAGAAAATGATTTTGAATTGCGAATTAAGATGATCCAAGTGCTTCCTAAATTTCATGGTCTTGCAGGTGAAGACCCAAATCGACATATTCAAGAATTTACCTATGTCTGCTCCAGCTTCAAACCTCGAGCAGTCGCGGAAGAGCATGTGAAGTGGAGGGCTTTCCCCTTCTCACTAGAGGGAGCAGCAAAGGAATGGTTGTACAATCTACAACCGGGGGAGATCAGTGACTGGGAAGTTCTAAAAAAATGCTTTATACAAAGATTCTTCCCAATATCTAGGAGGACTACAATATAGAAGGAGATTTATGTCATCCATCAATCAACTGGACAAACACTCTACGAATACTAGGAACATTTTAAGAAGCATTGTGCTAGTTGTCCACACCAAGAAATAGAAGAGGACCAATTCCTTGTTTGCTTATATCAAGGATTTCTTGACAATGATAGGAATATAATAGATGCCTCATCAGGAGGATCCCTCATTGATAAATCACCTGCAGATATACGAATTCAGATTGAAAAGATTTCACAAAATTCACGACAGTTTGGCACTCGAGGTACGATCACCAGAGGAATCCATGAGGTAAGAACATCTGATTCAGTAGATTTAATTAGGAATGAAATGGGTGAACTCACCAGGTTGGTGCGACAAATAGTTGTGAACCATGTGAAGGAACAACAAGGACCAAATCAGGTATGTGGTTTGTGCTCTTCTAATTCTCATTACACTGATCAATGTCCCGAAGTGCAGGGGACAAAAAGTTGTGCTGCAGCCTATCAACAAAGGTAATACCAACCGAAAACCCAACCAGGGTATGGGTTTCAACCGAACCAATCCAGAGCACCTTTTCAGCAGCAATATCAGAACCCGATAGCATTCCAACAACCTTATCAGAAGCCCTTCCAACAACAACAAACTTTTCAACCACCACCTTTCTAGCGGAAAAATTATGAGCAACTATCCACAAGTACACCGACAAATGAAGACCAACAACTGAAGACAATAGTTGCAGGAATAGAAGATAAGATGGACAAGCTAGCAGATCAATTTTCAAGCATTATGGATGCTCTCACCAAGAACCAAGGTAAGCTTACTGCACAAAAAATTCCCAATCCAAAAGAAAATGTTAGTGCAATCACAACCCGAAGCGGGAAGGAGCTCAACCCACCAGAACAATATGAGGAGGATGAATCTAGGGAACCTGCTGAAGCTCGTCCTGTCCAACCAAAAGATGGAGTCAACAACAAATTAGAAAGAACAAGGTTCAAGAAAGAAATACTAGAAACACCATTGCAGAAAAAACAAAGGGAGAAAAAGGATATTCCAGCACCATTCCCATCAGCATTGGTTGTGTCAAAGAAGGGTGAAGAAGAACGACTTCAATGGGAAATTCCGGAAACATTTTGAAAAGTTGAGACTAACATTCCACTACTGGATGCAATCAGGAAAATCCCTAAATATGAAAAATTTCTGAAGGAGCTATGATCTAAAAGAAAGAGGCTAGATGGAAATGAAAGAATCAACTTAGGAAGAAGCGTCTCATCATTTATCACACCACCGATACCGCAAAAATGTCAAGATCCAGGGACTTTCTCTATTCCCTGCACTATCAGTTCATTAAATTTTACTGATGCACTATGTGATCTTGGAGCTTCGATAAATGGGATGCCTCACTCTGTGTTTTCATCTTTGCAGATCGGAGAACTAAAATCAACTCGGGTGGTGGTCTAATTAGCAAACAGATCCACCGTTTTCCCAGCTGGAGTCATTGAAGATGTACTTGTAGGAGTGAGAGGATTAATCCTTCCAGCAGACTTTTATGTCCTTACCATGGAGGAAGACCGAGAACCATCCCAATCTCCCATCATCCGAGGGAGACCATTCCTGAAAACAGCAAGGACAATCATCAACGTGCATGAAGGAACACTCACCATGGAGATCGGAGATAGTACGGTACACTTCAATATTCTTGATACGATGAAATAAAAGTCCAACAATCACTCACTTTATGCAATCTCCCATGATGAAGGTATAGAACCAATTGAAGACTCAGGTATTCTTCATGACTTTTTATCTGTGGGAGAACACTCTTCATTTGAATTTTATAACTCCCATGAACCTGAAAATTCTGATATCATGTTGGAGGATGAGGTAAAATCTGAATTTTTCGATGATTTGTTAAAAGTAAGTAAGATTATTCCCGAGAATTCAACATTAGAAGTAGGAAACCTAAATGAAATATCATCCCTTGAACAACCCCCATGTTTAGAGCTGAAGCCTTTTCCATGTGACTTGAAGTATTCTTACCTAATTGAAGGAGAGAAATTGCCAGTAATCATTGCCAATAACCTATCCCATTCACAAGAACAAACATCGATTGACCTTCTCAAAAGGAATGTAAAAGCTGTTGGATGGAGTTTAGGTGATATTCCTGGAATCAACCCTAAGGTTTGCTCTCACAGGATATTTTTAGAAAGTGAATCTCGGCCAGTTAGAAAACCTCAAAAAAGACTCAATCCCACAATCATGGATGTCGTTAAGAAATAGATTGAGAAATTGTTAGCAGCTGATATCATTTACCCAATCTCTGATTCTCAATGGGTCATCCCAATTCATGTAGTCCCCAAGAAAACTGGCCGGACCACTGTTACAAATGAAATAAATGAACTGATCCCCATGAGAATACAAAACGGCTGGAGAGTGTGTATAGATTATAGGAAGCTAAATCAATTTACCAGAAAAGATCACTTTCCCATTCCATTCATTGATCAGATGCTTGAAAGGTTAGCCGGAAATACTAATTACTGTTTTTTAGATGGATTCTCAGGATATTTTCAGGTACCAATTGCACCAGAAGACCATGAGAAGACAACCTTCACCTGCCCTTTTGGAACATTCTCCTACAAAAGGATTCCTTTCGGGCTATGCAATGCCCCAGGTACATTTCAACGGTGTATGGTAAGTATTTTCTCGGACCACATTGAGGATTGCTTGGAGGTGTTTCTTGATGATTTCACAGTTTTTGGAAATTCATTTGATCATTTCTTGGGAAATTTGGAAAAAGTTTTGAAAACATGCATTGAAAATAACCTTGTCTTAAATTTCGAAAAATGTCATTTCATGGTTGAAAAAGGGATAGTGTTGGGGCACATAATTTCACAAAATGGGATTGAGGTTGATAAATCAAAAGTTGATGTAATAAATTCCTTGCCATATCCAACTTGTGTTAAACATGTTAGATCCTTTTTTAGGGCATGCAGGATTTTATAGAAGATTCATCAAGGATTTTAGTAAGATTTCTCTCACTCTCTCAAGATTACTTTTAAAGGATGCTAACTTTAATTTTGATTGTGCATGTAGGGAATCATTTGATGAATTAAAGGAAAGGCTGATAACACCGCCAATAATGCAGCCACCCAATTGGGATTACCCTTTCGAGATACTTTATGATGCATCCAACCAAGAAGTGGGAGCTTCTCTATCACAGAGAATTGATAGCAAGCCTCAAGTCATCTCCTACGTATCAAGGACCTTGGATGAAACACAAATAAATTACACAACCACAGAGACGGAGTTCCTTGCAGTCGTTTTTGCACTATATAAATTCCGATCATATCTTCTGGGCACTAAAGTTGTTGTTTTTTATGATCATTCAGCTCTTAGGTACTTAATGAAAAAGGCGGATGCTAAACCACGATTGGTGATATGGATTCTACTCTTACAAGAGTTCAATTTGGAAATCAAAGATAAGAAGGGGACTGAAAATCAAGTGGCTGATCATCTGAGTTGTCTACCCCACACCACTGAAATAGAAATACCAAAGCAGAACCCACTTAATGATGAGCTTCCTGGAGAACAACTCTACATCATCAACAGTGAAGTACCATGGTATGCCAACATTGTCAACTATTTGGTAATATCTCAGGAAAATGGATGCATTGCTGAAGAAGTATGGGGTGCATCATAGAACATATAGCCCATATCATCCCCAAACAAATGGCCAAGCAGAAGTCTCTAATAGAGAAATAAAATCCATTCTGGAGAAGACTGTTAAACCCAACCGGAAGGACTGGAGCCAAAAGTTAGATGATACATTATGGGCATACAGAACGGCCTACAAAACACCGATAGGGATGAGTACCTATAGATTGATCTATGGAAAGAGTTGCCACCTTCCTGTGGAGTTGGAGCATAGAGACTACTGGGTGGTCAGAGAGATGAATTTGGACCTTGAGAAAGCTGGGAAAGAAAGAAGATTGCAGTTGTAGGAGTTAGAAGAAATTAGAAGGGAATCTTTTAAAAACTCAATGATCTATAAAGAGAGAACAAGGATGGCCCATGACAAGATAATTCAACCAAGAACCTTCAACCCTGGAGATCACGTGTTACTCTTCAAATCCAGACTTAAGCTTATGCCAGGTAAAATTCGTTCCAGATGGGAAGGCCCCTTTACTGTTATTCATGTATATCCCTTTGGTGTTGTGCAGATTCAAAAGGAAGGAGGAGGAAACCCATTCACTATAAATGGGCAGAGGCTGAAGAAGTTCCATGGGACCGTACCTCAAGAACCAGTGAAGGAGATCACACTCCTTCACCCTGAATACAAATGAACACCTACCAGGTTGCATCATTCCTTTACACTTGATTAAATTCAGTAACTCCAACTTTTTGAAACATACATAAAAAATTCCATTTACATGCATTGAGGACACTGCATCAATTAAGTGTGGGGGAGGAAATCTTGTAGTCCAAGAGATTTTTCAAAAAAAAAAATCAATTTTTGTTTTGTTTTGTTTTGTCGAGCCAACGAAATTAAACAAAGGCGCTACCGGGAAGCAACCCGCATTTTCCCCCATTTTCCACTTGTCTTCTTAGTCATTTACCAGCATGATTGAACGGTCCTGCACTATCAATTGTTTTCATTTTTTTCAGGTCCATTAATGAAGAGGGTGCCGTGGGATTATACGTCGTGAAGAAAAGGATCCATTTGATAGGGGAGTATGAGTTTCAATTCTATATTATCCTACTTTATTACCTACATTTTTAGTCTTTTAAAGAATTAATCAAAAAAAGGCATTCCCACGCTTGAATTCATGTTTTACTTGACTTCTCTAGGAGACATGAGTTTCATAGAAATCCAGTGATTCTATGCTTTAGATTTCAATGTTTCTGAGATTGAATGATTAAAATGGAAAATTTGACGATTAAAGTGAAGCAAGGATATTGAAATAAGGACTCATGATTTAAGGGAATTAATTGATTCATGTAAATGAAATTTCCCTTCCATTTTTCATTCTTTGAATTTATGAAATTCATGTGAATTAATTTGTTATTATTAATCATGCCATGAGTGATTGTCCAATATCATATTCTCATTCCTGAGAGGATTTCTAGACCAAATGTTTCCTATTTTATCTTGATCATATTTCTTGAGTGATCTTGGGATGTGCCACCTGCTAGAACTTATATTGAAACTTATCGAAGCTATGACTGTACAAAACCACATTTAAAATGATTGAGGCATCTCTTTGGCTAGCCACATTTTATCCTAAGACCCACCTTTACATTTATCCTTTATAATCCCTTAGATACCATGAATTGCCTTATAGGTTTAAGCCACATTACAGTCCAATTTTTCCTTACCTACCTGCACTTTTAGTATTTTTTCATGGTTATTTCAAGTTTGAGTGTGGGGGAAGGGCCTTTCGTGTGCGTTCCTTGGGATATGTATCATTTTTGGGTGGTGTAATGTGTGTGTCATCATTTTGGGCAATGTATTATTAGAAAATTGGGAATGAGTCATCATTTCATTATGCTTATTTCATTTCATCCGGTTCTCAATAAAAAAAAGAAAAGAAAAGAAAAATAAAGCTGTGCCTTTCTGGATCTTTACAAAAAAAAGAAAATAAAGCTGTTCCTTTCTGGAGCTTTACAAAAAAACAGGGAGAACATGGATGATATAATTCTTTTTAATCATTTATTAACTCATGACCCATGTCATTTAAAGGGGATTGGTGTTGTGATTCACATTTCAAGGGGATTTGAGTGTGGTTCATCTTGTGTTTTCACTTGATTAATCATGCATTGTACTTAAGAGTCAAAACTCCTACTTATGGACTTAAATTATTTCAATCATTTACCCACCAACCCTAAGCCACAGAGTCATTTGAACCTTTATTGTAAGTCCTCATGATTTTATGTGTGTTTTGTCTTTACAATGTGGAGAAAGTAGTTACTTTACAAGCCTATGGGTAAGGAGCATGTTCTCATGATATGAGCATAACTCCACTATTAATTGTATCATGAGTGATGAGATAAAAGATTCAAAAGTGAGGTAGTTCATGATTCGGCATGTTTAATAATAATAAATTGAGAAACATGAATGAATGAAAGGAGAAGCTTCATTATTTTTCAAAGGGAAAAAGTGAAATGCATGAATTGATTGTTTCTTTGAAAAATGGAAAATTAAATTCTTATTTTTTGTGGAACTGGAAAATTTTATTGGACATTGATAATCATTTGATTTTATTCCGTTTGAAATTTAAATATTGGTGACATTGGTGCCCTTTGAATTCCATGTTGAGATTTTATGCTTGAGGACAAGCATAGTTTAAGTGTGGGGGAATTGATACAACAAATATTTTTGATTAATTTATATTGAATATCATTGTTTTAAACTCACAAAAGTGTTCCTCTAAGATGAATTGTTTCATTTTTATGATTTTGGTGTTATTTTGAGCTGAATAGTAAAAATTGGCCATTTTGGATTTTTAACAGTTTTAACTTATTTCTATATTTTGGCCATAACATTATCTACATTGATCCAAATTGCAAAATTATTTCTCTTCCAGATTCTACACAGCTAGGGATTCATTTACTATTTTTGGACTAAAAGCTGAATCAGCCATATGGAAGCTCAAACGAAGCTCACAATTTGGCTCAAGAAAACTGTTTCCAGTTCTTCCTAGTTTTGGTGTGGGATCCATAACTCATCCATTGTGGGTCCAAATCTTGCAAAATTCGGTGGGTGGACGTGAAAGGAGTTTTGGAGTATCTTTTATTAAGGAAGCACTGCGGGATCCATCCGTTTGAGGGTCCATTAAAGCTTCCTAATCCGAGGTTTGGCGTTTTGGAGATTCTGACTCGACATAATAAATGATCAGAGTAAAATTCCCATAACTATCGGAATACCTGTCCAAATCCGATGAGATTTTTAGGGGACACGTCCAAGACAAATATGAACAACATTAAAGAAGGAAGAAATGCGTGAAGAGGGCATTTATGGGGTCTAAAACGCGACAACATTCGGAGAACATAAATCTGGCTATAAAAGGAGGAGAGCTCCCCCTCCTCAACACATCCCATTCTCCACCCCATTCCTTCTGGGGCACCAAGGAGAAGAACTTCTCAGATTTTTCTTTTATTTCTTTTATTTTAAAATGTCTATCCTCTCCCGCATTATCTTTCTTACCCCATCCATGGAGGGGTAGATTCATTTGAGTGATCGGAAAGAGGGGAGGCTGGACCTATGTGTTGTGCTTGAGTTTTGTGCTTGAAATGAATAAAATTTGTTCTTCTTTCTTCTTCCGGTTCCAATTCTTAATTCAATATTAAAATCCGAATGCGGTTGTGTTAAGGTTTTTATTCTGAAATTATATATTGCTTTGGTCGATGATCACATCTCCCTCCACCCAATTCTAATCTGTATACGGTGGAACATGATTAGGGTTGGGTGGTGATTGCTCGACGGTTGTCAAGCACATGTGTAGGATTCTATGTCCAAATATTGGTTTATTAGGGAACAACAATTCCAGGTCTGAGATTTATCTAATTAATCAAGAGACCTTCTACAACCCTAAACACATTGGAAGGAGGATAGACCAATCTAAAGTTTTAGAAATGAAAATTCTCATCACATCTCTCTTACCAGTTTAAGGAAGAATAAGAGATAAAATTTGGAAACCATGATGGCACAACACTAAGTCTAGCCGAACCCAATCCGATCACCATCTTTATCATTTGTTAAAATCAATCAATTTTTGTTGTTTGTTTCTCTTATAGTCATTCAAATTAATTAAAACCAATCTTTTTATGAAAACCAACAAAAAGTGACAACCTTGTTTTGTGTGCACTCCTCTTCGGGAGACTACCTAGGATCAACTGCTATACTATACTTAGGTAAATAAAATATTGTTTTTACACGCCCCACGACAGGCGTGCATCAAACTTGGCGCCGTTGCCGGGGAGGCAGTGCCTCAAATATTTTTTTTAAAAAAAAATCTCTTTTGAATGACCCGTAGTTCAAATAGAAATTTATTAGAATTCGATCCAGAAATTGAGCGCACAATAACCAAATTGAAAAATAAAAATCTTCCCAAAGATTTTGAAGAAACCAATCTCACCGATTCAAGTGATACCTTGAGTGAACACTTTGAACCTTTAATAATGGTTGTAGATCCCAACCGAACCCTACGTGACATCTGTGCACCTCAATTTGTCAATCAAAATTATAAACTTGCAATTCCTGCCTTAGAAAATGATTTTGAATTGCGAATTAACATGATCCAAGTGCTTCCTAAATTTCATGGTCTTGCAGGTGAAGACCCGAATCAACATATTCAAGAATTTACCTATGTCTGCTCCAGCTTCAAACCTTGAGCAGTCACAAAAGAGCATGTGAAGTGGAGGGCTTTCCCCTTCTCACTAGAGGGAGCAGCAAAGGAATGGTTGTACAATCTACAACCGGGGGAGATCAGTGACTGGGAAGATCTAAAAAAATTCTTTCTACAAAGATTCTTCCCAACATCTAGGAGCACTGTAATAAAGAAGGAGATTTATGTCATCCATCAATCAACTGGAGAAACACTCTACGAATACTGGGAACATTTTAAGAAGCTTTGTGCAAGTTTTCCACACCAAGAAATAGAAGAGGACCAATTCCTTGTTTTCTTCTACCAAGGATTGCTTGACAGTGATAGGAATCTACTAGATGCCTCATCAGGAGGAGCCCTCATTGATAAATCACCTGCAAATATACGAATTCATATTGAAAAGATTGCACAAAATTCACAGCAGTTTGGCACTCGAGGTACGATCACCAGAGGAATCCATGATGTAAGAACATGTGATCCAGTAGATTTAATTAGGAATGAAATGGGTGAACTCACCAGGTTGGTGCGACAAATAGCTGTGAACCATGTGAAGGAACAACAAGGACCAAATCAGGTATGTGGTTTATGCTCTTCTAATTCTCATTACACTGATCAATGTCCCGAAGTGCAGGGGACAAAAAGTTGTGCTGCAGCCTATCAATAAAGGCAATACCAACTGCAAACCCAACCAGGGTATGGGTTTCAACCGAACCAATCCAGAGAACCATTTCAGCAGCAATATCAGAACCCGATAGCATTCCAACAACCTTATCAGAAGTCCTTCCAACAACAATAAACTTTTCAACCACCACCTTTCCAGCAGAAGAATTATGAGCAACCATCCACAAGTACACTGAAAAATGAAGACCAACAACTGAAGACAAGAGTTGGAGGAATAGAAGATAAGATGGGCAAGCTAGCCGATCAATTTTCAAGCATTATGGATGCTCTCACCAAGAACCAAGGTAAACTTCCTGCACAAACAATTCCCAATCCGAAAGAAAATGTTAGTGCAATCACAACCCGAAGCGGGAAGGAGCTCAACCCACCAGAACAATATGAGGATGATGAATCTAGGGAACCTGCTGAAACTCGTCCTATCCAACCAAAATATGGAGTCAACAACAAATTAGAAAGAACAAGGTTCAAGAAAGAAAGAGTAGAAACACCATTGAAGAAACAACAAAGGGAGAAAAAGGATATTCCAACACCATTCCCATCAGCATTGGTTGAGTCAAAGAAGGGCTAAGAAGAACAACTTCAATGGGAAATTCAGGAAACATTTCGAAAAGTTGAGATTAACATTCCACTACTGGATGCAATCTGGAAAATCCCTAATTATGCAAAATTTCTGAAGGATCTATGTACTAAAAGATAGAGGCTAGATTGAAATGAAAGAATCAACTTAGGAAGAAGCGTCTCATCATTGATCACACCACCGATACCGCAAAAATGTCAAGATCCAGGGACTTTCTCTATTCCCTGCACTATCGGTTCATTAAATTTTACTGATGCACTATGTGATCTTGGAGCTTCGATAAATGTGATGCCTCACTCTGTGTTTTCATCTTTGCATATCGGAGAACTAAAATCAACTCGGGTGGTGGTACAATTAGCAAAAAGATCCACAGTTTTCCCAGCTGGAGTCGTTGAAGATATACTTGTAGGAGTGAGAGGATTAATCTTTCCAGCAGACTTTTATGTCCTTACCATGGAGGAAGACCGAGCACCATCCCAATCTCCCATCATCCTAGGGAGACCATTCCTGAAAACAGCAAGGACAATCATCAACGTGCAAGAAGGAACACTCACCATGGAGCTTAGAGATAGTACGGTACACTTCAATATTCTTGATATGATGAAACACCCGTCCAACAATCACTCACTTTATGCAATCTCCCATGATGAAGGTATATAACCAATTAAAGACTCAGGTATGCTTCATGACTTTTTATCTCTGGGAGAACACTCTTCATTTGAGTTTTATAACTCCCATGAACCTGAAAATTCTGATATCATGTTGGAGGATGAGGTAAAATCTGATTTTTTCGATGATTTGTTAAAAGGAAGTAAGATTATTCCCGATAATTCAACATTAGAAGTAGGAAACCTAAATGCAATATCATCCCTTGAACAACCCCCATGTTTAGAGCTGAAGCCTTTGCTATGTGACTTGAAGTATGCTTACCTAATGGAAGGAGAGAAATTTCCAGTAATCATTGCCAATAACCTATCCCATTCACAAGAACAAACATTGATTGACCTTATCAAAAGGAATGTAAAAGCTGTATGATTGATTTTAGGTGATAATCCTGGAATCAACCCTAAGGTATGCTCTCACAGGATATTTTTAGAAAGTGAATCTCGGCTAGTTAGACAACCTCAAAGAAGACTCAATCCCACAATCATGGATGTCGTTAAGAAAGAGATTGAGAAATTGTTAGCAGCTGATATCATTTACCCAATCTCTGATTCTCAATGGGTCAGCCCAATTCATGTAGTCCCCAAGAAAACTGGCCTGACCACTATTACAAATGAAAGAAATAAACTGATCCCCATGAGAATACAAAACAGATCGAGAGTGTGTATAGATTATAGGAAGCTAAATCAAGTTACCAGAAAAGATCAATTTCCAATTCCATTCATTGATCAGATGCTTGAAAGGTTAGCTGGAAATACTCATTACTGTTTTTTAGATGGATTCTCAGGATATTTTCAGGTACCAATTGCAAAAGAAGACCAGGAGAAGACAACCTTCACCTGCCCTTTTGGAACATTCGCCTACAAAAGGATGCCTTTCGGGATATGCAATGCCCCAGGTACATTTCAATAGTGTATGGTGAGTATTTTCTCAGACCACATTGAGGATTGCTTGGAGGTGTTTCTTGATGATTTCACAGTTTTTGGAAATTCATTTGATCATTTCTTGGGAAATTTGGAAAAAGTTATGAAAACATGCATTGAAAAGAACCTTGTCTTAAATTTCGAAAAATTTCATTTCATGGTTGTAAAAGGGATAGTGTTGGGGCACATAATTTCAAAAAATGGGATTGAGGTTGATAAATCAAAAGTTGATGTAATAAATTCCTTGCCATATCCAACTTGTGTCAAACATGTTAGATCCTTTTTAAGGCACGCAAGATTTTATAGAAGATTCATCAAGGATTTCAGTAAGATTTCTCTCCGTCTCTCAAGATTACTTTTAAAGGATGCTAACTTTAATTTTGACTGTGCATGTAGGGATCATTTGATGAATTAAAGGAAAGGATGATAACACCACCAATAATGCAGCCACCCAATTGGGATTACACTTTCGAGATACTTTATGATGGATCCAACCAAGTAGTGGGAGCCTCTCTATCACAGAGAATTGACAGCAAGCCTCAAGTCATCTCCTACGCATCAAGGAACTTGGATGAAACACAAATAAATTAAACAACCACAGAAAAGGAGTTCATTGCAGTCGTTTTTGCACTAGATAAATTCTGATCATATCTTCTGGGCACTAAAGTTGTTGTTTTTTCTGATCATGCAGCTCTTAGGTACTTAATGAAAAAGGCGGATGCTAAACCACGGTTGGTGATATGGATGCTACTCTTACAAGAGTTCAATTTGGAAATCAAAGATAAGAAGGGGACTGAAAATCAAGTGGCTGATCATCAGAGTCGACCACCCCACACCACTGAAACAGAAATACCAAAGAAGAACCCACTTAAGGATGAACTTCCTGGAGAACAACTCAACATCATCAACAGTGAAGTACCATGGTATGCCAACATTGTCAAGTATTTGGTAACATCTCAGGAAAATGGATGAATTGCTGAAGAAGTATGGGGTGCATCATAGAACATCTACCCCATATCATCCCCAAACAAATGGCCAAGCAGAAGTCTCTAATAGAGAAATCAATGCCATTCTGGAGAAGACTGTTAAACCCAACAGGAAGGACTGGAGCCAAAAGTTAGATGATACATTATGGGCATATAGAACGGCCTACAAAACACAGATAGGGATGAGTCCCTATAGATTGATCTATGGAAAGAGTTGCCACCTTCCTGTGGAGTTGGAGCATAGAGCCAACTGGGCGGTCAGAGAGATGAATTTGGACCTTGAGAAAGCTGGGAAAGAAAGAAGATTGCAGTTGCAGGAGTTAGAATAAATTAAAAGGGAATGTTTTGAAAACTCAATGATCTATAAAGAGAGAACAAGGATGGCCCATGACAAGATAATTCAACCAAGAACCTTCAACCCTGGAGATCACGTGTTACTCTTCAAATCCAGACTTAAGATTATGCCAGGTAAACTTCATTCCAGATGGGAAGGACCCTTTACTGTTATTCATGTATATCCCTTTGGTGCTGTGCAGATTCAAAAGGAAGGAGGAGGAAACCCATTCACTATAAATGGGCAGAGGCTGAAGAAGTTCCATGGGACCGTACCTCAAGAACCAGTGAAGGAGATCACACTCCTTCACCCTGAATACAAATGAACACCTACCAGGTTGCATCATTCCTTTACACTTGATTAAATTCAGTAACTCCAACTTTTTGAAACATACATAAAAAATTCCATTTACATGCATTGAGTAAACTGCATCAATTAAGTGTGTGGGATGAAATCTTGTAGTCCAGGAGATTTTTCAAAAAAAAAATTAATTTTTGTTTTGTTTTTTTTTTGTCGAGCCAACGACATTAAACAAAGGCGCTACTGGGAGGCAACCCGCATTTTCCCCCATTTTCCACTTGTCTTCTTAGTCATTTACCAGCATGATTGAACGTGCCTGCACTATCAATTGTTTTAACTTTTTTTTCAGGTCCATTAATGAAGAGGGTGTCATGGGATTATACGTCGTGAAGAAAAGGATCCATTTGACAGGGGAGTATGAGTTTCAATTCTATATTATCTGACTTTATTCCCTACATTTTTATTCTTTTAAAGAATTAATCAAAAAAAGGCATGCCCACGCTTGAATTCATGTTTTACTTGACTTCTCTAGGAGACATGAGTTTTATAGAAATCCAGTGATTCTATGTTTTAGATTTCAATGTTTCTGAGATTGAATGATTAAAATGGAAAATTGGATGATTAAAGTGAAGCAAGGATATTGAAATAAGGACTCATGATTTAAGGGAATTAATTGATTCATGTAAATGAAATTTCCCTTCCATTTTTCATTCTTTGAATTTATGAAATTCATGTGAATTAATTTGTTATTATTAATCATGCCATGAGTGATTGTCCAATATCATATTCTCATTCCTGAGAGGATTTCTAGACCAAATGTTTCCTATTTTATCTTTAGCATATTTCTTGAGTGATCTTGGGATGTGCCACCGGTTAGAACTTGTATTGAAACTTGTCAAAGCTATGACTGTACAAAACCACATTTAAAATGATTGAGGCATCTCTTTGGCTAGCTACATTTTATCCTAAGACCCACCTTTACATTTATCCTTCGTAAGCCCTTAGATGCCATGAATTGCCTTATAGGTTTAAGCCACATTACAGTCCAATTTTTCCTTACCTACCTGCACTTTTAGTATTTTTTCTTGGTTAATTCAAGTCTGAGTGTGGGGGAAGGGCCTTTCATGTGCATTCCTTGGGATATGTATCATTTTTGGGTGGTGTAATGTGTGTGTCATCATTTTGGGCAATGTATTATTAGAAAATTGGGCATGAGTCATCATTTCATTATGCTTCTTTCATTTCATCCGGTTCTCCATAAAAAAAAGAAGAAGAAAAAGAAAAATAAAGTTGTGCCTTTCTGGAGCTTTACAAAAAAAAAGTTGTGCCTTTCTAGAGCTTTACAAAAAAACAGAGAGAACATGGATGATATCATTCTTTGTAATCATTTATTGACTCATGACCCATGTCATTGAAAGGGGAGTGGTGTTGTGATTCACATTTCAAGGGGATTTGAGTGAGGTTCATCTTGTGTTTTCACTTGAATAATCATGCATTGTACTTAAGAGTCAAACCTGCTACTTCTGGCCTTAAATTATTTCAATCATTTACCCACCAACCCTAAGCCACAGAGTCATTTGAACCTTTATTGCAAGTCCTCATGATTTTATGTGTGTTTTGTCTTTACAAAGTGGAGAAAGTAGTTACTTTACAAGGCTATGGGTAAGGAGCATGTTCTCATGATATGAGCATAACTCCACTATTAATTGTATCATGAGTGATGAGAGAAAAGATTCAAAAGTGAGGTAGGTCATGATTTGGCATGTTTAATAATAATAAATTGAGAAGCTTGAATGAATGAAAGGAGAAGCTTCATTATTTTTCAAAGGGGAAAAGTAAAATGCATGAATTGATTTTTTCTTTGAAAAATGGGAAATTAAATTGTTATTTTTTGTGGAACTGGAAAATTTTATTGGAAATTGATAATCATTTGATTTTATTCAATTTTAAATTTAAATATTGGTGACATTGGTGCCCTTTGAATTCCATGTTGAGATTTTATGCTTGAGGACAAGAATAGTTTAAGTGTGGGGGAATTGATAGAGAAAATATTTGCAATTAATTTATATTGAATATAATTGTTTTAAACTCACAAAAGTGTTCCTCTAAGATGAATTGTTTCTTTTTTATGATTTTGGTGTTATTTTGAGTTGAATAGTAAAAATTGGCCATTTTGGATTTTTAACAGTTTTAACTTATTTCTGTATTTTGGCCATAATATTATCTACATTGATCCAAATTGAAAAATTATTTCTTTTCCAGATTCTACATATCCAGGGATTCATTTACTATTTTTGGACTAAAATCTGAATCGGCCATATCGAAGCTCAAAAGAAGCTCACAAGTTGGCTCAAGAAAACTGTTTCCAGTTCTGCCTAGTTTTGGTGTGGGATCTATAACTCATCCATTATGGGTCCAACTCTTTCAAATTTCGGTGGGTGGACGCAAAAGGAGTTTTGGAGCATCTTTTATTAAGGAAGCACCGAGGGATCCGTCCGTTTAAGGGTCTATTAAAGCTTCCTAATCCGAGGTTTGGCGTTTTGGAGATTCTGACTGGACATAATAAATGATCAGAGTAAAATGGCCATAACTATCGGTATACCTGTCCAAATACAATGCGATTTTGAGGGGACACGTACAAGACAATTATGAACAACATTTAACAAGGAAGAAAAGCGTGAAGAGGTCATTTATTGGGTCCAAAACGCGACAACATTAGGAGGACAGAAATCTGGCTATAAAAGGAGGAGAGCTCCCCCTTCTCAACACATCCCATTCTCCACCCCATTCCTTCTGGGGCACCAAGGAGAAGAACTTCTCAGATTTTTCTTTTATTTATTTTATTTTAAAATCTCTCTCCTCTCCCGCATTTTCTTTCTTACCTCATCCATGGAGGGTTAGCTTCATTTGAGTGATCGGAAAGAGGGGAGGCTGGACCTATGTGTTGTGCTTGAGTTTTGTGCTTGAAATGAATAAAATTTGTTCTTCTTTCTTCTTCCGGTTCCAATTCTTAATTAAGTATTAAAATCCAAATGCGGTTGTATTAAGGTTTTTATTCTGAAATTATATATTGCTTTGGTCGATGATCACATCTCCCTCCACCCAATTCTAATCTGTATACGGTGGAACATGATTAGGGTTGGGTGGTGATTGCTCGACGGTTGTCAAGCACGTGTGTAGGATTGTATGTCGAAATCTTGGTTTATTAGGGAACAACAATTCTAGGTCTGGGATTGCTATAATTAATCAAGAGACCTTCTATAACCCTAAACACATTGGAAGGAGGATAGACCAATCTAAGGTTTTAGAAAGGAAAATTCTCATCACATCTCTCTTTCCAGTTTAAGGAAGAATAAGAGATAAAATTTGGAAACCATGATGGCGCAACACTAAGTTTAGCCGAACCCAATCCGATCACTGTATTTATCATTTGTTAAAATCTATCAAATTTTGTAGTTTGTTTCTCTCATAGTCATTCAAATTAATTAAAACCAATCTTTTTATGAAAACCAACAAAAAGTGACAACCTTGTTTTGTGTGCACTCCTCTTCGGGAGACTACCTAGGATCAACTGCTATACTATACTTAGGTAAATAAAATATTGTTTTGTCATGCCCCATGATAGGTGTGCGTCAAACTTGGCGCCTTTTTCGGGGAGGCAGTGCCTCAAATCTTTTTTTTATAAAAAAAATCTATTTTGAATGACCCGTAGTTCAAATAGAAATTTATTAGAATTCGATCCAGAAATTGAGCGCACAATAACCAAATTGAAAAATAAAAATCTTCCCAAAGATTTTAAAGAAATCAATCTCACCGATTCAAGTGATACCTTGAGTGAAGACTTTGAACCTTTAATAATGGCTGTAAATCCCAACCGAACCCTACGTGACATCTGTGCACCTCAATTTGTCAATCAAAATTATCAACTTGCAATTCCTAACTTAGAAAATGATTTTGAATTGCGAATTAACATGATCCAAGTGCTTCCTAAATTTCATGGTCTTGCAGGTGAAGACCCGAATCGACATATTCAAGAATTTACCTATGTCTTCTCCAGCTTCAAACCTCGAGCAGTCACAGAAGAGCATGTGAAGTGGAGGGCTTTCCCCTTCTCACTAGAGGGAGCAGCAAAGGAATGGTT
Source organism: Viscum album (assembly GCA_963277665.1). Taxonomy (NCBI): domain Eukaryota; kingdom Viridiplantae; phylum Streptophyta; class Magnoliopsida; order Santalales; family Viscaceae; genus Viscum; species Viscum album. The sequence continues at coordinate 844,294,712 of OY728160.1, read as the reverse complement.
GTACAATCTACAATCGGGGGAGATCAGTGACTGGGAAGATCTAAAAAAATGCTTTCTACAAAGATTCCTCCCAACATCTAGGAGCACTACAATAAAGAAGGAGATTTATGTCATCCATCAATCAACTGGAGAAACACTCTACGAATACTGGGAACATTTTAAGAAGCTTTGTGCAAGTTGTCCACACCAAGAAATTGAAGAGGACCAATTCCTTGTTTTCTTCTTCCAAGGATTGCTTGACAATGATAGGAATCTACTAGATGACTCGTCAGGAGGATCCCTCAATGATAAATCACCTGCAGATATACGAATTCAGATTGAAAAGATTGCACAAAATTCACAGCAGTTTGGCACTCGAGGTACGATCACCAGAGGAATCCATGAGGTAAAAACATCAGATTCAGTAGATTTAATTAGGAATGAAATGGGTGAACTCACCAGGTTGGTGCGACAAATAGCTGTGAACCATGTTAAGGAACAACAAGGACCAAATCAGGTATGTGGTTTATGATCTTCTAATTCTCATTACACTGATCAATGTTCCGAAGTGCAGGGGACAAGAAGTTGTGCTGCGGCCTATCAACAAAGGAAATACCAACCGCAAACCCAACCAGGGTATGGTTTTCAACCGAACCAATCCAGAGCACCTTTTCAGCAACAATATCAGAACCCGATAGCATTCCAACAACCTTATCAGAAGCCCTTCCAACAACAACAAACTTTTCAACCACCACCTTTCCAGCGGAAGAATTATGAGCAACCATCCACAAGTACACCGACAAATGAAGACCAACAACTGAAGACAAGAGTTGCAGGAATAGAATATAAGATGGACAAGCTAGAAGATCAATTTTCAAGCATTATGGATGCTCTCACCAAGAACCAAGGTAAGCTTCCTGCACAAACAATTCCAAATCCAAAAGAAAATGTTAGTGCAATCACAGCCCGAAGCGGGAAGGAGCTCAACCCACCAGAACAATATAAGGAGGATGAATCTAGGGAACCTGCTGAAGCTCGTCCTGTCCAACCAAAAGATGGAGTCAAAAACAAATTAGAAAGAACAAGGTTCAAGAAAGAAAGACTAGAAACACCATTGCAGAAACAACAAAGGGAGAAAAAGGATATTCCAGCACCATTCCCATCAGTATTGGTTGAGTCAAAGAAGGGCGAAGAAGAACGACTTCAACTGGAAATTAAGGAAACATTTCGAAAAGTTGAGATTAACATTCCACTACTAGATGAAATCAGGCAAATCCCTAAATATGCAAAATTTCTGAAGGAGCTATGTACTAAAAGAAAGAGGCTAGATGGAAATGAAAGAATCAACTTAGGAAGAAGCGTCTCAGCATTGATCACACCACCGATACCGCAAAATTGTCAAGATCCAGGGACTTTCTCTATTCCATGCACTATCGGTTCATTAAATTTTACTGATGCACTATGTGATCTTGGAGCTTCGATAAATGTGATTCCTCACTCTGTGTTTTCATCTTTTCATATCGGAGAACTAAAATGAACTCGGGTGGTGGTACAATTAGCAAACAGATCCACCATTTTCCCAACTGGAGTCGTTGAAGATATACTTGTAGGAGTGAGAGGATTAATCTTTCCAGCAGACTTTTATGTCCTTACCATGGAGGAAGACCGAGCACCATCCCAATCTCCCATCATCCTAGGGAGACCATTCCTAAAAACAGTAAGGACAATCATCAACATGCATGAAGGAACACTCACCATGGAGCTTAGAGATAGTACGGTACACTTCAATATTCTTGATACGCTGAAACACCCGTCCAGCAATCACTCACTTTATGCAATCTCCCATGATGAACGTATAGAACCAATTGAAGACTCAGGTATGCTTCATGACTTTTTATCTGTGGGAGAACACTCTTCATTTCAATTTTATAACTCCCATGAACATGAAAATTCTGATATCATGTTGGAGGATGAGGTAAAATCATATTTTTTCGATGATTTGTTAAAAGGAAGTAAGATTATTCCCGAGAATTCAACATTAGAAGTAGGAAACCTAAATGCAATATCATCCCTTGAACAACCCCCGTGTTTAGAGCTGAAGCCTTTTCCATGTGACTTGAAGTAGGATTACCTAATGGAAGGAGAGAAATTTCCAGTAATCGTTGCCAATAACCTATCACATTCACAAGAACAAACATTGATTGACCTTCTCAAAAGGAATGTAAAAGCTGTAGGATGGAGTTTAGGTGATATTCCTGGAATCAACCCAAAGGTATTCTCTCACAGGATATTTTTAGAAAGTGAATCTTGGCCAGTTAGACAACCTCAAAGAAGACTCAATCCCACAATCATGGAGGTCGTTAAGAAAGAGATTGAGAAATTGTTAGCAGCTGATATCATTTACCCAATCTCTGATTCTCAATGGGTCAGCCCAATTCATGTAGTCCCCAAGAAAACTGGCCTGACTACTATTACAAATGAAAGAAATGAACTGATCCCCATGAGAATACAAAACAGCTGGAGAGTGTGTATAGATTACAGGAAGCTAAATCAAGTTACCAGAAAAGATCACTTTCATATTCCATTCATTGATCAAATGCTTGAAAGGTTAGCTGGAAAAACTCATTACTGTTTTTTAGATGGATTCTCAGGATATTTTCAGGTACCAATTGCACTAGAAGACCAGGAGAAGACAACCTTCACCTGCCCTTTTGGAACATTTTCCTACAAAAGGACGCCTTTCGGGCTATGCAATGCCCCAGGTACATTTCAACGGTGTATGGTGAGTATTTTCTCGGACCACATTGAGGATTTCTTGGAGGTGTTTCTTGATGATTTCACAGTTTTTGGAAATTCATTTGATCATTACTTGGGAAATTTGGAAAAAGTTTTGAAAACATGCATTGAAAAGAACCTTGTCTTAAATTCCGAAAAATGTCATTTCATGGTTGAAAAAGGGATAGTGTTGGGGCACATAATTTCACAAAATGGGATTGAGGTTGATAAATCAAAAGTTGATGTAATAAATTCCTTTCCATATCCAACATGTGTCAAACATGTTAGATCCTTTTTAGGGCATGCAGGATTTTATAGAAGATTCATCAAGGATTTCAGTAAGATTTCTCTCCCTCTCTCAAGATTACTTTTAAAGGATGCTAACTTCAATTTTGATTGTGCATGTAGGAAATAATTTGATGAATTAAAGGAAAGGCTGATAACACCACCAATAATGTAGCCACCCAATTGGGATTACCCTTTCGAGATACTTTATGATGCATCCAACCAAGCAGTGGGAGCCGCTCTATCACAGAGAATTGACAGCAAGCCTCAAGTCATCTCCTATGAATCAAGGACCTTGGATGAAACACAAATAAATTACACAACCACAGAGAAGGAGTTCCTTGCAGTCATTTTTGCACTAGATAAATTCCGATCATATCTTCTGGGCACTAAATTTGTTGTTTTTTCTAATCATGCAGCTCTTAGGTACTTAATGAAAAAGGAGGATGCTAAACCATGGTTGGTGATATGGATGCTACTCTTACAAGAGTTCAATTTGGAAATCAAAGATAAGAAGGGGACTAAAAATCAAGTGGCTGATCATCTGAGTCGACTACCCCACACCGCTGAAACAGAAATACCAAAGTAGAACCCACTTAATGATGAGCTTCCTGGAGAACAACTCTACATCATCAACAGTGAAGTACCATGGTATGCCAACATTTTCAACTATTTGGTAACATCTCAGGAAAATGGATGCATTGATGAAGAAGTATGGGGTGCATCATAGAACATCTACCCCATATCATCCACAAACAAATGGCCAAGCAGAAGTCTCTAATAGAGAAATCAAAGCCATTCTGGAGAAGACTATTAAACCCAACAGGAAGTGCTGGAGCCAAAAGTTATATGATACATTATGGGCATACAGAACGGCCTACAAAACACCGATAGGGATGAGTCCCTATAGATTGATCTATGGAAATAGTTGCCACATTCATATGGAGTTGGAGCATAGAGCCTAATGGGCGGTCAGAGAGATGAATTTGGACCTTGAGAAAGCTGGGAAAGAAAGAAGATTACAGTTGTAGGAGTTAGAAGAAATTAGAAGGGAATCTTTTGAAAACTCAATTATCTATAAAGAGAGAACAAGGATGGTCCATGACAAGATAATTCAACCAAGAACCTTCAACCCTGGAGATCACGTGTTACTCTTCAAATCCAGACTTAAGATTATGCCAGGTAAACTTTGTTCCAGATGGGAAGACCCCTTTACTGTTATTCATGTATATCCCTTTGGTGCTGTGCAGATTCAAAAGGAAGGAGGAGGAAACCCATTCACTATAAATGGGCAGAGGATGAAGAAGTTCCATGGGATCATACCTCAAGAACCAGTGAAGGAGATCACACTCCTTCACCCTGAAAACAAATGAACACCTACCAGGTTTCATTATTCCTTTACACTTGATTAAATTTAGTAACTCCAACTTTTTGAAACATACATAAAAAATTCCATTTACATGCATTGAGGACACTGCATCAATTAAGTGTGGGGGAGGAAATCTTGTAGTCCAGGAGATTTTTCAAAAAAAAATTTAATTTTTGTTTTGTTTTTTCGAGCCAACGACATTAAACAAAGGCACTACCGGGAGGCAACCCGCATTTTCCCCCATTTTCCACTTGTCTTCTTAGTCATTTACCAGCATGATTGAACGGGCCTGCACTATCAATTGTTTTAATTTTTTTTTTCAGGTCCATTAATGAAGAGGGTGTCGTGGGATTATACGTCGTGAAGAAAAGGATCCATTTGATAGGGGAGTATGAGTTTCAATTATATATTATCCGACTTTATTCCCTACATTTTTAGTCTTTTAAAGAATTAATCAAAAAAAGGCATTCCCACGCTTGAATTCATGTTTTACTTGACTTCTCTAGGAGACATGAGTTTCATAGAAATCCAGTGATTCTATGTTTTAGATTTCAATGTTTCTGAGATTGAATGATTAAAATGGAAAATTGGATGATTAAAGTGAAGAAAGGATATTGAAATAAGGACTCATGATTTAAGGGAATTAATTGATTCATGTAAATGAAATTTCCCTTCCATTTTTCATTCTTTGAATTTCTGAAATTCATGTGAATTAATTTGTTATTATTAATCATGCCATGAGTGATTGTCCAATATCATATTCTCATTCCTGAGAGGATTTCTAGACCAAATGTTTCCTATTTTATCTTGAGCATATTTCTTGAGTGATATTGGGATGTGCCACCTGCTAGAACTTGTATTGAAACTTGTCAAAGCTATGACTGTACAAAACCACATTTAAAATTATTGAGGCATCTCTTTGGCTAGCCACATTTTATCCTAAGACCCACCTTTACATTTATCCTTTGTAAGCCCTTAGATTCCATGAATTTCCTTATAGGTTTAAGCCACATTACAGTCCAATTTTTCCTTACCTACCTGCACTTTTAGTATTTTTTCATGGTTATTTCAAGTTTGAGTGTGGGGGAAGGGCCTTTCGTGTGCGTTCCTTGGGATATGTATCATTTTTGGGTGGTGTAATGTGTGTGTCATCATTTTGGGAAATGTATTATTAAAAAATTGGTCATGAGTCATCATTTCATTATGCTTCTTTCATTTCATCCGGTTCTCCATAAAAAAAAGAAAAATAAAGAAAAATAAAGTTGTGCCTTTCTGGAGCTTTACAAAAAAAAAAGAAAATAAAGATGTGACTTTCTGGAGATTTACAAAAAAACAGGGAGAACGTGGATGATATCATTCTTTGTAATCATTTATTGACTCATGACCCATGTCATTGAAAGGGGAGTGGTGTTTTGATTCAAATTTCAAGGGGATTTGAGTGAGGTTCCTCTTGTGTTTTCACTTGATTAATCATGCATTGTACTTAAGAGTCAAACCTCTTACTTCTGGCCTTAAATTATTTCAATCATTTACCCACCAACCCTAAGACACAGAGTCATTTGAACCTTTATTGCAAGTCCTCGTGATTTTATGCGTGTTTTGTCTTTACAAAGTGGAGAAAGTAGTTACTTTACAAGCCCATGGGTAAGGAGCATGTTCTCATGATATGAACATAACTCCACTATTAATTGTATCATGAGTGATGAGAGAAAAGATTCAAAAGTGAGGTAGGTCATGATTTGGCATGTTTAATAATAATAAATTGAGAAGTTTGAATGAATGAAAGGAGAAGCTTCATTATTTTTCAAAGGGGAAAAGTAAAATGCATGAATTGATTGTTTCTTTAAAAAATGTGAAATTAAAATGTTATTTTTTGTGGAACTGGAAAATTTGATTGGAAATTGATAATCATTTGATTTTATTCCATTTGAAATTTCAATATTGGTGACATTGGTGCCCTTTGAATTCCATGTTGAGATTTTATGCTTGAGGACAAGCATAGTTTAAGTGTGGGGGAATTGATAGAGAAAATATTTTCAATTAATTTATATTGAATATCATTGTTTTAAACTCACAAAAGTGTTCCTCTAAGATGAATTGTTTCATTTATTTGATTTTGGTGTTATTTTGAGCTGAATAGTAAAAATTGGCCATTTTGGATTTTTAATAGTTTTAACTTATTTCGGTATTTTGGCCATAACATTATCTAAATTGATCCAAATTTCAAAATTCTTTCTTTTACAGATTCTACACATCCAGGGCTTCATTTACTATTTTTCGACTAAAAGCTGAATCGACCATATGGAAGCTCAAAAGAAGCTCACAAGTTGGATCAAGAAAACTGTTTCCAGTTCTGCCTAGCTTTGGTGTGGGATCCATAACTCATCCATTGTGGGTGAAACTCTTGCAAAATTAATTGGGTGTACGCGAAATGAGTTTTGGAGAATCTTTTATTAAGGAAGCACCACGGGATCCGTCCGTTTGGGGGTCCATTAAAGCTGCCTAATCCGAGGTTTGGCGTTTTGGAGATTCTGACTGGACATAATAAATGATCAGAGTAAAATTACCATAACTCTCGGAATACCTGTCAAACTCTGATGAGATTTTGAGGGGACACGTCCAAGACAATTATTAATAACATTTAAGAAGGAAAAAACGCGTGAAGAGGTCATTTATTGGGTCCAAAACGCGACAACATTCGGAGGACAGAAATCTGGCTATAAAAGGAGGAGAGCTCCCCCTCCTCAACACATCCCATTCTCCACCCCATTCCTTCTGGGGCACCAAGGAGAAGAAATTCTCAGATTTTTCTTTTATTTCTTTTATTTTAAAATGTCTCTCCTCTCCCTCATTATCTTGCTTACCCCATCCATGGAGGGGTAGCTTCATTTGAGTGATCAGAAAGAGGGGAGGCTGGACCTATGTGTTGTGCTTGAGTTTTGTGCTTGAAATGAATAAAATTTGTTCTTATTTCTTCTTCCGGTTCCAATTCTTAATTCAGTATTAAAATCCAAATGCGGTTGTGTTAAGGTTTTTATTCTGAAATTATATATTGCTTTGGTCGATGATCACATCTCCCTCCAACCAATTCTAATCTGTATACGGTGGAACATGATTAGGTTTGGGTGGTGATTGCTCGACGGTTGTCAAGCACGTGTGTAGGATTATATGTCGAAATCATGGTTTATTAGGGAACAAAAATTCTAGGTCTGATATTTCTCTAATTAATCAAGAGACCTTCTACAACCCTAAACACATTGGAAGGAGGATAGACCAATCTAAAGTTTTAGAAAGGAAAATTCTCATCACATCTCTCTTACCAGTTTAAGGAAGAATAAGAGATAAAATTTGGAAACCATGATGGCGCAACACTAAGTCTAGCCGAACCCAATCCGATCACCGTATTTATCATTTGTTAAAATAAATCAAATTTTGTAGTTTGTTTCTCTCATAGTCATTCAAATTAATTAAAACCAATCTTTTTATGAAAACCAACAAAAAGTGAGAACCTTGTTTTGTGTGCACTCCTCTTCGGAAGACTACCTAGGATCAACTACTATACTATACTTAGGTAAATAAAATATTGTTTTTTCATGCCCCACGACAGGCGTGCGTCAAAATTGGCGCCGTTTCCGGGGAGGCAGTGCCTCAAATCTTTTTAAAAAAAAAATCTTTTTTGAATGACCCGCAATTCAAATAGAAATTTATTAGAATTCGATCCAGAAATTGAGCACACAATAACCAAATTGAAAAATCAAAATCTTCCCAAAGATTTTGAACAAATCAATCTCACCGATTCAAGTGATACCTTGAGTGAAGACTTTGAACCTTTAATAATGGCTGTAAATCCCAACCGAACCCTACGTGACATCTGTGCACCTCAATTTGTCAATCAAAATTATCAACTTGAAATTCCTACCTTAGAAAATGATTTTGAATTGCGAATTAACATGATCCAAGTGCTTCCTAAATTTCATGGTCTTGAAGGTGAAGACCCGAATCGACATATTCAAGAATTTACCTATGTCTGCTCTAGCTTCAAACCTCGAGCAGTCGCAGAAGAGCATGTGAATTGGAGGGATTTCCCCTTCTCACTAGAGGGAGCAACAAAGGAATGGTTGTACAATCTACAACCGGGGGAGATCAGTGACTGGGAATATCTAAAAAAATGCTTTTTATAAAGATTCTTCCCAACATCTTGGAGCACTGCAATAAAGAAGGATATTTATGTCATCCATCAATCAACTGGAGAAACACTCTACGAATACTGGGAACATTTTAAGAAGCTTTGTGCAAGTTGCCCACACCAAGAAATAGAAGAGGACCAATTCCTTGTTTGCTTCTACCAAGGATTGCTTGACAATGATAGGAATCTACTAGATGCCTCGTCAGGAGGAGCCCTCATTGATAAATCACCTGCAGATATACGAATTCAGATTGAAAATATTCCACAAAATTCACAGCAGTTTGGCACCCGAGGTACGATCACCAGAGGAATCCATGAGGTAAAAACATCTGATTCAGTAGATTTAATTAGGAATGAAATGGGTGAACTCACCAGGTTGGTGCGACAAATAGCTGTGAACCATGTGAAGGAACAACAAGGACCAAATCAGGTATGTGGTTTATGCTCTTCTAATTCTCATTACACTGATCAATGTCCCGAAGTGTAGGGGACAAGAAGTTGTGCTACAGCCTATCAACAAAGGAAATACAAACCGCAAACCCAACCAGGGTATGAGTTTCAACCGAACCAATCCAGAGCACCTTTTCAGCAGCAATATCAGAACCCGATAGCATTCCAACAACCTTATCAGAAGCCCTTCCAACAACAACAAACTTTTCAACCACCACCTTTCCAGCGGAAGAATTATGAGCAACTATCCACAAGTACACTGACAAATGAAGACCAACAAATGAAGACAAGAGTTGCAGGAATAGAATATAATATGGACAAGCTAGAAGATCAATTTTCAAGCATTAGGGATGCTCTCACCAAGAACCAAGGTGAGCTTCCTGCACAAACAATTCCCAATCCAAAAGAAAATGTTAGTGCAATCACAACCCGAAGCGGGAAGGAGCTCAACCCACCAGAACAATATGAGGAGGATGAATCTAGGGAACCTGCTGAATCTCGTCCTGTCTAACCAAAAGATGGAGTCAACAAAAAATTAGAAAGAACAAGGTTCAAGAAAGAAAGACTAGAAACACCATTGCAGAAACAACAAAGGGAGAAAAAGGATATTCCAGCACCATTCCCATCGGCATTGGTTGAGTCAAAGAAGGGCGAAGAAGAATGACTTCAACGGGAAATTAAGGAAACATTTCGAAAAGTTGAGATTAACATTCCACAACTAGATGAAATCAGGCAAATCCCTAAATATGCAAAATTTCTGAAGGAGCTATGTACTAAAAGAAAGAGGCTGGATGGAAATGAAAGAATCAACTTAGTAAGAAGTGTCTCAGCATTGATCACACCACCGATACCGCAAAAATGTCAAGATCCAGGGACTTTCTCTATTCCATGCACTATCGGTTCATTAAATTTTACTGATGCACTATGTGATCTTGGAGCTTCGATAAATGTGATGCCTCACTCTGTGTTTTCATCTTTTCAGATCGGAGAACTAAAATGAACTCGGGTGGTGGTACAATTAGCAAACAGATCCACCATTTTCCCAACTGGAGTCATTGAAGATGTACTTGTAGGAGTGAGAGGATTAATCTTTCCAGCAGACTTTTATGTCCTTACCATGGAGGAAGACCGAGAACCATCCCAATCTCCCATCATCCTAGGGAGACCATTCCTGAAAACAGTAAGGACAATCATCAACGTGCATGAAGGAACACTCACCATGGAGCTCAGAGATAGTACGGTACACTTCAATATTCTTGATACGCTGAAACACCTGTCCAGCAATCACTCACTTTATGCAATCTCCCATGATGAACGTATAGAACCAATTGAAGACTCAGGTATGCTTCATGACTTTTTATCTGTGGGAGAACACTCTTCATTTGAATTTTATAACTCCCATGAACCTGAACATTCTGATATCATGTTGGAGGATGAGGTAAAATCAGATTTTTTCGATGATTTGTTAAAAGGAAGTAAGATTATTCCCGAGAATTCAACATTAGAAGTAGGAAACCTAAATTCAATATCATCCCTTGAACAACCCCCGTGTTTATAGCTTAAGCCTTTTCCATGTGACTTGAAGTATGATTCCCTAATGGAAGGAGAGAAATTTCCAGTAATCATTGCCAATAACCTATCCCATTCACACGAGCAAACATTGATTGACCTTCTCAAAAGGAATGTAAAAGCTGTAGGATGGAGTTTAGGTGATATTCCTGGAATCAACCCTAAGGTATGCTCTCACAGGATATTTTTAGAAAGTGAATCTCGTCCAGTTAGACAACCTCAAAGAAGACTCAATCCCATAATCATGGAGGTCGTTAAGAAAGAGATTGAGAAATTGTTAGCAGCTGATATCATTTACCCAATCTCTGATTCTCAATGGGTCAGCCCAATTCATGTAGTCCCCAAGAAAACTGGCCTGACTACTGTTACAAATGAAAGAAATGAACTGGTCCCCATGAGAATACAAAACAGCTGGAGAGTGTGTATAGATTACAGGAAGCTAAATCAAGTTACCAGAAAAGATCACTTTCCTATTCCATTCATTGATCAAATGCTTGAAAGGTTAGCTGGAAAAATTCATTACTGTTTTTTAGATGGATTCTCAGGATATTTTCAGGTACCAATTGCACTAGAAGACCAGGAGAAGACAACCTTCACCTGCCCTTTTGGAACATTCGCCTACAAAAGGATGCCTTTCGGGCTATGCAATGCCCCAGGTACATTTCAACGGTGTACGGTGAGTATTTTCTCAGACCACATTGAGGATTTCTTGGAGGTGTTTCTTGATGATTTCACAGTTTTTGGAAATTCATTTGATCATTGCTTGGGAAATTTGGAAAAAGTTTTGAAAACATGCATTGAAAAGAACCTTGTCTTAAATTCCGAAAAATGTCATTTCATGGTTGGAAAAGGGATAGTGTTGGGGCACATAATTTCACAAAATGGGATTGAGGTTGATAAATCAAAAGTTGATGTAATAAATTCCTTGCCATATCCAACTTGTGTCAAACATGTTAGATCCTTTTTAGGGCATGCAGGATTTTATAGAAGATTCATCAAGGATTTCATCAAGGATTTCAGTAAGATTTATCTCCCTCTCTCAAGATTACTTTTAAAGGATGCTAACTTTAATTTTGATTGTGCATGTAGTAAATCATTTGATGAATTAAAGGAAAGGCTGATAACACCACCAATAATGCAGCCACCCAATTGGGATTACCCTTTTGAGATACTTTATGATGCATCCAACCAAGCAGTGGGAGCCGCTCTATCACAGAGAATTGACAGCAAGCCTCAAGTCATCTCCTATGCATCAAGGACCTTGGATGAAACACAAATAAATTACACAACCACAGAGAAGTAGTTCCTTGAAGTCGTTTTTGCACTAGATAAATTCCGATCATATCTTCTGGGAACTAAAGTTGTTGTTTTTTCTAATCATGCAGCTCTTAGGTACTTAATGAAAAATGCGGATGCTAAACCACGGTTGGTGATATGGATGCTACTCTTACAAGTGTTCAATTTTGAAATCAAAGATAAGAAGGGGACTAAAAATCAAGTGGCTGATCATCTGAGTCGACTACCCCAAACCGCTGAAACAGAAATACCAAAGTAGAACCCACTTAGTGATGAGCTTCATGGAGAACAACTTTACATCATCAACAGTGAAGTACCATGGTATGCCAACATTGTCAACTATTTGGTAACATCTCAGGAAAATGGATGCATTGATGAAGAAGTATGGGGTGCATCATAGAACATCTAACCCATATCATCCACAAACAAATGGCCAAGAAGAAGTCTCTAATAGAGAAATCAAAGCCATTCTGGAGAAGACTGTTAAACCCAATAGGAAGGACTGGAGCCAAAAGTTATATGATACATTATGGGCATACAGAACGACCTACAAAACACCGATAGGGATGAGTCCCTATAGATTGATCTATGGAAAGAGTTGCCACATTCCTGTGGAGTTGGAGCATAGAGCCTACTGGGCGGTCAGAGAGATGAATTTGGACCTTGAGAAAGCTGGGAAAGAAAGAAGATTACAGTTTTAGGAGTTAGAAGAAATTAGAAGGGAATCTTTTGAAAACTCAATGATCTATAAAGAGAGAACAAGGATGGCCCATGACAAGATAATTCAACCAAGAACCTTCAACCCTGGAGATCACGTGTTACTCTTCAAATCCAGACTTAAGCTTATGCCAGGTAAACTTCGTTCCAGATGGGAAGGCCCCTTTACTGTTATTCATGTATATCCCTTTGGTGCTGTGCAGATTCAAAAGGAAGGAGGAGGAAACCCATTCACTATAAATGGGAAGAGGCTGAAGAAGTTCCATGGGATCGTACCTCAAGAACCAGTGAAGGAGATCACACTCCTTCACCCTGAATACAAATGAACACCTACCAGGTTGCATTATTACTTTACACTTGATTACATTCAGTAACTCCAACTTTTTGAAACATACATAACAAATTCCATTTACATGCATTGAGGACACTGCATCAATTAAGTGTGGGGGATGAAATCTTGTAGTCCAGGAGATTTTTCAAAAAAAAAAATTTAATTTTTGTTTTGTTTTGTCGAGCCAACGACATTAAACAAAGGCTCTACCGGGAGGAAACCCGCATTTCCCCCCATTTTCCACTTGTCTTCTTAGTCATTTACCAGCATGATTGAACGGGCCTGCACTATCAATTGTTTTAATTTTTTTCAGTTCCATTAATGAAGAGGGTGTCGTGGGATTATACGTCGTGAAGAAAAGGATCCATTTGACAGGGGAGTATGAGTTTCAATTCTATATTATTCGACGTTATTCCCTACATTTTTAGTCTTTTAAAGAATTAATCAAAAAAAGGCATGCCCACGCTTGAATTCATGTTTTACTTGACTTCTCTAGGAGACATGAGTTTCATAGAAATCCAGTGATTCTATGTTTTAGATTTAAATGTTTCTGAGATTGAATGATTAAAATGGAAAATTGGATGATTAAAGTGAAGCAAGGATATTGAAATAAGGACTCATGATTTAAGGGAATTAATTGATTCATGTAAATGAAATTTCCCTTCCATTTTTCATTCTTTGAATTTCTGAAATTCATGTGAATTATTTTGTTATTAATAATCATGCAATGAGTGATTTTCCAATATCATATTCTCATTCCTGAGAGGATTTCTAGACCAAATGTTTCCTATTTTATCTTGACCATATTTCTTGAGTGATATTGGGATGTGCCACCTACTAGAACTTGTATTGAAACTTGTCAAAGATATGACTGTACAAAACCACATTTAAAATGATTGAGGAATCTCTTTGGCTAGCCACATTTTATCCTAAGACCCACCTTTACATTTATCCTTCGTAAGCCCTTAGATTCCATGAATTGCCTTATAGGTTTAAGCCACATTACAGTCCAATTTTTCCTTACCTACCTGCACTTTTAGTATTTTTTCATGGTTATTTCAAGTTTGAGTGTGGGTGAAGGGCCTTTCGTGTGCGTTACTTGGGATATGTATCATTTTTGGGTGGTGTAATGTGTGTGTCATCATTTTGGGCAATGTATTATTAGAAAATTGGGCATGAGTCATCATTTCATTATGCTTCTTTCATTTCATCCGGTTCTCCATAAAAAAAAGAAAAATAATGAAAAATAAAGTTGTGCCTTTCTGGAGCTTTACAAAAAAAAAGAAAATAAAGATGTGCCTTTCTGGAGATTTACAAAAAAACAGGGAGAACGTGGATGATATCATTCTTTGTAATCATTTATTGACTCATGACCCATGTCATTGAAAGGGGAGTGGTGTTTTGATTCAAATTTCAAGGGGATTTGAGTGAGGTTCCTCTTATGTTTTCACTTGATTAATCATGCACTGTACTTAAGAGTCAAACCTCCTACTTCTGGCCTTAAATTATTTCAATCATTTACCCACCAACCCTAAGCCAGAAAGTCATTTGAACCTTTATTGCAAGTCCTCATGATTTTATGGGTGTTTTGTCTTTACAAAGTGGAGAAAGTAGTTACTTTACAAGCCTATGGGTAAGGAGCATGTTCTCATGATATGAACATAACTCCACTATTAATTGTATCATGAGTGATGAGATAAAATATTCAAAAGTGAGGTAGGTCATGATTTGGCATGTTTAATAACAATAAATTGAGAAGCTTGAATGAATGAAAGGAGAAGCGTCATTATTTTTCAAAGGGGAAAAGTAAAATGCATGAATTGATTGTTTCTTTGAAAAATGGGAAATTAAATTGTTATTTTTTTTGGAACTGGAAAATTTGATTGTACATTGATAATCATTTGATTTTATTCCATTTGAAATTTAAATATTGGTGACATTGGTGCCCTTTGAATTCCATGTTGAGATTTTATGCTTGAGGACAAGCATAGTTTAAGTGTGGGGGAATTGATAGAGAAAATATTTTCAATTAATTTATATTGAATATCATTGTTTTAAACTCACAAAATTGTTCCACTAAGATGAATTGTTTCATTTTTTTGATTTTGGTGTTATTTTGAGCTGAATAGTAAAAATTGGCCATTTTGGATTTTTAACAGTTTTAACTTATTTCTGTATTTTGGCCATAACATTATCTAAATTGATCCAAATTGCAAAATTATTTCTTTTACAGATTCTACACAGCCAGGGATTCATATACTATTTTTGGACTAAAAGCGGAATCGGCCATATGGAAGCTCAAAAGAAGCTCACAATTTGGCTCAAGAAAACTGTTTCCAGTTCTGCCTAGCTTTGGTGTGGGATCCATAACTCATCCATTGTGGGTCCAACTCTTGCAAAATTCATTGGGTGTACGTGAAATGAGTTTTGGAGAATCATTTATTAAGGAAGAACCGCGGGATCCGTCCGTTTGGGGGTCCATTAAAGCTTCCTAATCCGAGGTTTGGCGTTTTGGAGATTCTGGCTGGACATAATAAATGATCAGAGTAAAATGGCCATAACTCTCGGAATACCTGTCAAAATCCGATGAGCTTTTGAGGGGACACGTCCAAGACAATTATTAACAACATTGAAGAAGGACAAAATGCGTGAAGAGGTCATTTATTGGGTCCAAAACACAACAACATTCGGAGGACATAAATATGGCTATAAAAGGAGGAGAGCTCCCCCTCCTCAACACATCCCATTCTCCACCCCATTCCTTATGGGGAACCAAGGAGAAGAACTTCTCAGATTTTTCTTTTATTTCTCTTATTTTAAAATGTCTCTCCTCTCCCGCATTATCTTGCTTACCCCATCCATGGAGGGGTAGCTTCATTTGAGTGATCAGAAAGAGGGGAGGCTGGACCTATGTGTTGTGCTTGAGTTTTGTGCTTGAAATGAATAAAATTTGTTCTTCTTTCTTCTTCCGGTTCCAATTCTTAATTCAGTATTAAAATCTAAATGCGGTTGTGTTAAGGTTTTTATTCTGAAATTATATATTTCTTTGGTCGATGATCACATCTCCCTCCAACCAATTCTAATCTGTATACGGTGGAACATGATTAGGGTTGGGTGGTGATTGCTCGACGGTTGTCAAGCACGTGTGTAGGATTGTATGTCGAAATCTTGGTTTATTAGGGAACAAAAATTCCAGGTCTGAGATTTCTCTAATTAATCAAGAGACCTTCTACAACCCTAAACACATTGGAAGGAGGATAGACCAATCTAAAGTTTTAGAAAGGAAAATTCTCATCACATACCTCTTACCAGTTTAAGGAAGAATAAGAGATAAAATTTGGAAACCATGATGGAGAAACACTAAGTCTAGCCGAACCCAATCCGATCACCGTATTTATCATTTGTTAAAACCAATCAAATTTTGTTGTTTGTTTCTCTCATAGTCATTCAAATTAATTAAAACCAATCTTTTTATGAAAACCAACAAAAAGTGACAACCTTGTTTTGTGTGCACTCCTCTTCGGAAGACTACCTATGATCAACTACTATACTATACTTAGGTAAATAAAATATTGTTTTGTCATGCCCCACGACAGGCGTGCATCAAACTTGGCGCCGTTTCCGGGGAGGCAGTGCCTCAAATCTTTTTTTTTAAAAAATCTCTTTTGAATGACCCATAGTTCAAATAGAAATTTATTAGAATTCGATCCAGAAATTGAGAGCACAATAACCAAATTGAAAAATCAAAATCTTCCCAAAGATTTTGAAGAAATCAATCTCACCGATTCAAGTGATACCTTAAGTGAAGACTTTGAACCTTTAATAATGGATGTAAATCCCAACCGAACCCTACGTGACATCTGTGCACCTCAATTTTTCAATCAAAATTATCAACTTGCAATTCCTACCGTAGAAAATGATTTTGAATTGCGAATTAACATGATCCAAGTGCTTCCTAAATTTAATGGTCTTGCAGGTGAAGACCCGAATCGACATATTCAAGAATTTACCTATGTCTGCTCCAGCTTCAAACCTCGAACAGTCGCAGAAGAGCATGTGAAGTGGAGGGCTTTCCCCTTCTCACTAGAGGGAGAAACAAAGGAATGGTTGTACAATCTACAACTGGGGGAGATCAGTGACTGGGAAGATCTAAAAAAATGCTTTCTACAAACATTCTTCCCAACATCTAGGAGCACTGCAATAAAGAAGGAGATTTATGTCATCCATCAATCAACTGGAGAAACACTCTACGAATACTGGGAACATTTTAAGAAGCTTTGTGCAGGTTGTCCACACCAAGAAATAGAATAGGACCAATTCCTTGTTTGCTTCTACCAAGGATTGCTTGACAATGATAGTAATATACTAGATGCCTCGTCAGGAGGAGCCCTCATTGATAAATCACCTGTAGATATACGAATTCAAATTGAAAAGATTGCACAAAATTCACAGCAGTTTGGCACTCGAGGTACGATCACCAGAGGAATCCATGAGGTAAAAACATCTGATTCAATAGATTTAATTAGGAATGAAATGGGTGAACTCACCAGGTTGGTGCGACAAATAGCTTTGAACCATGTGAAGGAACAACAAGGACCAAATCAGGTATGTGGTTTATGCTCTTCTAATTCTCATTACACTAATCAATGTCCCGAAGTGCAGGGGACACGAAGTTGTTCTGCAGCCTATCAACAAAGGAAATACCAACCGCAAACCCAACCAGGGTATGGGTTTCAACCGAACCAATCCAGAGCACCTTTTCAGCAGCAATATCAGAACCCGATAACATTCCAACAACCTTATCAGAAGCCCTTCCAACAACAACAAACTTTTCAACCACCACCTTTCCAGCGGAATAATTATGAGAAACCATCCACAAGTACACCGAAAAATGAAGACCAACAACTGAAGACAAGAGTTCCAGGAATAGAATATAAGATGGACAATCTAGCAGATCAATTTTCAAGCATTATGGATGCTCTCACCAAGAACCAAGGTAAGATTCCTGCACAAAAAATTCCCAATCCAAAAGAAAATGTTAGTGCAGTCACAACCCGAAGCGGGAAGGAGCTGAACCCACCAGAACAATATGAGGAGGATGAATCTAGGGAACCTGCTGAAGCTCGTCCTGTCCAACCAAAAGATGGAGTCAACAACAAATTATAAAGAACAAGGTTCAATAAAGAAAGACTAGAAACACCATTGCAGAAACAAAAAAGGGAGAAAAAGGATATTCCAGCACCATTCCCATCAGCATTGGTTTAGTCAAAGAAGGGCGAAGAAGAACGACTTCAACGGGAAATTTAGGAAACATTTCTAAAAGTTGAGATTAACATTCCCCTACTAGATGAAATCAGCAAAATCCCTAAATATGAAAAATTTATGAAGGAGCTATGTACTAAAAGAAAGAGGCTGGATGGAAATGAAAGAATCAACTTAGGAAGAAGCGTCTCAGCATTGATCACACCACCGATACCGCAAAAATGTCAAGATCCAGGGACTTTCTCTATTCCTTGCACTATCGGTTCATTAAATTTTACTGATGCACTATGTGATCTTGGAGCTTCGATAAATGTGATGCCTCACTCTGTGTTTTCATCTTTTCAGATCAGAGAACTAAAATGAACTCGAGTGGTGGTACAATTAGCAAACAGATCCACCATTTTCCTAGCTGGAGTCGTTGAACATGTACTTGTAGGAGTGAGAGGATTAATCTTTCCAGCAGACTTTTATGTCCTTACCATGGAGGAAGACCGAGCACCATCCCAATCTCCCATCATCCTAGGGAGACCATTCCTGAAAACAACAAGGACAATCATCAACGTGCATGAAGGAACACTCACCATGGAGCTCGGAGATAGTACGGTACACTTCAATATTCTTGATACGCTGAAACACTCGTCCAGCAATCACTCACTTTATGCAATCTCCCATGATGGACGTATAGAACCAATTGAAGACTCAGGTATGCTTCATGACATTTTATCTGTGGGAGAACACTCTTAATTTGTATTTTATAACTCCCATGAACCTGAAAATTCTGATATCATGTTGTAGGATGAGGTAAAATCAGATTTTTTCGATGATTTTTTAAAAGGAAGTAAGATTATTCCCGAGAATTCAACATTAGAAGTACGAAACCTAAATGCAATATCATCCCTTGAACAACCCCCGTGTTTAGAGCTGAAGCCTTTGCCATGTGACTTGAAGTATGATTACCTAATGGAAGGAGAGAAATTTCCAGTAATCATTGCCAATAACCTATCCCATTCACAAGAACAAACATTGATTGACCTTCTCAAAAGGAACGTAAAAGCTGTAGGATGGAGTTTAGGTGATATTATTGGAATCAAACCAAGGTATGCTCTCACATGATATTTTTAAAAAGTGAATCTCAGCCAGTTAGACATCCTCAAAGAAGACTCAATCCCACAATCATGGAGGTTGTTAAGAAAGAGATTGAGAAATTGTTAGTAGCTGATATCATTTACCCAATCTCTGATTCTCAATGGGTCAGCCCAATTCATGTAGTCCCCAAGAAAACTGGCCTGGCTACTATTACAAATGAAAGAAATGAACTGATCCCCATGAGAATACAAAACAGCTGGAGAGTGTGTATAGATTACAGGAAGCTAAATCAAGTTACCAGAAAAGATCACTTTCCTATTCCATTCATTGATCAAATGCTTGAAAGGTTAGCTGGAAATAATCATTACTGTTTTTTAGATGGATTCTCAGGATATTTTCAGGTACCAATTTCACTAGAAGACCAGGAGAAGACAACCTTCACCTGACCTTTTGGAACATTCGCCTACAAAAGGATGCCTTTCGGGCTATGAAATGCCCCTGGTACATTTCAACGGTGTATGGTGAGTATTTTCTCGGACCACATTGAGGATTTATTGGAGGTGTTTCTTGATGATTTCACAGTTTTTGGAAATTCATTTGATAATTGCTTGGGAAATTTGGAAAAAGTTTTGAAAACATGAATTGAAAGGAACCTTGTCTTAAATTCCGAAAAATGTCATTTCATGGTTGAAAAAGGGATAGTGTTGGGGCACATAATTTCACAAAATGGGATTGAGGTTGATAAATCAAAAGTTGATGTAATAAATTCCTTGCCATATCCAACTTGTGTCAAACATGTTAGATCCTTTTTAGGGCATGCAGGATTTTATAAAAGATTCATCAAGGATTTCAGTAAGATTTCTCTCCCTCTCTCAAGATTACTTTTAAAGGATGCTAACTTTAAATTTGATTGTGCATGCAGGGAATCATTTGATGAATTAAAGGAAAGGCTGATAACACCACCAATAAAGAAGCCACCCAATTGGGATTACCCTTTCGAGATACTTTATGATACATCCAACCAAGCAGTGGGAGCCGCTCTATCACAGAGAATTGACAACAAGCCTCAAGTCATCTCCCATGCATCAAGGACCTTGGATGAAACACACATAAATTACACAGCCACAGAGAAAGAGTTCCTTGCAGTCGTTTTTGCACTAGAAAAATTCCAATCATATCTTCTGGGCACTAAAGTTGTTGTTTTTTCTGATCATGCATCTCTTAGGTACTTAATGAAAAAGGTGGATGCTAAACCACGGTTGGTGATATGGATGCTACTCTTACAAGAGTTCAATTTGGAAATCAAAGATAAGAAGGGGACTAAAAATCAAGTGGCTGATCATCTGAGTCGACTACCCCACACTGCTGAAACAGAAATACGAAAGTAGAACCCACTTAATGATGAGCTTCCTGGAGAACAACTCTACATCATCAACAGTGAAGGACCATGGTATGCCAACATTGTCAACTATTTGGTAACATCTCAGGAAAATGGATGAATTGCTGAAGAAGTATGGGGTGCATCATAGAACATCTACCCCATATCATCCCCAAAAAAATGGCCAAGCAGAAGTCTCTAATAGAGAAATCAAAGCCATTCTGGAGAAGACTGTTAAACCCAACAGGAAGGACTGGAGCCAAAAGTTATGTGATACATTATGGGCATACAGAACGGCCTACAAAACACCGATAGGGATGAGTCCCTATAGATTGATCTATGGAAAGAGTTGCCACCTTCCTGTGGAGTTAGAGCATAGAGCCTACTGGGCGGTCAGAGAGATGAATTTGGACCTTGAGAAAGCTGGGAAAGAAAGAAGATTACAGTTGTAGGAGTTAGAAGAAATTAGAAGGGAATCTTTTGAAAACAGAATGATCTATAAAGAGAGAACAAGGATGGACCATGGCAAGATAATTCAACCAAGAACCTTCAACCCTGGAGATCACGTGTTACTCTTCAAATCCAGACTTAAGCTTATTCCAGGTAAACTTCGTTCCAGATGGGAAGTCCCCTTTACTGGTATTCATGTATATCCCTTTGGTGCTGTGCAGATTCAAAAGGAAGGAGGAGGAAACCCATTCACTATAAATGGGCAGAGGCTGAAGAAGTTCCATGGGATCGTACCTCAAGAACCAGTGAAGGAGATCACACTCCTTCACCCTGAATACAAATGAACACCTACCAGGTTTCATTATTCCTTTACACTTGATTAAATTCAGTAACTACAACTTTTTGAAACATACATAAAAAATTCCATTTAAATGCATTGAGGACACTGCATCAATTAAGTGTGGGGGAGGAAATCTTGTAGTCCATGAGATTTTTCACAAAAAAAATTTATTTTTTGTTTTGTTTTGTCGAGCCAACGACATTAAACAAAGGCGCTACCGGGAGGCAACCCGCATTTTCCCCCATTTTCAACTTGTCTTCTTAGTCATTTACCAGCATGATTGAAAGGGCCTGCACTATCAATTATTTTAATTTTTTTTCAGGTCCATTAATGAAGAGGGTGTCGTGGGATTATACGTCGTGAAGAAAAGGATCCATTTGACAGGGGAGTATGAGTTTCAATTCTATATTATCCGAATTTATTCCCTAAATTTTTAGTCTTTTAAAGAATTAATCAAAAAAAGGCATGCCCACGCTTGAATTCATGTTTTACTTGACTTCTCTAGAAGACATGAGTTTCATAGAAATCCAGTGATTCTATGTTTTATATTTCAATGTTTCTGAGATTGAATGATTAAAATGGAAAATTGGATGATTAAAGTGAAGCAAGGATATTGAAATAAGGACTCATGATTTAAGGGAATTAATTGATTCATGTAAATGAAATTTCCCTTCCATTTTTCATTCTTTGAATTTCTGAAATTCATGTGAATTAATTTGTTATTATTAATCATGCCATGAGTGATTTTCCAATATCACATTCTCATTCCTGAGAGGATTTCTAGACCAAATGTTTCCTATTTTATCTTGAGCATATTTCTTGAGTGATCTTGGGATGTGCCACCTGCTAGAACTTGTATTGAAACTTGTCAAAGCTATGACTGTACAAAACCACATTTAAAATGATTGAGGCATCTCTTTGGCTAGCCACATTTTATCCTAATACCCACATTTACATTTATCCTTCGTAAGCCCTTAGATTCCATGAATTGCCTTATAGGTTTAAGCCACATTACAGTCCAATTTTTCCTTACCTACCTGCACTTTTAGTATTTTTTCATGGTTATTTCAAGTTTGAGTGTGGGGGAAGGGCCTTTCGTGTGCGTTCCTTGGGATATGTATCATTTTTGGGTGGTGTAATGTGTGTGTCATCATTTTGGGCCATGTATTATTAGAAAATTGGGCATGAGTCATCATTTCATTATGCTTCTTTCATTTCATCCGGTTCTCTATAAAAAAAAGAAAAAAAAAGAAAAATAAAGTTGTGCCTTTCTGGAGCTTTACAAAAAAAAGAAAATAAAGATGTGCCTTTCTGGAGATTTAAAAAAAAACAGGGAGAACGTGGATGATATCATTCTTTGTAATCATTTATTGACTCATGACCCATGTCATTGAAAGGGGAGTGGTGTTTTGATTCAATTTTCAAGGGGATTTGAGTGAGGTTCCTCTTGTGTTTTCACTTTATTAATCATGCATTGTACTTAAGAGTCAAACCTCCTACTTCTGGCCTTAAATTATTTAAATCATTTACCCACCAACCCTAAGCCACAGAGTCATTTGAACCTTTATTGCAAGTCCTCATGATTTTATGTGTGTTTTGTCTTTACAAAGTGGAGAAAGTAGTTACTTTACAAGCCTATGGGTAAGGAGCATGTTCTCATGATATGAACATAACTCCACTATTAATTGTATCATGAGTGATGAGAGAAAAGATTCAAAAGTGAGGTAGGTCATGATTTGGCATGTTTAATAATAATAAATTGAGAAGCTTGAATGAATGAAAGGAGAAGCTTCATTATTTTTCAAAGGGGAAAAGTAAAATGCATGAATTGATTGTTTCTTTGAAAAATGGGAAATTAAATTGTTATTTTTTGTGGAACTGGAAAATTTGATTGGACATTGATAATCATTTGATTTTATTCCATTTGAAATTTAAATATTGGTGACATTGGTGTCATTTGAATTCCATGTTGAGATTTTATGCTTGAGGACAAGCATAGTTTAAGTGTGGGGGAATTGATAGAGCAAATATTTTCAATTAATTTATATTGAATATCATTGTTTTAAACTCACAAAAGTGTTCCACTAAGATTAATTGTTTCATTTTTTTGATTTTGGTGTTATTTTGAGCTGAATAGTAAAAATTGGCCATTTTGGATTTTTAACAGTTTTAACTTATTTCTGTATTTTGGCCATAACATTATCTAAATTGATCCAAATTGAAAAATTATTTATTTTACAAATTCTACACAGCCAGGGCTTAATTTACTATTTTTGGACTAAAAGCTGAATCGGCCATATGGAAGCACAAAAGAAGCTCACAATTTGGCTCAAGAAAACTGTTTCCAGTTCTGCCTAGCTTTGGTGTGGGATCCATAACTCATCCATTGTGGGTCCAACTCTTGCAAAATTCGTTGGGTGTACGCGAAATGAGTTTTGGAGAATCTTTTAATAAGGAAGCACCGCGGGATCCATCCGTTTGGGGGTCCATTAAAGCTGCCTAATCCAAGGTTTGGCGTTTTGGAGATTCTGACTGGACATAATAAATGATCAGAGTAAAATGGACATAACTCTCGGAATACCTGTCAAAATACGATGAAATTTTGAGGGGACACGTCCAAGAAAATTATGAACAACATTGAAGAAGGACGAAACGCGTTAAGAGGTCATTTATTATGTCCAAAACGCGACAACATTCGGAGGACAGAAATCAGGCTATAAAAGGAGGAGAGCTCCCCCTCCTCAACACATCCCATTCTCCACCCCATTCCTTCTGGGGCACCAAGGAGAAGAACTTCTCAGATTTTTCTTTTATTTATTTTATTTTAAAATGTCTCTCCTCTCCTGCATTATCTTTCTTACCCCATCCATGGAGGGGTAGCTTCATTTGAGTGATCAGAAAGAGGGGAGGCTGGACCTATGTGTTGTGCTTGAGTTTTGTGCTTGAACTAAATAAAATTTGTTCTTCTTTCTTCTTCTGGTTCCAATTCTTAATTCAGTATTAAAATACAAATGCGGTTGTGTTAAGGTTTTTATTCTGAAATTATATATTGTTTTGGTCGATGATCACATCTCCCTCCACCCAATTCTAATCTGTATACGGTGGAACATGATTAGGGTTGGGTGGTGATTGCTCGACGGTTGTCAAGCACGTGTGTAGGATTGTATGTTGAAATCTTGATTTATTAGGGAACAACAATTATGGGTCTGAGATATCTCTAATTAATCAAGAGACCTTCTACAACCCTAAACACATTGGAAGGAGGATAGACCAATCTAAAGTTTTAGAAAGGAAAATTCTCATCACATCTCTCTTACCAGTTTAAGGAAGAATAAGAGATAAAATTTGGAAACCATGATGGCGCAACACTAAGTCTAGCCGAACCCAATCCGATCACCGTATTTATCATTTGTTAAAATCAATCAAATTTTGTTGTTTGTTTCTCTCATAGTCATTCAAATTAATTAAAACCAATCTTTTTATGAAAACCAACAAAAAGTGACAGCCTTGTTTTGTGTGCACTCCTCTTCGGAAGACTACCTAGGATCAACTACTATACTATACTTAGGTAAATAATATATAGTTTTGTCATGCCCCATGACAGGCGTGCGTCAAACTTGGCGCCGTTTCCAGGGAGGCAGTACCTCAAATATTTTTTTTTAAAAAAATCTCTTTTGAATGACCCGTAGTTCAAATAGAAATTTATTAGAATTCGATCGAGAAATTGAGCACACAATAACCAAATTGAAAAATCAAAATTTTCCCAAAGATTTTGAAGAAATCAATCTCACCGATTCAAGTGATACCTTGAGTGAAGACTTTGAACCTTTAATAATGGCTGTAAATCCCAACCGAACCCTACGTGACATCTGTGCACCTCAATTTGTCAATCAAAATTATCAACTTGCAATTCCTACCTTAGAAAATGATTTTGAATTGTGAATTAACATGATCCAAGTGCTTCCTAAATTTCATGGTCTTGCAGGTGAAGACCTGAATCGATATATTCAAGAATTTACCTATGTCTGCTCCAGCTTCAAACCTCGAGCAGTCGTAGAAGAGCATGTGAAGTGGAGGGCTTTCCCCTTCTCACTAGAGGGAGCAGCAAAGGAATGGTTGTACAATCTACAACCGGGGGAGATCAGTGACTGGGAAGATCTAAAAAAATGCTTTCTACAAAGATTTTTCCCAACATCTAGGAGCACTGCAATAAAGAAGGAGATTTATGTCATCCATCAATCAACTGGAGAAACACTCTACGAATACTGGGAACATTTTAAGAAGCTTTGTGCAAGTTGTCCACACCAAGAAATAGAAGAGGAACAATTCCTTGTTTTCTTCTACCAAAGATTGCTTGACAATGATAGGAATCTACTAGATGCCTCGTCAGGAGGAACCCTCATTGATAAATCACCTGGAGATATACGAATTCAGATTGAAAATATTGCACAAAATTCACAGCAGTTTGGCACTCGAGGTACGATCACCAGAGGAATCCATGAGGTAAAAACATCTGATTCAGTAGATTTAATTATGAATGAAATGGGTGAACTCACCAGGTTGGTGCGACAAATAGTTGTGAACCATGTGAAGGAACAACAAGGACCAAATCAGGTATGTGGTTTATGCTCTTCTAATTCTCATTACACTGATCAATGTCCCGAAGTGCAGGGGACAAGAAGTTGTGATGCAGCCTATCAACAAAGGAAATACCAACCGCAAACCCAACCAGGGTATGGGTTTCAACCGAACCAATCCAGAGCACCTTTTCAGCAGCAATATCAGAACCCGATAGCATTCCAACAACCTTATCAGAAGCCCTTCCAACAACAACAAACTTTTCAACCACCACCTTTCCAGCAGAAGAATTATGAGCAACCATCCACAAGTACACCGACAAATGAAGACCAACAATTAAAGAAAAGAGTTGCAGGAATAGAATATAAGATGGACAAGCTAGCGGATCAATTTTCAAGCATTATGGATGCTCTCACCAAGAACCAAGGTAAGCTTCCTGCACAAACAATTCCCAATCCAAAAGAAAATGTTAGTGAAATCACAACCCAAAGCGGGAAGGAGCTCAACCCACCAGAACAATATGAGGAGGTTGAATCTAGGGAACCTGCTGAAGCTCGTCCTATCCAACCAAAAGATGGAGTCAACAACAAATTAGAAAGAACAAGGTTCAAGAAAGAAAGACTAGAAACACCATTGCAGAAACAACAAAGGGAGAAAAAGGATATTCCAGCACCATTCCCATCATCATTGGTTGAGTCAAAGAAGGTCGAAGAAGAACGACTTCAATGGGAAATTCAGGAAATATTTCGAAAAGTTGAGATTAACATTCCCCTACTAGATGAAATCAGGAAAATCCCTAAATATGCAAAATTTCTGAAGGAGCTATGTACTAAAAGAAAGAGGCTGGATGGAAATGAAAGAATCAACTTAGGAAGAAGCATCTCATCATTGATCACACCACCGATACCGTAAAAATGTCAAGATCCAGGGACTTTCTCTATTCCTTACACTATCGGTTCATTAAATTTTACTGATTCACTATGTGATCTTGGAGCTTCGATAAATGTGATGCCTCACTCTATGTTTTCATCTTTTCAGATCGGAGAACTAAAATGAACTCGGGTGGTGGTACAATTAGCAAACAGATCCACCATTTTCCCAGCTGGAGTCATTGAATATGTACTTGTAGGAGTGAGAGGATTAATCTTTCCAGCAGACTTTTATGTCCTTACCATGGAGGAAGACCGAGCACCATCCCAATATCCCATCATCCTAGGGAGACCATTCCTGAAAACAACAAGGAAAATCATCAACGTGCATGTAGGAACACACACCATGGAGCTCGGAGATAGTACAGTACACTTCAATATTCTTGATACGCTGAAACACCCGTCCAGCAATCACTCTCTTTATGCAATCTCCCATGATGAACGTATAGAACCAATTGAAGACTCAGGTATGCTTCATGACTTTTTATCTGTGGGAGAACACTCTTCATTTGAATTTTATAACTCCCATGAACCTGAAAATTCTGATATCATGTTGGAGGATGAGGTAAAATCAGATTTTTTCGATGATTTGTTAAAAGGAAGTAAGATTATTCCCGAGAATTCAACATTAGAAGTAGGAAACCTAAATGCAATATCATCCCTTGAACAACCCCTCTGTTTAGAGCTGAATCCTTTTCCATGTGACTTGAAGTATGATTACCTAATGGAAGGAGAGAAATTTCCAGTAATCATTGCCAATAACCTGTCCCATTCAAAAGAATAAACATTGATTGACCTTCTCAAAAGGAATGTAAAAGCTGTAGGATGGAGTTTAGGTGATATTCCTGGAATCAACCCTAAGGTATGCTCTCACAGGATATTTTTAGAAAGTGAATCTCGGCCAGTTAGACAACCTCAAAGAAGACTCAATCCCACAATCATGGAGGTCGTTAAGAAAGATATTGAGAAATTGTTAGAAGATGATATCATTTACCCAATCTCTGATTCTCAATGGGTCAGCCCAATTCATGTAGTCCCAAAGAAAACTGGCCTGAATACTATTACAAATGAAAGAAATGAACTGATCCCCATGAGAATACAAAACAGTTGGAGAGTGTGTATAGATTACAGGAAGCTAAATCAAGTTACCAGAAAAGATCACTTTCCTATTCCATTCATTGATCAAATGCTTGAAAGGTTAGCTGGAAATACTCATTACTGTTTTTTAGATGGATTCTCAGGATATTTTTAGGTACCAATTGCACTAGAAGACCAGGAGAAGACAACTTTCACCTGCCCTTGTGGAACATTCTCCTACAAAAGGATGCCTTTCGGGCTATGCAATGCCCCAGGTACATTTCAACGGTGTATGGTGAGTATTTTCTCAGACCACATTGAGGATTTCTTGGAGGTGTTTCTTGATGATTTCACAGTTTTTGGAAATTCATTTGATCATTGCTTGGGAAATTTGGAAAAAGTTTTGAAAACATGCATTGAAAAGAACCTTGTCTTAAATTCTGAAAAATGTCATTTCATGGTTGAAAAAGGGATAGTGTTGGGGCACATAATTTCACAAAATGGGATTGAGGTTGATAAATCAAAAGTTGATGTAATAAATTCCTTTCCATATCCAACTTGTGTCTAACATGTTAGATCCTTTTTAGGGCATGTAGGATTTTATAGAAGATTCATCAAGGATTTCAGTAAGATTTCTCTCCCTCTCTCAAGATTACTTTTAAAGGATTCTAACATTAATTTTGATTGTGCATGTAGGGAATCATTTGATGAATTAAAGGAAAGGCTGATGACACCACCAATAATGCAGCCACCCAATTGGGATTACCCTTTCGAGATACTTTATGATGCATCCAACCAAGCAGTGGGAGACGCTCTATCACAGAGAATTGACAACAAGCCTCAAGTCATCTCCTATGCATCAAGGACCTTGGATGAAACACAAATAAATTACACAACCACAGAGAAGGAGTTCCTTGTAGTCGTTTTTGCACTAGATAAATTCCGATCATATCTTCTGGGCACTAAAGTTGTTGTTTTTTTTGATCATGCAGCTCTTAGGTAGTTAATGAAAAAGGCGGATGCTAAACCACGGTTGGTGATATGGATGCTACTCTTACAAGAGTTCAATTTGGAAATCAAAGATAATAAGGGGACTAAAAATCAAGTGGCTGATCATTTGAGTCGACTACCCAACACCGCTGAAACAGAAATACCAAAGTAGAACCCACTTAATGATGAGCTTCCTAGAGAACAACTCTACATCATCAACAGTGAAGTACCACGGTATTCCAACATTGTCAACTATTTGGTAACATCTCAGGAAAATGGATGCATTGCTGAAGAAGTATGGGGTGCATCATAGAACATCTACCCCATATCATACCCAAACAAATGGCCAAGTAGAAGTCTCTAATAGAGAAATCAAAGCCATTCTGGAGAAGACTGTTAAACCCAACAGGAAGGACTGGAGCCAAAAGTTATATGATACATTATGGGCATACATAACGGACTACAAAACACCGATAGGGATGAGTCCCTATAGATTGATCTATGGAAAGAGTTGCCACCTTCCTGTGGAGTTGGAGCATAGAGCCTACTGGGCATTCAGAGAGATGAATTTGGACCTTGAGAAAGCTGGGAAAGAAAGAAGATTACAGTTGTAGGAGTTAGAAGAAATTAGAAGGGAATCTTTTGAAAACTCAATGATCTATAAAGAGAGAACAAGGATGGCCCATGACAAAATAATTCAACCAAGAACCTTCAACCCTGGAGATCACGTGTTACTCTTCAAATCCAGACTTAAGCTTATGCCAGGTAAACTTCGTTCCAGATGGGAAGGCCCCTTTACTGTTATTCATGTATATCCCTTTGGTGCTGTGCAGATTCAAAAGGAAGGAGGAGGAAACCCATTTACTATAAATGGGCAGAGGCTGAAGAAGTTCCATGGGATCGTACCTCAAGAACCATTGAAGGAGATCACACTCTTTCACCCTGAATACAAATGAACACCTACCAGGTTGCATCATTCCTTTACACTTAATTAAATTTAGTAACTCCAACTTTTTGAAACATACATAAAAAATTACATTTACATGCATTGAGGACACTGCATCAATTAAGTGTGGGGGAGGAAATCTTGTAGTCCAGGAGATTTTTCAAAAAAAAAAAAATTTAATTTTTGTTTTGTTTTGTCGAGCCAACGAAATTAAACAAAGGCGCTACCGGGAGGCAACCCGCATTTTCCCCCATTTTCCACTTGTCTTCTTAGTCATTTACCAGCATGATTGAACGGGCCTGCACTATCAATTGTTTTCATTTTTTTTTCAGGTCCATTAATGAAGAGGGTGTCATGGGATTATATGTCGTGAAGAAAAGGATCCATTTGACAGGGGAGTATGAGTTTCAATTCTATATTATCCGACTTTATTCCCTACATTTTTAGTCTTTTAAAGAATTAATCAAAAAAAGGCATGCCCACGCTTGAATTCATGTTTTACTTGACTTCTCTAGGAGACATTAGTTTCATAGAAATCTAGTGATTCTATGTTTTAGATTTCATTGTTTCTGAGATTGAATGATTAAAATGGAAAATTGGATGATTAAAGTGAAGCAAGGATATTGAAATAAGGACCCATGATTTAAGGGAATTAATTGATTCATGTAAATGAAATTTCCCTTCCATTTTTCATTCTTTGAATTTCTGAAATTCATGTGAATTAATTTGTTATTATTAATCATGCCATGAGTGATTGTCCAATATCATATTCTCATTCCTGAGAGGATTTCTAGACCAAATGTTTCCTATTTTATCTTGAGCATATTTCTTGAGTGATCTTGGGATGTGCCACCTGCTAGAACTTGTATTGAAACTTGTCAAAGCTATGACTGTACAAAACCACATTTAAAATGATTGAGGCATCTCTTTGGCTAGCCACATTTTATCCTAAGACCCACCTTTACATTTATCCTTCGTAAGCCCTTAGATTCCATGAATTGCCTTATAGGTTTAAGCCACATTACAGTCTAATTTTTCCTTACCTACCTGCACTTTTAGTATTTTTTCATGGTTATTTCAAGTTTGAGTGTGGGGGAAGGGCCTTTCGTGTGCGTTCCTTGGGATATGTATCATTTTTGGGTGGTGTAATGTGTGTGTAATCATTTTGGGCAATGTATTATTAGAAAATTGGGCATGAGTCGTCATTTCATTATGTTTCTTTCATTTCATCCGGTTCTCCATAAAAAAAAGAAAAATAAAGAAAAATAAAGTTGTACCTTTCTGGATCTTTACAAAAAAAAAGAAAATAAAGATGTGCCTTTCTGGAGATTTACAAAAAAACAGGGAGAACGTGGATGATATCATTCTTTGTAATCATTTATTGACTCATGACCCATGTCATTGAAAGGGGAGTGGTGTTTTGATTCAAATTTCAAGGGGATTTGAGTGAGGTTCCTCTTGTGTTTTCACTTGATTAATCATGAATTGTACTTAAGAGTCAAACCTCCTACTTCTGGCCTTAAATTATTTCAATCATTTACCCACCAACCCTAAGCCACAGAGTCATTTGAACCTTTATTGCAAGTCCTGATGATTTTATGTGTGTTTTGTCTTTACAAAGTGGAGAAAGTAGTTACTTTACAAGCCTATGGGTAAGGAGCATGTTCTCATGATATGAACATAACTCCACTATTAATTGTATCATGAGTGATGAGAGAAAAGATTCAAAAGTCAGGTAGGTCATGATTTGGCATGTTTAATAATAATAAATTGAGAAGCTTGAATGAATGAAAGGAGAAGATTCATTATTTTTCAAAGGGGAAAAGTAAAATGCATGAATTGATTGTTTCTTTGAAAAATGGGAAATTAAATTGTTATTTTTTGTGGAACTGGAAAATTTGATTGGACATTGATAATCATTTGATTTTATTCCATTTGAAATTTAAATATTGGTGACATTGGTGCCCTTTGAATTCCATGTTGAGATTTTATGCTTGAGGACAAGCATAGTTTAAGTGTGGGGGAATTGATAGAGAAAATATTTTCAATTAATTTATATTTAATATGATTTTTTTAAACTCACAAAAGTGTTCCTCTAAGATGAATTGTTTCATTTTTTTGATTTTGGTGTTATTTTGAGCTGAATAGTAAAAATTGGCCATTTTGGTTTTTTAACAGTTTTAAATTATTTCTGTATTTTGGACATAAAATTATCTAAATTGATCCAAATTGCAAAATTCTTTCTTTTCCAGATTCTAAACAGCCAGGGCTTCATTTACTAGTTTTTGACTAAAAGCTGAATCGGCCATATGGAAGCTCAAAAGAAGCGAACAAGTTGGCTCAAGAAAACTGTTTCCAGTTCTGCATAGCTTTGGTGTGGGATCCATAACTCATCCATTGTGGGTCCAACTCTTGAAAAAATCGTTGGGTGTACGCGAAATGAGTTTTGGAGAATCTTTTATTAAGGAAGCACCGCGGGATCCATCCGTTTGGGGGTCCATTAAAGCTGCCTAATCCGAGGTTTGGCGTTTTGGAGATTCCGACTGGACATAATAAATGATCAGAGTAAAATGGACATAACTCTCGGAATACCTGTCAAAATCCAATGAGATTTTGAGGGGACACGTCCAAGACAATTATGAACAACATTGAAGAAGGACAAAACGCGTGAAGAGGTCATTTATTGGGTCCAAAACGCGACAAAATTCGGAGGACAGAAATCTGGCTATAAAAGGAGGAGAGCTCCCCCTTCTCAACACATCCCATTCTCCACCCCATTCCTTCTGGGGCACCAAGGAGAAGAACTTATCATATTTTTCTTTTATTTCTTTTATTTTAAAATGTCTCTCCTCTCCCGCATTATCTTGCTTACCCCATCCATGGAGGGGTAGCTTCATTTGAGTGATCAGAAAGAGGGGAGGCTGGACCTATGTGTTGTGCTTGAGTTTTGTGCTTGAAATGAATAAAAGTTGTTCTTCTTTCTTCTTCTGGTTCCAATTCTTAATTTAGTATTAAAATCCAAATGCGGTTGTGTTAAGGTTTTTATTCTGAAATTATATATTGCTTTGGTCGATGATCACATCTCCCTCCACCCAATTCTAATCTGTATATGGTGGAACATGATTAGGGTTGGGTGGTGATTGCTCGACGGTTGTCAAGCACGTGTGTAGGATTGTATGTCGAAATATTGGTTTATTAGGGAACAACAATTCCAGGTCTGAGATTTCTCTAATTAATCAAGAGACCTTCTACAACCCTAAACACATTGGATGGAGGATAGACCAATCTAAAGTTTTAGAAAGGAAAATTCTCATCACATCTCTCTTACCAGTTTAAGGAAGAATAAGAGATAAAATTTGGAAACCATGATGGCGCAACACTAAGTCTATCCGAACCCAATACGATCACCGTATTTATCATTTTTTAAAATCAATCAAATTTTGTTGTTTGTTTCTCTCATAGTCATTAAAATTAATTAAAACCAATATTTTTATGAAAACCAACAAAAAGTGACAACCTTGTTTTGTGTGCACTCCTCTTCGGGAGACTACCTAGGATCAACTGCTATACTATACTTAGGTAAATAAAATATTGTTTTGTCATGCCCCACGACAGGCGTGCGTCAATGGTTACTACAAGAATTTCATACAGGACTTCTCATGCTTAGCAGTGTTGTTGATAGGATTTAATAAAAAGGGTGCAAAGTATGTATGGACATATTCTTGCGAGACAAACTTTCAAGAGTTGAAAGGGAGATTGAATTCTACTTCGATACTGATTTTTTCAGAGCTGAGTAGGAGTTACACTGTGAATTGTGATGCATAAGGTATTGTCCTTGGAGAAGTTTTTATGCAAGGGGATCATGTCGTTGCATACAGATCTCAGTAGTTAAGGCATTATGAGAGGAATTACCGGACACATGATCTCAATTTAGATGTGGTTGTTCATAATTTACATTGTTGGAGATATTATTTATTAGGATAGCATTTTGTGGTATACACGGACCACAAAAGTATCAAGTACATATTTACGTAGCCTGATCTGAATCTAAGGTAGGTGAGGTGGGTGGAATACCTTCAGTCCTTCAACTTCAAGCTTGCCTACACGACTGGTAAGGGAAATGCAGTGGATGATGCTTTGAGTTGGAGGACTCAGATACATGTAGTGAAATAGGATAGAAGTGAGTGGAAGATTATGTTATTGTTCTCTAAGATGAACTTAGATGTTCAATATAGTTAGGGATATACTTTTATTTCATCCTTAGATATTACCTCTACCATATTTGACTAAGTGAGGATGATTCATCTATAGGATTACAAAGGCCTAGTTCTACGAGAGAGTATGGCAGGTGAGGACCTTCCTCCTAGATGGACCATAGGTGAAGATGAGGTTATGCATTTACATGGTCGCAGATGGGTTTTAGATGACATGCACAAGAAGATGATGTAGGATTTTCATGCCTCTGTATGGGCAATGCATCCTGGTGTCACAAAGATGTATTGAGATTTACATCGTCAGTATTGGTGGCCAGGTATGAAAATGGATGTAGCTGGTTTTTTCATGAGGTGATCCACCTATCAGCAGGTGAAGGCAGAACACCAATGACCAGATATAATTTTATAACAACTACCCATTCCTGAGTGGAAATGGAATGATGTATCGATGGATTTTTTGATGGGGTTACTGAGGTCTCCATAAGGTAATGATACTGTATGGGTTGTTGTTGATAGGCTCACGAAGGTTTCACATTTCCTGCCGATCAAGGAAATATTTAATGTTGATGAGCTTGAGAGGTTTTAAATTGGGGAGATTGTACAACTACAAGGGGTTTCACATTCTATCATTTTAGATATGGATTCCTAGTTTACTTCTCATTTATGGAAAGGGATACAAAGAGAACTGGGTACACAGGTGATTCTGGGCACAACTTACAACCCTCAGACAAATGGTCAATCAGAGCGCATGATTCAGGCGCTGGAGGAAATGCTTTGGACATGCATCCTAGATTTTAGGGGTTCTTGGGGGGGACACATACCCTTGGTTGATTTCAGCTATACCAATAGATTTCAATCTACTATTCAGATGGATACTTTTGCGGCTTTGTACGGTACACCATGCTAATCAAACCTATGTTGGATGGAGGTAGAAGAGACAACTATGCTGGGACCTCATCTTGTCCAGGAGAGCACTGAGTAGGTTCAATTGATTTGGAAGTAGATGTATACTTTAAAGTCTCTTCATAAATCTTATGCCAATCTCTGTAGACGACCTTTAGAGTTCTAGGTCAGGGATCGAGTTTCCTACGTGTTGCACCGAGGTTGGGACATAAGAGGATTAAGAGATAGGGTAAGATTTCACCAAGATACGTCAGGCTTTTTGAGATTCTCAAAAGGGTTGGGGGTGGTTTCCTATCGGTTGTAGTTACCTTAGTGGTACCAATATATACATGATTTCTTCCACATTTCTCAGTTGCAGCGTTAATTTTCAAACCTATCTAATGATTTTCAACATAATAAGGTTGAGTTATAGGTAGATGTGTCTTTTGAGGATCATCCTATTCAAATTGTGTATTGTAGCACGGAGGATCTTTGTGTACGGTCTGTTCCTTTAGTATAGTTGATATGGAAGCACAAATGAGTGTAGGATGAGACCTAGGAGAGAGAAGCTGATGTACGATCACAATGGCCAGAGTTGTTCACTGATATTTCCTCACCACCCTTAGAATAGAAATTCAGGGATAAATTTCTTTAAGGGGGGAAGTTTGTAAGAACCCGGTTCTTATTTTGAGGTACAAATCCTTTCCTTTCAGTTTGTATTTAAGAAAACTGGAGAAACAGAGATTAGGGAATAAATGAAGGACTCTTTCACAACATGACTGAGTGTTACACACTATGTAATCCCAGTACACACCGTGTATTGACATCGGTGGGCCTTTTTTATAATGTGTAAATGAATTTAGTTAAAGGAGGAAAAAATGGAATATACATGTAATGGCCCAGACCTCTTAGGTCCATTACATTGTGAAAATGTGATGTTTGATGTGTTCTGGGAGGTCAAGGTGACATATCCCCAACACTTTTCCAAATTTTCAATTCTGTGAATAGTTCCATCGGTGAACAGTTCCATCGGTGAACAGTTCTATCAGTAACCAATAGCGGTAGGTGAACAATGTTCTATCAGTGAGGTTCAATGAACAGTGTTCTATCAGTGAGGTTCAGTGAAAAGTGTTCTATCAGTGAGGTTCTGTGAACAGTGTTCTATCAGTGAGGTTCAGTGAATAGTGTCCTATCAGTGTGGTTCGGTGAACAATGTTCTATCAGTGAGGTTCAGTGAACAGTGTTCTATCAGTGAGGTTCAGTGAAAGTTTTCTATCAGTGAGGTTCAGTGAACTGTGTTCTATCGGTGAGGTTCAGTGAACAGTGTTCTATCAGTGAGGTTCAGTGAACAGTGTACTATCGGTGAGGTTTTATGAACAGTTATATCAGTGAGGTCTATCGGTAACCTCTATCAGTAACCTCTAACGATAGGTGTATAGTAACTGTAGGTGTACAGTGTTTCCAAAATGGTGAGGTCTATCGGTAACCTCTATCAGTAACCTCTATCGGTAGGTGTATAGTAACGGTAGGTGTATAGTGTTTCCAGAATGGTGAGGTCTATCGGTAACCTCTATCGGTAACCTCTATCTGTAGGTGTACAGTAACAGTAGGTGTATAGTAACGGTAGGTGTACAGTAACAGTAGGTGTATAGTAACGGTAGGTGTACAATGTTTCCAGAATGGTGAGGTCTATCGGTAACCTCTATCAGTAACCACTATCGGTAGGTGTACAATAACGGTAGGTGTACAGTAACTTTAGGTGTACAGTGTTTCCAGCTTCCTACAATTTCACCCCTTGAAGTTTCCTTTGACGTAAAATACATTTAAATCCTTATTTTAAGGACTCTTAAGGCCGATTCAAAGGCCATAAATCCTATATTAATTATTCCTATGGCTCGGGATGTTTTTACTTGGTTAAACCGCGTGGGTTAATGCGATCCGCTTTTAATGGGGAATTAAGCGTATCTTAAACCGTTGTCCCATTAAATCTTCAAAAGGGACAAGATATCTTCCTCCCTTGTTCTTCCTATTTGTTCTCAGATATGAGACGATATAACCTTTCAATCCTTCCCGTAGGAGTTTCACAATCAAACTTTCCTCCTCGGATTGGTTCAGCTCTGTTTGATGAAACCAAGCTGTATCGATCAATCTTCAATATAAGGTATGTTTTATTGTCATTCCTTTGGGGATCATCTTCTCATGTTTCTCCTTTACATATTATATCATGTAATCTCCATTCTTATAATGGGGTTTTTCTTGGGGTTCGGTTGGTGCGGGCGTACCGTGGCATCCTCGGGTGGATGCAGTTGTCACGAGAGGAGGATCGTGACCTGTTGTGTGGATAAAGAACGTGAGGAACTATTTGAGGTAGGGGATTCATTACTTCTCTTTTCTTTTACGTGAAACTATATTGTTAGAATTTTTAATCCCACTGGATGACAATGGAATTGACTTAATAAATATTTTAACCGGATATATAAATTAATATCGATCATATGTTATTGCCTCATGTTTTTCTAGATAGTGTGATATCTATGCTTGCTTTGATTAGAAGTTAGTTCTTGATAGAAATTGGTAAAGAACGTAAACCAGGATTAATTGATAATTTTTGGATAAAGATAAAGAGGCATGAAAATGATTATGGTTCTTGTTGTAATTTGATGTTAATCAAATTAGTGCAGTAAGAATGTTTATTTATTTGTGATAACTTACTGGTTTGGTTTCCCGAATTTGGAACCAACCAATAATAAATTGGTTAATCCAAGATGGATTAAGGAACTGGTGGTTATTAAAAGATAATTTCTTGTAGGGTTCTGAGTTACCCTCTTGTTTGTTTAAGGGCCAAGAGCCCAATTGTGAAGATGTTTGTTTTACCGCTTCTTGTGTTTTAATGTGAGCTTGGATGGGTGTTGTGATATGTGGGGACATGGAGGCCCTTTTGTTTATGGTAGAAGATGATGCCTTGAGTGGCGAGATGCATCAGTTTATGCATGTGGGTGTCGGGGAGGACACCAGGGATGATGGAATGGGATGGATGTGATTGTTGGATGCTTGCTGATTTTTGATTAGTTGTTTATCTGCTTTACTTTTCCCCACTACTCAAGGCAGTGAGTCTTACTTACCCTTCTTCCGAAAGAGGCAAAGACACATGGGGTATTCCACGTTCCTTCTGTGTTTAGCTTCTCAAGTAAGTATGGGTATATGCTCTTGCTATAAGCGGCAAAGACTCGACGGGTAGTACATCTACTCAACATGTTGAGCCCCCTTGTGTTTATTAGCATAGAATGTTTTTATATAATGCATGGGAATGTGGGAAATTAATTCTATAATGAATAATTTAATAAATGGTGTTAACCCTTGGGGATGGAGTTTTTGGAACATAATGATGATGTTGTAATTTTTTTACAGTTTACTTTGGGTGTAATTTTAATGAAATTTAATGTGGAATTGTTCATGGTTAATTAATGTTTAAAAGAATTAATTAACGTAAAGTGTAATTGATAAAAATGGAATGAATTAATCTAATAAAGATCTTTAAATGGTTGTGTTCTTATAGGATACCTAGTATTAGAAGTATCAGCCAGGAGTTTGAGAGACGTTAGCTGTACTGTGTCTAAGACCAGGTTATGCCCATAGTGTGGTTGTGAGTTATAGTATATTCTGTAATTTTTGTGTTTCTATACGCTACTCCACCCTGTCAGTAAGGGAAACTGACACCCCTAGGATTATGATCCCTGGGGGGTGTTTTCCCCAACATTCCGGTGGGAGGATGGATGGCTGACTACCCCCTTTGGCCTCACTCTCTTCTCTTGGTAGTTACTATTGCTGGCAGACACATTGGTTAGTTTTCCCCATATATGTGTGTAGAGGGATGTAATGGCTTGTGGTTATTCACACACATATATTTTGGATATAGTTTTCGATGGACTACTATAGGTGTAACATGTATAGGCTGTGATAACTTGAGGATCCTTACGCGGTGTATGGGATGTAATGGATTGAGGTATAATACCCGACATATAATACACGTTATGCGAGCTATGGTGGCTCCTGGAAAATACCTAGTTACTTTGGTGTGTGGACATGGTGGTTTTATTGCACGAGGTGCATATTATGGTGCTTCGCCCAGGTGTCTACAGACAATCCATTTTGGAGAGAGATGCTCAAGACGTGCGACGCTGGGGCCAAGCGACAAACTAGTGGGGAAGTAGTAGCAGGGTACCCTTGATATTCTTTATTATATGATATATTCTTGTATGCATTACTTGGTGAGAGTAGCCATGGTGAGGTTGGGAACTTAGTATACCTGTTTAGGTGATGAGTTAGTTTCACTTGTTATTCACTGTTCTTTAGCATGCTTTCTTTACTTTTTCACGAGAGGCTTCGGGGAGGATCCTACTATGTATACTGTTATACTCACCCTATGTATATATAAACTATTTCTCAGGTCACTTGGAGTAGGTTGGAGATTAGGCTGGTGTTTACTAGCTTGTGGTTGTAGGAGCTATTCGGGCTTGTGGTTGCTGTTGTTTTTACTTTCTTTTGGGTAATTTAAGTTTTCCCCCTTTCAGTTGTAGTTCTTCTGTATGGCATTACATATGTGCACTTGGGTTTCTTTTATATTTCAGTTCTGAGTTGGAGTTGTTTGGTGTTTATCTTATCTCTCTCTTCCGCATGTGTTCTATTAGAGGGTAATGCCTCCCATTTGTGTGTTTATTATACCCTCAGTGCTAGTCGCCAACCTGGGGCCTACTGGAGGAGGGACTTGGGGGTCATTATCTCCCTTTTCACATTGCCAACCTAGGATGGGTACACTTTGTGGGGAGGGGGTCATGACAGAGTGGTATCAGAGGTCTGGTTGAGGGATAAGATGGAGTTTGGAGTTAGGCATAGGTTATTTTTCATGGGTTGGTAGGGAAATGATGTAATTCATGTTTATAATGTGGGGTAAACACTGGAGACCGGCTGAGACATAGGAATTTATGGCCCCCTGTGATCTGATGTATGGACCTTTATGTTTACAATGGATACTAAACAAGGTAATACCATTTTCAGGGTAGAGACCTAGGAAAGGATCATGCATCATTATTCTTTGTGCCTGTGTTTGAATGGGTAGACCTTGGGATAAGTTAACCTAAAATGAATAAAAGAAAACAATTAATTAATTAATGTTGAGTCTTCCATATTCAAGGTTTAAGAACTCTAATGGTTGTTATTTTATAGGTATGGCTCTAGGTCGACGTCCTCATCAGGTTTGCATAGAAAATGTCCAGTAGTCTGTTCCAACAGATCGCCATAGGGTAGAGGTTGATGACGATGAAACTTGGAGGAAGACACTCTGAGAGTTTCAGTGCCATAGTTTTCAGAAGTATGATGGCTATGTTTTAGATGCATTCACAGAATACTGGTTAGAGGAGGTCGAGATCAGATTCAGTTTGATTCATGCTCGTAATGAGCACTGGTTGTCCTTGGTTGTGACAATGTTGTGTGGAGCAGTGAGGCAGTGGTGGTTATTGTTCCTCGGGGATCATGAGGAGTTAGAGATCTCATGGGAGGAGTTCCAAGACAGGTTTAGAGTTGAGTTTCTTTCTTCGACTGCGAAGGCATCCAGTCGCCAGGATCTTCTTACCCTTCGATAGGAGAGATTCAGTGTTCGAGAGTTTTAAATCCATTTTAGGAAACTTTTACGATATGATTCATAGTTGTTACCAGATTAGGAGGCCAGGGAGAGGCATTTCGAGGAGGCTTTGCATCCAGATATCTAGTGCCAAGTCACCCCATTTATTTTTAAAACATATCTTGAGGTGTTGGCGAGGGATGAGGTTGTTGAGAGGACTTTGACCAGGACCAAATCATCACGAGAGGGGAATCAACATGATTCCTCACAAAGCAGAGCTATAGTCCAAGGTTCTCGGTATTCAGGGTAGAAGAGTTTCCGTTTAGCTGGGGGTAGGTCCCAACCCTTCACATATCGTTTCTCCAGAGGCAGCAACTCTCAGGCCTATGCTAAGGGATCAAGCACTTGTTTTTCTTATGGTGGTCATGGTCATTAGCAGCGGAAGTGCCTGACCTTTCAGAGCGGTCATCGTTCACCGAGCGCTATGCTCCAGGTTCCTCCATTGAGGCAGTTCCATCCGAGGCATCAACAGCCAGTTGCACCAGCTTTAGATCAGTAGAGGGTAGATGGGGAAGGTTGAGGACAACCCCATGACACTCCTCATCCTCAGAGAGCAGATCATGGCCATGGTGGTGGTCGTCATCAGGGTCAGAGAGGCCGTGGATGAGGTCATGGTCAGCTTCATACTCTAGCGTTGCCAGATCCAGGCGAGACAAATGTCGTTTGAGGTACCCTTTGCTTTTTTCCCACTTTGGTGTATGCCTTGTTTGATTCGATAGAAACACACTCCTTCATATCACCTACCCTTTTCCATTATTTTGGACTTGAGGTAGAGAGGCTTCCAGTGCCCTTGGCGTTGACTACACCAGTTGGAGGTCGATCTGACTTGTTTGAAGTATGTAGAGACTATGAGCTAGTGTTGGGGAAACAACACTCTTGGGGAGATTTCATATGTTTATGAATACAACCATATGATTTCATCCTTGGCATGGATTGGTTGTATTCGGTGCATGATATCGTGAATTGCTTCAGGAAGAAGATCGTCTTCATTGGTGCAGATGGAGAGAAAGTGGTGTTTGTTGGTGAGTGAGATCCTCGGATGGGTCATAGGCGTGTTCCATCCTTATCATCAATGATGGATGAGATGATGCTGAGTTCTTCAGAGGTTCAACAGTTGGCATTTCTTAGGGTCGTAGAGGAGTACCCTGATGTCTTTCCAGAAGAGGTTGTAACATTACCCCCTCGAAGATATATCATGTTTGGGATCAAGATATAGACAGGATCATCTCCTGTCTCTATTTATCCATATAGGATGGCCCCTTATGAGTTATTAGAGCTATTTATACAACTTCTTGGTCTATTATAGTGCGGTTTTGTTCATCCAAGTGTGTCACTGTGGGGTGCACCAGTTTTGTTCCTAAAGAAGAACGACGGTAGTTTGCAGTTGTGTGTCGATTATCGTCGCTTAAACAAAGTGATAATAAAGAATCTCTATCCTCTTACACAGATTGATGATTTATTCGATCAACATAAAGGTTCAAGTTGGTTCTCAAATATCGACTTGCGGTCGGGATATCATCAGATGCGTGTGAAAGATAAAGATATCCCGAAGACTGCTTTCCGTTGTCTTCATGGGAATTATGAGTTCGTTGTAATGCCATTTGGTGTGACGAATGCTCCAGATGTTTTCATGGGATTGATGAATGTTGTGTTCCGTGAGTTCCTAGAAAATTTTTTGGTAGTTTTCATCAATGACAACCTTGTGTACTCCACATCTGAAGAGGAGCATGCAGAGCATCTACAAGCTGTTTTGGGAGTTCTTCGCCAACATCAGCTGTTCGGGAAGTTGTTGAAGTGTGATTTTTGGGATCATGAAGTCTATTTCTTGGGGAATATTTTGTCACAATAGGGAGTAGCTATGGATCCATGGAAGATAGAAGCAGTTGTGTCTTGGGAATCCCCCAAGACAGTGTCAGAGGTACGGAGTTTCCTTGGTCTCACAGGCTACTACAGGAGGTTTGTAGCAGATTTCTTACGAGTTGAGACTCCACTGACAGCTTTGACCAGGAAGGATCAATGATTCATATGGACTGATCAGTGTCAGGCAGGTTTCAAGTATCTAAAGGAGAAGTTAGTAAGTACTCCATTACTTTTTCTTACAACTAAGGGAGTTCAGTTTGATGTTTTCTGCGATGCTTCACATCTGGGGTTGGACTGTGTTCTCATGCAGCATAGGTCATTTGTTTCTTATGGGTCTTGGCAGTTGCGTCCCCATGAAAGCAACTATGCCACCCATGATCTTGAGTTGGCACCTGTGGTGTTTGCTCTGAAGTTGTGGAGACATTACCTCATTGGTTAGCGCTTTGTGGTTTTCACTGATCATAAGAGTTTGAGGTATGTTTTCTCCCAGCGTGACTTGAAATTATGACAATGTCGGTGGATGGAGTTTTTAAAGGAATATGACTTAGAAATATCATATACACCTAGAAAGGGGAATGTTGTAGCTGATGCGTTGAGTCTAAAGCCATGTAGTGATGATGTGCGTGAATCCGGTAATTCCTATATAGTAATGGAAGAACTGTCAGCATTACGTCTTGATATGGGAGAAGTTGGGGGTAGAGGCTGTTTTTTTCAGATGATGGTATAGTCATCCATGATGCAGAAGGTGGAAGAGTCCCAGTTGGGAGATCTAGAGGTGTAGTTATGGAGATACTGAGTTGTTTGTGGTGAGACCCCGGATGGTTGGTCGGAGGATGAAAAACACTGAGTGTTGTATCATGGAAGGATTTTTGTACCCTTGACGATGCACGAGACAGTTCTCAGAGAGTTACATAGTTTTCTTTTAGCAGTATATCCTGGCATGACAAAGATGTAGAGATCTTTAAGGAGTCAGTTTTGGTGGCCTGGGCTGAAGTGTGCGGTTGAGGAGTTTGTGTCTCGATGTTTAGTCTTCCAGAAGGTGAAGGCCGAACACCGTGTTCCAGGTGGTCTTCTCCCGCCATTAGAGATTCCTCAGTGGAAGTGGGAAGACATCTCAATGGACTTTGTTACTAGTTTACCTCGAGCTCTGGGAGGACATGATGCTATTTGGGTGGTAGTTGATCATTTAACAAAATTATTCCACTTCATAGCGATCAAGGAGTCAAGCTCAGTGAATGTTTTGTCAAGGCAGTATCTTGAGGAGGTGGTGAGACTTCATGGAGTCCCTAGAACGATCATTTTTGATCAAGATCCTCTTTTTACCTCCAGGGTGTGGAGAGGTCTCCAACATGCTTTTGGTTCTCAACTATGCCTTATCACTTCTTTTCATCCTCAAATGGATGGTCAGATGGAGCAAACCATCTAGACTCTTAAAGACATGTTATACTCTTGTGTTCTTGATTTTGCAGGTTCATGGATGAGGCACTTACCCTTGGTGGAGTTATCTTACAATAATAGTTTTCACTCCACCATTGGTATGGTGCCGTTTGAAGCCTTGTATGTTCAACCATTCCATTTTCTGTTATGCTGGACTGGGGTCGGAGAGTCAGCAATTCTTGAACCGGAACTAGTGTAGAATACAACAGAGATGGTTCAGGTGATTCGTGAGAGGATGAATACAGCACAAGATCGTCATAAATCATATTTTGATCAAATAAGGAGGCCTTTAGAGTTTAATGTTGTGGATCATGTGTTTCTGAAGGTGAATCACCATCGTTGGCAGTGAAGGGTTGGTCGTGGAAGTAAGCTTTCTCCCTGGTTTGTTGGGCCTTTCGAGGTGTTAGCTTGTGTTGGAGTTGTGGAGTATCGA
Source organism: Viscum album (assembly GCA_963277665.1). Taxonomy (NCBI): domain Eukaryota; kingdom Viridiplantae; phylum Streptophyta; class Magnoliopsida; order Santalales; family Viscaceae; genus Viscum; species Viscum album. The sequence goes on along the minus strand of OY728160.1, from coordinate 844,250,216 downwards.
GTAACACTTCCCCCATAGATGAGTCGGATACATGATGTTTTACATGTATCACAGATCCGTCATTATCTTCATGATGACTCTCACATCATCGATTGGGGAGAGATCGATGTTGATGATGATGCAACCTTTGAGGAGCGACCTGTAGAGATTCAAGACCGCAAGGACAAGGTGTTGCACGGGCATTCTATCCCCTTATTTCATGTCTTGTGGCGACATGGTGGAATGGAGGAGAGTACCTAGGAACGTGAGTCACAGATATGTGATCAGTACCCAGAGTTGTTTGATGTTTAACTATTTTCTTGTAATGATGTAACCTTTGTGGTTATACCTTTCATGTTTTATTTATGAATTTATTCTGTTGCTTCTTGTGGCTTGATCTCTTTTGAGAGGTATCTCGATGGGTGGTTGTTCAGGCCATGTTTTCTTCTTCTTCTATTTAGGTGGGTTTTGAATTATCGAGGATGAGAATGTTTTGAGAGCTATATGATGTAATGGATCGGACCTCTCCGATCCATTAATTTGTGAAAATATGATGTTTGATGTGTTCCGGGAGGTCAAGGTGACATATCCCCAACACTTTTCCAAATTTCCAATTCTGTGAACAGTTCCATCGGTGAATAGTTCTATCGGTGACCTATAGCGGTAGGTGAACAGTGTTCTATCAGTGATGTTCAGTGAACAGTGTTCTATCAGTGAGGTTTGGTGAACAGTGTTCTATCAGTGAGGTTCAGTGAATAGTGTTCTATCAGTGAGGTTCGGTGAACACTGTTCTGTCGGTGAGGTTCAGTGAACAGTGTTCTATCAGTGAGGTTTAGTGAATAGTATTCTATCAGTGAGGTTTAGTGAACAGTGTTCTATCAGTGAGGTTCAGTGAACAATGTTCTATTCGTGAGGTTTAGTGAACAATGTTCTATCGGTGAGGTTTTGTGAACAGTTCTATCAGGTAACCTCTATCAGTAACCTCTAACAGTAGGTGTACAATAACGGTAGGTGTACAATGTTTCCAAAATGGTGAGGTTTATTGGTAACCTCTATCAGTAACCTCTATCGGTAGGTGTACAGTAACGGTAGGTGTACAGTAATGGTAGGTGTACAGTGTTTCCAGAACGGTGAGGTCTATCGGTAACCTCTATCAGTAACCTCTATTAGTAGGTGTACAGTAACAGTAGGTGTACAATAATGGTAGGTGTACAGTAACGGTAGGTGTACAATGTTTCCAGAATGGTGAGGTCTATCGGTAACCTCTAACGGTAGGTGTACAGTAACGGTAGGTTATAGTAACGATAGGTGTACAGTATTTCCAGCTTCCTACAATTTCACTCCTTTGATGTTTCCTTTGATGTAAAATACATTTAATGCCTTATTTTAAGGACTCTTAAGGCCTATTCAAAGGCCATAAATCGTATATTAATTATTCCTATAGATCAGGATGTTTTTACTTTGTCAAACCGCGTGGGTTAATGTGATCCTCTTTTAATGGGGAATTAAGCGTATCTTAAACCATCACCCCATTAAATCTTCAAAAGGGACAAGATATCTCCCTCCCTTTTTCTTCCTCTTTGTTCTCAGCTATGAGATAATAGAACCTTTTAATCCTTCCCATAGGAGTTTCACAATCAAACTTTCCTCCTTGGATTGGTTTAGCTCTGTTTGATGCAACCAAGCTGTATCGATCAATCTTTGATATAAGGTATGTTTTATAGTCATTACTTTGGGGATCATCTTCTCATGTTTCTACTTTCCATATTATGTCATGTAATCTCCATGCTTCTAATGGGGTTTTTCTTGGGGTTTGGTTGGTGTGGGTGTACCGTGGCATCCTTGGGTGGATGCAGTTGTCGTGAGAGGAGGATCGTGACCCGTTGTGTGGATAAAGAACGTGAGGAACTGTTTGAGGCAAGGGATTAATTGATTCTCTTTCCATTTACATGCAACTGTATTATTAGAATGTTTAATCACACTGTATGATAATGGAATTTACATGATAAATATGTTAACTGTATAAATAAATTGATATCGATCGTATGTTATTGCCTCATGTTTTGCTAGATAGTGTGATTTCTATGCTTGTTTTGATTAGCTGTTCATTCTTGATGGAAATTGGTAAAGAATGTAAATTGGGATTAATTGATAATTATTGGCTAAAGATAAAGAGGCATGAAAAAAATATGGTTCTTGTTGTAATTTGATGTTAATAAAATTAGTACAGTAAACAAGTTTATTTATTTGTGATAACTTATTGGTTTGGTTTCCCGAATTTGGAACCAACCAACAATAAATCATTTAATACAAGATGGATTAAGGAACTGGTGGTTGTTAAAAGATAATTTCTTATAGGGTTCTGAGTTACCCTCTTGTTTGTTTAAGGGACAAGAGCCCAATTATGATGATGTTTGTTTTACTGCTGCTTGTGTTTTAATGTGAGCTTGGATGGGTGTTGTGATATGCGGGGACATAGAGGCCCTTTTGGTTGTATAAGCAGATGACACCTAGAGTGGCGAGATGCATCGGTTTATGCATGTGGGTGTCGGGGAGGACACCGGGGATGATGGAAAGGGATGGATGTGATTGTTGGATGCTTTCTTATTTTTGATTGGTTGTTTATCTACTTTACTTTTCCCCACTGCTCAAGGTAGCTGGTCTTACTTACCCTTCTTCCGAAAGATGCAAAGACACATGGGGTATGCCACATTCTTTTTGTGTTTATCTTCTTAAGGAAGGCTGGGTATATGCTCTTGCTATAAGTGGAAATGACTCAAAGGGTAGTACATCTACTCACCGTGTTGATCCCCCTTGTGTTTAGTAGCATAGAATGTTTTTCTATAATGATTGGAAATATGGGAAAGTAATTCAATAATTAATAATTGAATAAATGGTGTTAACCCATGGGGATGGAGTTTCTGGAACATAATGATGAGGTTGTAATTTTTTTACAGTTGACTTTGGGTGTAATTCTAATGAAATTTAATGTGGAATTGTTCATGGTTAATTAATGTTTAAAAGAATTAACTAGAATAAAGTGGAACTGATAAAAAGGGAATGAATTAATCTAATAAATCTCTTTAAATGGTTGTGTGCTTATAGGATACCTAGTCTTAGAAGTAGTAGCCCGGAGTCTGAGAAACTTCAGTTGCAGTGTGTCTAAGACTAGTTTATGCCCATAGTGTGGTTGTGAGTTATAGTATATTCTTTACCTTTTTTGTTTCTATATGCTACTCCACCCTGTTAGCAAGGGAAATTAACACCCTGGGGATTCTTAGCCCTAGGGGATGTTTTCCCCAACATTCCGGTGGGAGGATGGATGGCTAACTACCCCCTTTGTCCCTGCTCACTTCTCTTGGTATTTAATGGTGCTGGAAGGAACATTGGTTAGTTTTCCCCATATATGTGTGTAGAGGGCCGTAATGGATTATGGTTATTCACACACATATATTCTGGATATAGTATTCTATGGACTACTATAGGTGTAATGTGTATAGGCTGTGATGGCTTGAGGATCCTTACGCGGTGTATGGGCTGTAATGGATTGAGGTATAATACCTAACATAGATACAAGTTATGCGAGCTGTGGTGGCTCCCAAAAAATACCTGGTTACTTTGGTGTGTGGATGTGGTGGTTTTTTTCATGAGGTGCATATTGTGGTGCTTCACCTAGGTGTCTGCGGGCAAGCCTTTTTGGAGAGAGATGCTCAGGACTTGCGATGTTAGGGAAAAGCGGCAAACCAGTGGGGAAGTAGTAGCGGAGTACCCTTGATATTCTTTATTATATGATATATTCTTGTATGCGTTACTTGGTGAGAGTATCCATGGTGAGGTTGGGAACTTAGTATACCTGTTTAAGTGATGAGTTAGTTTCACTTGTTGTTCACTGTGCTTTAGCATGCTTTCTTTACTTTTTCACGAGAGGCTTCAGGGAGGATCCTACTGAGCACACTGTTATACTCACCCTATGCATATATAAACTTCTTTTTAGGTCATTTGGAACAGGTTGGAGATCTGGTTGGTGTTTACTAGCTTGTGGTTACAGGAGCTGTTCGGGCTTGTGGTTGCTGCTGTTTTTACTTTCTTTGGGGTACTTGCAGTTTTTCCCCTTTCAGTTGTAGTACTTTTTCATGGCATTACATATGTGCACTTGGGTTTATTTTATATTTTAGTTCTGATTTGGAGTTGGTTGGTTTCTATCTTATCTCTCTCTTCAGCATGTGTTCTATTAGAGGGTAATGCCTCCAATTTGTGTGTTTATTATACCCTCGGTGCTAGTCGCCAACCTGGGGCCTACTGGAGACGAGACTCGGGGGTCATTATCTCCCATTTCACATTGCCGACCCAGGAGGGGTACGCTTTGTGGGGAGGGGGTCATGACAATACACAACGTTTATATTCAAAGAACATGCTGTGTATTTGACAAAATTGTTAAAATGGGAAATATCCTCATTTCTAACATTTTGTATAGAGGGGTCATCGGGGTTGCAAAACAACAGCATTAGAGCTCATTTTGGCCCCCCCGATTATCCATCCGAACTCCATTTCAATCATCGTTGGATGCATTTGAACCCAATCAGTAAGATCTTGATTCCTATTGAGCTGTTATTCATGTTTTTTCCTCTCAACCAAGTTATCAAAGGTTGATATTTTATGCTTGTTTTATAGATCTACCACGTTTTAGGTCAAATTAGGGACCGATACAGGACGAGGAGAGTTGTACGACAACTAGGTAGGTGGTATGGTGCCTTTCATGAATTGTCTTGTTGGTTATATGTGCCAGAGTTCCACACGTCCATGTTTTGGGTGTCACCTTGAACATAATTGACCCATGTTATTTCCTAATATTTATTAGGTAATTGATTAAGTGAATTAATGCATGTTTGAGGTTTCTATATGTGATTGAGGGCCAATCATTGGCATGTTTCCCTCGGATAACCAATGTTTAGCTGTTTGGACTAGGATGCTTATAGGCATTCCATTGTCTTCATTTTTAGGGTTTTTAATAATGAAATTGGTTAATTGAATGTTTTCCCATGTGAGATAAATAATTTTTTATGCCTTGTGATAGTTTAATTCACTTGTTTGGCTTGCGATGTGAATTTCCCATGTGAGAAATATATGGCTCTTTGATTGAAATGGAACTGTTTGATTAAATCTATGGCCATGGTATTTCATCTATGAGTTCACTTTATAAAGTAAAATAAAGATAAATCAAGCATATAGGGTGATGACATAAGTATGTATCCTACATGATGAGATATCGAGGCAAAGAGATTATATTACAAAATTGTGTTCATTTAAAAGTTTTTTTTATTATGACATTATCTTCTTTATCTATTGGTTCCTTGACATATTTCTAGATGTTGATCTTGGTCTTTAAGTAAGTTCACATACTTCCACTTATAAAGAATCCTAGAGGGTGACCCACTAAGCATATCTATATTCTCATTAAATTTTATTGAATTTAATATTAAGAATAAATATTAATCTTAGCTTGTGGAATAATAATTATTCCAGCATCACTAACTACATAAATATAATAACAAGGTATTTGAGTTTAGAATATATGATTTTAATTTTTTATCTTGTTTATTATTCATAAGGTAATAAATAAATAAATATTTATGCCCTAATTTAGTGAATAGATTAATAAAATATTTATTTAGTTATTATAATGTTATAGTAAATATTTATTCATAAGTTTAGTGAATATAATTTTTATTTATTTATTTATTAAATGAATAATATTTATTTGATGAAATATTTTATTATTCAATTTTGATAATTTTTGAGGAGGAATGATGAGCTGAGTTAAGGGACAAATAAAATCATATATTTTATTAAATATCATTTAAATAAATAAATATTTATTTATTTAACAAATGATAATCGTATGTGAATATGTCAAGTGATATAATAATAGCAATAGAATTATTATTAGACATGGGGAATAACTTAGAATTAATATTTGATAAAGGTATATTGTTCAATTATTTAATGATTAACCCTACATATATATTCTTACTTATTTGATTTCAAAGGTATAAAGTCATTGTGCACAACAATGAGACCCTAGAAATTATCTTAAGACCTGGAGAGAATATCCTATACCCTCCCTCTAAAGAACAAGATAGAACAAGATAATTGTCTTGTTTTGATCAACAAATGATGACACAAATCATTAGGTTCCTTTGTGCTAGAACCCGAAATACCAGGAGTGTTGTTTGGAAATTCTTAGAGAATGTGTGGATACAACTAGTGGAATCACTTTTGGATTCTCTACCACAATGAAAACATGAAAATAGTGGCATAAAAATTTATCATAATGAATTACCATGTTTTAGGTAATTCTCATTTTAAATTAATAATAAATTAAATATTAAATATACTCTCTATGAGATTCTGGGGTTTCCATCATTAAGTTATTTGAATATTATCCATTGAAACCAATGATAAACCATTATTGGGCATCAAACCATTTCTTATGTTTCTCCCTAGAAGCTTCAAGTGGTATCTAAGTGATCAGATTATAATTTATAATTATTTATTATTGGATTGATTGATTTCTTATTTTAAATTTTTATTTTCATTTTTAATTTTTGATTCTTAATCCAAAAGTGAAGATAAAACATTTGTTTAAATTCATATGTACAAGAATGGATAAATAATATATGAAGAATTATTGCAGATTCTATATGGAGGTACCAATGTTGTTTGATGCATGACACATATACATGACATGTAATGAGAAATTACATGTTGTGTACCATTGGTTAACCACAAAAGGTGCATTTCACAATAATCACAAAAATTTTATGTGGATTGGTATGTGGTGTCATTAGATGAAACATATTGACTACCATTATACACATGAATTGATAGATAGTAAATGAAATATAGATATAGTACATTCTATGTAACCCCACATTAAATTGACTATGCATAAATCAAGTAATGTTGTGTGGTTAAATTACATGGCATCATTACATTCCATTTATTGTATATCATACAATCAACAAGGAAACCATGAATTAAATGGAATATAGATGGTTCTGAACACCGTATAACACAAGGTAACCCATGTGAGATACATGTAAAGACTTTAGGCATTTTCGGAGGGTGTATGGTAATATATTACATAACATGTAGCTAGCTATAAACACCATTTAACATGTGCCAACTCATGCAATTTACATGTCGAGATATTCATGTCATGTGAGTAAACACATATATAATTAAAGAGATACCTAACTACATGATGTTTAGTTGGCTTTACAGATCATGTAACACGTGTTTTTCCACACTAGGTACATGATGAGTGATTTTCATCATGTTGTGTGGAAATAAATTCTTAGTAATTATCATCTATGTAATTATACAACCACACAATGTGTAGGGTCATTGTATATTCCTTGTACTTCACACGTATTTCCAGTGATACACACAATGTATACTTACAGTGTGCCATGTAGGCATATACATCATGTATACTAGCTTCTTGAATCATATAACTAAACATATTATATAACATGACATACAATTTTGGAATACCATTCATGTTTCCTCTAGTACACACTATGAATATTAAATTTCGGTGTTGAGTGTTAACTAACAATGAGTGTACATTCCATGTGACCCCATCAATAAACACTGAGTACTTAATTGATTTTAAATTTAATTTATTTAAAATGATATAGGATGGGTATCTCAATAAATGTTTGGAAAGTCTATTAGTATAAAATAAATAAATAAATAAATAAATAATTAGTAGATTAATTTATTAGTTAGATTAAATTTATATTAATAAGAATGAATTAAAATGAATTCTATAAGATTAAATGTGTAGTTATTGCATGTTGTGATTGATCATAAGCTTGACATAACTGTGTATGTGTTGGGTTAATTTAATTTAATTATTGATTTCACAAGTTTTTATGTGATAAATTTATTGTTAAATTAAATATGATGATTTGAAAATATCCCCTTCCACCTTTATTATGTATGGGCCTATATGTTCATGATTAATTTTAGGTAACCCTAAACCCCTAACACCCTTCACCGATGAGTGAGTAATCATTTATAAAGGTTGTATCTCCCAGTGAGAGGAGACAGTTCAAAACCTGAGAATATATGAAACTAACTAAGGAGATACACAAGTTAATGATGAAATGTTGGAACTCGATCCAATCAAGTAATTAAGGAGTTATTTCCCCTAGGTAAAATTTTATTTTATCTTCACTCAATAAACCAACTAGTATATCAAATATCATAATTATATCATGTGTATATTTTATTTTTCAATGTATGGTAATTTATTTATTTATGTGATGTGTGGTTTATTTAAATTATTAAACACCGTCACATAAATTAAATAAATTAACAAGCTTTCTAAGATGAAATAAAACAAAGTCATTATGTATAAATTAGTTTATTAGACATGGTTAATTAATTATGTAAAATCCGCATAATGTAAACAAGCATGTGAAGAATAAAATAAAGAATATTTAAACATAATTTAAACAAAATACCTTAAAGGAAATATCAATTTAGTAAATGCATTCCATCACTTGAGTTAGAATAAAACCATAGATCGATGTACTTATCTGTCCCTTGTTAGGGGGATTTCAATTATTTGGAAGTTCTAACAAAAGTATTGAGTCTAATTAACCAAGTTGGCATCAAGGTTTTATTATATTAGAATGAATTGGTGTAACTTGGAGGTAAGAATTGAGGAAGTATAAATATAGGACTTAAGGATAAAAAATTACACTAAATAGATCATGTATACATGAGTTAATACATTTGTCAAGAAATTCCTACCTAGACACCTTTGAATAGTTTTTCAGGCCCTTGTTTGGATTAATTGAAGGTAAATATAGATCATTGCAACTAATATATCCAAGTGATTCAATGTAATAAAACCAATAGAGAGGTATATTTAGATTTGATAAATTATTTTGAGGATAATAAAATTAATTTATTACATCGCAATTGGTAAAAACGTTAAAGTAGTAAAATGTAATTTTATTTATTTTAGAAAATGGAAAGAACAACCATGGGAGTACAATAATAATTCCTAGACAAAGAAAGTTTTATCACTAGACCAAGTCTCCAATAGTGGTATAATTGTTTGTACACTTAAATAATTCAAGAAAAGTTTTATTATATGTTGGAATACCCAATTTCTGATCATCCAACTCAGTAAGTGAGTGAAGGTAAGAAGGATTCCTATAAGAGATACATAGAGGATGCTTTAAATGTCTATTATATCATGTTTTTAGCTATGTTTAGAGAGATAAAGATTAAATATAAAGACATGGAGGTATAAACCATGATAAATATTCTCCTAAAACTTGAAGAGATGAAAGAGAGCCTTAATATAAATAAGATTTTCACTTCACTATACATGTATAAACTGAAATATGAGCACCAAGATAGTGATATTTATTTAAATATGTTTAAATATATGGATCATTTAACAAATTCGGGATTTTATATGGATAATAAATTGTATATTAATATCAAATTATCATCATTAACACCTATATTATCTATATTCATTATGAATTAAAAAAATAAACCATATAGAGAAGATGTACATGAATATTTTGGACTTGCTTCACCAAACTAACAGAGATTTATGGGAACATGGTTCCTCTACCCTTATAGTGAATTAAGTAATGGGAAAGGTTAAAAATACTTTTTCATGTTCAGATTCAATGATTTTTTGGTAACATCCATAAAATAAACAAAATATTCGTAGAAAATATGATGAATAAGTGGTCATATACTTCACATGTAGAATAAAAGGTTACTATAATTGGAACTTGAATGAATTGAGGAAGAAGTAAGAACAAGCTTATACTTTAGGTATATTCATAATTTTATATAATATTTCTATTTTATTTACTGGGTATTAAATAAAATATATAAATAACATATTTCTATACAAATACTTTAATCAAGTAAGTTCTGAAAGATTATAAGAAGTAAGATGAAATTTCTAAGTAATTGAAGGAGGTTGATTCCTAATTCAGGTAAGACAAGGACAAAACTTCACATTTACAAGAGGATTTATTATTGTTAAACTATTGTTCTGTATTGAGTGTTTCAAAATAATTTATTTTAGTATATAGTTCTTGACATAATGAGACATTATTTCATTTTTGAAATGAATGTTGTTATGGTATATCATACTTAATTATTAATGTAACATCCCAGGTAAATAAATAATATTACATTATAATGTTTATCAATATTTGTGAATAAAATGTTAATATTACTTTAAAGGGAATGCTATGCTCGATGGCGAACCCAATACACAACAATGAGTTTCTTTGAAATCTTATGTTGCACACTAATAATATAATAATATTATAATAGTTAACGCCTAGCCATTGTAATGGAAATAATGAACAGAAATAACTAAAAAATGTTTACATATTTTTGTTAAATATTTTTACATATATACAATAAATGTTAGAGGCTTAAAATCCAAATGAATCCAATTTTAAGAATAAATACTCTAATATTTTTAAAAGATTGTTTTACCACCTTTTGATGGAGAACCTTTTTTAAATATAACTTTTGAAAAATTTATAAGCTCTATTTGTCAAAATAAAATTATTCTTTATAATTGGGACATTGAAATTTACTTTGGTTAAATTTTTGGTATTTTTATGACAATGTTCATTTTTTAATGAATAGAGAAAAATACTACATTTTACATCAAAACTGATTTTTCATCTAATTTAAATATATGGATAGATTATCTTTTTAATTGTTTTTAAAGTGTAATTAGAATATATTTTTACCATTTAATTCAATGGTGGTAATTATAATTAATTTCACTTTGAAAATGGACATAAACAGGTGCCAAACTTTTTATAGATATTGCTTCAAAAAAACCCGCTATTTGTTTTGACAACGGGAATTACTTTTAAATTAATTATTGAAAAATCTGTGTTTGTAATTTGTTAAAATTGATTCCATATTTGGAATCATAAGGTCCAAATTATGTAATTAAGACTCTTTTGTTTTTGGACATTATGAATAGTAACGATGGTAATTGTCTTTAATTATGGTGATTAATTAGTAATCGGGTAGTTAAGGATAATAAAATAATATCATAATAATAACAAATGACCCCAAAATGTGTCCAAATTCTACTGGTTGTTTCATGGCCGACCATGGGATTCCTTGTTCCAAACTTTGGGACCCCATGGAATCACTTTTGTGTGATAGTGACACTTTATCATTTTATTTTTAAAGAAAGGAAAATATAACAAAAGTATGTATCACCAAAGTAAAACAATTTTAGTTTTGTTTGTGTAAATTATATCTTAGACTATACATATTCATTAGAAATATAAAAATATTTCATACATCATAGTATTTTTTTATAATTTTTAGACATTAAATAAAATAATTTATTTATGACACCATGATGATGCAATGATTACCTCATTAATGAACGATTTAAATAAAATGAAAAGATAATGTAAAATCTAAGACTTAAACTTGGAAAAAACCTATTGGATGAGTATATTTCGAACCCTTATCACCTTATCCCCGAAATATACCAACTTGGGACCTTTAAAATCCGAAACTCATTTTAAAATAAAGTAACATTTCTTGACTTTCCATGAGTGCCCCACCTCCCTCTTATAAAAGGCCCCCACCTCTACCTCATTACCCACACCTCGCAAGCCTTTGACTCGGCCAAACCCTGGCCATTTCATCTCTCCACCTACCTATATTCATCATTTAAGCCTCACCTTAGGCAGAAATCTCTTCAAGAAACCCTTTTGGTTCAAACCAAAGGGAGTTACCCGATCTAAAGGTAATGTCTTCTCTTATGTTCTTTTGTTTTATTTTGCTTCACCAAACCCCTAAACTCTTTTTATTACTTTATTTTGTAACAAAAAAGTATCTTAAATATACTAGGATGTTTTTATAAGAAGGATTCAAGCTACACTTACACACACATCCATCTAATGGTTAAAGAACACACTGTTTCCGTGGATGGCGAATTACTGCCTCACGAAACGACGATTGTTCAATATTATTTTAACACCTTTAAATGTGGACATTATGATTTCACTTTATTTTGTATATGATATATATGGTATTTATGTTTACTATATTATTCTGTATTTTATATTTAAAACATACCTTTATTCTTTGCATGTTGTGCAAATGCGATAATTTCATATGAAGAAGTGTGGACTACCGCCCCCTCAAGTGATTTGACTCGTTCATGCAATACATGGAATGTATAAAGAATGAAATTAATGAACTTATGTGACCTATATAACATATATATTATACTGGAATTATAATATATATATATCTCAATTATTTTTAATTCCATTAATATGAAAAAGAAATGAAAGTAGCGTTCATACGTACGTACGGCCTATCATCTCCATGAACAGTTCATTTCATTTATTTTTATCTCAAAATGTTATGGAATAGTATAAAATGAATATGTACCGGATATATATGATATTTAAATAATTAATAATATTCTGTAGATGATGAACTTATAACTACATGGACAATTCTTTTCAAACAAGTTTATTTTTGACTCATGTACCAAACATCGACAAAAACATCTGTTATGAACTCACATAATTAACTAATTATTATAACATTATAATATGTGATATGAATTGAATAATAAAATTTAAAGGAGGTACTTAAGAAATTATAAATTTATAAAAGTTTATTATTCAGGAATATAAAGAAATGAACAAGACAAGTCGGACTTGAGGTAAGGGATCCTACCTCTCTTTCTTTTCAAGTACTCTCTTTTATGTCATTTATTTTAAGCTCATATTTATTATGTTTGGGGATGTTATTTTATATTCCTCTTGATTTAAATTTTATGTTAATATGATTAGAGACCCTATTTTATCTCATCAATACATTTTTGGAAGTTTTATGTGGCGCCGTTAGGCTGCTGAATTTTCATAAGGGGATTTTCATCTCACTTTTTATTCCCGTGATATTCATGCTACATTTGACACTATTTCCTTTTGTGTGGTGTATGAACTGACTATTATTTTACTATTTGTATAATATAATCACATTTATGGGTATTTACATCTTCATTTTATGACCCTTATTTCATGGGGTGTACATTTCGAAAGTTTCCCAAATCGGTAAGGGAACCTTTCACACTCCTCTTTTTAAAAGACTTATTTTGTTATGTCTTTTAATTTACATATTTTTATGTTGGGATATGTTCTTATATATCGTTATTGATGTAAATTTTATGTCCAAGTGATGAGATACCATTTTCTCTCTCATCAACTAATTTTATGAATTTTAAAGTGACGCCGTTAGGCTGTCGAATTTTACCAAGGGAACTTCTTAACCCAATTTCGATTTCTTTGGGTTCAACATGTAGTTATCGAATATTTCATCCTTTGAATATGTGTGAATGAACTTTTATTGTTTTACACTTAATATCCACTTATATTGGTTGTATTTATATTTGTCACACATAATTATGAGATTGATTTATCCTTAATTTAAGGATACCTTCTTTATAAGGGATTTCTTCTCATTTTACATTTCTATTGAGACTTCATTGTTGTTATGCACCAATTCACTCTTTTATGGTGTATATCCTTTGGAATTTTATATCATGAATCCCTTTATTCTCATGATATTACAATGTTCTGATTAAATGTTATTCCTCAATTATTGTATTCAAGTGTCTCTCATTTTGTTAAAACCCCTTTAACTAAAATATAATTTTAAATGTTTTAATGATTTATTCTTATAAATATTTCTGATTAATATACATGTTTTCAAAATGGTTTTAAGAATTTATTTATACGGATATTAATGGTTTAAAATTTTAAAATCTTCAAAGTGGTATGAGACACTTTGATTCAAAAATATCTTTATTAAATGTTTTAAATGGTTTTGAAAATGGTTTTTAGAATGGATTCATTATTTCAATATCTTAAAATGTTATATTGTTATTGCAATGTGGGAATGTTATCTTTCCTTTATGCTTAAGTTATGTGCTATGATTATGTTATGGTTCTTGGGCATTGTTTATGAATACGGGTGGTTCTGTGATAAACTAAGGGCGGGTGAGCCCAATATAGCTCTCCAATGCATTGGGTAATGTGAAGGGGTTAAACGATAAGGTTTCTCCGAAGAGATTTAGGGAATATACTATGATGGGTATTCCAAACGTAACCATGAGGGTTACTCCCTATGTAAGAATTTTATGAATGCCTCAAGTTACCTTTTTGTATTATGATTTCTATGAGTTATTCGTAAATATTATGATTTCATGAGGTATATTAAAGTGATTATATTTTATGAATAAATTATGATTTCATTGATTCTTATGTATACATGGACTGATGTTTTCTTTCCGTATTGTTATAACCCTTAATGAGCTTTTTATGCTCATACCAAGTTTTTGAAATGTTTTTCACAGGACATAAAGTTGAATAGGGTCAAGGATGGGATCAATGAAATGTCAGGCTATATAAAACAAGGAACTGGACATGACTCTTTTGTTCAAGAGTTTTTATTTTGTGAAAAAATGGAAACTGAGTAGATGTGTCTACTTTGTAATCTTTGAGATGTAATAGTTATGTCCTAATTATCTAAAACTCTAAACCTGAAAATATCCTCAATGTGAATTATTCAATTTAATTCATGATTAAGTAAAGTTTAAGGCTAGGTCCTTATAGTTGGTATTAGAGGTCAGTTTAGATAACTTTAGAGGTTCGAGTGTTGTTTAAGCAAAAGTGAAAAGTTGTGTATAACCATAATGGTTAGTATATTAGATGGAGTCATTGTTTTTTTGAAAGTTAGAATGAGTTTGAGATAACTTGGAAAAGTATATCTTGGTGTTTATCTTCCTCATTATTATATGATGATTTTACTGATATACTCACACTGACCTTTTTGGTTTCAGTAAATGGCTGGATCTAGCAGGCACCAAAGTAACAATGGATTTGAAGAAAATTATGATGGTTTTATGAAAGAACAACTGAATGATATGGGATCTGAAATGAGGACTCTTGTGGTTATCCTCAACCAACTATATAGAGTCATGATTGACCACCTGAACCTTAGTGATTTTTATAACACATCGTATATGTGAGAAACAAATCCCTATGGAAGTTCAGGTAATAATCATAAAGGAAAGTATGTTCAAAAACATATGTGTAAAAGATGTGGAAAGAAACACATATGAAAATGTTTCAAAGGGACAAAAATATGCTATAGATGTGGAAATGAAGGTCCTAAAGCAAGAACCAACCATGGAAAAAGGAAGCATCTAGTTGACTCTAGGAAAGGGAAAGAAGTTCTTTTTGAAGGATCAATTGAATGTTTCAAATGTGGTGTGCATGGTCATTATGGAAACACCTGTTCTACGAAGAAGTTTCAGGAATGGGGTCACCAAGATCGTACAAATATTCGTTTACCAATACCTAATGCCATTCCGATCGAGGATGAAGAAACTAACAATGACCAATGAAAGGAATGGATTATTTCTTAACATATGTTTTCCTATTATTGGAATCTTAGGATATGTTCATGATTTTGTTTGTAGGAAATAAGTATTTTAGAATAAGTTGAAAATGAACGGTTAATGGATCATGAAGAATGTTGAACGAGTAAGAAGTCAACATATAAGGGATTCAAGAGTTATGGTAGATTTTAGGATGGTGAAACTCATTAAGCATCTTTTGATGATGGGGTTACATTAAAAGACTTTTTATAGTATATTTAACCCTGATGTTTGATATATGAAAATTTTATTCAAGGAATAATTATCCTTTCTTTTGTGGATATAGTTATAAAGAACCATTTGGGTTTATATGATCCTTGAATTTGAGGCAAATACTGGTTAATACATTTTGGGTTGTAAAATGAAAGTTATTAGATAACCTTTGTGGTTAAAATATGTTATGGTTATTTTTGAAGATTTTATCTCTTTTTGGGGAATGTTTTAAGAATTATATAGTTTTGTAAAAAGGACAACACGCAGACCGTGTGACAACCCGTCGCGTCAGACAAAGCTACGGGAATCAAACCCACAACCAAAGTGCAACTAGTATTTATCGCCTACCAGTAACCTCCCTGACCCGAAAGCCACTAAACCGATGCTCCGAACTGGGTGGTTACATAACCTTAAGCACGCCTCCCCGTATTCCAAAGGCTGCCAACTAGCAGGGGGGTCTATGTAGTCAAATGGGGAGACTATACCCCCTATTTATCAGAGTAAGCCACAATAGAATTACCAAATAGTGGAAAAAAACCCAACAAACACAGAACATGTATAACAAACATTTCCAATAGTAAATATGCCATGTCATACTACAAGTGAAAATGTGAACAAAATCCCCAAAGAAAGACAACATCCAAAATCCCCAAGATGGTCCTGACTCCAAGTCCGGATCCTCCACCAAGTGCTACCCATGTCCACTCAGCTATCTAGCAAGGACCCTTGCCCTTGTCCTGACCTACAAACATGAAGTCTTCTCGGGTACCCAACGGCGACCCGAGAAGGGTGTGAGTACAACTCAGTAGGCCACCACCAACGGTGTCTACAAAATATCCAGTATAAACAGGAAGTGAATGCAAAAGGAAAATGAATGATAAATGCCATGAAATTATTTAAGGTGCCATTAACTAGTTCAAAACCAACCCATTACCACATTCATTACCATTCATTTCACACCAATCAACATCACTTACCATTTCATCACATTTCCATGGGTTAATCACATACATTATGATACATGGGTCTAAGGCCAACAATCACATGCAAGAGGGTAAACACATCGTTATCCTATCTCACTAGGACTAACCCCTCATAACAACCATATCCTCACCTCGAAGCCTCAGTCCGGGTGGATGCAACCATTAGGAGAATAGATCATCAGTCCCCTTTCCTAACCCGTGCATTTATAGTGGAGTTTAGAGCCTCAGTCTTCACTAGACCCGTGGGCGTAGATCCTCAAGTCATACCCCACACTACCAATCCATGTGCACATGCTTATATAAGTAACCATCAACCATAAATACCATTTTCCCTTGGATAAATCATTCACAAAAAACCATACGGGAATTCACATCATGCCTTAACCCATTAACACACCACCATTTAACATCAATTAACCATTCACCCAATTCCCATGTGTTATGCTTATCTCACTAAGCATTCAACACTTGACCCGTAATCCATCCCATTATGTTCATTAAATAAGTTTACACATTAACCCATTTAACCCATCCATTCAATCCCCTGAATCAACCATTTAACCCATTCCAGTTAACCCTCCGGTTATTACCAAGTCTAGGTGCATTACCTAACTTCTATTCCATGTTCAACCATTCTTGCCAACATATTCATTAAGGTATCTACCCTTAATCACAACAAGGTCACTTGTTCAATCACATTCCCTAAGCCCGGGAGAAGCCGGCACATCCCATGGATGGCCCTAATTAGGTCAAGTCCATCCCAACACATCCCATGGGGATCGTGAGGGTTTCCATTACCCATTTCAAACACCATTATTACCAATCATGCCAAGGTTATCAAAACATAACCTAGATAGAACAAGAACACAAGTAAACATGCACATAAACCCTAAATAACCCTGGGATATAACTTGTAGACCACCTACCTTAAATCCGCAGTTGAACGCACCCTCAAAGGAGTCCTTAGATATCAATCCAACTCGCCTTTAGAGCTTCAACCGAAAACTCACCCAAAAGATAGGGTTTTAGATCTTCAGAATTAGAGAGAGAAAAGATACAAACCCTAAACCATGAAAAGAACCAAGGATGGGACTAGCCTTACCCGTAGCTTCAATCCGCAACCAACGACACAAAAAATGCCTTAGGATCGAAAGAGATCTTCCTCTTGGAGCCCTTGGGAGGTCTGGTTCATGTCTAGGGAGAAGAAGGAGGAAATTGAGGAGAAACTCGAGTGGGTTCTTAAAATCCCGAGATGGCAAACTTGTAATTTTTTCAACTTTAAGTGGCCGCACGGTTTAGCCGCACGGTTTAGAAAACCGTGTGCACGCCACTGCCTAGAAGAGGAAGGGTCGCACGGTTTCACCTGGGCAGGCTGCATGGTTTTGAAAACCATGTGCAGACCGTGCACTCACCACTGTTTGGAGGAGGAGGGGTGGCACGCTTCCTAGGCCGACCGCACGGTTTGCCTAGGCCATACCAAAACGTGCGCCCAGCCATGTCTTGGCCAGACTTCCCTTATTTTGTTCCCCGAGCCCCCGGAACACCCCCAAGGCCTCTCATACCTTCGAGAAAAATTTTAAAAACCCAAAAAAGGTATTTAAACAAAACACAATAGAAACATACCTTTCCAAAAACTGGGATCTTACAACCTCCCCACCTTATAACGGCTCATCCTCAAGCCGAGTTTCCAAGCCTCATTAATCCACCGAAGAGAAGAGTTCGGTCCACTAAGCCCGCATATCCGATTCCCACTCCCAAGTTTCTTCCTGAAATTTCCCATGCTACAATAGTACCTGCACTAATGGCACAATTTTGCCTCGCAAGACCTTTTCACTACGATCCACCACACGAACCGGATGCTCCTCAATGGATGCATTAGCCTTAAGCTCTACATCCTCAACATCAACCACGTGAGATGGGTCAAGGTGATACCGTTGAAGCTACGACACCTGAAACACATCATGCATCCCACCATACCACTGTGGAAGAGCCAATCGGTAAGCCACTGGTCCGATCCTCTCAACAATCTCAAAAGGTCCCACATACCTGGGCGCCAACTTACCCTGCTTTTGAATCTGTCGGTGACCCAACCTTGGCGACACCCGAAGGAACACTTTATCACCCACTCCAATCTCGAGAGGTCTACGCCTCCGATCTGCATATGAATTCTGCCTACTCTGAGCCGTAGCCATTCGCTTCATGATCAACTGAACTCTCTCTGGAGTCTCCTGCACGAGACTCGGCCCCAACCACTCATATTCACCAGCCTCTATCCAACACAACAGAGATCTACACGACCTCCCATAGAGTGCCTCAAACAGTGTCATCTGAATCGTAGCCTGAAAACTGTTATTGTAGGCAAAATCAACTAATGATAGGTGTCTCTCCCAAGAACCACCAAAGTCCAAGATGCAATCTCTCAACATGTCTTCCAACACTTGAATTGTATGCTCTGACCGCCCGTCCGTATGCAGGTGGAAATTCATACTCAAAAACACCTGCGTACCCAGTGCCTTCTACAACCCTTTCTAGAAACACGACATGAAACGCGGATCTCGGTCCAAAACTATGGTCCGTGGTACCCCATGCAACCTCACTATCTCCCAAACATAAAACTCACCCAGCCGGTCGACTATAAAGGTCTCTTGAATCGGTAAGAAATGATCCACTTTCATTAACCGATCCACGACCACCCAAATTGCATCATTCATCCGTGGCATCCTCGGAAGACCCATAATAAAATCCATCGTCACATCATCCCACTTCAATTCTGGAATGGAAAATGGATGCAACAAACCACCTAGGCGTTGATGCTCGGCCTTCACCTGCTGACAGGTAAGGCACCGTGCCACAAAGCCCGCAACTTCCTTCTTCATTCCAGGTCACCAAAACTGCCTTCAGAGATCACAATACGTCTTGGTCAACCTAGGATGCACTACCCACTTTGATGCATGGAACTCACGTATCAACTCTTCACACATACATTTTGGCACAACCACGCGATCATGAACACGAACAACACCGTCCACGCCGATGGCCCAACCAGAAGGTAGCTCCCCACCTTTAATATTTTCCTTCCTGCTCAAACACTCAGGATCATTAAGCTGACCTTCCTTAACTCGACCCAAAAGTGTCGACTCGATTGTTAAGGAAGAAAGACTGACCTGACCACTTTCCTCCTACACCTCCAGGTGCATCTCTGTAAACAAAGCCATCACCTTCCACTCGGTGCTGGACTCTTGAACCGCCTGATTCTGAACCTTCCTAATCAGAGCATCAACAACACTGTTTCCCTTTCCTGGCATGTACACTAACTCAAAGTAGAAATACTGGAGGTATTCAACCCATCTTTGTTGCCAAAGATTCATATCCCAATACGAGAATATGTACTTCAAACTCTTATGGTCAGTGAACACAGTAAACCGTTCCCCCAACAGATAGTGCCTCCAGCACTTCAAGGCGTACACTACTGCACCCAGTTCAAGATCATGAGTGGGATAGTTCCACTCATGGGGTCTCAACTGCCTCGACCCATAAGCCACAACCTGCTCATCTTTCATCAACACAACCCCAAGTCCGATTCCGGACGCATCACAAAACACGATGTACTTCTTACCCGGCTCAGGTAAGGTCAAGATAGGTGCGATCATCAACAGCTTCTTCAACTCTTGAAAAGAATTATTTCAAGCCCTAGACCACTCAAACCTGATTCCCTTCTTGGTCAAGCCCGATAGTGGTGCTTCCAAGCAAGAGAAATCCTGAATTAACCTTTGGTAATACCCGACCAAACCCAGAAAACTACGAACATCAGAAACACTCTTGGGCTTCTCCCAAGATACAACTGCCTGCACTTTCTATGGATCTACTGACACACCTTACTCTGAGACGATGTGACTCATAAAATGCACTTCACCTATCTAGAATTGACACTTTGATATCTTGGCGTACAACTGGTGCTCTCTTAGCGTACCCAAGACGATGTCAAGATGTTGGGCATGATCGTCGTGAGTTTTCGAGTACACTAAGATATTGTCAACAAAGACAACCAAAAATTGATCTAGATAGGGATGAAAGATCCGGTTCATCAAATACATAAACACTGCTGGTGCATTGGTCAAGCCGAAAGGAATTACCACAAACTCAAAAAACCCGTACCGACTCCGGAAAGTCGTCCGCGGTATGTCAGAAGGCCTCACCCTCAACTAGTGATAACCCGACCTCAGATCAATCTTATAAAACACTGATGCACCCCTCAAATAATCAAATGGGTCATCAATTCTAGGAAGAGGGTACCTATTTTTCACTGTCATCTGGTTCAACTTTCGATAGTCGACACACAACCTTAATGACCCATCAACCTTCTTTGCAAAAAGCACAGTAGATCCCCAAGGAGACGTACTAGGACGTATAAAACCCTTACGCTCCAACTCCTCAAGCCGAACCTTCAGTTCTTGGAGTTCTGTCGGTGCCATTCGGTATGGAGGAATAGAAATTGGATCCACTCCCAGCAGCAACTCGATCGTGAACTCAACATCCCTCTCGGGTGGCAACCCCGAGAAATCCTCGGGAAACACATCCTGAAACCGATCCACCACAGGAGGGAAAACAGTATGTTCCCCCCTTTCACCATCATCAAGCATGATACATGCCACGTGAGACATAATTCCACTCATCTGTTGACAAAACGGCCCTGCATGCCCTGGTCGAACATCCCACTCACCACGATGGACATAAGCATCACCCTCAAGCAACCTGAATGATAATCTGCGATGATAACAGTCTATGTGCGCCCGATACAACACCAGCCAATCCATTCCCAAGATTAGGTCAGAACCTGACATCTCGAGAATGAACAAGTCCTACAGAAAACGATACCCACCAACTTCCAAGGCACATCCCTTGCACTGCTTGATATCCTCAACCCGCACTCCCAACGGGGTGTCAATTAACATAACTCCACACAACCTCTCCATAGGTAAACCCATCACTACAAAAAGTTGAGCAGAGATAAAAGAGTGTGTGGCACCTATGTTAAACAACGCACTAGCAAACATAGAAGCTACAAGGATTGTACCTCGAATAGTCGACGGTCCGGCCTCGCCATCACCTGGTGCAAGCTGAACTGCCTGAAGCTGACTTGCCCCTCTACCATGGGCTCCAGCCTGAACGCCCTATGCTACACTACCCTGCTGGCGTGAGCGATCTTTCCCTGGAGTTCCATGTCCACCGCCCCTACAAGTACGGCCCGTGGAGAACCAACTACCAGCCTGATACGGTGAAACTGATCCCCTTCCCGTATCCGATACCTACCTCCCACCTGCATGCTCACCTGTTTGCCGAGGATTCCTGCAGAACCTCTACACATGTCCCATACTGTCGCATGAACGACACTCCACTGGAGGTCGAGGACACTGACCACGCATATGCCCCGGCCTACCGCACTAATAGCAAAACACCTGATCCCCACTCTGAGAGGCAGACCCTCTCTTCTAGCCGCTTTTCACACTTCCGCCATGCTGTGAGCCCTCATGGCGTCGTTTCTGAACCTCGGTAGCTGCACTACTCTTCTGCCCCACTGGAACCACAAGCCCACTACCCGAAGCTCCCTTCAGGTTCCCTTCAGAGATGAGTGCCTGATCCATGACCTCTACAAACCTATTCAAGTGAAAGATATTTACTTGAGACCTAATCTCATGTCTCATCCCATCCTAGAAACGTCTTACTACTGCTGCCTCATACCCTACTAACACTGGGACAAAGCATCTCAGATCATTGAAGCAACTTTCATAGTCCATCGCTGATAGTGATCCCTGAGTCAGGCTCATAAACTTTGCAGCCCGCTCTTGCCTCAAAGTCTCTGGGTAGAAATGCTCCGGAAACTTTTCCTGAAAAAACTTCCACAACATTCCCTCAGCCTTCTCGATATGGGCCTGAATGTCCCACCAACACCTAGCCTGGCCTCGCAACATATAAGCAACTAGCTTTACCTACTTTTCAACAGGGGTCTCCAGATGGTCCAATATCGTCTGGACAGACTCCAACCAAAACTCCATTGCCTCTGGTCCACCCTCTCCGGTGAAAGTCGGAGGGTGCTGTAACTGAAACTCCCTGGTCAGCTCAAACATACTCAGTGCAACCCGCCCTGGGTCCTGATCCGTCATCTGCATGAGGTGAGTCATGTTCTACCAGAACTGGTCCTCTCTACCTTCATTGATCACCACATTTTCTTGTTCCTCTACTGGAGGAGTGTTCTCATCAACATCCTCCTGTTGCCCAACGGGTAACTGACGTCATGGTGGCATTTTTCTATAATGCCAAAAACGAGATTTAG
Source organism: Viscum album (assembly GCA_963277665.1). Lineage (NCBI taxonomy): Eukaryota > Viridiplantae > Streptophyta > Magnoliopsida > Santalales > Viscaceae > Viscum > Viscum album. Next base: position 844,227,151 of record OY728160.1, on the reverse strand, counting down.
CACACATACCAAAAAACTTTCACAACTGCAACAAAAGATCTTTACTAGCTACAACCACCCCAACCATCCCTACCGCGGGCCATGGTCCACATGGGGTAAACAACTATACACTACCACCAAACTCACACAACATTTTTCAAAACTTCTTTTCACTTCATTTCAAACCATTACATTTCATTTACATCATTTATCCACTTGTTTTATACCATTCTTCTCATTATTTCGTGATTTCATGAAATGCATGATGCACCCTACTTTCCTAACTCACACACCCATCCCATGCGTGCACCTAATACAATGCATATCACCCATCTTCCTAGGTGCCTACAATGATGCATGGATGATAATTCTCGTGCCGTTAAGGCCATGAGCCAAATATCATAAAATAGTCACATCAAACCACATGTGCATCACCCAACGATGAAATATCATCAATTGTAACAACAAAAAACCAAGAACAACATTTCCCACCCAGGGTGACTTGGGTTTTCCCCCGTACCTGGGTTAGCTACTCCCAAGCACGATCTCATTACCAAGGCCCGACACATACAAACCCTTGGCAACCTACCCCAAATAACAAGAACTTAGAGAAGGAGAAGAAAGACCTCCTATGATACCACTTTGTATCCTCCCCGACCTGAAAGCCACTAAACCGATGCTCCGAACCGGGTGGTTACATAACCTTAAGCGTTCCTCCCCATACGCCAAAGGCTGCTGACTAGCAGCGGGGGTCTATGTAGTCAAATGGGGAGACGATACCCCCAATTTATCAGAGTAATCCACAACAGAATAACCAAATAGCGGAAAAAAACCCAACAAACACGAAATATGTATAACAAACATTTCCAACAGTAAATATGCCATGTCATACTACAAGTGAAAATGTGAAAAAAGCCCCAAATAAAGACAACATCCAAAATCCCCAAGATGGTCATGAATCCAAGTCTGGATCCTCCACCAAGTGCTACCCATGTCCACTCAGCTATCTAGCAAGGACCCTTTCCCTTGTCCTGACCTGCAAACATGAAGTCTACTCGGGTACCCAATGGTGGCCCGAGCAGGGTGTGAGTATAACTCAGTAGGCCACTACCAACGATGTCTACAAAATATCCAGTATAAACAGGAAGTGCATGGAAAAGTAAAATTAATGATAAATGCCAAGAAATTATTAAAGGTGCCATTAACTAGTTCAAAACCAATCCATTTCCACATTCATTACCATTCATTTCACACCAATCAAAATCACTTACCATTTCATCACATTTCCATGGATTAATCACATACATTATGTTACATGGTTCTAAGGCCAATAATCACATGCAAGAGGGTAAACACATCGTTATCCTATCTCACTAGGACTAACCCCTCATAGAAACCATATCCTCACCTCGAAGACTCAGCCCGAGTGGATGCAACTGTTAGGAGAATAGATCATCAATCCCCTTTCCTAACCCATGCATTTAGGGTGGAGTTTAGAGCCTCAGTCTTCACTCGATCCGTGGGCGTAGATCCTCAAGTCATACCCCACACTACCAATCCATGTGCACATGCTTATATAAGTAACCATCAACCATCAATACCATTGTCCCTTGGATAAATCATTCACAACCAACCATATGGGAATTCACATCATGCCTTAACCCATTAACACACTACCATTTAACATCAATTAACCATTCACCCAATTCCCATGTGTTATGCTTATCTCACTAAGAATTCAACACTTGACCTGTAATCCATCCCATTATGTTCATTAAATAAGTTTACACATTAACCCATTTAACCCATTCCTTCAATCCCATGAATCAACCATTTAACCCATTCCAGTTAACCCTCTGGTTATTACCAAGTCTAGGTGCATCACCTAACTTCCATTCCAAGTTCAACCATTCATAAGAACATATTCATTAAGGTATCTACCCTTAATCACAACAAGGTCACTTGTTCAATCACATTCCCTAAGCCCGGGAGAAGCCGACACATCCCATGGATGACCCCAATTAGGTAAAGTCCATCCTAACACATCCCATGGGGATAGTGAGGGTTCCCATTACCCATTTCAAACACTATTATTACCAATAATTCCAAGGTTATTAAAACAGAACCAAAGGAAAACAAGAACACAAGTAAACATGCACATAAACCCTAAACAACCATGGTATATGACTTGTAGACCACCTACCTTAAATCTACGGTTGAACGCACCCTCAAAGGAGTCCTTAGACCTCAATCCAACTCTCCTTTGGAGCTTTAACCTAAAACTCACCCAAAAGATAGGGTTTTATATCTTCAGAACGAGAGAGAGAAAAGATACAAACCCTAAACCAAGAAAAGAACCAAGGATGGGATTAGCCTTACCCGTAGCTTAAATACGCAACCAACGGCACCAAAAACACCTTAGGATCGAAGGAGATATTCTTCTTGGAGCCCTTGGGAGGTCTGGTTCGTGTATAGGGAGAATAAGGAAGAAATGGAGGAGAAACCCGAGTGGGTTCTTAAAATCCCGAGATGGAAAACTTGTAATTTTTCCAACTTTAAGTGGCCGCACAGTTTAGCCGCACGGTTTAGCAAACCGTGTACAAACCGTGCGCACACCACTGCCCAGAGGAGGAAGGGTTTCACGGTTTCACCTGGGAAAGCTACATGGTTTGGCAAACCGTGCACAGACCGTGCGCTCGCCACTGTTTGGAGGAGGAGGGGTCGCACGCTTCCTGGGCCGACGACACGGTTTTCCTAGGCTGTGCGCAAACTGTGCGCCCAGCCCTATCTTGGCCATACTTCCCTTCTTTCGTGCCCCGAGCCCCCAAAACACCCCCAAGGCCTCTCATACCTTCGGGAAACATTTTAAAAACACAAAAACAAGGTATTTAACCAAAACACAACAAAAACACACCTTTCCAAAAATCGGGATCTTACACTACCACTGGACTATGTGAAGTCCCTGGTTAGTTTGACTGATTCTTTTTAGTTAGATGATTTTATGAATCAAGAGTAAGTTGATTTTGGGTTATCTATGTAAATTATTATCCTATCATGGAGGATATGTGATTAGTTTAATTACTTTTCAGTATGAGACTTTAAGAGTAAGTGATGTTATTTTGGAGAAAAATGTTAAGATTTATCTTAGGAGTCTATGTGATTAAATCCTTCAGATATTTGGGTTTTAATATTAGTTTGGTTTACTTTGAAGAATTTTATGGATATATGTTTATTGAATGGTATTTATTGAACTTTGGGTTTTGTTTGACAAATTTTGGAGATTAGGAGTAGTTTTTCTTTTTGTAAAAAAGAAATTATCCTTTTTGGGTATTATCTAATCTCGTACAAAACTTTTTGGTTTGGTTTTGGTTAAGGTCTAAAGACATGGGAAATATATAGTTCTCTTTTGGGGATTAGGAGATTCTCAAGAAGTTGATTATAGTACTCTTAATGCGAACAAGTCTTCCTAAATACTCGTCTTTTGGAGAAAATATGAGTTTGAGTAAGGAATCTAGTAAAAGTTGAAAGTCTACGTGACAAGTAAGTATGTTTCATTATGATTTATTTAAGCTCAAAAATAAATTCCTCAATGAAAAGTAACTTAAAACAAAAATGTGGTATGTTAAATTTTCCTATTGGGGAATCGAATACCGTTTAACCCATCACAAGTTTGTGATTTTCTTGTGGTTAACTTTCTTCTAGACATGTTTACTATCACTCTCCATCAGAACATGACCATTTGTTTTCTCTTCCATATCCATATTTTTCTACTTTGAATCATAGTATGGGTTAACTCGGGTGACCTTTGTACTTCTCTCCCTTTATTTTAAAGTGATATTTTTACTGACTCTTGTTCCGATGTGGGACTTTCAATGAAGTTTCCAATCCCAATTTTGAAATTGCGAGGACACAATTCTCAAAAGGGGGGAAGGATGTAACTTCCCAAGTAAATAAATAATATTACATTATAATTTTTATCAATATTTGTGAATAAAATGTTAATATTACTTTAAAGGTAATGTTATGCTCGATGGCGTACCCAATACGCAACAACGAGTTTCTTTGAAATCTTACGTTGCACACTAATAATATAATAATATTATAATAGTTAACGCCTACCCGTTGTAATGGAAGGAATGAATAGAAATAACTAAAAAATGATTACATATGTTTGTTAAATATTTTTACATTTATCCAATAAATGTTAGAGGCTTAAAATCCAAATGAATCCAATTTTAAGAATAAATACTCTAATATTTTTAAAAGATTGTTTTACCGCCTTTTGATGGAAAACCTTTTTTAAATATAAATTTTGACAATTTTATAAGCTCTATTTGTCAAAATAAAATTATTCTTTATAATTGGGACATTGAAATTTACTTTCGTTAACTTTTTGGTATTTTTCTGACAATGTTCATTTTTTTAATGAATAGTGAAAAAATACTGCATTTTACATCAAAACTGCTTTTTCATCTAATTTAAATATATGGTTAGATTATCTTTTTAATTGGTTTTAAAGTTTAATTATAATATATTTTTACCATTTAATTCAATGGTGGTCATTATAATTAATTTCACTTTTAAAATGGACATAAACAAGTGCCAAACTTTTTATAGATATTGCTTCAAAAAAACCCGCTATTTGTTTTGACAACGAGAATTATTTTTAAATTAATTATTGCAATTTCTGTGTTTTGAATTTGGTAAAATGGATTCCATATTTGTAATTAGAAGTTCCAAATTATGTAATTAATACTCTTTTGTTTTTAGACATTATGAATAGTAACGATGGTAATTGTCTTTAATTATCGTGATTAATTAGTAATCGGGTAGTTAAGGATAATAAAATAATATCATAATAATAAAAAATGACCCCAAAATATGTCCTAATGATACTTGTTGTGTCATGGACAACCATGGTATGCCTTGTTCCATACTTTGGGACCCCATGGAATCACTTTTGTGTGATAGTGACACTTTATCATTTTATTTTTAAAGAAAGGAAAATATAACAAAAGTATGTATCACCCAAGTAAAACAATTTTAGTTTTGTCTGTGTAAATGATATCTTAGACTATAAATATTCATTGGAAAGATAAAAATATTTCCTACATCATAGTATTTTGTTTATAATTTTTAGACATTAAATAAATTAATTTATTTATGACACCATGATGATGCAATGATTACCTCATTAATGAACGATTTAAATAAAATGAAATGATAATGTAATATCTAAGACTTACACTTGGAAAAAACTTATTGTATGAGTATATTTCAAACCCTTATCACCTTATACTTGAAATATATCAATGTGGGACCTTTAAAATCCGAAACTCATTTTAAAATAAAGTAACATTTCTTGACTTTCCATGAATACCCTTCCTCCCTCTTATAAAAGGCCCCCACCTCTACCTCCTTACCCACACTTCTCAAGCCTTTGGATTGGCCAAACACTCCCCATTTCATCTCTCCACATCCCTCTCTTCATCATTGAAGCCTCAACTTAGGCAGAAATATCTTCAAGAAACCCTTTTGGTGAAAACCAAAGGAAGCTACCCGATTTAAAGGTAATGTCTTCTCTTATGTTCTTTTGTTTTATTTTGCTTCTCCAAACCCCTAAAATATTTTTATTCCTTTATTTTGTAACAAAACAGTATCTTAAATATACTAGTATGTTTTTATAAGAAGGATTCTAGCTACACTTACACACACATCCGTCTAATGGTTAAAGAACACACTATTTCTGTGGATGGCGAATTACTGCCTCACGAAACGATGATTGTTAAATATTCTTTTAACACCTTTAAAGGTGGAAATTATGATGTCACTGTATTTTTTATATGATATATATGGTATTTATGTTTTCTATATGCTTCTTTATTTTATATTTAAAACATACATTTATTCTTTTCATGTTGTACAAATGCGATAATTTCATATGAGGAAGTGTGGACTACCACCCCCTCAAGTGATGTGACTCGTTCATGCAATAAATGGAATGTATAAATAACGAAATTAATGAACTTATGTGACCTATATAACATATATATTATACTGTAATTATAATATATATATCTCTCAATTATTTTTAATTCCATTACTTTGACAAAGAAATGAAAGTAGCGTTCGTGCGTACGTACGGCCTACCGTCTCCATGAACGGTGCATTTCATTTATTTTTATCTCAAAATGTTATATAATAGTATAAAATGAATATTTACTGGATATATATGATATTTAAATCATTAATACTATTCTGGAGATGATGTAATTATAACTACATGGACAATTCTTTTCAAACAAGTTCATTTTTGACTCATGTACCAAACATCGACAAAAACATCTGTTATGAACTCACATAATTAACTAATTATTATAACATTATAATATGTGATATGAATTGAATAATAAACTTCAAAGGAGTTACTTAATAAATTATAAATTGAAAAAATTTTATTATTCAGGAATATAAAGAAACAAACAAGACAAGTCGGACTTGAGGTAAGGGATCCTACCTCTCTTTCTTTTCAAGTACTCTCTTTTATGTCATTTCTTTTAAGCTCATCTTTCTTATGTTTGGGGATGTTTTTTTTATATTAATATTGCTGTAAATTTTATTTTAATATGATTAGATACCCTATTTGATATCATCAATCCATTTTTGGAAGTTTTATGTGGCGTCGTTAGGCTGCCAAATTTTCATAAGGGGATTTTCATCTCACTTTTTATTCCCGTGAGATTCATGCTACATTTTCCACTATTTCCTTTTGTGTGGTGTATGTACTGCCCATTATTTTACTATTTGTATAATATACTCTCATTTATGGGTATTTAAATCTTCATTGTATGAACCTTCTTTCATGGGGTGTACGTTTCAAAAGTTGCCCAAATCGGTAAGGGAACCTTTCACACTCCTCTTTTTAAAAGACTTATTTTCTTATGTCTTTTAATTTACATATTTTTATGTTGGGATATGTTCTTATATATACTTATTGATGTAAATTTTATTTCCAAATTATTATATACCATTTTATCTCTCATAAACTAATTTTATGAATTTTAAAGTGACGCCGTTAGGCTGTCGAATTTTACCAAGGGAACTTCTTAACCCAATTTCGATTTTTTTGGGTTCAACATGTTGTTATTGAATATGTCATCATTTGAATATGTTTTAATGACCTTTGATTGTTTTACAATTAATATACACTTATATTGGGTGTATTTATATTTGTCACACATAATTATGATATTGATTTATCCTTAATTTAAGGATACCTTCTTTATAAGGGATTTCATCTCATTTTACATTTATATTGAGACTTCATTGTTATTATGCACCAATTCACTCTTATATAGTGTATATACTGTCCTTTGGAATATTATATCATGAATCCCTTTATTCTCATGATATTATAATGTTATGATTAAATGTTATTCCTGTAGATACCCAAAGCTTGACGTACATGAACATTACATTACTTTTGTGGAATACTTAATACATAACAAAAAAAGACACACAAGGACTATAATAGTTTAGTGTATTTGGAAACTTGGAACGTAATCTTCTAATCGTGGTGAAAGATCTTCAACATCTCCCATAAAGATCTTCCCCTTTTTTTCTTACCTAAAACCTTTCTTTATATCCTGGGGAAAAGAAAACATAAAAAGGGTGAGCTCAAATGCTCAGTAAGGGTAAGCATGTATAAAATAAAACATACCATATACATTTGAACTTAAAAACATGAACATAATGTTTAAACATCAAAATCTTGAGCAATGACATAAAACATGGAAGTATGTGTGGAATAGATCATAAAGAAACATTAAGAATGATAAAATAGCATGGGAATAAAATATGTAATTGTGGCATCCATTAAGCACATGTAATGATTTCCATAGTAGCCAAGGCATTGCTGCCAAGACCATCTTAGTGGAAAAAGTCCCTTTCTGAAATCAAGTTCACTCCTCATTCCAGTCCTGTAATACTGAACCAGATTAACTTACCGTTCCAGCCATGTCTATCTCATGAGATATAAATCTTTACCCAATGCATTAGAGGGAGATATAGGTCCCACCCATCTCATAATGAAATCATTCTTACTTGTGCCACAAAATAAACATACATCATTCATAATAACCCAATAAATAAAATGGGTTTCATAAACATCATCACATCATCACATAATCCATATAAAAGAAATGGATATCATTTCATAATAAGAAAATCAAAACCATGTAAATCATAGAGACATTATAATTGAAACATACACATATGAAAATAATGTCATCTTAGATGGAAAATGGTTTTTATAAAACACTTGAAATGAATTCTTGAGGAAAATATACTTTTTTCTTCAAAATCATTTTCTTTTCACAAAATGTCATGCAATTTTAAGAGAAAAGGATTTTGTTGAAAATATTCATGAAATATTTTGGAGGATTCTTTATGAAAATAAGGCTTTATAAAACCGTAAAAATCCTTTCATGCCGTATACATTAAAAAAACATTCTTCTCGTAATTTTGTCGGAAAAGTCAAAAAGTACCTCATATGGTAAACAAAAGAAAGATTCCTTCTATACGATGTGGTAAAAGTAAGAAAAGGTTAAAAATGTCTTAAAAATACATGGAATTAAAGTAAACATTTTATGAAAACATTTTGAGAGCATATGGACATGAATAATGAACATAACCCCCAGTAAATACTTACGAGTAAACAATCTCGGATAAGAATGAGATTGGAATAATTATCCCTTACCTTAGGTCCGATATGCTTCGTATGTATCCGAACCCCCTGTATAATTATTTAAATAATGTTATTGACTTATTATAGAATCATATTCATTGTTACGATATCATATATGGTTCACTTATGACTTTATATTACCCGTTCTTTTGTAAATTCCATGTTAAAGAGCGTTTTGGGTAAAATTGTTTCATTTGTCGTCCGTGTTTTGACTTGTAAATATTCATACGATTACTTAGATCAAGATTAATTAATTACAGAATATAAAACATGATTTATATATAATATATATTTAGAATACACACATATATAATAGATCGATAAATGGAAAGAAATACACCATTCATGGAGACGGTAGGCCATACGTACGCATGAACACTGTTTTCGTTTCCTTATTGAGTTGAATGGAATTAAGCAGATGACATACATATAAATAAATCCAGTAGCTTTATAATTTCATATATTTCATTATTATTGCGTATATATACTTTATAATCATTCTTAAATGGTTAACATGGAGAATGAATCTCATCGCGTCGTGGAGACGGTAGTCCGTACGTACGCACGAGCGATGATATCATTTCCATAGTTATTGAATTGAATTGGAGTGGATGATACAATATATAATAATAATTATGATGTTATAATAACTATGTATAGTTATTCTTTACACCATTATACCCATCCAAGTAAGGTGGTGTTGGAAAAACAGATTACACCACGGTGTGGAGACGGTATTCCGTACGTACGTACGCGCAGTGATTTTGTTTTCCATAGGATGGATAGATGGTAAAATAGGGTTGTTTCATACTTATAATAACATATAAGTATATGAGTGATACTTATGTTATTACTTCATAATGAAACAACTAAAGAAGAAGAAGTAGAAGAAGAAATAATGTTGAAAGAATCGGTAACGGACATTACCTCTTTTTTGAAGCGCCTCTTTGAGACCTCCTCTTAGGGCACTAAAATTTGTCTTTGAAGAAGACCAGGACCTCTAGGATGTTTCTAGGGAATTGGAGAAGTTAATTTCTCAGGGGTTGGCCGAGATTTAAGGCTCAAAGTGGTGTGAGGAAGAGAGGGAGGAGGTGCCCTTTTATAAGGGACGAGAGGGGCACCTTTGGAATAACTAAAAATATTATTTTATTATAATGTCAAATTTGGTTTTTAATAGCTCCAAATTGATATATTTAGAAGCTAAGGTGGGTATGAGTCGAAATACTCTCATCCAATAGAATTTAGACAAGTTTAGGTTCGTATTTTAACCTTATCATTTAGATTTAACTTTAAGTTAAATAATTTTACTTTTACCGTGTCTTCTTGTGTTCTTACACTATAAGGTTAATAAAATTACTATAAGAAGCCAAAATAACCCCAAGTTGTTTATTATTAATATATATAACCTTATCTAAGTCATTTGGAAGAACCGTAGATTTTTAGGAATAAAATAACAATTAATAATATAATATTTCTTTTAAAAACTATTTTATGTCAATTTTGACACTATTTGGTAATTGATTTTTGTGAAAATCATAACCGAATTATTAGTTAGAAAAAAGTTAATTAAATCAATAATAACATGTCATATTAACATATAAAATTATTGGAATTCATAAAAAGTCTCAAATTACATTTATTTGGGTATTTATAACATCAATTATGTCAATATTTCATTAATAAGATAATTACTGCATCATCATTGTATCATAAATAAATTAAATTATTTTTAGTCTAAAAATTACAAATAAAATCCCATTATGTAGGAAATCGTTTTTTAATTCTAATGAATATTTATAGTCTAATTTATCTTATGTATAACCCTATATTAAAAATGATTTAGTTATTAAACTTTGATTTTAACTATTTTAACCCTTCTTTAAATAAATTAATAATAAATGTCCTAATCTAATCCAAGTGGGCCTAAATGGTCATATTTTATTCCTAAGGTTGTTTTTGGTCGAATTACACTTATCCAATAGAATTAGGACATGTTTTAGGGTAATAATAATATCATTTTTACCCTTAATTACCCTATTTACTTTTAACCGTGGTAAAAAAAAGTAAAAAGTTACTATTCGCCAAAAATTATTTTCATCTCATTGAACCACATTTTACTTACTGACATCAACCGTGTCTCTCGGATTTTTGAAATTCCACTCACAGAAGCGGTAAAATTAAGTTTTATGAAAAAATCATTTTTTAACTACCACTTAGTGGTTTCACTATTCATCAAAAAATGAAAGTTTCTAGAAAAATACCAAAAATTAGGCCTAAGATATATTTGATATTATGAACTCAAAAATGATTTCTATTTTACCAAATTAAAAACATTTCAGTTGCATTAATTAATTTAAAAATTAATTCCCGTCGTCAAAACAAATAGCGTGTTCTTAAGAGATAATAACTATCAAAAGATTGACACTTGTTTATGTCTGGTTTAAATGTGAAATTACATCCAATGACCAACATTGTATTAAATTGTAAAAATGTATTCTAAATATACTTTGAAACCACTCAAATTAATAATTTATCACTATTGATTATTTCGATTAAAAAGGTTGTTTTTAATTAAAATTTAGTAATTTTCACTATTCATCAGAAAATGAAAGTTATCCGAAAAGTACCAAAATTTCACCCTAAGCTAATTTCGATATTCCGAATCCAAAAATGAAGTCCATTTTAAAATATAAAACTTATAAAATCTCAAAAATTGGGTATTACTATTCATAACGGCTAGTTCATAATAATATTATAATAATATCTCGTTTAGTGAAACTCAGTATTGCGTACTACACACGCTATCGAGGAAGGTCGTGATTGCGTGTAATGCAAGGCAAGACAAGGATGCGTGTTTTTCAAGCTCCTTTTGGTGTAGCATACAACACAAGACATTAATGAAATTAAAAAGAATATTTTTCATAAAATCTCGCGGTGTTACATTCTACCCCCCTTAAAATGAATTTCGCCCTCGAAATTCGTCGGGGTTATAAATGGTTTACGACTTGAAAGTTTCATTAATAGAAACCCACATCGTAAAAAGGAATACAAAAACTTGGCTTTAAAAAATAAATTATGAAACGTAACGGTTACCCAAATAAACTAATCACTGGGTTTCCACATAGGTGAAAATATGGATATGGAAGAGAAATCTAACCACCATGTTCTGATGGAGAGTGGTAGAGAACATGGATATGGAAAATCCAGCAATCACAAAGCCATAAATTTGTGACGATCTACGGTACCATATGATTCATCAGATATAAGAGCACTAGGACAACATTTTTGGGTTTCAAGATCATTTCCCTAAAGTTGATGAAATTGGAATTAGAAGAAATACTTTCATGATTTTGGTATAGTCTCACCGTTGGTCATTCTTTGGACAATTTACACTTCATCTCTTAAAGAAATGAAGTTGAATTTGTCATTCGTGATGTGTTAGAAGATCATGTGATAGAATGATGGGTCATTCCATCTGTCTCAAACAAAAGGTTAGAAAAGTTATCAAAAAAATACATAAGTCCATCTATAGTGAGATTAATCATATATGGTTCCTAAAATGAACTTATACTTCATATATAATACTGCTTAATATAATAAAACTAGTTTCTACTAAACAGGGACTTCCTGTAGGCCAGTGGTAGGCGATAAAGGCCAGTCGCACTTCGGTTGTGAGTTCGATTCCCACAACCTTGTCCGACGCGATGGGTTGTCGCCCGTCCTGCAGGTTGTCCTTTTTCTAAAGCTATATTACTATAACATCCCATCAATAATATCGAAAAAATTTATATCCTTAAACAATACTAACTTATTTCCAACATAATCCATTCCAATCATTAGGCTTATCTAAAATACTTCGGTCCAGGCTCATAGTATAAAGAAAATTATTACTTGAAATGTCATCAACCAAGCATGTGAATACCATCATTTATCCCCCATATATCTTGTTGGTCACATTCCAATCCTATGAATACCTTAATTATGTATTCTCAATGAATACTCATTAAACCTTAGTGAAAACATAAATGCTGTCAAAAGTTAACTCTTTCCTCATACCAAAATCCAAAAATTCTATATACTCAAACCATGATATAACCTTCTCCTTATATCAGTCATGAGCTCATGAATACTATCAAACATTTAATTTTCTCATTATCCCTTCATTATGCGCATATCATCTACATTCAAAAAATATCTGAATAACCTTTAATGGATACTGGTACCATTAATCATACACTTTCAAAACTCAAGGAAAGACAACAGTGTAACAATCCTTAGATGTCTCTTTATTCCATAGTACCATGATATTACTTATACAACATTACACTTGATAAACATGTAATCATTCCAATACCTTCTTAAACCATTGACCGAGCTTCAACAATTCTTTCATCTCACATGTCATTTGTAGTCTCTTCATCATCATCAACATAAATACTACCAATATGACCGTACTGATTCTATTCATGAGACATTCCCTTAGGGCATTGGTTTTCATAATGCCAGTACATTCCACATTTAAAACATTTAACCACTGTTGATGTCGTAGAAATACCATTATCCTCATCCCTGGTGTTAACTGAACCTTTTCCTTTTCACTTACCGGCTTTGTGTCCTTCTTTTCTACACCCAAAGAATCTTCCAGTTCCTTTGAAACAATCTCCCTGATGCCTCTTCCCACATGATTTACATGAGGGAAATTGAACTTTCTTTCCTCTATGATCATCATGAAACTCCATCTTTCTCTTATTATCTGAGTCGGGAAACTTACCAAAGTTGAGATTATTGATCATATTATGAGATTTCTGATTAGGAATAATAATGATGTTTGGACTTCCAAATCCCGTTTCATTTGGTTTCTCATGAAGAATATCATTCCATTGTCTTTCATATCCTCCATTATTGTGAATCTTCCTGTTTCCAGCCATTTTCTAAAACCCAAAAAGAATAGTGTGAGAGGAAAAAATCATGCTAGGGAAAACAACATAGTAAAGGGGAAGTACCCTCAATATCTAACATCTTAGGTTAAATTCTATGATCGTTACCGTAGTTCTAGGACTATATCCTATACGTATACTTATCCTTAGGGATATCCCTAGACATACCTTATAAATATCTCTAGGGATCTCACTAATGTTTTCGCATCCTAGTTTCCAAAGATTGACTAAACCTTTCCTCTGATACCAAATGTAGAGACCCAAAGCTTGACGTACATGAACATTACATTACTTTTGCGGAATACTTAATATATAACAAAAACAGACACACAAGGACCGTAATAGTTTAGTGTCTTTGGAAACTTGGAACGTAATCTTCTAATAGTGGTGAAAGATCTTCAACATCTCCCATAAAGATCTTCCCCTTTTTTTTCTTACCTAAAACCTTTCTTTATATCCTGGGGAAAAGAAAACATAAAAAGGGTGAGCTCAAATTCTCAGTAAGGGTAAGCATGGATAAAATAAAACATACCATATACATTTGAACTTAAAAACATGAACATAATGTTTAAACATCAAAAGTTTGAGCAATGACATAAAACATGGAAGTATGTGTGGCATAGATCATAAAGAAACATTAAGAATGATAAAATAGCATGGGAATAAAACATGTAATTGTGGCATCCATTAAGCACATGTAATTATTTCCATAGTAGCCAAGACATTGCTTCCAAGACCATCTTAGTGGACAAAGTCCCTTTCTGAAATCGAGTTCACTCCTCGTTCCAGTCCTGTAATACTGAACCGGATTAACTTACCGTTCCAGCCATGTCTATCTCATGAGATATAAATCTTTACCCAATGAATTGGAGGGAGATATAGGTCCCACCCATCTCATAATGAAATCATTCTTACTTGTGCCACAAAATAAACATACATCATTCATAATAACCCAATAAATAAAATGGGTTTCATAAACATCATCACATCATCACATAATCCATATAAAATAAATGGATATCATTTCATAATAAGAAAAGAAAAACCATGTAAATCATAGAGACATTATACTTGAAACATACACACATGAAAATAATGTCATCTTAGATGGAAAATGGTTTTGATAAAACACTTGAAATGAATTCTTGAGGAAAATATCATTTTTTTTCTTCAAAATCATTTTCTTTTCACAAAATGTCATGCAATTTTAAAAGAAAAGGATTTTGTTGAAAATATTCATGAAATATTTTGGAGTATACTTCATGAAAATAAGTCTTTATAAAACCGTAAAAATCCTTTCATGTCGTATACGTTAAAAAAACATTCTTCTCGTAATTTTGTCGGAAAAGTCAAAAAGTACCTCGTATGGTAAACAAAAGAAAGATTCCTTCCATACGATGTGGTAAAAGTAAGAAAAGGTTAAAAATGTCTTAAACATACATGGAAGGAAAGTAAATATTTTATGAAAACATTTTGAGAGCATATGGACATGGATAATGAACATAACCCCCGGTAAATACTTACGAGTAAACAATCTCGGATAAGAATGAGATTGGAATAATTATCCCTTACCTTAGGTCTGATATGCTTCGTATGTATCCGAACCCCCTGTATAATGATTTAAATAATGTTATTGACTTATTATAGAATCATATTCATTGTTACGATATCATATATGGTTCACTTATGACTTTATATTACTCGTTCTTTTGTAAATTCCATGTTAAAGAGCGTTTTGGGTAAAATCGTTTCATTTGTCGTCCGTGTTTTGACTTGTAATTATTAATACGATTAATTAGATCAAGATTAATTAATTCCAGAATATAAAACATGATTTATATATAATATATATTCAGAATACACATATATATAATAGATCGATAAATGGAAAGAAACACACCGTTCATGGAGACGGTAGGCCGTACGTACGCATGAACGCTGTTTTCGTTTCCTTATTGAGTTGAATGGAATTAAGTAGATGAAATAAATATACATAAATCCAGTAGCTTTATAATTTCATATATTTCATTATTATTTATTATATATATTTTATAAACATTCTTAAATGGTTAACATGGAGAATGAATCTCATCGCGTCGTGGAGATGGTAGTCCGTACGTACGCACGAGCGATGATATCGTTTCCATAATTATTGATTTGAATTGGATTGGATGATACAATATATCAGAATCATTATGATGTTATAATAACTATTTATAGTTATTCTTTACACCATTATACCCATCCAAGTAAGGTGGTGTTGGAAAAACAGATTACACCATGGCGTGGAGACGGTATTCCGTACGTACGCACGCGCGGTGATTTCATTTTCCGTAGGATGGATAGATGGTAAAATAGGGTTGTTTCATACTTATAATAACATTTCAGTATATGAGTGATACTTATGTTATTAATTCATAATGAAACAACTAAAGAAGAAGAAGTATAAGAAGAAATAAAGTTGAAAGAATCGGTAACGGACATTACCTTTTCTTTGAAGCGCCTCTTTGAGACCTCCTCTTAGGGCACTAAAATTGGTCTTTGAAGAAGACCAGGACCTCTAGGATGTTTCTAGGGAAGTGGAGAAGTGAATTTGGCAGGGGTTGGACGAGCTTGAAGGCTCAAAGTGGTGTGAGGAAGAGAGGGAGGAGGTTCCCTTTTATAAGGGAGGAGAGGGGCACCTTTGGAATAACTAAAAATATTATTTTATTATAAAGTCAAATTCGGTTTTTAATAGCTCCAAATTGATATATTTAGAATCTAAGGTGGGGATGGGTCGAAATACTCTCATCCAATAGAATTTAGACAATTTTAGGTTCTTATTTTAACCTTATCATTTAGATTTAACTTTAAGTTAAATAATTTTACTTTTACCGTGTCTTCTTGTGTTCTTACACTATAAGGTTAATAAACTTACTATAAGAAGCCAAACGAACCCCAAGTTGTTTATTATTAATATATATAACCTTATCTAAGTCATTTGGCAGAACCTTAGATTTTTAGGAATAATATAACAATTAATAATATAATATTTCTTTTTAAAACTATTTTATGTCAATTTTGACACTATTTGGTAATTGATTTTTGTGAAAATCATAAAATAATTATTAGTTAAAAAAAAGTTAATTAAATAAATAATAAAATGTCATATTAACATATAAAATTATTGGAATTCATAAAAAGTCTCAAATTACATTTATTTGGGTATTTATAACATCAATTATGTCAATATTTCATTAATAAGATAATTACTGCATCATCATTGTATCATAAATAAATTAAATTATTTTAAGTCTAAAAATTACAAATAAAATCCCATTATGTAGGAAATATTTTTATCATTCTAATGAATATTTATTGTCGAATTTATATTATATATAACCCTATATTAAAAATTATTTATTTATTAAACTTTGATTTTAACTATTTTAACCCTTCTTTAAATAAATTAATAATAAATGTCCTAATCTAATCCAAGTGGGCCTAAATGGTCATATTTTATTCCTAAGGTTGTTTTTGGTCGAATTAAACTTATCCAATAGAATTATGACATGTGTTAGGGTAATAATAATATCATTTTTACCCTTAATTACCCTATTTACTTTTAACCGTGGTAAAAAAAAGTAAAAAGTTACTATTCACCAAAAATTATTTTCATCTCATTGAACCAAATTTTACTTACTGTCATCAACTGTGTCTCTCAGATTTTTGAAATTCCACTCACAGAAGTGGTAAAATTAAGTTTTATGAAAAATTCATTTTTTTAACTACCACTTAGTGGTTTCACTATTCATCAAAAAATGAAAGTTTCCAGAAAAATACCTAAAATTAGGCCTAAGATATATTTGATATTATGAAATCAAAAATGATTTCTATTTTACCAAATTAAAAACATTTCATTTTCATTAATTAATTTAAAAATTAATTCCCGTCGTCAAAACAAATAGCGTTTTCTTAATAGATAATAACTATCAAAAGATTGACACTTGTTTATGTTTGGTTTAAATGTGAAATTACATCCAATGACCAACATTGTATTAAATTGTAAAAATATATTCTAAATATACTTTAAAACCACTCAAATTAATAATTTATTACTATTAATTATTTCGATTAAAAAGGTTGTTTTTAATTAAAATTTAGTAATTTTCACTATTCATCAGAAAATGAAAGTTATCCGAAAAGTACGAAAATTTCACCCTAAGCTAATTTCGATATTCTGAATCCAAAAATGAAGTCCATTTTAAAAGATAAAATTTATAAAATCTAAAAAATTGGGTATTACTATTCATAACGACTAGTTCATGATAATATTATAATAATATCTCGTTTAGTGAAACTCGGTATTGCGTACTACACACGCTATCGAGGAAGGTCGTGATTGCGTGTAATGCAAGGCAAGTCAAGGATTCATGTTTTGCATGCTCCTTTTGGTGTATCGTACAACACAAGACATTAATGAAATTAAAAAGAATATTTTTCATAAAATCTCGGGGTGTTACAATTCCTCAATTATTGTATTCAAGTGTCTCTCGTTTTGTTAAAAAACCTTTAACTAAAATATCGTTTTAAATGTTTTAATTATTTATTCTTATAAATATTTATCATTAATATCCATGTTTTCAAAATGGTTTTAAGGATTTATTTATACGGATATTAATGGTTTAAAATGTTAAAATCTTCAAAGTGGTATGGGACACTTTGATTCAAAAATATATTTATTAAATGTTTTAAATGGTTTTGAAAATGGTTTTTAGAATGGATTCATTATTTCAATATCTTAAAATGTTATATTGTTATTGAAATGTGGTAATGTTATCTTTCCTTTATGCTTAAGTTATGTGCTATGATTATGTTATGGTTCTTGGGCATTGTTTATGAAGACGGGTGGTTCCGTGATAAACTAAGGGCGGGTGAGCCCGATATAGCTCTCCAATGCATTGGGTAACATTAAGGGGTTAAATGATAAGGTTTCTCCGAAGAGATTTAGGGAATATACTGTGATGAGTATTCCAAATGTAACCATGAGGGTTACTCCCTATGTAAGAATGTTATCAATTCCTCAAGTTACCTTTATGTCTTATGATTTCTATGAGTTATTCGTAAATCTTATGATTTCATGAGGTATGTTAAAGTGATTTTGTTTTATGAGTAAAGTATGATTTCATTGATTCTTATGTATACATGGACTGATGTTTTCTTTCCGTATTGTTATAACCCTTACTGAGCTTTTTATGCTCATCCCAAGTTTTTGAAATGTTTTTCACATTACATAAAGTTGAATAGGGTCAAGGATGGGATCAATGAAATGTCAGGCTATCTAAAACAAGGAACTGGACATGACTCTTTTGTTCAAGAGTTTTTATTTTGTGAAAAAAATGGAAACTGAGTAGATGTGTCTAATTTGTAATATTTGAGATGTAATAGTTATGTCCTAATTATCTAAAACTCTAAACCTGAAAAGATCCTCAATGTGAATTATTCAATTTAATTCAAGATTAAGTAAGGTTTAAGCCTGTGTCCTTATAATTATTTTATTAATTCTTGAATCCTAGATGTTCAAAATTAATAATAAATGATGAATATAAAATATAAGGCTCAAATAGTACCCAATTTTTGAAAGATAATTCTTGGTCAAGTAACAATAAAATTAATTGTTAAGGATATACCCATAAGGGTGTTTAGGTTCTTTGACGATAAAAAACTTAGGTATTTTGACACACTAAATTATTATGTTTTAAGACAATGAATCCTTTTGAGATTAAAGGTCATAATTCTATAAAGATTATATAATTAGTTCAATAAGATAAATGTGAACTATTTTAAGAAGAAGCTAGAGGTATGTTTATATACTTAATGAGATTCTTTTAAAAGATTTTAGGAATGTAAAGTGAAAGTAAGGTATATATTTGGTAAAAAATATAAGATCCTATTTGTGATAAAGTTAGATATATCTTAACCAGGCATTCATTGATCATTTAAATGTATATTGGAGATATTTATAACCTCATATTATCTTATATACATCATAATAGTGATAGTAGTAAAATGAGGATCGATAGTGAGTCTAATAAGTATTAAAGGCCTTCCATAATAACTTTAATACATGTTTCACAAATATCAATGAAAAACCTATATATATGCCTAATATATTGACTAATGGATACCATATAAGTTACAATATGATAATAAATATATTATGTTATAGTCTCATATGTTTTGGTGTGAATCATTTGTTAAGGATAATTTTAGAAACAAATATATATCAAGAAAACATAAGTGAATCTTAGTTAATTCTCCTAAATGATACTTAGTATATAAACATCCCTAATGTAAAAAGGTTTTAGTAAGTTTATTAACTATATTTTATAACATTTAAACACTTATCTTTTGAGATGTTACAATCAATTTATACTTTAATGAATTCAAGGCACTAGATGCAGATGAGCTGACATAGAAACACTAAACTCTATAAGATTTAGTGGGAGGAGTTGTTTTAGAGACACATACTTAATAATAAAGGAAAAACAAAAGACATGATTTTATATTAACCATGTAAGATGATATTTTTTATAATAATGATGAATACTATAAAGTTGTTGTAAGTGGAAACTATAAAATATTGGAAAGTTAGTATGAATTGAGGAATTGATTCCATGATCAAGATCAAGTAAATTATTTTTGTAGTTTCTATAATTGATGTAAATCATTTGGTGGGTATTCAAGTAAAAAATAGACCTACATGGTAAAGTTAATACCTATAAGTAACAATGGGTAACTGAATATTTCTAGGTGGGTATATATATAGTATAAGACAAAAGCATCTTCACTAATTATAATACTAAAATAAATTAGAATTCTACTTATTATAGAAACATTCTATGATCATGAAATTGGGAAATTGAGTGTCAAGACCGTCTTAATAAATGGATACCTTGTAAAATATATCTATATGACACAATTAGAAGTGTTGGTGACACCATATAAATCCAATAAGGCATACAAGTTGTAAAGATAAATTTATAGATTGACATAAGCATTATGATCATGGAATTTTTGTTTTGATGATTCCATAAGATAATTTGGTTTCATTAAGAACTAATTTAAGCCACATGTATATAATAGGTTAGTGTAAGTTTCATTTTTTTCCAAGACAAATATATATCAATAACATATTAAAAGAATAGATTAAGTTTTACAGTTAGTTAAGTCTAAGATTAAAGCTATTTCTCTAAGAATGAATCAATGTAACAATCCATGTTACAGGTAATAAGTTCTTATAAAATATATATATTAGATTTATTAAATCAATTCATAGTACATAAATTGACAAGGTATTATAAATACAAGATGAAATAATTAAAGAGTGAGTTGTTGCCTATGTCATATGGTGCAAAATATATCTAAGATGATGTGTTAAGGCATAAGAGGATGCTAATATGATGAATATAATTCCATATGATTAAGTTCGTGGAATATTCCATGATATGCACAAAAATTTTATATTTATCATACATAAATAATAGCGGTAAAATATAAAATAGAACCAGGAGAACAACATAGGTTATCCATAATAAATGTCTAACAATACTTGAGAAAGTGCAAAGGATAAGTTCTCCATGATTGGAGAAGTGAGAATTTGTGTTTCCAAAGGGTAAAAAATTATTTATTCTACAGATAAATTTGATATCATATATCACTATAAGGCTAAGTAAATAATCAATAGAACCTTACTGAATCTAGTATTATTCACATATTCAAAGACTTAGTACATTGAAACGTTTGATGCAACCTAAGACGTATTTTAAACAATGATTTTTTTCCAAATTTTTGTGTTTTAATAAGATTGTATGTATTATATAAAAAAATATTATAATAAAATTATTACTATGGTGTTATCTAGGATGTAAAGTTTAAGATATAGGATAAAACGTAAATACTCAATGATATCACTTCTTGAGGGATTTTCTGAAAGGAGTGATTTTTTAGTAAACAGAATCACCATAGAAGAATGTGGAAGGCCCAAAAACTATATCTATGCCACAAAAGAATAATTTTTATCATATGATATCTAGTGGAATATAAGTTGTCGGTATTTAAATCTAGTGTAAGTGGGAGTCTTTTGGAGTTGTTTCCTTATAAACTATAAACTTTTTTTTACTTTATATTACTATAATATTAATAAATATCCTATCATAGGATGACTGTTCTTCTACATAACATTAATGTAATAATTTACTTAGATTATTTTTCACATAAAAAGGTTATAAAAATTCCCCAATATAATTAAAACCAAGAAATGATATGAAAATATTCTTAAACACATATCCTATAGTCTATATAACATCTCTCTAATAAGAAATATATAATGTTTAACTATTAGGTGTTGGAGGCTCATAAGATATTGACATTTCTTCTCAATCAGTTCACACTTGGTAATTTCTAATATGGTAGGTTACGAGGATATGAATTCCAAAAGTAATTTCATATTTTATATATTTAATTGGATATTCCTATTTTTTTACATGTGAATTGGTCCTTAGACTTCTTATTATTATTAATGTATATCATGAATCATGTACTTTGATGTATGAATGAAAACCATGATGACATATTCCCTTAGTGAGGTATACATGATGGGTGTGACATAAGAGATATGAAATTTATTGAATAAGTCAAGAAAGTATTTTTTTTTCATTATAATTTAATGGAAGAATATATCTCTAAACCTTTTATTTAAATAGAACCATCATATTGAATCATTTTTCATGGCAGTTTATCAACGAGTTAATTTTGAAAATTCAAAGAAAGATAAATGAAGTATTTAAGGTAACAACACAAGTATGCATCCCGCTGGGTGAGATATCAAGAAAAATGGATTATATGTAACACCAAAATATTTTAGATATATTATTTTAAATAAATATTATGTTTAATTTCATTTACAACACACAACATTGAGATTAAACGAACCATGATATATAATTAATTAAATATGACTATTATTTCCTAGCCATCATTTTGGAGAATATAAATCAGAATAATTATGTTATAAAATATATTTATAATGTTTTTTAATAAAATTAATAATAAATCATACATTTATTATCAACTAGTTGAAAATGAAAATAAAATATTTGAAAAGAAAAAAGAGATATTTTTCAAAAAACCATTTTTATGTGTGCAATGTATTTTTATATTAATAAATTAAATTATTTAATGTTGATAAATGATTATAATGAAATAATTAGATTATATATCCAATTTAATGAATTAAAATCCATTTAATTTTTTTATTAGGAAAGTAATGAGAATAAAGTCTTTTTATGCTTCAAAAAAATACATTTTATTAAAAAATGATTTTTATTCCATTTTATGCATAGATATTATAATTAATTTATGCTAGTTTTAGAAATTATGTTTGAAATTATTTTCATTATTTTTTAAATTATAATTTCATAATATTATTAGGTTTAATGTTTATGATTTTTCATGAAAAGATTGATTTTTGAGTGAATAGTAAAACCTGCTGATTTTTACAAAAAATATCATTTCTTTTCTTTGAACAAATTAATTTAAAAGTACTATTATATTTTGGATTTTGTTTTAAATTAAAAAAATACCAATTTTATTAAACATAATATAACTAATTCCATAATAATTTTTATTATATTTTATTTATGTGTAAGTTCATTCTATACATAAAAGCACATTTTTCTAAAAAATTATTTTTCACGTTTTGTGCCCTTATATTAAAATTGATTTATGTAAATTATAAAAATTTAATTTTATAAAATTTATTTAAAAATTTTAATCATAATTTTCAAATTTGGTTATTAGTTCAATTTTTTATTCACAAAAACAAGTTGCAGAGTTAAAAAAAATGAGTTATCGCGGTAAGGGTAAATCAAGATAAGAATTGAAATTATGTAGAAAATGAAAAAAATAAATAACAAATTATCACTTATTTTTTATGTATGATTGGTGTATCAAACTTACTACTTGGAAAATTTTTAGTGACTTCCTTTGTAAAATTTATTGGTTTCCAAGAGAAGGAAGTGTTATATTTAATATAATTTTATTTTATTTTATTTTATATCTTAAATATACTGTCATAATTACCATAAGAGTAAATAAAAATGATTAATTATTAAATATGACTAGATAAATTTATACTAATTTAATTTCATGTTAATAATTTATTTTTAATTTTTTGATATAGTATAATTATTTAAAACACTTGTGCAGTGCCGATACAATGCTTGTACTTGCTTAGAAAAAAAATCAAATAAATGGTTGCAAAAATATTAAAAGTTATAATATTTATATGGTTTATGGTATTAAAATAATATTATATATACCTATGAAATATGATTTATGATTTTCATATTTTAATTCAAATTAAATTTTTATCTTAATTCCTTTAAATTAAAATTTTGTGAATAGTCTTGAAAATGAAATTAAATGGTATTTAATGATTAAAAATAATTTATAAATAATTTTTAAATCATAAAAATAATATAATAATTCAATTTAATGAGAAATTATCTAGTAAATTATGAATTTTCCATGTATGTTCCACTTGGATTTTTTAAAATTACTTTTATGGCCCTTAAAGATTGAAAAATTTGTTACGATGGTTACGATTAAACAGAGTCAATGAGGGGTTAAAACAAAAGATATAGTTTAAAATGTCATCTAAACTAGTATTAATTTGATTAATTGATTATATGTAGATCTTATAATCCTTATATTTTAATTCATGGAACTTTTTATCTGGTTTACATGAGTTATACACGTATTATATATTAATATTTCATGCATTTACAAGATTTCCACCCACCTCACTTATAAATGGTCACCTTATCTCCTCTCTTCATAACATCTATTAAGAGATTTATTTCAAAAAATATCTACCAAAATACCTTCCCAAACTTTCATTATACTTTCTATAGGGTATGGTCTTTCCAACAACCAACCTAGAAGGCTTAAGGTGTAATCCAAAGGTGGTTTTCCAAAGAACATGCATAACTCTTAACCAAGTGTTTTCATGTTTATTTATTCTTCCACCTCCTTCAGATCTTATCAAAACATGCTGATATAATAAAAAATTATCTTAAATATTATGAAATATTATTATGTTGATTTCAAAAACCTTTTTAATCTACTTTTCCATCTTATGGGAAATGAAAACTTTGCTCATTCATATGTGTGGACTACCACCTCCATGAAGTGATATGTTTCATTTTTTATCACCACCTCACAAGGATGGTTATTATGATAGATTTAATGAATGTATATTATATTAATGACATAATTATTATTATAAAAAAAATAATATATTAGTTAAATTATTAACCTTTCATCTATTGAAAAATCATAACGTCGCTCGTGTGTACGTGTGGACTACCACCTCCATGAAGCGATGCGATTCATTTTTCATATACACCATTCATGAATGGTTATAAAATTATATTTAATGTAAAAAATTATAATTATATCATGATAAATATTCTGTATACAATTGAACAATGACCCCTTTGACCATGGTCATCCAACCAAAATTGTTTTGGGATTATGAACTCAACATTCTAAATGCATATGACTTGAACTTAACTTATTTAGTAACTATGTAAATAAGGTAATAAATGAAATAAATGTAGTAATAATAAGTTAATAAATTAAAAAACGTTATAAATCAAGTATAAAATTAATATAATGTTATTATACAATAGTTAAAGTATGCATGTGGAGATTCAGACTGGAGGTAAGAGATTTCTCGTCTCAATTTCTTTTTTTCGAGACTCTTGCCATTTTCACCACATGTTTTCTTCTATGTGGTGAATATACTATCATAAGGATGTATTTTTATCATTAATATAATTAAATTAAAGTGTTTTATGAATCTTTATGAGGTTCTCTTTTTCAAATAACTTCTGATTTAAAAGTTATAAAAAATGGTAAGAGATATTCTTCGAAAACCTTTTTTTAAAATTTTTCAAGTTTTCTTCCATTTTTCCTCCACATCAATGTTCATTAAAATGTTTCGAATATGCTATTAATATGATTAAATTTATATTCAAATTAATTTTAAACCTTGTTTTACCTTCTTTATGAATTATTTAAAATAATTTTTTTTATTGTTTTTCCAAATGGTTATTTTTTACTTTTTTACAAAAGTGTGGAAAAAATCTTTTTTAACATATATAAAATGAGCATAATTACCCACTAAAAATACTTTTATTATTTAATAATATTATTATACAAGTTTTCATGTGTTTTAAAATGAATATTCCATTTCTTGTTCTTATGGGAATTTTTTTAAAGCATTTTAAAGGAAAATGATTTTTATCCTTATTTTTACATAAATATCAAAAGTGCTTTAAAATATGTGTTGAATATAATAATTTATGATAATTTATGATTTAAATGAAATATTATATTAATTTTTTTTTATTTTAATGTCCTTTTTATATTGTTAATGATAAATTAAGAGATTGATATATCCCTAAAAATAATTTGTTAATGATTTTGTTCTTGGGGAAATATATGTCAGAATTAATCAAGTAGGTTATTCCATTCACAAGAGTGCTTATAAGAGTGATTGTAAGAGTGATATAAAGATGATATCCCAGTGTAACTACATGAATTTTCTATTCTTGAAAATGAATTTTCATTAAAGTATTTTTAATTAATAAGGTAAACTAATGAGATTACATCTAAAAGAAATATTATTCCCCATTTGAGGGTGAAAAGTATGTTTTCAAGAAAATATTTTCATGAGTGATCATGTTTTACAAGAAAAACTCATGATTATTATTATTCCTTTATTATTTATTATGAGATTTGTTATGAAAATATTTTTGAAGTGAAGTTGATTTCTTGAGTAAGTAAATTATTATTTTAGCTCAATATTATTTATATTATAGGAAAAATATCTATGGGATTTCATGAATCTCAAAATGGACTAATGAGTTTCTTTATTTTTGTATCCCTTATTGAAATTTTTGTTCTCATCCAAAATTTTCGAATTTTTTTCATAGGTATTAAGTATGAATAGGAACTATATAAAGTTCTATCTTTTCACTATGATGAATTTATATTAAAAGAAGTGAACACATTTTTAATAAAACAAGAGTTTAAATTTAAGAATCCAATTTTTTTTTTGAAAAAATGGTAATTGAGTAAAAGTGTCCCATTTTCATTGTATGGGTTTGATATGTTATGGTTTTTCCAAATTATATAAAACTATAAACCTAAAATATCATGATAATTTAGAAAAAATTCAATCCTTGTAATTTAACTCATAACCATGGGTTGATTAAGGATCAAATCATTATAGTTGGTATTAGTGTAAGGTTTTAGACAATTTTAAAGGTTAAGATATTTTTTATGAGGATATTTTAAAAGTTTTAGATAGAATCATGGGTTAATAAGTATAATTTTTATCATTATTTTAATGGAATAGATAAACCTTTTATTGTTTTATGTGATGGGAGTTTAAGATAATTAAGGATATTTGGGGTGACATTTATAGGAATATAACCCTTGGGTTTAGAATGTGTTTTAGTAAAAATGTTATTTTAGGTAGAAAGGTTTTATATTTTTTGGACATAAGTTGAAAGGTATTGATAAACTTTAGGGTTAATATAACCTTTTATGTTGAGGTAAATATGGTTAATTTGGATAAAAGGGTTATTACAATTTGGGAACATATGATTTATCATATATATAACTATGAGATTGAAAAGTGATTTGGATACTAGGTGATTAATTTTATTTTTTAAGAAGTTAACTATATTAGGAGTAGTATATGATTGGATTAAATAGAAATATTATTGAATGAGATGATATTTTATTTGAGATATAAATGTTGAATTATATTTTGCAAGAATATATGATTTTAGTATGGATTTATGGTGATTCATGATATTTATGGAAAATATTCACTTATTTTGGAGATTATATGGTTAGGGAATATATATTTTTTGTAATAAAAATTATGAGTGATTAATGTTATTTGTAGAAAAATGTTAAATTGATCTTAGAAGAATAACTGATCAAATATTTTTGATTTTTAACTCTCTTTGGAATATTTTAATTATTTTTAAGGTTAGTTATTTATGGAATGTTTGGAGTTAAACTTTTTGTGTTATTATTGAGACTTTTGAGATTAATGTAGTATTTATTAATATTAAGGATTATTGATATTTTATATCATCTTATCTTTTTCTAAACATGTTTTAATTTTATTAATGGATAGAAAAAAAGAAATAACTTTTCATCCATTTTTGAATCTTGTGATTCATTAAAAGTTAATTTTAGTGCTTTAGGAATGAAAAATACATCTTTAATATTCATTTTTTTTGAGTGTGAGATGAAATAGAAGTGAAAAATGATTTTAGCTCCAGTGAAGGATGAAATTACAAATATGAAGTTGAATGAAATGAAGTATATATATTTCCTTAAAATCATTATCTCAATGGTAAAATAATTTGTCAGATCAATCAAGCCCTAAGAAGAATGTAACATTAAATAATCAAGGTATTATTTTAGAAACTCATATTGAAGTATGAGTCTTATAGAGGTATATAAATTTATGAAATAATAAGTTTCTTGGTCTGTTTCGACTTGAGGTGGAGCATTTAGGGAGAAGACACAATGGTCCTATGAGAATCATCACCCATCTTTTATTGTAGAGAAAATTTCATGTATTTTGTTTCAACCCAGTCCCCATCATCATCCTTTAAAGGAGTATTAGATTTACCATATGGGGACTGGGTATTTTTCCCCTTCTATATTGATAAGGAGGTTCCATAGTCAAATGGTTCTAGCGGGCGATTTCATGGGGTCATGTACTTGTGGAATCGGTCCTCTTAGGATATAAATTACTTAGATGGTATCCAATGGGTTTATTCGTGGAGCCAAAAACACCCAACTTACCTGGTATCCATGATTCATAGACCTACTTTCCAAATGTAGGTGTTTGTTATAGGATGATATGGACAACGACACTTAAGGACTCCATTGGTCAAGAGGATGGGATGTTGGGATCCCAACACCCCTTTGGGGGGGGGGGTTATTTCATATTCTGGGACTCTCTTATAGATTTAAGTCATGTTCATATGTTTGTGAATCCTTGGTTCATTCTTAAAGAGTGTGTCCATGAGTTACCCCTAGTTTGCAGGATCGTCATAGGCATACACATATTTGATGCTATAGAGGTAATGCTGACTTAATCCATACGATAAGGTGCTCTGGAGTTTATCATCATCTAGGGGGACATAAGGTGACTTGATATTGGGATCAGACCCATAATATGGGATTCCTATGTATCCTCGTGATAGAAATAAGAGCCCACATAGCTCGGGAAACTTGGGGCTTATGCATGGGAGCTTCCCATTTGAGGTCGGAAGGTCACCCCTTTTGAGCTCGGGCCATCAAGAAGGCATCCTACATATCATGGTTTGATAAAAAATCGGATTTCTCATAGTTTAGACTTGTGTGGAGGTTTTAATCACTAAGAATCTATAAGACCATGTGATTCATGCTCGGTATGAGAAACAAGAGTATGTGAGAGATCAAAAAAACCACACACCTCCCCTCCCACTGATGGGAGAGGGCGGGCCTATGGCGGAAGAGGAAAAAATGACTGGGGAAGAGGGCACGAAGCAAGAGACCCTTCAATTTGGGATGATATTGGAGGTCATTCGGCTCGCCCCTCAGAATATTAGGGACTTACCTCGGTGGAAGTGCCCCATAATGAATTAGGGGAAAGTGGAGGAATGTCGACTCTTCCAAAAGGCAGAGCGAACATGATTCCTTCAACTGATCACAATTCCTCATTGAATAGGAAAGAAATTGATCACCCTTAATCCCTATAATGGGGAGGTTCGCGTTAGCATCCCAAGGTTGGACTCTGGGTTACCATGGGAATGCAGACTTATAGACATCCTTGGAGTCCAAACCATTGTGGGTAGAGAATTCGTGACTCTGCTTACCATGGGTATTTAGAATCAAAGGGGAACGCTAATGCACCTGATGATTTGATCATATGGATCCAGTGGCTTTGGAGGAGGATTTGACTGGATGTTGGGGGACTAGTTCATATAGGGGATATAGAGGACTAGATGGTAATGGAGGGGTGATATTGGAACTGGAGGATATGATACCTAAAGATGAACCATTCCGCATACCATTTTCTTATGTGGGATGGGGGGAGCTCCGCATACAACAATGTTATGTGGGTAAAGGGGTTGTTTGCATACCGGAGGAGTACATGGGCTTGGGCATAGACCACCATGTACCATAGTGGTACGCAGTCCTGAATATTGTCCATCATGTCGCTTCACATTCCATCAGCATACTGATGCAGTATGCAATGCTAGGTTAAATCCATACAGTGATTCACTATACGGAACAACATATCGAAGGAGTTTCCTGGGGACTATCATTTGTGATGAGTTAATCCGTATGGAATATGTGGTTTACGATTTCACCAATTGGGTTCATGGTTCTCCCATTATTATTAATTTCCCTCATTTTATGGTTTTTGGCAGGTTATTCTTTTGGAAAATATGTTTTGAAATTCATGCTTCACTGATGATTCAAGACTAAAGCCGAAATACTCTCCAAATTCTTTCTTCCAACCTCTGGGGTATCCTCCATGCTTTATTCATCTGTCCTTTGTCAATTCCTTATCTACTCATTTTATATAGAAATGGGGTAATCATATCTATGTGAATGCATTACCATTTTTGGAAGCCCATTAAGAGAAATCTAGATCAATGAAAGACTTGGTTAACTGGGGTTTGCGGAGGTTGTGGTTCCCAAGTCATGGTTTGTTGAACCTTAACAAT
The DNA here is from genome assembly GCA_963277665.1 of Viscum album. NCBI lineage: Eukaryota > Viridiplantae > Streptophyta > Magnoliopsida > Santalales > Viscaceae > Viscum > Viscum album. The sequence goes on along the minus strand of OY728160.1, from coordinate 844,196,630 downwards.
TTGCTTCGTCCATGAACTGCTGAGTTCTCAAGACGGTATAAATATTTCTTTTGCGCTCTTGATTCCCTCAGTGATGTGGTTCATGGTCAACTTGATTCATTGGCCAGTGCCTTGAGGGTTGTTCCACGTACTGGTGGTTCGCAGTTCATGCGGTCTGTGAACCCTTCTAGGTGATGGTATGTAGGTGACTTAAAACTACTTGAGAAATTTATTTCCTTCAAGTTTATTCTGAGTTTTCTACTCAGTTTGAGTCCATTCACTTTACTAGACTTGTAGGAATTCTATATCCCTTCTTCAAAGTGATTGTGGGAGTATTTTCTTCCCTTGAAGAAGTTTTCAGGACCCTAGAAATTCCCCCCATCAGAATGGGGTCCATTCAGAATGAAGAGGAGACTATTCTGATGCAGAAGCAGTCCTGAACTTAAGTGGTTCGTGGTTGAACAGATAGGTCCTATAGGAGGGGAACACACCTATATAGAGAGTTCCATATCATTTTTTTAATATTTCTCATGACAAAAAGTGTTCTCGACTCTCCCTCATCTTCTTATGCCTTCGCGTACCATTTATTTTGTGAAAACTGTATTCACAAACAAATTTGTACATGCTACAAACCAAAATTTTCACCATTTATTCTTCCCGAAAAATAGACTTTGGGTTTCATGAACTGCGTTGTGGAGTTTAAAACTAAAATCCGGACTTTCGCGTAGAATAACGCTATGCGGTTTGTGTGTTACGCACACCAAACTTGAACTGGGGAATTGAACTTTAAGCCTTCATAATCCGAAGTTAATATTTTAAACAACAATTTTGAACCTGGATTTGGAGAGGCCTTGGTTCACAGTATCCGTCTTCCGTGAACCCTTCTGTTCATTGGCCAATGCTCCATAGGACATTGCCTCATAGGTGTTTCACATACTAGGGATGTATGCGGTGATCATCTTCGTGTACTATGTAGCATTTGAGGATTAATTTCATGTATCATGTAGCATGCGGGATATGGATACTGCATACCATTTCCAAAAATAGTATGCAGATCCCCATGAAGACATATTTTTAAGTCCTTCAGCCATTTTTGTGGATTTTACCCAACAATTTTTATTGGACTAACTTTTTGTGGGATTTTTGGATATTTTCGGGCAGACTAAAATGGATCTTTCACTGGCTTTGACAAAATTGATGAAAAAAGGGAAACCATAGTAGGGGACATTGAGGACTATATTCGATCATACATTTTTCCTCATGATATCTTCTTAAAATATCTCATCACACCAGACCTCCTAGATTTCCCATTGTCCGTACAATTGCCACTTTATGGTGTTGATCTTTCTAATGATGTTCCTATTCTGTTGTCTGATCCTAATACCCCTTTCATTCTCTTTGAAGCACCAAAAGTTCATGATCGGGACAATATTTCCCCAGAAGTAGAATTCATAGCTACTCCAATTCAGGAAAATGTGTTCATATTAGAAGGCTTGATGTGGACTTAGGGCGATCGCATGTGTCACAACACTGCCCTGAAATTAGTCGCCCGAGAGTACCTGTCTATTATTCATTTTATCAGAGAAAATCCCAATGGTGGGTGGAGCACCAAATTGGACCTATGATCTATAAGATTCTTCTCTGATGAATGGGATCAGTAATTCTGGGTACATCATACCTATTTAGATTCCCCTGACCAGTTGAAGGCGGTGAACTTATATCAGGCATCCTAGGTTTCTCAGTTTGCAGCCTTCTCCCCAGGTGAAATCCTTACTGATCTATTGATCCACTAATGTTCAAGCACAAACACCTTCCATTTGTCACATGTGGAGGTGAGAATCAGCTTATGGGACATCCACTAACTTGTAGGTCTCCCCATCCTTGGAGAGTTTTATGATGAGTTTCTCCCAGCTGCCACTTTTTGGGATAATACCAATCACATGTCCCCATTGATAAAGAGCCTACTGATTATGGAAGATTGACTACTTGATCATCCCCTCGAGGTTCTCTCTCTTATCCTATTTGAAGGGTGGATAGGGTCTTTTCTATAGGTGAATGGGCCTAAACTGAGAGATCTCCATAGTAGAAGTCATCCATCCCGCCAGTCTCGATAGATTCCAGGGTCATATTGTGTTACCCTTGAAGTGTGACGATATACCACATGAGGGTATGATATTAAACCGAGCATGCCACCTGATCTTAGATTAGTAGTTTTCTTTTCCATGTTTTTGAGTGGATGAATCTTCCCATCCCGTGATGTATATACCGGGGTCTATGAATGTACTTTGATGATGGAGGCTGTGCTGGTAGAGGGTCAACCAATTAATTTGACCACTCCTACTCTAGCCCAACTTTATGAACTATTGGGATAGATGCAAGAAGGTAGGTCTCCACATCATCTCAGTGGACTATTTCAATTACTGTATGGGTGGATGGAAGAATAGTCCCCTTATAATGAATATCGACACACTGTAAAGGTTCCTCATTCCAACTTTCAACCTGCCCTTCTCAACATTTCTGTTATTCTTCGCCAAACTTTAAGCCTTAGTGATGCAGTCAGGCTGTTGAAAGATGCTTCTTGATTATTATTTTCACTACATACTACTCCTCATGGGTCATTAAGAGGTGTAATGGGTGGTAATTTGGAGGAACTCTCATACATTATCATGATTCGGGACAAGATTCTCACTAATCACATAGATATAGTGGCCATTTTTGAGCCATACCTCCCTCACCAGTTTTCCAAGAAATTTTGGTGCCTCTAAAAAACTACACTTCTTCCCACTATTCAGATAAAAAGAGAATATCATCCCACAATTCTTTTCAAGTTATGTCTTATGATGATGTGGGAAGGTGCTGCTATGGAAGTTATCATCCCTAATACGATGGGACCCAATTTTCTATCACTAGAATATGCCGAACTGTGGGTGAGATGTTACCCTGACAGGGTACTGAGAAAACTAGTTCAGCAGGTCCAAAAGCCTCTAACCAATCTTTTCACTTTCCCGACCCCAATGACCATGCCATACATTCCTTCTTCTATGACGAGTGTGATAGTTACATCTCCTATTCCTACCCCTACAGTGGCTACAATGGCTATGCAATCTATTCCTACCCTTGTGGTATGGAGACACTCAATTCTCCACCAAAAGTGTCTAGAAAGGGCTTCATTGGTGTGAACTATCTTAGTGGGGAGTGATTTAGACTACTCTTCTCATGTAGATGAGGCACATAACCCTAATTAGGATGGACCGAATAGAGTATCACCGGATACCCTAGAAGTCACGACTAGTCCTCTACATCTGACTCCATCAATCGACCCTTCTGAGGATAAGGAGATCCCCCCATATTGGGTAACCTATCATCGGTCCCTTCCTACTCTTAAAATGACACCAACTACTAATAGAACCATTTCTATAGGGGAGGATCAAGGTATTGGTGCCGTGGGGAGGCTCCAGGAAGTGAGAAAACATGCATGATGTCAGTTATTTTCCCTTGCTGTGGAAACACCTCTATCTAGATTTACTGACGATACTGAAAAATTTTGGTGGTTATTTACCAAGATGGGTTCTAGTGGATTTGATTATTAGCACTTACATCTTATCATCTACTAGATCTTCATATCCTAGGAAGGCCTCTACTCTTGTGAAGATAAACTTTCCAAATTCCATTCTTCCTATCATTAGGTGACGAAATTTCGAGATGTTTCAGAAGAACTCGATTACCTAATGACTGAAGAGGTGAAGGCTCATGATTTGGTGATCGCCCAAAGGGAAGATCTGTGGGAGTAAGAGGCCCACGTAGCAAGGTTGAAGACTCAACTATCCTTTTTTATGTGCCAATTAAAAAGATATCTAGAAGAAAGGGCGGGACCTTAATGCTACTAAGGAACATGTGTGCCCAATGGTCAATACTGAAGTAGATAATAGAGATTATTTAGAACAATCTCTTGATGGCCTACATTAGTCACTTTCCATTTTTTGGAAAGGGTGATCCAGATATTATTTTAACCCTCCCCAAATCATGATGTGTACTCATTTTTCTTTTGATACTATGGAGAGACTCTAAATTAGGGATGTTACTCCATTTTTTGTTGAACACAATGAAACTAATTTCCCTTCAAATACCTATTATTTTCATTTTCTTATCATGTAAATTGATAAAAATAAATAATATAAACATCATTTTGATCAGGTATTAATTTAAAACCATGATTCAAAACCAGTAAAGTGATATAATTGAATCAGGCTCTAATTTTTTTCTAAGCCACGAGACTCAGGGAGCATAGTTTGACTATTGATGAGGTTTTATGGAAAACCTCACAAACTTTTGTGTCTTTTCCATTATCACCCTAATTATTTCCTAAACCTGTCTGACACGGGCTTAGCGGGTATAAATTGACTTTTCCTTAGGCCACCCATTACGGGTTTTCAACCCAATAAGATTTACGTCTCTTTTGATAACACAACACATTTTTTTTTCTAAACCATACATAGTATAGGTTTGAAAAACTGATACTCTACTTTTATATAGAGGTTCCCTTTGTGTATTTTTTCTTTGGTGAGTATGACATCCTTTTCGCTGGAAATTCACAGTCCTTCCAATCAGACTGATTACCGATATTTTAGGTCGAACAACTTTGACCAAAATTGAAGAGGCAGGGGCCCCAATTCGGGATTCATCAACCAGGAATGTCCTAATATATTTTAGATATGAATGAGGGATTTTCCTTGACCCTAAAATTGTGAGTCTTGGACATGTATGAGGCTCAAGAGCTTTTTTAGTCATATGAAGGTAGGAGAGGACTCTCGTTAGGATGAATTTTCCTTTGATTAACGTCTGTTTTGTAGGCTTCATATGCAGAACCACCAGGGCATAATGTGAATAGTCAAACAAGAGTTTCTAAAAGACACTATCCTTCCATCTCATATGGAAATGAATGTTTATGGGGATCCAAGCTTTCTTGGATCATGGAGTTTGAAAAATGGGAAAGATGTGTCTAGGAATGTAAGAAATACCCAGATCATGATTATCCATGAACTTCTAGAGATTCCACATAGATCTGACTCATAAGTATAGGGGGAAGCATGATATTTTAACTTCTTATGTATGGGGGGAATGTGAGGGACCTCGTAACATTGAGAATCAGGCCACACGTGACTCTTGAAGAATCTCACAGTCTATTATCATGAGGTTAAGACCTTTAATAGACTCCTTGTACAAGTATAACCTACGAACGGAGGAAGGATAACTTTTTTTTGGTGTCTGGGCCGGGATTACAGATTTAGGCATCACTATGTATCATGTAAGGGTAGGAATCAAGTTGTACATAGTTCTGAATGTTCCCTGTACCGATCTAACATGAACATAAGAGTAGAGGAATTTTGGTTTCATCCGTTATAGATGTCGGGTCTACCATATTTCTCTATAGTTTGTTTACATAAGGGAATCCTAACCACTAATCCTAAGATCACATGAGTTATACCCAATGTGATAATCAAGGAGTGACAAGGGTATACATCATAAGTATGGGGAGATAGAGGACACGATAGAGGCATTTTTTTGTGGGGGATGGGGCAAGATCAATGATTGAGGCTTCTCTACATATCCCACTAATGAATGGGAATCAAGCCATATGTAGTTATTCAAAGGGATCATTTAGTTTATCATCATGATATTGGGACGATTTATGCTATGTGATTTAATGTATTACATCTTGGATGCTATGCTGTGTAGTTTAGAGTCTTGAAACAAGGACGTTATGCTGTGCAGTTTAGAGTCATGAAGTGAGGAAATTAGCATCCCAGTTTAATGTCATGTTGTAGGGACTAATACCATACAATTTAAAATCATTTGTTCAGGAAGATAACTCATAGTTTAGGGTCATATATTTTGGACCATGATTGGGCACTGCTGTTATGTGAAGTACTTCTTCAAAAACCTTGCATTTGTGGGAGCTATGATGAGTTGTCCATCCATTGATATCAAGGAGTATGCTCCATTAGAATAGACCCTATGTATGAAATATGGCCCCTCCCACTTTGGTCTAGGCTTTTGGGGCTTCTTCCTGAGTATCATCGGGTTCTAAGGACCAACACCATCTCTCCTTCAAGGATTGATCAAAGGAGAACCTTTTTGTTGAAGGTTCATGCGATCCGATTTTGGTAGACTTCCAAATGGTCAAAAGTGTGAAAACTTTTCTCATCTATATGCTCCAACTCATCAAACTATCTCTAGGATTGCTTTTCCATTGACTATTGATCGCAAATGGACACACGAAGTGATGTTACTTGAATTTTGATAGGAAAAACTGCCTCTGCCCCGTATACTAGTGATTACAGGGTTTCTTGGGTGGTAGTGTGAGTCATGGTCCATTAAGCCCATAAAGCATGAAGGATCTTGTCTATACATGATTTCTTATCCTCATCTAATATATTTTTGTGTATGTTGTAAAAATTCTTGTTGAAAGCCTCTATCTTCCCGTTAGCCACCACATGATAACGGGATGAATGTTTGGCTTTGATTTCATTCTCCTGGTATAATTTTTCCAACTCAGCAGAGCAGATGTTGGTGTCATTTTTTTGTTAGTATTTTATGAGGGACACCAAATATGGTAATGATGTTGGCCTTCACAAAGTTAATGATGCTTTTCAACCCAAATTCTTTAAGGGGTAAGACTTTGGATCATTTTGAAAAAATCCAGTTGTTGTGAGTATGAACTGGAATTTTCTAGATGTGGCAGGGGGATATGGTCCCACAACATCCATCCCCAGGTAGAAAATGGCCAGAAGTACTTAGCTGTGTGAAGTAACTCTAGGGGTTGATGAATAAAATTGGGATGAACATGGTAGGAATGACACTTCCTGGGGAATATGGCATAGTCTTGTATCATAGTGGTCCAATAGTATCCAATCCATCAAATTTGATGAGAGAACATGGTTGCTGATTGGTGTGATCCACAAGCTCTGAAATGGACTTCTTCCATGACGGAAACTGTCTCTTCTCCATCAATGCACCAGAGAAAGACTCCATCAAGGCCTTGTTTTTAGAGAACCTTTTCTTGGTTTACCCCATTGTACAAAACAAAGTTGACTTCCCATATCTAGATCTGTTCTCTTCCAACCCTATTTGGTGGGAGTTCCCCCTTCCGAAGGTAATTTGCAATGGGAGTCATCCATCTGGTGGTGTGACTATAAGGCTTAGAAATGAGGATAATATAATCGATATCCTCTGTAATATTCTGAATAAATGTAAAGAACATCTGATGGTGGGAAATGCTAATAAATGTTTTATCCCGATCTGGATCAGCCGGGGATGCGGCTGCATTTTTTAATGCATCATCTTGAGCATTTTGTGACTGGGGGATGTAGGTTAGCATTGGTTCTGATAGAAATTATGCCATCAGTTATTGAACATGGTTCATCAAGGGGTCCAATACTTCTTTCTGAATGGTATATTCACCATTGACCTACTATATTACTAGCTCTGAATCATATTTTATCTTTAGGTATTTGACTTGTACATGAAGTGCCCTCTCTAGACCCACAATGAGGTCCTGGTATTCTACTTCATTATTTGTATATCTCTTTGAAATAAGGAAGAAGTAGGGAAAGATGACCTTTTCGGGGGATATGAGTATAACTCCCAGCCCCACATTGTTGATCTTGGGATACTCCACCCCTTTCCCTCTCAGGATTCTGGAAGCACTATCGAAGTAAATTTCCCATTCCTTGGAGTCCTCTTGGATGGATAACAATTCTTCATCTGGATGTTTGGCATCCAATGAGGTGATTTATTCTGAGGGGTGCTCTTCCAGGAATTTTGCTAATTCCTAGCCTTTGATGGACTTCTGGGGTACGTTCCATATGTCAAACTGTTCTAGGAGACTTCCCATCATGATAAGCATCTAGTTAACATGGGACGGTTGAGAATATATTTGAGCGGGTTATAGTGGGAGACTAGGTAGACCTTGTGGTGCTGTAGGTAAAGCCTGAGTTTTTGAAACGCAAAGATTATGGCTAGGAAGTTCTTTTCGATTCTTGAATATCAAGTCTCAGCATCAATCATTGTTCAACTGAGTTAATAAAAGATGTTCTCACTTTAATCATCATTATTCTATGCAAGGAAGGTGCCTAATGACCATTCCAAGGTAGTTATGCATAAAATAAAGGGTCTCCCCTCAACTGTCAGTATCAACACTGGTGGGATTATGATATATCTTTTGATATTGTCGAATGATTCTTGAAAATCATTATCCCACTCATACGTGACCCCTTTCTTCATTAACCTGGTGAAAGGTAAACATTTTCCTATAAGGTTGGATATAAAGTGCTCGATGTAGGCTAGGTTTACCTGGAGACCTCTCAACTCAGTGAGTTTGTGAGGTGGGGACACACCAAGGATGTATTTTGTCTTCTCTAGGCCAACTTTGATGCTACAATGTCATATGATGAAGCCGAGAAATTTCTCATAGGTAATGATGAAGGCGCACTTTAGGGGATTCATCTTTAAATAGTGTTGTCACAGTTTGTTGAAGATAGTTTCAAGATTGATTAGGTGGTTTGAGAATTTTCATGATTTAACCACCATATCGTCGACATAGAACTTGACGAATTTTCCCAGGAAGGGATTGAAGATGCGGTGCATAGAGTGCTAATGTGTAAAACCTGCATTTTTTAGACCAAATGGAATCAAATTATAACATAACACTCCCCGATTGGACCTAAAAGTAGTATCTTTTTCATATCCTCGGGCCATTCAGATCTGGTTGTATCCAAAATAGTCATCCATGAAAGAGAGGGCCTCATATCCGGCGGTTGTGTCGATCAAAAATTTTGTGATCGGGTTTGAGAAATCATTTTTTGGGAAGTTCCAATTAAGGTCCTTGAAGTCGATGAAGATTCTAATCTATCTATTATTCTTTTTAAAGAGGAATATGTTTTCTAGTCAGATTGGATATTGGACTTCTCGTATGAAGTTTTCTATGATCATCTTGTAAACTTCAACCTCTATTTTGGAAGGATGCATTAGGTGAGTCCTTCTAGCTGCCTGCTTATAGCCCTGGTGATCTTTTGGAAGACCTAGATGATGAGTGGAGACCTCAGGATTGAGTTCTGGAATTTCTTTGTAGTTATAGGAAAACACATTATCAATTCTTTTTTAGGAAGTAGTTATATGCATCTTGTTCCTCAACAGTCATAGCCACAATAAATAGAGTGGGTCACGCGTCGTCTTCAGTGCCTAAGTTTATCTCCCTAAGTTCATCAATTGTGGTGGATACACCTTCTTAGAATGTGGGAGGGGGATCTATGAGGTCTTCTTCTTCTTCTTCTTCTTTTTATTCTTACTCTTTATCATCCTCTTAATCATCTTCTTCCTCTTTTGATAGAGAGAGGATTTTTGATATGAAATCTTTGGCATTGGGAGAGAAATGATTTTCTGCCTTGGTGAGTAAGTTAGGAATAGCTTGGGGTCCAGAGGATGGGTTAGGGGTATCTTTGTTAGGGCATTCCTTGACATCGTAGGAGTCAGACCGCTCTTCTGTGTCTTTGGACTTGGCAGTCATAACAGAAATCATGCAGAAAATTGAGTCTATCTCTAGGATTGAACTTATGCACTCAACTTGGTTGATGGTTAATACATAATCTTCCCCATGATATTAAAGGGGGTCAGTGGGATCCATTTCCAATTAATTCGGGTAAATGACCTAATCAACTTCATCAGCCAAAGGATGCTTCTTTTTTGGTTCATTGAACCCTGCATCAATGTAATTCATCTAACAAGATTTGAATAGGGATTTTTCATCATTCATTGTCCCATTTTTTCCATTAGAACAATATTTGATGTACTGATGGTATGATGATGGAATTTCAATGTGTTGATGCATCTAGGGCCTCCCTAATAGGACGTTGAAGTCTGTACTTTTCTGCACTATGAGGAACTCAGAATCTGACATGAGGTCTCCAAGACAAGTTTTAAGATTGATTCGTCCCAATGGATTTTGCTCACTTTTTCATATCCCAACAAAGTTGTGGTGTAGGGTTTAAAACTATCCTCATTGTAACCCAACCGATGAAGTTTTCATAGTGGTAGGAGGTTGTCTCTAGAGCTTTTGTTGATGAAAATCCTCCAGATATCAATTCCATTTATCTTTCCAGAAACATATAAGGGTTTGATGTGCCCTTGCATGATGGTGTCTTCATCCCTATCCATGAAGGAGATAACAGTGTGACTTTCTTTGGGATTGGTCTCTGTTCAATCATCTTCAATAGTAGAAACTTATACCTTGAATTACTAAGGACTTAGTAAGGCTTCGATGAGTGCCTTCCTAAGGTCTACGGACAGACTCAAAGAATCTAGGATTAACAGCTTTGCTGATATTGAATCCATCTACTTTATAATATAAAATTTATTCTCTAAAGTTTGGAGCATACTGGATCAGGGTTTCTCTTTCATAGAAAATTTAGGGTCTTGAGCTTTGGATGTAGATGGCCTGACCTCTATGATAGGAGTTGATGACACTATAGTCCTTTTCAGGTTAGGCCGAACTGGTTTGCCCGTATGCCTTGGGTGATTTGATATTTTGTCTTCCTTTGATGGATGCTACAAGATAAATGGGTTCATATTTCTTCCGGTGGGGGTGGAGGAACATTCCAGTTCTTATTCTGTCTTCCTTAGGGTCCTTTCATGAGTTTTCACGATGTTAACGGTCCGAGTTAAGGTGTGGTCAGTAATTTGACTCGTGCCACAATCATGCCTTCCAGGAAACCCTTGGCCTCTGCAGCCTCTTCCTCTGGATATCCAGTTGGGCATGGGGAATTTAGGTTCATGGACATAGTCTCCATCAGAGAAGGGGTCCATCATGTGAATGACAATAATGGAGCCAAATATCAGTTCTTGATCCAACAATATTTCTGTCATACTGCCTCCTTCTGATGGTTCCGTTTGGCGGGGCATTGCCTATTGTACCGTTTGGTGAGGCGACACCCATTTTACTAAGTCTTTCATCATAAAGTCCAAACTTTTCAGAACTAGCTTTGGCTTTGGTGGCATCCCATCTTCTTTCTCCTTCTTTTTACTCTTCTGACCCATAGAGGACCGCAGGGCAGCGGATGAAGGCTGTGTTGCATCAGGATCTATTGGGGGAACAGTTGTTTGCTTCAACTACGCCTGGAGGATGACATGAACTCAGTTGACTATTTTACAAGTCATCCAATTGTCAAATTTCTGTCCCTTCTTATAGGTTACTATTTTCCATTACTCTCCCTCTCTCGATTCAAATTTGGAAAATATGCCACTTGTGCTCGTGTAAGGCCCAACTTGACTTGTCCTAAATGCACCATATTTTGTAGGAGATCTTTGAAGACGAATAATTCTTGGATGATGTGTCCCAGTATCTAGTGATAGGGATAATATTTTGGATAGTCTTTGAGACCCACTTCATCGGATCTCTTTGGCTTTTGTAGCCAGAGCAAGTTGCAATTCATGGCAGCTATGAAAAATCCACAGACATGGTCATCTCAGAATGAGTAAACATTATTTCTTCACTCCTCAAACCGATTTATTTTATCAACCCTTCACTCATATTTCCAAAGTGGGGGTGGATGTTGGAATCCAGGGGGTCCCACACGATTTGGTGGAGGCCTTGCAACTGGAGCTGGTTTTGGGCGTGGCTTAAGTGTGACAGAAGCCACTTTATCTTTTCCCACTCTTTTTCCTAGGGCTGATGGGGCCTCTCGGGACTTGAGATTGGTCTACTATAAGGAGTATTCTATCCATTGGGAAATGGAAGAGAAATCTTGGAACCGACTTGTGTACTTCACTGGGATGAGTGGTGTTTGTAATTCATTAAAAATATTATCAATGCACATAGAAAGCATTTCATCTTGGGGGAGTGGCTAGTTAAAGGAATAAGTCAGGCCTTTCCATCTAGCAATTAAGTATGGAACTCTTTCATTCTCTCGCTTCCTGTAGTTTATGAGATCACTAGCCATTTTCTTAGGCAATGTTTAACTGAACTGGAAGAGAAACTATCACCAGAGGTCCTCCCAACCAGTGATTGAGTTACCTAGAAATCTAGTATACCATACAAAGGTCAATCCATGAAGAGTTTTCTTGAAGCATCAGAGTTTTAATTGTTCTTATTGCTCTAGAGTTACCATAATGGGGTCATAATAAGAGGCATAGTGAATTAGATGTTGTTCCAGGTCTACCGAGCCATTGAACACTGGGAATATGGGGTTTTCGATGTTTGGCGGTGGTGGAACATTTCTCACCCAATCAGGGTAGGGTTTTTACTGTAGTTGTATTAGAGCGCGCCACCCCTCCATAGCATCTAGTCGAGCTATTAGTTTCTCGACGATATTCAAGAGACCTTGATGCATATCTTACTGGACTTGAGCTTGTACTGGTGTGGAAATGGCCAAAGCTAGGCATGCTGGTGCTGCTGGAATTTGGGGTGAGTACCCAGTAGGGGGTATCCTTTGTGGGTTTACCTGAATATACTCTGGCTACCTTCCCAATGGCGGAGGTCTTGATGTCCTTCTAGGGCTAGATTTAAGTTGGTTGACAGTACCAGTGCCAGGTTTGATGGGCTTCTAAGCTTGAATTCATTCACTGGGATGAGTTACTGTGGTAAGGGAACCTCTTATGGGAATATTTGTTGACGTTCTGTTAGGGGAACACATCCAGAAAGATATCTCCCTCGACACATCTCAACCTTAATTCTCTCGAGCTCTTTCATTTCATCATACTACTTGGTGAATCTTTCCTTGAGTGTGAGAGACATTCTTGGGGGGAGGATGAGGTGGTTCATAGATGACATGGGATTTATTCTTCTCTTTTTTGGGGTTTCACGAGGGAGGTAATGAAGGATTAACAGAGGGGGCTTCTAAATTTAGGACCACTCTCTGGTTCCAAGTATACATACAATCATGCTTAGTGTAGGATGCCTCTGGAAGGGAACCACCATCCCTTGAGTCTTCTACCTTTGTATCATTTCCTGTGAGATCTGTGGGGTTGACATTTACCATGTTCACTGATGCATACTGCATTGGGGGTGGTACCTGGTGCTGAATGGTAGGAATTTTTTTTATATCCTCTGTTGGAATTTATCCTCCCATTATGTGAAATTCTTCGGGTTTCTTAGCATATATTGACCCGAAGGGATCCCTAATCTGACCTCATAATGCGCCTTCATCTCAAAGGGTGAGAACCATGAGACAGGGTGGAACAGGTGAATTCTCTACTCATCGTTCTTCCCATACAGGAGAAGATAGACATCTATTGTGTTGGAACTTGAGGTAAAAATGCCCCCAGCCCTGTGGGCTGGGGTTGTTCCCATTCTCCCATTGATGCACTACAACATGGATTTGTTGGTCTTATGGGGGCATTTTGAGTTAAAAATTCCCCTAGCCCTATAGGTTGGGGTTGTTCCGGCATTACGGTGGTAGCCACCGTTATTGCCAAATTTTTTATTTCACACACCCCCGCGTGTGTGTGAGTCGATTATGACATCAGAAATGTATGATCTCATTTATGAGATTTTGAATAAATGAGAACTGCTTTCTGGTTGTCATCCCTTAGGAGAGAAGCCTTGTGGATGTTCTTGGTTGCCTGACTCAGAAGATTTTTGATGGATTGATCTATTCAGTCCTGACGCTTTTGTGACTTAATATGCACCAGGTTTTGTTGAGTATACCATCTTTACTGAGTAGGTATTTCTTTTTATTGCTACCTTTGCATAATGATGTTGGAATACTTCATTTACAATGAGGTTTTCTGGATGGGACGCGAGGAGAAGTGTAGAGCTCCTTGTTCTCCCTATCCCCAAATATTAACTCTAGTCAGGGCATCGCCAATGAGGCAACACAACTTGTGTAGTGCATGGAGGCAATCCAAGTCAAGGTTATTCTTTCACCTTTCTAATTGTGGTTTCTATATGGAAAGAAGGTCTTCCAGGTTTATTAGATAGCAAATCTCCTTTAACATGTTGACTTGCTCCACATACCCTTCGTAGGGAAGGATATTTTATTTTAGTTGGAAAAGAGTCATCCATATATTGATGTGAATTTCATGTATACATTATCTAGAAAACTCCCTAGTATGTCAAAGTGAGAAGTGGACATAGGATAATAAATCACCGGTATATTATCCTTATCTATTTGTCTTCTCACAAGAAACACATCCTACTGTTGTTCTTCCAGGGACTTCTCTACTTGATATGCTCAGCTTGAATGCATCATAATAATTTCATTCTAATCAACCAAGCTGGTTGGGGCCCCTTTGATATGTAAACAGTGCAGGGGTGTCTCAGAAGATGAGCATGGCCCTAGACCATCCTCTGGTTGAGAAAGGATATCACTTGTTATAGACGGAGTGCCTGATATATCCGACTCCATCTTTCTAAGAACCTTGACATAAGAAGGATTTTTCATATTTATTCTAGTAAGGGGAGGGTCTTCTTGCCTGTATGAATTTTGACTGCTGGGAGGACCTCTGCAATCGGTGCCATAATGGTGAGGGATACCATTGCAACTTGATTCCAGACCATGGGGAGTGTCCCTACGACGTATACCATGGGGAGGACCTTCAGGGTGGGATACAATGAGTGGAGGACCTTATTTATTCTTGATATCACTGAGGGGAGGACCTTCTCTATGGATTCTATGATGTAAAGGACTACTATCACATCTTGACACTTGGCTATAGGGAGAATTTCTACAGTGTACATCCTTGGTAGGGCCTTCAAGATGTACTGTAATAAGGGGAGGACCTTCTTGTTGCTTTATGTAACTGAGGAGAGGACCTTCACAGCAAACGCCATTGTGGGGAGGGTCTTCTCAATGACTATCATTATGGTGAGGACTACCATCATGACTCGTCATCCAACTATAGGGAGAAGCATATCTGCAGCGTATACCCTAGGGAGGACCATCAGGACAGATGGAAGAAAGGGGTGGACCTTCTTGTTGCATGATATTTAGTTCAAGGGGAGGGATACCCTGATGCACATTAGGAGATATAATTTTGTGATTGATAATTCATGGCCCATGGATTAAGCCCTCATGGGTGCTCTGGGGAGGAACTTTAGAGCTTATGGTAGAGACATTGCATGGAGGTCCTTTGAAACTGCTATGACCACTTTCATAATTTGGTAATGGAAAGATAGGGCTTGGATCCTTTACTGATATATGTTCAAGGGAATCAATAAACCTAGCTTCCAATAGAGAAGGATCATGTATGTTCTCTTCATTTTCTGGATACCTTTGGTGCATTTCATTTTTGAGCACTCTCTTGTGGGTAACCGAGGCCGCCTGCTATTGGTAGCGGCCTTCATATACGGGTCCCTATCTTGTTGGGTCTTGTGATGCCTCCAAGATACGCCAACAGAAATATTGAGTTATGGAAGTGATATATTCCTACCATAGAGAATCCACCACATTGGACTGGACTCCCCCAGTTTGAATGGGTATTTATTCCGGATCCGGTTATCTTTATATCGTAGGATATTTCCATCAACCCTCCTAGACTGAAGTAGGGATGCACAGATGCTTTAGAGTGATTGACCCATTTTGCGATTAAGTCATTCTTTTCGAGGAAACCAGGTTGTGGTCTTGGTTTCTCACCTTTTTCGTCAATGCAATGATGTCTTGGCATGTTTGGAGGATATGGTCTATAATCGGCATCTAATATTCCATTATTTCCAGGATGTGATGAGATACATCTTTGGCTGGAATGGGTATGAAGGCTCATTCCGATGTCATAGGAGGAGTTTGTGCTTGATCTGGTCCCCCATGGGTTTCCCATAGATACTAGAAGTTATCCTCTACTCGGATAGAGGAATGAGTATGTCACCAGTTTTCTTCTCTAGTTTCCACTATATTTGACCGGTGGGATTTTTATTCATGATAAAGGATTTTCATCTGCTCTCTTTCTGTTGTATTTGTCTCACAGGCTTTGTATACATCCGCAGGAATTTGACTCTGCTCATATTTTCTTGCTTCCTTATTTGCATGGAGGTCTTGATATGCCTCAGTAGGTATTTGTGCCTATGTGTAGCTAGTTTCCATCCTCTTTGGATGACAGGTTTTTTTTACATTTGAAGATATCTGCATCTTCCTATAATTTGCCACTCTATCTGCACGGTGGGACCAATGATCACTAGAAAGAATGGTCATGTGCTCGTATTGTGCCACCCTATTTCTTTGGTGGGCTTGAGGGGAGGGGGAAGAGTTGTAGTCTACCCATTTAGTTCCATCATGTTGGTATAGAGGAGTTGATCCTTAGGAACCAGAGTGATAGTGTGTTCCTGATTATATATTCTCCACCTTTGGTGGGAAGCCTGAGGTCCCCAGGTCTTCTAGACTTCAGCAGGTGCCCTTGGTATAAGGTCCTCTTTAGTGTGAGGAGACTTGGTCACCCATTGTCAGCAACGATGCTCTCTAGTAGGGGCCTGTGAGTAGGACCCCTGTACAGTTGAGATGAAGTTGTCTGCATTGACATCATCTGCCTCCCTAAGATAAGGGAGGTACTCATTGTCATGTTCCAGGGACATGATCCTAAAATGGTTTGAGATGACCACCGGGGCCACCTTGTGCTAGGGTACTATCCGCGGCTGAGTAGGTGAATGGAGAACCTTCATATACTATAGGGCTTTTCCCATAGCCTCCACCATGGGGAGAGTACTATTTTGGTGATACTCTTTAATCAACGTGTTGGATACCCCGCATTGAAGACGTTGGGTAAGCGAGGGGGTCCTACTCTTCATTAGGACCCTAGTCGCCTGTGGGATCCATGAGGTTCATGTCTACATTGGTCTTTGAGATGTCATTTGGATTGAATGTTGCTCTGCGGGAACCTTCTTTATACATATATGACATACAGACCACAAAACCCCGTCAAAGTAGAATTCTCTTGAACATATTCATATTTAACGATTCATCTTGGCCTCCTTCCTCCTTTTTTGTTGTGAGGTGAAGGTTCTTGAGTGGGGTAATACTGACACATTGGTTAAGGATTCATTTCGGGTTATCCATTTTTTTTACCCAAGGTGGAGCATTTAGGGAGAAGACACAATGGTTCGACGAGAATCATCGCCCATATCTTATTGTCAAGATAGTTTCACGTCTTTTGTT
This sequence comes from Viscum album, assembly GCA_963277665.1. Lineage (NCBI taxonomy): Eukaryota > Viridiplantae > Streptophyta > Magnoliopsida > Santalales > Viscaceae > Viscum > Viscum album. The sequence continues at coordinate 844,179,516 of OY728160.1, read as the reverse complement.
TCAACCCAATCATCATCATCATCCATTAAAGGAGGATTGTATTGACCCCACATGAAATGGGTAGTTTACCCCTTCTATATTGATAAGGAGGTGCCAAATTCAAATGGTCCCATCGGGAGATTTCATGGGGTCAAGTACATGTGAAATCAATCCTCTTAGGATATAACTTCCCAAGATGGTCTCCAACGGGTTTATTCGTGGAGCCAAAAAAACCCAATGACCCTAGTATCCATGATTCATTGAACTAATTTCCAAAGTTATGCATTCATTGGATGATGATATGATGAACAACACTTAAGGATTCCATTGGTCGAGAGTATGGGAAGTCAGGATCACCACACCCCTTTTGGGGGGGATTATTGCCTATTTTGGGACTCTTATAGATTTAAATCTTGTTCAAATGCTCATGAATACTTGGTTTATTCTTGAAGAGTGTATCCACAGGCTACCTCGGGTTTGAAATATCGTCATAGTCATACACAGATTTGATGCTACAGAGGTAATTCCGACTTAATCCACACCATAAGGTGCACTGGAAGTTATCGTCATCTAGGGGCGGATTGAAGGTGACTTGATGTTGGGGTCATACCCATAAGATGAGCTTCCTGCATATCCTCAAGAGAGGAATAAGATCCCAAGTAATTCAGGAAACTTGGGGTTTACGTATGGGAGATTCTCATTTGAGGGGACATAGTTGGGTGGAACCTTTCAGAAGGGAACCCCTTTTGAGTTCGGGCCTTCAAGCAGGCATCCTATGTATCTTGGTTTGATTAAGAATATCAGTTCTCATAGTTTATACTTTTGTGAAGGTTGTAATCACCACAAATATCTAGTCCCACGTGAGTCATGATTGGTGTGAGAAACAAGAGGATGTGAGAGATCCAACCAACCAAACACCTCCCCTCCCACTGATGGGAGAGGGTGGGCCTACAATAGAAGAGGCTGAAGAGACCATGGAAGAGGGTGCGGAGAAACGAATGATTTAATGTGGGATGACATTGGAGTTCATGATACTTGGCCCTCAGAAGATTAGGGAATTACCTTAGTGGGAGTTCCTTGGAACACGTTCGTGCAAAGGAGATGAATGTTAACTCTACCAAAAGGTAGAGAGAACATGATTCCTTTGACTGGTCATCATTCCTCATGGAATGTAAAAGAAAGTGATTGACCTTAATCTCTAGAATGGGAAGGTTCATGTTAGCGTCCTGAAGTTGGACTCTGGGTTACCATGGAAATATAGACTTATAGACATCCCTAGAGTCTAAACCATTGTGGGGAGAGCCTTTGGAACTTTGCTTACCATGGGTATGTAGACTCAAAGGGGCGCACTGATGTGCCTGATGATCTGATCATACAGGTTTGGTGGCTTTGGAGGAGGCTTTGGCCTCTTGCCGGGAAACTAGTTCATGAAGGGGATATAGAGGACTGGATGGTAATAGAGGGGTGAGATTGGAACTAGTGGAAAGGATAGCGGAAAACATACCATTCCTCATACCATTTTCTTACATGGGATGGGGGGAGCTCTGTATACCATAGTGGTATGCGGGTAGAGGGGTTATCTGCGTACTGAAGTAGTATGCAGGATTGGGCATGGACAACCACATACCATAGTGGTACGTGGTCCTGAATATGGTCCATCATGTAACTTTGGGTTCCATCCACATACTGATGCAGTATGGGGTGACAGGTTAAATCCACATAGTGATGCACTATACTGAGCACCATATCGAAGGAGGGTCCTAGGGACTATCGTTTGTGGGGTGTTCATCCACGTGGAATACGTGGTTCGCGATTTCACCAATTGGGTTCGTTATTCTACCATTATTATTAAGTTCTCTCATTTTATGGTTCGTGTCAAGTTATACTTGTGAAAAATGGGGTTTTCAATTTGGGATTCACTGACGATTCAAGACTGAAGCTGAAATCCTCTCTGAATTCTTTCTTCCAACCTCTGGGGTCTCCTCCGTACTTTCTTCATCCATACTTTCTCAATTCCTTCTATGCTCATTTTATAAATAAATGGGGCAATCGTATCTATGGGAATGGAGAACCATTTGTGGAAGCCCATGAAGAGATATCTAGATCTGTAGAAGACTCAATCAACCGGGGTTTGTAGAGGCTGTGGTTCGTGAGTCATGGTTTGCGAACTGCTGAGTTCACGAGATGGTGTGTGGATGTCTTTCACGCGCTCCATTCCCTCTGTGATGCAATTCATAGTCAACTCAGTTTTTTTGGCCATTTCTCCATGGGCCAGTGCCTCACGGGTCATTCCGCATATTGGTGGTTCACAGTTCATGTGGTTCGCGAACCCTTCCTTGTGATGGTACGCGGGTCACTTAAAACTCATTGAGAAATTTAATTCCTTCATGTTTCTTCAGAGATTTTCAACTCAATTTGAGTCCATTCGCTTTACTAGACTTGTAGAAATGCTTTCTTCCTTCTTAAAAGTTATTGTGGGAATATTTCCTTCCCTTGGAAAAGTTTTTAAGACCGTACATGGTCTTAACCTATAAATTAAAGTTCATCATAAAAAATATAACTGATTTATTACCAAGTTATAATAAATTAATTTTGATAGAATAAAATTAAAATCACGAGGATACAATTTCTTTAAGGGGGTATAATGTAACACCCCAAGTTTTTAGTAATATTATTCTAAATAAATATTATACTTGATTTCATGTACCACACACAACAATGAGCTTAAAAAAACTGTGATATATTATTATTTAAATTTTACCATTTTGACATAGCCATTGGTTTTTTGGGTATGAATAATAATAACCATATTATGAAATATATGTAGATGATTTTTCTTTAAGAAAATGATTAATCAATTATACATTTATTATAAATTTTTCAAAAATGAAAATAATATATTTAATGAAAAAATGGATATTTTTCATAAAACCTTTTTTATGTGTCAAATGCATTTTTATCTTAATATAATAAACTAATCACTATTTATAAATGATTATAATTAAATAAGTAGATTATATATCCAATCGAATTAATTAAAATTAATTTAATTTTGTTTATTAAAAAAGTAATGGGAATAAAGTCATTTTATGCATCAAAAATGATTTTTATAGCATTTTATGTGAGGACATTATAATAAATTTGTGCCACTTTTAGAAATTGTGTTTTAAAAAATTTATTTTTTTTTGAAAACACTATTTCATAGTAGGCATGGGATGAGTTTTTGATATTTTTTTTGAAAAATTTGTTTTTGAGTGAATCATGAAAGATGTATTTTTTTTCAAAAATTTCATTTATTTTTATTAAATAAAGTAACTTAAAAGTACCTTTATGTTTTTAATTTGGTTTTAAAGTAACATAATATCCATTTCATTAAACGCAATCTAATTAAATCCATTTTAATCATCATTAAATTTTATTTTGGTATAAGTTCATTTTTATGCTTAAAAACACATTTTTTGAAAAATTGTTTTTCATTTCATTTTAAAAACTTATATTAAAATTTATTTATACCACTTATAAAAATTGAATAATCTAAACTAGATTTAAAATTTTTAATGAGAATATTAATTTTTTTATAATTTCAATTTTGAAGTTCCTATGGATCATAGAACAATTGAGAAGGGTGGGTGGAGGTTGTTGAATCAGTTGTTTCCTTTTTATAACATTTTAACTTTAAGAAAATTAACCCCTACAACTTGTTAGAGTTATTTCCTTATCAAATTTTATTAAACTCACGTACATGAAAAAGTACGAAAGTAAGAAAATCATAGTAGATTTACAAGGTTTGAACTTAGTGTGAGAATATACATCCTTTTCATAGAAACTCCAATGGTTCTATGGAAATTCACTATTATCAATTGGTGAATACAAATTTTATGTCAAATCCCATTGGATAATTTCCATATCCTAATTAGAAAGATTATACTAACTCCCATTAGTTTATAAATATTTCTTAAAAAAATTTAGCAAAAAAAATGTAACTTTGTAAAATATACTCCAACAATGTTCCATCTAGAAACTTTGTCTGATCTACCTTTATTCAATTTTTTAGTCCAGTAATCTCCATAAAGTGATCCCTGTGTCTGATGGCCTTCATTCGATGCCCCACTTCTAAATTTTCACTTAATTCAAAATATCTATTCTGTTCAATTATAAAACTATGAACCTTTTAGAAAATCGGCTTAGTTACTCAATTTGATCTTCCATAGACTGATACTCTTTGTATGATATTCTAATCTTAGACTCTGTCCAATACAATGATAAGAAAATTTCTTATATCGAGAAATTTTCTTCAACATGAAAATAAAATTTGGTTGGAAACTCAAATATGACACAATTGTTCCTATATCTCAGATTATTTTTAGTTAATAGTCACACATACAAATTTAATTTTGACCCCTTTATACAGCTTCTTCAGAACTGAGAAAAGCATGAAAATAAATTCATTTTCCTGCTCATTGATATTAATAAACCCAAATTTAATGCTCATATACATTTCACAGAGATGCTTCACAGCTCTTCGTGAACATTCACGAATCCACTTGAATTCTCTAGTGTTTTCGACATTCTTTAAAATTACATAAAATTTATGATTAATAAACTCTTCATAACAACTACATTTTCTTTGAAAAACAACTACTTTGAAGAATAGAACAACATCGTCACAATTTGGACTTTATAAATTTTAGAAATGTTCCATTGAAAAACAACTCTGTATGATGAAGGGATTTTATGATGAAATTTTTTGAGAAAAATACTCCATTTGATGAATGAAATGTTTGATGAAATAAATTTACTTCTTCATGTTTCTTTATTAAGATGACTCTGTTCGATCTTCCAACCTTAGCTCATAAATTCTATATCTTCTTCTCACAAAATGTTCATCCGATGGAATTTCTTACAAAAAAGTTAATATTATTAAATTTCTTGAAAAAATTATGATCGTTGTAATTTCTTATTGAAAGATAATATGATGGAATTTATCAAAAAATGATCATTAAATGGTATTACTTATATCAATATCATCTGATGAAGTTTCTAGATCTACAAAACAAAAAACTTCACAACATCAAATTTCATACAAACTGATTGTCAAGAAAACTCTTTTTTCCTTTGTCTAATTCTATTGAACCATTTAAAAAATAATAAAATTTTATGTCATCAATTACTCTTGATTTACTGAAGATAGTCTAATAAATTGTTTCAAATTCTAGAGACTTAAATTACTTGAAATTTTATACCTAGTAGAAAATTATTCATCTGATCAATATTTTTTTGATGAAGTAGCTTTAAACTTCCTCACATATTTCTTGTCCAATAATCTATTTCGAAAACTCTATGTCCAGGCCCAAATAAGATCAACACCTTTTTATTTTATCAGATATTCATATCTAACTTTATGTCACACTTTTTATTTCTTTCAAAATTTCAAGAACTAAAAAACAACATCTCTTCCAGATTTACAATAAAAACTTTGTCTGTTGTTATGCATCTTTATAAAACTCAGAAACCGATAAATAAGACTTTTTGACAAAAACATTATCCAATGATCTGTTTTCGATCAAGTTTTTTTATTCTATATTTTTTAGAAGATTTTTACATTCAGGTTTTTCTGATGAAACTTTTTACATCTATTCACTTTATAAAACATCGACTCTAATCTCTCTAATCAGAAACTTTTCATCACCAGATCCTCTAAAAAATTTATGTCCGATCAGTCTGTCTGTAACATTAGGTTCATCAAAATTCAACTTCCACTTTTCAGAAAAATATTTTATCATGATATTTTTCATGATATAAGGAAATTTGAGATCAACATAGCATAATTTTACTATAGGTTATAATGTTTAATAAAGTTCTAACTTCTTAACTTCCTGGATTTTCTTAAACTCCAATAACTTCTTAATTTTTTTTTCTACATCCAAAAACTTATTTTTTTCTTGTTGTACCAAAACATAATTTAACAAAAGTTAGTTTAAAAAACCAACATTATTAAACCATCACAAAATAACTTTAATATCCCCTTTTGTATTTGTAGAAAAAATATGTTAAAAACCTTTTCAACTCATCATTTTTAAACACTCAAACTTTTTTACAAGTCATGTTTGTGATAATTTAAAATTTTAAAATTTTATCAAAACACAACCTTTCTCAAAAGAGAGTGTCCTAACACCACACCGCTAGTTAAAGTAATGTTTTTTAATTAATTCTATCTCTTAGTGATAATTTTTTTCAATAATGTTAAGATAAACTCTCCCTAACTTTGATCTTATCTATATGTTAATACTAAAAATTTTCACTCCCCCCATTTTTGTTGTCTCCCCCATTACATGATAACCATATATTCAGATTTAATATAAAAATAATTGTAAAAATTTATTAATTTTTTTTTACTTTCTCTCCCCCTTTTCTAAAATAATCAAAATCATGGTGGGAGACTTCCTTGTAAATTTTAGGATGTTATAGGTGGGGTCTGAAGATGAAGTTGCAACCTTAATTCTACAAATAAATTTTTTTGACATTACTTTTGTGAAAATATTATTAATATGATATTGGTAGAAATATATTAAGTAAAAACTTCTCCATAAGGAATTTTATCATTTATAAAATGATACTTGATATCAATGTGTTTTTATCTTGAGTGGTGTACATGATTTTTAGAAATATCAATCGAGCTTTGATTATCATAAAGTATCTTCAATGTTTTATAGGCTTTTACTTGAACATATTCTTGTTTCAATTTCATCCACAATATTTGAGTACAAGAGTGGGTAGCTGCAACATATTCTGATTCTTCTGTGATAAAATTCACTAAACTCTGTTTCTTATTTTTCCAACTCACACAACATTCACCCAAGAAAAAATTTCCTCCTAAAGTTGATTTTCTATCATTGAAATTTCCAGCCAAATCACAATCAATATAACTATGAAAGTTGACCTCACAACTTATTTTCTAAAACAACCCATGTAAATTTGTTCCTTTAACATATCTAAAAATCTTCTTTACTTTCAATATAAGATATTCTTTCAGATGACTCTAATATCTAGCATACAAAGTCACAAAATACACAATATTAGGTCTTGAGGCTATTAGATAGATAAAACTTCCAATCAATTAATGAAATTATTTTTAATTCACACTTTTCCTAGATTCTCCTTTACTCATCATTATACAAAATGAAATAGGAGTAGAAGATTCTTTGGATTCCACCATGGAAAAATTCTGAAATAATTCCTTGATGTAATTTTTTTGAGATAAGAAATGTATTTTTCATTTTTATGAAATTATAAACCCAAGAAGAAAGTTAATTCTCTTAACATTAAAATTTCAAAAAAATTATTCATTTCTCTAGAAATCTCTTTACCAAAATTTTCTCTATCCTAGTAAAAATTATATAATCTACTTGAAAAATTATAATCAGGGTGATGGAGTATACTTTTTTAACATATATGTTGTTATCAACCTTCCCTTAATAAAAATTCAAAATTTTCAAGAAATTATCAAGTTTTGAGTTCTAGGATCGTGGAGCTTGTTTCAAACCATACCACGATTTCCTTAACTTATAAACCTTTATTCTATTGTTATCAAGTAGAAACTGACATGGTTTCTCAATGAAATATTCTTCCTCAATATCCCAAATATTTCTTTACATACATTTGATAATCTTTGTAAGAACTATGTGAAACCACTGATAAGAACATTCATAGTGTTTCCATTATTTTTATAGCGGAAAATGTTTCTTCAAAATCCACACCTTCCACCCGTGAATATACTTTTCACAAAAGTTGAGCCTTATTTCTTAATATTTCTACTTTATCATTTAACTCGTTTCTATAAACTCACTTTTTCCCAATAATATTCTCTCCTACTAGATGTGGAATAAGTCCCAAAGTTTAATTTTTCTGAATTTGATAAAGTTACTCATTCATAACATCGACCCATTATTTTTTCTCAACTACTTATGAAACAAATTCCATCTCAATCTGTGAGATGAGTGATGTTTGATTTTCTAATCTCAATATTATTCTTGTCTGAACTGGAGCTTCTTAATTCCCATGAATAGTTACAGTTTCAACCTATTTATATAAAGTATGTAATTTTATAGTTTCTATCCCAACATCAATTTCTTTATCATACGACTCTTCCGATTCTTCAATCACTTGTTGTGGTGCACTATCATCTCTAGAAATCTTTGATTTATATTATAGAACATTTTCAACAACCTTTATTATAGAAGATGCACTCTCAGTAACTTTCACATCATAGGAATCCACAACATTTTGTAAAAATTTGTTCTAATATTTATAACTTCTTATGTTTAGTTAATATCCCATGAAAATTCCTTTTTCATCATTCTTATAAAAATTCCCATGATCTGGATGTTTGATTTTTAGTAAATAGGGACTTACAAAAACCTTAAAATATTTTAATTAAGGGTTTTTGTTATAACACATTTCATAGGAATTATTTTTAGATTTTGGACTTAGAAAAAATATATTTTTCATTGGTATAATAGTGCTTATAGATTATCTCTATTAGAATTTTAAAAGTTTATACTCTGCCAACATGGTTCTTCCTATTTCCACAAAAGTTCTATTTTTTTTCTTTATGATACTCTATTTTGTGGATGGGTGTATGGAGCACTATATTGATGATTTAATCTATGATTTTTTAAATAACATTAAAAATAATTTTATGTTAATTCTGTAACACTATTAGTTCTCAACTTCTTTATATAAACCCCCATTTCTCTTTCAACATCTCTACTAAAAGATCTAAACTTTTTTATAACCTATAACTTGTGTTTCATAAATATGATGTTGTTTATCTGAGTGAAATTGTCAATAAAATTGATAAAGTAATAATATCCTTTTTTAATCGATGTCTCATTGACCCACAAAGATCTAAGTGTATAATATCAATAGTTCTAGTAGATTTAATTTTTAATTTATTATGGCTTCTACTAACCATATTTCTTTTATGACATGTTATAAAATCATCATATTCTCTTATTTTAAATAATGGTATATTTCATATATAATTAACTTTATAAAGTTTATTTTTTATAATTTTCTACCCAATATTCCTATGTTTTCAATTCCAAAACTTCTTATCATATTCAGAACTCAAGTAACATAAGTTATCAATTTCTCAAATCTAAAAGTGATTTTTGTTAGTTCTTTCTCATCTTGTAACAAGTTTTCCTTATTCCAAACTTTTTTATGATACAATAATATTTTCTGAATATCAATTATTTTCCATCATCACAAAGTTGTCTCAAACTGAGAAGGTTGTTATTAATTCCATCAACATATAAAACTTCTTTGAAGATTTTATATACCCCATCATGTGTGAAGAACAAACACCATAAAAAATTAATATTTTGTTCTTTTTTTACTTTATTTGAGTGCTATCTAAAAAACAAAATCTCTTCCCATGAATTTAATCTTTCCCACCTACTTCTCTTTCCTAGCAAAATAAAGTTGACTTGGAAGAGTTTTTATAATTTCTTCAACAAGGTGGATAATCTAGACACATCTTACTCAAACTTCCTTTAGAAAATCAAATTTATTCTAAATTAGATTTTTTCTAATATCTTGAGATTTTATCCTTCCAACATCCCATGGATTAGGAAAGTTTCTCATTTTTCTCTCACCATAACTCCTCCTTTGTTCATGCCTCTTTATGGGAAGTGACATGTTATTAAAATATTTGTAAGTTATGTTTCTATAAATTCCACAACAACAGAAAAAACCATCAGTTATTAGTTTTCTGTAGAAGTATGATCTTTCTATATAGAAAGTTTATTGAGGTTCATAACTTCTTTATGCTTCTATTTTATTTAAGCATGGGATATTTCTTATGGAGGCAATTTTCAACTTTTGTTGATGTTATATATTTCTCACATCCCTTTTCAACCCAAAATTTCCTAACATTTTTCTCAGCACTTGAAATATTAGTAAGATAAGATGAACTTTTATATTTAGTGGGTGAATATTTCAAATGATTCTTAGAGAGATATGTTTCTATATATTTAGATGATTCATCTTTTACTTTCAAATCCTTTCTAAAATTTTAATTCATCATTATTATGGTGGTTTCAACCTTAAGAATTTTTAACTATGTTTTTTTAACTCCACCTTCATTAGATTCCAATTTTTTACTGAGGTCATCAACCATATTTCCTCATTTAGTAATTCTCAGTTTGTATTTTAGGGTATCCTGGTTATACTATCTTTATTTCATCAGTACATTTTTTCATCCTTAAACATATTTTTGACCTTATTTCTTCATCATTCTAATTTATTTCTTGAGATTTTAGTTTTGGTCAATACATGATAAAAGTTACTATATAAGTAAATATTTTCTATATATTTCTTCAACTCCTTATACTTCTTTAATGTTTGACAAAAATTTATTTTTCTAAACATTTTCAAAGAAGGATCGGATTCTTTTTGAACTTTCATCTTCTAATTAATTAATATCATCTAAGTCAGATTCAAATTTCTTTCTCAATTTACTTCTTCAAATTCCAGTGAACGTTTTATTTCCACTAGTGAACTTCTTATCAACCTTAAAAGTTTTTCATTATTCTTATACTGAGGTTTTTATACAGAATGATCTTTAAATTCACCAACATTCTTCTTAGGTAAATTCATAGAAAAATTCCCAATACCTCCACACTTGAAACATTTGAGTGGAAGTTTCCCTCCATACTCTCATCTATCACTCTGATAGTTTTTAGAGATAAGTGAAATGATCTTTTAATTCATTTCATTATCTTATTTATCTTTTAAATCACTAATATTATCATTCTAAGAATATTGAATTTTCATCTTTCTCATAGATTCAACACCCATTTCATCCCTAATCTTATTTTTGAATGATAAAGTTTTTATCAGTTCCTTGTTTACAAGAATTTCATGAAATTCATTTAGAGATAAATCATATTTATCTTCTACAACTGATATTTTAGAATAAAACTATTAGTTAAGTTTCTCATAAGTTTATTTAAAATTATATAATCTTCCAAGATATCTAAAAAATATCTGAAGTTTCACAAAACTTCATTAACTTAGGTGAAATACTCATAAGATGTTTTTTCTTGTCTCATTCAAATATCTATGAAATTTATTTTCTATATTTGTAACTTTAACTAATTCACTTTGGTGTTTCCTTAGAGGATACTTTAAATATTATCCCAAATTTACTTTGTTGTTTTGAGACCCATAACATTCATGATTTTTTTAAGAAGACATTAGAATATAATTTCTGTCCTTTACATCATCTTTAATGTTTCTATTATCAGAAAAAGTCATTGGAGAATCTTTCTTAATGGGTGGAAACCCAATTATAGTTGCAACAAAAACTTCCAGGCTAAGTGATAGAATATATGGAAACATTATTTTTTTTATAACCATGATAATTATTTTTATAAAAGGTATTAATACATCTATTATTGAGATAATTGAGATTTTCCATAATAAGTATTTAATAGGGGGACCTTCACTCTGAAAATAGTTGAATTTTCTAAAGATTATAGAACAACTGAGAAGGGGGGGGGGGTGAATTAGTTGTTTCCATTTTATAAAATTTATAATTTAAGAAACCTAATCCCTATATCTTATTATAGTCATTTCCTTATCACCTTTTAGTAAACTCACATGCATGAAAAAGTAGGAATGTAATAAAGCACATAATATTTTCAAGGTTCAACCTCAATGTGAGAACCTATATCCTTATCATGGAAACTCCCATGGGTCTATGGAAATCCACTATTATCAATAAGTGAATACAAAATTTGTTTCCAATACCATTGGACACTTTCCATATCATGATAAAAAATAATATACTGAATCCCATTAGTTTACAAATTTTTCTTACAAACTTTGGTCCGAAAAAATGTAACTTTGTGAAATCTCCTATAACAGAGGTCCCTTTGGAAACTATATCCTATCTAAATCTATCCAATTTTTCTAGATAGTAATATTCATCTAGCGTGCCCTGTATCTAGTGGCCTCTATCAGATGCACTAGTCCAGAATCTGTGCATAAATCAAAATTTATATTCTATTTGATTAACAAACTCTGAGCCTTTTAGAAACTCAGTTTCATTACTTAGTACAATCTTCTTCATACTGATACTCTATTTACAATATTATAAACTTAGACTCTATTTGAAACTATGATCTGAAAATTTATTCCATCTAAAACTTTTCTTCAACATGAAAAAAATCTTTGATTAGTAACTGAACTCTAACACAATTCTTCCATAATCTTGGTTTTTTTCAGTGAACATTCACATATACTGATTTAGTTCACACCCCTTTATATAGGTGCTCCAGAAATGAAAAATGAGGGAAAATAATTTTGTTTTCCCACTCACTAAAATTCTATAATTCTAATTTCATGCTGATATTGATTTCAATGAGATGATTTTTAACTATAATATAATACTCAAGAATATTATTAAATTCTATAGAAAATATATATTTATTTGCACTTCCTTAAACATGATGTTTAAGAAACTCTTAATAACATCCAAATATTTTTTTGAAAAAAAAAATACTATAATGAGTAGTACAACATCATTACAATTATAAATTTACCAAATTTACTAAAGTTACATAGAAAAACAACTATATTCAATGAAGGGATTTCTCAATGAAAAGTTTTGGTAATGTCCTCCATCTGATGAATCTATTGTTCGATGAAATTTATTTACTTCTTAAAGTTTCTTCATTCAGATGACTCCTTCCAGTCTTCCAGCCACATCTCAGACTTACTAAACCTTCTTGTAATAAAAAATTTATTCTATGGACTATATTATAAATAGTTCTCCTCATAGAATTTATTAAATTTTTTTCCAAAGGTCTTTCTTATAGAAAGTTTGTCTAATATAATTTCTCAAAAAAAATAATTTGTTTTAATTATTACAAAAATTTAATCAATTTTAATTTCTAAACCTATATAGTAAAAAAGTCACAATATTAAATTTCATACAAACTGACTTTTCAGAAAACTCTGCTTCCTCTACTGAATTCCCTTGACACATTTCCAAAAGAATAAGTTCCTCCTTCATCCATTCCGATTGATTTAATAAATATAGTAGACTATATTATTGCAACTTCTAGAGAGTTCGGTTACCTGCAATGTTCTTCCCAATAGAAACTTCTACATATTATCAACTTCTATCTGATTAAGCAACTTCAAACTTCTTAACATATCTCATTTTTTATGATCAATGTCTAAAACTATATGTCTTGACCCAAAAAAGATCTCCACCTTTATATTTTATTAGATATTCAAATATAAATTTGTGGTCTACTTTGTATTTCTTTCAAAAACACATGAACTTAGAAACAACATCACTTACATATTTACAACAAAAACTTTATCCAATGTTCTTCATCATTTTATAACTCAAAAACAACAAAAAAGACTTTCTAATAAAAACATAATTTGAAAATATTTAGTCAGGTTAGTACGATCTGTATATGTAAAAAAATTTCATTTTGGGTTTTTTCGATGAATTTTTTTACATCTCTTTATATTCACAAACACAAATCTATTCTATCTGATCATGAAATTTTCATCACCAGATCTTCTCACATAAACTCTACCTGATCAGTCTATCTGGAACTCTGTGTTGGGGAAACTTAAAATTACTCTTTTCAAAAAATTATTGTATCATGAGATTTTTCATGACACAGGGAACTTTTAGATCAGTATATAATTGTCTAACTTGAGGTTAAAAAGTTTAATAACTTTCTAACTTTTTGACTTCCTGACTTTTCTTCAACTCCAACAACTTTATAACAAAATATTGTAAACATCCGGAAACTTATTATTTTCCTATTTTACAAAAACATACATCAATAAAAGTTATTTTTCAACAAAAAAACATTGTTAAACCATCATAAAGTATATTAAAATTTTAGTTTTTGTTACAAAAATAAATTAGTGAGAAAAAAATGAGTTATCTTGGTAAATATAAATTAGGGTAAAAATTTAAATTAAGTTTAAAAGGTCCAAAATACATCAAAATTTATCACTTATTTATTTTTATGAGAGGTGGGTCTACCTATACTCATTGTTGGAATTTTTTTTCTTATTTTAAAATACTGGTTTGCTTCCAAGAGAAGAAAGTGTTATATTTAATAAGTTCTTTTTTAATCATTTTATATCTTTATTATGTAGACATGATTAGTATAAGAGTAAATATATAGTATAAATAAAAAAATATGATTATCATAATTTAAAATAATTTAATTTAATGCTAACATTTATTAAATTTTTTAAATATGGTATATTTATTTAAAACTCTTATGAAACATTGATACAATGCATGTTCAATCATAAAAAAAATGAATGGTTTCAGAAATATTAAAAGAGTAAATGTTTAATGAGTTATGTTTTTATATTTTTTTATAGAGATTTATGAATTATAAATTACTATTTATGTTTTTTAAATTCTAATTTAATTTTTATCGTGTTTCCTTTAAAGTAAAATTTTGAAATTGGTCTATGAAAAAACATTAAATGATATTTAATGTTTAAAAGTGATTTTTAGATCATTATAAAATTATAAAAAAATAATTTTATGACACAATTTAATATGAAATGTTATAGGATATAATTATTGGTCCATTTATGATTCACTTTGGATTTTTAAAATTAATTTCATGACCCTTGAATCTTGAAATTTTATATTATAATGGCTAAGGTTAAATTTGGTTAATGAGGGGGTTAAACCAAAAGATAAGGTTTAAAATGAAACCTAAACTGATATAAATTTTAATTTTTTATTATAGTTCATCTTTATACTAGTTATATTAGAATATCGGTCACTTTGGAGACATTTTAAATGATTTAGATGCATATTATATATTAATATTTCATTTATTTACAAGATTTCCACCCACCTCATTTATAAAAGGGAAACTTATATACTCTCTTTATCACACATTTTGAGACATTTAAATATAAAAATATATTAAAAAATACTTTCCAAACTCTATTAACATTTTAAAAAGGTTCTAGTCATAGAAAAAGACCAACCTAGAAGAATTACTAGGTAAGCCAAAGGTAGATTTCCAAAGAAGTGGTATAAATCTTCACCAAGTGTTTTCATGTTTATTTCTTTTTAAACCTCATTAAAATATTATTTAATCCTAATGATATGATAAAATTATTATATTAAAGATATTTTAATTTTATTACTTTTTTGGAACAACCATTTTGGATCCCATTTTATATTCTACGGTAAATGAAAATATTACTCGTGCGTGCATGTGGACTACCACGTTCACAAATCAATGTGTTTTGTATTTCATAACCACCTAAAAAGTATGGTTATTATTATGGATTTAATGAATATATATTATATTTATGTAATAATTATTATTATTTAAAGATAACATATCACTTACCTTCTTACCCTTCCATCCATTGGAAAATGATAATGTTGCTCATGCGTTTGTGTGGACAACCACCTCCACGAAGCGATGTGATATTTTTTTGTGTACACATTTCATTAATGGTTATAAAATTGTATTTAATATATAAAAATGATAATTATTTAATTATTAATATTATATATAATATTTAACAGTGAACCCTTTGAGCATGGTCAACTTATCAAAGTAATTTTGGGATTATGAATCGAATAGCCTCAGAACATTCGATATGAATTTAACTGATATAGTAATCACATAAGACAAGGTAATAATGAAATAAAAGGAATAATAATAATGAAATAAATCAAAATTATATTAAATAAGTATAATATTAATTAATTTATATTATATAGGATTTAAATAGTATACCTTGGCGAGTAATACTCAAGGAAATAGATTTCTCATATCAATTTTGTTTCTTTGAGATTCATGCTATTTTCCCCAAATGTTTTTTATGGTGTATATAATTCCATATCTATTTATTTTATAATTATTTTTTTTAAATTTAATTATTTTAAAAATCCTTTCAAATTTATGTACTTCAATGTACCTTTAATTCAAAAGTTACCAAAGTCATAATACATTTTTCTTTAAAACCTTATTTTTAAAGTTTTAAAGTATTTATTATATTTTCCTTCCATATCCTTGTTCTTTAAAATGTTTCATGTTTGTTATTAATATACTAAAATTTATGTTCAAATTAATTTTAAAACATATTTTAATTTATTTATGATGGCTCTAAAATAATCGTTTTTAATGTTTTCAAAATGGTTTATTTTCGACATTTTTTAAAAAGTTTGAAAAGAATATTTTTTAAACATTTACAGCATGGATATAATTTCCCACTAATATGAGCATTATTATTTAATAATATTACTCTATAATTTTTCATGGTTTTTGAAAATAATATCCATTTCCCTATTCTTCTGGAAACTTTTGTTTAAAGAGTTTTCAAATAAAAATTATTTTTATCCTTATTTTTATGTGAATCCTAAAAGTGATTCTACATACGTGTTAGTAGAATAATTTATGAGATTTTATGATAGAAATGAAAGATTATATATGTTTTTTTTAATTTTATGGTCCTTTTTAATTGTTCATGATGACGGGTTATCCCAATATATCTCTCTAATACATTGGGTAATGACTATGTTCTCCATGGAATACATTTTGGAATCAACCAAGTATGTTATTCCATTTTTAAGAGTAAGAGTGATAGTAAGAGTGATATAAATATGATATCTCAAAGTACCTATATGAATTTAATATGTTTCAAAATGATTTTTCATGGAATTTTTTTTGAATTCATAATGTATGTTAGGAGATTATGTTTAATGTAATGTTCAAGACCCTTTTAAGCGTCGAAATTTTGTTTTTAAAGAAAATCTTTTCATAAGTTCTCATGTTTTACAAGAAACACAAATTATTATGACTTTTAATTTATTATAAATAATGAGATGTTTTATTAAATTATTTGTGAATTGAGGATGATTTATTGAGTAAGTAAATTATTATTTGAGATCAATATAATTTCTATAAAAGGAAATTTCTCTATGGGATTCATGAATTTTAAAATGGACCAATGTGTTTCTTTATTTTTATGTCTCTTAAAAATATTTTTTTATCATCCTACATTTCAAAATGTTTTTCACAGGGCCTAGGGTTAAGGAAAAACTATATATAGGTATATATTTATGATATGAGGAATTCACCTTAGAAGAGGCGAACATGTTTTGAGTAAAACCGGCATTTTAAGTGTCTTGTTTTTGTAAAAAAATGATTATTGAGTGAAAGTATACACTTTTTATTTTAAGAGTTTGATATTTAAGGGGTTTTCTTAATTTCTAAAAATATATACCAAAAAGATAATGAGAATGTAGGAAAATGAGATCCTTGTTATTTAAATCATAATTATGGGATGATTAATACCTAAGACATTATTTTACTTTACATCGTTTCATTCATTGGAAGTGTTTTTTCATTAATACAATGAATTATTTCTCTATATGTGATTTAATGTGTTGCTATACACTAATCATGGACTCTAGGTAATTTCACCTAATTCAACTGAGAAAGAGGCCTAGATGGCTACACACTAAGTGTTGTGAGAATCTAATTAAATTATATTGAATTTAATATAATGAATAAATATTATTATCAACTTTTGGAATAATAATTATTCAAGTATCTTTGATTTCATAAATTAAATCATGAGATATTTGAGTTTATAATATATGATTTTAATTTTATCACTTATTTATTATTAATAAGGTAATAAATAAATATTCATTTTTTCCATGATTTAGTCAATAAATTAATATAAATATTTATTTAGTTATGAAAATATTATAATAAATATTTATTCATGAGTTTAGTGTATATAATATGTATTTATTTATTTATTAAAAAAATAATATTTATTTGATTGAATATTTTATTATTCAAGGTTTGATAAGTTTCAAGGAGGATTGATAGGCTAAGTGAAGAGGCTGATGAAAATGATATATTTTATTTAGTATCATTTAAATTAATATAATTTTATTTATTTAAAAAATGTTATTGGAATATGCATATGTAAAGTGATATAATAATAATTATATTATTATTGTTATTAGACATGGTGAATAACTTAAAATTAATATTAGATAAAGAGATATTGTTTAATTATCTAATAATTAAACCTAATTTTATATTATTAATTATATAATTTTAGAGGTATATAGTTGTTGTGAACAATGGATAGACTCTATAAATTCTCTAAATCCCTAGAGAGAATATTATCCTCCCTCTATCTCAAGAACAAGGGAGAAAAAGAGAAACCTCTTGTTGCGATCCACAATGAACAATGCGAAGCACTAGGTTCCTTCATGGTTGCACACAAAATAACATGACTATATTTTTATCAATTAATGGATCACATGTGGATACAAATACAAGAATATATTTTTAGATTCAAAACTACAATTAAAATACAACAAGAGTAGTATCATGATTGGTCAAAAGGAATTATCAAGTTTGAGGTAATTCTTGTTTTAAATTAATTATTAATTAAAATTGAATGAGACTCTATAGTAAATTATAGGGATTCCACATTTAATTTATTCATATATTATACCAAAAAATTTATGATAAAGAAATTTTGGGAACCATCCCATCACCCTATCTATTCCCAAAACATTTACTTTTTCTGTTAAGAATGAACTTTTAACTTGTGTTTCCATTCTTGGTATAAATTTTTTTGGTTATGTTTTATAAATGATATTTCATAATATTTATCATATCTATCAATGATTTTTTCTTTTTAAGGATTATGTTATAGATAAATCTTATTTTTATTATTTCATTACCCTTTATGTTATCCCCTTGTATTACTTTTTTTATGAAATAAAAAGTTAGTGGACTGATTTTACGGAGTTATTATTATTATATCATTTCCATTTTTATAAAAAAGGTTCAACTTCTATGAAGGGTGTTTGAAGGTGAGGTTGAGTTATGATTATTGATTTTTATTGTTACATTGATATATCATCAATTTTATTAAAATGAGTTATATATTTTTTTCTCACATCCATTTGTATTTTATGGAAACCTTGAGTAGCTAGGTGGGAGGTCTAGGTATGATTACTTCACTTGGAATAATGATACAATGTCTAGTGGGACCCAAGTTAAGTATTTTCTCTAATTAAAGGATTTTTTTCTCAGTAAAACCAAGAGGGTAAAACCAAGTGCTTAGGTAGTTGGATCACATTAGGCATTCCAACTAGATGGATTCCACTACTATATTATCATATATTATCTATAGGGATCTTGGGTGTTCCCATGATGGTTATTGTTGACTATTAATTATGATTACTTTATTGATGTTATTTATTACTAATTATTTCTCAATTTTATTTTCATAAAAGATTAATTTATATTAAATCATGATTTTTTAGATTTCTTGAATGGATTGGTTGACTTTGTGGTTGTGTTAATTATTTTCCTTATAGAATATTTTTTAAAATTTCTTATGGTATTAACCCATAAAATATTTTTTTATAAATATCAGGATTATTAAAAATTATATATTTTTTATTTCAGTGAATTTAAATATATCTTAAATAGGAGGTTACATTGGGTATGTCAAAATTAATTTTTTAATTTAATTTTCCTATAAATTCATCATTTTCCTTTAAGGTGAACCCTTTTAAGCTTATTTTAGTAAGATAAATTGAATTAGATAATTTAAGAGGAAATTTTTTTTATGGAAACTCATGTTACTATTTTAATTAAAAATGAAAATAATATTTTAATATCTTCAGTGAAAACTATCATTTTATGGTTTAATATCTAAAATATGTGCATGCAGATTGAGGAGGACACCAACTGAGCATTATTTTGAACACCCTAAATACACACCCAGTGAGTGTATATAGCCCTTACGATTTTTGATATAGATTCAGGATAGATACAAATTTAATGTTATAAAAAATATATAACTTATTTTTTAATTATTTTGGAGGTAGTTATTGAAGATCATTTTCTTATCATATGGAGATAGATGCTTTGGATTTTTTGATATTTATTTTTAGTTTATCACATGTATCACACCACTTCAACATTATATTACTTATTTTATCTTTTTGGTTACATGTTATGTTTTGTACTAATGTTTTATTATGTATATGTTGTGATATTTAGTTGTTGTAAATTGAGTTTTTAAGGATTTTTAGTTTTATTAACGTTATTATATGTCATTTTTCTGGTTCTTATTTTAGAGAATTATTTATTTGACTTTCACGATTCTATGACTTATAGAGTGGTCATTCTAGACTTCCTGATGGTAGTTATCTTATAGTTATTATTTCATCAAGAAAAATCATTCCAAATGATGTATATTTTGATTTCTTGACATTAGTTTCCAATCCATGGTGATTAGGAACACACCTCAAGCATTATGTTGGGAAAACTCAGATGATGTGGTAGGTTCAATTAGGTTGATTCGTTATTAAATGACATCAGATCCAGAATTTGTTTAATGTTATTTTGGATGTTAAAGTATACATTAGATAGTATCTTTAAAACTCTATAGGTATGTTATTAATACATTTTTTTATAACACTTAACATGACATGACTTGAGTTTCTAGGGGATGTAAGGGTTATGTAATTTTAGTTTTACATTTAATTTATCAATTAGTTTGGGTAAAATTTTAGCCTGTTAGGAAGCTATAATGGAAAAAAGTTATTTTCACATGTAGTGTTCATGGGATGTAGACCATGGACATAGGTTGTGCATCTTGGAAATGTGTTATTTTATTATGTTTTCATTTTATAATGGTTATTAATTTTTCCTATAAATATTTATGAATTGTTTATAATTGATATCAATAATATCTATATGGTTTAAATTTACATTTACCTTATATTTTTTAAATTATAAATAATTTCGATAAGGTTTTATGGTTAATTATTTAGGTTGATTCCCATTTCTTATGTTGTGACCATTGGTTTTCAATTTTCAAAAACTCAATTTCTCAATCATAATTAGTTTTATAAAATATCTTTGGATTTTACAAAAAGGTTATCTCTAATGTAAAGTACTCATAAATAAGATTTTCAATGTTTTTATCTAGTATGAAGTTTTACCAAGGATTTTTTGGTAATTTTACAAAAAACTTTAATCAACCTATAGGTACTAATTTTAATGATAAGAATGGTATTTTACTTATTCATTATATATTATTCTATAACAGTACTTTGAATAATTCATAAAATAATAATTTATAGTTTTATTTATAAATGATATTGATAAAGAAGAGTTTAACATCTTATATTATAAATATATTATTAATTATTGCATATTACTATTTTATAAATGTTATTTTATGGCGTTTGTTATGGTTTCATTTATTTATAAAATTTTGTAGAATTTTTAATCTTGAATTGTATTCTAATTTTGTTTTGTGTTTCAGATTATTTTATAGTATTTCCTACCAGACAAGTATCAATGTATTATCAAAAGGGAACTATAAATGATTTGTTTTAAGTGGACCCTCTAGTTGATCAAAGTCTTCCCGAGTCATCTGTTTCACCTATTAATATCATTGAAGTTGTTTTTCATCCCATCCTATTTCAATCTAGGGGTTATGTTCAGGAATTCCAAAATTGGATTAATCCAACTTTTAAAGGGATAAATGGTTCCAATAAAGTCAAAGAGCGTTTATAAAGTACAAAAAGTATTTTTAATCCCATTTAAATCCCAAAAAACTAATGCTCAAGTTCCCAATGTTTACCCTAGATGGCTTGAGTTAGAGGTGGTGAAATTCTGTTATTAAACTCAAGCCATAATTTTTCATTCAATAATATTACCCTAAAACTATGAAATTTTCTAGGGAAATAGAATTATATTTACTAGATCATATAGATAGGTTGGTGTTGGAGTATGATTTCCATTTTACTAAGGTAGAACTATATCTTACTAAATTAGTCTCAAATGATGCACTGAAATATTAGTTTTTGAGAGGATGCCTTCATAAAGATCTTTAGTCTTAAGTGTCATTATTTATCCTAACCAATCAGAAGGGGGTATTTAATCACACTATGAGGGTTGTGGAAATTATAAATGAAGAGACCGATATTGTTGATGTTTCCTTTATGCCAGAAGTTTGTGAAAGGAGATTCAGTGGTGAAAAGAAAAAGCATCTTGAATCCGATCAGATGGGTGAGGGTATTAAAATTCCATCCGAAATGTAATCTAAATATTATACTAAAAGTAAATTCTTCATGTTCCATTTGTGTAGTTAGTCGGGGAATAATAATACTTCATATTTTTCTACTCCTAAGACCTTTTTTAGTTATGGATGATTGTGTCATCTTCAATGTTTCTATAGAGGAGACTCATGCAAGAAAAGAAGGTTTAGTTTTATACTTTTCTTGGATCCCTAGTTTCAATTTACTAAACCTTGTGCTCACATGGTCATATATTAATGTATTCATCTAATTTAATAATTTTTTACCTCATTTAATTTTTATCTATCCCTTGTATAGCCTTGTCTAAGCTTCCATTCATTTTAAATGACATTGTTTATTTTTAATGGAAATTGCATGTATTCATGTTTTGTGAAATATCTATACCTGTTATTTCTTGATTAATAATAATATCTGGAGTGAATCCATTAGGTAATAGATTATTTAAGTAGTGGAAAAATAGGGTAAATAATAGTAATTTTTTTACCTTTATTTATCATATTGAGTCAATGGAAATGACCTCATTTATTTAGAAAGTTATATATGAGTGTTTTGTCAGTTTTTAAGGCATGGAATGGGGTTCTCTCATTAGTATACCATTATAACGTTTCCTAAAAACTCCCAATGGTTCCCTCATCTATAGCTAGGTAGAAAAATTCTTTCTAAAGGATGGCAGTTGTATGGGCCTTTAGGACTAGCGACTCTTAGGGACTCACATTGGTTGAGGGGATGGGAGGTCGGGATCATCGCACCCTTTTGGGGGGAATTATTGCCTACTATGGGAATCTATTATAGATTTAAGATATGTTTGTGAAATCCTTCCCATACACCTATACGGTACTGGTTACCCCTTTTTCAATAGATTGATTATGAACATGTATCGATAGGGACAATTGAGTGTATATCATGATTTCTATGTCATTATCTTATTTAATTATGATTCTTTGGCTCATAACCATGTTCAAGAACTCTAGAGTTTATTGATGTCCAGGGATGTAGTTTTTTTATTGGATATGGGATTCAACCTCTATGAGGAATCCTACATATCTTGTGAAACAAGAATCAAAACCCATGTAGTTCATTTGACAGAGTTCAAAGTCGTATGACTGTACCCATCCACATAGTTTTACGTCATACGGTAAGGGAATGAATATCGGGCTCAGAGCTCAGTGAGGTGTCCAACATATCCTATTTTGGATAGGAATCAGAGTCCACATATTTCTTTCAATGGATGTCTATGTCATGATACATATGACATTAAAGGCCCTAGACAGAACTTATGCATACAATACTACCCTATTTTGCTTTTTTGGGAATATGGATCTTTGAGTGGAGATGAGATGTAATCAGGCTTACATCTCAATGGTGATTCTCATCATTCTATTAGAATAATCATCAATAGTCTCTAAGCTCATGTAATCCATGATCGGTGTGAGAAACAACAAGTATCGGTATATCGGACACATTGCATGTGAGCATATATGTATGGGGATTACACATTAAAGTTACCCTTTAGAAGGTATGATTTCCCATATCATGGAGGATATGGTGTTAATTCAAAATTTCTCTTTTGAATTTTATGTATTTTCTTTTGGAAATCACAAATATCTTTATACTCATTTCTCAAATAAAGGACTTATTGAATATGGTTTTTCTATCTATCGTACTGAATCTGTCTATCGTACTGACCCTATCTATCGTACTAACCATGTCTATCGTATTGACCCTGTCTATCACACTGAATCTATCTATCATACTGAATCTATTCATCGTACACACTTTTTTCAACGCACCCACTCTGTTTATCATACTCACATTATACATCATATTCAAGTTTTCCCATATCAATATTTTTCATTATATTCTTACTAACAAGTAACATTAATCGTACTCATGTTACACTCTTTTCATATGCTTGTTTTCATTATTCTATGAAAAAACATGTTTTATATCATTCATCCTCATGTTATAATTTTTATATATCTTTGTTTTGACCAAAACGATGTTGTGGAGTTGATTATAAACTAATAAAAATAATGTTGTGATTTCTGTTTCAATATGATCATTACAATTCCAAGTGTCCAAGTCCCTCCGAGTTTTCCAAAGAAATATGTCCGTTGGAGAAAATATGGCTATTGGAACCTGAGGCCTATAAATAGGAGGTTATTTTAATCGTAGAATAACTTGAACTTCTTTAGATTCTTCCAAGTTCTATAAAGAGATTGTGTGACTTCTATCTTGCTTCGTGTGAAAGCATTTAAATTACCAAATGAGAATGACTCATTCTTATTTTTTGTATTTCAGTAAGTGATTTGTTTTGATTTGTGCGTCTGATTAGGTGTTAATGATTCTGGGTTTTCAAGGATAGGTAGATGGTGTGACTGATCATTGTATCGAGGGATTTCAAGAATTTGAAAGATAGAGGTACCAATTAACTGTAAAATCAAGGGATTACGAGGATAGAAAGAAGGATGTTCCAATCATCATATCGAGGGATTACCGATGTTGGTGTGACATACCTACTATCCTAGGTGAAAGGATACCATACTATTTGGGTTAAAATAATTGTAATACCTTTTACTTTCCACTACTTATTATTATAGAAAGAGAATCCTTTTATTTATTCTTTCTATTAGTATTCTTTTGTAATTGTTTTAATTACATATTTTACTTTTAGTATTGATTCTATACTCTATATGGTAGAATAATTTACAATTTGTATTACTATGATATTTTTATTCAATCAGAATACAACTGTTTCATAACCTGTGGTACCATTACAATATCATCAGACCGAGAGTCATTCCAATCATTTGTTTCATTTTATAAGAGGCTTTGTGAATTGTTTTAGTTTATGTTAATAACCTTCCATAAATGTTTTAATAGAAATTTTTAAAAATAAAACTCACCCCCTCTTGTATTCCCCCCATCTCATATCCTTTCCGATCCAACAATTGGAATCAGAGCAGGTTTACCACTTCTTTGAATATTTTTAGTTAAATTTTTTTCTAAATACACAAACTTGTATTTGTGGAAAAGGATTTTGTTTCTTTATGATGAAAGGCCTGATGAATGTCAGTTTAATTGAAAATCTAAACCCTAAAAGACCACCTATTTTTGATGTTATTGATTTTGAATATTGGAGAGATTAGATTAATACTTTTATCATAAATACTGGTGTAGATAACTTTTTTTTGCTTACTAGTGACTATAAGATTCCTAATAAAGAAGTTATGACTTTTACTGATCAAGAAATACTTGAATATTAGCTAAACTATAAGGAACACAATACATTATTGTGTTCTATGACCAGGAACATTTACAGTCAAATCTCTTCATGTGAAGTTACACATAGTATATGGAATAAATTAGAGATCACACATTTTGGTACATCCAATATTTTTGAAACAAGAAGATCTATGCTAAGAGATGACTATCAAGATTTTGAATTTATTTATGGTGAAACTATTTTTAAGGTTGAACAAATATTTATGAATTTTTTTAATATTCTTCAAGCTATAGGTGAGAAAAATTAAGATGATGAATTTCTCGTTGAAAAGATTATAGATATTATGCCAAATGAATGGGAATCCAAGAGGACCGTTGTTGATGAGTCTAGAAATATTACTAATCTTACTCTTGATATTATATTTGGATCTCTATTGAAATATGAAGGAAGAATTAAGAGAGATGCAGATAAGGTAAAAAGGAATAATGGTGGAGTAGCATTCACTACTATATCAAATCCTACCAATTCCCAATCACCTATGAAAACTAAGTCAAGAAAGAGTAATGTTGAAGTATTATCATAATCTAGTGATACCGACCATTCAGAGAATGATATTGTAAATATTTATAGAATAATGAATAAAATTATTGGAAATAAGGATTTACAATATAGATATAAGAATAATTTAAAAGGAAACAAGGACAAGAAAGATTCTAATGTTACATGTTATGAATATAAAATAGCAGGACACATTTGACCTGATTGTCCTAAGTTGAAAAGAATGGATAGAAAGGAAAGACATCCAGAAAAGAATAAGAAGAAATTATTGAAGTCCAAGGGAAATAAATTCTTGAAATTAAACGACTCCTTTAGTTCTAGTGGAGGTTATTCTTCTGAAGACTCTTCTAACGGTGATATCTCAAATCACAAGAATGTTTTTCTTCTTTCAAAAACTCCTTATCGTTGATTAATTTCCAAGGTATGCAGTTTTTAATCTCTTACTAATATGTCTGTAAGTAATAATTATATTGATAAAAATTATCCTTCTGATGAAGAAAAATCCTCATCAGAGAATGATAATTCTTTACCTTCTTATGAAGAAGTTTCCATATTTGATAAACTTTTTAAAAATGAAAATTATAAAGTTTTTAGAAAACTTGAAAAAGAAAATACTAGGATTGATATTTTAAAAATAGAAGTATCGTATATCTATAAATATATTCATTCTAAAACTATTGATATTGAATTTTTAAAAAAACCCTAAGAAAGTGAATTCTAAAAAGAACAAACTTTCTAAAGATTTTTATAATATGATTTTTGAGAACACAATTTTAGAAGAAAAACTCAATTCTAAAACCAATAAAAATGAGGATAAGAATTTAGTAATTAGACTAAAATATGAAATCTTTTCTTTGAAGACACTGTTATCTAATTTTACATCTGGAAAAGAAAATTTTGATAAGATGTACTCTCAAATACGACCTCATAGTAATAGTCAAGTAATTGGTTACACCCATTCCAAAAATGTTTTTAAAAATAAATATTCTGATCCTAAAAAGGTGCCATTCCACAAAAAGTGTCAAATTTGTGGTCATTGGAATAAAAAATTTTCTTTAAATAAAACAAAATCTTTGGGTTTCCACAAATCCCACTTTTCAAAACAGATATGGATTCCAAAAAAAATTCTTTCTAACATTTTTGGATCCAAAGAGGTTTGGATTCCATAAGTTTAATTGTTATTGTTTCAGGAAAAAAAACAAGAAATAATAACAATACATGGTACATGGATAGTGGATGTTCTACGAACATGAATAGAAATAATAACTTCTTTGAAAAAGTTATCAAAATGAAAGGATGAAAAGTTACCTTCGTAGAAAATTCTCAAGGGAAGATTGTGGGTATAGGTAATATTGTTTTCCTTGAATTTTTTTTCATTTATAATGTTTTGTTTGTTGATGGTCTTAAGCATAACCTCATTAGCATAATTCAATTATGTGATGAAGTTTAACTTGTGAACTTTTGGAATGATAAATGTATAGTTCACAATTCCAAGGAAGAATTCATTCTATCTACTCAAAGGAATGAGAATGTTTACACTTTGAACATACAAGACCTTAAGAGCCAAGACTTACCTTGTCTAAGTGAAATAAAATACCAATCTTGGTTATGGAATAGAATAATAGGACACTGTAATCTTAGAAATTTATATAAACTCTTTAAGAGAAGACTTGTTAATGATCTACCTAAGTTTAGTTTTGATTCTTCTAATGTTTGTGACCCTTGTCAATATGAAAAACAAAATAAGTCAAGATTCAAATAAATCAGTGAGGTCACAACTACCGATGCATTACAGTTAGTGCACATGGATCTTTTTAGTCTAACACAAACTGGATGTATTGGAGGAAACTACTATGTATTTGTATTAGTTGATGATTATACTAAATTTACATGGGTTTATTTTTTCACTAAAAAAGTATAAGATTTTTGTTTCTTTAATTTTTTTTTGTAAAGTTAAAAATGATAAAAACCTACAATTGATAACTATCCGAAGTGATAGTGGTAGAGAATTTGTAAATTCAAATTTCAAAACTTTTTGCAGTAAAAAATGTATTAGTCACAACTTTTCTGCACCAAGAACACCTCAAAAAAATGGTTTTGTTGAAAGAATAAATATAATTCTTCGAGATATAACAAGAAACATGTCGAGTGAATACTAAATTACAAAACATTTATAGGAAGAAGCTGTTTGTACTGCTTGTTATACAATAAATCAAGTTTTAATTTGACCGTTTCTTAATAAAATTCCGTATGAGTTGTGTATAGGCTGAAAAAAGAAATTTTCATACTTCAAAGTATTTGGTTGCAAGGTATTTATTTAAAAAACAAAAGATAACTTACATATGTTTGCACCCAAATCTGATGAAGGAATATTTTTAGGTTATTCCACCACTTCTAAGGCTTATTGAATTTTTAATAAAAAAACTTGTGTTGTTGAAGAAACAATACATGTTATGTTTGATGAAACAAAGCCTTTTCTTTTCAAACAAACTCCAAATATTGTTTCTAAAGTGTTTTCAAAAACCGATTATCAAACTTTGATAGAATATTATTCAAATGTAGTAAATACTCAAGAAATTGTTTCTAAGAAATTTACACCCAGAGACTTTCTACCTTATGTTGATGATCAGGTTTTTCAAAATCCAAATCAGTTATTACTTTGGAATCATCCCAATGATAACATCATTGGTGATGTAAATCAACTAGTAAGGACTAGAAAATCCTTAATAAATTAAAGAAAACATCTTTTCTTTCTATCTCAATTTGAACCTAAAACTCCAAGTGAGGCCTTAGGTAATGTGGATTGGATCAAGGAAATACAAGATGAGCTAAATGAATTCGAAAGGAATAAATTCTGGACCTTGGTTGAAAAACCTAAGGATACATCTGTTATTGGAGTAAAATGGGTTTTCAGAAGCAAATGCGATGAAAATGGTATCAATGTAAGAATTAATGCTAGACTTGTTGCTAAAGGCTATAATAAACAAGAAGGCATAGACTATGAAGAAACCAATTCTACAGTATCAATACTCAAATCCATTAGAATTATATTATCCTTTGAAGCATTATTTAATTTCAAAAATTTTAAATGGATGTCAAGTGCGATTTCTTTAATGGATATGTTCAGGGGGGAGTATATGTAGATCAACCCCCTAGTTTTTAAGATACAAAACATGGTGAATATGTTTAAAAACTTACCAAGTCCCTTTATGGACTTAAACAATCCCTTAGAGCTTGGTATGATAGGTTAACATGATTTTTGTTACAAAAAAAATACATTAAGGGAACAACTGATCCAACTCTTTTTATAAAGAAAGAAAAAAATATTATGGTTGTTCAAATTTATGTTGATGACATCATTTTTGGATCAACTCAAAAGTATTTAATAGATTCATTTGAGAATCTAATGAAATATGAGTTTGAAATGATTATGATGGGAGAATTAACATTCTTTCTTGGTTTTTAAATTTCTGAAAAACTAAAAGGTACTGATATATCTCAACATAAGTATATCAAAGACTTACTCAAAAAGTATGGGTATGAAAATACTAAAAGTATTAGTACTCACATCAGAACCTCAAACACTCTTGATCTTGACAGCTAGTCAACCAAACTTAGTGTTTTCTATATTCTTATGTTCTAGATATCAAGAAAATCCAAAATAATCCCATTTAAAAGCTATGAAAAGGATTTTTTGGCATTTAAAAGAAACTTTGGATTTAGGCCTTTTTTATTCTTCTAGAAATTATTTCAAATTAAAAAGTTTTTTAGATGTTGACTTTGGTGGTTTTATAATGGATAGAAAGAGTACTTCTGGAACTTTTCATTTTCTAGGTGGTCATGCAAAAAACAACACTCAGTTTCACTCTCCACTATTGAAGTTGAATATGTAGTAGCTGGAAGTTATTGCACTCAAGTGTTGTGGATGCAACACACAATCACAGACTATGAAATGAGTTTTTATAAAACCCAAATATTTTGTGATAACACAAGTGATATTACCTTATGTAAAACCCGACACATCACTTTCATGAAAAACACATAGATATTAGGTATCACTTTCTTAGGAATCATACATTGAAAGGAGATATCATTTTATAATTCATTGAAATGAAAGAAAAAATTGCTGATATTTTTACAAAAACATTAACTTCCAATAGATTTGAATTTATTAAACAAAATCTAGGAATGATTACATTAAAATAATCATTCACATCAACTTTTTGTTTTTACAATTATCCTTACATTGAAACACTCCTTTTCATAAGGGGAGAACATTAGTCTTTTGTTTGATGTTTTATCTATTATATATTATTATTATTATTGTATCATATTCTCTATTATTACTATCTTATATTTTGTATTTAAGATTATAGTTCTATTAGTATTATTCATTTCATTAGTTTTTTTGTTATGTCTTTTGGACTCACCTTGGTTAGATTTTAGTTTCTTCCCATCGGCTTAAAACTCAGACCATTGGATTGAAAACCTATGGTAATGACTTTGTTTTCAATTAGATTGACAACCTATGGTAATGAATTTGTTTTCCATCAGCTTGAAAACCAAGGGTAATGAATTTTCTCCCATCGACTTAACAACCTATGGTAATGAATTTGTTTTCTATCAGCTTGACAACCTATAGTAATGAATTTGTTTTCCATCATCTTGAAAATCTATGGTAATGAATTTGTTTTCCATAGGATTGAAAACCTATGGTAATGAATTTGTTTTCTATTGGTTGAAATCTTATTTTAATGACTTTTTTTCCATCAGCTTGACAACCTATGGTAATGACTTTGTTTCCCATTGGCTTAACAACCTATGGTAATGACTTTGTTTTCCATATGTATGACAACCAGTCATATTCGCCTTCTTTTTCATCGGTTTGATGTTTTATTGTATTCTCTTTTAATTATTTAAACTATTTATTTTATGTATTTTATTATGTTTTTACTTTCATAATACTATGAAACAAACAACTTACTTGAAATATTAGACAGGTACATTCTTTTTCCTTTTTGTAATTCTTTTCTTTTGTGTTATTGTTTCTCATTTTTTTTCATTTAAAAAAATCCACTTTTATTATTCACCATTGGATTCTTTATCTTATAATCTCAACCGTAGAAGACCTACAGTTATCAAAATTTTCCTATAAATAGAGTAATCCCCTCCTCGAATCCACACCAGTTCTTCATATTTCTCAGTGAAGCTCTCCTCCCCTTCTTAAGACTAGGTATGATCATTTCTTTTTCCAACAAACTTTATGTCTCAGTCTTGTACCAATACTCATGCCGATATTTCTTCAATGAATTTCTCAAAAATAGATTTCTTCAGATAAAGGTTAGTCTCTCAAAATTTCATTGATAGTTATGACTCAGCGATCAAAATAATTATATTATTCCAAGGTTGGGAACAACTTTTTGTTGAGAAACCCATATCTCAGGATCCAATTATTTTTTAAGAGGTTAGACAATAATAAAATAATGTCTTTTGATAAGGATATGATGATTAATTTTTCTTTGTACGATAGAAAATTTTCTATGTCAGTAAAATAGGCATCACATTTCCTCAATGTCCTAACTAAAGGTGACTCCTTTTTTCTTTCCCATAAGCTACCTGAGGAAGTTGGTACGTTTAATTAGGAAAGAGATGAATAGTTACTATTTCTTATTAATGAGGACAAAAGAAAAGAATCTAATCTCTCTGCAAACAATAGTTTTATTGTCTTTTGGATGCAAGGGTTTCTAATTTGAATGAAAGGGGATAGGGAAACTCTTAAGTTTTCTAACATCTTTATGTTATATTATCTTGTTAATATGAGAAAGGTAAATATCATGGGTTATATTTTCAAAAAAATCAATAATGTGAAGTATGAAGCAGTTAAGTATCATATTATCATGTATCCAACTATTCTAAAAAAATCTTATTCTTTAAAGTTTGAAGTTTTGAAATATTCCAATGAAAGGAGAATTGAAAGAGTTGAATGATTCTTGTATAAGAAATAATACAATAAATAAATTGAATGTTTTTTTGATGAAAATTCAAAACTCTTTGTCAAAGATGAGGAATAATCAGAACCAAATCAAACAACACCACTTCTAATAGAATCTTATCCAAAAGTTGTAGCTTCTCAAAATTAAGATCCTAAAATTAGTTCAAATCCAAATAATAAAACAAAATATAGTAAAGAGGTTGTATTAATGTAGAGAAAAGAGAAAGAATAAAGAAAATAAGGTGATCCTCAATTCAGTCTTGATCCAGCTGAAGCTCTAGCAGAGAAGATGAGAATAGAAGATACTTTACAGGCTGAGAAGAAGAAAAATAATATTTTGAAAAGAAAAGCTCAAGATTTTGATATTTCCAAAATTCTAAAAAGTGACGAGTTGGAAAGTTCTCAACTTACAGAATAAGTTCAACAAGAACCGACCGTACAAACTTTTCCAAAAAAAGAAAAAGGGAAAGAAATAGCGAAAGAAGTTATTCAATCAGCTTCACAACTGGAAGGTGAAGAAGATGAGGATTAATATCTTATGGAATACCGTCAAGGTTCTAAGAAAAATAGATAAGAATATTCTCTTCAAAAACAAAGTGAAGGAATTCAACAACAGAATCCTCATGCTGATCTATCACCAGTTCATTATATAGAAACTCAATCAGAAAGAGTTCCTTATCCGGTAATTCAAGTGGCTCAAATTTCTCATTCCGAGATAACCATTTTCATCAGTGAAAAAGTTAAATAAGAAAGAGTTAAAAAATAATAATAAAGGGATGAAAAATAAAAATAGAAATGAAAAAATAAAACATCCCCATGAAGACTCAAGACGATAAAATGAACTTGAATCATAGGTTGATGATTCTGATTTAAAACACACAATCTCTTTGAAGAAAAGTGATTAAATTGTTCATGTTTTAAGAAGAATCGAGAAAAATATTCCTTAATTTCCCAGAATTGAAGGATAGACTGATTTCATTACAGACAATCAAAGAAAGAAATTTGGTTCAATAAGAGAGCTCATAAAGAGAGTAATGTCAATAGAGGGTGATCTAAAAATTTTGAGTGATATTTCTGTTGCTCATAGTAAGGCTTGCAACAAGATGTCCCAATGCTCATACAAAACAGAATGCTCAGTTAATGAACATGAGGAATCAATTGAAGACTTAAGGATGCTTTCAAATGATCTTGCTATTGATTTCAATAAACACGATAAGGAAACATTTCAATGGTTGAATCAAATCCCAAAATCTCATGGTGTTGATGATCTTTCAGTGAAAGAGTTTCAATAAAGGTTCACTACTTTCCAGTCATAGTTTTTGAAGGTTTCATCTTTCAAATATGAAATAGTTTGGTTAAAGAAACAAAAAACTTTCTTGGATGATGAAAATAAGAATATGAAAGATATAATTGATACTCTTGAAGAAGTGATCAGAATTCAAGAAGACACCATAAAACCCTAGAATCAAATTTTTGCAGAGCAAAAAGATCTTCTCAAAACTTAGGGTGTTTCTATCTTAGAGGAAAATAAATAAATTAATAAGATGAATTCCATTCTCCATGAGTTGATCAAGAAATAAAAAAGAAAGAGAAAAAAATGAATGTTTTGATGTATCTTTATTTATGGATTGTCATTTGAAATTATATCAAATTTTGACAATTTAATGAGGTTAATGTTTTCATTACCATTGTTTTGAATTTTGTTTCTCTCTATCCTTTTTGGGAAACACAAGATTACCCCATTATTTTTTTTAAATCACAAAAGGGGAGAATGTTTTATATAAAAGGGAGAAACTTTTTACAAAGGGGGGAATTGTTAATGTTTTACTAAAATGTAATACATCCAAATAAATGAAAATACATGAATAAAATCCTTAGGAAGGTCTATACCTAAGGGGGATTTAGTTTTATTAAATTACATATTCATAAGAGTTTTCATAACTTAGTGGGAGATAAATATTTCTCTCTAATTTTAATTTGTGTTTTGTGATTTCCAAAACGGGGGAGATTGTTAAGCCAAAAGTTCTCTTTTGACTTTTATGTCTTTTGTTTTGGGAATCAAAAATATCTTTATACTCATTTCTTAAATAAATTACTTACTTTGAATATGGTTTTTCTATCTATCATACTGACCCTGTCTATCGTACTGACCCTGTCTATCTTACTGACCCTGTCTATCATACTGACCCTGTCTATCGCACTGACCCTATCTATCGTACTGACCCTATCTATTGTAATGACTCTGTTCATCATACTCACATTGTTCATTGTACCCACTCTATTTATCATACTAACATTATGCATCGTATTCACTTTGTTTCATATCAATTTTTTTAAGGTAATGTCTTGGTCAAAGACCAAGACACAATTTATTAAAAATAAAAAGGGGAACTACAAAAGTCTAAAAGATGGGATTTTATTATAGTCTCTTTCATAAAGAGGAAGAAGGTCAACTGAAAAATCATCAGACCACATAACATCACGGTTGATGACTTTATTAGCAAGAGAACCAGCTACCATGTTTGCTTCCTGATAGGCATGAGTGGCAATATATCTGATATCCCGAAGAGTGGTCATACATCTCATCCAACAAGATGTAAGAGTCCAGGAAAGGTGGATTATGCCATTCCAAATTTCTTGGACGATGGAGGTAGAGTTGATTTCAATCAAAATGTTGTTCTAGACTTTCCTTTGAACAAAATCAATAGCCTGGATCACTTCCATCATCTGAGCTTCTAAGGAAGTGGCGCTGGCGCAACCTCCATAGAAATACCCATGACAGTGACCCATATAATCTCTACAAACAGCTCCAAATCCTACTAGACCCGGGTTCCCTTTTGAGGCTCCATCCATATTTATTTTGATCCACCCAAGAAAGGGGGCTTTCTAGAACACCTCAAAAGATTTACGCGGTTGTTTGTAGAGGCTGACAACCCAGAGCCATCTGAGGATCACAAAGTCATCAACAGAGTTATTGCAAAAGTCTTTTTGAATCAAGGAGGCATCTCTGATGGTAGTGAGAATTCTTGAACGACCTGTATTGAGATTGAGTGAGTGCCTATTATGTAAAATATCATTATGATCATACAAGATAATGTGGAGGAGTTTGGAAATAGCCGCAAGAAAATGGTACTTGATTTTATTTGAGGCGTTGAGCTCCAAACAATGTTTAAGATGAGTAAGAATTGAGTAAGAACAAATCCATCCGCAATCAAACATGTCAGTAATAAAGTTCCAAAGAGAAGAAGCAATAGCACAAGATAGAAAAAGATTATTGGTATCCTCTCTATGTTGATGACACATATGACATTTAGAAAAAAGATGGATGGAAAAGGTTTGTAAACAAACATCTATAGGAACACGATTATGAGCAATTCTCTAAATAAGATTAAGACGAGAGGGCTTGATCCAATGATTATCGAAGTGTTTGTTCAACCCAAATAGATCATTAGAATAAGAAAAATTAGGATTATAGAAATATTTTGAGTCCAAGATACCATTATGAGAAGGTTCCCAAATGATTAAATCATCCACATTAGTGAAGGTGTGACTATCAACCACCTGAATAATAGGCTCCGGAAGATTGGGGAATAGATCATTCATAACCTCATGAATAGAGATATTTTTGTTGACCGAAGAGGAGTGAGGAGATAACATGAAGATCATTGGGGAGCCAGACCAGTTATCAAGCCAGAAATTCAAAGAGGAGTTTTTGCTGACCAGCCATCTAGAGCTACGCATAAAGTTGTGAAAAGAGTCTCTAATGGATGGCCAGATAGAGGATCTAATATAACTTGAGTTACCATTTTTATGTTTACCTAAGAATCTTTTTCCAACAAAATTAGTGGTGATAGAATTTTGATTGATCAAATTCCAAGTGAGCTTAGCCTGAAGCACATCATTAAATTTTTTGATACTCTTAATGCTAAGA
This sequence comes from Viscum album, assembly GCA_963277665.1. Lineage (NCBI taxonomy): Eukaryota > Viridiplantae > Streptophyta > Magnoliopsida > Santalales > Viscaceae > Viscum > Viscum album. The sequence continues at coordinate 844,143,638 of OY728160.1, read as the reverse complement.
CCTCCCTTTTCCAAAGGATTGCAACATGTAAACCAAGGGATAGTGAGAATTTTACGCTCGACAATACTGCCAGACCAAACAAAGTTTTTAATATAACCATTAATTCTTTTAAGAAGATAGGCTGGCCATTTATAAATCATAAGGGAGTAAACCATTTTGTAGATAATGGTAGATTTGACAAGACAAATCCAACCAACCATAGAAAGAGACTTTCCCTTCTAGGAAGAGAGTTGATGAAGAATCTGATCCACCATAGAAGAGAAGTAAACAACTTTAGGTCTTCCCCAGAATAAGGGAAAACCTAAATACGTAAAAGTTAAGTTACCTTATTTGTTGCCAAGGCTTTCAATGATGTTGGTTTTACAGTTGGCAGGGAATCCTTTTCCAAAGAAGATAAAAGACTTGTGCCAACTAACAGATTGACCGGAAACATCCTCATACTGAGATAAAGCATTCTTGAGATTTAGAATATTTCATTTGCTACCATTAATAAAGAGGATAATATCATCCGCATAAAAAAGATGGGTCAGAGCATGAAGGCCCCGAGCAGCTTGAATCAGTTTCAGTTTATTTTGAGAAACTAAATTAGAGAGAAGTCTACTAATATAGTCTTCTACAATTGAAAAAAGGATGGAAAATAAAGGGTATCCTTTTCGGAAACCCTTAATGCATTTAAAATAACCTTTAGGGGACCATTTGATAAGGATAGACATAGCAGAAGAAGTGAACAAAGAGTGAATCCTATTAATAAAGACCTCATTAAAGCCAAATTGACAGAGAACCTTGAAGATAAAGTTCTAGTAAATGGTATCAAAGGCCTTCTTAATGTCAAGTTTAATGGCCACATTGCCTCCTCTTGAAGCTTTATTAAGAACATTGGTACATTCAGAGGCAAGGAAAATGAAATGCTGAATGGATCTACCTTTAACGAAGCCAAATTGATTCCAAGAAATAATTTTATTACAGAGAGGCGAGAGGCAATTAGCCAGGATCATAGTGATAATTTTATAAAGTGAATTAATAAGAGAAATAGGCCAGAATAAATGAATTTCAAAATCATTTACAACTTTAGGAATCAATGTAATGAATTGAGAGTTGATACCATGAGGAAGATTCCCTTGAGAAAATAAAGCCTTGAAAAGCTTACAAACATCATCATGGATAATGTCCCAATGAGTTTGATAAAAACCATTATTAAAACCATCTGGAACCGGGGCACTGTTAGGATTAAGATCAAAGATAGTGTCCTTAATTTCATGAACAAGAGGGATTCTTAGAAGTGAGCGATTGTCTTCCTCATCAATAAGAGCAGGAAAAATATCAGGAATGAGGTCTTTATTAATGGTAGGACCATTAAAAATGTTTTCAAAATAAGAGACAACAAGATTGGAAATGGCTACTTCAGTGTCCAAAATAATGTCATTATCCTTGAGGAAGGAAAGAGGTCTATAGATATTCCTAATTCGTTGCAAGGCATTATAGAATTTATAATTTCTATCCCCATCAGTTATCCATTTCATTTTGAAGACTTGCTTACGGATGTTATCTTTGAGAACAAGAAGGGAATTAAGTTTCGAAGAAATGTTGGTTTCATTCTAGGAATCTAAATCAAAGTCAGAATTCGTGGCAGTGTTTTGAATAAGATTGAGATCAGCCTCCAAAGAGGCACTGTCCTTATCAATTCGTTTAGCTTTAGTCGCACACCAACTTTTGAGATTTTGTTTTAGATGTTTAAGCTTAATGACACAGGAAAAGGCATCAGAGTGGTGACTCATAGAGTCCCAACATTTTTTGATGAGAGTGGAGCAATCCAGATCCATAGAGAAAGAATTATTAAATTTGAAAGGGATGTTGGTCTTGGGCCGTTTGGGAAGAAGACTCAGAAGAATTGGATGGTGGTCCGAATTTAATTTAGGTAACGTAATACTGGAGATGGTGTCCCAAATTTCCAAAGCAGGGATGCTCACGAAAGCTCTATCAAGTTTACTTGATACAGTACTATTGTAATGACGATGATACCAAGTGAACTTAGCACCATTCAGATTGACTTAAATTAAATTACAATATTTAAACTCCTCCCTAAATTCTCTAGAATCAATTTGGTAGTGTGTTGGACCAATTTTTTCACTAGGTGAGAGAATAGCATTAAAATCTCCTATGACTAACCAAGGGTCATAGATGGCGGGAGCCATTGCAAGAAGGTCAAGCCACAAGGGTCGGTGGTCTTGATATTGATTTTTGGCATAAACAAATGAACAAAAAATGATGATCATCCAAATTAAAATCACAAGTAAGTAGTTGATCAGATAGATTAAAGATTTTAATATCTAGTAAAGAACTATGAAAAAAACCTAAAGGGAATCAATAAGAGTATCATTCTTACAAGCACCTAAAAAAAAGTATCCAGCAAAAGGAAAGTGCATGTATTGCCTAGTAAAGGAGATTTTGGGCTCAACAATAGAAAAAAGTTTTGTTTTATGAATAGAAACAAGTCTTTTAAGAACAAAAATAGTTTTAGGGTTAGCTACACCCTAGAAATTCCAAAAAATAATATCCATTAAAACCTGGATTTGGAGCCAGAGCTCATGTTATTATTTTTAGAGCCTACTGAGCTTTTATTCCTCTTAGATCTCCTGAGAGTAAAGGCCAAAGCTAGGGGATTTAACATCCTCTTTACTCAATATGCTAACATCATTTTTGGTATCAGCAATGGATTTATTAGGAACTAAATCATGTTTTTCAAGTTTACTGTTAACCGCATTATTCACAGGTGCATTACTTGATGAACCAGGGATTTGTGGAGCAGTGGATGTTGTGATTAACTCTACTGCCCCATTAGAATCCTTGCATGGAATAGTGTGTAAAGGTATCACCGAATCATACTGGGGGGAAGCAACCATAGCCAAAGAGGGTGATAAAATAGGGAAATCAGAAACTAAAGGTTGAGTACCTGTAGTGTCAACCAGAACCACTGGAGCCTCAGTTTCAGTAGGGACCGAAGGTGAGACATTTTTTGTTCCTACATTGATATGAACCAGAACCGAAGCAGTAGGAGAAGCCAAATCCAAAATTTTACCTACTGGATCACATCCAGGAGAATGTGGGGAAGAATTATTTGCATCTTCATCATTTAAAGAAGTCCCAAGCATCCCCGAAGACTGTCAAACATCAGTTGGTTCTTGAAGAGAATTATCGAGCTCGATCTAACATGTGTCCAACATGATCATTTCAATGTCTTCAAGAATGAGCTGGTCATAATCCATGTTTTCTTCTTCTTCAACCTAATCGGCCCCGGTGGGGTTCGACGATTCACGCAGAATAAAAGGTTTCTTGACCCATACATCAGTGACTTTTTTCATAGGTACTGGATTTTCTGAGCTCACAACTTTGTTCTTCTTTTTCCTCTTGACCTCGGTCCATCTGTCATCCGCTAGAGGCAGCACATGGATTTTGAACAACCTACATTTCAAGAGGGAATGCCCAACGATTTTGCAGAGCTCACAATATGGAGACATCCTTTCACATTCAACCAGGATCTCTACTTTGTGCTCATTGGCATTGAATAAAATAACTTCTGGAAGTTTGGCTGTGATATCCACCTCGACCATCACACAGGCTTATAAACCCAGTTCCGTATTCAAAGTTCATTGGTCTATTTTGAGTGGCATCCCGATACATGAAGAAATATCATTTAGTATCTTTGGGTGCCAAAAAACAAAGTCCGTGAATACGTACCCAAATTTGGACCAAAGAGTTGCGAGTATTGTAGGGATTGAAGGACAGATCCCATTCCGAGATGCATAGTGCCCCCTGTTTGAGTTGTAGATTACCCATCCGCCAGACACGATCCATATCCTCCTATGACTTCATCAACAAATGGAAGTATCCTTTTCCGATTAGAACTAATTTCCAATCGGTAATCCCCCAAATGTGTGAGATGCGGAGTTTCAGATCCGTGTTTGACCAAAGTTTATCACCTTTAAGGTATGAAATCAAAGCCATAACAACAAACTTACAGAGATCCGATCTTTGTTGAAGTGCATTCGGATCAGCATCAACTGCATATCGACCATCCTCAAGCTTCTTGTAGAGAGAGGCCTTCGAGGTTGAAGATATGCTATGGTCAACTCCTTTTAGAGCCACAACAAATGATATACCTCTCAAAAAGTTTGCATTATATTCATACTAATAAGTAACATTAATCATAATCATTTTACACTCTTATCACATGTATTCTTTCATTATTTTATAAAAAAACATGTTTTATATCAATTATAATAATGTTATCATTTTCATATATCCTTTGTTTTAACCAAGACAGTGTCGTGGAGTTGGTTGTAATCTAATCAAAACGATGTCCTGTTTTCTGTTTCAATATGACTGTTACAATGCCAGGTTTCCAAGTCCCTTTGAGATTTTCCAGAGAAATATGATCATTGGAAAAATATGACCATTGAAACCTAAGGCCTATAAATAAGAGGTCATTTGAATCAGATAATAACTTGAACTTCTTCATCTACTTCAATGTTCTAGAGAGGTATTGTGTGACATCTCTCTTGCTTCATGAGAAAGTATTGAAATTACAAAAATGAACAAATTGTTCTTAGTTTTTGTATTTCAATAAGTGAATTGTTTTTCTTTTTTCATCTAATCAGGTTTTAATGATCGAGGGATGCTGGGGATAGGAAGACGGTGCGACCGATCATCATATCGAGGGCTTTGAAGCGTTTGATAGACAGAGGTGACAATTACCTGTAAAATTGAGGGCTTGGGGGGATAGAAAGATAGATGTTCCAATCATCATATCGAGGGCTTACCTGTGTTGGTAAGATAGACCTATTATCCATAGGGAAAGGATACCCTATTCTTTGGGTTAAAAGAATTGTAATAACTTTTACTTTTCCATATCTTATTATAGGAGAAAGAGAATCCTTTTATTTATTATTTTTATTTTTATTCTTTTGTAATTCTTTTAATTACATATTATACTTTTAGTATTGATTCTATATGATATATGGTATAATCATTTACAATTTTTATTACTCTGATATTTTTATTCATTCATAATACAATTGTTTCATAACCTATGGTGTCATTACAATATCATCAGACTGAGAGTCAGTACAATCACTTAGTTCCTTTTATAAGAGGAATTATGAATTGTTTTAGTTTATGTTAAGAACCTTCCTTAAAGTTTTTAATAGAAATTTTAAAAATATAATTCACCCCTATATTGTATTTTCCCTATCTCATATCCTTTTCGATCCAACATATGGTATGGATTTCGGGCCTTAGGAAGGCTTCCTACACATCCTTGGTATGGTGGGAATCAGAGTCCTTGTAGTTAACTTTTCCCTTAACCAACTGGTAGGTTAGGGTGAATGATCATAGTCAGAGGCATTATGGCCATCATTCACACTTGGAGGCTTTATGGTCGTCCCTCACATTTGGGGAATTATGGACATTTTTGAGTTTTCAGGAAGGCTAGGGTCTTATAAAAACATAGATGACCTATTGATCGGGTATGTATTATATTATGTCTATAGTTGAGGCTTACACACTAAAGTTTTCCAATTAATCAGGGCTTACACCCTAAGGCTTCCCAATCTGTAGAGACATATTAAAATATATTGATGGTCAGGGATTATGCACTAAGACTTCCCTAATAGTGGGGACATATTATATTTTATTGGTAGTCGTGAATTATACGTTGATATGGCCCGATTGGTCAGGGCTTACACCCAAAGGCTGCTTTCTTGATCGGGGCTTACACTATGAGGATTCCCTAGTTTTATACACATTCTTTATCCTCTAGTGAATTGAAGAGAGGTGGTGAAGACCATGATGGTCTACCCAAAACAATGATGTCGTCAAGGTCACAAGAGTTAGTGACCCTAGCTAATTTAGGACACTTACCATGTCAAAGGGGTATGTGGTTGAAGATTCTTAGCCAAGTTCCACATATTGTGAGTCCAAGTAGGCATTCTAGACAAGGTTGGAATGACTTATAGAGTTTGTTTAACATGTATTGGACATCTACTATGAAATTATGGATTGTCGTCTCAATATGTTGGGTCACCAATCTGATATAGAAAATACAATATAGGGTGTCTGCCTAATTAATTTGCATGCCTTGGATGCCTCCGGATGGGCAAAGAATCACACCCAAGATTCTTCTCATGACCAAAGAAGGTACATATGGGGTCTTTTGCATGATCAAATGACTTTTCCTAGATGTATTCTTATGAGTGAAGAAGACATGTCTGGGGTCTTTCACATGATTAATTTACTTATCTCACATTTCATCTCTTGAGGACATGTCAAAGTTGCTTCGCATAACCAAAGTAGACATGTATGGGTGACTTATCAGGAGGTATTTCAGAGTTGTGTTGTAGACATCCTGAGTTCATCAAATTTCTTTCAGTGACTGTGATCGCCTATCACCTCCTCCATTTTTACCCCCTTTCATTATTTTATAAAGGTTAGGGATTATGTGAGTTCTATCTAGTAATGTTAAGGATATTTACTAAATTTCTTTATAATACTGCGCGTGACCAAAATGGGTCATTTGGAGGGTGTGAAAGCATGTAGGAGACATTTTTTGTTTTTCCTAAGGGTATCATAGTGTTTCAAGACATACCCAAGGACTTCCATATGATGATGCAAACATATCTGGGGTCTCATGAATTATCAAAGTAGACATGGATATATGTCGTCATGTGATCAACCTGAATTGTTCTAAGGCTATCACATGTTGTCACAAACATATCAATGAACAAATACATGATCCTTTTAAAACTTCAATGACTCCTTCACAAGGTCATCCAAAATTTTCCATAGATTTACTTGTGACAATGAGGTTGTGTCAAGGGTTGTATCCTAATCAATTTGGCATGCCCTATAGGTCATTTCACGACCATGGTGACATGTCAAAGGGTTGTCACAAGACCTACCCAACTTGTCTGAGGCCTGTATTCTGATCAACATGGAATTTTCAAGGTTTTATAAGGATGTATTAAGACCATCAAAGGGTCTAACAATCACATGTACTTGAACTATTCACACAGTGGGGTCTCGTGGATATTCTTAAGGTCTTACATTCATTCTAGTACCAAAAGTTCACATCAAAAGGGATTATTCATTTATTCCATTTAGACAATAATTGTCTAGTAATAAATGCATGGCTATTGGAAGGGTTTTCCCATGGATCCTTGGTTGTGGCCAAGATGCACACATGTGTCAGGGGATCCCTCAATAAAGGAGTCTCGTGATGCTTGTTCACTCATGTGATCGCATGTCCTCAATCAAGGAATCACGATAGGCCCTACATTCATGTGTGAGGGGATATATATCAAAGAAAACCTCCATGTGCATGAGTAAAGGCATGACTTTCTTGGTGAAGGGTGAATAGACCATGGGTTTCATATCCTTACTATTTTTCTTTCATGCCAAGGATGTCCATGGGGATCCTCTATGTTGAGGTAGCCACTTATAAAGCTACATGTAGACGTCACAGGAAAAAGTTGCTTCTCGCATAACCATGGGTTTATGAGGACATCATGTGCCACATAAGGATCACATTTGACTCACTTGTTCTCCCAATGGGGTCTCAAAATAGGCCCTTTGGTCATGCGTGGGGGACTATGTATTAGAGGCTTTATGTGAATGGATGAAGGCACACACTGCATGTCGATGAGGAATGCATTGACATGGGTTAAGGATCGATCATGAGGTCTTTTTATGAGCATCACATGACTAAGGGTTGTGGTGTCACGTGAGAGATTGCATGTTTGTTGGTGCATGCCCATGGTTACTGGCATGGGTGACCCTCATGCCTGAGGGTCTTCACCAGATGGCTAAGTGAGATATTTCATTACCCAGGGATCCTTCCATATGGCCAAGAGACACTTTCAAGTGCACACTGCATGACAGAGGTTTCACGTCCATCATGCTACAACATGATCTCCTAAGGGTCATGCGAGAGACACACATAAGGAGTATATCTTGGTCCAAAAAGAAGGATGCATGGATGAGGGACCCTTTTGGGGTCACACTTCTTAAGTCATGCTTAGTAAATAGGAGGTAATGATCACAAGACAACATGCACGTATGTTCCCACATCTATTCTCATGAACACTTCATGTGACATGGATCTTCGGGTGATTCTTAACTCATCACATGGTCACATGAATAAGATAGAGGGGTCTTGTGGAGTTTCATGATACTGTGTTTAGGGACTATGGGGAGAACTTTCAGACCATGATGCCCATGATCAGGGCTTTATGGGGTCATCAAAGGACAAGGGAGCTCACAATATTCATAAGACATAGGGGATGTCCACCAACTCATACTTGTGGGAACCAATATGGGTGCTTCGTGCATCACATGAGGTTCCATGGATCATGTGATTACATTACCCATGTAAAGGTTCCTTGGGGAGGTCCTACCAGTGAGTATAGAGGGTTTTCACATCATAGTTTTCCTAATGGGTTATGGATTAAAATGCTTTTGAGTTTGTGTGTCTGTTTCTATGGAGGTTCGTGTGAAGGGGATGCACATTCACGTGGAGTTCTCAACCACTCAGGGGAACTGAACTAAGAAGGAAATCACATGACATTATCTTTTCATATGATCTCATTATCTTATAATGATCATGCGATAGTATTCCATGACTACATCCTATAGTGGATTCCTACGAGAGATATTCCCATAATATACCTGGAAGAGGTTTCTAGTGGGTAGTGATCATCTTTCCATTCATTTTCGGATCTTCCTTACCTTATCCCCTTTCATGTGTTTTTCTAGATGGGAGATTTTTTTATATAGGCCACATGAAGAAGAAGTTGACATTTTGTTTCATGGTATGGGGGAAGTATGTACTAGAAAAGCAGTGTAAATATTCACTTGACCTTCATTCATGATGTCACATGATTATTTAATCTGATCATGAGATTCGTATGTTACTCTCCATGGCATCACGCGATCCTCGAAAATTTAAATTTAATTGGTTGGAAAATACTAAAAGGTGTAAGAGGTATGTGGTCATAAAAATGTTTTTAATAACCCTTTAGTTGCATTCTTCTTGATCACATGATCAAATGATGATAATGTGATGACTTCAAGCATTGTCGAGGACTCTCGCGGAAGGCCACTGGAACTTGTAGTGGATTGAGTTAACTATATTAGGATTTAATGGATGTAAATGAAATAACTTAAATATGGGAGTGACTACAGGAGAGTGTTAGGTGTGCCTCGAGACCTCGAACCAGGGTGTCAGGAGGTTGAATATGGAAGTCTTGTGGCACACAATATTGGTTAATTAAATTTTTTGATGTATAGGATCATTTTATTTAATATTTCAAGGTTCTAGATTCTTCACTAGTTTGAAAAATATGGATAGGATCAGTAGAAGGAATAATTGGACAATGAAAATCCTAGGGAGGTGTGATCAGATGGCTCAGATCCGATCCTGTGGAAACAATATCATCCCAAATCAATTTCTAGCCAAACCCTTCCTTTGCTGCATAATCCATTTCATGGATACTGCTGGTTTGAGCTAAAAATGGGGCTGACACCCATATCATCTTTAACACTTCCAACCAATGTGATTTATCCCACCGAGTCTATGGATTGGTCTATTCATGCACACCTACGGGCTTGCACACCACATGCCCTATACACAGGTCTGACTTGTCTCTTGCAGTAGCTATGCTTCCCCGCTGGTCCACTGGTTGGCCTAGGCTAACTCCCATGGGCATGGTCAAACTACATGAGCCTTGGTTGAATTGTCTTAGTTGGATGGTGTCTAGCCATATTTTGTTGTTGCCAAAGGTGATAATAAAACTACCCCAACCACATAGAATAAAATTCCAAGTATGATATCAGGTCCAAGGTATATCTCCTTAATCCCTAGGCCTTCATGTATGATCTTTTCCATGTATTATTCTATCATCTCGCATTGTCCTTGAATCTTTAGTGGGAAAGTAATAATGCACAAATATTGGTGCAAAAAAAAATGAATCCATCATTAGAATGGGTTTCATTGTAATGAAATAATCTTATTTTAAGGTAAATGTAGATCACGTTTCGACATATATGAATATCTGATAATCCATGAAATTAAACTCCCCAAGAGGATCTGTCCCGAGTATGTCTGAGGATCTCTCAAGCATTATGAAGATGATACATCTGGACACAACTGCTCGGATGAATCCAATATAGGAAGTTGCTTTGACTTGGGGCATGGATACATTGAAATTCGAATGTATATAAATTCCAAAATGGAATAGGGATTGGTTTGAATGAAAACTTGTGGTAGGATCTGAAGTAATGCACTTGGATTTCTATACGTATCCCATGAGGAATGGAATCAAGATGTATATAGTTTTGTAATATATCAATATGCAGATCAAATTCATGCATAGGATACATAGGTTCATGGATAAATAAATCTATGAAAAATTTCCTAATGTAGATCTAAATCATATATAGGAGGGGAAATATCACTGTTTTTTTGATTAAATCTCAAGTAAGGATACATATTTTAGTGGAGATGTTGACCAGATCATCCATGATGCCCATCCTTTATGTGTAATACCAAATAGATCCAATTACCTGGGTTTGAGTTCTTAAATTACAATAGGTTTCTCTTTGATTAAAGTTCATAAATTCCTATGAACATGAAATCTATCATTGATTCACCTACTCCAGAAGTCATGAGATCGTCTGATTTAAGGGGAAAATTTGGACATGGTATCATTCCCAAATGTGGAATGCTCTAAATTTTTCATTAGTTAAGGGACTTAGAGAGCATAGATTGTTTTTTTCTAAGGCCATATGATGGGCCTCAAAATATTTGTATCTCTTTATTTACATTGCCCTAAATTTTTCCTAAGCTTCATATGGAGGAATACGTAGCGGGCATGGACTTTGATTTTTCTCTGGACGCCTTCTTACAAGTTTTTGACCTGAAAAGTTTTTATTCCTCTTCCATTTTATAGATGTTAAGTATTTCCTGGATCACACAAAGTTCATGTCGAGTGAGTAGAAGCTAAAATTTTCTTCAATATTCCCTTATCAGGTTTTCATCATGGTGAGTATCATGTCTCTTACTATTTCAAGGCCCTAAAAGCTAGACAATCATTGTACTGTAGTTTAGGTTCTTTGAGTTCGGATTCTTACTGTAGTGTAGTTTAGAGTTTTCTATCTTTGAACTTTGGTGTACTGTAGTTTAGTTTCTTCTATCTCAGACCTTTTGTGTACTATATTTTAAGGTCTTCTAGCTTGGACATTAGGTGTATTGTAGTTCAGGGTCTTCTATCTCGGACCTTTGGTGTACTATAGTTTAAGTTATTCTAGATCATACATTAGGGATTACATGTAGTTTAAAGTCCTATCTCTAGGAATTTTATTGAATATGGGGCTGATAGACCAGGGATGACTCAAAAAACTATGGGGGTGATGAGTTCCTCCAAAGTTCTACTAGGTTCATGCGGATTGGAGTTACTTTATTACAAGAAGGATATGCCTTTATTTGTTGGGTTAAATCCCTTGTGAATAAATACCATGGCCCAGAAAAGTTGATCCCCACTCTTTTTGAGGGATATAGAGGATTTATGGGGTGAATATGGTTGAGGGAGAAATACTGGGGAGGCTAGGCCTTCCTGGATAGTTGGAAAGTGGGTAATGTAATTTACAATCCAAAAGTATGATTTGGGTAATATGGAATGGGGTAGACATGTCTGGTATGTCCCTTAACACTATGGGGTGTCAGGTTCATCCAAGGTGTCATTGAGGCTCACAAGTATTAGGAGGCCCTTTATACCGGGTCAAGATACCTCTGGTCGGTGGGTATGAGCCCCTCTATGTCTATAGCATGACCGAACTTAGAGATCTCTTTTCCTTTTCAGGGGATATGAAATTATCATAGAGACTCAAACATCTAGATGATGATGTTTTTTATGGAAGGAAGGTTATACAGGAAAGGTTCTATCAACCTAGGTAAACTTAGCTCTAGTTGAACAGCTTGGGACCTACACCATGTGGTTTTGAATCACGAGGTGTGGGCCACCAAAAGTTCAAGAATTAAGCGTCACATTCCATCCTTGATAAATGGTACCAAACATGGTGATGAAACATCAAGGATATAAAATATTCTGGAATAGTATTATATAGAGATTGTAAATCATAGTATAAAGTGCTCAAGTCATGAGGAGGGTATGTGATAGTCACACTAGGGATATCTTAAAACACAATGGGGGTGATAAGTTATGTCATTATGATGCCAGGCTCATAAGAATCATAAATCCCTTTATACTAGGCTAATATGTCTCTGGTTAGTGGGTATGATCCCCTCTGTGGATATAGCATGACCGAGTTGAGAGATCTCTTTTCTTCTTTAGGGGTAATGAAATATTTGCTACCACTTGAGACACTTTAGGTCATGAAGTAGGATTTGTGGAAAATGTAAGATTCAAGAAGGTTTTGAGCACCCTAAAAGTTGCACCACCACCTATCAAACATATTCTCATAGTGAGAAGATGTGAAAAATCATTTTTATAATTTTTTCCTAGACCATGGGGTCCAGTGAGCACATATTGGATTTTAATAGGGATATAGAGTAAACCCTATGAGGTTTATGCCTTATTTATTTATTCCCTAATTTATACCTAAACCCTAAGAATGGAGAGTTTAGCAGTTGGAGACTCAACTTTTACTCAGGTCACCCTTTATTGGTTTTCAACTAGACAAGTTTTGTGTCGCTTTCATTGGAAGTTTTAGGTCTTGAAATTTGGAACATTATGTGTTAGAGTTTAAGTTCATACAACTTGGACCAAATCATAGATAGTTTAGGGTTGTGAATCACATGGACCGAACATTGGAGATGTTACACAAGAGGTTAATTAGGATACCTAGGTTCAAGAGAACTGCAACATCCTTCTGAGAAGGAGGTGGAAATATTATAAATCAGGGCTTGAGTTCCTCAAATCATGAAAAATGATATGGGAAAATCTATTCTAGGGATAACCTAGAACAGAATTGGGTGTCAGGTTCCATTTTAGTGACATCAAGATCACCATAATTAAGAGGAACTTTATATTAGACCAATATTCCCCCAGTTGGTTGGTCTAAAGCCCTTTTGTGTCAGTAGCATGGCCAAATGAGAGATATCTTTTTCCATTTTAAATGAAAATGATTATCTTGTGGAAATATGAGGCATATAAGACATGAAGTGTGGTACATGGATTGAGGTTCTTTTAAAAGATGGTAAAATCACCCCATACTCTGGTTGACTAGGGTAAATATCTTGTGGTCATTTGGTAAGGAATGAAAAATGGGAGGTGGTTTTCATAGTTTATTATCATTTAGTGGGGACGTGCTTTTCTACATGCAGTGTAATGTCAGGTGGTAAGGAAATATTTTCACAAAGTTTAACATCATGCGGTAAGGACGTAAGAACTGATGTGGGTGTGTGGGAATGTCATGGTTGGGCCCAAAGATGGAGACTTGGGAATCACTACGTATCCCATGGGGATGGTGAATCAAGCCATACATAGTTTTGGGAACTCCATGCAGTTTAAAGTCATTCGATAATGATGAAGGCGAACTGATATGAATGGATAGAATATTGTGGTTGGGATTGAAAGATAATTCCATAGGCACCACACATATTTCTTGTAGGGAAAATACTCCACGCAGGTCTGACCTGTAATTAGAGGTGAGCATTATTTCCATTGAGAGTTGCAGTTGGACCTATTTTTGGATATCTAGGCATCACTATGTATCTTGAGATGTTAGGAATCAAGCTACACGTAGTTATTAAAGTTCTATGAAGTTTAACATATTTCATTGAGGATAAAGGTGGACAGATGTGAATTGGTGGGAACATCACGGTTGGTCCTAGGAGTGGAATACTGGGCATAACTATGTATCTCATGATAATGAGAATCAAACTACATGTAGATCTTGGAGATCCGTGTAGTTTAATGTCATGCGGTAAGGACATCGACCATGCAGTTTAACATCATGTGGTAAGGAATCATGGTATTCCTTTTATGGTCTTGCATTCAGTACCATGATGAATCTATTATGCACCTCTATGCCTTTCTTGTGAGGTTAAGTCCCTCCCATGATTCCTAATCTCACGTGAACTATGCTCAGGGTGAGAAACTAGGAGTGGCACAAGTTTACCTACAATGCAGAGATAGAAGAGGGGTATACAAATGGAATAGTGTATGTTGTAGTGGCTGGACCAAGATATAGGATCAAATAATCCCTACATATCTCATTGGAAATGAGAATCAATCCATATGTAGTTTGGGAGGAATCATGCAGTTTAACATCATGAAAAAAGGACATCGACTGTGTTGTTTAACGTCACGTGACAATGACTACAGATTACCCAACATGAATGAGGATCGAAGAGGTATCGACCAAACCACACACTTTTCAAGGGAAACATAGTCCAAGGAGATAAAAATTTATACCTACGTATAGTCCCAAAAACGAAATGTCTAGGCATCGCTACGTATCTCACGAGGATGAGAATCAAGACACACATAGTTATGTAAATTCCCAGCATTTTAATATCATAAAATAAGGATGAAGGTGGGCCGATGTGAATTTTGGTCACATTATAGTTGGACCCGAGAGTGGATGTTTTGGAATCACTATGTATCTCATGATAACTAGAATCAAACCACACATATTTCTTGAATGTCTTGCAGTTTAATGTCATACGATGAGGACATCGACCATGGAATTTAATATCATGCTTGAGGACATATGGAATGCCTTTTATGGTCTTGCATTCATGACCATAATGAGATTATCTTGAGCCTCCATTCCTTTTTTGGTATGGGTAAATCCTTCATGAAATTAGAAATATCATTTGATCTATGCTCAATTTGAGAAACGAGGAATGAAAAGGGATTCATTCACCATTTTGAGGTAATGGATGATAGGATAAGAGTATTTTGCATCATTTGGGGGATGGGCCAAGATATAAGATCAAGGGATACCTATGTATCTCATTGAAAATGATAATAAATCCATACGAAGTTCTATAAGAACCATGTAGTTTAACATTATGTGGAAAAGATGTGATCTGTGTGGTTTAATGTCTTGTGTAAAAGACATCTACAATGCTATTTATCATCATGTGGTAAGGACATTGGCCATGCAGTTTAACATCTTACGATAAGGACATGACCCATGCAGTTTAATATATTGGGTAATGACATCAACTATACATTTTAGCATATTGGGATAAGGAAATAATCCATTCAGTTTAACATCTTGAGGTTAGGACCTGATCCATGCAGTTTAACATCTTTCGGTAAGGATGGAAGGTCTTGCGTAGTTTACCATCTTGCTACCGGGTTGAAATATGCCATGCAGTTTAATGTCTTTCTACCTGGATGAACTTGTAGAGTTTAATATCATGTACTTAGGATGATGGGCATGCAATTTGACATCTTAAGGAAAAGATGATGGGTGTTGTGCTGTTTAATATTTTGGGGTAAAGAAAATGGGTGTCATGCAGTTTAACTTATTGTGGTAAGGATAATGGATTTAGTGTAGTTTAACGTCTTAGAGTAAGGATGGAAGGTGCCACATGGTTTAGTGTCTTGTTACCGAGACAAAAGATGCCACAATGTTTAACGCCTTACTTCAAGGATGAACTTGTATAGTTTAATATCACGTACTTAGGATGATTGACATGCAATTTAACATATTGTCATAAGGATGATGGGTTCTGTGTAGTTTAACATCTTGATGCTAGGATGATGGATGTCATGTAGTTTAACATCTTGTGTTAAGGATGATGGATTCTGTATAATTTAATGTCTTAATGTAAGGATGATTTATTCTATGTAGTTTAATGTATTATGGTTAGGACGATGGACAGATAACCTATCAGGAGAGTGGCTATTCTAAAGGATCTTGGGAAACTATTATGCATATTTCATGAGTTTCAAGATCTTTCAACTCTATCAAACCTATAGATACATGTTCCTAAAACTGATCCTTGAAGACAAATCATCTTTCGATTATATTCCTGAGATGTCGATGGTAGGGGAAGTAATCCTCATAGACTATCAATCACACCTAATTTGGCTTCCTTATTATTGGGATCTTCAACAAACCATTTTTCATGGCATATTCAATGTATTTGGAGACATTATTTGTTGGTAAAGAATAGTTTTTGTTCGAAATTTCATTTAAATATGTTCATTTTCCCCTTGGAGGGGGCTGACTCATGCTCTAGTGCACAATCGATGATCCTTCAATATAGTGATCAGTTGACTAGAGTGGGGATTCAGGTGTTTATGGTTCTAGTATCCCCATGTTGATCTGCACTTGAATCCAGCCTTTAAAGTAAAAGAAACCATTTATAGTATGTTCGAGGCATCGATGGCAACAGTAATAATTATCATGGCCTACCAACCCTTCCTCACTTGACTTTATCATCATTGGGAGCTCTATCAAACCATTCTCTATGGAATAATTGAAATACACTGGAACATGTTTGGCTGGGAAGGAATATACTTTTCACTTTTTATCTTCAAGAGAGGGGTGACTCGACCGCTTCTCCCACATGTTGCCTATGCTACCATTGGTGTGGGTGTATGGATGAGTACGAAGTATGTGGTACAAATTCACAATTTATATTGATATGGGGGTAGGTGATGAAGCATTGGAGAGCTTTGATTATGCAGATTCTTCCCATTGATGAAATGATCTTGACAGTCTTGGATGTTTCTTGGAGACACCTAAGGTCGGATGGTTCCTAGAATATCCCTGACGAGGAGGTGGAAAATATAAAAATTCCCCTAGAAATTTGGGCTGGTGTGAGGTGGAACAATGTCTAGATTACATCCTATGAGGGGATGAAAAATATGAAAATACCTCCATCCCCATGGGATGTGGCACTTTTCTACAAGGTGGGATTTCATAGATAGACACTAACTCATCATCCTAAGATAGAGACCTTATTAGTATTCCCACAATTATCTCATGGAGATTAATTTTCTCTTTTTGGAGTTAAGAAATACTTTCTTCTACAACAATTACCATATCATCCTCATGGGGTTGGCTAGTAGGAGCCACAAAACACCTTTTTCTCTATCGACGTTAGGGTGAGGGGATGATGATGGGAGTTCTGATATGGATCCCAGAGAATGAATCCACTGCTTCCACTTTCCATACGATCCATTTTAATTTCACCCTAAAATAACAACAAGATCAGTAACACCCCCTTTGGATTCCTAGTGGATATTGCTGAGCTTTTATACTCTTGTACCGGTGGTGGAAGATATTATAACCTGATATGACTCAGACAAATATAGGAAGTCATGATCATATTCTTTTAGATTATGATTGTTTGGATTTGATGAGGTGTATTCAGATCTAACTGATATCATATTGACTGATACACAAGTAGGTTGGTGCCCCTCCTCGATGAAGTACCCCAATTGACAGGTCAGTTCCTGTTATACCATTTGAGGGGTTGATTCCAATGATGCCATTTGGGGGGTTAGTTCCCATAATGAAGATGATCCCATGGTAAAATATGATGAAAATTCCCCCAGCCCTATAGGCTGGGGTGTTCCCTGGGGTTCTGCAGTCACAGATGCTAGTTGTGATGAAGTCAGAGGCTCCTGGATAGCGATGATATGGGGATGATTACGGGCCATCTTCAGGATATACTGGTGGGACTTAGACATATTGGTGATAGTAGGGATATGATCCTGTTTTATATTTTCATAGTTTGGATAACCCTGATGGCCTATCCTATTGGGTGTCCCAATATGGTTAATTGATGTAGGCACAACTTCCTATGCAGTTGCTTGTGAACTCATAGTCATATGTCGATGATGATGACCAAAACAGATGGGAAACCTCCTAGAAAGATCATGAGGGATTGTGTTATCATGTTGACCATCCTAATACGCCTCCTTGAGGTAGGGAAGGTGTGCACTTATGGGCTCTAGGGATAGGCTCCCGAAGATGTTGAAAGCAGCAACAAGGGCCATTGCCTATCCTGCGGGCCATTGTGGAAAAGACGGATGGTGGGAGCTCAAACTATA
This sequence comes from Viscum album, assembly GCA_963277665.1. NCBI lineage: Eukaryota > Viridiplantae > Streptophyta > Magnoliopsida > Santalales > Viscaceae > Viscum > Viscum album. The sequence goes on along the minus strand of OY728160.1, from coordinate 844,125,546 downwards.
ATGGATTTCATGAGATGATCCCAGAGATTGGATGGATCTGTTAATGTGGCATTACCAACCCAATACATTCACTAATCGATAATGGAAATGTTGTGTTGGTGATAATGTATGCTAGGGACTTAGGATCAAAACAGTCTATCTAGTGATATCAATATTTTTTTGGCACATTTGATGATGTCGTTTTGATTACAAGGAATTTTAAAATCCTAGAGGTATAAAACAGTACAACTTAGTAGTGAAACATCATATATAATATTACATGTTTGATCAATAACTTTCATAGTAAAATTATAAAAGTAAATCCCTTCTTTTTACACAAGGTTCTATGTGGTCAAAATAAATATGCCGGGTTCATCATTTTTTATGTGATAAGAACAACATAAGATATCCCAATAGGAATTGGGAGATCTATAATTTTTGACCCATGAAAGAGATGACACTGTTAAAGGAATTCACATTGGGTTCACCATTTTTTTTCTTTGGGTTTTAAGGCATGGAATTTGATTCACTCATCAGGATACCATTGTCACTTTTCTCAGAAACTCCCAATGGTTCCCTCATATGTATTTGCATACATACCTACTTTTCAAAGGAAAAAATTTATCTGGGTATTCAGGACCATCGATTCTTGGGGACTCTCATTGGTCAAGAGGATGGGAGGTCAAGCTCATAACACCCTTTTGGGGGAAATTATTGCCTACTCTAGGACTCTCTTATAGATTTAAGTTATGTTTGTGAAATACTTCCCATACCCTAATGCAGGACTAGTTATCACTATGTTAATGGATTAATTACAAATAGGTATCTATAGGTATAATTTCATATATATCATAGGTTCTCTCTATCTCTCTCTCTCTTATTTAATTATTATGCTTTGGACCATGGCCATGTTCAAGCACTCTAGAGTTTATTGATGTCCAGGGAGGTGGTTGGTGTCTTGGAGATAGGATCAAACCTCTAGGAGTCATCCTACATATCTTTTGAAACAAGAATAAAAACCCACATAGTTCATTTGACATAGTTTAAGGTTTTATAAATGGATCCATCCATGTCGTTTTATGTCACACGGTAGGGAATATCAAGCTTTAACCTCAGTGAGGTGTCCTACGTATCCTGTTTAAGATAGGAATCAGATTCCACATAGTTTTTTCAATGGCTCCTTGGGATAATGAAGATGTGTCAAGGGGGTGTAGCCTAATCAATTTGGATTCATCTATGGGTCATTGGATGACCATGGTGACATGTCAAAGGGTTGTCACAAGACCTGCCCAACTTGTTTGAGGATTAACTTTTGATCAACATGGAATGTTTATGGTTGCCTAATGATTTTTTGAGACCACAGAAGGACCTCACGATCACATGAACTTTAACTATTCACATAGTGGGGTCTCGCATATATTCTTAAGGTCTTGTGTTTGTTAGAGTGTCATAAGTTCACATCAAAATGGATTATTCCTTAAGTCCATATATACAATATTTTTCTAAGAAGAGATTCATGGTCATTGGAAGGGTCTCCTAATGGATCCTCGATTATTCCTAGAATAAACACATGTGTAAGGGGATCCCTTAACAAAGGAGTCACATTATGCTTTTTCACTCATGAAATCACATGTCCTCAATCGATGTCTCATGATTGGGCCTATGGTCATGAATAAGTGGCTTTATATAAAATAAAACCTCCACATGCATGATTAAAGGAATTAATTTCATGGAGAGGGGTGCATGGAACATGGGTCTCATATCCATAATTATTTTCTTTCATGCCAAGGGTGTTCGTGGGGATCCTCTATGTTGAGGTGACCACTTATGAAGCTGCATACAGACATCATGAGACATAGAGGCTTCCAAAATGACTACATATTTATGAATGGTTGGAACACTATTAGATAAAATCAAGTGAAATTTCCTCTAAAACCATGTTCCATAAGATAGAGGAGAAATTAGGGTTTCTAAAATTTTTGTCAAATCGTGTGACTAAATTATGAATAGAGAATTGATTCATACAAAATCGGAATTATAAACCCTAATCCTCCATAAAACCTCCCTTTCTTCTTTTTATGCCTATGAATCTTGATCTATGTGAATCTATTAGTGATTCCTAGTGACCCCCCCTCCATACCACAAATATGGTGGATATTGAGTGTTATGTCATGTAGATTCTAGGAAGGAATTGTTTCCTCCTCCATTCATCACGTCTATCCTTGAACTCCTATTTTTTCTATTGAGATGAAGTATAACTACAAGATATATTATATAAATATGTGAAATATATCATGATATAATGGATAATTTTCATGCCCTTGAAGGATTAAATCTAGATATATTAATAATCAGATCCTCTATCTTAAAAGGATATAGATATATGGTTGCATAATGAGATGACCATGCTTGGGGCTGTATGGGGTCATCGCAAGACATGGGTGCTCACGATATTCATGAGACCCAGGGGATGTATGATGGATCCTACATTAGGGAACTAGTATGGGTGCTTTAGGAATCACATGAGGTTCCATGGATGATGTGATCACATGAAATAGGGGAAGGTTCCTCGGGGATGTCCTGCCATTGAGTGTAAATGGTATGCACTTTATATTTTTCTTTGTGGGTGAAAACCTATAGTGCATGCAAGGTCATGTTTCCTCGGATATAGAGGTTTGTTTGAAGGGGATTCACATTCATTGGGAGTTCTCGGAATCTTAGGGGAAATTACCCATGAAGAAAATCACATGACATTATCTTGTCATGTGATCATGTGATCTTATGAAGATCACATGATAAGCTTACATGATTACATATTGTGGTGAATTAGTTTGAGAGAGATGCCCCTGATTTACCTAGAAGATGTTTCCGATGGGAAGTGATAAAATTTACATTATTTTTTGGAGGTTACTGACACTCTCCCCCCTTACGTTAATTTTTCTAGATGAGATCAGATTTATATAGGCTTCATGATGCTAAAGGTGGTGTCATTTTTTGTGGTATAAGGGACACATGTAATAGCGAAGAAGTGGAAGTATGTGCTTGAACTTAATTAGTGAAATCACATGATAATATTAGATTATCATGTAATGACTCTGTTTTTCTCCATGGAATCGCATGTTACATGAAAATACAAATTAAAGTGGTTGGAAAATACTCAGAGGTGGAAGGGGTTTGCGATCATAAAAACGTTTATGACAACCAGTCAGTTGTCTTCATCTCAGTCACATGATCAAAGTATGAACATAATATGGATTCAAGAATTGAAGAGGAATATAGAAGAAGGCCACTAGAACTCACAGTGGATTCAGTTGATTTTCTCAGACTTGCTTGGATGTCAGTGAAATACAATAGAGATGGGAGTTACAATGGATGAGCATCGGGTGTGCCTCGGGACCTCGAACTAGGGTGTTGGGAGGTTGAAGATGGAAGTATTGCAACATGCAGGCTTGGATGATTAAATTTTCAAGGAATGAGATCACTTTATTCAATCTCATGAGGAGCTGGATGCTTTTCTAGTTTAAAGAGGATGACTAGGATTAGTAGAAGGCATGCTCGTATGGTGCAGATCATAGGAAGGTGTGATCAGACGACCCAGATCTGATCTTGTGGAAAAAATATCACCCCACATAAATTTCTGGCCACACTCTTCCTACAGTATATAATACATCTCAATGATTCCATTGGTTCAAATAGAAAATGGGGTCAAAACCCATACCACCTACAACACTTCCACCTAACTAGATTTGACCCACCGAGTCTATGGCTCAGGTTATTCATGTGTGTCTGTAGGCTTGCACACCATGAGCCCTATACATGGTCCTGACTTGTCTTTTGTGGGAGCTATGCTCCCCCACTGGTCCGTTAGTCATCCTAGGATGACTCCCATGGGCATGGTCATCCTATGGTCCCAAATATGCCTTGGTTCAATTTTCCTAGTTGGTTGGTGGCTAACCATATTTTCTTTTTCTAAGGGTGATAATAAAACTACCCCAACCACATAGAATAAAATTCTAAGTTGGATTTGGGGTCCAAGGTGTATCTCTTTAAAATCTGAGCCATCATGTATTCCCTTTTCCAAGTATTATTCCATCATTTGGCATAGTCCATGTATCTTCAGTGGAGAAGCAAGAATGCACAAATATTGGTGCAAACAATGAGGGGGAATATATATGGTGGGGTGGCCACCATGAAATGATCTCTTTATTTTATTAGTGTTAGTGATAAAGGTGTTTCTTTCTTGAACCATCCCTTCCTAGAAGGGAATAGAATGTTTTTTATCCTCAATAATGTGTTCTTCTAGACTCCTTGTAGAACAAATGTTATTGTTGATAATCAGGTTTTTATCTTTTAAAAACATTTTTTCATTAAGGAGTTGGTTTCAAAGTTGTGCACACAATCTCTAAGACCATAGGGGATATTCTAATTTCTATCATAGATCATGAAATATCATTCAATTAACCTTTATCTTGGGATTTTATCCTAATAATTGGTTCTAATATTCATTTAGTGAGTCCCTTATGATTTTTAATCGTGTCTTAATCAAAGAAGATAATCCCCATACTTTCATAGACCAATCAATTTCATAGATACTTTTTATAGGAAAAAATTCATATTTTGGGAAGAATTGTGATACCCATGATTTCAATTTTATGTATTTAATTGATTATTCATTGGTTATGGATTTTTATTTGAGTTTTGGGTTAATATTTTTTGAAATATTCGAGTTTTTTATAAATTTTAGGGGTGTGGTTCATAGAAATTCATTAGCCCATGCATTTAAATAGTGAAATGGGGATTGATATTTTTTGGGTGGGTGTATTAGGTTTCATTGTTATCCTTCATTAACTCCCAATCCATTCATGATAACAATGAATATTTTAAAATTTCAAACATTATGTATTTTTAGGATCCAAATCACATGCGATTTTCTGTCTTTTCTTCCAACACTCATTGTCTATACCCTTCATGCACCTCTTTTGTTTATTATCCCATAATTCATGGAGAAAATTTATCAAATGTTGTTATTACTTAATGTAAGCCCATTAAAAACTCTTTCTATATTCTCTTTATATACTATTTCTTCCTCTTTCTTAATGTTCTTTCATCCCCATGGACATTACAACTAGGGTTTAATCCATTCAGATTTTAAATTTTGGGTTTCTTTGATTTATGGTTTTATTAACCCATTATAGATTTATCATACTCCCTTAAGGTGGAATATGTCATCATCAAAAATTTTACTTTAAATTTAGTAAGAGAGTCCATGAATTATACTTTATATATTCAACCTTGATTGGTTAGTGTTTTTAATCTTGGTTTTTAATTAGAATAAATATTATAATATCTATCATTGGTGACTCTATGGATTTACTTTGGTTATTTTAATGATTATTATTTTTCAAGTGGATTTCTTGTATAGAAATTTATAAAACTATATTTCATGGAAATCATGCACATAATGTGTTAGTTAAAATATAAACTATGGGTTTTCTTGAATAAAATGAAAACAATTTTATGAAATAGTTTCTTTTAAATTATAATAAATTTATTTTCTTATAAAAGTTTCATGGAATAAGTCCATGTTTGGAATACTTTAAAGGTAATTTTAATATTAACTGTGAAATTTGAACTTGTGTTTCAATTCCTGGTACAAAATATTTTTTTATGTTTTATAAATTTAATTTCATGATATTTATCATATATTTCAAAAAAAAATCCTTGTAAGTAATATTTTATAGATATCATTGATTTTGATTATTTTGTTACCCTCAAAGTGAGATCATTGTATTATTCTTATGTAAGTGAAAGTTTTATGTGAAATGAAAAGGTGGTGTATTGATTATAAAGAGTTATAGTGAATATATCATTGATGTTTTTATAAAATGTATATTAATATATAAAGGGTGTTTTGAGGTGAGGGTGAGTTATGATTATTGATTATTATTGTTACATAGATATATATTGAATTGTATTGATATGTGTTATATAGTATTACTCACCTATATTTGTATGTCATGGGATACTTTTGGTTTCTTAGTGGGAGATCAAGGTATGATCACTTCAATAGGTATGATGAGACCTTGTCAAGTGAGACCCAATTTTGAAATTTCCTTTACTTATGGCTTTATTGTTGTTGGTTAGGGTAGGAGGGTAAAACTGAGTGTTTAGGCAGTTGGATTGTCTTATTCATTCCAACTAGCTAGATTATACTATTATATTATCATATATTTCCTCCAATATCCTAGATTTCCCCATGATGGTTGTCGTTGATTGTAAATTATGTTTACCAAATTTATGTTATTTATTACCAATGATTTCTCATTTACACTTTCATAAAAGGAAAATATATGTTAAAAAATAAAACCATGCTTATATTCATTGAATTGTTTTGTTGAATTTGTGGTGGTTTTAATTTCTCTCCCAATAGCCCCCTTTTTAAATTACTTAATTTATTACCTCAGATAAATTTTTCTTCTAGAAAAAATGATTATCCTTCATTATGTTTCATTATTTCAATGATTTGAAACATTTATTAAACACGAGGAAACAATGGTAATTTTCAAATAAATGTTTTAATTTTTATTTTTCTAACTAATTTATCATTTTCCTTCAAGGTAAACCATTTTAACCTTATTTTAGAAAGTTACATTTAACTAGATTATTTATAAGGAATTTTTTATTTTTGGAAAATCATCTTACTAGTTTTATTCAAAATGAAAATGTTATTTTTATATTTATTATTCAAGACTAAAATTTCAAGGATTGGTCTCTTAAGGATATGCATGGAATGTGGGGAGGATACTTACGAGGATTTATTTCTCACACCCTATATACACAGCCAATGTATTCATGTATCCATTCTGGTATGCATTTTAGGTTCATGATGGATACCACTTGAATGCATCTAAAAATCAATATCTTATGTTTTAGGTATTTTTGAAATGGAGAATGAAGATAATTTACTTTTCATATGGAGATTGATGCTTTGGGGTTTTCATTTTGATCATTAATTTTAAGTTAATCTTTTGTATCACATAACTTTGGCCTTCCATTCATTTTTCTATGTTTTTTTCATATGTTTGGTTTTGTAATAATTTTTTATGTATCTATGGGGATGTTTGGTTGTGGTTATTTTTGTTATTTATGGATTTTTTATTTTTATTAATGTTATTATGTCTCTTATGTTTTTTTTATTTTAGAAAATTATTTATTTGACTTTCATGACTCTAAAACTTAAGGAGTAGTCATGAAGGACTTTCATGTGGTAGTACTCATATATTTATTGTTTCATTGGATGAAATAATTACAAATAGAGTATATTTTGATGCCCCAACACTGGTTTCTAGATCATGGTGATGAGGAATGTTCCTCATGACTTATGGTGGGACTGTTCAAGTGACATGATGTGGCATGTTGACCCAAGTTGGTTTGTTATATACAAACTTTAGGAATTAATTATAATCATACTTTATCATTTGGAAATGATATTTCCCATATCTTTTTTAAATACGGTTCATTTGACTATGAATTTGACCAAGGAAGTTAATTTTATAGGCCAAATACATTACCCTCGGATGTATCATATAAATAGGAATTATCAAACTAATTTTTTTATCATTAAATTTTTTAAACTAATTAAATATGTGTATAATTTTTTTACATTTCTTTAATTCATTAGGTGTATCAGTTATTTGAATTCATATATGTGAAAAAAATCACAACCATAAGGCTTAATTATTTAAGGATATATGGATGGAGAGTGTCACACTATAGAGACCCAAAGCTTGACTTACATGGACATTACATTACTTTTTAGGAATACTTAATACATTACAAAACAAACTCCCAATGACCATATTAGTTTAGTGCCTTTGGAAACCTGGAACATAATCTTCTAATCACGGTGAAAGATATTCAACATCTCCATAAAGATCTTCTTTTTTTCCTACATAAAAAATTCTTTTATATCCTAGGGGTAAAGAAAACATAAAAAGGGTGATTTCAAATGATCAGTAAGGGTAAGCATGTAGAAAATAAAACAACCCATATAAATTTGAACTAAAAAACATGAACATAATGTTTAAACATCAAAATCTTGAGCAATGACATTAAACATGGTAGTAGGTAAGGCATAGATAATAATGGAACATCAATCATGATAAAATATCATGGGAATAAAACATGTAATTGTAACATCCATTAAGAACATGTTATTATTTCCATAGTAGCCAAGGCATTACTGCCAAGACCATCATAGTGGACAAAGTCCCTTACTGAATCATGTTTACCTACAGTTCCAGTCTTGTATTACTGTACTGGATTTACTTGTCATTACATCCATGTCTATATCTTGAGATATAAATCTTTACCCAATTCATTGGAGGGATATATAGGTCCCACCCATCTCGTATTGAAATCATTCTTACGTGTGCCACAAAATAAACATAAATCATTAATAATAACCCAACAAATAAAATGGGTTTCATAAACATCATCCCATCATAACATAATCCATATAAAAGAAATGGATATCATTTCATCATAAGAAAAATAAAACCATGTAAATAATAGATAAATTATAATTTAAACATAAACATATGAAATAATTTCATCTTAGATGGAAAATTGTTTTGATAAAACACTTGAAATGAATTCTTGAGGAAAATATCTTTTCTTCTTCAAAATCATTTTGTTTTCACAAAATGCCATTCAATTTTAAAAGAAAATTATTTTGTTGAAAATATTCTGGAAATATTGTAGAGTAATATTTATTAAAATATGGCATTATGAAACCGTAAAAATCCATTCATGCCGTATAAGTTAAAAAAACATTCTACTCGTACTTTTAACGGAAAAGTCAAAAAGTACCACGTATAGTAAAAAAAGAAAGATTCATTCTATAACACAAATTAAAATTCAAAGAGGGGTAAATATGAATTAAAACATACATGGAAGAATATTAAAAACTTTATGAAAAACATTTTTATGGACATGGACGAAAAATATAACCCTAGTAAATACTTACGTATAAGCAATCTCGTATAAAAATGAGATTGCAAAATTATCCCTTACCTTAGGTCTGATATGCTTTATACATATCCAAACCTCTTGTATAATGATTTAAATAATGTCATTAAATGATTACAGAATAATATTCATTGTTATGATATCATATATGGTTCACTCATGACTTTATATTACCCGTTCTTTTGTAAATTCCATGTTAAAGCAGTGTTTTGGGTAAAATCATTTCATTTATCGTACGTGTTTCGACTTGTTGTTCTTGACACTATTACTTATATTATGATTTACTTAATTCTAGAATGTAAAACATGATTTATATATAATATATATTTAGCATATAAATATATATGATATATCGATAAATGGAATGAAATACACCGTTCATGGAGACAGTAGGCCGTACGTACGCATGAACGCTATTTTCCTTTCCTTATTGATTTGAATGGAAGTAAGTAGATGAAATATATATATATATATATATATAAATAAATAAATATATTAGAATTATTATTTCATATATATCATTATTATTCATTATATGTACTTTAAAATCATTCTTGAATGGTTAGCATGGAGAATGAATCTCATCGCGTCGTGGAGATGGTATTCTGTACGTACGCACGAGCGACAATATCATTCTTCTGATATTAAAATAATATATAATTAGATAGTATATCATATAAAAAGAATAATAATAATGTTTTATTTATTATTTATATCATTTATACTCATTATTATACCCATCCAAATGATGAAATGTTTGAATAACAAACTACACCACGACGTGGAGACGGTAAGCCGTACGTACGCACGTGTGGTGACATTTCATTCATAGGATGGATAAAATATCTAATATGGTTGTAAAATTTTTATAATAACATCAAAGTATATAGAAGATACTGGAGTTATTATTTTATATTGGAAACAACAAAGAAGGAGGAAGTGGAATAAGAAAGGAACTTGAAATAGGTAGTGAGATATTAACCTCTTCTTCGGGTTCTTCCTTTTGATTTGATCAAAAGGGCTACTTAGGATGGATTTATGACTAAACGAAGGCTTGTAGAATTAATTCAGGATATTTTAGAGGGTATTTGGGAAGGGTTTGGCCGAGCCAAATGGCTTTGGAGGAGTGAATGTGAGAGAAGAGGGAGTTCCCTTTGATAAGAGGGGTGAGGGGCACCTTAGGAAAAACTTAAAATATTATTTTATAATAAATTCATATTCAGCTTATAATGGCTCCGAAGTGTCTTATTTCGAGTCTAGGGTGGGTATGGGTTGAAATAATCTCTACCAATAGGTTTTAGACATGTTTAGGTTACCATTTTAATCTTATCAATTAGATTTAACTCTAAGTTAAACAATTTAACTTTTACCACGTCTTCTTGTATTCTTACACTATATGGTTAATAAACTTACTATAAACTGTCAATCGAACACCAATTGGTTCATTAATGTCATATATATTATTATATAAGTCTTTTTTCCCAACATTATATTTTTAGGACAATTATATCAATTAATAATATATAATATTTGTTTTAAAAACTCTTTTATGTCAATTTTGACACTATTTGGTATTTTTTTCTAAATTCATAACAACATTTTTACTTGAAAAAAATTCATCTAACCAACCATAATATGTTATATTAACCTATAAAATTAGTTTAATTCATAAAAAGTCTCAAATTACATTTATTTGGGTATTTATAATATCAATTATGTTAATATTTCATTAATAAGGTAATTACTGCATCATCATTGTGTCATAAATAAATTAAATTATTTAATGCCTAAAAAATATAAATAAAATACCATTATGTAGGAAATATTTTTATATTTCTAATGAATATTTATATTCTGATTTATCTTATGTATAAACCTATATTAAAAATGATTTAGTTATTAAACATTGATTTTAACTATTTTAACTCTTCTTTAAATAAAATAATAATAAATGTCCTAATATAATCCAGGTTGACCAGAGAGGTTCATATTTTATTCCTAAGGTTGTTTCTGGTCGAATTATACTTATCCAATAGAATTAATACATGTGTTAGGGTAATAATAATATCATTTTTACCCTTAATTACCCTATTTAATTTTAACCGTGGTAAGTAAAAGTAAAAAGTTACTATTCACCAAAAATTATTTTTATCTTATTGAACCAAATTTTACACCTTGATATTAACCGTGTCTCTTGGATTTTCTAAATTCAACTCAGCGAAGTGGTAAAATTATGTTTTATGTAAATTTGCAAATTCTCCTAGGAGGTGGGTAAAAGGCGGTAAAAAGTTAAATAAAAATTTTATATATCTAAAATTATTATAAAATGACTCAAATGAATTAAATTGAACTTATATAGGTATTATGTATCTATTTTGAACTATAATAAATTTAAATAAAATAAATTTTTATTTAAATAAAAAGTCGGTTTTAACCCATAACTCAGTGTTTTTCACTATTCATCAAAAATTGAAAGTTGTCAGAAAAATACCAAAAATTCACCCTAAGATAATTTCGATATTCTGAATCCAAAAATGAAGTCCATTTTGAAATATAAAATTTATAAAATTTAAAAAAGTGGGTATTATTACTCATAACGGCTATTTTATATAATATTTTAATAACATATCGTTGTTTAGTGAAACTCGGTATTGCGTACAATGCAAGCTATCGAGGAAGGTTTCTCTCGTGTGTAACGTAAGAAAAGAATAGTGTTGTGTATACTACAAGCTAATACGCTGTTGCGTATAGCGCAAGATAATATTGGTGTAGCGTACACCACAAGACATCAAAGAAATTAAAAAGAATATATCTCATAAAATCTCTGGGTGTTACATTCTACCCCCCTAAAATGAATTTCGCCCTCGAAATTCGTCGGGGTTATAAATCGTTTACTACTTGAAAGTTTCATTTATAGAAACCCACATCGTAAAAAGGAATACTAAAACTTAATTTTAAAAAGTGAAGTAAGAAATGTAACGGTTACCCAAATTAACTCATCACTGGGTTTCCACATAAGAGAACATAGGTGAAAATATGGATATGGAAGAGAAATATAACCATCAAGTTATGATGGATAGTGGTAGTGAACATGGCTATGAAAAATCCAACAATCACAAAGCCATAAATTTGTGATGATCTAAGGTACCATCTGATTCATCAAATATGAGGGTACTAGGACAACGTTTTTTATTTTCAAAATAATTTCCTTAATGTTGATAAATTTTTGCACAAGGAGAAATACTTACTTGATTTTAGTGTAGTATCATCGTTGGTAATTCCATGAAAAATTTCCACTTCATCTCTTATTTAAAGAAATGAATTTAAATTGGTCATTCATGAAGCGTTAGCAGATCATGTGATAGAATGATGGGTCATTCCATCTGTCTAAAACAAAAGGTTAGAAAAAGTTATTAAATATACATAAGTCCATCTATGGTGATGTTAATAATATATGATTCCAAAAATGGACTTAGACTCCAACTATCATACTACTTAATAAAATAAAACTAATTTCATCTAACCAGGGACTTCCTGTAGGCCAGTGGTAAGTGATAAATGCCTATCGCACTTCGGTTGTGGGTTCGATTCCCACAACCCTGTCCGACGTGACGGGTTGTCGTCTATCTTGCAGGTTGTCCTTTTTCTAAAACTTCACCATTATAACATTCCAGAAATAATATCGAAAAAAGGTTCTAGTCTTAAATAATACTATCTGATGTCCAACTTAATCCATTCCATTATTTAGGCTTATCCAAAATACTTCTGTCCAAGCTCATAGTATAAAGAAAACAATTACTAGAAATGTCATCTACCGAGAATGTGAATACCATCATTTATCCCCCATATATCATACGATATATCTTGTTGGTCACATTCCAAACATGTGAATACCTTAATCATGTATTCTCTTGAAAATGAATACCCATTGAACTTTAGTGAAAACATGAATGCTGTCAAAAGTTAACTCTTTCCACATACCGAAAATTCCAAAAATTCTATATACTCAAAACATGACATCACTTTGTCCATATATCAGTCATGAGCTAATTAATAATATCAAACATATTATTTTCTCCTATTCTATTCATTATGCGCATATCATATTAATTTCTAAAAATATCTGAATAACCTTTCATGGTTACTGGTACCATTCAACATATACGTTCAAATACTTTAGAAAAAAAATAGTGTAACAATCCTTAGATGTTTCTTTATTCCATAGTACCATTAAATTACCCAGACAACATAACTCTTGATAAACATACAATCATTCCACTACCTTCTTAAACCATTGACCGAGCTTCATCGTTTTATTCCCCAACACTTCTTTCATCTCATATATCATTTGTAGTCTCTTCATCATCATCAACATAAATAATACTCATATGACCATTCTGATTCTCTTCAAGAGATTTTCACTTAGAGAATTGGTTTTCATAATGCCCGTACATTCCACATTTAAAACATTTAACCATTTTTGATGTCTTAGAAATACCATTATCCTTGTCTATGGTGTTAACTGAACCTTTTCCTTTGCACTTAATGGCTTTGTGTCCTTCTTTTCCACACCCAAATCATCTTCTAGTTCCTTTGAAACATACTCCCTGATGCCTCTTACCACATGATTTACATGATGGAAATTGAACTTTCCTTTCCTCTATTATCATCATGAAACTCCATCTATCTATTATTAGTTGAGTCAGAAAACTTACCAAAGTTGATATTATTGATCATATTATGTGATTACTGATTAGGAATAATAATGATGTTTGGACTTCCAAATCCCGTTTCATTTGGTTTCTCATGAAGAATATCATTCCATTTTACATCATATCCTCTATTATCATGAATATTCCTATTTCCACCCATTTTTTAAAAACCAAAAAGAATAGTGTGAGAGGCAAAAACCATACTAGGAAAACAACATAATCAAGGGGATTACTTTCAATCTCTAACATCTTAGGTTTAATACTAGGCTATTCATGATCGTTATCATAATTCTAGGACTGTAACCTATACTTATACATAACCTTAGGAACATCCCTATACATACCTTAGAAATATCTCTAGGGATCTCCCTAAAGTTTTCGCATCCTGGTTTCCAAAGGTTGACTAAACCTTCGCTCAGATACCAACTATAGAGACCCAAAGATGGACATACATGGACATTACATTACTTTTGGGGAATACTTAATAAATTAAAAAACAAATTCCCAATGACCTTATTAGTTTAGTGTCTTTGGAAACTCGGAACATAATCTTCTAATCATGGTGAAGGATCTTCAACATCTCCATAAAGATCTTCTTTTTTTCCTACCTAAAACCTTCCTTTATATCCTGGGGGAAAAGAAAGCATAAAAAGGGTGAGCTCAAATGCTCAGTAAGGGTAAGAATGGAGAAAATAAAACAACCCATATACATTTGAACTTAAAAACGTGAACATAAAGTTTAAACATCAAAATCTTGAGGAATGACATTAAACATGGTAGTACGTAAGGAATAGATCATAATGGAACATCAATCATGATAAAATAGAATGTGAATAAAACATTTAATTGTGTAATCCATTAAGAACATGTTATGATTTCCATAGTATCCAAGGCATTTCTGTCAAGACCATCATAGTGGAAAAAGTCCCTTACTGAATCGGGTTTACCTACCATTCCAGCCCTGTATTACTGTACCAGATTTACTTGCCATTACAGACATGTCTTTATCTTGAGATATAAATCTTTACCCAATGAATTGAAGGGAGATATAGGTCCCACCCATCTCATATTGAAATCATTCTTACATGTGCCACAAAATAAACATAAATCATTCATAATAACCCAACAAATAAAATGGGTTTCATAAACATCATCCCATCATAACATAATCCATATAAAAGAAATGGATATCATTTCATCATAGGAAAAATCAAACCATGTAAATAACAGAGAAATTATACTTGAAACATACACATAATAAATAATTTCATCTTATACGGAAAATGGTTTTGATAAAACACTTGAAATGAATTCTTGAGGAAAATATCCTTTCTTATTCAAAATAATTTTCTTTTCACAAAATGCCATTAAATTTTAAATGAAAAGGATTTTGTTGAAAATAGTCATGAAATATTTTGGAGTAAGCTTCATTAAAATAAGGCATTATGAAATCGTAAAAATCCATTCATGCCGTATAAGTTAAAAAAACATTCTCCTCGTTCTTTTAACGGAAAAGTCAAAAAGTACCACGTATGGTAAACAAAAGAAAGATTCATTCCATAAAAAAATTAAAGGTCAAAGAGGGGTAAATATGACTTAAAAAATACATGGAAGAATATTAAACACTTTATGAAAAACATTTTTATGGACATGGATGAAAAATATAAACCCAGTAAATACTTACGTATAAGCAATCTCAGATAAAAATGATATTGCAAAATTATCCCTTAACTTAGGTCCGATATGCTTCGTACGTATCCAAAACTCCTGTATAATGATTCAAATAATTTCATTGACTTATTAAAGAATCATATTCATTGTTATGATTCATATATGGTTCACTCATGACTTTATATAACCCGTTCTTTTGTAAATTCCATGTTAAAGCAGCGTTTTGGGTAAAATCGTTTCATTTATCGTGCATGTTTCGACTTGTTGTTCTTGAGATTATTACTTATATAATGATTTACTTAATTCCAGAATGTAAAACATGATTTATATATAATATATATTCAGTATATAAATATATATGATATATCGATAAATGGAATGAAATACACCGTTCATGGAGACGGTAGGCCGTATGTACACATGAATGTTATTTTCCTTTCCTTATTGACATGAATTGAAGTAAGTAGATTACACACACATATATATATAAATAAATCCAGTAGAATTATTATGTCATATATATCATTATTATTCATTATATATACTTTAAAATCATTCTTGAATGGTTAACATGGAGAATGAATCTCATCGCGTCGTGGAGACGGTATTCCGTACGTACGCCCGAGCGAAAATATCATTCTTTTGATATTAAAATCATATATAATTATATGGTATATCATATATAAAGAATCATAATAATGTTATATTTATTATTTATATCATTTATACTCATTATTATACCCATCCAAATGATGAAATGTTTGAATAACAAACTACACCACGACGTGGAGACGGTAAGCCGTACGTACGCACATGTGATGACTTTTTCATTCATAGGATGTATAAAATAACAAATATGGTTGTACAATTTTTATAATAACATAAAATTATATAGAATTTACTAGAGTTATTATTTTATATTGGAAACAACAAAGAAGGAGGAAGTGGAAGAATAAAGGAACTTGAAATAGGTGGTGAGATATTAACCTCTTATTCAGGTTCTTCCATTTGATTTGATCAAAAGGGCTCATTAGATTGGATTTATGACAAAAGGAATGCCTCTATAATTAAGGGAGTATATTTTATAGGTTATTTGGTCAGGGTTTGGCCGAGACAAATGTCTTGGTAGGAGTGAATGTGAGAGAAGAGGGAGTTCCCTTTTATAAGAGGGGTGAGGGGCACCTTAGAAAAAACTTAAAATATTATTTTACAATAAATTCATATTCGGTTTATGATGAATAAAAAGTGTCTTATTTTGAGGCTACGGTGGGTATGGGTTGAAATACTCTCAACCAATAGGTTTTATACAAGTTTAGGTTACCATTTCAACCTTATCATTTAGAATTAACTCCAAGTTAAACAATTTAACTTTTACCGTGTCTTCTTGTATTCTTACACTATATGGTTAATAAAATTAATATAAACTACCAATCGAACCCCAATTGGTTCATTAATGTATTATATATTATTATATAAGTCTTTTTCCCTAACCTTATATTTTTAGGAACATTATATCAATTAATAATATAATATTTGTTTTAAAAACTCTTTTATGTCAATTTTGACAATGTTGGGTATTTTGTTTTTTCTAAATTCATAACAACATTATTAATCGAACAAAATTCATCTAACCAACCCTAATATGTTATATTAACCTAGAAAATTAGTTTAATTCATAAAAAGTCTCAAATTACATTTATTTGGGTATTTATAATATCAATTATGTTAATATTTCATTAATAAGGTAATTATTGCATCATCATTGTGTCATAAATAATTAAATTATTTAATTTCTGAAAACAATAAATAAAATTCCATTATGTAGGAAATATTTTTATATTTCTAATTAATATTTATTGTTGAATTTATCTGATGTATAACACTATATTAAAAATGTTTTAGTTATTAAACATTGATTTTAACTATTTTAATTTTTCTTTAAATAAAATAATAATAAATGTCCTAATCTAATCCACGTGGAGCAAAGAGGTTAATTTTTTATTCCTAATGTTGTTTTGGGTCGAATTATACTTAAAAAATAGAATTAGGAAACGTGTTAGGGTAATAATAATATTGTTTTACCCTTAATTACCCTATTTACTTTTAATCGTGGTAAATAAAAGTAAAAAGTTACTATTAAAAAAAAATTAATTTTATCTTATTGAACCACATTTTACTCCTTGATATTAAACATTTCTCTCAGATTTTCTAAATTCAACTCACAGAAGCTGTAAAATTATGTTTTATGTAAATTCGCAAATTCTCCTAAGAGGTGGGTAAAAGACGGTAAAAAGTTCAATAAAAATTTTATATATCTAAAATTATTATAAAATGGCTCCAATGAATTAAATTGAACTTATATAGGTATTATGTATCTATTTTGACCTAAAATAAATTTAAATAAAATAAATTATTATTTAAATAAAAAGTCAGTTTTAACCAATAACTCAGTGTTTTCACTATTCATCAAAAATTGAAAGTTTTCAGAAAAATAACAAAAATTCACCCTAAGCTAATTTCGATATTCCAAATCCAGAAATTAAGTCCATTTTGAAAGAAAAAAATTATAAAATTTCAAAAAGTGGGTATTACTATTCCTAACGGCTATTTTATATAATATTTTAATAAGATATTGCTGTTTAGTGAAACTCAGTATTGCGTACAATGCAAGATATCGAGGAAGGTTTCTCTTGCGTATAACTCAAGCCAAGAATAGTGTTGTGTATACTAAAATCTAATACGGTGTTGCGTATAGTGCAAGATAATCTTGGTGTAGCATACAACACAATACATCAAAGAAATTAAAAAGAACATATCTCATAAAATATCGGGGTGTTACACACACCTTTTTTTCAAGGTGTTTGGATTATATTTAGACACAATTCAACCGAATTTGGTATGTTAATGATGATTCAAGTTAATTATATTCCTATAATAAATCATTAAACATTCTAATTTCGAGTCATTTTATTTGGAAAATATCATCAATTACATTAGACAAGTAGTGTTAAAACATGCACATTGATATTTGCTAATGAATATCTATATTTTAAATACTTTCATTTAAGAAATGAAATGAAAACAAAGAAAAAAAATTTTATTTGAATTAAAAATGAAATTTAAATAAAAAAAATCTATTTTAAATGATATTATTGATTGGGTTTCATAGCATGTAAGATCCTAATCAATTTCATATTGATAATATATTGAAATAATTATCTTAATTAACTAATAATATGTAATGAACCAAAATTTTATCAATGGAAATTACATTCTTATAATTATTTCATATAGTATATTCCACATAAAATCACATTGAGAACACAATAAAAACTTTATAAATTAAGAATGAATGAAATAAGAAAATTTCAAGAAGTTAAGTAACATATACCAAAGAAATATTAACTTAACCATTGGAATAGTAATACAACCTTTATGAATAGTAAATCGGCCAAATGAAAAGTAAACTGACCCATGAAAGTATAAATAAAATTTATGCATATTATAAATGAAATTATGATATAATTATATCATAGTATAAGTAAAAAAATGTTTAAAAATCATTAGTTATGTGTTGATATTTTTGTAAGCCATAAATATTTAGTTACAAATTTTATGATTAATTTACTAATTTAAAAGAAAATTTATTTTCATATAATGTATTAATAAATTAATATTATATTGTCTTATGATTTTAAGATAATTTTATGAGACCTTAATTAACGTTTTAAAGTGTTATAAAATTATTTATAATTTTAAAATCTATATTTTTTGAGTAAATGATGTGTTTAGTTAAAAATTAATTTTCTCATATTTATAAATTTTGTTTCATAAAATGGAGTTCATTTTTAAATTATACGCATTGTAAAATGGTTAGGGTATATTTCTTATATTTTTATATAATACTTGAATTTTTAGGGAATAGTAAAATATGATAATTTATAATAAATGATAAATACATGAATTTTTGAGTCATTGTTGATGTAAGGATGAGGTAAACACCATTATTTAAAACTCAAATGAACTATTTATTGTATTTAGTCACAATAATCAACACTATTTATTATCTGGAGATAAAATAATATACTAATTTCTAAAACAATCAAAAAACACTCCTCTCCTCCACTATAAATACCACACCTCACCACATATTCTCCTCACACCTTCCAAGCTTTGAGACTTATCCAAATTCTGCTAAAATATCTTCCCAAGCCCCTACACCACGTCTAGAAGCCTTTTTATTAACAAAAGGCCAAAAGCAATACCCTAAGGAGGTTCTCAAGAAGAAGGATTCAAGAGGTAAAATCCTCTTTCTTTTCTTTTAATTTCTTTTCAAGTTCTTTCATTTTCTTATTCTTGCCTCACCTTCCCTCATCCAAATGGTGTGATAGCTCCAATACCTTAGAATAATATAATGTAATGTTATTATTTTAATTTAATAACCGTCATTAAATTCATATCACTCTTTTTATTATAAAAATGAAATCATCTCCCCGTGAGGTGTCTATTTGCCGACAACGTGGATGATGCACTTTCATTTTCCTTTAACAACTTCAAGACTATTAATAAAACTATTATAATGGTTGAAAAAATATTTAAAATATATGTTATAAAATTTTCTATGTTTTGTAACAAACTTGTATATATATAATACTAAATGATAAAACAAAATGAGTTTGTTGTGATCAGAAACTGCCAAAATTAACCTAAATGATTATCATTTACTACTTATCTAATGATTCATCCTCATTTTAAATAAAAAATGAATTATATAACCATTTAAAATTATTTATTTTCATTAATAACTTATAAGTTCAATTCTATATTTCTATTTTTGTTTTACACAAACTTTCATACTCATATATAAGAAAACCAATCATGAAAAATAAGAAAACGAGCACTCCCGAATGATGAAATTAAACACTATAACTCATGAAAAAGGTCATAAATGAACTTAATAAAAGTATAATAAATAAATTAAATGTATACAAGATTATATAATTATTAATTAATGAATATAATTCAATTATTCAGGACATTAAGATCAAGTGAAGAACCATTTCATACATAAGGTATGTGATCCTTCCTGAACCTCCCTTTTTCCTTGGGGGTTATTCTTTATCTCTATCTAACCTAATTTAACTCTTATTTATCATTATATAATTCCAGTATATTCTATTTATATGTTCCAAAATCATGTATCCAGATCATTTTATCCTTCTTTTCTTGGGATATACATGTTTTAATATGGTTCCCTTCTCAATTCTTGCCGATAAGCAAGCCAGATTAAAGGGAACTTTCAGATTTGTTACCCATTTTCAAGTGCACTCTATAATCAATTTTAATTGAAAATTATTTTTTATAAAATCACTAATTTTATCATGAAAAACAATATTGGTTCATTTTTAGTTTTATATAAACAATTATACCTTTTTTGTTTTAAATAAGTTTTAATATTTTCGTCACTAAAATGTTTCATTTCTAAAATTTCATAGACACTATTTTTACTTGTTTTAACTTCATTTTGATATCACATATAAATATCTAGGCCTTTTTTTTCTTATTAGTGTCCATGTATCATTTAAATTATTTCTTTCATGGAAAAAATTATGATATTCTTTCTTGTTATTCCTTTTTGACATGATTATGATACCCAATTTTTTCCACTGGTAACCATTTTGTTTATGTTTTATTCCTTATGTATGATTCTTTATGTAGCATACATATTCATGAACATGTTATGATGGGTGTGACCAGATAGTGCTCTAATGTATTTGGTAATGTTTAGTCACATGATACGTCATGTTGGGATATGGAGTGAACCAGATTCCTTTATGGTACTTTGTCCAACTTTTTATATAGTCTTGGTAGTTAGCCTTGAATCATGATTATGTCAAGTTATATATTATTTACACATTCCTATAATTCCATGATTATATGTTCCCATGTTATATATATTATTCTTCCTTATATTTATTCATGTTCTGTGATTTTTATTCCATCATGTTATGCATTCTAACCCATGTGCTTTGTTTTATTCTTATACTTACTCCTTTACTAGGCTCTTTAGATCATCCCTTTGCTCATGTATTCCCCAAGTTATCCTATGAAGATGTATGATCTCAATAGATATTAGGAGATCATTATGGAGATTAAATAAAATATGTTTTTATTCTAGGTTTCATCCAGTGGCCTGAAGGCCTTCAAATTTTTTTATTATATGATAAGGCCCCATTTTAAGGGATGAAGAGGGAGGAAACCCATTGACATAATGGACATAGTAAAATCAAAATCAAAGGAAGAACGAGTAAAAACCAGGATGACATCACTGAACTGGTCCTCCCCAACGTTTGAAAATGAATAAGCTCTTCACTATTGCAAGGTAATTTCGCAAGCAAGTGTCCTGAGTCAAATCTCAGGCCTGATCCGATGGCTGGTGCCATACCCTCTCAAACAAATGAAAAATCCAAAAAACACTGCAAAGATGAACTGCCGGCTCTAAAACCTCCTTTGGAGTCAATTTATGAAGTCCAGTTTGGACAACAAACTTTCCACCTTAGAAATAAAAACATTCAAGAAAACACCTACCACAATTCAAAATCAACAGATTCAAGCCAATAACCAATTCCAAAAACTATGTAACCAATTCAAGGGAATAAAACCATCACCATATGTAGGCTTCCCAGATGCCAGATGATGCCAAGAGGAGACCCCACCACAAAACAAACCAGTCCAAACCTGCAGAGCCCGTCGCCTCCACCAAACCTGCTCAAGAAGGGCACTGTAATCCATCCAAAGAACTCCAACAGACAAAGACTGAGTCACCAACCCATCTGACTGTGGAAGGAAGGATCTCGACCACGCCGAGCCACCATGAAACATCTGTGCCCCCGAACCCTCGACAAACCTCGATGCCGCAAAAAGAAAAAGAACCGCACCCACCACCACATAAAACACCCAATGGAACGCCTGGAATCCATAGGGAAGGAGAAACAATACCACACCACTAGGGCATGAATCAGAGTTGCCGAGCTGGGAGAAGACCACCGAGGACGATCCATGAAACAACCCAGCACGAAGTCCGCAATCAAGGTCTTTCCGTCGAACCAGGAAAGAAACAGATAAACGAAGACGGTTGGAGCTCCAACAAGTGTAGAACGAAGATGAAATATTTCACTTGAGGACCTCTTAAGTAGTGTAAGATATTTGATGCAGATAACATTAATGGTTTCATTTTTTGTACAATTCTTCACGAATAAGGGTTGAAAACACAAAATGATGGAATATTAACTAACTTTGTAGAGTTTTGATACCATAGGAAGTTGATTGACATTATTTCATTAAGTTATCATGGAAAATTTTCTATTACATTGTTTAAATTTAAATGGGTAGATATTTACTAGGGCATAAAAATATATTTGTTATTACTTACCTATGTTGACTTATCTTAGTTGATCAATACTAGTGAAAATGAAGAACATAATCCATATTTTTTTTATTCAAAGCTAAAATGGTATATTTTTTTCGATGATAGAGTCTTTGAAGGTTGGATTGTTATATTCTATATGAAATGAGATACTTCTATGACATGGGAAATAAAGTTGAAGATTTTTTTTCATAGTGACCCTATAAATAAAAAAATCCTAATATATATTTATAAATTTCTATCAAAATAGTCATTGTTATAAGATGGGAGGGAGAAGATAAGGTAATAATATTAATGATGGAGTATGAAAATAATATTATTAATAATGAAATAATTTATTTTATATTTAGAGAACCTTTAAATTATTTATTAATGAATATTATTTCTTAATTTTTAACACACTAATTCAAGTAATATAAATTTAGCTTATTTTAAATTTGATTAATTAATATTATATATCATGTTCTAAATTTTTTAACAATGATTTTTGATGTAGGGATTCTGAAATTAAAATTAATTAAAAATACATATCGGTCTTCTAAAACCCCAATGCAGGTTGATGGTCCATCTGATCCTCTCACACCTTAACTAGGTATGCTAACTAGTTTTAGTATACCCCCTTTCTCCAGTGATTCCATTTAACATGTATGAGGTGCCTATATTTGATTCCAGAGTCTTATACAGGAATATATTGGGGGATATAACATGTATATAGATATGGAAAGTTTGATATGAGTAGATAAAAATTATGGGGAGTGAATTAGTGATTATTTTTAAAAGCATTAAAGAGACTATTCCTATGGAAATTACATCTTTGATACATCAGACTCTATCAGAAACAAATTAGTTAAATTTATTTAACTAACTTAAAAATATTATGGTAAATATTTTGACTATACTTTCTATGATCAAACTTAAAATGAAACTAATTTATTTTATAAATAATATTTAATGTTGACATTAGAGGTTGGTAATAGGAAGAAAAATTATAAGTATCTGAATCATGAATCATTAGGGGGATCACATCTAAACAGGTAGAGTGGGGGAGATGTGGGCCCCTTTATTTGTATCCGTGTCATCATTTATGAGAAAAAACATGAATTCTCCCCATGTAACATTAAACTAAAATATAAATTAATGTATGTTCAATAATGTATTTTTTATAACCTAGAGTATTGTGGTTATGGCCATCCCAATTTGTTTTATTTTCTAGACTACTAAAAGTTTGTATGCTTATATATTGACATATGTGTTTTTTATATTATAGTTACTAGTGTATTAAATAACATAGTCCCTTTATCATTATTTTTAATATATATTCATGGTACTTTAAACCACCATTAATGAAAATAACCACTGAAATTATAGTAGTGATATTTTAAACCACCTCCACCAATTAGAGAAATGCCATAAATTACTGATAAGCCCTCACTAACTAGTTTATAGTGATTAAAACAATAGTAATTTAAGTCCAAAATAATATTCTCTCTTAAATAACCTCTATAGTGAATAAAAAGGTTGAAATCACCTCAAATTTATATAAAAAATGAAATTTCAGAAACCATTTTAAAAAATGTGATGGTTTAAATATCACTGCATAGAAGTGATTTTCAATGGATTTAAAAAAATTCCTATTTAAAAAAAATTGATTCTATTTATTATAAAACATAGATATATTTAGTGTTTTTAATAAATAACATGCATCAATATGATGTGGTAAAAACCATATCATATTTTTAAAAAATATATATACTTTTAGGTTTTTTTCTTACACTTCCAATTAAATCTCTTTTGGGAGCCTTAAAAATATCAACATCATTTATTTCATTTTTCCAAACATGTGAAAATCATTTAAATTTATTTTGAAATGATGTTTCATATAAAAAACATATTACTTCATTGATTATAAAATATTGAAGTTACATAATGGGTAAAATTCATGTCATTATGAGAAAATCAGCTCTCTGGTAAAAAATTCTTGATTATTTTTAATTTAATATAAAATTTCAAATAATAAATAAAATACATTTAAATGAGGTTGGAATATAAGATTTTTAATGAAAATTACCGATCCAAATATCATATGAGAGATTCCCATGGTTGTGAAATAACATGAGGCATGTCAAAATGGAATACCATCTAAAAATAATATATTTTAAGGTCACTAGAATTTTAACATGATAATTAAGATTCTTAAATTTATCATATTTAAATACATAATTAGTGTAATAACTTTATCTTGTTATCTAATAATTCATTCTTACATGGCAATGGAATTTGACTCTAATATGAATAATTTATTGGGAGGGATGTCACCTCACAATATAGGTGTCTTAAAATCTACCCATAACGTCCCACAACATCTATGGTAGCAACTTGAAATGTATAAAATGTAAAAAAAATTAAAATAATGAGAATACAAACATCTCTATAAATAATAGTCTTTGAAATCCCTAATTTTAAAAAAAATTAAATGATATATCTATTGGAATTATTCATTAAAGGCACCACTGTAACATGGGGTTTAATCTAAATCACGGTCTTCCCCGGTCTACATGATGGCATGGTGAGTGTCACCACACTATCATGCTATGTATGTCTAGGAAAATTATGTGATAACATCCATGAAGTGATCTAATTTTTCTCTAATGGATGTAATAATTTGTTATATATCATATGATGATGAATTTTAGGAGTTTAAACATTAAAATTATTCATTTAAACATTAAACAGATTAATGGAGAATCAAGATGAATGTCTCAAGGAGTTGAAATGTTGGAGAACATTTTATGAAGTGTATCATAAATATATTTCTCAGTTCATGGTTATGTAATGGCTATATAGATCAGTTTTATTCTCATATAAATTTTTGTGAGTGTGAGACTCGTTAATTTTTTTATAATTCCTCAATGGAAATTTTATCAATATCTCATTTCACTGAAGCCTTTAAAAATAATATTTTATAAAACTATGATTTGAGGGTGATACTTCATGAAGCATCAAAATATTCATGCAATCTATGGATACCATTGGATAAAGAAACCCATTTGTTTATTTTCAACAATCTAAAACAAACATGAATTTGAAGCTCAGATTAATAAGTGAACAGTTCATTATTATTTATTTATTTTTTTCAATCCAATTTGTATAAATTATCATACAGTTTTATGTTTTTGTTGTTTTTTCTTCCTTTGGATAAGTTTTATCCCTTCTAAAACCCATTAATTATGTCAAATACATCTCCATTACTATTGGATTAAATTATTGTAGAATGAATAATACTTGAAAATTAGTTTTATAGGTACCACGATATAACCCATTTGAAAATTAACTTTTTGTTTATAAGACCATTCCATAGATCAAGAGAAACATGCATAGTTATCTACCATTTTTTATGACAAAATACAACATTGTGATTAAGTTCACAAAGGAATAATATACAAGTTTATTTTTTTATGGTTGTAGGCTCCATGGTTACCGACCAGGATGTAGTGAATTTTAATAATCCATTTTGTGAATTTTGAAGTTCGGACTAAAACAACTTGTCAATATTATAAAAATGGTTATGGTTAGTATGAAATATAATTCAACAATACCACTATAGTTTAGTGATGTATACTACATTGTAGTCTTCCTGAAACAACCAAAATCAGAAAAATGACATGACTAAAATGGATTGGATTATCTAAAAAATTACAAAATAGTCATTGATTATGAAATGATCCTAAGAAAAAAATGAAATTCACCAACATCATGGTGAAAAGTTTTTTTGATTATAATTTTAAATAAAAATATTTTTTGTAATAATTATTATAAACCCTCTCTAGTATGGGCTCTCCAAGACTACGCTGAATCCAAAGGGGGATTAAAACCATATTAAAACATTTTTTGGTTTTGATTTAGGTTTAAAGTAAATTTAAAAGGTAGAAATAAGGTGAAGAATAATAAAAAAATTTATATTGATTTTTTATTAGATAAAAAATTTAAATATAAAACATTTATATTAGTGACCTTATTTGTAAAATGTGTGACTTATATAAATGATTTCATAATTTATGAGTTTTTTTTATTTGATAAAAATATTTATATATGTCACATATTTATAAAATATTAAAGAGTACATATAAAAATCATGTAAATAATAATATGAAAAGTTAATATTGGATAAAGGCATATTGTTCATGTTTATTTATGACTAAATTATTGAGTGTTTATAAATTTTTTACCGCTAGTTTAAATATATAAATATTTCATTAATTTATTTTATATCCTTTTTTATTATTCATGTATATAATATTTATGTTTTGAATATTTCTTTACTTTAGCTTAAAGTGTTAAACAGAATTAAAGGAGTTACATGCTAAGTTGTATAATTGATTTTTCATCTTCAACCATTGGTTATTTAAAGGGATACACATCTATATGATTTTATCATATTGATTTCATGTAAGTAAAAAGTATTTCAGAACATAGATCAGTAGAAGTATGGATACATGTAAAAAAACATGAGATAAGATGGTGAAAATTAATCCCTTTAAAATTATAAGTGTCATATTCCTTCTAAAGATAACATTTTTTAGGAACTTTGATCATCTAACAAGGTAGGTTCATTCAAAAATAGGGTTCCCCCAAATTATCTTGTGTAAGGAAAACAAGTGATGGGGTTATCCTAATAGTTAAGAACATCATTTTTGGAATTTCCTTTATTTTACACTTAGATGGGAAACCCTTGGGAAGGATACCATATGAATAGTGTTGAGTTTATCCATGTGATGTATTGATAATGTATTTTTCCACTAAACCATCTAGGATTCATATATGGTATGATTAACATGATGTCCAACCTAAATATCTAAGTGATGGGATAGATCCTAAAGCAACCCAAAGCTTAGTGAATTATGAATCTTGTAATATTAATGGATATAATTTAAATTAAAAAAGGGTAATATTTTTAGTGTGAGTAAATTAAATAAAAATTTCTTATTAAATTAATTTAAATCGTGATAATCATCTAATAAAAACTTGTGATATAGATTAATGACATAATCATCATCATCGAACTTGAACTTAAGATTAATTTTGGAGAAAAAAAAAGAATATTAGAATAAACCTTCCAGACTGGTACATGAACTTTACAATTTGTATCAGTTAATAAGAAAAATTCTACATGTCATAAAAACCAATTTATAAGGAAATTAATTCTAATATAGCCATACATGAATATTAAAGAGCTTAAACTCTATAATAAATATGAAATCATGAATTCTTATAGGTTGATAGATAATTTGAAAAGGTTATATTAAGATAAAAAACATAAATACTATGTTTTAAAATCCCTATTTTAGTGTAATATGGATGAGGTGACTTATATTTATAATCATGTGATTAACATTATTGGGTATGTAAATGAATTAGAGAGACTGCGGTCACTACTCAGTCTTGATTTGGAAAAAATATTCATTAAATAATCACTATCCTAACATTTCTGATAGTTTATTATAACATGAATGAGTTCAACTAAAGTTTAACAAATCTCCTCAATATGTTGAGGATTGTTTAGTAGGATATGTTAGGTCCAAGATCAAGTTACATAATAATGGTACATAAAGTAAATGGTAAATTTTCTGACCATAATAAGAAGACAGGTCATTGAGAGCCCACACCGACTTCAAAACTAAAGAAAGGAATTTATAAGAAATGGGAATGATTTTATTTTTTTGAATCTAGTTACTAGAGGAGGAATTTTTTAGAATAACTGAAATTGTGAAATAAAAGCAGTAGAGTGTCTATGTTAGTCCACTATGTTATATAATCAATTCTTATAATTTTATGCATATATGATACCAAATATACACTAATTGTTTTTGTGAATATATATAGGACTTAAAAATTAAAAAATAACTGATTAATGGATCTTAAAGTATAAATTAAAGTGATGTATAAAGGTGTTTCTATATCAAAGTGTTGGATATAGTGGATCACATTAATGACCTATTGCATTGGAAAAAATATTGTATATTTTCATTTTGTTTTACACTTATGGGATAAAAGGTGTTATTGTAAAAGAATATTTGTTATCAATAAATGAGATGAATATTTTAATACATGTGATTTTTAATAATCTAATTATATAACGTGATTGAAAATTATAAAAGGATTATATATTTTTTTTCCAAGATAAATTTTTTTATCCAAGATATTTGTTAAAATATGAGGGATGTGATCCCACCATAGTTAATGGAATATTCTAAAATAAATAATATTATTTTTATAATAATGATATAAACACATATATTAACATGTGAGATGTGGGTTTTAATAATTTAATTGTTAAATATTTTTATTAAATGAAATATGTGTTATTTTTTGACACAATTTTTTTATATTATCAAGATATTCTAGAGAGAATATTGTTTATAAGAGGCTAGTGGGAGTATATTGGGCTTATAAAAGTTCAAGTAAAGATAATAAAATATTATTACTATGAAAATTAATGTTTAATTACACTTAATATACAAAAATATTTTAGGGTTTTTCAGTAAATAGAAATATTAAAAGTTAAATTTAGTTACCATAATGAAATGTATTCCACTTTATCCTAAAAGAGTTTAGGACATGTTAGTAAAAAATAATGTAAAAAGTAAATTTAGTTACCAAATTATCAAAAATAATGTTTGGAATGAAAATGTTCCAAGACGATTATGTCAAACTTTAAAATATTTATAAGTAGATAATAGGAGAAGTTAACATCATAACATTGGATCTTTTGAAGTAAATGAGTATTAATACCATGTTCATAGAGTTGAATATTAGGGATTTTATTCTTAAGTATCACCATTATTCAAACTATATTACTTCATTGTCGATTCTCACTAAAGGGGTTTATTGGATGTTTTATTATATGGTCACATAGAGATGTGAAAATAATTAAATAAATATATAATAAACCCTAATAGTGAAGTAAACATAAGGACCTTTAGTGGGTTATCATATGGGATATGATTAGACACACATTTATGTATGGTTTTATTTATATTTTTGAAGGATTTTAAGAATATAAAATGTATCATTCGATACAAAATCATGTCTCTACTTTACCGTTATTTAACATTTGCTACATATATTACATGAAGTGTATTGATAATTAACCTCTTAAAGTATGAATTTAAGTTATCCCTAACCAATGTCCGTCATTGACTATAATAGTTTTCAACATAATGTTAAGGTTAACATGAGTGTTATTTCATATAGAGATATTAAATATACTCACGAGGAACAAAATGAGTTTTTCACACTAGATGAACCACCAAGTATACCACATGGCATGTCCCACACTATGTATTTGGTATGTCAGGGTTATTTTTTCATATTGAATCACCATACCTATGGTTTTGAAGATACCTAGCATGAAAATCATTAAAATTTTATGCCTTTATTATGTCATCCATGAGGTCAAGCTAATCATGGTTGGTTTGGTATGTTCCAGATCATGTCATTAATTAACGCTTAGCCAAGATGACATTTTTCGTCTCATATTAAGAGTATGAAATCTAGGCCCTCGATTGAGATAGACTAAATAAGTGTATGTATATACCAATATAAGGTACATGTGATGTGTTTATCTATTTTAATGAGGGGAAATTAATGTGATCATCTTCTTGGGTGAATGATATGAGATGTGTTCTTCCATCTGGTCAGTCTATACTTGTAGAACCGAGAATGTATGAGTAGACTTTATGGGATTTACATACTCTATGTCCCATGGTCACTTGATATATTATTTAAATAGATTATATGATTATTTATACTTGTATATGATATAGTTGGGGGGAACATATATGGATATACATGTTTTTGATAAATATTATACCCAATCCCTTTGTATCTTGAGTAAAATTGATTCTTTACTAGAGTTTTTTATTTTTCGAAAATTGTGGATCATACAATTCATAATTTATGTTTTCAAATATAGGAAGGAACAAGGTGTCACACTTTATGGTTTTTTTAATGAGGATATTTTTTTTAAAACTTTGATAGAAACTTCAAATTTGATTTGGAGGATATCCTAAATAAGCTATGGATGTTTTTTATCGAGTTGTTACATATGATATAATATAGGGTAAAAATTTATTATATATTTTCCAAAAGGAGTTATATAAATATCCAAAAAGAGTTTTGGGTATAAATTTAAAAGATGTTACATATGATGTGATGTAAGGTGAAAAGGTTCCGAGTTTATGAGGCTTTATTAAAAGTGGGAGACTGTCCAATTTTTTCACCAAAGGAACTACCATGGTGTAGTTGTTTAGACCACATTATCGTATTACTTAGTATACACCATGACATGGCGAGAGTCACCACGATATAGTGATGTGCATGTTCATGACTCAATCCAATTCATCTCAAATGTATATCATACTCGATTATTCATTATATGATTTTATATTTGAGATGTTTGAACATTAAATATACTATTTTACACATTTAATAACTTAATGGAGAATCATTCCAAACATTTCAATGAGTTGAAACATTAAATAATGTTTTTATATATTTCTTATAAGTATATGTTTGTAAATTTGTTTATATTATAGACATTTAACTTGATTTGATTATCCTGAAAATGGTTGTGAGTGTGGGATTCTTTCAATCATTATAATCTCTCAAAGTCAATATTATAAATCTCTCATATATATTAAACCTATAACTTAATGTTCCATAAAATTTTGGTTTTATTTAGATCTATTAAAAATAATTGGTAGATTCATTAAATACATGGATACCCTAGAAGGAAAGGAACTTGTTGGTTGCATCTTAGTGATCTATATCAAACCCCAATTTCAAACATGGATCAATTGGTAAAATGTATTTCTATATTTTTTCATTTTATTCAATTCAATTCATATAGAAGATATAGTGGTTTTAGGTTCTGTATATTATTTCCATTACCTTTGGCATCCTAAGATCTTAAATGATATATCCTCCTGTATTAGAACTCCACTAAATATTGATCAAAGAACTCTAAATGTTGACATAGGTCTTTTTTCTATAGTCATGGTTGAATTTAATTTGGAATCCAAGCTCTCTAATATCATCAATTTCAATGAGATTGATTATAAAATGGAAAACATGATTGAGAATGAATACAAACCCCATATTTTGTTATCTTTCTAAGATTATTGTTATTCAATTATTAATTAAAGGGTGGAGAAATATCAAGTATCACATCAAAAAGAAAATTAATGGACTGAGGTTAAAAGAAACATGAAAGAAAAAGGTTCTGTCATAGAAAAAAACTAATCCCCCCAAGAAGAGGAATAAAAAATGTGTAAAAAACCAATATATCTAAACCTATTTGGGGAGAACTCGGGAAAAACCTGGGTGAATCAAGATGAAGAGGATGAGAATGAATCTCTTAATCAGAGAATTTCAGAAGAACATGTAATTATTATCATGGATGTTTTCAATATATCTCAACATTAACCTAAGATGGTGGATGTAGAAGCTGGAAGGGATCCTCTTAATATCTATAAGAAAATAGTTTTCAATACTCTTATTGAATCTTTTGACATTCATACTAACAGTTGGCTCTGTATATCTGAAATTATCATTGATGATTAGTCCATTTTAGAAGAAACAGATAATATTTTTTTGGATGTATTCAAGAAGAATCAACATAAACTCAAAATAAATGATTTTAAAGAATGCAAGGACCCTTTCAATTATTCTATGCAATTAGTTTGTACTAGTAATATTGAAACTGTAGATCCTATTAACC
The DNA here is from genome assembly GCA_963277665.1 of Viscum album. Lineage (NCBI taxonomy): Eukaryota > Viridiplantae > Streptophyta > Magnoliopsida > Santalales > Viscaceae > Viscum > Viscum album. Next base: position 844,092,950 of record OY728160.1, on the reverse strand, counting down.
CACCTAGACAAGCGGATTTCACCGCTCCTACTACTAGGCAGAATGACATCTTAGATCGTGAAGATATTACAGATCAAACAGAACTCAAATAGGTGGCTTCATCAGTCACTACTATAGGTAACGTCTAGAAATAGGGGAATACCATACTTGTTATGGACTATTCAGTTCTGAAATCAGGTGATGTTGTGGACTCTCCAGTTTTAAAAGTTGGATATTTTTCATCCATAGAAGTAACACACCACAATAATTCTTATGTTTTACCCCTATCATCTACTATAACGACTTATATTTTGAATGAAAATTACATTTATGTTTCAAGTAATAATATTGTGGTTACCCCCTTGAAGACTAAAATGCATGCTACTTTGAAGGTTGAATCTAATGCAAGTGGAAAAAATATATTTTTTCTTTTATGGGTAAACATGGAATGAAATAAAGCCCGAGTAGTTCAAAAAATGCTAGATGATATACTAGAAAGAAAGGCTCTGGGAGTAAGAAAAAATGTGTTTCTAACCTCAAAATATAGGCCTAATGAATATTCTTTTTTGGAATTGTCAGGGTATTGCCTACCCTACCACCTTTATTACTCTAAAAATATTTCTTAATATTCACCACCCCAAATTTTTTTCTATTGATGAACCTAAAATTAATTTTCCTCTAAAACTAATCACCTTTGATCGTATGGGTATAAATTATTAGGGGAGATTAAAAATGGCTCCTCTGTAGAAGCTCTCATTACTTTTACCTATTCTTCTTTGCAGAATGAAAATATCTTCAATGTTTATATTCAAATATTTACTTTTCATTTTATATTTGATTATTCAGAAAATTTATACTCATTTATTTATGCTAAAAATAGATATTAGGATAAATAAATCTTTGGAAGGATATTTCTCATTTAAGAAATATCATTTATTATCCTTTGGATTTATTTGGTAATTTCAATGATATTCTGACCTCAAGTGAGAAAATTGGACCATCCCACTCCTCTATCTCCACAAGATATTTTAAAACCTCTATTATAGAGAAAAATATTGTAGAAATTAACCTTATTGGTTCCAAATTTACTTGGTATTGAAGACAATATAATAGGGTGGTTGTGAGTAAGCTGGATTGAGATTTCACGAATGAGCCAACTCTAAAAAATGGGACTCCATATATAGAATTTCCATTCCTAGGATTAGCTCTGATCATCATTTTATTATTGTCAATATCACTGTCAAAATCCTGAAACCAATTCCCCCTTTCAGATTTAACATTATGTAGTCTTCTAAAACCGAGTGTTCAAATATTATAAAAAAAGTTTAATCTTCTATGAGTCATTTAAATGATCCTTTTTCTTGTACTACCAAATTGAAACAACTTAAGAAGAATGTTAAAAGTTAGTGTAGGACCAAAACCAATAAAATTGACAATGAAATTATTTTTATAGAGGATGAGCTTACCCAGATTCAAAATGAAACTAATTTCTTTGCTTTTAAAATATACCCACCACATGAAATCAATATTTCCATGAAGCTTACCTAATTTCTCACTCTTAAGGATAACATGTGAATTTTTTTTAAAAATAAATGGCTTGCTGATGGTGATAGAAATACTAAATTCTATAACTCCCTCCAAAGAATTAGGAAAGTATGTAGACTTCTATCATTTCTAAGAGAAGAAGACACCCTCATCATTACTGAGGATGGAATTGATTACCACATCGTCTCTTATTTTAGAAAATATTTTAAATGGACTGGACACCAACAAAGATCTCTTGCCGAAGGTCATTCTAGATATGGTGAATTAATAAGATAACTCCTTTCTTATAAACATTCCCCTTGATCATGAGATCAAAGATACAATCTTTAGCCAAAATCTTGATAGTGCTCTAGGGCTTGATGGCTTCCATAATGGTTTCTAGAAATAATATTGGGATGTTATCCAAGTTTATGTTTGTAGAATTGTAAAATATTTCTTCACCAATGGTGTTCTTCCTCTTGGGATGAATTCTCAATTTCTCTCTTTGATTCCTAAAGTGAAAAATGATTCTGAGATACTTCTCTTTAGACCCATTTCTCTTATTAACACTCTTTACAAAGTTATCACAAAACTCCTTTCCAATCGACTTACTTCTATTTATGATTAAATTGTCTCTTGGAACCAATTGGTTTTTTTTCAGAGGTAGTTTCATTCAAGATTGAATCTGTCTTTCCTATGAGTGCACTAACACTTTAAATAAAGATAACAGGGGAGGATACATTGATATTAAATATGATATAAGGAAGTCCCTTGATACCATTTACTAGAGTTTTATTTTCAAGGTTCTTTGAAGCTTTGGATTAATGACTCTTTAATTAGTAGACTAAATTATTTATTCAATTTGGCCATTATTTCCATCCTGGTTAATGGATCTCCCAAGGGATACCTAAAATGCACCAAAGGTGTCAGAAAAGGTGATACCATATCTTCCATTATTTTTTCTATTATGGAAGACTACTAAAAAATATTTCTAACTCACCTTGTAAAACAGAATAAGATTAAACCTATTAATTCCTATAGAAACCTGAACGTTCCCAAACATCACTTATATGCAGATGATGTCATTATTTTATTATAAGGGGATAAAAGGAATATTCAAAGCCTCAAAATTTCCATATCCAATTATGAATAAATATCTGGGCAAGCCATTAGTTTGAGAAAAACCTTTATTTTATTTGGGAGAGGATTTCCCTCTAACAGAAAGTGAAATATTATTAATGATTTAGATATTAAAGAAGGATCCTTCCCTTTCACCTATCTTGGTGTTCCCATTTTTTTGAGAAAACCTAAATATATTTATTTTTCTAACACTATTGACCAAATAATTAAGTAGCTTTCTTCTTATAAAGGTAAATCCATCTCTATGGATGGTAGAATCTTTCTAGTCAAATCCACATTCATTTCCAAAATGGTCTACTCTCTGATTGTGAATAAATGGCCTAATGGTCTCTTAAAAAAATTAATGTTATATTAATTTTTTTTGGACTATAAGCAATATTGAAAGGAAATTAGTGACTATTCCTTTCTCTACTAATTGCAAGAATTTGGAGAAAGGTGGTCTGTGCATTAAAAATCTCAAACTCTTTAATGATGCCTTTCAAGCCAGACTCAATTTTCTTCTTCATAATGACTCTAACTCCATTGATTTTCTCAAAAATAGGTTCCTTGAGAAGTTGAAGAAATGTAATATGAATTACTTGATCTATTCCATTTGGTCTTCCACTAAATAATCCTTCTCCACTATCATGAATAACTCTCGATTGATGGTTACCAGACACTCTTCCAGGAATTTTTTGTTGGAAAACTAGACTGGTGACCCATTAATATCGATGGTTACTCACAATCATTTACCCAAGAACACTAATTTCACTACTAGGGATGTTTTGAATTCTGATAGTGTCAATATTTTTGAAAATATTGAACAGGTCACTGATAATTATCCCTTTGCCAACATTGAGGACTTCCTAAACTGGGAACCTACTCATAATGGCATCCTTGACTCTAAGAATTTTTAAAACCATTATTTTCAAGATTCTAATAGTGATTTTTGTTGGAAATGTTTTTGATAAGTCTTTGATTAAGCATTTTAGGCTCACTCTCATTTTTTGTATTGCTCACAAGAGAGTTCCCACTGACATTTGTCTTCAATCTTTTCAGATTTATCTTTGTTCTAAATTTCATCTCTGTAACCAGCATAGAGAATAATCTAACCATATATTTCTCTATTTTTATACTTCTTTAGATAGTTGGAACTATATTTTTTATAGTTTTAATTGTTTATGGTTTATTATGGATTTTGTAAGCTCTCAATTAAAACATTTTGTGGATATGGAATCTTCTCAGTAAATTAAGAATATTTTCCTCACTTCCAATGCTGAGCTTCTTCATGTGATCTGGTATGATATAAATTCTTTTTTTCATAAAAATTAATCATTAAATCTAAATGTAGGTCGGATGAGGATCCTCATTTCTATATGGGGAGCTACTTCAATTCATAAGGGGCATTGTAACAACTCGATTAACGACTTTGGGATTCTGTAATATATTCAGGTTGAATGAATCATTCGGAAACCTAGGTGAACTTTTGAAGTGTTTTGGAAATCCCCTCTTCCAGGATGGAATGAAGTGAATGTTTATGGTTCTTCTAAAGGAAACCCGAGACCCTTGGGCTATGGCGCAATCTTTAGAAACCACCTTGGGAAGTGTCTCAGATGTTTCTTTGGCATATATGGAGTTTCCTTGTCTTTGGAAGCTGAAATATTGAGTGTGATACATGCCATCTATTTTTAAAAGTCTCATGTTTGGACCAAAATTTTGATTGAAAGTGATTCATATTCTATTTTTCAAGAAATTTGGAATAGTCTGGAGCATCTAGCGTAGCCACTTACAACCCGTTGGATGAACTATCTTCACTCACTTCGGATATCAGCTACATCACCACTCACACCTTTTAGGATGTGAATAAGGTTTCATATGGTCTTTCTAATATGGGATTAACTCATGAAATTACCTTACTGGATGTTCTCCCTAATTATTTACTTCTACTTTATGATAAAAAATATAAAAAAATTCCATCTTTCATACTTATGTAACCCCATTTGTACCTTATATAATAGTTTATTCTTTGGTCCTTGACCAAGGAAAATATTCTTAAAAAAACATAATCACTATTCCTATTAATTGACCACATTTTTATCAACCTCTATTAGTGAAATTACTTCATCATCTTTTTAATTACCCTCCCTTGCTAGAACTAAAATCTCAATGTCATCATAGATAAGCAATTAACTATGTTGTTTTTGATTGGGTTCATTTTCATAAAATACTTCAGTTTAATCACCCATATCATACATATGTCTCATTTTCATATTGAAAAAAATATCCCATACTTCATCTAAAATATAATCCACATAATATACTATTTTTTCCTAGTAAGACAAGATATATGGATTATGTTTTTCATTCTCACTTATTTTGATCAACTGAGATAATTTGATAAATATAAATTGTAATGAATCATTATTTATAACCTTATAAATATTTATCCACTTGTGTTTGAATAACACAATTGAGAATTTACCATGATAATTTTACACAACTAATAATATATAAATAATAGGAATATCTTATTCCTTGTGCCGACAAATCATATGGTATGATATAATGATATCATGACATTTCCTTTTCTATATTTTTTTGTATGATATAACGGTATCCCATTATTATGATATATATTAATTATATCATACAATTAACATGGTAGTTGAATTTTAAATCATAACATTTTTATATCATTGGTGTAAGGATATTATTAATTTATGAAATATATGGGACATTAATGATGCACTAAAATAATAAATACATGTACTTGGTTGAGGGTTATAAATGGTTTTTTACCAAATGACATTGCTCGACCTTTATATAGTGTTTGAGTAGATGTACTGAAGGATTTTAGAGAATCTCAAAGGTCTATAAAAGGATTACAAGGATATTAAAATGACACTTTGAAAGTATTACTAATTGTCTCCTATCGACCATTCAAGGTTTTGGTGCTCTGCTAATGTGTATAGCAGCACTCGGGTCGAATCCTCGGTGATGATACTTTTAATAGTCAGTTGTTTTTAGTTGATTGTATTTTGATTAGAGGGGTTTGTTTGAAGAGATTATGAAATAATTAATGTATGATGTTTGATTTAACAAATTTATAAATATTGGGGTGATTTTATTATTAGGTATTTAAGATTATGATATCCCTGAGCTTTTATTTATATTACATTAAATTAATACCCACTTCACAAGATGACGTTGATCATAATTCCCAAGTGTTAAAGCATTATTCCAAGCCATAAATTACCGTATGGTTCTAATAATTACCATTACTTTTTTATGGTATTGTATTTTGGGTTCCATTAATCCATGGAATCCACATATTAAACAAAACATGTTATTAATCCATGACATATAAAGTTCAACAAACACAATATTAATTCAAAGAATACTCATCGAGCAAAAGATGTCAATCACTTAATATCCCCAAATTATAAATCACCCCAATGGTAGATTAAATCAGACATTGAAATTATTTTTAATCTAGTTAAATATGTTTAAGGTGATGAATTATAAAGAAAATTAAAAGAACGGGATAAGAAAAGAGTAGTGCATCGAACACACACATGATTGTTGAAGACAGTTAGAAAAAGACATTTGATTGAATGTGGAAGAAAAATAAGGGATGGAGTTTTAACTTGATTTAAACCATTTTAATAAAATTAATATTATATTACCCAGGTTTTATGAGAATAAGATATATTGAAGAAGAAACTTTCATTAAAACGGAATTTAAAAAAAGACTTACAATATTACAAAAATGAAGAACACAAAAGTAAATGAAAAATAAGAGAGGAGGAAAGGTTTATCAAGTGAAAACTTGAGTATGGAAGGTCCTCCCAATACTTTTTAAATAATTTTTTCGTTCTAATATATGATCCTATCTTCTGAAATTACAACTCTTTTGAAAGGATAGAAGGTGATGTATTTATAGGCCAATGAGGTGGACTGTTTTCATTCCAAAACTACTTCTCCACTTGGTTGGATTATTTGGACATCCATGAAGCTTAATCTTGAGATATATTATTCTTAAAATTATTATATAATATTTTTTATGACTACTCTCAAAATTTAGAGGAATTTGGACTTATGGATCCAAAGTTATTTCCGTTTAATTAAACAATGTTAATCTGTCCATTTCGATCCATACTTTTTTGAAGGCCGAAATGTGAATGTATTTTTTAAAAGTAATATTCCTTAAAATCCAAATTATTTATTCAAAAAAGTCGGCCAAAAATATCTCTTATTTCACTCTACAAAATCTCATATTTATTTGATTATTAGATCATGATAAAAGTCCATTTTGGTGTCCTAATTTCATTTCCCGAACAGAATGGTGGGTTGGAATTCAATGATTCATTTGTTCCCCTTATTTTTGGATTTGGGCCCTGAAATTTTTATACATGACTCCTTTCCTTTTTCGCTTAATTTTGGAGGAGAATAAAGGAATTTGAAATTTTGGATTGAGCCTATCATTTCAATATTCATGGCTGGTCCAATTTCTTCACAGATTCAATGTGCCTTATTTTGTGGTCCATATGACCCTTAAAATAGTATAATTGTACAATTAATTCATTCTAATTATATGCGGAAAATTGAATTAGGAACCCTACAAAATAGTAACCACACAATTTGGATCAGTGGGGTGATAGTTACTATTAAAACAGTAAACTGACTTGAATCTGGATGAATTCAAATAGTGCTCAAAATTATATTAAATATTTAAACATTAATATTTCACACAAATTATGAACATTTCATATAAAATCTGTAAAGGGAGTATATAAAAAGTTATAAAAATATTAATAACACCAACTTCCCCACACTTAGTCTTGTTCATGTCCTCATGTACAACAAATATAAAAACATGACAAAATAATTTTCACTCACCAAAAAATATTAAAATTTTGTTTTCTCTAGACAAGGGAGGTTTAGACTATTTCACTCATCCATATTGAATTCCTCCTCAAATTGTTATAGAAACAATATTCAAAAAAAAACTATTTTTTCATGCTCAAATTTAGAAATGGAAAATGTGGACACTCAAAACTCACACCTCTTAAGATGATAAAATTCATTTATGGAGATTCACTCTTTCACCAACAAAAAGTGAAAATCATAGAGTTTGAAAGAGATATTAACTTCCATTCCCTATCATAAAGTTCACAAGATTCACGAGGTATTTTTAAGTGTTTTTCTTTAGTTATGGGATTGTAGGAAGATCATATCCCAAAGATAGGAAAAATGGGGTAAAAAACCAACATGGAAAAACCAATGCACACTTTTTTTTAAATGAGACATGAAATGAAATGGAAATAATTATTTAATAGGGAGTTAAATTGTGAAATAAGACACAAAAGAGGAAGCAAATTTGAAGTAGATGAGAAGATGAAATATTTACAAACCATGAAACTTCTCCCAATGACATAAGTGGTCAAATTTTTTTGCATTTTTCGAAAGTTGAACTTGAAATAGATCTCAAACTCATCTCCCAACCCTTGATTGATCTCCTCATGACACTAATTTTAATAGTTATAATAAGATAAAAGGTTGAGGAAGAGTGATTTTTTACCAACCCAAGACGCAAACCATTTTTATTTTCATTTTTTTTTAATTTTTTTGATATTTTTTGAACACTTTTAAAATGTACAAGATAAACATATATACATTCCCAAACCACACTGAAGGAAAACATCTCCCCCATACTTAAATTTATGATTTACCTCAAGCATATGATAATATGGTAAAAATAAACAAAAGGGTACCCCAAATTAAATCCTTTCCCCCCACACTAAAATTTTAAAAAACTATACAATGAAAATACATGTTGATATTGGGTGGGATAAGGTATTGGGCTTGTAATGTGACTATTAAAGAAAAGGTTTTCATATGATCAAAGGGGATTTCAAAAGGATTATTAATGTAAGGGAAATGGGAAGCTATTTGGCTATTATGATTCTCATGTGGTTTAGAAAATTCTTCTATCATATTAATGCACACTAAAGTAGGAAATTAAGCTAGAAGGCCCAAAAACTCCAGGCTTTGAAATGGGGGTGAAAAACACACATTTTTAAAATATGGCCATAGGTGGCCTTGGAATGAAAGAAAATGTTATTACTCACAGTTGGGGAAAATAATCTTCCAAATCAAAAATTGAGAATTCAATTTTTTTTTGTTTTTACACAAGATTATTTATCCAAAGTCCTGATGAAAATACAAAATTTTTGAGATGAAAACATGTATTTTGATTCTCAAAAATGGTTGGTCAAAATTTCAAAACTATATGGTGAGACGGGCGAGAGCGTGGAGGAGGCTATCTGTACCTACCCTTCAGGTATGATCCGTGGTGGACGACTAGGAGCTGCGCCATCTGTACCTACCCTTCAGGTAGGATCCGAGGAGGACGACCCAGGAGCCGGTTCCGTCCTTCCAGTTGTTATCTTTTCTGTTGTACTTGTTCAATTGTAGTTTTACTTTCTTTTGGGTTTGTATTCTGGCCCATTTACTTTTCAGCACTTCTCTTGTACTTAGTGTTTACTTTTTTCCGCTTGCTTACTCTGTGGTGCTTGTATTCTTTTATAAAGGCAATACCTTCCCAGTTATCGGGATTTACGCCTTTGGTGCTAGTCGCCAGCCCCTGGCCTACGGAAGGCGGGCTTGGGGTAGTCACGGCATGGGCCCCGAGGACGGGTCGTGATAATGACTTCCAATGTTATAGACTTATGTGTGGCTCTTAATGTAACCATATGTATTCCCCAACTTGAAGATATATGTTCACCCTTAGAATTTAATTATGATACCAATCCCACAGTTATGAAAATGTGTATTCAATAAAATGAAATTCTTGTTTATTCCACCGAAGGATGAATCCCTACCATGAAACGAGTGATGTGAATGATAACGTGAGGTATCATTAGTGGGGTGGTTGATCAATCCATCACTGAATGGGATGAATTTGTTAATCCAAAGGTTTAATCCACTTAATATAGTGCTTCTTATTCTATTTCCCGAAGTTTTTGAATGGGAAACTATTACTAATAAAAAATTTCACTTTAATTTGTATATTGTGGAGGTTGAATAGCTTGGAATATAATCACCAAGGTATACTATGGATGGAAACCATATATGGGTTGAGAGGTCATCTCTACCAGAGGTAGGGGAATTTTCTCATGGTTGAAGGATCATATAGGAATAGATAGAGGGTGTCCATTCTCACCTATATCCTCTAATAATGTAATTTTATACAACATGTTCAAGTATTCCCCCTTTCAAAATAAAATGTTGGAAAAGGGAAGAAACTTTTTCCTAACAAGTAATTAGTCATGGTTAGTTTTCTTAACACGATCCTCCCTTGATATGTCTAACATGTATGTCTAATCATACTTATTGATTGTAGTTTTTGCCTCTATTTTATCCCTTAAGGGATTTGGAGTCGATTCCATGAATATTGAGGATAAGTAACTAGATATAGTATATACCCCTAGTAATGTGAGCATAATTTTTGTGGAAAATATCTTAAGGGATATGACCCCACCTTATCCTCATAGTGGAAAAGGAGAAAAGTGTCTAAGTATAATGACTATTTATAATAGAATATCATGTAGGGATTTATTACTTATATTTTTAGGAAAAGTTCTATTATATTTATAGAATCATTATATACATTGAAAGTTCTTATGGTAACCAATAGTTATACCGACTCTCTTTCTCTCTCGAAAGGATTCAATCAAAAATCTGTGTCATATAATGATGGTTAAGAACCTAAAATTGATTGTTTGGACCATTTTGAAATATATGTACAATATATATATATGATGTTTTCAATATAAATGTGTATTGATACCTAGTGGGTGGCCAAACTATGGTGGGGAATGAAGGTGATCTCGATTCAATGGGTCATAGAGTGGTGGTAAATATCAACCCTTTGAAAATGAATTGATTTCAATCATTTTTTAAATGGTGGATTATTGGGTATGTTAGGAAATGGAAGTAGGAAAAATTATCAGAAAATAATGTCTCTATAGAACCCAAGATTTTGGCCCCTCAAGTTTTTGTGTTGGGACCATGGTGGATGAAGCTAACAAAATGATGAATTTAGATTCCGAACCATGTGTCCCAGATATTTTTCCTTTGGAAATAATTCGATAATACCTCATTCGCCATCTAATGTATCAGTGAAAGTGAAATTAAATTCTCAAAATAAATCCTTGGCTCATTAATGTAAATTTGGAATTTTAATGAGGTGTTATACAGATGTAACACTAAGACCTAGGAGCCACTAAACTGGTGCTCTTGGCCAAAGCGCCACGATACCTTTGTTATGCCACCTCATATGCCAAAGGATACCAAATAGAAATAAGGGTATATTGGGTGATTATGGTGAAACTATACCAATTTTAGATAATAATGATAATGGTAATAATAATAGAATTGAATAAGTGAACAACTAGACACAACAAAAGTAATAAAGATAAACAACGATGATAACAAGACAGACAAAACATGGAATAAAAAATAGATAATGTATACATTCCATGAAATTTATACAAAAGGAATAAGATCACACAAGAGTAAATCATATATGTATGTATGGAAAATCCTAAAAATAAATTTCTATTTGGAATAGTGGAACCACATAAAAAAACTTCTATAAAACATGTCATCCATCTTGCGCACCTTAGAACATCCCAACTCACTAAGGTTCAGTTCATAAGCCTGATCCTTTTCATAAACTCAAGGCCATGCAGTCTGCACACATCCCAAGGGGTCCATGCAGGGTGTGAGTATGAACTTAGTATCAAACCAATAATATGTTCATATCTTACATCAACAGATATACTTGTGTATGAAATACATAATGATATAGTAATTTTACTCATATCACATACCTCTCTCTAATTTTTCTCAATATCTATAAGGGAGCATTTACATACATCAACAAATGAAAACATAGAATTATGTATTCACATCTAGACACAATCAAAGAACACTTGGTATCCCATTTATTTTCTTATCACATGGAATCACATTCCTTTCATCACCATATATACAACCTTTCAGGAATATTTGACAACCCATCAAAACACCCATAAATATATCACAAGTCCCATGGGAATCCAATTTTTAAATCACCATTGGCTAGGTAGCCTGATGTCCCAAGGCATAATGATATCCATTACTCCATAATTCTTATCCCATTGGCCTCCACATCACGATGATAATCATCCACTATTTGATGGTCTCTCACACCATCACACATGACATTATATGGTGAGAGAATACTTTGTACTGATGTTTATCACAATTCTCCATGTCCTAATGATTACAGAGGCCCACAACCACATTGAGTGGTCAACACAGCATCAATGGGTCTCGAAACTATGTGAAAATGACCCCAAAGATAGAATCAACCAACTTTGGTGAGAGATAATTTACCTAAAACCTAATCCCTGACAATTGAAAACCTCCTTTTCCACATGTGGACCACATCTCCCAACTGTGGTACTTTCCATCACCATCATCCCCAACCCGATGAACCATGTTGCCTTAATTTCTTATTATCATAACCTAAAGTCTCATAGGCCATACCCTACACATTCCTATAGAATACACATAACTATAGGTTCACTTTAAATAAATTAAAAACCAAAAACATATTTTTAATCCATCATGAAACCCCATTTCACACCTATCATTCCACCCAAGTCACAATACTCCTTTTCACACTTGAGACCACCATTAAGTATCTCCCAAGAATTAAAGAGAAATGAATGAAATGTAAAATTGAAAACACCCAGACCACCCCACTCATTCCTATTTGATAAACATTATATAACACTTGTACATGTTAGAAAGATTATCAGAAGTACGTATCATATACCCATATACTTTAACTTGTCAATGAATGACCTATGGTTCGAGTTGAAATGGGAGAAAATGAATAATTAAAAAAATTCATAGGAAATAAGGAATAAGATATTGCATGAAAATATAATACAATATAGAAATATAACCAAATAATAGAAGTAAGAGGACTTATAGTCTTACCAAGAAAAATCCAACATAAAGAATAATTCTTGTATTAGAGCCCAAATGAAAGAGATCTAAATAAACCTAGTCGAGGGAGGAGAGGGATCCCACAACTGGAGGGTTCTATGTGAACAGGGGGACAAAAATGGAGGTCAAAAGGTTAATGGGGTGGGGGGGGGGGGTAGTTTGTCCATTTTATCCCCTTTAATGATCCATATGATTTATCCTCTTGGTTTAACTATCTATGCTCCAACTGTGTGGTGCCGTTATCCAAAGGGGCACCCACTCACACAACCACACACATGGTTTAGAAAACCATGCACAACCCATGTGGTCACCTATGAAATTTATTGTAGGTGATTCACACAGTTTTTCATCCCTAGGTGTATAGTTTCTATAACTATGTTACACCCCTTATAGGGATATATAGTTGAGGTGCATGTTTAGAACTATCTATTCACTAATAGTGTGCATCCCCTTATCTTTCCAAAACTTAGGCTTCTATATACCGACACTCCCAAAAACACATTAGGGATCTAGGGACACTTCCAAAACCCTATAACCTAAAAAAACCCATTTATGTATTTCAACTCTCAATATTTTATTCCAAACCTCAGATTGAAACTTTGACCATCCACCAAATTGAAAGATTCAAATTCCCTTTAAATTTATAACTCTCTCAAAAAATGGGTTGTTATAATCATCCACCTTAAAATTGATCATCCTATTAAAAATTTCCCCCCATTGAGATGATAAAAAATATACCTATCTCATTACTAACACACCGAACAACCCTGGTTATTCAATCACATGAAAATTTCTCTTATGACACTCCCCACCTTAGGAATTACCTACTTGGTCATTTCATGACCAATTTTTTGACATCCTACGGCCCCATACTGACCATCCCCCTAGACATACATGTACCCATTTAGCACATTCCATCAATCGTACATCTTATCTGATCCTTATATCGTACGTACATCACATTTAATTCCTTTATAGTCTTTCATTGCAAATGATGAATGAATATTCCACATAACTTAGATTCCTAAAAGATTTTCCATCATATACATATTGACGAAAATGGTTCCCAAATGCATATTTATCCCCTACAATCCTTGTACCATTTCTAATTCCCACATATTAAATAACACCTAGTTAATTCAATTATCATACATGAACCTCATGCACCGGTTTCTTTCCTACCAAAAACAAAATAACAGAATTACAGTTATGGTATATCTGTATCCTTCTTTGTATCCATGGCCTACTCTAAAACTATCAGCTCACCCTCACTCATTAGCCTTAATACCAAATTCATTATGCCTACACGACTCAAAAATATTTACCCACTACTAAAAACTACCCCAACTACTTCGTATCTATCTCTCTATAATGACATGAGTGGGTAGTCATATCCTGGATACCCACTCCTATAAATTTTTTTGGTCACACCTATGATCCTTGTGTATGAACAAGTCCCTAACTCTTATATACAAGAGAAATAATTTTTAATAACCTCTCAAGATAACCCATATAGACACTTGACCATCACTCCTTTGTATTCCCCTCATAGTAAGTCCAAATGTGACCTGACTTCCCACACTAGAATCACACCATCCATCAGCCACTTCCCAATCGCCTGCCTGAATATTCATCTTGACTTCCCTGTTGAGACTTCTCACAAACTTATTTCCTGCTACCCAATGCAATAGTTATTATCTCACTTGACATTTATTTCTAAATTGAATATGCCATATCCATCATGTTCTCCTTGTATATCAGTTATTGGTTCACCACCTCAAATAAAGAGGTCAACCTGAAGATGTTCACCTGTACCATTATGGAATGCTGTAAACCATTTTTCAACCACCTACTACTACTAATTTTGTCCCCAACTATAAAGGGTAAAAAATATTATAGGATCATGAACCTCCCATAATATTCCATGACTGACGTATCTCCCTACTGTATTTTCATAAACTCACAAGAATGATCTTTCCTCAATATGACTATGAAGAAGTTCTCAAATAACCTAACATTGAAGACCATCCATTTAAACCCCTTAGGACTATTAAAATATAACTTTACATCCTACCAATACATATTTAGTACCCTGAGTATATACATGTTTAGATTCACCCTCCCTCTTGGGGGTATCTCAATATGATTGAAAATCATCTCCACAAACTCTATCTTGAACTCTGCATCATGTAGTCCACCCTCAAACTAGAAAAAAGGAGGGTAGCACCACTGAAATTACCATGTTAGATATGAAATGGACTACTAATCTCCTTGATCGCCCTAAATAATACTTAGAATTACCCACACCAAACTCTCCATGATATTCTCATCTAGCCACGACCAGAAGTTTTCTATCTACCGTGGCTATCCCACCGAACTCAGATCCCCTACCTTTTGGAACATGCTCAACTCTTCCATTTGGGGACTTATCTTATGATCACCCTAGAAAAACCATGTCGATTTCATCCTAATGCTCAACCAGAATCCATCTAAGTGGCATCACATTGAAGGAAAAATACCATAATCAATACTAATAATTACTATCCTAATATCACAAGTAAAGAAATATATAATATGAAGTGCATCTCACCACCCATACACATCTCTAGAACACCTATATTGTATATCATCAGTCCTCATGCCCCCTAACCCACAAAAATAAAGTTAGAAATCACATATCCATCATAAAAAACTATCAGACTGGGGTGGGTGAGTTTAATTCCACCAAGAGGCTTTATACAGAAACACTTTTTAGCCTATAGTTGACATATTAAACAGCTCCCCCTTCTTTTATTCTTTCATACCCATATAAAAGTTAGGAAAACATATTACATATACACATTGGATCACATACTGATTAACTAATGAAAAATATACAATGTCTGGATGAGGAGAATTCCACCAAGAGTCTATACAATAAAACACTGTTTAGCCTATTATTGACACATTTAATATCCCAACCCCATTTTTTTATTTTAAATACCATGGAACAATCATAAGAACACACATATTTCATGTGAGACTATGTTCCTATCATGATGTGTAAATGATCTTCCCATGACATATTGGGAAAAGGGACACAAGCCTTATAAAATAGTAACATCACATCTTTGTGTACCACTTGAGATGAAAAATTGGTCAACAGTAAATGTGTAATGCATTAACACAAATTTTACACCCCTGGAAACGTAGTTCCTCCCCTATTAATGGGTTTTTAAACACATAGGAATGAGATCTTTACAAAAATTCAACAAGATCTTAGTCTCTTATTTAATATTCCTAAATAGTAGGAAATATGAAAAAAATCCGATACCGCTTGTAATTCCTTGAATTGAGATCCCCTGAAATGCTTCTTTGTGCCAAATATTTTGGAGGCCTTAGGTGTGCCTCCACACACACTAAATGTTTTTGAATAGTATAGAGCTTATTTTAGAAAATAGCAGGGAGACTATACCCACTAGAGATAATATTGATAATTGTAGTAATAATAATAGCACTATGAAAGTGATCAACCAAACACTAAGAAAGAAATAAAGCTAAAATATTACAGTAAAAAGATAAGGTAAACCATATAAATAAACCATGATAATTTATTAATTCCATGAAAATTATAAAAAATCATACCAAATTACCTGTGGGACGGTCATATATGTATGCGTACAAAAGCATAAAAAGAAACACAAATTTAGTACATAGGAACCACATGGTCCAATTCTCAAAAACCATGCCATCCATACTATGCACCTTATCATGTTACAGTTGTCTAATATCCAGTCCACATGCCTAATACCTTTCCTACACTGAATCCCATAAGGTTTTCATGCATTCTAAGGGAACTATACAGGGTGTGAGATTGAACTCAATAGTCCACCACCAATGTTATCCTATCTTTCATCCATATATATACCAATTTATTCAACACATAATTAAATATTAAATTTATACATATCACATAAATCACATTGCTTATTCCCAATAAGAATAAGGGATCATTTATCTACTTCAGGCATTGCTGAAATGGAATAATGTAACCTTATATAGACACACTATAAGAACCCTCTGTCTCTAATTAATTTCCACATAAAAAGACATCACGTTCCTCTCATAACCACATAAATAACCTATCAAGAAAATCTTAGGGCCCATCAAAAAACACATAAGTATATAAAAATTTCCTTGGAATTCCCTTTATTAAATCATCGTCGACTATAAATTCTGATTTCCCAAAGAATGATGATATCCGTCTTTCCATAATTCACATCCCATTGATCTCAATATCACAGAGATCCTTAGCCTCTATCTAATGGCACCTCACACCATCACCCATTTCTTTCTACTTTGAGCACTGCCTCCATATTGATGTTCTTCACCATTACCTATATCGTAATGTATATAATGTTTTCAATCCACATTGAGTGGTGAATACCACCTCAAAGGTACTATTCATGTGTAAAACTAACCTAAAAAATTCTACCATCCAACTTCAGTGAGTATAAATTCACCAAAAATATAATCCACAACAATAGGGAACCTTCTTCACCACATGTGAACTATGTCTCCCAACAATGTTACATGCCATCACTATCCACTAATATATGAGGATCCTTTTTGACTTGATTTCATGCGATCAACATCATCTAAAGTATCAATTTCCATACACTACACATTCCTACATAACCCACATATCCATATGGTAACTTTAAATAAATTACATATTGGTATCATCCTTCCAAGAAGTTACAAAACCCCTTTGCACACTTTTTACACCAAGAACGGATCAACACACTATATCAGACATGATACCACCCCTAAATATCCCTTGAGAATAAGAGAGAATGAAATTCAGTGTAAAACTGGCCACATGTGAACAACCCCACACATTTCTATTTACTACACATTACATAACACATGTATAAATTATGATAAATATAGGGACAACCTACCTAATTTCTATAGAATTCAACTCATCAAATACTTTCCTTTGATTCAAGAAAAAATGGGAGAAGTTGAGGAATTAGAAAAACAACCTATAAACATAAAATATGAGCTATCATGTAAATAACAACCATTATGGAAAAAGAAACAATGAAAGGAAGCAATAGGTTTCTTTGTCTTACTGAAATGGATCCAACATGACAAAATACTATTTAATCAACCCCAAAACAAAGGAGATCTAACGAAACCAATTTAGAGGAGGAGAGGCCTCCCATGGATGGGAGGGTGATGTTTGGATAGGGGTAAGAAAAATTGAGGCTAAAGGGTTAAAGGAAAGAAGGGAATTTTGGTCACTTCATCCCCTTTAATGAGCCACATGGTTTGGATAACTGTGAGCTAGCTATGTGGTTCCACTATCCAAAGTGGAACCCCCTCGAATAGCTAGGCACATGGTTTAGAAAACCATGTTCACCCCATGTAGTCATCATTGAAATTTACTATAGTTGGTTTACACACATATATATATATCCCCAGGTGTATGGTTTTTTCAAACTAGTTGACACCCCTTATAGGTTTTCATGGTTTAAGTTCATAGTCATCACTAAAAGTGTGTTAACTATTCACCTCCCCTTATCTTTTCAAAACACGGGATTCTAAATCTGAATGCTCGCAAAACACATTAGAGATCATGAGACACCACTTGATCCTTAAACCTCATATAATAAAATAATTAACACATTTCAACTCTCATAATTTCATCCCAAACCCCAATTTGAATGTTGGCCCTTCCACCAAATAGAATGTTTCAAATTCAACTAAAATTTTCAACTTGATCAAAACATAGGTTGTTGTAAAAGATGTATGTATCCTTATTTATGCCAAATAATATCATTATACCTAGTTTTTTTTATCAAAATTATTGAATTTTTATTTATTTATCCATAGATAATGTTGAAAATATGGTCCATCACCAAGAAATATTTTTTCCCACACTCTTACAATGGACGGATCACATAATCTGAATCCTAAAAAGGGAGGATACTAGGGGTCTTTTGGTATTGGATGTAAATATACTTGAGAAAGTTTCCCATTTGAAGAGATCCCCACCTCACAGGTCAAAAAATTTAGATGTGTTGGTGGAGACCTAGACCTACTGTTTGATCAATCCATGAGTAAATATTGATAGCTCCTTTGATTAATTTTATTTATACTCTTACATTATATCAATTTTTAAGTTTTATTTTATATCACCTTCATCGACATAATCTTCAATTTTCGAGATTAAAAAAGAGTCCTTTACTTCAATTCAGTTGTTGGTGCAAGATGAGGGTGAAGCCACTCCATGTGATACTAACTTAGTGGGTGAAAAAAACAATTTCCCAATTTGAATTGATTCTGGGATATGTCTCTCCTCATGAGAGTGGTTATGAGGAAAACATAGAGGCACTAAACACTTTCTTGGTATATCTCTATTTTTTTTGGCAGGACATAGGGATGTTGATTTTAGAGACACACTTAAACAAATGCACCCAAAAAAATTATCAACTCTATAGTATGTTTAAACACTAGGATAAGGGAGGTTCAATTATCAAGAGATTCATTAGGCCAAAAAAGAGTAAATTTTATGATGAGAAAAAGAGAAAATGTTGCAACAAAGTTTTATCAATGAGTGATTGTTTACAATATCTAATGATCTTTGAGCTGCACTCTCTCTAACAGAACTTAATCACACCAAGAAGATAGTGGAATGATAACACTGATTTGACAAGAAATATCTATATGTGATTCATGTACAACAATAGGTGATTCCACTAAAGTAGGATCTAATACAACTTCACTGTTTACATGTGGATATTCAAACATTGGGGAAATATATTATTCATGATCTAATGGAAAATCTCCATCTTATTAAGGATGATAGAGCTATGAAATTAACCTAGATCCAACATGGAATTGATGAAACCTAAGTATAGATCCAATGAATCCATAAATATATTTATTTAATTTGGTAGTGTATTACTATAATGAAGAAATAGACTCTATGTTGTGTATCCACCTCTCATTTTTTATCCATGAATGAAAATGTTTTGTCCATGATTGTTAATTTTAATATTTATTCTTTTCCTTTAAGAGTATTTATAGATCTCAAATAATAAATTCAGATGGTTTCCTCTTGGGAATGACTCAAGGATGGGTATATGTATAAGTATCATCACTATTACAATAGGTTTGGTCCACTAGGATGAATAAGTTAACTCAATGTTATAAGTATCACAATAGGGAATTTGTGATGTGAAATCCCTTATTAAAAATGGTTTACAAACCCTGAAGCTATTACTCTATGATAAAATGGGGATAGAATTCTTAAATAATGAATTGGATTTTCTTCTTGGATAATGTGTCTAGTGGGAGTAGCCTTACTTTTACTGGGGATTCATGGTTGACCCAACAAGATTTGTGACATTTTCTATTTTCATCAGGTTAAATTTTACCTAAAATCTATGTAGGGAAAGCTTTGTAGGAAATGTGTGGATCTTACTCAGGTTATATTTTATCAGGTTTCAATCCAAAACGTTTTATACATTTTTTATGCTCAGTTTTTACTAAATCATTTAAGATCCATGTCCAGTGAGTTGATACTCAATTTTTTCTAGACTTCTCTTTATAGATTTTTATCCAATTTATTAAAATATATCTTTCCTTTGAAATTTTAATATTATGTGATTTGGACTAACATAAATGAATTTTAAGTTCAAATAACTTTGACCAAAAGTTATTGTAGTTTTATGCCATGTGGCTTGGACCAAATACGTGGGGATATTCCACTAGTAAGGTTATGGATAAAATTGATTTGAATTGAAAGAAATATTATAAATGAGACAAAATCATATAAAAGGGAATTAAGTTTATTTCCATGAATCCTAGACCATGGTTTCATATTGTAAAAGGTTACATTAGAAAGACAGATAGTGTGGAAAATCAGATCACTACCATGGAAATGGGTACAATATGAAACTATGTAATTTAAAGGGTGATGAATCTATATGAATAGATAGATAATGGATTATATAAATTACATCTGAAGAATATTAAATAATGGGTGATGGGGTGAATAATGTATTTTTTGTATGACCGTATACCATGTTTGAAATACAAATTACATTGTAATGGTTCCATGTTGTATGCTTATAAGAGGATTTTCTCCTGAGGATGGAGATGAAACTAGTTGATAGACCATATCAAGGGTTTATATACATATCAAAATCACGGGAATAACATTCATATTCAAAAAGTGTTGTCTTTAAGAGTCATACAATATCAACACTAATATCCCTGAATGGTTTGTGAGGATTTATACACTTCTTTCATAAAGATGATTTGTGGAGAAAGGATTATTCATGGTGAATTCGAACACCCTAGTAATTACATCACTATGTTTGGAACAAGTATTTATGAGGGGTATATGATTCTTATGACTAGATCCATGATAAAATACACATAGATTAAGGTCGTTGGCCTTGGACTAATTGTTTTAGGGTAATGATCCTAATGGAGATTATGAGAAAAAAATGATCCCAAAACTTTTGAATGTGGTTTGATAAATTGTAATTCAAAGATCCCATATATGTAATGGTCTCATGGTACAGGTATGAAAGTAATGATCAAATACTATGTTTAAAAGGAACATTTTATAGTGATTCTTTTAGGGTGTAAAAATATAACGGAATTATCTCCATAAGATGTAGAGGATTCTTTTTTGATGGTCAATACTAGGGGTGCATATGTAGTGCCAAGTCAGGGGAGTAATAAACATAGTCAAAATATAGATTTTCTCTAGAGTTGGATGCATTTTTTACCAATAGAAATGAAAGGTTTTTGATTATATGAGTTTCTCAAGGAACTAAGTGTGTCTTATGAGAAAGAAAAGTCGAGAAATAATGATAAAAGAGTTTAGACTTGATTTTACAATGATCATGTTTTTGTGATCTTATCAAGAAAAAGGGATTGAACTACATGTAGCTCCAAAAAGTATTTCCTTTTATAGAATTGGATCATATAGAAGGAAAAGTTTAATTTTTTTTGTATTAGAATAAGATAAGGGATCCGGGCATCACAATGTACCCCAATAGAAATATGAATCAAGAAATACATAGTTATTTATAAGAAATATCCTCCACTTAGATTTGTCACATATGTATGGAGGGATTTTTTTAAACATCATGGATAGGAATAGGATAAAGGATCATGGTGTTTATAAATATCCTATACCAATAAGAATTAATCCAATGGTATTTATTTTAGAGAATCCACCCTACACATATCTAGGTCATGTGAAGGAAGGGTCATTAACACATTGAGGCACTAGTGGGTTATGTACCAAAGACTTCTTCATAGAACTGGTTCTATTGTGGGGGAGAAATATTCCATTTTTAATGGTTCAAATTGAGAAATTTATAATCATATAGGGTAAAATTCCACCAAAATATTTACTATAATGTGTAGGATACAATATCAACGATGTTTAATGTCATGCGGTAAGGTCATTGTTTTGTAGTTTAACATCATGCGACATATAAACTTTTTTTATGAAAACAACGACAATAAGATATAGTGTGGTGATTATTCATAGAATCTTATTAGAATATGGAGGGACCATATTAGGTTTTTTACATGAGGCATCTTGTGATTGTCACATAGTGTAAGGATACCATTTAATGTCGTGTTCTAAGGAAGTTGTTGTGTAGTGTAACATCATGTGTCTAGGGTGTGGGTGCTATGAAGATTAATGACTTGATACCTAGAATTGTAATTTTAGTTTCGTATGGTTATGGTCTAAATGAATAGAATAATAACCATGTCTCCATTTCATGTAAAGGAAATACCCCACAAAATTTAGTGAAGGGTCTTCCATCAAGAAAATATGAGGGACTTTTAAATTTTGGGGTGAAAATGGGGGAAATTTAGTGTATATTCTTTTCATAATTTTTGGATTGTCCTAGAGTAGAATATCTAGATATCACTATTTATCCCATCATAAAAATAATCAAACGACAAAAAAAAAAATTTGTAATAAACTTTTCATATAGATATGTCTTTCATACACGGAGATAAATTTTTTTTGCATGCGGTTGTGCCTACGATGAATGATATAGGAATCACTAGGTATATTATCAAAACAAGAATTAATACACTCATAGTTATAAGGATATTTCATAAATAGATATATCTTATATTAAAATATTATTAATCCATTTATGGGGTTAACACTAAGATGTTTAGGGTCATAAAGGATCAACTAAATGTTCCCTAACATTTATCATGACACAACTCATTCATAAAAATTAGAATAATCATCCCAAAATCCCTAATCTCATGTTAGTTATTCATGTTGTGATAAACAAGGGGTAATTGTAAGATTAACCATATTATGTTGAGATGGTAGCCAAATATTATTCTTAATGTATACCATGGGATTTGTTATCTGATGGTGGAGACATGGTCTTTCAGTTTACCTAATATGACTAGGATATTGGTGATACATAATCTAAAGGAATAAATTCAAGTCTTATGATAGGAGGTTTAAAATCATGCATATTAGACTATGGTTTCTATAGTTTAATTTCACATGGATTTGACAAATGGGTATTCACAACATTTTAACTCATAGTGTATAGACCATTTTCTTAGGTATTTTAGGGTCATGAAAGACAAATCAGATGATGAAGTATAAAAAGTAATTCTTGAGATAACTTGCATTGTTAGAAGGTGTGATATTATCTCTATCCCTTATGAATAAGGAATAAGATCCATTGGAGCATAAATTTTGTATTATGTAAGGTTCTTCCCATTTAAGTTCATGTTTTGGAGGTTTCTTCCAATATATTATAGTGGTCTTGAGAGCCAACACCAATTCTCATAGAAGAATGAACAGAGGAAAACTTTTTATTGAATATTAACACTACATGGTTTTTATGAACATAAAAGTAATGTAGGGTACACAACTTACATTCATCAAACTATTCTAAATCATCCAATCACATTCTAAATTGCTTATCTATAGATAACTAATCACAAATGGAAATGTTAAGAGAATTTAATTGGACTTTGATAGGTAAAACCATTTTTTCTATATACAAGGGAATATAGGGTTACATATATATACATGAGGGTTGTGGTTTTATAGTTCACAAAAAAAGTTGAAATTTTTTAGACCAAGATATATTTCTTTTTCCACCACATTCTGGATTATATTTGATAGATTTTTTTTGAAAGCCTCAATTTTTCCATTTGTCACTACATTTTAGTGGGATGAGTGATTTGTGTAAATGAAATATTGATGATAAAACCTTTTTAGTTCAAGTATATCCATACATTCCATCATTATTATATATTGGACATCAAATATATCAATAATATTTGTCTTCAAAATACTGATGATAGACTTTATCCCAAATTCCTTGAAAAGAAGAGAATTATCTCACTTGGAAAAGATTTCAACAAAAGTATGGATATAGTTGAACTGACTTGTTATTATTGGTCAATATAACCTCATGATTTATATTCCCCAAATTGGAAATGACTATGAATATTTGGAGGCATTCAGTAATTCGGGGGGTTGATGAATGAAGTATGAGTCTATCTTATTAGAATTCTATTTCTTAGTGAATTACAAAAAATAATATATAATTGAAGGTAATAAATACTCAAACCTCCCAATTTTATTGGAAATCATGATCCCGAAAATATTATCACTATAAGAACCTGTATGGAATTTCAATATAACAATGAGAGTTTTTCCTTCTTCAATTAATCTGAGGAGGACTCCATCAAATCCACATTTATAAAGGACTTTTTGGTAGTTTGGATCACCATAAAGGGAAAATTTGACTGATCATCATCAAATTTTCTCTTTTATATCTATCTATAATGAATGAATCCTAGTTTGAGGATACTCTAGTATATAAGACATCCAGTCATTTATAGAATCTCTTGTTCTAGGATGAAATTGAACTCATTGAAATCTTCTATGTTTTTACCAATGAATGGTGAAACCATTCTTCAATGTGAGATGCTAAAGAATATTTCATCCCAGTCTGGATCTGTGAATCATATTAATGAATTAGTTGATTCATCTACTTGGGAATCAAATAAGTAAGAGAAATGATCTACTATAAAATCAAAGTATAATTCCACTACCAATCCCTATACATAATGGGACGGGGGAATTAATTATTCCATTATAATGGAAGAGTAAATGGTGATCTTTTCTATTATGTGATCTAAATCACCTTTGAATTTTAAGTGGTATACTGGTATTTTTAGTTCCAATTCTGATTTTATAATGAGTACTTGGTATTCTTCCTCATTATTAGAGAAAACTTCTAAGGATGGGAAGGAATAAGGTTGAACTATCTTGGTTAGAGATATAAGGATGAATCCCAAAAAATATCTATTGAGTTTGAGTTCTTATATTATTTTCCCCATTGGGCTTATGGATGTGTCATCAAAGTACATATCCCATTTCTTGGGGATATCATAGTTAGAGAATACATCTTAATTAGGTAAATTAGTGTCTAATGATGCATTTTATGTAGGATAATTCTTCACACAAAAATATGATACTGTCTATCCCCTTAATAATTTTTTGGTACGAACCGACTGTTAAACAACTGCAAGATAACCTCCCACCATGAAAAGAATCTAGGAAATATATAATGATTGAGGATATATTTGAATAGTTAATTTCAAGAAACCAAAGGGACCTTAGGTTATTGGACATAGTGTCTCAATTTATATACTACAAATATTAACAAAATTCAATTATTTACAATTTTTTAATATCATTTCTTAGTTAAAAACATGGTTCTACTAAGGTTATAGAGACTATTCTCATTCCCTATGTCATTATTCTATGTAATATTGGTGTCTAATGATCACTCTATGTCCATAAGAAACAATTTTTTTGTTCTCCATCAATAAGGGGAATTAGAAGGAGTGGAATAAAAAGGTATTACTCGAGGATTTCAAAAGATTTATGAGAACCATCATTCCACGAATAGGTAACTCCATTCTTCATCAGTCGGGTGAATAGTAAACATTTTCCTACGAGGTTCTCTATAAAGCATCTGATTTAGGTGAGGAATAATTTAAGTCCTTTGAACTTTTTTTGATTTTGGGGAGGATAAATTTCACGAATAGTCTTGGTTTTCTTAGTATCGACTAAATTCCATGGTGGAACTCTATGAAACTGAAGAACTTTTCTGAAATAACCCCAATAAACCACTTTAGAGGGTTTATCATCATGCTATTATATTGTAAGTTTTTGAAAGTGATATCAAGATTATTATAATTATTAGAGAGTTTCAAGGAGTCTAGTACTAGATCATAGACATAACATTCAATGGTCCCCACAAATTAGGGTTTAAAAATAAAATTCACTATATGTTGATAAGTTGTGCCAGTGTTTCTCAATCAGAAAGTCATGAATTGATAGTAGTATATTACATAGAGTGATATTAATGTAGTAAATTATTCATATTATGATCCATCTAGATTTGTTTTTATATTTAATAACCAACTATAAAGGAAAGGTCTTGATAGATGGATGTGGAATCAATTAGGTTCTTTTTTTCAATTTTAACTAGGAAATTTTCCTTTGGAAAATGCAGGTTAAGATCTCTAAAGTAAATGAAAAATATTATATATTCATTATTATTCTATATTGGAACAATATTGGTTATCAATTTCAAGAACTATATGTAACTCCCCAAACCCAATTACCTAGAGTCGGTGCTTTATTAAGTAACATTGGCATGATACAAGGAATCATGTCCCAAAAGATTGATCAATTTAGTATTATTGGAAAAATGATACATACATAAGTTCAACATTACAACTTGAAAAGAAATACAATACTAATTTATTCCATTAGAAACATCCAAGACTCCTAGATTATTCCTTTGATTCACTCATAACTAAATTCTTCATATCCTGGGAAAATGAAACATAAGAAAGGGGTGAGCTCAAACACTTAGTAAGGGTAAGAAATACAGTGGAAGATAACGTAAACATTAAGCATGGTGAATAATTAAAAAAACATGCCTTTACAAATAATAAACATGAACACTTTATGATAGGAATATGATATGAGTAAAGAATTCCATATTAAAACATATTCATGGGTATTCTACGAGTCGAATAACCACATGAACCATCATTATTATTTTAATAACGAGGGAATGTATAATGCCAGACATTCTGAAACATCTTGTCAAGGCCTCAACCAAGACATCTAAAAATGATTAAGGCCTTGGCCAAAACCATTTATCAAATTGGGAAAGGCCTCAACCAATTCCATGTCTAATTGTCTCATGAGTTTTACCGATGCATCGAGGAGCTATAGCGGGCTCCACCTATCGCTTACTAAGTCCAATACATTCCTCATATGAAAAGGTTGAAACATAACATAAACATTCGTATTAAAACTTGCATATGAAATGTCAATAAATTAACCACAAAACATGAATGGTATAAAAATAACACATACACATTCAAATATATCACAAAACCTTCAATACAATATGGAATATTTTTATCATAATAAATCAACTTTGAACAAGTTTAAAATCCATCAAAGGATGTTAACATAGATGAAATCAAAACTATTTGAGATAGATATCTATTTATATTATGAAATAATTTAAGAGTCACATAATTATAAAAGAAAACATTTATTTTGAAAATATTCTTATAATCTTGTAAGGGAAGATTTGACGATGTTATAATGGTGGAAAATAGCCACACCCACCGTATAAGTTAAAAAGACATTCTTACCTTGATTTTGTCAAAAAGGGCCATAATTTACCTTGTTTGAAAAATGATGGGAAGATTACTTTCAAAACATATAAGGTCAAATAAGTGTATAAATGACTTCTAACCATTGTTTAGTAAATAATAAAAATGTTTTGAATTACATTTTTAAGAAAACACAGATACAAATGATATAGAGGTCCCAGTAGATACTTACGTAAAAACAACATCGGATAATAAACAGATTGTGGAATTAACCCTTACCCTGTACTTTTCCTTGGAAAAGGGTACATTAACCTCCTACATAATAGTTAAATAATTGTTATTAAATTATAAAATAACTATATACATAAATATGATATCATATATGATCCTCTAATATTGCTTTGTTAATAATATTTGAGTAGTATCATCATTTCGAGTGTTAACTGATTCATTTTCATTTATATGTTGGGTAATTTAAACCATGTTTTTTATGGATAGGATGTATTTGATTCATATAGAGAATGATATTATGTTCATAAATATTATTTTTTTTATCATCAAATGAAAATTATTCTTGAATGGTTACAATGGGGAAATGAATCTCAACGCGTTCGTGGAGACGGTAATACATACGTACACACGAGCAACAATATCGTTATATTGATGGAAAAATCGCATGTAATTGGATGGTATATCATATATAAAGAATAATTAACATGTTATATTTATTATTTACATTAGTTATACTCATTATTATAACTATCCAAATAATTAAGTGTTTGAATAACAAACTACGCCACAACGTGGAGACGGTAATCCATACGTACGCACCTATGGTGACTTTTTCATTTACAGGATGGATAGAATAACGAATATGGTTGTACCATGTAACATATCGTTTCTAGAATCCACCCAGAGGTTCCCTATACCTGGTTGGTCACATGGCCTCAAGTGCATTTCCCCAAATGCCAGAGGATGCCGACTAGCAGCGAGGGCCTTGGTTGTGATAGTGAGAAAACTATGCCCTCATTGGAAGATTACACCACGGAAGTAAACAATACATACAATAGAAGAAGCAGTAATAACACCAAACAATAGTAACAGTGGAAGACTGATAAAGAAACAACTGGAGAACATATATATATGAATGATGCATGATACATATATGTCTAGGAAAGCAACCAAACAAGTCACAATGCTGAATACAACCAGTACTATACCAAAGTACAAAAGAAATAGATAAAAAGATCCTCAGCATTGCAAGCCTATTCTTGGTCCCATGCTCTCCATCTCAACAAAAAATAAAGTACCTGAAGTAGAAGGGTGATTTCCCTAGTCTATACCTGGAACAATATAATCTGTTTGGGCCCAAAAGCATGACCCAAACAGGGTGTGAGATGAATCCCATTATGCAACCACCACAAGATCTGTGCCTAATAGTCAGTGAATATTTAGCAGGTAAAAGTGTAGAAATCCGTAAACAAGGAAGTACTCAACAGTAACAATTCACAATTTTAGTTATCAAGAAACAACTAAAAAAAGCAGATAATCACAATAGGTAACCCGCTGAGAAGTACTCACTGCCTGTCCCCTCTGGTCCTACCAAATAGATACAAGCAAGCAGCTAACAAACAGGTAACCCTCTCGGAAGTTCTCACATCCCATCCCCTCTGGTCCTACATATCAAGTACAAGCAACCGTCTGGGAAGAACACTCATTCTAACCCCTATGGTATAGCTTAAGCAGAGACTCTCTGGGGAAGCACTCACCGTCAATTCCCCCTATAGTCTCGTATCATACTAAAGGTACTCTGGGGAAGCACTCAACATCAATTCCCCCTGTGGCCCGCGTCGAGGAACTACATACACACCGGGGAATCACTCAACATCAATTCTCTCTGTGGTATCACATCGTATAATTACAAAGACACTGTGGAGAAGCCCTCAAAATTAATTCTCCCTATGGTCTATACACTAGGTTCTCACGGCCCTGTGTAAGTCAAGATAGTGTAGCAGCGCGTAACGGCCAAGGTAAACCTCATGAACTACTTGGCTAGCATTCTACATCATATCAGCATGTCAGATAAGCAAGATCACTCCATCCTACAATACTAGGCATGGGAAACAAACAAAGCATCCTAACAGGCTATACAGAACCAAATTATCATTAGAAGAACATGCATGGGAAACACCTCCAAAGCATAGCAATCAACCCTATTCACATACAAATAACCTCTACTCGCCCACACCAGCAAAGAAGGAAATTAACAGGGTTAAAAATGGTAAACAAAAAACACCCCATTAAAGGGTATTGGAGATTTTTCACATACAATTCAAAGACCTTAAACTGAAAGGCACAAACCACCTACCTCTCAAGGTTTGGTGAAATCGACCTCTTCTCCCAAATGCGCTCCAAACTGGGAAAACACCTCCTCAAAACCACCTCAAAAACCCTTCCCTAACATCAACAAGGTCAACCTTTAACACACAATGGAAATACAACCCTAGATCTAAATGTAGCCCTTGTAGATCTAGGAAACTAATAGAGAGATAGAGAGAGCTAAATCTAACCAAAAACTCAAAGAACCAAAAGATAGACTTACCTGAGGAGAACCGCCTTCGATCCACCATGAAACCCCTTTGATTTGCCTCCAAAACGAGAAAAGGAGCTCCCCCAACCTATGGAAATCACAACTCCCATGTGGGACATGAGTGGGAGGAGAAATGGTGGAGGAATGGAAAATACCGAGTGGCCCAAGACTTAAAAACCCTAACTTTAAGTGGTCGCACGGTTACCCCACAAGATTTGGAAAAATGTGCGCCAACCGTGCGGTTGCCACCGTCTCACCCAAGGACTTCGCACGACTTGCCCACATAGTTTAAAAAACCGTGTACAGTCTATGCAGAGCCCACTATCAAGGGTGCATGGTTTCCAAGATTGGCCGCACAGTTTGCTCAGACCGTGCGCCAAATGTGCACCCCTGCACAACCTCTAGAAAAACATCTTTTTCTCAAAAATGACCAGAAAAGAAAAAAACATACCTGAAAAAGAAGGTCTGGGTTCTTAAATAGAATATTTATAATAACATCACAATATGTAGAAGTTATTTGATTTATTATTTTGGTATGTAAACAACAAAGAAAGAGGAAGTGGAAGAAGAAAATAACTTGAAAGAGTTGATGAAATATTTATCTCTTCTTCGGGTTCTTTATTTTGATTTGATCAAAAGGGCTCCTTAGGTTGGATTTATGACCAACGGAAGGCCTCTAGGATGAAGAGAGGAAAGTTTGGAGGATATTTGTGCTAATTTAGGCCAAGAAAAATGGCTTTGGAGGTCTGATTTTTAGATAATGGTAAGTACCCTTTTCTAAGAGAGGTGAGGGTTACTTTAGGAAAAGCTTGAAATATTATTTTATAATAAAATAATTTTTGGTTTATAATGGCTCAAAAAAGATTTATTTAAAGGATATGGTGGGGATGGGTTGAAAACCTCTCAACCAATAGGTTTTAGATAGGTTTAGGTAACCATATTAACATTATCTTTTAGATTTAACTCTTAGTTAAATAGTTTTACATTTACCATGTCTCATTGAATTTTTATATTATATGGTTAATAAACTTACTATAAACTACCAAGAGAACCACAAGTGGTTAATTATTAATATATATAACCTTATCTAAGTATTTTGTCCTAAACATATATTTTTATGAATATTATATCAATTAATAATATTGTATTTGTTTTAAAAACTCAATTATGTCAATTTTGACACTATTTAGTATTTTATTTTTTTGAAGGCCATTAACACTTTATCACTTTGAATAAAATTTATTTAACCAACCATAAAATGTCATATTAACCTATAAAATTAGTGTAACTCATCAAAAGTCTCAATTTACATTTATTTGAATATTTATAATATCAATTATTTTAATATTTCATTAATAAGGTAATTACTGCATCATCATTATGTCATAAATAAATTTAATTATCTAATGTGTAAAAATTATAATAAAAACCCATTTTATAGGAAATAGTTTTATATTTCTAATGAATATTTATAGTCTAATTTCTATTGTGTGTAATCCTATATTAAAAATGGTTTAGTTATTAAGCTTTGAATTTAACTCTTTTAACTCTTCTTTAAATAAAATAATAATAAATGTCTTAATCTAATCCAAGTGGACCAAAGGGGGTCATATTTTATTACTAAAGTTGTTTTTGGTCTAATTACACTTATCCAATAGAATTAGGACATGTGTTAGGGTAATTATGACATCATTTTTACCTTTAATTAGCCTATTTACTTTTAACCGTGGTAAATAAAAGTCAACACTTACTATTCACAAAAATTATTTTCATCTTATTGAACCACATTTTACTTATTGATATTAACCGTGTCTCTCATATTTTTGAAATTAAACTCATAGAAGCAGTAAAATTATGTTTTAGGCAAATTTGCAAATGCTCTTAGGAGGTGGGTAAAAGACGGTAAAAAGTTCAATAAAATTTTTATATATCTAAATTTATTATAAAATGGCTCCAATAAATTAAATTGAACTTATATAAGTATTATGTATCTATTTTGACCTAAAATAAATTTAAATAAAATAAATAATTATTTAAATAAAAGGTCGGTTTTAACCAATAACGTAGTGTTTTTCACTATTCATCAATAATCAAATGTTTTCAAAAAAATATAAAAAATTAACCCTAAGATAATTTCGATATTCGGAATTCAAAAATTAAGTCCATTTTGAAAAATAAAATTTATAAAATTTTAAAAAGTGGGTAATACTATTCATAACAGCTAGTTTGATTGATCGTAGTGTGTTAGAATCTCGAAGTTGCATACAATGCAAGATATTGAATTATTTAAAGGGAAATGTACTTTAGAAGATTGGAGTGTTACACTCTTCCCTCCAAATAATTTCATCCCCAAAATTTCTAGAATACTACCGCACAGAATGATTCAGGTGGTTCTTCATCATAAGTACCTCTAGTTCCCACGTTGCCTCTTTCATCTTTTGGTTTCTCCATAGAACTTTTACCAAATGAGTCGTCCAGTTTCTCAGCACTTGATCCTTGGTATCAAGAATTTTGACAGGATCTTCACAATAAGACAGATCAGGTTCTAGTTCGATTTCATCATAGGTGAGTACATGTGTTGGGTCAGAAATGTATTTTCTCAACAGTGATACGTGGAACACATCATGAACTTTGGAGAGACTTGGAGGCAATTCCAAACGATAAGCTATAACTCCAATTCTTTCTAGAATTTCAAAAGGTCCTATGTACCTGGAGCTCAATTTACCCTTCTTACCGAAACGTATAACACCCTTCCATGAAGATACCTTCAAGAAAACATGGTCACCTACCTAAAATTCAAAATCCTTCCTTCAGTTATCGACATTTATATTTTTCCTACTTTGGGATACTTTGATGTGGGTTTGGATAATCTTCACTTTTTCTATTGTTTCCTCAACAAGTTCGGGGCCTACGAGTTTTCTTTCACCAACATCATCCCAAAATGTTGGTTTGTGACATCTATTTCCATATAACACTTTATATGGTGCCATCTAAATACTTGAATGAAATCTATTATTATAGGAAAATTCTACCATAGGTAAATATTGATCCCACATACCTTGAAAGTCAAGTGAGAAAGATCTCAACATGTCTTCTAAGGATTGAATAGTCCATTCAGATTTTCCATCAGTTTGAGGGTGGTAGGAAGTGTTCAAAAAAAGTTCAGTATCCAGGGCTTTCTGAAGACTTTTTCAGAATCTTGATGTAAAATGGGGATCACGATCAGAAACAATCGATAGGCGTACTCCATAAAGTCTTACAACTTTATTAATATATATTCTTGCTAAAAATTCAAGTGGTAAATATTCTCTTATAGGAATAAAAAGTTCTGACTTGGTAAGACGATAAAAAATGACCCATATTGCATCATTCTTTATAGGAGTCTTTGGTAGCCCCATGAAAAAGTCCATCATAATATCATCCCATTTCCACTCAGGTATGGGAAGAGGTTTCATGACTCCTCTAGGATGTTTCCTTCCAGCTTTCACTTGTTGAAAAACCATACATCTTGACACTAAATCAGCAATCACCCTCTTTATGTTGTCCCACCAAAGATTTTCATTCAAATATCTATACATCTTGGTTCTCCCTGAGTGTCTAGAGAAATTAGAGATATGAGAATCATCCAAAAATTCCCTTTTTAGATTAGGTATATCAGGAACACAAAGTCTCTTCCCAAATTTCAAAATTCCATCTTCATATATGAAGTCACTCAATCTCCCATCATTTATGACTTTTATATTCTTTTGAAACTCCTCATCATCAGTCTAAGAACTCTTTATAATTTCTAGTAAAGATGGTTTGGAAAATATTTGAAAAATTATTGATGTTTCACCTTCCATGTCTATTACTATATCCATCTTTACTAGATCCATGAAAATAGGATCCCTTTCAGCTCTCATATTGTTCAAAACTCCATGGTCCTTTCTATTCAAAGCATCTTCCACCTTATTTGCCTTCCCGGGTGGTAGTGTATAGTGAAATCATAATCCTTGAGTAGTTCAATCCATCATATTTTCCTCATGTTGAGTTCTTTCAGTGAGAAAATATACTTCAAACTCTTGTGATCAGTATAAATCTCACATTTTTCACCATACAGATTGTGTCTCCATATTTTCAGAGCAAAGATTATAGCTGTTAACTCAATATCTTGAGTAGGATAGGTTTTATCATGAATTTTTAGCTATCATGATACATAGACAATAACTCTATCATTCTACATAAGGACACAACCATGTCCTTTCATTAAAGCATCACTATAAATAACAAACTTATCATTCCCCAATGGTAGATTCAAGATAAGAGATTTGACTAATATTCTCTTCAGTTATTCAAAACATTATTCAAACTCTTTTTTCCAAAAAAATTTAACCCCTTTACGTATGAGATTCATTAATGGGTTATCCAACCAGGAAAAATTCTGGATGAAATGTTGATAATAACTTGCTAAACCAATAAAACTACGTACCTCAGTTATACTCTTCACTGCTAGCCATTCATGGATTGCCTTGGTTATTGAAGGATAAATAGAGATTCCATATTTATAGACAATATGGCCAAGAAAATAAATCTCCTAAATCCATAATTCATACTTCCTAAACTTCCCAAATAATTCATTTCTTCTATGAGTCTTTAGAATAATGCGCAAGTGATTTTCATGATCTTTGTTGCTTTTGGAGTATACCAATATATCATCAATAAATACCACTAAAAATTCATCAATATATTCCTTGAAAACTCTATTAATTAGATCCATGAAGACAGAGGGTGCATTAGTCAATACAAAAGGTATTACTGTAAACTCGTAATGCCCATACCTGGTTCAAAATGCTGTTTTCAGAATGTATTACTTCTTCACACATAACTGATGATATCCAGATCGAAGGTCAATCTTTGAAAAATATTTAGCTCATTGAAGTTGGTATAATAAATCAACAATGAGAGGTAGGGGATACTTGTACTTTATTGTTATAGCATTGATCTCCCTGTAGTCAATGCATAACCTCATAGATCCATATTTCTTCTTAACAAAAAGGAAAGAGGCACCCCATGGAGAAACACTAGGGAGAATAAATACCTTAGTACCCAATTCCTATAGTTGTTTCTTTAGTTCCACTAATTCCACAGTGGTGATTCTATAAGGGGTCTTTGATATGGGCCTTGAACCAGAAATTAAATCAATGGAAAACTCAATTTCTCATTCTGGAGGATATCCAGGTAAATCCTCTGGAAACACATCAACATATTTTCGCAAAATAGGTACGTCCTCTATTAGATCATTCTTTTCCTCACCCATAATTATTTCATTCTCATCCTCCCTAATAATTTAATTTAGTAGAGCTACTGTGGGTGGATCTAGATAAAAATTAGACGATGACGTTTCTGCCTTAAAGAGAATGTACTCCTTATCATCATCCAGAATTGTAACCTCCTTCTTCTTACAATAAATTTTCACATCATGGTTTAAAATCCAATCCATACCGAGGATTATTTCAAATTAAATCATGGGTATGATGATTAGATCAACAGATAAATATTGTTTATATGCCTTAAGGGGGATCGATTCCCAAAACTTTGTTGCGATGATACTTACCTTAGGAGTTTTGAATGACAACTCCCTTGTTAAATAAAATTGAATATATCTAATTTTCATTGAAAAATGGGAAGATATAAAACAATGAGATGATCCAGAATCAAATAAATCATTGGTTAAACTTGAGGAAACCATTAAATTACCCGTCACCATGTCTTTCAGAGCTTCAACCTTAGCAGTAGTGATCGTATAAGCTTGTCCTTGATCCCTTGGCCTTTTATGAGGTAAGTTTCCCTGACGCCTAGGAAATTCATTTTCATAATGTCCCATCTCCCTACAATTGTAGCATTGAACATTGGTAGCTTCTTTCTTCCCCTTACAATCACTATTAAGATGTAATTTCTGTCAACATTTGTAGCATTCTCATTTTCCTTTTAGATAGACACCAGGGTGCTTCCTTCCACAATTATCAGAGGGTGGAAATTAAAATCTTCCCTTCTTCCCAGTTTCCTTATTTCCTTTCCCAGAGTGTTAAACATATCTCTTCTTCTCTTGCTTTTC
The DNA here is from genome assembly GCA_963277665.1 of Viscum album. Classification (NCBI taxonomy): domain Eukaryota; kingdom Viridiplantae; phylum Streptophyta; class Magnoliopsida; order Santalales; family Viscaceae; genus Viscum; species Viscum album. Next base: position 844,056,849 of record OY728160.1, on the reverse strand, counting down.
TTTAAAGTCATAAGACTTAGAGAATTCCTTTTCTTTCTTGATAGCTCATGAGACAATATCTTGGTATGATGAGAAGGATTGTGAGACTAATGCTCAATGATGAAATGGTTTTAACCCATCAATGAAACGATCAATATTACTTCTTGGGTTATGTATATAATCTTCTACATGCCTTTCTAACCTTGTAATGTTAGCTTCATAATTTGTGACATTATCATCTTATTTTTTCCTCAGACTCAGAAATTGCCTTTCCATATCCGCTCGATGGTCACATGGAAAGTATTTTTCTAAGAAAAGATCTTTAAACTCTCTCCATTCCATGTCTGCTACTTCTTCATCTTCCTTTGTGTTTTGAATCAATGACCACCATTGATCTGCATCTCTCGTGAGGTGATAAACTACAATGAAAACTTTTTCCCTTTCTCTACACCCCAAAGAATGAAATATTTTCTCTATGGAACTTATCCATTGCTCAGCTTAAAATAGATTTGTAGTCCCATTGAATTTTTGTGGTTGTTGCCTCATGAAGCGGTCTAACATTGATCCTCCACATTGTGGATCAGGGTGCTCCATATGGGTAAGGTTATTATTCATGACCTGAGTGAGTTGTCCTAGTATGGTGATAAGCTGATCAGCACCAGTTGCATCACTAGCTCCACTATAATTATCTTGAGTAGGAGGGAAATATCTATATGGATTACATGCCTTGATATAGTTTCCATTCCTTCCACTAGGCTCCATTTCTAAAAAATTTCATATAATAGATTAGTTTATGAATCAAAGTAGGTAATTCTGAACTTGTAAAACAATTAACATAAATTGAAATGTTTTTGGATATAATCCATAATCATAAAAAAAATTTCTTTGAGGAGGTATATACTCATAAATCCTTCAGAATGGTTTATAAATAAAATTATAATTATCCTACGCATATCCCCCAAGAGTGTCATAACCAGGAGTGCAGCAAGGCCTGTTGTCGTGCACCAGTTCCCATTCGAGTCTAGCTCAAAGCGATGTTTTTGGGAATTACCCCTAGGTATATTTGTGCTAGATCTGCCTCTACCTACTCATATCTAGATAGGGATGTATTTCTTGTAAAAATCACAAAATCTCTTCAGTACCAAAATTCTAGGAAGTTATTCTATATAAATCCTCAAAGTCTATCTTAGGGTAATGTTCTCTAATCAGAGTTTTTCTAAATCTAGTTTCCAATGTTTGTACTAAACTTCCTTTGATACAAAATGTAATGCCCCAACACTATTTACCCAGAGTCGGTGCTTTATTAAATAACATTGGAATGATACCAGGAATCATGTCCTGAAAGACCGATCAATTTATTATTATTGGAAACAAGAAACATATATAAGTTCAACATTACAAATTGAAAAAAATACAACACTAATTTATTCCATTAGAAGCATCCAAGACTCATAGATTATGCCTGAAATTAACTCATAACTAACTTCTTTATATCCTAGGAAAATGAAACATAATGAAGGGGTGAGCTCAAATTCTCAGTAAGGGTAAACAGCACAGTGGAAGATAACATAAACATTAGGCATGGTGAATAATTAAAAACAAATTCCTTTATAAATAATAGACATTAACACTTTATGGAAGGAATATGAGCTGAGTAAATAATTCCATAATAAAACATAGACATGAGTATTCTACTAGTCGAATAACCACATGAACCATCATTATTATTTTCAGAATGAGGGAATGTATAATGCCATACATTCTGAAACATCTTGTCAAGGCCTCGACCAAGACGTCTAAAAATGATTAAGGCCTTAGCCAAAACCATATATCAAATTGGGAAAGGCCTTGGCCAATTAAACATCTAATTGTCTCATGATACCTACCGATGCATCAAGGATCTATAGTAGGCTCCACCCATCACTTACTAAGTCCAATACATTCCTCATATTAAAAGTTTGAAACATAAAATAAACATACGTATTAAAACAAGAATACGAAATGTCAATATTTAACCACAAACCATGAATGGTATAAAAATAAAACATCCATAGTCAAATATATCACAAAACCTTCAATATAATATGGAATATTTTTATCATAATAAATCAACTTTGAACAAGTTTAAAATCCATCAAAGGATGTTGACATAGATGAAATAAAAACTATTTGAAAGAAATAACTATTTATACTTTGAAATAATTTAAGAGTCACATAATTATAAAAGAAAACATTTATTTGGAAAATATTCTTATAAGATTGTAAGATAAGCTTAGAAGATGTTATAATGGCAGAAAATATATGCACCCACCATATAAGTTAAAAAGACATTCTTAACTTAATTTTTTCAAAAAGGGTCATAAAGTACCTTGTTTGGAAAATGATAGAAAGATTCATTTCAAAACATATAAGGTTGAATAAGGTTGTAAATGAATTTAACCCATTAACTAGTAAATAGTAAAAATGTTTTGACATATATTTTTAAGAAAACACGGATGTGGATGATAAAGAGGTCCCAGTAGATACTTACGTAAAAACAACCTCAAATAATAAAGAGATTGTGAAATTAACCCTTAACTTATACTTTTCCTTGGTCAAGGGTATGTTAACATCATGTATAATAGTTAAATCATTGTTATTAAATTATAACAGAACTATATACATAAATATGATATCATATATGATCCTCTAATATTGCTTTGTTAATAATATTTCAGTAGTATCATCGTTTCAGGTGTTAACTGATTCATTTTCCTTTATAGGCTTGGTTACATAAGAAATGTTTGTAATGGATAGGTTATATTTGATTCATATAGAGAATTATATTTTGTTCATAAAAATTGTTTTTAGTCATCAAATGAAAATTATTCTTGAATGGTTATGATGTGGAAATGAATCTCATTGCGTTCATGGAGATGGTAATCCGTACGTACGCACGAGAAAGAATATCATTATATTGATGGATAAATCATATGTAATTGAATGTTATATCATATATAAAGAATAATTAACATGTTATATTTATTATTTAAATTATTTATACTGATTATTATACCCATCTATAAAATGAAGTGTTTCAATAACAAACTACACCACGACGTGGAGATGGTAAATCGTATGTATGCACGTATGATGACTTTGTCATTTATAGGATGGATATAATAACGAATATGGTTGTACCATATCTATAATAACATAAAAGTATGTAGAAGGTAATGTATTTATTATTTTGTTATGGAAACAACAAAGAAAGAGGAAGTGGCAGAAGAAGAAAAGAACTTGAAAGAGGTGATGAAATATTTACCTCTTCTTCGGGTTTTTCCTTTTGATTTGATCAAAAGGGCTCCTTAGGTTGGATTTAAGACCAAAGTAAGGACTCTAGGATTAAGGGAGGAATGTTGGGAGGATATTTGGGCAGATTGTGGACGAGAAAAATGGCTTTGGAGGTGTGATTTTGAGAGAAGGGGAAGTGCCCTTTTATAAGAGAGGTGAGGCTCACTTTAGGAAAAGCTTGAAATATTAATTTATAATAAAATCATGTTTGGTTTATAATGGATCAAAAATAATTTATTTTGAGGATAAGGCGAGGATGAGTCGAAAAACTCTCAACCAATAGGTTTTAGAGAGGTTTGGGTCACCATATTAACATTATCTGTTAGATTTAACTCTTAGTTAAATAGTTTGACATTTACCTTGTCTCTTTGTATTTTTATATTATATGGTTAATAAACTTATTAAAAACTACCAAGAGAACCACAAGTGGTTTATTATTAATATATATAACCTTATATAAGTCTTTTGGCCAAACCTTATATTTTTATGAATATTATATCAATTAATAATATAATATTTTTTTAAAAACTCAATTATGTCAATTTTGACACTATTTAGTATTTGATTTTTTTGAAAGCCATTAAAACTTTATCAATTTGAATAAAATTTATTTAACCAACTATAAAATGTCATATTAATATATAAAATTATTTTAATTCATCTGAAGTCTCAGTTTACATTTATTTGGATATTTTTAATATCAATTATTTTAATATTTCATTAATAAGGTAATTACTGCATCATCATTGTGTCATAAATAAATTAAATTATTTACTGTAAAAAAATTATAAATAAAATACCATTATATAGGAAATATTTTTATATTTATAATTAATATTTATATTCTAATTTATATTGTGTGTAACCCTATATTAAAAATGGTTTAGTTATTAAACTTTTAATTTAACTCCTTTAACTCTTCTTTAAATAAAATAATAATAAATGTCCTAATCTAATCCATGTGGACCAAAAGGGATCATATTTTTTCCACAAGGTTGTTTTTGGTCGAATTATATTTATCCAATAGAATTAGGACATGTGTTAGGGTAATTATGATATCATTTTCACCCTTAATTACCCTATTTACTTTAAACCGTGGTAAATACAAGTCAAACGTTACTTTTCACCAAAAAATATTTTCATCTTATTGAACCACATTTTACTTAATAATATTAACCATGTCTATCATATTTTTGAAATTCAACTAACAGAAGCGGTAAAATTATGTTTTATGAAAATTTTCAAATGCTCTTAGGAGGTGGGTAAAAGACGGTAAAAAGTTTAATAAAATTTTTATATATCTAAACTTATTATAAAATGACTCCAATGAATTACATTGAACTTATATAGATATTATGTATCTATTTTTAACAAAAATAAATTTAAATAAAATAAATATTTATTTAAATAAAAAGTTGATTTTAACCAATAACGCAGTGTTTTTCACTATTCATAAAAAATTGAATGTTTTCAGAAAAATACCAAAAATTCATCCTAAGATAATTACAATATTACAAATTCAAAAATGAAGTCCATTTTAAAAAATAAAATTTATAAAATTTCAAAAAGTGGGTATTACTATTTATAATGGGTAGTTTGATTGGTTGCGCTGTGTTAGAATCTCAAAGTTGCGTACAATGCAAGCTATTGCATTATTCAAATGGAAACATTTAGTGGAAGCTTAGGGTGTTACAATAGACCTAAAAAATGAAGTTGTATTTGATAAAATTATCAACTTCAACTTAAATCATAGTAGCATTAGTCATATGATTTTTTGGTTTCCTTCTTTTAACCATGAGGATCCTTTAGAAATCCTAGGTGGTGAGTGGAATCATATAGAACAAGGGATAGAATTTATATGTTGTTCCAAGTGAACACATCTTAGTATCACATTATATAATATGTATAGAACACTTGTTCTTCAAAGGAAATAAATACACTGTTTAATGTGTGTCTGAGATCTTTCATGGTTCCCATATTTATTTGGTGAAACACATCAATAGTGGTGGAGACACCCTCCTAAAATGCTGGAGGGTAATCTGTGATATCTTCTTCTTCATATTTATATTCTTCTTTGATAATAGTGGAAATATGTGACAAAGGGAAATCATTAAATTTAGAAACATCAATATCCCGACACTTAGAAGATGATGTAGGGGTACTCTATCTCTCTATTGGTGATATGAGATCCTCTTATAATATAGCTGACAATGAACAGGTATTTTGAGAATATGAGGGAAAAATGAAGGTAATTTCACCTATGTGTTTCTTCTTTTACCATAACACCCAAAGATTTTATGATATTTTAAAAAAAAATTGATTTTCTTTGATAGTATGTGTTACACACAATATCAAGTTTTAACGAACAACAATATATTATTAATATTATTATGAAATAGATATCAAACATAGAGGTATGAATCAGAATAACCAATTTGTAAATATTATGTAAAACTATTTTATATGAAAAAATAATATTTAAAAAATTAATTTCTTTTTAGTAAAGTCTTTGTATGTTTCGAAAATATAATTTTCTAAAAAAATGTTTTTATTAATTTTTTTTAAGAAATAGAAGATATTTTTTCCCACTTTTAGAAAATTTATTTTAGAAAATAAACTTCATTTATTAAATATGAAAATCAAAATTATATTTGAGTGAATTTTTGAGAATTTTCCAAGAAGATAATTTTTTTGAAGAATAGTAAAAAAATAAGGAATTTTATTAAAAAAATCCTTTTAATTTAAAGAATTTAAAATATTAGAGATAGTTTAAAAATAATTCTAGAGTAAATTTATTTCACATATATATTTATTAATATAAATTATGTAATTGGAATCAATTTCATATTTAATAATGATATAAAAAACATTCTATACTTATGGAAATTTTATCTTTGGGAAACATCTTTTCCATCACTTATGCAGATTTAATTTTAAATTAAATATTTCCTCAATTTTAAATTTAATTGGTAAAAATTGATTCCATTATTAAAATAAGAATAATTTATATTATATAATTCGTTCAAACTTAATTTTTGGTCAAATGAATAGTAAAAATAGTAAAAATTAATTACCATGGCTAAAGATAAAGAGAGTTTATTGGGGGGGGTTAAACTAAAAGGTTGAGGGGTAAAATAAACAATAATCTTATAAAAAACTCATTTTATGACCATATTTATTTCCTATAACCTATAATGATCGGTAATTAACTCTTTTGGAGGCTTGTGTCTTGTGAAAAATTTGGTTACACTATATTCTGTTAAAAAATTCAATTTGTGTCCTCTCCCCCACTTATAAAAGGCCAACCCTCTTTTCAACTCGTCATGCTTTGCAAATAGTTTTGTTCTTTCAAGAACTACCCAAATACCATCCTTGAAACCTTACCCACATATTATAGGTCTTATTTTTATTATTTCATCATCCTAAGAAGGATTCAAGTATAAATCAAAAGAGGTTCCCCAAGGAGGAGATAAAATTCTTAAACTTACATATTTGTATTATTTATTATTCTACATCCTTAAAATAATATATTAATAAGGCCATATAATAACACAAATATCTCCTATATACTATTATAATTTTTAATTTAATAAACTATATGAATCTCCTCTCTCATTAAATGGGAAATGGCATTCATGCATACATATGGATTATCATCTCTAGGAGAATTGTATTTCATTTTCTATCTATAAAATTAATGGTCTACTATAAATTCAAATATAATGAATATATATAATATTTATATTATTTTTAAAATTAAATATATGATGGTACCACGATCAAAGTAAGAAGAGTTAAAATACTAAATCAAAACATACACGAAAAACAATGCTGTTATTGCACGAAATTTGATTTTAACAATGAATTTTTAATAAATTGATAATAAATGGGAAAAAAATAAGTGATCTGACATGATATAAATATATATTTTTATTATTTAATAAATTTATAATAAAGTTATGGTTTTTAAATATTATATTTGAATGTGTATGATGGAAGTCTAGACTTAAGGTAAGAGATTTTTTGTCACAATTTTTCTTCTTTGGAATATACGTTATGTTATGCACCTATATTCTTTTATGGGGTGTATATACAGAAACTTTGATATGTAATATAATTAATTAATTTATTCTCAACATATTTTATGTTTCATTTAATGTTTTTATTTCATGGGGATTATGATTCAATGTTACCAATGTGGTAATGGTTTTATGATACAATCTCATCATTTATTTTGATTATGTTTGTAATTTAGATGATGAAATATTATTATCCATATCTCAAGAAACTACTGAATTTCATTCTCTTATGGTTATTTCATTAGATCACATATTTTCCCTTCATTTCCTCCCTTTATGTACCCAAGAGTTTAAAATACTTTTCTTAAATAAAAATAAACTTTATTTATCTCTTTGATCAAAAACCCATTTTATTCTATATTCATGTTTTCAAAAAACATTATTGAATTTTTTGAACACTATCCAATTATTTTTGAAAGAAATTATTACCATTTTTTTTATTTTTTACAAAAAAAAATAAAAGTAATCCTTATATTGTTTTCCATAAAAGTTCCATTTAGATTTTACTGAAAATATAAAAGGAATATTTGTTTTAACACGTAAAACATGAATATAATTTCCCAAAATCATGAACATCAAATGTTTTATGGAATAATTTATATTTTTCGAAGGATATTTTCCAAAAAAAATATTTTAAATGTCTGTAGAAATTTTTTACTTCAAAAAAGTGATTTTTATGTTAAAAAATTAATTTTCCATAGAGAAATGATCCTTATGATATTTTAAAATAATTACCTGTATAAGATGAAATCCTTTGATGTAACGTCCCCGAACTGGAAGCCACTAAACCGGTGCTCCGAGCTGGGTGGTAACATGACCTTTAGAGCGCCTCCCCATACGCCAAAGGTTGCTGAATAACAGCGGGGGTCTATAGAGTCAAGTGGGGAGACTATACCCCCTTTTTATCAGAGTAAGCCACAACAGAAATAAACCAAATAGGGGAAACAATAACCAATAAACAAGGAACATGTATAACAACCATTTCCAATAATAAACATGCCATGTCATACTACAAGTTCAAGAGTGAACAAAACCTAAAATAAAGACAACGACCAAAATCCCCCCAAAATGGTATCGAATCCAAGTCCGGATCCTCCACCAAGTGCTACCCAGGTCCACTCAACTATCAAGCAAGGAACTTTTCCCTTCTCCTGACCTGCAAACATGAAGTCTGCTTAGGTACCCAACGGCGGCCCGAGTAGGGTGTGAGTACAACTCAGTAGGCCACCACCAACGGTGTTTACAAAATATCTAGTATAAACAAGTAGTGCATGCAAAGGTTTATGAATGATAATTACCAAGTAATTACTTAAGGTTCCATTAACAAATTCAGAGCCAAATCCAAAGACATTTCCATTACCATCCATTTATTACCAATCATCATCAGTTACCATTTCATCACATTTCCATGGGTTAATCACATACATTATGTTACATGGGTCTAAAGCCAAAAATCACATGCAAGAGGGTAAACACATCGTTATACTATATCACTAGAAATAACTCCCTCATAGAAACCATAACCTCACCTCAAAGCCTATGTCCGGGTGGATGAAACCATTAGGAGAATAGACCCTCAGTCCCCTTTCTTAACCTGTGCATTTAGGGTGGAGTTTAGAGCATCAGTCTTCCCTCGAACTGTGGGCGTAGATCCTCAAGTCATACCCCACCCTACCAAGCCATGTGCACATGATTATATATATAAGTAACCATCAACCATCAAAACCAATGCCCCTTGGACAAGCCACTCACAACAAACCACACGAGAATTAACATCATTCCTTAACCCATTAACACATCACCATTTCACATCATTTAACCATTCACCCAATTCCCTTGTGTTATGCCTATCTCACTAAGAATTCAACATTAAACCCATAACCTATCCCGTTATGGTCTTAAATCAGTTTAAAAATTAACCCATTTAACCCTTTCATCATTCCATGAATCAACCATTCATGCCAACATGTTTATCAAGGATTTGCAATTCATTACAACAAGGTCACTTGTTTAATATCAATCCCTAAGATGTGGAAAAGACGGCACATCCCATGGATGAACCTAATTAGGTCAAGTCATTCTCAATGCATCCCATGGGGATCATGAGAGTTCCAACTTTCCATTTCAAACACCATTATTACCAAACATGCCAACGTTATTCAGAACATGACCAAAGGGAAACAAGAAAACAACTAAACATGCACAAAATACCCAAATAACCATGGGATATAACTTGTAGACCACCTACCTCGAAACCGCGGTTGAACACACTCTCAATCGAGTCCTTAGACCTCGATCCAACCAAACTTTAGATCTTAAACCTAAAACTCACCCAAAAGTTAGGGTTTTAGAGATTCGGAACAAGAGGGGGAGAAGATACAAACCCTAAACCAAAAAGAAAAGCAATGATGGGATTAGCCTTACCTTGAGCTTCGATCCGCAACCAATGACGCTCTAAACGGCCAAGAATAGAAGGAGAACCTCCCTTGGAAATCTTGGGCCAACCAAGTTCGTCACTAGGGTTGAGAGTGGATGAATGGAGGAAAATACTGAGTTGGGGTTTAAAATCCCGAAGTGGCGATTTTGTAATTTTTCCCAACTTTAAGTGGCCGCATGGTTTGTCCGCACAGTTTGGAAAACCGTGCGAAGACCATGCGCATGACACTATCCAAAGGAGGAGGGGTCGCACGGTTTAGCCACACGGTTTAACAAACCGTGAACATGCTTCTGTCTGGAGGAGGAGGGGTCAAACGATTTTGCCTGGGTAGGCCGCACGATTTACCCTGGCCGTGCGCAGGCCGTGCACCTTGGCTTCTTTTTCCCATATTTCCTTTCTTTCATGCCCCGAGCCCCCAGAACACCCCAAGGACTCTCACAATTTCAAGAAACATTAAAAAGACCAAAAACAAATGGTTCATCCCCTAAACACAACAAAAACATACCTCTCCAAAAACTGGGATCTTAAAACCTTCCCACATTATAACGGCTCATCCTCGAGCCGAGTTCCCAAGCCTCATTGATCCACCGAGAAGAGTTCGGGCCACTGAGCCTGCATATCTGATTATCGCTCCCAAGTTTCTTCTTTAACCTTCCCATGCTGCCAAAGTACTAGTACTAATGGCAGAACCTTGCCTCGCAAGACCTTTTCACTACGATCCACCACACGGACTGGATGATCCTCAAAGGCCGCATCAGCTTCAAGCTCCAAATCCACAACATCAACCATGTGAGATGGGTCAGGGTGATACCGTTGAAGCCGAGACACACGAAACACATCATGCATCCCACCATACCGCTGTGGAAGTGCCAATCAGTAAGCCACTGGTCTGATCCTATCCACAATCTCAAAAGGTCCCACATACCTGGGTGCCAACTTACCCTGCTTTCGAATCCGACGGTGACCCAACGTTGGCGTCACCCGAAGGAACACTTTATCACCCACCCCAAACTCAAGATGTCTACGCCTCTGATCTGCATACAACTTCTTTCCACTCTGAGTCATAGCCATTCGCTTCCTGATCAAATTAACTTTCTCTGAAGTCTCCTACACGAGACTTTCCCCCAACAACTCAGATTCACCGGCCTATTTCCAACACAATGGTGATTCACATGGACTCCCGTAGAGCGCCTCAAATGGTGCCATCTGAATCGTAGCCTAAAAACTGTTATTGTAGGAAAACTCAACTAATGATAGGTGCCTCTCCCAAGAACCACCAAATTCCAAGACACAAGCTCTTAACATATCTTCCAACACTTGGATCGTAAACTTCGACTGCCCGTCTGTCTGCGGGTGGAAAGCCATACTCAAAAACACCTGCGTACCAAGCACCTTCTTCCACCCCTGTCAGAAACTTGATGTGAAACACAGATCTCGGTCTGAAACTATGGTTCGTGGAACACCATGCAACCACACTATTTCCCGAACATACATCTCACCCAACTGGTCGACTATATAGGTCTCCTGAATCGGTAAGAAATGAGCCACTTTCGTTAACCAATCGACAACTACCCAGATTGCGTCATTCTTCCGTGACATCCTCGGAAGACCCATGACAAAATACATTGTTACATCATCCCAATTCCATTACGAAATGGGAAATGGATTCAACAAACCACGTGGGCACTGATGCTCAGCCTTCACCTGCTGACAGGTAAGGCACCGTGCAACAAAGCCCGCAACTTCCTTCTTCATTCCAGGACACCAAAACTGTCTTCGGAGATCATGGTACATCTTGGTCAAACCAGGATGCACTGCCCAATTTTATGCATGGGAATCACGCATCAAATCTTCTCACACACTCTTTAGCACAACCACACGATCATGAACATAAACAACACCATCCACACCGACGGCCAAACCAGAAGGTAGCTCCCCACCTTTAAGATTTTACTTCATGATCAAACACTCAGGATCATCAAGCTGACCTTCCTCAACTTGACTCAAAAGTGTCGACTGCATCACTAAGGAAGCAAGAGTGACCTGACCACTCTCCTCCTACACCTCCAAGTGCATTTTTACAAACAAATCCATCACCTTCCACTCGATGATGGACTCATGAACCACCTGATTCTGAACCTTCCTGCTCAGAGAATCAACAAAACTATTTCCCTTTCCTAGCATGTACACCAAATCAAAGTCAAAAGACTTGATATATTCAACCCATCTTCACTACCAAAGATTCATATCCCATTGTGATAAGATGTACTTCAAACTCTTATGGTCAGTGAACACAGTAAACTGTTCTCCCAATAGATAGTGCCCATAGCACTTCAAGGCATACACTACTATAACCAACTCAAGATCACGAGTGGGACAGTTCTGCTCAGGGAGTCTCAACTTCCTTGACCCATAATCCACAACCTGCTCATCTTGCATCAACACAACCCCAATTACGATCCCGGATGCATCACAAAACACGACGTACTTCTTACGCGGCTCAGGTAAGATCAAGATAGGTGCGGTCTTCAACCACTTCTTCAACTCTTGGAAGGCGTTCTCACAAGACTCAGACCAATCGAACCTAATTCCCTTTATGGTAAATCCAGAGAGTGGTGCTGCCAAGTGAGAGAAATCCTGAATGAACCTTCAGTAATACCCAGCCAAACCCAGAAAACTCTTAATATCAGAAACACTCTTGGGCTGCTCCCAAGACACAACTGCCTGCACTTTCTATGGATCTACTGACACACCTGCCTCTGAGATGATGTGACCTAGAGAATGAACCCCACCTATCCATAATTGACACTTTGATAGATTGGCGTATAACCGATGCTCTATTAGCGTACCCAAGCTGATGTCAAGATGTTGGGCATGATCGTTATGAGTTTTCGAGTACACTAAGATATCGTCAACAAAGACGACCAAAACTGATCCAGATATGGATGAAAGATCCGGGTCATTGTAGAGACCTGAAGCTTGACGTACATGGAAATTACATTACTTTAGCGGAATACTTAATACATAACAAAAACAGACACACAAGGACCGTAATAGTTTAGTGTCTTTGTAAACTTGGAACATAATCTTCTAATCGTCGTGAAAGATCTTCACTATCTCCCATAAAGATCTTTCCTTTTTTTTTCTTACCTAAAACCTTTCTTTATATCCTGGGGAAAAGAAAACATAAAAATGGTGAGCTCAAATGCTCAGTAAGGGTAAGCATGGATAAAATAAAACATACCATATACATTTGAACTTAAAAACATGAACATAATGTTTAAACATCAAAATCTTGAGAAATGACATAAAACATGGATGTACGTAAGGCATAGATCAGAAAGAAACATTTAGAATGATAAAATAGCATGGGAATAAAACATGTAACTGTGGAATCCATTAATAACATGTAATGATTTCAATAGTAGCCAAGGCATTGCTGCCAAGACCATCTTAGTGGACAAAGTCCCATTCTGAATCGAGTTTACTCCTCGTTTCAGTCCTGTAACACTGAACCGGATTAACTTACCGTTCCATCCATGTCTATATCATGAGATATAAAATATTTACCCAATGCATTGGAGGGAGATATAGGTCCCACCTATCTCATAATGAAATCATTCTTACTTGTGCCACAAAATAAACATACATCATTCATAATAACCCAATAAATAAAATGGGTTTCATAAACATCATCACATCATCACATAATCCATATAAAAGAAATGGATATAATTTCATTATAAGAAAAGTGAAACCATGTAAATCATAGAGATATTACGCTTGAAACATAAAAATATGAAATAATTTCATCTTAGATGGAAAATGGTTTTGATAAAACACTTGAAATGAATTCTTGAGGAAAATATCCTTTCTTCTTCAAAATCAATTTCCTTTCCCAAAATGTCATGCAATTTTAAAAGAAATATATTTTGTTGAAAATATTCATGAAATATTTTGGAGGAAGCTTCATGAAAATAAGGCTTTATAAAACTGTAAAATCCATTCGTTCCGTATAAGTTAAAAAAAACATTCTTCTTGTACTTTTGCCGAAAAAGTCAAAAAGTACCTCGTAGCGTAAACAAAAGAAAGATTCCTTACATACCATGTAGTAAAAGTCAAGAATTGGTAAAAAGGACTTTAAACATACATGAAAACACTTTTATAAAACATTGACATGGATGATAGAAATAACCCCAGTAAATATTTACGAATAAGAAATCTCGGATAAAAATGAGATTTGAAAAATTATCCCTTACCTTAGGTCCGATATGCTTCGTACGTATCCAAACCTCCGGTATAATGATTTAAATAATGTCATTGACTTATTACAGAATCATATTCAATGTTATTATATCATATATGGTTCACTTATGACTTTATATTACCCTTTCTTTTGTAAATTCACGTTAAAGTAGCGTTTTGGGTAAAATCGTTTCATTTGTCGTTCGTGTTTTAACTTGTAATTATTCATATGATTAATTAGATAATGATTACTTACATCCAAAATTTAAAACATGATTTATATATAATATATATTCAGAATATATATATAATGGATCGATAAATGGAAAGAAATACACCGTTCATGGAGACGGTAGGCCGTACGTACGCATGAACGCTGTTTTCGTTTCCTTATTGAATTGAATGGAATTAATTAGATGACATAAATATATATATACATAAATACAGTAGAATTATTATTTCATATATTTCATTATTACTTATTATATATACTTTATAATCATTCTTGAATGGTTATCATGGAGAGTGAATCTCATCGCGTCGTGGAGACGATATTCCGTACATACGCACGAGCGGTGATATCATTCCCATGATCGTGGAATTGTATTAAAGTGTATGTATAATATTACAGAATCAATATCACTTTACAATAATCATATATATTCATTACTTTCACCATTATACCCATTCATGTAAGGTGGTGGTGGAAAATAGAATACACCACGGCGTGGAGACAGTATTCCGTACATACGCACGCGCGGTGATTTCGTTTTCCGTAGGATGGATAGATAGTGAAATAGGGTTGTTTAATACTTATAATAACATATCAGTATATGAGTGATACTGATGTTATTACTTCATAATGAAACAACTAAATAAGAAGAAGTAGAAGAAGAAATAAAGGTGAAAGAATCAGTAAGGACATTACCTCTTCTTTGAAGTGCCTCTTTGATACCTCCTCTAAAGGCACTAAAATGGGTCTTTGAAGAAGACCAGGACCTCTAGGAAGTCTCTAGGGAAGTGGAGAAGAGCATTTGGCAGGGTTTGGACGAGCTTGAAGGCTCAAAGTGGTGTGAGGAAGAGAGGGAGGAGGTTCCCTTTTATAAGGGAGGAGAGAGGCACCTTTGGAATTCTTAAAAATATTAATTTATAATAAATCTAACCCCACTTAAAAACCTCCAAAAATGACTCATATTATAATATTAGATGATATAGGGTTTTAATATCATCAAAAAATAAAATTTAGACATGTTTGGATCTTATTTTAAACCTTATCATTTTGATTTATCCTTATTTAATCTATTTAAGTTTATTTGTGGTAATAAAATTCTAAATTTTAAATTATAACAAATAATTACTTATTTGTTGTGAATATTCCATAATTGTTTACTTTATAACATTATAGACCATATAAAGTTAAATTTATAATTTTTAAATGTTTTTGTGATATTTAAATCAATTTTATAATATTTTATTTTTATAAAATAACAATAGTGTCAAATTTGACACTATTCATTTATTTGAATTTAAATAAAATATATACATAAGATATGTTCGAAATAAAAGCTTTAATAGATTCATAAAAGTTCATATTTATCTATAAAATTAGTGGATAACATTAAATAGTTCATATAATATTTATTTTATTATTTTTAAAACCATTTATTTGGTTTATATCTTAATAAAATAATTACTACAACATTTTTGTATAATTATTTAATATACTTATTTGTTGCATAAAAATTAAAAATAAAATCTTATGATGAAGAAAAATCTATTACCTTTCACAATAATACTTTTACTCTAATTTATCATCTTAAAATCAAAATATTTAAATTGTTATATTTATTAAATTATGAAGGTGACAACTTTGGCATCATTTAAAATAAAATAATATAAGTGTCATAATCACATTTATAAGGCTCCAAACAGTTATATATTAGGTAATTGGATTATTAAGGTGTAGATATAAACTAAAAATAAGTTTTGGTCCGGTTTTTGGGCCTTTTAATGGGTATTATTATTTCAATAAAAACTATATTACTTATTTCCCACTTAATAAATAATTTCTGTATCATTAATGTATCACCATTAATGACAATTATTTAATCCCTAAAAATTATAAATAAATTATCATGATGTAGATAATTTTATTAGATTTATGGAGACTATTCATGCTCGATGTTTTATGATGTTTATCACTACATTTAAATTATTATACTTATAAGATTTAAGAGAGTGACATGTTGTCACTTTCATTGGTTTTAATAATAATTAAATTATTTTCATGGTCAAAAGTCCATAAAATGAATCTAATACGACCCTAAGGTTATATGGGTCTACTTTTAGCCATCCAATAGAATTTTGGCATGTGTTAAAGGTATTTTTATAATATTATATTTACCCTTAATTACCTGATTTACCTTTAACTATGGTAAATAAAATTTACCATAGTTACTATTCATAATTCCCAAAAATAAAAAGTAGCTTATTAACATAATTTGGACCCACTGATTCCAAATATGGAATCCATTTTTATAAATTCAATACACAAAAGTTTCAGAAATTAAATCAAAATTAATCCCGTTGTCGAAAGAAAACGTGTTTTTCTTTAAAACATTGTAAAAGATTGAATTGATTTAACCTACGAATTTAATGTAAAATCAATGATAATGACATACATTATTTTAAATGGTAAAAATATATTCTATTTATACTTTAAAACCATTCAATATTAAAATTTAACCATATAAATTATTGCGATGAAAAAAGTTTTTTTTAATTAAAATATAGCGTGTTTTTACTATTCATCAAAATATGAATGTTACCAGAATAATATGAAAAATTTATCCAAAGTAAATTTTTATTTATTTATTCCAAAGAAGAATTTTATTTTGTCAAATTGAACTTATAAACATGTCAAAAACTAGATTTAAAGTGGGTGCGCCATCAAAAGGCAGCAAAACTGCATTTTTTGAAAAATACTTATTTTACCCGAAAAATTTATTTTGTTCTTATAACATGTTCTAGAAAATGTGTAATATGAATAATAATGTTATAAAATTAAAAATTTAGTTAATACTATTCATAACGACTAGTTCATAATAATATTATAATAATATATCGTTGTTTAGTAAAACCCAGTATTGCGTACAACACACGCTATCGAGGAAGGTCACGATTGCGTGTAATGCAAGCCAAGTCAGGGTTGCGTGTTGTGCAAGAATCCTTCGTTGTTTCATATAACAAAATCCAACCATATTTCATTTATACATTGAATATATATATATATATACTCAATTTTGCGTAGAATAACTATTATCAAAATTGTGTGTAACACGATCCAAGAATAGTGTTGCGTATACTGCAAGCTAATACGGTGTTGCGTATAGCGCAAGGTAATCTTGGTGTAGCATAAAACACAAGACATTAATGAAATTAAAATAATATTTTTCATAAAATCTCGGGGTGTTACATTCTACCCCCCTTAAAATGAATTTCGCCCTCGAAATTCGTCGGGGTTATAAATGGTTTACTACTCGGACGTTTGTTAAACAGAAACCCACATCGTAAAAAGGAATACCAAAACTTGGCTTTAAAAACTAAAGTATGAAATGTAACAGTTACCCAAATTAACTCATCATTTGGTTTCCACGTAGGAGAACATAGGTGAAAATATGGATATGGAAGAAAAATCTAACCATCAAGTTCTTGATGGAGAGTGGTAGAGAACATGGCTATGAAAAATCCAGTAATCACAAATCCATAGATTTGTGATTATCTAAGGTACCATCTTATTCCTCGGATATAAGAGCACTAGGACAACATTTTTGGTTTTCAAGATCATTTCCCTAAAGTTGATGAAATTGGAATTAGGAGAAATACTTTCGTGATTTTTGTACAGTCTCACCGTTGGTTGTTCTTTGGACAATTTCCACTTCATCTCTTAAATAAATGAAGTTGAATTTGTCATTCATGATGTGTTAGCAGATCATGTGATAGAATGATGGTTCATTCCATCTGTCTCAAACAAAAGGTTATAAAAGTTATCAAAAAAAAACATAAGTCCATCTATAGTGAGATTAATCATATATGGTTCCTAAAATGGACTTATACTTCTTATATCATACTGCTTAATATAATAAAACTATTTTCTACTAAACAGGGACTTCCTATAGGCCAGTGGTAGGCGATAAAGGCCAGTCGCACTTTGGTTGTGGGTTCTATTCCCACAGCCTTGTCCGACGTGATGGGCTGTCGCCCGTCCTACAGGTTGTCCTTTTTCTAAAACTACATTACTATAACATCCCATCAATAATATAAAAAAAAAGTTCTATCCTTAAACAATACTAACTTATGTCCAACATAATCCATTCCAATCTTTAGGCTTATCTAAAACACTTCGGTCCAAGCTCATAGTATAAAAAAAAAGATTACTTGAAATGTCATCAACCAAGCATGTGAATACCATCATTTATCCCCCATATACCTTGTTGGTCACATTCCAATCATATGAATACCTTAATCATGTATTCTGTTGAAAAATTAATACCCATTAAACCTTAGTGAAAACATGAATGCTGTTAAAAGTTAACTCTTTCCAAAATCCAAAAATTATATATACTCAAACCATGATATAACCTTCTCCTTATATCAGTAATGAGCTCATGAATACTGTCAAACATTTCATTTTCTCATTTTCCCTTCATTATACGCATATCATCTTTTTTTTCCAAAAATATCTCAATCACTTTCCATGGTTACCAGTACCATAAAATTATTGAAAACCACAATAGACCAATACATAAATATTCTAATATTCCACGATACAATATACAACATTATTTTGGAATCCCATTACATAAACACTTAATCATTCCACCACATCGTTGTCATATTCAACATCACCAAAAGTGATTGCATGTGACTTCCCTTTGTCCTTTTCCTTAAGTGGTTTCTCATGTCGATCATCACTAACCCCTAGATTAGGGCATTTATTAGCATAATGACCCATTTCCTTGCACTTGAAGCATTGAAGTGTTGGTGGTGTAGTCTTTTCTTTATTCACATCATTAGAAACCCTTTTTCCATTACTTCGACACTCAGATGCCTGATGATCTTCTTTTCCACACTTAAAACATTTTCTAGTCCCTTTAAGACAATCTCCTCCATGCTTATTTCCACACTTTGAGCATAAGGAAACATTCATCTTCTTTTCACCATTATTCTGAGATTTCTCCTTGAACTCCATCTTTCGTTTCTTGTCAAAACTATGAGATGGATAAGTAACACCAACTTCCATTTCTACCTTGATATCACAACACACAATTTCTTCATAGCTACTGAAGTCTCTTATAGCTAATTCCCTTCGAAGATTTGGTTTTAAGCCACTGAAGAATCGATCAACTTTACTTTCAGGTTGGATGATAAAGCCAGATGCATACCTTGCAAGCCTTGTAAAATTCGCTTCGTATACACCAAAAGATTCATCATCCTTTTTCTTTAGTTAAAGAAACTCCTTCTCCATCTTTGTTCGAAGAATACGAGGGAATTACTTTTAAAAAATAAGTTATTGAACTCGTCCCATTCCATGGACTCAATTTCATCTCTTGGCCTCGTATTCTTGATAAGATTCCACCATTGATCAGCTTCACCTTCCAAACGATATACTGCTAAGATGACTTTATCGTGTTCAGAACATTGAATAACTGAAAATATCTTTTCAGTGGTACTGATCCATTGTTTAGCAACAAGTGGATCAGAGGACCCACTGAAAGAAGGTGGACATTGCCTCATGAAGGACTCAATAGAATATTGTTCCCTTATCTACTCATTTGGAAGTCCAGAATGATTCATAGCTCGTTTAAGTATAGCAATAAGATTTTTCACTCCATCTCCCATAACATTTGTTTGTTCAGAAGGACAATCATTGCATTGTCCATTGCATTGATCAACACGGTTCCTTCGGGTTCCAGCCATCGTCTAAAACACAAAAAGAATAGTGTGAGAGGCAAAAATCATGATAGGGAAAACAACATAATAAAGGGGGAGTACCTTCAATTCCTAACATCTTAGGTTTAATTCTAAGATCGTTACCGTAATTATAGGACTATAACCTATACGTATACTAATCCTTAGGGACATCCCTAGGCATACCTGTAAAGACCCGCAAATTTCAAGGAAATTTTTTTCTTAATTTTCTTTGGAATTTTACAAGAGCGCAGCTTCAGACGGCACCTGATTCCGAGGCCCGGTGTGCCCGGAATCAATTTCCGAAGTTTGGCTCGGGTACGTTCAGTGAACGGACGAGCGGGTTTTTCTATCTTTTGAACCGGTGCCCGGAATCAAATTCTGAGGGCACCGATGAAATCGCAGCTCCGGTATTTGCTTAGAAACGCCTCTTCCGGAGTTGCGTTTTCTCAGACGTGGTTTTTAAATTTTGCGGCTTTAAGTCAGAATAAAATAAAGTTTGTGCGACAACTTTATTTTATTTCACTTAAGCTGCTTGGAAGCCACTTGAAGTCACTTAAAGGCGGCTTGAACTGAGTTGAACTGGATAGGATGCTATCCAGAAATATCCTACCCCCTTGGTAGGATATTTGTGAGGTGGGGCCCGCACGAGCCCCGCCGTTTCTTTCGCTAAGTAACGCACCCGCGAAAACCCGTCAAAGTAACTGAAAAGTCAACCGACGCGTTTTCTTTAATTCTTAACAGACCATTTAATTGGGCGGTTTATTTCGTGAATTAAATGGGCTGTTTCTTTCATGAATTAAATGGGTCGTTTCTTTCGAATTGATGGATCGTTTCTTAACCGGTTTCGTGTGTTGGCATGTTTATAAAATAAGACCAACCTAAAAATCCTTTGAAAGGATTTGAGAGAATCTTGTTTCTTCATCTCCCCGCGAAGAACGCGAAGAACGCGAAGAACGCGAAGAACGCCGGCGACCGGAATTCGACGATGCACACCGAGATCTGCGACGTCGACGAGCCCTACCCGCGACATTCTTCGGCGACGCCTCTTCTTCCGCGGCCGACCCTCGTTCGGCAACAAAGGTGAGAATCGAACCTTTTATTTCTCCCTTTTTAATTTCATGGCAACGGATTTAATTAATTAAATCCGTTTGTTCTTGATCCGGAGTTTGGCGAAGCGACGCCGGATACCGCGACGACGCAACGATCCCCCCTTCTTCCGCGACGAGCGATTCCGCGACGACCTCTCGTCCGACGACGACGACAAGGTAGGGGTTTATTTCCTTGATGATTCATTCCCGTGTTCTCATTTCTTTTAAATAAAGAACCGGCATGAATAATTTCAATTAATTAAAAATTGAAATGCCGTTTAAAAGAAAAGGAGTGAACAATTTTTATCTTTGATTAAAAATTGTTGTAGCCTTTCCTCCCGTTGATTATGACTAACGCGGAGGGTGCGGGTCTAACGAACAAGACCCGACAACCCTCTACCAATCTCTTTTGTTGTGCGGATATGGCGGACGACGATGAACCGCGCGGCAGGGGCTATCCGTTGATCCCGCAGTGAAGATCGGCCCCCGGGAGGAGCATCGGCGCAGACGGGAGGCAAAACGGGCCACCGGAGCAACTCCGGCGGCCCGCGGAAGGAGGCGGCGGCGCGGGTCGCCGGCGCGGCGGCGCCGACGACCGGAGGCGGCGGCGCCCGGCGCGCCGCCGGAGGAGTCCGCCGCGGCCGAGCCGCGGCGGCGGCGAACCGCCGGACCGCGTCCGCGGTCCGGCCACACAGCACGCGGCCCGCGCGGGCCGCGTTTCTCCAAAGCCGCGGGTTTGACCCGCGGCGGCTCCCTCGGCCGCTCGGCCGAAGCCGAGCCGGCCGGTCCGGTCGGCCGGGCCGCGCCCAGGCCGGACCGGACCCGGCCTAGCCGGGTCGGGCCGGGTCGGGCCGACCCGGTTCGGCCGACCCAAGGGGGGGGGGTTCGGGCCGGGTCGCCCCGGGCCCAGAACCCCCGTTTCGGGCCCTCTTCGGTCTTTCGCCCATATCTTGGGCCTGGGACCTCCGATTGATGAACCGTCAGCGGCTACGCGATCCTTGGATCGAGACGGTCGTTTCGGTATATTATACTCAAGGTTTCGGGAGACTTTGGGTTCGGCCGGGTTGGTTCGTACACGAAACCAACCGGGCCCTCGGAGCGGAAACGCTCATAACTTGAGCTACGGACGTCCGATCGACGTACCGTCAGCTGTGGTAGTTTCCTCTAAGTGAGACGGAACTTTTGGCATACTCCGCCCGAGGATCGGATACAGGCGGGGTACGGTCGGGTTGGTTTTGCCCTAAAAACCAACCGGGCCCCTGGGACGGAAATGCCAATAACTCTCAGACCGGGCGTCCGATTGACGCGCCGTCTGTTGCGTTGAGATCCTGTTGTCGATACGGAACTTTTGGATACATCAACTTCGGACTAAGTGTCAGTTGATGTATCAGCCTCTCGGCTCGTGGAGCGGACCCTCCTAAACGAGCTCGCTAAGTGCGGGAACCCTAGTGCTGGCTGTGGCTTCGACGACAGAGCAGAGATCCTCCGTGGACTGCGACGACGACAGAGCAGAGATCCTCCGTGGACTGCGACGACGGCAGAGCAGAGATCCTTCGTGGACTGCGGCGACGACTGTGCAGAGATCCTCAGTGGACTGCGTCGACTACTGCACTCAGCGATCCTACGTCGAAGAGTGCTACCGAACCTGTGTGAGCTGAATCTTCTTTTTACCTTGAGCGGTGGAGCGCTTGGGTGTAGCGGCGGACCCGTGGTACTTGACAGTGGTGGTGCGCTTGGATGCAGCAGCAGACCCTTGGCGGTGGAGCGCTTGGTTGTAGCGGCGGACCCGCGATACTCTACGGAGTGTGTGCGCTTGGTTGTAGCGACAGACCCGCGACGGTGGAGACGTGCGTGCGGAGTACGGAGACCGTGTAGATGACTGAGACCTGACGACTGCTTGACCGACTCGACTTGGAGTGAGTCGACTAGCCCAGTGGACGGAGCGCCCAGTAGTTGGCAGCAGACCCACGGCGGACGGAGCGCCTGGTAGTTGGTGGCAGACCCGCGGTACTCGACAGGAGGAGTACCTCAGTAGGCTATCTGGGTGAGCGCCCGGTATTTGGCAGCAGACCCTCAGCGGACGGAGCGCCCGGTAGTTGGCAGCAGACCCGCGGTACTCGACAGGAGGAGTACTTCAGCAGTCTTAGGTTAGTGAGCAGTACCTCGGAGTCGTGACAGGACCACTGTACACTTCAGAGATGGGGCTCTTCAACACTTATGGTTTCGATAATGAAAATCCTGGTTGAGCTGAATCTTATGTTACTCTCCTTTGTGGTTTGTGTTGAACTATCCTATGTGGATTTACTGTTACTCTCCTTTGTGGACTGTGTTGAACTATCCTATGTGGATTTACTGTTTACTCTCCTTGTGGATTTGAGTCTTGCTTTCCTTTGTGGATTGAGTTGTTCTTGAGCTCGTGAGCAGAGCTAGAATTGGGGACTTAGGTATATGTATGGGCATATACCTAAGTCGAGTCAGATGTTACTTCGTGATTGCATCTTTCTTTTGTGCTATATCCTTTGTGGATTTCGGGAGACCTTCGGGGGTCTCGGGGTCCTTACTGAGTAGCTTGTACTCACCCCTGCACGGGCTATGCCCGCACCTTGTTGTGTTGGTTGCAGACGACGGACAGCGCTGATCACGGTTGGGGCGTGGAGCAGGACGGTACCTGGAGGTGGACCACTGGGCGGGACGTGCTCGGAGCGGACGTGGGACCCGAGGAGCCTGGAGGCTATCTGTACCCACCCTTCAGGTGGGATTGCCAGTGGACGACACGAGGCCGCCGTCTTTTCTTCAGTTGCTGTACTTTACTTTTCAGTTGTACTTTACAGTTGGGCTTGTATTTCCGGCCCCCTTTACTTTTCTGCACTTTACTTTCCGCTTGCTGACTCTGTGTGGTTGTTACTTATAAAGGCAATGCCTTCCCTGTTTACTGGGATTTTACGCCTTGGTGCTAGTCGCCAGCCCCTGGCCTATGGAAGGCGGGCTTGGGGTAGTCACGGCACGGGCCCCGAGGACGGGTCGTGACAAATTGGTATCAGAGGTGGTCGGTTCTACCGCAGACTCTGATCGTCCTTTCTTTCTATGTGAAGCAATAGTGTTTAGTGTATTGAGTGTGGTTATCAGTTCAGGGAGCCCAGTGTTGGTGCGGCGGCCGACGTATCCGTACACCAGGACCCTGACTCCTGATTTCCGACTTAATGCATGAAAACATTGATTGCGTGTGTGTTTCAAGTTTTCCTTGTGATTACTTGTGTCAGCTCACCGGGTATACTGATCTGCTTTATGAAAGTCTCAAGTTTCCTTGTGATTACTTGTGCCAGCTCACCAGGTGTACTGTTCTGACTGTGGTGCTCTTGTTCTCCTTTTCAGGATGGCCCCGCGACGACAGCCAGCTAGGGTTCCGAGTGTAGGGCGCGACGGCAGCCCACCGAGCGACGAGGCCTCGGTGCAGGGCCCTTTGCCAGCAGTGGCACCGGCGTCAGCTTTACCCGCCGAGCCACCGATGCTGCCAGTACCAGACGCTGACGATGCACGTCGCCTCGGGGCACTGCATGAGTTTCAGAGCCAGCGACCGCCCAGGTTTCGCGGTGAGGCGGACCCCCAGGCCGCCGAGGACTGGCTAGAGGCGGTGGTACGGATCTTTAGGCTAGTGAGGACACCAGCGGATCTCATGGTGATTCTCGCGGCGAGCCTCCTGCAGGCGGCGGCAGGACGATGGTGGAGCTTGATGCTCCAGGTGCACGATGAGGCATCTCTTCTTTGGACGGACTTTGAGAGCCTCTTCCGCTCGGAGTTCGTTCCAGCCACCCTTCGTGCGGTGCGTATCCAGGAGCTTCTACAGCTGCGGCAGGGCAGCATGACGGTCGCTCAGTACGCGGCGAGGTTCACCGACCTTTCTCGGTACTCGACAGACATGGTACGGGACCCCTTCTTCCGGGCCCGGACCTTCGAGCAGGGTTTGAGACACGAGATCAGGGCATCGCTGATCTCCCTCAGCATACCGACTCATACAGGAGTACTAGAGCGGGCCCTTCTGATCGAGAGCTTCCTTGCTGAGTCTACACCAGCACATAGACTCACCGCAGGGCGGCACGTAGCGGAGTCTTCGGTGGCAGGTAGCCGACAGATGACTCAGGGTTCCAGGCAGACCAGACCTACCAGTGGCCGACTGCACGACTCAGGCTCAGTTGTGCGGGGAAGCCGGGGTGGAGTCAGAGCCAGGCGTGCCGAGAGTGGGCAGTGCTACTCCTGTGGCGGAATTGGTCACATGGCTCGTGACTTCCCGACCCGCCATGCGGGGGAGCAGCAAACGGTTGAGGAACCACCTAGGCAGAGGCAGAGGTTCGACCGTGGCGGTCTGCAGGGAGGAGACGGACGAGGTAGAGGAGCTGGCCGAGCAGCAGGTGGTGGACGACGCTTTGAGGCTCTACCACCACCACCACCAGGAGGTCCACCCCGACCGCAGGGGAGAGCTCAGCTTCAGGCAGTCGAGGCCTTCGATCATGGAGCCCTGGGAGCTGATGGACAGGAGCAGAACTAGTGGATACATCCTTTGTACTTCTGGTTCCTTGTTGCTTTTGTGTAGCGTCTTGTAATATGAGCTGCAATAATAAAAGATGCATACCTTTGTGATATTTTCGTTCCTGTCCCCTTTCGTGATGTTACTAGGAGATTCCAGTTTTGGCTGTTGACTTGACCCTCACTTGTGAGACATCTACTGGAGGAGACCCAGTTACCACACACTGATGCCGACAGTGTGACTCAACCCTTGGAGGCGAGAGTAACAGTTGAATCTCTTAGTAGTAGCGTCGAGGCCTTACGACGTCATCCTTGGTATGGATTAGTATCATCCATGTTAGGATTGACTGTTTTAGGCAAAGAATGTGGTTCATCCAGGGGATGAGACCAGATTTCTCTTTTCGGCAAAGAAGAAATATTGCAGCTCTTGTGGGACCTGTGATGGTCCAGGCCACGACAAGAAGGTCCAGATCATCCAGGAGAGGATGAGGACAGCTCAGAGCCGGCAGAAGTCATATGCTGACAAGAGGCGGAGGCCACTGGAGTTCGAGGATGGCGACCACGCCTTTTTGCGTGTCTCACCTCGACGTGGTTTACGGAGATTTGGCCGAGGCGGCAAGTTGTCTCCACGCTTCATCGGGCCTTTCCAGGTCCTCAGCAGGATAGGAGAGGTGGCTTATCGCCTGGCTCTACCACCTCAGTTGCATCGGGTGCACGACGTCTTCCACGTGTCTCAGCTGAGGAGATACGTGCACGACCCGACGCACATCATCGACTTTGGGGAGCTGGACGTGGACGATGGGGCGACTTTTGCGGAGGTCCCAGTGGAGATCGAGGATCGACAGGAGCGGGTCCTACGTGGGCGGTCGATTCCTCTTGTGCGCGTCAGATGGCAGCACGGGAACCTCCAGGAGAGCACTTGGGAGCGGGAGGCTCAGATGCGTGCTCAGTACCCCCATTTGTTCCCCTAGTTTTTGATGTATCTTTACGGGGACGTAAAGCCCTGAGGTGGGAGTAATGTAAAGACCCGCAAATTTCAAGGAAATTTTTTTCTTAATTTTCTTTGGAATTTTACAAGAGCGCAGCTTCAGACGGCACCTGATTCCGAGGCCCGGTGTGCCCGGAATCAATTTCCGAAGTTTGGCTCGGGTACGTTCAGTGAACGGACGAGCGGGTTTTTCTATCTTTTGAACCGGTGCCCGGAATCAAATTCTGAGGGCACCGATGAAATCGCAGCGCCGGTATTTGCTTAGAAACGCCTCTTCCGGAGTTGCGTTTGCTCAGACGTGGTTTTTAAATTTTGCGGCTTTAAGTCAGAATAAAATAAAGTTTGTGCGACAACTTTATTTTATTTCACTTAAGCTGCTTGGAAGCCACTTGAAGTCACTTAAAGGCGGCTTGAACTGAGTTGAACTGGATAGGATGCTATCCAGAAATATCCTACCCCCTTGGTAGGATATTTGTGAGGTGGGGCCCGCACGAGCCCCGCCGTTTCTTTCGCTAAGTAACGCACCCGCGAAAACCCGTCAAAGTAACTGAAAAGTCAACCGACGCGTTTTCTTTAATTCTTAACAGACCATTTAATTGGGCGGTTTATTTCGTGAATTAAATGGGCTGTTTCTTTCATGAATTAAATGGGTCGTTTCTTTCGAATTGATGGATCGTTTCTTAACCGGTTTCGTGTGTTGGCATGTTTATAAAATAAGACCAACCTAAAAATCCTTTGAAAGGATTTGAGAGAATCTTGTTTCTTCATCTCCCCGCGAAGAACGCGAAGAACGCGAAGAACGCGAAGAACGCCGGCGACCGGAATTCGACGACGCACACCGAGATCTGCGACGTCGACGAGCCCTACCCGCGACATTCTTCGGCGACGCCTCTTCTTCCGCGGCCGACCCTCGTTCGGCAACAAAGGTGAGAATCGAACCTTTTATTTCTCCCTTTTTAATTTCATGGCAACGGATTTAATTAATTAAATCCGTTTGTTCTTGATCCGGAGTTTGGCGACGCGACGCCGGATACCGCGACGACGCAACGATCCCCCCTTCTTCCGCGACGAGCGATTCCGCGACGACCTCTCGTCCGACGATGACGACAAGGTAGGGGTTTATTTCCTTGATGATTCATTCCCGTGTTCTCATTTCTTTTAAATAAAGAACCGGCATGAATAATTTCAATTAATTAAAAATTGAAATGCCGTTTAAAAGAAAAGGAGTGAACAATTTTTATCTTTGATTAAAAATTGTTGTAGCCTTTCCTCCCGTTGATTATGACTAACGCGGAGGGTGCGAGTCTAACGAACAAGACCCGACAACCCTCCGCCGATCTCTTTTGTTGTGCGGATATGGCGGACGACGATGAACCGTGCGGCAGGGGCGATCCGTTGATCCCGCAGTGAAGATCGGCCCCCGGGAGGAGCATCGGCGCAGACGGGAGGCAAAACGGGCCACCAGAGCAACTCCGGCGGCCCGCGGAAGGAGGCGGCGGCGCCGGCGACCGGAGGCGGCGGCGCCCGGCGCGCCGCCGGAGGAGTCCGCCGCGGCCGAGCCGCGGCGGCGGCGAACCGCCGGACCGCGTCCGCGGTCCGGCCACACAGCACGCGGCCCGCGCGGGCCGCGTTTCTCCAAAGCCGCGGGTTTGACCCGCGGCGGCTCCCTCGGCCGCGCGGCCGAAGCCGAGCCGGCCGGTCCGGTCGGCCGGGCCGCGCCCAGGCCGGACCGGACCCGGCCTAGCCGGGTCGGGCCGGGTCGGGCCGACCCGGTTCGGGCCGACCCGGTTCGGCCGACCCAAGGGGGGGGGTTCGGGCCGGGTCGCCCCGGGCCCAGAACCCCCGTTTCGGGCCCTCTTCGGTCTTTCGCCCATATCTTGGGCCTGGGACCTCCGATTGACGAACCGTCAGCGGCTACGCGATCCTTGGATCGAGACGGTCGTTTCGGTATATTATACTCAAGGTTTCAGGAGACTTTGGGTTCGGCCGGGTTGGTTCGTACACGAAACCAACCGGGCCCTCGGTGCGGAAACGCTCATAACTTGAGCTACGGACGTCCGATCGACGTACCGTCAGCTGTGGTAGTTTCCTCTAAGTGAGACGGAACTTTTGGCATACTCCGCCCGAGGATCGGATACAGGCGGGGTACGGTCGGGT
Organism: Viscum album; assembly: GCA_963277665.1. Classification (NCBI taxonomy): domain Eukaryota; kingdom Viridiplantae; phylum Streptophyta; class Magnoliopsida; order Santalales; family Viscaceae; genus Viscum; species Viscum album. The sequence goes on along the minus strand of OY728160.1, from coordinate 844,028,049 downwards.
TGGTTTTGCCCTAAAAACCAACCGGGCCCCTGGGACGGAAATGCCAATAACTCTCAGACCGGGCGTCCGATTGACGCGCCGTCTGTTGCGTTGAGATCCTGTTGTCGATACGGAACTTTTGGATACATCAACTTCGGACTAAGTGTCAGTTGATGTATCAGCCTATCGGCTCGTGGAGCGGACCCTCCTAAACGAGCTCGCTAAGTGCGGGAACCCTAGTGCTGGCTGTGGCTTCGACGACAGAGCAGAGATCCTCCGTGGACTGCGACGACGACAGAGTAGAGATCCTCCGTGGACTGCGACGACGGCAGAGCAGAGATCCTTCGTGGACTGCGGCGACGACTGTGCAGAGATCCTCAGTGGACTGCGTCGACTACTGCACTCAGCGATCCTACGTCGAAGAGTGCTACCGAACCTGTGTGAGCTGAATCTTCTTTTTACCTTGAGCGGTGGAGCGCTTGGGTGTAGCGGCGGACCCGTGGTACTTGACAGTGGTGGTGCGCTTGGATGCAGCAGCAGACCCTTGGCGGTGGAGCGCTTGGTTGTAGCGGCGGACCCGCGATACTCTACGGAGTGTGTGCGCTTGGTTGTAGCGACAGACCCGCGACGGTGGAGACGTGCGTGCGGAGTACGGAGACCGTGTAGATGACTGAGACCTGACGACTGCTTGACCGACTCGACTTGGAGTGAGTCGACTAGCCCAGTGGACGGAGCGCCCAGTAGTTGGCAGCAGACCCACGGCGGACGGAGCGCCTGGTAGTTGGCGGCAGACCCGCGGTACTCGACAGGAGGAGTACCTCAGTAGGCTATCTGGGTGAGCGCCCGGTATTTGGCAGCAGACCCTCAGCGGACGGAGCGCCCGGTAGTTGGCAGCAGACCCGCGGTACTCGACAGGAGGAGTACTTCAGCAGTCTTAGGTTAGTGAGCAGTACCTCGGAGTCGTGACAGGACCACTGTACACTTCAGAGATGGGGCTCTTCAACACTTACGGTTTCGATAATGAAAATCCTGGTTGAGCTGAATCTTATGTTACTCTCCTTTGTGGTTTGTGTTGAACTATCCTATGTGGATTTACTGTTACTCTCCTTTGTGGACTGTGTTGAACTATCCTATGTGGATTTACTGTTTACTCTCCTTGTGGATTTGAGTCTTGCTTTCCTTTGTGGATTGAGTTGTTCTTGAGCTCGTGAGCAGAGCTAGAATTGGGGACTTAGGTATATGTATGGGCATATACCTAAGTCGAGTCAGATGTTACTTCGTGATTGCATCTTTCTTTTGTGCTATATCCTTTGTGGATTTCGGGAGACCTTCGGGGGTCTCGGGGTCCTTACTGAGTAGCTTGTACTCACCCCTGCACGGGCTATGCCCGCACCTTGTTGTGTTGGTTGCAGACGACGGACAGCGCTGATCACGGTTGGGGCGTGGAGCAGGACGGTACCTGGAGGTGGACCACTGGGCGGGACGTGCTCGGAGCGGACGTGGGACCCGAGGAGCCTGGAGGCTATCTGTACCCACCCTTCAGGTGGGATTGCCAGTGGACGACACGAGGCCGCCGTCTTTTCTTCAGTTGCTGTACTTTACTTTTCAGTTGTACTTTACAGTTGGGCTTGTATTTCCGGCCCCCTTTACTTTTCTGCACTTTACTTTCCGCTTGCTGACTCTGTGTGGTTGTTACTTATAAAGGCAATGCCTTCCCTGTTTACTGGGATTTTACGCCTTGGTGCTAGTCGCCAGCCCCTGGCCTATGGAAGGCGGGCTTGGGGTAGTCACGGCACGGGCCCCGAGGACGGGTCGTGACAATACCTTAGAAATATCTCTAGGGATCTCACTAACATTTTCGCATCCTAGTTTCCAAAGGTTGACTAAACCTTTCCTCTGATACCAACTGTAGAGACCCGAAGCTTGACGTACATGGACATTACATTACTATAGCGGAATACTTAATACATAACAAAAACAGACACACAAGAACCGTAATAGTTTAGTGTATTTGGAAACATGGAACATAATCTTCTAATCGTGGTGAAAGATCTTCAACATCTCCCATAAAGATCTTCCCCTTTTTTTCTTACCTAAAACCTTTCTTTATATCCTGGGGAAAAGAAAACATAAAAAGGGTGATCTCAAATGCTCAGTAAGGGTAAGAATGGATAAAATAAAACATACCATATACATTTGAACTTAAAAACATGAACATAATGTTTAAACATCAAAAGATTGAGAAATGACATAATACATGGAAGTACGTAAGGCATAGATCATAAAGAAACATTAAGAATGATAAAATAGCATGGGAATAAAACATGTAACTGTGGAATCCATTAAGAACATGTAATGATTTACATAGTAGCCAAGGCATTGCTGCCAAGACCATCTCAATGGACAAAGTCCCATTATGAATCGAGTTCACTCCTCGTTTCAGTCCTGTAACACTGAACCAGATTAACTTACCGTTCCAGCCATTTCTATCTCAAGAGATATAAAATCTTTACCCAATGCATTGGAGGGATATATAGGTCCCACCCATCTCATAATGAAATCATTCTTACTTGTGCCACAATATAAACATACATCATTCATAATAACCCAATAAATAAAATGGGTTTCATAAACATCATCACATCATCACATAATCTATATAAAAAAATGGATATAATTTTATAATAAGAAAAGTGAAACCATGTAAATCATAGAGACATTACGTTTGAAACATACACATATGAAATAATTTCATCTTAGATGGAAAATGGTTTTGATAAAACACTTGAAATGAATTCTTGAAGAAAATATCATTTCTTCTTCAAAATCAATTTTTTTTCACAAAACTTCATGCAATTTTAAAAGAAATAGATTTTTTTGAAAATATTCATGAAATATTTTGGAGTAAGCTTCATGAAAATAAGGCTTTATAAAACCGTAAAATCCGTTTGTGCCGTATAAGTTAAAAAAACATTCTTCTCGTACTTTTGCCGAAAAAGTCAAAAAGTACCTCGTAGCGTAAACAAAAGAAAGATTCCTTACATACCATGTAGTAAAATTCAAGAATGGGTAAAAAGTAATTTAAACATACATGAAAACACTTTTATAAAACATGTACATGGATGATAGAAATAACCCCAGTAAATACTTACGAATAAGCAATCTCGGATAAAAATGAGATTTGCAAAATTATGCCTTACCTTAGGTCCGATATGCTTCGTACGTATCCAAACCTCCTGTATAATTATTTAAATAATGTCATTGAATTATTACAGAATCATATTAATTGTTATTATATCATATATGGTTCACTTATGACTTTATATTACCCGTTCTTTTGTAAATTCATGTTAAAGTAGCGTTTTGGATAAAATCGTTTCATTTGTCATTCATGTTTTAAATTATAATTATTCATATGATTAATTAGATCATGATTACTTACATCCATAATGTAAAACATGATTTATATATAATATATATTCAGAATATATATATAATGGATCGATAAATGGAAAGAAATACACCGTTCATGGAGATGGTAGGCCGTACGTACGCATGAACGCTGTTTTCGTTTCCTTATTGAATTGAATGAAATTAAGTAGATGATATAAATATATATATACATAAATACAGTAGCATTATTATGTCATATATTTCATTATTACTTATTATATATACTTTATAATCATTCTTGAATGGTTATCATGGAGAGTGAATCTCATCGCGTCGTGGAGACGGTATTCCGTACGTACGCACGAGAGGTGATATTATTCCCATGATCGTGGAATTTTATTAAAGTGTATGTATAATATTAAAGAATCAATATCACTTTATAATAATCATATATATTCATTAATTTCACCATTATACCCATCCATGTAAGGTGGTGGTGGAAAATAGATTACACCACGGCGTGGAGACGGTATTCCGTACGTACGCACGCGCGGTGATTTCGTTTTCCGTAGGATGGATAAATGGTGAAATAGGGTTGTTTCATACTTATAATAACATATAAGTATATTAGTGATACAGATGTTATTACTTCATAATTAAACAACTAAATAAGAAGAAGTAGAAGAAGAAATAAATTTGAAAGAATCGGTAATGGACATTACCTCTTCTTTGAAGTGCCTCTTTGAGACCTCCTCTTAAGGCACTAAAATTGGTCTTTGAAGAAGACCAGGACCTCTAGGATGTCTATAGGGAAGTGGAGAATAGAATTTGTCAGGGGTTGGCCGAACTTGAAGGCTCCAAGTTGTGTGAGGAAGAGAGGGAGGAGGTGACCTTTTATAAGGGAGGAGAGGGGCACCTTTGGAATTCTTAAAAATATTAATTTATAATAAATCTAACCCCACTTAAAAACCTCCAAAAATGACTCATATTCTAAGATTAGATGATATAGGGTTGTAATATCATCATCCAATAAAATTTATACATGTTTGGATCTTATTTTAAACCTTATCATTTTGATTTATCCTTATTTAATCTATTTAAGTTTATTTGTGGTAATAAAATTCTAAATTCTAAATTATAACAAATACTTACTTATTTGTTGTGAATTTCCCATAATTGTTTATTTTATAACATTATAGACCATATAAAGTTAAATTTATAAATTTTAAATATTTTTGTGATTTTTAAACAATTTTATAATATGTTATTTTTATAAAATAACAATAGTGTCAATTTTGACACTATTCATTTAATTGAATTTAAATAAACTATATACAGACGATATGTTCAAACTAAAAGCTTTAATAGATTCATAAAAGGTCATATGTGTCTATAAAATTAGTGGATCACATTAAATAGTTCATATAATATTAATTTTATTATTTTTAAAACCATTTATTTGGTTTATCTCTTAATAAAATAATTACTACAACATTTTTGTATAATTATTTAATATACTGATTTGTTGCATAAAAATTAAAAATAAAATCCTATGATGAAGAAAAATCTACTACCTTTCACAATAATACTTTTACTCGAATTTATCATCTTAAAATCACAATATTTAAATTGTTATATTTATTAAATTATGAAGGTGACAACTTTGGCATCATTTAAAATAAAATAATATAAGTGTCATAATCACTTTTATAAGGCTACAAACGGTTATATATTAGGTAATTGGATGATTAAGGTGTATATATACACCACCAATAAGTTTTGGTCAGGTTTGTGGGCCTTTTAATGGGTATTATTTTTTCAATAAAAACTATATTACTTATTTCCCACTTAATAAATAATTTCTGTATCATTAATGTATCACCATTAATGACAATTATTTAATCCCTAAAAATTCTAAATAAATTATCAAGATGTATATAATTTTATTATATTTCTGGATACTATTCATGTTCTAAGTTTTATGATGTTTATCACTACATTAAAATTATTATACTTATAAGATTTAAGAGAGTGACATGTTGTCACTTTCTTTGGTTTTAATAATAATTAAATTATTTTCATAGTCAAAAGTCCATAAAATGAATCTAATACGACCCATAGGTTATATGGGTCTACTTTTAGCCATCTAATAGAATTTTGGCATGTGTTAGGGTAATTTTATAATATTATATTTACCCTTAATTACCCGATTTACCTTTAACTATGGTAAATAAAATTTACCGTAGTTACTATTCATAATTTCCAAAAATAAAAAGTAGCTTATTAACATAATTTGGACCCACTGATTCCAAATATGGAATCCATTTTTCCAAATTCAATACCCAAAAGTTGCAGAAATTAAATCAAAATTAATCCCGTTGTTGAAAGAAAACGGGTTTTTCTTTAAAACATTGCAAAAGATTGAATTGATTTAACCTACGAATTTAATGTAAAATCAATTCTAATGACATACATTATTTTAAATGGTAAAAATATATTCTATTTATACTTTAAAACCATTCAATATTATAATTTAACCATATAAATTATTGCGATGAAAAAAGTTTTTTTAAATTAAAATATAGCGTGTTTTTACTATTCATCAAAATATGAAAGTTACCAGAATAATATGAAAAATTTATCCAAAGTAAATTTTTATTTCTTGATTCCAAAGAAGAATTTTATTTTGTCAATTTTAACTTATAAACATGTCAAAAACTAGATTTAAAGTGGGTGCGCCATCAAAAGGCGGCAAAACTGCATTTTTTGAAAAATACTTATTTTACCCGAAAAATTTATTTTGTTCTTATAACATGTTCTAGAAAATGTGTAAGATAAATTATAATGTTATAAAATTCAAAATTTAGTTAATATTATCCATAACAACTAGTTCATAATAATATTATAATAATATATCGTTGTTTAGTAAAACCCGGTATTGCGTACAACACACGCTATCGAGGAAGGTCGCGATTGCGTGTAATGCAAGCCAAGTCAGGGTTTCATGTTGTGCAAGAATCCTTCGTTTTTTAGTATAATAGAATCCAACCATATTTAATTTATACATTGAATATATATATATATATATATACTCAATGTTGCGTAGAATAACTATTATCAAAATTGTGTGTAACACGATCCAAGAATAGTGTTGTGTATACTGCAAGCTAATACGGTGTTGCGTATAGCGCAAGGTAATCTTGGTGTAGCATACAACACAAGACATTAATGAAATTAAAACAATATTTTTTCATAAAATCTCGGGGTGTTACAGTCATTAAGGCCATAAACACTGCCGATGCATTGGTCATGCCGAAAGGCATTACCATGAACTCAAACAACCGGTAACGACTCCGGAAAGCTGTCCGTGGTATGTCAGAAGACATCACCCTCAACTGGTGATAACCCGACCTCAGATTAATCATAGAAAACACCGATGCACCCCTCAACTGATAAAACAGGGGATCAATTATAGGAAGAGAGTACCGATTTTTTACTGTCATTTGATTCAACTTTCGATAGTCAACACACAGCCTCAACGATCCATCAGTCTTCTTTGAAAAAAGAACGGGAGATCCCCAAGGAGACGTACTAGGATGGATAAATCCCTTACGCTCCAACTCCTCAAGATGAACCTTCAGTTCCTGGAGTTCTGCCAGTGCCATACGGTATGGCGGAATAGAAACTGGCTCCGCTCCCAACAACGACTCAATTGTGAACTCGGCATCCTTCTCGGGTGGTAACCTCAAGAAATCCTCAGGAAACACATCCTAAAACTGATCCACCATGGGGGGAAAATCATATTGTTCCCCTCCCTCATCATCAAGCATGAGACATGCCACCTGAGCCATGAGTCCAATCACTTGTTGAGAAAACGGCCCCGCATGCCCTGCTCAAACATCACATTCTCCATGGTGGACATAAGTGTCACCCTCAAGTGACCTGAACGATACTCTGCGGCGATAACAATCTATGTGCGCCCGATGCAACACCAAACAATCCATTCCCAAGATTAGTTCAAACCTGGAAATCTCAAGAATGAACAAATCCCACAGAAAATGATACCCACCAACTTCCAAGGCACATCCCTTGCACTGCATGATATCCTCAACCCGCACTCCCAACAGGGTGTCAATTGACATAACTCCACACACCCTCTCCACAGGTAAACCCAGCGCTACCACAAGTTGAGTAGAGATAAAAGAGTGTCTGGCACCTGTGTCAAACAACGAACTAGAAAACATAGAATCTACAAGGATAGTACCTCGAATAGTTGACGGTCTAACCTCTCCATCACCAAGCGTAACTTGAACTACCTGAATCTGACTTGACCCTCTATGCTGGGCTCTAGACTGAACACCCTGCGCCTCATTTCCTTGCTGGCATGAGCGATATTTCCCTGGAGTTCCTCATCCACCGCCCCTGCCAGTACGGCCCGTGGAGATCCAACTTCCTACCTGATACGGGGCAACTGATCCCCTTCCCGTACTCGGAACCTGCTTTTCATCATCATGCTCACCCGCCTGTCGAGGGTTCCGGTAGAACCTTTGCACATGCCCCATCCTACTTCATGAATGACACTCAAGAGGAGGTCAAGGAAATTGGCCGTGCATATGCCCCGACCTACTGCACTGATAGTAGAACACTTGATTCCCACTCTGAGAGGCTGAACCTCTCTTCTGACCACCTTGCTGAAAACCTTCCAAACGACGCTTCCGACCTTCGAAAGATGCACCACTTGTCCGCCCAGCTGGCACGACAAGCCCACCACCCGAAGCTCCATTCAGGTTTCCTTCTGAGATCAGTGCCTAATACATCACCTCTGTAAACTTCTTCAAGCGAAAGATGTTTACTTGAGACCTGATATCATGTCACAACCCATCCTAGAAACGCCTTGATATCACTGCCTCATCCCTGGATAACACTGGGATGAAGCATCGCAAATCAGTGAAGCGATTAGCATAGTCCATCACTGATAGCGATCCTTGAGTTAGGCTCATAAACTCTACAGCCTGCTCCTACCTCAAAGTCTCTGGGTAGAAGTTCTCTAGAAAGTTTTCCTGAAAAACCTTCCACGACATTCCCTCAGCCTGCTCGATCTGAGCCTGAATGTCCCACCAACGCCTTACCTCGCACCGTAACATGTAAACGGATAGCTTTGATTGGTTTTCAACAGGGGTCTCTAGATGGTCTAGTATTGTTTGGAAAAACTCTAACTAGAACTCCACTGCTTCTGGCCCACCATCTCCAGTGAAGGTCGGAGGGTGCTGCAGCTGGAACTCCCTGGTCAGCTCAAACATACTCGATGCAACCCGCCCTGGGTCCCGATCCATCATCTGCATACGGAGAGCCAAGTTCTCCCGGAACTGGTCTTCTCTACCTTCATTGATCACCACATTTTCATGATCCTCTACCGGAGGAGTGTTCTCAGCAACATCCTCCCGCTACCTGACTGGAAACCGACGTCATGGTGGAATCTCTCTACATTTCCAAACACGTGATTTAGCACACATACCTTAAAACTTTCACGACTTCCTCAAAGAGCTCTTTACTAGCTACAACAACCCTTTTTCATATGCTAATTTAACATCATTAGCACCTCAAATTCACTGCCCCGACCATCCCTACCGCAGGCCATGGTCCACATGGGTTAAACAACCATGCACCACCACCAAACTCGCACAACATTTTACACAATATTTTCCACTTCTTTTCAAACCCTTATGTTTCATTAAACATAATTTAACCACTTGTTTTATTTCATTCTTCTCATTATTTATTGGTTTCATGAAATGCATAATGCACCCTACCTTCCTGCCTCACACGCCCATCCCGTGTGTTTACCTAACACGATGCATGCCACCTATCTCCCTAGGTGCCTACAATGATGCATGAATGCAAATACTTATTCCATTAAGGCCACGAGCCAAATATCATAAAATAGTCACATAAAACCACATGTGCATCACCCAACGGTGAAATATCATCAACTATAACAACAAAAAACTAAGAACAACATTTCCCACCCAGGGTGACTTGGGTTTTCCCCCGTACCTGGGTTAGCTAATCCAAAGAACGAGCTCATTACCAAGGCCCGACACGTCTTAACCCTTGGCTACCAATCCCAAATAACAATACCTTAGAGAAGGAGAAGAAAGACCTCCTTTAATACCACTTTGTAATTTCCCCGAACCGGAAGCCACTAAACCGGTGCTCCGAGCCAAGTGGTTAAATGACCTTAAGCGCGCCTCCCTGTACGCCAAAGGCTGCCGACTAGCAGTGGGGGTCTGTGGAGTCCAGTGGGGAGACTATACCCCATTTTTATCAGAGTAAGCCACAACATAAATAAACCAAATAGTGGAAAAAATAACCAATAAACAATGAACATGTATAACAACCAGTTCCATTAATAAACATGCCATGTCATACTACATGTGCAAGAGTGAACAAAACCCAAAATAAAGACAACGACCAAAATCCCCCAAAAATGGTCCCGACTCCAAGTTTGGATCCTCCACTAAGTGCTACCCAGGTCCACTCAAATATCTATAAAGTACCTTTTACCTTCTCCTGACTTGCAAACATGAAGTCTTCTCGGGTACCCAATGGCGGCCTGAGCAGGGTGTGAGTACAACTCAGTAGGCCACCACCAACGATGTCTACAAAATATCCAGTATAAACAAGTAGTGCATGAAAAGGGATATGAATGATAATTAACAAGTAATTACTTAAGTTTCCATTAACAAGTTCAGATCCAAATCCATTTCCATTTCCATTACCATCCATTTATTACCAATCATCATCACTTACCATTTCATCACATTTCCATGGGTTAATCACATACATTATGTTACATGGGTCTAAGGCCAACAATCACATGCAAGAGGGTAAACACATCATTATACTATCTTACTAGGACTAACTTCCTCATAAAAACCATAACCTCACCTCGAAGCCTCAGTCCGGGTGGATGAAACTGTTAGGAGAATATACCCTTATTCCCCTTTCCTTACCCGTGCATTTAGGGTGGAATTCAGAGCATCAGTCTTCCCTCGACCCGTGGGCATAGATCATCAAGTCATACCCCACTCTACCAAGACATGTGCACATGCTTATATATATAAGTAACCACCAACCATCAGAACCATTTCCCCTTGGAAAATCCATTCACAACAAACCACACGGGAATTCACATCATGCCTTAACCCATTAACCCATCACCATTTAACATCATTTAACCATTCACCCAATTCCCATGTGTTATTCCTATCTCACTAAGCATTCAAAATTAAACCCATAACCTATCCTGGTATGGTCTTAAATTAGTTTACACATTAACCCATTTAACCCATTCATCATTACATGAATCAACCATTCATTCCAACATGTTTATCGAGGTTTTGCAATTCATTACAACAAGGTAACTTGTTTAATATAAATCCCTAAGACAAGGAAAAGCTGACACATCCCATGGACATCCCTAATTAAGTCAAGTGATTCTCAGCGCATCCCATGGCGATCGTGAGAGTTCCCACTTTCCATTTCAAACACAATTATTACCAAACATGCCAAGGTTATTCAAAGAATAACCAAAGGGAAACAAGAACACAACTAAACATGAAAAAAATACCCAAATAAACATGGGATATAACTTGTAGACCACCTACCTCAAAACCGCGGTTGAATGCACTCTCAATCGAGTCCTTAGACCACAATCCGACCAACATTTGGAGTTTCAACCTAAAACTCACCCAAAACTTAGGATTTTAGAGCTTTGGAACAAGAGGGGGAGAATATACAAACCCTAAACCAAAAAGAGAAGTAAGGATGGGATTAGCTTTACCCAAAGTTTCGATCGACAACCAACGACGCTCTAAACAACCAAGAATCGAAGGGGAACCTCCATTGGGAAGCTTGGGTTGGCCAAGTTCTTCACTAGGGTTGAGAGGGAATGAATGGAGGAAAATCCCCAGTTGGGGTTTAAAATCCCGAAGTGGCGATCTTTTAATTTTTCCCATCTTTAAGTGGACTCACGGTTTGTCCACACGGTTTGGAAAACCGTGCGCAAACCATGTGCATGCCACTGTCCGGAGGAGGAGGGGTCACACGGTTTAGAAAACCATGCGCAAACCGTGAACATGCTTCTATCTGGAGGAGGAGGGGTCGCAAGATTTAGCCTGGACAGGCCACACAGTTTACCCTGGCCGTGCGCAGGCCGTGCGCCCTGGCTTCTCTTTCCCAGATTTCCTTTCTTTCATGCCCTGATCCCCCAGAACACCCCCAAGGACTCTCACAACTTTAGGAAACATTCAAAAGCCCAAAAACAAAGGGTTCAACCTGAAACACAACAAAAACATACCTCTCCAAAAAACCGAGATCTTACATTTGATGTTACATACGATTTAATGGGGGTATGATCCAAGTATAACATTCATATTATTTATCTGGATGATTTATTTTTATGATGAAATGAATTTTAGGAATCCCATTTCAACCCCATGGGTTATACCATAATAAAATTCTTATGAAACACACTAATTTTTCCCCTAATTTTTCTTTGATGAAATGATGAAATGATTTTGAAATATATTTGTTTTCCATAGGTTTTGATATTATAAAATGTTTATGAAACCCATTTTTTCATGGATTTTTACATGATGATTGTTTTATGATCTTGTTTAACCCAGAGGTATGATTTTTATTATGTGATTAGAGGGACTAATATATCCCTCCAAAGCATTGGGAAAAGGTATATGTCCATGGGATAAATAGAAATGGAATAGGGAGTGAACCCAGATTAGTAATGGAATTTTTCCACTATGATAGTCTTGAGAGTTAACCTAGAATACTAAGATGGTTTGGCGAGTGAACTAATTCTTATATGATAGTCATGTAAATAAGACTTGACTAATATGGAAATGATTTTTTATGCTTATGTGTATACCAAAAATCATTACCTTATGCCATGGCTATGTTTTCAAGGATCATGTTTATTGATTCCATTATTATTCATGTCATATGAACTAGCAAGATTTATTTCATGACTCATGTTTATGATCTATGTTATCTAGTGTATGGTTTTCAAATGTTAATCTCGTGTTCTGTACCCTTATGCTCATTTTATTCGTAAGTGATAATTAACAACTCCCTTTCTTAACCTTAATCAGCATCTGAGGTAACCATTTATTTTGTTTTCTTCCCCATATTATAAATAATGGTTTTATATATGATAATACTAAGAAGGAATCTCTATATGAAGAAATTAATGGGATAAGATATAGTTTAACTATGAACAGATTTTTTATATTTCTATGTTTCCAAAGACACTAGACCTAAATGATTCTTGTTTGTATTGTTATGTAATGTTATGAATATTCTTCAAATAAAATGTAATATCTATGTATGAAAATCATGAGTTACTATGGTTGGTTTCATATAAAAGTTTTTAGTAATCCATTGAAAACAAGGATGAGAAAACACTAGTGAGAACCATAAGGATAAGTCTATGTATAGAAAAATATCCTTGAATTTTAGTGAATGATAGAGCAAGTGGTTTTTATGACAACCCTGCTTTTTATTACAACTTAAACACGCTTTATTACATAAAACTTCACTTGATACAACAAAGAAGACCGAGAGGTTTAGTGTCTTTGGGGCTTAGGATCATTACATAAAAACTTAAAACAAGAAATACAACATCTTTATTGAAAACTTCCTTCACATGACCACTACATTCCCTTGTACTTAGCATTGCATGGGATAACCTGAGGACATGCATAAGAAAAGGGTGAGATATAAAGCCCAGTAAGGGAGTACACATGGAATAACATGAGGAGTAAAATACATGTTAGGAAATAGGAATGTCAATAGAGCATAAGATAAACATGAAAATAAAGGCATGATAAAGCATGATAATCATAACATGGAAATGTGGAAACAACACTTAACATTGAATTAGCATGAGCCAAGGCTCATTGCACATAGAGCATGAGTAAACCCTCATTGCACATGAAGCACGAGAAAACCCTCGTTGCACCTGAATTAGCATGAGTCTACACTCATTGCACATGACGTATCATGATACTATACTTTACCCAATGCATTGGAGCGCTATAAGGGCACACCCTTCTTAAACATTTCATTTCATGCATAAGTGTGCCACGTGGATCATAAAACATGTATTCAAAAAACATAATCATTTATTCCACAATAAAGGAATGTGGATTTCATACATGAAACTTTACAATCAATATGTACATGTGAATAAAGGTGAATACCCTTGATAGAGAAATGGGCATGATATTCACTACACAATGACATTGGCTTAGAAAATTGGTGTGATTTCGGCAGCGTAACGGCGTGACAAAGAATTCATAAAAAAGGTTGATGAGAGAGAAAGGGGTTCCTCATCATATTTACATGTAATGGACAGTAAGGAGGTCATATAGATAAGTGTCCCAACAATTGTAATGGAATTTAGATTCAGGATACAAAAGCATTGCTTGAATGTAAAAGAGGAGAGAGAAGTTCCTTTCGGAATTTCGGCATAGTAACGGGTGTACATGGGAGGCATTTAATGAGAGAGAAAGGGGTCTCCCATAATTCAAACAATAAGAGGGAAGTATGTGGGAGGTGAAAAACCATACCCCAACATTCATAATTGAAATTAAAATGGAAATACAATTTAAAGAAAATTGAAAAAAATGAGAAAGGAAGAAAAAACCCTTACTTGGAAGTGTGCTTCCAAAGGCTAGAGAGAGGCTTGTGAGAGGCTTCTTGGGGGTTTGGGGCACCTTGGGAGGATTATATAGAGAGTAGGGCAGAGGTTGGACTAACTAAAAGTAATTTTAGTGAGGATTAAGTGGGAGCTTGGGTGGTTTTATATAGGAATGGTGATGTAATTCTTTATTATTTAGGTTTCGGTCCCCTTACATTAAATTAATCCAAACCACAAACCATCCCATGGTTTTTGCCCATGGTTTTAGGAAAAGGGAATAGGAAAACAATATTTTATAAGACCCAAGTCCGAACTTCTTAAAATAATAAGGTTGATTATGTGGAGGTGAGTCACACTCCCATGGAAATTAATTTAAAAAGGCAAAGTGTTGAATATGTTTTGAGGGGTCCATTAATGCTTTGAAAAGTAAGTCAAACAAACCCAAAATCACATTATTTTAATGATAAAACATATATTGGACGAAAATAAGGATTATGGTATTTTATTACATCACCATTGGGTCATTATTATGTCATATAACACATTATATATTTAAATGGTATTTAATTTTTACCCAAAAATTTGACTATCTCAGAAAATTATGAAAAATTCACTGTTGGATAATTTCGACATCCTGATTCCAGAAATGACATTTATTTTATCTAAATTTTTTTATAAATATGTTAATTTTCACTTTTAAAATAAAAACCAACATTTATCGAAAATTCACGGGTTTTGACAGAAATGGATTTCAAATCTTAATAAAAATTTTAATTGCATTCATAAAATTATAAGATCATTTATATTTAATAAAAATTAATTTAATATTAATAATAATATTTTATTAAAATATTATTTAATTCAAAAATACCTTAATTTAATAAAATTGAATTCTTAATTAAATAATAACTAAAAACACCATTTGTACTTTAAAAACTATTTACAATGTATCAAAAATGACTAGAAATTATATTCATTATTATATACAAAAAAAATAATGTACATGAACATAGTACTACTTATTTGTTACATAACCCCTTAAAATAGCCGCATAAGACCTAAGGGTAAGGTGTGCGATGGTGACAGACTCTTGGGGCGGCTCGGATAACATCGCTCGAGTGGTAATCTCTATCAACTTCTATTTTTCCCGTAGACAGTCACGTTCGAGCTTGACATAATGAAGTTCAACTTGGGCTTGGTCAAGGACGAAGCCCAAGGATGCCACCTCTTTTCCGAGCTCTAACAAATGGGATTCTTATGGGGAAATTCTACTATATGAGGCCATCTCTTCCTTTGTCTGAGTAAAATTGGGTTCGTTAAAGCCTTATATTTATACTAATCATGTGATCACTATTCAAAGGCTATAAAAGTAACGGTCACAACTCTTATAATAAAACCAAAGAAGTTGAAATCTTATAAAAACATTTTTTATAAAGAGAAATTTAACTGGATCAAGAGGGATTTTCCATTAATGAAACTTTGGGTCGTTATAATATTCCCCCCTTAAGAAATTTCGCCCTCAAAATTTTCCTTTTCCCACACTAAAATTAATGTGGGTAACTCAGCTTCATCATATCCTCCGATTCCCAGTTTGCTTCTTCAAACTTGTGGTTTCTCCACAACACCTTGATGAGGGGATTGTCTTATTCTGTAGAACTTTTTCTCTACGGTCTAAGATATTCACTGGTTTCTCCTCATAAGAAAGATCATCTTCCAATTGTACCACCTTGGAAGAGAGTACATGTGAAGGGTCTGGTATGTAATTACTTAAGAGGGATACATGAAAGACATCATGCACCTTGGCCATAGTAGGTGGAAGTGCTAGTCGATAGTCCACAACCCCAACACGATAAAGAATATTGAAGGGGCCGATGTACCTTGGACTTAACTTCCCTTTCATTCCAAACCTCATGACCTTCTTCCATGGAGATATGAGTAAAAACACCATGTCTCCAACTTTAAACTCAAGGTCTCGTCGACGATTATCTACATAACTCTTCTATCGAATCTGGGATGCCTTGATATGCTACTGAATGGTTTTCACCTTCTCTACCATTTCCTCGACCATTTCTGGTCCAAGCAGCTTACGTTCACCGACCTCATCCCAACATGCCGGTGTTCTGCACCTTTTCCCATAAAGGTCTTCATATGGTGCCATTTGGATGCTCGAGTGAAAACTGTTATTATAAAATAACTCAACCAGAGGAAGATGTTGATCCCATCCTCCTTTAAAGTCCATTGATCATGCTCTCAACATATCCTCAAGTTTTTGGATAGTCCGCTCAGATTGGCCATCAGTTTGAGCATGATTGGCCGTACTGATGTTCAATTCAGTATTTAGAGCATGTTGAAGACTCTTTCAAAACTTAGAGGTGAATCTTGGATCTCGGTCAGACACAATAGATAGTGGTACTCCATGAAACCTTACCACTTCCCTGATATATATCTGTGCCAGTTGATCCAATGAGAAATCCTCCCGAATAGCAATGAAGTGTGCAGTCTTTGTAAGACGATCCACAACAACCCAGATTGCACTGTTGCCTTTGGATGTCCTTGGAAGTCCGGTGACAAAGTCCATGGTGATGTTTTCCCATTTCCATTCTGGTATGGGTAATGGTTGCATTATCCCCTTAGACTTTTGCCTCTCTGCCTTCACTTGCTGACACACCAGGCACTTTGATGTATATTCGGCGATCTCCTTCTTCATATTATCCCACAAAAAGTTTTCTCAGAGATCTCAATACATCTTTGTTCTCCCTGGGTGAATAGAGAAATTTGAACTATGTGCATCATTTAAGAGTTCCTTCTTTAGCTCCGGACTTGATGGAACACATAGTCTTTTACCAAACCACACAGTCCCTTCTTCATTAACATTAAACTCCGAGGATTTTCCCTTTTTGATAGCTTCCACTTTTTCTTGAATTCCCACATCATCCTTTTGAGCATCCTTTAACCTTTCCAAAAGAGATGGTTGAGAAATCATTTGTGAAAGGATTGATGATGTTCCCTTCTTTATGATTCCCACATCCATCTTCATCAAGTCTAAGAAGATTGGATCCTTCTCAAATCTCATCATTGATAGAATCGCTGGATCCTTTATACTTAGGTAATCTTCCACCTTGTTCGCTTTCCCAGGGTGGTAATGTATTGAACAATCATAATCCTTGATGAGCTCTATCCATCTTATCTGGCGCATATTATGTTCTTTCTGTGTGAATACATATTTAAGACTCTTGTGGTCATTATATATCTCACATTTCTCTCCATAGAGATAATGCCGCCAAATTTTCAAGGCAAAGATCACCGCCACTAACTCCAGATCATGCGTTGGATAGTTTCGCTCATGGATTTTCAACTACCTTGAGGCATAGGATATCACTTTATCATTCTTCATAAGCACACATCCTAATCCCTTCTTCGAAGCATCACTGAATACCAAAAAAATCTCCCCACTTGTGGGTAAAGTGAGCATGGGTGCAGTGATAAGCATCCTTTTCAACTCCTTGGAACTTTCTTCGCATTCATCACTCCAAGAAAACTTTACTCCCTTTCGAGTTAGCTTGGTAAGAGGGTTGGAAAATCGTGAGAAATTTCTCACAAATCATCGATAATATCCAGCTAACCCCAAGAAGCTATGGATATCGGTTACCGATGTTGGCCTCGGGCATCCCTCAATTGCATCTGTTTTGGAGGGATCCACAGATATCCCATTGCTTGTGATGATATGGCCCAAGAATGAGACCTCCTTAAACCAGAACTCACACTTGCTGTACTTTTCCTAGAGCTTCTCCTTGCGCAAAGTCTCCAGTACAGTTCTAAAATTCTCCTCATGATCCTCCTTGGTTTTGGAGTATATTAGAATATCATCTATAAATACTACCAAATATTTTTCAAGGTAATCTCTAAAGACTCTATTCATCAAGTCCATGAATATTTCTAGAGCATTGGTGAGTCTGAAAGGCATTACTATGAATTCATAGTACCCGTACCTTGTACGAAAAGCAGTCTTGGGGATATCTTCCTTCTTTACCCTTACTTGATAATATCCCGACTGCAAGTCCACCTTGGAGAAGTATTGTGCTCCATGAAACTGATCGAACAAGTCATCAATTCTTGGTAGAGGATACTTGTTCTTTATCGTGATTTTGTTAAGTTCACGATAATCGATGCAAAGCCGCATTGATCCATCCTTCTTCTTGACGAAGAGGACTGGTGCACCCCATGGTGAAGCACTTGGGCGTATAAACCCTTTATCCAGATTCTCCTATAGTTGTTTCTTCAGCTCTTCAAGCTCAACAACCGCCATTATATATGGAGTCTTAGATATTGGTAACAACCTAGGTATAAGTTCAATTGAGAACTCAATATCTCTTCTCGGAGGAAGACCAGACAGTTCCTCGGGAAACACTTCCGCGAATTCCCTCGCAATAGGCATTTCTTCAAGGATGGTTTCTTCCTTGGACTCAATCATCTAAGCCAAATACGCGTACTCATAGGGCATTAATATCCATGCTTGAGATGATGGAGATAAAAGAGATTAATCTTCCTCCTGACACTTGTAAAGAATCGGGGGTCAATTCTCCATATGGAGTGTGATTTCCCTCTCCCGACAATTTATGTTGGCTCTATATAAGGAAAGCCAATCCATGCCAAGAATTGCATCAAATTACACCAGAGGGAGTATGACGAGGTTCTCTGGGAAATTCAATCCACATATTATAACAGGGGAGGACTTATATTCATGGGATGCAATGATTTCCCCATTTTCCATACTCACTGACATCTTTACTTCCATGATTTGTGGTGGTGGTGGGATTGTTCTACTAAACTTTCGAGATATAAAAGAATGCGTAGAACCTGAATCAAAAAGTATTTTATCTATTCTTGAATGAATAACTAGCGTACCTGTCACCACTTCATTGTCGGGGTTCACTTCGGAAGAAGTGATGGTAAAAGCTCTTCCTTGATGTCTTGAAGGTTGTTGGTTGCCTCTGATAACCCTTGGATTAGGGAACTGATTTGAAAAATGACCCAGTTCTTTGCATTTATATCATTGAACAACGCGTTGATGTTCGAACGGAGCGTTCCTCTCCTCTGTCGTAGCTGTGGGTCCTTCTTTCTGATAGTTAACAGCTAGGTGCCCTTCTCTTCCACACCTGAAGCATTTTCTCGTCCCCTTAAGGTAATTTCCAGGGTTCTTCTTTCCGCACTTTTGGAAAGTGGGGTGCTAGAACTTCTTAGCACCGTTGGATTTATCCATCAGACCACCAGCATTGAATTCCACCTTACACTTCTTATCCCCATGATACCCCGGTGATTCTCCGATCTCCATTTTGACCTTGAGGGCACATCAGACAATTTCCTCATAGCTGTCGAAGTCACAGATCGCTAATGCTTTCCACAAGCTAGGCTTCAGCCCACCAAAGAAGCGGTCATCCTTGCATTCGGGGGTAACGACAAAGCAAGAAGCATATTTTGAAAGCCTTGTGATGTTTTCCTCGTACACTCCAATGGAGTCCTCATATTTTTAATTGAGGTAAAGGAAGTCCCTTTCCATCTTAAGCCAGAGGGTGCACGGAAAATATTTATCGAAAAACATCTTCCGGAATTCCTTCCATTCCAAAGCCTCGATCTCCTCCTTAGGCTTCATATTTTTGATCAACTTCCACCATTGATCAGCTTCACCCTCCATATGATAAGCACCCAGGAGAACCTTCTCTTGTTCATAACATTGGAGGATGGAGAAGATCTTTTCAATGGAGTTGATCCATTGTTTAGCGATCGTGGGATCAGATGATCCACTAAAAGTAGGAGGCCTTTGTCTCATGAAGCTCTTGATAGAGACTTGTTCTTTCTTAGGGGGGGTTGAACATTCTTCTTGACCCGTGTTTCTATTCAAAACTTGAGTTAGCTGAGAGAGAAGCAAGAAAAAGTTCGCGATTCCCACTCCCATTGGATTTGGCATCTCATTAGTACAGTCATCACACTGATCTTCACAACGGTTGTTAGCCCGAGTCCTCCTATTACCGGCCATTGGCTGGAATAAAAGGAAAGTTAGGGTTAACACATAAAGGGTAATCCAAAGACAAAAGTTGATGACTCAAAAGAAAACTTTTATTTCCTTAACTCACGAGTCTATAGGCTTCAATATAGGCTTTTCATGATCTAATTTCTAACATATATTCTTAGGGGCATTTTTCCCTTAATAAGGGTTCATACTAAGATTGTGAATTTATCAAAACATATCACCCAGGAGTGTCATAACCAAGAGTGCAGCAAGACCCATTGTCGTGCACCAGTTCCTGTTCGAGTCTAGCTCAAAGTGGTGGTTTCGGGTTTTACCCCTAGGATACATTTGTGCCAGAGCCGCCTCTACCTGCTCGTATCCAGACATGGATGTATTTGTTTGATAAAACACTTACTTAGTATTTACCAAAACTTAGGGATGTTTTTATTATACTTAGTATTGTATCTAAGGCTTTACTAGGGTTTTATTAATCCAAAAAATAACTAAACCTATCCTCTGATACCAACTATGACAACCCTGCTTTTTATTACAACTTAAACATGCTTTATTACATAAAACTTCACTTGATACAACAAAGAAGATCGAGAGGTTTAGTGTCTTTGGGGCTTAGGATCATTACATAAAAACTTAAAACATGAAATAAAACATCTTTATTGAAAACTTCCTTTATATGACCACTACATTCCCACATACTTAGCATTGCACGGGATAACCTGAGGACATGCATAAGAAAAGGGTGAGCTATAAAGCCCAGTAAGGGAGTACACATGGAATAACATTAGGATTACAATACATTTTAGGCAATAGGCATGTCAATAGAGCATAAGATAAACATGAACATAAAGGCATGATAAAACATGATAATCATAAAATGGAAATGTGGCAACAACACTTAACATTGAATTAGAATGAGCCAAGGATCATTGCACATAGAGAATGAGTAAAACCTCATTGCACATGAAGCATGAGTAAACCCTAGTTGCACTTAAATTAGCATGAGTAAACACTCATTGCACATGACATATCATAATACTATACTTTACCCAATGCATTGGAGCACTATAAGGGCACACCCTTCTTAAACATTTCATTTCATCCTTAAGTGTGCCACATGGATCATAAAACATGGATTCATAAAACATAATAATTTATTCCACAATAAAGGAATGTGGAATTAATACATGAAAATTTACAATCAATATGTACATGTGCATAAAGGTGAATACCCTTTATGGAGAAATGGGCATGGTATTCACTACACAATGACAGCGACTTAGAATATCGGTGTGATTTCGGCAGCGTAACAGCGTGACATAATAATTAATAAAAAAGGTTTATGAGAGAGAAATGGTTTCCTCATCATATATACATGTAATTTAAAGTAAAGATGTCATATATATACATGTCCCAACAATTTTAATGGAATTTAGATTCATGATACAAAAGTATTGCTTGAATGTGAAAGAGGAGAGAGAAGTTCCTTTCGGAATTTCGGCATAGTAATGGGTGTACATGGGAGGAATTTAATGAGAGAGAAAGGGGTATCCCATCATTCAAAAAAATAAGAGGGAAGTATGGGGGAGGTGCGAAACCATACCCCAGCATTCATAATTGAAATTAAAAGGGCAATACAATTTAAAGAAATTGACAAATATTAGAAAGGAAGAAAAAACCCTTACTTGGAAGTGTGCTTCCAAAGGCTAGAGAGAGGCTTGTGAGAGGCTTCTTGGGAGCTTGGGGCACCTTGGGAGGATTCTAGAGAGAGTAGGGCAGAGGTTGGACGAACTCCAAGGGGTTTTAGTGAGGGGGAAGTGGTATCTTGGGTGGGTTTATATAGGAAAGGTGAGGGAATTCTTTATTATTTAGGTTTGGTTCCCCTTACATTAAATTAATCCAAACCACAAACCATCCCATGGTTTTTGCCCATGGTTTTTGGAAAAGGTAGTAGGAAAAAAATATTTTATAAGGCCCAAGTCAGAACTTCTTAAAATAATAAGGTTGCTTATGTGGAGGTGAGTCACACTCCCATGAAAATTAATTTAAAAAGGAAAAGTGTTGAATATGTCTTGAGGGGTCCATTAATGCTTTGAAAAGTAAGTCAAAGAAACCCAAAATCAAATTATTTTAATGATAAAATATATATTGGCCGAACATAAGGATTATGGTATTTTATTAAATCACCATTGGGTCATTATGATGTCATAAAACACATTATATATTTAAATGGTATTTAATTTTTACCCAAAAATTTGACTGTCTCAGAAAATTATGAAAAATTCACCGTTGGATAACTTCGATGTCCTGATTCCAGAAATGAAATTTATTTTGTCTAAAAAAATTTCTAAATATTTTAATTTTCACTTTTAAAATAAAAACCAACATTTATAAAAAATTCACAGGTTTTGACAGAAATGGCTTTCAAACCTTAATAAAAATTTTAATTGCATTCATAAAATTATAAGATCATTTATATTTAATAAAAATTAATTTAATATTAATAATAATATTTTATTAAAATATTATTTAATTCCAAAATCCCTTAATTTAATAAAATTGAATTCTTAATTAAATAATAACTAAAAACACCATTTGTACTTTAAAAACTATTTACAATGTATCAAAAACGACTAGAAATTATATTCATTATTATATACAAAAAAAATAATGTACATGAACATAGTACTGCTTATTTGTTACATAAACCCTTAAAATATCCGCATAAGACCTAAGGGTAACGTGTGCGATGGTGACATAGTCTTGGGGCGGCTCGGATAACATCGCTCGAGTGGTAATCTCTATCAACTTCCACTTTTACCATAGATGGTCACGTTCGAGCTTGACATAATGAAGCTCAGCTTTGGCTTGGTCAAGGGCGAAACCCAAGGATTCCACCTCTTTTCCGAGCTCCGACAAATGGGCTTCATATGGGGCAATTCTACTGGATGAGGCCATCACTTCCTTTGTCTGAGTAAAATTGGGTTCGTTAAAGCCTTATATTTATACCAATCATGTGATCACTGTTCAACGACTATAAAAGTAACGGTCACAACTCTTATCATAAAACCAAAGAAGTTGACATCTTATAAAAACATTTTTTATAAAGAGACATTTAACTAGATCAAGAGGGATTTTCCATTAATGAATCTTTGGGTCGTTACAGTTTTTGAGAAATTACATTGCTGTCAATATACTATAATTGTATGTGGATTTGTATAGTTGTACCTAGGGGTAGTAACTATGTAAAAGAAACATTGATCTAGAATATATCATCACCTAGTGCACGACAATGAGCCTTGATGCACACCTAGTTTGGCATTCTCTAGGGATATTATTTTTGAAATTCACAAACTCTTTCTAAACCATCATGGTGGATTTGAATATATGATGACCTTGAAAAACCTAATTCAAACCTAATTTTTCATCGATTTAAAATAGGTTCTCATGATTTAGAAATCCTATAAATGATATTTAATTATTATGTTGTTCCCCACGATGATTATTATTTCTCACACAAAGTGTTTTGGTTTCATTCAATTGATGGAACTATGAGGAAAAATTTTAACACTAAATGTGATGTATAATTTTATGTTTATGAGAAAAAAATTGGATGATGAATGGAGTGAAATATTTTTTGATTATTATTTATTATCTATCATGATATATGATTACAATGTGAACTTTGTTGAGATTCCTAACACATTGAATCACAGGAAGATGGATTTTTATTAACGTTTTTTTGTTAATGATCTTATAAAAAATAATATTTTGATTACTACATGTTATGAAGGTTGGAAGAAGAACATATAATAATTTATAAAATGGAGGGGAATATATTTTCTATGTGGAAATTAAAATGATATAGTGATGAATTTCCAAGGGATTTGATATCTTATGTGTGAGGAAGTTGGGAATTATCCAAGTGAATTTATTATATTAAGGGTTATGCACTAGAACAGGGTAGAACATATGTTAAAACAAATCATTAATTTTAAAAGTTGAAGCATTTATGTATTTTTATTCAAAAATCATGGTGTATATGTATTTTTACCAATGGTATTTTAATAATAATAATCCTAAAATATGTAAGGTTTGTGTTAATTTTCGAAGTATATATATCTTTATGTAATAACACCTTAGGAGGTATGGATACCATAATGGTTTTATAAGTTTAAGCTTGATCATAATTTCAAAGTCTTAGAAAAAACTTTTGAGGTATTATGTGATTGGAGTTTGTCAATATTAAGTATATTTTGGGAGACATTTATTTTAATAAAAACTTTGGTTTTGTACATGTTTTTTTGTGGAAAGTTATTTAAGGAGGATATAACCAAGATATAATTCCATAAAAGGAATATATACTTTTAATATATTGTGATTTGTTTTTATATTAATAATAACCCATATATGTTCATGGATTTGATGAATAAGGTCTTTAGAGAGTACCTTGATAAGTTTGTGGTAGGATTTATAAATTATATAATCATTCATTTAAAGATAAAGGAAGAGCATGAATATCACATTAAAATTGAACTAAAGACCCTATGGAAGAACAAAATATATGAAAAATTTACAATATGGGAATTTTTGGTGAAAAATGATTCATTTTAGGGTAAATAATCTCAACAGAAGATGTATTAGTGGATCCATAAAAAATGGAGTCTATTGAATGTTGGCCCAGACCAACCATGGGGACTGAGATTGGTAGATTTCTTGGTTTATCTAGATATTATCAATGGGTTGTGGAGAATTTCTCATGAATATCTAATCCATTATCCAATTTAACTCTGAAGGGTCAAAATTTTTCCTAGATAGATGAATGTGATTAATATTTGATGGAATTGGAGGGAATATTATTCAGTTAACATGTGACTACATTACCATACAGTTCAGAAGGGTTTGTAATCTATAGTGATGTATCCAAGATGGGATTTAGATTTTTCTTCATGCATAATGACATGGTTATATATTATTCCTCATGAAATATGAATGTTCATGAGAAAATTACTAATATCATGATATGGAGTTAGCTTTGGTAAAATTTTCATTAAAGATATGGGGGCATTATATTTACATAGAAAAGTGTGGTATATATACTAATAAAATATTTTAATGTATATATTCTTATAGAATAAGTTGAATATTCTCCAAATAATATCGTTGAAGATTATTAAGGATTATGACAACTAAATACATTACCACCCTAGGAAACTGAACAAGGGTTTTGATGATTTGAATTGACATGATCATAGTAGCATATCCATAATGACTATCACAAAAGATATAATCCTTATGTATTTTTGAAGGATGCATATGGAAATTATAAAGAATAGAAGGAAATATTATCATTCAGAAATGATTTCTCAACTATTTATATAAGTGAAGATGAAAGAGGCATAAAAAAATGATGTAGAGCTACATAAGAAAGTGAGAAATGCTCTTGATTTTTCCCTTGACTGCGAAGGAATGGTAAGGTTCAGGAACCATCTATGTGTTCCATTCATACATGATTTTAATAAGGAGATATTAGAGGAAGATTATAGTTATTTATTATCTCTTAATCATTGAATTACAATGAAGTTTAGATATTTTAATGAGTATTTCTAATGAGATGGTATAAAAAAGTATATTAAAGAGTTTGTATCGTAGTTCTTCATATGTTAGAAAATTAAGGTTTAAATAAAAAAGTATAAGGAGATGTTACGACTATTACCTATACATGAATAGAAATTTGGAAACATCATCATGGATATTGTCATAGGACTCCATAAGATATCTAAAGAGCATAATGGTATATGGGTTGTCGTCAATATTTTTACTAAGTCAGTACAATACAATGAAATTATATAATATTTCTCCCTTGATCATTTTAATAGGATATAATTTAAGGAATTGTTAACGTTTCGTGGAGTTCTATAGTCCATTGTATCTGAATATGATTCATGGTTTACCTCAATGATCTGGGGAGTTCTTCCAAAAACTCTTGATACATAGTTGACTTTAATCATTTCATATCATCCTCATACATTTGGTATGTCTGTGAGAACAATTGAAACCCTAAAGAATTTGTTGAGATCCTGTTCTATGTATTTAAAAGGTTTTTGGGATCAACACCTTCCTATAGTTGAGTTTTCTTAGAAAAATAACTTTCACTTGATCATTCAGATAGCTATTTATGAATCACTCTATGTAAATATCTTTATAACTCCAATGTATTGGGCTGAAGTTGGAGAAAGAAAGCTATTGGAACCTGAGCTACAAGAACAAATGGAAAATATGGTTAAATCCATTCTACAACACCTAAGCATGGAAACCAGTCAACAAAAAAGTTATGTTGCCAATCACAAATGTGATCCTGAATATGATGTTGGGGACAAGGTGTGTAGCACCCCCAGTTTCAAGTAAGTAACATTTATTTTATTCTTTTTAAGTATAAAATGTATTTGGGAGGGTTGGGAATAAATTTATATGTTTTTTTCACTTTTTTATTGTCTCATGGTTGGTGAATGATTCAAGAAAACCATGAAACACATACAAAAAACCACACACATTAAAACTGGGGCTAAAGAGATGGTGCATAGGTAGCTGAATGGTTTTTCCAAACCGTACGACTGCCTAAGAGGAACTATGAAACATGGGGTAGTAGGATTTTGAACAACTAAAACATAGTTGGTCTATCTGTGTGATCCAACCATGTGAGGCCCCCCTTAAGGCAGTGGCTAGAGAATAGTTTGTCTAACAACATGAAAAACTATGCACAATTTAAAAACAAGATGCACAAAAGTGGATATTGGTCGGGATTAAGAATTAACCCCTAATTTCTGCCAAAATAACCATAATTCAATAGTTTCTCCTCCAAAAGGTTATAGAGGCATCTCATATTGACCCAAAGGTGACCTTAAGTATTTTCTTGCTATTTTGAAGCTAGATTATCATGGTAAGTCTTCATTTTGGGTAGTTGTTCTTGGTTTTCCTTAGATCTAATTCTCTCTCTCTCTCGGTTTCTTAGATCTATGTCCTTTGCGGATATATCTAAGGTATTTTATAATAAATAAGATTATATTGGGCGTTGTTGATGTTATGGGAAGAGATAGAAGGCATGTTTTTAGAGTTTTGCCCCATTTTCATGGATGTTTTCCCACCGCTTTCTATGTTTTCCAAGTTTTTTGAGGTAGGTGGATTCACACTCAGCTCCTCTATTTAGAATATGAAGTATTTATTTAAAATTGATTGTTTAACATGAATATTTTTTGTGAAATTGGTGTGAAAAGTATGGTAGAAAACCTATTTAGTGATGGTTTCTATTTTTTATAGAAATTGTGGAATTTTTGGGAAAATACTTTATGGTTTGATTTTAAAATGATGATTTTAAAATTAGTTGTTTGGTTTTATTAGTGAAAAAATATTTTATAAAATGAGTTTCAATAAAAATGTAATTGTATTAAAATGGGTTTATCACACCTAGTTTTGGAACAAGTTTTGTATTTTTGGTGTGTGTTCATGTGAATTGGGATGGATAAGGGTGTGAATTGCCCCCATAAAAAGGTTGGGAAAGATAAAGGAATTAAGTACCCCCATCAAAAAAGATTCACTAAGTGATGAATTAGTGAATGTATAACTCACCACTCATAAATATAAGTAGGTACATGGTTTCATGGATGGTTGGATGTGTAGTTATGTGGAAAGGAATTAATTATGCTAAAATTGAATATGTGAAATAGTTTTAGAGAATTTTTTGGTTTCTTTCCTTGTAACTTGTTATTATTTTGTGAAAACCACTTGGTTATGGAACTTGTTTATATTCTGATACAAAAATGTTTTAGAAATTTTTTTATATAAACAATTTTATATTAATGTTATAGAATGTTCTATCCCAGTTGTGTGACTAGGGAAGTCATTTGAAGAAAATATATTGAGGTTCAATAACCCACCCCCACTTTGGCACGTTGGTGCTTTTGTATATGTCATTTATCAAGACATGGGAAAAGGTAAAGTATCACAATTCTCTAGTGGTGCTTAGTGATACTTTGACTATTTTGTAGATATGAAGCATGGAGCATATTGGATCTTGGATTTATGTCTTTGGAGTATAAAGTAGTCATATTTTCCTTTCACTGTGTTCTTTGATATTGTAGTCTTCAATTGTGGTATTTGGTTATAGTTTGGTTTTTATAACAATGGTATTTGTTTGAGTTATTTTACATTATTTTGATGCATCATGTAGTGGTTTTGGTTATTTCATGTTTGGTTGGTTGTTCTATTTTTTAAATGGAAAATCATCCCCCACTTGTTAATTAATCCCTTATAATTTATTTCCAGCCTTTGGTGTATTGGGGATTTCACTTAAGGCCAAGTAATGTTCCACCACCTTCTTAGCCATTGAGGAGGTTAAAGATGTTATAAGATGTATCCTATTTTTTTCCTTCCAAATATATTTTTGGAATAAGTTTTAGTAGTCTTGACTGGTCTTTGATTTGGTTTGGTTGTCACTATTGGAGTTGACATTCATCTGGTCTATTCCTTAGGCTGGGTTCGTTGAAAAGTGTAGGATTTTTGTGACATGAAATGTAAAGCATAAAAATACATAGCTAACCTTTTTATGTAAAAATTAAAGTTACTATAGAGTTTGTTAAATAAGTGTTTCGGAAACACTTAATAGGTTTTAAAATCTCATTGTCATACATTTAGCCAATGAGATGAGAATGAAATGCAATATAAAAACATCTTCCTAGTAGGATTGAATATTTCATTTTGAGTAATGATTTATGATTTGGTGAAAAAGTGTTGATTTTTGAAATTGTTAAAGTTGTTTTCAAAAGTGAGATTTTTGAAAAGGTAATGGTTTTAGTATTTTGAAAATTGTAGTATTTTCAAAATCATGGTGAAAATTTCAAAAATAGTTGAATGTAGAAAGGTTTTAATTTTTGGAAATAAATATTGTGATACTTGTTATATGATAGAATTTGAAATGTTAAGAAATCATTTAATATAGAGTGAGACCTATGGAATTTGTTGTTTTTATATAAAATGGAACCTAGTAGGAATCATAGAAACCAATCAGAAGAAGTTGATGAAAACATATTTGCACTTGGACCATAGGTGAACCAATAGTTAGTATAGAGTATTGTCCATGAATTTCAGTATGTGGAAAGTGGGAACATAAAGGATGAGTCCAGGAAAGTGGATAATTAAATCTAATTCTATTAATAGAATCCACCTATATTTTATGGCGACTATGAACTAGAAAAGGTAGAGGTGTGGCTGAATATGATGAATCGTATATTTGATTTCATCAGCACAACAACAGAGTTGAAAGTCAAGTTTTCGACATATATACTGTAGGATCTTTCACACCAATTATAGGATTTAGGCATTCATGCTAAATTAGAGAATGAATTGGAAGGGAAGGATTTTGGAGAGTTATTCAACAAAAAATTCTATCCTCATACGTTCGGAATTCAATGAAAAATAGACTTCTTCATCTTGAAGTAGGAAAATATTTCTGTGAAAGAGTATGCAGCTAAATTTAGGAATTTATTTCACTTTTCACCCAAAGTTTCTACAAGTCCATCCTTAAAGGAACACATATTTGAATCAGGACTGAGGTAGAATATTTTCTCAAAGATTTGTGTTCTCTGTCTTCTGGATTAAATAGAGATTTTCAATAGAGATATGGTTTTTCAAAGAGACATATCAAGTTATATGGGTGGTGGAAGTATGTTGACACCTATGGGGAATGGTGGGAAATCTAATTCTGGGAGAAAGAAGAAGTGGGACACCTATTTCAAAGGTAGATTAATGAATCAAAATTAGTTGGATGGATAAGTAAACCGTTATCCACGACCAAAGTGAAAAGAATGAGGTTTCCAATGTGGATTCCTTGAATACATGAAGCAAGAGTGTATGTCACAACCTAGAGACCATCAAAAATATAATAAGATGGGTGCATATTCAGTTATATTATCACAATGCTCCAATGTTGGGTGTTCGAGACACTTCTTAGGTGTCGAAGGCATCGTATGATTCAATGGGATGAGGACAACCGAATCAATATCATTATCAGAAATGAGTTATCCATGGTGATTCTTGGAATACCATTACTCCTCAGGAAGTTCAATCTCAACAAGGTATTAGAGAACAAAGTGTAGTGAGTAAGAAATTATATAGAGCTGAAAAGTATATTCTGGATGATCAGTATAGAGCATCCATGGTGCGAGGTACAATTCTTTCTAATTCTACCCTTATGTAAGATTTGTCTGATACATGTTTATCCTATTCATTTAATTATTCTTATGCTATTAATTTTATGAGTTTAAAAGATGAGATGATTCCTTATATGTTAAAAATTCAAACTCCTCTTACTCAAAGAGATAATCAAGCCTTGTGTGCAGAATATTTCCAATAACCATTATTAGAGATGAGTTGAAATGGGATTTATTTGTTCTTGAAATGGATGTTTTAAACATAATCCTGGGAATGGATTGGTTTAAAACACACAAGGATCACATTGAATGTTATACCAGAAAGGACTGTTTTGTAACTAAATATGGCATCAAGCATATCTTTTGAGAATACTAGAATGTAAATAAAGGTGAAATGGGCATGTTGGCACTAGTAGCTTGAATGATATCATACCAATTGGTAGTGTTTTTTTGGCATCTATGGAATAGATTGAGTATAAAATATTTCCAATAGTTGTTTATCCTTTTCCAGATGTCTTTCCTAAAAATTTCTCAAGGTTTCCTCCTATGAGGGAAGTAGAGTTTATGATTGATCTCCTTTTAGGGACCAATCATAGTTCCCTTCCACTTATCGAATGGAATCAATAGAATATATGGAGAAAAAAGTGTAGTTGGAGGAGCGATAAAGAAAAGGATTGATTCAGTCAAGCATGTCCCAATGGGGATCACCAATCTTGTTTTTCAAAATTGAGGATTGAACTCTTTAGTTGAGTATGGATTAAAATCATCTTAAGAAAGTGACAATAAATAATAGGTATCCAATTCCATATATTGATGATTTTTTTGATCAATTGACAGGATATCAATGGTTCTCCAAAATTTACTTGCGATCAGGATATCACCAATTGAAAGTTCAAAAGGGGGAAATTCCAAATACTTATTTTAGAAGTATATATGTCTATTATGAATATGTGGTTATTCCTTTTGTTCTTAAAAATGAAGTAGAGGTCTTTATGGATTGATGAATCAGATATTTCATAGGTATCTGGATTCTTTTGTGGTGGTGTTTGTGGATTACATATTGGTGTATTCAATGACAAGAGTTGAGCTTGAGAAACACTTGGAGAAAGTGTTGGGAATATTGAGGGATCATAATTTTTATGCCAAATTATCAACGTGTAATTTTTGGGAACAAGAGATACACATCCCTGACCATATAATTTCTAAAAAAGGTGTTTCTGTGGATCCAAAAAATATTGAAGTTATTATATCTTAGGAACTTCCAAACAACATCTTTGAGATACATTGTTTCTATGCTCTAGGATGGTTATTACCAATTCTTTTTTCATGATTGAGCATGACTAGATTTACCTATGATAGTTTTTATGAAGAATAATGTTCCATTCCAATGGAATGAAGAATGTCATAAGTCCTTTCAAGAGATGAATGATCACCTTACATCAACACCAATCTTGAATTTTACAAAATTAGGACAAGGGTATGTGGAGTATTGTGATGTTTTAGCATCTAGGTTGGGGTGTATTCTCATGAAATTATATCATATTTTTTCTGAAGTATTATGTTAGTTAAAGTTTCATGGGAAGAACTACCCAACACACAATTTGAAGTTAACTATTGTATTCCATGCTTGAATGATTTTTGTATCATTTCCTCTCTGGTGAGAAATTCACTATGTTTACAGATCATAAGTTCTTGAAACATATTTTATCACAAAATTATTTTAATACGAGACAAATAATATAGATGAAGTATCTACGAATGTTTGACTTTGACATGATGTATACATTGGGTAATGGAAATTTAGTGGCTGATGAATTAAGAAGAATGTCATAGAGTTAGTTGAAAAAATAATCTTTTGATGAGTGATAGTTGATGTCAGTCCTACCCATCATGCACTTAGAATGTGATGAATGAGGTGAAGTTGTATCCTTCTTTCCAGTGTTGCGTGTTCTTGATTTGGTAAATATGGGTAAAGAGGCATAGACATCCAATAAAGAATATGTGTCTATGAGGTTAAAACTCAATGGTAGGGAGACCATTGAGGAATGGATGATGGATGAGAGTTTAGTGTTGTGGTTTAAAAATCGGATAGTCATACCTATAGATTTCTAGGAACAAATTCTTCATTATTACCACCATTCAAGATGGGCTATTCATCATGGAATAAAAAATATGTATCAGCCATTGAAAGCATAGTTATGATGGGTCAGTATGAAAAGTATGGTAGATGGGTTTATTTCAAGATGTTTAACTTGTTAGCAAGTTGAGGCCAAGCATTGACAACCAGTTTGTATGTTTCAGCCTTTAACTATCCAAATTTTGAAGTGGGAGAATATATCTATTTATTTTGTAATAGGTCCCCCAAAAATGGTTTGGAAACACAATTGCATATGGGTGATAATGGATTGTCTCACATAGTCATCCCATTTCATCACTATTCATGAATCTCATATGGTGGGGGACTTGTCAAAAATCTATATCTTAGAATTGGTAAAGAGGAATGGCATACCTATTTTAATTATGTCAAATTGAGATATGTGGATTACATCTTTTTTCTCAAAATCCTTACAGAAATCCCTTAGTAAACAATTGAACATGAGTACATCATGCGATCCTCATATGGATAGGCGATCTAAAATGA
Source organism: Viscum album (assembly GCA_963277665.1). NCBI lineage: Eukaryota > Viridiplantae > Streptophyta > Magnoliopsida > Santalales > Viscaceae > Viscum > Viscum album. The sequence goes on along the minus strand of OY728160.1, from coordinate 843,995,092 downwards.
TGATATTAACATTAGAATGAATGTTTTGGGATTGCGTAATGGATATTGGTGACCATATTTTGTTAGTGGATTCCTCCTATAACAGTAGTTATCTTGCCTCAATACATATGGATCCTTTGAAATCATTTCATGGGAGTCCTTTTCATTCTCCACTTTTTTGGGTGGAAATAGGTGATACTTCATTGGTTGGGTTGAGCCTTGTCCAAGAAAAAATAGTGAATATTTAATTGATTAGAAAGAGGATGGAGAAGGCTCTGATACATTATAAATTTTATGTGGATCATTGATGAACATTTTCAAATGAGGTGAGTGATCAAGTGTTCTTAAGGATCTCTCCAAGGTTGGGGAATCATCTTTTTGGGAAGAAGGTCAACTTATCTCCTCGATACATAAGACATTTTGAGATAACTGAATGGGTCGAAGAGGTGGTATATCTATTTTCATTCCCCCCATAGTTGGGGTTAGTGCATAATGTGCTTCACATATCTCAGTTTAAAAATTACTAGCCAAATCCTAACCATGTGATTCAATAGGAACACATTAACCTAGAGACGAATTATTTATTGGTGCACATGCCAGTGTGGATTGTGGATAAGTAAGAGAAAGTCTTTAATAGAAAAAGAATCAGTCTAGTGAGTGTTTTTTGGAATCATGGTCATATTCAGGATGAGGCTTAGGAATGTGAGAATGAAATGAAAGAGCAATGGAAATTACTATTGTAGAGCAGTGATGGTTTTCTACTTTCCTAGGACAGAAAGGCCAATTTTGGGGAGAATGTAGAACCCCCAGTTTCAAGTAAGTAACCCTTAATTTAAGATTTTTAAGAATATAAAGTGTTTGGGTGAAGTTTGGTAGGGTGTGGAATACTTTTGGATTGTTTTGGGGATTTTATAAGGGTTCATAATTGGTGCATGGTTTGGGAAAATCATGCAACAACTATAGAAAACCATGCACAATGAAAAAGGGCTAATGAGATTGCACATGGGAAGGAGAACAGTTTTTCCAAACCATACAGATTTCTTGGAGAAACCATGAAACATATGACAATGGGATTTTCTATGGCTCATGCATAGTTTTCCTAACCATGTGAAGCCACCTTAAGGTAGTGGTTGGAACACGATTAGCACACAGTTTGTCTAACCATGCAATTAATCATGCATGGTTTAAAAACTCGATAAAAAATAGATATAGGTCAGGATTAAGAATTAACCCATAATTTTCCCCAAATGGATCCTCACTTAGTATTTCCTCCTCCCAATGTATTTAGAGGGTTCTCTCATCAATTTATAAGTTATCTAGAGGCTTCTCATGGTGCATTGAAGCTGGATTCTCATGGTAAGTTTTTGTTTCTGGTAGTTATGCTTGATTTTCCATAGATCTACTTCTCCGTATCCCTTAGTTTCTTAGATCCATGTATACTGTAGATATATCTTTTGTATTTTAATTCCAAATATGATTAGATTTGGTCTTGTTTATGTTTGGGGAATAGATCTACGGTAGCATTTTAGAGTTTCAACCTATTTTCATGGAGTTTTTCAGGCCATTTTCCATTTTCTCCAAATTTTCCTAGGTATCTGGCTTCACTCTCCAGTCCTATATTTTGAATATAAAGGATTGATTTCAAATTGATTTTTTAAATTAATTTTTATTAAAAATTGGTGTGAAAATAATGGTATAAAATCTCTTTAGTGATGGTTTGTATTATTTCTGGAAATTATGGAGTTGTTGTGAAAATGATTTATGGTTTGATTTTAAAATAATTATTTTATAATTAGTTGTTTTTTTTGACTTATAAAAAAGGTTTTTTTGAATGGTTTTCAATAAAAATTTTATTTTATTAAAGTGGGTTTAGCACACTTGGTTTTGGAATGGGTTTGGCATGGTTGGAGTGTGTTTATGTTCATTAGGATGGATAAGGGAGTGATGTACCCCCATCAAAAGGTTGAGACAAATAAGGGTGTGAAGTACCCCCATCAAAAAGTGTTCACTAAGAGATGACTTAAAGAATGGATAACTCACTAGTCACAATTATAGGGAGTTCTATGGTTTCATGCATGGTTGGATTTGTGGTTATGTGGAAAGTAATGGATTATTATAAAATTGAATTTGTGAAATAGTTTTAGAGCATTTTTTGGTTGTTTTCCATGGATTTTTTTTATATTCTAGTGAAAACTGCTTCATTATGGAAGATTTTTATATTCTAATATAAAATACCTTATAATTTTTTTTATCTAAACTAATTTATATAAATGTGATAACATGTTTTATCCTAGTGGAATTTGTAAAGAATTCATTTGGTTAAAATCTACTATGTTTCAATACTCACCCCTACTTTGGAAATTTTCACTTTTGTAGATGTCGTTTATTTGGACATAAGAGATGGTAAAGTGCCACACTTTTCTAGTGATTCATAGTGATACTTGGATAGTTTTGTGGAGTTAGATCAAGGATTATTTTGGATCTTTGTGTTATGTCTCTGGAGTCTTTAGTTTATAGTTTTTTCTTCTGCTATATACTTTGATATTTTTAGTCTTCTGCTATTATAATTGGTTATAGTTTGTTTTTTTACAACAATGGTATTTCATTGAGTTATTTTACATTTTTATCATGAATCTTGTAGTGTTTTTAGTTATGCCTTGTTTGGTTGGTTGTTTTTTTAAAGGGAAAATCTTTCCCACATGCTAATGAAGTCCTTGAAATTTCTGAACAAAATTTGGCATGTTGGGGATTTTGATTAAGGCCAAGTAATGTTCCACCACCTTATCCAGCTGTTAAAGAGAGAAAAGATGTTACAAGGAATTTCTAAGAACTTATCTATAGAGGAATTTTATGATATTACAGAGGAAATGGAAACTAATCCCTATGTATATTGGAGCATTCAAAATTATTTACCATATTAGGATGGTGGCTTATTTCTTGGTGCTTCCACCAAACCTATTTTATGTACATTATGTATTCCATGTATCTCCCCTCAGGATGTATATAACCAATCAGTCACATGTACTATAATAATAGGGAATAACACAAAAGAATGATCTTTTTTATGAGGAAAACCCATGGGAGATTCTGGATCATATACAAAAAGTTCTATGAAACAAGACAACTCACCAGGCCCATGTTTTGAAGAAAAACCACCAGTTTGAGGAAGCTACGTGGCAACCCGAGGATGTAATTTGGTAGATGTATCCTTATTTTTTATTTAAAAGTGAAAAAATTTTTAGGAAAAAAATCATTATAATTGGTTTATAATGCAACACTAATAAATATTATAATATAAAAAATTTCACAGATTTTGATTTTCTTTGAGAGCTTATGTTATACGCAACCTTGAGTTTTAATATACCACGTTTTATTATAAATATTAATAAAACATATGCATTAAACATTTAGTTTTGAATGGGAATAAATAAAACTTAAAGACTATGTATAATGATTTCATATAAATAAATGATATTAATAAAAAAGTACTTAATTTTTATTAAAGCCTTTATATATTTCAAAAATTCTATTTTCTCAAAAAAATATTGTTATCTCATTTTTGTAAAAAAAATATAAGTACTTTTTCAAATATTATAGAAGTTATTTTACAAAACAAACATCGTTTTCAATTCTATATTTCTAAATAATCTTTGAGTGAATATTTTTTAATTTTATGAGAATATTAATTTTTCAATGAATAGTAAATAATATTGAATTTTATTAAAAAATAACTTTTTTAAATATTTTACAAACTTAAATCATGTATAACAATGTTTTAAAAGTATAATTAGTTAAATTATATATTTATTAATACAATTTATTTCATTGGAATCAATTTCATATTAAATTGTGATATTAAAACATTATATACTTATGAAAATTTTTTCTTTAAGAAACTAATTTATCATCATGCCTGCATATTTAATGTTAAATTATGAATTTACACTTAATTGTTTGGAATTTTGAATAAATGGATTAAATATATTGAATCATAAATATTAATATTATTTAATAAGGTTAACTTAGTTTTTGATTAAAATGAATATTAGAAACAAAAAAATGTAATTACCACTGTTAAGGTTAAAATGAGTTTACTGGGGGTTAAACTAAAATGATATGGGGTAAAATGACCTATAAAGTTTTTCAAAAACCATTAAATTTATTTTTTTGAACATAATATCTCTTATTTTATAAAATTACTCATTTTTTATCCTTTTAGTGTGTGAAAAAATGGGACACTTTATTCTTTTCAAAAACTCCATGTGTGTCCTCTACCTCAATTATAAATGGACAGACAATCCAATTACCTCAAAACACTTTCAAAACCATTTGGTTTGGAAAATACCTTCCCAAAAACCTTTCTTACATCCCTAAAAACATCTTAGATTCCTTATTTTGATTAGGAAACTCTCCTATGATAGATTTGGATATAAACCAAAAGAGTTTCTCTAAATAAGATGAAACCTTCTAAAACTTGTGTTTTTATTTTATTTCTCCTTAAAAATCCTTAAATCATTCTCCAAACATGAAGATATAATAAATTTTATTCCACAGACAAATATATTATTATTTTAGTGTAATAAAACACATTCATCTCTTCTATGATCAAGTGGGAAATGAAACTGTCAATCATGTGTATGGTGGACTAACACCTCACAACCATATGAAGTTCATCTTCTATCACCACATATAAAGACTATATTTAATGATATATTTAACATATTAGTATGATTTTAGGGAATTAGTATACTTATCGAATTATAATATCAAACTCTAGAGATCGTCACCGGTTATTGGCGTATGATTTCAGAAGTGACTGTATAGTGACCCTAGTCTTTTTTTACATAACATTAGAAGATTTTAAGAATAAATAAACATAAAATTACTAGACAAGGATCATAAAGTCTAGGGTCTGAAAATACTAGGTTAATAAAACTGAAAACATGGGACTAAATAAAATAATTCTTTATTTAATCTTCATAAAGTTCTCCTTACTTTCTTTGATCGCTTATATCAGCATATCATAACTTGGGGATGACATGAAAAAAGGGATGAGATTAAATTACACTAAGGAAATAAACATAAGAATAAATATTATCACATGGGTTATAAGGCATAACATAATGATAAAAAAATGCATAGAACATGATTAAACATATGGAATAATAACATATAGAACATGGAATCATATTATCATGGAATCATAGTAATGTGGAAAAAACATAGACGATGACTTTAGAATAATTCAATGCCCATTTCACATAGATTATCATGAATCAAGGCTTGTTTCACATTGAGGATCACTATTCAAGTCTAACCACTAAGATTGTTGCACAAGGAGCATGATTCAAGGCTAACCACCAAGTCCTTTGCATATAACACCTCATGGGACTAAACATTACCCCAAAAATTAGAGAAACATCTGGGTACACCCATCATAACATATTCATTAATATGTTTTACACATAAATAATCATACATAATCAATCATATATAAACATAAGGGTACCCATATAAAAGAATGGGTATCATAATCATGTCATAAAGAAAAATAAATGGGCATATCATACATGTGCCAATGATAGAAAGGAATTAAATCATACATGGAAATTAATAAGGGAAAGTAGTCTTATATCTTTTTATTTTATGTAAAAAAATGTGATAACATGCAAAATGAGAATTTAATAAACTTTTACATTAAACCATTTTAGTACGTTTTTAAGGAAAATACTAAAGGGAATTTAAAATAGAAAAGGGAATAATATTTTATATTAAACCATAAGTGAAACAAGAATGTTTTCATAATAAAAATATTGATAAAATAAAAAATAATAGTGTCTTAAAAAAAATTATAGAGTGCACTTCAAATTTCATAATAATTTGGGAAGATCCCTTAAATCGGGCTTTCTTATCAGGAAGAATTGAGAATGGAATTATTTAAAAACCTATATATCCCTGAAAGAGAAGGATGAATGGATATTGATACATGATATTGGAAAAAATTAAAAAAATTAGAAGATATACATAAAAATAAAAGAGAATTTCATTTGTGTAAGAAGAGATAAATAGTTACCCGAATGAATAATGGAGGTTCTAGTAGAATCCCTTACCTTAAGTCTAAATGTGTTCTTCAATTGATCTTAATGTCCTATATAATGAAATTATATCCATTAATTTATAATTACAGAACCCTTTATACATGTTTTTTATTTATTTTAACCATATTATGTTCATTTATGTCCTCTTTGATGAGTTATAGAGTTCAATTCCATCATTCGTGAGTGCTCATTTTCATAATTTTCATGACCGGCTCGCTTATATAAGAGAATGGAAGTTCTTTTAAAATGTAAATTGAAGTAAAAAATTGAATTTATATGTTATCAATGATCATACAAAAGAATAAATGATTATATAGGTCATTTGGTTATTTCTAATGATGATGAATCATTAGATAAAACTTTAATGATAATTGCATGGATTAATTTTGTGATCTTTCGATCATGACAAAATCATGTTGTTTTATAAATTAAAACCATTTGTATAAAATGATTATAGAAAATTAAATAAGATATATTAAATATATAAAAATCTGGTTTAACCATAAAAATGGTTTCATGAATATAATTGAAGATTATAATAGAAATTAAAAACCCATCGTCCTAGAATGTCATAAATTAACACATCTTGGATGATGTTTTCATTTCTAGTATAAAAGGAAGGGAAAAGAGAAATGATGATGAATTATTCAATTATCATAAAAAATTACAGTATATCTAAGGTACTATATTTTTCATACCTTTTGGATGAAGAGAGGTGAGTATAGAAAAGAAAAAAAAAGAACATGAACAGAAATTGAAAGAAAACAGAAGAGGGTTTTACCTCATGATTCCTTCCTCTTGAGAACCTAATAGGGGTTTAGTTTTTGTCTTTTCTTAAGAAAAAAAGATTCTAGTTCTGGGTAGGGACTTTTGAAGATATTTTAGAAGAACTTGGGCAAGGCACAAGGCATGAGAGCTATGAGGAGAAGGGGTTGCGAGGGGTGGTATTTATAGTGGAGGAAAGAGGTGTTTTCTCATTATTTGAATCATTGTTTTATTATTTTTCACAAGAAAAGAAATAGTGTTGATTCTTGAGAATTAAAAATAGTAACTAGAGCATGTGAGTTTGATCCAATGGTTCTTACATCTATATAACATCATTCATGAATCTATAATTCATGTATTTAAAATTTATTGTAAATCACCATATTTTACTATTCACAAAATTAAAGTATTTCAGAAAAAGAAAACAAATTAACATAACCATTTTTTGACTTTTAGAATTAAAAAATAAACTCTATTTTATGAAAATAATTTTCTAAATATGAGATATTTAATTTTTAATTAAATTCATCATTTACATGTAAAATATAGATTTTAAAATTATAAATGATTTTGCAACACTTTGTAAAATTACTTAAGGTATCATTAAATTATATTATAATCATAATAAATAAAAATATTAATTTATGAATACATTTTATGAAAATAAATTTTATTTTAAATTATTAAATTAATGATAAAATTATAATTAAATATTTATGACTTACAAAAATACCAACACTTAATTAATTATTTTTAATATATTTACGTATACTATGATATAATTATATCATTTTTTCACTTATAAGATGGATAATTATAATTTCATTGGTTAGGTTACTATTACATTGGTTGGTTTACTATTTATAAGGGTTACATTAATATTCCAAAAGTCAAGTTACTATTTCATCGGTATAGGTTCCTTAACTTCTAGAAATGCATTTTATTTTAGAAATTATTCATTTATAATGTTTTTATTGTGTTCTCAATGTAATTTTTTGTGATTATACCATATGAAAAATTATAATAAGGGAATTCCATTGATAAGACATTGGGTCATTACATTCTTCCCCCTTGTGAAATTTCTCCCTCAAAATTTCATTTTACATACTACAATGAAAATGGGTGTGGGTAATTTTCTTTCATCGCTACCTATACTTCCCATGTCACCTCTTCGTACTTATGGTTTCTCCATAGTACATTAACCAGGTGAGTAGTCTTTTTGCATAGAACTTTATCTATATGATCCAAGATCTTTTTGGCCGATCCTTGTAAGAAAGATCATTCTCCAACTGTAATATATCTGAAGTCAGTATATGTGAAGGATCTAGTATTTAATTATTTAATAGGGATACATGGAATACATCATGTACTTTAGACATGGTGGGTGGAAGTGCTAATTGATAGGCCAAAACACCCACCCAATCAATAATGTAGAAGGACAAAATGTACCTGGGGCATATATTTCATTACTTTACAAATATCACAATTTTATTTCACTTAGTTATGAATAAGAATACTATGAATCCAACTTTAATCTCAAGGACTTGTCTATGATTGTCTGCATAACAATTCTGTTGACTTTTGGGCTACCTTGATGTGATTTTGAATGATTTTAACCTTCTCAACCATTTCTTCGACCATTACTGGTCTTAGTAGATTACACTCACTGACTTCATCCTAGCACATCAATGTTATACATCTTTTACCACAAAGAGCTTCATATGGAGCCATTATGCTTGAGTGGAAACTATTATTGTAGGAGAATTAAACCAGTAGAAGATGTTGGTCCCATTCTCCTTTGAATTCCATTGAACAATCTCTAAACATTTATTCCAATTTCTGAATCATCCTCTCATATTGGCCATCATTTTGAGGATGATAATCTGTACTGGAGTTCAACTCAATGGTTAGTGCATATTAAAGTCATTTCCAGAACCTAGAGGTGAATTTTAGATCATGATCAGATACAATAAAAAGTGGTATTAAATACAGCCTTACCACCTATTTTATTTATATATGTGATGTTATATCCAGTGATAAGTCCTCTCGAATTATGATAAAGCGATTTGTCTTTGTATGAAGATCCACAATAACCCATATAGAATTTTTTTCCAATGGATTTACTTGGAATTTCTGTGAAAGAGTCCATGGTAATGTTCTCCCACTTCCATTTTGGTATGGGTAGTGGTTAAAATATCCATTTATACTTTTTCCTTTCGGCCTTCACTTGCTGACATACCAGAGACATTGATGTATATTCGGCGATCTCATTTTTCATATTGTCCCACCAAAATTTCTACCATATATCTCGATACATCTTTGTGCTCCCTGGTTGAATAGAGAAGGTTGAGCTATCTGAATCATTCATGACCACTTTATTTATATCTGGATAAGATGGCACACATAATCGTGACCCAAATCTTATAACTCCTTCCTCATCCATTTGGAACTCTTAGGATTTCCCATTCCTGATAGCTTCCACCATTTCTAGATTTCCATATCATTTATTTGGGAATCCTTTATCTTATCCATGAGGGATGGTTGAGACCTAATTTGATAAAGGATTGATGATGTAATTCCCTTTGTTATTACCATGTCCATCCTCTGTTATTATATGAAGATTGTATCATTTACAATTCTCATCATCGATAAAGATGTAGGATCCTTTCTATATAGATCATCCTATACCTTATTCTCTTTACCAAGATAATAGTGGATTGAGCAGTCATAATATTTTATGACATCTAAACATATTCAGTGGATCTTATTAATCTTCTTCTATGTGAATATATATATTTCAGACTCTTTTGGTCATTATATATCTCACAATTCTCTCCATAGAGATAATGCCAATAGATTTTCAATGCACAGATCATAGCTGCAAACTCTAGATCTTGTATTGAATAGTTTTGTTCATGGATTTTAAACTACTTTGAGGAATAGGCTATGACTTTATCATTTCCCATCAGTACACAAACTAATCCCTTTTTGAAGTGTCTCTATATATCACATTGAGTTCTCCACTTTTCGAGTGTGTGCGTATTAGCATAGTGATAAGACTATTTTTGAGCTCCTTAAATATTTCCTCACATTTTTATGTCTAGAAAAAAATCACTCCCTTCCATGTTAGCTTGGTTATTGAGTTTGAAAATCGTGATATGTTCTTTAAAAATCATTTTTAATACCTAGCTAGGCCAAGGATGTTTCACATCTCCATTACAGATATTGGTATGTTCCACTCTTTGATTTACTTTATCATGGAAGGGTCCAAGGATATCCCTTTTTTGGTGATAACATTCCCCAATAATGATACTTCCTCTATCCAGAACTCACATTTACTATAATTTACATAAATTTTATCCCTTCCCAAAGTCTTCAACGTAGTATTTAAATTCTCCTTGTGTTCCTCCTTGGTCTTGGAGTATTTCAGAATATCATTGATAAAGACTATGATAAAATTTTCAAGGTAATATCTAGAGAATCTATTCATTAAATCCATGAAAATTAATAGGGAATTGGTGAGTCCTAAGTGAATCAATATGAAATCAAATTTTCCATACCTCATTTGAAAGGAAATCTTGGGAATATATTCCCTCCTTAGATTTAATTAGTGATATCCCGACCAAAGTTCCACCTTAGAGAAACTATCCCCACATAGCGGGTCGAACAATCCATCTATCCATGGTGGGTATACTTGTTCTTTATCATGATTTTACTAATATCATGATAATAAATGGAGAGGTACATTGATCCATCTTTATTATTACCGAAGAGGACTAGTGTATCCAATGGTGAAACACTCAGGCATATAAAACTCACCTTTAGATACTCATGTAACAACTTATTTATCCATTCTAGCTCTATGGTGGCCATTATATATGGTTTCTTTCATATAGGTATAGATACAAGAATATGTTCAATTGAGAATTTAACCTCTCAATCAAGAGTAAGACTAGTCAACTCTTCAGGGAATACATTTGTGTAATCCCTCGTGATAAGCACCTCTTCGAGCATGATTCTCTTTTTTGTCTCAATCATTTGAGCAAGATATTCTTGATCATAAGGAAAAAATATACACACTTGAGATAATGATTCTGAAGTAGATTTATCTTCCTCCTTACACTTGTACAGGATTGGAGGATTCTCTAGGATGTGAAGAGTGATTCCCCTTTCTCGATAGTTGATGTTGGATTTATATAAATACAACCAATCTATGCCCAAAATAGCATCAAACTATAACAAAAAAAGTATGAAAATATTTTCTAGGAGGTTCCTTCCACAAACATTTACTCTGGAAGAGTTATATACATTAGATGCAATAATTTCCCCATTCACTGCACTTACAGATAGCTCAACCTCCATATTTTAAGTTTCTTTTTGAATAGTTATACTATACTTTCAAGATATGAAAGAAACCATAGATCTATAATCAAATAGTATATTTTCTATTCTTGAATGAATAACCAGCATACCTATCCACACGTCATTTTATAGAACCACCTCAGTCGAAGTGATAACATAAGACCTTCCTTGTTTCTGTGTAGGTTGTTGTTGATTGCCTCCAACAACCCTTGTCTTAGGGAAATGGTTTGCATAATACCCATGTTCCTTGCAGTTGCAACACTTCACTACAATCTATGTATTTATCTGAACCTTCATTTCTTCTTCCATGTTATTGGTATTCTCTATAACACTTAGGAATTTCATATATAGAAGTCCCATTATGCCATATTCGAAGCAATTCTTGGTTCCTTTAGACAGTCCCCATGATGTGTTTCCCACAATTTTGACACATGGGATGTTCAGTCTTCTTTCTATCATGGTATTTATTTACTAATCCAACCATATTAGAATCCATTTTATACTTTTTGTCACTAGGCCCACGAGACCACTAAGATTATACGATCTCCATTTCAACCTTATGGGAATAATATAAAATCTTCTCAAAACTTTTAAACTCATGAATCACCAACACTTTTCATAGACTCAACTTTAGAATTCTAAAGAAGTGGTCTACCTTTATTGTAGTGTTCATGAAAAATCTGGAGGCGTATCTTGCAATCCTTGTAAAATTTTCTTCATACACCCCAATAGAATCATCTTCCTTCTTCTTAAGTCTAAGGAAATCTCTTTCCATCTTAAGGTAGAGGGTTCTGGGAAAATATTTATTGAAAAACATTTTCTTGAATTCCTACCAATTCATGGAATCAATTTACTCCTTGGAAAATATATTTTTGATCAATTTCCATCACTGACCAGCTTCCCTATTAAAACAATAGACCACGAGCACAACTTAATCTTTTTCTGAGAACTAGATGACATAGAATATCTTTTCAATGGAGTTAATACACTGTTTCACGAGGAGGGGATCAGAAGATCCAATGAACATGGGAGGCCTATTCTGCATGAAGGATTCGATGACAACCATCTCTTTCCATACGGAAGGAGGGTGTTCCACATGATTTTTGTTATTATTCATAACATGAGCCAGTTGAGAATGTACTATCATAATGTTTTGAGCACCCATTCCCGTCATATTAAGCATATCATTAGGGAAATCTTCCTATTTCCTATGATATTGATTTTTGGCATGTGTTCTACTATTTACCGCCATTATCTAAGAAAAAAATTTCAATTATGGGGCTTGGATACTTACATAAAAAGGAAACATTAAATATAAGTGGATAAAATCTTAATGGAAAATTATATCCCAACCTGTGATTCCCTAGGTTTCAATCTAGGGTATCCATGATCTGTTTCCTAGAGAATATTCTTATGGGTTTTTTATTACCTTAATAATTGTTCATAATGAAGTTATTAATTTTACAAAGCATATCCCATGGAAGTATCAAACTAGGTATGTAGTACGGACCATTTAAGTATATTAGGTTACCCCAAGTTAGGTCTGGAACACCTTGTTGAAGTTGTTACTCCTAAGTACATATGTTTCAGAATCACATCCACTTGTAGTATCTAAATAGAGATTTATTTTCATGATAAACCACTTACTCTATACTTACCAAAATTTAGGGATTTTTCTTAAACTTAGTCTTATCCCAAAGATTATTACTAAAGATATCTAGTCATAATCTCCAAAAATAACTAGACCATCTATGATGCCAACTATTGTGGACCTAACCTTTTTCACATAACATTACATGATTTTAAGCATAAATAAACATAAAATTACAATACAAGGATTTTAAAGTCTTTTTTCCTTGAATACTAAGTACATAAAAAATGAAAATATGGGACTAAACAAAAAAATTATTTATTGAATCCACATAAAGTGATCCTAACTTACTTTGAGCCCTTACATCGACATAAGATATCCTCGGGATAAAATGAACAAAGGGATTATCTAAAGGACCAGTAAGGGAATAAACATAAGAATATATTTTAGAACATGTGTTATAAGGCATAACATAATGATATAAAAATTCAAAGAACACGATTAAACATAAGGAATCATAACATATATAACATGGGATCATATAGTCATGGAATCGAGGTAACATGGAAGAAAAATAAAAAATTAATTTAGCACAATTCAAGGATCATTACATATAGAGGATCATTATTCAAGTCTCATTGCATGTATAGGATCCTGAGTCAAGGATAACCACTAAGACCATTTCACATGGAGCACAAATCAAGGCCAACGACCAAGACCGTTGAACATAACATCTCATTAGACAAAAATTTACCCAATGCATTGGAGCACTATCTAGGAGCACCCACCATAAAATGTTAATGAATATGTTTTACACATAAATAATAACTCATAATAAATCATACATAATCATAAGGGTACCCATGGAAAGAAATGGGTATCATAATCATGTCATAAAGAATAATAAATTATCGTATCATAAAAGTGTCCATGAAAGAAATTAATTAAATAATACATGGAAATTTATAAAGGAATATAGGAATATATCATGGTAATTGATGTTAAATATAATTTATAACATATAAATATATTATCTAAGAAACTTTATAATTAAAACATTTTAGTGCAGTTTTAAGGAAAATACTAAAGAGTATTTAAAATAGAAAAGAGAATAATTTTATAGATAAAACTAGAAGTTAACCAAGAAAGATTTCATTATAAAAATGATTATTTTATAAAAACAATGGTGTCTTAAAACATATGATAGAGTTAACTTGAAATTGGGTAAAAATTCAGGAAGTTCCCTTAAACCGGACTTGCTTATCGAGAAGAATTGAGAAGGGAATCATTTAAAACCATGTATTTCCCTGAAAGAGAAGGATTAATGGATATTGATACATGATTTTGGAATAAATAATAAAAATTATAATATGTACACAAAAATAAAATATAATATCATTTGGGTAAAAAGAGAGAGAGAGTAACCCGAAGGAATAATGGATGTTGGGGTAGAATCCCTTACCTTAAGTCCGAAGGTGTTTTTCACATGATCTTAACATCCATAATAATAAAATTAGATCCATTAATTAATAACTAAAGTATCATTTTTAAATTTATTTTATTTATTATAACTTTATTAAACTCATTTATGATCTCTTTGATGAGTTATAGAGTATAATTCCATCGTTCGTGAGTGCTTGTTTTCTTAATTTTCATGACCAGTTTGCTTATATAAGAGTATGGAAGTTCTTGTAAGATGAGAATTAATGTACAGAATTTAATTTATATGTTATTAATGATAATAAATAAGGTTAAACTATTATATTAGTCATTTGGTTATTTTTATTGAGGATGAATTATTAGATAAAACTTTATTGATAATCACTTGGATTAATTTGGCAATTTTTCGATCACAACAAACTCATTTTGTTTTATAAATTAATAACATTTGTAAAAAATGATTCCAAAACATTAAATAATATATATAAAATATATAATAATTTGGTTCAACCATAAAAATGGAACCGTGGCCCAAATTGAAGACAAAAATAAAAATTTAAAACCCATTATCCTTGAATGTGATAAATTAACACATCTCAGATGATGTTTTAATTTCTAGTATAAAAGGAGGGAAAAGGAGAGATGATGATGAATTATTCCATTAACATAAAAAAATTATAGTATATGTAAGTTAATGTATTTTTCCTACATTTTTTTTGAGGAGAGGTGGGAATAGAAAAGAACATAAATGAAATTGAAATGAAATTGAAAGAAAACAGAAGAGGGTTTTACCTCTTGATTCCTTCATATTGAGAACCTCCTTAGGGGGTTGGTTTTGGAATTTTGTTAAGGAATAATGCTACAGGTCGTGGGGGATGGGATTGGTAAGATATTTTAGCAGACATTGGGCATGTTAAAAGGCTTGAGAGGTGCAAGGATAAGGGGTGGTGAGGGGTTATATTTATATTGGAGGAGAGTGGTGCTTTCTGATTATTTTATTCATTATTTTACTATTTTTCTCAAGACAAGAAATAGTGTTGATTCTTGTGACAATAAAAAGTAACTAGAGACCAAGAGTTATAAAAAATGGTTCTTATATTATTAGAACGTTATCCATGACTCTATAATTCATGTATTTAGCATTTATTGTAAATTATCGTATTTTACTATTCACAAAATTCAAGTATTTCAGAAAAATTCCAATAAATTTTACCTAACAATTTTTTAATGTTTATAATTCAAAAATTAACTCCATTTTATGAAAAATAATTTTCTAAATATTAAATATAAAATATTTCTTTAAATTCTTCATTTACTTGGAAAATACAGATTCTAAAATTATAACCTATTTTATAACACTTTGAAAAATTACTCAAGGTCTCATAAAAATATCATATAATCATAAGACATAAAAATATTAATTTATTAATTCATTTTATGAAAATACATTTTCTTTTAAATTATTAAATTAATCATAAAATATTAATTAAATATTTTTGACTTACAAAAATTCTGACACTTAATTAATAATTTGTATAATATTTACTAACTTATACTATGATATAATTATATCATATTGTAACTTATAGGTTGCATAAATTTTAATTACACTTTCATTGGTTATGTTACTATTACATTGGTCGGTTTAATATTCATAAGTGTCACAATATTGTTGCAAAGGTCAGTTACTATTTCATCGGTATAGGTTCCTTAACTTCTTGAAATTCCTTTTATTTAATTAATTACTCATTTATGAAGTCTATATTGTGTTTTCAATGTTATTTTATGTGATTTTACCATATGAAATAATTATAATAAGGTAATTCCATTGATAAAACATTAGTTTGTTATAGACTATGTGGTATCCATCAACTTCTGAATCAAATAGACCTACTAAGAAGTCTCTTGCATGAGACATGGTCCTAGTAAAGTGACCTCACTTATCTCTAACCAGTACAAAGATGATCAGTATGGACTATCATACAAAGCCTCAAAAGCTTCCATCTGTACTGTTTCTTGATATCTGTTATTGTAGGCATACTCAACATGGGCTACATGCTTCTCTCAAGAGCCCCTAAAATCCAAGACGCATGCTGGAAACATGTATTAAAGAACCTGTATAATATACTATGACCATCCATCTGTCTCGTGGTGTTATGTTATGCTCAAGAGAACTTGTGTATCTGTCACCCTATTAAAGATGTATGAGAAACAAGACATAAAGTAGGCGTCGCTATCTTAAATGATATTGCACAAGACCCCATGAATTCATACTATCTCATGGATATACAACCTACCAAGATCATCCACATTGATGTTCTCCTTGATGGGTGAGAAATGAGAAACCTTCATGTTCCTGTCAATAAAAACCCACATAGAATTGTTACCTCAAGTTAACCTTGGAAAACCGATCACAAAATCCATCATGAAATCATCCCATTTCCACTTGGGAATAGGTAAATCCTATAAAAGTACTGCTGGTCGATGATGTTATAACTTCACATGATGATAGATGGAACACCTTGTAACAAAACCATCTTCCCAACATTTCATAACAGACCACTAGTACAAACAGTGTAAGTCATAATACAAATTAGTGACATTAGGATGCATTTCCCAAACTGAGGCATGAAACTCCCACATCATCTCCTCACGTATGTCCACTGGAACTCAAATGCTACCACAGATACATAGGATCTCATCCTCACTTATGATCCATCAAGGAGGTGGATCCTCACACACCACACTCTATCTTAGGACTAGGCCTCATGTATATGATAACTGCATCATTATAAATCTATCTAGAAGGGTATAGGTCACAACTAATGATGATAGAAAATTCTTCCCCTGACTTCCATGCACCTCAAAGTTCTTTTAGGATAATAAATCCATTAGCTTCAAGTCACTACTAGCCAATTTAACTACTTGTATCTAAGTCCCTCTGCTCAGTGCATCATCCACTGCAATGCCTTTACCAGGCGTGTAGGAAAGATCAAGATGTATATATTGTAGGTAATCCACCCACCATCATGGCCTCATATTCATATCACACCATGTAAATATGTACTTGAGGATTTTGTGGTTTATTCACAACAAATAATTCTATCCTAGTAAGTAATGCCTCCAATAATGCAAAGCATGAACAACTACAACTAACTCAAGATGATGCATAAGGTAGTTCCCCTCATGTGATCTCAAATGTCGAGACCTATACTTCAGGACTGTATCTCCCCACATCAGCACTTCTCCATGCCTCATACCTGATGTTTCACAATACATAGTGTAGATCCTGTCCTGATCTTGTTGTATTTGGACTCATGTTGAACTTAATCTCCCTTTCATCGTCTGAAAGGCTATCACGCATGCATCTAACCACAAAAACTTTAGATCCTTATTAGTAAATCCCATAAGAGGTCTTTCTAAGAATGATATGTATTACATGAAATTCATGTAGTAACTAGTTACCTACAAAAAACTCCATATTTCAAAAATGTTCTTGGGATTCTCTCTAAAAACTAAAGCTCTCACCTTCTCTAGGTCTACTGATACACTTGTCTCTAACATAATGAGACATTGTAAGTCAATTGGATCTATCCAAATGTTTCACTTTATGGGATTAGCATATAACTAATGCTCCCCTAGTTTATTCAAAATCATATCAATATGTTTAGAATGTTCATGTCTATTGTTAAACCAAATAATGATATTATAAAATAAACCACTACAAAAAAAGCAAGATAAGGATGGAAGACTTGGTTCATCAGAACCATGAAAACTGCTCACACATTTATATGAACAGATGACATAACCAAATACTCATATAGAATATACATTTTAGGAAATCCTATATGATATATTTATGTTGGTTGAAAAAGTGCCCAGTGATATATAGATCTCAAATCAATTTTCAAGAACACCCAAAATCCCCAAAGCATGTCAAACAAGTCACCTATTAGTGGTAAGGGATTCTTGTACATTATGGTCAACTAGTTAAACTTTTGATAATCCATAGATATCCCGAGATTTCTGTCAGACTTTTTCTAAAAAAGGACCAGTAAACCCCATGGATAAGTAATGGGTCCAATAAACCCATTTTCCTTCAAATCCTCTAGCTATATCTATGGTGCCTGCAGCTCTGTCGTACCCATTCTCTAAGGAGGAATGAATACCAGTGAAAATCCTAGAACTAGCTCAATGGAGAACTAAACCCATCTCTTAAGAGGTAAATAATAAAATTCATATGGGAACACATCTCGAAAATGATAAACCATTAGAATAAATTACACCTAACACACTCATTGATCATCCACATATAAACTAGCGATTTTGGCTATCATTCCTCCCAACCCTTGATGCTCTGGTCCAACTCAGATCTCCAAGACTTCCTATCCACCATTATGATTATGAAAATCACCCTCTAGTAATGTCAAAGTAATCCTATGGAAATAGCAGTCAAATTAAGTACGATATATTTCTAGATAGTTCATCCCAAGTGTGATGTCAAACCCTATCATCTCGAGAACATAAAGATCCCGACGAGGTAAAAATCACAAATTTCAAGAAGGCACTCCCTAAATTGGTGTATATCCTCCAATCTGATTCACAATCTAGTTTTGAGTGTGAATATACCCTCATAAAACTGAACCATAAGCCCATGTATTTCCACCACAAGTACATATATGAAAATATGCAATGAACCTATATCAAAAAGAGGATATGTAATAGTAGAGGCCTGTAACGACCCAAACTTTTTAATTATATTTTTTTCCTAATTTTGTTTGTGGTTTTATTTTATACTCAACAAAACTACATCCTTTAATTAATGAAGTGGGTATAGTTAAAATGTCACTATTGTGTTTCGACTACTATATGACCGTTGGTCAATATGACCATTGGAAACTATAATCTTAACGTTTTGTTTTTATAAATATGGTTATCTTGGTTAATTAATAAAAAAATAAGATTAAATGGCCTCATCCAGTAGACTCAAGCCATATGAATCCCATCTTTTAGATGTTGGGAAGGAGGTAGCATCACTAGGATTTTCTCTAGACCAAGCCCAAGCTGAACTTCAACGTATGAAGCTTGAAAATAATCTCCTAAGGGAGAAGTTCAAGCTGATAAAAATCACCACTTGGACAATTTTGGCCAAGCCACACCATGATTATATCACCATAGCACACCTAACACTTAGGTCCTATGCTGGTGTAATAAGGGGCTATGTCACGAGACCTTAGCTGCTTTGTGTAATCTTTTTATATAAATAAAATTGTTATTTCTTCATATGGAAAAGTTTGTGAATTTTAAATATCTGGATAAATATAAGATGTGTATTATTGATGAATTTAGGAAAAAAGGGTATTTTAAAATATTTTTTTATTCATTAAATAATTAATAATGTGAAATGATTTTCAAGAAGTGGTCTTCTAAAACTATGTTCAGTAAGAAATTTAGAGTCTAATAAGATCAACTTGGTTTTAGTGAATAGTAAAGTATGAATAGTAACATACCCATATGAATAGTAATGTATAGTAATTTGGCAAAAAAAATATATACTTCACCCATGAAGGTATAAATACATTTTAGACATCTTAAAAGTGAAAAAACGATCATTGTTTAAGTTTTGTTATTTTTGTATGTCATAAATATTTTATTTGCAATTTTATAATTAATTTAATAAATTAAAATGGAAATGTATTTTCATAAAATCTAATCATAAATTGTTACTTTATTGTCTTATAGTTATTTGATAAGTTTATGGGACCTTGATTACTCTTTTAAGGAGTTTCCAAATGAGTTATAGTTTTAAAGTTGATTTTTTGGGATAAATTATAATTTTATTTAAAAATTAAATTAAAAATATTTAGAAAATTATTTTCAAAAAATGGAATTCATTTTTTGATTCAGAGCATCGATATTTGGGTAGGGTGAATTTTAGGGATTTTTCTGAAACAATTGAATTTTCAGTGAATAGTAAAAATGCAGTTTTGAGTTTCGGATGTTTAATGACATCATTAATGATGTAATAATGATGTAAGATTTCTGGTCCACTTATGAATAGTGATATATGCTATGATTTGTCCTAAGTGGCCAATACCGTGAGAAAATACCATGGGAAAGCCCATGGTTTTGCAAATACCACCAATGAGGTGTCCCTTAGAAATTAAAAATTTATTCACTCACTTTTCCTATAAATACCAAGCCATTTCCCTCATTCATTTCCTGTCAAGGATATTCAAATTTATACACTCATAATTATTTTTCAAGGTACTTATATGTATTTATTCCACACTCAATGACTTTGGAATAAATCAAAATGACAAATGAATCTATGTTTTATGATATATGTGGAACACTTATGCGTGAGAATGAAGTGAAAGTGATGTGTGCTCCCATAATTATATAGCTCTCCAATGCATTGGGTAATGTTTAGTCTCATGATAATTCAGTTGTTTTTGAGAGTAAACCTAATTCCTTTATTGGTCATTTTTCCATCATGATGTATTTATAGTTATCATTGACCTATGTTTATGATACATTTTTTTATGTTGTTTCCACATTTCCTATGATTCATTTATGTTATCATGCTATATCATGCCTCATTTTTCATGTTTATGATTATCATCCATTTTATATCAAATTTATATTCCTATTGTTTAACTTGTCATACTTTCTTTATGTTAGTACATGTTTATTCCCTCACTGGGCTTTATATCCCACCGCTTTCTTATATAAGTCCCCAAGTTATCCTATGTAGTTTTATATTCAATGGAAAGGTATGATCTTGTTAAGGAATTTTTCTTTAAAGATGATGTATTTACCTTTTAATTTGTTATGTAATGTAACTAATTCCCAAATACACTATTCTTATTGATATTTGGTTTGTATTATGTGTAATCTTATGTAATAAATTATGAATTAATGTGTAATAAAGATAAGGGTTGTTATAGTTGGTATCAATGGAAAAGTTTAGTTATTTTTGTGATTAGGATTGGAAAAATATAGAGAAATCCTTAGGGATATGACTAAGCCTATAAAACATCCCTAATTTCGGTAAGTATAGAGTAAGTGGTTTATAAATAAAATAAATCAATATCTGGAAAATACAAGTGGATGTGGCTCTGGAACATTTTTACATAGGGGTTAAAACTGAAAACACTACGTTGAGGTATACTCAACTTGAAACTAGTGCATGAAAACACGCCATATTGCACACCTAATATGAAAATCACAGGGGTTATGATTTAGTAAATTCATAATATCTTTATGATTTATTATTAAGGTAATGAAAAATTCGCATAAGTATATACGTTTGTAAATAGATCCGGGATAACATAGATTAAATCCTAGAAATTCATAAGTTAAAAAATAAATATAATTTATAATTTATCCCTTTAATTTCAATGGATCCACTCTTCATGTGTTTAAAATTATTGAAATAATCATCCATATTTTCACTTTTATTCTATGTAATTGATGGAAATTGAAGAAATATTGCAAAAAAGAAATGTGATGGGAAATTTGGTGACTGTCCCAATGAAATACCCAACTCGATACGAGTGGGAAGAATAGAATTTATGACGATACTATCTTAGTAGAAGCTTGTTCTAAAGAGAAACCTATATTCGAAGGAGCATAGAAATACACCTAATAAATAACATGTTTGATTAAAAGATTTATGTGATAAAGGCCTCCGACATTCAATGGATAATCTGATCCGTTAATTATAGAACAATTGATCATATATATTGAGAATACTTTCTCCATCCTTCAATGCTCCGAAAAAGATATGGGTCTATTGGCTATTTATTGTATGGAGGGAGAAGTTGATGAGTGGGGGACATTAATCAAGAATACAAATCTTGAGGAATAGAGCAAACCATTGGGGTGAAACTATTCCTAAAAATGTTTTTCTATAAATATTTTCCTCACACTCTCTACATTAAAATGGAATGGGATTTATTTGACCTCATGAAAAAGATGAAGAATCTCTCAGGGCATATAAGAAACATTTTAAAAGACTTGCACGTTATGCCTCTATCATTGTCGTTACCCCAAAATACTAGGTTGAATGCTTCTTCGGTGGGATAAAAACTATTCTATGAAAATACATGGTGATCTGAGACATTAATAGCTATGATGAAATTTTCCAATGTTCCCTCAAAGTTGATGTATAGATTGGAAAATATCAAGGGTATCATGGGGACAAAAAGTATATAGTTGAGATTAATTCTAATGATATGAAGGAAAAATCTAATGGTTCTTATAAATTTCAACATCCCACTTGTCAACAGTTTGGAAAGATGAACATCTAAAATTGTATAAGAGTGATGGGGAAGTTATTTTGTTGTGAAAATGAAGGACGCCTAGCCATCGATTGATGATATGGTAAACACACCAATGAGATAGAGGAAAGGAATTCTCTAGTAAACCCTCAATTCATTGTTAATTTCTTTACCTTCAAGGAACCAAGGCACTTTGAAAACCAAGGCACAAAGCTAAGGGTTTTTTGAGACAACCAACAAACTCCAAGGAAGAAAGGGAAAGCTTTTTCCATCAAAACCAATGAGGTGGTTACCGATAATGATGTAGTGACAGGGATGCTAGTTCTTCATTCAAAAATAGAAAATTTACTTTTTTAATCTAGTTCTACACATTCCTTTATAACACAAAAGTTTATAAGAACTACTCAAATTCCACCTCAAAGCATAGATGTAGAGTTGTTGGTGAAAATGGAAAATGGATAAATTATTACATCCCAAGTATTTAAATCATCCCTTATAAAAAATTGTGGGTTGAACTTACCATATAAAACTTTCATGCTCCCTTTAGTGGAATTTTATGTAATTCTAAGCATAGATTGGATTTCCCTACATAGAGCCAACATAAATTTCAATAATAAAAAAATCACTATCCTTATCATGAATCATCCTTTGATTTTTCACAATTTCAAGGATGATTATGAATCTTCTATAAAACCAACATCCCAAGAATGGATATTGTTGACCTAGGAAAAAGTGTATCTAGCTCAAGTGACTGAGTCTAAGGAATGAATAATCCTCAATGTTATTCCCATTGTGAGGGAATACACTAATGTGTTTCTTGAGAAATTGTCTAGTCTTTCCCCTTAAAGGGAGGTTGAATTCTCAATCATTATTAATCCTAGGTCGCAACCATTATCCAAGACTCTATATCAAATGGGTATTTTCAAACTTAAGGAGTTGAAGAAACAACTACAGGAGAATGTAGACAAAGGGTTCATATGAAAAAGTGCTTCACCATGGGGTGAACCACTCCACTTCATCAACAATAAGGATGGGTTAAGGCGTCTTTGCATCAATTATCGTGATCTCAAGAATATCACAATAAATAAAACATATCTGCTACAATGGACTATTGAATTGTTTCATCAGATATGTGAATCACAATAATTATACAAGGTGAGTCTTTGGTTGGGATATTATATAGTAAGGATGATGAGGCATGATATCTTAAATACCACGTTTTTACAATGTACATGCATTATGAGTTCATAATAATGAAATTGAGGCATACTAATGCTCCAAAAATACTCATGAACTTGATGAATAGAGAATTTAGAGATTACATTGATAGATTTTTGGTAGTATTTGTAGATGATTTTAAAATATATTTTAAAATAAAGGATGAACATTAAGATTATATAGGTACTATGAAAAAGACCTTACAAAAGGAGAAGCATTATTCCAAGTTCAACAACTGTAATTTCTAGTTGAAGGAAGTATATTTCTTGGGGTATATATTCACAATAAATGAGATATATATGGACCCTTAAATGAAAAATAGATTGAAGGATGATGAAGTCCAAAATCTATAAAAGATATCTATATTTTCCTTAGGTTATCTGGGTATTATCGTAGAATTGTGAAAAAATCATCATCATTTTTAAACCCTTTTACTAAGATATCTATGAAGGGAGTCTTGTTTTCATGGAATTAAAAATGTGAAGAGAACATCATGGATTTAAAAATGAGTTTTATCACTAAACATATACTCACATTACCCGCTTGTGGAAAAATATTCATAGTATTTAGTGACGATTTTAAGAAGGGACTGAGATTTTATTTAATGCAGAGTGGAAATGTGATAGCATATGTCTCAAGAAAGTAGAATATTCAAGAATAAAACCATCTAATGTATTATCTAGGGTTGGATCCAGTGATCTTTACTTTGAAAATATGGTGGCATTATATCTTTGGGGAGAAGTTTGAAATATATAAAAATCAGAAAAGACTCACATATATATTCACACAAAAAGAGATTAATATGCGCTAATGAAGATGGTTAGAGATGATTGAGGTCTATGAATGCTCAACACACTACAATATTAGTCAAGTGAATAAATTGTTAGAAGATATAAGTAGAAAATATCAATCAATTATGTCATTGATGAGAATTAATAGTGATCAGATCCTCTTAGATTTAGAAAGGGTGGAGATGGGAATAAAAAAGAAGTGAACATCATCATTCCTTTCATAAATGATTTATCAACCATAAATTTTTGAGAGGATAATGGATTCCCAAAGAAATGATGTGGGAATTTGGAGAATGTAAAACTTTAAGAAAAGGGAAATCCTATGGGTTCAATGTTAATTAAGAAGGATTTGTGAGATTTGGGTCATGAAAAATGTGTACCATCAAATCATGAGTCAAAGAAGGATCTATTTGATGATGCACATAGATAAACCTTTTATATCCATTTTGGAAGCACAAAGATGTACCGAGACCTATGAGAGAACTATTGTTGGGACAATATAAAGAAGGAGATTTTTGAATATAAATCAATATGTCTTATATGTCAACAAGTGAAGGAATAAAGGAATGAAATATGAGGGGAAGATAAAGACATTACCCATACCTAGATTGAAATTGGAAAACATCACCATAGAAATTTTCACTGGGCTTCTAAAGACATGAAGGGGAAATAATTATATTTGGGTTGTGGTGGATCATGTTACAAATACTACAAAATTTACTACAATTATTGAGGACTTCTCAATAGATCAACTTTCATGAATATACATTAGAGAATTGATAAGGCTAGATGGAGTACCATTATTGATTTTATCCAATAGAGATCTAATATTTACCTCTATGTTCTTAAATAGTTTCCAAAACACTCCAAATACTGATTTGAATTTCACCAAAACTTATCACACTCATCTATTTTCCAATATGAGCATACTATCAAGACACTCGAGGATATATTGAGATCATGATGGATTTAATTCAAAAGAGGATGGGACCAACATCATCCACTGGTCAAGTTCTTATACAATAAAAATTTCCAATCAAGGAACAAAATATATACCTATGAATAAATTTATGGGAACAGGTGTAGAACACTTTCCTGATGGGATAAATTTTGGGAATGAATTTCTAGTTCCTAAAATATTTAGGGAAATGATGTAAAATGTTAAGACCATTCAGCAGCACATCAAGGATTCTCAGTGTCAACAAAAGAGCTACGATGAAAATCATCAACAAGTACTCGAGTTTGATGATGGAGAAATTTCATTCCTCCACATATCTCCATAGAAGAAAATGATGAAATTTGGTAATAAGGGAAATATTATTCCAAGATAAATCATCCCCTTTTAGATCCTTGATAGAATTAGTGCGTTGCCCTATCGACTACAACTCCCACCACAAATATCTAACAATTATGATATATTTCATGTATCTTTCTCAAGGAAGTATATAATAGACCCCTCAAATGTAGTCAATCCAGAGGTGGTACCTTTATAAAATGAACATTCCAGCAACTGGTGAAAATATTCAATCTTAGAGACAAAGTTCTATTAAATAATAGAATGCACCTTATGAATGTGCTGTGAAGAATCCAAAAGTTTGAAAAAGTGACATGGGAACTGGAGGAGGTGATGAAATAGAGTTAATGTTATCTATTTAAATGTTGGAAATGAATATTTCAAGGGGGAAATATCTAAAGGGGGAAGATTGTAACAACCTAAAATGTTATGAATAAATTCCCCTTTATGTTTTAATTAAATCTATTATTGTGTAATATGGTAATAAAAAACTGATGAATTTATTTTTGTTTTGTTATATTAAATTATATTTAAATTATTGTTAATAACCAGTTCCATTGATAATATATTTGTTGAATATTGATCCTATGATTATTATAAATATAGGGTTTTACCAAATCCAATTGACATAGAAAAAGGATGTGATGACCCCAAATAGAAAGAATGTTACCTATGAAGCCCATTTATCTGATATTCCAAGGGATATATCACCTATAGTATTTTCCATTGACCAAGCCCAAGATGATATCCGAAAACTTAAGCATGAGTGAAACTGTTTATGGGAGAAGTTCTAGTTCATCAAGATCAAGACCAAAACCATGTACGCCGAACCACCCCATGGATATCTAAGTATCACCCACCTTACCATTAGGGATTTTTCTGGTGTATTAAAGGGATATATATCAATACCCTACAGAAATAATTATGTAAATTATTTTTCTAGATTAATTTATATATTTTCATCTTAATAATGTTAATTCATAAATGTTTTTTAATTTGATACAATAAAACACAAATTGTATTTTTGGGTAAAATTCAAATTCAATTAAGGAATTTATTTTGATTAATTAATGTATTGTTTAAATAAACAATATTTTAAAAAATATTATAATTAAATTATTTTTATCAAATATAAATGATCATAAAATTTTTATGAAGTAAAATATAATTTTAAAAATGGTTTGAAAAAATGTGGTAAAAAAACAAAATATTTCTTAATAAATGTCAATTTTATTTTAAAAGTAAAAATACATATATTTATAAAATTATTCTCCTAAAATGAATAATATTTTTGGAATCAAAACACTCATATTTTACAATAGTTATTTTTTCAAAATTTTCTGAGAGTGTCTAATTTTAAGGTAAAAATTAAATAATCTATTAAAATATAATATGTATTATTACATCATAATGACCCAAAAGTAGATTAATAAATTCTATAAATGGTATCGAAGACCATATATATGGTTTACCTATAAAATAATGGGATTTTATGTTTATTTTATTAAATTTATAAATCCATTTTGAATCTTGAAAAATCATTAATGTATTTTAATGTTTTACAATAATTCATTTAAGAGTATGACTCACTTACACATAAGAAATGACATTATTTGATTATATTCATCCCTTTAAATTATAAAAATATGAAAAACACCCATTTTGAAGACAAAATTGGCAAAAACGATGGTAATTTTTGTGGTTTTGGTTATTTTATTATATAGAGTCAAAAACCTAAGTTTGAGAAATAAAAAATAATTCCCCACTTATTTCTTATATTAACCCAAGAATATCCCACTTATCTTCAATAAAAGTTATTGTATCACACACATACTCTCATCTCCTCTCTCTATATTCCTCCCAATGTTCCCCTAGTCTCTAAATAAGCTCCTTTCAAGAATTTGGTGTCACACACTCAAGTAAGGGATCCTCTCATTATCCTCTTTATTAAAGTTTATTATATTATACATTCTATTTTGAACTTCTAATGTTTTGATATGTATTTACATGTTATAATTAAAGACCATTTTATTTAAAAATGATGGGATACCCTTTTGTCTCTAATTAACCGATTCTATGAATTTTTAAGTGACACTATTATGATGCCTAAATTTAACTATGATTTTCTATGCCAAAAAAATTGTGTAGTGATTACCATACCCATTTCCTACGAAGGGTATTCACCTTTATACATTTATAATTCATTAAATTTGAACCTACATGTATTTATTCCAAACATTTTGATAATGGAATAAAATATGATTGTGAATGAATCCAACTTGTATGATCTATGTGGCACATTTACACATGAGAATGAAATTAAAGTGATGGGTGTGCCTGATATTATATAGCACTCCAATGAATTGGGTAATGTTTAGTCTCATGAGACGTCATTTTGGGATAGGTAATAATCATGATTTATTTAAGGTACTTTTTACATCATTATGTATTGGTAGTTATCTTTGAATTATGTTTACGATGTAGTGTTTTATGATGTTTCCACATTTATCATGTTTCATTTGTGTTATCATGGTATATCATGTCTCAATCTTCATATTTATATTTCTCACCCATTTTATGTCCCATTGATATTACCATGTTTTAACACATATTACTTTCTTCATTTTATACCATGTTTATTCCCTTTATGGGCTTTATAGATCACCTATTTTTTATGTATGTCCCCAGGATACCCCACGTAGTTTTATGTTTGATGTAATATTATGATCATGTTAAGGAATATTCCAAGAAATATGATGTATTCTCTAATTTAATTTGTCATGTAATGTAACTAACTCCCCAATACACTAGACTTCTCAATCTTGCAAGTTGTATTATGTGTAATCTTATGTAATAAAATATGAAATAATGTGTAATAAAGAGAATAGTTGTTTTATGTATAGTTAGGTAAGGGTATTTCTCCCTATATTTATTGGACTTTTGGGAATGTTGTTCCTCACAAAGGTTCATGGTGTTTTAGAATATTGGGGAACCCAAATACCCTATTTTTTGTTTAATTGTATATTTTTTAGAACTGAAAGTATATACCTTAGTGTTTTTAGGACTTGAGAGAGAGATTTGGGTGAGAAAAGAATTGGTTTGTCTCTCGGTAATCTAAAAGGTGAAATTGAGGAGACCAAGGTTCCTCTTTATAGGAAAATTCAACACCACGTGTGAAGGGAGAACCAACCACTAGTGGTATATACATATTTTACTTATATGATTTACTATTTTGGCACTATTTATCTGTATAGATGAGACTTATATGGAGTATTGAGTGTTCTAGTTCAACAAATAGAGTTCACCTAGGCACACTTCAAGTATTTTATATAAGATTTTATTTCCATTCCCTAAGTTTTTTTGATCATGTGTTTTAAGTAATCCTCCTTCAAGATACTAATCCTTCTTTAAGATATGGTTAGAACTAGAAAATGTAAACCATATTTTACAATGTCATATATTTAACAAAATCCCCATATGAAATTGGGATTGGGAGAAAACCTAAAAAAATATATAATTTTTTTGGTTGTGGAGTATTAATCATTAAAACTAAATATGATCCTCACCAATTTGAAGGACAAATAAATGAAGGTATATTTGATTGTTAATCCACCACAAGTAAGGTGTGTTTAATTTTCAAAAAATTAATACACACCCTTGAATAAATTATATATTTCATGTTTGACGAGACACATATTTTTTAAAAATTTAAATTTTTTAATTGTATTTATCAAAATCCAATCTATTTTATATCTGGATGTTAAATATATTCGATTTGAAATTAACATATAGAAATATTGAATAATGGAATATAGTCTCCAAATAGTTATCTTAGGGTATGCTAATCATTCAGCCAATGAATATCAATATTCCATTCAACATAGAATTTAGTTGATCTTAAGGAATCATCATAATGATAATATCATTGTTTATGTAGAAAAAGAAGTTCGAAATATAAGTTCATTAAAATATGAATGTGATAATCATTCATTATTATCTCAATTTGAACCTAAAATGTAGATTATTCCTTGTTTTATGAGATATGGATAATTTTTATGAAATAATAGATTAATCAATTTCAATGGGCCACATTTTGGACCTTAGTTGAACATCTGATGGATATTATGATTATAGGAGTAAAATGGGTCTCTCAGAAAAACATAAATGAAAATAAAATTATACTATGCAATGATGAAAGACTAGTTGATAAGGGTTATAATCAATAAAAGTACATTTATTATAGAAAAAAGTTTCATCTATTAGCTAGGATTCACTCTCAAAAATTTTTACAAGACTCTTCAGTTAAATTTACCTTTATTTTTTATAATGCATTTAAAGAGGGCCTTCATTAATGAATATGTTAAATAGGAGGTTTATGTTGAAGAAACTCCCAGTTTTTAAGATTTATATTTTCCAAATCATGTATTTCGATTTTAAAAATCACTTTAAAGATATAAACAAGATTTTAGAGAATCTTATGATCATCTATCTATATTCTTACTTCAAAATAATATTTTAAAGGAACAACATGTTTTCCTATATTTAAAAATAAATTTTTAAGGATATTATCATTTTTAAAATTATTTAGATGATATCATATTTGGATAGAACTAGAAAACTATCAAAAATAGTTTTTTGGAACTTATTTAGAGTGAGTTTGAGATGATCATGATAGGAAAACACAAATATTTTCTAGGCTTCCAAATAACATATACATTTGAAATAATAATTTTAAATCTATGTAATTAAATAATAGGTTTACATAAAAGTTTTATTTTTTGAAAAATAATTTGGTATTGGTACTTTGGTAGGAACTTCCAGTAAATCTGACCATGATGATTCAGAGAAACTGATAAGTCCAAAAATGTATAGAGGGATGATTAGAAGATTAATTTACCTCAAGTCTAGTCAACCATAAATTATGACCTATTTATGATTGTGCATCATGTTAAAATAAAATATAAAAGAATAGTATCTTATTTATGTCAATAGGATTCAATACTACCATAAATTAACTCCTAAAAATAGATTATTTTATAACTCTAGAATTTATTTTAGTCTTAAGAGTTATTATGATATTGATTTTACATGATACAGAATGTGTCATAAAACCACTTATAGAACATTTCATTTTACATGAGAGTATTTAGTTTGACAGTGTAGAAATAAAAAACCCTCAATTACACTTCCCACAAATGAATCTGAATTTGTGGTGGGTGGATTTTGTTGTTCGCATGTGTTGTTGATGTAAAACACACTCATTGATTTCTGTCTAAGTTTCTCTCAATGTATAATTCTTTTTAATATCACAAAAGTTATCACTTTGTTTAGGAACCCACACATCACTCACAAGAGAAACACATATATATAAGGAAAAACTTCATTCGGGACCATAAATAAAAAAGATATACCATTCTCATGTTTATCATAACTAAATTTTTCTATGATCAACACAAAGATATCATAAGTTATGATTCATATTTTACTATCTCATAATATTGAATTTTTTTTCAAGAAAGGGGTAGTAAATTCCTTATTTAGAACTCTAATAACTTTTTATGAATGTATGATACATTATGATAATTTTCACAAAAAAATAAATTATCAGATGAAATTTTAACACTTACCAGAACAACAACTTATGAAAGTTACCAATTTTTTTTTCATTTAATAGAAATTGAATTTTGAGAGTTATCTTTTTTAATTTTATATTTTCATTCACGTGAATAACCCCAAATTTTATTTCAAAATATAAATATATTATTCAAGAGATATTTTTTTTCTAATATCTCCTATATTATTTTTAACATAACAAACTAATGAATTTACAATAATATTGAATATATAGTGTATTAAACTTAACTCCATGCACAGAAATTCTAGATTTTAATTTTCTGAATAATTCACTCAAATCATATTTCATATTAAAAAAGGTGAAAAATTTTGTACTATATTCTATTATTATTTCCACGGAAGATATATTTTTTGAAGAATCTTCTGAATGAATTAAATTAGAATAAGATCGTCTATAGGTATTGGTAGATAACATCTAAAAGGTTTACTATTTCAATTATTATCATCAGTTGATTTATTTTATGGCCTCTTTTTATAATGCTTTATTCCTAATGGAGATAATGGTTAATTTTTTTAATTTTTATGTTTTAGTAAATGAGAGAAGTGTATATTGAAATGAGAGTAAATATAAATTAGATATAGAACTGTGATTTCTTTATAGATAATAAAGTGGGAGTCATTTTGATAGAAATTACAAAAAAGTTTATTGTACATTTCCACATCTTATTTTTTACTTTGTTTCACAACACCACTTCTCTATTTGGATATTTTTGAACATCACAATGGGGTACATTTTAGTGATGTTTATATGAATAGATTGTATTATTTAGTTTCTTTTAATTTGGGGGAGAGTTTATAAATTGTCATTTTGATGGAAGAGAAATCATTTAAAGTAGATAACATTTTCTAAATTACTGATATTTGGGTTTGATATAGATTTTATATTACAAAAATCAATTTTAAGGAATAAATTTTATCCTTATCAGATTTTATCTCTAGGGTAAATTCATCAGAAATTATATAAATTTTTTTAAATAAAATATCATGAAACATAATTTTGTATTTATATTTTTTTATTGTAAGAAAGGGAGATATTTTTAAGGTAATTTTTCTAAAAAAACTTTTTCCATGTCCTTGGTTTTGAAAAATCATAATACAATTCATTTTGTTTTTTATTTAACATAGAGTTTGTTGTTTGAGTTTATTTATTTACAGATTTATTATCCAAATATATGTTCTATGGAACTATGTAGTTTTTTCAATCTATTAGAACATATAAAGAATTGTTAAATTTTTTAGATTTGAACTCATTGGATGATTGGGATAAATTCTACATCCATTAAAATATAGTTTTATATTTGATCTAATTTTAAAAGTACCCAAATATATCAGAATGTTACTGTTGTATTTGGTTACAATGAAGGTTATAAGTTGGATTAAGGGACTCATAGAGTGTAAGTGAACAAGATAATAAAGTTACAAGTTGTGTAGTGACATAATGGAGATTATAAAATTGATCAATGTGAATCATCTCACAATATCAAGTGATTCAATTATATTTATTTTTCATTACAGTTTTATTGATATTTTAAATTGAGTGAGGATTTATTATAATTATCTTATCACTCTTCTTGTATTGAATCATCAACTAATCCTATGTGGTTGAGGGGTTCCAATATTGAATTCTGAATTGTTTTCAACTTAGGAGATTTAAGATATTCTTAGGATTGGATTTTATACCTTTCTACAGCTTTATAGTCAATGAAGTCCATGTTATTGGAATTACTGCATACCCTAGAGATCAAAGAGGAGCTCATAGTTAGAGTGTGCTGATACCTTTTCATAGGTTTATAGTTGAAGAAGTATCAGGATTGGAACATAATACCATCTGATAGGTCTATATCTAAACACCCTACATCATGAATTGGATACCTTTTTCTAAGGTTTATGAACGAAATTCTAATATGGTTTAAAATAAAACAACAACTATTATTTTAATTTTTTTGGTAATAATATTCATTAGAGGTTTCTGGATAGTTATTCAAAACATCGAGCATTGAATTTAAATTAATTTATTATTTTATTTTATTCTCTATAATAACTATTGTGAGATATTTCTTATATTATGACTGTTTAAATTCCACTTTTCTTATATTAGTTGTATGAATTTACTATTTATACTATGATATTATCTAGAAGATGTATTATCTGATCATCTGAACACCTGAGTGGGTGAAAAATATAAGGCTTTTTTATATTACAATATATCCTCCCTTTTAGTTCCATATCTAATGTATATATTTTATAGAAAAACATTCTAAATATAGAAATTATATTAACTATTGAGGAAATGAATCAATTTAACAAATAAAAAATTCAGATATTTATATATGAGATAGATAAAAATGAAAAAAAATCATAAATTAGGAAATTATAAACACTTTATAATAAAATACAGTCATTCCTTAATTTGAATTTATTTATATTAATCTCTAATATAAAATTCTTCATATAAACCTTTTTAAATAATTTTCATTAAATATATATATTATAAGAAATAAACATATTATAATTTCCAATTCTATAATGTATATAATTTATATAATATAAATATCAAATATTTAATATTATTTAGACATTGATCATATCTATTATCAAAACTCCTTTTGATATAGGTTAACTAATTTCTCAAATAAAGCCATTTAATTTGAATAAATCAAATTTAATATTATAAAAAATGAATATTTAAAATATAATCCCTCTTTATTACTTACCTATATTGTAATTTAAAAATACATTAAAAATTACACTTATCACATTCATATAAACAATTTATGTCAAATTAAAAAACATTTCATATAATATGAAAAATGTATTTTAATAGTAATAATTAATTTTATAGAATATTTTGTTATTAAATGTTTCAAAAAAAAAACTAAATATAAATAAATGTAATAAATTAATTTTAAAAAAATTATAAATTAAATAAATATCCATAAATATTTTTCAAATAATTTCTAAAAAAATTACAAAAAAATTATAAAATTTTTTATCCAGTTTCGACTTGAAATATAGAAAATAATATTTTTTATATCTATAATGTATATTACGATATTCATTATATCATAAGATATAGCTTCCCTGATTATCAATCATATTATATGATTGAAAATTCCTAAATATGATATATTCTTTTGTTCTCAGGATACACTTATTATGACATGTTGCAAAATCAAATTAGTGATACAAGGCACTATTTTGACTTCATTGGTTGAAAATGTCACATTAATTGATATCACACATAGTACAATATGATAAAGTAAAAACTAATGTAATAAAGGAGTTACTTCCTATGATAACCCATTTAATATGCCCTGAACCAATGTATAAGACTATTTCACATAACAATATGGTTTCTTTAGTTCAAAATTTAAAATATATCTTATGTTGTGAAATTCATAATCATTTGGATATAATATTTATTCATTTTTCAAAATGATTATAAGAATAAAACAATATGGATTGGATATGATACCACTATTGGGTCTGTGAGGATCGATTAACACTTAATCAATGACTCAAAAGAAACTAAAAACATTAAAATCCCAAGATCATCCATGATAAAAAAAAACTATTCATGATTTTAAAAATAATAACACATGTGCGTACCACACACAATTTAAGTACCACCACCATCTTCATCATGGTGGTGTGGTGAAGATATCTTAGAGGCAACAAGTGGAGTCCCTCCTATATGGCATATCAACGAGTTTAATGAATCACATAACATTTATGAAGGATTCAAATATCTACCACAATATAATAGTATATCTAAAAGGCTAAAGGAGATGGAGAAAGTGAGTAGAAGGGAGAATCGTTTAAGAGAAAATCAAAAAATAAAAGAACCAATTCTATTCCTTTAAAACCCTTTTAAATCCTAAATGATTCTCTTTGAGTGTGCACATGTTTACTCAAACATTACAAGTAAATTTATTAGATTAAAACTCATTGTAACAACTTGACCATGAAAACTTTCCAAATATTTTATATTATGAATCATAAATGATGATAACTTTTGAGAATATTAGATTTGAAAAGTAATGTTTAATATTCAGCTTCCCATGTTAATCATAGAATTATAAATGAATCATTTAACAAATCATAGATTTTATGGTATAGTTATAAAACATATTATCTTTATATAATATAACAGACTTGATAATTGGAATTATTTCTCATGCTTTATGATATTACCATATGGTTTCCTATGATATATCAATGTATATAATTTATATATGTATTTTTAGTTATTAATCCATCATTTGAGGCTGTCCAAATCATCCATTGAGATTTTTTCTCCCTTCTTCCTATAACTAGTTATAAATATCTATCCATTGTAAAATAACTAAAATTTTATATGGTGTCACCACTTCCATCCCATACATTATGAAATACATAGTTTCTTGAGTAGGGGTGTATGTGTTGGTATGGTAAATCCACTAACACATAAAAAATACTATCCACATAGCTTTTCTTATTCTAATCTATTTTAAGAATATTTGATAGGTTCATGATGAAAATATATATCTACCACTAACTAGACACATTTTAGGAAAAATAATTGTTAGGATGGATTCCATGCTTTAAGTAGAGATTTTATAACTCATGCACCCAGTTGTTTTTTCCATTATCCATGTGAATGGTATAGAGGGGTCCAAATATACTAATGATATTTAACTTGGTATAAGAAAATTTGGGCTTTAATCTAACTTCATTCATGGGTTCTTGTTTAGAATACTGGTAAAATTTGTTAGTGGGTATAATAAAAAACATGAAGTATCTAATTTTTATCAGGGGATATGGGCCCATAACACCATCCAATTAATATAAAATTGGTAGGAGTTTCTTATAGAATATAGAAAATATGTGGGGAGGGTGAATGAAATTGAAAGGAATTTTAGACACATTAAATTTCATAGTAATGTCTATGATGTAATGTATTAATGATCGATACAAGTACCAAAATCTATTAATCTGATCAGAGTTCTTGGTTCCCATTTAGAGAGTCCTACATGTTCCTAAATAAACTTCATTTATAACATTGAGGGTGTATTACCATTCAATATAACTAAGGATAACCACATAAAATATACACTTGAAATGTTTTGAGACCATAGTATAAAATATTGTTGATATCTAATGTTCATATGACTATGGGGGATATTGTTTGGACTGATATAGCGTTGATTGAAATAATATCATGGAGGAGAAGTGAAAATAATTAAGAATTTGTGGATATGTTTATTGTGTTGAATTTTTTTGTCCATATATAAATTAGATTTAAACTCACATAAAACTAAGTTTATTATTTTTGTGATGAATGTTTAGAGGTTACGAAGTTTTTTGAAAATGTTTGGACATTTTTGAAATAAATATGACGGTTTTTGGTGTTTATATAGAATTTTTTCTAAAATAAATCTAATTATTTCATAAATAATATTTTTTATACCTAGAAAATATAAAAATAAATAATGTAAAATATCATGCTCAATAAGTAATATTTTTTTATCTAAATATTATATACTGGAAAATTAATAGTCATTATTCCTGGTATGATATGTAATATTTTTTATCCAGAAGAACTGAAAATTAATAGTCACTATTCGTAATTTGATACATAATATTCTTATATAGAGCAAACATAGTTGAAATTAGCAAAGTGTTGAATGGATAGGTTTTATTTTCACTACCAAATATATTTATAAATATTATAAATATGGTAATTGGATACGATATATTGATATTAATAAGATATTTTTTTGATATATACAACACTTTATATGGACACATTTTATATTTTTCCAAGGAACATTCGAAATCGTCCCAAGAAAAATGTTTTTAAGTTAAGTGTAATATATTTTTGAGATACATATGATTTTGGGATCATACATAAGATATTCTTATTGAGCATCAATTTGGAAAATTCCTCAATAATATATAGTGATACCTATGTTCTTTCGAATATTACGTGATACATAACATATTTTTTAATGCATGTGTTTTTTGCGAGGATAGATAAAATTTATTACTTTGCCAAAAATCATGTCTGATTCTACATGAAAAATGTAGTTTTTTATATTTTGTATTTCTTATGTAATGATTTATATTTTTTATAAAACATGATAAGTTGATACTTCAAGATCATAAGTTAACCTAGATTCTAAAAAAATATGATTAATTTTTTAGAAATGTTATTTTTCATAAATTAATGTAAATTTAAGAAGGATATAAATAAGATGATATTAAATATGGTATTTTAGGGATTAAATATTATGAATTGAATTCATGATTCAATTAGTGGAAGGAGTTGTTTTATACCATGGATATGTTTTTGTGGCATGATTATACAGTATTTAATAAATTAAAAGAAGATTCATGTAGATATGATTGCTATGATAATTATGATTCCTGCAGTTATTAACAAGAATAAAAGAATAACTATACTATGAATAAGGTTCCCATGACGATATGGGAGATTCAGTTTGATAAAAATACTATTATACATAAAAATGCACGTTACAACAACAATATTACTTAGAAATTCCTTATGAATGAATAAGAATAGGGGAAATGTTGACGGATAAGTTAAGAGTGGCTGAAGGTAGTTAATTTTCTAAATATTCTAATTTGAAGATCAAAAATGATTTTTCGGATTATTGATGCTATGATAAAATATTATTCACTGATAATGTTTAAATATAATTATTATTAATGGAAAAATAAATATTATGAGAATATTTAGTAGATAAAAAAAACACAAATAAAATATAGCTTTTATGCTAGTAAAATAATAAAATTAAGAAACAAAACCTAGATAACTTGGTAGAAGTATTATTTGGTAAAAGACTCTCTTATTATTAGAATAAATTTCTACATATTTGTATCAGCACCTGAGAAATTTATATAGTTTTGTGTCTATTGTGTAACATAATTTCATTTATTAAACCTACTCATTTTAATCCACATGATGAAACTAGTGGACTGTATAATATCTTGAAAATCTAGATCATTCTAGGGACTAGCATCTAGTTTTGAGTAGTAATACTTGTAAATATAGTGTACATATTGTGTGTATTCATTTGTGTGTGTAACAATGATATAATATTCAATTTAATAGGTTATGATAGCCATTTAAAAAAAACTAAAAAATTATATTCACTTATTCATCCCCACCTCCAAGGGAATTTATATTGACATTGAGGTTCCATTTTTATGTTGTATTAGTTATTTCATGTCTCATTCAAAGGAGGTTTTTTGTTTATAGTTTAAAGAGAATGTGTTACCCTTTGTTTTAATATTTTTTCACTAAATTTATTTTTTGGAGATGGAAAACCATAATTTAGTGAACATTAATAGGATACCCACTTTCGATTAGAATACCTATTATATATAGAAAGATAATATGTTTCTATATTTGTTTAGATATTTTAGAGGCTAAAACTAATGTATTTTATCATAATGTTAATGGTGTTACTCGGACAATAGTTAATATAATAGTCTTATAGGATGATAGTTATTCAAGAAATTCCATTCCAATAATCTCTTATAGAATAGATGTTTCTCTTGCTAAAAGGGATGAAGAAAAAAAAGGGAATATAAGATTAGTTATAGAATTTCTTTTAAGTTAATATAAATGTGATGAAATAAAAACTATAGTTTTGGAGGTCAAAATATGGAGACCTAAAAATTATGGATAATGAAATTATGGATGAAATTTTAACACATATTAATGACATTTTGAGAACTGTTATAGTTTTTCATGCTAAGTGGGGGGATACAATATTTGCTGAGATGATTTTACAAATTCTTTTCGACAGGTTTGATGTAATGGTTATTTAACTTGAACACTATGATCCAGGTACACCCCTATTGGATGTTTTTATAGCATTATAATTTACTATTATATGTGAAAAAAAGTTTATTCCTGAAGATGAATAATGATGAAAATTAAATTTCATTCAAAGACTCAAAATAATAGAAGTGTAAGAAAAAGTAGTTTTTAAGGAAAAATATTATTATAAATAAGAAATTCATTAATTGTTTTAATAATATAATATCACCAATTTCAAGAAGTATTATAAGTTGTAAGGGAATGTTTTGTATTTTCAGAATGAGAGGGTATGGCTATGCCATCGGTACCAGCCAATGCTTGCACGGGAAGCCTAGCCCGACAGTCATGCAAAGGTGGAGAGCTACTATCAAGATGCAGATGCTGGGGAGGGGCAGTTCATTGTAGATAGTCTGGTTGAATTCCCTAAGACCTTCGGATCATGTTATCTCCTAAGCCTATGGGCCATGTAATCTATGAGCCTACGGGCCTTGTAATGGTTCCGTCTCATCCCTTGAAAGGGGGGTTATCAAAAATCAATAAAAAATGAAGGCCTTTGGGCCATTCAGGTAAGGGAATGTTTTGGAGGAAGACACCACTTAATGTTTTCTCGTGCAGATCTAATGAATATTTTGATGTAAATTTTCCAATTTTTAATGAGCAAGTGGATTATGAAAATGAGGATGAAATGAAAAGGAGTTTACTAAATAAGAATATAAAAAAAACTTCTAGAACTAAATTTTATTTAATGGGAATATGGAATAACATCTATAAATTAAAAATTATAATTTTTTTATCAAAGTTCTAGGATAATGAAAATAGTGTGGTTGGTGAGAAACTTTAGAATTAAAATGAAGTTAATGAAAAAAATATTTATTACTAAAGTTAATGAGGAATATTTCATTGGTGATGAATTTAATGATCCTAGATGTGAAGAAGAAATAGAAATATTGATCATTACAAAGTGAGAAATCATGAAATATCTTTTAAACATCTCAAAGTTATCGAATATGATAAAAAATTTAAATAAATAAAATAAACATTAATGAAAAAATGATTCTATTCATGTTCATATAGAGTCAAGGTTGATGAATAAAATTCATTTCTTAAAGAATTTTCTTGCTAAGAAAAACACCTTAAAAGTTGAAATAGAATTGAAAGTTAATGTTAAGTATAATGATCTTTAAATTTTTTCACTAAGTTTTACCAATGATAAAAATGAATTGGGGATGTATAAATCCATTATTCAGAACTCTATTCAAGAATTTGTTGAAGTTTCAATGAAATTTTTTGTGAAATATGTTATGGATTCATAGAATTATGATTGTTAAGTTGACCATAAAATATCACACATAAAGTGTGAAATCTATATAATGAATTATTGGTATAAATGTTGAGTTGACATCATGGGTGAATAAAGTCACAATTTTGGTGAAACAATATTATTCTTAGAAATCAAGAAATTATATTAATTTTGACATGAAGGTAACAAATTATACAAATATTTATTTGAAAAATCCTAAAAATAATCCTAGATCATATAATAATTTATTAGAAGTCTAAATAATTTTATTCAGAAAACAATCTACTGGTGTTGATAATAAATGTTATAAAAGCAAGCATCCACATATGAAAATCAATACGTTTTCATAGAAAAACTGTAACACCCTGAGATTTTATGAAAAATATTCTTTTAATTTCATTAATTTCTTGTGTTGTATACTACACCAAGATTACATTGCGCTATACGCAACACCGTATTAGCTTGCAGTATACGCAACACTATTCTTGGATTGTGTTACACACAATTTTCATAACAGTTATTCTACGCAACATTGAGTATATATATAAATATATATTCAATGTATAAATGAAATATGGTTGGATTGTGTTATACAAAACAACAAAGGATTCTTGCACAACACGCAACCCTGACTTGGCTTGCATTACACGCAATCGCGACCTTTCTCGATAGTGTGTGTTGTACGCAATACCGGGTTTACTAAACAACGATATATTATTATAATATTATTATGAACTAGCCGTTATGAATAGTATTAACTAAATTTTGAATCTTATAACATTATTATTTGTCTTACACATTTTCTAAAACATGGTATAAGAACAAAATAAATTTTTTGGGTAAAATAAGTATTTTTTAAAAAAATACAGTTTTGCCTCCTTTTGATGGCACACCCACTTTAAATATAGTTTTTGACATATTTATAAGTTAAATTTGAAAAAATAAAATTCTTCTTTGGAATCATGAAATAAAAATTTACTTTGGATAAATTTTTCATATTATTCTGGTAACTTTCATATTTTGATGAATAGTAAAACACGCTATATTTTAATTTAAAACAACTTTTTTTCATCGCAATAATTTATATGGTTAAATTATAATATTGAATGGTTTTAAAGTATAAATAGAATATATTTTTCCCATTTAATATAATTTATGTCATTAGCATTGATTCTACATTGAATTCGTAGGATAAATCAATTCAATCTTTTGCAATGTTTTAAAGAAAAACCCGTTTTCTTTCGACAACGAGATTAATTTTAATTTAATTTCTGAAACTTTTGTGTATTGAATTTGGAAAAATGAATTCCATATTTGGAATCAGTGGATTCTAATTATGTTAATAAGCTACTTTTTATTTTTGGGAATTATGAATAGTAACTACGGTAAATTTTATTTACCATAGTTAAAGGTAAATCGGGTAATTAAGGGTAAATATAATATTATAAAATTACCCTAGAACATGTCAAAATCCTATTTTATGACTAAAAGTAGACCCATATCACCTAAGGGTCGGATTATATTCATTTAATGGACTTTTTTCCATGAAAATAATTTAATTATTATTAAAACCAAAGAATGTGACAACATGTCACTTTCTTAAATATTATAAGTATAGTAATTTTAATTTAGTGATAAAATTCATGAAACATCGAACATGAATAGTCTCTAGAAATCTAATACAATTATCTACATCATAGAAATTTATTTAGTATTTTTAGGGATTAAATAAGTATCATTTATTATGACACAACGATGATGCAGTAATTGTCTTATTAATGAAATATTGATATAATTGATGTTATAAATACCCAAATAAATTAAATTTAAAACTTTTTATGAATTACACTAATTTTATATGTTAATATAACATGTTATTATTGATTTAATTAACTTTTTTCTAACTAATCAATCTGTTATGAGTTTCAAAAAAATCAATTACTAAATAGTGTCAAAATTGACATAAAATAGTTTTTAAAACAAATATTATATTATTAATTGTTATTTTATTCCTAAAAATATAAGGTTCGGAAAAATGAATTATATAAGGTTATATATATTAATAATAAACAACTTGGGGTTCGTTTGTCTTGATATAGTAAGTTTATTAACCTTATAGTGTAAGCAAACAAGAAGACACGGTAAAAGTTAAATTATCTAACTTAAAGTTAAATCTAAATGACAAGGTTAAAATAGGAACCTAAACTTGTCTAAATTATATTGGATGAGAGTATTTAGACACATACCCACCTTAGATTATAAATAAATCAATTTGGAGCTATTTAAAACCGAATTTGGCTTTATAATAAAATAATAGTTTTAGTTATTCCAAAGGTGCCCCTCTCCTACCTTATAAAAGGGCACCCCCTCCCTCTCTTCCTCACAACACTTTGAGCCTTCAAGCTCGGACAAACTCTGTCAAATTCTCTTCTCCACTTCCATAGAAACATCCTAGAGGTTCTGGTCTTCCTCAAAGAACAATTTTAGTGCCCTAAGAGGAGGTCTCAAAGAGGCGCTTCAAAGAAGAGGTAATTTCCGTTACCGATTCTTTCATCTTTATTTCTTCTTCCGCTTATTCTTCTTTAGTTGTTTCATTATGAAGTAATAACATCAGTATCACTAATATACTGATATGTTATTATAAGTATGAAACAACCCTATTTCACTATCTATCCATCTTACGGAAAACGAAATCACCGCGCGTGCGTACGTACGGAATACCGTCTCCACGCCGTGGTGAAATATATTTTCCACAAACACCTTACTTGGATGAGTATAATGGTGTAAATAATAACTATATATGAATATTTTAAAGTGATATTGATTCTGAAATAGTATACATATGCTCCAATACAGTCCCACGATCATGAGAACGATATCATCGCTCGTGCGTACGTACGGACTACCGTCTCCACGACGCGATGAGATTCATTCTCCACTTTAACCATTCATGAATGATTATAAAGTATATATAATAAGTAATCATGAAATATATGACATAATAATGATACTGGATTTATGTGTATATATATGTATGTCATCTACTTAATTCCATTCAACTCAATAAGGAAACGAAAACAGCGTTCATGCGTACGTACGGCCTACCGTCTCCATGAATGGTGTACTTATTTCCATTTACTGATTTATTATATATATGTATATTCTGAATATATATTATATATAAACCATGTTTTATATTCTGGAATTAATTAATCATGATCTACGTAATCATATTAATAATTACAAGTCAAAACACGGACGACAAATGAAACAATTTTACCCAAAACGCTCTTTAACATGGAATTTACAAAACAACGGGTAATATAAAGCCATAAGTGAACCATATATGATATTATAACAATTAATATGATTCTTTAATAAGTCAATGACATTATTTAAATCATTATACAAGAGTTTCAGACACTTACGAAGCAAATCATACCTAAGGTAAAGGAAATATCACAATCTCATTTTTATCCGAGATTGTTTATACTTTGAAATTTACTAGGGTGTATTTTATCATCCACATCCATGTTTCCTCAATATGTAATATTTATATCCTTCTACAATAGTTTATATCAAATTTTACCCATCGGTGATTTTTAGTAAAAGATATGAAGGGAATCTTTTGTCGTTTTTCGTACGAGGTACTTTTTGACTTTTCCGACAAAAGTACGAGAAGAATGTTTTTTTAACTTATACAGCATGTATGGATTTTTAAAACATTATTTAAAAGAATATTACTTTACAAGTTTTCAAGTTTATTTTTAATCAAATTCTTTTAGTTTAAAATTTTATGACATGTTAAGAAAGGAAAAGTGTTTTTGAAGTAGAAACGATATTTTCCTCAAGAATGGAGTTCAAGTGTTTTATCAAAATTATTTTCAATCTAAGATAATATAGGGTTCTGTTTCTATCCCTATTATTAAATTTATTTTATTATGTTATGGAATTATTTTTATGAATTCCTTTATCTTATATTAATTGTTTTATGATGTCATAATGTTTAAGAATACCATTTTTATTACATGGGTTATGCTATGATGTATGGTTTATGATTTTGTGGCACACATAAGAATGGTATCATTATGAGATGGGTGGTACCTATATCTACCTACAATGAATTGGGTAAAGATTTTATATCTCATGAGATAGACATGGCTGGAACG
The DNA here is from genome assembly GCA_963277665.1 of Viscum album. Classification (NCBI taxonomy): domain Eukaryota; kingdom Viridiplantae; phylum Streptophyta; class Magnoliopsida; order Santalales; family Viscaceae; genus Viscum; species Viscum album. The sequence continues at coordinate 843,950,335 of OY728160.1, read as the reverse complement.
GAAGGTTAAACCGGTTCAGTGAAACAGGACTGAAACGAGGAGTGAACTCGGTTCAGAAATGGACTTTGTCCACAAAGATAGTCATGGAAATGAGTCTTGACTAACAAGAAATGATTCTCTATGATTTTGTGTGTATGCCACAAAGTTTCATGTTTTAAGTTATGATTATTGGGATTACATTTCACTACTATGATTTATCCCATGTTATGATATTATGATCTCTTTTGCAGGTTAAGATTTCCAAAATGTTATGTTCTTATGAATATGATGTGATTGATATTTCTTTTGTTTACCCTTACTGAGCATTTGAGCTCACCCTTTTATGTTTTCTTTTCCCTAGGATATAAAGAAAGGTTTTAGGTATAAAAAAGGAATATCTTTATGGGAGATGTTGAAGATATTTCACCACGATTAGAAGATTATGTTCCAAGTTTCCAAAGACACTAAACTATTATAGTCATTGTGTGTGTGTTTTTGTTATGTACTAAGTATTCCGCAAAAGTAATGTAATGTCTATGTACGTCAAGCTTCGGGTCTCTACAAAAACATTAATTTTATTATTTCTATTTTCATTTTGTGGTCTTTGGGAACATGGATTTTTTTTAATTTTAAGATTCTCATTGAGCATATAAGGTTGGGGAATAATTTTTTTGGGCCATTTAGCCTTCTCTAAAGGGAAAAGTATAGATGAATACTAAATTTTTTTGACTAAAGGTTCTGAATAATGTTCAATAATTAGAATAGGTTTAATGAAAAAGTAACCAACCATGTCAATTTCATTATTATTTTCTCACCAATAAACCCACCCAATTGAGTATAAATTTAAATACTCAATAGTTTTAGAAAAATAAAGATAAACATAAGTAAATAGATTTTCTTCTTGAAGTTTTAGTTAATGTTTCTAAAAGTGAGAGTCCATGGATTATAGACAATATATATTGATCACACATGAAAGTTTATTTAACTCTATCTAAGGATGTTTAAAATATGAAAGGAGTCTTGATGACCTTTTAAGATTTTGTGTTACATAAAATAAAATAATAATAATCAGGATTGATTAAGATGTAGATTTTAAATTCTAAGAACATTTTATATGTTGATATGATGAGTCAAAATCTATGATTTGTATTTTTGATGAAGGTAATGATGTTTTTCAGAAAAAAATTGTTCTTATTAAAGAGGATACACGATTTATGTTGTTTTGAATAGAGTAAAATGATCATGCAGAAAGTTTTTTAAAGTTCTGTGATGCTAAAAATTCATTCCACTAAATCTTAAAAGAAAAAAATCAATTAACACATCAGTGGTTTAGTCATATCTCCCAAAATAACATGACAAAACTTTCTAATGGATAAAATATTCATGATTTTCCTATGTTTAAGGGATATAGGAGTGAAATTGTATGTGCTCCATGTGTCTAATGGGAAATATTATTAACTCTCCACACTGAAATGTAATAATTCGAATATCTCACCCATTTGAGATTATTCTATCCAATTTTTGTGGGAATATGGGAAAATAATAAATAATTTTATAGGTTAATTTTATTTCCTTTATTGATGACTTTACTCATTTCATATTTTTTCAATTTATGAATCATAATTTAGAGTCTTAAAAAATGTTTATGAGTTTTTAGAGTGGTTTAAAGGAATGTGGTTACTATATAAAAAATATATGGATAGATAGTGGTGTAGAATATACTATTAATATATTTAAAACATATCTTTAGAATCGTGGTATTCTCTATGAACTCAGTTTAACAAACACATCATAAAAAATACTATTTCTGAATAGAGTAACTGATGTTTTGTAGAGAAAGATCATACAATTTTGAATAAGTATGATAATTGTTGATATTTACAGAGACAGTGAATTTGTGCAATGGTTCACATTCAAAATTAATATTTATATAGACTAAATTAATATATTTCACTGAAAAATATGTATTACCATGTTCAAAATATTTAATGGTGTTCTAAATCTTGTGTATAAACAATGTGAATGGTGAAAATATTTTGAAGTTAGATAAAAAAGAGTTGATGGGATCCTCCTTGGTTATCCTTCTAATAGAAGTGGATACCATTATTAAAACAATTAAATAAGTATTATGGTGGATATTGTTGATTTCAATGTTTTGGAACACTAAAATAATGAAAAAACATATCATGAAACATATTCTATAAGGGAAGATCAATATTTTTTTATTGAGAATCATGGTAAAGACTTTGAGAATAATGAAATTTTATACTGAATAATAGACTGAGGATAATGACTCATCCATTAAAAGTAATAAAGAAAAAAAATTTATCTTATCAAATTAAAATAAATAAATTAGTACTAGGAAATATTATTAGGGCACAAGTACAACTAATTCATACTAGAATAACTTTGCGGAAAACAACACATGCCCCACTATTTTCTCAAGTTAAACAAGAGAATATAAAAATTATTTAGAGAATAAATAATGTATTGATTATATTAATTAAAAGTTATAATAGATAAATAATAGTTTAGATTGATTATTATAACCCATTCAATAAAAAAATTTTATCATATCAATGTGTTTATTTCAAAACAAACTGAATGAAATAGGATAATTTTTATGAAACAATTAAATAATTGTGTAAAAACAATACTCACATGTTTAATGGATTTATTTGGATGATAGCATCACACTATTTTTTACACTAAATACCATTAGTATATTTATTTATATTTCATCATAATGGAAATGTTATATTTTATAAATGGATTGCATGTATACTTTTTTTAATAGAGAACATGAAGAACATGCATACACTAATAAACCAAATATTTTCATTCTTGGTAAAGACTAATGTTATGTTTTTATCATAAAGAAGGATATATGTGGGTTAAAACACGATTGAATAACATTACATTCAGTGTTATATGTTTTCTTCAAGTAGTTAAGGTTTAAGAAATGAAGTGAGGAAAAAAATTTATACATTATAGATGATAATAGGTTTCACTTGTTGGTATTTTATATATAGATAATATAATTTTTACTAAAAATAATGTAGGTGTTTTCTATAAATTTTATTAATAAATAATGAAGTTGTTTAAAATTAACATTCCGGGGGAGTTAGCATATTACATGGGTTTAAAAAATTTTCTAGTGTATTATAACATCATACATTATCAATAGAATTATGATTGAGTACATCTAATAAAGTTGTGAATGGAATATTTGATGTCAATTTCTAAACCGATTTCAATGGGAACCAAAATATTTATGTTTTAAAGGGGGAAATACATTGAATTAATAGAATTATAGAACATGATAAGATGTTTTAAATACTTAGTAGATACAATACTAAAAATTATATATATTATTAGGCTATTTTTCATATATAAAAGTGCACAAAAAGAGTATCATTTCATTATTGAAAAGAGAATTATCAAGAATATTAAATGAAAATGGGAAATAGAATGGAATATAATAGTAGTGGACAAGCTTATCAGTATTTTTTTACTGATTAGGATAGGGCTAGAAATGTAGATGATTGAATATCAATATCTGGTGGAGTTTTTCTTTTGGGTGAAAGGTGAAAATGTTAGCACACAAAGAAATGAATACTAACTTCCTTGAGTACTATTGAAGTATAATATTGGGATTCAAATAAGTCTATAATATAATTGTATTAATGGGGACTCAATTTTAGGATATTAAGGTGGAGGTGAATTTTCCACTACTTTTGATCTATGATTGTAAAATTTCTAACAATTTATCGAAAAATTTGATTCCATATTTTTTCCAAGTAAATTGCTATAATATATCACATCCTTAAAGGGACTGTGGGTAAAACAATGTTTATTTTAGAATCTATTACAAAAAATGAGAATAAATCCATTTTAACTACTAATCCATTACATAAGGATATATTATAATAATTGAGAATGATGGTGTTTGTTCAACCTCATTCCGATAAATGTTATGTTAATGTATTTTTTTCAGATCTCCGAGTTTTTCATTTGATATTTTCATCAAAGTAGTTGAAAGAAAACATAAATCTCTTTAGGTTTAATTCCTTAATATATTAGAAAAAGTAGATAAAATTCAATTAGGTGATAATCCAAATATATGTGTTAAATATGTTGGGGGATAGATCTCCAATTTAATAGGATCGTTCATTTCAAGAGAGTTATTAAAAGGTAAAAATTACAAGGACATCATGTGGGTGAATGGGTTTTATGATTTGTGAACTATTCTATCATGTTTGGGGAGAATGTTTTCAGAAGCATGCTGTAAAGATGTTTATGATAATGTTTTAAGCAATGGAAAAATAATTAATTCTTTATTGGAATCAAGAGAAATTAAGAACATTGAAAAGGTAAATGAAACCAATAATTTATGGATGACATGAATTTATTGTTATATATTTACGTTTATTACACCTTGTTTACTATGATTTAAAGGCCATTTAGAAAGTGTTTTTTACTTTTTAAATACAGTTTTCCAAAACTGTCACTTAATGTGATGTAAAAAAAATTTATGATTATTTTTTGGAACCAAAGAAGATATTTTAATGGTGTTTTTTGATTTTTAAATTTTTAATGTAACTAGTTTTTTGTATTTTTTATTTTACATAATTTTTTAAATAAATAAATAAATAAATATTTATTTATTTTTCATTTCATGCATCCCATGTATATATTCATCATATCTTTCCAATGGTTGAGATTTGAACCTAATACCTCTTGGTTATTCTATAATAACTTCCACTCAAGTAAGATCCTCATGTGGTGAATAAACAAAATTTAATATACTTATATATATATATAGATAAATACATAAAAATACATATTAATAAGTCATAATATTAATGTATAATAATAATAAATAAAAAGTAAATAATAAATGAATAGTAATTAATTAGTAAATAATAGACAAATGATTAATAAATAACAAATGATAATTAATAATTAAAAAATAAAAAAGTAAATTAATTATAAAACAATAATAAAAACTAATAAATAAAAAATAAATAAAAAATAAATAAAAAATAAATAATAAATTAATAAAAAATAAAAAATAATATATAATATATAATCAATAAAAATATAAGAAATAAGTAAGAAATTATTAATTAATTAAAAATAAAATAAGAATAATAAATAAATTATTATATAATAAACAATATGTAATATCCAATCATTTTCTCGTTATGTCCCTCTTTGAGTTTTACATTGAGCCTATTTCAACTCGCCTTTTCTTCTTCTTTAAACCTTGGTGGTTGAGTTCCCTTTTTGGGAACGGAGGAATTTTGTTTGGAAAATGGCCTAAAGTTTAGGGATGTATATTTTTTGAATTAATATAGCTCGCGTAGTCATGTTAAGGGATTATGAGGATTATTCCTGGGTGGGAAGGCTTTGGAGGTGGTTCAGGATCTTTATTTAGAAACTGAGATGAGTGCTATATACCAGAAATTTACATATTCTGAATCTATTAAATGACCTGTAAATGTGGCCAGAAAAACATATTGAACTGGTTCATTATGTGAAATAGTTATACATTTTGATCCTATTACACCATGTAAAAATATGGCCACACAGACATCATGAACTGGTACATGACATGAAATAGTTGCACACTGTGAAACTGGTATGTGTTGTGTAAGGATTGGTTGAGGTTAATTTTTCGTTGAGGTGACACATTTTTTTCATAACTCATAAATTGAGAAATACACGACCTGAATGGATTAAACACCATGTATTTCTTTGTCTCAGTGGTTTTATGGAAACTTTGTGAATATAATAAGTTTATCATCAATGTGTAGCCCTCCTATCTCAAGCCCTAGAAATCTCTAGGAAAGTTTGGATTTTTCTTGTTCCCTTTTGGATGTCACTATCAAGAATATGATCCCCAGTTAGTCATTTTAATTTTATTCCCCTGTCATTCATTTGTTCCTTCACATCACAATGTAATCTCTTGACCATTGTAAAATTAGGCATTGATCTTGATCTTTTTAATCTATTTTATTATTGGTATCCTCTTATCCATATTTCTTATTGGCGTAACCTATGGAAAGTGTTGTGTTGATCATTGGTTAAAGGTAGATGGTCTAAAAATACACCCTTTGGTTAATTTCAACTATTTGATTATGTGCAATATCACACGATTACACTAAATTATCCTTCATATTAATTTATCAGTTAATGGGTGATGATAAATCATTTTTTAGATCACTCCTTAGATCCCTTAGGATTCAAAGGCGTTGCAACATAGCTTACAATTATTCATATGGTGAGATTACCCATGAATAATAATTAATTAGGTGATATCATAAAGAATATTTTAGCATGAAAAATATCAAAAGTGATTTATTGTGATAGATTCACCATATAAAATGGTTAAAATGTTTATTAAAATTGTTCGTAATGATTTTATAATAATTGTCCATGAAAAATGGCATGGAAATAACTTAATATATAAGTTAATGAATAAATGGGCAATTGAAAGACAAATGGAAATTTTTAGAATTTACCATTGTAGCTTATGATTTGATGTTTTTTAATATTTCTGTAGTCTTTTAGGTTCTAATTCAAGTTGAAATGCTTATACCGATGAATTGGCCTATATTATGAAATTATTATATAGAGGGCTTGGCCCAATTATACTAAAATGATTATATAGGGGGATTGGATGCATTATTATGAAATTATTATATAGAGGGATTGTACTGGATGATAAAATTATAATATATAGGGATTGGAACGGATGCTGAAATGACTATAAAGAGGGTTTCTTCCATGTTATGTGATTATACCATGGACATGTGGTTATGGTTATCATGGTTTTACTACATTCTTAGAGATATTATTTCATATTGTCCAAGTAGGTTGATTGTTGTATTTTATTAATTGATTGATTAATACACATGTTTATCTCTTAATTTCATGCACTTGTTATTAGACTCGTCTGGTTTAGGCATGGTGTTTTTGGACCTAATGAGTCTTACTCACACCATATTTGGGTCACCGTTTGGTACTCGAGTAGATTACATGGATGAAGGTTTGTACAAGGGTAAGGGACCTTGATGTTGATTGTTTCTTTATAGATAAGTTAGACCATGGAGACAGGACTGATAACAGGTTTAGGATTGCGGTCTTTGGGAAGTTTGTATTGGCATGGTCATTTATCTTTATAAATTTAAGATAGACATTTAGTTTCATTCATTATTTCATTATATTTTTCTTTTATAATTTGGATATATTTAGTTGGTCCATTCTCATCTTTGGGTGTATGATTATTTATTTATCTTTTTTCTACTATTTCTACAACTTTATATTTATTTTTCACTATCATTATAACTCTTTACATGAGGGTATAGTATCCCCACTATATTATTTTGACCTTCGCTACTAGTAAAAAAACTCCAGTGTATGGGAATGTGTTCTTGATGTTATGTAGTTGACCAGATCGATATCTTGAGAGTGAACTAGGTGAGGGATGTAATAAAGTGGAATCAGAGGAACACATTTTTCTGCTTTGTTGCTTTACTTTTTGGAAAAGGTAGAAAGTAGACAAGGATGTATCAGGACTTAGTAATGAGATTTTACATGGTCGTAGCTAACCCATGTATGGGGGATGATTCGAGTACCCATAGATGGTATTATTTTTACTGATTATCAATTGTTATGATTTGATGTTATTTCACCTTGGGTGATACACATGTTGTGTGATGTTAATTTTTCTTGAAATTTATACTCATAGACCAGTTTAGTGTTACTTGTGTATGTATGCATCATAAAATACACACATGTATATTACTTTATATGCATTATTCATCATAGGTATATATTTATTTCATATGATATATTTTCCTCTATGAAATGTGTAATGAGATTCCTGTTATATATAATAAATGAAATTAAATTACTATTATCTCATGTTAAAACACTTGTATGACATGTTTTAAGAGACTATAGGCATGTGGTTCATTATTTATGTCACCTGTTGAGGTTGACCATCTCATTATCCCATGTTCAAAGGAGTGAGTTTTTATTATAGATAAAATTACTCCTCACCATATTCAAATTGATATTGAGGAGAGTGGAAATTTTCATTCTCGAAACATAGCTAAATCAAAGATTCCTATATCTTCTATGGATTAGATGGGTGTTGATCTCCATGAAAGCTTCCTAAGGGTCATATTATCCATGGAAAAGGAATCTTTTTCACTATACCTTCAATGTCTTAGATAATAATGAGTTTTAATGGTAGAATATGCCTATGTTCATTGGGGATGGAGGACCCTATGAATCCATTTTATACATCAACTCTATCAAGACTATAATCAAGAAGTGTGAGACATCATCTTCTAGGAAGGTGAATCTTGTTGCGTACATGATCTATGGACCTACCAAATGTTGGAGGTACATTCTAGATTAAGCTGGGAAGTAAGAGGAGTTATCATGGAAGAATATTGAGGGAATTTTTTTGATCAAATTCTATCCAATGATTATGAGGGTTGAGAAGATCAAAAGTTCTTAGACCAAAGACTATAGGGAATGTCAGTGATGGGTTGTGCTAGTTGTTTGACCAACTTGTAGGGTTTTTTTTCATCTTTAATAGCTGACGATATATCCATATTGAGATGTTTTTCTGATGGGAATCACTATGAGATTAGGTATCATGTGAACATATTTCATTTGGTCGGATTTTCAGATGTGATGAATAAGGATCTCATCATGGAAGGGAATCTGAGAGAGGCCTCGAGCAGTAGCCATAATGTTTCAATTGGGAGAACTAGGAGCTCTTATTCTAGTGTTAGGAAGTGCTGTTATAACAGTTATCTGCAACTAAATAGTGGGAAGAGTAGTTAGGGTAGTGGGAAGCCATATGAGGATAGTGTTCATTTATAGTTCTATCAGTGTGAAAAGTTTGTCCACAACAATCCTTAGTGTCCATACACTACTTTTGAGTTCCATGATTACCATCATTTGGCTCACCTATAGAATTTTTTAGGGGATTAAACATTAGAGTAGTGATTGGGGATCAAGATAGGTACCAGAGTCTAGGAAGGACTCAACCACCCCTCAACAGACATACAGTTGGAGTTCCACTAGATGTTTAGGTTATGGAAGGGGTCATAGTACCCCAATGTGGGAGTATAAGTTACAAGATAAGGGAATAGCTCAAGGAAGTAAGACTAGAGAACTTGGTAGAGGGGAAGGTCAGTTACATGCTATCTATCCTACTCCAAATAATGTTTTGGTATAACCTTTTACCATCATATGTATGATTCTTTTATCATAAACCCTTTCTTGTGTTTTTTTTGATACATGATTTTCACATTAATTTTTATCTTCACTTTTGGTAAAATGGATGGGCTTGATTGTGGAAATATTGGATGGTGTGTTGACCATCAACTCACCTGTAGGAGTGTAGTTAGAGACTAAAAAAATTTTCAAGGTTTGTTCTCAAGAAATTGTTTATTTCAATTTATTTTAGGAATTGATTGTGTTAGAAAATATAAAATTCAATATGATTCTTGGTATAGATTTTCATATTCTTTAACAAGATCATATTAATTGTTACTGGAGGAGTCTTACCTATGTATCTCTAGAAGAAGGTAGACCATGTTGAGTGGGATATTCTTCCCAGTCATGTAAGACTAATTCAATAATAATTATATTGTATTATAGATCATATAGAAGTAATTTTTATAAATGATCTTAGAATGTTGTAGGATAATTTTACTCCAGTGATAGAAAATTTTCAATATATAGTTCATTATGAGTTCAACATCTTGCATCCCAAGTGGGAGATCGGGTTTAAAAAAAAGGTAGTGGTTGGAGCATAACCAGTTTTAATTCTACCACACTAGATTGAACCAGAATAGCTTCTATAGTTTAATGTTTAGTTGGAAGATCCAGAATCTAAGGGTTTCATATGGCCAAGTACATCTATATGGGGTTCTCCAATTATTTTCTTCAATAAGGCTAACATGACTTTTTTCTTATGTATGGATTATGAGAGACTAAACGAGACAAATCTCAAGAACCCATATCCTCTTCCATGTATTGAAGATATATCTGATCTTGTGAGAGGTTCTATGATTTTCAACAAGATTTAATGGAGGGTAGGATACCACCAATTGAGGGCGACACCATCAAGCATACCCCTAACTACTTTTAGAAGCCTGTATGGATTATAAAAGTTTGTAATGATGTCATTTAGTTTGATGAAAATGCCAAAAGTATTAATCAACATTTTGAATAAGATATTTCATCCTTTTCTAAATTAGTTTGGGGTGGTTTTTGTCAACTATATCTTAAAGTACTCATAGTCAGCATATGATCATTCCCAATATCTTGGAATCATCTTGAGTACATTGATAGAGAATCAAATTTATTACAATATAACCAAATATTGTTTTTGGATTGATAATGTGAAATTTTTGGGTCATTTCATCTCATAGGATAGAGTGTTAGTGGACTTAGATAATGTTGAAGTAATTGTATCTTGGGAGATAACCAATAATGTCTCTTAGATTTATAGTTTTTGTGTTTAGCAAGCCATTCTTGATTATTTATCAAGGAAATTTCCCATCGGGAAGCACTGATATCTGATATGAACAAGAAAAAGGAATTTTGTTTATTCAGATTCTTACAAGGGGGATTTTTTGGATCTAAAGTGCAGGAAGACCTTAAATCCTATCATCACATTACTTGTTCTAGGTAATGCATATATTGTGTACTATGATAAATCCAGAGTTGGAATGAGAGTAGTTTTAAGATAGGTGGAATGAGTTGTTTCTTATGGATCCAGATAGTTGAGATCACGTGAGAGGAATTATCCTACTCTTGATCTAAAGTTAGTAGTGGTGGTACATAAATGGAGATGCTAGAGACACCATATTTTGGGTGAGAACTTTTTGGTATACATGGAACATAATAGACTTAGGTATATCTTTTCTTAGTGATAGAAAAACCATCATAAGAGGAGGTGGGTCAAGTATCGGTGGTCATTAAATGTTGAGTTGGATTATACACAAATAAAGGGAAATGTCATTGCTGATGACTTGAGATGAAGGACACAAACATAGGTAGTGCAAGAGTCTTAGGATGAGTGACGAATGATTGAACTCTTTTTAGATTTATATCTATATGTTCAAGTGTTCTTGGGATGAGTTTATATTACATCAAAATATGTAATACCTGTGATTGTTGAAAAAATCATGATATAGTAGTTATTTGATTCGTAGATTTTAGTTATAAGAGACATTTTATATTGTGGGAAGCCACCATTAGGTTGGTCTCTTAGAAATAAAAATTATCTTCATTTTTGTGGATGAATATGGGTTTCTACGGGACTATGTGGGGAGTTGATGGGAGAGTTTCAAGACTCTATATGGGAGTTAAATTCTCGTATAACAAAGATATATCATGATCTTCATAGACTATATTGTTAGCAAGGAATAAAGAAGGATGTAAGAGGATTTGTAGTGAGAGGTTTCACCTTTTAAAAGGTGAAGGTCGAGCATCAGAGGTCTACTAGGATGTTACAAACTCTTCCCATTCCGAAGTGGAAATAGAATGATGTCACTATGGATTGTGTGAAGGGATTACCCATGAAACCTCACAATAATGATCTAGTATGGGTGAACACAAATTTATTGATGAACATTTCCCACTTATTTCCTACCAGGGAGACCTTCTCCATCAGTGATATGGGTAGTATTTATGTACGAGAGATAGTTTGGTTTCATGATGTTCTAAGGAGTATCATTTTTTATGGATAGAATAATCTCATGTTTAGTTTGGTAAGTGTCTTAAAAAGGCTCTGGGATCACAGGTCCATATGAGAACAACCTACCATTAGCAGAATAATGGTCAATTTGATCAGACTATTCATATTCTCGAGGATAAGTTATGAGCTTGTATTTTGGATTTTTGTGGTTCATCTGAGAAACATATAGAACTATTTGATTCTATTTAAAATAACTGATTATAGGTATAGATGTAGATGGTACATTTCATTTAATTATATGGAAATAGATGTTGTTCACTTCTTTTTTGGTTAGTGGTATGTCAGTCAGTGCTTATTGGACCTAGTCTCCTGCATAAGACATCATAGAAAGTTCAAATGATAAAGAGGTGGTAGATGATAATGTGTATAGGGTATAAATATTACGTTGACTAGTGGAGAAAAATAATAGAGTTTGAGGTTGGTTATCATGTTTTCCTTTGGTTGTCACCTAGGTTGGGACAATAGTGTATCAGGAAACAGGGAAAGCTAGCACCAAGTTTTTTTGGGTCGTTTGATATAGTGGAAAGAGTCTGTCTAGTGGCATACTGATTAATACTTACATAATGTTATAGATCCATGAATTATGTGTTTCAAATGTCATTGATCACTAATAAAAAAACAGTCTATTAACAACACAAGAAATAGACTTTATCATTATGAGAAAATTGCTGACTACATGAGGGACATTAAAAGCCTACGACTTTTATCATATCTGAAAAAGCGTAGATAAATGTGCCCCTTTTCAAAACTTTTAAAAGCGATGATAATGGTACATACTAAAATATGATGTTACAACACACTTTAGAACTAGAAACACACCATAAACACACTAGAAATAAAAAAAAACAAGTCCCAATACATAATTTAAATGAAATTAAATTTATAAAAAAAATAACAAAAAAAACTATATTATAGAAATTTTAAACATTGGATTATACAATTTCATAAATATAAATTATTACATACATTCAAAAACCATCATAACTTTCAATTTTACTATGATTTCTATTGACTTTATTTGTCTAAATGTGACCACTGTATGTGTAGTTTTGAACAAACCACCTCAACTCAAAAAAAAAAGAATCCACATATATAAGAAAAAATTATTATGTGTAATACTAAAAAATAAATTTAATGTAAATATAAAACAATACATTAATTCTATGAAAAATTAATTTAATGTGAAAATATCAAGATCCCCTCTGTTATTGAGTAGTGAAGCAAACTTTAAAGAAAGTGATAAATGTCAACACTAGAGAAGTGAAAGGTTTTGTTGGAGAATAATTATTGGGATGTTTTGGTATAGAAGGGGATGAAAGATGAAAATAGCACCCAAACTCAGAAAAAAGAATAAACCCGTATAAGAAAAAAATTATTATGTGAGTAATACTAAAAAAATAAATTAAACATACATATGAAACAATACACTAATTCTATGGACAATGATTTTACTATTCAAAAATCAAAATTACTAATGTAATTAAGCATAAGAAGTGCTGTTTCTCTTACTGAAATAAAAGTGGAGGTAACTTGAAATAATGTGATAAATGAACCACTATAGGGGTGAAAATGTATTAAGGGAGAGGAATCATGTAATTTGGACAGAGTACCCCAACCCAAACAAAAGAATCCTCCTGTATAAGAAAAAAATATTATGTGAGTAATACTAAAATGATATAAATTAAACATAAGTATGAAACAATAAATTAAATCTATATATAATACTTTTACTGTGAAAACATCAAGATTAACTCTGTGATTGAGAAGAGACAAAGTAATTTCTATTCTTGAAAAGGCATGAAACTTGGACAAAAATATTCTAAAATAAATGAACTATATATGAAATAATGAAAATTACATCAATGTTCCACTATATAATTTTTCGGTAAAATAGAGAAATTATATCGTAATATTACCTTTGAATCGATCAAAAGGGTTTCCTTCTATATAGTTTTTTCTTCCAAAGGATTAGTAACATCATCATGTGTATAATACATTGTCTGTATGAGTAGTCAAACATTTAATTTAGATTATGTTAATGAAGTAGATAATACATAATATTATGAGGAAAAACATAATATATTAAAAAAATATTTTACTTATTGGGGAACTATCTTTCTTTTTTTAATGGTTCAAGGATTTGGTTCTACTTTTGAGAATCCAAATCCCCTATTTATAGTCCCCTTTAATGTATAAGACATTGTCTTCATTAGGACCTACATGAAATGATTGTGATGTCCCAATGAATGGGTCATCCTTGATTGAATTTTCATTTTAGTCAACATTTGTTTTAGTCTTCAGCAAGATAATCGACCAATTCTTATTTTTTGGATCAGAGAAATAAAATAATTACACTTATTGTGATGACATTATGAACAGATCGTCTTTTCCCCCTTCTACATTGAAATTCACCTTCCTAAAGCCCATTTTATCAATTTTAACTCCATTTATATTTTCAACCCATTTTCAATGGGAATGTGGCACTTGAAATGTTGTATAATCCCACAAGTATATCTATTTCATAATGGAAAAATAGGAAACATTTTCATAAATTGAATTTCTATACTTGGAACTAGATATGTGCATCGCTTCATACATAAGCGTAACACCATTGTTTTGCATCATAATGATGTCATCAAGTTATTTTGTATAGAACATACAACAAAATATTAGAAAACTAGTGTAAGATATAAAATTTTCATTTGTTCCTCTAGCTAGCCATTTAAGTCATTAAATAATTGAATTTATATTTTTAGAGAACTCCTTCTAAATTTGATTTCTAAACCACACTATAAACTTTTGATTATGGGTATTTGATATACATCCTTCATCCCTGGATGGATTCAAATATCTAAGAATTTATTTTTGGGCTTCAATGTATGGATCAACATCTTCACTATTATATATTGTAAAAAGATGTAATTTATCTATAATTTTTAAAGTAATTGTAAAAAAATATCTTCCAGAAGTCACTTCTCCTATAAGGCGTTCGTTGTGACAAGACTTTGAGAGAATGATGATTTCAACATCTCATAGGTAATTAGTACATAATTCAATATATTCTTCAACAATATGTCATTCTATGATACAACCTTCAGGATGAATTCGATTCTTGACATACCATTTCAAAATTTTCATATACCATTCAATGGGGTACATCTAAATGTAATGAATAAGACCAAATATTTGAACATCTCTGACCAAAAAAACCATCTGGTGGACCATTATATCAAATAAAGAAGGTGGGAAGAACTATAACAACCCATAATTTTATTACACACTTAGACGTGATTTATTATATAGAAAAAATCACTTAATAAAACATAGAAGATCGAGAGGTCTAGTGTCTTTGGGTATTAGGAACATTACATAACAATTTAAAACATAGGACACAATATCTTATTGAAAACTTCCTTTACATGACCACTACATTTCCTCATACTTAGCACTGCATGGGATGACTTGAGGACATGCATAAGAAAAGGGTGAGCTATAAAGCCTAGTAAGGGATTTAACTAGGAATAACATGAAAGATACAATACATGTTAGGGAATTTTAATATCAATGGAGAATAAGATAAACATGAACATAAAGGTATGATATAACATGATTAAAAAAAACATGGAAATGTGGCAACAACATTTAACATTATTTTATAATAAGTTAAGGATATTTCACATGGAGGATGAGTAAACCCTAATTGCACTTGAATTATCATGATTAAACCATCATTGAACTTGATGTATCATGATACAAATCTTTATCCAATGCATTGGAGCACTATTAGGGAACACACTTCTTAAACATTTCATTTCAGGCATAAGTGTGCCACATGGATCATACAACGTGGAATCAATCATCATTATTTATTCCACGATAAAGGGGTGTGGAAAAAATACATGAAGATTTATAATCAATAAGTAAATGTTCTTAAAGGTGAATACCCTTGACAGAGAAATGTGCATGGTATTCCCTACACAATGACATTGGCTTGAAAAATCGTAGTGCAATTTCAGCAGCATAACAGCGTGAAATAAGAACTCATAAAAAAAGGTTTATGATAGAGAAATGGGTGTCTCATCATATTTACATTAAATGGAAAGTAAGTGTTTCATATAGAAACATGTCCCAATATAAGTAAAGGAATTTAGATTCATAATACAAAGGAATTACTTGAATGTAAATGAGGAGAGAGAAATTCATTATGGAATTTCAGCATGGTAATGGGTTAGCATGGGAGGAATTAAATGAGATTGAAAGGGATATCTAATAATTAAAACATAAAGAAGGAATTATGGGGGCGGTGCGTAATCATACCCCAACATTTTTAATTGAAATTATAAGGTTATAACAACATAATGAAATTGAGACAAAAATGAGAGAAGAGGAAATCCCTTACATGGAAGTGTGATCCCAAAGGCTTGGGAGAGGCTTGATGGAGGCTTCTTGGGATCTTGGTGAACCTTGGGAGGATTCTAGTGAGAAGAGGTCAGAGGTTGGACGAACTGAAAAGGCTTTGAGTGAAGCGGAAGTGGGAGCTTGGGTGGGTTTATATGGGGAAGGAGAGGGAAATCTTTATTATTTAGGTTTGGGTTACTCCACATTAATCTAATCAATACCACACATGAACCCATTATTTTTTCCAAATGGTAGTGGAAAAAAATATTTTATAAGGCCAATTTTCTTTCTTCTTATATTAATAGGGTTGCTTTTATGGAGGTGAGTCACATCTCAAGGAAATTCATTTAAAAAGGGAAAATGTTTTATAACTCTTGGAGGGTCCACTAATGTTTTGTAAAATAAATAAAACAAACCTAAAATCACATTATTTTAATGGTAAAACATATATTGTCCGAACATATCATTTATAGTATTTTATTACATCACTATTGGGTCATTATGATGTCAGAAAACACATTATATATTTAAATGGTATTTAATTTTTACCCAAAAATTTGACTGTCTCAGAAAATTATGAAGCATTCACCATGGGATAATATAAAAATCCTGATTCTAAAAATAATATTTATTTTATTTAAATAATTTTTTAAATATTTGAATTTTTACTTTTAAAATAAAAATCGGCATTTATCTAAAATTCATGGGGTTTGACAAAAACAGCATTAAAACCTCAATAAAAATTACAATTGCATTCATAAAATTATATGATCATTTATATTTAATAAAAATTAATATAATAATAACAATATTTTATTAAAATATCATTTAATTCAAAAATCCTTTAATTCGTCAAAATATATTTCTTAGTTGAATATTAACTAAAAATACTATTTGTGATTTAAAAACTATTTACAAAGAAACAATAATAAAATGAATGTATATTCATTATTATATACAAAAATAATTCACATAATCATAGTGATATATTATTGTTACATAAACCTTAATAACACCTGCATAAGACCGAAGGGTAAGGTGTGCGATGAAGATAGACTCTTGGGGTGGATCAGCTAACAATTCTTGGGTGGTAATATCTATCAACTTCAGTTTCTCTCCAAGGTGGTTCCATTCGAGCTTAACATGTTGAAGCTCAGATTGGGATTGGTCAATAGCGAATTCCAATGATGAAACCTCCTTTCCGAGCTCCAAAAAATGGGATTCATACGGGGCAAGTCTACTGGATGAGTCCATCAATTCCTTTGTCTGAGTAAATTGGATTTGTTAAAGCCATATATTTATACTAATCATGTGATCACTATTCAACAACTATATTATAAATAGTCACAATTCTTAATGGTATTTTAAAATCTGGAAACATAAAACCAAAGAATTTCATATGTTATATAACTATTTTACATAATAAGACATTTAATTAGATCAATAGGAATTTTCATTAATGAAAGTTTGGGTCATTACAATCTTCCCCCATTAATAAATTTCGCCCTCGAAATTTACTTTTCCAACACTAAAAAGATGAGGGTAACTCTGATTCATCACTTCCACTGATTCCCATGTCACTTCTTCAAACATGTGGTTTTTCCATAACACCTTCACGAGGGGAATAGTCTTATTTCATATGACTTTTTCCATATGATATAAGATCTTCACTGGTTTCTCCTCGTAAGAAAGATCGTCCTCTAACTGTACTACCTCTGAAGAGAGTACATGTGAAGGGTCTGGTATGTACTTCCTTAAGAGGGACACATGAAGTACATTATATACTTTTTCCATGGTAGGTGGAAGTTCTATTAGATAGGCCACAACCCCAACACGATCAAGAATCTCAAAGGGGCCGATGTACCTAGGACTTAAATTAACTTTATTTCCAAACCTCATGATCTTCTTCCATGGAGATATTCATAGGAATACCATGTCTCCAACATTAAACTCAAGGTCTCATTGATGGTTATCAACATAACTCTTTTGTCAACTCTGGGATGCCATGATATGTTGTTGAATGGTTTCACCTTCTCCTCCATTTCTTCGACCATTTCTGGTCCGAACAGATTACGCTCACTGACTTCATACCAACATGACGATGTTATGCACCTCTACCCATATAGGGCACTATAAGGTGCCATTTAGATGCTTGAGTGGAAATTATTATTGTAGGATAATTCAACCAGAGGTAGATGTTGATCCCATCCTCCTTTAAAGTCCATTGAACATGATCTTAACATATCTTCCAGTGTCTGAATAGTTCACTCAGATTTTCCATTAGTTTGAGGATTATAGGCCATAATTATGTTTAGTTATGTATTCGGAGCATGTTGAAGACTCTTCCAAAACATAGAGGTGAATCTTGGATCTCGATCAGATACAACTGATAGTGGTAATCCATGCTGCCTTACCACTTCCCTGATATATATCCGTACTAGTTGATCCAATGAGAAATCTTCCCAAATTGCAATGAAGTGTGTAGAATTTTTAAGACGATCCACAACAACCCAGATTGCATTGTTTCATTTGGATGTCTTTGGAATTCCGGTGACAAAGTCAATGGTGATGTTCTCCCATTTCTATATTGGTATAGGCAATGGTTGCATCATTACCTTAGACTTCTGCCTCTCTGCCTTCACTTGCCGACACAGCTGACACTTTGATGTATACTCAGCGATCTCCTTATTCATATTATCCCACCAATAATGATCTCAAATATCTCGATACAACTTTGTGTTTCCTGGGTGAATAAGGAAATTTGAACTATTTGCATCATCCAAAAGTTCCTTCTTTAGCTCCAGACTTTATGGAACACATAGTATTTTCTCAAGTCTCACAATTCCTTCTTCATTAACATTGAACTACAAGGATTTCCATTTTATGATAGCTTCCACTTTCTTCTAAATTCCCATATCATACTTTTGAGCATCCTTTAACCTTTGCACAAGAGATGGCTGAGAAATAATTTGTGAAAGGATTGATGATGTTCTCTTATTTATGATTCCCATGTCCATATTCATCAAATCTAATAAGATTGGATCCTTCTCAATTCTCATCAATGATAGAATCACAGGGTCCTTTCTACTTAGAGAATCCTCCACCTTCTTCTCTTCCAGGATGGTAATGGGTTGAGCATTCATTGTCTTTGATCAGCTCTAACCATCTTTGTTGTTTCATGCTCAACTCTTTCTGTGTGAATATATTCTTGAGTCTTTTGTGGTCTGTATATATTTCAAACTTCTCCCCAAAGAGACAATTCCACCAAATTTTTAAAGTTAAGATCACTGGAGCCAACTCTAGATCATGTGTTAGATAATTATTCTCATGAAATTTCAATTTCCTTGATTCATATGCAATTACTTTGTCATTTTTCATCAACACACAGCCCAATCCCTTCTTCAAAGCATCATTGAATACCACAAAAAGTTACCCACTTGTGGGAAAAGTGAGCATGTGAGCAGTGACAAGCCTACTTTTCAACTCCTTGAAGAATTATTCACATTCATCACTCCAAGATAACTTTACTCCCTTCTAATTTAGCTTGGTAAGAGGTTGGAAAATCGTGATAAATTTCTCACAAATCATCAATAATATACAGATAACCCAAAGAAGCTACGAATATCTATTACCGATGTTGGCCTTAGCCATCCCCCAATTGCAACTATATTAGAGGGATCTATAGATATCCCATTGCTTGCGATGATATGGACAAATAATGATACCTCATTCGACTAAAACTCACACTTGATGTTCTTTACATAGAGCTTCTCCTTCTGCAAGGTCTATAGTATAGGTCTTAGATGATCCTTATGATCCTCCTTGGTTTTGGAGTATATTAGAATATCATCTATAAAGAATACCAAAAATTTGTTGATGTAATCTCTAAAGACTCTATTCATCAATTCCATGAAGATTTTAGGAGCATTATTGAGTCCGAAAGGCATTACTATGAATTCAAAGTGCCCGTATCTTGTACGAAAAGTAGTCTGGGGGATATCTTCCTTATTCACCCTTACTTGATAATATCGCAACCATAAATCCACCTTGGAGAAGTACTGTGCCCCATTAATCTGATCGAACAAGTCATAAATTCATGGGAGGGGATATTTTTTCTTTATCATGATTGTGTTAGGCTCATGATAATCGATGCAAAGGCGCATTGACCCATCCTTCTTCTTGAGGAAGAGGACTGGTGCACACCATGGTGAAGCACTTAGGCGTATAAATCCTTTATCCAGATTCTCCTGTATTTGTTTCTTCAGATCCTCAAGATCCACAAAATCCATTCTATATAGAGTCTTGGATATTGTAAATGCACCAGGTATAAGGTCAATTGGGAATTCAACATCTCTTCTAGGAAGAAGACAAGATAATTCCTCAGGAAACACATCAAAGAATTACCTCACAGTAGGAATGTCTTCAAGGATGGTTGCTTCCTTGGAATCAATCATCTGAGCTAGATACACATGCTCATAGGGTAGTAATGTCATTCTTGAGGTGATGGAGCTAAAGAAGATTCATCTTCCCCCCTGCACTTGTACATAATCGGGGGTCAATTATCTATATGGAGAGTGATTTCCCTCTCATGAAAATTTATATTGCCTCTATATAAGGAAAGCCAATCCATGACAGGAATTTCATCAAATTCTAGAAGAGGGAGTATAACAAGGTTTGCTGGGATGTTTAATCCACAGATTATGACACGGGAGGAGTTATATTCATGGGATGCAATGATTTCCCCATTTTTTGTACTCACAGACATATTTACTTCCATGATTTGTGGTGGTGTTGGGATTGTTCTAATAAAATTTCAAGATATAAAAGAATGCGTAGAATGAGAATAAGAAATTATATTCACTATTATTGAAAGAATAACTAGTTTACCTATCACCACTTCATTTTCAGGGTTCAATTCAGTGGTACTGAGGGAAAAATATCTCCCTTGCTACCTTGGAGGTTGTTGGTTGCCTTTGAAAACCCTTGGCTTAGGGAACTAGTCTGCAAAGTGCCTTAGTTCTTTGCATTTGAATAAATGAACAAAACTTTGAGGGTCGAGTGGAGAATTTATATCCTTTTTCACAGTCATGAGTTTTTCTTGCTAACAGTTGATATCTAGGTTCCCTTCTCTTCCACACCTAATGCATTTCCTCATCCCCTTCGGGCAATTTTTGGGGAACTTCTTTCCACACCTTTGGAAAGTGGGATACTAGATTTTCTTATCACCATTAGATTTATCCATCAGACTACTAGAATTGAATTCCACCTTACTATTTTTATCCCCATGATACCCCTGAGATTCTCTGATCTCTATTTCCACCTTGAGGGCACATCAGATAATTTCCTCATAGCTGTCGAAGTCAAGGATTTCCAGCCCTTTCCGTAGGCTAGGTTTCCGCCCCCAAAGAAGTGGTAAACCTTTCATTCGGGGGTACCAAAAAAGACAGAGGTGTATCATGAAAGCCTTTTAATGTTTTTCTTATACGCTCTAATAGATTCATCATATTTTTTTTCTTGAGGGAATGAAATTCCCTTTACATCTTAAGCTGGAGTGTGTGTGAACAATATTTATCAAAAAACATTTTCATGAAATCCTTCCATTCCAACGCCTCGATCTTCTCCTCAGGCTTCGTATTTTTGATCAATGTCTACCATGGATTAGCTTCACCCTCCATGTGTTAAGCAAATAGGAGAACATTCTCTTTTTCATAACATTGAAGGATAGAGAAGATATTTTCAATGGAGTTGATCCATTGTTCGATGATTGAGGGATCAGATGATCAATTAAAATTAAGAGGCCTTTGTCTCATGAAGCTATCGATGGCGACTTGTTATTTCATGGGGGGGGGGGGGTGAACATTCCTCTTGACCCATGTTTCTATTTAAATCTTGAGTTAACTGAGAGAGAAGTGTGACAAAGTTTGCGATTCCTGCTCCCATCGGATTGGGCATCTCATTAGCAGAATCATCAAATTGATCTTCACATTAGTTGTTATCCCAAGTCCTCCTATTACCAGCCATTAGCTGGAATAAAAGGGAAGTTATTGGTAACACATAAAGGGTAATCCAAGGAAAAAATTTACGACTTATAAATAAATTTTATTTCCTTAACTTATGAATCCATAGGCTTCAATCTAAGTTATCCATGATCTACTTTCTAACATATATTCGTAGGAAAAATCCCTTAATAATGGTTCATACTATTATTGTGAATTTACCAATGTATATCCCCTAGGAGTATCATAACCAAGAGTGCATGAAGGCCCGTTGTCATGTACTAGGATACCCCGGGTCAAGCCCAAAACTCCTTGTCAGGGTTTTCACCCCTAGGTACATCTATGCCAGAGTCGCCTTTACCTGCTAGTATCCAGACAAAGATAAATTTTCTTGATAAAACCCTTACTCAATACCCACCAAAAATTAAAGATGTTTTTATTATACGTAGTCTTGTCTCTATGTATTCACTAGGGTTTTCAAATCCTAATCCCAAAATAACTAAACCTATCCTCTGATACCAACTATAAAAACCCATCATTTTATTACACACTTAAACATGAATTATTACATAGAAAACTTCCCTTGATATAACATAGATGATTGAGAGGTATAGAGTCTTTGGGGATTAAGAACATTACATAACAACTTAAAACATAGGACGCAACATCTTATTGAAAACTTCCTTTACATGACCATTACATTCCCTCGTACTTAGCATTGCATGGGATAACCTAAGAACATGCATAATAAAAAGGTGAGATATAAATCCAGTAAGGGATTTAATGATGCATAATATGAAAGATACAGTACATGTTAGGGAATAATCATATCAATAAAGCACAAGAAAAACTTGAACATAAAGGCATGATATGACATAATTAACATAACATGGAAATGTGGCAACAACATTTAACATGATTTTAGCCTGAGCCAAGGCTCATTGCACATTGAGCATGAGTAAACCCTCATTTAACTTGAATTTTCATGATTAAACCTTCATGAAACTTGAAGTAACATGATACTAATCTTTACCCAATGCATTGGAGCGCTATCAGGGCACACCTTTATTAAACATTTCATTTCATGCATAAGTGTGCCACATGGATCATAAAATGTGGAATCAATAATCATCATTTATTCCACGATAAAGGGGTGTGGAATACATACCTGATGATTTATAATCAATAAGTAAATGTTCCTAAAGGTTAATACCCGTGATATAGAAATGATCATGGTATTCACTACACAATGACATTGGCTTGGAAAATTGTAGTGCAATTTTGGAAGCATAACGACGTGAAATATAAACTCATAAAAAATGGTAGATGAGAGAGAAATGGGTGTCTCATCATATTTAAATGAAATGGATAGTAAGTGGTTAATATAGAAACATGTCCCAACATAAGTAAAGGAATTTAGATTCATAATACAATGGAATTTCTTGAAAGTAAATAAAGAGAGAGAAATTCCTTATGGAATATCGACACGGTAACAGGTGTTCATGGGGGGCATTAAATGAGAGTGAAAAGAGTATATCATAATTCAAACATAAATAGGGAAGTATGGGGGAGTTTTGAAATCATACCCCAACATTTGTAATTGAAATTAAAAGGGTATAACAACATAATGAAATTGATACAAAAATGAGAAAAGAGAAAATCTCTTACATGGAAGTGCGATCCCAAAGGCTTGGGAGAGGCTTGAGAGTGGATTCTTGGGAGATTGGGGTGCCTTGGGAGGATTATAGAGAGAGAAGGGAAGAGGTTGGACGAAATCAAAAGGCTTTGAGTGAAGAGGAAGTGGGAGATTATATGGGTTTATATAGGAAAGGAGAGGGAATTTATTATTATTTAGGTTTGGGTCACTACACATTAAACTAATCAATAACACAAACCAGACCATGATTTTTGCCCATGGTTTTTGTCAAAGTATAGTGGAAAACAATATTTTATGGACTTCTTAAAATAATAGGGTTTCTTATGTGGAGGTGAGTCACACTGTAAAAAAAATTCATTTGTAGAGTGAAAATGTTTTATAACTCTTGGAGGGTCCACTAATGTTTTAGTAAAATAAATCAAACAAATCTAAAATCACATTATTTTAATGGTAAAACATATATTGCATGAAAATATCATTTATAGTATTTTATTACATCACTATTTGGTCATTATTATGTCATAAAACACATTATATATTTAATCGATATTTAATTTTTACCCAAAAAATTGACTGTCTCTGAAAATTATGAAAAATTCACTGTTGGAAAATTTCTTCCAAAAAATAATATTTATTTTATCTAAATAATTTTCAAAATATGTGAATTTTTACTTTTCATATAAAAACTGACATTTATTGAAAATCCATGGGTTTTAACAAAAATGGCTTTCAAAACATAACAAAATTACAATTGCATTCATAACATTATAGGATAATTTATATTTATTAAAAAGTAAATTATTAATAATAATAAGAATAATATTTTATTAAAATAATATTTAATTAAAAAATCCTTTAATTCATCAAAATATATTTCTTTTTTGAATATTAACTAAAAATAGTATTTGCTCTTTAAAAATGATTTACAATGTAAGAATAATAAAATGAATGTATATTAATTATTATATAAAAAAATAATGCACATAATCATATTTCTAAGGTCTTGTTACATAACCCCTTATAAAACCTGCATAAGACCGAAGGGTAAAGTTTGCGATGGGAACAGACACTTGGGGTGGCTCGAATAACATTGGTCAGGTGGTAATATCTATCAAATTCCACTTCTCTCGTAGGGGGTTCAATTCAAGCTTAACGTGTCGAAGATGAGCTTAAGCTTGGTCAAGATCAAAGACCAATGACACCACCTCCTTTCTGAGGTCTGAAAAATGGGCATCATGCGGGGAAAATCTACTGAATGAGGCCATCACTTTATTTGAGTAAATTTGATTTGTTAAAGCCCTATATTTATACTAATCATGTGATCACTATTCAATAACTATATTAGCAACGGTCAGATTCATAATGGTATTTTAAAATCTAGAAAATAAAACAAAACAAGTGCATATGTTATATAACCATTTTACATAATAAAACATTTAATTAGATCAAGATGAATTTTCATTAATGAAAGTTTGGGTTATTACAAGAACTTCTCTAATTAACAAAATATGACTAAAATATCCTTATTCATGGAGGGAAACATTTCCAGGTATAAAAATTTACTGCATATGTCTTTGAAAAATAAGTAGAGGCTGTTTAATGTACATTGTAAATTTTGAGGCAGAATGTAAAAAAAATCATCCATCAAATCTTTTATCAAAACATGACAGTCATGTGATTTATTACATGTAACGTTAAATTAGTCACTAAAATGAAATTCTTGATATTTGATGAATACCCTTGTGGAAATTTTACACTAGTAAGTAAAATTCAAAATTTCAATTTTTCTCATCTAGATATAGTGTAAGCTATTAGAGGGAGAAAATTTTACATTTTACCCTTCACCGGTGCCAATTCATCCCTAATCCCCATTTTAATCAAGTCCATCCTAGATTTGATGAAAACTTTCATTTTTCTAGAAGAATTTATCAATTTTACAATTAAAATATAAAATATATTATCTTCTACATGCATGGAATCAATAAAATGTTTGACATAAAAAAATTCAAATATCGCAATTCAAAGAAAATTGATCTCTTCTTCCAATACGAGTTTGTATGGTTTTTCAAAAATGGTTTACCAAAAATAGTGTAAATATTTTTTTCATTTTTGTACAGTTGATATCCCATTGCTGGAGTTGGTGTTGTAACACCCCAAGTATCGATGACATGCTTCTTCATTATAATTCAATAGTGTGCGATGTATGCAATAACAAGTGCCAGCGCACCACGACCTATCAAAATATCCATTTAAAAGGATATTATTAATAGTATTAACCAAATTTTAAATTTTATATATCCCATATAATTTAAACATTGATTTTTTTCTTAGACATAATATATGGAAAAATTCTATTTTTTAGATAGAAGAAGTATTTTTTCCAAAATTAAAATTTTCAGATAGAAGAAGTATTTTGACAACGGGAATTAATTTTAAATTAATTACTGAAACTTCTATGTTTTGAATTTGGAAAATTTTATTCCATATTTGGAACCATAAGGTCCAAATTTTGTAAATAGGTACCTTTTTTGGGACATTATGAATAGTAACTTTAGTTTTTATTTTAATTTACCATTGTTAAAGGGTAAATCAAGTAAATAAGTGTAAAAAATAATATTATAGTAATATATAACTACCCTAAAACATGTAATAATCCTATTGTATGAATATATATTCGCCCGTGAGCATCCTTAGGCTGAAAGTTTGGAATTGGGGGATCACTTGCGTGTGATAATGACATTTTATAAGAATTAATTTAAAGTAAAAGAAATAATAACCTAAACATATATTATTTACTAAATCAATTTTAGTATAGGGATATATGAATTATATATTTGACTATAAATACTAATTATAAAGATAAAACAATTTACTATATCATGGTATTTTATTTTTAATTTTTAGAAATTAAATAATTAAATTTATTTATGACACCACAATGATGTAGTTTTTTCGTTTTTAATGAAGGAATCAAATAAATTTTATAATATTTATTAAAATAAATATAATTTGAAAGTTTTGATGCCATAAAATAATTTTATGGAAAACATTTACATATTAGGTATGATTTAAAACCTTTGGTTCTAAGAGATCAAGTTTTTATTAATTTAAAAAATATCAATTACTAAATAGTGGCAAAATTGACATAAATTAGTTTTTAAAACAAATACTATTTTTTTAAATGATATAAAAATCCTAAAAATCTAAGATTTGGAAAACTAACTTATATAATGAGATAAATGTCATTATATACCGACTTTATTTTCCCTTGGCATTTTATAGTAACTAAATTAATCCAATAGTATAAAAATATAAGAAGACATGGTAAGAGTTAAACTGTTTAACAAAGGGTTAATAAAAAAAGATAAGGATAAAATAATAATAATAACTTGTCTAAAAGTTATTGAATGATGATTATTAGAAAAAAAATATTATTATATTATAATTAAATATTTTTTGGAATATTTTTAATCGAAATTGATTTTATAATAAATTAACATTTCTAGACTTTCCTAAAGTGCCCCCCTCTTATAAAAGGGAACCACCTCTACCAATTTATTCACACCTCCAAAGACTTTTGGCTTGGCCAAATCATGAAAGAATATCCTAAAAAATTCCCCCAATTCATCCTAGAGGAAACTATTTTGTCATAAATACAACTTAAAGAGTCCTTCTGTGAAAATAAAAAGAAGACACCCGAAGAAGAGGTAATAATTTTATCCCTTCTATCAAAGTTCATTTTTATTCTACTTATTCTTACTAAGTTGTTACCATACTAAAATAATAACTCCAGAATATAATATATTCTGAGATATTTATAAGATTATGGTACAACCACATTCCTTTTTCTACCCATCCTATGAAAAACAATACAACCATGCGTGCGTACGTATGGCTTACCGTCTCAACATCATGGTGTAATTTGTTTTTCTTGTATAATTTATTTATGTGGGTATAATGATGAATGTAATGGAAATATATAATTAATATAACATGATATTGTTTCTTTAGAATTCATATTACATCCAATTTCATACCATTTAACCATTAAGGAAATGATATACTCACTCGTGCGTACATACAACTTTCCATCTCCACGACGCGATGAGACTCATCATCCATATTCACCGTCCAAAAATGATTATAAGAAAAAATATTATTAATAATTATGAAATATATGAAATAAAAATTCTTTTGGGATGATATATATATAAATAAATATATTTCATTCACTTACTTCAATACGATAAGAAAATGGAAACAACATTCATGCGTACATACAACCTACTATCTCCAAGAACGGTGTATTCCATTTTATATATCTATTTATTAAATATAATTATATTCAGAATATATATGATATATAAGTCATATTCAAAATCCTATAAGTAATTAAGTCATGATATATGTAATATGATCAAGAATAACATGTCAAAACACGTACGATAAACAAAGCGATATAACCCGAAATATTGCATTAACTTGGAATTGTAAATAAATGGGTCATATTAAGTCATAAATAAATCGTATATTATGCCATAAATATTATTATAATTCTGATATAAGTTAATAATATGTTTAAAAACCTTATACATGAGTTTCAGAGTCGTACGAGGAGTATCCGACTTAAAGTAATGGTTAATTCCTCAATCTCATTATTATCGAAGATTGTTTATGTTTAAGTATTTACTAGGATTTATCTATAATACATGTACATGATTCATAAAAATGTTTTCAAAAGTAATATTTTAAGGTTTTATGGAAGGGACTCTTTAACTAGATCATCATTTTAAATTTCTTAAGTTTATTTTTTTCTAAATCTATTTAATTAATGTCCATGTTTTCAAAATGATTTTAAGGATTTATTTATATGGACATGATTTTTTTAAAATGTTAATTACTTTAAAAATATTCAAAGTGGTATGATACAATTTGATTCAAAAACCACTTTTAGATTAATTCCTTAAAAAATCATGTGACTTTTAAATGATTTCATGAAAAAGGAATATTTCTATCAAAGAGTTTTACTAATCTTTTTCAACTATGTCAACATCCTTTAATGGATATCCTTTTTGATTGAGGTTGATTTATTATAATACTATCTTTCATATTTTATTGAATGAGTTGTAATATTTTTGACTGTGGATGTGTTATTTTTATACCATTCATTGTTTATGGTTAATGTATTTACATTTCGTAAGCTAGTTTTAATAAAAATGATTATGTTATATTTCATCCTTTTCAAATGAGGAATAAATTGAACTTAGTAAGTGATGGGTGGGGTCTTCTATAGCCCCTCAATGCATCAATTGGTCTCATGAGACAAAATAGTGTCTTGGAACAAGTCCTTGACAAAATATTTGTGAATGGCCATGGCACAAGGCCTTAATGTAGTAGTTATTATATCCGGAATTATGCATTCCCTCATTATGAAATTAGTTATTACATGTGATTGTTCGACTATTACAATGTCCATCTTCATGTTTATATGGAAATGTTTGATTTATTTTTTTCCATATTATGTTCATGTTTATTTTTTAAAAGGATTATGTTTTAATTATACACATTTTCTTAAAAGTTTATCGATTTCATGGAATTATTTACCCTTACTGAGAATCTAATCTCACCCCTTTCTTATGTTTTTTCCCAAGATTACAAGAAGTGTATTTTGATTGATATACAGGGATAATATATGGGAATAATGGAAATATCAAAGAATTATTTATGCAGTTTTTATGTCAGAATGTTTAATGTAACGTTCATGTATGTAATATATTTTCCAAGACTTATAAACTAATCAGTTATTCAGGGCTTGACTCCTTATATTCTTGCCAATGTATTAAAATAATGAACCAGATCTGGGATTCAGGGGTCGAGGCGTTATAGTTGGTATCATAGGAAGGTTTATCAACAACCTTGGAAATAGATTTAGAAATCTTAGATTAGGGATCATAACCCTAAGATAGACATTGATGATAAGTATAGAATAACCCCCTAGAATTTTGGTAAAGTAGGGATTATGTAGATATTCCAAGAAATACATGATTGTCTAGATACTACACGTGGAAATAGTTCTGGAATAGATGTACCGTGGGGTGAAAACACCAACATGGTGTGCTGGGCTTGACTCAGGTTAACCTGGTATATGACAACGGGCCTTACTGTGCACCTCATTTGACACTGCCAGGGGATATGCTTAGGATAATTTATTTTTTCTTTACAAACCATTATGAAGGATTTATGAGTAAATATTTCATCGAAAGAACCGTTTTTATGATTATGGATTATATATGAATAAATTTTTAAATTTATGTTTAGTAGTTTACTAGTTTATAATTATTCATTATGATTGATAACCTAATCTAGTGTATGCCATTATTTAGAAATGGTTCCTAGGGTAAAAAACAGAAATCGTATCAATTCATGCAATCCATGTACGGATTTCCCATCTATAAAAGATAATGATAATGGAGCTACTGACACAATTTGTACTAAAAAACTTATAACCATAATGGGACAGCTGAATCAGGTTATGAATAATAACCTTACCTGTATGGAGCATCCCGATCCACAACACTGAGGATCAATGTTAGAATTCTTCATGAGAAAACAACCTCCAACCTTCAATGGGGCCACAAATCCATTTGTATATAAAAAGTGAATACGTTCCTTAGGGAAAATATTTCTTATTTTGGGGAGATACAAAAGGGAAAAAGTTGTTATGGAAATCTATCATCTTTCAAGAGATGCAGATCAATGGTGGTCATTGATTCAAAAAACAAATAAGGATGAAGAATTGGGAAATATGGAATGGATGAAGATTAAAGAACTTTTCACAGAGAAATAATCCCCCTTGAATAATGAGCTGATATGGAAAGGAAATTTCTTGAGTGTAAGAAGAAAGGAGGATGAGAATGTTGCAATTTATGAGGATAACTTCACAAGGTTAACAAGGAATGCTATAGACTATATACGTAACCAAAGAAGTAATATTGATCTATTATTTGATGGGTTAAAACCATTCATCCGATGGGAATTGGTCTCATAATCTTTCTGATCATATGATGATATAGTCTCATGTGATATCAAGATTGAAAAGAAATTCTTTAAGTCATATGATGTTAATGTAAAGCAAGATAAGAAGATAATGATGGAGAAAGAGATAGAAAAAGGGAAAAAGGTAAATAATGATTTTCCATTATGTGATAATTGTGGAAAGAAACACCCTGGTAATATTCTAAAAGGAATGAGATTTTGTTACAAATGTGGAGAAAAAGGTCACTAGGCTCGTGATTGTAAGGGAAATACAAAAGATATGAAATGTTATAATTTTCAAGATATGGGACATCATGTAAAAGATTGTTTAAAGCATAAAAGGAATATATCTCAGAAAAATAAAATGGATCAAGGTCAAGCTTATGCTATCACTACAGTCGAAGTGGAATAATTAATTTATTTGTGTTTTTGGATTCAAGAATTAAATTATGGTTATAAGAACAATGTGATATATATATAAGGATTGTATTTTAGTAATTTTTTTAATTAAAGTTTTAATATGATGAATTTAATCACATATTCATTATGTGACAATATGAGAAGCATTGCGTTGTTAGGGGAATATGATGTTACAATTGATTTTGGAAATTTGGAGACCTTTTAGACTAAGATTAGACATAAGTATTTTGCAAAACTCTAAAGGTTGGAATGGATTAAGTTAAACATTGTATAGTATTTTTTAATATTATTTTTGGAAATTTATAATACTATAGTTTTAGAAAAAGGACAACCTGCAGGTCGGGTGATAACCCATCACATTGGAAAAAGCTGCAGGAATCAAACCCAAAACCGAAGTGAGATTAGGAATTATCACCTACTAATATCCTATAGGAAGTACCTGGTTATTATAAAATAGTTTTATTCATTTAAATGGTACATTTATATCTTTGGAACCATATACGACTGAGATAAATAGATTTTTTTAGCGTTTTATCTTTTGAAGAGAAAGATGAGTTTGTGGTTGGAAGTAGTTAAAGGAAGAAACTCTATATGTAAATTATGTATGACTCCTTGTGTTCTTATTCTATGAATTAAATTAATTCTACAACATTAGGTAAAGTATCATAAAACCAAAAATCTTTTCCTAGTACTTTCTTTTGCGATGAATCAAATGTGCCCTTAGATCATCGCAGATTTATAACTTTCTTGTTGTTAAATTTCTCTTAATAATAATCTCTATCACTATCCATATTAACATGATGGTTAGTTTACTCTTATATATCCATGTTTTCTTACATGTAACCCTAGTATGTGTTATTTCTAATAACCTTTAGAGGTACCATTCTTTATTTTAAAATAGAGGTGTTATTAATCCATTTTACGATGCAGGATTTCAACAAAGATATTTTAAAATGTCAAACCCCTAATTATAAATCTTTAGTTTAAATAGTGAGGATTCAATTTATAGAAGGAGGGGATAATTTAACACCCCAAGTTTCCATGGTACTCTTCTTCTTTATAATTCAATAGTTTTTGGTGTTCGCAACAATGAGTTCAAGCGCACCACGACGTATAAAACTAGCTGTTTAAAAAGAGGTTATGAATAGTATTAACCATATTTTGAATTTTATATATCCCATATAATTTTAACATTCATTTTTTGTCTTTATTATACATAATATAAAGAAATAAATCAATTTTTTAGATAAAATAAGTATTTTTCCAAAATACAGTTTTTCCGCCTTTTAATGGAGAACCCTTTTTAATTAAATATTTGACACTTTTATATATTAAATTTGATGAAATTAAATTCTCATTTATAATAGGGACATAAAAATTTATCTTGGATAAATGTTTGGTATTTTCAGATAACTTTCATATTTTGATGAATAGTGAAAAATAATAAATGTTAATTGAAAAAAACTTTTTTAATCAAAATAATTTATATTGTTCAATTATTTCTCTAAGTGTTTTTAAACTATAATTAGATTAAATATTTAGAGTTTAATTTAATTTATGTAATTGGAAGTAATTTAACATTTAAATAGGAAATAAACACACGTCAATATTTTGATAGTTTTTACTTCTTAAAACTCCACCTTTTGGTTTTGACAACCAGAATTAATTTTAAATTAATTATTGAAACTTAAGTGTTTTGAATTTGGAAAAATGGATTCCATATTTTTAATCATAAAGTCCAAATTTTATAAATAATTACCTTTTATTTTTGGACATTATGATTAGTAACTTTTGTAATTACTTTTACTTTCCATGCTTAAAGGGTAAATCAATTAAATAATAGTAAAAAAATAATATTACAATAACGTAAAAATATCATAACACATGTAAAAATCATATTGGATGAATATATTAGACCATTATCATCCTTAGTCCTAAATATTGGAATTTGGGGACGAATTGGGTGTGATAATGAGATGTTATAAGAATTAATTTAAAGTAAAGGCAATTATAACATAAACATATATCTTTTACTAAATCAATTTTCATATAGTATTATATGTTGGATCGATTGTATTATAAATATTAACTAGAAATATAAAAATATTTCCTACATCATGGTATTTTATTTTTAATTTTATACATTAACTAAATAACTTTATTTAGGACACAACTGTGATGTCGTATTTACTTTATTAATGAAGGAAATAAATTAATGATATTATAAACATTAAAGTAAATATAATTTGAAAGTTTTGATGACATTCACTAATTTTATGGATTAAATTTACATATTTTGTATGATTTAGTACCTTTGGTTTGAAGGGATCATGTTTTTATGACTTTAAGAAAAATCAATTACTAAATAGTGTCAAAATTGACATAAATAAGTTTTTAAGACAAATAATATTTTATTAAATGATATAAAAATCTTAAAAATCTAAGATTCGGTTAACTGAAATAGATAATGATAAAATTTCCATTAATTATCCACTTTAGGCCCCTTTTTCATTTTATAGTAACTAAATTAATCCTATAGTATTAAAATATAAGAAGACATGGTAAGAGTTAAACTGTTTAACTAAGGGTTAAACCAAAAAGATAAGGATAAAAAAATTATAAGAACCTGTATAAAAATTAGTGGATGAAGGGTATTCGAAAAAAATAATATTATAATATAATTAAATGAGTTTTTTACCATTTATAACCGAAATTTAATTTATAATAAATTAATATTTCTAGACTTTCCTAAAGTTACCCTCCTCCCTCAAATAAAAGGGAACCACCTCTACCCCCTTATTCACTCCTGCAGATCCCTTTGGCTCAGCCGAAACCTGCCAAAATGTCCTCCCAAATTCCATCAATTTATCCTATAGGAAAAAATTTGTTCATAAATACAACTTAAGGATTCCTTTTGTGAAAATCAAAAGGAGATACACGAAGAAGAGGTAATCATTTTATCCCTTCTTTCAAAGTTCATTTCTTCTACTTCTTGTTACTAAGTTGATACCATACTAAAATAATAAATCCCAAATATAATATATTCTGAGATGTTTTTAATATTATGAAACAACCATATTTCTCTTTCTACCCATTCTATGATAAACAGTACCACCATGCATGCCACATACGACTTACCTTCTCCACGCTGTGGTGTAAATTATTTTTCATATAAAATTTATTTCTATGGGTATAATGATGAATATAATGGACATAAATAATAAATATAACATGATATTTTTTCTTTAAAATTCATATTCAATCAAATTACATAGAATTTAACAATTAAGGAAATGATATCGTCGCTCGTGCGTACGTACGAATTACCATCTCAACAACGTGATGAGACTCATCTTCCACGTTCACCATCCAAGAATGATTATAAGAATAAATATTATTAATAATTATAAAACATATGACATAATAATGCTAATGGGATGATATATATATATACATACATTTATTTCATTCATTTACTTCAATATGATAAGAAAATAGAAACAACGTTCATGCGTACGTACGACATGCCGTCTCCATGAATGGTTTATTCTATTTTACACATATATCTATTATATATATTTATATTATGAATATATATGATACATAAATCATATTATAAATCCTTGAATTATTTAAATCATGATCTAATTAATATTATCAGGAATAACAAGTCAAAACACGTACGATAAACAAAGCAATATTACCCGAAATGTTGCATTAACTTGGAATCGTTAATAAATGGGTAATATAGATTCATAAAAGAATCATATATGATATCATAAATATTATTACAATTCTTATATATTTTAATAATATTTTTAAAAACATTATAGAGGAGTTTTAGAGTCGTACAGAGAGTATCAGTCTTAAGGTAATGGATAATTCCTCAATCTCATTTTTATCCGAGATTGTTTATGTGTAAGTATTTACTGAGATTTAATTATCATCCATGTATATGTTTCATAAAAATGTTTTAAAAAGTAATATTTTATGGTTTTATGAAATATAATCTTTAACTAGATCATCATCTTAAATGTTTTATGGATTTTTTTTTCTAAATCTATTTAATTAATATCTATGTTTTCAGAATTATTTTAAGGATTAATTTATACGGACTTGATTGTTTTAAGATGTTAATTCCTTTAAAATGTTTCTAAGTGGTATGGGAAAATTTTATTCAAAATTATATTTTCAATGGATTATTTTATAATTTTTGCGACTTTTAAATCTTTTCATGAAAAAGGGATATTTTTATCAATGAGTTTTACTGATCATTTTCGACTATGTTAACATCCATTACTGGATATGATTCATGATTGAGGTTGATTTATTATAATACAATCTTCCATATTCCATTGAATGAGTTATGATATGTTTGACTATGGATGTGATATTTTTATACCACTCATGGTTTATGGTTAAAGTATTGACATTTTGTTTGCTAGTTTTAATACCATTGATTATGTTATGTTTCAACCTTTTCAAATGAGGAATGCATTGGAATTTGTAAGTGACGGGTGGGGCCTTCTATGGCCCCTCAATTCCTTGGTAGATCTCATGAGAAAAACTAGTGTCTTGGAACAAGGCCTTTACAGAAAATTTGTGAATGGTCTAGGCATAAGGCCTTGACATAGTAGTGATTATGTCCAACATTATGCATTCCCTTGTTGTGAAATTAGTTATTACATGTGATTGTTTGACAAATAGAATGTCCATGTGAATGTTTATATGGTAATGTTTGATTTATTTTTTCCATATTATGTTCATGTTTATTTTTTTAATAGATGGTGTTTTTACTATACATCTTTCCTTAAAAGTTTATCGCTTCTTCTTAATTATATTACCCTTAATGGGCATCTGACTTCACTCATTTCTTATGTTTTATTTTCCCTGTATTCCAAGAAGTGTATTTTGATTGATATGCAGGGTTAAGCTAGGGGAATAATGGAATTATCAAAGAATTATTTATTCTGTGTTTTATGTTATAAAGAATAATGTAATGTTCATGTATGAAATCTATTTTCCAAGACTACAAAATTTATCGGTACTTCAGGACTTGATTTCTTATAATTATGCCAATGTATTAAAAGAATGCACTAGCTCTGGGCTTCTAGGGTCAGGGTGTTACTTGTGTTGTACCTTATTTGATATTCCAATTAAATGTTCTCATATAGGATTTGAAATTATTTCTTCAAGGTAATAGTTTCTGATGTTCTAAAAAATATTCTTTGAAGAATGGTTCATCCAAACTGAGTATGTGATTTTTTTTACAAATGGGACACCCCAACATTCTATTAATACTATATCTTGAAAAATTTCCATAAGCGGGGAAGTCATTTATCATTCCATACAGCATGGCACGAAATGTGAATTCTTCACTTCTATGAGCATCATACATTGTAACACATGTAACCTATATCAATTTCATATCATTGATCAATGATGCCAAATAGACATCAACATCATTACCAGGTTTCATTAGTCTAGATATAAGAAGAGAAAACATAATGTATTTTCACTTCATGAATAACCATGGAGGCAAGTTAAAATTTACCGACATTAAGGGACATGTACTATGAGTACTAATATATACACCAAAAGGATTTATTCCATATTTAAATAACGCAAGATGAATTTTTCATGGGTCATATCAAAATTTAGGAAATATTTAATCAATTTTCCTCCACAAAAAAGAATCTATTAGATGACTTAAGTTCCCATAATTAATTATTGTATCTACATACCTAGTTAATTTTATTCCAGTTTCCAGATATCCATATAGTCTTCCAAACTATGTAATGATAGGAAATCACCCTAAAATTTTTAGAGGACTTGATTCATTTTTCTTGTATCGATATGAACCACACATAAGGAATTTTAAAAGTGATTCATGGTCCTTGAGAAACAATATACAATCATGTGGAAGAGCATGTATTTTTTTAGAGATCATTCCCATTGAATATAATATTCATTTATCATAAAATGATCATCATGGTAGTTCATTTTATTTTAGTATAATATCTTTCAGAAGACCAAGATGTTATTGAAAGTTGGTGTCACTCCATCCACTACCAGCATCCAAATTAGATAATGTCAACACAACAACCAATGTTCTGTATGTAGCATGGCCTATATATAATGGTTTTTTGGAACAACTATATAAATCACCCAACAACTTTTTACAGTCACGAAGGTCATCTTCAGTTTCCATTTCCATTTCTACCATGTGATCTCCACCATTTTTTATAAAGGCATTCATATCAAATGATTCATAAACTGTAGTGTCATCCTAATAGATGTTAAAATTCATTTTTCCCATGTTTAGTTGAAAATTTATAGCATTAATGTATTATGTGACAAATAAAATGTTTTTCCAACTCTTCTGAACTAATTTGTCTTCAATAACAACAATGTAAACACATACAAACGATTTTAGATGCGTCGTCTGCATGCTCTCTTTCAAAATTCATGAACTATTTTACTCCATATTCATATTTGTTTGTCAAAAAATTTGTTTTCATCCATTTTTGATTAATATCAATCCTATTGGGTTTATAAAATATTAATTTTAAGAAATATATAAATAAATACACATAAAATACTCATTATCAAAAGAGAAAGTTATAGAAAATTTGAATAAGGGAAATATGGATCATTTCTACTACAATATCTGAGCACCTCGATATTCCAAATCTAAAAATAAGGGCTGTTGGAATTCAAAAAAATAGATGTATATAAAGGAAGATAATAAATTATATTGTAACTAATCATTATATGTTTAAACAAGAAGATAGATAGTGTAATGACCCTGACCGAAATTACCCAAACCACACTAGGTCAGATCATCTTATGACCTCTAACAAACCTCAAAGTCACTAAAAGGTGGTTTAAAATTTGGGTGAAAAAACTATAAATGGGAGGTGGTCCACCCCAAATAGAAACAATTAGCTATATTGGTCAAACAAAATTCTAACATGACCCTTGGGGTCAATGGACATGCAGACCCAAAACAATCAATACCCAATATAAGCATACCTGTTAGAAAAACAACTATAGAAATAAATGATTCAATAGATATATAGACACACATAATTATCACACCAATATAAAAACTCACTTATAGTCTATAAGAAATATCACATAGATAAAAACCTGATAATCAAAAGGAACGTGAACTATAAAGGCACCATAATGATTCAAAATGTGAAAGCTTGATGTGATAAAACCTAATGTGTTTAATTGGGTATGAACCCTTTGAATATGATCCATAAGAAAAATAAGGACCATAGTGAATTCTAAGAGTATCTAGATCCTATGATACAAATATCCAATAGAGAAACATACATCATTTCACTAACTTGGTTCCTGAAAAATAGCATCTGAAGCTGTATGTCCATTGAGGTGTCCATGAGAGTTTTCAACATATATATAATCATCTGGGAACCACCAATTTTCATCAAATTAGAAGCCAATAAACAAGAATATACATGAAAATTTCCCCCCTTGCTCGTTTGGGGTGGTAAGGGTGGGGAGGGGTTTGGGGCGCAGTTGTGGGGACAATTCCCCGAGCCAGCGATTTGCCTGTATTTTCTTTGTCGCGTTGTATGCCCTTTTCATAGTTTTACCCAATTTTTTAAAATGTATAATCATGAAAATTTCTTGAAATTTATATACATATATGAAAAAAATATTTAGTAAGAATATATAACACATAGCAGTAAAACAATAATGAATAAATCCAAGGTTTAGTGTCAGATATAAACAATGAATCATACATTGGTAGTCAATACAAACAACTAAGAAAAAATCATTCCCTAAATAAAGAATCAAATATAAATCGTAAATAATGGATTATAAAAAAAATTGCCGAAGAAGACATAAAAAAACAAAAAATACACAAATAAAATAGAATCAACTTTCTCGCTAGGTTGAAGAAAATATGAGACCATCTTCAGAAACCCTAACTACAATTGAACACAGGATATCAGATGAGATATTGAAGAAACTAGAGGTTGTTGAGTGGTGTGATACGACCTTCAATTCACCGAGGAGGAGCACTGGTAGTGGGTGACTTCCACATAAAGATTCTATATCGCAACGGGTTTGAAAATGTTTATGGTTTTTAAAATAGATCGGGACACTTTTATCAGCGCTTACAAATAATCATTCATAAAGAGTTATTTTAACAGTTCTTATTACATAAGCATGGATAAAAAGGCTATTTATTAGTAATAAAAAAACAATAAAAAAATAAATCAACGTCAGCACTGATGTAATAACACTGATAAATTTTAATTTTATTAGCACTTTGTTTAGAGTTGATACAACCAATCTTTATCAGCACTAAAAAAGTGCTGATAATGATTATAT
Source organism: Viscum album (assembly GCA_963277665.1). Classification (NCBI taxonomy): domain Eukaryota; kingdom Viridiplantae; phylum Streptophyta; class Magnoliopsida; order Santalales; family Viscaceae; genus Viscum; species Viscum album. Next base: position 843,910,683 of record OY728160.1, on the reverse strand, counting down.
TATCAGTGCTAATTACTAAAGAACAAATAAAGGATTTATAATTATAATTGTAAATAAAAAATTAAATATATTTATAAATACTTAATAAATATATACAAATATAAATTTAGTATATATGTTCCCTTTTAAATATATTTATCATAATTTAATAATTATTTTTTTATAATTATAGAAATATTTTTGAAAAATAATATTTATATAATTATATATATTAATATAATTATATACATATATTTATTTATTTATTTATTAAATATATATTAATATAAATTTAGTAAATATTTTACTTAATTAATTAAATTTATTATAAATTTATTTAGTATTTAAAAATATATAATTAATTATTTATTATTTTATAAATACTTTAAAAAATTTATTTATTTATAATTATAATTATATAAATTTATAAATATAGTAAATTTACATTTATAATTTTTTTTAATATTTTTTTTTGACATTATTGATGAATATATAATTTTAAGTTTATGCATATATGTTAAAAACAAGTGAAATTAAAAAAATTAAGAATAAGTACAGTTTAACAATATTGAAGAAATGGATATGTTTTGTGTGTGTAAATTGTAATATATAAAAATGCATAAATTACATATATGTGAAATCAATATAACACACATTTGGTCTATATTAAATTTAAAAAATAAAACGACATTCAATTATATACCGAGTACTATACAATTAGAAAATATTTTTAATTCACATTAAGTTTTAATTATAATCCTTTTTTCAATAAATATATGACTTTAATGTAAATCACCTAAATATTTTGTAATATATAAATCCTAATTATATACATTAATATATTTATATATATTAATATATACAATTTAATAACATTAAATATCAATATTGTCTAATTAATAAAATATTTAATATTTAATAATGTATAATCAATATATTCATTTTTATCAATAATTATTTAATTAATAAAATTTGAAATATTTTTTTAATAATTTATTTTATTTTTAATTAATTAATTTATTTCATTTTATTTAGTTGGATCATTATCAACAATAAAAATGCACTCATAAAATAAATAATTATTAGCACTAAAAATAAGGCACTAATAATGGTTACCCTTTATTAGAACTAAAAATAAAGAGTTGACAAAGGATATCCCTTATCAGTTCTAAAAATAAAGCGCTGATAATGGATACCCTTTGTTAGTGCTAAAAAGAAAGCACTGATAAGATGTTAAATTTATTAGCACTTTCTTTAGTGCTGATAAATACACTATTTATCAGCATTTAATTCTAACAGTAATAAATACCAGCACTGTTAAATGCCCATTTTGTAGTAGTGGATTTAGAGATACAATCTGAACACTTCTCCTATGGTAGAATGTTCATGATTTTAAGCTTGGTGTACATGTGTCATTTGAGGAGCATCTGATACATATTATGGACCTTAATGAGAAGTATCTCCCAAGAAATACCATACCACTTGTTTGAGTGAAGTGAAAAATTGGAATGATCAAGAGGAAACATGGGAGAGGGAGTCTGATATGAGATAATAGTATTCAGAATGTTCACTAAGACCCTATGTTTTTTCTTAGAGTATTTCATGGATGAGCTACAATATGTTGGGGTGGCTGTAAGATTACATCTTTTTCTAGGTACGTCCCTTTTCAAGTTCTGTATTGATCCGCTTTCATTTGGGTTTTTTTCTTCATTCAACCCTGTTGGGTGAGTACCTTTTTTAGGAATGGAGGTATTTTTCTAGGAAAATGACCTTATGTTTTGGTATGGGTTTTTTTTGAATTAATGGACTCAAAGTAAGCTTGTCGAGGGATTACGATGATTATCTATGAGTTTAGAAGGAAACCGATGTGGTTCAGGCTCTTCTATTGAAACTAGGAAGGGTTTTGTAAGCTAGAAATTTATACCTTGTGAACCTACTACATTTCATGTAAATGTGCCCATGAATACATTATTAGTTAGTGCATGATGCAAAAAGTTACATTCTACAAACCTATTACACAATATATAAATATGTCCAAGAGGATGTTGTGAACTGGTTCATAACGTGAAATAGTTACCCGTCATGAAACTAGTTCATGTCGTGTAATTCTCAATCAAGGTAATTTTTTACCCAAGGTGATTATTTTTTTAGAACTCAGATATTGAGAAATAAGTAATGTAAAAGGATTACATGTCATGTATTACCTAGGATCAATGGTTCTAAGACCATTCTGTGCATATAATCTTTTTCACATCCACATCCAGTCCTCCTATCTTTATCTCTAGGAAACTCCATGTGACTTTAGAGTGATTTCTTCCCATTCAGATGTCATGATCAAGCATCTAACCACCACTTAGTTATTTTTCTTCTGTCTCCCCCTCTTTTTTTATTCCTTGTTATCAAAGTGTAATGTCCTGACCACTGTGGAATTAGTTTTTTATCTTGATCTTGATTGATTTAGGTTATTTTTATTATCTTATTCTCATATGTTCTTTTTGGTGTTACTTATCGAATGTGTTGTGTTGATCACCAGTTAATGGATGTTGGTATAAAACTAAACCATGTGGTTTGTTTCTATTTTTCATTTATTTTCAATGTCATGTGATTTCAATGACATAAATTGTTCATTGATTAATAAATTAATGGGTGATCCTAAAGCATGTGTTGGATCACTCCTAAGATCCCTTTAGATTTAAAGGTGATGTGAGGTGGCTTGAGGCTACCCATAATGTAAGTCTACCATTGAAAAATTAGAAATTGGCTAATGAATTAAAGTATTTTTTATCATGTCATGAAATCTAAAATGATTTATTGTGATTGATTCACCATGAGATTGGTTAAAGTTTTTATTGAAATATATAGTGATAATTTTATAATAATTAGGTGTAAAAAATGACATGGTAACAGATTAATATATATGTTAATGTATAAATGGGTAATTAAAATAAAAATATTAAATTCTATAATTAATCATCACGGTTTATGATATAATGTTGTGTTAACCTTATCGTAGTGATTTAGTTTCTGGTTCATGATGAAATGATTATACATAGGTATTGGATCAGATTCAGAAATTCTTATAGAGAGGGCTTCACCCAGTAATGCTGAAATTTTTATATAGAGGTATTTGACCAGTTGTATTGAAATTCTTATACATAGGACTTGGAATGGATTATAAAATTATTATATAGAGGTATTATCCCAAATGATGAAATTATTATAAAGAGAGATATTCCCAATTATTTGATTTTACTATAGACTTGTGGTTATGGTTGGAATTATTGAACTACATGCCCAGAGATATTCGGGCATGAGCCAAAGCAGATTGGTTGTTGTATTATATTAATTAATTAATCTATACATAGGTTCATCACTTTATTGCATGAATTTTTTTATTAAAATGGTTTTTTATACATGGTGGTGTTGACCTAATGAGATTTACTCACACCTGATTCAGTCTTCCATTTGGTACCCAAGCATATTACAAGGATGCAGGTTTGGAAAATGGAAATTGACCTTGTTGTTGATATTTTCTTGCTGGATTGGTTAGAGCTTGTAGGTGGCACTGACATGGGGTTCAGGATTGGGGAATTTGTGTTATTTTTGTCGGTATTTACTTTTATTTGTATGGGTTTCCGCATGTAATTTAGTTTCTTTTATCTTTTCATTGAATTTTTCTTTAATTATTTGATTTTATTCAGTTGTTCCTTTCTCATATTTAGTTCCCTAATTATTTATTCATATTTTTTTTGTTATTTCTTCTACTTTTATATTATTTTTCTTGATCATTAGAACCCTTTACTAGAGGGTATAGTATCTACACTATATTCTTTAGACCCTCACTAATAGTTGGCAGCCTCTGGAATAGAGGGAGGTGCGCCTAAGGTCACATTGCCGATTAGCATGGTCACTTGAGGGAGCACCATGTTGTGGATGTTACCAAGTTTTATTAGAGGGGAAGGTTTTTCTTTTCTATTACATTACTATTTGAGAAAGGTAGAAAATATATTATGATGTGTTAGGAATTGGTAATGAGATTTTTCATGGGAGTAGCTAACCCCTTTTTAGGGGAAATCCGAGTACCCAAAGATGTGATTGTTCTTTATGTAGTTCCCTTATTATGAATTGATGTTATTTCTCCAGGGGTGATTCACAGATTGTGGTATGTTATTGTTTTATGATATTTATACTTATGGCCCATTTTGGCGTGAGAAATGTATGTATGCATCATGTCATCCGCATAGGGATATATTATGACATGCATTGTTTAATATAGAGGAATATTTATGGTATGTGATATACTTTCATTTATGAACTATGGAATTAAATGCCAATTATACTTGATAGATGAAATGATAGTACTATTATGTTATGTTAAAACACATATAATCCATATTTAGAGACACCAAGGTCCAGTGGTTCTCTATTGAGGTCACCAATTCAGGGTGACCCTGTATTTATCTAGTGTTATAAAGAGTGTGTTTTTCTTATAGTGAAAATTACTCATCACTATCATTGATTTGAAATTCAGGAAAATGGAAATTAGCACAATATTAACACAACTAAATTGGAGCTTTATGTATATGTTGAGGATCTGATGGATGTTTAGCTTTCTGAGGATCATGTGATCAATAAAAAATTATATTTTTTTCATCATGACTTAGAAGCCCGATATGACTAGAGTGTTTAATCTACATCATCAGCCCTTGTTCACTTGGGTGGGAGGACCCCAGGCTTCCAAGTTCATGATCCATATTTTCTAGATAATCTTCAAGAACCTTGATACACCTATTGATAGGTTGGTAAATCTTGTTGAGTACATGATCCATGTACCTACCAAGTGTTGGTTGGACATTCTAGAGTAAACTACTAAGAAATAGGAGTTATCCTTGAAAGAATTTCAGGAAAATCAACCAATCCGCACCTATACATAAATCCTAAAGGATGATAATTCTAGCGAGTTCATGTACTTGACATATAATGGAATCTCAGTGATAGACTACATTGGACGTTTCTTTGACTTATAGTGCTTTTGACCATCTTTAGAAGATGATTAGATCTTAATAGTGAGATATTTTTAAGATTGAATTTTCTATTTGATAATGTCAAAGGTGAAAAAATTTCTCTTGAGTAACTTTTCGGATTTGATAAATTAGGAACTCATCGTGGAAGGTAATATAAGAGAGGCCCAAAGCAACATCTAGTTTATTTCAACCGGGAGATTTGGGAGCTCTTCTTCTAGTGAAATGTAGCATTATAATGATAGTTATCTATAAAGAAATAGTTAGAGGTGTAGTCATGGAACTGGTAATCCATAAAAGGACAATATTTTGTTACATTGCTATCAGTTTGGAATGTTTAGACACAAGAGGTCTTAGTGTCCATAACCTACTTTATGGTGACATGATTGTGGTACAACGGGTCACCTACAGTGGTTTTTGTAGAGGAATATAGTATCAGAGCCATGGTAGGAGAACAAGATAGGTACACAAGTCATGAAGGACTCATCCAACCCTCAGATGAAAGGCAGTTGGAGTTTCAATAAACATTATGTTCGAGGTAGGGGACATGGTACCCTATTACTTGAGTGAAAGTACCAGGTAGAGGGAATAGCCCAGGGGATTCAAACTAGAGCCCAGGTTTGATGGTAAAGTCAGCTTCATGTAATGTTTTCTACTTCAACTAGTGTGAATGCATGAACTTATACCATCATAGGTATGATTATTATATCATCAATGCTTTCTTGAATTTTGTTTGATACAAAAGTATCACATTCCCTTATTAGATTCTCTATTTTGAACTGGTTTGGGTTGGGTTTTTGATATCTTAGATTTTTTTTGACCTTTGATACACCATTAGGATTATGGTCATAGAATATAAAAAGTTTCAAGGAATGTTATATTGAAATTGGTTATCAATATTTCATTTAGAAAATAGTTATGTAGGAAAAGATAGGTTTTGATTTTATTCTTGGTATGAATCGACTAGTTCCATACAAGGATCATATCAAATGTCACCGGAGAAAATATAGATTTATATCTCTTGAAGGGGGAATTTATTTTCAATAGGTATTGTGGAATATTAAGGCTAGTTGTGTAAGACAGATTCGGTGAAAATTGTACATTCTCAAGACTCATATAGAATTACTTTCTCTAGATGATTGTAGAATGAAGCATGATAATTTTCCTCTAGTTATAGATGACATTCAAGATGTATTTCTGAATGAGTTCTACAAATTATTACTTGAGCATGAGAGTGAGTTGACAATTGAGTTGGTGATATAAGTAGAGTCAGTTTCTATTAAACCTTAAAAGATTGAATTAGCTAAGCTTCAAGAGTTTACATTTTATTTTCAGAATCTGGAATATAAGGGTTTCATAGAGACTAGTAAATATATATGGGGTTCTTTAGTTTTTTTTATGAAGAATTCTAATGGGACATTGTGGTTATGTGTGTATTATCATAGAATGAACCAAATAATGGCCAATTACTAGTACCCCCTTTGGCATATTTATTATTTATTTAATCAGCTAATAAGTTCTAGGATTTTATCTAAGATCAAATTGAGTTTTGTGTACCACCATCTGAAGGTGAGACCATTAGTTATACCCACAACTACATTTATGAGTAGGTATGGCTTATATCAGTTCCTAGTATTTCTGTTTGGTTTGGTGAATGCATCAGTGGTATTCACTACCTTGATGAATCTGATATTTCATCCTTTTCTAGATCAGTTTGTGATAGATTTTTTCAAATATATCTTACTGTACTCTAATTCATTGGAAAATCATTACCAACATAATGAAATCACTTTGAGGACATTGAGAGATAATTTAATTAATTCCAATCTAACCAAATGTAGTTTCGGGATTGATAAAGTTTACTTATTGGTTAATGTCATCTTAGAGGATGGTGTGTCAATGGACACAGATAAAGTTGAAGCTGTGGTGTCTTTGGAGAGACTTAATAATGTATTCAAGATTTTATATATTTTTTGATTTATTAGGTTATAATCGATGCATTATATATGAGTTCCATCCAGATTCCTACACCGATGTCTAGGATGACTAAGAAATGAGTGTAATTTTTTTGTTCAGATTCTTATGAGAGTTCATTCCAAGATCTGATGAGCAGGATGACCTCAACACATATCCCCACATTACCTGTAGTAGGTAAGGCATATACTATTTACTTTGATGAATCCAAATTTTTTTACTCATAGTAGTTCTAAGGAAAGAGGAGAGAGTGGTTTTTTATATATCCAGAAATCTATGACCACATGAGAGGAGTTATCTTACTCATGATATGTAGTTTGAAATAGTGGCACATGGTCTAAGATACTATAAACAAGATCTTTTGGGAATGTTTTTGGTGGTGTAAACAGACTATCAGATCCTTAGGAACATATTTTCTCATTGGGATATAACCTCTATCATAGTAGGTGGGTTGAGTATCTAAAGTATTTCGACTTTGAGTTGGATTAAATAATAGGAAAGAGAATTTTTGTAGCTAATTAATTGAGATAGAATACATAACTCGTGAAAATTCAAGGGTATTTCGATGAATATTAGATGATGGAACTATTTTTCGACATGCATATATTTGTTTTAGTGTCCCAGTGTTAAGTATATATTATTCATGATTAGATCAAGATAGAGCTTTTATCTGATTCAGAGGGATTAGTTCTAAGTGACAACTTATATAGTTGGAAGCTACTATTAGGAAGGTCTTTGGGAAGTAGAAAATATATTCTTCTCCATGGATGAATATTGGTTCTTATGGGATCATGCAAGGAGATGTTGAGGGAGTTTCATTCTTTTATATGGGAAGTGAACCTTGGTTTGAAAAAGGTGTATAATTAAAATATTTGAAATTATGGGTGTCTAGGAATGAAGAATGAGGTATCATGCTTCATGGAAATATATTTCACCAATCAGTAGGTAATGGATGAGCATCAAAGGATTTTCGGGCTATTACATCCTCTCCCCAATTTGGAGGGGAAATGGGATGATGTCACTACGAATTTTGTGAAAGGATAACCCATGAAACCTTATTAGAATGATGTAGTATGGGAGATCATATATTGATTAATTAAGGTAGACCACCTCTTCTCTATCAGGGATACATTCAACATTGAAAATATTGTTAGTCTTTACATGTGGAATATGGTTTGGTTTCACTATATATTCTATAGAATCATTTATAATAGAGATCATTATTTGATTTCTTAGCTTTTAAAGGGTCATCAGTAGGCTTTAGGGTTGTATTTTTATCTAACAGAAACCTACCATCTATAGGATGATAGTTAATCTAAGTGGACTATTAATATTTTGGAGTATATTTTATGATCACGTGTTTTGGATTCTAGTGGTTCATGGGAGAATCATATGGATCTCATGGATTTTTAATATAATAATAGCTTTTAGACAACTTTATAGATCAAACATTTGATGGATTCATATGGAAATCCATCATGTTCACCTCATTGTTTGTTGTAGGTAGGTGATTCAACACTTGTTGGACTTATTCTTATGCAGGGGATACATGAGCATGTTTAGTTAATCAAGAGGCAGTTGGTGAGATTGAAACGAATGCATAAAACTTATTCTTACAAGTGGATACAACTTCTAGTGGTTGAGGTTGGTCAATATGTTTTCTTTAAAGTGCTTCCTATGTTGGGGAAATAAAATAACAAGAAAGAGGGAAAGCTAGTGCCTAGGTTTTCCTAGGAAATTTGAGATAGAATAAAGGGCCAGTCCAATGCAATAATAATTTTCCCATCCATATCACTATAGTTCTATGCATGGTGTTTTTCATGTGTTGTAGGTTTGGAGATACAATCCCGACCACTATCATGTGTTTGACATTGATGATGTCTATATTTCTGTCGATGTGTCATTTTAGGAGCATCCGATACGAATTATGGACCATAGTAAGAAGTATATCTAGGGAAAGACCACACCTTTAGTTCAACGGAAGTGACAACATAGGTGTGTTCAAGAGGATACTAGAGATATAGAATCTGATATGTGATCACATTGGCTAGAAATGTTCGATAAGACACTACAATGATTCTTAGAGAATTTTGGGGATGAGTTGTTATATGGTGGGGTGATTATAAGATACCATCTTTTCACATACATCACTATTTTATTTTTTTGGGGTTTTTCATCTTCTTTATCCTTTGTTTCCAAGTCACCTTCTGGGAATTGATACATTTTTTATGGGAAAATAGTATAATGTTTAGGGATTTTTTTTTAATTAATGGAGTTTTGGTAATAGTTTAAAATGAATATGAATATTATCCATGAGTTTGGAAGGCTTCGTAGGTGATTGAGGATCTTATTTAGAAATTGGGATAAGTGATGTCTGTGGGAAATTTACGTGCCATAAACCTGTTACAAGATGTGTAAATGTGGCTGAGCAGACATTGTGAGGTAATTCATGATGTGAAATAGTTATACACCGTTAACTTGTTAGATGACATCTAAATATGGCTAGGTAGACATTGTGGACTGGTTCATGATGTTAAATAGTTCTAGGTTGTGAAACAGGTTCATATTATGTAATTCTTGATCAAGGTTATTTTTAACCTGAAGAAAAAATCTTTTAGGTAACTCATAAATTGATAAATACATGAAGTTAAAGTATTTCATACCATGTATTCCTCAGGCTCAGATGTTTTAATGATACATTGTATATATAATCTTTTCACGATCTACCTCCGCCCCCTCCATATCCCTAGGTGACTCCAAGTGATTTTAGTGTGATTTCTTCTCTTTAGGACATAATGTTTGCACATCTAATCCTAAGATATTTGTTTATATTGTGCTTCCACCTCTTTCATTTGTTCCTTTTCATCATAGTGTAATCCCTTGACCACTATGGAATCAGATGTTGATCTTGATCTTTTTCGATCTTGGTTACTCTTTTTTCCCTCTTTACCTTCCTTATAGTTGGTGTTACATATGGAAATAATTTCTTTGATCACTGGTTATAGGTAGGTGGTCTAAAACCAAACCCTATTGTTTTTTTTCTATTGATCATGTACATCCAATGTCATTGGACTTCAATAATATGAAACACAGGTTAATTAATTGTATAATGGGTGATAGTAAACATGTGTCAGATCGCTCCTTGGATATCTTTGGATTCGAATGTGTTGTGACCTGGCTTGTAGATACCTGTATGTTGATACTACCCATGAAATATAGTGATTTGGAAAATGGATTAATTTATTTTTTAGCATGACATGAAATCTCAGATGATTTATTGTGACAGATTCACCTTGGAAAAAAATTAAAATAATTATTGAAATGGATGATGATGATTTTATAATAATAGGTTTTGAAAACTGTAATGGAAATGACTTAAGTTATAAGTTAATAAATAATTTGAAATTTTAAAGACAAATGACATTTTTTTGAATTAACCATTGTGGCTTATGCATCAATGTTGTGTTAATATTTACATTATGAATTATTTTATGATTCAAGATGAAATAAGAAAATAGTGGGATCATCTCATATAGTAAAATAAATATATAGATGGATCGGGTTGGTTATGATGAAATGATATTATAAAGTGACTGGTCTTATTGGGTTGAAATGATTGTATAGAGGGCTTGTCCAAGATTCTAAAATGACTATATAGATGGATTGTCCCAGATGCTAAAATCCTTATACAGAGAGTTCCACCTGATTATGTGATTATACCATGGGATTTTTGTTGTGGTTGAATAGATATGATAATGCTTTGAGATATTCAGACATGGTGTCGAAGAATGTTGATTGTTGTATTATATTAATTGATTTATTAATACAATAGTTTATCAAATAATTACATGCACTTGTTATCGTACGGGTTTTTTTAGACATGATGGTGTTTACCTACCGAGTTTTATTCACAACCTATTTGGGCTGCTATTTGGTACCCTAATCGATTAAATGGATGTAATTTTGGAAAAGTGAAAGGAACCTTATTATTGATTTTTCTTATTTGATGGGTCAGAGTATAGAGCTGGGACAGGCTTGGGGTTTTGGACTGGGGTCTTTGGGATATTTTTGTCAGCATGGTATTTTATATGTATGACTTTCATTATGACATTTAGTTTCATTTATGTACTCAATGCATTATTAATTTATTATTTGGATTTTTTTTTCAGTTGTTCCTTTCTCAATTTTGGTAGTCTAATTATTTATTCATATGAATCACTCTATTTTTGCTACTCTATTTTTTTTCTATCATTTCCAATCTTTACCATAGGGTATAGTCTCCCCACATTTTTCATTAGAGCATTGCTACTAGTTGGAAGCGTCTCCTATACGGGGATGTACTACTAAAGACACGTATCCCACCAACATGGTCACTTGATGGAGCACCAGGTCGGGGGAATTGCAGAATAAATAATAAATAATTGTCCATATATATATAATTACATATAAATTTATTTAAATATAGTTACATATATCTTATAAAAATATATAAATGTAAATAAATTTAAATTAATGTATCTAAAATAAAATCATAGATAGACACACATACACAGACATAGAAACACTAAAAAAAAGAATATATATTAATATATATACCAACATCACATATATAAATATAAAATAATGTATATAAATATACATAAATAGATATAAATATATCATTATTAATATACATAAAACTAAATTTACATAAATACATATAAGAAGACAGTTATATTATATATATATAAATACAAACATATATATAATTTTATATTAATATAAATAATTATTTAAAAAGATTAAAATTTAAATATATATATACACAAAAATAATATATAAAAATATATAAACATAAATAAATGTAAATATTTGTAAATATATATAAATATTTGGACATAGATAAATTTACATATAATTCTAAATATATACCGAAATAATATCTAAATCAAAATTAAAAATACATAAATGCTTAGAAATACATACAAATACTTATATATATATATATATATGAGAAAATAAATCCCCAAAAGATGAAAAAAATACAATAATTCCAACATCATAAAATCAATAAAGATGAATATTCATTGAATAAAATCAAAGACGACCCCAGAATCATATTAAGATACTCATAAATGAGGGGATAATAATTCCAAATGTTCAAAAATCATGGTATCTGAAAGAAATTCTATTTTGGAGGAATTATGGGAATTTTTTACCAATTATTATTTTTGACTCGGGATCCACTAATTAATAAGGTGTAGATATTTTCCAATGATTCGTCTAACATCTCATGGATCCTAAATAGACATAAGGATAAAAAGTTTTTTCCAATTAAAGATGAAGTCTAATTTTCATATTTATCTAAAATATACCTAAATTTTATTCTATTAATTATTTACATATTATTGTATAATGTCATTGAAAATAATATCATAAGCTTTGATTTGACTAGTTGTGGAGACAAAATGGATACATTGATCAAAATTTATGGTCATTTGATGTTGAATTCTAATTTTCAACTTATCATAGATTTAATGTTAGGTTAAAATAAATAGTAACTCATAATTATAATTAATTAGTAATTAATGTAGAATAATTAATTAAAATTATAAGAAATAAATGATAAATAATTATAAATTATAAATAATAATAATTATTAACAAATTATTATTATTAAATAATAATTAATTTCTAAATGCTAAATATTTTTCCATTAATTTACTGGTATTTTTTAGAAAACACTTCTAAAAATAAATAAAATACTAAAAAAATAAAAAAATAAAAAATAAATAAATTTATTCGTGATTTTTTTTAAAAAAATCCATAAAAACTGTTCCTGATGTTTTTAGTGATAAATTTGAAAACAAACAAGAAATTAATTTATTCTTGTACTCGTTGTCTCAAGTAAGCTTAGGATTATTGGATGATTATTCATTGATAATTATTTGGAGTTTGAATGTGGTTTATGTTAAATATCTTCCAACATAATCCAATGGGTGATATTTTTATATAATAATTGAAGAAGATGGTGAGATATGAAGTGTGTGGATGTTGGAGGAGAATATTGAGAGCAATGAGAGTTTTTCTCAATGAGAAGCAAAAGAAGAAGTGAAATTGAGGAAGAATAAGTGGATTTTTTTTTATCATTTTGGACTTTTTTTAGTACACAAATCATATTATAACTTATAAAAAATAATGTTTATTATTTGTGGTGAAGGCTCTTTAGAAGTTTGGAATTCTTTTGAAGAGTTTTGAAGTTAATTGGAATCATTATGAAGGTTTTTGTTCTTTATATAGAATTTATATAAAATATATACATACATCTTTCATGTATAAGATTATTTTATATTCAAATAGGGTAAAAATAAATAAATTAAAAAATCATTCTAACTTCATATTATTATTTATATTTGTAAAATTCAGAGTTGAAAAGTTGGAAAATCATTTTTCATATGATGATACCTAAGATTTTGTATCCAGAAGAATTGAAAATGTGATCAAGGAATAAACCTACCCTAAATGTAATATTATTATATAGAAATGATATTCTATAAATTAGAAATGTCCTAAATTATTATGTTGTTATTTCCAACATGAAATATATTTTTTTGGATCATAAATACAATAAAGGTATAGTAAATATTGAGAAGCAGAAGTTAATTTTGAGATACATAAAATTTTTAAATCATATGTAATATATTTTGTTGAGGTGCACAAGAAATATAGAAAAGGTTTAATATTTTATTAGGCCTATAAGATTTTTATGATATGTGTATGATTTTTATGATCATAATAAGATATTACCTATTATAATAAAATTTTAAAAGTCCTAAATTAGAATGAGTTATACATAATATTCTGTATTAATATTAATTGATAAGTAATATATTTTATAATATGTGTTCTTTTTATGAGGATGATTAATATTTCTTACTTAGTTAAAAATAAAGTTTTATGCTCTAAGAAAAATGAATTATATGAGATTTTTCATTTCTTATGTAAGGATATATATTTTGTGAAAAATATGAGAATTTGATATTTTCAAAAACTAATAGAGATATTGAGAAATTACCACAGATATTTTTTGAGTAATTATTTTCATAAAATTAAATAATATTTTAAATAGTTATAAATCTAAATATGTAAGAGATGTAATTTTATGGATTAAATATCATTAAGGAAATTCATGATGTAAATATTGGAGGTAGATGGTTCGTGTCTTGGAAATAATATTTCACTATGATCATGCTAGTTTGATGAAATAAAGTGATGATTTTCATTCTGATGAACATCTATGATTTTTATGTTTTTATGATCAATTAAAATAGAAGTCCCATCCCATGAAAATGTTTTCCACCCCTAAAGGGTGATTCAGTTTGATAAAATTGTTTTTCTATATCGCAGTGGATGTTGCAGCTTGTTGATAAACTAAAAATTTTATAGACAGAAAACTAAAAGGAAAAAATGTGAAGAATAAGTAAGAGTGGTTGAAGGTTGTTATTTTTATAAATTTTTGAAATTGATATTGATATTTAAATTTAATGTTTTTGATGCTACATAAATAAAATATAGTCACTGTTATTGTGAATGTATTAGCTTGATGTACTTAAAAATAAATATTCTGAGACAATGCTTCAATGAAAAATAATAAGTAATAAGATAATTGTTTTTATTTATGGAGTATAATAAAAATAAGAAACATCAATAATAATGATTGATATAAATATTATTTTGTTGAAGAATCTCTTATTGTTAAAATAAAATTCTATATATTTGTATTAGATTGGGATCACTTTACACATTTGGGAGTATATCATGAAACATATGCTCAAGGATAAAGAACCCTCATCTAAAATCCACATACCTCGGAATAACTTCTCATTTTGAGTAGTGAACCTTGTAATTTTATTTTGTTGACTGTGTGTGTTTGTTGGTGTGTTTAATAATTGTATAATATTCACTTTAATAAGTGATGATTTGTTTAAAAAAGAAACTCAAATAGAATTAAATTCACTAATTCACCCATCCCCTAAATTAATTCCCACTAATATTGATGCTTCTTTTGATTATTCCTTATTCTATAATCAGGGACTTTTCAAAGGATGAAATTTTCTAATCATCTATAGATTTTCTCTATTTCAAATCATTCTTGTGGAAGTTTTCTATACTAGAGATAATCAATGATTGAGTAAATCAATGAGAAGTCCTCCTCTATTTATTGTGATGGGTGTTCCTCTTGAGTCATAGTTGCTATAATTTTAGCCTCCTTTGTTTTCTATTTGTTTATAAATTATTCAATTACAATTTAATTAGTAACACATATTCCTATTTAATTGTTACTCAAGTTGGAAATGTTTTTCTCCAAATTATCTAGTGTCTCCACTACTAAATTGTTCTTACCACTGGATAATATAAATTACTAGATCAGTGGGTAATTGTTACATTAACTCTTGTGTGTAATCAAGTATAGGAATTTATTCACCCTTCTTGATTGCACATTTTTTTGTTTACTTCTTTAATGGACAAATATATATCATCATTAATGTCAATGTGGTAAATTGAGATTTTAAGTGCCAATTCAAGACATTTTATCAAGTATTTGTATTATTACTCAATACTATTATATCAAACTAATAGGAATAATGAGTAGGGAAATTTTGTATTTATATTTGTGTATATATAACTCCAAATAAGGCTCAATTGTGCTTAATGAATCCTATATTCTTACTAGTTGGGATCTAGGATGGGAAGTTAAAATACGACTCCCTTGTTTGAGAAATATTATTGATAGATAAGACAACATCATTGGAAATATCTACAGCAAGAGGTATTTTCATGAGAGTTAGATAGGCTAAAATAAATAAAATGAGAACATATCCATTAATCACTATATAATATATGAACTCGATGTCAATCTATTGTAATAATATATATCATATAAAAAAATGCTAATAAGAATGGGGAAATTGAGGATGCACTTGAGGGGATCCATACAAGATACCAGATGTACCAAATGATGTGAAGGAAATTGTATAGATTTTACTCCACAATGATTTGGTTAAAAAATTTATTCCAAATAAGGATTTTCAAGCTCTCATCACACAACATATTTTGGTTGAGGTAGTATAATCTTTTTTTGTTTCCCTAATGATTCTTCTGAGAAATTAGGTGTGAAAACATTGATATTTTTTATAAGATATCCCCGTTATGGTTTATTAATATTCACGATTAGGAATTCATGTATAATATTTAAAAATGTATATATAACATCTTAAAAATTATACTATATAATAAATTATATACCAATTATATGTTTAAAAATATTATTTTTTACTTTTTGAAAGAAAATTAATTTTATTTAAAGATTAAATATATTATCTTAAAATAATTTTTAATATGATATATGATATATTTATATTTATATTATTTGTACAAACTCATATTTAAATTTATTATTATGATAATCTTTGAAAAAATTATATCAAGGTACGAGGTAATATTATTGTTTTCATTTGAAAAATTAATAGTTTTCGGTGTAAATATTTTTTTTTCAAATATAATATGATTTTATTGAAAAGAAAATTATCTAGAGTTTATAATATAAAATGTGATAAAAATGAATTGATTTTTTGTTTCATCATTGCAATAAAACCATAGGATGCATTTTTTGGTTTTGTAGAGAAATATCATTCTTTTGGTGAGAATATTAAAATACAAATTTTTATAAATACATTATATTCTATGTTACCATCAAACAAAAATATGGATTAAAATTTAATAAAAAGTATAAAAATTATCATTCAGGATAATATACTAATAATATAATTAAAAATTATTTAAATTGTATGAAATTAAATTTATAAATAAAATATGGAAATCTTAATTAATGTGGACGTAGTGCTTACACAACACTGAAAAGGTAATATTTGGTGTCCTTGAGGAACAATTTGATAAGGGAAAATTATTTCCTAGACATTGGTAATAAATATTATGATTAATTAATTTTTATGTATTTTTATGAATTTTGGAGTTATATAAAAAGGAACTTATCATATTTCTTATGTCGTGGTTGTGAAAGGCAAGAAAAGTAAAAATAAAATATTAAATAACTTCCCATGATTATGGATGAGTGAAAAAATAACTTATGAATGAATATATATGAATATAATTATGGGGTATAAATTATATTTATGTTTTTAAATCATGTATTGTTATAAATAATATTTTAATTATCTTAAATGTTTAGGCAGTGTTGATACGACGCATGTGAAAGAAGTATAAAAGAATATTAAGTTGGTTTTAAAGAAGCTAAAAGTGATATGTTTTGGAAGAATTATAGTGTTAAAAATAATTTTATGGATTAATATGATAACTATTTAATTTTTTAAATGTCTAAGTTATAATTAAAAAATATCTATACATTTATTAAAATAAAATTAAATAAACTGTCCTAAAAAAGTCATTAATGATATTTAATAATAAGAAATATTTTATTAATATATAAAAAAATAAAAAATAAATAAAATAAAAACATAGATAAAGTGGATGAGATATTGTTTGAAATACTATAAATGTCCCATTTATGTTCACTTTTTAATTTTTAAAATTACTTTCCTTCCCTTTAATGTTTTAATAATTTCAAAAAAACATGGATTTTTGTCTTATAAAATTAGACTCAATCTAACCTTTCCAAAGACACATATGAGTATGGTTTTATTTCAAATGTATTCCCAAAAACCTATAAAAACATCACATAACACGTTCAAAATCCACTTATGTTACCATAAACCTATCATAAAAAGAAATAAGTTCAATTGAGATGAGGATATCAAAAGAAGAGATAATATTATTAACCAGGTTCATTCAAATTTCTTTATTAATGAGAATTCCCCAAATATTCAATAACTCATTAAAATTAATGAAATAATTATTATTAGTTTACATAAAAGTTATTATGTAAATTTTACAACCATTATATACTTCCCTTCCACCCAATAAAAAAACATCACTTGTGTAACACCCCAAGATTTCATAGTGTGTTATTTCTTCAAAATAATTCAATAACTTGCACTACACGCAACACCGAGTTCAATTGCACCATGACTTACCAAAAAAAAAATCCATTAAAAGAGGTCATGAATAGCATTAACTACATTTTTAACTTTATATAATCCTTATAATTTTAGAATCCATATTATGAGTTTCTTAGTCATAATGCAAGAACAGATTCATTTTCAGTATTGCACTTTTATAAACTTTTGATAGTGAAACCTTTTTAAATACAATATTTTAAGCTTTTTGACTAAATGGAGACATCAAAAAAATTTAGAATGAAACATCCCAAGCTTCCACAGTACGCTTTCCTTTGAATAAAACAGTAGCGTGTGTTGTACGCAACGTCGAGTTTTAACACACACCACAACCGATCAAACTAGCCGTTATGAATAGTAATACCTAAATTTTGAAATTATATATATTTTATATTTTGAAATGGACTTCATTTTTGGATTCGGAATATCGAATTTAGCCTAAGGTGAAATTTTGGTACTTTTCGGATAACTTTCATATTTTGATGAATAGTGAAAATTACTAAATTTTAATTAAAAACAACATTTTTAATCAAAATAATTAATAGTGATAAATTATGAATTTGAGTGGTTTTAAAGTATATTTAGAATATATTTTTACAATTTAATATAATGTTGGTCATTAGACATAATTTTACAATTAAACCGAACATAAACAAGTGTCAATCTTTTGATAGTTATTATCTCTTAAAAACACGCTTTTTGTTTTGACAGCGGGAATTAATTTTAAATTAATTTCTGCCACTTCTGTGTTTTGAATTTAGAAAAATGGATTCCATATTTGGAATCATGATGTTCAAATTGTGTAAATAGGTAACTTTTATTTTTAGACATTTTGAATAATTACTGCGGTAAATATTTTATTTACTATGGTTAAGGGTAAATCCGGTAAATAAGGGTTAAAAAAATAATATTATAATAATAATAAATTACCCTAAAACGTGTCTTAAACCTATTGGTTGATACATGGTCGACCATGGGAATCTTTGGGTCGATTGTGGGACCCCATGGATCCACTTGTAAGTGATAATGACACTTTATTTTAATTAAGTCAAAATGAATACAAAAATGACACAAGCATATATCTTTTAGCAAAACAATTGTTACATAGGGTTATATAAGTTGGTTTTAAGATTATAAATCTTCATTAGAAATCTAAAAAGATTTCCTACATAATGATATTTTATTTATAATTTTTAGACATTAAATAATTTATTTTATTTATGACACAATGATGATGTAGTAATTACTATAATAGTGAAAAATTAAAATAATTGATATTATAAATACCCAAAAAAATATAATATGAAACTTTTAATGAATTAAACTAATTTAATAGGATAATATGATATATTAGGATTGATTTAATTGACTTTGTTCGAAGTAATAAATCTGTTATGAGTTTCACAAAAATCAACTATTGAATAGTGTCAAAATTGACATAAAAGAGTTCTTAAAACAAATATTATATTATTAATTGATATTAAATTCCTAAAAATATAAGGTTCGGCCAAGAGACTTATATCATGATATTTTCATCATTAAGGGACCACTTGGGGGTCGCTTGGATGTATATAGTAAGTTTATTAACCATATTATATAAAAATACAAAGAGACATTGTAAAAGTGAAACTAATTAACTTAGAGTTAATACTTAAAGATAAGGTTAATATAAGTACCCAAACCTGTCTAAATTCTATTGGTTGAGTGGTTTTCGACCTATCCCCATATTAACCTTTGAATAATCAACTTTGGAGCCATTAGAAACCGAATATGAATTTATTATAAATTAATATTTCTAGCTTTTCCAAAGGTTCCCCTCACCACTCTTATAAAAGGGCACTCCTCCTTCTCATTTCTTCACACCTTCAAAGCCTTTTGGTTCGGCCAAACTCTGCCCAAATACTCTCCCCACATCCCTCACTACAACCTAGAGGCCTTAGTTTGATCAGAAAGCCAACCTAAGGATCCCTTTTGATCAAATCAAAAGGAAGAACCCGAAGAAGAGGTAATGATTTCACCACCCTTTTCCATGTTCCTTTCTTCTTCCACTTCCTCTTTATTTGTTCTTACCATTCTAAAATAATAACTTCAGTATCTTACATATACTGTGATGTTATTATAAATATGGTACAACCATATTCAGTATTCTATCCACCCTTTGAATAACATGTCACCATACGTGCGTACGTACGGCTTACCGTCTCCACGTCGTGGTGTAATTGTTATTCAATATATTATTATTTGGATGGGTATAATAATGATGTGTAACTCATTTAAATAATAAATATAACATGTTAATGATTCTGTATATATTATATACCATCCATTTATATATTATTTTAATATCAAAAGAATGATATTGTCGCTCGTGCGTACGTACGGACTACCGTCTCCACGAACGCGATGAGATTCATTCTCCATCGTATCCATTAAAGTATAATTATCATTTTATGATTTAAAAATGATGTTTAAGGACTTGATATCATTCTGGATATGAATAATATACAACCTATCCTTTACAAACATGTCTTACGTAACAAAACATATAAAAGAAAACAAGTAAGTTAACTCCCGAAACGACGATAATTCTAAGATATTATTAACAAATCAATGTTAAAAGATCATATATGATATCATATTATTATATATGATTCTTGTATAATTTAATAACAACTATTTCACCATTATACAGGAGGTTAACCTACCCCAACCAAGGAAAAGTACAAGGTAAGGGTTATTTCACAATCTCTTCATTATCCGAGGTTGTTTATTTGTAATAATCTACTGGGATCTCTTTATCATCCACATCCATGTTTCTTCAAAATGTATTTCAAAACATTTTTATTATTTACAAGAATATGGGTTAAAGTAATTTATACCCTTGTTTGACTTTTTATAAGAGGTTTATAAAGGAATCTTTCCGTCGTTTTCAAAACAAGGTCATTTTTAACCTTTTCGACAGAATTAAGGTAAGAACGTTTTTTTTAAACTTATACGGCGGGTGCGGCTAATTTCCACCGTTATAAAATCTTCAAAACTTCCCTTACAAGCTTATAAGAATATTTTCAAAGAAAATGTGTTATATTATATGGATCTTAAATGATTTCAAAATAAAAAGAGATATTTCTTTAAAAAGAATTTTGATTTCATCTATGTCAACATCCTTTGATGGATTTTACGCTTATTTGAATTTGATCTATTGTGATACAAAACTTCTATATTGTATTGAAGGTTTTGTGATATGTTTGACTGTGGATGTGCTATTTTTATATCATTCATAGTTTATGGTGAAATTATTGACATTTCGTATGCTAGTTTTAATACGAATGTTTATGTTATGTTTAAACCTTTTCATATGGGAATGCATTGGACTTAGTAACTGACGGGTGGAGCCCGCTATAGCTCCTCGATGCATCGGTAGGTCTCATGAGACAAACTAGTGTCTTGGCACAAGGCCTTGACAAAATCTTATTTGTAGTCTTGGCACGAGGCCTTGGCTATGTGGTTATGATAGTCTGGCATTATGCATTCCAACATTATGAAAGTGGTTATTGATTTTTGCATGTGATTATTCGATTAGTAGAATATCCATGTGAATAAGTAAATGGAATTATTTCATTTTATTTATGCCATACCATGTTGAAAGTTCATATTTAAAAGGCTTTTGTTTTAGTTATACATTACCTTAAATGTTTATTCTTATTTACGAAAGTTTCTGCTATATTGTTATCCTTACTGGGCATTTGAGCTCACCCCTTTTCTATGTTTTTTTTCCCAGGATGTGAAGAAGTAAGTTATGAATGACCTGTAGGGATTTTATGAGGGGTTAATAGTGTGGATTGTGGAAACATTATGTTGTTGTAGTAGTTTTTCATTTTATGATGTAATGTAAAACTTATGAATATATCTAGTGTTTCCAAGGCTACTAAACCAAT
Source organism: Viscum album (assembly GCA_963277665.1). Classification (NCBI taxonomy): domain Eukaryota; kingdom Viridiplantae; phylum Streptophyta; class Magnoliopsida; order Santalales; family Viscaceae; genus Viscum; species Viscum album. Next base: position 843,888,702 of record OY728160.1, on the reverse strand, counting down.
CGGTCTTTCGAGATTTGATCTTTCTTGTGATCATGCCAATGTTATGTAATAATGCACCGACTCTGGGTAACTGGGGTCGGGGCGTTACAGTTGGTATCAGAGGAAGTTTAGTACAAACCTTGGAAGCTAGATTTAGATAAACTCTGATTAGAGCACATAGACCTAAGATGAACTTTGAGGATTAGTGTAGAAGAACTTCCTAGAATTTTGGTATTGTAGAGATTTTGTGAGTTTTCCGAGCAATACATCCCTGTCTGGATACGAGCAGGTAGAGGCGGCTCTGGCACAGATGTACCTAGGGGTAAAACCCGAAAACACCGCTTTGAGCTAGACTCGAACGGGAACTGGTGCACGACAACGGGCCTTGCTGCACTCTTGGTTACGACACTCCCGGGGGATATGCTTAGGATAATTCTCATTTTCTTTACAAACCATTATGAAGGGTTTATGAGTATATACTTCCTCAAAGAAAACATTTTTATGATTATGGATTATATCCATAAATAGTTCAATTTATGTTAAGTGTTTATGAATCATAAACTAATCTAGTTTATGCCATTGTTTAGAAATGGCGCCCAGTAGAAGGAATGATAACTCCAGAAATGCACATGATTCAAAGAGAAGGAAGGATCATATCTCTCATGGTCTTAAGCTAGAATTTATAAGAGAAATAGTCTCCCATGTATTATCATCATATGAAGAAATAATATCATGTGTTGATAAGATAAGTAAAGAGTTTACTGAGTCCTATGGCTTTGAAGGGAAGCAAGAGAAGAAAAGGATGGAAGAGAGAAAGATGGATAAAGGGAAGAGGGAAAAGAAGAATTTTCCCATATGTGGTAACTGTGGAAAGAAACACCCTGGAACTTGCCTGAAAGGAATGGGAGTTTGTTATAAGTGTGGAGGAAAAGGGCACAAAGTACGTGACTGCAAGGGTAAGAAAATGGTTTCAAATGTACAATGCTTCATTTGCAAGGAGTTTGAACACTACGCGAACCTATGTCCCAGTCAACAGACTATGCCGCAAATGATGTTATTGGATAATAATCATGTTATGATACTACCACAGATGAAGAGGAATGATTAGAGTTCTTATGTTGATTATGTCAATTGAGTGTTGTATCAACAATGTACTTGTTACAATAATCATGGAGTATATAAGGATTGTACTGCAGTACTATTTCATTAAGGACTTGAGATTGTGTGGAACAAAGAAAAGTGACTCAATAGCAGGATAAATTTTTGGAAAATATATGGTTGAGAGAATGATAAATCATAATATAGTTCTGATACTGAGGTAGTGATTTTGGAATAATATGTGATTGTTTTGGATAAATTATATTGGATATTCTTGACTACCCTGGAACTGATTAATGATTTGTATATTCCATCATTGTTGGGGTTTAAAACATTTTTGGATTAATGAAGTATATCCAACTTTCTATATGGAATAAGGGAGCATGAATGTAATCAATAAGGAATATGGTAATTCAGGATGTTTCGGTGTATTAAAAGAATACATGATGAAGGTATTCATATGCTATTACGGGGTAAAAAGGTTCTACATTATGTTTACCTTACTTATAAATGTTGGACTGTGAGTATGGATAGAAGTATTTTGGATAGTTCTAGTTTGGATTATTTTGGATTGCCATAAAAGGACAACCCGGAGGTCGGGCGGCAACCCGTCGCGTCCGGCAAGGCTGCGAGACTTGAACCCGCAACCGAAGGGCGACAAGGGTGTATCACCTACCACTAGCCCACGAGATGTCCTAGATTAAATAATGTAGTTTTTATTAAAAGATCTTGTAGATGAATTATAAATTCTTTTATTTTAGAACCCTATACGAATAGTGTAAATAGAATTTTTTTTTACATTCTATTATCTTTTAGAGTGAAAGATGAGTTTGTGGTAGAAATTTATTAATGGATAAAACTCTAATTATAAAGTATGTATATCTCCTTATGATCTTAGCCAATATCATAAATAAATTCCTCAATATTAAGAAAATCAACTTAGAACAAAAATGTTTTCCTAGATGGTACCTTAAATCATCACTAATTTATGGCTTTTGGATTGTTGGCCTTTTCATAGCCATGTTCTCTACCACTCTCCACCAGATAATTGATGGTTAGATTTTTCTTCCATTTCCATATTTTCTTACATGGAACCCTAGTATGTGTTATTTTCGGTAATCTTCATACTTTCAACTCTTTATTTTAAATAGAGGCCTCGTTAATTCATTTTTCGATGTGGGATTTCAAATAAGATATTTTGAAACGTCAAAAATGTGTTATCCCAATACCCTATATTTTGTTGAACCGATGGTACTTCAAATAATCATAGATTGATGAGTTTAAGGACCTCAATTATACACTTGTTTGTGATTGATTACCTCAATCACTACCTATAAATATTTACGTTTTTCCTCCGATTATATGTCTCTAATTTCCACCAATGTTCTCCTAATCAAGATCATAATTTGGTGGTGACCCTTTCATTTCTCTTTTCCTCATATTAAGACTAAATTTTAGTAACCCAATTTCCGATTTGGGTTTTCCCACAAATATATTATCTATTTTCAACCTTTTATTTTCGAAGAACAATTTCAAATTGCGAGGACGCAATTTATTGAAGGAGGGGAGAATGTAACACCCCAAGATTTCATAGTGTGTTATTTCTTCAAAATAATTCAATAACTTGCACTACACGCAACACCGAGTTCAATTGCACCATGACTTACCAAAAAAAAAAGCCATTAAAAGAGGTCATGAATAGCATTAACTACATTTTTAACTTTATATAATCCTTATAATTTTAGAATCCATATTATGAGTTTCTTAGTCATAATGCAAGAACAGATTCATTTTCAGTATTGCACTTTTATCAACTTTTGATAGTGAAACCTTTTTAAATACAATATTTTAAGCTTTTTGACTAAATGGAGACATCAAAAAAATTTAGAATGAAACATCCCAAGCTTCCACAGTACGCTTTCCTTTGAATAAAACAGTAGCGTGTGTTGTACGCAACGTCGAGTTTTAACACACACCACAACCGATCAAACTAGCCGTTATGAATAGTAATACCTAAATTTTGAAATTATATATATTTTATATTTTGAAATGGACTTCATTTTTGGATTCGGAATATCGAATTTAGCCTAAGGTGAAATTTTGGTACTTTTCGGATAACTTTCATATTTTGATGAATAGTGAAAATTACTAAATTTTAATTAAAAACATCTTTTTTAATCAAAATAATTAATAGTGATAAATTATGAATTTGAGTGGTTTTAAAGTATATTTAGAATATTTTTTTAAAATTTAATATAATGTTGTTCATTAGACATAATTTTACAATTAAACCGAACATAAACAAGTGTCAATCTTTTGATAGTTATTATCTCTTAAAAACACGCTTTTTGTTTTGACAGCGGGGATTAATTTTAAATTAATTTCTGCCACTTCTGTGTTTTGAATTTAGAAAAATGGATTCCATATTTGGAATCAGGATATTCAAATTGTGTAAATAGGTAACTTTTATTTTTAGACATTTTGAATAATTACTGCGGTAAATATTTTATTTACCATGGTTAAGGGTAAATCCGTTAAATAAGGGTTAAAAAAATAATATTATAATAATACTAAATTACCCTAAAACGTGTCTTAAACCTATTGGTTGATACATGGTCGACCATGGGCATCTTTGGGTCGATTTTGGGACCCCATGGATCCACTTGTAAGTGATAATGACACTTTATTTTAATTAAGTCAAAATGAATACAAAAATGACACAAGCATATATCTTTTAGAAAAACAATTGTTACATAGGGTTATATAAGTTGGTTTTTAGATTATAAATATTCATTAGAAATCTAAAACGATTTCCTACATAATTATATTTTATTTATAATTTTTAGACATTAAATAATTTATTTTATTTATGACACAATGATGATGTAGTAATTACTATAATAGTGAAAAATTAAAATAATTGATATTATAAATACCCAAATAAATATAATATGAAACTTTTAATGAATTAAAATAATTTTATAGGATAATATGATATAGTAGGATTGATTTAATTGACTTTGTTCGAAGTAATCAATCTGTTATGAGTTTCACAAAAATCAACTATTGAATAGTGTCAAAATTGACATAAAAGAGTTCTTAAAACAAATATTATATTATTAATTGATATTAAATTCCTAAAAATCTAAGGTTCGGACAAGAGACTTATATCATGATAGTTTCATCATTAAGGGACCACTTGGGGGTCGCTTGGATGTATATAGTAAGTTTATTAACCATATTATATAAAAATACAAAGAGACATTGTAAAAGTGAAACTAATTAACTTAGAGTTAATACTTAAAGATAAGGTTAATATAAGTACCCAAACCTATCTAAATTCTATTGGTTGAGTGTTTTTCGACCTATCACCATCTTAACCTTTTAATAATAAACTTTGGAGCCATTAGAAACCGAATATGAATTTATTATAAATTAATATTTCTATCTTTTCCAAAGGTTCCCCTCACCACTCTTATAAAAGGGCACTCCTCCTTCTCATTTCTTCACACCTTCAAAGCCTTTTGGTTCGGCCAAAATCTGCCCAAATACTCTCCCAACATCCCTCAATACAACCTAGAGGCCTTAGTTTGATCAGAAAGCCAACCTAAGGATCCCTTTTGATCAAATCAAAAGGAAGAACCCGAAGAAGAGGTAATGATTTCACCACCCTTTTCCAAGTTCCTTTCTTCTTCCACTTCCTCTTTCTTTGTTCTTACCATTCTAAAATAATAACTTCAGTATCTTACATATACTGTGATGTTATTATAAATATGGTACAACCATATTCAGTAATCTATCCACCCTTTGAATAACATGTAACCATACGTGCGTACGTACGGCTTACCGTCTCCACGTCGTGGTGTAATTGTTATTCAATATATTATTATTTGGATGGGTATAATAATGATGTGTAACTCATGTAAATAATAAATATAACATGTTAATGATTCTGTATATATGATATACCATCCATTTATATATTATTTTAATATCAAAAGAATGATATTGTCGCTCGTGCGTACGTACGGACTACCGTCTCCACGAACGCGATGAGATTCATTCTCCATCGTATCCATTCAAGTATAATTATCATTTGATGATTTAAAAATGATGTTTAAGGACTTGATATCATTCTGGATATGAATAATATAAAACCTATCCTTTACAAACATGTCTTACGTAACAAAACATATAAAAGAAAACAAGTAAGTTAACTCCCGAAACGACGATAATTCTAAGATATTATTAACAAATCAATGTTAAAAGATCATATATGATATCATATTATTATATATGATTCTTATATAATTTAATAACAACTATTTCACCATTATACAGGAGGTTAACCTACCCCAACCAAGGAAAAGTACAAGGTAAGGGTTATTTCACAATCTCTTCATTATCCGAGGTTGTTTATTTGTAATAATCTACTGGGATCTCTTTATCATCCACATCCATGTTTCTTCAAAATGTATTTCAAAACATTTTTATTATTTACAAGAATATGGGTTAAAGTCATTTATACCCTTGTTTGACTTTTTATAAGAGGTTTATAAAGGAATCTTTCCGTCGTTTTCAAAACAAGGTCATTTTTAACCTTTTCGACAGAATTAAGGTAAGAACGTTTTTTTAAACTTATACGGCGGGTGCGGCTAATTTCCACCGTTATAAAATCTTCAAAACTTCCCTTACAAGCTTATAAAAATATTTTCAAAGAAAATTTGTTATTTTATATGGATCTTAAATGATTTCAAAATAAAAAGAGATATTTCTTTAAAAAGAATTTTGATTTCATCTATGTCAACATCCTTTGATGGATTTTACGCTTATTTGAATTTGATCTATTGTGATACAAAACTTCTATATTGTATTGAAGGTTTTGTGATATGTTTGACTGTGGATGTGCTATTTTTATACCATTCATAGTTTATGGTGAAATTATTGACATTTCGTATGCTAGTTTTAATACGAATGTTTATGTTATGTTTAAACCTTTTCATATGGGAATGCATTGGACTTAGTAAGTGACGGGTGGAGCCCGCTATAGCTCCTCGATGCATCGGTAGGTCTCATGAGACAAACTAGTGTCTTGGCACAAGGCCTTGACAAAATCTTATTTGTAGTCTTGGCACAAGGCCTTGGCTATGTGGTTATGATAGTCTGGCATTATGCATTCCAACATTATGAAAGTGGTTATTGATTTTTGCATGTGATTATTCGATTAGTAGAATATCCATGTGAATAAGTAAATGGCATTATTTCATTTTATTTATGTCATACCATGTTGAAAGTTCATATTTAAAAGGCTTTTGTTTTAGTTATACATTGCCTTAAATGTTTATTCTAATTTATGAAAGTTTCCGCTATATTGTTATCCTTACTGGGCATTTGAGCTCACCCCTTTTCTATGTTTTATTTTTCCCAGGATGTGAAGAAGTAAGTTATGAATGACCTGCAGGGATTTTATGAGGGGTTAATAGTGTGGATTGTGGAAACATTATGTTGTTGTAGTAGTTTTTCATTTTATGATGTAATGTAAAACTTATGAATATATCTAGTGTTTCCAAGGCTACTAAACCAATCGGTCTTTCGAGATTTGATCTTTCTTGTGATCATGCCAATGTTATGTAATAATGCACCGACTCTGGGTAGCTGGGGTCGGGGCGTTACAACTTGTATGTACACATGAACTATAGCCTCCATTGATGATATATTCCATTTTTCATCATCACCTCACATGAATGATTATAAAAATATATTTAAGGAATAAATATGATATTAATTAAATAATTTTGATACAATAAATCCAAAAAAAAATTCAACTATATTTCTCTCGTACCCATTGGAAAGTGATAACATTTCTCTTGTGTACACGTTGTCTTGTTCCTCTTTGAAAGAAATAATTCATTTTACATTACCGTTTTTCAAGAATATATATAAGAATATATTTAATGAATAAATTTTGTATTTATATCATAATTAATATTTTTTATAATTTCAATTATCAATATAAATCAATACATTTTGACTCATTCAACTGTTATAGTTTGTTTTTGTTTTGGTCAGTTTTACTTCCAACATGAATATTGTTATATTTTTTATGTCATGAGTGAATATGGAATGTTATTTACTGGTCATATTATGTAATAATTATTAATTTAATTTTTTTTCATAATTCTTGAAAGATAATATTCAAAAATATATTTATCTATAAATTTATCTCTTATTTTAATTCATTAATCACCTAAAAATGGAATTTCTAGGTGTTTTATGCAAACTGTTAACATAAGTTCCATAAAGATTTCATGGAACTCTCAATGGAACTACATGTTAATTAAAATTATAAAGATAATTAAATTATGATCAATGTTCAAATACTTGAACCAAAAATCCAAAACATGTCTGGTAAACAAGATTTTGAACACATAAATCTTTATCTTTAACAAATAATTATTAAGAATGGGGTAATAAGAAATTATAAGTGAATGGTATGTTGAAATAAAAATATCAAAATATTGTTATACAGGTGTATAATAAACATAAATTTATTATAAATTGATGTTATAGTGTTCCTATCTAAGTGGAAGTCCAAGGTAATAAGACTCTTAACTTAATTTCCTTTCATTGGGTTATATATTATCTTTATTTAATTTGTTATTCCATGATTATGGGTGTTGTTATCATTTATTTTTTACATTTTATTTACACCTATTTTATTTTTATTTACATTTTATTTCCTATAATCCCTTTAATGATTGAGACATACATTAAATGTTAAAATAATTTTAAGGGTTCTTGGTCTCAATTTAAATTCCATAATACATGTTTCATATAATTGACAATGATTTATTTTATATGGCGTACTTACTGCCCCATAATTTTATTTTGACATATTATTTCAATGAAATCAAAGTATTTATAGAATCATATAATGATATTTAATTCTATAGTTGGGGGATTACCTGATTGGTGAAGGCTCTCTATAATCCTCTATCTGACCCAGTTTCAAATCTGAGAGGGAGAGAACATCTGCAAGAAGGCGGTGATTCAAACATGACAAATGACGTGGGAAGGTGGTGATAGGGACCTGACAAAATCTTAGTGAAATAAGAAGTATGATTCCATCATGTCCATACACCAGTCCATTGGGCTATGTAATGGGCATTATACCCTTATGGCCTTTGGACTATGTACTAAATAAATAAGGCTTGATGGGTGGGATTTCCCTTGGGGGGGGGGGCTATAACTTGCCTTTACGACCTATGTGTGTGGTGTGTGTGTGTGTGTTTAATGTAATCCCCCCGAGAACTATATATATATATAATTTTCTTTCATTAAGTTGTTTTTTATACAAGAATTTCCAAATTTGTAAGAGTTTCCCATCTCAAATTTCATTCCTTGAGGCTTGTTTTAAATTACACACCTATATTCATTTATATGGTGTATATACATACACTGTGAAATATAATATCATGAATATATTTATAATAATATATTTTAAGTTATTTCTTAGGTTATTTATTTCAAAAGGATTTTTTATTTTAAAATTCACAGGTGGTTTTATTTTAAATTATTACTTTAAATTTTTTGATGTATTTTACCAATCTCTTTCTCATCCATGTCATTGTTCTTTAAATTATTTCAACAATGTTATTTTCTAAATATAATTTATTTATAATGCTATTTTACATGTAATTTGGCCTTATTTTAAAAGTTTTTTATAGGAATATTCTTAACATTTTCTACATATGTCACTTTTCACTTTCTTTACAAAATTATCAAATAAAGGGTTTTTAATATTTACCGATTGATTACTTATATTAGAAATGATTTCCATTATTAATTATTAATATTATTTACCATGTTTACATAGATTTCTAAGGAAAACATTTTCCCAATTATTATATGAATTTCTATTTTTAAGGGTTACGAAGAGAAAAAAACATTTCTTCTTATCTTTCAAGGAATATTTCTAATGCATCTATAAAGATATTTTTATCTATATTATAAATATTTAATGATTGTTTTGATTAAATTGGGATATAAACTAATGATACAATCAGACATATTTCTTTTGATGGATAGTGATTATATTTTAAGGAAATTTTCATGAAAAAAATTTCTTTTCCCTAATCTAATTAAGTTGTGAAGTAATGATGAATTTTATTATTATTTTTTCATTGAAATAAAATCCTTATAAGTTTTTTTCATGTCGATGTTCTTAGAAAATATAGATGATGATGGGTGATCCCATGATATTATTCTCTAATGCATTGGGTATGATGTATTATTCAGAGAAATGATGATTGTAATTAATAGATTATAAGTTATTCTATTTTGGGTGATATATGTGTGAAAACTGGAAATGAATACGATTACATAGGATTCAATAATGATTTTTATTTTTGATATGAGTTTTAATGGGTTTCATGTGGAAAGGTGATATCAAATAGCTTATGATGGTTTAATCAATTAAATTTAATTTTATGTTATTCTAAATATTTATTCGATGACTCATGATTTATGAATTATGTTTTGTTGGGAATGAATCAATTATGTTATGGCCATTCAATTTTATTTGGTTATAATACCATTTTCTCATCTTATTCTCACTTTTTCTCATTAATGATTAACACATATATTTTATCTTACTGATCATTTGAGACCAGCATACTTATGTTTCCTTTTCCTCTAGTTATGAAGATAAGTATTTCATATGATATGTATAAATGGGGTCATTTGTGTAGAATTTAATAGGAATTATTGATGATTTTATATTAAATAAGCACTTTTTATACTGAAAAAATGTACATTATTTGAGAAAGATGTTGATTTTGTAATTTAATGTTTTTCTTAAAACCTTATAACTATAAACCTAAAAAGTCTTTCATGTGTAAGTGACTCTCGTTTGCATTGCGAATTGTAATTATCTATTGTAAAATTAATTAATTTATAATTTTTATAAAATCTAGTTATTAAAGAGTATGTTTTTGTCACATGACTTGGGTGTACATGTATGGGGTGTCAAAGTTTGTATTAAAGAAAGAATTTAGATAAATTTATATGTTAGTAAGTTTTCTAATGAGAATAATTTAAGATTATTTAATGATATTATGATGTTATAAGTTTATGTTTATCAAAATATTAAGGGAATAGATTCCCTATTGAGGTTTTATGTGATGATATTTTAAGGTGATTAATGATTTTTTTATAGTTTTTTATTGATTTTTTGATAATTTCGATATAGTTACCCCATAGATTTGACATGTGATTTAGTGTGAATGCCATTTCAAAATAATGGTATTTAGAACAAATGTTGAATGAAAAACAATACATTTAGGGACAATATGTTCTCTAATATTGATGTAATTATAGTAAAATGGGACAAATGGTTATCATATTTTTGGAACTATATTAAATTTAGGTGAATGGGAAATTATTGGATAGTATGATTTTATGTCAAATTTAGTGATATTAATTGAAGAATAAATATTTATTTTACTATTATAATAATTTATGATTTTGTTTTTGTTTTATGTCTTTGTGATTAATGTTATTTTGGAAAATATTGTTTGTTTTTAGAGAATATATGATTAGGTTGTAAAGATATATGGTTATGTGACTCTATAATTGATTTGGGTTAAAATTTAACCTTATTTTTGAAGGAAATGTAATCAAATATTTTTGAATGTTGGGTTTTAATTTGGTTAATAATATTTTGAATAATTTTATGGTTCAATTATTTGTGGAATGATTTTATTTAAAAATTTGGAATATTATTTATATTGAGATTTTTGTGATTCAATTATTACTTCTTCATATAATGGTTTATTTTTACTTATTCGAACTATTTTGTGTTTTATAATGAGATAGAAACTAGAGGAATGGATTGAAAACTTTTTGTGGAACTCATGACCTTTTATATGTCTTTTCATGTTTCTGGTATAAAATATTCATCTTGGTCACTCATAGTTGTAATGTGAAATGATTTAGAGGTAGAAAATCATCAAAACACAACCAAAGGATGAAATTTCACTTATGGTGTGGAAATAAATGAATTAAGATTATTTTTCTCCAATTTTTCATCTTCATGTAAAATAATTTCTAAAATTTAAGTGAAATAATGATAAATATATAAAATCCTATATAGAAAACCACATTTTAATATCAAGGTATGTCTGAGAAAGCATATTTTTATGTATGAGTCTTATAAATATACAAAAAAGGTTTAAAAATACCTATAATGTATTCCATGAAATATCTATATATCTATTTTATCTTCCTATCCACATTTATTAATAATACCATGAGTTCATTCCATGTTTTTTTGGATTCTATTAAATATTATTGTTTCTGAAATCCTCTTTTACCCTCTGAAATGGATTTTCATTTTTTTTATTATTTCATAATATTATAAACCCCTTCTCTTTGAATTGATGATAAAATTTTAAGGATGAAATTTATTTATGGGGGGTATATTACATCCTTGAAATTTTTAAAAAGATATCACTCTTATTGTTTATAGATACTCATTTTTATGAATTTATGTATAAGACTTGATCATGCATGAATAACATGTTTCAAAAGATATTATATTATATATTATATTCCAATTATATATTTGTAATTATTATTTTTAATTTTTTTTTTGAAAATGATTTTTATTTAAAGGTTAAATATATTTTCATGAAATGATTCATTATTGGATATTTTATAGAACAAATTTTTTGTTAATTATATTAATTCATATTTATATTTTTAATTCTCATAATATAAATGATTGCATCAAGTTATTGGTCAAGAATATTATTTTTTATTTGAAAAATAAATAGTTTTTTATTCTAAATAAATTATTTTTACTTGTATTATAATATTTTAATTAAAGCATAAATTTCTAAATATCAGTATTTGAATATGATAAGGAATTAATTTTAAATTTTTTCATTCAAAAAAATTTAAGGATTAATTATTTCTAGTCTTTCAGAGAAATATCATTTTTTGGTGGATAGTTAGAAATACACGTTTAACAAAAAAATATTGTATATTTATTGATATGTTCATGAAAATATATGGCTTAAAAACCTAAAAAATGTATGGAATGAATAATACAATGTAATATACTCAAAATATAATAAAAAATTATTAAATTCACTTGGATTGAAATTTTGGATGAAAAAAATATAAAAATATTAATCGATGTCAATGTAGTGAAAACACAACACTGGAAATGTCAAATTTGGAATCCTTCAGATAAAATTTTTGAAGGGGAAAGTATTTTATCAATATGAGTAATAAATTTTATGAATAATTAATTATTCTCATCTATATTTATGTATTTTTAATATATATTACCATAAAATTTTCAAAATTATTGTGTACTGTTGTGGAAGGTGGGAAAAGTCTAAATAACACATCATTACTACTATTGATGGTAAATATAAATTATAAATTAATCATGATGAATATAATTACGGGTAATAAATTAATTTTTTTTAATTTCAAATTATACTTTAATTATCTGAAACATTTACAAAATGTTGATGTAATGTTTGTGCAAGCAGTAGAAAAGTAAAAGTAAGTGGTTTTAAAGCTATAAAAAGTTATATGTTTTGGATAAATTATGTTAGTAAAATAATTACGAGGATTAATATTATAGTTTATTAATTATTTAAAAATTTAATGTATAAATCCATATTTATCAAGATATTTATTTAAGTAAAATTATGTGAAGATTTATGAATATGACATTAAGGAAATTTAATGATAAAAAATATTTTATAAATTTATTTTTTTAAAAATTTAATATAATGTCAAATTTATAATAAATGATTTATAAAATCAAACATTTTCCATTTATGAATCACCTCACATTTTCAAAATTACATTCTTAAACCTTAATGAATGAATATTTTCAAAAATGTCATGGATTGTTTCCTAAAAAAGGGAACTCGATGTAACCTTTACAAAGAAACATATGAGTTATTTTTTTTAAATTATTCCTAAATAACATAAAAAATCCCATAACAAGTTTCCTATCCCCTGGTACGACCATAAACCTCTATTCCAAAGGTCTTATGTTCAATTTATTAGAGGATATCGAAAGAAGAGGTAATCATCCTAACAGAGATAATTCAATTTTATTTATTCTTAAAACTTATTAATATATTCTATTACAATATAATCATATTGAAATAAGTATCACTAGTTTTATATTTTTTATGTTTATGGTACAAACATTATCCATCTCACTTCCATCTAATGAAAAATAGAAACATCACTTGTGCGAATATAAAGGCTATAACCTCGATGAATGGAAAATTCAATTTTTATTACCTCATCACATGGATGGTTATAAATATGGATTTCAAGAATACATATTAAATTAAGGGAATAGTTATGTTTATATAGAGGTAAAATGTGATATAAATTATTCTTATTTGATCCACAGAAAGTGAATAAGTTTCTCATGTGTATATGCAGAGAACGACCTCCATGAATGATGTGATTCATTTTTCATTATCGAATTACATGGAAGGTTCTAAAAAATTATTTAATGAATAAATAATATATTTATAACATTTTTAACATTTTTTTAAATGTTATATTATAAATATAAAATAACATTTTCATATTCCTTCAACCATTAAAATGTTTTCTTGTTTTTTTGGTTTTTCCACATACATGAACAATGTTATAATGTTCAAGGATGTAATGATTAAATAAAATTATTTACTCTTAATAATATTTAATAGTTATGAATTTATTATGTTTTAATAATTATTTTTTATTAACATTCAAAATAAATTTCTTATAAATGAGAATATTTTTTTAATTCAATTGTTTTAGAAAAAAAAGGATTTTTAGGCATTCCTTGAGAATCATTAACATGAGTTCAATTAAGTGCCTTTGGAACTCCATAACTATATAATAGTAATTATCTATAATTTCGTTAAAATTTTGGAGATAATTTAACAATAACCAAGGTGCATAAAATGAAACCATTGAACCAAAACATATATGGGAAACCAGAAAATTGACACATAAATGTTGATATTTAACAAAGAATTATTAATAAATGGGTAATAATAAATTATTAGTGAATGATATATACTACTAAAAATAAATATATGGATATAATTTAGATTTATAATATTTCTAAATTTATTTTATTGCGATTTTATGTTAGGCTACCAATGATGTTCTAATATATCCCAAGTACTTTAGGTATTGATGATCTCAAATACCATTCATATACCAATAATGATTTTTAAAGAGTTTTCATTAGGGTTTTAAATTGAGTTTTGTTAATTATTATAAAATATACAAATATGGACGTTTTCTTGAAATTTTATTAGTTACGGAACATCAACTGCATGAGGGATTCGACTACATGGACAAACACCTACATTGAATAATTAGTTACGTTAATCGACTATATGAAGGAATCACCTATGTGAAACAAATATGAAATGAAAATCGATGAATCACAAATGTAATAATTCAGTTACATCATGAAAATTTCTATATGAATTGGTTATATACAGTAATTGGCTACATGATTCTAAAACCTGGTTAAATTAGATATGTGGTTCCTAAGGCTGCGCAAATCATTCGGCTACATCAAATTTGGCTACATTATAAATAAGAATACATAAAGAAAATCATATATGTGTTGAATACCTATGCAATTTAGCTACATGGATAAGTTTCTTCATAAATAACTACTATGTGTATCACTCAGCTATGTGAATTCAATTTAGTAGAATTCACCTCTGTGGTGATCTAGAATTCGCTATGTCAATATACAACCTATCATTTTTACCATTGGTATATATTAAAAGTAAATTAGTTCTTTTGTGCATGCATTAAAAATTTTATTACCTCTCTATGGTAAAACCGATTATAAAATATTTCAACTACTAAGAAAGGAAAAATGTACAAGATTAATTTAATATTCAAAACCATTGATGAGGTATTTCCATAAAAATGATGTGTGAGAATTTAATTCAATGCTTAGAAATTTCGGATGTGATCTATTCAAATTAAAAAGAAATTTTAAATTCTTTTATAGTGTAGTGAAGAATATAATATATTTAGGAATATAAATACTTTCATCATCAACCTAGAACCCTTGAAAGTTCTTAATTTGATACCCATTTTTACATGAAGAATAAAAATAAGATTAATGTTTTATAGCAGTGCTTCAAAGATCTATCAGGATATTTTAGAATACTATCCTTGAGATTATTTTTATTCTTATCCTCTCTCTTTTATATTTTTTCTCTTTTATTAGTTGTGTCTTAAAATCATGAGCATTATATTGTAAACAATATATTTATTACTTATTAATGTGAATGTTCCCATAAAAAGAACATTGATGGCTGGTGTTTTGAAATCCTTTTTGTTTCCTTGTAAATATTTTACTATTTTACCAAGTGGTGAATTCTTGAAACTAGTCATATATACAATTAGAAAATAACTAGAAGTTCCCAGTAAAATAATTAGTTGAGTCAAAATCACCAAGATCTAGGTGTTGAGTGTTAGTGTAGTGTCCTAGTGGATTTTGGTTCCCCGAACCACTATAAATATCATATACTCTCTCTCATATTTTTTATTTTATTTCCATTGTGTTATTATGTTAATAAAATATAACAAATTATCATACCTCTAAAATGGTGGTTTTCTTAGTGAATAAAATTTCAAGAACTCAACTAAACCCACCCGACTCTTAGTGTAGTCATTATTTGTCCAAAATTTTTTATTATAGGACATGAATTTTGAGTTCATAGATTTAAAAGGTTAAAGTTTAATGATATTCTTTAAAATGACTACGATGACTAGAAACAACGATGGTATGTCAATTTTTAGAGATTCCTACTTTAATGGTAGAGATTATGGTTTCTAGAAAGCATTGATGATCATATATCTAAATAACCTTGGTTTAAAAGATTATATTAATGCGATGAAGCCTTATAAAATTTTAAAAACTAAACCTAAAACATGGGATGCTGATACCAAAGCCATCTATGATTTAAAATCTAAATCCATGAATGCTCACATCTGTAGAATAGGTCATGATGAGTTCAATCATGTTTTCCAATGTGAAACAACTTATGAAATGTGGAACACTATATCAATGGCTTATGAAGGAAAAATATTTATAGATCTTTGATATAATACCAAAAAGATTAATTTTATTACTTTTATAATTATTGAAGGAGAAAGGTATAAAATGTTAAATATAATACTTAATGAAGTTTTAAATAATGTTTCTGATTCAAGAAAACCCATTCTCGAACCAAATCAATTTTTAAAATCCTCATTATTCTATCACCCAAATGGCGTGGAATCTCGAAATTCATTATGAAATCTAATAAGATCAATAAATTGAAAATAAAAATATTATTGGAACTCTTGTGATCTATGATGACTCCCACCATATGAGATTTGTAAAATCTACAAGGTATGAAATATTTGATACATGTTTATTTTTTTATTTTAAAAAAGTAAGATAAGGTGAAAAAAACACATGGATCATGTATCCTTAAAAAGTAAATTTGATCGCATGGACTACAAATGGTCATGAGAAAACTTCATGTGCATTACATGATTTCTTGATCATGAAGAGCCTCTTTGACAAGCCTTCGTGTTCTTGAAAAGGCACCCAGACAATCGCTAATGATCATGTGAATGCTTTGAAGCATGCACCTCCATGTCACACAACTTTTCAGATAGTATGCATGTGATTATAATTCAAAATAATTATAAAATAAAGGATGAAAATATGAAATATGTGGTGACCGTATGTGGTCACTGATATTTATTGATATGTTTATCTAATTCACAAGACCCCAAAAATCCCCGAGAGACATGTCCACCTTGTTAATCAAGATCCTTTCGACATTTCATCTTCATCATGTGAAGGGTCTTAGACATGTCTATTTGATTATGCGCTTCCCCTCTATCTCAACAAACAAATAGAGGATAGTTTTCCATGAAAGTAGTTATGCATCACCGCCAAACCCATTAATGGTCATGATATTCATTGTAGGAAAGGCGAGTGGTTGTCAATGACAACACTCAATCAACTTTGTGGGATCCCCATACTTTATAAAATAAAGAAGGAAATTAAAAAGGGGAAATATGGAAACTTCTTGTGAAATGATAATATGTTGGCCTTCATGAGAAAGGGTTCATATTCTTAGGGAGATCACCATTGATCACACGAGGCACCCCACAACAAGACAACATGATATCATAAAGGGCACTAGACATGTCATCCTGATCTCATGGATTCCCCCCTTGACAAGCCACTTTAGTCGTCTGAAAGACCCCAAATGAGTCTTATTTGATCATATAAAATCCTCCAAAAAGATTTACAGATCTTGTAAAAACCCCTATACATGACATCTTGATCTAATGAATTCCCATTGAGATATCAAAATGATTTGGAAGAATCCCATTGGTCAACCAGGGTCCATTAAACATTGTGATGGAAGCGTGTTCCTACAGTCATTGACCATTATGGTGAACCATGAATGAATCATGGCATGATCATGTGAAGTGAATTCAAACAAAATGATCAACCAAAGCTAGCTGAAATCCATGTGATAGATTCCCTATAAGTAAGAGTATAATCAAGGGGGTGAGGTATATAACTATCATCCTAGCATTAATGATTAATTGTTCGCATGTGAGATAACATGAGAATACTTCATAGAGTGACTAGTCAAACAATCACAATGTCCTTCCACCTGCTAAATTCTGGGGAATAACATAAAGGATCCTATGAAATGCATTGTACCGTGTCATGATCACTCTCTAGGGAATTTTGGCATGTTAGCTAGAGTATGCAATGGCGGCACTACATGCCTTCTAGGACACATGAATCGTAAAATAAGCTAACACTTTTAAATCTTGAGTCACATATGCAATAAATTGTTGCATAAAATACTGAAAAATATAGGAGAATTTTTCAAATATGGATTCAAGGATCTTTATGCGCTTCGTGTGACCCACCAAGATCATGCAACCACACCAGGACATGTCTCCCAATCCATACACCACACCCTAGACATATAATTTGGATCATGCATCTCCCTTGGATATGTTAGTCAAGTCATGTGATATCCATTGGTCATGTTAATCAAGCCATAAGGTACCCACTAATCATAACACCCATGTCTTGGGAAGGCATATGGGATTTATATCCAAATCTTGTGATATACTCTAGACATGTCACCAATGTTATGAGGTGACACCAAGATATGTCATCTAGGTATCATAATGTCACCATGAAAAGTCAGTCAGGGTATGAAACACCCTTCATAAACGTTATCTTACATCATTCAATTATCTTTGTGTCAAAAAATCCTTATAAATGTCTATAAGACAAGTAGGAAAAGTCACATAATTCCCTCCGGGCATGGAACCCAAGTCTTGAGAATTCCTCTAGACTATCCATCCAGGTCTTGGGATGTCCTCTAGATATGAAATCTTAGTCGTATGACAACCTACAATCATGATAAACCTAATCATGTGACACCCTCTGGGATTGTCATCCATGATGATGCGATGGACTCCAGACATTACATTCAAATTATGATACATGATTCAAAAAATTAAACTAAACCATGCAATTTTATTTGGACATGTCTACTATGAAAACTAGACATGTCTTGACATCCTCAAACATGTCAGGTAGAAAATCACACGTCTCAAGTAGATAATCAGGCCAGGTTAAGTAAACATTCCAAGAAATGATTACCTTTTCTAGTGGATATATTCTGGAATACCCCCAACTAAACTATGATAACTCTGATTCCTACTAAAACTAGGATATATAAGATGCCTTGCTAACACCCAAGATCAAATAATCATCCACCTCTATTTATGTCCCCCCATGTATCTGACATTCTAACCATTGAGACCCAATCTGTCCGATGGGATTATCTTTCTTCCTCATCCTCTAGTGAATTATGAAGAAAATTAAACTATGATAACTTTGATTACTACCATATATAGGATATGTAGGATGCCTTCTGAATTCCCAACCTCCATATCAAACATCCAAAGGGCCTTTATAGTGCATAAGTCCCGCTTCAATATTCAGTGAGACTGATTACATGTAATCCCTTATTTCTTACACCGATCATGTATCATATGGTCATAGGGATTTTAAATGATCGAATCATTTTGACTAGGAATATCCACCATCTAGGGAAACCTTAGTGTGCAAACCCCAATCAGTGGCATGATATGATCCTCCAATACAAGGGAATATGCCTCAATGTATGTCCCAAGGGCATTAGTGAACTACAATAATGTTGATTCCTACCACAAACTAGATACGTAGGAAGCCTCCTTGAGGCTCGAGCTCAACACCCATAGCCTATATTCCCATAAATGTTTCCTTTCAACATGACATTAAACTGAATAGGTCTAAGAAACTACGTAGGTTTTGATTCCTACTATAACTAGGTTATGTAGCACACCTCATAGTGGTTCTATCCCATCCTCAAGATATTAATCACCACCGTGGATGGTAGTAAACTATGCATTTCCTAGTTGTATGGATTTAATATATAACTACCAACCCATTAATGGGAAACAAACAAAGTGCATCAGATACATACATATGAACTCATTCATTGCGCCCCTTTACATATGGAATGATTCCACATTTGGTCATTTTTTGGGAAACCAGTCCTATATCGGGATTAGGAATAGCTTCTTGAAAATATCATAAATCTATAATAGAATCCCAGAGTAGGAAATAAATAAACTAAACAAGGGATTGATTAGCCAAACCTTCCATCCTCTCAACCAATGTGATTTCATAAGTGTCATTTGTTCCAAAACCCCATTTGACTGCCAGCCTTTAGAAAGAAGGTCCGTACTTAGTTATAGATGTGGAAACTATTTGGAGTTTCTATGGAAGATTAACAAATTGTGAACCTTATGTGAGTGATTTTGAAAGATAATAAACCACCCACAATAAACCATTGGGAAAATCCATCCACACGTTTTACCAGGAAACAAAAAAGGTGAACCCTAATGTAAGGATCCGTCCCTCGGGGCCCATGCCGTGACTTCCCCAAGCCTACCTTCCATAGGCATGGGGCTGGCGACTAGCACCAGAAAGGCGTATCCCTAAAATAAGAAGGCATTGCCTTTTAACCTGTACAAACACATAGTCCAAGAACACAACAAGAAGAAACCATGAATTAAACTGCAGTAGTAAAAGTGTGATGAAAGTAAAGGGGCTGGAATATAAGCCCAAATAAAAATTAAAAGTACAACAGGAAAGTAAAAATACAACTAAAATGTGAAAAACCACGCCTAGATCATCCACCGAGGATCCTACCTAAAGGGTAGGTACAACTCATGATCAGTAGTCCCTATGTCACATTACACCAAATGGTCCACCTCTGAGCACCATCCAGTTCTTTCTCTCTCAGCCTCGATCAATGTTTTCCATCATCTCCACAAGACACAATTAGGTATGGGAGTAGCCCAGGAATGGGTGAGTATAACAATACTCAGTAGGGACCCAGAGACCCCTATTGGTCTCCAAGAGTTCCACAAAGGAAAACCCAAAAAGTAAGACCTCCTTCTGAAGAACGAAGCGATATACATCAACTCTACTTAGGTATATGCCCATACATATACCTAATTTATCAAGATATAATCATCTCATACACGAGGGAAGAATACCACAATGGTTACCCCATGAATGTAGAAGTACCACACAAGTAACACCGCGAAGATAGAAGTACCACATAGGTAACACCACGATGACAACACCACAAAGGTAGAAGTACCATACAGGTAACACCACGAAGATAGAAGTACCAAATAGGTAACACCATGAAGGTAAAACCATGAAGGAAAAATAATCAGCTCATAATTAGGTATAACTTAAGTACATAAGTATAGATGATTAGTGGTAAGCTAGATCATCTTTTATGTTAGGAGAAACCTCTTCTGACCCAGACATGATCGATAGGTTATAACCCCCAATGACCCACACAGGATCTGACCCACATATGATCTGATAGATTCCAACCCACATAGGATCGATAGATGCTGACCCACTTAGGATTGATGTTCTTTCTTTAGGTTACAGCCTGCCCCAGGATTCCTCTCACCTAGTGCCCTTGAGTTTAGTAGAATCTGCCCCACGAGATATCAGTTGTACCTTGACCTCCACTATGCTCCACAAAGGAGTAACCCAAAGGACCAACAATGTCACAAGGGTTCCAATGTGACAAATGGTGCATCAATCGAATGCCCGGTCTGTGAGTTATAAGCGTTTTAGATCTGAGGGCCTGATTTGATTCAGGTTTAATCCAACCCAGACGAACTCCAACTATCTACAAAACTCAAGTGGAGAATAATAAAAGGACCATATCGATGCACGGATCCCAGTGCTATAGATGGTTCTTCAAAAGGACATCTGCTTCTCAAAATATGACCCTTTAAGTGTTTCTGGGTCCGGTCCAACCCGGTCGGACCAACCTGACCCGGCACGACCAGGGCCAACTCAACCCGGCTAGGCTGGGTCGTGGCGATCTCAGCCTGCTCGGCCGCGGTCCAACCCAACCCGTAGGGGGCGCGGGCCGGCCCGCACTGGGGCGGGGCCCGCTGGGCATGCGAACCGCTGTAAAGGCGGCCTGGGCACGTGAGGCGTGGTCCATGGCTGTGTGGAGAAGCCCACTGTGGTAGGGCCTGCCCAAGCCTCCCCCCCTAGTGGAGTGACTCCTAGTTTTCCCGAATAGCTGCCAGGACCATTCAGTTTCCTCTGTAGCGGTGGTTACAAGGGGTATGTGGGACCTTCTGGAGCAGGTCCTGCCTCCCGTCGCGGCCGACCGGTGCTGGTCGCCATCTCCAGCGGCGTACAACGGTACACCTCTCTGCCACCTACAGCCGGCAGGTGTCCCTGCTACCTCCTTTGGTCTGCTACAACTGACAAGTTGTGGCCCACGTCCTCAAGCGGTGTGCTGGTCACGCTGCCCTCCTCTTTCACGGTCGCCCGATGTGCTGACCGCCTCCTCAAACCACCATGGCTGACGATCCATGACCGGTTACTCCGGCAGCGCGGGTGTGGCACCTCCTCCCTTGCGGCTGGCCGGTACAGGCCACCACCTTGGTCCCCACCAGCCCCAGTACCACCGCGCCGACAGCCTTCCACGAGTCATTGGGTAAGCTCGGTGGCCCATTTTTCCTTCCAAAGGCGTCTTTGAACTTCCCGGGACATTACCCTCACTTATTTCCCATTAAAATTGGATTTTTTCCATCCTGATGAATCACCCGCGAACAAAGCTCAAATTAATCAAGATAGCAGAGGGACCAGGCCATGTTCATTTGGCCCGCACCCTCCATGTTATCTTGATAGCAATTGGTTGGAATAAGATTCAACAACCCTTGATACTATAACCAAAAGTAAATCCTACCTCGTAAATCCATTGGAGATCGTTCGTGCCTGAAGGTGGGTTGTTATTCTTCATTCTCACAACAAGATTCCAACGACGATGCTAGAATGGAGATCCTCCAACCATGCTTGGCGGATTCGTTCTTCACTGAAAGGTTCCTCCAGAGTTCTCCTCTCCAGATCTGCTCCTTCACCAAAGATTTCAAAAATTCCACCTAGAGGAAAGAGGAGCTTTCAACCATTAAAGGGGGGTGGTTCATTAATTTAAAATTAATGAATCCTATTAATTAAAAGAATTAGTGGTTAAATACATTGTGTAACCAGGTATTTAATGCCCAAAATTAAATTCCTGACCTCCCCCTTATGGTCCGCACCACCAAAAATTAAAAGGAGATATGGGAGGTTATTCTTCATAAAAATAAAATCTGTTTATTTTATTTTATCCTCCATGAAAAAATGAAAAAACTAACTTCTTCTCTCGACCCACTATAGTCGAGGTTAAAACTCCCTTAAGTGAATCTCTATAATTTGGATTCAATGGTGCTCTCAGATTTTTAATCCGAGTACCGGTTCGAAATTTAGAAAACACCACTCACGCATTTACTGAATATATGTTAAAAAAGTTCAGAAATTCATTCTGGGTACACTGGGCCTCAGAATCACACACCGTCAATTTTCACAAACTCTTAATAATTCCATATAATTAAAAAACAATTACATGGAAAATATGGGTCTTTACATTCTCCCTACCTTATGGATTTTCATCCCCAAAAGCCACAACATAGACTAAGAAAACAAATGGGTGTACTGAGCATGAATCTGAGCATACCTCTCCCAAGTGCTCTTTGAGAGGTTCCGTGCTGCCAGTAAATGTGCACCAGAGGTATCGACCACAAATAAAACCCCGCTCTTATTGATCTTCAATCTCTACTGGAACCTCCATAAATGTATCCCCATCATAAAAGTCCATCTCGCTCTGGTTGATTATATGAGATGGTTCATGAAAGTATCTCTTCGGTTGGGATACATGGAAGACATCATGCACCCTCTCCAACTGCGATGGAAGTTCCAATTGGTACGCCACATCTCAAATCCTTCAAAGTATAAAAAATGGTTTGATAAACTTCAATGAGAGTTTTCCACCTCGGCCAAATCTCCGTAAACATCATCAAGGTGTGACCCGTAGGTAAACATGGTATCCCTCCTCAAACCCCAAAGGTATCCGACTCTTGTCAATGTAAGACTTATGTCTGCTCATTGTAGTGTTCATCCTCCCCTGGATGATCCAGACTTTCTCAGTGGTAGCCCATCCCAACTCTGGACCTATTAGTGCTGACTCCCCTAGGTCTGTCTAGTATAGAGGTGATATGCATGGTCAACCGTACAAGGCCTAAAATGGTGCCATACCGATGGTGGAGTGATAACTTTTATATTATGTAAAATCCACCAAGGTAAAGTGATCCTCCCAACTACGGAAAAAATATAGGATGCATGCACAAAGCATTTCCTCCATTGTCTAAATGGTTCTCTTTCTGACCATCCTTCTGATGATGAAAGGTGGTGCTCAAACGTAGTTGAGTCCCGAATGACTCCTACAATGCCCTCCACAACTGGGAAGTAAAACATGTGTTATGGTCAGAGAATATTGTCGATGGAACCCCATGAATTGTCACAATCTCTTGAATATAGAGGCATCCCAAGCCCTCTACTAATCCCTACTCTTGGATAGGTATAAAGAGGGTTGAATTGGTGAGTCAGTCAACAATCATCCAGACGGAATCATGTCCCCTAGACGTACGTGGAAGCACTGTCACAGAGTCCATAGAGATTCCATCTAAATTCCTCTAAGATAGCTCTAGTGGCTGCAATAAGCCTACTGGAACCTGATGCTCGACCTTCACTTGCTGACAAGTGAGGCCTAATGAAACAAAATCTGCTAATGATTTCTTCATCCCTTGACACCAGTGCTGACATCAGTGGTCCTGGTATATCTTCACCACACCATGACGTACCGCCAGAGGGGACGTATGGAACTCCCTCAACACCTCCTCCCATAGCACCACTAGTACCATGGTGTGTCCTCTGAAGAGGATGACATGCTCCCCACCTTTAAAAATCCATTAGGTGTTTGTCCCGTGGATATTTAAGCATGTTGTGCCCCATAATCAATGTCCCCAAGATGAACCTCCCTAACTCGTTGATGGAGTGGGGGAGTGACCATCATAGACTAGAGGTAAGATTCTCTATCCCTATCCATGAATGATATCTGTAATGTGGCAAGTTTCTCTATCGCTCACTCAGTAACTGCAGACCAGACCTCTTGCTGAGTGCATTTTCTGCCACATTCACCTTTCCAAGAGTATAGATTATTTCAAAGCCATTGCCCTGGAGGAACTCCAGCAATTGTCGCTGTCTCAGGTTCAGGTCCTTATGTGAGAAGATATACCTGAGACTCCCGTGATCAGTGTAGATTGTAAAACGTTCTCTTGTCATGTAATGTCACCACATATTCATGGTAAAGACCATAGATGATAACTCCAGGTCATGGGTAGCATAGTTATGCTCATCTAGTCTCAGTTGTCATGAACTATAAGTGATAACTGCTCGCTCCTACATCAGGACACACACATGTCTGGTCCCTAATGCATTTTAGTAGACTACATACCCAACACCCTCTTCTATTAGCCTCAAGATGGGGTAACTCTTCAGTCTCTGCCTCATCTCCTGAAAACCATGTTTTCATTTCTCCATCCATACGAAGGGTTGTCTCTTCTTTGTCAATGCTTGAAAGGGTGCCACAACTCTGGAAAAGTTTGGCATGAATCTATGCTAGTATCCAGCCAACCCCAAGAAACTCTGCACCTCGGTCACACTCCTAGGTGGCTCCCAAGCAAGAACCACCTCTATCTTCACCGGATCCACTAAAACTTCATCCTCCAAGATAATGTGTCCCAAAAGTGGACTTCTCATATCCAGAACTGGAACTTCAAGAGTTTACCATAAAATTGGTGCTCTCAGAGTGTATCCAGAACTATCTGCAAATGATAGGCATGGTCCTACTCTGACACTGAGTATATCAAGATGTCATCGATGAATACCACCACAATGCGATCAAGGTATAGTTGGAAGATCCAGTTCATGAGTCCGATGAACACTGCTGGGGAAGTGGTCATACCGAATGGCATAACCAAGAAATCATAGTGGCCATATCGACATCTGAAGGCAGTATTCAGCACAAACTCATCAGGTACCTTGAGATAATGATAGCATGCTCTGAGGCCTATCTTCGAAAAACAACAAGCTCCCTTCAGTTGATCGAAAAGATCATCATTCCTCGGAAGTGGATACTTGTTCCTCACACCCAGTGTGATCGAGTTACTTAGAATCCGCCCCTCGAGATATCGGTCATATCTCGACCTACACTATCCTCCAAAAAGGAGTAACCTAAATGACCTCAAAGTCATAAGGGTTTCAACATGACAGATGGTACATCAATCAGACACCCGTTCTGTGAGTTATAAGCATTTTATTTCTGAGGGCTCGGTTGGATTCGGGTTCGATCCAACCCAGTTGTACTCCAACTATCTCCAAAACTCAAGAGGAGTATACCCTAAGGACTATCTCAATCCAAGGATCCCAACATCATAGATGGTTTGTCAAACAGATATCTAGTTCTCATAATATGGCCCTTTAAGTGTTTTTTGGTCTGGTCCGACCCGACCCAACCCAGCCTGGGCCCACCCGACCCGGTTCAGGTCCGACCCGACTAGGATATGATGCGGTCCTACCCGACCCATAAGGGGCGCGACCTGGCCCACAGGGGGTACGGCCTGACCCGGAAGTGGTGCGCGACCCGCTTGGCGCGCGACCCACTGGCCAGGCGGCCCGCTGGGCAGGCGACCTGGCCACGTTAGTCGCGGCCCGCTATGGCGGGGCCCGCCCGAGCCGCCACCCAGGGAAGTGACCCTTGATTTTCCCAAACAACTGTGAGGGCCATTCTGTTTCATTCACAGCAATGCCACCATGTGGCGCTGACATGTGGCATACATGACCCGTTGGAGCGAGTCCCGCCTCCCGTCACGGTCGGGCGGTGCCGACTGCCATCTCCGGCAGTGCGCGACGACACACTACTCTACCGCCCGTGGTTGACCATTGTTCCGGATGCCTCCTTCAGTCCTCTGTGGCTGACGATCCACGACCCACATCCTCCAGTGGTGTGCTGGCCGCACCACCCTCCTCTTCGGTAGCTCATCGGTGTGCCGACCGCCTCCTCCGACCGCCATGACTGACGAGTCACGACTGGTTTCTTCGGCGGCACGGGGGCGCCACCTCCTCCCTTGCAGCCAGTTAGTGTCTGCCACCACCGTGGTCATCGCTGACTCCGGTTGTCAGTACCGCTGCACCAGCGACCTTCCTCTTGTCAACGGGAAAGCTCTAGTTGCCTGTTTTTCCTTCCAAAGGCGTCATTGAACTTCCCAGGGCATCACCATCGCTTCTATCCCATCAAAATTGGGTTCCATACCTCCCGAAGAATCAACTGTGAATAACACACAAATTAATCAAGATAGTGGAGGGACCATGCCTTATTCATTTGGCCAGTGCCCTCCATGTTAGCTTGATAACAATTGGTTGGAATATGATTCAACAATTCTTGAAACTATAACCAAAAGTAAACCCTACCTCAAAAATCCATCGGAGAATGTACGTTCTTGAAGGTGGGTTGGAGTTATTCATTCCCACATCAAGATTCCAACGACGCCGCTGGAATGGTGATTCTCCGACCATTCTTAGCGGATATGTTCTTCACCGAAGGGTTCCTCCAACATTCTCCTCTCTAGATCTCCTCCTTCTCCAATTATTTCAAAAATTCCACCAAAATGAAAGAGGATATTTCAACCATTAAAGTGGGGTGGTTAATTAATTTAGAATTAATGAATCCAATTAATTAATGGAATTAGTGGTTACACACTTTGTGTAACTGGGTATTTAATTCCTGACATTAAATTATCGATCTCCCACTTATGGTCCCCGACACAAAAAATTAATAGGAGACATGGGAGGATATTATTCTAAAAAATAAAATATTTTTTTTATTTTATTCTCCATGAAAAAAACGAAAAAAATAAACATCTTCTCTTGACCCACTACGGCCGAGGTTAAACCTCCCTTAAGAGAATCCTGACACTACTGATTCAACCGTGCCCCCAGATTTTTAATCTGAGCACCGATTGAAAAGTTATAAAATTACACCCACACGTTTACTGAATGTAACATCAAAAAAAGTTCCGAAATTCATTCTAGGCACATCGGGCCTCAGAATTACTTGTCGTCGATTTTTAGAGACTCTTAATAATTCCATATAGTAAAAAAAAATTACATGGAAAATCTGGGTCTTTACACCAGAAATGAAATCATTTAACTACGACATCTTATTTATATGATAAGAAGGACAGAATGTCTAGTTATCATTAGTCCATTTTTTTCCTACCTTGTGGGTGATCGATCAAATGAAAGAAAAATGGTGAAATTGATGTGAAATTATTTTACTACGGGATATTATTTACAAGATAGAAAGGATAGACTATCCAGTTCTCATCAGACCATTTTTTTCCTACCGTGCATGAGATATTTCAAATGAAACAAAAATGGTAAACCCCACATGAAATAATTTATATTTTAAATCTTATATATAGGTTTAAAAGGATATAATTTCTGATTCATGTCATAACATTTTTTTCTTATTGTGCCAGTGATCTTTTGATTGAAATAAAACATTTGAACCCAAAATGAATCTTTCAAATAACAAAATGATTAATTTACCATGTTTTGGTAAAATTTTTGAAGATACTACCTAAAAAATTGGTTAAATTGATGTTAATATATAAAATGATGAAAATTAATTGGTTATCCTATGTAATTTTGGATCATATGAAATAATTCCACCCTCACTGTGAAAAGTCCACCTGAGAAGAATGGCCAGACCAGCAATAAGAAAGGATAATTGTACTACCTATGCTTATATGATTGAGTATGTATCATTACTAAAATAATACAATGATTTATGACCTCGTTCCTTTTTTTCTTTGTGACTATAGATACTAATCTCTGAAAAAACACCCTTACCAAATATCATGTCTTCATCTAGAAACTATTCTGAAGTATAGTCTACGACTACAACCCTTGCATGTCATAGAATGAACTCACCCACACAACACCTTTAGTGTCGGTTGGAAATGGAAATGGTCCAAGAATAACATAAATATGGTATGATAATAACCCTTGAGTCTTCATTTAAGGGTCTTTAGTTGTTGAAACTGATTAGTCTTCATCATCAAAAGAATGTTGCAGTGAAACTAGTGGTTCTTATTTCCACCGCCAACCTCTTTAGAAGCTTTTAATTGGAGAAAAACAATCACCACCTCCAATATCATGTATAGGTGGATCAAATATTAAACTAAAAATCCCATTCAGTTTAGGATTCACTAAGGAGTGTTCCTGTCAACCATATTCACTAGTTCTATCCTTTAATTTCCCTTCAATCACCTATGGAGGGAACCACCCAACACATTTCAACCTCTAAATCACATTCATGGGAATCAAGGAAGTCAAATAGGGTTTATAATGAATTGGATGATTAGAAGTTGGATCATATCCCTACTTATACCAGTAATGAATGTGGTATATTTTGGAAGTATCCAACGAGTAGGCTCATATCCCTACTCACTCGGTGCAATTCTGCGAACATATTTGTATGGAAAGAATGGGGGGATATCCCTAACCCAATTAATGAATTTCATATGAAGATTATGATGAAAAAATTTTGATTTAAGGGGGGAGAATATCCCCACTTCAATCTAACACATCATTATGTATATATTAGAGACAAAAAAGGTACATTATTACATTCCTACACATAATTTTCCAAAGTGTCACTATATTCTATAAATAGCTGAAGAACACTTCCAGATTATTCCATCACTGGAATAAATGCTTGGATTGGTGCATACACATATCCCTATATCCATGGAAGAACAAGACTCTGATCAGTATGAATAAGTGATTTCTCTAGATATTTTATTCTTTTTTTCTTCCATTTAGGAGGATTATTAATATTTTCTGGTAAATGATGAGGCACTATACTAGGATAATACTACCATTCCAACTGTGTATCACCAAGTAAGAGTGGAACATTTCTGGAGAAATGATCATATTCTTATCACAAAAGACTAGCGACATACTCTAAAGGCACTTTAGTAGGATCACATTTCCCTTGCAACTAAAACTAGCCAAGTGAGAGAGGCACATTCCATGAGGCAAAATCATATTTATGTCTTAAAAGACCATAAAAATATTCCAAATCCCCAAGACTAGGCTCATATTATCATTCCAACTGTGGACCACCAGGTGAGAGTGGAACATTTTTATAGGAAGGCTCATATTCATTTAAGTGAATCTATTTGGAATATTCTAATAGATCATGAAATCTAGGCTCATATTCTTACATCCACAAATAAAACTTCTCCAGAATTCTTTAGAGGACATATAGAAGGATGATCATATCCCCTCTAATATTACATGGGGTTGTTGACATATTCCTATGGTGAATACATATTTGAACCAGGCTCCTATACTTGCTTTATCTAGGGTTGACTAGAATATTCTATCAACCACCAATAGGTAGGATCATATTCATGCTAAAAATGAATAATATCATTAAATTACTCCAAAAATCATATTAGCAATGGGGTCATACTACAAAAAAACCAAAAAGTTATCAACACATTCTAGAATCCATCATACAAAATTCCCATAACCTTATACAATCCAAAAAAGGCAGTTCAATGTTTTTTTCCATGATGTAAAATTAGGTTCATATAACTAATATCCTTAATTCTAGTGTCCTTGAGGTTTTTAGACACATTTTCAACACCCCAAGAGTGAATCCACTCTTAAATTGAAGAATTGGGTGATCATTATAATGATAGTCCTCCTCGTGATAATGTGGAGATACATCTTTGGGATGCTACTCTCAACATCCTCTGTGGTCAACCTCCCCACGGTGATATCACATCGTAAAAGGAAATCATCCCCTTTCTTAGACACATCTATATATAGGGGTGTTTAAAAATTAGACGCCTTTATATAGAGAGGTTCTCAAAACACTATGGATAATCATATATAGTTCCCCATCAACATCTATAAACACTCCACTCTAATCAGCATGAAACCCTAAGAAGTTACTCGTATGGTCTAATCAGATAGAGTTGCGTATGTGTGAAAGATAAGAAGAAAAAATTGAAAAATAGAGAATGATAGTTGGAAACAGCCTCCACCCCATGTTCTAGACCCTTTTCACTTTTGAAAATGAGTCCCCAGATGATCTAGAGAAGGATTTAATGCCTTACCTTCACCAAAATATGTTGGAGACTCATCAATGATTGAATTAAATGCACCAATATTAGAAAATATTTTAGGGTCAACATAAGACCCTCAATATACTCTGTTGTCAGCCATACCTGGATTCTATCTCCATGGCCCGAGACAGAAACCAGAAAAGCACGATGAAAATACATAACATACTTGATTCTATTACATCACAACTCTTTAAAAACCGATCATTGAAGCCTATTCATGTATACATATTTTAGGATTGAGAAGTTATGGAATTTTATACTTGACAATGACCTTGGAATAACCAAAATCCCTAGATGCATTGGTTTGTAATGTCATATCCTCTGAACAAATTAAGGGACTAGGTAACGTGTGACCCAATTAGTCACTATAAAGGAATGTCTCCACTTAACAATGACAATACATCACGAATGGGGGAGAGGACTGCCTAAAGATCATTGAACTAGACACCGCAATAAAATGGGAACACATTTCATACATAGAAGTTAATGTTATTTTCAACTAGACAAATTCCCATAGAAAATGAATCCCTTCATGGGATTCCATTGAACCCAACCCATACATGATCTCAACTGTGCCTAATCAAATGGGTCAAAATAGCATCCTCCATAGAAGTTGTCCTGGAGAAAACCCAACCCATCGGGCTGAGGGAATATCTACCACCACCTCCACCCATCGGTTTATCAATCACTAAAAGGATTTCGGACATATCGTTAACAGCTAAAAACAAACCCCATCACACTAGGATAGGATAATGTTTTTCTCTATACCCATCACCAGGTTTATCACCACTCGATAGGGTTCTAGGGAAATCACTGGTCATTATAGATCAACCCCATCCCATAGGATTGAGTAATTTGTATCTCAATTACTATCCCATTATACATAAAATACTTTATTGGAACCATCATATCCTCAATAATTGGATCACGAAATTCTTATGGGGACCCCGAATAGTCCTTAACCCATAGGGATGTGGACATTTTCATCATCATCATCACCACAGAGGGAATCAATCTTCTCCATATTAGGAGGTTAATATTGATGGTTAGCATTCCATCTATTCATATGGCTATACAAAAAACCTCTACATTTCAAGGCTCCTTCAGTAGTCATGATCATAAAATCCCTCAAGGTCACTATTGATAAGTGAAAACAAGAGGAATGCATGATGAAGGAAATCAAAACCTATAACGGTCATAAGAAAAAAAAGGTTGATATGGCCAAGGGATTGAAAAATCATCCTGATGCAGGTAGTGCAGAATCATCATGTTGTGTTGAGAGTAATGGGTTAACTACCATTTCTCGATACACCTCTATGAGTGTTGTCACCATCATCATAATAGATAATTTGGATCAATATGAAAATGCAGCAAGACATAATACATAAAATATTCCCTGAGGGGTGGGCAATCTGGATGCACAAATTGAGGCTACATGTTCTCAGAACATGAGGAGAATCCAAAACCTAGGACCCCCAAATATTGATTTCCACCTCTATGATGAAACAATGTCAAAGATAAATGGAAAGTAGTGTTCATATCCCACTCATCACCTAGAGGATCTAAAATTCATTCCATAGAGGAGAATTTGGAATAATATTAGAATGAGAAACAAACATTTCGAAAACTCTACTAGGAGGTACCTAGGGGAAATATTCCCATTGGATATTGTCTTCAGGATGAGAAAAATATTACTCATACCATACATCTAAAAAGAAAAGATCAACCTGAAAGAGTTTCATCTGAGAATTATACTAGATCTGAATATAGTCAGCTGATCTACCTAAATGAGGAAGTTGAAAATGATCACAACTTCCATCCATTGTGGTTACAACCTATTCTTCATTGAAGGACCACAGAATACCCTAAGAGGGGAAGGGTGAATCATGATTTAAACTTTTTTCTTTTAAACTGATGGATCTTGTTCCCACATTGGTATGAACCTATTAAACTTGTTTGAAGAGGAAGTGCAGAAAACAAACAGTCACTTTCAAAGAAATGAAATAGTAATTTTAGTTGGATAACCACTAAGGGATACGTCCTAGGAGCATATGCTGACCACGTTTTAGTCAGACCGAAAACCAATAATCTTCAAAAGTTTTATTTTAAAAGAGATTATAATATTCAATCTGTGCTAGGAGAACTACCTTTATAAGGTTTTAGGGAAAGCACATTGCCTCCCTCCGATTACATCTACTGACTCCCCCTTTCACACTGCCTTGAAAGAATCTTCACTCAGTTTATTATCTTGAAGGTCACTTCAATGTTTTAACATTAAATCATGCACCATAAATTATAAATAAATTCTATATGGAAGTTCTATTTTGACCCATATATGTAATTTACTTTCTTTAAAATTGATAGGTTATGGAAATTAATTTCACAAATTGATTTGGTCAATTTTTAGGGTGTTATATGTACCACTTTACCTCATCCGCATACTGATTTGTGGGTATGGATTGCGGATCACCGCCTCTATGTAGCACTGCTATTTCCATGAACCATCCAACTCCTCTACGAACTACCTTGCTCCACGTACTTCTTTACTCCACATACTTCTCTTATCCTCAGCATATCGTCCTTCTCCTTGTATAACCTTTCTATGTTGCATACTGTCCTCCTCCGTGTATTGCCTTTCTCTGCCTCTTACTACAAGGCCTTCCTCCATGAACCACACTCTCTACTGAAGAATATTTTCCTTATGCAGACAGTTCTATTTTCACACCATCTTCTCCTATGAAAAGTGCTTCATACTTAATTTAATTTCTTTCTGAAAATTTAATCTCCAATTCAAACTTTTTAATGAAGGATATCACTACTCTTTATATTGGCACTAATAGATCTTAAAAATTTACTAATCATAAATTTACTAAAAATGGGAATTTTTATAGACACCACTGCATACCACTCCAATCCTATGAACTGAAGCTATCCCATGAACCTCCATCCTTCCATGTACCATACGCCTCCATCTGCATACCTTCACCGTGAACCGATCTTGGTTCTGCGAACTGCTCCGTGTACCTTTCATGCTGTTTTATACAAAGTCTGTGAACAGTTCCTAGACATGGTATGTAGTCCATGTCTTGGGCCACATGGTTCTCTCCCTTTTCTGTAATTCCACCACCGTTCTTCATGTCATACATTCCTATGAACAAATTCCAAATTTTGAGACCAAAAAATATGAAAAACACTAGAAAAAATGCCAGGTTCAATACTGCTTTCATCCTCAATATTATGACCATATTCCTTTCAAACTCCCTGGTCATCCATGTGAAGATTGAAAAGAAACAAAAACCATACAACATTATTATCCATGAACACCCTTGGTTCCAACAATCTCCTCCATTGGGTTTATTGGTAATCTCTTGAAAAATTCATTGAATCACCAACCATGATAAAACACTTCACATTAAATAAACAATTAAACCATCACTCTAAGTCTACATGAGATATGATTGGTGTGAAAAATAAGAGAGAGGGTATGAATTGAGTTCTATTTAATTTCTTTTCTCACCCATAGTTTCATTTTTTACATCCTCTATTTATTATCTTTTTGGTATAAAAAAACAGATCAGTCTCTACTGAATTTATCCATTCCCCCCATTGGATATAAACCCAAAGAACTGAATTCTAACATGTAGAGATCAATGACATACTCCCCTAGATCATATCTCTCCCATAAACCAACATCTTTTCAATAAATAGATTAAAACTATTAAAACAATTGGGGAGAGGGGAGTTTCATGACCTCCTTTGGTATTAGAAGGTGGTTTAACATTGAGGTTCAACCAAAGTTTCTCAAACACCCCAGTTGTCAATGGTTTGGTAAGAATATCAGGCCACTTTTTCATTAGTTCCCACATGATCAATTTTAATCAATAATTTTTCAACTTTTTCCTTGATGAAGTGATATATGATTTCAATATGTTTTGTACAAGAATTCTGAACACGAATCTTTGTAATATCAATTGCACTCTTGTTATCACAGTTAACAACCTTTTGTTGTTTCACCTCATCACCAATGTCAGTCAATTGCTGATTCAACCAAAGTAGCTGAGTGAAATCATTTGTAGCTGATATATATTCAGCTTTGGTAGTAATAACAAAAGTTGTTTCTTATTTCTTATTCAGGCAGCCCATACATTTTTGTCCTAATATAGAATGCTCCACCACTGGTGGACATTCAATCCACTATACTCTAGCCCATTCAGTATCTAAAAAAGTGGATAGTTCATTATCTCTTCCTGTATGAAACTAAATCCCATAATTATGTGTACCTTAAATGTATCTCATGATTCTTTTCACTGGCTTCATATGTTCTTCCTTCATATTACTCTAAAAGCAGACCGCAAGGGAAGTTGCAAAGAAAATATCTAGTTATGTCACCATCAGGTATAGTAGACTTCTAATGATTATCTTGGACATGGTGGGATCCATTGAATTCCCATCCACATGCTTCATGGGATTTTTTTCAACTTCAATAGGAGTTGACATTAGTTTGTAATCATGCATATTGAATTTCTTTTTCAACTCTCTTGCATACTTTTCCTAAGAAATGAAAGTGTAATCCTTCTTCTGAATCAACTACAACCCTAAAAAGTATGTGAGTTCACCAATCATGGAAATTTCATATTCTGATTTCATGTGATTGGAAAATTCATTCACAAATCCCTAAACTCTTCCACCAAAAATATTATCATCCATGTATACTAATACCATGAACTGATCCTTTTGAGAATTCTTCACTTTGAGATTGTGATCCACTCCTCCTATTTTAAACTCAAGCATTCTTATATAAGAGTCCAACCAAGAGTACCATGCCTGTGGTGCCTGTTTTAGGCCATAGAGTGCTTTCTATAATTTTAAAATATTTAGTTCATCATTTCCAAGTACGAACCCCATGTGTTGTTTGATGTAGACTTCTTCTTAGACTCCATTTAATAATGTTGTATTGACATCCATTTTATATAATTTATACCCTCCTTGGATTTCCAAGGAAATAAATATCATGATTTCCTCCAATCTCGCTACTAGAAAAAATTTTCCCTCAAAATCAACACCTTTGATATCTGAATATCCTTTATAGACCAAACACACCTTATTTATGATCACATTTCCATGCTCGTCAAATTTTTTCTTGAAAATCCACTTAGTACCAATAACATTGTGACCATAGGGTCTTTAGAAATGATCCCATGTCTATTTTTTATCAATCTGATCAAACTATTCATTCATTTCATTCACCCATGACTCATCCTTTGCTGCCTCTTCAAATGATGATAGTTCTGCCACTGATAAAAATGAATATTGTGCATTATTCCTCATTCTCCTTTTCTGAGTAGATGCATTCTGATACCCGATAATGTTGAACTAATCAATCTCAGCTCTTCAATTTCTCCTTTGGGGTTCGACCAAATTCTATATTACTATGGCTTCCTCATCCAATTATTCTTCTGTGTCAACATCATGATGTTACTCTAGAGAGTTTTTTACACCTTCCTCTACCTCTTTATTAGAATGTTTTCCATGTTCACATTCTTCTTCATCTTCTATCCCATTAACATAAGAATTCCTTAAAGCATTTTTGTTTTTCTCTTCAATGATCTTAACATCACTACTTTCCCAAATTCTTCCCAAGATCTTGTTGAAACACTTTTAGGCTTTGATTTTCATTGAGTATCCAAGAAATATTCCTTCATCTGCATTCATGGCATACTTACCTTGATTTCCTTCTTTTTTTTAGATGAAATATTTTCTTCTGAAAACATGAAAATATTTTAAATAGGGTTTCCTTCCATGCCACAATTCATATGGTGTATTTTTCTCACCCATATATATCCATATTCGGTTTTGAATATACACTGCAACTTGAACTCCATATTCATAGTAAGGTTGAGGAACATGACTCTAGATCAATATAACTCATTCCATATTGTTTATCTATCGATTCTTACGCTCAATAACTCTATTTTTATGTGGAGTTCTCACAACATCCACCTCATGTTGTATCACATGGTCCTCTAGGTAATTTTCAAATTCAATTTATATGTATTCCCCTCCATTTTTAGACTATAATATTTTGATCTTCTTCCCAGTATCATTCTCAGTGATTTGTCGATAGGTTTTCATGCAATCAAGCACTTGTTACTTCCTGTGTATAACAATCACACATTCCATTATACTGTAATCATCTATTAAAATAACAAAGTACATTTCTCAATGTGTTCCGACAACAGTTATTGGGACACATATGTTTGTACGGATGAGGTTAAGAATATTTGATACCCTTTTTCTTTGACTGATAGGAACTGCAAACCAGCTTCCCTTGTATACAAGAAACACAAGGCTTTTCTCATCCACACTTCAGGGTGGGGATATCCTTGAAAATCACTATCTTGGGTATCTTTTCCATGTCTTTCTGATTAATGTGTCCAAATCTATGATGACACAAGTTTTTTTACTCTTCAACAATCATGTAGAAAATGTTTTCTTTACTATCGACGTGATATAAGTTACCATCTTCTTTAAATCCTTTAATAAGAGAAATCCCTATATTTCTTGTTATAGTACAACCCTTATGGTTGAATGTCACAATAAGTTCTAAGTCATAGAGTTGACTCACACTTAGAATATTTTGACACTACCTATTAACATAATTAACTTCTGTATTATTTAACTCGCCAT
Source organism: Viscum album (assembly GCA_963277665.1). Classification (NCBI taxonomy): domain Eukaryota; kingdom Viridiplantae; phylum Streptophyta; class Magnoliopsida; order Santalales; family Viscaceae; genus Viscum; species Viscum album. The sequence continues at coordinate 843,851,088 of OY728160.1, read as the reverse complement.
TAGTTAGTTCAAAATTTCCTCTCCAATTGATCATAAGAGCACCATCATCACCGAACCTCACTCTTCCATTTAATTTTTTCTTGATATTTGTTAAGATGTCTGCATTTCCTATCATATGAGATGAACATACACTATCAAGAATCTAAATGTTGTTTTTCTTGGTAGCTTTGAGAGCTACTTATGCAATGTTGGATTTCTCAATTTTTTCTTTTCTTTCCATGAGATATTAGATTGAGTGTTTCACACTGATGGAATTTAAATTCTCTCTTAATTGTTGACATGTTTTTCATATTCATACTCTTCTTACCAAAGAGAAAACTGGTTTGAAATTAAACACTATCTTGTTGATGAGTATTGACCTATCTCTAAGAATTGTAACTATTTTTCCTATCATACCTCTACCAGAAATACCCAGCTTTATGGAAAAAGTTAGAATAGTGAAAGAAATACCGATAGAAACTATTTATTTTATAATATGTAGGATATGAAATGACTCTCTTTTGTTGACTTCCTAGATCTTCCCTATTCAAATAGCTCTTTTAAATATTCACAATATGACATGGTATGGACTAGATAGCCACCGAACTTACACTTAATGAGAGGAAATTTATTCTCACATTGATTCCTCCTCATGTATCCCCCCTTAAAAAATAGTTTGGCTGCCTATCAATCTTGGATCTGCGAGGATAATTTTTAATTCTTTTTTCCGCATGAATTGAGGGTTTCTTATTCAAGAATTTAGATGACTTTTAAACCTGTCCATATTTTATCTTTTCATTATTTTAGATTATCATATTTCTAGTATTCGATGTTTCCTTATCACAACATATTCCATTGATACCCATGTATACAAGACTTTGGTCATTCAAAATCATTTTAACTCCATCAGCACCATGCGTAGCTCTCTCTAGGAACTCAGCATATGAGAATATTATGAACTTTATTTTCTTCTTTGATTATTTTGAAATGGATTCTCTTTTGAGTTTACTTATCAGTGTAACATCTTCTTCCTCTGGAACCTCAACTGTTTTGGATTTCTCTTCTAGTCTGAAGGTAAGGTTATTGATGATCTTTCCCCATTCTTCAATTCAGAGTTTTAGTTCCATGACATCTTCTGTTATTTCAAGGATTGATGACTGTAATTTCTAAAATTCCTCCATTCGTTAAATTTTTTTCTTCAAGCTAACCAACATATTTCTACAACTCTTCAAAAATTCCTTTCTGCTCATTTCATCTCTTAAATTGATTCTTAATATTACCAAAAGTATCCTTAAGTTGAAACATAGGATTGGCTTCAGTGGTCAACTGATTATCACCATCCTTATCTTTTGATGATTCTGGTTTTTCAATTTTAGACATCATGGAAACATGTTTCTCAGATTTTAATTCATCTTCCTCTTCCTCAAAGAGTTCATTTTCATCGTCTCCTTGTTCACAAACAAAACTCTTTTGTTGAAATTTATTTCCAGATTTGAAGTCTCTCTTTTTGAAAAACGTTTTTTTGAGGATTTTGAACTTATCCATATTTTCTTTCTTAATCATTGAACTTTCTTGGGCATCAAGAAGCAATGTTCCCAACCCTTCCACTGTGAAAACACACAAGAGGTAACTTTCCATCAATTTTACCTATTCTATTATTGAGTTTCCTGGAAATGAGTGAAAGAGTTTCTTTTTCCTCATCATCTTCATCACCATTATCTCATGAAAATATGAGTTTGTCTATGGCTTGGGATTCCATTTAGTTGATCACATGAGTCATAGATTCCTCTAGTTTGATTCTCATTTCATTAGCTAGTAGATTTCTAAGCGGATCATCCATTGAGAGTTTGGAGAGATCTATTTCCTCAAGGGTTGAAACCATTGAATTGTAAAGGGGTTGAAGTCATCTCAATATTTTCTTTACTATGTCAATGTCTTTGATTTATTCTCTCAGACCTAATATTTCTCCTCTAACTTTAGTAATTCAATTGAAAAAGGAGTCTGCATTCTAATTAGGGTGAATCTTTAGATTATCAAACATGCTGTGTAGAACATTATGTTTTTCCTCCTTCACTTATATATCTCCTTCATAAATATTCTCCATTTTAACCCACATTGACATGGATGATGTAAAACTAATTATATGTAGATAAATCTGATTATAAAGAGTTGTAGTGAGAGAATTATTTTATTTTGCATCAGCACCATACAATTTCCTATTTGTATCAATCATTGACAGTCATGTAGGATCAGTGTCTTGTATTCCCTATATAGTAGAAAAATAAGGCTTCAATTCTAAGAGATCTTAGGTGAGATCTCATCCTATTTTTTCATATATGAAAATTAATTCCATCAAATTTGGTAACTCCCCTAACATTGATTGTATTATCCATGATAGTAGATGATAGATTCAACACCAGTAACCTTTACTCTCTAATAAAACTTGAAGGAACCCAAAAAAACCTGATAATGGATGGGTGAATTAGGGTGTCAAAATTTTCTTTTAAACAGATGGATCTTGGTCCCATGTTGGTAGGAACCTATTAAATCTGTCTGAAAAGGAAGTGAATAAAACAAACAATCACATGAAAAGAAATTAAATAGTAATATTTCTTGGATCACCACTAAGGACTAATTCTAAGGAGAATACAGAAAAAATGTGTTGGTCAAACCAAAAAACACTAATATTCACACGTTTTGTGTTATAAGAGTTTAGCACAATCACTCTGTACCAAATGCATTTCCTTCACAAGGTTTTAGGTAAATCACACTGCATCCCTCATATCACTTCCATTGACTCCCCTTGCTTACCGCGTTGAAAGAATATTCACTTAGTTTATCCACTTGAAAGTTGCATCAATGGTTTAACATTAAATCATGAATCCTCAACTATAAATGGATGCTCTGTTGAAGTTATGTTTTCACCCAGAGATGTAATTTCCTTTCCTACACACTGATAGGTTATGGAAATTATTTTCGCTAACAAATTCGGTCATCTTTCATGATTCCTTGGGTGTTTTGCGTACAACATTACCTCCTCCACATATTGAGTTGTGGGTATTGTTTGTGGATCACCTCCTCTGCATAACACTACTATTTCCACTTACAATTATTCTCCTCTGTGAACTACCCTTCTCCACGTATTTCCTTACTCTGCATACTATTCTTCTCCTCTCTATAATATCATGCACCACATACTGCCTTTTTATACTTTATATAGTCAAAATCCTCATACTGCCTTGCTCTGTTGCGTACTAAGAGATCTTACTCTACGAACCACCCTCTATACGGTGGGATGTTTTCCTTACATGGATGGTTCTCATTGCATACCGTCTTCTCATCCGCAAACCACTTCAGACTTCACCAAATTTCATTCTAGAATTTTAATCTCCAATTCACACTTTTTAACAAAGGGGATTACTTCTCCTTATATAGGCATTATGGGATCTGAAAAATCTGTTAATCCGAGATTTACCAAAACATTGATTTTGGTATATCCTCCACCACATACCGCTTCTATCTTGCGAACTGCAGATATTCTGTGAATCTACAACCTTTCGTATACCATACACCTCCATCTGTATACCTTAACCATGAATCGATATTGCTTCCAAGAATATATCCATGCACCTTTCCTATTGTTTTTATGTGGTCTGCAAACCATTCCTAGACATGGAATCCATTCCATGCCCCGGACTACACACTTCTCCCCCTTTGTGGAATTACATCTCTACTCTTCAGGTCGTACATTCCAATGAAAAAATTTCAGATTTTGAGGCCAAAAAATATGCCAAACACTAAGAAACAACTCCACCTTCATTACTTCATTCATCTTCAACCGTATGAATATGTTCCTAGGAAACTCTCAGGTTATCTAATTTAAGATTGATGACAAACAAAGACCATACTACCTTATTATCCACAAACAACCATGGTTCCAACACTCATCAGTGTGATAATTCCATATTAAAATGAATTTATAATTAGTGGGATATTAAAATTGGAAAACCTCATCAAGCATCATATGCTCCCTACAAATGGGAGGAATATCATACATCAATACCTATAGAACTACCCAATTCCATTAATTCCCTGTCTACTTAAATGAAATAAATTGAGGGGAAATGTGCCCCTATACAGCTTGAGAAAAATAAATATCCTGAATGGAAGAATTGTACTTTTCTCCAACCTATTTTATGAAATACCACATTCTCTACATTTGACAAAGTGGGAGACCCCAAAGAGAATATCATGCAATTTTTTTCTGAAGCAATCAGATGATAGACCCTTGAGATCATCCAGAGGCAACCAAGCTATGATGTTTTATATAGAGTGTGATAGGTTCAACCATTTTTTTGCTAAACCCATCTTCTATGAAGATTAATTATAGTATGGGAAGATCTCCATAATCGATTCCATTACAATTTAATATCCATGATGAGGAAAATGATAATAGTGGACCGCATGAACTCAAAGAAATGAGAAAATTAGAGGGTGTATGACTTCATATCTAGAAAGAATGTTTTAACCTATTCACTCAACATTTGTCTCTTATAGGATAAATTTTTAGATTGTTTTACTAAACATCTATGGGATGAGCTACAAAAACCCATCATCCCAATGAAATATCCAAGATAATTCCATGAGTTTTCAATAATAGTAAAATTTTTAGAAGACACCATTCAACATACCCGAGCTAAGTATCCACCCATATCCTTCTCAAAGGGGAAAAATCTCAAAAACGTAGAAAATTCCATTGTTAACCTCGAAACAATAACCATTCCCATACAATAACCTATATAATCCCTAAATATGTATTTTCCTCCTATTGAGTGGAAGTAGAAAAAAAATCACCCTCATTTAGAAGAAAAAAGTGATCAGGTCACCTTGGATTTGAGGAACAGATGATTGAAGTATACTAATTTCAATGGGGTGAACCTCATAGACTGTGATGATAACATCCCTTTCCATAGAAGTTTGGGTCACAACATCTTGGATTGACTCTTCTTCAACGATGTCCTCAAAATCAGGGTCGATTCAAGACATGTGATTTTTGAAAACTACTCAAAACAGGTGACTTGTTTAACCATCAACCAAACAATAGAAGAATGTGATTAAGGAAAACATCAGGTAAGGAATGGGTAGAAGTTAGATAACATTATGACTCGAAATATAGTTGACTGAGATCATGCCACCCAAATATTGCATCTATATAAAATCCTAATTGTTCTGTTTCCTAGGAACATTACTAAAAATATTCCTCCCAGAGTTGAATGGGACCATTAGACATAGGAAGTGATAGAAGTGGAAGAATCATATTCACATCTAACACCTTATTTGACTCATGTAGATCTCATTCTAGAAATATTTGTATCATGGGAACCACCCCACAATATGGAACCCTCATTGGAAGAAGAGATCCGATTTGGTACTATTAACAAATTGAACATGGAATAACCCTAATATGATGATGAATATTCTTATAAGTATGAGTTCCACATACCTAAATAGTGAGTTAGAGAGTAAAGGTGCATGATCCAAGGATACAGAGGATTGCACGGGCATGGTCAGACCCAATATTTTGGCAACGACCCCATAGATGGCACATATACCATTGATAATGATGTAAAAGAACTATATAAATACTAACAGAGACATGAAGGTATCCTGGAACCCTCCAAGGGTTGGGAACATAAAGTCATATTATATGGCCGTCTGGAAGGGGTGTGATTTTCAGATCAACCAAGACAATGGGGGAAGGTTGGCACGACCTATTCCAATTGTAGAATATTCTACTTTGACCTCATTACTAGAAATAGGAATTTATACCTTAGATTTACTAGATCCAAAATCATATAACATGATGAAACCCCACCTTGGGAAGTTCCAAACTCTAGAAGAGAAGTATGATGTTCTGAAATAGCTGGTAATTTTCCTATCCAAGGTTTCAATCCTGGATGCACACCATTTTCAAATGAACTTTGAGAGGCACTCATCGAACCCGTCAAAAGCCCAATTGAGTTTGAGATAGATTTATTTTCAGTAGAGTTTAGTAAGTGGAGACTATTGTATTATAATTCCATCTCTCAATGTCATTTATAGAGTTGGATAAGGAGGAGGTTTTCCAGGGACACATCCAACCCCTATATGTTTCAAGTTGACTAGATAATGTTGACATCCAAAGTTCTTTGATTGAAATGGTTCTCGAATAAAGATAATAATGATTTAAAACCTAAAACATTTGGGATATAGAAAAGGGGTCTTATGAACCAATAATCTAACCATTCAAGTGTATGATAAGAGTGAAAAAAACCTCTCGGGAAGATCAAGGTCAAATATCCATTTGGGGATCTCACATACATGCTGAGTTCATGGTTATCTTGAATTTCAATTCATACTATGTCCTGGTTGAAAGGTCTCAGCTTTATAGTGATGTGGTAGTACCTCAAATTTTAAATGAATGTTTTCAATACCCCATTAATGTTAAGGATAAAATAATACATGTTGAAAGAACTCCATTTGAGTCTTGTGAAGCCATACATAAAAAATGGATTCTATAAAAGGGAAGGTAAATAAACAATGTTGGATGACAATATATAGGTTGGTGCCCCCAATGGATTACGGATATCCCCTACAAATCCCTAGAGTATGCTTGAAAATAGTTATTTTCTAACTGTAAATATTTTAGAGTAAAAAGGATCAATCCCATATGTCCAAGATCCCTATGCCCCCAACAACAATGTAAATGAAATTCAACTTTGTAGCATCTCTATTACAATTCTAGTGATAGAGGATGACATTGAATCTTATGATGGATTCTATAATCTTGAAAGTTACAGAGATGCCCTCATATTTCCTACCCCATCTGAAAATTCCTCCATAGACTCAGAGGTTGAAGAAGAAGAGGATGACCACAAGAATGCCCCATCGACATTTGAGGCAGGAGTCCCAAAAAACATTTATGATCTTAGGAAGATAAATCTGGTAACAGAAGAATACCCATGAACTATATTGATTAGTGCCTCCATGACTCTCGAGAAGCAAGATATATACATTTCATTTCTAAAAAAACATCAATAGGTGTTTTCATATAATTATTCAGAAATCCCAGGGTGAACCCATATGTGGATATGCAACATATTGGCTTACCCAATAACCATTTAAGTTTTATGAAATGTTTTGGGAGGATGCACCACTCATATTATATTGATGAAGAGGATGAAATGGGAATATTAATAAAATATTATTTTTTGGGAGGTGAAAAACCCCAAGTGAATTTCTAATATTGTCACTATCAAGAAAAAATAATTTGTAGATTATGGATTGAATTGATTTTATAGACCTTAATCAAAATTTCCTAAAGGACGATTTCACAATTCCAATCAGGTAAATCTTTATCGATGCAACTACCAGCTTCTAAGCCCTTCCCATCATGTTCTGGTATTTTGGGTACAACTAGATATTGATATCCCCTAAAGATGACGAAGGCACTACCTTTAGTTCACCCATGGGTTATTCTTCTATTAGGCCATTCTCTTATGGTTAAAGAAATATGGAGCTACTAGTTAATGAAACAAGAATAATATCTTTAATACATTTTTGGAATGAATAGAAGAAGGTTATATCGATGACCTTGTGTTAATGTATCGATAGTGGAGTGATCACTTCAAGGATATTCAAAGTGCCATCAACAAGTTGAGGCAGCACAATATGAATATGAATTAACTAAAATGTTCTCTTAGGGTTTCTTCAAGGAAATTTCATGGCATTGTGGAATGACACTAGGATATAGAGGTTGGACCAGAAAATACTAGTGCAATTATATAAATTTCACCCACTCAAAATATAAAATAAGAAAGAGGGATTCAAGGGCAACACACCTACATTTGGTTTCTTATATCAAACTGGGATAAAAATCCTCTCTCCTCCCCATGCTAGTGAATAAGGTAGTTTTCGACCATTGGGATGAGGACTCCTAAGAAGTCATCAAGAGTCTCAACCAGTACCTATTTCAACCAAAAATCTAGATGCAGCTGGTGAAATGAAAGCCACTCATATTTTATGTGGATTCTATGAAAATATTGTTTGGAGCTCTCCTCACATAGAAAAATAATGTCTAAAATGAGAACAGTCAATCATACCTCAACTGAATGATGCTAGGGAAAAAGACACAATATTATGATATCAATATGAACTTCCATATGATCATAATTAGAGTGAAAAATGTGAAGAATAACTTGAATCACCATATATTCCACCTGGTATATCATATTGAACCACTCAATTACATCATTTTTCATCCTATGTTGACCAAGAATTTGGAATAATGGGAAATCATTCCGCAATAGTGTAACACCCAATTCATGTCACAAAAGTTAGTGAAAGGATATGACCAAGATAATTTCATCACAGAACATCCCACCCTAGAAATTACTCTATAAGACACATAAATACTATATAATGAGGTTATATATTCCCTTAAAAATCCGTGAATATGGGAGATGTATTTTGATGGTGCCACCTAAAGCCCTATCAAGAAAAGGAAATAAAACCAAAAACATAGTGAGGCCCACTTAGGGATTGTATTTGTTTCTCAATAAATAGAAAATTTCCAAAACCCTTTCTCAATTTCTAAAGGTTTCACAAATAATGAGTCCAAATATCAAGCCCTTATTTATAGATTGGAAAAACCCTACAACTGTGGATAGACTACCTAAATATCAAAGGGGATCCAGATCTAGTTATAAAAGAAGATTATTGGTATATATGAAATGAAAATGGTAGAATTATCCCCAATCACATTATACTTATGAGGTATACTTATTAAATTACATTTTTATCCAATGTTTCATCATGTCACCTGATCATAGAATTCTTGTGCCGATGTGTTTCCAAATGAAACTATAGTCCTGGATAACCCTGTCCAAGAGGAATCCATCTTCTACATAACACATTAATATATGGTCTCATCAATCATCATCCATTTCATGGAAGAATTTTTTTTAGTCAAAACCACCCCATTGCTTGACGAACAATCATCCAACCCTAGATCGATAGAGCCCATAATTGATTATCTTCAACATAGGATCCTCCTGGAAGAAGAAAATGGAAGGGAATAGATTTGGTGCTGAGAAGTAAACTTTACCCTACGAGATGTTCCAAATGAGAAAAAATCTCTCCAAAAGTTATTTTTTGATGTAATTCTTTTTAGATGCATAGTAGATTTGGAGATTCGCACCATCATAGAAGAAGTACATACAGGATGCTAAAGTGCTCATCAGTATGGGATCATGATATCCTACCGAATCTGGAGGCTAGGAAACAAATAGAGAACCATGATACATGAATTTTTGGAATTCAGTGGGTAATTTCATTCATTATAGATGCAATAAAAATTCATCAATCAACACCCAAAATTCCAACATACTATTAAATAATCAATTTCATTGACTATGTGGTGAATGGATGTTGGGGGGACATATCCCCTAGCTATAAAGAAATAGTTTAAATACATCTTAGTTATTACTGACTTTAATTCCAAATTGGCTGAGGAAATAATCTTTAAGGATGTCAAAATGAAGAATATCATCAACTTCATGATGTCTAATATCATCATCAGTTTTGAATTCCCTCACACAAAATTAATTGAAAATGAAACCAACCTCTATTATACGGAGCTAATGAAATTATACCAGGAGGACGACATCAAGTCCAAACACTCATATCACTATCATTCAATAGAAAATGGTAAAACAGAGTCATTAAATAAGAATATGTAAAATTTACTCCATAAGATTGTAAATAAGGATAAAAAATCATGGCTAGAAAATATCCTCCATTATTTATGAGCCTACCATACAACCACATTCACAACTAAACAAGAAAAACTGTATTCATTGGTTTATTAAATCAAGGAATTATTTCCTATATAAGTTCATTCTCTAATGTTTCAAATATTAATATTTGGAAAACTCTCATACAATGAGTAATCAAAAAAGTTATTGTATGAAATTGAGAGGCTCGATGAGAAAAGGAAACATACATTACACAAACATAAAGTCCATCAAAATCAGATCACATAAGACTTGAATAAAAATGGTCACCTCCTTTTGTTACTTCAAAGAGAACTGGTATTTTCTCTTAGAACCAGAAGGATACGTAGAAAAATTCCTCTAATGATGGTGAAAAAATTAGGAAATCCTTATATCATAAATAATGTCTATCAAAACAGATCTTACTCACTAGAAACAATAGGCGAGGAATGTACCACATCCCCCACTAATGCATGGATTTTAAATAAAAATATTTCATAGCTTCTATAAAGAGTGTTATTCTTGGTCTCAGGATGTTAAAATGAAATAACACTTCCTAACCACATTACATTAAATTATATGGAATACCTCTCGACCACAAGACTTTAAAATGAACAAAATACTTCCCTGTCACATGAAATTAAACTAAACAAGATGTATCATATCATTGAAGATTCACTACACATGAGAATTATTTATGAAAAAAGTAAATAATGTTACCAAATCCTTATGTGTGAGTCAAATACACATAGGGAACCTACAATCCATGAACTATGCATGCAAGGAATCCAAATACTGTAGGATACATAGTTATGTTCAGAACTACAATATTGGACCTTATCATAAGGCAAAATAACATGCAACAATATTTAAGCCTTATTTTCCATGTTGGGTGATCTTTTTTTACCGTAAGATGTTAAACTGCAAGGCTAATGTCCTCACCGCATGAACCTAAACTTCATCATTTCCTAGAACTAGGTGTGGACTATTTTCTGTCATAATGGGATAAGTAGTGATGCCCAAACCTTTATTCATGGTCTTATATACAATATTCCAAATATTTAATGTAGAGTCGCCTTCATCCATATAATATGATTTTAAACTACATGGATGATGTCCTCTCTGCATGATACTAAACAGTATAGTTTTATAGAACTATATAAGGCTTGATTCTCATTCAAATTAGATTTATAGGTATTCCTAGAACCTATATATTGTACCATCCACCACATGATACAAAATTCTTATGTCCTTTACTCTAATTTCCTATGTTTTATGAGAAAAACCTTTTTTATTCATTTTTTCTCACACTGAACATGACTCATGTGAGCTTAGAAAATTTTGAAAGGGAGTCCCTGCTTGACCGAGAAATATTAGTCAATAATAGGGTTAATATTTTCCTAGATGTAACACCTTAAAAGGCACACTATGATTCCTCACCAGATTGATTTAGACATTATTGTTGATGTCTATTACCTGACATAAAACTACACATTTCTGTGGACCTTTCACCTGAGGAACACTATGATGGGTGTTGGTCTCCCACCACACATCCATTCCAAAACTACATGCTTCTTGAATCCTAACATCACGTGATATATAATGATGCCGGGAAATCCATTCTCTATTGCAATCACAATACTCACTTTTGCCTACATTTTTGACACGTGACGTTAAACTGGGTGGTTTTCCAAGAACTACATGTGTCTTGATTCATGTCATTAAAGGATAGGTAGTGACACTCAGATATCCAATCCTAGGTCCATCTATAACAATCCATGTGAAAATTCCCATCTAAATGTGGGTCATACCTATGTGGATCATTTCCCATGAAATAACTACACATGTCTTGATTCATATCATCAGATGATATATAATGATGCTTGGATCTTTATTTCCTGGGTCGATCCAAAATAAAATGATATTCCTCCCAATATCTGCTTATGGGTCAGACCTGTGTCTAGAATTTTCATGAACAAAATATCATAATGACTTATTCTTGTAATCATATGATAATAGTGACACCCAAAACCACAATCCTAGGTTTATCCAAAATATAAAACATGATAAAAATGAACCCCAAACTACTTATGGTTTTCACCCACGAAATGAATGTTTTAGCAACATGACCTTAAAATGCATGAAAAAAGAAACACATGACTATTTTCAAAGAGGTTCGAGTCACTCAAGCTCATTTTACCTACACACAGGTTAGATATATGTATGACTTGCTTGAACACATGATAAAACTTTGTAATAAGGGCTATGACATATGGATATCCACAAAGAAGTGTGTGCATTGATTAAAAAATACTATTTAAATCTAAATTCCCATGACAAGTGAAAAGTTCCCTAATGCACTACTTCCATAATTCTTCATATTGGTTCCAATGTACTTATATCATGACGTTAAACAACAAGGAAATGAAAAAAATCCTCACCATAGGATGTTAAACTACATGGTGAGTGTCTTGGGGGAATGTTATTGAAATAAATGATAGATAAGTCCCCACTAAATTATGTTAAAATATCCAAGCCATCTCTAATTATAATCCATTATAAAAGGACCATCAGAGACATAACCCACTCAACCATAGTATGAGGTGATTGTGTCTGATTTTATAACGCTCACCCCAAAAATCACACTTAATTCCTTGAGAACCATGAGTTTCAGAAAACCATTCTTATCCCTTGGAATAGAAAAGTGATCTCTCAATTTGACCATGAGATCAATGCATAAGGTATTTGACCTACCAAAAAGATATATGTTGGACCTAAAGGAATGGAATTCTGATCCTTATGAGCCTAACTTCACAATGGTAGAACGCAACACCTTATGGTGTTTATGGGTTATCCCAAATATGATTTTACCATATCATTACTCATGAAATGAGAACATAGATCCATAATTTTCAACATTTTTAACTCCCTTTTAGAAGGATGATGGGGTACTATTGACCTTTGGTATCCTAATTTGGCTATTTTATAACATTCACCTCATATTTGATACACATGAATCATGACCTTGAACCACATGCACTTTGGTCAAAGTTTTAGGAACATAAAATTTATCCTTTGTTGTTACAGATTAGAAGACCCTAAATTTTTAGTAAAAGATACACAAAACAATTTAGGTTGGAAAACTACAAAGGGTGGTCTAAGAAAAATTCAAGTCATTTCTGGCTAAACTCTTCATCTCTAGAATTTAGGAAACAATTAGAGCCCAAATGAATGATGAATAAATCTCATAGGGTCCTCTTTATGGACCCAGTAAATGTGAAACCATGCTCACTAGACCCCTTGGTTTAGTAAAATGTTAGAGTAATGATTTTTCACATTTCCTCTCCATGATAACATGTTCACTAGGAGAAAAAAAATTTAGGGAGCTCAAAACCATACTGTATATTACATTTTCCATGAATCAAACATAATTATTTGGGCACCTCAAATCATTAAAAACATTCCATGGAACATAGAAAGGGATACTCAACTTCAAGAGACCCTTTTTTTGACAATGCATGTATGCCTATGTCTCCTGCATATGTTCCAATTTCCATTAACTGATTTTTTTCTTGAAAAATGGAATTTTGATTCTTGTGAGCCTGACATCACCCTGGTGGAATGCATCATCTCAGTGTGTTTTGGTTCATTCATGACAAGATTATCCCATACCATACTCATGACCCGAGGACCATGGATCATGATATAAAATCCCCAAAACTAGAATATTCATGATTATTATAAATCCTTAGTGTTATGTCACCGTCTATTTTGACATTCACAAAAAAGAAATGTGAAATTTTGTTCTCGAACCTTTTGATGTCCAACACTACGTGACATGAAATCAAAGGGAATAAGGTTTGAGCATCCTATGTAAGAGAAAAACTGCCCTATGATGGTAGTACCATTATAGGATAGATTTCAATAAAAACATAACATCCTCATTAGGATGTTTGAGTCTTCAAAAATATTTTATGGAACTTGGAAAAGAGTGGGAAATCCTTTAATTTACCATGTTATTGATGCATAAGGTATTTATACTATCAAACAGTGGAATCTCCTCCATGAAAGAGAATAACTATGACACTTGTGATCCCCAATAACATTATGGAAGTACCCATATCCTTAGGGTGCTATGGGTCATCCCCAACATGTTTTCCCCATCACATACTCCTTGATTCAAACTTTTAGGTAATACATTACTCAACCCTTATTCCAACTATCCAAATGGACCCATCTTCTAAATATTTCCTCCATTCACCAATACCATCTAAAAAATATTTGATTTCACTTGGAAAAGAGTGGGTAAACCTCTATTTTTTTCATGCTACTAACACATACAGTATTTTACCAACCAACTAGAGGCATCTTCTCTTTATAGAAAGGAACTCCAAATGCTCAAGAGCCATGGAAACACCAATACAGAAGTCAACACCTTAGGGTTTTTGGGTCATCCCGAGCATGTATTCCCTATTCTATATTCATCAACTATGTATGTGAAAAAATAATTTAAACTACATATCATATTTATGAATTTTACACCTAATGATAAACTTCATGACAAATGTCTTTATCGCCTGAAAATTAATCTTCATGGAATATGTCTTTAACACATGATGTTAAACTACATGATATATCTCCCCACCATATGATACGAAAATGCATGGAGAAGATTAGTTTTCAAATGGTATAATAAAAATGGTAAACCAAAAGGCCAAACGTCACACAAGACACCGATTGGAAACAATTCCAAAGACTCAAGAAGACATTTATTTTCCTCCAAACCACGCCCTTGTCCAATGGACGTCACTCCTAAGGGTGGTAATAAATTTTCTAACTCTCACCAAATGAGAATTATAAAATATAAAAGGGAATAAATAACTAATGAATGTGTATTATTTCATATGAAAAAAATGAAGAGAAGGTGTCGAAAACATGTGGATCATGTAACCTTTAAAAGGACATGCAACCACCTGACCTTCAGATTTCTGTGAGATAGGGCCATGTGCATCGCATGATCTATAATATCATGAAGACCCCCATTGACAAGTATACTAGTTTGTGTGAAGGAACATAGACAATCAATGATGAATGTGAGAAGGATTCTAAGTGAGATCCTCTACATCACATAACTTTTCAAATGGTAGGTTCCTAAATATCATCCAAAGCCCTTTTCAAATTAAGGATGAAAATATTAAAAAGGAAGAGGCCTTATACAGTCATAGTTATTTATGAGACTCAAAAAATCCCACAAAGCAACTAGTAGCATGTCCACATTGTCAAACAAGATATTGTTGAAATTTCACCTTCATTATACGAATGGTATTGAAATATCTATTAAATTATGTGTCACCCCACCATCTCCACAGACATGTAGAGGGGAGTTTTCTATGAAAATGCTCATGCATCACCAAAATAACCATTATTTGTCATGTGACACATCATAGGAAAGGAGAGTGGTTATCCTCGACAATACTCACAAAAATTCATGAGAACCCCGAACCATGAATAATAAACAAGGAAATAAAAAGGGGGAGTATAGAAGATTATTACAAAGAGAGGATACATTTTCCTTCACATGAAAGGGGACATATTCCACGAGTGTTCACCATTAATCATATAAATCCCCCTTTAAAATACAACATGATCTATTAATGTCTTTATACATGATGTCCTGATCTTATAGAGGCCCCCTTAAAAAGACACTTTAGTCTTAGGAAAGACCCTAGATGAGTCATATTTGATCATGTGAAGGACTTCCCATAGGCATCCTGATCTCTCAAAAACCCCTAGTCATGTTGATCAGACCTTATGAAACCCTCTTGACATGTCAACATGGTTTGGAAAAATCCAATTGATCGGTTGAGGTCCATTAAACCTGGTGATGGAAGAGTATTCCTATAGTCATTTTTCATCATGTGGCACCATGAATTACCCAGGGCAGGATCATGCGAAGTGCATGAAACCAAAATTCTCCACTGAATATAGCTTAAATCCACAAGATACACAGCACAAAAGGCATCATATAATTGGGGTAGCAAGGACTATAAATCCCTCTCCCTCAAGAAAAAAAGGCATCGATGGAACATGTGAACACACGAGTAGACTTATCAGAATGATTGGTCATGCAGTCACAATAGTCTTCCTCCATGTTTTATTTTGGGAATGACTTATAATGATGAAATTGAATTCATAGGTTCTTTATATGATTACTCTATAGATCATGCAAAGGAATTCTAGCATGTCAATTAGATTATACGAAGGAGGCCCCACATGTGAGATGGTTTATGTGAAATATAAAATAATCTGACACTAGATAAGAATGAGGCTCATATTCAATAAGGGAGGGGATAAAAGACTAAAAAATATGGTATACTTTTAAGAAGATATATTTGATGATCTTCATGAACTTCTTATTACCCACCCAGATCTTGGGATAATATCAAGACATGGCACCCAAGTGATGAAACATTTCATTGAAATTCCATTTAAATCATGAGATGTCCCATGGAAATGTAAATCAAGTTATTTGATTTCCCTTGGGAAAGTCAGTCAAGTCATGTGATGCCATTCGGGCATGAAACTCAAGTCTTTTGAAGTCCACCGGTCCTGTTTGCCAAAAATTTTGATTTATACCAAGCACATCCCCAATGTTATGTGGCATGATTAGGAATTTTCAGTTAGGTCTATTGATGTCACTAGGACAATTTAGTTCGGTCATTTGACACCCTCCGAACATGTCAAATTGGATCATGAGATTGCCTTCGGACGTGTCCTAACATCTTCAGACATGTCAGGTATACAACTAGGAAAAGTCACATGATGCCCTCATAGCATGATACCCATGTCTTATGAATCCCTATGGTATTTCCATCGGGGTATTTCAATGTCCTCTAGATATGTCAACCTAGTCATACAACACCCTCTAGACATAGAATCCAGAATCATGTGGCAGCCTTCGGGCATGTCATACTTCATCATGCAATGGCCTCATGATATTCCATTAATATTATGCAACATCCATCATACAATCCATCTAAAACATCTGAATATAATTGGAAATATCAGCTATGTAAATAGTAATTGTCTAGAAAACCTCAACCATATCTGGTAGACAGTCAGACACGTCAGGCAGAAAATTAGGCTATGTTAAGAAGGCATCCCAGGACATGATAAAATTATCCAGTGGATATATTTGGGAATACCCCAAATGAACTAAAATAAATATTATTTCTTTATAACAAGAATACATAGGATTCAGTCCTAAGTAATAAGCTCAAATACACATCCATCCTGGAGTAAGTCCCCCCATGTCTTCAATATTTCAACCATCTAGACCCAATATCTCCCATAACCTTATCTTCCTTCATCAAAATCCGATAAATTGATAATGAAATTGAACTATGATGACACTAATTCCTTCCATAACCAGGATACCTGAGATTCTATCCTAAGGACCGTTCTCCATATCAAACATCCAAACAACTTCCCTGATGCATAATTCCTGTATCCAGATGCATTGAGATTGATTAATTTCTATCCATTATTTCTAAAAATGAGGATGAATCACGTGGGATTAAGGATTTTCAAGGATAATATCATTTAAATTATAAATATCCCTTATCCTGGGAAACATCAGTGTGTAAGCACTAATTAGGGGCATGATATAACCCCTCCCATACAAAGGAATATACCTTGGGGTTAGTCCCAATGGAATGATCAAACTATGATGACTCAGATTCATACCATAATGAGGAAAAATGAAACATCCTAAAGGATTGATCTTAATAATTTGTTCCTGTGTTTATATCATTTCCTCTTGAAGTTAAACTGTACATGATAAAAAAACTATATGGGTTTTGATTCCTACTATAACCAAGATATGTAGGACACATAATTGAGGTTAAATCCCTTCCTCAAGATATTTATCACCTTACTGGATGAAAGTAAAATACAGATTTTCTGGTTATATGGTTTCAAAATATAAGAAGCTTCCCTTTAATAAGGAATAGATGAAGACACTTAGATATATACAAATGGCCTCATTTATAGACCATACATTACACATGGAAGGATTAAAAATTTGATCGTTTTTTAGGGTAATCGGTCCCATATCTGGATTAGTTAGAGATTCAAAAACAAATAAAACATCTATATGAGAGTCCCGAAGTATGAAAGAATTCACCAAAAAAGGTTATAATAAAAGTTTCCTCCCATCCTTTTAAGAAATGTAGGTTCTTAAATTTCATTATGTTTTAAACCCAATTTGACCATAGTCCTTTGGAAAGTAGGTTCATACTCAGTTATGGATGTGGGAACCATTATGAGTTTCTATAGATGATTTATAAGTGGTGAACCCAATTTAAGTGATTTTTCAATACATTGAACACCCTATAATTAAACATTGGCCAAATCCATCCACACATTTTCCTGTGAGAGATCAAATGGTGAACTTGATGAAAATTTATTTAACTAAGACATATTTTTATAGTATAAATATGATAGAACCTCTAGATATAATTATTCCATTTGGTTCATACTGTGGAAGTGATATTTCTAATGAAATAAAGATGGTGAACTTGATGTAAAATCATTTAACTATGAAACCTTCTTTAAAAGATCAAAAAGAAGATTTTCCAGTTCTCATTAGACCATTTATTCCTACTGTGAAATAGATCATTTGACTAAAAAAATGGTGAACCGAAAGTGAAATCATTAAAGTATATAATATTGTTTACTAGATAAAAATGGTAGAATTTACAGTTCTCTATAAACCATTTTTTGTCCTATTGTGTGGGTGATATTTTAAACAAAACAATGCACAAGGACTAAATAGAAGATTAAACTAGAGAGCATAGAATGGTTATAAAAGGATAATGAAGCTTGAAAAGTTTCAAATTATAAATATGACAAGAAAAGAAAAGAAATAAAATTATCCATGTAATCAAATGAAGGTACCCCAAATAGTTAGATGTAGCTTTTGATCTTTTATTGTTTTCAGAAAGTCTAAAATGTTTTTTAATAAAAGAACAGGTTTCAAAATATACTACCTTGAATTTTCATGATTTTTTCAAATAAATTTATTTTCATTGATAGTTTTCTTTACATGAAGCAATGATTTTTTCTTAAGTCAGACAAAACACCTAGTTTATCTTTCATTACATGATACACTGAGTTTTAACAAACCATAATATATTAATATTATTAATATTATTATTTTAACACGACAGATATAACCTCACCATTAAAATTTCTAGTATATAAATTAATAAATAATTTTCAAAATATAATAAATAATTCCTTTATATAAATAAAACATACTGATAATGAGAAATTTATTTTTATAAAAGTATATACTTTTATTGAAAA
This sequence comes from Viscum album, assembly GCA_963277665.1. Classification (NCBI taxonomy): domain Eukaryota; kingdom Viridiplantae; phylum Streptophyta; class Magnoliopsida; order Santalales; family Viscaceae; genus Viscum; species Viscum album. The sequence goes on along the minus strand of OY728160.1, from coordinate 843,831,928 downwards.
TAGTTTTTTACTCAAAAAATGTTTTTTTTAATTTTTGTGAAAAAATAATAGATGACATTTTTACTAATTTTAGAAAATTAATTTCACATAAGAAACAAATTTTTTAAAACCTACATGTGAGAATTGTCATGGATTGATTTTTTTTATAATTTTCTAAAAATATAAAATTTTCAATTAAAATTGAAAAATACTTTTCTTATTTAGAATTATTATTTAATTTAAAACATAAAAGAATACTAATTGTTTGAATATTTATTTAAAAGTCAAATAATTTAAATTATATATTTATTATTCCTATTTTTCTCATTGCAATAAATTTCTTACTGAATTGGGATATTAAAACTTTTTATACATATGATAAATTTCTCTTTTGAAAACCTCATTTTTATCTTATCTGTGAGTTCAATTATAAATTAAATTGTGACAATTTTATGAATTTAATTTGTAAAAATGGATGAAATATTCATAATACCCATAATTTAATTTTTTTCTAATGAGTTAAACATAAAATTTTACCATTAGGAATATTAAAATAATAAAATTAATTACAACACTTAAGGTGTAAATGGGATTACCATGTTATTAAACATAAAGTATAAGGGATAAACTGCAGAATAAACATTTAAAAAACGTATTTCATGGAAATATATATATTTTATCACTTCTATGATCTTTAATGTTCCATTTTTTATACTTTTATAATGATAAAAAAATTTGTACAACTTTTTTCATTTAAAAATTCAATGCGTGTCCTCTCTCCCACTTACAAATGTTCACCCACTATCATCTCATCCTCATACATATGAAACCCCTTGTTTCAGACAATAAATACACAAATAACTTCCTTAATTACCAATTTTTTTTCATGTAATCCGTAATTTTACCATAAATATAACTATGAAGTAATTGTGGTGCAAACCTAAGGAGGTTAACCAAAGAAGATATAACTTTCTTGAACAAGAGATTTTATTTTATTTCTTCCTCAACCACCCTAAAATATTATTAAAACATGGAAATAAAATAAACATATTCTATTCTATTTATTGATATTTTATTTTTTTTATTTCAATTTCACACACCCATCTCCTCTTCCATCAAATTATAATGGATAACGTCGCTCGTGTGTATGATGGACTACTCCCTTGCGAACCGATGTGATAGGTTTTCCATAAACACATTTCATGGTTGTTTATTATGATTGTTTTACTATATTTATATTAATTTTTTAACATTAATATAATTCAATAAATATATTATCAAATATAAATTTTTTACTTTCTATTATGTGGGTGATACTATAACGTCGATCATGTGTATAGCGAACTACCGACTCACGAAGCATTGTGACTTTTTTCACTTAGGATTTAAATAGAAGTTAGTAATGGATAAATTTAATGAATATATGTAATATATAATAAATCATAATTATTATTGTTAAAAATTTATCATTTACCTTCCTTTTATAACATCTGTCAATAAAATAGAAACAATATTCATGCATACGTCTGGCATGCTGTCTTTATGAATTATATAATTCATTTTCTATCTCTATAATTAATGGATTACTCTAAATAAATATATAATAAATATATATGATATTTATATCATGGTTTAAATTATGTAAAGAAAATAACTAATATCAATATAAAACGTATGAAAATACAAAACCAAGACCTACGTGAAAAATGAAGCAGTTATTACTCGAAAAGTAGTTTTAACCAGGAATTATAAAAAATAGGAAATAAGAGGGTTTAAGTACCTCATATATTATATTATATAAATTTAAATATTCCTCTAACATGTTTATAATAAATTTATATTTATTATACAAAAATCTAGAGGACTTTCAGGGAAAGAGAAACTCAAGGGAAGGGATTTTTTTTTGAATTTTCCATCTTTGAGACATATATTGTGTAATGAACATATATTATTGTATGAGTGGTATATACAGACACAATGACATGTAATATTATGAATTTATTTATTATCATGGTATTTTATGTTTCATTTAGTGTTATTATTTAATGGGGATAATGATTTAATTTTATAAAAGTGGTATGGGTTTTATGATACAATCTCATTGCTTATTGGGATAGTTTATGTTAATTATTCTGATAAAGAAATATTACAGTCCATATCTAGATAAAATCATGAATTTTAATCTCCTATGGTTATGTCATTATAATACATATTTTTACTTTATTTACCTCTTTTTGTGTACTCAAGATAGCAAAAGAATGTTTTGATAAAAAATTATCATTATCTCTCTATTCAGTCGAAAACCCTTTTTATCCCATATCAAAATTTTATAAAAATGTTTTAAAAAATGTTTTTACATGATCCAAAAGTTTTATTAACAATATTATTACCCATTTTTTCTATTTTACAATGTTTTTTAATAGGAAAATTCATGTCATTTTCATAACATGGTCCATTTGTATTTTACCAAAAATGTGTAACTAATCATTTTTTCAATGTGTAAGGAATTTTGTGCCCTCATAACCACTTAATATTTTAAATAAAATTTTATAAGCTTCAATATTTTTTAAAGAAAATTAGATAATAAATATTTTATGATTTTTTAATTTTTTCCCAAATTGGAATGGTTATTTTTCATCAATAAATATTTCATGTGATCTTTAAAAATCATTATCCATCTATGATAAATTCCTGTCATTTTCCTTTTGATTTAATCTTGACAACATTGAATTATACATTACCTATTCTTTCTTTGTATAGAAAATGTTTATTTTGATGAAATTTTAATGAAACCCAACTATTTATAATGGGTTATACTATAGTGAATTGATGAAATGTTTATGAAACCTATTTCATTTACATGGGCTATGATGTGATGTTATGATGAATGTTTGAAGATATTTTGGAACACATAAGTATTGTTGTAATTATGAGATAGGTGGGAAATATATATTACTACAATGAATTGGTTAAATATTTATAACAGAGGACATAATAGTGGGAAAAAAGTCAATGGGATTGATCCATGATATGAAACATGTGAGTCTTTATCCAGTTTGGGAAACATGTGTATCTTAATCCATTAGGGGAAATAGCTGATGATTCTGGAACCACTATATTTATGTTCTTAGTAGTTATACCAGAAATATGAAATAGTTTCCTATATTTGCGATGGTTCCACACTTTTATGACATGATGTTATGGTTCATGCCTATTTTATTAATATTTCTCCCTCATATCGATAATATTTTCTAGAATGAAAAATCTTTATTCTATGACTCATATTTATGAACTATGAAAGGATGTGTATGAAAATAATATGTTATGTTCATGATCACATGGCCTTATTATTTTCATATTATTTCATAATATTTTATATTGATATATAATATGTTTACACTTACTAAGAAACTGATATCACACTTTCTTATTTTTCCTTCCCCACGTTATAAAAAAGGTTTAGTCAATGTATTCCTAAGTGGATTAATATGTTAGAATATCATTGTGGGATATATTGAATAGATTTCAAAAAATAATAAGATTGTGTCTGTATTATCCATAGACACTAAACTATTATGGTCCTTAAGAACGTGTTTATTAAATATATTTAATATTCATCTAAAAGTTTTGATAATTATGTTTGGAAATATTGGTTTCTTATTATTGGTATTATATGAATGTTCTAGTGAATCATTGGAGGTTAGGATTATGAAAAAATTCGTGAAACCCCTAGGTGTAAGTTTAAGTATAGGATAACTATTATTAACTATGAAATTATTATTTTATATATATAAAGGGAATGGTGAATGAGATAAAAAACAAAAGGAATTGCTATGGTGGTATAAATTAATGTAGTCCAAGGGAATCCCCATAGACCAAATCTATACATTCATAAGGAAAATAACCCCAAATAGAGAATCAAGTAACCAAAACACCATGAGTTCCATTTGATGCCAAAAAATCCACATCTTTATTACCCTCAGAGAATGTGTGAAGGACCTCCATGTGGTTATTGAAGAAAATCTTTCAAATACAAATATAATAAGAGATATCCCATGGAGTGTCAAAAATACCATGAAAATAGTTATATATAATTTTGGAGTATATTTTAACCACAACTAGGTTGACATTGTTCGGATTATATAGATCATGAACCAAAATCATTTCTTTTGCCACATAAATAGAATTTCCACTCACAATGAAGTCAGTGAAAGATTTAATAAAAGACACCTTGTTATGTAAAACTAATCCACTCACCTGCATGGTTTCCTTGCATCGGGAACAATCCATATTTAGATTTTTCCCATTATGATGAGGGTGAAAACAAATCCCATGTCTGGAGGAGGGTTATTAGAGGATGATAGGTGAGGGGGACTAATTTTTAAGATGTACTTGAGGGAGGGGGATCATTTCATATTTTGATGAGATGGGAACAATCATTTAGAAAATTTATGGTTTTGGAAACAAGAACCAACCTCAAGAAAGAGATGACATTTTATTGAGATTTATTTCCATTCTTCAATACGCACAATCATCCTAACATAAGGATAAAAACTCTTTCATTATTCTCAAGATAGTTTCTCTACATGCCTTGAAACCAGATATTGGGACAAGATTTATCTGAGGTGAATCGAGAGAAAAGACTGGTGAACTCTATGAACGTACTACAAAATGTGTCTGCCTAGTCACATTTAAAAAACAAGTAAGTAGAGGAATCCTCTTTGAGATTCCAAAATCAAATGTACCTTGATATGAGATTAATGCATGTGGACTTGACAATATAATCAGTGAATAAAAACATATTAGAGATGCACCAAACTATTTATTTGTGTTTTTAGGGACTAACTTGGACCATATCATGTCTCTCCATATATCTAGCTTTATTGGTGTCATCTACAGCCGATGAAAATACTTTCCAAAAAAAACCTGATGATAACCTAGAAAAATTGAATTTATCTCAATTGTATGTCATCACATTGGGATTAAATATCTTTTATTGGTCATTTTCAGGGATACCATGGGTGAACTATTAAAACCATATCTCATGCCTTAACATCTTGTTTGAAAATAGGAATCCTAGAAAACTAAGGGTTGAGCCATCCCAATTTTGGTGGCAGTATTTGATGTTTCCCCTGCCGATGATCCACCCAGTATGCCATTGAAGAGACAAAATGTGTTTGTGAATTGAGTTACATATGGGAGAGAAGTTTATTCATTATAATCCCATCTTATTTCCATTTTTTGTGGAATTTTCCATCCACACTTCATGCAAACTTCAATCACTTCTCATGTCATCTTATCATACAATCCATGTAGCTTACCAGAATGCTCTAGACATTGATACCTTCATCCCTCACTATTCATGAAATCTTCAATCTGGATACCTAGTGGTGTTTCATACCCAAGTGTATCCCCCAAATGAAAGATTTTAATATATTATCTATTCCCTTGATAACCACTTTATGAGCATTAAGGGAATAAAATATATGCCAAGGGATTTTGGTAAGGATATTATAAACCAGCATTATACAGCCACTAAAATATAGATACTGATTTTTCCAATTAAAAATATGTCTAGTAATCTTGTACATCCCCTGTAAAAGTGATGTATATGAATCCTATTTGAGGATATGAGAGAACCATGATAATCCATTGGAAATATCCATCTTCCAATGCTCAAATGACATCTAATAGAGCTATCCCTCATATCTTCACACCCTATAAATAGATAAATTATACTATCCCCTTGATTAAAAGTATGGAAAATACAATTACATAATTCCTAAAGATTATTTTTGAATCCAAAATGGATATTATACTTCCATTGAGAAAAATTATTTTATCAATAGTATATTTTGGGTGTGAAGCACTGCCAAATTGATACTCATAGTTATAGGGTAGGATTCATCCTTTCAAGAGGATCTTATTGATGAGCCGACTAAGTGTAACTAACACAATTATGAAAAGGAAGGGATATAATGGATATCCTTAACTAAGTTCCCAAACCACTTAAAATAAGTCATAGTTCTTTCCCAAGAAGAAGATGGTGATACATGTTGAACCGATGCACCTGCACAGAAGATCATAGGTCCTAGAGGAGAATCCTATGCATGAAATATCTTTTAAAATGAAGTCCTATTCAATTCTATCAGAGTTTATCAATTCAGATATTTATCACCACATTGAAACTAGCCACCTTATTGTTGATGTCCCATATAATCTCTTATAGAATCCAAATAGCACCACAAATCAATATACCTTTAATGATGTCATGTTTCTCATCAGAGACCCAATAATATATATGAAATAATAATATCATACTAATAACACTAGAAAACACCTCATAAGGGAAGTTACACATACTTATGGGTTGGTGGTGATGGAGATAATACATTTCTATGATCTTTGTAATAAGAATGAGATTTGTGGAACATTATATGTTGGGGAGGTAACCACCTTGGAAGAATACATACACCACAACAACTAGATCTCCATTGGTTAGGTCCAGAGAATCCTAATAGAATGACCATCATAATCCATTAGGTTGGTAAAAATATCAAGGTTGAGTAATTAAACTAAATCATATACCTTATGATCATTTGGAAAAGACATAAAAAAATAGATTATAGTATGCTAACACCTTTCTTGGTATATAATCAAACAACTTATAACTACCCCTTGGGTATCCATCTTGCATAAATTGGTTCAGAATAGTAAATAGTCTTAATGTAGAGATCAACCATACCTACCACTAAATCACATCAAATAGTGATGCTTTCATCCTACAAGAATATTTTTTTCTTAATTATCTACATATTTTATTTAACATAATATTGAATGAATGATCTGTTTCTATCATCTTCTGTAAACCACTTGATCCTAGATTGTTTGTGTGCCAACCTTTCTTATTCTAGGAGATGATCATCCAGAGAATTATTCTCGAGAGTAAGATCACTTAATATTTTCTCATTCCATTCTTTCTATAGTATGGATTCTATACACACAATGTCATATTTGATCACATCCATGTCCTTGAAATGTAGGGGTTAATTATTTATCCCATCTTGGTGGTAACCTTTGAGATTCTAGAGATTTTTATGAAGGCTAATCCACCAATAACCATTAAATATCTTAAAATATGATGTCATCCCCACCATAGTATCTGAGTAATAGTAGATATAAATAAAATTCCCTTGAAACTAGTCAAGATGCACCATGTATAGTTGATTCCCTTCATATTATTACTAAAAGTGAAGTGGTCTCTTATGTATCCCACATCTGAGATACCATTACCAGAAAATAATGAAATGATATCATTGTTTTCCTTCTTAGAATTATTTACACAATCTTTACTACACACATGGTTTTAATCTCCAAGGGGATAAACATTGGTTAATCCATATTTTCATTATGAACCATTATGAAGGATTTGAATAAATAATGATAATGGTCAACATTTACTAAACCTAAGGTGTCCTAGAATAAAAAGAATACATCATGGGTTAGAAATCCTATAAATTATTTTTCATTATTATGTGGTTTTACAATATGATTAGTGTTTCTCAAACTATGATTTTTAGTATCATTCAAGGGATAAAACCCAGAGGAACTATTTTATTGATGAATGTGATAAAAATGTATTTGTTTTCCACCTGTTAAACCAAGTAAAGTTGTAAATGGGATAAAAAACTTGTTTCTATTATTATAATTTTTTTTAAATCCTTGAACCATGCTAAAATTACAAATTATAAAATGAGGGAACAACATTCTATTGAATCCTTTATGATACAAAACCACCTTGTTTATGTTGGTCTTCTGATCCACTAGTAGTTGAGTGATGGATCATGTGGGATGCCAGTTTTTATATAAGGTATAGATTCTTTAATTTCTAGTTTAACTAATTGTTTCTAACCTAATAAAGAGGTACAATGAGGATATAGAGAAAATGGGTTGTTTGAGGCTTGTTTTAAGATTAGATCCCTACTTTTTGGATGAATTCATTATTCCTCATTGTTAGTAGAAATGGTGCTGCCCTTCCAACAAGATTTCTTTTATCAGTGTGGGGGATTTCAGAGGAAAGAGTAGGGCACACTATTTTCTGTAACCATGTTCATAGGGATGCATGCTCATGCTGGAAGTATGAAATTTCTTAGATAGTTGAAGGGCATGATTGGCACATAATTTCTTATAACGTGCAGTCTGAAAGTACATGTCCCCTCTTGAAACAGTTCATAGAACTTGGTTACCACAAAGTTTGGCCAACTAAGTGGCCAAACCATTCACCCCCTTATGAATTGGGTAAAATCTCAATTTTCCCACAAAATTCCTTATAATCCCATTTACATTATATTTATCCTCTAGCATACAATAGGTTCATGTTGAGGGCTATGAAATTGGGGTTTTTTCTAGGTTCATTGACAAATCATTCATCTGAATTATGATTCAAACACTATTGGTATCACTAGATAGACACAAGTGAGTACTCTATTCATCTTATGCCTTTTATAATTTTTATTTCTCTTGATGGAGTTATTTAGGAGAAGGTTCATACGCCCTATTTTCATGGAGGTCATCATTTTTTCCATTTTCTTCCAATATAAACCAAACCAAAGGCTATTACAAGATGAGTTATCCTCTAAAGGCATAATGTTGGAGGTCAAGTTGTTATCCCTCAAAGTTTTGATGTTCTATAATATTTGTCATTGTATCTCAAAATAGTTTCACTACGCGTTTCCCCTAAATTGAATCTATCATAATTTTATTTCCCATCTTGGAACCTAATGACTTGTAAAATCCCAATACCTGAGAAATTCTACCACCTCTGAGTGAGCCACCCCAATGGGTGTTCCATTTTACATGCTTAATTGGATTCCATGATCATATAACCAAAACAATTATTTATCTATTATGACTTAAACCTAAATGGATATTTCATAAATGAAATAGCCAATCATTGCGTTATAGTACTTAAGAACAATTATCAATTTTAAATGAAATAAATATAGGTGACCGGTATGACGATGTCACCTAATTAGATTAAACATTGGTTATGACCATGTTATTATAATATTATAATGAGTTATGAATTATCCATTAGCTCAATTCAATCCAATGATTACTTATCACTATTATGATGTATGGGCATGGAGAACCTTGTTATTTTTTGGTAAATGGGCATGATGACCCATATGCATATTATATTTCATTGGGCATGAATACCCATGTTAATTTTGGGTAAATGGGCATGATGAGATTTATGCATGTTATATTTATATGAGAATGGTGTCCCTTATGCTAATGTTACAAATGGTCTTGTAGACCTACAATTATTATGACAAACAAGCATGAAAACCCTATAGTGTTGATACTGGTCATTTTGACCCCAAATACTATGATACTAGGCATGAAAACCCTATTAATATGATTTTGGGAATTAAATCCCTTATTATTGTTATATGGGGATTGTGTTCCATTGATTTTGATACTGGGAATAGAAACCCTTATTACTATTATATTAGGAATGCCATACCCTATTCTTGTGATTTGGGCATGGATTCCCTATGATTATGATAGTGGGAATGGTGACCCTTACTACTCTAATACTGAGCATCGCATCCCTTGATACTTTTAAGACTCATGTTACAGCTTACAGATATATTTTTTTACCTCCTGTCCAGGCTATTGGTAGTATCCACATATATGGTTGTAGACATCACTACATATATAGTCCATATATGTGTATACATATGGTTACTTATTTAGAGATTAATCTTTTTAGGCTGAGGTGGGTACTGTTAGCCTGGGGTCGTTCTGTAACTGGAGCATTCCCTTTACATATTTATTAATGCTTACCATATTACTTATTCACCACCATATTATAGGAATTAATTTAATATTTATAGAAACCATTGGCGGTGTCTTTTTGAGTTTATATCACACCCTATTCTGGCCACCGATTGTACCCAAAAAGACTACATGCATGTAGGTGTATATAAGGGTAATCTGTCACTTATGAATGTGTGACTTGTTGCACCACATAATGTAAGAGATTAGTAATAGATTCCTGGGGTGGAGCTCAGGATGCTTGGATATATTTTATCCTTTTTGTTACATTTTTATATCCTGTAATTTATTGACTACCTGCTTCCATGTATACTTGTTTTCCTTATATTATAGAGACATGACATTATCATCTTTTTTATATAATTGAGATTGCTGGTTTTGATTATTATTTAGAGATTGTATGTTTATAAGTGATTCTACTATCATTTACATTATTGATATGCTTCATCTATTTATCTATTAATTACACCACTATGATACTATAACTAGAGAGAACATTCTCCTCGCGGACTCACCATATGAATTCCTTGCTAGTCTCGATCCTCTAACATATGGGGAGGTACACTTGAGGCCATATTGACCATCGGTTCAGGGATCCTCTTTGTGGCATTTGGTCGGGATGTCACAAAGTGGTATCCTAGATTTTATTTTTGGATTTTGTCTTACTCTTTTGAGATATGATACATGACATTAAGAATGTGTCAGAGTTTGGTAATGATCTATTCTTGGGAGTTTCCAACAAAAATATAGTGAAATGATAAATTACATGGTTTGGAGCATGTGGTTCTATATTTATCTTGATACAGTTGATTTGATTCTACCATTGGGTGATTCAATGGAATTGTGATTTTATTATTTCTATGATTGAGGATTTTATTTTAGCGTGGCCTAATGAGATGAGGGAATGTTATATCCTGCAACGTTTTAGGAACCTGTTAGAATTCACAGTCCATGCATTATGCCATGGTAAATAGGATTCATTTCTTGTCTGCATTAAATTATTGTATGTGTCTACTCTGATATAAATTTTAGTTTGATAACATTTCATATAAGGACCTAATAAATGAGTGGATATTCTTAAATAGACGACACATTTCAGTTTACAAGTTGTATGTTCCCCTGTAAACTGAAAATGGTCTTACATACACTTAAGCATTTAAATAAAAATGTTATATTGTGAATCATCTAAAATGAAAATGAAATTTAAAATTAAATGTTCATCATTAAATAGGGGTTATAATTTCCATTTAAAGGGTGTTTTCATTTATAAATTTCAATTGAAACTCTGTATACTGGGACCCATATAGTAAAACATAGATCTTAATCCAAACATGACCTTTGTAGTGGGAAGTATGTATCTTCTCTTTTGCTCAATATAATGTTCTTATCACCCTGACCTCGTTCTTTGAGTAGGTATATGGGTATAAATATTACATAGTAAGGATTGTACCTAAAATATTTATTTATCTACAATTTTATTTCTATTTAATCATTTATGAGGCATGTGATTTGAATTTTTATAGTTATTCCACAATGGTGTCCTCTAGTCATTCATTAGGAGGGTAGTGATGACCATTGTCTAGTGGTTGTGGGACCTAAGCCACCAGTGATACCTCCAATTGTTCCAAAAGAGGAAAAAGCAATTATCCTAGATATAGTTGACGATTTATAGTTTTGAGGGGTGTTGTTGTGGCGTATATAGATGATATAGGGAGATCTGCGTCCCACCCTTTATATGAGAGAGCTTATGCAAAAGTTTTAGTAGCATCATATACTGAATTTTTCAGTGGATGAGGCCCCCTGGATGAAGAGTTTTGGCTAGAGATATTCTTCTCTATATTTTAGAACCATGGAACACCTGTGAAGAGGAAAGTGAATCTCACTACTTATATGATACATGGATCCACCAAACACAGGAAGGAAATTATGAACTAGGTAGGTCAGTATCAAGAAGTGACATGGAGGGGTTTCCAATCAAGATTCAATGACTATTTCTTCTCTAATACCCTATTAGTTTATCATTCTAGGGATTTCATGAAACTTTAGTAGAGTTATATGATTTTTATAGACTATTCAACTCATTTTATAGACATTTCATGCTTAATGGTTATCTATATTATTGACGATTTATTGAAAGAGAGACAGTTTGAGTAAGCGATTAGTCATTATATAAATTATCCTGTTAGTGTTTTCTAGTATAATACCATATATTATACAATGGATTAGACCCTCATCATCAAGTGAATCATGATAGATTATTATGATGTGAGTTTGAGGGGTTCAAGTATCGATACAAGTTACTGGATTGATTAATAGTTAGATGTGACACTTTGAGACTGTGTGCATGTGTAGTTTCACCCTAGTGACACCCATTAATGGTTTTGTTGTTTTTAACACATGAAGGAAGCCTCAGAATAAGAAAATATAGTGTCTAAGAGACCCTATCATGTGATGAGGCTATAAATGATTAGAAAATCTTCCCCAATTTTGGAAGACCTTCACATATGTTTCAAGTGGGAGAGGATCCTTACCAGCTCCACCTTTTGGAGAAAGACCAGTAATTCTTTTATAGGTAGTTAGAAGGAGTACTACTGGCCATACAGTTAGAGGAGGAGGTCATAGACTGGGTAGAGAGGCTTCTAATACACAACACCAGTAGAGAAAACCCATTCCAGGCAGTCAGGTTGTAGCACATGGCCTTGGATCATGCCATATTTTTTATTGCAGGCTATACTAGAGGATCATTGTTTCATACTATATATTATTCATGGTACAATTCTGTTAGTATCTAATACAGTGTATTTCTATTTCTTAGGTGAATCTCACTCCATTATCTATGTGTCTATTTTGGAAATCCTCGGGCTTCTAGTTGAGTACTCATGAGGCGTTATGATGTCTACAACACCATTGGGTATATGTATGGAGAGTATACTCCTGTGAAAGGAATGAACCATTAAGTTAGGAAACCATCATTTCTTATGGGGCCTATCTTTCCTTGAGATGATAGTCTTTGATTTCATTCTCAAGATGTATTTTCTAGTTCTCTATCACACCTATGTGGATGGATATCACCAGAGTCTATTTTCTGCATCAATAGTGGGTGGTACTGGCATTCAAAAGGTCAATAGGGATGTCAAGAAAGGTAGAGATGACCTAGATCATTGTGGTCTTGGTTAAGTGACCACTATGATTTATATCCTTTTTATGGATTATTAAGGACAACATCATATTGAGTTCTATCCTATAGTCAATCAACTCAGGGATGTGTTCTTGGATGAATATTTAGGACTTCCTCTAAAGAGAGAGGTAGAGTTTACTATTGGGCTAGTGCTTGGAGATGCATCCATACACATTCCTCCAAATAGGATGATGACTTCTATGTTGTATAGGCTAATGATATAGCTAGAATATTTAGGGGCCAATGGTTTTATATGGCCTAATACTTCTCTAAGGGGTTAACTGGTTAGAAAACCATGATGTGGATGGAACTGTCATGAATTATGTGGATTACTTGAAATTGAACTTGTTGATAGTGAAGAACCAGTTTCCCTTACCTTGTATAGGTGATCTATTTGACTATCTCAAAGGAGTGAGAGTATTCTCCAAGATCAACCTGATGCTGGGTTATATTTAGGTTTGATTCAGGCCTTTAAATATTCAAAATATGGTTTCCCATAGATGGTGTAGTTTATATGATTATCTTGTCATGTCATTTGATCTTAAACACATTCCTATCATCATGATGGATTTGATGAATAGATGTTTACATCCACATCTAGATCCCCTTTTCATCGTATTCATATATGATATCATGGTGTATTCTCATTCTTAGGGTGACCATGAAAAACATCTTAAGATAATTTTGAATATACATATAGTGAACCAGATGTAAGATAATCTTTGTAAATGTAACTTCTAGACAAAAAATGATGACTTATTTACACATATTATTTATGAATAAAGAGTTTCGGTACACTCATAGAAGGTGAGATCTATAGTTACCTATGTTCAACTCAAAAATATCTTTGATAAACATTATTTATTAGGGCTAGATGGTTATGAAAGTAACTTTATATAATAATTATCATATATAGTAGCACCTCTTACGGGCTTGAGTAAGAATGGTGTGATGTTTTTATTTTCTGAATCCTATGATATATACTTTCTTGTACTGAAATAGAGAATTAATTCAACATTAATCCTGATTATTCTAGAGACATGAAAAAAAATACAGTATATTGTAATGCATCAGTTATTGGGGTAGGAGAAGTTCTAATTTAGGAATATTAAGTCGTTTTGTACATGTTGTGGTATTTTTGGACTCATGAGTATAATTACCCAACACATGATCTCGAATTGGATTTTTTTTACATGATTTTCATTTTTGGAGGCACTACCTACCATGAGTGTATTTTTGTTGATTACAGACCACAAATTCTCTAGGTGTATTTTCACACAGGATGATATAGACTGTCACGACCCACCCTCGGGGTCCGTGCCGTGACTACCCCAAGCCCGCCTTCCATAGGCCAGGGGCTGGCGACTAGCACCAAGGCGTAATTCCCGGTAAAAAGGGAAGGCATTGCCTTTGTAAAGTAAACAAACACCACAGAGTAAACAAGCGGAAAGTAAACACTAAACAAAAACAGAGTACAACTGAAAGTGCGGAAAAGAAAAAGGGCCAGAATACAAACCCAAACTAAAAGTAAAGTACAACTTGAAAGGGAAAACAGCAACTGAAAAGTAAAAGCCGCTACTCCGAGCTGTCCACAGGAAATCCCACCTGAAGGGTGGGTACAGATAGCTCCTCTGATCCACGGGTCCCGCCGTCCGTTCCGAGCACGTCCCGCCCAGTGGTCCACCTCCGGGTACCGTCCCGCTCTGCAAGCCTCAGCTAAGGTCAACGCTGTCCGTCGTCTGCAACCAACACAACGTAGTGCGGGCAAAGCCCGTGCAGGGGTGAGTATAAGCTACTCAGTAGGGACCCCGAGACCCCTGAAGGTCTCTCAAATCCACAAAGGATAAACCACGAAGAAAAGTAACAATCATGAAGTAATAACCGACACTGCTTAGGTATATGCCCATAAATATACCTAAGTCATCAATTCAAATACGCTCTATCCTCCGAGCCCAAGTACAACTCAGTCCACACAGGAAAGTAAACGTATTCCACACAGGAAAGCAAAACGTAATCCACACAGGATTGCAATAGGATTCAGCTCACACAGGTATACTTCTTCAAGGACGATAAAGATGACCACTGATCCATCTAAGTCGTCGGACCCACGAAGGATCGATAGGTAACTAACCCCCGCAAAGACCACACAGGATCAGGCCCACACAGGACCTGTAGGCGCTGGCTCACACAGAACCGCTGAGCGCAAGGACCCACACAGGATCGGACCCACACAGGATCGGGCCCACACAGGACCTGTAGCACTGATCCACGTAGGATCGCTGAGTGCTGAAGTCATCGTCGTCGAATCCACACAGGATCTCTGCACTATCGTCGTCGCAGTCACAGTAGCAGTCGTAGCAGTAACAGTCGCAGCCAGCACTAGGGTTCCCGCACACAGCAAGCTCGTTCGGAGGGTCCGCTCCATGAGCCGAGAGGCTGATACATCAACTGTCACAAAGACCAGAGTTGATGTATCCAAAAGTTCCGTATCGACAACAGGAACTCAACGCAACAGACGGCGCGTCGATCAGACGCTCGGTCTGAGAGTTATTGGCATTTTCGTCTCCGGGGCCCGGTTGGTTTTTAAGAAAAAACCAACCCGACCGTACTCCACC
Source organism: Viscum album (assembly GCA_963277665.1). Classification (NCBI taxonomy): domain Eukaryota; kingdom Viridiplantae; phylum Streptophyta; class Magnoliopsida; order Santalales; family Viscaceae; genus Viscum; species Viscum album. Next base: position 843,816,313 of record OY728160.1, on the reverse strand, counting down.
TACGTCCAAACCTCGGGAGGAGTATGCCAAAAGATCCATCTCGTAAAGAGGAACACAACACGGGTGACGGCACGTCAATCGGACGTCCGTAGCTCAAGATATGAGCGTTTCCGCTCCGAAGGCCCGGTTGGTTTCGTGAACGAACCAACCCGGCCAAACTCAAAGTAAACCGAAACCTTGAGTGCGATATACCGAAACGACCGTCTCGATCCAAGGATCGCATTGCCGTAGACGGTTCATCATTCGGAGGTCCGAGGCTCAAGATATGGCCAAAAGACCGGAACTGGTTCGAAACGGGGGGGTCCGGGTCCGGGCCGACCCGGCCCGACCCCCCCCCCCCCTGGGCGGCCCGGCCGGCCGGCAGGCCGGCGGCACGGCGGCGCGGGGGCCGCGGCGGCTTGTCGCCGTGGGGTGGCTGCACGCGGGGGCTAAGCCCCCGCTGATTTGGAAAAGCGGCGCGACCTTTGTGCCGCGCCCAATTTTTTTTAAAACGCCCCCCCCCCCCCACGTGGGGGGCCTGCTTGTGCGGAACCGGGGGGCCGGCTGCCCCCCTCCCTTCAAAGAACCGCCCCCCTCATAAAGAGGGGGGTTTTTATGTGTTGGCCGGGGGATTGATTCCCCCGGTTTTAATGCCTTACGGCCGGCCAGCTGGCCGGCCGGTTTTCTCCAACGGGACCGGAAATTCCGGTCCCCCCTTCGGCTTCCGACGCCGGCGGCCCGGCCGCCGGTCTTCACTTCCCGCCGCGGCCCGGAACCGGCCGCGGTCTCCTCGTCCCGCCGCGGCCCGGAACCGGCCGCGGTGTTCGTCGTCCGGCGCGGTGCGACGGCACCGCGCCCCTTCGCCGTGCCTTGATACCTTTCAATGCGGCGCGACGGCGTCGTGTTCTTGAAGATTCTTCCTCGGCGTGGCGCGACGGCGCCGCGTAAAATAATTGCACGATCATCCGCGTGGTGCGACGGCACCACGCCACTTTGCTTCCACCCGCAAAAATAAACAACAAGAACGATGGAGGGGGTTCGGCCGTGTTCATGCGGTCCGGCCCCCTCACGTTAAGCAATAACGCATCTTTAAATAATCCAAAGCCACACGTTAGACTTGCTAAAATTCATGATCAAAAAAATAAAATAACTAAACAATAATCAACAACCCCTACCTCGGGTATAAGGTTCGAAGATTGTCAACGTTCCGCGGAAGTCGACGTTGCGGAGGTCGGGCGTCGCGGTAGCCGTTCGTCAAATCCGATGACGAAGAGGGTGCGTCCGAAGAGACACGTCGTTGGCGAATACTTGTACGCCGATGAAGGTTGTCCGAGGAAGAAGTGGCGTCCCCTTTTCGTTGACACGGAAGACGAAGAAGAGCGGAGCGGCGTTCTTCGTCGGGACTTGAGCGTTCTTCGTCAAGTTGAGCGTTCTTCGGGATCTTCGTCAGAGATGAAGAAGAAGAAGAAAAAGCTCTCCACCTCTCAAGAAGACAAACAATTAACCCAAAATAAAATAAGACTCTATCTTATTTTATTAACACTTAACACACTAGAATTTAAAATGTTTGAAATTCAAAAGGATTAACTCCCATAATTAAATAAGTAACTTAAGTCATTTAATGAGGCGTTAAGGGAGTTGGGAGAATTTGAAAGGTTTAGGGGTTCGTGTGGGCCCCACCACACTTAATCCTCCCAAGGGAGGTTAAGTGGGTGTGGGTCCCACTTCCAACCCCCTTTGGTAGGTTTTATCAAGTTATAATAAAATTTGTTCTTCACAAATTTTATTTAACTCAAACTAAAAACCCCAAAACTAACTTTCAACCCGCAACAAACGCAACTTCCGAAAAGGTCTCTTTAAGTGAATATCGGTGCTGCCAGTTCATCGGTGCCTTCAGATTTTAATTCCGAGCACCGGATCAAAAGCTAGGAAAACCTGCTCGTTCGTTCACTGAACGTACCCGAGCCAAACTTCAGAAATTGATTCTGGGCACTCCGGGCCTCGGAATCAGGTGCCGTCTGAAACCGCGCTCTTGTAAAATTCTAAAGAAAATTAAGAAAAAATTTTCCTTGAATTTTACGGGTCTTTACATTACTCCCACCTCAGGGCTTTACGTCCCCGTAAAGATACATCAAAAACTAGGGAAACAAATGAGGGTACTGAGCACGCATCTGAGCCTCCCGCTCCCATGTGCTCTCCTGGAGATTCCCGTGCTGCCATCTGATGCGCACAAGAGGAATCGATCACCCACGCAGGACCCGCTCCTGTCGATCCTCTATCTCCACAGGAACCTTCGTGAAAGTCGCCCCATCGTCAACGTCAAGCTCCCCATGGTCAATGATGTGCGTCGGGTCGTGCACGTATCTCCTCAGCTGGGATACGTGGAAGACGTCGTGTACCCGGTGCAACTGAGGTGGTAGAGCCAGGCGATAAGCCACCTCACCAATCCTGCTGAGAATCTGGAAGGGTCCGATGAAGCGCGGAGATAACTTGCCGCCTCGGCCAAATCTCCGTATACCACGTCGAGGTGAGACCCGCAAGAAGACGTGGTCGCCATCCTCGAACTCCAGTGGCCTCCGCCTCCTGTCAGCATATGACTTCTGCCGGCTCTGAGCTGTCCTCATCCGCTCCTGGATGACCTGGACCTTCTTTGTCGTGGCCTGGACCATTTCTGGTCCCACGAGTGCTGACTCTCCAGGGTCTGTCCAGCACAAAGGAGATCTACAAGGTCGACCGTACAACGCCTCGTACGGTGCCATCCCAATGGTGGAGTGGTAGCTGTTGTTGTACGCAAACTCCACCAAGGGTAGGTGGTCCTCCCAGCTACGACCAAAGTCGAGGACACATGCGCGGAGCATGTCCTCGAGTGTCTGAATGGTCCTTTCCGTCTGACCATCCGTCTGAGGGTGAAAAGCGGTGCTAAGACGTAGCTGCGTCCCGAACGCCTCCTGTAACCCCTTCCAAAGCCGGGAAGTAAAGCGAGCATCTCGATCGGAGACGATAGATTATGGCACGCCGTGGAGCCGCACAATCTCCTGAACGTAGAGACGTCCCAAGCTCTCTACTGAGCCCTGCTCTCTGATGGGTAAGAAGTGTGCCGACTTGGTGAGTCGGTCAACAATCACCCAGATGGAGTCGTGACCTCTGGAAGTGCGTGGAAGTCCAGTCACGAAGTCCATAGATATGCCGTCCCACTTCCACTCCGGAACCTCCAAGGCCTGTACCAAGCCCGCTGGTACCTGATGCTCAGCCTTCACCTGCTGGCAGGTGAGGCATCGAGAAACGAACTCTGCTACTGCCTTCTTCATGCCCGGCCACCAGTGCTGTCGTCTGAGGTCCTGGTACATCTTCGCCACTCCAGGATGTACCGCCAAAGGAGAAGTGTGAAACTCTCTCAGCACTTCCTCTCGCAAAGCAACTGGTACCATGGTACGTCCTCTGAAAAGGATGTCGTGCTCTGCTCCAAGGGAGAAACCATCAGGTGCCTGTCCCGAGGATATCTGTGCACGCCGTGTCTCACAGTCAGCGTCCTCACGCTGTGCCTCCTTGACCCGCTGAATTAGTGGAGGAGTGACTGTGAGAGACTGAAGAAAGGCTTCTCCATCTCTATCCACGAAGGATATCTGCAAAGAGGCTAGCTACTCCGTCGCCTCCTCAAGTAGCTGAATGCCCGTCCTCCTGCTGAGGGCATCGGCTACTACGTTCCCCTTCCCAGGAGTATAGACTATCTCAAAGTCATAGTCCTGGAGGAACTCGAGCCATCGCCGCTGTCTCAGGTTCAGGTCCTTCTGCGAGAAGATATACCTGAGACTCTGATGATCGGAAAAGACTGTAAAGCGCTCGCCCATCAGATAGTGTCTCCATGACTTCAGAGCGAAGACCACTGCTGCTAACTCCAGGTCATGGGTAGCGTAGTTCTGCTCATGCGGCCTCAACTGACGTGATCCATAGGCGATCACGGCCCTCTCCTGCATCAGAACACATCCGAGTCCGGTCCCTGATGCATCGCAGTAGACTACGTACCCTACTCCCTCCTCAGGCAACCTCAAGATAGGTGCGCTAGTCAATCTCTGTCTCAGCTCCTGGAAGCTCTGCTGACATCTGTCTGACCACACGAAGGGTTTCCCCTTCTTCGTCAAAGCTGTGAGTGATGCCGCGACTCTAGAGAAGTCTGGCACGAATCTCCGATAGTATCCAGCTAGTCCCAAGAAACCCCGAACCTCAGTCACGCTCCTGGGTGGCTCCCAAGCTAACACAGCCTCAATCTTCGCGGGATCCACTGCAACTCCCGCCTCAGAGATAACGTGTCCCAAAAAGTGGACCTCACGTATCCAGAACTGGCACTTCGAGAGCTTACCATAAAGCTGGTGCTCTCGGAGTGTGTCAAGAACAACTCGCAAGTGATAGGCGTGCTCCTCCTCTGTCGTAGAGTAAATCAGAATGTCGTCGATGAAGACCACGACAAACTGATCGAGGTATGGCTGAAAGATCCTGTTCATGAGAGCCAAGAACACTGCTGGAGCATTGGTTACACCGAAAGACATAACCAAGAACTCATAGTGGCCATACCGACATCTGAAGGCCGTCTTCTGCACATCCTCGTCTCTGACTCTGAGCTGATGATAGCCTGACCTGAGGTCTATCTTCGAGAACCACCGTGCTCCCTTGAGCTGATCAAAGAGGTCATCAATCCTCGGTAGCGGATACTTGTTCCTCACTGTCACCTGGTTCAGGCGACGATAGTCAACACAAAGTCGGCAAGCTCCCGTCCGCCTTCTTGGCGAATAAAATCGGGGAAGCCCAGGGTGAAACACTGGGTCGGATGAACCCCTTGCCCTGCAAGTCCTCCAACTGTACCCGTAGCTCTCGAAGCTCGGCGGGGGCCATCTGATATGCTGGAGTGGATATCGGGGCTGTCCCGGGGTACAAGTCAATATAAAAGTCTACCTCTCTGCGAGGAGGTAGCCCTGGAACGTCGTCGGGAAAAACGTCCGCAAACTGATCCACCACTACAGGAAAACCAGGACTCCGCACGTCAACTGCTCCAAGGATAAGGCTAGCCAACTGATGAGTGATGGGCTGTCCTCTCTTCCGCGGAAGTCCATCCTGTGCTGCAAAGGATCCCTTCTCGCCGGTGAAGGTGAACCTGCTCCCGTCGGTGCGTACACATCGCACCTTGCGCCTAAAACAGTCAATCTGTGCATGGACCGTAGATAGCCAATCCATGCCCAAGATGACGTCGTAAGGCCTCGACGCTGCAACAAGAAGATCCCAGCCGAAGCTGTCGCCTCCTAGAGTAATCTCACACTGCCGGCACCAGTGCGTAATCGTCAAGTCTACTCCCGTTGGAGTCTCTAGCCGTAAGGATCAAGCCAACGGCTCTGTCGGAATCTCCGAGCTCCGAACAAGGGAAGCGGCTATGAAAGAGTGACTCGCTCCTGTGTCTATAAGAACTGCAGCAAGGGTGGAATAGACACAGATAGTACCTCGAATCATCTCAGGTGCTCCGTGGTCGTAGGCCTCTGCTACCTGGAGCTGTGCCTGTCGCTGCCCGCCAGCTCCCTGTGGTCGGGGTGGACCTCCTGGTGGTGGTGGTGGCAGAGCCTCAAAGCGTCGCCCACCACCGGCTGCTCGTCCAGGTCCTCTGCCTCGTCCGCCTCCTCCCTGCGGACTGCCATGGTCGACCCTCTGCCTCTGCCTCGGTGGTCCCTCAACCGTCTGCTGCTCCTCGGCACGGCGGGTCGGGCAGTCACGAGCCATGTGGCCCTGCCCACCGCACGAGTAGCACTGTCTGCCTCTCGTAAGACTGGCTCCGCGCTGTGTGCCCCGCACTGCTGAGCCAGTGTCCTGAGGTCGTCTGCCCGAAGGTCTGGTCTGTCTGGACCCCTGAGTCATCCGTCGACTGCCTGCTGCAGATGACTCTACCATGTGCCGCCCTGCGGTGGGTCGCTGTGCTGGTGTAGACTCAGCAAGGAAGCTCTCGATCAGAAGGGCCCGCTCCAGTACTCCTGTCTGAGTCGGTATGCTGAGGGAGATCAGCGATGCCCTGATCTCGTGTCTCAAACCCTGCTCGAAGGTCCGGGCCCGGAAGAATGGGTCCCGTACCATGTCGGTCGAGTAGCGCGAGAGATCGGTAAATCTCGCCGAGTACTGAGCGACCGTCATGCTGCCCTGCCGCAGCTGTAGAAGCTCCTGGATACGCACCGCACGAAGGGTGGCTGGAACGAACTCCGAGCGGAAGAGGCTCTCAAAGTCCGTCCAAAGTAGAGACGCCTCGTCGTGCACCTGGAGCATCAAGCTCCACCATCGTCCTGCTGCTGCGTGTAGTAGGCTCGCAGCGAGGATCACCATGAGGTCTGCTGGTGTCCTCACTAGCCTAAACACTCGAACCACTGCCTCCAGCCAGTCCTCTGCTGCCTGGGGATCCGTCTCCCCGCGAAACCTGGGCGGTCGCTGGCGCTGAAACTCATGCAGTGCGCTGAGGCGACGTGCATCGTCAGCGGCTGCTGCTGGAAGCATCGGGGGATCGGCGGGTAAAGCTACCGCCGGTGCCACTACTGGCAAAGGGCCCTGCACCGAGGCCTCGTCGCTCGGTGGGCTGTCGTCTCGCTCGACTCTCGGAACCCTAGCTGGCTGCCGTCGTGGGGCCATCCTGAAAAGGAAACAGGTGCGCCACGGTTAGAACAGTATACCTGGTGAGCTGATATAAGTAATCACAAAGAAAACTTTGAAACACACACGCAATCAATGTTTTCGTGCATTAAGTCGGAAATCAGAAGTCAGGGTCCTGGTGTACGGATACGTCGGCCGCCGCACCAACACTGGACTCCCTGGACTGATAACCACACTCAATACGCTAAACATTATTGCTTCACATAGAAAAGATCAGAGTTCGCGGTAGAACCGAACTGCTCTGATACCAATTTGTCACGACCCACCCTCGGGGTCCGTGCCGTGACTACCCCAAGCCCGCCTTCCATAGGCCAGGGGCTGGAGACTAGCACCAAGGCGTAAATCCCGGTAAAAAGGGAAGGCATTGCCTTTGTAAAGTAAACAAACACCACAGAGTAAACAAGCGGAAAGTAAACACTAAACAAAAACAGAGTACAACTGAAAGTGCGGAAAAGAAAAAGGGCCAGAATACAAACCCAAACTGAAAGTAAAGTACAACTCGAAAGGGAAAACATAAACTGAAAAGTAAAAGCCGCTACTCCGAGCTGTCCACAGGAAATCCCACCTGAAGGGTGGGTACAGATAGCTCCTCTGCTCCACGGGTCCCGCCGTCCGTTCTGAGCACGTCCCGCCCAGTGGTCCACCTCCGGGTACCGTCCCGCTCTGCAAGCCTCAGCTAAGGTCAACGCTGTCCGTCGTCTGCAACCAACACAACGTAGTGCGGGCAATGCCCGTGCAGGGGTGAGTATAAGCTACTCAGTAGGGACCCCGAGAACCCTGAAGGTCTCTCAAATCCACAAAGGATAAACCACGAAGAAAAGTAACAATCATGAAGTAATAACCGACACTGCTTAGGTATATGCCCATACATATACCTAAGTCATCAATTCAAATACGCTCTATCCTCCGAGCCCAAGTACAACTCAGTCCACACAGGAAAGTAAACGTATTCCACACAGGAAAGCAAAACGTAATCCACACAGGATTGCAATAGGATTCAGCTCACACAGGTATACTTCTTCAAGGACGATAAAGATGATCACTGATCCATCTAAGTCGTCGGACCCACGAAGGATCGATAGGTAACTAACCCCCGCAAAGACCACACAGGATCGGGCCCACACAGGACCTGTAGGCGCTGGCTCACACAGAACCGCTGAGCGCAAGGACCCACACAGGATCGGACCCACACAGGATCGGGCCCACACAGGACCTGTAGCACTGATCCACGTAGGATCGCTGAGTGCTGAAGTCGTCGTCGTCGAATCCACACAGGATCTCTGCACTGTCGTCGTCGCAGTCACAGTAGCAGTCGTAGCAGTAACAGTCGCAGCCAGCACTAGGGTTCCCGCACACAGCAAGCTCGTTCGGAGGGTCCGCTCCACGAGCCGAGAGGCTGATACATCAACTGTCAAAAAGACCAGAGTTTATGTATCCAAAAGTTCCGTATCGACAACAGGAACTCAACGCAACAGACGGCGCGTCGATCGGACGCCCGGTCTGAGAGTTATTGGCATTTTCGTCTCCGGGGCCCGGTTGATTTTTAAGGCAAAACCAACCCAACCATACTCCACCTGCGTCCAAACCTCGGGCGGAGTATGCCAAAAGATCCGTCTCGTAAAGAGGAACACAACACCGCTGACGACACGTCAATCGGACGTCCGTAACTCAAGATATGAGCGTTTCCGCTCCGAAGGCCCGGTTGGTTTCGTGAACGAACCAACCCGGACGAACTCAAAGTAAACCGAAACCTTGAGTGCGATATACCGAAATGACCGTCTCAATCCAAGGATCGCGTTGCCGCAGACGGTTAGTCATTCGGAGGTCCGAGGCTCAAGATATGGCTAAAAGACCGGAACTGGTTCGAAACGGGGGGGTCCGGGTCCGGGCCGACCCGGCCCGACCCCCCCCCCCCTGGGCGGCGCGGGGGCCGCGGCGGCTTGTCGCCGCGGGGTGGCTGCACGCGGGGGCTAAGCCCCCGCTGATTTGGAAAAGCGGCGCGGCCTTTGTGCCGCGCCCAATTTTTTTTAAAACACCCCCCCACGTGGGGGGCCTGCTTGTGCGGAACCGGGGGGACGGCTGCCCCCCTCCCTTCAAAGAATCGCCCCCCTCATAAAGAGGGGGCTTTTTATGTGTTGGCCGGGGGATTGATTCCCCCGGTTTTAATGCCTTCCGGCCGGCCAGCTGGCCGGCCGGTTTTCTCCAACGGGACCGGAAATTCCGGTCCCCCCTTCGGCTTCCGACGCCGGCGGCCCGGCCGCCGGTCTTCTCTTCCCGCCGCGGCCCGGAACCGGCCGCGGTCTCCTCGTCCCGCCGCGGCCCGGAACCGGCCACGGTGTTCGTCATCCTGCGCGGTGCGACGGCACCGCGCCCCTTCGCCGTGCCTTGATACCTTTCAACGCGGCGCGACGGCGTCGCGTTCTTGAAGATTCTTCCTCGGCGTGGCGCGACGGCGCCGCGTCAAATAATTGCACGATCATCCGCGTGGTGCGACGACACCACGCCACTTTGCTTCCACCCGCAAAAATAAACAACAAGAACGATGGAGGGGGTTCGGCCGTGTTCATGCGGTCCGGCCCCCTCACGTTAAGCAATAACGCATCTTTAAATAATCCAAAGCCACACGTTAGACTTCCTAAAATTCATGATAAAAAAAAAAATAGAATAACTAAACAATAATCAACAACCCCTACCTCGGGTATAAGGTTCGAAGATTGTCAACGTTCCGCGGAAGTCGACGTTGCGGAGGTCGGGCGTCGCGGTAGCCGTTCGTCATCCGATGACGAAGAGGGTGCGTCCGAAGAGACACGTCGTTGGCGAATACTTGTACGCCGACGAAGGTTGTCCGAGGAAGAAGTGGCGTCCCCGTTTCGTTGACACGGAAGACGAAGAAGAGCGGAGCGGCGTTCTTCGTCGGGACTTGAGCGTTCTTCGTCAAGTTGAGCGTTCTTCGGGATCTTCGTCAGAGATGAAGAAGAAGAAGAAAAAGCTCTCCACCTCTCAAGAAGACAAACAATTAACCCAAAATAAAATAAGACTCAATCTTATTTTATTAACACTTAACACACTAGAATTTCAAATGTTTGAAATTCAAAAGGATTAACTCCCATAATTAAATAAGTAACTTAAGTCATTTAATGAGGCGTTAAGGGAGTTGGGAGAATTTGAAAGGTTTAGGGGTTCGTGTGGGCCCCACCACACTTAATCCTCCCAAGGGAGGTTAAGTGGGTGTGGGTCCCACTTCCAACCCCCTTTGGTAGGTTTTATCAAGTTATAATAAAATTTGTTCTTCACAAATTTTATTTAACTCAAACTAAAAACCCCAAAACTAACTTTCAACCCGCAACAAACGCAACTTCCGAAAAGGTCTCTTTAAGCGAATATCGGTGCTGCGAGTTCATCGGTGCCCTCGGATTTTAATTCCGAGCACCAGATCAAAAGTTAGGAAAACCCGCTCGTTCGTTCACTGAACGTACCCGAGCCAAACTTCAGAAATTGATTCTGGGCACTCCGGGCCTCGGAATCAGGTGCCGTCTGAAACCGCGCTCTTGTAAAATTCTAAAGAAAATTAAGAAAAAATTTTCCTTGAATTTTACGGGTCTTTACATAGACCATAAGCAAAAAATATTTGTTGAATACATATAGTCCATTTACATTAAGTCACCACATACACTAGGAAAATGCAATGTTGTTATTGAAACTACGAGTAGGAGGACCAAAACATAGGATTTTATGTATGTCAGTAGTGAGTGGATGTTTCGGGATCTAATTTTTTGGATGCACATATAAATTTAGGACAATATTTGACAATGTCTACTTTCATCGATACCAGTGACCTCTTTACTTTTGGTTAGAGTGTAGATGATGCATTTTTCAGATCCATAGGGCTTGGTTCTATGATAGAGTATTTATGGTGTGGACCTACCTTCATATTGGTTTATTGATGATGATGAAATCTTACATATACATGGAAATATCTATATTCCCAAATATGTGAGAGAAGAGATGATACCAGAGTCACATGATTCTCAATGGGTAGTTTACCCTAATGTTTCTAAGATGTACCATGATATGTACCAATAGTATTGGTGGATATGGATTTATCATCAGATAATAGGTTTTATCAGTTGGTGTTCCTCCAGTAGAAAAGGGAAGGTGAAGAACAAACAACCTATTATGTTGTTATGGATAGTATCAGTCCTTGAATAGAAATGGTAAGATGTTTCTATGTTTTTTGTCATCATATTACCACGGGAACCTCGAGGTAGCGAAGAAGTCTGGGTAGTTATGGATAGACCGGAATTTTTTTTCCACTTCCATCATATCTAATAGACTTTATTAGTTTATGACCTGGGAAGAATATATTACTGGGAGATTATATGACTACATGGGGTCCCTTGTACCATCATTTCAGATTGGGATGTTCATTTGAAATCAAGGATTCAGTAGGGTTTATATGATGCTATGGGTACACACGTGCTTCCGAGCACACCTTTTCACTATCATACTAATATCTAGTTAGAATAGATGATACTAGTATTAAAGAACATGCTTTGATTATGCATCCAAGATTGAAGTAGTTCTTGGGAGAATAATATTCCACTCTTCGAGTTTTCCTATAATAATCGACTTCATGAAATGATTTAGATGTCTCCTTATGAGGCTCTATATGGTAGGGTGTATCATTTACCCCTATGTTGGTTAGAGGTAGTGCTAATAGGTCCTCATCTCATTCAGGATACTTCGAAGAAAGATCAACTAATCCAGAAGTAGATGTTTATCAATTAGCCAAGACAGAAATATTATATCAATCACTGTCATTGGAATCTAGAGTTCGAGGTCATAGATCTTATTTTTTTATGAGTATCACCCAGAAATGGGAATAGATGGATACAGAGTCAAGGGATTCTATTATCTTATTATTTCAGTCTATTTAAGCTCTTTGAGAGTGTTGTCCTGGTAGCCTATTGGTTTCCATTAACTTATAGTTACAATTCCATGAACAATGTCTTCCATGTTTCACAACTTTACTATTATCATTTTTACCCATCTGATACTTTTTATATCTATGATGTTGAGATAGATGATGATGCTTATTTTGTGGAGTATATCATATGAATAATTGAACAGATAATGAAGGATATATAAGGAAAATCTATCCCTTTATTACAGGTTGTATAATAGTACAACCATGTGTAGGATGACACTTGGGAGTTGGAGGAGGACATACATGCTCAATGGCTGGAGTTGTTCTCAGACCACATATCAACAACCATGAATGGGGAAATCATTGATAAATTTCTTTAATGGGGGATGACTATAAGAACCCAGTTTTTATATAAGGTAGTAATACCAATTATTATTATACTAGTCAGGAAAACCCTTACTACTGTAACAATGTGAATGGAATCCCATGATAATTGTGAGAGGCATGATATATATTATGGATGCCTGAGTTATGACTCCGGTACATGATAGTGGTAGTAGAAATATAAATGGTTGTATAAATAACTATGTATATAGTCTATATATGTGTATACATATGATTACTTATTCAGAGACTCTCTGACATATGACAAAGTATGCACTATCATCCTGCTGTCCTTTGGGAACTAGAACTGGCACATTACAGATTTATTACACCTTACCATGTTACCTTCAAAATACCATATTATTGGTAGTGAATAGATATTTATAACCACTATTTGTGTCAGCCAACTGATTTTATCTCACACCATATCGGGGATGTTGATTGTACCCAGACACACTATATTCTTTTATGTTTAGATATGGGGAAGCATCCACTTATGGATGCATGAATTATGGAGTGACTTAGGATGAGATCTTGGTAGAGAATGACCCTACTAGAGCTCGGTATTATTAGATATATTTTATCCTTTTTTGTTACTTTTTATATCATGTACTTTATTTACTACCTACTTCCATGTATATATGGTTTCCCTATTCTATAGTGACATGATATCATCATCATTTTTATATGATTTAAATTACTACTTTTGATTATTATATAGTTCTAGAATGTTTATATGTGTTTTCACCATCTTTTACATTAGTTATATGATTTCTATATTTATCTAGTGACTATAATACAATGATACTCTTACCAGAAAGAATAGTCTGCCCACAGACATAGCCTAGGACCTTGCTTCTAGTTGACAACCTCTAGCATATGGGGAGGTTCTCATTATTCCATGTGGACCACCAATTTAGGGCACCTCTTTCTGTAACTTGGATCTAGACATCACATATCAACACCATTGAGGTGACATTTTATATTCTATTGTGATTGGAATAAGAAAAAGTTGTTTGATTAATTTATCATATTGATGGTAAAAAAAATTAATTGGTGAAACCTTAATATGAATAAAAGTCATGAGGAAGAAATTAACTCCATGGATTGTGAAGAGTATAGAAATATTTTTTTAAATAATTACTTTCCTTGTATTATACATACAAGGATAGAGAAGGAATTTTTTATTCATAAGAATAAGCACAATAAATCAATTGGTAGAATTGAAATTAATTTTAAAATAATTTTAAGGTACACTTCAAGTTTAATTATCAGTCCATAATGTAAAATTGGCTGATTATTTAGTGTCTCAAAACCAGATCAACAAATAGAAATGGCTATAAGTAACTTCATTAGATATGAATAAAATGTTCATTGTGAACTCCTAGAAGAAATAGAAATTATATATTCCCACAATTCCCATGGCATTGATAATGAATGGAAGATTGAGTCTCTTAGAAACTTGAATAAATCACATGGTTGAAAGAAATTATAACCATCTGCATGATATAAATGTGGGAAGAACCATCTAGGGAATTTATTGAATAGATATGGGAGGTTCTTTAAATGTTTAAAGGTGGTTCATAATTCTTGTGAATGTGAAAATTTGATTAATGATATGGTTAATGAAATTGATGGAAAGATGATGGTAACTAATGCAACACCTACACTCCAATAATTAAAATGCAAGGAGTATGGGAATTATGAATACCAGTTCCTGAATCCAATGGTATTTAATGATTAATGTCAATAGCCTAATAATCCCAAATGCAAATGGAAATCTCATATGATCATGACTACTTATGAGGGTTATGAGAATGACGTGGTGAAAGGTAAACTAATGATCCACACTATAACAACTAATGTCTTATTTGATTTTATATCAAGATATTATGTTATATTTAAGGATGTTAAAGGATATATAACTAACAGATCAATGATTATATATTGATATCTATTAAAATTCCAACTGGTACAATGGTAACATCATATTTCTATAGTTTATCTCTGATTGATGTTTGTGGGAAAGTGCATTATGAAAATCTTTTGATTCCCACTTTAGATGAATTTGATGGAATTCTAGTAATGGATTGGATTATTTTTATTTAGATCCCATATTAATTACATAGAACGTGAAGTCACATTTCATATTTCTAATAAACCCATTCTCATTTATCATTGTGAGGACAAGTAAAAAATTTCCATGGAAGGTACTTCAACTTAGTGGTTTTAAATAACCACCCATGAAGTCTATTTGTCTAAGATGGTTGGGAAGAAAATGAAAATCAAATATAGGCCTATTGTTTGGGAGATTTTTTATATAAATTTATAGTGTAATTACATGGTCTTACTATGATATGTGAAGTTGATTTCAAAATATTACTAATACATGGTGCTGCACCTATTTTGAAAACACCATAATGAATGACCCATCTGAGATGTAAGAATTGAAGAAGAAACTCTAAGAGAATCTTGATATCAGATTCATATTCCCTAGTGTATCTCCATTGGGTAAACCTATTCTATTTGTTAAAAATAAATATATTTCAATGCATATTTTTATTGATTATCATGATTATAATAAGACAACTATCAAGATCTAGTGTCTTATACCCCATATCAATTATTTGTTTGATGAATTACAGTGATCTCAATATATTTCAAATATTGATCTTCATTATGAGTTCTATTAGTCAAGTTTAAAATGTTAAAACATACCATAGAAATCAATCCTTATGAGGTATGGGCACTCTTAGTTTATATTGGCACCATTTGGTCTTACAAAATTCTGTTCTATATTAATGGATTTAATGAATAGTGTATTTACAGATTACCTTGATTGGTTTTTAGATCTAATTATAAATTATATTATTATATAATAATAGTGAATGTATGATAATAATGATTATTTGATGATTCTTTCAAGGACCATAGGGAAGATAAATAAATATATTTGAAAAATTTACCTATTGTGAATTTTAGATTTAGAATATTCAATTATTGGGGCATATAATCTCATGTGAGGGTATTTAAATGGATCCCTCAATGAAGGTTGTTATTGAATGTTGGGCCAAACCATCCATAGTGACTGGGATCCATAGATTTCATGGTTTCGATGGATATTATCCAGGCTTATATAGAATATTTTATCGACTTCTAATACACTCACCATTTTAAACCAAAAAGGATTAAGGTTATTTTTAATGGATGAATGTGATGAGGATTTCAAGGAGTATAAGATAAGGATAATCAGTGAACCAATCCTCACATTACCTAGTAGGGAGAAGGTTTTTTAATCAATAATGTTGAATCAAAAAATAGGTCAGGATAATTTTTCATGAATAATGATAGAGTGATAGATTATGTCTCCTTCTAATTTAAGGTTCATGAGAAAAATTACCCAATTCATGATTTGGAGCCAACTGTAGGAATTTTTGCATTAAATATTTGGAGGAATTATTTTTTTATATAAATATGTGGGATATATTGTAATCACAAAAGTTTCAAGTATATAGTCTCACAAAATTAGTTGTATATTCCCTAGGGAAGATGGTTTTAATTGATAAATTTTTAATACCACTATATAAATTACCACTCTAGGGAGGTGAAAAAGGTGGAAAATCCTTTGGTATGAAAGAATCATGCTAGATTATCGATGATAAGGATAACCAATGATCTAATATTAGTGGATTTTAAAAGGATTGATATGGATATCAGGAATAGATACGAATGGTGTTATATTTCTAAAATGAGATAACAACCATCTATCCATGCATAGAGTAATGAGGTGTAGAAGGAACACTTTGAACATTTAAAGAAGGTGAGAAATTTTTGATGTTTAACCATGATCATGATGGAAAGATACCATTCAAAAACCATGTATGTTTTTTCTCCAAATCAAATTTGATGAAGAATATATTATATGAATCGTATATTTCTTCATTCTCTATTAATACTAGGAGTAAAATGATGTATAGATATTTGAAAGTGTATTTCTGGTGGCATAGAATGATGAATTATATAGCGGGGTTTGTATCCCTGTGTTTGGCATGTCAACAAGTTAATGATGATAGAAAACATTTTAGGGGATGTTACAACCATTTCCCACACCCGAATGGAAATGGGAAAACATCATAATGCATTTTGTTATCAGAATCCCCAAAATATATTAAGGGAGTAATGATATTTCAGTTGTATTTGACCACATTATAAAGTTTCCACACATCATCACCATTACATAAGACTTCTCAGTAGATTATCTTTCCAGATTATTCCATAAGGAAGTGATAAGATTACATTGAGTACCACAACCTATTATATCTAATCAGGATCCAAGGTTTACCTAGATGTTTTGGTGAATCCTTGCAAATTACATGGATATGAAGCTAGGTTTCAGAATTTCATTTCATCCTCAGATAAATGGTCAGTTTGAGAGAACAATTCGAACACTGGAGGATATTTTGATATCCTTGTGTATGTATTTCAAAAGGTGGTTTGGATCAACATATTCCTCTAGTTGGGTTTTGCTTATAACAATATATTTCACTTCATCATTCACATGTATCCTTATAAATCCCACAATGAAATGAATTGTACAACTCCAATATATTAGAATTAAGTTAGAGAAAAAAATATATTGGGCCCTGAGAAAGATGAAGAAATGGAGGATAAAGTTATCACCATTCAGCAACACATCATGGTAACTTTGATTTTGCAGAAACATTATGTTGAAAAGAACTAGAATGATATAGAATTTGAATTTTTTGATAAGATATTTCTATTAATATCTACATGGAAGAAGAACATGAGTTTTGTAAATAAGGGAAAGTTAACACCAAGATACATTGATGCGTTAGATATTTATGATCTTATCATGACTGAACCTTACCGTTTGATTCCTCCACCAAATAACTCTTAAATTTATAATTTTTTGATGTATCTATATAGAGGAAGTACATACCTAATACTTCACATGTAATAAACTCATAGTTAACACTATTGGAGTAGGATTATTCATATAAGGAAAAACCAGTAGAGATTCTAGATCATAGAGATAAAGTGCTGCAAAATAAGACCACACTTTTGGTTAATATTTTATTGAACAAATTCTAGTATGAGGAAGAAAAATTGAAACCTAAATAAATTATGAGGAATATTTATCCTAATTTATTTTATGGAAAAAACCCTAACTTTATATTTCGTTACACGCAACACCGAGTTTAGTTTTTATTAGAAGAGACAATGATTTTTGACAAAAAATGATATAATATTAATATTATTATTTATACATGACACATATAACCTATCCATTAAAGTTAACGTTATTAATATTAGTATATAATATTTAAATATTATGTATAATTGTTTTATATAAATAAAAAGTACTGATAAAGAGTACATAAATTTTAGAAAATTATTTATATGTTTTGAAAATAATATTTCCTCTAAAAAAATATTTTGATTTAATTTTGTGAAAAATTTATAAAATTAAATTTTGAAACATTTATAACTTTTATTTAAAAATTTTTATTATGAAATCATCATTTTAAAATTATTTTGGGTTGAATTGTTTGGAATTTCCTAAATCGATTTTGTTTTTTTTGTGAAAAGTGAAAAATACTAATTTTAATTATGAATTGCCTTTTTTTACAACATTTCAAAACTTAATTTTTTAGATAGTTATTAATGTAAAATTATTTCTATAATATATTCATTAATACAATTTAGTGCATTGTAATCAATTCCATATTGAAATGTGATGTTAAAACATACTATACTTATGGTAATTTTCTCTTTGGAAAACAACTTTTTTCATCATGTTAATGGGTTTAATTTCTAACTATATTATTCCAATTATATGTATTGAATTTATAAAAATGGTTCAAATAAATGAATTTGTATGAAATAATATTTTATAATAATTTCAAATTAATTTTTTACCTTTATATATAGTAAAAAAGAAAAAATTAATTACCCCGATTAAGGTGAAAATGGGATTACAGTGGGGTTAAAATAAATTGATAAAGGATAAAATGACCTAGAAACATATACAACACCCATTTAATTTCCATATTTTTACTATATATCTTCTATTATCTTTAATTATATAATTTGGATCCATTTTGTATGATAAAAATGCGTGGACACCTTTTTCTTTTAAAAAATTCAGTGTGTGTCCTCTTTGAAACTAGTAAAAGGGAACTCCTATCCTATCCTATTAAAAGATAAAATACTAAATTTTATGGATAATTTATGACAAAATACCTTCCTTAATTCACTCCTCTCATCCAAGATGCATTATGTTTATCATAAATACAAACTAGGAATCATTTTCATGAAAACATAAAAGGTTACTCGAAGAAGAGGTACCATTTGTCAATGATTGTTTTTATTATATTTCTTACCCACCTCCTTATAATATTATTAAAAAATGGTAATATAATAAAAATAGTATATTAAATATATTTATATATTATTATTTTATGGGAATGACCTATATACATATAACATCCCTACTATTTATTACACACTTAAACATGAGTTATTAAATAAACATGGACTTAATACGACTTTGAGGATCGAGAGGTCTAGTGTCTAGGGTATTTTAGGAATATTACATAACAAAATAGAACATAAAAATAAAACATCCTAATTTAAAATTTCCATTACATGACCACAATATTCCCTCTTACTTAGCATTTCATGGGATAACTAGAGGACAAGTATATGAAAAGGGTGAGCTATAAAGCCTAGTAAGGGAGTAAGAAAAGCATTACATGAATAATATAATACATGTTAGGAAATAGGAATATCCACAGAGATTAAGAGAAACATGAAAATAAAGGCATGATATAGCATGAGTAGCATAACATGGAAATGTGACAACAACATTTAACATGACATTAGCATTAGCCAAGGCTCATTGCACATAGAGCATGAGTAAACCATCAATGCACTTGAATTAGCATTATTAAACACTAATCGCACTTGAATTTGAATTATCCAACCATAATTTTACTTGATGTATCATGATACCAATCTTTACCCAATTCATTGGAGCGCTAATAGGGTGTGCCCTTCTTAATCATTTGATTTCATACATAAGTGTGTCACATGAATCATACAACATGGAATCATTCAACATCACCATTTATTCCATGATAATGGAATGTGTAATACATACATGAAACTATATAATCAATAAGTAAATGTACATAAATGTGTATACACTTGATAGAGAAATGGGCATGGTATTCACTATACAATGACTTTGGCATGGAAAATCACGGTTCAATTTCGGCAGCATAACGACATGACATAAGAATTCATAAAAATGATTGATTAGAGTGAAAGGGTTATCTCATCATATTTACATGAACTGGAAAGTAAGGGGGTCATATAGATACATTTATCAATAAATTTCATGAAATTTAGAATAATAATATAAACGAATTGCTTGAATGTAAACGAGGAGAGATAAATCCTTTACAGAATTTCGTCTTGGTAACTAGTGTACATGGGAGGAATTAATGAGAGAAATAGGGGTATCTAATAATTCATACATAAGGATGGAATTATAGGGGAGGTGAGAAATCAAACTTCAACACTTCAAATTTAATATAAAAGGGCATAACAACATAAATAAATTTGTACATAAATGAGAAAGGAAGAAATCCCTTACTTGGAAGTGTGATACCAAAGGCTTGGAAGAGACTTGGGAGAGGATTATTGGAAGGTTAGGGAACCTTTGGAGGATTATAGAGAGAGGAGGGAATGGGTTGTTAATTATCCAAAGCTTTTGAGTAAAGAGAAGTGGGATTATTGGTGGGTTTATATAGTAAAATTGAGGGAATTCTTTATTATTTTTCTTTTAGACACTACACATTAAACTAATCAAAACGACAAACCATACTATGGGTTTTCCCATGTTTTTTTCAAAGTTGAGTGTAAAAAGTTATTTTATAAGGAAAATGTGTAAACTTATTGAAATATTAGGATTATTTATGTGGAGGTGAGTTACACTCTCAAGGAAATCATTTTAAAATGTCAAAATGTTTTATAAGTCTTGGAGGGTCCACTAAAGATTTTCAAAATAAATAAAACAAACCTATAATTACATTATTTTAAAGGTAAAATATATATTGGCCGAAAATACCATTTATAGTATTTTATTACTTCACTATTGGGTCATAATGATGTCATAAAACAAATTATATATTTAAACAATATTTAAATTTTCCAAAAAATTTGATTGTCTCAGAAAATTATGAAAAATTTACGGTTGGATAATTTAGACATTCTGATACCAAAAATGATATTCATTTTATATAAATAATTTTCTAAATATTTTAATTTTTTACTTTGAAAATAAAACTAACATTTATAAAAAATTCATGGGTTTTGACAAAAACAGCTTTCAAACCATAATAAAAATTTCAATTATATTAATAAAAATTATATGATTATTTATATTTAATAAAATGTAATTTAGTAATAATATTTTATTAAACTATTATTTTATTCAAAAATCTATTAATTCATCAAAATATATTTCTCAATTGAATACTAATTAAAAATATTAATTTTTCTTTAAAAACTATTTACAACATAACTATAATAAAATGAATGTTTATTCTTTATTCTATAAAAACATTATAAAAATAATAATAGTGATAGGGTCTTGTAACATAACCCCTTATAACACATGCATAAGACCTATGGGTAAGGTGTGCGATGATGACAGAGTCTTGGGGAGGCTCTGGTAACATCACTCGGGTGGGGATCTCTATTAACTTACACTTCTCCTATAGGTGGTTATGTTAAAGCTTAATGTGTTGAAGCTCAGCTTAGGCTGGGTCAAGAGTGAATCCCAGTGATTCTGCCTCCTTTCCGACCTCCGAAAAATGGGGTTTGTATAGAAAAATTTAACTGGATGAGGTCATCACTTCCTTTTTCTGAGTAAATTGTACTTGTTAATGCTTTATATTTATACAAATCATTTGGTAAAAATTCAACATCTATATTAGAAATGGTAAAAATTCTTAATGATATTTTAAAATCCAGAAAAACATAAAACCAAGGAAGTTAATATGTCTTATATAACTATTTTACATAGTATAATATTTAATCAGATCAAGGTGAATTTTCATTAATAAAAGTTGGGTCGTTACAATCTTCCCACCTTATTAAATTTATACCTCAAAATTTCTTTTTCCCAAACTAAAATAGATGTGGGTAACTCTACCTCATAACTTCCTCTGGTTCCCACATTGCTTCTTCAAACTTGTGGTTTCACCACAACACCTTGACGGGAGGTATTTTCTTATTTCCTAGACCATTTTCCTAACTATCTATGATCTTCACCGGCTTCTCTTCATAGGAGATGCCATTATCCAATGACACCACCTCTAGATTTAGTACATGTGATGGGTTAGGTATGTACTTCCTTAATAGTGATACATGGAATACATCATATATTTGAGATAGGTTCGGTGGGAGTACTAGTCGATAAGACACTACTTTAATGCGATCAAGGATCTCAAAAGGGCTAATGTACCTTCGACTAAGCTTTCCATTATTACCAAATCTCATAACTCACTTCCATGGTGAAATGTGTAGGAATACCATGTCTCTAACATCAAACTCTAGGTCTCATCGAGGATTATTAGCACAACTCTTTTATTCACTCTGAGCTGCTTTAACATGTTGTTGGATGGTCTTAACATTCTCCACCATTTCTTCGACCATTTTAGGGCCAAAAAGTTTTTTCTACCCAACTTCATGCCAACATGTCCGTGTTCTCCACCTATTCCCATATAATGATTCATAAGGAGCCATTTGAATTCTTGATTGGAAACTGTTATTGTAATAGAAATCAACCAGAGGAAAATGTTGATCCCATCCTTCTTTGAATTCCATTGAGTTTTCTCTCAACATGTCCTAATGTGTTTGGATAGTCCGCTCAAATTGGCCATCAGTTTGAGGATGATAATTCGTACTGAATTTCAGCTTAGTATTCAAAACATGTTGATGACTCCTCCAAAAATTAGAGGTGAATCTTGGATCTTGATCGAATGAAATTGAAATTGGTACTCCATACAGCCTTACCACTTCT
This sequence comes from Viscum album, assembly GCA_963277665.1. Classification (NCBI taxonomy): domain Eukaryota; kingdom Viridiplantae; phylum Streptophyta; class Magnoliopsida; order Santalales; family Viscaceae; genus Viscum; species Viscum album. Next base: position 843,794,237 of record OY728160.1, on the reverse strand, counting down.
TTGATGTATATCCATGCCAGTTGATCCATTGAAAAATCCTCTCGAATTACAATGAAGTGAGAAGTCTTTCTAAGATGATCCACAACAACCCAGATAGCATTGTATCCTTTGGATGTATTCGAATTTCCAGTTACATAGTCCATAGCGAGGTTGTCCCATTTCCATGTTGGTATGGGTAATGGTTGCGTCATCCCCTTAGACTTCTGCCTCTCATCATTCACTTGTTGACTCACCAGGAACTTTGATGTATACTCAGCAATCTCCTTATTCATGTTATGCCACCAATAATGATCTCATATATCTTAATATGTCTTTGTGTTTCCTTGGTTAATGGAGAAATTTGAACTATGTGAATCATCCAAAAGTTATTTCTTTAACTCCATATTTGATGGAACACATTTTCTTGAACCAAATCTGATAATTCCTTCTTCATTAACATTGAACTCTGAGGATTTCCCTTTTTTGATATTTTCCACTTTATTATGAATTCCAACATCATCCATTTGATAATTCCTTAACTTTTCCAATATAGACGGTTGATAAATAATTTGTGAAAGGATTGATGATGTTCCCTTATTTATGATTCCCATGTCCATATTCATCAAATCTAAGAATATTGGATCCTTTTCAACTCTCATCATTTATAGAATCACTAGGTCATTTCTAAATAGATCATTCGCCACCTTGTTTTCTTTCCCAGGGTGATAATGGATTGAAAAGTCATAGTCTTTGATTAGCTCTAACCATCTTCGTTGGCGCATATTCAACTATTTCTATGTGAATATATACTTGAGGATTTTGTGATCCATGTATATTTTCACAGTTGTCCCCAAAGAGGTAATTTTGATAAATTTTTATGGTGAAGATTACTGCAACCAACTCCAGATCATGTGTTGGGTAGTTTTTCTCATGAAAATTCAATTTCCTTGAAGCATAGGTAATGACTTTGTCATTTTTCATCAACACACATCTCAGGCCCTTCATCAAAGCATAACTTTATACCACAAAAAGTTATCTAATTGTGGGTAATGTGAGCACATGCATAGTGATAAGCCTCCTTTTCAACTCCTTGAATATCTCTTCACATTTATCACTCTAAGAAAACACGACTCCCTTCTGAGTTATCTTGGTAAGAGTTTTTGAAAATCGTGGGAAATTTCTCAAAAATCTCACAATAATATCCAACTAATGTCAAGAATCTATGGATATCTGTCACCGATGTTGGACTCAGCCATCCCCCAATTGCATTTTTCTTAGATGTATCCATAGTTATCCCATTGCTTGAAATGATATTACCCAATAATAGTACCTCCTTCAAACGATACTAACACTTACTGATTTTTTCATAGAGATTCTCCTTTTCAAGGTCTCTAGTACTGTTCTTAGATGCTCCTCAAGCTCGTCCTTGGTATTGGAGTATATTATAATATCATCTATAAATACTACCACAAATTTGTTGAGTTTATCTCTAAAGACTCTATTCATCAGGTCCGTGAATATTTATGTATCATTAGTGAGTTCAAAAGGCATTACTATGAATTTATAGTTCTCGAACCTTGTATGAAAATTAGTATTAAGGATATCCTCCTTCTTCAACCTTACATAGAAATATACAAACAAAAAATATACCTTAGAGAAGTATTGTTCTTTACAAAGCTGATCGAAGAGGTAATCAATTTGTGGAAGAGGAAACTTGTTATTTATAATGATTTTGTTGAGATCAAGATAATCAATTGAAAGGCTCATTGACCCATCCTTCTTCTTGGCGAAGAGAACTAGTACACCCTATTGTGAAGCACTTGGGTGTATAAATCCTTTATCTAGATTCTCCTATAGTTGTTTCTTTCGATCCTAAAGCTCCAAAACGACTATTATATATTGATTCTAGGATATTTGAAATTCCCCAGGTATAAGATCAATTTAGATTTCAACATCTATTCTAGGAAGAAAACCAGGCAATTCATTAAGAAAAACTTCAACGAATTCCATCATAATAGGCATGTCTTCAAGGATGGTTAATTCCTTAGACTGAATCATCTGAGAAAGATATACATGCTCATAGGTCAGTAATATCCATGCTTGAGATGATGGTTCTAAAGAAGATTCATCCGCCTCCTTGAACTTGTACAAAATTGGGGGTTGAATCTCCATACAGAGAGTGATTTCCCTCTCAAAACACTTTGTGTTAGCTCAATATAGGGAAAGCCAATCCATGTCAAGAATTGTATCAAATTCCACCAAAGGGAGTATGAATAGGTTCTCTGGGAAGTTCAATCCCCAAATTTTGACAAGGGAGGAGTTATATTCATGGGATGCGATTATTTCCCCATTTTCCATTCTCACTGACATCTCTAATTCCATGACTTGTGGTGGTTTTTGGATAGTTATAATACACTTTTGGGATATAAGAGAATGCGTAGAACCAGAATCAGAATGTATATTCACTATTATTAAATGAATAACTAGCATACCTATCACCACATCTTTATTAGGGTTCTCGTCAATAGTAGGGATGGAATAAGCTTACCCTTTCTACCTTGAAGGTTGTTGGTTGCCTCCAAAAACCCTTGGCATAGGGCACCAATTTGAAAAATGTGATGGTTTTTTTCATTTGTAGCAATGAACAATGCATTGAGGGTTGAACATAGTATTACTCTCCTCTGTTATAGTAGTAGGTTTTTATTTTTGGAAGTTAATAGCCAGGTTCCCTTCTCTTCCACACTTAAAGCATTTACTCGTCCCCTTTAGGCAATTTCTGGGGTGCTTCTTTCTGCACAATTGGCAAGTGGGGTGCTCTTATTTCTTTGCACCATTGGATTTATCAATCAGACTACCCGAATTAAAGTCCACATAATGCTTCATATCCCCATGATACCCTTGATATTCACCGATCTCCATTTTTACATTGAGGGAACATTGAAAAATTTCCTCACAACCATAAAATTCATGGATCACTATGGCTTTTTGTAGTCCAGGATTTATCCCACCAAATAAGCAGTACACCATGCATTTGGGGGTAACAATAAAGCCAAAAGAATATCATTCATGCCTTGCAATATTTTCTTTGTACACTCCAATGGATTCATCATATTTCTACTTGAGAGTAAGGAAGTCCCTCTCCATCTTATGTTAGAGGGTGTAAAGAAAATATTTATCAAAAAACATTTTCTAGAAATCCGTCCATTCCAGTGCCTCGATCTCTTCCCCAAACTTCGTATTTTTTTTATAAATTTCCATGATTGATCATACTTAACTTACATATGATATGAATATAGGAAAACCTTCTCTTTTTTTGAAAATTGAAGGAGGGGGTATATATTTTCAATGGAGTAGATCGAGTGTTCAGAAATTGAGGGATCAGATGATCCATTAAAAGTAGGAGGCCTTTATCTCATGAATCTCTTGATTGTGACTTGTTATTTCTTGGGGGGGGGGGGGTTAAATGTTACACTTGACCCATGTTTCAATTAAAAACATGAGTTAGTTGAGAGTGTATCATGAATGAGTTTTCAATTCTCACTCCCATCAGATTGAGAATGTTATTAGATCAGTCATCACATTAATCTTCAAATCGGTTTTTATCCTGAGTCCTCCAATTACCAGCCATCAAATGGGATAAAAGGAAATTTATGGGTGACATATAAAAGGGAATTCAATAAAAATGGGATAAATTAAAAATTATGCTTATTTTTTTAACTTATGAATTTATAGGGTTCAATCTATGTTAAAAATTATCTACTTTCCATCATATATTCTTTGGGGAATTTTTTTATTCTTTTAATAATGATTCATACTAAGCTTATGAATTTACCAAAGAAAATCCCCCGAGAGTGTCATAACCAATAGTGAAAGAAGGCCCATCATCATGCACAACTTTTCGTTCAAGATTAGATCAAAGCGTAGTTTTCAGGTTTTACGCTGAATATATTAGTTCCTGAGCCGCCTCTACCAGCTCGTGTCTAGAAAGGGATGTATTTTCTTCAAAACCACTTACTAAATACTCACCAAATTTCAGGGATGTTTTTAAGATACTTAGTATTATTCTTAAGGCTTTCACTAGGGTTTTGTAATCCTAATCCCAAAAATAACTAAACATGTCTTTGATAGCAGATATTACAACCCTGCTCTTTATTACACACTTAAACATGAATTATTACAAAAAATTACAATTAAGATGTCTCCAAGGATTGAGAGGTCTAGTTTCTTAGGAAAATTAGGAACATTAAATAGGAATTCAGTCTTTAAAAATAGAACATATTTATTGAAAACAACCTTTACATGACCACAAAATCCCGCGTACTTAGCACTGCATGGGATAACCTGAGGAAACACATGTGAAAAGGGTGAGATATAAAGCCCAGTAAGGAAGTAATAAAAGAATAACATGAATAATATAGTACCTATTACGAAATAGGCATATCCATGGATGTCTAGAGAAACATGAACATAAATACATGGTATAACATGACTATCATAACATGGGAATGTGGCAAGCAACGTTTAACATGATATTAGCATGAGCCAATGTTAATTGCATATGGATCATTAGTAAACCCTCATTGAACTTGAATTATCACGAGTAAACCTTTATTGCAGATGAATTATAACGATTAAACCCTCATTTAAATTGATGTTTCAAGATACTAATATTTCTCTAATGCATTGGATCACTATCAAGGTGCACCCTTATTAATCATTTCATTTCATGCATAAGTGTGCAACATAAATCATACAACATGGAATCATTCAAAATGATCATTTATACCAAGATAAATGATTTCAAAATAAATAAATGAAACTACATAATCTATTTGAAAATTTTCATAATGGTGAATACCCTTGATAGAGAAATGATCATGGTTTTCACTACACAATGACTTTGGTTTGAAAAACCACGGTGCAATTTCGGCAGCATAATGGCATGACATACGAATTCATAAAAATGGTTAATGAGGGTATCTCATAATATGTACATGAAATGGATAGTAAGGTGGTTATATAGATGCATTTCACAACATATTTCATGTAATTTTGATGCATAATATAAAATAATTTTCGGAATGTAAATGAGGAGAGATAAATCACTTATGGAATTTTGGCATGGTAACAGGTGTACATGGGAGGCATTAATGCGAGAGAAAAGGGTATATCATAATTAGAACATAAGGGGGGAAGTATATAGGAAGTTAAAAATAATACCTCAATAATTGTAACTCAAAATAAAAGGGAATAAAAACATTAAAAAAATTAGACAAAAATAAGAAAGGAAGAAATACCTTACTTGGAGGTGTGATCACAAAGGCTTGGGAGTGTATTGAGAGAGGATTATTGGGAGATTAGGGAGCCTTGGGACGATTATAGAGAGATGAGGTCATGGTTTTGTCGAAATACAAAGGTTTTTAGTGAAGGGAAGTGGGATCTTGGCTGGGTTTATATAGGAAAAGTGGGGGAATTCATTATTATTTAGGTTTTGAACAATAAAAATAAAACTTATCATAACCACAAACCATCCCATGGTTTTTGCCCATGGTTTTTGAAAACGTGGAGTGAAAAAAATTATTTTATAATTCAAATGTGAAAACTTATTAATATATTAGTCTTGATTTTGTGGAAGTGAGTCACAGTCCCAATGAAATCATTTTAAAATGTTAAAATGTTTTATAAGTCTTGGAGGGTCCACCAAAGCACTGTAAAACAAATAACAAAACCTAAAATAACATTAATTTAAAGGTGAAACATATATTGTTCAAGAATCCCATTTATATTATTTTATTACATCTTTATTGGGTCATAATGATGTCATAAAACACATTATATATTTAAATAATATTTAATATTCCCCAAAAAATTTGATTATCTCAAAAAATTATGCAAAATTCACCATTGGATAATTTTGACACCCTGATTCCAAAAATGCTATTAATTTTATCTAAATAATTTTATAAATATATGATATTTTACTTTTAAAATAAAATCTTAAATTTATAAAAAATTCAGGGGTTTTTACAAAAACAACTTTTAAACCATAATAAAAATTACAATTGTATTCATAAAATTATATGATCATTTATATTTAATAAAAAGTAATTTAGTAGTAATATTTTATTAAAAAATTAGTTAATTTAAAAATCCATTAATTCATCAAAATAGTTATCTTAATTGAATATTAACTAAAAATACTATTTATTATTTAAAAACTTTTTACAACGTAACAATAATAAATTAAATTTATATTCATTATTATATTTAATAATAATACACATAATCATTGTGCTAGGGTCTTGTAACATAACCCCTTATAAAAGTCGCATAAGATCTAAGGGTAAGGTGTGTGATGGTGACAAACTCTTGGGGAGGCTCAGATAACATCATTCGGGTGGTAATCTCTATTAAATTTCACTTCTCCCATAGGTAGTTCCGTTCAAGCTTAATGTGTTGAATCTCTGCTTGGGCTTGGTCAAGAGAGAAGTCTCGTGACACTACCTCTATTATGAGCTCCAAAAAATGGGATTATATGGAGAAATTATACAGGATGTGTCCATTACTTTCTTTTTCTGAGTAAATTGGATTGGTTAAAGCCCTATATTTATACAAATCATGTGGTCACTATTCAACTACTATATTAGCAATAGTAACAATTCTTAACAGTATTTCAAAATCCAAAAAAATATAAAACCAAGGAAGTTAATATGTCTTATATAATCATTTTACATAGAAATAAATTTAGTCAGATCAAGTTGAATTTTCATTAATAAATTTTTTTGTCGTTACACTCCATCTCCTCTTCCATTATATGAGATATGATAAGTTCGCTTGTTTGTACAGCGGACTACCGCCTCACGGACTAATGTGACACGTTTTCCATCAAAAAATCTCATGGTAGAGTATGATAATTGATATAGTGTATACATATGATATTTTTATGATAGATATACTTATTTATATATATTATTATATATAACTATTTTAATTCTCATTCTGTGTGAGATATGATAACATCGATTGTGTGTAAGACGGACTACTGCCCCACTAAGTGTTGTGATTTTTTTTCACATACATTTCTCATGGAAGGTAATAATGGATAAATTAATAAATATATATATTTAATATAATAATAATAATGATTCTATATAAAAAATTATTATTTACCATCCTTTTATCTATATTTCATGAAAATGGTAATAGTGTTCATGAGTATGTACGACCTATAGTCTCAATGAATGGTGTAATTCATTTTCTATCTCTAACATTAATGGATGAATATAAATAAATATTTAATTTATATATATGTTATTTATATGAAGTTTAATATTTTATAAATTATATATCCATGATCAATGTAATATGACTAAAAATATGAGACCAAACAAGACATGGAAAAATATGTTGTTATTACCAAAACTGAAATTTTAATAATGAATTGTTAACAAACGGGTAATAAATTTTCATAAGTACATAATACATGCGATGATATATTTTATTATGGTCATGTAATATATTTATATTAAATTTATATTTAATATTCAAAAGGTTATATAAATTTTAATGTAAGTGGAACTGAATGCAATGTATTTTTTTCTCTTAATTTACCATATTTGAGACATATGTTATATTATGCACCTTTATTATTTTATAATGTATATATATAGAACCTTTTAAATATAATATATTATATTTTTTCATTATCATTTTATTTTATTCTTAAATTAATTTTATTTTTTCATGGGTTTTATGATTCAATGTTACCAAAGTGGTAAGGGTTTTGAGATATATTATCATCATTAATCAGGGATGTTTATGTTTATGCTTATGATGAGAAATTATTTTGATCCAACTATCATAAAAATAATTAATATTTTTATCCTCTTGTTATGTTATTAGAATAATTATTTCCCATCATTTCCCTCTCTTTATGTACTCAAGATTTTAAAAAAATGTTTTTATGAAAAATTGTCTTTATCTATCTCGTCGGTGAAAAACCCTTTTTTCTTCCAAATACATTTTTATAAATATGTTTTCAAATATTTTTTAACATTATAAAATTGATTTATTAAAGAAATTATTACCCAGTTTTATATTTTTACAGTGTTTTTAAAAATAATCTTTCATGTCCTTTTTAAAAGAAGTAATGTTTCAGTTTTTTGAAAAATTGTAATTTATTTATTTTTTAACTTATATGATATTTCCCACCATCACAACCAATAAATGTTTTAAATATTCCTTTAAAAATTTTAGTTTTTATTTTCGATGAAAAGTATTTATATTTTTTTTTAATTTTTTAGGTTTTAAAAAGTGTTTTTCAAAGTGGAAATCATATTTTCACAAATAAAAGTTCTATGTGATCTTTAAAAATAAGTTTCCTTCCAAGATAGAATTATTTGATGCTGTTTTTTCTTTATGAGGGATAATATTTAATGACACCATACTTATTATTTGTCTGTATATCTAATATTTATGCCGATGATATATTTATGAAACCAATTTGTTTTTCATGGGCCGGGGCATAGTGAATTGATGAAATGTTTATGAAACCACTTTTCATTTCATGGGTTATAATGTCATGATACAATGATGGTTTAATTATATCATTCCACATATAAGTATGTTTATTATTATTATATGTATGTGACTTATATATCCATCTTATGCATTGGTTAAAGCTTTATATCTATAGATATTAAAATGGGAATCAATTCTATGGGATTGATCCACTATGGAAAACATGTGATCCCATATTCACTATCGAAAAAAGGTCTGTGCTAATACACATTGGGAAATAGTTGATAAGTCTAGATCTACTATGTTGATGGTATTTTTAGTTAACCTTTACATACAAAATGGTTTTATATATTTTTTTTGGTGCCATAATTTTATGTCATGTGATTATGGTCCATGAAATATTTGAGATGATTTTAACTCTTATGGACCATGTCTTCTAGAATGATACAGTTTCATTCAATGTCGCTTGTTTGTGATCTATGATGGGTTAGATATAAACCATTTATGTTATGTTTATATTCACATAAATTTTTTCTTATTTTATAATTTCATATGATTATATATTTATATCTACCAGGTTTACCGTTACTGAACATTTGAGTATACCCTTTCTTATCATTCCTTCCCCGGGATATGATTACTGGTTTTGGTAGGGAATGCCTGAGAGGAGTACTATACGAGAAGGTATTTGTGTGAGATATTAAAAATCATTAAAAAAATAATAAGATAATGTTTCTAGTATCTAAAAAAGCCAAAATATTATTGTTATGCAGGGTGTGTTTATGAAATACATAGAATAATCATCTAAATATTTGTGATATTTATGTATTAAAATATTAGGTCTGTATATAGAAAACTATTTAATAAGAACAAAAATAAAGCCTTAAATTCTGATGTATTTAGATGTTAATAGTGGAATAATATTGAGAACATCAAACTTGAATACCCTAAATTTAAATAAAATATAAAATTTGAGAAAAAGTAGTTCATAAAGGTTGAATATAAGAAGAAAGAAATGAAATAAATCATTTTAGATACCATTTTACCTTGTGTTGAGTACTTTTCTTTTGGGTTTTACCTTAGGGTGTGTCTGGGTGAAATTTTTGAGAAAAATGGAAGAAAGGGGATAGTAAATGGTTGGAGCATGATTTTCACTAACTATTTACCATGGAACATCAAACCATGCAACCCTAGATATAGAGGTTTTACACAGCTGGTGCATAGTTTGAAAATCCTTGAAACCTACAATGAGAAACCTTGCACCCATTAATAGTGGTGCATTGTTAAGGTGGACAGTTAGGGGAAACCACGAGACCCGGGTAGAAAACTGTGGTCGGGAATTAAATTAAAATGAAAATTTATTTTAAAATTTCTTGATCCCCCATTGTAATACCAAATTGATCCTCATCCGAACCTAAAATTTCTTTCATGATTTTGGAGCTATATGGACTGATTCCAATCAATTACCACCTCCATTCTTCGTGATCTGAATCTTGAATTGAAGATCTGCACCCTCCTGATAAAAGGATCTTATCCCAGGTAGTTTTCTTCAACATTATCATTCCAATTACATCCATTATAGATTTTATATTACCTATTTTTGTAGGATACAGATCTTGGTTTTTGGATCTAGATAAATATTTAGGGAATATTGATTTTTCCAATCATGGATTTAGGTTGTAGATCCAGATCTTACCCTATGTTGTTATTACATAGAAATTTAGAATTTTCCTTGGGAGATTGTTCGTCAATGAATTGAGGTTGGTGGTATATAATTCCAATCCCAATATCATGATTGAAATTATGTGTATATAATTATATAATTTCTATTTCATGTTTAGAATTTGAGTTTTTGATCGAATTAATTTATATGGATAATTAATTAATTAAGGGAAATACAAATTTGGGGATATTGGGATTATTTATTTTGAATAATTAATTATTGTATTAATTATAAGGGAATTTGTATTGAGGAATGATATAATTAATTTTTCTGTTATTTATGAGATATTGATATCAATTATTTTATATAATTAAGCATTGTGTTAATTTTGAGATACTAAATTGGGATTTGGGTATAATTAATTATTGAGTTAATTATGAGAATATTGAATTGTGAATTGAATAATTAATTGTTGAATTAATAATTGGAAGAAGATATTTGTAATTTTATAATTAATTATTGAAATAATTATGAGATATTTTGTTGTTAATATTGAATAATTAATTAGAGAATTAATTAATGGGATTGATGTGCTTAAATAATTAGGGAATTAATTAAGGATATTTATGTGGTGAACTAATAATTTAATTAGTAATGAGAATAAGAAGTTTAGTTAATTTTTTAATAAATTAGTGTAATACATTTTAATTGGTGAATGGTAAAAATGGAATTCAAATGTGATAATTGAGAACAATGCATGATAATAGTGAAATTCATGTGTTAATTTAGAACAATGAATAATGATAGTGGAATTCATGTGTTAGTTGACAACAATTAATAGTAACAATGTAATTCATTTGTTAATTGAGAACAATAAATGTTAACAATGGAATTCATGTGTCCATTAGAACGATGAATAATAAAAATGTAATTCTTGTATTTATTTAGATAAAGAATGGTAACAATGTTATTTTGAGAGAAGATATCCATCGAGGATAGTTCGGGCTCTGACATGAGCCATGAAAGTATTGAGGTACAAGTTTCTAAGGGAACCCAAGGTTTTATATGGTGAAGTAAAGAATAATTGATAACATGTTAAATGTTTACATATGTATTGTAATTATTTATTTATACAACTGAATACACTATTATTGGAATGGAAATTGTTTTAGACGCCATTGGTGGTGGCCAAATGAGTTATAGTCACACCATACTCATGTTTCCTGATTTGTACTCGAATAGATTACATGATAGTGTGGTAGTTTAAGGGAAAAGGCTCTGTGTTAGATGAATGATTGGAATGGATCATGGATGTGGTAACCAGATGTGGTTTTGGAGCCACTTGGGTATTTTAAATTTCTTTAATTTCGATTTAAATTTTGAGGCTTGAAACAATCTTCAGCATGGAATATATTCTATTTAATTTTGATATTTTATTTACTGTTTTTTTCATCTTGTGATAATGTATTGTTTTAGTTATGTTTAATCATTATTTAGGGATTGTTTATTTATCTCTATAATATAACATAATTCTATCCATAAAAATTTCCCTTCTTAAAATAGTTTCATATATTATAAATCATATTAAATCATATATTGAATGAAGTAATTTTTTTTAAAAGGAGAATGAATGAAATAAGTGTTGTTTTTAGAAATTAGGGAGTCCATACCAATGGAATAGTAACTTGACCTTTGAAATAGTAATGTGACCCTTATGAATAGTAAATCGACTAGTAGAATATTAAACTCAACAATGAAAGTACAAATAATATTTAGAAATATTATAAAAAAATATGATATATATTTATATTGGAATAAGTAAATATATGTTCTAGAAATAATAAATTAAGTGTTAGTATTTTTGTAATTTATAAATTTATAATTAAAAATTTATAATTAGCATAATGATTTAGAATAAAATTTTATTTCATAAAATGTATTCATAAATTTTTTTTCTATTATTATTATATGATAAATTAATGAGACCTTAATTAATTTATGAAAGTGTTTTAAAATTAGTTTTAATTTTAGAATTGGTATTTTTTGAATAAATTATGAATTTATCTAAAAAATAAATTTATCATATTTAGAAAATTATTTTCATAAAATGAAGTTAATTTTTATATTCTAAACATCAAAAAATTGTTGGGGTGATTTTTTAGACTTTTCTAAAACACTTGAATTTTTTGAGTGTTGTAAAATGTGGTATTTTGTGGTATATATACATTATAAGTTAAATGAATTATTCATTGAGTCATGGATGATATAAGAAATATAATATAGAATTACCCTTAATTATGTTAATATATTTATTGATAATTCTGATACTACTCATATTTTTGAGGAAAAATAATAAACTAACGAGTAAAATATTGAGAAAACTCTCCTCCCCCTATAAATACCACCCCTCACCACCTCTTCTCCTCCCACCTTTAAAGCATTGAGTATTTTCCAAATTATACTAAAATTCAATCCCAGTACCCTCCCAAATTTCTAGTTCCTCTTTTTCTTAAGAAAATATCAGAACCAATTATTCTAAGGAGGTTCTGAAGAAGAAGGATTCATGAGTTAAAATACTCTTTGTTTTCATTTAATCTCCTCTCTATTTCTCTTCTGTTATTATTCTATACTCACCTCCACTCATCCAAATGGTATTATAACTCAATTACCATAAATATAAAATAGTTTTATTATTCTAATTTACTAATCCATCAACATTTATTTCCCCTCATTTTTTTCTAAAAATTAAGACATCATCCGTGATATGTTAATTTTTCTAATTCAAGGATGGTGAGTTTTAAACTTCATTTAACACCATAAAGGATGGTCATAAAACAGTTCTCGTGTTCTAAAAATTATAATATATGTATTACATCCTATGTAATTTTCTATAATGTTTATATATACAAGATATTAATTAATAAAACAAAACAAGTTTGTGATTATTGAAAAACATCCAAAATAAATTGAACAATTATCACTAACGTATTATCTAATGATTAATACTAACTACAAATAACAAAATGAATTATATAGAAATTTAATATTCAATATTTTAATTAATAAAATATAACTTATATTATATACAACCATTCTAATTTTACATTATTTTCTATACATGAATATTAATAAACTGATCATGAAAACCAAGGAAAATAATTCCACCGAAAGATAAAATTGTATCTTATAACTCATCAAAAAATGCCTTAAATGAACATAATAAAATTAAAATAAATCAAATAAATGTATATATGGTTCTGAATTAGTTAATTATTGTATTTAATCTACTTATTTTGGAAATTATGTACAAGTTTACAACCTTTTTGGACATAAGGTAAGAGATTCTACCTGATCCTCTTTTTTTCCTTTAGTCCACTCTTTATCTCTATTTACCCCTATGTAATTGTTATAATTTTTAGGAAATTAGTATATATCATGTGTATATTATCAAAAATCATGTATCAATAATATATGATTCCCCCTTAATGGTGAAATACATATTTTAAAAAGATTCCCATATAAAGCCTTCCTGATAAGAAATCCCAATTCAAGGGAACTTCCTGATTTCATAGCCATTTTCATGTAAACATCATAATTTTTTTAAACCAACATTTTTTTTCTAAAAATAATTATTTTATCCTGAAAAACATATTTTGTTCAATTCTGGTTTTATGAAAACAAATATTCTTTTTCCACTTTAAAATATCTTCAATATTCTCTTTCAACCATAATAAAATATCTCATTTCTAAAGCTTCTTAAATGCTACTTTGACATGTTTCCAATTAAATTGGACATAACATATCATGATCCATGACTTTATTATATTATAAATAATCATGTATGTTTTGAATCCATTATTTCATGGACACATTTTTGATAATCTCATTTGTTATTAATTGTGAAAAGATTATCATACCCATTTATTTCCATGGGTAACCATTATGTTTTGTTTGATTCCTTATGTATGATTCTTCATGTGGAACACATATTTATGAACATGTTATGATGGGTTAAACTAGATATTTGACCAATGAATTGACTGATGTTTAGTCTCATGAGACATCATTTTGGGATAAAGAGTGAACCTAATTCTGTTATGGGACATTGTCCACCATGTGATATAGTCTTTGCAGTTGTCCTTAACCGATGTTTATGTCATGTTATATATAGTTTCAATATTCCAATAATTCCATGAGTATATGTTCCCATGTTATAAATTTTATTCCTTCTTCTATTTATTCATTTTCTATAAATTTTATGTCACCATGTTATGTCTTCCTACCCATGTGCTATGTTTTATTCCTTTGATTATTCCCTTACAAGGATTTTTAGCTCATCCCTTTTGAATATGTATTCCCAAGGTTTTCCAATCAAGATGTAATATCTCAATTGAATTTAGGATATCATTATGCAGATTAAATAGATTATGTTTTTTATTTTGGTTTCATGATGTTTAATTAGGTACCTAATCTTCTAATGACACTAGACTTTATGATCTGTGGTTGTATTTTATGGTTAATTATGCTTAAAATCAAGTAATACTATATGTAGAAGGATTGGGTCACTATAGTTGGTATCAGATCAAGGTCTAGTTATTTTTAGATAGCAGGACAAGAGATCTTTAATGAGAACCCTAGGAATAATTCTATCACCATATATAACCTAGATTGAAACTTAGGGAATCATAAGTGAGGATATACTTTCCCTTTACAAGTTTATCCTTTTATTTTCAAATTTTCCATTTATTTTGACTATTAACTAAGTATTATGACACCCTAATTAACTGAATTTTTTATAGTTAATGATTAGAAATAGAATATCTTCTGAAGAAATTAAAAATGATTTGAAATGTCAATATTTACCTAATGATATTCCAGATATGATGGAAACAGGTACTCAAAACATCATCATATTACTTTATCAACTAGAAAAAGTTATGAATAATAAATTTAATCACATAGAACACCCTCCCTATCCTAACAATGATCATGTTTCAGTCATATACTTCAAGAGAAAAGGCCTCCTATTTTTTCTGAATCTTCCAATCCCCTCTACACAGAATAATTTATTCACTCTATTGAGAAGATATTCTATGTCATATAGTGCTTAGAAGATGAGAATACAGTGCTGGTGGTCTATCATTTTGATGGGGGAAGCTGATTAGTGGTGTAAACTAATTAAGAAAACAAAGCCCCGGGATGAAATTGATTAAATTGATTGGAATGATTTCATGAAAATATTTTTCAATAAATATTTTCCTTGAACCCTTCATCTTAAGATGGAAATGGAGTTCCTGGTATTAAAGAAAAATGAAGATTATTCTATTAGATAGAATGAATAAAAATTCAAAAAAATTATATGATATACCTATAGAATTATCAAGAACACCAAAATCAAGGTGGATCTCCTCTATTGGAGATTAAATATGAGTCTAAAAAAATCATTAGCAATTATAGACTTTGAAAACTATATGTGGATTTTTTGTTTTTCCCTCATGGTTTAAATAGAGATCAAGGAATATCCGTTGTCTCATTGGAACAGTGAAAAAAAATGGTAAAATGGAGTTCAATATGGATTGATGAACTGATAAATCCCAAGATTGAAGGAATAACCAACATCTCATGTGTAAAAAGTGTGGGAAGAAGAATCATGGAAATTGGTTAAAGGGAACCATGAGATTTTTCAAATGTGAAGAGAACATAATATCTCTTATAACTACCAAAGGAATATGAATAATCACACTAATGTACAAGAAGAAAGGAAGGTTCAGATCAAAAGTCAGCCTGTAGTACATTGTTTGAACTACAAGGAGTATTATAATTTTTCAATCCATTGTCTAAATATAAGTTTTGTTGGAGGAAATCAACAAAAACATCCTCCAAGGCAGCAAGGATGGGTATATGCTATCACTAATAATATGGTGGAGCCTAAAAATGATGCTGTGAGAGGTACACTAGTCATTAATTAAATAATAGAAATCATACTATTTTGAGTTTGGTTCTATAAATTCTTTCATATCTTTTATGTTTAGTAGAACTATTCAAACACAACCTAAAAAATATGATGTTTGAGTTATCTAAGAGAATAGGAAATGGTGAAATTATTTCATATAAATTGTATAACTCTTCCCTAGTTGATTTTTGTGGACTGATCCTTCTAAAAAATCTATCATTACTTCATTTGGTGGATTTTGACTATATTTTGGGAATGGATGGGCTATCTCTATATAAAGCCAACATCAACTTCCAAGAAAGGGAGATCACACAACACATCCCAAAGCATCCTCAAATTTAGTATACGTGTAAGGATGAAGATGAACCTCCATCAGAATCATTGTCCCAATTGTGGATATTATTTACTTATGAACAAGAATATCTAGCTCAAATGATTGAGACAATAGAGAGGATAATTATTAAAGAAAGTTCCATTGTAAGGGATTATGTTGTTGTATTCTTCAGAGATTTTTTGTCATCCTAATGACTGAGAGGTTGAGTTATCAATTGAACTTATTCTTGGATATCTTCCATTATAAAAAACACCTTATATAATGATCACCATTGATCTAGACGAAATAAATAACGAGTTACAAGTGAATCTAGATAGGGGTTTTATATTCCCTTCTGCTTCACCACGGGGTGTACCAGTTTTCTTTGTCAAGAAGAACGATAGATCAATGGGCCTCTGTATTGATTATCCTGATATCAACAAAATCATGATAAAGAAAAATTATACCCTTCAATTAAAATATTAACTTTTAAATAAAATTCATGGGGCCAAGACTTTCTCTAAGGTGGAATTTTACTCAGGATATCACTAATTAGAGGTGAGGAAGGAAGATTTTTCCATTATTACCTTTCAAATGAGGTATGGACAGTATGTGTTCATAGTGATTACCTTTAGACTCACCAATTCTCTATAAATTTTCATTTATTTAGTGAATAAAGTATTTAGATATTACCTTGACCAATTTGTGATACTCTTTATGGATGATATTATGATATAATTGAAGAGAAAGAAGTAACACAAGAAGCTTTTGAATACTATTTTGAAAACATTGTGAAGGGAGAAACTCTATGAAATGTACAATAAATGTGATTTCTTGATGAAAAAACTATCATTATTGTGGAATGTTATCACCAGTAAAGCAATATCTGTGGAACATTCTAAGACAAAGTCTATTGAGGAGTGGCCCATGCCAACATCAATAATGGAGATCCATAGTTTCCGTGTTCTAGTTGGGTACTACAGAAGATTTGTGAATATACTATCATGATTTGATGCCAAATAACCAATATAACTCAGAAGGGAGTGAAGTTTTTCTGGACCATTGAATGTGAATTTTACTTCAAAGAGTTTCAAAAGAGTCTCATCACTACATTAGTGCTCACACTACCGCCCATTGGGGAACTAGTTGTGGAATATAGTGATGCTTCAAAGAACTGATCAGGTTGTTTACTAATGAAAAATTATAGCCCAAACCATAAGGATGTAGAAAATTCTTGTGAAAAACTATCTTATACATTATTTAGAGTTGGTAGTTGTGATATTTATGCTGAAGATCTGGAAGCATTATCTATATGGGGAGATGTGTGAGATATATAATGATCTTAAGAGCCTTAAATATATATTCATATAGAAGGATATTATTATAGACCAATGAAGATAGTTATATCTGAACATGGATTATGACTTATCAATCCACTACTATCCTAGAAATGAGAATAAAGAGGTGGATTCTCTAAGTAGAAAGTATCCTACATCATTATCGACAAATGGAATTGAGAAGGAACTAATCTTATTATACTTTAACAATATGGACATGGGAAAAATTAAGGTAGGAACATAATAAATTCTTTATCAAATGAGTTCTTAACCATCCCTCATGGAGAAAATAATGGATTATCAATGGAATGATAAGGAAATTTAGAAAATGGTGGAAGCTATCGAAAATGGTAATTCATAATATTTCCAAATGGATGAGGATGGATTCCTGAGATTTGGGTCACAAATTTGAGTACCTTCTAATTCAGAGATAATGATTGATCTTTTGAATGACGTAAATATTTCAACCTTCTCTATTCACCCAGTGGGCACAAATATGTATTGAGATCTCTGAGATCACAATTGGTAGGACAATATAAAAAAGGATATCGATGAATATACATCAATGTGTCTTATATGTCATAATATGAAGGATGAAAGGAAAATTTTAAATAGTTTATGAAACCATTACACATACCGACATGGAAGTGGGAAAACATCACCATATACTTTTTCACTAGACTTGTAAAAAAATACAAAATAAATTATGCTATATGGGTTTTTTAGATCGTCTTAAAAATAAATCTCAGCTTTTTGCAATTCAAGAGGACTCCTTACTGGATCAACTTTCACATATATACATAAAAGAAGTGGTAAGGCTGCGTGGAGTAACACTATTGATTATATCTGATCAAGGTCCAAGGTTTAACCACATGATTTGGAAAAGTCTCCCATATTCTCTAAACAATGATATAAACTTCATTATGACATACCATCCTCAAAATGATGGACATAATGAGACGACTATTTATAAATTATAGGATATGTTTAGGGATTGTACTATGGACTTCCAGGGAGGATGGTACCAATATCTACCTCTGGTTGAGCTCTCATACAATAGTATTTTCACTCAAGAATCAAAACAGATCCATATCAAATCCTTTATGGTAAAATATCTAAAACACCAAAATGATAGGATGAAGTAGGTGAACGTAAGCTGATATGACCAGAAATAGTCGAAGAAATGGTTGATAAGGTGAAAAACATTCAAGATAACATAAAGGAATCCCATAGTTGAAAACATATATATGAAAAAATTGTCAGTGAAAACTGGAGATTGTGGTTAGAGACATGGTATTCCTATAGATATCTCCACAAAAAAAGATCATGAGATTTTGGAAGAACAAAAAGCTAAGTCCTAGCTACATCGACCCCTTTAAGATTATTGATCACGTTAGAGTAGTGACCTATCAACTAACACTTCATCCTACCATGTCTCAAGTAAATGATATATTTCATGTATCCCTCTAGAGGAATTACATTATAGATCCCTCACATGTACTGAATTCATAGGTGGTACAACTGGGGAATGATCTCTCTTACAATGAGCATCTAGTGAAGATCTTAGATCGTATAAATAATGTTATATGAAAAAAGACTACTCACCTGGTCAATGTTCTATGGCATAACCATAAGTATAAAGAGGAAACATGGGAACATGGGAATGTGATGGAGTAAAAGTACCCTCACTTTTTTTCACCATAGTATGTAAAATGAAATTTATTAGGTGAAATTTAATAAGGGGGAATAATGTAACAACCCAGAATTATATCAATGAAATTTTATCTTCTTATACTAATTTCATATAGTATAAATCACATAAAATAATATTTAGAACACAATTAAAACTTTTGAAAATGATACTGATTGAAATAAGGGTCATTTTCAGAAATTAATGATCCTATACCAATGGAATATTACCTTTACCTTTGGAATAGTAATGTGACCCTATTGAATAGTAAACCAGCCAATAGAATAGTAACCTCACCTATGAAATTATAAATAAAATTTTTACATCTTATAAATAAAAATTTGATATATCTATATATTTGAATAAGTAAATAAATGATTTATAAATAATAAATTATGTGTTAGTATTTTTATAATTTATAAATATTTAATTACAATTTTATAAATAATATAATTATTTAAAATAAAATTTATTTTCATAAAATGAATTAATAAATTAATGTTTTTTGTCTTATGATTATGGGATAAATTAATGAGAACTTAATTAATTTTTCAAAGTGTTATAAAATCAGTTATAATTTGAAAATTGGTAATTTTTGAACAAATAATGATTTTATTTAAAAATTAAATTTCTCATATTCGGAAATCTATTTTTACAAAATCAAGATCCTTTTTTAATATAAAATTCTAATAAATGGTGAGGGTTAGTTTTTGTGATTTTTGAATGTAATTAAATTTTTGGCAAATAGTAAAATACAATAATTTATAATATATATACATTATAAGTTAAAATACACTATTCATTTAGTCATGAAAGATGTAAGCACCATAATCTCGAAATATCCTTCATTATTTTAATATATTTAGTGATAATTCTCAAACTATTAAATTTCGTGTAGAAAACTAATAAAGTAATGAGTAATATAATGAAAAAACACCCCTCTCCTCCCCTATAAATACCTCCCCCCCACCACCTCTTCTCCTTACACCTTTCAATATTTTATACTTATCCAAATTCTTCTCAAATATCTTTCCAAGACCCTCTCCCACTTATAGGATCCTTTTTTATAACAAAATACCAAACCCATTTCCCCTATGGAGGTTTTCAGGAAGAAGGATTCAAGAGGTAAAATCTACTTTCTTTTCTTTTCATTTCCTTCTATGTTCTTTTATGTTATTTTTATCTCCTCATATCATATCATAAAAATGATATGATAACTTCCATACCTTATTTATATTTGAATTATATTATGCTAAGGGAATAATAAGTCATCATTTCTTTCACCTCATTTGTTTGTTAGAAAAATGATAATATTGTGTGTGATGTGTTTATTTATCGCATTCAAGGATGAAAAGTTTTCAATTTCCATTACCTCCTTCAGTGATGGTAATAAAACCATTTTATGGTTAAATGAAATTATAATATTTTTATTACAACAGATTTAATGTTATTCATCCTTTATATAGACATTTTGTTAATTAATAAAAAAAGTAGTTTGTGACGATCAAAATCCTGCAAAAATAATTTCAACGATTATCACTAATGTATTATCTAATGATTCAGCTTAAATATAAATAACCAAATAAATTATATAACCATTTAATATTTTCTATTTTCTTTAATAACATATAACTTAAATTCTGGATATCCATTCTCATTTTACATGCTTTTATGTACATGTGTATTAGTAAACCGATCATGAAAACCTTGTAAATGAACGCTCCTAAAGGATAAAATTGTATTTTATAACTTATCAAAAGGCCATAAAAGAATTTAATAAAAATATAATAAATAAAATACATGTATAAAAGGTTTTTAATTAATTAATTAATGGATATAATCTTATTATTCCAAACATTGAGTACATGGACAAAACCGTTTCAAACAAAAGGTAAGAGATTCTACCCCAACCTCCATTCTGTCCTTTGGGTTACTATTTATCACTATTTAACCCAATGTAATACTTATTTTTATATATGAGTATTCTAAATTATGTTTATATGTTCCAAAATCATGTTTCCAGATCATATCATCCCTCTTTGATGGGGAAATACATGTTTTAAAAAGGCTCCCTTCTCAATTATTCCCCATAAGCATGCTCGATTCAAGAGAACATCCCGATTTCATTCACTTATTTAAGTTCACATAATAATACTTTAAGACAAAAACATTTTTATATTGAAAATAATTTTTTCATTAATAAAAATATTATTTCATTTCTGGTTTTATAAAAACAAATATGACTTTTATGCTTTAATTTTTTTTTAATATTTTTCTTTAAACCACAAAAAAATATTTTATTACAAAAGTTTCTTAAACACTCATATTACATGTTTCTACATCAACAGGACATCAGTTGTCTTGATCCGTGCCTATTTTACCTTATTAATGCAGATGTATGTTTTTAATCCATTATTTCATGGAAATATTTATGATATGATCAAATCCAGTAGGGACAAATTTCTAGGGCACTGTAGCATCACTATAGAAGGAACTGTAGCAGCGGCGGAACTGTAGCAGTGGCGAAACTAGAGCGGTGGAGGTACAGTAGCTGGAACTATAACAATGACGGTGCTGTAGTAGGTATTGTACTAACCCGGGTACCCTAGTAGAACTATTCACCAAAGGGTCCTTTGGGCGAAAAATGGATTTTCAAGCCAAGTATTCAGGACACTTAGCCTTAGGCCTTCAGGCTATGTAATGACTTTCCCTCTACCCAGTAAAAAAGGGGCATTTTCTTTAATAATAAAATGAGGCTTCGACCCCAAGCATAAAAAATATGATCATTTTTTATTCCCTTTATGATGATTATAAAACCCATTTCTTTCTATGGGTAAGCCTTATGTTTTCGTAATTCATTATTTATGATTATTAATTTGTCACACATATTCATTAAAATGTTAGGATGGGTGTTCTTAGATATCCTTCCAATGAATTGGTTAATGTTTAGTCTCATGATACATAATTTTGGGACCTGTAGTGAACGTGATTCCATTACAAGACTTTGTCCACAATGTGACATGGTCTTGGAGGATAGCCTTGAATCATGTTTATTTCATGTTATATATAGTTTCCATATTCCAATGTTGCCATTATTATATGTTCCCATGTTATACATGTTAATATTCATTATGTTTATTCAGGTTATATGACTTTTATTTCATCATATTATTCCTTCATACCCATGCTCTAAGTTTAATTTATAAGCTTATTCCATTAATGGGGTTTTTAGCTCATTCATTTTGTTCATTTATTCAATAGGTTATCCTATTCAGATGTAAGAGATCAATGAAATCTTCGATATCATTATTAATATTAAATATTTTTTTTATTTTGGTTTGATGATGTTTAATTAGGTAGCATATCATCTAATGACACTAAACATTACGACCATTCTTTGTATTTTAGGGTTAATTATGCTTAGAATCTGGTAATAAAATATTTAAAAGGCCAGCGTGTCTATTTTTTTCTGATGTGTTTTACTACGAAACAGAGGGTATAGTCTCCCTATGATAAATGTTAGACTCTTGATGCTAGTCATAATCCTCTAGCATACAAGGAGATTCTCTTGAGGTCACGTGGTGGACCGGCCAGGGGCACTAGTGCATGCCACCCAGACCGGGACATTACAAAGTGGAACCGTGTCAAGTCTTATTTTCATTTAGTTTGTCCTAATTTTTGGGAAAGGTATATAAGAGTGTATGAATAGTTGGGCCTTGGACATGAGCTCATGCATGGGATTTGAAAATCCATTATTGGAGGAAAACCCATGTAACCAAGGATTTTTGTTCTTTCTATTTTCTATTAAAATTCAATATTATTTCACCTTGGTTGATGCAATTTTGGTGTTATTTAATAATGATTTTGATATTCTATGGATATTTCAACCATGGCTCGGTATGGCCTGAGAGTTGAGTTTTCATGTATTATTTTAGGTCCTCAGGAATATTGTGACACGAATCATTTTAGGCATGCATAGGAAAACATGTTATGGGTAAGTTGTTGACCATGAAATATTTTTCCTTTCTTGTGAAATTGAAATGAAAAGGTTCCTGATATGAAATTGAGAAATATTTTAAAATAATTCAAGATTAGAATAAATAGGTTTTTAATGAGAAACATTATTTAAAATGAGTTTACCCTTTGTTAAGCATGGCCTAGGTGTATGATGGTTAAGGGTAGTGATAACTCCGTAACTTTGATATTGTGATGGGGTTTAGAGGAATGAATTATTATTCTTTATTGTGTTTCCCTCTTATATAAACATGATAAAGTGGTGTTATATGTCACGAGACATGTGTTTGGAATTATAGATAGTTGCCTATATGTCAATTCTTTTTTAGAAGATGGCATGAGGATATGGCTAGAGATACTCAACCAGTAGTTAAACTTGAGGCACTGATAGTTCCAGGTGAGGAATCTGGAGATATGTTCCATGAGAACGTTTCTCGCATCATGTAATTTATTGAAAGAGACCCAGGGAAAGCTGTGGGAATTATTTCTGATGTGACATGGGAGTTTCAGCTGTATCACACTCAGAATTTTACTGTATAGGGTGGACCTGAGGGAGGTGAGTTATGTATTGAGTCTATTGAGACTATACTAGACTATTTAGAGCCTCTATCTGAGAGGAGGATTAAGTTAGCTACTTATATGATATGAGAATCATTAAATCACCAGTGGGTTTTTTAGGATTTGAATAGACATGCTGATGGAATGTTATAGGGGGACTTCTTGGAGAAGTTCTTCTAGAAATTTTATCATTAATTTCTTAGGTAAGAGTGAGCATCCGAGTTTATGATATTGTCATAGGATATCATGTGTGTGATGGATATTGTTGGCTACTTTACATATTTGTAGTTATTTTCTCCAATTTTGGAAGGAGATGAGACAACTATGATGAGGTTTTTATAGGATTTAATTAATTATGATATTAATCTCTAGGAAGACCAATTTTGGAGAAAGATGTTTTCTACGGCGGTGGACCAGGCTATCATTACTATGGGAAAGCTAAGAGAGGCTTATAATGTAGAATATATGGTTTCTACTAGATGACCATGATGTAGAACTTTGGAGTGAAGGAAGAGTAAATACGAGGGTATTAGTCATGATATATTAGGGTGAGTGTCTAGGTGGAAGGGTTATTCACACATGACCTTACAAGGATTTTATCTCACCAGTGCATTAGGCACAACCACTATCATAAAAAATATCCCTAACCACCAATGGAGTTATGATCTTATGGAATAATGGGTCATATAAAGATGTTTTGTAGGAACCAATGATAGGCCATCAGTCATGGGGGATCTAGAATGAAATAAGTTGTGGGAAGGGGAGCTTCTGCACTATATCAGTCGAGCTACTAGAGTTTTACTAGCCAAGGAGGTAGAGGTAGTTGATGTGGTGCTTTTGGGAAAGAGCACCCATATCATCATATTGATATAGCCCATGGGACTTAGGTTTCATCATAGGGATGAGGGGCAAAAAATTTTCATACCATTCAACCTACACTTGTATAGAGAAAGAAGGGTAAGTTTATAGGGAGAGGTAATATTCTTATATATTTTATGCTATCTAGTTCTTTATTGGATACTGGTGCCTCTCATTCCTTTTATTTCTACACAACTTGTGAATGGTTTTAGCTCAGCGGTGTAATTTTCGAGGGGGTTGTTGAAGATATAGACACATTTATGAGTACATTATAAATACATCTTTTTGTGTAAGGGGAGTTCTATAATGGTTGGATAGTATCAATTCTTGTGGAATTATTACATTCATGACATGTCAGTCTTCAACCTAATTTTGGGTATGAACTCCATGGTCACATATGGAGCCCAAATTTATTGTTATCATAGCATAGTGACTTTTACGTATCATAATGGTGAAAACTATATTCACTATAGAGAGTGGGATATCCAAGGGTAGAGAAGGGAAAATTACATAGTGACTGGGAGAGATCCCATACCATGTTTCTATTCAGTTGTTGGATGATGGAGGTGTAAAGAAAGATATCTTTCCACCTATAGTGGATCGGTTTCATGACATGATTCCTCAAGTATTATTATGGATTCCAACTAAAAGAGATATATAATTTTATAATGAGATCATTCTAGGAGCTGATAAAATTTATATTTCACCATATTAAATGGAACCAATAGAGCTTCAAGATATCAAGACTCAACAAAAGGAATTAGGGTATAATTGATTTATCTGACCATGTACGTCACCATGGGGTTCACCTGTTTGTTTTGCTAAGAAAGATGATGGGACTCTCTGTTTGTGTGTTGACAACCAAAAGTTAAACTAGATGATAGTGAAGAATCCATATCTTATTCTTTGAATGGATGATCTATTTTACCTATTGATGGGATCTTGTGTATTCTCAAAGATTGAGTTGATATTAGAGTATCATCAGTTGAGTGTTCAAACTTTGGACACACCGATGATTTATTTTAGAAGAATGTATGTCCTATATGTGTTTTTCATAATGTTATTTGGGTAAAAAATTCACTTTCAATGTTTACAAACTTGATGGATAGAACGTTCCATCCATACCTAGATCAGTTCATGATAGTATTTGTGTAGTACAACATAGTGTACTCTAAGACTCATGATGATCATACTAATCATCTTGACATCATCTTGAGTACATTGAGATAACATCAACTATAAGACAAGATATCTATGTGCTAGTTTTGTATTGTTGATGTACACTTATTGGGTCCCATAAACATGGAGGAAGTTATGTATATGAACCATTGAAGATGCATGTAGTGGTTTCATGGGATCTTACCAAGAACATGTTCAATATCCCCAGATTTCTAGGGTTAGCAGGATATTATCAAAGGTTCTTCTAGTATTTTTTCAGATAGGAAGCACCACTATATGGATTTACCAAGATGGGGATAACGTTATAATGGTTTGAAACAATATATAGTACCTTCTAGGAGATAAAGATGAATCTTACATAGGAACCAATATTTATCCTACCCGATCTAGGTGGGGAGTATAACATGAATTGTTACGCTAATGGGATCGAACTCGGAGTAGTGTTGATGCAGGGAGATCTAGTTTTGGTGTATGGGTCTTGGTAGTTGAGACCAAATGAATGGAACTACCCTATACGTGAACTCAAGTTAGCTGTAGTGGTTTATTCTTTGATGTTTTTGAATCATACCTATTGGGAGAAAATTTTCCAATGTACACCGATCACAAGAGTTTGAATTATATCTTTTCATAACTATATTTAAATATTCTGTAGAAGATATGAGTTAAGTGTATTAAGTCTTTTGATTTTGATATTGAATATTTGATTAGAAATATGAACAGTGTTACTGCCACATTGAATAGGAAATATCAGACATAGGCCATTCAAGAGTCGAAAGCTGAGAATAAGATGATAACTTTGCTGGATGAGGTGCATGTTGTGGTACAGGAGATCCAGGAGTTGATGACTATTGTATTAGTTTCAGTGGAGTAGACACTTTTGGGATGGATTAAGGACATACAATATAAGAATATAGATTGTTTTACCTCAAGGATACTCCTTGAGTGTTGTTAGACAACTTTATTTTGGACTATAGTTGAGGATGGGACCATCTAGGTTAAGAATCATGTTGTTGTGACTATATATATGAGGGAAGAGATGATGCAAGAATATAAGGCCTCAAAGTGGGAAATACATTTAGGTTTTAAAAGAATGTACAATGACTGTTTTGGTGGCCAAACATGATAAACAAGATATGAGGGTTTGTTACACGATGATACTCCTATAAGAAGATGAAGACTGAGCATCAATGACCCAATGGTTTGGAACATTTGTTACCCACTCTGAAATGGATGTTTGATGGTGTGACCATGTAATTTTTTGGTGTTTCTCTTGAGGATACCACAGAATAATGACTCTATTTAGGTGATTGTGGGAAATTTGAAAAAGGTAGAACATTTCTTGCCTATACAAAAGACTTTCTCGATAGAGCATTTGGGAGAACAATATGTGTTGGAGGATGTCCATCTGTACGAAGTTCTATAGAATATATTTTTAGACTATATATCATGATATACATCAAAATTATGGAATGTCTTATAGAAGGTACTTGGTATATATGTTTTGTGGAGTATGAAATTATTCCCATATATAGTTCGGTTGTCAGACCTCACTATACAAGTGCTTGGGGAAATGCTGAAAGCATGTGTCCCTGACATTAGTGGGTCTTGGGAGAAGCACCTAGATTAGGTGGAGTTTTTTCTACAATAATAGTTATCATGAAAATATTTAAATGGAACCATATGAGGCACAAAATGGTGGTTCATGCAGATCACTACTATGCTAGATGGAGGCATGTGAGTTTGAGTTGTTGGGGCCAAGTCTGATTTCGGAGAAATCATAACAGGTTCAACTAATTTAGAAGCATATGGAAATAACTCAGTGTAGAAAAAATTCTTATATAGATATATGAATATGATACCTATAGTTTACAGAGGCTGATCATGTATTCCTTCTTGTGTAGCCAAGATCAGGTCACCACCGGATACATAGACAACGCAAGATAACACCCAAGGATGTTAGACTATTTGAGGTTGTAGAGATAATCTGGCCGATGAAATACCGATTCGCTCTTCCATAGATATATAGTGTTAGGAATGATGCTTTCAATGTTTCACAACTAATATAGTATCACGTTGACCATTCTAAATTGATTTATGGGGGCGATGTTGAGCTTTTGATATGTGAATCCTTTAGAAATCATCGGATTCTTATGTTGGATCACAGTCAGAAAGTATTGTAGGGAAAGAATATGCCAATATCTTGTGTATTGTAGAAACATGACAATGTTTAGGTGAAAACATGTGAGAGAGAAGGTGATATGAGGGCTCAATGTACGAATCTTATTGAATCAAAATCTTAATGAAGCGTGGGAGTATAGCTTGAGGATGAGATTTAATAAGGTGCGAGATTGTAAAAAACTATCATTTTGAGGAGATGTACATGCTCATTTACGGGTAATATATTTCCTTGTGTTGAGTAATTTTCATTTGGGTTTTATTTTGGTGTGTTTTCGGGTGGAAAATTTGAGAAAAATGAAACTAAGAGGGAAGTGCATGGTTGGAGCATGGTTTTCCCAAACTCTGCATCCTGACTCAACAAATCGTGAAATCATGGATATAGATCTTTTTAATGGGTGGTACATAGTTTGAAAAATCATGTGTACTAAAAGTGGAAACCATGTACCCCCTAGAAGAGGTAAATAGTTAATGTGCATAGGTAGGGGGAACCGTGCACCCTGATCATCAAAAGTTTCACGAGAATTAAATTAACTTGAAGATTTATTTCAAAATTTCCTGAGACACCATTTTCATCCCAAATATACCCCCATTTTATATTAATGTTTCTTTCACAATTTTGGAGCCATCTAGATTTATTTTAAGCCATTGAAGCATCCTTTCTTTATGATTCGATGCACTGATTGAAGATCTACACCCCTCCTGGTAAGAGGGTCTCATCCCATGTAATTTACTTTTTATTTACCATTATAGTTACATCCATTGTAGGGTTGTTATTTCATATTTTGGTTGGATATTGAGTTGGGTTTGTGGATCTAGATATTGATCAAGATTTAATGGATTTTTATCTATTCAATCATAGATTTAGGTTTTGGATCTGGATCCTTCCCTAAATCATTATTCAGTTAAAATTGGGAATTTCCATTAGGTGATCACTCATCATCAAATTGAGGGATTTGGTCTATAATTCAAATCTAAAAGTCTTTATTTCAATTATATTTATGAAATGGTAGAATGTATATTTTATGTTTAAAAATTGATTTATTGATCAAATTAATTAACTTGGTGAATTAATTAATTGTGGGAAACATGAAATTCAAGATATTCAGATTATAGATTGTGAATAACTAATTATTAAATTAACTATGATAGAATTGGGATTGATTAATGAGATACTTAAAATCTGATTCAATTTTGAGATATTTAGATCATTTATTAGAGATAATTACATATTTATTTAATTACGAGATACTGAATTGGGAGTTGGGGATCTTTAATTATGGATTTAATTATTAGAATATTGAAGTATAAATTGAAACATAATTTTTGAATTAATTATGGGATAATTAGATTATGAGCTGAATAATTTATTATTGAATTAATTATGGGATAGTGAGGTAGAATATTGATTAACTAATTATATAATTAATAAATGGGAATGAAGTGATTAATTAATTAGGTAATTAATTAACGAGATTGATGTGATGAAATAATTGTTTAATTAGTAATGAGAATGAGATGATTAATGAATTTTTGTATTAATTAATTTAATGAACTTTAATGGGTGAAGGATAATAATGGAATTCTATTGTGATAATTGAGAAACAATAATGTAAGCAATAAAATTCATGTGTTAATTAAGAATAATGAATGGTAACAAAGGTATTCATGTGTCAATTGGGGAAAATGGATGATAATAATAGGATTCATGTGTTAATTGAGAATAATGAATGGTAAAAATAGAATTAATGTGCTAATTAGAACAATTAATTGTAATAATGTAATTCATGTGTTTATTTAGATGAGGAATGGTAATAATTTTATTCTCAGATACGATATCCCTCGGGGATAGTTTGGGCTCTAGCATGAGTTGAGAAAGTATTGAGATATGAGTGTCTATGGGATCCCATGAGTTTATGTGGTTAAATAAATATTAATTGATAATGTGATAACTCTCTATATATTCATTGAAATTATTTATTTATACAACCACATACACTATTATTTGTCTAGATATTATTTTTGACTCCATTGGTGGGGGCATAATAAGGTATACCCACACCCTACTAAGGATACCCAATCAATATTATAATAGATTACATGAATCTAGTAATGGTTAATGGAAAATTACCTATGTTAGAAGATGAATTGGGATAAATCATGGAAGTGGGAACCATATGTGGTTCGGGACCCGCTTGGGCATTACTGGTTACATTAACTTTGAGTTTCATTTTGAAAATTAGAGAATACATTAGCATAGAATATCTACTATTTTGATTTGATATTATATTTCCATTTTTGTCATCTTGTGATACTAGATTATTCTAGTTATGTTATATCATTAGTTCGATATTTTTTATTTTCCGCTTCTGGTGTTTTACTATAAAAAAGAGGGAATTGTCTCCCAATGACTAATATTAGACCCTCACTACTAGTCAGAAGCCTCTGGAATATAGGGAGGCGGGATTAAGGTCACATAGTGGACCGACTCAGGTCACCAGTGCATGGAAACCGTGTTGGGACTTTACAGAGAGATTCTGATGATGCTAGTGAGAAAGAATCTTCAAATTGAGAAGCCAAAATTTATAATCTAAATTCCACTATGTGATTTACAAAACATTCTATTGAGGTAAATTTATATATTTCTTTATGGAATAAATATATATCTAAAAATCAAAATTACTCTTATGAAGAATCATATGAATGTTGTACAATTGTGGAAATAAATTTTAAAATCAAGTAAAATAATAATTTATCCCTCAAAAAATATTATAATTATTTCGTAATTGAAAAGTAGGGTTAATAAAATTTTTATTTGAAAACAATGATGGAAAAATCTATTATTTCTTGTGTTGAAAATGGTAATTAATTTAAAATAATGAGAAATTATGTTCAAGAATTCCGAGATGTGACATGTGTTTTTACAAAAGGTGAAAACTATTTAAATAAAATACTTTGAAACAATAAATCTTATAAAAATTTATTTGTAATAGGATTCCAAGTAGTGATGAAAACTCATTATAAAAAATATTTTATGCCAATTTCTAGGAACAAAAACCTCTTGAAAGATACTTGTTATCATAATGGGGAAATAAGTCACTATGATCATAATTATAGTTTAAAGAACCAAAAATTTTATGGATCTAGACATGTTTTTATTTCAAAAAATATATTCCAAATCTAATGATTAATTTTTTAGAAATCATAAATAGATTTGAATTATCAAGTGTTTAGTTGTTAACATTACTGTACCCAATATAATTTGT
Source organism: Viscum album (assembly GCA_963277665.1). NCBI lineage: Eukaryota > Viridiplantae > Streptophyta > Magnoliopsida > Santalales > Viscaceae > Viscum > Viscum album. The sequence goes on along the minus strand of OY728160.1, from coordinate 843,762,732 downwards.
GTACCAAACCAATTTCATGTTTGATATGCATTATTTGGGTAAATGTCTAAGGAAATGAATGAGAAATGGAATATTTAAAGTGTATGATCGACATATATGAGTGGATATTTCTCTAATTTCTAGTCCTTATCAAAATAAAAAGATTCTAGGTAACTTTTTTGTGAATATAAAAAAAGAAAAATTATGGGAGTTGAATCAGTCAGTAATCCAAAATATGTCATCGTCGAAAAATTTCTTTAAATGGATGGAATAAATAAAAATATGATAAGTATTTCAATTTTTTTTGATAAAGGTAACATTATTAATTTTCTAAATAATGCATGTTCTTTTTCAAAGATAAAACTTTTAAATTCAACGAACCAATAATTGAAAATGTATGTACTCTTGATCTTAATTATTTTTATATATAAAAATTGAATTGTATAAATACTAGAAAAATGAATATCATATTTTTCATAGAATACCAGGACATTTAAATGTCAATTCATTAACAAAATTGTCCAAAAAGAATTTATATTCAATTTTACCTCAACATAAATTTAGATAAAATAAACTATTTGATACATATCTATTTAAGAAGGAACCCAAGTAATTATTTACACTAATTAAATAGGTTTATTCTTTTATACCACTATATATTATTCAAAGGGGTTTGTTTAAGACTTATAGAATTTTAATCCTCAGAGGAAAATCTATTGTTTATGTATTATTTTGTGATTTCCCCATATTTACCTATATTTTATTTTTATGTGTTAAGAGTGAATCCACTTTGTTTTCTTTTGATGATTTTTCTAAATTAGTTCAAATAGAGAAATATTCCAAAATTATATCTTTGAGATGTGACCGTATGGGAGGATTTGAGAACCACCAGTTAAATTATTATTATATAGTATATTATATCAAGCATAAATTTTCCCATAGGACACCAAAATAATTTTTTGTTGTTTAAAGGTGGAATAGTAATTTTCAAGAAAATTATATAACAATTCTATGTGAATATAAATTTTCCACTTATTTTGGGTGTATGATTTATACAAAACAATTTATATAATAAACTGAGTTCTAATCGTACCTATTTTGATGAAAACACCATTAGATATATAGAATAATAAAGAACCAAAAGATTGAGACATCAAATTATTAGGGTGAAAGGTTTACATTCTAAATACTAATGAAAATATTGATAAATTTGATCTAAATTCCTATTAATGAATATTTTTTGGATAATTGATTACTTATAAGGCATATAAGGTATTAAATAAAAGGATAATGAATATTGAACAATAAATTCATTAGAGTTTTGATTAAAGTGATCTATTTGATCAAAAAATGACTCAAGTTTATGAGTTATAAAATACTTTTAAAAAAACTATAATTGATCCTCTCTTTGTTAATAAAAAGGATAATTATTTGGAACTTGATTTGGGTGAACCAATTACTGAAATAATATATACTAGTGAACTAGATGTTGTTTTACAAAGAAAGCCTAGAAACCATAAGAACCTTACCATGGAAATATTAATTGTAATTTTAGATGAAGGTATTATTAGTAAAAGTATTGTGGTTAATCTTGTATAATTCTCTACCAACTTATCTCAACTGAATCCTAAAACTAAAAGTGAATTATTAGTAGATGAGATATAGGTTTTAAAAATGAAAGAAAAATTAAACCAGTCAATGTGGAATAAGTTATGATAGTTAGTTTATAGACCCTATAACTAGCCTTCTAAAATAAAAAATAGGTTTTTAGTAAGTACGAGGATTATAATGGTGAAACATCATAGGAAAATAAATAATATTACATTATAATGTTTATCAATATTTTTGAATAAAAAGTTAATACTACTTTAAAGGGAATGTTATGCTCGATGGCGTACCCAATACACAACAACGAGTTTCTTTGAAATCATACGTTGCACACTAATAATATAATAATATTATAATAGTTAACGCCTAGCCATTGTAATGGCGTGAATGAACAGAAATAACTAAAAAATGATTACATATGTTTGTTAAATATTTTTACATTTATCCAATAAATTTTAGAGGCTTAAAATGAAGATGAATCGAATTTTAAGAATAAATATTCTAATATTCATTAAAAGGTCGATTAACCGCCTTTTGATGGAGAACCCTTTTTAAATATACTTTTGAAAATTTTATATGTTGTATTTGACAAAATAAAATCCTTCTTTAGAATCTGGACATCAAAATTTACTTTGTGTAAATTTTTGTTATTTTTCCGATAAAGATCATTTTTAGTGAAAATGTTGCATTTTAATTCAAAACCTCCTTTTAATCTAATTTATTTATATGGATAGATTATCTTTTTAATTGATATTAAAGTGTATTTAGAATATATTTTTACCATTTAATCCAATGGTGATCATTGGAATTAATTTCACTTTGAAATTGGACTTAAACTAGTGTCAATCTTTTAATAGATACTGTTTCTTAAAAACACACTATTTATTTTGACAGTGGGAATGAATTATTAAATTAATTAATGCAACTTATATATTTTTAATTTTTTAAAATAGACATAATTTATGAATTCGGAATATCAAATATATCTTAGGGTGAATTTTTGGTATTTTCCTAAAAAACTTCAATTTTTGATGAATAGTGAAACTACTAAGTGGTAGTTAAAGAAACTGATTTTTCGTTTAAATGAAACTTTACCACTTCTGTGATTTGATTTTCAAAAATCCGACAAACATGGTTGTCATTAGGATGTATAATGTGGTTCAATGAGATTAAAATAAATTTTTAGTGAATAGTAAATTTTAAGTTTTATTAATCGTGATTAGAGGTAATTAGTGTAATTGAAGGTAAAGATAATGTTATAATAATATGAAATGATCTTGAAACATGTCCCACCCTTATTGGATGAGTCATGGCCGACCAAGAAAATCCATGGGTCAACTTGGGGACCCCATGGAGCCACTTTGGTTGGAAAATGACATTAATAACTTTTTATTTAAAGTTAAAATTAAAATGTCACAAACAAGTATTGTCTTACAAAAACAATTTTTTCAATGGGGTTATAAAAGTCATACTTTTGACTATAAATATTGATTAGAAAGATAAAAATATTTCCTAAATCATGATATTTTTGTATAATTTTTAGACATTACATAAATTATTTTATTTATGACGCTGTGATGATGCAGTGATGACCTCATAAATGAACGACTTAAATAAAATGAGAAGATAGGGTGAAATATAAGTCTTACACTTGTCACAAACCTATTGGATGGGTGGATTTAGAAAAATTATCACCATAGCCTCTAAATATATCCTTTTTGGACCTTTAAAATCCGAAAATCATTTTATAATAAAGTAATATTTTATAACTTTCCAAGAGTGCCCCTCCTCTTCTCTTATAAAAGGCCCCCACCTCTACCACCTTACCCACACCTCTCAAGCCTTTGGCTCGGCCAAACCCTGCCCATTTAATCTCTCCACATCCCTCTCCTCATCATTGAAGCCTCAACTTTGGCATAATTCTCTTCAATAAACCGTTTTGGTTCAAACCAAGAGGAGTTACCCGATTTAAAGGTAATGTCTTCACTTGTGTTCTTTTGTTTTATTTTGCTTCTCCAAACCCATAAACTCTTTTTATTCATTTATTTTGTAACAACACCGGTATATTCAATATACTAGGATGTTTTTATGTGAATTATTCGAGCTACACTTACACATACCTCCATCTAATGGTTAAAGAACATACTGTTTCTTTGGATGGCGAATTACTACCTTATGAAATGATGATTGTTGAATCTTCTCTTAAAAACATTCATAGTGGCCATTATGATGTCACTATACTTTATATATGATATATATGTTATTTATGTTTTTGTTTCCATTATGATGTCACTGTATTTTATATATGATATATATGGTATTTATGTTTTCCATATGCTTCTGTATTTTATATTTAAAACATACCATTATTCTTTGCATGTTGTGAAAATGCGATAATTTCATATGAGGAAGTGCGGACTACCGCCCCCTCAAGTGATGTGACTCGTTCATGCAATACATGGAACGTATAAAGAATGAAATTAATGAATTTATGTGACCTATAAAACATATATATTATACTGGAATTATAATCTATATATCTCTCAATTATTTTTAATTCCATTAATATGTCAATGTAATGAAAGTAGCGTTCATGCGTACGTACGGCCTACCATCTCCATGAACGGTGCATTTCATTTATTTTTATCTCAAAATGTTATGGAATAGTATAAAATGAATATGTAATGAATATATATGATATTTAAATCATTAATACTATTCTAGAGATGATTTACTTAAAACTACATGGACAATCATTATCAAACAAGTTCATTTTTGACTCATGTACCAAACATCGACAAAAACATCCAATATGAACTCACATTATTAACCAATTATTATAACATTATAATTTTTGATATGAACTGAATAATAATATTTAAAGGATGACCTTAAGCAATTATAAATAGACCAAAGTTTATTATTCAAGAATATAAAGAAATGAACAAGACAAGTCGGACTTGAGGTAAGGGATCCTACCTCTCTATTTCTTTTTAAGTACTCTCCTTTATGTCATTTCTTTTAAGATAGTCTTTCTTATGTTTGGGGATGTTATTTTACATTCATAATTCTGTAATTTTTATTTTCATATTATGAGAGACCCTATTTGATCTCATAAATCCATTTTGGATGTTTTAAGTGGCGCTGTTAGGCTGCCGAGTTTTCGTAAGGGATTTTTCATCCACTTTTATTTCCGTGAGAGTTATGCTAAATTTTTCACCATTTACTTTGAGTGGTGTATTTACTGCACATTATTATACTCTTTGTGTAATATAATTTCGTTTATGGGTATTTACATCAATGTTGTATAGTCCTTGTTTCATGGGGTGTATGTTTCGAAATTTGCCCAAATCGGTAAGGGAACCTTTCACACTCCTCTTTTAAAAAGACTTATTTTGTTATGTCTTTTAATTTACATCTTTTTATGTTGGGATATTTTATTCTATATCCTTATTTATGTAAATTTTATGTCCAAGTGATGAGATACCATTTTCTCTCTCATCAACTAAATTTATGAATTTTAAAGCGACGCCGTTAGGCTGTCGAATTTTACCAGGGGAACTTTTTAACCCAATTTCGATTTCTTTGGGTTCAACATGTAGTTATTGAATATTTCATACTTTGAATATGTGTGAATGACCTATGATTGTTTTACACTTAATATCCACTTATATTGGGTGTATTTATATTTGTCACATATAATTTTGAGATTGATTTATCCTTAATTTAAGGATACCTTCTTTATGTGGGATTTCATCTCATTTTACATTTCTATTGAGACTTCATTGTTGTTATGCACCAATTAACTCTTATATGGTGTATATACTGTCCTTTGGAATATTATTTCATGAATCCATTTATTCTCATTATATTATAAAATTCTGATTAAATGTTATTCCTCAATTATTGTATTCAAGTGTCTCTAATTTTGGTAAAAACCCTTTAACTAAAACACCGCTTTAAATATTTTAATAATTTGTTCTTATTAATATCCATGTTTTAAAAATAGTTTTAAGGATTTATTTATATGAAAATTAATGGTTTAAAATATTAAAAGCTTCAAAGTGGTATGGGACATTTGATTCAAAAATATCTTTATTAAATGTTTTAAATGGTTTTGAAAATGTTTTTTTGAATGGATTCATTATTTCAATATCTTAAAATGTTATATTGTTATTGAAATGTGGGAATTTTATCTTTCCTTTATGCTTAAGTTATGTTCTATGATTATGTTATGGTTCTTAGGCATTGTTTATGAAGACGGGTGGTTCCGTGATAAACTAAGGGCGGGTGAGCCCGATATGCTCTCCAATGCATTGGGTAACGTGAAGGGGTTTAACGGTAAGGTTTCTATGAAGAGATTTTGGGAATATACTATGACTGGTATTCCAAACGTAACCATGAGGGTTACTCCCTACGTAAGAATGTTATAAATTCCTCAAGTTACCTTTATATATTTTTATTTCTGTGAGTTAATCGTAAATCTTATGATTTCATGAGGTATGTTAAATTGCTTATGTTTTATGAGAAAAGTAAGATTTCATTGATTCTTATGTATACATGGACTAATATTTTCTTTCCGTATTTTTATAACCATTACTGATATTTTTATGCTCATCCCTTGTTTTTTGAAATGTTTTTCACATGACATAAAGTTGAATAGGGTCAAGGATGGGATCAAGGAAATGCCAGGCTGTCTAAAACAACGAACTAGAAATGACTCTTTTGTTCAAGAGTATTTATTTTTGTGAAAAAAATGGAAGCTGAGTAGATGTGTCTACTTTGTAATCTTTGAGATGTAATAGTTATGTCCTAATTCTCTAAAACTCTAAACCTGAAAATATCCTCAATGTGAATTATTCATTTAATTCAATAATACGTAATGTTTAAGGCCGAGTCCTTATAGTTGGTATCAAAGTACAATTTAGATAACTTTAGAGGTTAGAGTGTTATGTGAAAAGTTGTGTATAACCACAATGGTTGTTATATTAGATAGAGTCATTGTTAATTTTGAAGGTTGGAATGAGTTTGAGATAACCTGGATAAGTATATCTTAGTGTTTATCTTTTTATTTAGTAAATAATGATTTTGTTGATATACTCACACTGACATTTCTGGTTTTAGTAAATGGATGGATCTAGCAGGCACCAAAGTGACAATGGGTTTGAAGGAAACTGTAGTGGTTCTCTGATTAAGAGACTGGATGAAATGGGGGATTCAATGAGAAATCTCGTGGTTATTATAAACCAACTATCAGGAGTCATGATCAACCACTTGAACCTTGGTGAGTTCTCTAATTCATCATGTACTAGAAAACCAACTCGACATGGAAGTTAAGGTAATAATTATAAAGGTAACCATTAGGGTTTATATGATCCTTACTTTTGAGGTAATTATGGGTTACTATAGGTTATGATGGAATATGAATGACATGAGATAAACTTGAGGTTAAATTTTGTTATGGTTATTTTTGAAATTTTATCTCGTTTTGGGGAATGTTTTATGAATTATATAGTTTTGGAAAAAGGATGACACGCAGACTGTGTGACAACCCGTCGCGTCGGACAAAGCTGTGGGAATCGAACCAATAACCAAAGTGCGACTGGTATTTATCGCCTACCACTGGACTACGTGAAGTCCCTGGTTAGTTTGACTTATTATGTTTAGTTATATGATTTTATAAATCAAGAGTATGTTGATTTTGGGTTTTCTATGGAAATTATTAACCTATCATGGAGGATATCTGATTAGGTTAATTACTTTTCAGTATGAGAATTTAAGAGAAACTGATGTTATTTGGAGATAAATATTAATTTGTACCTTAGTAGACTATGTTATTAAATCCATCAAATATTTGGGTTTCAATATTAGTTGGGTTTACTTTGAGTAATTTTATGGAAAAATTGTTTATTGAATGGTCTTCGTTGAACTTTTTGTTTTGTTTGACAAAATTTTGAGATTAGGAGTAGTTTTTCTTCTTGTAAAAAAAATCCTTTTTGGGTATTATCTGATCTCTTACTAAACTTTTTGGTTTGGTTTTGGTTGATATATAAATACATGGGAAATATATAGTTCTCTTTTGTGGATTAAGTGATTCTTAAGAGGTTGATTATAGTACTATTAATGCAAACAAGTCTTCCTAAATACTCGTCTTTTGGAGAAAATATGAGTTTGATTAAGGAATCTAGTAAAAGTTGAAAGTCTACGTGACAAGTAAGTATGTTTCATTATGATTTAGTTAAGATCAAAAATAAATTCCTCAATTAATAGTAACTTAAAACAAAATTTTTTTCTATTAACTTTTCCTACTGGGGGATCGAATACCGTTTAACCCATCACAAGTTTGTGATTTTCTTGTAGTTAACTTTCTCCTAGACATGTTTACTATAACTCTCCATCAGAACATGACCCTTTGTTTTCTCCTCAATATCCATATTTTCATACATGGAATCCTAGTATGGGTTATCTCGGGTGACCTTTGTACTTATCTCCTTTTCTTTTAAAGTGATAGTTTTACTGACTCTTGTTCCGATGTTGGACTTTCAATGAAGTTTCCAAGCCCAATTTTGAAATTGTGAGGACACAATTTACAAAAGGGGCGAAGGATGTAACATCACAGGTAAATAAATAATATTACATTATAATGTTTATCAATATTTGTGAATAAAAAGTTAATACTACTTTAATGGGAATGCTATGCTCGATGGCGTACCCAATACGCAACAACGAGTTTCTTTGAAATCTTATGTTGCACACTAATAATATAATAATATTATAATAGTTAACGCATAGCCGTTGTAATGGCAGGAATGAAAATAAATAACTACAAAATGATTACATATGTTTGTTAAATATTTTTACATTTATCCAATAAATATTAGAGGCTTAAAATGCAAATGAATCCAATTTTAAGCATAAATCTTCTAATATTCTTTAAAAGGTCGATTAACTGCCTTTTGATGGAGACCCCTTTTTAAATATACTTTTGAAAATTTTATATGTTATATTTGACAAAATAAAATCCTTCTTTAGAATCTGGACATCAAAACTTACTTTGTGTAAATTTTTGTTATTTTTCCAATAATGATCATTTTTAGTGAAAATGTTGCATTTTAATTCAAAACCTCCTTTTAATATGATTTATTTATATGGATAGATTATATTTTTAATTGATATTAAAGTGTATTTAGAATATATTTTTACCATTTAATCCAATGGTGGTAATTTGAATTAATTTCACTTTTAAATTGGACTTAAACTAGTGTCAATATTTTAATAGATATTGTTTCTTAAAAACACACTATTTGTTTTGAAAGTGGAAATGAATTATTAAATTAATTAATGAAACTTATACATTTTTAATTTTGTAAAATAGAAATCATTTTTTAATTTGGAATATCAAATATAGCTTAGGTTGAATTTTTGGTATTTTTCTGAAAAAAGTTCAATTTTTGATGAATAGTGAAACTACAAAGTGGTAGTTAAAGCTACTGATTTTTCATTTAAATGAAACTTTACCACTTCTGTGATTTTATTTTCTAAAATACGACATACATGGTTGTCATTAGGAAGTAAAATTTGGTTCAATGAGATTAAAATAATTTTTTTTGTGAATAGTAACTTTTAAGTTTTATTAATCGCGATTAGAGGTAATTAATGTAATTTAAGGTAAAGATAATGTTATAATAATATGAAATGATCTTGAAAAATGTCCTAAATTTATTGGATGAGTCATGGACGACTAAAAAAATCCGTGGGTCAACTTGGGGACCCCATGGAGCCACTTTGGTTGGAAAATGACATTAATAACTTTTTATTTAAAGTTAAAATTAAAATGTCACAAACATGTATTATTTTACTAAAACAATTTTTAAATGGGGTTATACAAGTCATATTTTTGACTATAAATATTCATTAGAAAGATAAAAATATTTCCTACATCATGATAGTTTTTTTATAATTTTTAGACCTTAAATAAAGTATTTTATTTATGACATCGTGATGATGTAGTGATTACCTCATAAATGAACGATTTAAATAAAATGAGAAGATAGGGTGAAATCTAAGTCTTAAACTTGTAAAAAGCCTATTTTATGGGTTGATTTCGAAACCTTATCACCTTAGTCTGGAAATATATCCTTTTGGGTCCTTTAAAATCCGAAAATCATTTTATAATAAAGTAATATTTTATAACTTTCCAAGAGTGCCCCTCCTCTTCTCATATAAAAGGCCCCCACCTCTACCACCTTACCCACACCTTTCAAGCCTTTGGCTCAGACAACCCCTGAAAATTTCATCTCTCCACATCCCTCTCTTAATCATTTAAGCCTCACATTTGGCAGAATGCTCTTCATAAAACCCTTTTGGTTCAAACCAAGAGGAGTTACCTGATTTAAAGGTAATGTCTTCACTTGTGTTCTTTTGTTTTATTTTTCTTCTCAAAACCCCTAAAATCTTTTTAATCCATTATTTTGTAACAAAAAAATTATCTTAAATATACTAGTATGCTGTTATGTGAAAGATTCTAGCTACACTTACACACACCTCCATCTAATGGTTAAAGAACTTACTGTTTCCGTGGATGGCGAATTACTGCCTCATAAAACGATGATTGTTCAATCTTATATTAACACCTTTCACGGTGGCCATTATGATGTAACTGTATTTTATATATGATATATATGGTATTTAGGTTTTCCATATTCTTCTGTATTTTATATTTCAAATATACCTTTATTCTTTGCATGTTTTTCAAATGCGATAATTTCAGATGAGGAAGTGTGGACTACCGCCCCCTCAAGTGATGTGACTCGTTCATGAAATACATGGAATGTATAAAGAATGAAATTAATGAAGTTATGCGACCTATAAAACATATATATTATACTGGAATTATAATATATATCTCCCAGTTATTTTTAATTCCATGATTATGTCAAAGAAATGAAAGTAGCGTTCATGCGTACGTACGACCTACCGTCTCCATGAACGGTGCATTTCATTTCTTTTTATCTCCAAATGTTATGTAATAGTATAAAATGAATATTTACTGGATATATATGATATTTAAATCATTAATACTGTTATTGAGATGATTTACTTATAAATACATGGACAATCATTTTCAAACATGTTCATTTTTGACTCATGTACCAAACATCGACAAAAACGTCCGATATGAACTCACATTATTAACCAATTATTATAAAATTATAGTATGTAATATGAACTGAATAATAATATTTATAGGAGGACCTTAATAAATTATAAATTGACCAAATTTTATGATTCAGTAATATATAGAAACGAACAAGACAAGTCGGACTTGAGTTAAGGGATCCTACCTCTCTCTTTCTTTTTAAGTACTCTCCTTTATGTCATTTCTTTTAAGATCATCTTTCTTATGTTTGGTGATGTTATTTTACATTACTAATTCTGTAATTTTTATGTTCATATTATTAGAGACCCTTTTTGATATCATAAATCCATTTTTGGATGTTTTAAGTGGCGCCGTTAGGCTGCCGAGTTTTCGTGAGGGATTTTTCATCCACTTTTATTTCCATGAGAGTTATGATACATTTTCCACCATTTCCATTGAGTGGTGTTTGTACTTCCCATTATTCTACTCTTTGTGTAATATAATTTAGTTTATGGGTATTTACATCAATGTTGAATAGTCCTTCTTTCATGGGGTGTACATTTCGAAAGTTGCCCAAATCGGTAAGGGAACCTTTCACACTCCTCTTTTAAAAAGACTTATTTTGTTATGTCTTTTAATTTACATCTTTTTATGTTGGGATATGTTATTATATATACTTATTGATGTAAATTTTATTTCCAAGTGATGAGATAACATTTTCTCTCTCATCAACGAATTTTATGAATTTTAAAGTGACGCCGTTAGGCTGTCGAATTTTACCAAGGGAACTTTTTAACCCAATTTTGATTTCTTTGGGTTCAACATGTAGTTATTGAATATGTCATCCTTTGAATATGTGTGAATGACCTATGATTTTTTTACACTTAATATCAACTTATATGGGGTGTATTTATATTTTTGACACATAATTTTGAGATTGATTTATCCTTAATTTAAGGATACCTTCTTTATATGGGATTTCATCTCATTTTACATTTCGATTTAGACTTCATTGTTGTTATGCACCAATTCACTCTTATATGGTGTATATACTGTCCTTTGAAATATTATATCATGAATCCATTTATTCTCATGATATTATAAAATTCTGATTAAATTTTATTCATCAATTATTGTATTCAAGTGTCTCTAATTTTGGTAAAAACCCTTTAACTAAAATATCGCTTTAAATGTTTTAATGATTTTTTCTTATTAATATCCATGTTTTCAAAATGTTTTTAAGGATTTAATTATATGGATATTAATGGTTTAAAATGTTAAAAGCTTCAAGGTGGTATGAGACACTTTGATTCAAAAATCTCTTTATTAAATGTTTTGAATGGTTTTGAAAATGGTTTTTTGAGTGGATTCATTATTTAAATATCCTAAAATGTTATATTGTTATTGAAACGTGGGAATTTTATCTTTCCTTTATGCTTAAGTTATGGTCTATGATTATGTTATGGTTCTTGGGCATTGTTTATAAAGACGGGTGGTTTCGTGACAAACTAAGGGCGGGTGAGGCCGATATAGCTCTCCAATGCATTGGGTAACGCGAATGGGATAAATGTTAAGGTGTATCCAAAGATATTTAGAGAATATACTGTGACGGGTATTCCAAACGTAACCATGAGGGTTAATCCCTACGTAAGAATGTTATGAATGCCTCAAGTTACCTTTATGTCTTATGATTTCTTTGAGTTATTCGTAAATCTTATGATTTCATGAGGTACGTTAAATTGCTTTTGTTTTATGAGTAAAGTAAGATTTCATTGATTCTTATGTATACATGGACTAATGTTTTATTTCTGTATTTTTATAACCCTTACTGAACTTTTTATTCTCATCCCATGTTTTTTGAAATGTTTTTCACAGGACATAAAGTTGAATAGGGTCAAGGATGGGATCAAGGAAATGCCAGGCTGTCTAAAACAAGGAACTAGACATGACTATTTTGTTCAAGAGTTTTTATTTTTGTGAAAAAAATGGAAGCTGAGTAGATGTGTCTACTTTTTAATCTTTGATATGTAATAGTTATGTCTTAATTCTCTAAAACTCTAAACCTGAAAAGATCCTCAATGTGAATTATTCATTTAATTCAATAATAAGTAATGTTTAAGGCTGAGTCCTTATAAATGGTGTGAGTACTATGAATAAGTATATTCCATTATCTAAAAGGTATTATTAAGAAGAAGGTATAGAATATGAGGATACCTTTGCACCTATAGATAGACTATAATACTTTAGGATTCTACAGGCATATGCATTACACATGAATTTCAAATTATATTAGATTTTTGTAAAATATCATTTTCTTATAGTTAAATCCTATATTTAAAATACACTTAGTTTTGAAAATCATCATTTCCTAAATTCAGCTTTCAAACATACAAAATCTCTTTATGGCCTTAAACAAGAACTGAGATCTTGTTATGAACGATTAAGTTCGTTTCTCTAATTATATATTAATTCATTAGGATCAAAATATCCTACCCATTTTAAGAAAAAATTATCTTAAAATATTTTCTTGGTACAAATATATATTGATGATTTTATATTTGGTTCATAAAATAAAATATTTTGAAATGAAATTTCAAAAATCCGGAAAAAATAATATGAGATGAGAATTATGGGCATGTAAAACTATTTTATAGGTTTTCAAATTTATCAAAAATACTTTTAGAAGGTGGTATATCAATGTAAATTTTTAAATGAATTACTAAAATGGTTTTGAATAAATAATAGAATAGTATATAAAACATCTTTGAGTTATAATCAAAAGATTACTTTGGATAAAGCTAGGAAAACGTTGTCAAAAATATTTACAGAGGAATAATATGGAGTCTATAGTATTTGACTGGTTGTAGATGAGGAATTATGTTCATAGTATTCCTATCTACTAGATTAAAAGAAAATATAAAGGAATATAATTTTAATTTTTAGAAAAATAATTTTAATATATCTAAAAAGGAATAATTTCTCTCTCCTTACTATTTTTTAAAACTTATCAATTTAATATTACTTCTTATCTTTTTTTCAACTTTGTTCTTTGTATTCTAGATAAGAGGATTACTTGAAAAACCCTCAATTTTCTAGGGAAATACTTAGTATCCTAGTCTAGAAAGAAATAAAACCATGTTTTATTATTTACCACTAATGAAAAATATATAGCAACTAGTAGTTTTAGTGAAAATGCGTTGTTGATGAAACACACCAAAAGGGATTTAGTATTCAATTATAATCATGTATAAATCAAATATGATAACACTGGTGCTATTAAAATTTTAATGAAATTGATATATCATCCTTAAACCAATCATATAAACATGAGGCATAATTTAATGATAGATAACACAAAAAATGCGATATTACTCTTGAGTTTATCAATACTAAGAATCGACTAGTATAATTGCTTTACTGAGAACATTTCTGGGGATCATTTAAAAAAAATAGAATTATGATTCTTGGAATTTTAATAATATTAGTTAATCTTATATCTTTAAATTTTAATCTTTTCATTATTTTAGTAATGGTTTATTTTAAATACTTTTTGAAATTAAATTAATTTTTTATTTTTTATTTGTTTAATTATTTCTAATATTATTTTATAATTTTTTTGTTGCATATTTTAGTAATTAATTATATGTTATTTTTGACCCAAAAATCCTAAATCGGGTATATAACCTTTTATGAATTAGACCCAGGACCTAAGAGCCCAATCAAACCTTGACCATTTTTTTCATCACTTATGTTTTTTCATCCAGGAGTTGAACCATCACCCCTTACATTGTTTATCATTATTTTTATCCCTCTCAAACTTTTACAGACCATAAGATATGGGAAGGTCCAAGAATGGAAATGATATAGGTTCTAGTTTATGTAAGAATTCCAATTCAATTGGTGCACCACACCATGTTGTAGCTATAGAAGCAATGAATATAGTTTGTACAAGAGAAAATAAGATTATACTAAAGAAAGTAGTTAATTGGAAGTTTTTTTTATGAAAATATGTAGGTTTTTCTATTTGAGGATGATGTGAAAGAATTCATGAGGAATGAATGGTTTCAGATTGGTGAAGTTGGGAATGTGCCAACATTGAATGTCAATGGTAAATATATTCTTGTTATGATAGATAGATATGTGTAAAATCCTTTATTATTACAATTATGAAAAGTTAAACTTTAGTAAAAAGAGATGGTATGAGTTCAGTGGGACAAACTATGATTTTCATTTTTCTATATGGAACCTATGCTTTTGTAAAGAAGCGAGTAAAGGATATAGAATCTGAATAGAAGGTCCTTTGTATTTTAAATAGAAATGGATTCATCAGGAGATGAATAAATGTAAAAAATGTAATTTTGGGACATATTCCTATTATATATCCTAATTAACAATGTTAATGTAAATCCTAAAAGGTATATTATGTGGTTTATTCATCACTATTTTAATAAGAAAAGAATGTTGAATGATTACCTTTATTTAAGTCTCATACCAAGGTTTATAAATAAGAAACTGGTTGATATCAATACAAAGTGAATATAAAATGTTATAAAAGTAATACCCTTTTAAACTTGCTATTGAGTAATCTTAGATATGATTATAGAACTTCTCCAAATTTTATAGGACATGATCAACATGATAATATATCTTAGAGGGATCCATAAATAATGTCACCACTAAGGGTTACGACACCTACTGAGATAATGGCTATTAGGGATGTACACGAGTCAATAGCTGCAAGACTAAGGTCTTAGGGGAAAGAGATCAAACCATTCCTAGAAAATCCATTCCAGAGCCAATATGTATGATTTGTTGGAGTGGGTAGATCTGTTCAGCATATTGATCCATCTATTGGGATAACTATTGTTTCTCAGGTAGAAAGGCCAGATGAACGTTTTCTTTGTTATCAATTCATTGAAAGATAAATAAATACTGTTCCATGAGAAAAATATCATGGTGAGCACACTAGACATGTAAATATAGTGTTTAGTGATTTTTCACATTCTCCACCACCAACCTCCTCATTCGATTGAGAATTCACCTTTATTTAGTAAGAGTATAGATAGTTCTTGATATGGAGACCTTTTCTTCTACTATAATGACATTGTTTGATAATCACATAGATTATTATAATGAGTTTAATAAAGAGTTTATAACATCTAAATATGAGATTAGAATACAAAAATAAAGTTCGATAAAAAGAGATAATTTTGAAAATTTTGTTTGGATAATGGAACCCAAAATATATTTGATCAATAATATTCTGGAAGTCCATTTTATTCAAAAAGTTGTTTTTGAGATAATTGAAAATGATCTTGAGTAGATGAAAGGCCCATTGAGTAGAATAAAAAATGTATATGGTACAAATTTATTTATCAATGGACATGGTGTCCTCATGGAATATCAACGATATATTATTAAAAATATTCCAGTGAATCCATGGGATATGTCTTAGGATAAAATTGATGAGATTCAGAGTTTTAATTCTAAAATGAAGGAGATCCTACATACCCTGTAGAGTGTAGTAGCATGTCATTCTGAATTGATTAATTGGTTTTAAGAAAGTACCATAACTTCTACTTATGTACTTTTTTTCTCTAGATCTCAAATATTAGATTTAGTAGGCATTTTAAGATGTTAGTTTTTTTGTCTTCTCAAATTCAATCCCTTTAGTTTGATATGTCACACCTAATCAGATTCAAGATTTTATGAAATATCTTTTGGTTAAATTCTAGGTTATAAGAGAATTTATTAAAAAAATTGGAGTTGGACCTAATGTGTCTTTAAATGGCATGGTGGATTATCTTGATGAATCTATAGATAATAAGATACAATAACACTTAGTTGTTTCAAAATATGTTCATAGAATGATTTCTCATTTGATTAGTCCTATTACCAGAAATGAGTAGTGATTTATAGATATAATATTCATGATTTATTTGGAAGTTAAATAATTTTAAACTTAATGATCGTAGTAGGTTTATCGTTCATCATAGAATTTTAAAACACTAGATATTCCAATCGGTCATATAGTGGGAGATCTTGTTGTCTACAAGACACTCAAGATTACTCCTTCATTGAAACTAGAAATTTTACCTACCACTGATGTACCCATTCTTGTTTCACCTATAATTTCTTGTATATCAATTCTAAAGTCTCTAACTAATTCTATTTAGTAGGTAGATCATGTCAATGTAGAAAAACCATCTGATGTGGAAAATAATATATAATCTATGAATGGAAGGTTGATGAATTTATATAGATCCCTAAAATGGATAGTTTAGAAGTTTATTTTAGAGATTCTACTTACATCTCCTTTCTTATTTAGTTAACCTAAGAGTTTTTCACTATTCATCTCGAATCCTTCAAAGGATTTCTGAATAATTTCCTATTTGTAGAAGCCCATATGCACATACAAGAATATAATATTTAATTGTAGTTTTTCAAGTTAGATAACATCATGAGGATTGACATGTTTGGAGATTATCTAATATATAATTATGATATAAGGTCTCTTTTACCAAATTATATAGATACCATTAGGGGAACTAGATGAAGTGCTGATAATGTTTATGATCCAGCCATCATTTATTAGAAAGTGTAATCCAATATTGATGTTGCCGCATCTCCATACAAATCCGCTCAAGGAGACATATATTTGGTTAGTAAAAAGAAGTTGGATATTGTTTCTATAATATCTTATGATTTTATTGTAACTTCAAGAAATCTTAAACGTTTTCTCATTATGCCTAATCAGTATCCAAGATATAATTATGCTATTAGAACTATAAATCATCCTACTATAGAGATTTAGAAATTAGTGTTTCCTATAGTGATAGACAATATAAGTACCTCTTTATCATATCATACCATAATGAAACATCCACCAAAACCACATTCTTAGTGTGAACATATCCATACGATTACGGCTTCTTGATAGTGTTATATACATATAACTCAAATTTTGTTGAGTGGATGTATTGTTTTTATATCAATATAGACAGTTTTTTAGATCCTTCTTTATCCATTTCATGTGTGACTCTTATTGATTGTTTTAATTTAATGTGTTTCTTATAGGTTGTTCTTATTTTTCATTTTATCCTATTTTATGTGTTATTTTCTTGTTTACATAATTTCAAATATTTCCGTAATTCAAATTTAGTTTCAAAATAATGCATAATCTACTGTGAAATGTAGCTACTAAATTTAAATTATTTTTCATCCTCTCACCCTTCGATTTTAATGATGGAATGGGGGAAAATTTAAATAAACTAGGAATAAATTCAATAAATCTAAGAATAAGTTTTAAATTAAGGGAGAGAATAACAGCAAAACACAACACTCTAAAAAATAATTAAATAAATATTAAAAATATTTTATGAAAAATCCATAAATCATTTAAAATTTCATGTTAAATTTTTAATGGGTTTTGTGGTCATAAAAAAGGAAATTATTATTGGACTAGTAATGTTGTTCCATAATATACATTGAACTTTTGTTTTTTAGGATCTACAGTACTCTCCATGTGTTACTAATTATTTTGTTCTTAAGGGTGTTAATTATGTATTTAATGTATTTTAGTGCATTTTCTTCAAATATGAAAATATTAAATTTCTCATATAATTTTCTTAATTATGGATCAACATCTACTTGATGTGATTGGATACATGGAGAAAAGACTACATCAAACACGCGTCTTTTTCAATCATCTTTTTGAAGGAATCAGTTATGTGAAATGGATGTGACATGAAAAAAACTATGTAAAAATCACCTATATCGATTTATCACCTACATGAGAACTCGACTACCTCTTGAAAATGGAAATGTGAATCAATTATGCGGAATAATAAACTACATGTTTTTTATATGTTCATAAATTATCTATATGGTTTCAGATGGATACTTAAATAATTTGGCTACCTTAAACTTTGATACATGAGAAAAATACTACATGAATAAATTTTTATATGTGAAGAAAACATATATAACTAAACTAAGTCGATAAATATGATAAGTGAAAAATGAATATGTGGGTTAATTAGTTACATGAATTAAAATCAATGGAATTAAACTACATGGTGATTCATAATTGGCTATATTGATCTTCAACCTACCATTTTTTTACTATCAGTATACTTCAGTGGAAATTAATACTATCATGCATGAATAAAATATGGTATTTCAACATTCTGTTAAAACATACTATAAAATTTGGAAAATGGTGATGAAAGAAAGATGTAAAAGGATAATTTAGTGGTCAATAATATTGATGAGTTATTTTTAATAAGTGCAATTGAGGAATTTAATTTGAAACTCTGAATTTGTGGACTAATAGTTTAAAATTTAAAACAAAGTTTCCCATGTTTTTAGTGTGCATTTAAGAAGAGAATAAGTTGAAGGATATAATTAAAAAATAGATCGACCAATAACCTATTGATGCTATCTACATTATGTCATGTTCACTAGAAGAATAAAAGGAAGATTAATGTTTTACAGTAGCGATTGAAAGCTCTATATTTCTATTTTAGAAAACTATCATTGAGTTGATTTCTATTCATATTATATTTCTTTTAGATTTCATATATTCTATGATTTATGTATTATAAATCGTGTAATTCAATTATAAAATATCTATTTATTCTCTATCTTTGTGTAGGTTCTTGGTAAAATAACATTGAATGATAGTGTCTTTAAAGAAGTGTTGAATCCTGATAAAAGATCCTGATATTATAACAAGTGTCAACAACTTTCACTATGTCACGAAGCCCTTTGGAAAAGTAGTAGAAATCCCTAATAAAAGGTCTGGTCTAGTGAATATCACCATGATTTTAGATTTGAGAATATGTGGAGTGGACTAAGGGAGTTGTATTCCACAACCCACTATAAATATCATATTCCATTTATTTTATTTTTTAATTTTTCCATAGTGTTCCTGTTTTATGAAAACCTCTAAAATTATTATTCCATTAAGTGAATTTTTTTCTATATAATGAAAATTAAAATATTTCAATTCACCCACTAATAAGTCACAGTGTATTAATTTTCTAACTAACATGTTAGAATGCATCAAACTAAGTTGATGTATGAGGTAAGGGGATTCTTAACTCAATTTCAATTCATTAGGTTGTACTATTTATTCATTGAATATTTTATCCCAAGATTAGGTGTGGTATAACCTATGATTTGTTTTGGTTTTATTAAAACATGTTTAGATTTTATTTTTGATTCATATAATCACTTCACTAATTGATTCATACTACCAATGTTATGATCTCTGCAAGGGTTCTTAGTCCAAATTTTAATTCCACAAGATATTTTAAATGATTTTCACCACATGTTATTTTATATGGTTTACATAATTCCCTAGTAATTTATTTTGAGATAATCTATCATGGATTTCGTGGGTTTTACAGAATAATTTCACTTTCATCCATTCAATATATTATTTATTTAATAATTACCAAAGTTACAGGGGTTTCACACCTCATATTTCCATTATGGAGACATGTTTCAAATATCGTACCAAAATTTAATTATGTGGTGTATTTACTATCAACCTAACCTATAATATCATGAATCTATTTGTACTTATATTATCTTTTGATGTTATTTCTTTCCAAATGTTTTTTATTTTGTCATTCATAAGGGAGTTTATTTTAAATGATTATTTTAAATTTTTTTATGCCCTTTACTATATATTTTCCCTCTATATCAATATTTTAAAAATTTTATTATGAATTATTTTTTGTAAAAATTAGTGATTTTTTAAAGATATTTCACATGGACTCTAACCTTTTTTTTAAAGGTCTTTAAATGTATCTTTTAAACATTTTTTCCATGGGTAACTTTTAGCTGCATTTACATAAGTATTAAATAAATGTTTTCTTAATATTTATAGCTTGATCACCTTTTCCATCAACTATATACATTTTATTTTTCTAGTATTGTTTTCAAAGTTTCTATAGTTTTTCAATAATTATATTTTCCCCATTTATCAATGAATTTTTAGTTTTCAAGGTTACAAAAAGAAAATAACCTTTATTATTGTTTTTCTTCAAAACATATTTGAAATTAATTTATAGTTTTTTTTCATATATGTCAAATTCCATTTATGATTTTTATTATTTAAAAGGTAAATGGTATAATTATATCATCCACCATATTTCCTGATATGAAATATTATTATGTTTTTAATAAATTATTATAAAATCTAATTCCTTTCCCCAAGTTAATTAATCTATGAATGAATGATAAAAGTTTTCATTAGTTTTATATTAAAATTAAATTCCAATGAGTTTTGTTAATGTTATGGTTCTTTTAAATTATGGATAAGTATGGGTGGTATGAAGATATATCTCTCTATTTCAATTGTTAAATATTTATTCTCTTAAGAATTTATGATTAGAATTAACTAATTATATGTTATTCCATTGCACGATAAATTATTTGTGATCACAGGTGATTAATATAGTGTCCCAATATAGCTTCATTGTTTTTCTATTTTTTATGTGTATTAAATATTTCTTTAGAAAAGGGTTGTTTCACATCACTAATAATAGTTGACTCATACAATTTTCATCCTATGATATTCCAAATATTTAATCCATGAATCATTATTTATGTATAATTTTTTGTTGGGTAAAATTATCTTATTTTATTTCCATGAATTTTTTTTCATTATAACATTATTCTTATATTATGATCATTTATGATTATCAATTTTTAATTCATACATTCATGTTTACTGAGTATTTAAGATTACCTTTATTAGGCTTCCATTATTTCAGGTCATTAAGATTCTTATTACATATGACATGTCTAGAAGGATATTGTGTTTAGTGAAATTTGTAAGGAAATGTTGAAGTATTTATATAAAATAATATTTTCATGTTATAATGGATAAATTTCTTTTCGATAAAACAGATATGGGTATTTATAGTTAATTATTTTACATAAATCCATAAAACTATAGAACTAAAATGTCCTAGTTATTTAAGCGACTCATTTTTTATTATGAGACATATAATTATAGATGGTCAAAATTAGGTAACTTTAGTTGGTATCACTAACAGTATATAAAGAGTATGTTTTTAGCACTAAATACAATTTTAAAGATCTAGGGCATTATGGAAGTTCACCAAGAGGATTCTCAAGAGATACAATGTAATGGGTGATATGTTTTCCTTCTATGAGATATATCAAGACTATAGGGTGGGAAATATAGTAGTTAAGATTACCAAATGTTATATAGAAATATTTATCCCATTGGAAGGTCAAAAACCATTATAATTATCCTAGTAGGGGGAATAAAATCACTGATGATATTTTTAGTGAAGCACCTAATATATTTAGGGCATCCTTATATGCCTTTTAGTTCCTAGTGATTCCAAGGATATGGAATTTATTGGACATATCTGGGTCCTTTTAGGATTAAAATTTATGCCATGATCATAAAAAATGATGAACTTATCATAAGTTACTCAAAATGTGAATTTGATTATTTTATTCTGAAAATTATATTTTTATTGTTTGGAGAATACTAATTTGAGGTAGGAAAAATGGTTATAATTCTAGTGATATTTTTTTAAAATACCATAAAAGTATAATATTTACAAGGCAGGAATTTAAAACTTTAGTTCATAGAACACTGATAGATGGATTCAATATTCATTAAACCAAAAGAATTTACCAAGTAATAGTACAATCCCTATGGGGATAAAATATATAACCCTTTCATACATCTGGTAAATCTAGATTTGATTATTACTATATTATCCATCCATACAGGAGATCACTTCCATTCTAGCCATTGGGTTGATAAAAATTCCCCGATCATTACTTTTAATTAATCTATTTGAAAAAAATGGTTGAGTTTATTGAATTCGATACATACACTGACCAGCCTATTATTCTTACAGAGAGACAATACTTCTCAACCATATTGAGTATTGAACCTCCAGGATAAAGTGTTCCTTGATCAAGTTGTCTACCTGAATCTTTTCTGTGGTTCAATGTGACATGGTAATTATCCTCATGGATTTTTAATGACCGCGATGAAAATATGGGAGACCAAGGTGGTGAATAATCACCTCGGGATCTAAAACTAGTATTTCTATGTTATTCCTTATAAAAACATACCACTTTTTCTTAAAGAACTCAATACTAATGTCACTCTTCTTGGGGAAGGACCAAAATAATTAATAGGGATTTTGGATCATTTTTTGTTCCCAGGTTCATATGAATGAGTTTGTAAATAGTTATTGAAACACCTTCCATAAAGTTAAGTGAAGCATTTAAAATATTTTCTTTATCTAGAAAATGGGAGGAAAATGTTGATATTCCATTGGATATTTATGTAGAGTAAGTGTTCTTATACATTCTTCATTAGGGTTATTTTATTTAGGGGAATTATTATTAGCTTTTTGGGGAAGAGTCTTATGTCTCTCTAGATACCATGGGGATGGTATTGGAGATTTCTATGTCTTGTGTATTATTTTGGTGACACAACCATATATCATAAAGTGGACTTATCTCCTTATCCTACTTATTAGGGGAGTATGAGTCATTCCATCACATAACATGATGGGATAACTGGTGTACCACCTAACCCATTGGGCTAACAACTCATTGAAAACAAGTATCTCGAACCTACATTCCATCTATTTTGTAGTAAATTTCATTGATATATAATGTATCACAAATACCAAAAGTGGAATTGAAACCATAATGAAATCCCACATTCCTAATTATAAGGTATTTTAGGAAGAAATAGTAATATAAATTTATATACACATTCCAATACAACTAGGGTTGGTCGAGAAAATAATTGAATATAGTTTCCTCTGAAACAAATTTTAATTTGATATTAGATTAAAGGTCACTGAATTTTGTCTTCAATATAATACTTCCTAATTATTTTGTCTCACTCATATCATAGCCTTATATGGTCAAAATCGATGTGGTTAAATTATACTCCATATATTTTAGCCGAAAATGGGTTTAGGAAGATATGAGGATAATTTTAAAATTATTATGCCCCATGAATAGTTGGATACACACATTCTTGTGGTGTCTGAATACATATCGGGGGGATTTATCCTTAGAACATTTACATGTGGCCCTAGTCCATAAAATATATCTTGTCATGATATATGAGAGAACATATTGAGTATGGTAATCCTCGATAGTAACAAATTATGTGTCAAATTATTGTGGGATTTTTAGTGGCTAAATATACACTTCTATTAGTTATTTTCTAGAAAGAAGATAATACAAGTTCAACATTCATGGTGGTATCATTTGGAGATTCTTTAATTTATCATATTTATGGGAAAAGGGACTAGGTTTCCAATTATGAGATTAGTGTTAATTTGAGTTAATAGAGGATTGAGAAGAATTTGGAGTTGGTATAATTGGAAAATTTCTTGGGAGACACTTAGAGGTGCGATGATTGGTAGTGTTCAGCCTCTTAGGACCTTGATATTGAACATAAAATTTCCCTTTGGCCATATAATCTACTAGCTGAATTTAAATACTGAGAAACATAGGGGGCACAACATAATTATGGGAATCTTATTATTCTCTATAAATTTCTATCCCCCCTATTATATTAGCATGGGTATCATTTTCCAGGGTAAATTATTGAATCTTGTTCAAATCTTAGGGTAACCCACTTACATGAAGTTCCCTTCCATGAGCATAATCAGATGTATTTGTCTTGTATAACTCCTATATTATTTCATATATATATCATTCAATAATATGAAATTAAAGGAGGTGAATTTATGTTCATTATAAGAGGGTTCTATTTTATGGAGAGTTTACCATCCCCAAATTTTCAAGGAATTAATTCCAAAATATTCTAAATATACTTCAGTACTAATGGTTTCTCCACTTTTGGCTCCCAATTATGACAGTGTCTTGGATGATTTATATTGAAATGATTCATAATTGAGTGTCCTATAACTGGTGTTTTAGGCACAATTGGGATCATGATTTGTTGAGTACAAAATACATTGATGAGGGAGTGTTCCTAGAAAAATGAATTTTTGGTGATCTAGTCATTGATCTTGTATTCACATTTTTTTGATATTTCATACCACTTCCCTAAATATTTGGTGAGGGAAGTATCTATGGGAGTCACACGTGTATCAGTGTTGTGGTGCCTATTATTATGAAGGTAAAATATGATATACTCATGAACCTATGTTGGATGGAAGATATAAATATTTCTGTTCTAGCCTCAAATGGTAGGGTCTTTATTATTCACACATATATTGTCGAATTTTATTTTAATGAAGGGGTTGGTGATGCTACTAAGGACTAGGTGGCAGTACCAACAATAATTTAGTCATGTTAGAAGTTTAGGGTTGAACCTCCACCTAGATAAAAGATATATTGGTTTTATCTACATTAATATATTTCATATTCTTCATTGATGATTCTTGAAGTGGTTTATACATTGATCAATATAGTGTATTCCCCAACTAATTTCCTTAATGATAAAATCCCAAAATCCATTAGGGAATCTTTGTGGGATTAATGTGGTTGAAAACCCATCCTGAATTTTCTCCATGAATGTCAATAAAATTTTCTCCTGGATAAGTTTCATATTTAAGGAATAAATAAGTCCCATCCACCAATTAATAAAATCGATGACTATGTCATCTTATCACTATCTAAAATTTTGGATTCCATTTGTGCTTGTATTTATTAGCATCAAATTAAAATAACCTAATATCTTTTTATGGTGTTACTAAATAATTTATATATACATTGTTGATAGGATGTTATATACAAAAATGTGGCACCTTCTAATGTTTTTATAGAGCATTGTCGTTTTTCTTACACCTACTTCTTAAGAATCCAAAATATCATACCACATAGTGAGGTGGTTGAGATGATACTATGGGTCTCCATTCCTATAAAATAATGTGAAATTGGTGTTTTAAAAATTCACAGGAGGAGGGGTCATGTAACAATGAAATATTTTAAAATAGGTACATAATGACCGATATTGTGTATTAAATGAAACACCAATCTTATAATATAATGCAACACCATGATAATTAATGATATATTTATTTTTAAAAAAACCAATCACATTAATAGCTTGTGAGGCCTGTAAAACTAGGTTTAAATGAAACACGATACTCTTTTAAAATATTATTATTTAAAAATGACAAGTATATAGTATAATTTATGTTTGTGGGTATGAATATGAAAAAATAAATTATAAAATTACATTGTTTACACAAGTATAAAATAAACTCAATGGTTTACTATTTATTTGAAATAAAATAAGAACCATTTAAATATAAAAATGATTTGTAAAAAACTGTATTGTTATAAAAGGTGCTTCGGTCTCACTTTGTCTTCATAATTTAAAAATAATTTTCAAAACAATATTAAAATTTAATTTAAAAAAATTATAAAAAAATTAAATATAAATTTCCAAATTATCCTTAAGTAATTTTTTGATATTTTTTTAAAAAATATAATTTTTTATTATTAGTGAAATACTGAATTTGAATGAAATATTCCTTTTAATTTAAAATATTTAAAAATTTAAATTATATTTTAAACTGGGTTTGAAGTCAAATTATATATATTTTATTAAATTTTTAAAAAATAGGTAATTTTAATCAATTTCATATTAAATTCATATATAAAAACCTTTTAATATTTTGGATGACTTCCCATAGAAAAACAATTTTTTCGACCCATACCCGAGTTTAATTTAAAATTTAATTCTTCAAATTTTCTGAATTGTATTTGGAAAAATGGATTCAATATTTTCAATTATAAAAATTTATTTTATCAAAGAAGTTCAACATAATTTTTTACCATAATGAATATTGAAAACGGTAAAAAATATTTTCAGTGGGTAAGTTACTAGGGGTTAACCTAAGAAAATAAGGGTTAAAATTACTTATATATTCTCCAAAAACCAAATTTATGGAATTATTTAGATCTGATAATAAATAAGGTTATAAAATATTCCATTTTTGAGCCCTATAGAAATTTAAATATGTGTTAACAAATAGTACTTTTCAGAAATTATAAATGTGTCCTCTCCCCCATTTATAAAAGGCCACCCCTTTCATTTCCTCTTAACACTCCCAAATCCCATTGTATTTGAAAATAACTTCTCAAAGAACAAAATTAATTAAATACCCACACCATAAAGAACTAATTTTCATTATTAATACGTCTCATTATGGATTTATGTATAATCCTAAAGTATCTCACCGAAGAGGAAGTAAAATTATTAAACTTATATTTTGTTTTATTTATTATTCTACCCACTTAAAATAATATTAAAATATTAAAATATATTGATAAAATTATCCCAAATATACTAATATGTTATTATGTTTATTTAATAACCTCTATCTATCTCCACATATATCATATGGGAAATGAAACCATCGATCATGTGTACGACATACTACCACCTCATGAACTGATGGAATTTGTTTTCGGTCACTACATTGAAGGTTGGATATAATGATGGATTAGAAAAATTAAAATGATATTTCTGATATTAAAATAATTTTTTATTTATAATAACACATCTACCTTCTTAGATTCTAACATGTTGGAAAATTATAATGTCACTAATGTGTAAGGTATACTTCTACCTCATGAACTAATGTGATGGGTTTTTCCACTTTCCATTCAGTTGGATGGTAATAAGGATATATTAAATAAATATATAATATATTTTTAATATATCTATACATATTTTACTAGAATATAATATATAATTTCTATCTTTCCATTCTATGGGGGATATGATTACGTCGCCTGTGTGTACAACAAACTACCACCTCATGAAGCGATTTGATTCGTTTTTCACTAATGATTTAAAAGGATGGAAATTAGGATGGATTTGATTAATATAAATAATATATATATCCTAATAATTATAATATAATGGTAAATTGGGGTTTATTTTTTTATTCCATCTACTAAGAAAAATTTAAATACCATTCATGGGTGCATACGACCTGTGGTCTCTATGGATAGTGTAATCTATTTCATATCTCTAACTTTTATAGGCTTATCAAAAAATATATAATGAATATATATGGTATTAATATAATTTTTTACTTTTTTTATATTATTTAACCATTATAAAATAAAAATAAATGAAATTAACAAATAGAAACAAGCATGGAAAACAAAGCAATTATCACTTGAAATTGTGATTTACAAAAAATGGTTAATAAACTGGTGGTAAAAATACAATAATTAGATCATATATGGTATGATATATATTAAAATGGTTCTACAATAGATTTATAATAAATATATATTTATTATATATTAGTTTTAAATATTTACAATGGAACTCAAACCTATGGTAAGGGCTCATCACCTCACTTTTACTTTCGTGAGACGTGTGCCATATTCACCACTAATTTCTTTTTATGTGGGGTCTATACTGCCCCTTTAAAAAATAAAATAATGAATAAAATTATATTCATGGTGCTTAAAGTTTCATTTTATGTTATTTCTTTCATGGGTATTATGATGGAAGAGTTATTAAATCAGTAAGAGTTTATTTTATAATCTCATCATTTATCAGCATTGTTTATGATTAAATTTGACATGATGAAATATTATGACCTATAAATCAATTTACTCATGAATTTTATTCTCCTATATTTTTCAATTATTTTCTTACATACTAGTACCATTTTCCCTCTATTTGGAAATTACAAATATTGAGAAAATATATTTAATTAAAATCCAAATTTATATATCTCTTTGGCCGAGAATAATTTTTCTTCGAAATCTATGTTTTCTAAATATGTTTTAATTTTTTGACATTCCCAAAAAATTTTACTAACTAAATATTTACCCATTTTACGTTTTTTATACAATATTTTTGAAACAATATTCATTTTTTTGTGAATAATTTTCATTTAGATTTTATCAAAATAATGAAAGAAATCATTATTTTAACATGTATGGATAGAAAAAAATTTCCTTCCCTCATGACCAAAAAATGATTTTTAATATTATATTAAAATTTTACAGGATTATTTTCATTATAATTATTTTAAATTTTTTTTTGAACTTTTTGTTTTAAAAGGATATTTTCAAAATGACAATTATAGTTTCCTACGGAATTTTTTTAAATGAATTTTTATGGAATTTATATTCATAAATGTCAACAAACATAATTTCAACTTATAATCCATTTAAAATAAGTGGTAATGAATCTATATTAATTGTTTCTCTGAATGGATTAGGATTAGTTAATTGGGATGCACTAATTTTACTTCATTATCCATAATTTTCTTAAAAGATTATGATTACCTTTATTCATTGGGGAATGTATTAAACTTTCATATGATATTTTTTCCAATAAAAATGTTTATATTGATTATGTTTACCCCTAAAATATTAGGAATTTATTTGATGTAGTATGTGATGGGTGATGCCCACTATAACCCCTTGATGTATCAGTGGGTCTCATGAGAAAAAATAGATCATCATTTTGGTTGAGGCCTTAACCATTTACGTAGGTTGTCTTGGAATGAGGCCTTGATGGTATTGTTATGAAGTACCACCTTTCTATTACCTCATTATGATAATATTTATTAATGTTAAATACGATTATTCTATTAGTTATAATATACATCATTAAATATAAAGAATATATGATAATCTGTATGAAATTAATTGATCATCATTTATTTCAAAAATATTATTCTTCATGTTCATGTTATGGATTTAATGGATTGTGTTTTAATAATTTAAATTTTCATATTTATTATCTACTATCTATTCATGATATCTTAAAATATATGCATACCCTTACTTATCTTTTTATCTCACCTATTTATAATGTTTTCATTCCCCAAGATTCTAGGAGGTGTTTTATCATTGATATATAAGAATATAATAGATGGAATAAAGATGATCTCAATGAAAGTAATTTTTTTATTTTATGTTTTCAAATGTATTTGAAATTAAATTATGCAAATATTTTAAAAAAATACTAAAAAAATATTCACTCATTTAGGATACAATTTCTTATATCTTATGCTAATGTAAAAAAGGTAAACTGTAGCCCTATGCTACTAAGGATGGGGTATTTATAGTTGGTATAATATAAATTTTAGTAGAAACCTTTTAAAATAGAATTATGAAAATATATATTAGATAACATATCCCTATGAATATAATTGTGGGTAAGCCTGATTATAAGATAATATCATAAATTTTTATTTAGGTAGTGATTATATGGTTTTACAAGAAACAAATCTATTTTTAGAAACAACAATTCGAAGTGGTTCTCAAATCAATATAACTGGGGGTAATAACCCTGAAAATGGTGTATTAGGATCGAATCGATTCTTAAGTGCATCATGAAAATTTTTCCTTACTTATCACATGGTTTTACACTTAGGGGGGATATGATTTGGTTAATTCGCATTATTTTATGAACCATTATGATGGATTTGAATAGATAGTTAACATGAATTACCTAGGATTAAAACTAATGTATAATATACTGAAAATAATGTGTCATTATTTAATTTCCCTATAAATTTTTTTCGTGATAATGTGGTTTCCCACTATGATTATTCTTTCATACACTATGTTTTTTGGTTTTAGTCGATGATAAGAATCTGAAGAAGCTCGATTAACATTAAATATGATAGAAAATTTATTTATGAGAAACTGAAGGGGATAATTACAAGAGTGAGGAATATTAATAGTATTCCTAATTAGTTATCATGACATATGATTAACATATTGTACATTAACCAACTCTAAGAATCGCTAAAGAAGAGAAGGATATATTTCTTTAGGATCTCGGGTAGTAGATACCACATAGGAAGGAAAATCCATTCATATACATATTGAGAATGTGGGAAGTTAAATATAATATAATATAATAGAAGAAAAATATGATGTTTTTGGTTTGTAAAAGAAAGAAACAAAGCAAGAAATTGGGGTGGAAAAATGAAGAGTTTGGTTAACGTAATGGTTGCGAATAATGGTATCCCTAGGGCATCATCAATGGTTGAATATTTTAAATGTGGAAAGTATAAGAATAATTAAAATTGATTTCCTTGGGGGTAATATAATAAATATAATCATAAATGTTGTAAGTGTAATGGTTATACTGCTGATGATGAAGAGACTAAAAATGATATATGGGAAGGAAGAATAAAGTAATATGATGATGAAACATTTTTAATAGTTAATAATGAATGGAATGATTAATTTTCATGTTTATTTGGATTGAATAATTTTTCTATAAAAGTATTTAATCAATGATATAATAATTATAATAATACTAAAACCTAAATGAATGTCACTATAGTGGGTTTTCTACAATGATTTAAAGATACTTTTTGAATGGAACCAAGAAAAGTGATTTAGTGGAATTTTTTAATTTTTATAATTTTTTGATAGAATATAAACCATAATATGTATTCAATGTTTATATAATAATAATAAAGATATTTTCATTTAATAGTATTTTTGACATTGAAATTTGATAGTGATTTTATGGGTTATCTTATCTTTGCTAGAGTTTACTACATGTTTTGATTTAAGGAATTTATTTGACAATCTAAGATTTTTTTTGGAAGAATGAATGTTTTAATTAAATTTTTATGGTGATAAATGTATTCACATATTTGGAATGTGACATTAAGTGAAAATTTATAATTTCTAAGGAATATAATATTAATTTTGTGACCTTCCTTCAAAATTGATTGACAATGAATTTCGTTAGACATATTTTAAACAATAGCTAATGTTAGTTATTTATAAAATGGAATATGAAGAAGTATTGGTGTTAGAATTGAGGTTTATAAATAAATGTGTTATATAGGGTGATTTATGATAAGAATTTTGGTTTTAGTGAATAGAGGTGGAATAAATTGTCATTTTTTATGGATCTTAAGATCCGTTAAAAGTTGATTTCAGTGATTAAAGAATAAAAAATTAATTTTTGTATAATTATTTCACAGGTTATGATATGATGTGGTAATTTATTTGAGCACAACCAAATTAATTGATTGTAATTATAAATTATAAATATATCAAGCAATTATATTTCTTTATATTCATAGATAGTAAATTAATTATTTAAATTTATCACAATGGTCATGAAAAAAATGTTATCATATTACCATCATATCTAATGAATCAAATGGTATTTTAAATAATAAAAAAATTATATTTTTTAGGTCCTTAACTTTTAATTGACCATTCAATTTCTTTTTATTAATGATATCTATCACTCTCTATAATGTAACACCCGAGAATTTTATGAGAAATATTTTTTTATACAACACCAAAGGAATCTTTCACAGCACACAATACAGACTTGGCTTGCATTACACGCAATCACGACCTTCCTCGATAGCATGTGTAGTACGCAATACCAGGTTTCACTAAACAACGATAAATTATTATGAACTAGACATTATGAATAGGATTAACTACATTTTTAATTTTATAACAGTATTATTCAACTTACACAATTTCTAGAACATGGTAAGAGAACAAAATAAATGTTTTGGGTAAAATAAGTATTTTTCCAAAAATGCAGTTTTGCCGCCTTTTGATGGCGCACCCACATTAAATCTAGTTTTTGAAATGTTTATAAGTTTAATTTGACAAAATAAAATTCTTCTTTTGAAACAGGGTATAAAAATTTACTTTGGATAAATTTTTGATATTTTTTTGATAACTTTCATATTTTGATGAATAGTAAAAATACGCTAATTTTTAATTAAAAACAACTTTTTTCATTGGGATAATTTATATGGTTAAATTATAATATTGAATGGTTTTAAAGTATAAATAGAATATATTTTTACCATTTAATATAATGTATGTCATTATCATTAATTTCACATTGAATTCATAGGTAAAACATTTCAATCTTTGGCAATGTTTTAACTTCTAAAACCCATTTTCTTAACAATGGGATTTATTCTAAATTAATTAATGCAACTTATATGTTTTGAATTTTGAAAAATGTATTCCATATTCGGAATCAGTGGGTCCAAATTATGTTAATAGGCAACTTTTTTATTTTTGGACATTATGAATAGTAACTACGGTAAATTTTATTTACCATAGTTAAAGGTAAATCGGGTAATTAAGGGTAAATATAAGATTATAAAATTACCCTAACACCTACCAAAATCCTATTGGATGACTAAAGGTCGACCCATATCACCTAACGGTCGGATTAGATTCATTTAATGGACTTTTTTCCATGAAAATAATTTAATTATTATTAAAACTAAAGAATGTGACAACATGTCACTTTCTTAAATCTTATAAGTAAAATAATTTTAATTTAGTGAAAAACATAATGAAACTTCTAACATGAATAGTATCCAGAAATATAATACAATTATCTACATCATAGGAATTTATTTAGAATTTTTAGGGATTAAATAATTATCATTAATTATGACACAATAGTGATGTTGAAATTATTTTATTAATTAAAATATCAAATAAATGGTTTTAAAAATATTAAAATAAATATTATATGAAATATTTAATGTTATACACTAATTTTTTAGATACATATGACATTTTATTAATCTATTAAAGCTTTTAGTTAGAACATATCTTCTGTATATATTTTATTTAAATTCAAATAAATGAATATTGTCAAAATTGACACTGTTGTTATTTTATAAAAATAACATATTATGAAATTGTTTAAAAATCACAAAAATATTTAAAAAATTATAAATTAAAATTTATATGGTCTAAAATTTCATAAAGTGTCAAATTATGGAAAATTGGAAACACATATTTAATTATTTATAATAATTTAATATTTAGAATACTATTACGACAAATAAAATTAAATTGACAAATAAGGATAAATCAAGTGGATAATGTTTAAAATAAATTCCTAACATGTCTAAATTTTATTGGTTGATGATATTACAACCCTATCTCATATAATCTTCGGATATGAGTTATTTTGGAAGTTTTTATGTGGGGTTGGGATTTAGTAAAAACTAATATTTCTTATATTTCCAAAGGTGCCCCTCTCCTCCCTTATAAAAGGGAACCTCCTCCCTCTCCTCATCACACCAATTTGAGCCTTAAAGATCATCAAATAGCTGCCTATTTCACTTCCCCACTTCCCTAGAAACATCCTAGAGGTCCTGGTATTCTTCAAAGACCAATTTTAGTGCCCTAAGAGGAGGTCTCAAAGAGGCGCTTCAAAGAAGAGGTAATGTTCGTTACCGATTCTTTCAACTTTATTTCTTCTTCCACTTCTTCTTCTTCAGTTGTTTCATTATGAATTAATAACATCAGTATCAATCATATACTGATATGTTATTATAATTATTAAACAACCCTATTTCACCATCTATCCATCCTACGGAAAATGAAATCACCGCGCGTGCGTACGTACGAAATACCGTCTCCACGTCGTGGTGTAATCTATTTTACATCACCACCTTACATGGATGGGTATAATGGTGAAAATAAATAACTATATATGATAATTTTAAAGTGGTATTGATTCTGAAATTTTATACATACACTGCAATACAATTCCACGATCATGGGAACGATATCATCGCTCGTGCGTACGTATGGAATACCGTCTTCGCGATGTGATGCAATTCTTTCTACATGATCTTCATTAAATAATGATTATATAAATGAATTGAATGAATAAATATGATATATAGTACACTAATACCATTATGGAAATGTGGTATCTATAACCTAAAGAGAAGAATAAGAATTTATTCGACAAAACACGCATATGAACAAAAAGTAATAAACACCCGAATAATAGATAGTAATGAAATATTACTAATAAAAAGCAATGAATATGACCATATACGATATCATAACAATAATTATGATTCTTTAATAAGTCAATAACATTATTTAAATCATTATACAGTAGGTTCAGACACTTATGAAGCAAATCGGTCCTAAGGTAAGGGAAAATATCACAATCTCATTTTTATCCAAGATTGTTTATACTTTGGTATTTACTAGGGTGTATTTTATCATCCACATCCATGTTCCATAAATATGTAATATTGTTTCCATCCACCTACAATTTTTTAAATCCAATTTTACACTTCGGTGAGTTTTTAGTAAAGGATATGAAAGGAATCTTTTGTCGTTTTTCGTACGAGGTACTTTTTGACTTTTTCGACAAAAGTACGAAAAGAATGTTTTTTAACTTATACGGCATGAATGGATTTTTAAGAACATTACTTACAAGAAGATTCATTTACATGTATTCATGTTTATTTTTAATCAACTTCTTTTAGTTTAAAATTGTATGACATGTTAAGAAAGGAAAAATGTTTTTGATGTAGAAAGAATATTTTTCTCAAGAATGGAGTTCAAGTGTTTTATCAAAATTATTTTCCATCTAAGATAATATAGGGTTCTGTTTATATCCCTATTATTACATTGATTTGATTATGTTGTGATGGAATTATTTTTATGAATTCCTTTATCTTATATGAATTGTTTTATGATGTCACGATGTTTAAGAATCCCATTTTTATTACATGGGTTATGCAATGATGTATGATTTATGATTTTGTGGCACACATAAGAATGGTATCATTATGAGATGGGTGGGACCTATATCTCCCTCCAATGCATTAGGTAATGATTTTATATCTCATGAGATAGACCTGGATGGAATGGCAGGTTAAACCGGTTCAGTGAAACATGACTGAAATGAAGAGTGAACTCGGTTCAGAAATGGACTTTGTCCACTAAGATAGTCTTGGAAATGAGTCTTGACTAATAAAAAATGATTCTCTATGATTATGTGTGTATGCCACAAAGTTTCATGTTTTATGTTATGATTATTTGGATTACATTTCACTACCTTGATTTATCCCATGTTATGAAATTATGATCTCTTTTACAGGGTAAGATTTCCAAAATATTATGTTATTATGAATTTGATGTGATTGATATTTCTTTTGTTTACCCTTACTGAGCATTTGAGCTCACCCGTTTGTATGTTTTCTTTCCCCAGGTCAGGAAGAAGGGTATTAAGTACGATATTCCAAAAAGGGACTATAGATATGATGAAATAAATGAGAGACAGTGTAGATGCTTTATGAACCAGTTGTTTATGTTTCCCAGTTTCTAAAGACACGATACCTATACTGTCCTTTCATGGTTTTGTTATATGTTGTAATTAGTATGCTTCAATTTTGAAGTATTAACCACGTATGTAAAGTATGGGTCATTATAGTTGGTATCAGAGGAAAGGTATAGTCAACCTTTGGAAACTATGATGTGAAAGCCTTAGTAAGAAACCTAAGGATATGTCTAAGCATAGAACACAATCTTAGTGTTTTAGAAATAGCCATGAACAACCTATGATAAGACCTTAGGTGTGAAATTTTATTCTTGATTATGTGGTTTTCCTATTACAATTAGTGTTTTTGACACTATTTTTCTTGGTTTTAGTCAATGGTTGGAACCCGAAGAAACCGTGTTAATGCGGAATGTGACAGGAAATGCAATGATTGTCCCCCTGAGCAACCAAACGTTATGGGAGCTAGAATGAAAAATATTATAGCCATGATCACACAACTTTCTCAAGCTATGAATCATGCAGGACTTCCAAATGAGTAAAGGAAGGAGCAAAATTATGTTGAATCCTTCATGAGGCAGCGTCCACCATCATTCAGCGGGTCTTCTGATCCATTAGTGGCTGAACAATGGATCAATACCACTGAAAAGATATTTTCAGTTCTTCAATGTTCTGAACATGATAAATTCATCTTAGCAGTGTATCGTTTGGAAGGTTATACTGATCAATGGTGGAATCTTATTAAGAATACGAGGAAAAGGGATGAAATTGAGTCCATGGAATGGGACGATTTCAAGAACATATTTTTCAATAAGTATTCCCCTCTTATTCTTCAAACAAAGATGGAGAAGGAGTTTCTTGAACTGAAGCAAAAGGATGATGAATCCGTTAGTACCTACGAAGAAAATTTTACAAGACTTAGAAGGTACGCTTCCAGAATTATTATCCAACCTGAGAGTAAGATCGATCGATTCTATAGTGTCTTAAAACCAAGTCTTAGAAGGGAATTAGCTATAAGGGACTTCAATAGCTATGAGGAAATTATTCGATGTGATCTCAAGGTTGATATGGAGATTGGTGTAACCCATCAGTCACATGGGTTTGATAAGAAGAGGAAAATGGAATTAAAAGGAAAATCCAAAGACCACACTAAAAAAGATGATGAGTTTTCCCTTATTCTCAATGTGTGGAAAAAAAAACATGGAGGAAATTGTCTTAAGGGGAAAAGAAAATGTTATAAGTGTGGAAAGAAGTTCATCAGGCAATTGAATGTTGAAATAATGGGAAGAAGATGTCTAATGATGCAAACAAAGGAAGGGATACACAGAATGAACCTACTACACATCAATGTTTCAAGTGAAAGGAGATGGGGAATTATGCCAATCAATTCCCAAATCCAAGGGTTGATGATGATGATCGACGTCAACAAACTCTTAAGGACAATGAAAAGGGAAAGTCACATGCAATTACTATCGGCGATGTGGAGTACAACAACAAAGTGGCGAGAGGTACACTTACCATCCACTCTAAAGTAGAAAATGTTTTATTTGATTCTGGATCCACCAACTCTTTTATTTATGAAGAATTTTCTAAGGGTATCACCATATTACCTCAACAATTAGATGTTGAGTTGGCTGTGACAACTCCTAATGGAACAACAGTCGCATCAAAAGTCTATAATTCTTCTCCGATTGAAGTTTGTGGGAAAGTGCTTCCTGCAAATCTTTTGATCCTTCCTATAGTGGAATTTGATGTGATTCTTGGCATGGATTGGCTTTCTTTATATGGAGCTCACATAATTTTCCAAATAAGGGAAGTGAAATTTCATATTCCAGATCAATCTATGATCGTCTATCGATGTAAGGATGAACATAACCTTCCAGTGGAAATTTATTCTATCTTATGGGTCTCGATTCCACTAAATGAAGGTTATTTATCTCAAATGGTTGGAGAGAAACTCACGATTAATAATATGCCCATTATACGGGAATTTGATGATGTATTTACGGAGGAATTTCCAAGTCTTCCACCAAATCGTGAAGTTGAGTTTTCAATAGAGCTCGTACCAGGTGCTTTTCCTATTTCAAAGACACCTTATAGAATGGCCCCAATTGAGTTGCAGGAATTGAAGAAGCAACTCAAAGAGAATCTTTCTAAAGGATTCATATGCCCTAGTGAGTCACCTTGGGGAGCACCTGTTCTATTTGTTAAGAAGGAAGATGGATCAATGAGACTCTGCATTGATTATCGAGAACTTAACAAGATCACTATCAAGAACAAATATCCTCTCCCATGCATTGATGACCTAGTTGACCAACTAGGTGGAGCTCAATACTTTTCCAAGATTTATCTTCATTCAGGGTATCATCAATTAAGGGTCAAAAGGGAGGATATACCAAATATGGATTTCCGTACAAGGTATAGACACTATGAATTTATAGTGATGCCATTTGGTATTACTAATTCCCCTGCTATCTTCATGGATCTGATGAATAGAGTCTTTAGGGACTATCTTGATCAGTTTGTGGTAGTCTTTATAGATGATATTCTTTTCTATTCAAAGAGAAAAGAAGAACATGAAGATCACTTGAGAATTGTATTAATGACCCTAAGAAAGAGAAGCTTTATGACAAATTTTCCAAGTGTGAATTTTGGCTTCAAAAAGTTGCATTTTTGGGTCACATAATCCCAAAAGAGGGAATATATGTGGATCCAGCAAAAACAGAGGTTATTGAAAGATGGTCGAGACCAACAACAGTAACTGAGATCCGAAGTTTTCTTGGTTTTTCTGGATATTACCGACATTTTGTGGAAGATTTTTCAAGGTTATCTAACCCACTAACCAAGTTGTCTCGAAAAGGAGTTAAGTTTGTTTGGACGGAGGAATGTAAAGAAAATTTCAAAGAGCTAAAAAGAAGGTTAGCCAGTGCACCTGTGCTCACACTACCTTGCAGTGGAGAAAGGTTTGTGATCTACAGTGATGCATCCAAGAAGGGACTGGGGTGTTTTCTCATGCAAAATGATATGGTGATAGATTATGCCTCATGATAGTTGAAAATCCATGAGCAAAATTACCCAACTCATGATTTGGAGTTAGCTGCGGTAATCTTTGCATTAAAGATTTGGAGGAATTATCTTTATGGTGAAAGGTGTGATATTTATACGGATCATAAAAGTTTAATGTATATTTTAACACAAAAGGATCTGAATATGCGTCAAAGAAGATGGTTGGAGCTAATTAAAGATTACGACTGCTCAATTCATTTCCACCCTGGGAAAGCAAACAAGGTAGCAGATGCATTAAGTTGACATGACCATGCTAGCTTGTCCATGATAAGGATTAAAAAAGATCCAATATTTATGGATTTATAAAGGATGGATCTTGGAATTTTAATGGAAGGGGAGAGATATTATCTTCCTCAAATGAATGTTAAACCATCTATACATGTGAAGATTCAATAGGCACAGCAAGAAGATGTCGAGTTACAAAAGAATGTGATAAATGTTCCTGAATTCAACCTTGATTGTGATGGGATAATAATGTTCAGGAATCGGGTTTGTGTTCCTCCCATCCCTGAATTAAAGAAGGAGGTGCTGGATGAGGATCATAGTTATTCATTCTCTATTCATCTTGGAAGCACGAAGATGTATAGGGACCTAAAAGAGTACTTCTAGTGGGATGACATGAAAAGATATGTTGCTGAATATGTCTCTTGATGCTTGGTTTGTCAGCAAGTTAAAGCTGAGAGACAAAAGTCTAAGGGGATGTTACAACCATTACCCATACCAGAATGGAAATGGGAAAACATCACTATGGACTTTGTCACTGGACTTCCTAAAACATCCAAAGGCAATAATGTTATCTGGGTCATAGTTGATCGTCTTACAATGTCTACACACTTCATTTCTATTAGAGAGGATTTCTCTCTAGATCAGCTTTCCAGGATATATGTAAAGGAAGTGGTAAGACTACATAGAGTACCACTTTCTATGATATCTGATCGGGATCCGAGGTTTACCTCAAAGTTCTGGCGAAGTCTTCAGTATACTCTGGATACTGAGTTGAGTTTCAGCACTGCATATCATCCTCAGACAGACGGTCAATATGAGAGGACAATTTAAAATCTAGATGATATGTTGAGAGCTTTCTCTATAGATTTCAAAGG
Source organism: Viscum album (assembly GCA_963277665.1). NCBI lineage: Eukaryota > Viridiplantae > Streptophyta > Magnoliopsida > Santalales > Viscaceae > Viscum > Viscum album. Next base: position 843,722,729 of record OY728160.1, on the reverse strand, counting down.
TGGCTGGGATCAACAACTACCTTTGGTGGAATTTTCTTATAATAATAGCTTTCACTCCAGTATTCAGATGGCTCCTTATGAAGCTCTCTATGGAATGAAATGCAGGACTCCGACTTTCTGAGATGAAGTTGAGGAAAGAAAGCTATTAAGACCTGATCTTGTTGATGAAATGCCAGAAAAGGTCAGATCTATTCAACAACACATAAGAGCAGCTCAGAGTCGACAAAAAAGTTATGCCGACAACCGAAGAAAAGACCTAGAGTTTGAAGTGGGTGACAAAGTGTTTTTACGAATATCTTTCTGGAAGAGGGTCATGAGATTTGGAAAGAAGGGAATGTTGAGCCCTATATATATCGGTCCTTTTGAAATTCTGAATTTTTTTTGGGAAGGTAGCTTACCAATTGGCGCTTCCACCGAATCTCTCTCAAGTTCACGATGTGTTCCAAGTATCTCTCCTGAGAAAGTACATACCTGATCCTTCACATGTACTCATCTTAGAAGTTGTACTACTGGAGAAAGATATTTCTTATGAAGAAGAGCTGATAGTGATTCTGGATCATAGCAAAAAATTCCTATAGAACAAGACAACTCGGTTGGTGAAAGTTTTATGGAGGAACCACTAATTTGAAGAAGCTACATTGGAGCTTGAGGATATGATGAGGGAGAGGTATCCTCATCTGTTTGTTACAAAGTGACGAATTTCGAGGGCGAAATTCTTTTTAAGGGGGGTAGAATTTAACACCCAAGACTTTTATGAGAAATATTTTGATTTTTATGCAACACTAAAGGAATCCTTCACAGCACACAATACAGACATGTCTTGCATTACACGCAATTGCGACCTTCCTCGATAGCTTGTGTAGTACGGAATACCGGGTTTCACTAAACAACGATATATTATTATGGACTAGACGTTATGAATAATATTAACTATATTTTTAATTTTATAAAATTATTATTCATCTTACACATTTTATAGAACATGGTAAGAGAACAAAATAATTTTTTCGGGTAAAATAAGTATTTTTCAAAAAATGATGTTTTGCCTCCTTTTGATGGAGCACCCACATTAAATCTAGTCTTTGACATGTTTATAAGTTTAATTTGACAAAATAAAATTCTTCTTTTGTATTAGGGTATAAAAATTTACTTTGGATAAATTTTTGATATTTTTCTGATAACTTTCATATTTTGATAAATAGTAAAAATACGATAATTTTTAATTAAAAACAACTTTTTTCATTGGGATAATTTATATGGTTAAATTATAATATTGAATGGTTTTAAAGTATAAATAGAATATATTTTTACCATTTAATATAATTTATGTCATTAGATTTAATTTCACATTGAATTCATAGGTAAAAACATTTCAATCTTTGGCAATGTTTTAACTTCTATAACCAATTTTATTAACAACGGGATTTATTTTAAATTAAATACTGAAACTTATATGTTTTGAATTTTGAAAAATGGATTCCATATTCGGAATCAGTGGGTCTAAATTATGTTAATAGGATACTTTTTATTTTTGGGCATTATGAATAGTAACTACGGTAAATTTTATTTACCATAGTTAAAGGTAAATCGGGTAATTAAGGGTAAATATAAGATTTTAAAATTACCCTAACACCTTCCAAAATCCTATTGGATGACTAAAAGTCGACCGATATCACCTAAGGGTCAGATTATATTCATTTAATAGACTTTTTTCCATGAAAATAATTTAATTATTATTAAAACAAAAGAATGTGACAACATGTCACTTTCTTAAATCATATAAGTATAATAATTTTAATTTAGTGATAAACAGAATAAAACTTCGAACATGAATATTCTCCAGAAATATAATACAATTATCTTAATCATAGGAATTTATTGATAATTTTTAGGGGTTAAATAATTATCGTTAATTATGACACAATAGTGACGTTGAAATTATTTTATTAATTAAAATATCAAATAAATGGTTTTGAAAATATTAAAATAAATATTATATGAACTATTTAATGTTCTCCACTAATTTTATAGATACATATGACATTTTATAAATCTATTAAAGCTTTTAGTTCGAACATATCTTCTGTATATATTTTATTTAAATTCAAATAAATGAATAGTGTCAAAATTGACACTATTGTTATTTTATAAAAATTACATATTATAAAATTGTTTTAAAATCACAAAAATATTTAAAAAATTATAAATTAAAATTTATATGGTCGAAAATGTCATAAAGTGTAAAATTATGGAAAATTCACAACACATATGTAATTATTTATAATAATTTAAAATTTAGAATATTATTACCACAAATAAAATTACATTTATAAATAAGGATAAATCAAGTTGATAATGTTTAAAATAAATTCCTAAACATGTCTAAATTTTATTGGTTGATGATATTACAACCCTATATCATCTTATCATCAGATATGAGTCATTTTGGATGCTTTTAAGTGGGGTTGGGATTTAATATAAACTAATATTTCTTATATTTCCAAAGGTGCCCCTGTCCTCCCTTATAAAAGGGCGCCTACTCCCTCTCCTCCTCACACCAATTTGAGCCTTCAAGCTCGGCCAATACCTACCCATTTCACATACACACTTCCCTAGAAACATCCTAAAGCTCCTAGTCCTCTTCAACGACCAATTGTAGTTCCCTAAGAGGAGGTCTCAAAGAGGCGCTTCAAAGAAGAGGTAATGTCCGTTACCGATTCTTTCAACTTTATTTATTCTTCCACTTCTTATTATTTAGTTGTTTAATTATGAATTAATAACATAAGTATCACTCATATATTGATATGTTATTATAAGTATAAAACAACCCTATTTCACCATCTATCCATCCTATGGAAAATGAAATCACCGCGCGTGCGTACGTACAGAATACCGTCTCCACGCCATGGTGTAATCTATTTTCCATCACCACCTTACTTGGATTTGTATAATGGTGAAAATAAATAACTGTATATGACTATTTTAAAGTGTTATTGATTCTGAAATAGTATACATACACTCCAATACAATTCCACGATCATGGGAACAATATCTTCGCTCGTGTGTACGTACGGAATACCGTCTCCACGATGTGATGCGATTCGTTCTACATGATATTCATTTTCATAATGATTATATAAATGAATTGAATGAATAAATATGATATATAGTACACTAATACCATTCTGTAAATGAGGTATCTATAACCTAAAGATAAGAATAAGAATTTATTCGACCAAACACGCATAAGAACAAAAAGTAATAAACACCCGAATAACAAGTAGTAATGAAATATTACTAATAAGAAGCTAAGAATATGACCATATATGATATCATAACAATAATTATGATTTCGGAATAATTCAATAACATTATGTAAATCATTATACAGGAGGTTCAGACACTTACGAAACCAATTGGACCTAAGGTAAGGGAAAATATCACAATCTCATTTTTATCCGAGATTGTTTACACTTTGGTATTTACTGGGGTGTATTTTATCATCCACATCCATGTTACCTCATTATGTAATATAGTTTCCATCCACCTACAATTTTTTAAATCCAATTTTACCCTTCAGTGATTTTTTATTAAAGGATATGAAAGGAATCTTTTGTCGTTTTTCATACAAGGTACTTTTTGACTTTTTTGACAAAAGTACAAAAAGAATGCTTTTTAAAACTTATACAGCATGATTGGATTTTTAAAAACATTATTTCCAAGAAGATTCCATTAAAAGTTTTTATGTTTATTTTTAATCAACTTCTTTTAGTTTATAATTTTATGACATGTTTAGAAAGGAAAAATGTTTTTGAAGTAGAAAGGATATTTTCCTCAAGAATGGAGTTCAAGTGTTTTATCAATATTATTTTCCATCAAAGATAATATAGGGTTCTGTTTCTATCCCTATTATTAAATTGATTTTATTATGTTGTTATGGAATTATTTTTATGAATTCGTTTATCTTATATGAATTGTTTTATGATGTCACGATGTTTAGGAATCCCATTTTTATTACATGGGTTATGCAATGATGTATGATTTATGATTTTGTGGCACACATAAGAATGGTATCATTATGAGATGGGTGGTACATATATCTCCCTGCAATTAATTGTGTAATGATTTTATATCTCATGAGATAGACGTGGCTGGAATGGTAGGTTAAACCGGTTCAGTGAAACAAGACTGAAACGAGGAGTGAACTCGGTTCAGAAATGGACTTTGTCCACTAAGATAGTCTTGGTAATGAGTCTTGAATAATAAGAAATGATTATCTATGATTATGTGTGTATGACACAATCTTTCATGTTTTAAGTTATAATTATTGGGATTACATTTCACTACCATGATTTATCCCATGTTATGAAATTATGATCTCTTTTTGCAGGGTAAGATTTCCAAATGTTATGTTCTTATGAATTTGATGTGATTGATATTTATTTTGTTTACCCTTACTGAGCATTTGAGCTCAGCCTTTTGTATGTTTTCTTTCCCCAGGCCAGGAAGAAGGGTACTAAGTAAGATATTCCAAAAAGGGACTACAGATATGATGAAATAAATGGGAGACAATGTAGATGCTTTATGAACCAGTTGTTTATGTTTCCCAGTTTCTAAAGACACTATAACTATACGGTCCTTTCATGGTTTTTTTATATGTTGTAATAAGTATGCTTTAATTTTGAATTATTAACCATGTATGTAAAGTATGGGTAGTTATATATAATTATTTATGTTTTTCTTCCATTTCAATATATTTAAATCCAACAAATGTTCTCATAATTAGATTCCTAGTAGTGTGTTATTCTTGATGTCCTTTGATGTTACATTTATATATTATAAAGCGAAAATCTTATTTACTATTTTCATGATGTTAGTTTCCAAAAATGGAATTTTAAATATCATACCCTTGATTACAGAGATCAATATTAAATTGCGAGGATGTTATTTATTAAAGGGGGTATAATGTAACGCCCAATGATTTTAAAAGAGAAAAATCATGTTTAATATCATGTATGACAAACAACATAAATATTAGAAGATAATCTAATCCCTAAATAGTTTTTGATATATTCATTTTTAAATAATTTCAATATCTTCAATATATTGTGATGGATGAAATGTAATGTTTAAATGAAACATGATACTCTACTAAAATATTATTCTATAAATATGAAAGTTATAATATAGCCGTTAAGTTACTGGGTATGAGTAGGAATAACTAAATAATTAAATTTTTAAAAGTTTCACATTTATAAAATAAATTCAATGGATATCTATTTATTATAAATAAAATTAGAACCATTTCAGAGAAAAAGAATTTATTTCTAAGAAACTATATTTTTCTAAAAGGCGGATTAATCACACATTAAAAAATATCTTAAAATTAATTCCAAACAATTTTATAAAATTTATTTTATAAAACAACCATCAATTTGAAATCTACAAGTCATGATTATACTTGGGTGAAATTTTGTGAATTTTCTGAATAAGTTAATTTTTTGATGGAGAGTGAAAATAAGTTTATTTATTGAAATAATCCTTTTATATTTAAGTTATTTAAAAAGTTAAATTATATTTTCAAATTTTTATTAAAGAAAAATTAGTTCAATTATATTAAAATTTAAAACTTTAGGTAATTGGAATCAATTTAATATTCATTTCTGATATATTTTGTTAAACTTTTTGATGTTTTTCTTGAGAATGAATATTTTTTACCACATCTACTAGTTAAATATTAAAATGAATTATACCACTTATGTGAGTTAAATTTTTAAAAATTATTCAATATATTTAATAAAATTAATTTAGATTATCTAATTTTTTCAACATAATATTTTTACCATAATTAATTGTGAAGACAATAAAAACTAATTAACACGATGAAGTTGAAAACGGGTTACCAGAGGTTTAAAATATAAATAAATGGTTTTAAAATCACCTAATACTTATCCAACTCAAAATTTATTGCAATTTTGACCCTATAATCTCCATGGTTCAATAATGGTCCATTTTGGAGCCTTGTGTCTTGTAAAAAAAGTGGGTTCAAATAATTATTTCAAAATACTGAAAGTGTGTCCTCTCCCCCACTTATAAAATCAAACCACATATCCTCTCCTCTTCACACTCCCAAAAGAAATTTTATTTTCCAATGCCAAATAAAATATCATCATTAAATTCCTATAAACATACTAGAGTCCTTTTTTTGTTTTTAATCCCTTCTATCGAGGCATTATATATAATCACAAAGCGGCTCTTCAAAGAAGAGGTAAAATCTTAAATTTCAGTTTTATGATTTTATTCTTCCACCTTTATAAAATAACAAAAAAAAATTATATTATATTGAAAATAAACCCCTATATAATGATATTTTATTATTTTATCGTAATAACCTAGATTCATCTCCACTTCCATCAAATGGGAAATAAAACCATCAATCATCTATATGACTGACTACCACCTCACAAACCAATTTTGTTTCCATAACCAACATTATCTACAGGATAAAATGAATTATTCAACATTTTTTAATGTTTATTATGATATTAATATAATTCTAGAATTATAATATAACATATACCATCTTAATTTGTAAACAATTGGTAAACAATAACATCACTTGTGTGTATGGAGGACTATCGCCTCATGAACTGATGTAATGGGTTTTCCCATTTTCTATTTTACTTGGATGTTAATAAAGATATATAAAATTAATAGATATTGATATTTTTACTATAATTATAAATCCTTAATTATTACTGACATATACCTTCTTACTTTCCATTCTATTTGGGATACAATATCATCTCTCATTTGTATGGTGGACTACCACCTTATGAAGCGGTGTGATTCATTTTTAGCTAACAATTTACATGGATAATAATAATGATGAATTTGAAAAATAAATAGTCTATATATAACATAATACTTACTCTAAAATGGTTAATTAATATTTATTTTCCATTTTTTCTATCCATTGAGAAAAAATGACCAATGATCATGGGTACGTATGGTCTATCATCTTCAAAAATAGTGTAATCCATTTACAATCTATAAAATTTATAGATTATTATAAAAACATATATAATGAATATATAAGATATTTGTACAATATATAAACATAATGGATATGATGTAACCATGATCAAAGTAAAATGTATAAAATTAACGTATCAAAACATACATGATAAACGAAGAAATTATCACATGAAATACTAATTTTCACTAAGTATTTTTAATAAATGGTTAATAAAGGAATATAAGTAAATAAAATATGTTATGATATATATAAATATTTTTCAATAATACATTTATATTAAATATATATTTATTATAAATTATTTTCTAGTAAGTATGATGGAAATCAAACCTAAAGTAAGGGTTTCTTCCCTCAATATTTCTACACTGAGATGTATTTCATGTTGAAAACATAATTATTTTTTATGGTGTATATATTGAACCTTTTATTTGTTATATCATGAAAATTTTTTCTTTATATTATTTAATTTTTCTTTTTTTTTATTTCTTTTATGGGTTTTATGATTCAAAAGTTACCATATTGGTAAGGGTTTATTTTAAAATCTCACCATTTATAGAGATTATTTATATAAAAATTTATGATGATGAAATATTATGATCTAAAAATCATGAAAAGATATAATTTTCTTATAATATTGTTTTTCCTGATATTTTCTAGAATTATTTTCAATTTTCCTCAATTTGGTACATAAAATGAATAATAATTTGTTTATGAAAATCTCAGGTAATTTCTCTCTTTAGTTAGAAATCTGATTTCTTATAAATTCATGCCTTGGAAAAATGTTTTCCTATTTTTTAAAATTTTTTAAAGTGTATTATGAAATAAATTTTTTCACATTTTTGATTTTCCTAAAAAAATTAAGGAATATTTCATGTATGTTTTCCAACAATTCCCCTTTTAATTTTACCAAAAATATGAAAGGAATAATATTTTATCATGAACTGCATGAAAATAATTTTCTGACTTCATGACCATTATTTTTTTTAAATTATTTTACATGTTTCTAATGTTATTTTAACATAATATTATTTTTAAAATATTTGTTGAACTATTATTTTTAAAAGTTTATTTTCAAAATGAAAAGGATATTTTCCTCAAGAATGTTTTTAAATGAATTTTTATGATATTTCTATTCATCAATGAAAAAAACCATAATTTAACACTATGATCCATTGGGAATACATTTAATTAATTCTACAAATATTATTTCTCTAGGTTTTTTATGACCAGTTGATTGATATGTACTATTGAATAATATTCATTAGATTAATCTTAATTGTTTATGATTATTTTTATTAATTATGGATTCTATTAAGATTTCATATTATAGTTTTTACAATAAAAATGTTTACATTTATTATGTTTCCCCAATTTAATATGGTGAATGTGTTAGACATATTAAGTGAGGGGTGGGGCCTATTATATCCTGTTAATACAATGGTAGGTCTCATGAGACAAACTATGTCGGGTGTTTGTTGACTGCCTTACCAATTTATGTAAGATGTGTTGGAATGAGGCCTTTAAGGAATGGTTATGATGTACAAACGTATGAATACTGTCATTATGAGGTTAATTATTGATATTCCATTTGATTATTTGTTTTTTAAAATATCCATGATTATGTTTCAAGATCATATGATTATTTATTTATAATTATTATTAATTATCCATGAATTGATTAAATGGGTTTTTTTAGTTATTTAATATGAAATATTGATTATTTGTTCTAAATTGATGATATATTCTACTATATTCATACATTGGTTGGGAAATTGAGGTCACCCCTTTCTTATGCTCCCATTCCCCATGGTTTCAGAAATTGTTTTATGATTGATATGACTGAAAAGTAGCATTTTTATTTTTAAACACTTTAAGGAAAAGTGATAACCCATGCAAGTACAAAATATAAACCATCAAAAAATATAAGAAATAAAATAACCATTGAAAACTAATTTAACTCTATTAGACCGATTATTATTAAATAATTTCCAATGGAGTCCATTTACCTCTGTATCTGAATAATATTTGAAAAGTTATTGGAACAAATAAAAAATCTTGTCCCATATTTGAAAGTACACTTCTAGATTTTTCTTCCCTGCACCGAATCCTCGTACCAATTTCTAGTATTTCTCGTTGATCCATTCCATCTACACCTTATTAGATTCCACAAGTAATAGTCCTTATGATATCTTATCACCACATCTTTCTTGAAATTAATTAGGGACAATTCTTAAAATATTTCTTCCTCAGATTGCATGATAGGTTCCCATCAATCCCTATTGAAAGAAGCATCATCATTATCACTATTTGCAATGCTAGAAGAAATGTTCTCCACCACTAAACCTTCTTGATTCCAATTACAAGTCTCTAACAAGTCTCCATCTAGTACCAGATACTTATACTTCTAATTTTTGGAAGATAAATTATCCATTGGTTGGGATAAGAAGGAATTGTCTGTTTGACCTTTAAATTTTAGTCTCTTTTTCAAGATACAACACCTGGATTCCCGATTGCCTCTTCGTTCCTTACTCCTCCTTGGCCTTTACATCCCTTTATCCTGAATTTATTATGCATTATCCTTGGATAGTTGATAGGATGATTCATAACTATACTCAGACCTAGGAAAATCATGCACTTTGTTAAAGTTCCCTACCTAATATTATTCTGAATATTAATGTATTCTTTTACAATAAAAAACATTGAAACATTTTCAAAGCAGAATAGATGGCACATCCCTTATGTAGATTAGATTGAACTACATCCCATATTCTATAACCTGAAACTCTTGAACAGTGCCGTAATTTGAACCTTTCTCCCTTATATTACGAGACACCGCATGGCCATGTCACAAAGGACCAGATTCCTCTGACCACTCTCTTTCTAATATTATGTTTCTTAATTCAGTTCATCTATGTATGATGCATCCTTTGGGTATATATTTATTTTTAAAAACCTTCCTATATTGACCACCCCTTAAAAATATCCTGGTTTATATGGGCCTTATGCCCCCTGATTGCTCATAGCCAAATCATGCTACAATCTTCCGAAGACATCCTCGAAATTCGGTTCATGTTTTCAACTACAAACCATATTCATGGGAGGAGAATCCTTGGATGATCCAACATCCACCAATTCAGCTACCTCTAAACTAGAAGAGGACTGAATATTGAGAGTTCTTCGATCCTGCGTACCTTATAATGTAACCTGTTCCATCAGAAAGTCATACATGGGCTAACCGGTACAAGACTCAATAACTGCATCCCTCTTTTATTGACCAACTTTTAGTCCCATATGAACAAATGACAGCTGATGACTGAAAGTTTTTCATAAAAATATAAATACACCCATTATTCAAACACCATTGGGTTTTTATGCCAGAATTATTATCCTAATTAAATATATACAAATTTAATTAGAATCATTGAAACATCAATTTCGACATAATTATGAGGCGAAAGTAGGTGACAGACTGCACTAGTTCTACTATCAGTTTAAAAAAAGAGACCAATTATATAAGATAACATCCATATTATCAAAGGATTATGAAACAAAAGAGGATACTCTAGAAAAAAACCCTAATATCCTTTGTTGGAGATTCACTCTTCTTGTGGAATTCATAACACTAGCGGAACAGAAAGAAGCGAGATCCAATGTAGATGTGGTGGGATTTGGAACACACCTTGATCCGATCAATCAATGAGTAAAAAAAACCATAATACACCTATTTTTAGAATCTTGACTGTAACTCATTCTTGTATTCAATAAACATTAAATAAAAACCTATCAAATAAAATCATTGATGGTCAGAAGTTCTTTAATCGAGTGATCAGATTCATATCTAAAAGGGATATGTTACTGTTGTGTTATTTGTTTCAATCACATCTAATATGGTGTTGATTAACTCATACAAGTTAATTAGTTGTGTCATACATTTAATTGGGGGTGTTTCCTAGGTGTATTTCTTAAGGAATAATTTTTTGATAGATAATGAAGGTATATTTTGGTTGTAATTTAAAGAAGTAATTAATATAATATGTATATGTTTCTTTGGACCTTCATGGTGGGATATTTCTTCCATGGAAGGTTTAAATACACGTTCCTAGAAGGTTCAGTTAGATGGTAAATTATATAATCTAATCCTAGTATCATTTTCATTGTTCGCACTTCTTTGTTAGGATTCAAAGTATTTATACTATAGCCTTTCATATTCCAGCTATAACAGGGTGAGTTATAACTTAATATAAGGAGGCTTAATCTTTATAGGTAGTGGGGGGAACCATTGTTGATGCAATACCCTTAACATTTTAATTACAAGTAAACCAATGAATATTTGTATAAGGTATATTAAGGGGGTTCTTAAGTCCAAATTCTATCTTCACTGGAAAATATACAAACATTTCTATTTTCTGTCAACATGATGGGAATTTTCAGTTAAAGGATAATTCTCTTTTGGTTTTTTTCTGCATCAGGTGTTGATGTATCAAAATCTATTGGAATAAAGAAATATATAGATGCACAGGACAAAGGGACTAATCCTCATAAATAACTATGTAAAATGGATATTCTTCAAGTTTAGTTAATACATTAGTGGTGTTATATTAATATGTTCTAGATATAAGATTTTAAGAGGGATTGGTAGTCTTGTAACTTTATAAATGTTTCAACATACATTTTTAAGAGGCTTCCTTTTGGTAGAATAATATACATTAAATTTAAGGTGATTCTAAGACTGTTTATATATACTTTAACCTATCAATGTCCAAGAGGGAATAATTTTGTTAATAATTATATAGGATAATGTTAACCATGTAAATACCAAACTATATAGACGATCTAGTATCGAGGTTATGTTTTTATTTGACTCTGTTTATTGGGTTTGTAATGGGCTTGGAATTTTGAATCCACCAATCCTATGGGATGGGTATTTTCTTAAGGTTGGCGTAAAAATGACCCCAACTATGTTGGATGGGATTTCTCTTAAAGTGAAGTTAAAAATGGACTAAACTCTATGGGATGAAGCTTTTCTTGAGTTATGGATGCAACTCAAGTTGTCACCTTCTTTATTTACTAGAACAATATTATAATAATCATAAAATTAATGTTTACTTTACTGGAAGTGTCTTAGGATTGTTCAATGTTTGCAGAGTGGGAGACACTTTAGTGGTTGGTCCATACGTATGAGGTCTTTTACTCAACATATTAACAAGGCAATTAATGGATTTATGTCATCATGATCAACATCATTTTTAATTATAGATAGGGTGGTTCTACTGATTAGGACCCATAATGTCATCTAAACACAAATTTTAGGTGTTACTTAATGTTAACATTTTTTAATAATCCTCTTGAAATTTTTAAAAACGAGACATCATGATAGGACATTTAGATTCTCCCTTATGATACACTAGACGAGAAATACAAACTACCATATATTTTCTAAACCCTATAATTAATTTATGATTGGGGTGGTCTTCATGAATTATATATTGAAATATTTTAAGTCTATAAGCATAGGTTTGTTTATGTTTATATCATTACATCTTTTACATAAGACTCTGGACTTTGAAAAGGTAATAGAGGTTTATTCATAAATGTTACTCCTAAAGAATACTATTTTTAATCTAATTATCATTTGTTATAAACTAGATTACAATGATTTTATTCTATTCTCCAAAAAATTATGATAGAGTTGGGGTATATGAACCTCATTGAAATCCTTGGGTTTGAAAAATTGTTGAGGGATAATAAGATTTCCCTTTTTTGGAATACCATTTGTTTATAACTCCTTCCAATTATCAGTCATAATAACATATCATAGGAAAAATTGGTAATTGAATAGATCAGATAATAAATTCATCTCATGTTCTATGACATCTTATATGACTATTGTTTCTTTATCACCATAATGTTTGTCAAGATTGAGATTCTTTAGTGACAAATTGATTGTGACTAACATAGAAACAATTAAAGAGATATCTGATAAAAATGGTTCAGGAATTCCGATTATCACTTGGTATAATGATGCCTTTAACGATCCTATGTTATCTTCCAGTTGATATATTTCTAAAAACAATGACTTGGATCCAGAAACATCTACATAAGAATTTCCTTTCCATGATATTGTACTCATATCCCCTATGTGAACAAATTTTTTAAAGGACTCCGGAAGGGAATGAGTATCATTTATGGGTATAAAAAATATTATTGATCATAGTGAATGATCATAGACAAAATATTTAATGGTTTTGAAATATTTTCTTTTCTCTTTTACTATGTGAAAATGATAGTAAATACAATCATCAATTTATAGTACCTACTACATAGAAGTTAACACATGTGGATGGTTTCTACAAATTTCACTTTGATAAAACCATTAAATGTATGAATTCTATTATGTGTGGAATTATTTACATGGGGAGGAATCCAATGGGTATTGAAATATTTTAATATCTTAGTGTTATCAGATAGATCTTCCAACATTTGATTGGTAGGCTATTTGGGATTCATCCCTAGGATAATGATAGAGAAAATATTTTCAATAATTTTCCACTGTATTTAAATTTTTAATCATATAAAATTGTTATTTTAAGATCAATTTTCATATTTTATGGTTTTAGTGATATTTTGAGCTTAATTGGAAAAAATAGCCTACTTTGGATTTTAAATGCATTAAATTATTTCTGTATTTAGGCCATAAAATTTTCTATACTAATCCCAATTGTGAAATTATTTCTTTTTAGGATTCTTTAAATCCTGGGATTCATTCCATTATATTATAACTCAAGATAAATCCACCATTGAAAGCCCAAAATAATATCACAAGTTAGACCTTGAAAACTATTCACAAATTAAGTGACTTTTGATGTTGGGACCATATCTCCTGATTGAGTGGAGCATATACACTGAAATTTGTAAGGGACACAGGAAATACATTTACGAACAACATTTATGAATGTGTCCATGCGTGAAACCAAATTTTTCAAGGATATTAATGTATGGAGATTGAAGATGTGGAATATGAATAGTCTACCTATAAAAAATTCAATCTCAGAGTAAAATAGTCTAAACTCTCTCTAGACATGGATAAATACTCTAAATGTTTTTAAAAGACACGAAAAAGATATTTATGAACAACTTTTATTAAAACACCATTCCAAAATTCGGTAATTTAATGGGGATAACATGTAGAATATTTCATAGAAAAATTATAGCCTATAAAAGGAGGAAAAAACCTCCTTTTAAAATCATCCCATACCATCAGTCGACTACCAAGGAGGAGATCTCCGACACCAAGATGCACTAAAATATCTTCTTCCTCCACCATTTCTTCTTCTAAAATTAGTATTCTATTATTATTATTTTTTGTTTCGGTTAAATATTTTATTTTAAATTTTAATTTTAATTCTTTATTTAGTTACATAAACTTATTAAGGCGTATTTTAAATTTTTTCCACCGTTTTCATCTTTATTTTATAATTATTATTCTTTAATTATAACTATAAAAGTGATAATTATAATTATAATAAAAATTATTATTATGATTATAATCATTATAATAATGATGATTATTATTAATATAACATTATTATTTTAAAAACTTATTTTCTTCTTTCTCTTAGTACTAAAAATTAAAAAGATCTTAATAATAATAATAATAATAATTAGTAATAATAATATTATTATATTAGAATTATTTATAAATTATATTTTTTGTTCTTTTTATTTAATATCTCTCTTTGTCTCTCTCCTCACCCCCCATTCATCCATTTTGATTTCCTCTATCCAATATTCCTTATTTTATTTTCTCTCTCCTTTTCTTCTCATCTTCTCACTTCCACCATTGTGATATATTAGTCTAAAAAATGAGAGGCTAACCTTACAGCTTGGCATAGGGGGAGATCAAGGTGTTCTTAATATTTCTTTAATGTTTGTTTTTTTGTTTGTGGTAAACTGAGTAGCATGCATGATGAGGAAAATGTCTTTGATTTGGTGACCTCCCACCAATGTTATGAAACTCCATTTATTTATATTCTATTATTTTAATCATTCTTTCCTCTCTCTATATTGTTTAATTCTTCATACATTAAGAGTTGTGCTAATCAATGGATGAAGAAAAATCGGTTGAGTTGGGTTCTGAAAGATGATAATCCTAGAAAAAGGAGTTTCATCAACCTCATTTAAAGTTGGAGGTGGAATTAAGGTTGATTATTAATTCAATGATATTCCACAATTTATAATCAATTAGTTATAATGAAACCATGATATTTAATGTTTTTATTATCAAACTCAAATAAAACACATAAAAGAGTCTAATGATTGAATCCTAGCCTGAACCCAATACCACGTGCATTCTTTCCTTGACTCATTTTTTCTCGTTCTCATGTTATTATAAAATTATAATTTACTTTAATTTATATAATTAATCAAAAAATCAAAAATATTTTAATTTTTTCCCTTAAACAAATAAAACAACAACAAAAGATAGATTAGGTGACATAAAATAAATAGGTGAACAAGCTACAAGGCTATAAAAAGTTAGACGACCCTAGTCTTCAAATATGTTGCACTAATATTATAATTTTCTTTCTACAATACCGTACGTCATGCATGAATAAAAACTAGAATTTTTTTAGGATCCAATCAGTTCATAATTTACTATTTATATTTTCATATATTTTCATATATTTTATTTATTTTTATAAATATAAGGAAAAACTAAAAAAATACTTCAATGATGTTTTCATATGATTTTTTTTTCAATTAATGGAACAAAAAATAATCTTAGGTGAAAGAACCAGTAATTCAAAATGCTAAAGAGTTTTATCTCCTTCAAAATAACGAAGTAATCACATAATAGGATAAATGAATGTTAAATAGTAGATACACTAGAATTTCATTTATAGAATTGGAAGAAAATTTTGAAAAAGTCAAAGTTTTTTATCAAAGAATCATGACCAGGAATCAAGTTCCACTAGTGTACCAAAATTTTACAAAGGAAATCAAAGCGGTTAACACCCATCATGAGGAGGATTCCATAGTAGTGATAAAATTTAAATAATGGATGGAGGAGACCAATTACCTACCTCCATATATTAACATTCTACTCCAAGAGGCACTTATTACTGATGCAATGACTGAATCTGATTCAACACAATGGGTTGATCATTTCATTGACTCTATATCTTCTGATTTTTTTGAATCTGAATTGTGAATCACTCCATATTGTTTAACTATACAAAATTAATAATATTTATTACACCTTGGAGTATGATGAAGAATATGTATGTGAACTTTTGAGGAACACATGGAGCTCCCTCATTTTGATGAACATACATTTGATGATCCTCATCATGTAGAAATCCAATTTACTAAGCATGGGAAAATCTGAAAACAAGATTTATTATAAAAGGGGAGAAATTAATTTTTAAAAACTCAAATTATATTCAAGTAAATATACTTATTTACTTGACCTTTTATCATTGATCTCCTACAACCCATGTGATTCAATCACTAGAAGAGGTTCCACAAGTAGAAACCAAGAAAGAGAATTATACCTACTTAATCCCACCCCACTATGAAAGATATACCTAATTGTAAATGGGTTGTATATGGTATAATATATTCATGGATTATTACTCAAGTGAAAGAATGTAGTAAATTTTCAAAAAATCCACATATGGTGGTTCAAATCAAAGGATCTTTATTCATCATCTGACTTTGGATAACTGCTATTACTGCCCTATGAAGGTATTAAAAATTTAGGGCCCATGTGGTGTATC
The DNA here is from genome assembly GCA_963277665.1 of Viscum album. NCBI lineage: Eukaryota > Viridiplantae > Streptophyta > Magnoliopsida > Santalales > Viscaceae > Viscum > Viscum album. The sequence goes on along the minus strand of OY728160.1, from coordinate 843,705,911 downwards.
ATAATAGGATTCATCCAATTAATTTTCTTTCTAGAAAATTAAAATTAAATTTTATTTGTTAGAATTTAGTTCATCATATAGTCCACTCTATCTTGTATTTTTGAGTTTTTATGACATGATCCTTATGATTAATTGTGTAATTATATTTTATAGGTTCATAATGACAGAATGTAGACTAAATTTAATGAACATCATGGGAAATATATTTCTCTTTTTAATGAATATATTTTAAGCTTGATACATTATTTGTTTAAAACATGTTTTGAGTTTTAGTGTTAAAATTACATACCCACACTTAAATTCATGTTTTAACTAAATTATCTTGGATACATGAAGTTCATAGCAATATCATGATTGCATTTTTTAGATTTAAATTTTAATAAAATTGAATGAGAAAAATGGATAATTGAATGATTGAAGTGAAGAATGGATACTAAAATAAAGACTCATTATTTGATGAAATTTATTGGTTCGTGTAAATGAAAATTTCTAACGATTTATCATGAATTGAATTTATGAAATTCATGTGAATTTATTTTTTATAGTAAACAAATCCTTGAGTGATTTTCCCAAAACATATGTTTCAATCCTCAGAGGTTTTCTAGACCAAGTACTTCCTATTTTATCTTGAGCACATATATTGTGTGATCTTGGGACTTTTCACCTACTATAAGATGAATTTGATATTTTAAAAGATATGACATTATAGAAACACATTTAAAATGAATGAAGAATTATTTTGATAATTGAATTATCCTTAAAGTACCACATTTAAATGAATATTTATTTATCCCTTATTAACAATGAATGACCTTTATTGGAATAATCCATTTTTCAAGCCAATATTATCCATTCCTACTATCCTATTAATATTTACATGATATTTTAAAATTGATGTGTGGGGTGAAGGAATTCATGCGTGAAGAGATGAAATTAATTGTAATAAAAATGTTTTGGGGTGCTATTGTGGGACTAATGAAAGGTTTTTATTTATTCAATGTCCTAATTGTTTCCCTTACAAAAAATGAGTTGTGACATAGATGAATGAAAAACTACCATCAATGGACATATTATTTTCATCATATGTGGTTGGGTGGTGGATGTGAGGTTTATTCTAATTATAACAATCAAAAAATAAAAAAAATGGAAATAAAAAAATTATAAAAATTATAAAAGTAAAGGAAAATTCAACAAGGGGAACATCAATCATTATGATTTCATTAATCGTGACATTTTCATTGAATGTTTGGGGGGTGTAAGAGTTTTTACTCTGAATCGTATAATTTCAATAGACTTTTAATTTTGATATCATTCCTTTTACTTAAGATATTAACCACCTCCTTGAGCCTTAATTTTTGAAGCATCAAATAAAACCAAATGTAAGCGTCAGATTCATTTGATCCTTGATTAAACTTTCTTCATGATTTTATGTGTCTTTTGTATTTACCAAATTAGAGAAAGTAGTTATTATACATGATTATGGAAAAATAGTCTTTTCTTCTCATATGATCATAAATCTACTTTAATTTTATCATGATAGATGAGATTAAAGAAGTCATTGTGTGGTAGATCAAGAATTTTCATAATAATGAATTGAGGAACATAAATTAAGTAAAGGAGAAGCTCCATAATTTTTCAGTGGGGAAAATTAAATTCTATGAATTTATTAATTCTTTGAAAATTGAGAAATTAAATTGAGTTTTAATTTGAATTTTTAATTTTTGATTTAAATTTTATAATCAATTGTTTTAATTACTTTGAAATTTTAATTTTTATAACATTGATATCCTCTTTAACTAAATGATGATATTTTATGATTGAGTAAAAGCATGGATTAAGTGTGGGGGAATTAATAGAATAAATATTTTAAATAATTTTATGTTTAATTTCATTTTTTTTATTCCCAAAAAGAGTTATTTTAAGTTCAATTGTCATGTTTTATTATTTAATTTGTATTTTGAGCTTAATTAAAAAATGGCATAATATAGATTTTAAATAATTTAAATAAATTCTTTATTTAGGATATAAAATTTTATATACTGATCTAAATAATTTAATTCTTTTTTTAATTCTTATATAATTCCTAGGATTCATTTCATCCTTTTGGACATTGAACTAAACACACCATTTGTAATCCCAAAACTAGATAACAATTTGGGTCTTGAAAAAGGTTCATAGAACTTGAGATTTTAAGATTTGAGGACTATATTTCTCAATTATATGGACTGAATACTATAAATGTTTTAGGGGAGTAATATATGATTTTTATTAAAAAATTTATGAAGGCTTAAATTCATGAATCAGGTATTTTCAAGGCTATTGAGGCATGGGAAACCAAAGATACAGAATATGTATAGTCTATCTAAGAAGAATACATTTTCAAACTAAAACAGAAATAACTCTCTCTACACAGAGTCATATTCTCTTAAATTTGGATTCAAGACGTTCAAGACACTGATGAACAACTTTTATGAAGTCACTATTCCCAAATTCAATAATTTAACGGAGATAACACACATAATCCTTCAAAGTAAAATTATGGTCTATGAAAGGAGGAAAGAACCACCGTTCAAAATCATCTGATTACATTAGTTGACAACCATGGAGGAGATATACACCAAGGATCCAAGCAATAAAATATTCTTCCCCCCAATTTGATCTTCTTAATTTTTATTCATTTTTTACGTATTTTTTATTTAGTTGTAGATTTAATTATTAATTGAAATTTAAATTAGTCATTTAGTAAAATAAATTAATTCAGGCATGTTTTCAATTTTTCCACCATTTAATTCTTCTTCTTTTCATACTTCCTCATTGATAATAATAATAATTTTTATTTTTATTATTATATTTATTATTATAACTATTATTATTATTAATATACAGTTTTTACTTTAAAAAATTATTTTCTTCTTTCTCTTATTCTTCTTCAATTTAAATTATTTTCATAAAAATACAAATAAAAATAAAAATAAAAATAAAAATAATAATTAATAATAATATTATTATTATATTATCATTCTTTAAAAATTATACATTTTATATATTTTCTTAGTATTATTTTTTTATATATGTCCCCCTTCTAATCCTCAATTCATTCATTCTTATTTTATTTATCCACCATTACATATTTTATTTTCTCTCTCTTACTCTTCTCTTCTTGCCACTTCCACCATTGTGACCTCTAACTATGAGAAAGTAGATGCTAACCCTGAGGCATGGCTCAAGGGGGAGGTCAAGGCATTCTTGAGTTTTCCATTAAGTTTATATTTATGTTTGTGGAAAATTGATTAGCATATATGGTGATGAGATTATCTATGATTTTTTGAATGCCCATCAATGACATGGAACTCAATTTATTTATATTATTTTATTTAAATCATTCTTCCATCTCTATATTGGTTAAATATTTATATGACAGGAGTAGATCAAACCAATTGATGAAAAAAAAATGATTGAGCTCGGTCCTAGAAGATGACACATCATAGTCCACTGAGTGTCATTAAACATGATTAAATGAGGATTTGGAATTAAGGATTCTTATGAATTTATTGATATTCCAAAATTTATAAATAAATAATTGTAATTAAAACATGACATTTTATGTTTTTATTATCAAAGTAAAATCAAACAATTAAAGAAGAATAATAATTGAATCCAAGGATGAACTCAAGACCATGTGCTTTCTTTCATTCCCTCATTCCGTCTAGTTTGAATGTTAGTATAAAATTAGAATATTAATTATTTCATGCCACTAATCAAAAACCAATTTTTTTTCATTTTATTCAATAAACTTTTAATACAAAAAATATAACATACGTGATTTAGAAAAAATAAGTGAACTAGAGGAAACGATCCTCAAGTGAGATGAACCTAGTCAGCCACTGTGTTATAATAGGAAAATAATTTGTTATTCCCATTCCTTATGATATGCGTGCATTAGGTAATCTAAACATTCCCTTAAGAGGTGTCCTCCTTTTATTCCATGTTTTCTCTACCACACCCTTATCTCAAGAATTTAAATCTTCTAATTTTTTTAACTATTTTAATCGTCCTTTTCATTGCGAGCTGAGCCCGAGTTGAAATTTGTGCACTTTTTATGATAAGCGATCGTTTTTGGCTTCGCAATGTACGGCGCACAGGAAGGGCACAAACAAATCCATTTGGCTTCGCCAGACCACCATTTGGCCTGCCTAATGCGTATTTAGTTAATTAATTAACCGAATGAATAATAAAGTTAACACAAAATAAAAAATAAAATTTTTTAAAACTATTTTAATAATAATAATAAAAGAGTTAAGATTATTATTATTCTTATTATGTTTTGTTAATAATTTAATTAGGATATTTTTATATTCTTCCTTTAACATTTTTATAAAAAATTAGTAACGTTATTATTTTATTATAGTTCATAATTATTATTTTTATTTAAAGTTTGTTTATGTTTTTTAGGTTTTATTTTAATTTTTATTCCATTTTGATTTATTTTTTATTTTCTTTTATTCTTTTATTTTTTTTCTTCTCTACCATTTTCCCCCTCCCTCTTTCTTACTCTTCCCTCTTCCCCCATCGTGAACAATAACCCCCCGTAAACCTTGTTCGTTCCCTTCTCTTCCTCATCAAACCCCCTACTGTGCTCCCCTCTCACGACACGCACCACCGGATCTGCGCCCCACTCTTCCAGCTCGCCTCGCACCACCCTACCACACGCCACACTCCTTAACTTCATAGATCACTGAACCCCCCTTCGTCCATTTGGTGAACCCCCCTCATGCAACCTATTTCTGACAAACTGAACCCACCGCCCCCTCCTCCGGCGACCGTGATCTCTCCAGCGTCCTCCTCCTCCGATGACTCCCCCTCCAGTAAGTATTTATTCCTCCTTGTAGTGTTTTGGATTAAGGTACCATTTGTTCAAGGTATAATTTTGATGCTTTTGGGTCTACCTCTTGTTCTAGGGGGTATGTTTGAGTTCTTTTAGGTGCGAATTGGATGCGATTGAAATTTCACACCAAATTTTGGAGTTTCTACATCGAGGTAGGTAGTCCCTGTAATTTTTTTTAATGAACTAATTTTATTTTTTAATTAATTTATGATGTTCTTTAATACATTTTTTGAGTGAGAATTGTATTTATTTGGGGAATTATTTTACATGCTTAAATAAATTTGGTGTTCTGGGATTGATCCGTTTTTTGAGAAATTAATTTTGAAGAAATTTAGTATTACTTTCATATTTTATAGCATGTTGAATATAATGGGGTGTAGTTTTTTATGAATAATCATGTTTTGTTATCTGATTTTAATTCATAAATCATGAAATGGGTTATTTAAACTTTTTTAAGTGATGAAAATGTTGTTTGGAATGGTTTTTAGTGTGCATTTTACATTAAAAATAAAAGGAATTTGGGTGTGTTTTGATGTAAGGCCTTGTAGTATTTCTTTTGTCTATTTTTATAAATTTTCAAATGTTTTATTGAATGATGTTGGTGGTGGAAATCATGTTTTTATGCATCTGTGTGAGATGGTTAGTTCTAAAGCAGAGCTTTAAAATGAAATTGGGTGTATTTTTTGGGAAAACATTTGTCGTGTTATTTTTTATCTCTTTAAAAAATACTCAAAGGATTTATTATATTATTTGTGTGGTGTGAAAATCGTTTTTGATAGCATTGATGAAGTTTTAGAATTTTAGAGTTATAGTTTGATACAAAATTTGGTGTTTCTAAAGTGTGTCATATGTTGTATCATTAATGGTTAATTAATGACTTCTGGATTTGATTTATTTAAGGACATTGAGGCTGCAAAATATGGTTTCATGTGGTATTGTTTGGAACTTTTCTTTAAAAAGGGGATTTTGAATGTTTTTATTTCGGTTAAAACCCTTGATGCATTATTTTTAAATGTTTTGGGTATTGTTTAAGTGTTTAAATTGTTTTATTAAATTATGTGTGTACAACGTTGGACCTTGCTATGATGGTTTTGGGTTGCGGGTGTTGAGGTATCCTACATGTACAAGCATAGGGTAAGGCATATATATATATATATGCCCTCTTTGTACATATTCTCTCATGGCGCATGGAATATGTGCAATGAATCTAGGGGTATATATATTTATATATATATGTATAAATGCATGTTCATGTATGCGTCAAGTGTTGGTTCGAGTAGTTGTCGACAAATATCAACAATTTTTAGGTAAGTCCCCTTTGCCTATACCTTTAATTTGAATTTCATAATTTCTTTCTTGTTTTAAAAGTATGTTTTACATTTATGCTATATAAACATGTTATGAAATTTAGTTGTGTTTTTTTGAAATGATTATGCATTTGTTTTGGAAATTGAAATCTATTTCTAATGCTATCAGTATTAAGTGATATTTCCTTAAAAAATTGGTTTCCTAAGTGGTTTTGAATTAGTAATATGTATTTACAAAGGTGTTTGGAATTCTGGTCACTTAATTGTAAAAATGAAAAACATCTCCTAAGGCATACCCCCTTTGGTTTAAAAAAATGATTTTTATGTTGAATGTGTTATTATGTGGCTAATTTAATGATTATTAATTATGCAACGTGGAAGAGGGGGAATACGCTTAAGGAGGGAGAATGGTGGTGAGAAGTTGAATGGGTTTTAGAAAAAGAAAAGTGTTATGTACATACATGTTTTCTTGATAAAGAAAACTCACCAACACTTGAAATAGAGAACATTGGGAAACCTGGGTGTCTAGGTGGGTGATGAGGACTAGTATGCTAGATGACATGTCAAGGGTTATTCCAGGTTCTTCTAGCTGGATTGACCCTACAACACTAACTAAACATATGTATTTCTATGGGTCGTGGTCTTCTAAGGCACGTTTTTTGAGGGTTGTGGTCTTCTAAGCTACATTTTTTGAGGGTCGTGGGTTTTAATCCACGTTTCACTGAGGTACTAGATATCTAGGGTCCCACTTGTGATAGTTACCTATAGAGATTACCCATGATGCTCATTTGCGACATACGTCTTGTGATGTAATTTTCTTTTCAATTGTTTCATACTTGATTGTTTATTTGTGAAATCCAGATTTTAATCTAAACTAGTTTATTTTCATATTTAAATGCTAATGCATGCTTGAAACCTATTTTAAAAATGTAGTGGAAGAGAAGTGATTTAGTTGAAAATACAAACTCCTTACTTGAATTTGAAAAGAAGGAAAAATACTATTTTATTGTATCTTATTTTTCAAACTGGAATGATTGGATTTTTTACTAATGGTAGGGGTATAAGACATGGTTATATTTTGGAATTCCTACTGAGCATCTCAGTGATCATGCCTACTTTTATTTTTAGTTGCAGGTTTTTGTCTAGGATCACTTTTGGGAGCGAGTGTAGTTTATGTTCCATGGTGACCCATGGGGTCACCTGAGGTATGTCACGTTGCATCACTTATTCCTTTTTTTCCGCTGCCAAGTTGTTCGGTTTATTTCCATTTATTTATATTCTTGATCAATTTATGTTTATTTATCTTTTTTATGTTCCAAATAATTCCCAACAAGTTTATTTTGATGCCCGACACTAGTTACCTGCCCATGGGGATCGGGAACGACCTTCGGGTTGTGTTTCAAACCAGCTCGGGTGACCGGTTCAGGGTTGACCCAGGTTGGTTCGTGAAAAAATGGTATCAGAGAAGGCCCTTGTTATTTGGGGTGCTAGTTAGCCTGGTTATTAAGTGTGTCAGGACTCGAGAGGTAGGTACGAGAAGGACATCCTGAACCCTTTTGCATCCCGAGGCTCGAGTTTCCTGGGGTAGTCCGAGATTTGAATTTTCTTCTTTGGATTGGTCTGTGTGGATGAGGGATGACCAGGGAAGTGAGCCAGTGTTACACGACAGACTTGCATGGAGTAGTGACCCATGTAAAACCCGAGTGCATGGTTCAAGACACTTCCTGTGGTTAATGCTCGCTCACAGGATGGTCTGCTAAGCCATGTTACCGGGTTGGAATGGCCACTAGTCCCTTATTTTTGGAACTTTTGATGTGAGTTATGTTTGACATTCATTTTGGTTGGTGTGTGTGGATATCAAAAATGAAAATGGATTTTAGTGAAAGGTGTTTTCAAAAGGGAATATGGTTGTTGGAGTAGAAAAATGGGTTTTAAAAAGGAAAACATTTTTGAATTTGTAAATGTATTGATTTAAGGATAAGTATAGTTTTCAAATTGGTTGGGAATTTGTGCTTTATAATCAATGATCTGTTTTGAAAATGAGAAGTGTCTTGAATTGACCATTGGTATTTTTATGAGGGATCACATATATAGAGGTGTGAATGTGGAATAGGGATAATTGTTGGTATGTGAGGATGGGTTCATGAGCTAGCACTATGGTATATGTATATGCGAGACTTCATGGGATACCAATTGCAGGTACTGAATTTGTTTGGTTTTCAGAAAGATGGTTTTCAAAAAGGTAATTTAAATGTTTTTTAATGTAATAAATTGTTTAGTGTTCGCTTTTCATATTTGGAATTCTTTTTTGTGGGCTCTTGGCTTTTGGCATATTTAATGGAGGTTGAAATAGTCATTTGAGTTTGATCTTTAGTTTGTGATTGAGGTGTGGAATTCTGATTTATAATGAATTTTAATTCAGATTTCATCCTCTTGTTTTTGAGTATGCTTCCCAGAAAAGTCCCAGAGGTTTCTAGTGCATCTCTTCTAGTTTTTGGTTCTACCCAGACACATAGCGGAGTGGTAGAATTGATTTTATTTTGGTTTTTTCCATCTTCCATGGTGATCATGATCTATCGAAGGTAGTAAACTAGCGTGGTGAAATCGTTGGTGTTTTTAGGTTATTGAAAAATCCCAAATCTATGAGATTCCATGCTGGTTCAAGTTTGTTTGAGGGTTAAACTTTAGATTGGTGTGGGAGAAAATCCTAGCATCGTAGCATGATGGGATGTCTTGGAAGGTGTTTAAGACCACTTTCATATGATGGTTTATACCTAAGGGGGGTGAAAGAGTGGAATGTGGCAGAGATTGTGAGTGTCCAGCAAGGCTAAAGGAAAGTGGATGCTTACGTTGGGAATTCCGATGGGTTGATTCCGTTTTGTCTAGAGGCAGCGTCATGAAATTAGTTAAAGTTTCTATTTTGTGGGTTTTCATCTAGGATCCAAGAACCAATTAGTTTTGGTGTTTGGGATGGTTCCCCATTCAGTGAGGGGAGTGAAACGGAGGAACCTATCTCAGACAAGTTTTTTTGTCAATTCCATCATCTATTAGTCGGGCCACTATCTTGTTTGCTTCTGGTGTGGTCAGTTTTGGTTATTTGAGTCTCCTTTCCATCATCATCTGAAGGCTTGCCTTTGGAGTGCCTATTTTGTGAAATTAGAGAGGTTACGCTAGTGACATTATCATCAGTTGTCTCCATTGGAAGATGTAAGCTCCTAACTGTGGGGCAGAAGATGCTTCAATACATCAGAGCTCCAACGACTTGTATCAGAGTGAAACTTTTCACATAGTCAGGAATCATTGGCCTGTGGGGAAAATCATTCGTTAGATGACATGTTCAGGAATGTGGGTGGGACCTAGGGTGGGGACCAAATGTCTGCGGGGCCACTGGTGGTACCTGGCGGGCTAGGACCCGACGAACATGTTTAAAGTGGGGTGTCTGTGCTATATTCGAGACCCAGATGTCTCAGGGGAGTTCATGGGTTGGTTTGTGTAGGGTTTCCCCTGTCAGTCCTTGCTAATTAGCTTAAGCAGGCCAGTTCTTAGATGGTGGGGAGACCCACCATGGATCTTGTTTTTCCTTCTTCGAGAGTTGGTGTTGGTGTGTTTTCACTTTGGTTCATGTCGGCAGTTTTAGAAGTTAACTTGTGTTGAGAGTCCCAATGTTGGACATGGTAGTTGGGTTCTTGAGGAGGGGAGAACCCTCCTTGTGTCTTGATGGCTCTTTTCATAGTAGTTATCCATAGATCTCGTCGGGTGTGACTCATGGAGTGAGAAGTCACATTGAGTTCATGAGTTTGTTTGTCTTGTTCAGTTTCAAGTTCAATTTTGTTTCCTTGTTTGGCTGGGTGACTTTCTGGGGTTAGAAAGTTTTTTTGGTGGGAAGAATTTTCACTCCCCGATATCACGAATTTAATTATTCTAATTATTTTAACTATTTTAGTCCTCATTTTCATTATGAGATGAGCCCGAGTTGAATTTTGTGCACTCTTTCTATTAAGCGATCGTTTTTGGCTTCGCAATGTCTGGCGCACGGGTAGGGGACAAATGAATCCATGTGGCTTATCCAGACCACCATTCGGCCTGCCTTATGCATATTTTGTTAATTAATTAAACGTATCAATAATAATGTTAATGCAAAAGAAAAATAAAATTATTTAGAACAATTTTAATAATAATAAAAAAAGAGTTAATAATAATAATATTATTATTATTATGTTTTGTTAATATTTTAATTATGCTATTATATTATTAATACTTTGACATTTTTAAAAAAAATTATTAACGTTATCATTTTTATTAAAGTTGATAATTTTTATTATTAGTTTAAGTTTGTTTAAGTTTTGTTTGGTTTTAATTTAATTTTTATTTCCATTTCCTTTTCTTTTTTATTTTTATTTATTCATTTATTTTTTTTCTTCTCCCCCTTTTTTCCTTCTCCCTCTCTCTTCCTCTCCCCTCTTCACCCGTTATGCACAGAAACCCCCCTAAACCTAGTTCACACCCTTCTCCTCCTCGTCAAACCCCCTTCCATGCTCCCCTCCAGTGATGCGTACCACCAGATCTGCACCCCACTCTTCTGGCTCATCTCACACCGACATCCCACACACCGATCTCCTTACCTTCGCGGGTCATAGAACCCCCCTTCATCCATTTGTAGAACCCCCCTCGTGTGACTCATTTCCGAAACACCGATCCTACCGCCCCCCTCCTCTGGTGATCGTGATCTCTCTGGCCTCCTCCTCCTCTGATGAATCTCCCTCCGGTAAGTATTTCTTCCTCCTTGTAGGGTTTCGGTTTAAGGTACCATTTTTAATGGTTTTCTTTTTATATTTTTGGTTCAACCTCTTGATTTAGGGGGTCTGATTGAGTTTTTTGAGGTGCGGATTGGATGCGATTGGAATTTCGCACCAAATTTGGGAGTTTCTACATCGAGGTAGATAGTCCATGTAAAAAAATTGTTTGATGAACTAATTTTCTTGTTTAATTAATTTAGGATTCTCTATAATTAATTTTTTGAGTGCAAATTGTGTTTATTGGGTGAATTATTTTACTTGCTTAAATAAATTTGGTGTTCTTTGATTTATCCATTTGGTGTGAAATTAATTTTAAATAAGTTTAGTATGCCTTTGATATTTTAGAGCATGTTGTATATAATGGGGTGTGTTTTTAAGGAAAACTAATGTTTTCCTATCTTATGTTAATTCATAAATCTTGAAATTGGTTATTTAAATTTTTTTAAGTGATGCGAATGATGTTTGTAAAGGTTTTTAGTGTGCATTTTACTTTAAAAAGAAAAGGAATTTGGGTGTGTGTTGATGTAAGGCCATGTAGTGTTTCTTTGGACTATTATTATAAATTGTCAAATGATTTATTCAATGAAGTTGGTGGTGGAAATCATGTTTTTATGCGTCTGTGTCAGATGGTTTGTTCTAAATAAGAACATTAAAATGAAATTGGGTTTATTTTTAGGGAAAACATGGGTCGTGTCTCTTTTTAACGCTTTAAAAACTACTCAAGGTATTTATTATATTATTTTTGTAGCACGAAAATCCTTTTTGATAGCATTGATGAAGTGTTAGAATTTTAGAGTTGTAGTTTGATACAAAATTTGGTGTTTCTGAAGTCTGTCCTATGTTGCATCATTCATGGTTATTTTATGACTTCTGGAATTGATTTATTTAGGGAAATTAAGGCTGAGAAATTTGGTAGCATGTGGTATTGTTGGGAACTTTTCCTTAAAAAGGGTATTTTTATTATTTTTCTTTTGGTTCAAACCCATGAAACGTTATTCTGAAATGTTTTTTATATTTTTTAAGTGTTTAAATTGTTTTATTAAATTATTTTTGTAGTGCGTTGGACCTCACTATGATGGTTTTGAGCTGCGAGTGTTGAGGAATCTGACATGTACATGCATAGGGTAAGACATATATATATAGGCCCTCTTTGAACATATTCCCTTATGGTGCGTGGAATATGTGCAATGCAGCTAGGGGTGTATATATATATATATGTGTGTGTGTAAATGCATGTGCGTGTATGCGTCAAGTGTCGGTTCAAGTAGTCGTCGAAAAATAGTGACATGATTAAAGTAGGCCCCATTTGCCTATGCCTTTAATTTGACATTCATAATTTCTTACTTGTTTTAAAAGTATGTTTTACATTTATACTATATACACATGTTATAAAATTTGGTTGTGGTTGCTTGAAATGATTACGCATTTGTTTTGGAAATTGAAACGTATTTCTATTGCTATCAGTCTTAAGTGACATTTTCTTAAAAAAATTGGTTTCCTAAGTGGTTTTGAATTAGTAATGTGTATTTACAAAGGTGTTTGGCCTTTTGGACAGTTAATTGTAAAAAATAAAAACATCTACTGAGGCACACCCCCTTTGGTTTAAGAAAACAAATGATTTTTAAGTTGAATATGTTATTATGTGCCTAATTTAATTCTTATGCGTTGTGCGATGTGGAAGTGGGGGAATGTGATTAAGTAGAGAGAAAGGTGGTTAGAGGTTAAATGGGTTTTAGAAAACGAAAACTGTTATGTAAATACATGTTTTCTTGATAAAGAAAACACACCACCACTTGAAATAGAGCATCATAGGAAACCAGGCTATCTAGGTGGGTGACCAGGACTAGTACAGTATATTACATGAGAAGGGTTCATCCCAGTTCTTCTTGAAGGATTGACACAACAACACTAACTAAAAATATGTATTTATGAGGGTCGTGGTCTTCAAATCCACATTTTATGAGGGTCATGGTCTTCCAAGCCATGTTTTCCGAGGTTCGTGGTTTTTAAACCATGTTTCACTAAGGTACGAGGTCTCTGGGGTCCCACTTGTGCTTGTTACCTATATAGATTACCCATGGTGCTCATTTGCGACATTTTTCTTGTGATGTAATTTTCTTTTCAGTTGTTTCATAATTGATGTCTTATTTGTGAAAACCAGATTTTAATCCAAACTGGTTTTTTCGTTTTGAAATGTTAATGCATGCTTGAAACCTATTTTTAAAATGTAGTGGGAGAGAAATGCTTCACTTGAAAGCTCAAACTCGTTACTTTAATTTGAAAAGAATGAAAAACACAATTTTATTATATCTTATTTTTAAAACAGGCATGATTGGATTTATTACTAAAGGTAGGGGCATAGGGTGTGGTTATATTTTGGAATTCCTACTGAGCATCTCGGTTCTCATGCCTACTTTAATTTTCAGTTCTAGGTTTCAGTCTTGGATTGATTTTGGGAGTGAGTGTAGTTTACATTCCGTGGTGACCCACAGGGTCACCTTAGGTAAGTCACATTGAATCATTTATTCCTTTTTTCCACTACCAAGTTGTTCGGTTTATTTACCTTTATTTATCTACTTGATCAGTTGATGTTTATTTGTCTTTTTTATAGGACAAATCATTCCCAACTGGTTTATTTTGATGCTCGACACTAGTTTCCAGCCTGTGGGGATCAGGAACGCCCTTTGGGCCATGTCGCAGACCGGCTCGGTTGATCATTTCAAGGTCGACTAGGGTTGGTTCGTGACAAAATGGTATCAGAGAAGGTCCTTGTTATTTGGGATGTTAGGTAGCTTGGTGATTAGGTGTGTTGGGACTCAAGAGGTAGGTACGAGTTGGACGTCATGAACCCTTTACTGTCCCGAGACTCGAGTTTCCAGGGGTAGTCCAAGATTTAAATTTTCTTCTTTGGATTGGTCTGTGTGGATGAGGGATGACCAGTTAAGTGAGCCAGTTTTACACATTAGACTTGCATGGAGTAGTGACCCATGTACAACCAGAGTGAATATTTTAGGACACTTCCTGTAGTTAATGCTCGCTCGTGGGATGGTCTGCTAAGCCATGTTACCAGGTTTTCATGGCCACTAGTCCCTTATTTTTGTAAGTTTTGATGTGATTTATGTTTGACATTCGTTTTGGTTGGTGTGAGTGGATCTCAAAAATGAAAATGGATTTTAGTGAAAGGGGGTTTCAAAGGGTAATATGTTTGTTGGAGTGGAAGAAGGGTTTTTGAAATGGAAAACGTTTTGGAATTTGGAAATGTTTTTCTTTAATGATATGTGGCCTTTTCAAATTGGTTGGGAATTTGTGCTATATACTGAATGATCTTTTTGAAAATGAGAAGTTACTTGAATTGACCCTTGGTATTCTTATGTGGGATCACATATATAGAGGTGCACATGTGGCACATGGATAATTGGTGGTATGTGTGGATGGGTTCATGAGCTATAACAATGGTATATGTATTTGTGAGACTTCATGGGATACCAATTGTGGGTACTTATGTTGTTTTGTTTTCTGAAAGAGGGTTTTCAAAAAGGTAATTTAAATGTTTTGAAAGGTAAGAAATTTTTTATTGTTCTCTTTTCATGTTTGGAATTATTTTTCATGGGATCTTGGATTTTGGCATGTTAAATGTTGTTTGAAATCGTGATTCGAGTTTGAGCTTCAGTTTGTGATTGAGGTGTGGAATTCTGATTTATGATGAATTTTCATTCGGTTTTGTGCCTCTTTTTTTTGAGTATGCTTCCCAGAAATGTCCCCGAGGTTTCTAGTGACTCTCTTCTAGTTTTTGGTTCTACCCATAATCTCAGAGGAGTGGTGGAATTGATTTATTTTCGGTTTTTTCCATCATCTGTGGTGATCATGATATATCGAAGGTATTAGAATGGCTTGGTGAAATCATTTATGTTTTCAAGTTATTGGAAACTCCCAAAGCTATGTGAGAACGTGCCAGTTCGAGTTCATTTGAGGCATAAACATTGGATTTGTGTGGGATAAAATCAAAACATCTTTTCATGATGAGATGTCTTGGAAGGTGTTTATGACCACTTCCGTACGATGGTTTATACCTAAGGAGGTTAAAGTGATGAATGTGGCAGAGCTCGTGAGTGTCCAGCGAGGCCAACAGAGAGTGAAGGCTTACGTCGGGCATTTCAAGGGGTTGATTCCATTTTCTCAGAGGTAGCCTCATGAAATTATTTAATGTTTCTCTTATGTGGGGTCTTCATCCAGGATCAAAAGACCAATTATTTTTGGTGTTTGGGATGGTTCCCCATTCCGTGAGGAGAGAGAACTGGAGGAACCAATCTCAGACATTTTTTTTTGTCAATTCCATCTTCTATTAGTTAGGCCACTCTCTTATTTGCTTATGGTGTGGTCAGTTTGGGTGCTATGAGTCGCCTTGCCATTATCCACTGAAGGCTTGCTGTTGTAGTGCCCGTTTGAGGAAATTAGAGAGGTTCCGCTAGAGACATCATCAAAAGGAGTCTCGATTGGATGATGTTAGCTCTTGACTACAGGGTACCAAATGCTTCAAGACATCAGAGCTCCAACCACAGGTCTCGGAGTGAAGCTTTTCATGTATTCAGGAATCGTTGGCCTATGGGGATAGTCATCAGTCAGATGACCCGTGCGGGCATGTCAGTGGGTCCTAGGGTGGGGACCACGTGTCTGCGGGGCAACTGGTGGTACCTGGTGGGCTAGGACCCAACGAACATGTTTAAGGTAGGGTGTATGTGCTATCTCTGAGACCCAGTTGTCTCCATGGAGATCATGGGTCGGTTTGTGCTGGGTTTCCCATGTCTTTCCATGCTAATTGGTTTAATCAGGCTAGTTCTTAGATGGCAGGGAGACCCACCATGTATATTACTGCGCATTCTTCGAGAGTTGGTGTTGGGGGTGTTTTCACTTTGGATCGTGTCGGTAGTTTTAGAATTTAACTTGTGTTGAGAGTCCCAATGTTGAACATGGTAGTTGGGTTCTTATAGAGGGGATAACCCTCCTTGTCTCTAGATGGATATTTTCGTAGTAGTTTTCCATAGATCTTGTCAGGTATGACTCATGGAGTGAGAAGTCACACTGAGTTCATGAGTTTGTTGGTCTTGTTCAGTTTCATGTTTGATTTTGTTTCCTCGTTTGACTGGGTGACTTTATGGGGGCAGAATGTTTTTGTGGTTGGGAGAATTGTCACACCCTGATCTTAAGAATTTAATTATTCAAATTATTTTAACTATTTCAATCCTCCTTTTCATTGTGAGCTGAGCCCAAGTTGAAATTTTAACACTTTTTCTGATAAGTGATCATTTTTGGCTTCATAATGTCCAGTGCATGGGTGGGGCACATACGAATCCATGTGGCATCCCCATTCCACCATGTGGCCTTCTTGATGAGTAGATAGTTTATTAATTAACTGAATGAATAATAATGTTAACGAAAAAGAAAAATAAATTTATTTAGAACTAATTTAATAATAATAAAAAAATAGTTAATATTAATTTTTTTGTTTTGTTAATATTTTAATTTGGCTATTTTTTTATTAAGACTTTTACATTTTTATAAAAAGAAATTAACGTTACAATTTTTATTATAGTTGGTAATTGTTATTATTATTTTAAGTATGTTTATGTTTTTTAGGTTTTATTTTAATTTTTTTCCATTTTCTTTTCTTTTTTATTTTCTTTTATTCCTTTATTTTTTTCTTCTCTCCCTTTATCGCCATCCCTCTCTCTTCCTCTCCCCTCTTCCCCCGTCGCACACAGTAACCCCCCCAAAACTAGGTCGCACCCTTCTCCTCGTAGGACCCCCTTCTGTGCTCCCCTCTGGCGACACGCACCACCAGATCTATGCCCCACTCTTCCCTCTCGCCTCGCACCGCCCTCCCACCTGCCAACCTCCTTACCCTTGTGGCTTAACGACCCCCCCTTCATCCAATTGGAAACCCCCCCCCCCCCACATGAGACAAGTTTCAGACACACCGAACCCACTGACCCCCTCCTTCGGCGACCGTGATCTCTTTGGCGTCCTCCTCCTCCGATGACTCCCCCTCTGGTAAGTATTTCTTCCTCCTTGTAGGGTTTTGGTTTATGGTACCATTTTTTCAAGGTCCTATTTTGATGTTTTTGGTTCGACCTCTTGATTTATGGGGTCCGTTTGAGTTGTTTGAGGTGAGAATTGGATGCCATTGGAATTTCACACCAAATTTTAGAGTTTCTACATCGAGGTAGGTAGTCCATGTATAAAAATTATTTGATGAACAAATTTTATTGTTTAATTAATATAGGATTTTCTTTAATTAATTTGTTGAGTTCTAATTGTGTTTATTTGGTGAATTATTTAACTTTCTTAAATAAATTTGGTGTTCTATGATTGATCCATTTGGTGCAAAATAAATTTTAAAGAAGTTTAGTATGCCTTTGATATTTTATAGAATGTTTTATATAATAGGGTGTGTTTTTGGGGGAAAATCATGTTGTGTTATCTGATATTAATTCATAAATCATGAAATTGGTTATTTTAAATTTTGTTTGTGATGCGAATGATGTTTGGAAAGGTTTATAGTGTGCATTTGATTTCAAAAATAAAAGGAATTTGGGTGTGTTTTGACATAATTCCTTGTTGTGTTTATTTGGTCAATTTTTTTAAATTGTCAAATGTGTTATTGAATTATGTTAGTGGTACAAATCATGTTTTTATGCATCCGTGTCAGATGGTTTGTTCTAAAAAATAACTTTAAAATGAAATATGGTGTATTTTTAGGGAAAACATTTGTCATGTCATTTGTTAACGCATTAAAAACAACTCAAAGGATTTAGTATATTATTTTTTTGGCGCGAAAATCATTTTTGATAGCATTGATGATGTGTTAGAATTTTAGAGTTGTAGTTAGATACGAAATTGGGTGTTCATAAAGTGTGTCCTATGTTGCATCATTCATGGTTATTTTATGACTTCTAGAATTGATTTATTTAAGGAAATTAAGGTTGTGAAATCTGGTTGCGTGTGGTACTGTTGGGAACTTTTCCTTAAAAAGGGGATTTTGGATGTTTTTCTTTTGGTGCAAACCCTTGATGCGTTATTTTGAATTTTTTTGTATATTTTTTATGTGTTTAAATTTTTTTAGTAAATTATATGTGTAGTGTGTTGGACCTTGCTACGATGGTTTTGGGTTGTGGGTGTCGAGGTATCCTACATGTACATGTATTGGGTAAGGAATATATATATATATATATATGACATCTTTGTACATATTCCCTCCTGGAATGAGGAATATGTGAAATGAAGCTAGGGGTGTATATATATATGTATAAATTCATGTGCGTGTATGCATCAAGTGTCAGTTCGAGTAGTCGTCGATAAATAGCAACAAGTTTGAGGTAGGTCCCCTTTTCCTATGCCTTTAATTTGAATTTCATTATTTATTGGTTTTTTTAAAAGTAGGTCTTACATTTATGCTATATACACATGTTATGAAATTTGGTTGTGGTTTCTTGAAATGATTAGGCATTAGTTTTTGAAATTGAAATGTATTTCTAATGATATCGGTCTTACGTGACATTTTCTAAAAAAATTGGTTTCTTAAGTGGATTTGAATTTTGTAATGTGTATTTCCAAAGGTGTTGGGACTTTTGGTCAGTTAACTGTAAAGAATAAAAACATCTCATGAGGCACGACACCTTTGGTTTTAGAAAAAAAATTATTTTTATGTTGAATGTGTTATTATGTTCCTAATTTAATCCTTATTCATTGTGTGATGTGGAAGAGGGGGAATGCTATTAATGTGAGAGAAAGGTGGTGATAGGTTGAACGGGTTTTAGAAAAAGAAAATTGTTAGGTACAAATATGTTTTATTGAAACAGAAAACTCACCACCACTTGAAATAGGGGATAATTGGAAACCTGAGTATCCAGGTGCGTGACCAGGACTAGTACGCTTGATGACATGACAAGGGTTCTTCCCAGTTCATCTAGAAGGATTTATGATAAAAAAACTAACTAAACATATGTATTTCTAAGGGTCGTGGTCTTCTAAGCCACATTATCTGAGGGTCGTGGTCTTCTATGCCACATTTTCTGAGGGTCGTGGTTCTAATCCATGTTTCACTAAGGTAAGAGGTCTCTGGGGTCCCACTTGTGCTAGTTACCTATAGGTATTACACATGGTGCCCATTTGAGACATGCATCTTGTGATGTAATTTTCTTTTTAGTTGTTTCATACTTGAAATCTTATTTGTGATAACCAGATTTTAATCCAAAAAGGTTTCTTTTCATTTTCAAAGGTTAAAGCATGCTTGAAACCTATTTTGAAAATATAGTGGGAGAGAAATTATTTACTTGAAAACGAAAACTCATTACTGGATTTTGAAAAGAACGAACAACACTATTTTATTATATATTATTTTTAAAATAGGAATGATTAGATTTGTTACTAAAGGCAGGGGCATAGGATGTGGTTATATTTTGGCATT
Source organism: Viscum album (assembly GCA_963277665.1). NCBI lineage: Eukaryota > Viridiplantae > Streptophyta > Magnoliopsida > Santalales > Viscaceae > Viscum > Viscum album. The sequence continues at coordinate 843,686,459 of OY728160.1, read as the reverse complement.
CCTACTGGGCATCTCGGTGCTCACGCCTACTTTACTTTTTAGTTGCAGGTTTCAGTCATGGATCACTTTTGGGAGAAAGTGTAGTGTACATTCCATGGGGACCCATGGGGTCACCTGAGGTACATCACGTTGCATCGTTTATTCCTTTTTTTCTGATAGCATGTTTATTTGTTTATTTCCCTTTTTTTGTCTACTTGATCATTTTATGTTTATTTATCTATGTTATAGGCCAAATCATCTCCAACTGGTTTATTTTGATGCCCAACACTAGTTTCCAGCCCGTGGGGATAGGGAACGCACTTCGAGCCATGTAGCGAACCGGATCAGATGATTGCTTCAGGGTCGACTCGGGTTGGTTCATGACAATCTCTTTTATAGAAATTTATTTCCCCCACAACCTCTAGGTTTTTGAGGGATCTAATGGAATAAGTGGCAGATTTAGTTAGTGATATTAATCCTGGGAATCTCCCTTAAATATGGATTAGAAAACATGACATCCTCCTTATCCTCATCCATATAATGTAGGAGGGTATTGATCCACTAAAGAGAGAGACTATCAAACCTGTTTATTGTAGAGTTCAAGGCTTCGTGTCTCCTATTGGTACTCCATCGATGAGTGGATATCCTTGAATTAATCTCCAAGAGATACTTCCATTTCTCTACATGGGTTGGGATCATCCTCAATAGTGTGTACCTCTATAAAATGGTTCTCTCCATATATCTTTTGAGGCATTTAATTGAATACATTGGGTGTTGGGACCCTTTATCCATCGAATTAATCATAATGTAAGTGATTTAGATATATGAGATAGCTATGAAACTATGTTGATTTTGTTGTGTCTATAGCCATTGGGTCACCTCCTTTCTATTCAGTGATTTTTTCCACATGACATTCACTAACATAATACATTTTAGATAATTATGGATAAAATAGAGAATCATATTATTATTGTATCAGTAGTGAATATACATAATCAATCAAAATCCTTTATAGGTAAAGAATATTTACATTTGGATCACCATATTTATTTCAAGCATTAATACTATTATTTTTATCATAGACCAAATTTCTGAAGGTGTGTGGTCATTAAAATATGTTTATAACACCTCAATGTTTATATGTCAAAAATGATAGGATGGGTGGTTGACTAATCCTCCAAGGGAACTTATTTTACAATATTAGGTTCTCATATAAGATTAATCATTTCTTCATAAAATTTATCTTGATAACAGTACTAGTTCATTTTATATTTAGAAATATATTATGAAAAAACACCTATTAAAGAGGGGTTGATTGATTTTTTTGTAAGGATTGATAGTACTTGAATTTAAATCATCCCATAACAGGCATATATTGTATGTTGTAAAATGAAATAGAGGGATTAACATATAGTTTAAACTTATATAGGAATGATATTTGATGTCTAAGTCTAACCAGAGAGACAAGTTGAATAGTGTGATGTATTTGAGAGATAAGTGGGGTAGTATAATGGTTAAAATTGTGTTTTTGTCTAAAATAATGGCCTAAGGATTAATTATTTGGGTTTAATTTTTCCAAAAAATACATTGTTATTTGATGCAATTTCACATTATCCAAGAAGTCCTAATGATATAATATGTTTAAAGGTATATTGTGAATACCTATAGGAAATTTTGGAGTTTCATGCCATCCAAGAATACTAAGGGGTGTGATAGATTTAAGGAAAAATAAAATTAATTATATTATATAATTTTATTAAATTATGGAAGGTTAAAGGGTATTCTATGATTTGAGGTCCACTAAAAGTACTAAAAGGGTACACTGGAGTTTTTTCTATCTTGGAAGGATTATGGAATTTTGGGAATTATGTTCTTCTAGGGTGATGTAAAGGGTACACTAGAGTTTCATCTCATACATGAATTATTAACGGTATTATGTGATTTTTGGTTCTTCATGAATACATAATGAGAACACCTGGGTTTCATGTAATCCATGAAGTATTGTGGGTACACTAGTATTTATGTTATCCTAGAAAGATTAAATGGTTTTATAAAGTATCATGGTATATAATAATTCTTAATTATATGAATGGATATTTGGTTTCAATATAATACCTAAAGGGTATGTTGTATTTTTATACAATATCGGGATGCGTAATATTACATTGTAATTTATGGTCTCCCAAGAAGATATAACGGGTATGTTATAGTTTTATGAAATCTTGGAATCCTAAAGTATAAGATGTCATTTATTGTATACTTGGAAAACATAAAGGGAAATATGGATTTTAATTCCCTTTTGTAAGGATTCATTGTACATTCGGAACTAAGGGATCCCAGGAATACTTAAATGTTTGTAAGAGTTTTATTCCATCTATAAAATATTACCTGTATAGTGGGACTTAAGGACACCCAAGATGTCTGAAAAGGTACTCTGATTTTTTATAGTCTTGGAAAGCATAAGGGTATTATAAAAAATTATATTCCTCATAGGAAGATATAAAGGATAAATAATAGTATCAATCCATCCATGAAGGGGATACATATGTATCATTGTAAACTTAACCAAAACCTATGTAGTTTAGTGAGATTTAACAGTGTGAATCATAAAATTTATATTCATGGGGGAAGGACAATATCTGTTCCTTTTATGGTTTTGAATTCATGAATAATGAAGTACCTTTGAATGTCGGGTTTCCATGAAAAAAAAAGTTCCGTTTGATTTCATTCATCTAAGAAAACTATTTCATACAATGTAAGGTTATATAACTTGGACTAGTTCTAGGAAATTTAATGTCATGTAGAATGGAAAAATAGGTAAAAGGTACCAAAAAATTTATTTTTATTGGACTTACAAATTATTGGATTTTTTTTCATGAAGGAGTATCCATATCAATAGATAGTTATTGAATGTGTAATGTTTTATAGTAGACTTAAGGCCTACGAGGTATCGAGTCCTCTAAAGTAATCTGAGAAGGGTATCTATGGATTGATACATTATATCCCTTTTTTTTCATTAGTTACCTATTAGTAAATAACTATAATCAATGATGTCTTTATTAATATCATTTATTATTTAGTAGGAGGAAGGTTGGGTTTATGCGGGTTCCATAACATTGAAGATGGAAGGTGTGTGATATTTTTGTTGGTGGGAATGTTAGAGTTTAACTAAAAATGGAATATCACTTCCTGAGAAATCTTGAGATGAAATGGGGTTTATGTTTTAAGCTAGTGTGGATGCCTTGGTGTGAAAGTATTAGCTTAAACAACCTTACAAGAGTGCTGGATGACAAAGTGGATAGTTACTCCTCAAGCAATAGGGTCCTCATTATTGGAGGGGTGTGGAATTTACCACACCTGAAGACCTAATATAGGAAGAAAAATTCCTTATAGTATTCCATTTATAGGATTTATAATTTATATTACCAATGGGGAGTGTAATAAAGTTATAAAAGAATGGTATTTAGTTATATTTTGTGAAAACATGACCTTATATCAGTAGGAAGTGAGTTTGTAAGGGTGTCATAATAGGAGCATGTGGTTGATCAGAGTAGACAAGAATAGAATTTTGATATAAGGAGGTGTGATCCTGGATGATCTCCTAGTGCAAATATTGTTCACTAAAGGTACCACTACACATAAATAGTTTATTCATGAAAAAATTATAGAATTAAGAGTTCGCATATGGTTCTAATGAAATAAGTGTGATTTATTTATTTTATAATTATAGGATTCACAATTAGTATATGGTAAATTTTAGGATGCATGATTAAAATATTTTATTGAAATTTGATGATTTCCTTAGCCAAATAATTTATTTTCCCTCAAAAGGTGTTTTGAGGATGCATGGTTTTTGTTAACTAATCTTATATTGGTTATATGGAATCAATGTTAAAGGCCTCTCTCATGGAACCATGACTCACATGTTTCTATAAAGAGGGTTATAGGAATGTACAAATCATGTAACCACTCCTTCACCCACCACAAACATTCTTAAATGAGGAAGGGAAGAATCCCAGAGGTCTTCAAGATTCATAAATTCCTTATGCCCCATTGATTTTTGTCTAAAATTTTTTGATCTTAAAAATAATAGAATACATCATTAATTTATAGGTAAATTGATTAGGATTGTTCTTGTAAATTATGAGGTGTTTTCATTTCATTAATGGTAAGATGCACATATAAGTCTTCTCTCATGGGAAGATATAAAGTTTGTGTTTCATTCTTGAGTAGATATGAAGATAATTCTACTTTATTCAAACTATGCACGGTTTTATTATGTTCCAGAGTAAACGTGAATGGTTCATTAATGCTATAGTTTCATTTTACAAATTATCTTAATTTTATGGGAAATTATACATACATATTTATTGAATCCTAATTGATGAAAGGTGACACTTTTTGGGTGTCATAAATATAATAATAATAATACTATTCTATATAAATATTATTATAAACTATTTATAATATTGGTATGCATCACCTCTCTCCCTCATTTGACACATAATTAAGTGGTTAGTTAAACAATATATAAGGATTTAGTATTTCTTTATATATCACCAACATCACAAATGGTATGTGTATCTTATATAACATAAATATATGTCTAATTTTATTTACGGTTAATTATTATGAAATAATTTAACTCATTGAAAATTTAAAATGAAAAATACCCCAATTGTTAAATTAAAATTGAATAATTTAAAAGAAATACCCCATATTTTTTTTAATGAATGGTTAAAAAATATTTACTAATGGTAATAAAAGATAATAAAATTTGGTAAATAAATTTTAAAAGATCTATAATAATGTTTTAATTAACAAAAGATAGTAATATTTGATTTTTTAAAATACATGAATGATATTTATATTTCCCTTATAATATTATTTCCATATTTTTATTTTCGGGTGTTTTATGTGTATTTTTATTATTTCCTTCATGAATTTATTCTACTTTAACATGTTATGAAATTACTGGGAAGGAATCATCTTATTTCATCACAAGACTTATTCCCAATTATAATTTTTAGTTTTCATTATCCCATTGATGGTTTCATTACTCTATATAATTCAAATATAAAATGATTGTATTTTGAAACACTCTTTTTTTCCTTTAGGTTTATCCCATAATATTCTTACATCAACACCAATTACACTACACTATTTTATTCCTATTACCAAGGGAATATTGTCACCATTCATTGAAATATAAAAATATTGGTATATTATTATGATTTTATAATACCATAATAATAAGTTTCTTTTTATTACTGGATTTCTTGTACAATAATTATATATTAAATAATATTATGGGTTTTTGAACTAAAACAATAGATAAAGAATTTTTGTGGCTTCACAAACCATGAATAATGTGTCATGAAAAATTTTATGGTGTTGAATCCCTAAAATGTTTTTATCCCCCTCCCCCATTGTGCACACTCTCACAACCCATTCTATTAATTATATCCCCTTATATGAAACATCCCAAGTCAAAATCCCCCCTCTACACTTGAAACGTCACCCCTCCATTCTCCAACAATTTCCTCTGTATTCTTATATTATCAAACCTATATTATCTCTATTTATAAGAGTGACATCACCTCCATTGATATTTTATTCAAGGTATATGATTGTTTCTATGATTAATAATTTGTATATTTATTTTTAGTATACGGGTATTGATTATGATTTGAATGTCCACATATGTTTTTTTAAATGGGGTGGTATTTGGGGATGGTAATTAAGGATTGCATAAAATTTTATAAATATTAGTATATAAATTTAAAATATTGTAAATGTTAATTAGTTTTAATTACAAATTTTGAATATCATTTTGTAGTATTGATGACATGGATTTCCCAAACACCACATGATCTCGAGTTCCAATAAACTTTTAAATGAATCCCTATATATCGATGGCTTCCAACTAGTAGTGAGAATATAGGAAGTCATAGTGGGGGGGACTATAGAATTTGATATAAAAGATTGAAAATAGTTTTGAAATAAAAGGTTCATTAATAGTTAGAACAATATAATGTCAAATTATAGATAGAAATATAACATAAGGTATGTTGTTGGGGGTTTGATTTGTGGTAAACACCCCTTAATCCTATATGAAAAATGAGGGTTCAAAACCCATTGGGTGCAGGTAGTGTAGAAGTACTATAGCGTAATGTAGTAGCAGCGACACTATAGCGATGATGAGCACTGTAGAAACGGAAGGCACCGTAGTGACGGTAGGCACTTTAGTGGCGGCATGGAACTGTAGCAGCGGCGGGCACTGTGCGATACTATAGTAGGGGGTACTATAGCAGTACTATTCACATAATGGGACTTGGGAAAAACATTTGGGCCTACAGGCCATGTAATGGGATAAAATGCTCACTAGGCCTTCATGCAATGTAATGGGTCTCCCTCTACCCAGTTAAAAGAGGTCTTTTCTTTGCTTTAAAAATAAAAATGATGCTTCAGACCCAAAAATTAAAAAAAATATAACAGAAGGTATGAAAATTAAATATCCTTAATTTCAAATGAGTTATGCAAATTCAAATGGGATCATATATAAGACGATAAAATATATACATTCAAAATAATAATAAATGGAAACCCCTCAAATCAATTAGTTTCTGCCTGAACCTACCCTGGAATACAACAAAAGTACACCATGCATTAATTTCACATCTATCCATCTGTATTGCATCTATGGGGCCCTTACACATTCATGTATCATTATATATAATATCTAAACACTTCATGAGAGGACAACATAATGTTTGAGAATGAAATAATTTTCCCCAACCAATGGTGTCCCTAGATAATGAATTAATTTATATGAGAATATGTTAATCGGAACAGACACAAAAAATGAACAAAATTAAATGCACTATACTCCATGCTGAAACAACCATGGGTGAGAAATTTATCTATTTTTGATAATGTTAGGGTGGGATGATGCACACATTGTTTTTATAAAGAATAAGTGAGAATAAAAAATCTCCCATGATCTAATAACCAGTAAACCAAACATCTATATACCCCTAAACACCATTGAATGAAACATTATCAAACCACACCTCCATATCCATCCACTACACATCCCATATCAAGATCCCAAAATAGTACCATACATAATGGTAATCCCATTTTCATTGGGTGATCACAATAACCCCAGAGTTCCCATGGACACCATGGACATATCCCACCTATGGTTCAATCAGCATCACCATCACCATAAGATACTAGTATATAGAGGATTAAAATAATAAATAATGGTCAATACCACATGATGTGACATTATCCCTCTACACATGACCACAATTAAACCAATACCATGGTTATTGGTATCAGTAATGTTCAATGGAAACAAACCATATGTTGACCCTTCATTACACCATCATTGGTGAATGAAATACCACAATCACACATGTGGTTGAACCAAATCTCTTTATAATCACACAAGTCAAACCCATAAAATTATTAAGGAACCGTGTCAAAAAACCAATTACATAAATTAACTCATTCCAACCCAGGATATATTTTAAATCCAACCATGAATAAACTGACCAATAAAGAACAAGTCACTCACAACCTATCCTATGATTAACAATATGAGACCTTATAAATCTCACATGGAAAATATAAACCATAATATGTTCCATTATTGGTCAAAGACATGGCCATACCCATGGTTGAAATTTACAATGAACAAAAACACAAATTTTACAATAAATATATATGGGAACCATCTACAATAACAAGGAATGAATCCATGAATTTATTATCCTCAATTCATTAGGATCGAACATGAAGAAATCAAAAACTATTTATTGACCAAGACCTTAGGGAATAATTGGTGAGAAAAGGGAGAATGTGGATTGAAACTGGAAATAGACACCCAATGATTTCTGTACTTATCAATAATGGTAAAATTAAATCATTGAAACAAATAATAGAGTTTGACATGTGATTTCCTCCTCTTGGAGGAGAGAAACCAAATATAGAGGGGTTCTTCTCTTTCTAGGTCAAATGGTCTTCCCCTCCCCATTTTATAAATTTTTATTAATTAATTAAAAACAAAATATAAAAAATAGGGATCCACTGGAATAACAATGTTCTCTATTGAATATCTAATAGCAGTAGCAGTAGCCACTCACCACTCCACAAAAATTCCAGTTTCCCATTATTGGGGTTGTATTGTAAATAAGATACTTCAATGTCCCTCAATCTATAACCCCCCTCTCCAATACCCTATCTAAGGCCTCTTCTAGTAACTCTAATACCCATAACATGCCTCATTACATATGGATTGGTTTAGTTTAGGCTTAAAATCACTCACCTAAATAGTCCATTAAAACCTCCCCACTATATTATACCTCATCCTTAAGATTTCTAAACCATAAAATAGACTAATCATAAAAAACATATTCATATTTGCGAATACCATGATGTTAGAATCTCAATTTAGGTGGATAATTTATTAAAATTGTACTAGATATAGGTGATCACATCCCCAAATAACCAATGGTTTAGGTTTCTATAAAATTGATATATAATATAATGTCACATTAAATTGGAAAACATGGAATATAACAAAGAATTTAATTTTATAAAGTCATTATTATATATAGTTATCCTTTCTTATCAATAATTGTAAACATCAGGGAATCATAGGGTATGTATATATAATAAATGGGTGATAACAGAATCTCATTAAGGGAATAAATATAATTAAATATTAATATGGCATAAATAATATGGAAGGAAAAAATGTTGGTCAAATACTTTCATATAAATAATCACTTGCGATTGAAAATTATATATATATATAATATATTTGAATAATTTAATAAATAAAAAAATTTATAATGGTGGAATTAATAATGATTTAATTCATAATTCTAATCATTTGAAACTTTCTATTGAGGCCTTGTTCTAAGACATCCTAAAATTCTTACAAGGCCTCCTGCAAAAAAATCTACATAAATTGGTTAAGTCCTCAACCAAATTCCCTATATATTTTTTTCTCAAGATGAATACTAATGCGTTGAGGGATATGTAATTCTATGCCTCAATCACAAATTAATATTTTAAAGGTGTTCCTAATATGAATAAATGAAACTACTAAATCAACATTATTTAAAAATATACTGTTTATATTGGTAGAACGAGAATAAAAAAGGTCCTTACTTTCTCCCAGTAAAAATGATCACAAAAAATCCATAAAATTATTTTCAATGGTATATTTGTATTATATAATAATTAATGTATAGGTTTCAACAAATCATGTCTAAATAGGTGAAAATATGTTAAATATATCACTAGAAAATTTCTTGTGATAAATACCCTTTTCTCTTTGAAGTCATGAATTTCAAAACTAAAAACTCCAAAATATTAAAAAAACTGTAGTATTTGAAAATATTCTTGTAATATTCTAATGGATGCTAAAAATAATTATGTGGTATCCATGGAGGGAAATTTAATTCATGACATATATGTTAAAAAACATTGCTTTCACACTTTTTAAAAAAATAGAAATCTACCTTGTCTATAAAATGGAATGATTATTCCCTTTAAACCATTCGTAAAAATTAAAAAATATATAAAAATGACATAATAAATAATTTTGGAGTATTAAAAATATTAATTAATACATTATAAGGAAAATTATAATGTGGAATAAAAATATACTCGACCTTGTATAAAAATAATGTCAGTTATCCTTAAAAACAATAGTTTGGTATCTGGAGAACATAAAGATAGGAAAATGAAAAGAAAAAATTTAATTTCTTGAATCTTCCAAATAAGTTGAAAATTTATTGGGTTTAAGAAATAAATAAAATATTTTATATCCATTTCAAACTTCATTATAAAAAACAGTAATATTGATGATATTGTGAAATTAACACGCACCTCAGGTACGACTTCAATCATTTGTGTTCGAACCTCCTATTCTTCCAGAGAATACAATTATTTTATTTCTTAGGGAACATAGGTCAACTATATTAGTTGGAATAATAACTCTAGAACATATTTAAGGATTTTGAAAAGATAAAATTTCTTGTCTGGTTCAGCCTTAGATTGTCAAAGTGGTTTAAAGAAGAGAGGGACAAGGTGTACATTTATAAGAGAGGTAAATGACACACTTCAGATTTCTATAACGATTAAAATATAACGAATAAAATATTAAAAAAAATTATTTTTAATTTCATAATATTAAATGAAAAATTATGTAATTTTAATATATAATCATCCAATGATATTTAGACAAGTGTTGTTGTCATTTTATACAGTATCTTTTACATTAAACACTTTTAAACCAATTTTAATTATAACCATGGTAATGGATTTTAAATATTAAAGGGTGTTAATTTTACTTATAAGATAACAAGATTATCATAAATGGAAAATTAATGGCATTTTAGACCATATCTTATCCCCCTTGACATTTTTTCTAGATATTTATTATTTTTAAATAATTTATTAAAATATCATTTTCAAAAAATATCATTATTTACATTTCTGAAAATATTCAACTAATTTGAAAATAAATACGACAAGAAAAATATTTAATTTGAATCTAATAATTTTACACATCCATAGTATGATATATTCATCTATAAAATTCTCTAACAAAAATATTCTTCCAAATTTACTTGCAATTAACATTATCAAAATAATTTATTTTATTCCTCCATTTATTAATTATATATTGTGTCGGTATTGTGCATGAATTTAGGGAAATAATATAATAACTAAAATTTAAAAATAATTTAAAATAATAAAAATATATTCATTCAGAAAAAAATAAAAACTAATATTTATTATGAATATATTTTTATCCCTATGTCAGCATAAAAGAGATGTTTAAAGTCAAGAGAGTGAAATTTTGAATTATTATTTACTTAAAATAATACAAAGGACATTATCAAATAGAAATGGGACCAAGAGGACATTTCAGTTTTGATTAGATGAAAACCATGGAAATAAACTTATCTAATATATTAAGTCAACTTGTTAATGAATTTTTTAATCCATATACTAACGTTTTAATTCCATTTTATGAGTTTTACCCTTACTAAAATGACACAAATTTTCAAAGATTACTATTCATAAGGAAAAAATATAAATAAGAATTATTTAACAATTTTGGTACACTTTATTCCAAATATATAATCCATTTCTCAAGAATGATTTTATATAAGTATATTATTTTAATTTTAAAATAAATGTACAAAATGCTATTAAAATAGTTGTTTAGAAAAATATTATTTTAACCATAAAACATGATTTATCATTATTCCATGCAAATAAATAATATTATATTAATTTAAAAAAACAATTTAATATATATATATATATATATTTAAAATCATTCATGAAAACTGATTAATTTTATTTATTACGATAGAAAAATATTATACACATTAAATATGTTTTAAAAAAACATTTATTGATTTCAAATGATTTGTCATTTTATTTTATAAAAAATTAATAACAAATTAATTAATTTTATACATTTATAAAAATTAATTTTTTCAAAATTAAATTAGACATACTCATACCCAACAATTTCAATATAAAGGTCATAACTATCAAATTTAAACAATATTTCATTTGTATATCACTATTTTTTAAAATCGATCCTATGTGTGACATAAGCTATCAAAGAAATTAAATTTTTCTAAAAATGAATATATCATAAAATATTAGGGTGTTAAATTTTACCCCCAATAAATGATTTTTTCCCTTAACATTTTATCACTTCGACATAATCAACTGAGGACACTACGGCCTCACCAAATCCTCATGTTCCCACAAAACTTCCTCAATTTTATGATTTCACCAAAAAACATTAACTATGTGAGTGGTCTTTTTTACAGTAATTTTTCTCTATAATAAAAAATCTCCTTTGGTTATTCCAAATCAAATAGATCTCTATCAAGTGGTATGACTTTTCAGTTCAATACTCATAAAAGATCAAGTATCTACATCTTTAAGAGAGGCACATGGAACACAACATCAACCTGATAGATATTTAGTGTATGAGCTAACTAATAAGATACCATACTGATGAGATAATGAATTTATAATGGACTGATAAATCTAGGCATCAAATTCATTATTTTCAAATTTCATAACATTTATATAAGGAAATATTTGTAGGATTACCTTATTAAAAACATTGAACTCTAAATGTCATAAATGAGTGGAAACATAAATTTTTGGTCAACTGTAAGCTGTTCTCAAGGGATAATTAATGGATATAACCTTATCTAACATTTGCAAAGCCATTTCAGGTCCAAATAAGTTTCTTTCTCTTACCAATCCCCAATTATTTTGAGTAATGAATATCATTCCAAATAGGGCTTCATAATGTGCCATATAAATTCACGAATAAGAGAAATTGTTATAAGAAAATTACAACAAATAAAGGTGTTGATCCAAACATCCTTTCAAATACAAAGAGAAATCTCCCAAAATATCTTTAAGAGTTTTATTGGAACCCTCAGACTAATTATCTCTATATGAATGTTAACTAGTTCTAAAGGTCATAATTGTTTGTTGATCTTACTGATGACTTTTCAATAATTTCTATGTTATCCTTGGATCTTGATCTGATATAATTTAATTTGGTACTCAATGAAGCAATACAATTTTCTTAATATATATTATATAAATATGATAATGAGATAAATATTCTCTAATATAAATGAAGTGTTTTATCATCATAATGTGATTGACTACAACCTAAACAATACTATGGATTTTTTTCATTTTGGAGAGTCATATGAGAAGATCAATGGTATTTTTTTCTTATTTCCATTATAGTATGTGGAATGGTTATATCCTCACATAATACTTATTTCTCTCAACCATAACGTGATGAAATACCCAAAAAAGAGACACATAATCTAACATATCTCTTATCATGTTTTCCCACTATAAATACTCCTTAAGATCTCAATAAATATTCTTATATCCAATATAAATTTAGTATAATGTACTATGGTCCCTATCCAACAAATCTTACTTGAATTATGTAATTTATAGGACATATAATCAGTTCCTAAATCTTATTGTTCAAATATAACCATCGTTGAACTCAAGAACATTTTACACATTCTTATACAATAAAAAATCTTTTTCTGCACATTGGAAATCATATCGTTGATTAATGGTTGAAAATTTATCTAATAAATAGAATATATTTTAACATTCCTCATTATTTCCACATATATTATTTGAAAATATTAAAATATTGGATCTTTTTTTATTCTAATCATGTATATGGTAGAATGATCCATTTGTCTTAGGGCATGATTAAACACAATCTCCATACCATGGTGGTAATTTATTGAGAAATCATAATCATTGGTCCAATAAAACCATTTATATAGTTTATATTAAAATATTTAAATGTAAATATATACTTCCATATTTTAGGATAAGTATATATGTATAATACCTTTCACCATACAGATAATGTGCCTATATTTTTAATGAACATTTACCACTTCCAAATAAAATTCTAGAGTCAGGAAAATTTTCCTAGAAATTTTTAATTGGTGAGAGGAATATTCTATCATCATTTCATTCTAAATGAGAAAATAGTCTTTCTCTTATTTGATGAATCACTATAAATAATAAAACGTTATCCACTATATGGTAGTGTAAGTACATTATCACTAACCAACCTTCTCTTAAGTTTTTTGAATCTCTCATAACATTAATCCGCGCATTAGAACCTAATTCCCTTATAAGTAACATGGAGAGTGTATTAGAAAGTCATGATACAAATATCATAAATCATAAAATGTATCTACTCAACCCAAGAACACTATGGATCTTAGTTACTTTCATTTGTATGTATAATTTCCAAATAACTTCTATCATTGAAGAATTTACTAATATACACTCAGATAAGCTTGTATAATCCAGGAATGACACTTTTTTCTGCAAAAGATCATACATGGTAAATTTATAATACAACATCCCTTATCTTCTAGGTGTTTAGCACAATTCTAGAATGTTCTTAATGATCTTACATTCACTTTGAATAAATAATAATATTATTTATAAGGACTACCAAAAAATATTCATGTTAATCTATGAAAAAACTATTTATTAAATCTATAAAGATATATGGATCATTTCAATTTACAAATGTAATTAATAAACATTTATAATCACTATACTACAAATGGAAGGATTTATAAGGTATATCCTCCACGATCCTTAGCTGATGATATCACAATTGAAGTTCAATAATGGAAAAATATATAAATTCTCACAATTGATTGAATAGATCATTGATATGGGGTAAAATATAATTTTACTTAATATTTTATTTTGTTAAGTTCATGATAAATGATAAAAAGATGTATAGGATCATATTTCTTAAAAATAAAAAGAATAGGTGCACCCTTTGACGAAGTACAAGGCCAAATGTATCCATTATCAAGATTCTATTCTTGATTATTCTTTAATTTATAAAACCAAATATAGTATATTCTATATGGTGTATTGAAAATAGATGTAGCACCAGGAATGAGTTCTATTGAAGACATAAATTCACGATTTGGTGGAAGACTATGAAAGAAATCAATAAATACATCATTGTATTCCTGAAAAATATTCAAATTTTCAATGTCGGGTTTCTCCCAAACCATTATTGATAAATATACCTCATACATAGGTTGAAAAAAACATATGTTGGAGTTAATTTCAATTTGGCATTTCAGTTCATCATCAAATTGATATAATAAAAGAGGATGATTTGAAATACCTAATGTAACATCACATCCTCAAAAATTGATATGGGATTTGTACTGAGAGATCCCACAGACCAACAATATTTCATAGAATTAAACTTGAGGAATAAATTAAAGATTCATAGAAACAATATTCCTATATACGTCTATTGGATAGGATGTATCAACTTGAGATGCCGACATCCAACTATTATGAGTTTTCCCAATGAACTCAATATCATGTTTCTGATATGGTGATGTGATCCTTTATATAATTCAGTATATATAAATAAGTGGGTAGAATTAGAATCAAATGAAACATTTAAAATTATGGAGTGGATGATACTCGTTCCATTCACCATGTCACTATGAAAAACCACTTAGGCTATAATAATTTTATTACCTCGGCCTTATCCCCTTTTCATATTTTTTGGTATGTTCTTCTAACATTAGGGGCATGGGTTGGGATAATTTCCCATATCCTTATAGTTACAGAACATTTTTTTAATCTACCGTACCATTTTATTCATGAGAATTATTTCCTTTATCTTCACACTTAATGAAACTTATTTTTTTTATGAATGTACACATGTGTTTCCTTCACCAAGTATAAAATTCTACAAAATTCCTCTATCTCTTTGCCCCCTTTTCCATTTTATACTACTTTTCCTCAACTTATAATTTTTTTCCCTGACTCCATAATAGATCAAGTATTATTTCTAAAAAATTATAGTAAATAATACCATGTCCTCATACGATTTGAATTTTAGGGAGAATATTTCTAATATAATGTAATGACCCAAACTTTTGTATAATATTTGTATCCTAAATTTGTGTTTTATTTCACTTTATACTCTACAAAACCATATTCTTTAGTTAAGATGTGATACCATTGTGTTTTGACTATTATATGACCATTGGTCAATATGAACGTTGGAAACTAAACTTGTAACATTTAAAATATTGTTTATATATACATGTGATCTTGGTTAATCAATACAGAAAGAAGAGTCGATAGGCTCATTTGGTAAACTTGGATAGTATGAAGCCCATATTTCAGAGCTTGGGAAGGAGGTAGAGTCCCTGTGCTTTTCTCTGAACCAATCCCAAGATGAAATTTAACATGTGAATCTTGAACAGAATCGCCTAAGGGAGAAGTTCAAGCTGCTAGAAATCACTAATCGAGCAATGTTGTCCGAGCCACCCCAAGATTCTATCACCAAAGCACACCTTACACTTAGGTCATATGTTGAAGTTATAAGGGGATATGTAACGAGGCCTTAGATACTTTTTGTAATTCCTTGGTACAAATATAATTTTTGTTTCTTATTATGGTAAAATCTGTGATTTTAAAATGTTCGAATAAATATAAGATGAATATTGTTGATGAATTTTGTAAAAAGGGTATTTTAAAATATTCATGTAAACTTGAAATAATTAATAAAGTGATTTTCAAAAAATGATCTTCTACAGTGGTGATCAGTAATAAATTTAGAGTCTAATAAGATCAACTTGATTTTTAGTAAATAGTAATGTATGAATAATAACATACCCTTATGAATAGTAAATCAGCCAATTAATAGAAATTTCACCCATGAATGTTAAAATATAATTTAGACATCTTAAAAGTAAAAAAACGATCATAGTATAAGTTTTTTTATTTTTATAGGTCATAAATATTTTATTTAAAATTTTATAAAAAAATTATTAATTGAAAATTAAAATGTATTTTCATAAAATTTAATCAGAAATTGTTACATTATTGTCTTATGGTAATATGATAATTTTATGGGACCTTGATTACTTTTTCAAGGTATTACAAAATAAGTTATAGTTGTAGAGTTGTTTTTTAGAATTAAAAATGATTTTATTAAAAAATTCAATAAAAAATATTTAGAATATTTTTTTTTCATAATATGGAGTAAATATTTGAATCCAGAGCATCAATATTAGGTTAGGGTGAATTTATGATATTTTTAAAAAATGTTTTTTCAGTGAATAGTGAAAATACAGTTTTGAGTTTTGGGTGTTTAATTACGTCATTAATGATGTAATAATTCTGGTTGATTTTTGAATAGTAATATATTCTATGAGGTTGCCCAAGAGGCCAATACCATGGGCAAACCCATGGGTTTTCAAATACCACCGATGAGGTGTCCCTTGGAGATTAATTAAATATTCCCTCACTTCTCCTATAAATACCAAGTCATTCCCTCATTCATTTAATTCCAAAATCCTACTCAACGAAGTTATAGTATTTTTACCTCTCAAGAGTCATCCCAAGGACCCCTTAAGCCCCCTAAGGTCCCAACCTTCATGATTTTGAAGTTACACTTCAATGTAAGGGAACCTTCCACCCTCCTCTTTTAGTCATTATTTCTTTTAAGTTATGTATTCGAGTTTCCATATTCATAAGTTGGGTTATTTTCTTATATATTATTATTACTATCCATTTCATGTCCAAATGATGATATACCCTTTATTCTCTCATCAATTTATTTTTTGAAATTTTAAGTGACATCGTTAGGCTACCAAATTTTTGTAAAAGAAATCGCATCTTCTCTTTTCCTTCAAGTTTCATTTTCATATGGTATTTCCTTCAAATTTCTATACTAGGATCTTATTTATTTTTATTTTATACCCATACAATATTATGTGTTATTTATGGGTGGGTGTCTCTTGTCCCAACTCTTCTCAATGTTTTCTAAAACCATGTTATATTGCTGTTATGCTATAGAATTTGCATCTAAAAATCTCTCTATTTTTCGCAAAAAATTATCTTTTATTCTTTATGTGAATACCGAAATATATTCTCATTTATAGGGGTATTCATCAATACAAAAAATTTATCTATTGGATTCTAGAATTGACATACATATAATCCTTAGTCCCATCCCATGGGATATAAATGACAAAGTGATCTTATTTTTAAGTACATTTAAAATGTCACGATTTTGAAATGAAACCAATTTTATTTATTCTATTTAGGTTATTTAAGAAATGTCTGATTATGAACTATGTGGATCAAATTAAAATAAAGAAAAATTAAGGGTGCTACCTGATTGTGCTCTAATTCATTCGGTAAATAATTTAATCTATAGAGATGAGAAGTTTCACGATATCTTGGTGAATAAACTTGGTAATATTTTTGACACCTTGGGGATGAACCATGGTGACATGCTCATTAATGTCTCAATTAAATGTTGTATCCACATATTCAGGTCATGGTTCATGTTTTTTTATTATGAAATGACTCTATATCCATTCCTCATGTCTTTATGTTTTTCATCAAGTTTTTATTCATATCAACAGTAAACTAATTACCTTGCTTTCCTTACTGGGATTTTTTCCCCCCTTCCTTTGATGTATGTATTCATGTAATGAGATGTAGTATTTTCACATAGGATGAACTTTTCAAGAGTATTTTCAAAGTGATTTAAAATATTTTTTTCAGTGTTCATGTATTTTGTTCCCGATTTCTAAGACACTAGACTTTAAAGGTCCCCTTTTTGTAAAATGTAATAAAAAGTTAGGTTAAAAAGGCTGGATTCCATAGTTTGTATCAAAGGATAGTTTATTTATTTATGGAAATTAGGATATGAAAACATTAGGAAGAATCATATAGAAAATTTTAAATATAGGAATAATTCCTGGTATTTTGGTGAGTATTGAGTAAGTGGTTTATCAATCAAATACATCCCTATTTGGATATGAGCAGGTAGAGGTGGATCTGGCACATATGTACCTAGGAGTGAAAACTCTCAAAAGGAGTTTTGGTCTTGACACGGGGCATCCTAGTACACAACGACAGCCCTTTATGCAATTTTGGTTACAACACTCTCGGGGGATTTGTTAGGTTAATCATAAGATTTTTATGAATCATTATGAAGGATTTATAGAGAAATGTAATTTCTAAAACATGAAGTTTTAAGAAATTAAATATTTTAAAGTTAAAAGATTAATAAATGAAATAATATTCTCTCTAAGGTTTTATTCATTTAGAAAATCTCAGGAAATAGGAGGAACCATGAAAATGGTTACCACAATGGACCATGCACTAACGTCCCTCTGATAGAATCCAGAATGGAAACTTTCATGCGAATGATGAACCAACTAACTCGAGTTATGGGAATTAACTTGAGTCCAGATGAGATACCGATTTCACAATTAAGGGAACACCTTTTTATTGAATTCTTTATGTGTCAATGACCACTAACCTTCGGTGGATCTACTGACCCATTGATTTTTGAACAATGGATCAGCTCTATCGAGAAGATCTTTTATGTATTCTGATGTTCTAAATAAGAGAAGGTTACCTTGGATATTTATCGCATAGAGGGAGAAGCTGATCAGTGGTGGGAACTGATTAAAAACACAATGCCAAGAGTGGATGTTTAATATATTGTGTGAAAAGTGTTCAGAGAGATATTCTTCAACATGTATTTCCCTTTATCGATGAGAACAAGAATGGAGAAGTAGTTTTTCGAGTTGAAGGAGAAGGAGAATGAATTTGTGGGAAGCTACGAGATGAACTTCACAAGGATTTCATGTTACACCTCTTTCTTTGTCATGGATCCAAATGGTAATGTTGATAGATTCTTCAGTGGACTGAGACCTTATATGTGGATGAATCTATCCTACCGAGATTATGATAGCTATGAGGAAATCATACGTAGTGCGATGAAAGTATAACTGGAGTCTGGTGAGACACAATGGTCTCATAAATCCAATGAAAAGAAAAGTTCATTGGAGCCAATATTAGGGATGAGAATTGATCAGTGAAGATAAGGCAAGAAAGTACAACATCACGTGTGTAATAAATGCGTGAAAAAGAATTCGGGGAACTGCCTTCTCGGCAGCGGGAAGTGCTACAAAATATGGTGGAGATGGCCACATTGCATGGAATTGTTGTAGTGAGGTTATGCCACAAATTCCCAACACTAATGACAAAGGGAATATGGTGCAAGCCCTACCTGATGTCCAATGCTATATGTGTGGAAAACTTGGGCACTTTTCGAATCATTGTCCAAATCTGAGGGTAGTGGAGGGGAATCACCATCAGTCTCAGAAATGTCCAAGGGAATAAGGTCATACATTTTCAATCACTATGACTGAAGTTGAAGCACCAAATGATGTGGTGGCTGGTACTCTTACATTTCTCTCAAATCTAACGAGTACTTTTATTGATTTTGGTTCTACACATTCCTTTATTTCCTCCATGTTTGCAACGAATTTAGAATCATCCCCCGATTTTGTAAAAGTAGAGTTATCTGTCAAGAGTCCTGTTGGGATTATCCATGCATCATCTGTTTTTTGAAAATATAGTATTTATTTTAGTGAGCACAATCTTATCTCAAATCTAGTAGTCATTCCCATGATGGAATTCGACATTATACTAGGGATGGAATATCTCTCAAAGTATAATGCTATGATCTAATTCAGAAACAAGGAAATATCAGTAATCATGAAAGGAAAACCTATAGTTATCTTCCAAGGAGAGATATCTAAACCTGATCTTTGTCTAGAAGAACCACCTATATCCTTCTTTATAGAGTTGATCAGTGAAGTAGAAGAAGGAAATGAGAGTTTGAGGATAGAAAATGTACCCATTGTCCAGGAATACATTGACGTATTTACCGAGGAGTTACTGAGACCTCCCCCATAAAGAGAGGTAGAGTTCTCCATTAAACTCATACCAGGATCCCATCTGATATCAAAGACCCCATATAAAATGGAAAATGTGGAGCTGGAAGAGTTAAAGAATCAACTCCAAGATATTTTGGAGAAGTGTTTTATCTAACCAGGTTTTTCTCTTGTGGAGCACCTTTTCTCATTGTGAAGAAGAAGGATGGATCGATGCAGCTATGCATTGATTATAGAGAACTAAATGAGATCATTGTGAAGAAAAATACCCTATTCCAAGACTTGATGACTTATTTGACAAACTTTTTGGGGATGAATTATTCTCTAAGATTGATCTTTGATCTGGTTGTCATCAATTAAGGGTGAAGAAAGAAAATATTCCAAAAACTGCCTTCCGATCAAGATATGGGCATTACGAGTTTTTTGTTATGCCCTTCAGGTTGACTAATGAACCTGCTATTTTTATTTATTTGGTGAATAGAGACTTTAAGAACTACCTTGATAACATTTTTGTAGTTTTCATTGGTGATATTATTATATATTACAAAAGTTGCGAGGAGCAGCAGGATCATCTAAGGGTTTTTTTAAAAACTCTACGGAAGGAGGGGCTTTTTGTGAAGTTCCGCAAATGATAATTTTGGTTACAACAAGTTGCTTTCTTGGGGAACATTGTTACCAATGAAGGAATCACAGTTGACCCTACAAAGAAAAAAGTTGTAGAGGAGTGGCCTCATCCTACAAAAATAACTGATATTTGTAGATTCCTTTGGTTAGCGTGTTATTATAGGATGTTTGTGAAATAATTTTCATGACTTTCTAATCCATTAAACAAGTTAACTAAAAAAGGGGTCATGTTCTTTTGGACAAAGGAGTGTGATGAAATATTCCAAGAGCTGCAGAAGAGATTGGTTACTGAAACTGTGTTAACTCTACCCTCAAGTGAAGAAGGGTTCATTATTTTTATTGATGCATCCCTGAAAGGGATTTGGTATGTCCTCAACCAAAATGAAATAGTCATTTATTATGCATCAATAAAGTTGAAGACTCATGAGAAGAACTATACTATGAGTTATCAAGAGTAGGCTGTAGTGGTTTTTACTCTGAATATATGGAGGCACTATCTTTATGTGGAGAAATGTGATATAAACATAGACCATAAAAGTTCGAAATATATTTTCACACAAAAGGAATTGAACATGAGATAGAGGAGATGGTTGAAACATCTCAAAGACTATGATTGATCAATTCATTATCATCCCAGAAGAGAAAACAAAGTCGCTGATGTATTAAGAAGGAATGACCCAGTTGTTCTTTCCATGATGAGGATTCAAAGAGATCCTTTGATCAATGACCTAGGAAAGCTGGAAATGTGAATAATAAGGGAAGGGACATCATCAAACTAAACCTAAATTATTTCTCAACTATTATTACAAGAAAAGATCAAGAAAGATTAGAATGAAGATCCTTTGTTACAGAAGAAGTTTGAGGCTGTGTAGGATGGTATGTTTCCTAAGTTCAATATTGATCAAGACGGTGTACTGAAATTTCGTACAAGTATATGTCTTCCATCTATTTCATAAATAATGAAGGATCGGATGGATGAATATCATACCTCTACATTCTATATACATCTTGGAAGCACAAAAATGTATAGGGATGTTCGTGGTCATTTTTGGTGGGATAATATTAAAAGAGAGATTGATGACAACACTTCAAGGTTCCTAGTATGTCAGTATATGAAGGAAGAGCGACAAATTTTTAAAGGGGTATTGTAACCACTACCCATACCTACATGGTAGTGGGACAATATCACTATGGACTTCGTCACTGGTCTCCCAAGAACATCCAAAGGAAACAACGCGATATGGGTTATTGTGGACCATCTCACCAAGACTGCCCATTTTGTCTCCATTTGGGAATATTTCACTCTTGATCAACTTTCCATGATTTACCTAAAGGAAGTGGAAAGGGTGTATGGAGTTCCACTTTCTATCATATCTGATCATGATCCAATGTTCACATAAAAATTCTATAGAAGTCTTCAACATACTCCAAGAACTGAATTGAATTTCATTATGGCCTATCACCCCCAAACTGATGGCCAATCTAAAAGGACCATTCAAACACTCAAGGATATGTTGGGAACATGATAAATAGAATTTAAAGGTGGATGGGATCAACATCTCCCATTAGTTGAGTTATATTACAATAATAGTTTACAATTGATCATTCAAATGGAACCCTATGAAGCTCTATATGTGAACTGATGTAGAACATCTAGTTGTTTAGATGAAGGTGGAGAGAGAAATCTTCTTGGGCCTGATCTTGTGTAGAATATGACAGAAAAAGTCCACACCATCTAGAAACACATTATGGTCGGTCAGAGTCCGTAAAATAGCTTTGCCAACAACCGTTTAAGGGACTTATAGTTTAATGTTGGTGAAAAAGTGTTTCTTTTAATTTTACCATGGAAGAGAGTCCTGAGGTTTGGGATGAAAGGGATGCCCAGATCTACGTACATTGGCCTCTATGAAATCCTTTATCGTGTAAAAGTAGTGGCCTGTCAACTTGCACTTCCTCCAAATCTAGCACAAGTTCATGATGTCTTCCACGTATCCCTATGTGGAAGTACATACCTAACCCTTCAAATGTACTAAATCCAGAGGTATTACAACTAGAACATGACCTATCTTATGAGGATTAGCTGGTGGAGATCATGGATTATAGAGACAAGGTTCTACACAACAAGACCTCTTACCTTGTTAAGTTGTTGTGGAGGAACCACAAATTCGAAGAAGCCACGTGGGAACCATAGGAGTATATGAGGCAGAAGTACCCACACCATTTCTCTTCTTAGGGTAAAAGTTAAAATTTCGAGGATGAAATTTCATAAGTGGGGATGAATGTAACAACCGAAAATTTTAAATAATATTTTTTCCTAAATTTGTGAGTTATTTCATTTTAGAATCCACAGAACCATATCCTTCAGTTAATGAAGTAATACCGTTGGGTTTTGATAGTCATATGACCATTGGTCAATAGGACCACTGGAAACTAAACTCTTAAAATTACAATTATTGTTTATAAATACAAGTGATCTTTGTTAATTTATATAGAAAGAAGAGTCGATGAACTCATTCAGTAGAATCAGGTCATACGAAGCCCATCTGTCAGAGCTTGGGAAGGAGGTAGCATCTCTAGGCTTTGCTCTAGACCAAGCCCAAGCTGAGCTTCAATATGTGAAGCTTGACCAGAATTGCATAAGGGAGAAGTCAAAGCTGAAAGAAATCACCACTCAGGAAATGTTATTCGAGCCGCACCAGGATTCTATCACCATATCACACATTACACTTAGCTCCTATACAAGTGTTATAAGGGGATATGTAATGAGGCCTAAGATACTTTTTGTAATCCCTTTGTATAAATAAAATTGTTATTTCTTATTATGGTAAAAAAAATTATTTTCAAATGTTCAGAAAAAAATAGGATGAATATTATTGATGAATTTTGTAAAAATGGTATCATAAAATATTCATGTAAACTTTAAATAATTAATAATGTGAAATGATTTTCGAAAAATGGTCTTCAAAAGTTGTGATCAATATGAAATTTAGAGTCTAATAAGATCAACTTGAGTTTTAGTAAATAGTAAAGTATGAATAGTAACATACCCTTATCATAGTAATGAGTAGTAAATCAGCCAAAAAATAGAAACTTCACCCATGAATGTATAAATAAAATTTAGACATCTTAAAAGTGAAAAAATGATTATAGTATAAGTTTTGTTATTTTTGTAGGTCATAAATATTTTATTTAGAATTTTATAAATAATTTAATAATTTAAAATGGAAATGTATTTTCATATAATGTAATCATAAATTGTTACTTTATTGTATTATGGTTATACGATAATTTTATGGGACCTTGATTACTTTTTCAATGTATTACAAAACAAGTTATAGATTTAGAGTTGTTTTTTTTTTCAAAAAATAATGATTTTGTTGAAAAATTAATGTCAGAATATATAGATTTTTTTTGCATAAAATGGTGTTCATTTTTTAATTCAGAGCATCGATATTAGGTTAGGGAGAATTTATGAGATTTTTATAAAATGTTTTGTTTTTCGGAGAATAGTGAAAATAAGGTTTTGAGTTTCTGGTGTTTAATGACATCATTAATGATGTAATAATGGTGTAATCATTCTGACCGACTTTTAAATAGTAATAAATACTACGAGGTGTCCCAAGGGACAATACCCTGAGAAAGCCCATGGTTTTTCAAATACAACCAATGAGGTGCCCCTTGGAAATTACTTAAGTATTCCATCACTTTTCCTATAAATACCAAGCCATTCCCTAATTAATTTCATTCCAAAATAATCTTCAGCATAGTTAAAGTCTTTTTTACTTCTCAAGGAGTCCACACAAGGTTCCCTCAGGCCCCCCAATATCCAAAACTTCATTCTTTTGAAGTTACTCTTCAAGGTAAGTGAACCTTCAATCCTCCTCTTTTAGTCATTATTTCTATTAAGTCATGTCTTCCAGTTTCCATCTTCTTATGTGGGGGTATGTTCTTATATAATCTTATTAGTGTCCATTTCATGTCCAAATGACGATATACCCTTTATTCTCTCATCAATTTATTTGCAGAATTTTTAAGTGTTTCCCTTAGGCTGCCAAATTTTCCTAAAATAAATTTCTTCATCTCTTTTCCTTTGAGTTTCATTTTCATATGGTATTGACTTCAAAAATCCATACCATAGTCTTATTACTTTTTATTATATACCCATAAATTATTATTATTTATTTATTAGTGGGTGACTTTTTTCCCCTCTCTTT
This sequence comes from Viscum album, assembly GCA_963277665.1. Lineage (NCBI taxonomy): Eukaryota > Viridiplantae > Streptophyta > Magnoliopsida > Santalales > Viscaceae > Viscum > Viscum album. Next base: position 843,661,249 of record OY728160.1, on the reverse strand, counting down.
TCAATTTTCTCTAAAACCATCTTATGTAGCTATTATGATGCCGAATTTTCATCTCCAAATATCTATATTTTTCTTAAGAAATTATCTTGTATTATTTATTTGAATACCCAAATATAATTTCCTTTATAGGGGTATTAATCAATAAAGAAAATTTATCTATTTGATTCTGGAATTTACATACATATAATCCTCACTCCCTTAACACGGGTTATAAATGACATAATGATCTTATTTTTAAGCACTTTTATAATGTCATGATTTTGAAATGAAACCCAATTATTTTATTCTCTTTGGGTTATTTATAAAATTATCGATTATGATCTATGTGGATCGCATGTAAATAAATAAATATTAAGTGTGTGCCCTTATAGCACTCTAATGCATTGGGTAAATAATTTAATCTATAGTGATGAAAAATGTCACGATACCTTGGTGAATATCCTTTGTAATTTTTATGACAGCTTAGGGATGAACCATGGTGATATGATCATGAATGTATAAATTAAATGTTGTAGCCAAATATTCATGTTATGGTTCAAGATGTTTTCATTATGAAATTACTCTACTTCCATTGCTAAAGTATTTATGTTTTTCATCATGTTCTTATTGATATCACAAGTAAACTCATTCCCTTCCTTTCTTAATGGGCTTTCCGCTCACACTTTCCTTTGATGTATTTCTCTAGGTTATGAGATGCAGTATTTGTAAATATTATGAAATTTTCATGAGGCTTTGATGGGGATTTAAAATAGTGTTTTAAGTTTTCATGTATTTTCTTCCTGATTTCCAAGACACTAGAATTTAAAGGTCCTCTGTTTGTAACATGTAATGAAAAGTTATGTTAAAAAGGAAGGATTCCTTGTATAAGGATTGTATTTATCAAATAAATAAAATGGATAATATTTCTATTTGGATTACATAAATATCCCACAATATACCTTGATAACATTTTAATTTTACCTTCATACATAAAAACATTTTCCTCTTCCTCTGTCCTTAAACCCAAGAATTTTCTCTCTATATCCAGTAGTTGTTTGTGAGAAAATATTTTTCTATGAAATTTTTATTAAGACTCTTAAATTCCACTATTTCTATTTCATCATCATACATAGTGTTTGAATCAATTTCACCCATTTATTTGCATCCCTAAGAGGAAATTACCTTTCATAAAATCCTTCCACCTTTTAATACTTCATAAAATAAGAAATATATTCACAAATGAACTCATCAATTTTTTAGCTACAAAATTATTTATAGTCACATTGAATTATATAGGTTGATGGCGGATGTAGTGGCATAACATTGTTACACCATATTGTGGATTTACATAATGCTCCATATGAGATATGTTATTGTTCATAACCAATGTCAACTGCTCGAATATAGTTATAACTTATTCCGCTCCAACTTTATCTCTAGCTCTAGATTAATTATCTTTTCCATGAGGGAAATCCATAAATTGATTACACAAGTTGAAATGGTTTATTTTCCATCCACTATGATCCATTTCGAGATAATTGAATACACAAGATTTAGAAATTACCTTTTGAAGAATAATGTATACTTCTTAAATTATTGAATCACTTATCCTATGTTGAGAATTTATTACCAAGTTATAACATAATCAAACACTTGGTTTCATTTGTAATATTCTCAAATAAAAAAATACAATAAAACATTTCATAATGTTCTATAAAAAATATTTTACTTAACCCAATCACATTACCTAGGAGTGTAAAACTATGTGCACAATAATGGAACACTCATCAAGCACTAAAAATATAGATATAATATACAAGACCAACTCTTGCTGTGATTAATACCCTTAGATATAGCTATTTTAAAACAATGTACACTTTTAGTATATATATATTGATGTATTTCTAGTAAAACCATAGAATCCCCACCTCAAAAAAAATGGCTTGCAGTCCTACACACAGACTTATCCTCAATGGTATTCATTGCTTTATTTTCCCTAATCTATTTTTTTTGCAAAATATAGTTCCCAATGATACTTCTATACTTCATATAATTCTAAAAATAAATACCCTATCCCTATAATACTAGATCTGATGGTTTCTTTATTACATTGGTACTAGATACATGAAATCACATCTCATAGGACCTAATAGTTTAGTAGTATTGGTAAATGAGGAACAAAAATGAATACACCATTACATTTGAAAACATAAAATATGATATAGTATTTTATTTGAGAAAATAATTATTCTCTCTAGTATATATTTGACGTTCAGGCCTAGTAAAAATCATAGAATCCTAGAGAATTGAAACATAGGAAATGGGTGAGATCATATTCTCAAAAAGTGAATGCATACAATGGATGTTAAATAAGGAATAAATAATATGGAATGAATAAATGATTATAAAATAATTATATATAATTAATCTCATGGGATCTAAACTTATTTATGGATATCAATTTTATTTAAATAATATCATCAATAACTAATATTATATTTATTTAATTCAGAATTTGGGCATCTAAGACATACCATCGATGCCTTATTTCAAGAAATTTAAAAATATGGTCAAGGCCTAATGTTGATAAATCTATAGAAATGGTTATGGAATTAGACAAAAACCCAATCTATTTTGTCACATGCGACTGACTAATTATCAATCGGATTTTAAATCCTAGTTCCCAACCATAACTTAATATGTCTAATGCATTCATAATATGAAAAAATAATACAAATTAATTGACATAGCTTATCAAGTAATAACTATTCATATTGGAAGAACTATAATATGAAATGTCAACGGTATCTATAGTAAAACTAATCATGAACTATACATCCAAATATGGTTGATGGTATCATTAGAGTATCTCATAATAAATGTATAAGATTTAAAAAATTATTTTGATATATAAGATAATAATTTACATATATAGGAAGAAATATTCTTTATGAAAAACTTGTTTTCTCTTTGAATTCAATATTTTATAAAATTAAAATATTTAAGATATTATGGAAATAATTTTTTATGAAAAAACCTTATAAAATTGTTATAGAATCTTCAAATCATTGATTGTATATGATATTAGGAAAGTCACATTCATCTATTATAAGCTAAAAAAATATTCCTTTCAATAGTTTGTAAAAAAGTCCAAAAGTTCTTCATTTAGTAAACTACAAGAAGATTCCATTTTAATAGTTTTGAAATAAATTTAATCATGGAAAAAATCACTTTCAAAAATAATAACAGAATAGAAAAAATCATCCATTAAAATTTTAATATAATAATCTATGTGGAATAAAATTATTCTTGATCAGGTTGAAATAGAAGTTTGTTTTCCTTAAAAACATTAGTTTTGTATCTTGAGTACTTAAAAAGCGGAAAATGAAAGGAAAAAGATTAATTTTCAGAAATAACCAATGGGGAAGAATCTAGATTTAATTTAAGACAGAAATAACAAATAATTCTCCTAGCCAAGAATAAAAAATAAAAAATAATGAATAATGATTAGATTGTGAAATAAACTCTTACCTTAGGTCCAAAATACTTCCTATGTGTTTTAACCTCCTCTTATTCAAGAGTCCTCATTTATATCCAATATTGTGTTACATATATTTAATATTTTGGAATACCATAACCTCTAAAAATTGGCTATGTATGTTTAGTTGATAAATGAGCATGGATTATTTGAGCTAGGTTTCTCAATGTGGTGTTAATAAATGAGGGAAGGGGTGTCATTTTTTCAGGAATGGAATGAAAACAAATTGAATTACTACTTGATTCAGTTATAATTAGGTCATTACAAAGGAAAATTTTTCCAAATGAATATATATTTGAAAAATATAGGATAAGGCCAAAATATTATCAATCAATGAAATTTAGATAAGTTTTTGTCTAACTATAAAACATATCTTTTAGTTTAACCCCCTTGTTAACTAATTTTAATCTGAACTTTAGTAATGACTACCTATTATTAAAAGGATATAAATTTATATATAATGTAATAATTCAATCTTAAAAATATATGGTATTAAATTATTGAACAGATATTATCCCCTAATCTCGTTTCATTATTTTTATGAATTTTAAACAATTTAATACAATATTGTTTCTATAGAACATCATGAGTTTAAATTTTTAAACTATTCATTTAATTTTACTTTAAAAACATAAATGAAAATATGAAATTCAAATATAATCCTTTAACACATCTATAATATTTTATATTCATGAATAGAAATTTAGAACATAATAATTCATCCATGTTGTATAACTTTGTATGTTTTTAAAATCATTTATTTTATTTTTCCATTTATTGAAGAAATAATGTGCCAATGTTTTGAAAGTGTTTAAGTTATTTATATAATTAATAAAATTTAAAAATAAATTATCATCATAAATATAATTTCATTTTTCACCAAATAACTTTTAATATTCATTCATACTTATTTTTTTCTCTATTTGAACATAAAAAAGATGTTTAAAGTTAAGAGAGCATCATTTTTCCTTTACTTGAAATAATTTAAATATTATTATCAAAGAATGATGGCACTTAGTTGACATATTTTCAATAAATATATGGAAATGTCCAAAATACATAAATACAATTGGTTAAATTCAATTTTTATAGAAATGTAAATCCATATCCAAAATTTTTAACCATATTTTACATGTTTTACCCTTACAGTGGTGTGAAATATTTACCATGGTTACTATTAATATTGAAAATAAAGAGAAGGGAATTATTTAAAAACTATGATCCTCATAATTACAATTATATAATCCATTTATTGGGATAAAATTTTTATATGTTGAAAAAATTATTTTAAAATAATTGTGTAATGCCCGATGAAACTCACTATTTAGAAAAGTACGATTTTTAAGCATAAAACAGTATATATTCTTATCCCATTCCAATAAAAATATTTTAAATTGGATATTTTTTTTGAATATATAATATATTCATTTAATTAAAATCATTCTCTTATAGTGATTAATTAAATTTGTCAATAAAAAATAAACATGTGAAAACAAATAATTTTTCTGAAAAACATGTAATTTACCTTCAAAGAAATTTAATTTTTATTTCTAATAAATTGATAAATAATAAATTAATTTAATACATTTATAAACCATAAATAATTCATAACTTATTTATTCTTATTCATACTCAATTTTTTTAATGGATATGCTATTACAATCATATTTAAATAATATTTTAATAGGATTTCACAAATCATTTATACTCAATGTTGTCTGTAACACAAGGTATTGAAGAGATTAAAATTATTTAGAAAGAAAAATATCAAAAAAATATTAGGGTGTTATAATATTTCTTTCTAGATACCAAAAAAACCAATATAAAACTGAGCTAATCTATCTCCACCGGACATTTTTTACAAAGAGACACAATGATCCCAATTCCATACACAATCACTCCTAACCGAAGGAGTAACCTAATGATCAGATCAAAAATGAACTGCCAAACACATTGATGGTATCATTACCAACCATTAACACTAACTCTACATATACATCCTATCATAGAATTTTCAACATGCATCATACAAGATGGACACACATTAGATAATAACCACACATCATATCTAACGACCACACCTTGACCATCACATAGTCAACCCATTTCACACATAAAAAAACTATGCACCAAAACACATCATGTAAAACTTGAACCCACACAATCTCAATATTTCTTTTAATGGGAATGAATATCTATATTACTCAAAAATTCATCTAAGTCATAAGAAACTTATTTAAATCCAAAATCTAGGATTCATGGACTCTCTGTGGATCCACACTCAATATCAGCCACTAAACACACATCAATACCCACATATGAGTACTCAAAGTGTAATATTATCCCTTTGCAACAGTAGCTCATCAATAACAATGTACACTCATGTCATCAAACAGTATGACTAATACACATTTATTTTACTATCTAAAATAAACACATCATTACACTATGATTGTGGAAATTCAATATATGATTCCATTCCACCAAATTTTTAAGATATCAGTTTTAATAAATATGGAAGGGAAAAATTACTCTTCTACTTATTGTTTAATAACATATATTCCTTAATATACCCCACATACCATATTGTAAATGATCTTATGATATCATAATTTTGGTAAGTAAATCTAAGTTTTTGAGTCATTGATAGTCATTAATAATAATTTTTACATCTAAGGACCATTAAAAAAAATCCCAAAATTGAATATATGATGATAGATAAACAAGAATAATTCCTATTAGTGGATTTATTATCACAATCTACAATGTTAGAGACAACCGACAATGATGTTCATGTTAAGATCGATCATCTTCTTATGTGTACTCACAAGTTGTTGTCAAAATTCTATCGTCCCCTTAATATAATGGTATCCTACCATTGAACATCGATTACATATATAATCATGTAATTTCATGGTTTTCATCATTTAATGGACGTACTATGATGCTTTCAGTTTGGAAAATAATCTAGGACATAATCAGATTAATGTTAAATAGAATAATAATAAATATATAGTTAGGTATTTAAAGTAAAATTCATTTCATTGAATATACATGTAATATAAAGTGAAAAGTAGTTTGTTCTCGGGAACCAACTACAACACACTCGAACATACAAATGATCCAAAGGATAATGACGGGTTAGTTTAAATTTTTTAAATGTTGATCTATTGAGTATGAATATAGATGATGGGTTACCACGTTTCCATGGAAAATATTCTTACCAAAACATTTCTTACTTGAGAAAATACCTTATGTAATGATATAAGTTAGTATACACCCCTTATTCCCAAGTTCGAATCTATAAACACTAACTAAGTACATATTCAAATCTTATCATAATAATTATAAAACTGTTTATTTATGTAAAACCTAAAATTAGAATTGGGATTTTCTATAAAGATCCTGAAGATACATCAATCTCTGTAACATTCTTTGATATATTAGATATGAAAACTCCTTTATATAATAATTTTTTATCACATATTACCTTATCCATTCTATGATATGAGATAAAATTGATATAAGTGAATAAAAGTGATAAATTCCATCAATTACTAGTATTCCAACTTCTCATGACACTAGTAACTCATCTGATTATACCGTTCCATGTATTTCTGGATAATTTCAACTATATGACCACAAATTAATGATGGATAAATTAGATATTCACCTAATTTGAATTATACATATTAATATAAAATTTTTGTGTATATCATGGCATAAGAAATAAATTCCTGAAACTTAAACATTTTAAATTGGTTTATTGTAAATAATATCTTCCTATTCTGCTGCATGTTCTGTTGGTTGGATTACAAGACAACAATAATTTGGTTTGAATTGTTTCATCTTTTATTTTTCCAAACTTTTTTAGTATACATATGATGACTATATTTAGAAAACCAATGTATCTATATTGTAGATATTCTCCCATAGAGCACAATTTCTACTTTATATCATACATGGAGGAATTCATTCCACATTATAAACAAACTCATAAACCATAAAGTTCTTTCCATATGTTATCTGTATTTCTTCATTAAAAATTATAGTGATCCTACTGACCTCTTAGAGAAATATGTCACTTGTTAACTCAAAATGAATATTTCATGATCACTATACCTGATTTATTAATTAAATAATTTAGGTAATCTACATTTATCATTTTAATTTTTTGATGTTCCTAAACATTTCAAGTAATTCCTTATAGACATATACCATAACATCACCTTATGGTATTTTCATATAAACTTCTTATATATGTATTTATTGAAATAATTTATCCTTGAAAAAGCATAGCCTAATATGATGATCATAACATTATTCTATAATAAGTTAAATTCAAAATGATTCCATTCATGATGATTGGGGTATAAATTTATCCATAGACTAATTTTTTTGATAATAAACCATTCATTATTGGTACCATTTTGTATATTCCATTTCCAATTTATCTTGAATAATCACTAATAATATAAAGTATTAGAAATATTGAAAATATCAAGTCCAGGAATCTTGATACTTAGAGTCCATTACACAAACATATTCTTAATTTTCAACCTTATAATGTTCCTAGTTAATTATTATTTGTAATAATAAATATTCAGAATGGATAATATATCTATCAACCTACATAGTGAACTAAATCAAATCCTTGGTTATGAATTTTTATGAAGAATGTTTCTCCGAAACTAGTCCTCCCACTATGAATAGTGGAATCTAGTAATCCTATTCCAACCCATGTGCATCCAAATCCTTAACCCATATAAGTTATGTTTTCCCCAATTATTATAAATGATTTAGTAATCCATTAGATAAATATAGTTTTTCCTCACTATATGTTAACATCCATAGTGGCTATTGGATCATTAACTCAGACACACCTTAGTATTTCGAGTTTTTTTGTAGCTAAATCAATCGTTTGAAAAACATATTTCAACAAGAACTTGTGGAAGTGTCCTAATAGATTATTATCATATTTCGTTTGATAAAATATCCATGAGTAAATATAGTTAATATATGGATATTTTTTATATCTATTTCCGAAACATGTCTTTAATAAATTTTGAAAGATTTATAACATATAAAAGACCCATAACCAAACTTCATCTTACTACCATTATGATATTGATGAATAAAAGTAAATGTGGGTTTTTGAAAACCTTTATTCCACCTGTAGTATCAATTATTACATGGATAATTTGTTATTATAGAAATCTTCTCTATGATTCCAAAATATTTACAAAGTGTAATCATTTACACCACTGATTATTTCTAAGATTTCTTAATGGAATATAACTATATATATGAAGTCACCATTATCTTTAGTAAAATTCCCATGGTTATTTGAATTATCTCTAAAATTAATATGGTGCACCATTATTTAAAGGGTTCATTTATCTCAAACATGATATGTAGTTTGTTTGTATACCTAATATGATAGCTTAATCGAGACTAAAAGAATTTTATGGTTATAAAAAATCCATAAAATTTAATTTGAAAAAAATATTTCTTGACAAAATCAATAAAGAGTATTATATTTTATATGAATCATTCATTACAATCAATATCTGTGATACAAGAGTTACTAAAACATTATATTAGTATTGATATAACGAAACAAAATTTATTTTAAATGTAAAATAATGTCTCATTTTGACAAAATGAAAAATGGGGTAATTTTTTTTAGTAACACTCAAAGTTGAATCAATCTATTTATGAAATGAGATGTAGTGATCTCCCCTGGGTAGATGTACATATATCCCTTTCTCATATCCCTTTCTCATATCCCTTTCTCATTTCCATTTAAATTTTTTCTAAATCCTTTATATTCATCTTTATTTCCTTTTTTTAAAAACTTTTATGTTTTGAAAACATTGAAATTAATACACAAGTGATGAATAAAAGATTTACCAATATAAATGAAGTGTATACAATTACTTTCTTCTTAGATTTATTTTAATTTATTTTACAGAGTCCATTATATAAACATAGATAGTACATAACCACTTCTTCATTCTTCTGACTTTGAATTTATTTTAGTAAGATGTAATATATCTTTTGTATTTATATTATCCATGGAATCATCACCCTTTCCATTAAAAAATTTTACTAAAAGGGGATGATAAAGTTGTTTCAACATATCCTTATCTTCTCAGTGATGTAAGGAAAAAGGATTAATGAGAGGCAAATAAATTTAATTTATTCATGATTATACAGAAATTAATAAAATTGGTGGTAAATATAATGAAATAATATTAATAGATAATTTCTTAACAATGTTGGAACATAATTTTCCAAACTGATCAACATACCTCAACATTTCGAAACTATGATCTGTTTCTAGATTCCCTTCTTATAGTTTTCATTAATATCATACATTGTAAATATTTTTTATTTCAAGACAATACTTCTCTTTATCAGGAAAAATAATATGAGATATTATGGTTATATCATCCATTTACGTATGTTATATCATAAAGTCTCCAAAAAAAATTAGATAATATATTATAACGAATAGAAGAAGTAACATCCATATATCTCTTGTTGGAAATATTTTCACCTTTTCTCAACTTTTAGGTTGGTAGAATGAAAATATTGAATTCCAATACATAATAATAATATTCTGATAATAATTCATCACATAAATTGTTTTACCATATCCATATATTTATATTTTTATAGACATATCCAATGATAAGATATTGTTATAGTATTTTGTGGGTTTTCATTCCATTAAAAAATAATAGTTAAAACATTTTTTTATAACATTACTTGATTAAAAAGTATGTGAAAAATAATAATTTTATTTTTATATAGTATTCCCCCATTTTATCATGTACTAACATCCCTTACCATAAATCATAGAATGTCTAGTTACATGGACATTCTTTGGGAATGGATCCATATCTCCCTTTTAAAAACCCAAGTGGGGGATTTTTCAATTCTTTAAAAGTATTTATGTAGGCATGTATTTTCAAATCATGTTCTTGAATAACAATGATTTTTTAGTGGACTCCCCAATTTAAAAATCCTAACCTAGATTTCTTCAATACATACCTCTAAGTTATATCAAGCCTAGAGTGGGATAGTTCTATGGACGGAAATTATGTTAGTCAACCCAACACATTAATATAACAACTGATATATTTAATAATATTTATTTTATGACTTATTACATTAGGATACACTTAATAAAACCACTAAATATCATGAGGCCTAGTGTATTTGGATAATTATGTACATAGATTTTCAAATATAGGAAAAAATATAAAGATATAAACTAAAACTCTATACTATGACCTTAAATTGCATTGTTATTCTGAAGCTACATAGGATAACCTTGGTAAATACATAATAAATGGTTGATATATACAAAACAATAATGGTATAATCAAAAATAACATAATGGAAGAGATACTTGTTTTTCAATAGGCTTATCGAGGGGACATAATCAGGGTGAAAATCCTAAATATGAGCGTTGAAGCACGATATAAGATGATTACAGAAAGTAATCCTAGGAATGTGGAAACAACATAAAAAATTAAATTATATGCATAATTCAAGGATAAAATCCAAGACATCATAACATATTGTTCCTAGGATAACCTATCATGAACTAACAAAGGAATTTCACGATACAAAAACTTTACCCAATGCATTATTGAGCTATATAATTCCATTCTCACCCATCAAATTCATATCATGAACATTCATTTTTTTTCAACATAGATAATATAATAAAAGAATGTATTTTATCACATTTAATCCCATGATTAACGAGTGTCTGTTAAATACATGGAATTATGAATTCTATGAAAGATAGATATACCTAGGTGAATACCCTTGAGTGGAAACGGGGATTGATGTTCACATAATAAATTCTTGTGAGGGAAAAGTTTCACGATAAGTTTGATCGCATGAGATGGGTATATAAAGATTAATGGAAGAGTTTAATGATAAAGAAATGGGTCTCAAACAAATAAGAAATCATATGTATAGTAAGAGGAGTTTGTATAAACCTATCATAACATGAACAATTTTCAGTCAAATGACATAATATATAGAAGGTTTTTGACTAAATAAGAGAATTAGAGGACCCCTTACATTGGAATAGTAGCATATTTTTAAAAGGATACAAAAAGATGTGATAATTGATATAAATTATTAGAACACAAATTTTACTGTAAAGGGATATTTATAATGGCATGAAAAAATTATCAATTGAGATTCAAAATGATAAATACAGAGAAGGTTCTTGGATGAAAAAGAAGAGAGAGAAATCCCTTACATTGAATGGGATGTTCTAAATTATTGGGAAGATAATTTTAAGAGAATTTTAATGCATTGTTAGGGATATAAAGAGTGAAGTAATGAGTAAATTCCTTAACCAAATGGTTTATAGTGAAGTGGAATGGAAGGTTGGGAGAATTTTTATAGCAAAATAGAGGAGATCACTTTATTAATTTTTAGACATATGTTTTCAACTTTATATGATAAATTAATCCAATCCACTAACCAACCCATTTGACATACCCATTGTTTCTACCAAAGATGAGTGGATATCATTATTCTATAAGAATATGAAACAAAAACCTTAAAATAATACCCTTGGTGATGTGGAAGTGTGCCATGATTATGAAAAATATATTTTAAAACCATAAAATATAATATAGGTTTTGGAGGATTCATTAAGAGTTTACAAAAATAATAAAATTACTTAAAATAAAATCATTATAAAGTATAAATATAATTTTTTTCTCAAATTCATTTGGTAGTATTTATTATCTCATTTTAAGGACTTTATCATATCTAATTCATATTGTATAATTATACAATATTTATTTTTTACGCAAAAATTCTACAGTTTTCGTATATTAGAAAAAAAATATCGTTGGATAATTTTGAAATGATGAATTGAATAATAATGATATTTTTACCAAAATTAATATCTAAACAAGAGAAATCATCATTTTAAATAAAAATACCCATCTTTTGAAAATGATTTTTTATAATAATAGATTTCTACTTTTATAACAATTACATTTGTTTTCATAAAATTATATTATCATTTATATTTATAAAATATTATTTAATAATAATATTATATTAAAACATCAATTATTCTAAAAATATTGAATTCATTAAAAATTGTGTCTGAATTTATACTAAATATTTTCCAAAAATGAAATTTGTGATATATCAAATAAAAATATAATTTATATCAAACATTATTATTTAACCATTAAAAATAAAAAAAATATAAATATAAATATTATTTTAATTAAAAAAATATTCAACTTCATAATTTAGGTTATAGATTCACAACCCTTTATTAAAATAGTAAATTTCCTAAGGCCAATGAGTGTGATGGGGAGATTTTCTTTGGGTAGTTCGGAGAACATGGTTTGGATCATGATATATATGATCTTGAAATTATAAATTAAATGGTTTATATCATGCTTTAGTTATTGTGTATTTTCTTAGTTTTGGTGAAGGTCAATGCCACATGATGATATCTCCCTTGGAAGCACTGATAAATGGTATTTAGAAGGTAACGTTCTCCTGGTCATGGCCATATTTTTAATTACATATGTCAAATTGATTTATCATAACCATATATATATATATATTAATTCTATGATGACTGAATAATTTATACACTATAAATAGTTATTATGATTAATGGTATTTTTTTCTTACATGATATTACACATAATGGTTCCAAATAACCAACGTACTGCACATTTTTTCTATAATTTCATTTCTTACAACGGAATTTACTCATCTATAAAATAAATCTTGTTTATAATTGTTTGGGTCAATAAATTATTACCCCTTAAAAAAGTTCACTATTGAAATGTCATTCATTCACTAAAATAGATGAGGGAACTTCTGTTTCATTATTCTGGTCCCCAAGTTTCATCTTCAAACTTGTGGTTCCCCTATATTACTTTGACCAGGTGAGTTATCTTATTTCATAGCACTTTTTATCATTGATATATGAACATCCTTAGATAATACTAATGTGAAATATCATTCTAAAAATGTAAAACCTACTGATTTAGTACATGTTATGGGTTAGATATGTACTTATGGAAGACAGATACATGAAACACATCATGAACTTGAGATAAGTTTGGTGAGAGTGTTAGTCGACATGAAACCAATATGAGGTGATCAAGGATCTCAGTGAGGCCAATGTGTAACATCCCCAAATGATACAGGGTTAAATGACTAAATGATATGGGTCAGGTCAACAAGGTGTACCTTCCTTTTCGGGAGCCTACCTGATTAGAACTCCACAGTTAAGCGTGCTTGGCCTGGAGTAGTGATCAGGATGGGTGACCTTCTGGGAAGTCTCTCAGGGTGTGTGTGAGTGAGGACAAAACACACTAGAAAGGACATGTGTTGGCCTGTGGGGACTGTCATTAGTCATATGATCTGTTCGGGCACGTGGGTGGACCCTAGGGTGGGCCCCACGTGTCTGCGGGGCAACTGGGGGTTCCTGGTAGGCCAGGACCCGACGACCATGTTAAGGCGAGGTGTCTGTGCAGTCACCAGGACCCGGTTGTCATACAATGTATATTGGATTAATAATTAACTTCATCTAAGGAATCACTACTTTGTTTTATGGATATATAAGAAGGAACATTTTATTTATGACCTTAAACTCCAAGGCCTCATTAGTAATTGTCTGCATAATTTTCAATCAACATTGTGTAGATTTAAAATAACGCTAAATGGGTTGACCCTTCTATATCATATATTGGATAATATCAATATCCATCAGTTTCCACTACCTAAATTCATCCCAACATATTGGATTCTGAAACCTTTACCCATAAAAAACCTCAAAAAGTTTCATTGAATGTGAGAATGAAAACTAATATAATAGGAGAACTCCATAAAGAGAAGGTATCGATCCCAAAATCCTTGGGATTCCATTTAACATGATGTCAACATATCCTCTAGAGTTAGAATATTAATTTCAAAATGACCATCCATATAAGGATGATAAGAATCTATTATGCTTAGTTCTATATCTATTTTTTTTACTAAAGATGTCTCCAAAACCACTAGAAAAACCTTATATCTCAGAATAATACAATATAGAGTGGAACTCTTTGTAGTATTACCACATGAATTGTTTATATCATGGATAAATGGTCATGAGATAAATGATCCATGATATCAATATGATATGGATTATTAAGTTGACCGACTACAACCCAAATAGTGGTATTGAATTTTAGTGACAGGTAATGTTATATTTATAAGTCCCCATGTTATAAATTATATAATATTGAGTTTTGTAATGAAAAATAATTTATTTCACATTGAGGATCTTTTTAGGTTTATTTTTTAGAGAATTAGTCCCTAACTCATAAATAAAAAAACAATAAAAATACAAAGTGGAAACTTTTGTACAATATTGATTTTTAAATAATCTAAAACATATAAAATAAAGTTTGATTAATTTTAGGAAAACTCTTAATTAAATTCAACATGACATCTTCAAATCTATACACATACTTAATTCCTATGAACAAAATTAAAAAAATGTGGGATGAGAATAAAAATATTATAAATAGATATAGAAATAAGGAAACTGTTTATCCATTGATGAACATTAAAATCCATGAAAACATTATCCTAAAGTAGTAAATTCACCATTAAGAAGTAGTAAATGCTTTCCTTTGAAAATAAGATCATTTAATACATTTTTTGTAATTGAAATATTACTATAAAACCAAAATAAAGCATATAAAATACATAAAGGTACATTGTAAAATAATTATACTTGTCACTCTTATAAATATAATAACTATTCAGTCGACTTGAATACATGTCCCTCAAACAAATTGATTTTCCAAATTGCTGACATCCATACAAAATGAATTGGAAGTTATAATGTAACCACCCATCCTTAGTTTATCATGGAACCAACCATCCTTGGTATATCGTGTAACCACCATTCAAATGTCCATGTGCCGATATATTATCATAAAACATAAAAGATTACAATTTTCTATATTTCACTCTTAAAATTACATTTCCAATCACAAGAAACCATTTCAAGATAATGAAATAATAAAACCATTTTCTGAACTATTTTCAATTACAAAATAACTAGAAAAAGGGGAAGGGTTTTATTTTCTTTTTAAAACATAACATTTGAATCCTAATAAACATGAAAAAATACATTTAAAGTAACATTAAATTAAATTATTATTGATAAAATATTGATATTAAATGTCATATTGGTAGTGTATATTAATTATAAAAAAATAAAAGTGCATATTATCAAGAAATACCTCAATGAAACGAGATTGAGATATAATACCTTACCTTGAGTTTGACACGTCACAAATGTTATTGGATTCATAAATATTAAACATAGGATATTTATTTAATTGATTTATAACCTTTTTAATTTTTATTATTACTTTAATATTACTTATTATCATGTTATAACAAATATATAATTATTTAAAACCACATTGGACGTTTTGACGGTATGCAGTACAATAGTCCAAAATGAATTTTGTTTGATGTAAATAGACAAAGTGTTCAATAGTACATAATATCTAGTATAAGAATAATTAAATAATAATAATTTTCAAATATCAATTATACTTCTAAATCCATTCATTAAATAAGTATATGAAAAATGAACTATGATACAATCATGGTGATAATATGTCGTACGTATGCATGAGTAACATTTCCATTTTTCAATGATCATTATGGATAAATGGTAAGTATTATTTAATATTTATATAATAATATTAATATAACTCATATAATATTAATCATTTAATTATATTTATATATAATATTCAGGTGATGTGGTTATGGAAAATGAATTTCATTGCTTTGTGGAGGTGATAGTTCACACATACACACAAACAACATTATAATTTTTATGTTCATAGAAAGGTACCAAAATATATGAGATATTGTTCATTAATAATGATAAATATTACTATAATATCATATAAAAACATTAATTTCATAATTATAACCATTCTTTAGAGGAAAAAATGGATGAAAAATATATATCAGTTTGTGGAGGTGATAGTTCACACATAGACACAAATGATTGACTCATTTCTCATTTGATGGAAGTGGAGAAGAATTTAGGATATGATATTAAAATAATAACATATTAGTATATTTTTTATAATGGATTTATTATATCATCATGGATGAAAACGATTTGAAGGTGTAGGAATAAGAAATAATATACAAATGCTTAATTAAAAATGATGCCTCTTCTTTAGGTGATATCCTTTGATTATCACTAGAACACCTCTAAAGTGGATTTTATGCCTTCAATAAAGACTATATAGTGTGATTATTTGTTATAGTAAGGTATTTTGTTATATATTGTCAATTTTTTTGAAGTGTCACTAAATGATACGAAGTTGTTCCCTTTTATAATAGAGGGGAGTGTCACTAAATGAATTTTTCAAAGTATTAAATTAATATAAATTAATTTTAAATTGAAAATGGCTTTAAATTTACTTATTTAGAATATTATATTATTATGGGTCTAAATTCATTCATCCCATAAAAAGTAGACATGTTTTTTTATTTTTCAGTTCCTATCTATTTAGTTTTAACCTATATTTTATCATTTTAATTCTTACCACATTGTAATGTTATTTACAATTTGAGGGAAAATATAATTACAATAACATGAAAAAGTACCAATAAATGAGCCATTTATGAAATTGTAGGACTTATAAAAATTATTTTTCTGAAATTTTTTTTTTTTAAAATTTTATATCACTTAATAAAATATTATTAATTTTAAAACATCTATATTGTCAATTTTAAAAATATTCATTTCCTTAATATCAAAAATATCATGACAACATCATATCTTCTATAAAACTATATTAACTCTTACCTAAATGTGTAATTCTTCTAAAAATTATTTGATGGAAATAATTATATCAAAATTTATTTATATTATTATTTTTATTATCATTTATTCGATTCTTGCATTAATTAATCAATTACTACATCATTATTATGTCATCATTTAGGTTATTTGTTTATGACTAAAAATTATAAATAAATTACAATGATGTAGTTAAAAATTTTATATTTATAAATACTATTTATAGTCTAACATATCTCTTATATAACCCCATATTAAAAATGTTCGAGTTGTTAAAAACAAAAGTGTGAAAAATTTGACTTTTATCTGAATACAACACTATAAATGTATTAAAGTCATCCATGTAGCTCTAAAAGATAAAAAATAAACCTAAGGATGATTTTTCTAAAAACAAATCATCAATGTTTTTATAGGAGTTAGGGAAATTTAATAATTTGTTATAATATTATTTTTACCTTTAATTACGCAATTTACTCTTAACCGTGGTAATAAATAAAATTACAACAGTTACTTCTCAAATTTTCCAAAAATTATGTTGATATTATTATATAATAAATATAATAATGATTATAATTTTTTATGTATGTTTTTTGAAAATTTAAAACTTACATGTTGTAGAAATTAATTTAAAAATAATATCGTTGACAGATCAATAAAGAATATTTTTTAATGTAATAACGTTCAAAAGTTCATAATGATTTTTAAATAAAATTTCAATTTGAAATTAATTATAATGATTTAAATTTTATTAATAAAAATTAAATTTAGTCATATTTTTAAACTATTAAAATACATAATTTAATTGTATAAAAAAATTTGATGAAAAAGTTTTTTTCAATTAAAATGTTGTATTTGTTCACTATTCATAAAAAATGAAACTAATCAGAAAAATAAAAAAAAATATAAAAAAAATTAAATTTTCATAATCTGTTTTCAAAGAAGATGTTTATTTTTTCAAATATATTATATAAAAGTGTCAAAAACATTATTTAAAATAAGTACTCCATCAATAGGTGGAAATCATCCTTTTTTTAAATAATACTTTTATTCATCAAAATTGATTTATTCTTTTATCATGTCAATAAAAAACATAATATTAATGTTAAATTTCAAATTATATATATATATATAATTAATAGACTACAATAAGAGTGTATTATTAATTTATTAGTATAAAACACCCTTGTGCACAATTAATTATTTTTTTTAGAAAATGATTTTCTTTTATTTTCAAATGGGTTTTCATTCATTTGTACTAATTGGTCACCAAATAATTAATTATAAATAACTATGTATCTCATATTTATATAATTCATTTAATACTATTAATTCATTCCATTCTAATGAATATGTTATAGTGGGAACATTTATATAATAATATTCAATTGATCATTTAAACGTGATGTGATGTATCATGTATGATATTGAAAAATCTATCATTTTCAAAATCATGGGATGTTTTACTCTCCTACCATTAATAAAAATCATCCTCACAATTTGAACTCAGGAATAAAACATTGAGTTTGAATTTTAATTTTTTTTCAATCCCCCATCAGAAAAAGGATTAAGAAACATCCACTTTAAAATAAAGAAATATACAAAGGACGCCTAATATTTCACATACTAGG
The DNA here is from genome assembly GCA_963277665.1 of Viscum album. Classification (NCBI taxonomy): domain Eukaryota; kingdom Viridiplantae; phylum Streptophyta; class Magnoliopsida; order Santalales; family Viscaceae; genus Viscum; species Viscum album. The sequence continues at coordinate 843,642,192 of OY728160.1, read as the reverse complement.
GTTCCATGTAGGAAAACATATATATAGAGGAGAAAAATAACCATCAAATTCTGATAGAGAGAGATATAAAAGAAGATAAAGAAAATCTTAAGAAACACAAAACCATAAGTCTCAAATGGGATAAACGATCATTGATTTATTAATAAAAAAGTAAACAAATAACATTTTCAACTTAATATCCTTTTCATAGAGTTGTGGAATTTATTTACTACATGTACTAAGAACATAAGATAATATACATATTTTATAAGTATATATTCATATTTAAATCCTTTCACCCCACAAACTCATCTTTTTCTCTAAATGATGAGTATTAAAGATTAATGTTTCATGCTTGAAGCAGTAAAATAAACTTATAGAGAATCACATAATCCAAAAATGATTAACAATATATTACTCTTCTCATGAAAAATTTATATAAAATAATTTTTTTTGGTTAAGATAACCTAATTCCATAAAAAGACTAAACCATTATAGGATGAAAAAACTACTTCAATCTCCAAAATTTAATAGTAATATACAAAGTTCAAAAAAGACCATTTGATAAATAATTCTCCTTAAATTTCATCAAAATAACCCAAACTAAGATGGAAATCCAAAATCTAGAAGGATTTTAATACATATTTCTCCAGGATAAATATTAAATATTATCTCTAAAAAACATCAATTACTCATTATGTTTTACACGAAAAAATAATTTCCAAAAATAACCTAAATCCACGTAAATCCACAACAAAATCATGTATTCATCTAATAAATAATTCATCCTTTATTCCTAAAAAACCCCACCATATTTTGTATACCTTAATCATAATGGTTTTTAAAAATATTAAACCTATTTCAAAATAACATGAATCACTTAATAACCAAATCATTTTACTATGCCATGGATATAAATTAAATTAAAAATTTATTTTGAAAATCAACTTATTCTTCATCCATCAAAAAATATAATTAAAAATAAATATTAATTATAACCAGGACATCACATAGCCTATTGGTAGGCGATTCTCCCTTGTCACCCATCAATTGTAGGTTTCATTCCCGTAGCCTTGCCAGATATGAAGTTTTTTCACACAACTTGTTGGTGTTCCTTTTTAATAAACTTTATATTTATTAAAAAAATTAAAAAATATATGATAATATCCTCAAAAAATAACCATAACATGTTCTAACCCCCTAGGATATCTCTTTCCTTCCATTTTTCATCCTAAAATCTAATAAATCATAATTACCTAAAAAATAAATGTCTCCAAAAATACTATTAGCTAGCTTAAAATTTTAATTACTTAATGCCTCAAAAGGGGATTCTAATACATTTAACTTATGCTCAAACATCAAATTATAAACACATGATGATACACCTAACTATTAAGAAAACATCATAATATCCAAAGTTTTATAAACCATTCATTTGATCTAAACTATAAGTCCCCAGCTTTAAACACTATATAATCATGAATTTTAGAAAAGAAAAATTTTTTATTCACATTGAAGATCTTTTCAAGTTTAGAGTTTTAGTGAAATAGGCCATAAATCATACATTTCAAAACCATAATAATACAAAGTGGAAAATTCCAAGCACTATGCATTTTTTCTATAATCTAAAAAATTTGAAATAAAGTATGATCACTTTTACGAAATCACTTTACGACATTAAAGATGAAATCATATATTACTTAATCATACTGTTGTGCCAGGAAAAACATTAAAAAAAAGGATAAGAATAAAAATCTCAGTAAGGGATATTTAATGAAGTTAAAATTAGTCCATTGATAAACATTGAAACCCATGAAAACTTTATCATAATGTAATTACTTTCACCATTAATGAGTAGTGAATTATTTGCTTTGAAAATATTCTAATTTATACCTTTTTTAATTACAATATTACCATAAAATAAATATAAACAATTGAAAATAAAAACAATGTTACCTTGGGACATAATTATACTTATCACCCTCATAAATGGAATAACCATGAGGTTGACATCCACAAAAGGAACTCTTACAAATGGAATATCCATATGGCTAAATTCCATACCCAATACATTATAGGTTATAATGTAACCACACACCCTTATCTTATAATGGAATTACCCATCCTTTTTTATAATGAATCTACCCATAAAATTTCAATGTACTATTATACAATCATAATGAATAAAATATTGCAATTTTCAGCATTTCACTCCAAAAATTTCATTTGCAATAGTAAGAAATCAATTTATGATATTGAAATAATTAATACATTTTAACAACTATTTTAAAATAATTTTTTTAAAATGTATAAAAGGGGTTCTATTTTCATTTGAAAAATTAATTCTTTTAGAGGAATCTAAATTTCAAAAAACAGCCCCGATGACAGAGAATTTGTTGTCAACGTATATGTTAGAAATAAAATTCCTTTTTCTATTCGTCAAAATGTTCTATATAAAAAATTTAAAAACACATTTTTTGAAAAAAAAACCTTAATGAAATTTATGATATATATTAATTTCCATTTAAAATATTCTTATATCCACATAATAAATATATAAAATAATATCAAGAATATTGATATGGAGAAAAGGATGATATAATTAAATTTTCAAACATTCAAGGTGTGTTATACAACTTTGAACATTTAAATCATAATATCCAGGTAAAAAAAATTTAAAAAACATTAAATAACATGATTATATAATATATATATATATATAAAATGTCATATTAACAATATATACAACTTATAAAAGAATAAAGGTTCAGATCATCGAGAAATTCATTAATGAATGGCGATTGAGTTTAAATCCATTTACATGATTCCGACTCATCCCATAAATTTTTATATTCCAGAATAATAAACACAGGTTAATTTTCAATTTATTTTAAAACTTTTTAGGTGTAATTATTCATTTTAAATAACTTATTATCATTTTATAATAATTACATAATTATTTAACTTCATGTTGGATGTTTTTACGATATTTTGTACAAGTGTCCAAAATGACTTTGGTATGATGTAAATAGTCAAAGTGTTAATTTGTGAATCATCATGAGAATAATATTCATGAATTAATAATAAATTTTATATATCAATTATACCCTTAAATATATTTATTAAATATGTATATTAGAAATGAACTACATTACAATCATGGAGACGGTAAGACATACGTACGTCTGAGTAACATTTCAATTTTTCAATGATCATTAATAAAAGAAGGTATGTTTTATTTTTCCCTTAAATAACGATATTTACATAATTAATATCATATTAATCATTTATATATACTTATATTTTTCATCCATATGATGTGGTGATAAAAAATTAATCACTTGGCTTCGTGGAGGTGGTAGTTCACACGTACACATGAATGATATTATCATTATTATGTACATAGAAAGGTATAAACATATATGATATATTAATATTTAATAAGGATAAATAATTCATTAATATAATATATATAATTAATTAAATCTTTATATATATTATTGAGGGATAATAATGGAAAACGAATTATATCGGTTCGTGGAGCTGATTGTTCACACATATAGACAAATGATTAATTTATTTTCCATTTGTTAGAAGTGGAGATAGATTGATGTGTTGATATTTAAATAATAAAATATAATTATAATGAAGATAATTGAGTTATTATATTATCATTAGAGAATATTTTTTGAAGGAAGATGAAGAAGATGTAAAATTGAACACATAATAAAAAACAATATCTCTTTTTTGGGTGATCTCCTTTGATTATCACATTAACACCTCCAATGTTAGTTTTATGACCAAAAGAAGTTCTATAGAATGAGTTTATTAATTATAGGAAGGTATTTGGGAATATATTTGCTGATCCAAAATTTTTTTTAGCGTAATGAAATGATAAGAAGTAGTTACCTTTTATAAGAGAGTGGAGGGGAACTCTTGGAATGCTTCAAATTATTAAATTAATTTGAAAATTTTTTTACATAAAAATGATTCCATATTGAGTTATTTATAATTTTTTATTATTATGGGTCAAAATAAATTCATCCAATTCAAATTATACCTGTTTGGGTTTTTTTTGAATCCATATATTTTTGTTTTAACTCTTATTTTACACTTTTAATTCTTACCATGTTATCATGGAATTTACGATTTGAGGGTTAATATAATTACTATAACATAAAAAAATATCAAAAAACGAGTCATTAATGAAATAATAAAACTTATCAAATCAATTTTTCCAAATATAATATTTTTTAAAATTTTATATCATTTACTAAAATATTATTTATTTCAAAATATCAATAATGTAAATTTTGACTCAAATATTTTGTTGACTTTTTAAACAAAATAGAATAACTTGATATCTTCAAAAAGTATACATTAACTCATTTATAACCTGTCAAAGAAATCAAAAAAAATATTTAAAGAAATTATTTATATCAAATTGTATTTATTTTAATATGTTAAATATAATTTATTTAGTTCTTCCATTTATTAATCAATTACTACATCATCATTTTTTCAACATTTATGTTCAAATTTTTATCACTAAAATTTATAAATAAATTTCCATGATGTAGATAAAAGTTTTATATTTATAAATAGTATTTATAGTTAGAAAATAATTTATTTAAATGCAAATAAATAATGTTTACCTTGTTAAAAAAGTGCGTAAAAATTTACTTTCTTTGTATAAAATACTACAATTATATTAATGTCATCCTCCTGGCTCCAAAAGATCCAAAAATAAACTCAAGGATAATTCTAGTAAAAAATAACTCATAAAATGAAATTTTGATAGGTTTTAGGGTATTGTTATAGTATTTTATAATATAATATTTAACATTAATTACTCTATTTACCCTTAACCATGGTAATAAAAATAATTTCTAAAGTTACTATTCATATGTTCTGAAAATTATGTTGATCCTATTGGATCATAAATATCATAATAGTTACGACCATTTGTTTATGTTATTTAAAATTACAAAGATAGAAATCTCAAAAATTAATTTCAAATTCGCCCTTTTGACGGATCGATAAAATAGCGATTTAAAGTAAAAATGATCTAAAGTGCACTAGATTTTTATATCCAATTTCAATGTGAAATTGATTCCAGTAGCTGAAATTGGATTAAATGATAAAAATTTATTTAATTATACTTTAAAATGAATCATGTATATTACTTAACATTATAAATAAATTTGATGAAAAATTAGTTTTCAATTAAAATGAATTTTTTTATTATTCATCAAATATGAAACTTATCATAAGAATACAAAAAATTAAACCAAAGTAAATTTTTATAATCATATTTCAATAAATATATTAATTTTGTAAAATATAATATATAAAATTTTGAAAAACATGATTTAAAACAAATGGGCCATTAAAAAGCTGCAAAACATACTTTTTTGTAAAATACTTCTTTTATTCTTAAAATTGGTTTTTATACTTGTATAATGTCTATAAAACACATAATTTGAATTCGAAATAATTAAGTAAATATTATATATATATATATTCCCTTAATATAATCCAACAAGAGTGATTTATTTGTTTAGTTGTATAAAATTCACTTATGCACATTTAAATAGTTTTTCTGAAAATGATTTCATTTTATTTTCAATAAGGTTTTCATTCATTAATAATTAATTGGTTATCAATTATTTAATTATAAATACATTTTAAATGATACTTGCATAATTCAATTTGTCTCATTCATTCCAATCATTTTAACGACTATGTTATAATGGTAATATTTAAATAATAATAATTAATTGTTCATTTAAACTTGATGTGGTGTATCATATACACTATCAAACAAATTCTTTGCTTTTTAAAAACTCAAGATGTTACATTTTTTTTGACCCTTGATGTTTTTGGATAGTGGTATGGAATATTGTTTCATGTAACACCCCAAGATTTCACAGTACATTATTTCTTCAATGTAATCCAATAACTTGCACTACACGCAACACTGAGTTCAAGCGCACCATGACTTACAAACTAGCCGTTTATGAATATTATTAACTGAGTTATGGAATTTATATAATCCTTATAATTTCAGAATCCATATAATGAGTTTCTTAGATATAATGTAAGAACAAAAACATTTTTTTTCAGATAAAATAATTATTTTTTTAAAATGCAATTTTACCTCCTTTTAATGGAGAACCTTTTTTAAATCCAATATTTGAAACTTTTATATATTTAATATGACAAAATAATCTTCTTTTTTATAATTTAGACATAATAATTTAGTTTCAATAAATTTTTGGTGTTATTCTGATAAAATTCATAGTTGGGTTAATAGTGAAATATACTATTTTTTAACTGAAAACAACTTTTTAATCAAAATAATTATTTGTGGTAAATTATAAAATTTAATGTTATTGAAGTATAAATAGATTCTATTTTTACTATTTAATCCAATTTTATTCATTTGAAATAATTTCACATAGAAATTTAACATAAACAAGTATCAATCTTTTGTTAGTTATTATTTCTTAAAAACACGCTTTTTGGTTTTGACAACAGAAATTAATTTTAAATTAATAAATGAAACATCTATGTTTTGAATTTGGTAAAATAGAAATAATTTTTGAATTCATAATATAAAAATTATATTAGGATGAATTTTTGGTATTTTTTTGAAAGCTTACAATTCGTGATGAACAGTGAAAAACACTAAGTTATAGTTTAAAACAGAATTTTTATTCAAGTAATAATTTATTTTATTTAAATTTATTTTAGGTCAAAATAGACACATAATGCCTATTTAAGTTCAATGTGATTCATTAGAGTCAATATATAATAATTTTAGATATATAAAAATTTTATTGAACTTTTTACCGTCTTTTACCCACCTCTTAGGAGAATTTGCAAATTTACCTAAAACATAATTTTACCACCTCTATGAGTTGAATTTCAAAAATCCAAGAGATACGGTTGATATCAGTAATTAAAATGTGGTTCAATAAGACGAAAATATATTTTTTTGAATAGTAACTTTTTACTTTTATTTACAATGTTTAAAAGTAAATAGGGTAATTAAGGGTAAAAATGATATTATTATTATCCTAACAGATGTCCTAATTCAATTGGATAAGTATAATTTGACCAAAAAAACGTTAGGAATAAAATATGATCCCCTTCGGTCCACTTGGTTTATATTATCTCATTTATTATTATTTAATTGAAAGAAGAGTTGAAAGTGTTAAAATCAAAGTTTAATAACTAAAAAATATTTAATATAGGGTTACACATAAGATAAATTCGACTATAAATAGTCATTATAAATATAAAAATATTTCATACATAATAGAATTTTATTTATTATTTTTAGACATTACATAATTAAATTTATTTATGACACAATGATGATGTAGTAATTACATAATTAACGAAAGATTAAAATAATTGACATTATAAATATCAAAATAAATGTAATTTGAGACTTTTTATGAATTACACTACTTTTCTAGGTTAATATGAAAAATTAGGGTTGGTTATATTTAATTTTTTTCAAATTAATAATGCTGTTATGAATTTAGAAAAAACAAAATACCAAATAGTGTCAAATTTGACATAAAAGGGTTTTTAAAATAAATATAATATTATTAATTTTTATTATATTCCTAAAAATATAAGGTTTGGAAAAAAATTGTTATATAATGATAGGTGTGTCATTAATGAACCACTTGGAGTTTACTAGAATGTATATAGTATGTTTATTAACCGTATAATATAAAAATACAAAAGAGACATGGTAAATGTCAAACTATTTAACTAAGAGTTAAATCTAAAAGATAATGTTCATATAGTGACCCACACCTGTCTAAAACCTATTGGATGAGTGTTTTTCGACCATTACCTACATTATCCTTTAAACAATCCATTTTTGATACATTAGAAACGGAACAAGACTTTATTATAAAATAATATTTCTAGCTTTTCCTAAGGTGCCCCTCACCCCTCTTATAAAAGGGCACTCCCCCTTCTCTCTAATTCACAACTCCAAATCCATTTGGCTCAGCCAAAACCTACCCAAATAACCTCCCAGAAACCTACCTTCATCCTAGAATACTTAGTTTGGTCATAAATCTAACCTATGGAGCCCTTAGGATCAAATCAAAAGGAAGAACACGAAGATGAGGAGGTTAAACATACCCTCGACCAAAGGAAAGTGCAAGGTAATGGATAATTTCACAAACTATTTATTATCCGTGGTTGTTTTCATGTAAGTATCTACCATGAAATATTTATTATCCATGTCCATTTTCATAAAAAAATTTCAAAGGGATTATTTTTAAGGGACTTTTTACTAAATCAACATTTTAAATGTTTTAAAGAGTTATTCTTCTAAACCATTCTCATCAATGTCCATGTTTTCAAAATGTTTTTAACGATTTATTTAGATGGACATGAATGTTTTAAAATGTTAATTCCTTTTAAAAGTTTCAAATTGGTATGGAAATCTTTGATTCAAAAATGTATTTCAATGTCTTCATTTCTAAATTGTGTGACTTTTAAATGTTTTCATAAAAAAGGGATATTTATATTAAAGAGTTTTACAAATCATTTTCATCTATGTCTAAATCCTTTGATGGATTTAAAAATTATTAGAAGTTTTTTTATTATGATAAAAATATTCCATATTGTATTGAAGGGTTTGGGATAGGTTTGACTGTGGATGTGTTATTTTCATACCATTCATGGTTTATGGATAAAGTATTGACATTTTGTATGCCAGTTTTAAAATGAATGTTTATGTTTTGTTTAAACCTTTTTATATGAGGAATACATTGGACTTAGTATGTGATGGGTGGAGCCTGCTATAGCTCCTCGATGCATCGATAGGTCTCATGAGACAAACTAGTGTCTTGGCACAAGGCCTTGACAAAATCATATTTGTAGTCTTGGCACAATGCCTTGACTATGTGGTTATGAAAGTCTGGCATTATGCATTCCATCATTATAAAAGTGTCTATTGATATTGCATGTGATTATTAGACTAGTAGAATATCCATTAGAGTAAGTAAAGGAAATTATTTTGATTTATATTTTCCATATTATGATGAATTTTATGTTGAAAATGATTTTTTGTAGTTTTATACATTTCCTTAAATATTTATGCTTATTTATGAAAGCTTCTTCTATATTGTTATCCTTACTGAGCATCTGAGCTCACCCCTTTCTGTGTTTTGTTTTTCACAGGATTCGAAGAAGTATATTATGACTAACCTGTTGGGATAGTCTATGGGATCTCAGTGTTGTCTATAGAAACAATGTTGTTGTAGTTTTCTATATTATGATGTAATGTAAACCTTATGAATGTATCTAGCACTTCCAAGGATACTAACCTAATCGGTCTTTCAAGACCTGATCTTTTGTGACCGTGCCAACGGTACGTAATAATGCACTAACTCTAGGCTTCTAGGGTCGGGGCATTACAGTTGGTATCAGAGGAAGTATAGTACAATCCTTGGAAACTAGATTTAGATATGCTGATTAGAGCACATAACCCTAAGATAGACATTGAGGATTAGTATAGAATAACTTCCTAAAATTTTGGTATTATAGTGATTTTGTGAGTTTTACAAGGAATACATCACTGTCTAGATACGGGCAGGTAGAGGTGGCTCTGGCACAGATGTACCTAAGGGTAAAACCTGAAAACACCGCATTGAGCTAGACTCGAACGGGAACTGGTGCGTGAGAACGGGCCTTGCTGCACTCTTGGTTACGACACTCCTAGGGGATATGCTTAGGATAATTCTAATTTTCATTACAAACCATTATTAAGGGTTTATGAGTATATAATTTGTCAAGGAAAACATTTTATATCATTATTGATTATATCCATAAACTTTTCAAATTAAGTTAGTTAATTTACATGTTTGGAATTATTCATTTAAATTCATAAACTAAACTAGTGTATGCCATTGTATAGAAATGGCACCCAGAAGAAGGAATGTGAACTCCAACAATACGTGTGATCTAAAGAGTAAGAAGGATTATATATTTCACGGTATTAATCCAACATTTAGAAGGGAAATAGTCACCCATGTAATCTTAACATATGAAGATATAGTATCATGTGTTAATAATATAAGCAATTAATTCTCTGAGTCCTATGGCTTTGAAGGGAAGAAAGAGAAGAAAATGATGGAAAGAGAATGATGGATAAAGGGAAGAAGGAAAAGAATGATTTTCTCATATGTGATAACTGTGGAAAGAATCACCTTGGTAAATTCTTGAAGGGAATGTGAGTTTGTTTTATGTGTGGAGAAAAAGGAAACCAAGTACGTGATTGCAAGGGTATGAAAAAATTTCAAATGTACAATGCGTCATCTGCAAGGATTTGGGACACTACGCGAATAAATGATAAAATCATCAGAGTATACCCCAAATACTGATATTGGATAATAATAATGTTATGATACCATTGAAGATGAAGAGGAATGATTATATTTCTTACTTTTTTATTAAATTATTGTGTCATTTGAGTATTGTATTAATGATGTACATGTTATAATAATTATAGAGTATATAAGGATTGTACTGTAGTACAATTTCATTAAGGACTTGAGATTGTGTGGAACCAAGAAAAGTGACTCAATGGAAGGTTAAGTTTTTGGAAAATACATGGTTGAAGGAAATATAATTCTTCATATGGTCCTGATAATGAGGTAGTGATTTTGGAATAAGAGATGGTTGATTTCGATAAATTATATTGGATATTCTTGACTACGTTAGAAGGAATTAATACTTTTTTTATTTCATCATTGTTGGAATATTCAATATTTTGGGATATATGGAATATATCCAGTATTATATAAAGGATAAGGGAGAATGAATGTAATAAATAAGCTTTATGGTAATTCAGGGTGTTACCATGTTTAATATACATGATGAAGGTGTTCACATGTTATTATGTTGAAAAAAGGATCTTCATTGTGTTGAACATTCTTATAAATTTTGGACCGTGAGTTTGGATAGAAGTATTTTGGATAAGCCTAAAGGTTGGAATGGATTAAGTTTGAAATTGGATACTACTATTAAGGTTATTTTTTTTATTTTTATAAAAAGGAAAACATGCGGACTGCGTGACAACCCATCGCGTCGGACAAAGCTGCTGGAATCGAACCCACAACCATAGTGAGATTGGGATTTATCGCCTACCACTGGACTACATGAAGTCCCTGGATTGTATAATGTAGTTTCTTTTTTAAAGGGTCTGATAGGTGAACTATAAATTCAATTTTTTGGAACCCTATACGAATAGGATAAATAAAATATTTTTTATGTTCTATTATCTTTTAGAGTGAAAGATGAGTTTGTGGTAGAAATTAGTTAATGGATGTAACTCAACTTGTCATGTATATATTTTTTTCTTCTCTTATTATATAAAGAAATTAATTCTTAAACTTTAGGTATGGGATCTTAAAAATAAAAATGTGTTACCCTAATACCTTATGTTTGGTTGTACTGATGATATTTTAAATAATCATAGATTGATGGTTTTGTGGCCCTGAATTCTACAATTGTTTGTGACTGATGACCTCAATCACTCCCTATAAATATTTACGTTTTCCCTCCAATTATGTGTGTATAATTTCCACCAATGTTCTACCAATCAAGATCATAATTTTGTGGTGACTTTTTCATTCCCCTTTTCCTCTTATTAAGACCAAATTTTATTATCCCAATTTCCGATGTGGGGTTTCCCACAATGGTATTTTCTATTTTCAGCCATTTATTTTTGAAGAACAATTTAAAATTGTGAGGATGCAATTTATTGAAGGAGGGAAGAATGTAACACCCCAATATTTCACAGTATGTTATTTCTTCAATGTAATGCAATAACTTGCACTACATGCAACACTAAGTTCAAGAGCACGATGACTTACCAAACTAGCCGTTCAAAAGCGGTTATGAATAGTATTAATAGAATTTTGAACAATATATAATACTTATAATTTTAGAATCCATATTATGAGTTTCTTAGACATAATGTATGAACAAATTCATTTTTTTCAGATAAATGAAATATTTTTTAAAAAATTAAATTTTATCACCTTTTAATGGAGAATCTTTTTTAAATCCAATATTTGAGAATTTTATATATTTAATTTGAAAAAATAAACTTCTTCTTTATAATTGGGAAATAAGAATTTAGTTTGAATAAATTTTTGGTGTTTTTATGATAACTTTCATATTTGGGTTAATAGTGAAAAATACTATATTTTAACTGAAAACAACTTTTTTAATCAAAAAAAATTTGTAGTGTTAAATTATAAATTTTAATGGTCTGGAAGTATAAATAGATTATATTTTTACAATTTAATCCAATTTTTTTATTATAAATAATTTCACTTTGAAATTGAACATAAACAAGTATCAATCTTTTGTTAGTTATTATTTCTTAAAAACCCGCTTTTTGGTTTTGAAAATGGGAATTAGTTTTAAATTAATACATAGAAATTCTATGTCTTGAATTTGGTAAAATAGACATAATTTTTGAATTCAGAATATCAAAATTATCTTAGGGTGAATTTTTGGTATTTTTCTGAAAACTTTCAATTCATGATGAATAGTGGAAACCACTGAGTTATAGTTTAAAACCGAATTTTTATTTAAATAATTATTTATTTTATTAAAATTTATTTTAGGTAAAAATAGATACATAATGCCTATATAAGTTCAATATGATTCATTAGAGTGATTTTATAATAATTTTAGATATATTAAAATTTTATTGAACTTTTTACAGTATATTACCCACCTCCTAGGAGCATTTGAAAATTTACATAAAACACAATTTTATCGCTTTTGTGAGTTGAATTTCAAAAATACAAGATACATGGTTGATATAATTAATTAAAATGTGGTTCAATAAGATAAAAATAATTTTATGTGAATAGAAACTTTTTACTTTTATTTACCACGATTAAAAGTAAATAGGATAATTAAGGATGAAAATGATAATATTATTACCCTAACACATTTCATAATTCAATTAGATAAGTATAATTAGACCAAAAACAACCTTAAGAATAAAATATGAACCTCTTTGGTCCACATGGTTTAGATTTGGACATTTAATATTATTTAATTCAAAGAAGAGTTTAAAGTGTTAAAATCAATGTTTAATAACTTAAAAATTTTTAATATAGGGTTAAACATGAGATAAATTCGACTATAAATATTCATTAGAAATATAAAATTATTTCCCACATAATGTTATTTTATTTATATTTTTTAGATATTAAATAATTTAATTTATTTATGACACAATGATGATGTTGTAATTACATAATTCATGAAAGATTACAATAATTGCCATTATAAATATACAAATAACTATAATTTGAGACTTTTTATGAATTACACTAATTTTCTAGGATAATATAAAATATTAGGGTTGGTTAGATGAATTTTTTTTGAATTAATAATGCTGTTATAAATTTAGAAAAAAAATACTAAATCGTGTCAAAATTGACATAAAAGAGTTTTTATAACAAAGATTATATTATTAATTGATATTCTATTCCTAAAAATCTAAGGTTCGGCCAAAATAATTCTATAATGATAGGTTTATCATTAATGAACCAATTGTAGTTGTCATGGAATTATATAGTAAGTTTATTAACCATATAATATAAAAATATAAAGAGACATGGTAAATGTCAAACTATTTAACTAAGAGTTAAATCTAAAAGATAAAGTTAATATAGTGACCCAAACCTGTCTAAAACCTATTTTTTGAGTGGTTTAATACCCATACCTACCTTATCCTTTAAATAATTAGTTTTTGAGCCATTATAAAACCAAAAATATTTTATTATAAAACAATATTTCTATCTTTTCCTAAGGTGCCCCTCACCCCTCTTATAAAAGGGCACTCCACCTTCTCTCTAATTCACACCTCCAAAGCCATTTGGCTTGGCCAAAACCTGCCCAAATATCCTCCCAACTATCATCTATTCATCCTAGAGGCATTATATTGGTCATAAAGCTAACCTAAAGAGTCATTTTGATCAAATCAAAAGGAAGAACCCGAAGAAGAGGAGGTTAAACGTACCCTCGACCAAAGGAAAGTGCAAGGAAAGAGTTAATTTCACATTCTCTTTATTTTCCAAGGTTGTTTTTACATATGTATCTGATGGGACATATTTATTACCCATGTCCATGTTTCATAATTTTTTTTTCAAGGGGATTATTTTTAAAGGAATTTTTACTAAAACAACATTTTAAATGTTATAAAGATTTATTCTTCTAAACCATTCTAATCAATGTCCATGTTTTCAAAATGGTTTAATGATTCATTTAGATGGACATGTATGTTTTAAAATGTTAATTCGTTTCAATAGTTTCAAAGTGTTATGGGAAAATTTTATTAAAAAATTCCTTTAAATGACTTCCTTTCTAAATTGTGTGACTTTTAAATGTTTTCATGAAAAAGGGATATTTCTCTCAAATAGTTTTACAAAATATTTTCATCTATGTCCAAATCCTTTAATGGATTTTAAACTTGTTTGAAGTTGATTTATTATGATACTAATATTCCATATTTTATTGAAGGTTTTGTGATATGTTTGACTATGGATGTGTTATTTTTATACCATTCATGGTTTATGGATAAAGTATTGCCATTTTGTATGCCGGTTTTAATACGAATGTTTATGTTATGTTTAAACCTTTTCATATGAGAAATTAATTAGACTTAGTGAGTGACGGGTGGAGCCCACTATTTCTCCTCAATGAATCGTTAGGTCTCATTAGACAAACTAGTGGCTTGGCCCAAGGCCTTGAAAAAATCATATTTGTAGTCTTGGCACAAGGCCTTGAATATGTGGTTATGAAAGTCCGGAATTATGAATTCCATCATTATGAACGTGGCTATTGATATTTCATGTGATTATTCTACTAGTAGAATATCCATGTGAGTAAGTAAATGGAATTATTTTGATTTATATTTTCCATATTATGATGAAGTTTATGTTGAAAAGGATTTAGTTTTTAGTTTTATACATTGCCTTAAATGTTTATGCTTATTTATGAAAGCTTCCGCTATATTGTTATCGTTAGTGAGCATCTGAGATCACCCATTTCTATGTATTATTTTCCCCAAGATGCAAAGAAGTATATTATGAATGACCTGCAGGGATAGTCTATGGGATGTCTGTGTTGTCTATGGAAACAATTTTGTTGTAGTTTTCTATTTTATGATTTAATGTAAACCTTATGAATGTATCTAGAACTTCCAAGGCTACTAAACTAATCAGTCTTTTGAGACTTGATCTTTTTTGATCATGCCAATGGTATGTAAAAATGCACCGACTCTAGGCTTCTAGGGCCAGGGTGTTACATTTCATCTTACTAATAAACTACTATGGTTTATCCTTGATGTTTTGGCATACCAAGCATCATTTTAAATTTTTTGAAATCTCCCTCTTCATGTTATCCCGACATTAGTTGTTCCTTATATCCCCATACATCATAGTGCATCCTAGATGAATAGAGAAGGATGATCTATATGCATCATCCCTAATTTCCCAGATCATTTATGGTTTTGATGGAACACTGATCATGGATCCAAACCTTATTAGTCTATGTTAATTAGAATTAATCTTTTGAATATTTGCTACATTTTTATATAGAACCTCATCAACTTTTTTATCATCATTGATCCTCTAAAGAATTGACGGTTGAGAATTAATTTAATCAAGGTAGTGTGAATATCCACTTATTATTCCCATCTACATCCTGTGTATTTCCATGGAGATTGGTTCCCATTCAATTCTCATCTCTGAGAGTGTAGAAGGATCCTTTCTAATCATAGAATCTACAACATTATTCACCTTCCAAGGATGTCATTTTATTAAAAAAAAAACAAAATCGTTGGTGTGATCTAACCACCTTTGTTGGTTTGTATTTAGAACTTTCGTATGAATATATACTCGATTCTTTTAAAAATTTTATATATGTAATTAATCTCACTATGCAGTTGATTTCAACAAATCATCAGTTTGATGATCACTTCAACCAATTTTAGAACATTTTATGGTAGTTCTTCTCATGGATCTATAATTTTAGGGAGACAAATGATATCACTTTTTCATCTTTTATGATTATGCAATGTAATACCTATCCAGAAGTATCACAATAGATCATGAATCCTTTGTCACTAGTGGGTAATGTTAGTACAACTGTGGTGATTAGAAACAACTTAATATCTTTATATATTTCTCCATATTCATTATTAAATACAAACATCACTCCCTTTGGATTTATCATGTTTAGTGTACATTAAATTCGTGAGAATTGTTTCATAAGCTAATGATATTACCCATAAAATCCAATAAAACTATGGATTTTAGTCGTATAGGTTTTTTTAATCCGTCCTTTAATTGTCTCTATTAATGAAGGATGAAACTATATCCATTTGTGGATGATAAAATTTCTCATTTTTGTTACATTATCCAAGTATAAGTTTAATTAAGAACTCATTCTCTTGTTTAGATGGAAAACCAAACCATTATTTGAAGAACATATTATCTCTCAATGTCATCAAGAATGACCTTTTCCTTTGCCTAAATTATTTTATCAAGATACACATTCTCATAATTTATTAATATCCATGATTTAGATGTTGATTCCAGTGGAGATCCATCTTCCTCATTACGCTAGTAGAGAATTATATCCCGATTCGTGATATGGATAGTTAATACCTTTTCCAGGTAATTTATATTGAATTGATACAAGGGAAGCCAATTTTTTTCTAGAATAGTATAAAATTATAGAAAATGGATTATCAAAAGGGTTTTTGGGAAATATTTCCCACATATTTTTACATATGAGGAGTTTTATTATATGGATTCATAATTTTCCATGTTTTTATTTTCACCAATATGTCATATTCCATGTTTTGTGGTGGTGTTTGCATATTTCTACTAAACATGTGTGACACTATGGAAAACATAAAACCATAAATGATAAGCCTGTATTTAGCTATTATATTATAGTTCAAATCGTTTACTACATACAGAATATACTCAGGGATGTTAATTTTTAAACTACTAACTCTTAAATGTGAATCCTTGAACAATAAATAGAAAACTCCAAGCTGGCACATATTCCTTGACCAATGAATTTATATTTTTCAATCAATGTTATATATTATCTACTTCATAATTAAAGTCCTATAATAATTTCCCCCAATAACAATGGTTCTTAATGAGATCATGAATTTATTGATGAATATTACCAAAGATTTTCAAACTAGATTTAGAATAAGGCATCTTTGTCATATATATGGTGATGATGGATTCCATCTTAATGCACTATATTGATGTTTCTACCCTTAGGAACAACTGTTCCAATTCCATGTCAAATTATATTATCTTGACAAGGATGCATTTCTGTAGAAACCACATATTCTATAATTTACTAAAATTTAGGAATGTTTTTCTATGTTTAGTCTTATCCCTATGGTTTCTACTTGAGTTTTCTTTTCTTAAACCCAAAAAAAATAACTAGACTTTTCTTCGTTACAGAAAATAAAAACCTGTTTCATTAATACACTTTATTTCATTATTTATTATACAAGGATACACTTTATACAACCCCATATGATCGTGCATCCTAGAGTATTTGGGTGATTAGATACATATAATAACCACTAACAACATAAATATAAATATATGAACTAAAAATCCTCAAAAAACCCTTAAATTTAATTTCTATTCACAAAATAAATAGGATAAACTAGGAAAATACATAGGAATAAGGCAATATATACAACCCAGTAAGGGTATAATCAAAGCATAAAATGATGTTAGTGATACATTTTAGTGAATGGTAATATACATGTGACATACAATTGTGTGAGAATTATAAACATGATCATCATGTAATGATATAATATGATAACATAATGGAAGTATAAAAATGTGGAAACAACATAAATCTTATCATCACAAAAAAAAGTCATGGATAACCACCATACATCAGAACATAGTGTGCTTAGGATATCCTACCATGCATAATACATGTAATACCATGATATAAAAACATTACCTAATTCATTGGGGGTTATATATTTATGGTTTTACGCCTCACATTATTATCATATATTTCTATAAGTTTGCCACATAGATCATACAATATAAGAATATCATTCATCAATTTTAATACATTGATTATGGATTATGGGTTACATGTATAGAGGTTTTAAATGAATGAAGGATATATACACATAGGTGAATATCCTAGATGTAATGAACCAACCCAATTCAAACTTGAACCAATCACCTAAGATAGCCTACCACAAACCAGAGTGGCATTCTAGGTCCTCTTGGGTTGGTAACTAGAGTCCGCCATAAAAAATAACTCAATTGGGAATGATTGACCCCAATAAGTAGTTTATAAAAATATAAAAATAGAATAATAGAATTTTCAATAGCACGTGAATAGAAAAAGGATAAACATACATCCACATGACCTCATGGGTCACTATTAAACATGAAACCATAATCATTCAATGAGGAAATAAGAGATGATAAGAACCCAAATATGAAAATGATACTAAGATGTGATCATAAAAGTACTCTGTAATCCACCATTATAGTCTAAAATTATGGAAATACCTTAGTAAAATAATCTATAAAACTATAGTATGTTCATGTAGTATCAAATTAGGTTTTTCACGTGCCTAATAAAACCAAAAAACAATTACTATTTCAATAAAAGATCCTTTTTATATAATATAAATATTGGTTGATAATCATTTGAAATAAAACAGTTAATCTTATATAAACAAGAAATACCATTTCCCCCCATTTATGAGCTACACCATGATAATATTATTTTCATAATTAAATTTAATGACTATACAATTTCTCTAAAAGTCTTAATACAATAACCAAAAAAATTTCCCTTTTCAAATATCACATTCAAACCATTTAAAAAATAAATATTTTGAAATTAATTTAATGACAAAAAAGGCGGTGTCATACCTGTTATAAAGATAAATAATACAATCAAAAGAAAACCCACATAGTGTCAAAGCTCAGTCATAAAATAACCATCATGTCAACACATGAATAATTTATCATATAAGAAACTCACAGGATAAATATTTAATTAAAAATGAATAACATACCATACAAATCATGAAACAAAACTATACGAACCAATATGAAAACATAAGACATTAAAAGGTAGTCCTAACTTCCTGTAAGTAAAGTAGTCATACACATATGTCAACTAAATCACTCATAACTATTATCCTAAGTGAAAAACCTCCTCCCATCATGTAACCCTCAACATAGGTTGATATCCACCCCATAATCCCAACTAGTCGAATCAATGTCCCCTTACATCCCACATAGTATAATTGACACCTAAAATAATAATAAACTATAGTGGTCCATGAACAAACCATGTTATCACATGAAAATAACAAGCCCCATGAGAAAACATCACAATCAAATATGTCCCACCTGCCATTCGATAGATAGATTTCTAATCCATAAGAACATCATGAATGACAAAACAAAAATCCATCACACAGATAAGAAAAATATCTTAAAAAACAAAGGGGGTTCAAAAAGGTAACAATAAAAAATCAACACATAATAATGTTCTAACCAAACCTTTACTATATAATATATAACATATAATTTTTTTAGATCCCTCTCTAAATTATTTTAACCAAACATGAGTCAAATAGGAAATAGAATCAATTCCAAACAAGGAAAACAACTCAAAGAAAACATTACATCATTTCCAACAGGTTCATACCCCAACTTTTTTATTAAAAATTCCAATTATAATGAATGTAAAACCCTTTTAAAAAAATGACTTCAAATATAGTTTTAAAATAATAAAATCCCATTAACCAATCCAAATAACCATTTAATACCACACTTGTTATGCGATTGTGGTCTTTGGAAAGTGGTTTAGTCTTAGGAAATAAACATGAAAATCAAAAAAAAATGTTTGGAACTTTTATAATTTCAAAAAAATATTTAAAATGACTAAAAAAAATTATATGACATTTTAAGCCATTTTAAAATTACATGGCATGCATCCAAGGCCATTTCAAATTTCTAAAAACTAATCTAAATAAATTTCAAGCATAAAATGGAAAATAATAATTTTTTACATTTATAATTAGGCATTTGAAAGCACTCATGAAATTTATAATATGACATAAAAGGAGGGTCCATAGAATCACCTGCGTCAAAAAATGTCTCCTTTGTTGAAGACCACTCGAATCCACCTCAAAGAGTTCTATGAAAGCAAGAGAGACTAAAAATAACCTTAGATAAACTAAATTTCCTCTTTACACTTTCACGTATATGAACCTTCAAAAACATATAAGCCCAAATTTCCCCAATTCATATATTAAAACCACCATAACTGAATATATACAAAGGCAATACTTATATATCTACCAATATATGAATATATACTTGTCTATAACCTTTATAGAGCCACAAGTCCTCTCCTTTGAGAAATTTCATAAGAATGCGATTTAAAATTTCCCTTACAAACCCTAGGGAAAAATAAAAAACCAAAATAACAACCCAATTTTGGTTTTTTTTGTCCATGGAATGTACACCATGTGGAAGATAACTGAAACCAATAAAATAAGAAAGATGAAGGAAGAGGGGAGGAGGAAATGCTATCCAGTGATGATTACTCTATAAATCATGAATAATGGAGTCCAATCGGTGTTCAATCGGAGGAGGTGGGTGATGAACCTGAGTGTCCCCATGGGTGGTGATGTATGAGGGTGATTATTGAGGGTGAGTGGGTTTTTTATTTTAATTAGTTTAATTAAAAAATAAATTAAAAATAATTCCTAATAAAATCCAAAAAGCCGAAAAATCTAGGTAGAATGCATGGTTTTTATACCCATTAACCAAATGTACACAAAGAACTACCTCTCCAAAACCTAGATCACATGGTCTCTAAAAGGAACCACATAAATGGTAAATATGTTATCCAATAATTCTAAATGAAAATGCCACATTACAAAGAAATTTTAGACTCTTTCCATAGGGTTTACCTAATAGTGTGCAAGCTATGTTTATAGAATATACACATTGTTGACCCACATTGTTAATACTAGGAATCACACATTTTCCTTTTAGCCTGTACTTAAAGAAAAACCCCATAAAATTCTATGTACTTGGCCAAAACACTATGAAAACAAAATCATAATATCAATAAAATAAATATTTATTAAAATTCACAATTGAAGGGGGATGGGGGTGTCATAAACCCCCCACCATATAACTTTATTTGTCCATAATTTCTCATGTTCAATGTTGAGGTCCTAAGATAATAAATTTCTATGGAAAATCTCTAAGAGATCTGAATTGTAAATTAAAAACCAATCACACACCTATCAATTAAATAAAAACCATAATAGATGGAGACTAATAATTGACCTCCCCACCATTTATTTATAATCTAATATGGTGGAAAAAATTACAATATTTTTCTAAAAGACAATATGGAATCACCAAGACACAACATTACCAGAATCTCTAAAGGGAATCGAAAAACCTTTCAAGTTAGGAACAAGACTGTTCTAAAACCCCAAGGATATTTATACTCCCAGAATCATACCAAAGAATAAAAAAACTAGATCAATTAAACAAAAGGTTTCTAAACAAACAACCCAAGAAGTAAAAATAGACCTCATTAAGAAGTTATATGGATCTAACCAAATGGAAACATCAATCATATGGGGGTTTCTAAATCTAATTCCTATAAATATAATCTCATTGTAATTCATATGGAAAACAAAACTTTATAGCTTCCATATCCCAACCAAAAGTAAAATACACCCAAAGTATCATAGTATACTATAGTACCCCCCGGTTTCTGGTAAGTAACCCTTGTTTTATGTTTTTAAGTACATAAAGCATATGACAAATGGTTGGTTAATTTTTGGATACTTTTAAAGTGTCAAAGGGAAAAAGGTGGTGACACACGAGCTTCGCACGGGTTGCCCAAACCGTGCGGAAGCCATGAAGTTGGTGTCACTTTTGACAGAGGAGACCGCACAGTGTGCACACGGTTTGGTCAAACTGTGCACGGAGGCCGTGTGGAGTGCCTCTTCCTGGCAGTGACTACCGCATGGTTAGCGCAAAATTTGGCTAACCGTGCGGACTAACCGTGCGCTGAGTCAACTTAGATTCGATTTTTGAGGATCTATTCTGTTTTATCA
This sequence comes from Viscum album, assembly GCA_963277665.1. NCBI lineage: Eukaryota > Viridiplantae > Streptophyta > Magnoliopsida > Santalales > Viscaceae > Viscum > Viscum album. Next base: position 843,619,958 of record OY728160.1, on the reverse strand, counting down.
TTAAACCCACTCGTTTTTTCTCCTAGACAGCCCTAACTCGGTATTTCTCTCTAGTGAAGGTGGGAGAACACTTACCAGGTGTTTTGGAAGTGATCTGGAGGTTTGCCTTGGTGTTTAGAGGTCGTTTGATCAAGTTAAGTCTCGTTTCCTTGAGTTTTCTTAGATCTCCTTCTTCCCTCTTGATGGATCTTTAGATCTACGCCCAAGGTGGGTATATCTAAGGTAGTGGATGACTTTTATGTCGGGTTTTGGTCTTATTGGTGATAGGGGATGGAATCTAAGGAAGCTTCGTGGTGTTTCTAACCGGTTCTTGGTTGGTTTCACATAATTTTTTGAGGTAGGTAGATTCACTCTCGATTCCTCTTTTGTAGAACTTGAAGGCTTAGTTTCAAATTGTTTTCCTCGATTTAAATGATTTTTTTATCTACTATGAAAGAATGTTTGAAGCCCCTTTTTAGCAGTGAGTGATGGAAATTTTTTGTTTTTCGAATGTGTTTGTTGAAGTGTTTTTAAAATGGAGATTTTAAACATGTTATGATTTTGCAGCTTGAAAGAAATGGTTTTCAATAAAAGTTTTGATGCTTTATTGAAGGGTTTTGAACACACATTGTTTTGGCATGGATTTTCATGGGTTGTGGGGTGTGTTCATATGCATTAAGCTGGATAAGGGAGAGAATTACCCCCATCAAAAAGGTTGGGATGGATAATGGTGAGAAGTACCCCCATCCAAATGGATAGATAAGGGTGTGAAGTACCCCTGTCAAGGTAGTCCACTAAGTGACGGTTTAGTGGAAGGATACCTCACCAATCACGAGTATAGGGAGGTCCATGTTGCATGCATGGTTGGTTGTGTGGATTTGTGAAATGGAATAAATGTGCCAAAATGGAAATGGGAATTTTATGGAAACTTTTCTTGGTTTATTTCATTGAGAAATATTGTTTTGTTGTTAAATGGTTTTGATATGGAACTTGTTTTATTTCAAACTGTTTTGGAATTGTTTTATATAAATTGTTTTAAATAGATGTTCTAACATGTTTTATCCTAGTGTAATGGGTTGGGATGTCATTGGGGAAAACCTACTGAGTTTCATTACTCACCCCCTGCTTTGTCACGTTGGTGCTTTTTCAGATATCATACACGAGGATGTTGGAAAAGGTAATGTGTCACATGTTTATAGCACTATTTCGTGATACTTGGGTTGTTTCATGATGATGGAGCTTGGAGCTTTAGGAGTATGGAGTTGGGTTGTCATCCTGTAGCCTTTTAGTTTGTCTTTCCACTATTTACTTTGATTTAGTGTTGGTCTCCATTGTGTTACTCCTAGTTGGTTTATGATAAAATAAATGGTTGAGTTGTCTTAGCTTTTATCAGGCATCATTTAGTCGAGTTTTTTTGGTTATGATTGTTGGATCTGTGGTATTTTCTAAAAGGGTAAATTTTCCCCCACATATTTTGAAACCCTTCGACATTTATTGCCATCCTTTTGTGCCTTGGGGATGTCACTTAACTACTAGTAAGGACTTTTTGTACTCTCAAGCCAATGAGAATTGGCGGGTCCTTACATATACCCCCTAGGTTATCCCTATGTCCAAACAAACATGAATAAACTAACACATGATGTACACTAAGAAAGGAAAAAAATTAAGGAGGCATAAATAATTTCCCAATAGAACACTGACCATAATGGGAACCAATGATGAAAACATAAATCCATAGGTTTAAGAATTCCTCAATCCAAAACTCAACAAAAATCATTGAAAAAAATGTACAATTAATAAGGAAATAACTAAAACAAAATCTCACATGAGAGACTCTAAGGAAAACTAATCCTCACTAATCCATCCATTAAAAAAACTCAAGGTTCAAAACCTATAGACCCAACAATATCTAAAAGGGACACTAACAAAGAACTAAATATAATAATCTGGGGCACCCAAATATAAGAAGAAAATGATAAATGAAACTTTATTAGGTGGATAGGTAGTTTTAGAAAAAAGAAGGACAATTGAAAAGAAGTTTACTTTTGTAATAGACCTTCATAGGAGTCTTAAATCATACAATGCAATATATAAACCCATACATGGTCACATCCACAAAATAAAAACAATCTATATCGAAACACATAGGGGAAAAACCACAGGCTTTATGAAAACCTAAAAAACATTTCCAAAATCCAATTTTGAAAGCCAAAGCACAATTAAAATAGAGCCTTCTTTCAGTGGAAAATAAATAAAAATACATTAAAAAATTAAAACACTGATCCCTCACTTGAATGTTTTATTTTTAAAACTTTACTAAAATAATTAAAAAACCCTTATTGGTTTGATTTTCATATTCAAGTTTCAAAAGGAAACACACACTTATCTTTTGAAATATTTTTCAATATATTTAAACCTTTGGAAATATACACAAAAACGAAAAAAGTAAAAATTTTAAAACAATTATTTGCCTAAAAATAAGAAATCCATAATTTAAAACACAATAAACACTATTATTTAAAAACACATCATGCCTAAAAACATCTACAAAATTCCAAATTATCAAAAATGAAACCCATTATTTCAAACATTTCATGGAACCTAACTGAATTTAAAAACAAGAAATAAGGACTTATTTTAATACCATTTTTTTTTCTAGATAAATATATTTTGAAAAACAGAAAATGAATTTTACACCACTTACACAAAATACATAATAGTTTCATTACTCAAACCTAAAAAAAATCAAAATATTCAAACATATTATAAGACTAACCATGACCCCTATCTCATTGATCTAATATATACTATAAATACCATGGGAAAAGAGATCATAATAAAAAAATGAGATATGATATTGTGTCTAACATGGCCACATCATTTATATCCATATGCCAATTTTGAAATAGTACCCAAATTGTGTCATGAATAAAGTGTTTGGTTGTTTCATGGATTTTTAGGATATTCCAAATATCATTATATATTGAATTTCTTCTTTTTTAACATCCCAAAATGTTAAATTCGATTCCTATGGAAACAAAATACATACTAGTGAGGGTAAAAAGACCACCTCCATGTGCATAAACCACAATCCAATAGCACCACCAAACAAAAAACTATAATTAATGGAAAATTCTAAACTATAAAAGGAAACTCATGGATTAGGGTGAGAAAGTGAAATTAAATCACTCCTTGAACCCACCTCTTTAATCCCAAAAACATTATCTTCAAACAACATACACACCAGAAAAATAATACATTTCAAAGTCATTAGATATAATTGTAATGATGAAAATAATGCTTTGATACCATTTTTAATAAACCAACCTGGGTAGACCTTGAACTGGTCCAGAAAACAATCCATCCACATATATGAGGGGAATTCCCGATTCATTTGGGTTGAAAAATAGTATCAAGAATAAATAATAAATTAATTGTGAATGATTTATATCAAGGAAAAATATATTAAAAAATTAGAATAATAAATTAATCACAAGATGAAAAAAATAAAAACACTAGATATAACTATATGCGACCTCTTATTCACCAAAAACTACATAATAACAATCTCTCAATGAGAAAAGTAATTATAGTTAGAACCTGAACCTTAAAATGAATTTTTGGTGTGAGCACATAAGTACTCAGTATGCCACCAATACCCACTAAAACTATTTAAATTCTTTAGTAAAATAGATTATAAAATGCTATTTTGAATATAAAATATCAAATAATGTTTTCTAAATGACATATAAATCCAAAAAACTAGTAGACATTCCAAACTACTATCAATTTTTGTAAATTTAAAAATGGTAGTAAAAAATTTTAAATTAAACATTTAATATATGAAAAAAAAGAAACACTTTTCCCATTTTTTCCAAATATAACTTGAAAATATCATTTTCATAATCCTGTTCAGGGAACATAACATTTCTTTAAAACTCTTAATGTAATAGAAAAACCATTTAACTTTTAAAATCATACATAAAAAATATTTCAAAAACAACTCTTTTGAAATTCAGTAAAAAGCACACAAAGAGGTGTCATGCCATTCATAATTAGAAAGAATATTATCACAAGGAAAACCACAGACTATAGAATATCAATCATAAAATAACCAACACTTCTACACATGAATAATATAGCAAGTAATAAACTCACATAACATCCATTTAATAAAGAAATAATAACATACCATATATGTCATGTGGAAACACTAAAGGGACCAATATGATATCCCATGACATGTAAATTTGGTCCAAAATGCATAAAGGTAATATAGTCACACACATTCATCTTCCAAATCACTATTTAATATCCTCATGAGTGAAAAACCCCTAGATAGTGCATGACTACCAATAATGGGTGACTATCCAGTGTGTAATATCAAGTAGTAGTATCACCATCCTGCTACTTACTACCTTGTAGCCTCAGTCTCCCATGAAATAATAAATAGATGTGGTCCATATTCAAACAATGTTATTACAATAAAATTATAGGACCCACAGTCTAACATCACAATCACATCCTTCCCACCTCTCATTCCTTAAAAATATCCCCAATCCATAATCACAACATAAATCACATAAAATATATATAACCTGTATAAGATAAACATTATCAACAAAAAGGGTGTTCAATAATGGTACAATCAATGATAAAACCATCATATTGTGATAACTGGTCCTTTATATTATAATATATAACAAATATATTTTGTAACTCCTACTATAAAACAATTTTGAATCTAAAAAAGAGTCCAAGATACAACATAATTAATGCCAAGCATAACTAAACAATTAAAAAAAATTCCACATCATTTAAAAAAGTTCAACTATAACTTTTTATACAATCACAACTTTAATATTAATCACACCATTTTTTAAAATGGAAAATAAATTCAGAATATTTTTAAAATATCCAAATACCTTCAGAAAAGATAAATATAAATTTAATCTAACACCTATAATATGACCAAGGTCCTTTCTAAGTGGTTTAATCATTAGAATTCAACTTGAATATCAAACGAAATGTTTTTCATAATTAACATCACAAGAAAATATTATGAATGCTTAAAAAAAATATTAATAACATATTGGGAAATTTCATAATTACATGGCCTTCATCCAAAAAACATGCCAAGTGTCAAAACTCATTAGATTGTTAATCCATGATTTTAATGGACTATAATAAGCTTTTAATTATAGAAAAATGAATTTAAAAGAAATAAAAAACATATAATATGAAATAATAAGGAGTTTCATAGTAAAAACTACCTAAAAACATGTCATGTTTGACAAATACCACTTAAATACACCTAAAATAGGTCCATGGAAGAAAGAGAGACAATAATGAACCATAGAGAATCCATACCTAGCTTTAACACTTTCACACATATGAACATTCATATGTATGTAAGGAATTCTAGCCCCAGTATCTATATTAGCACCACCATGAGTGAATATATTCAATTGGGGTGCAAATATATTTTCTTATATATGAATATATATATAATTTATATCAAAAGCCTAAACTTATTGCCTTCTATGAACAAAAAAGAACAAGCATTAAATCATATCTTAAAAACCATATGGACCAGTAAAAAACCAAAAAAACTCTATTGGGGTTTTGGTTCGACCATGGAACCTAAATCTGAAAAAAAGTGAAAGGAATCCTAGAAAATTGGAAGGAAGAATGAATAAAAGTTATGGATAATCTAACCGGGGTTGATTTCACCAGAAATAAATAAGAATAAAGGTCAATAATTGGCCGAAGAGAGGAGGGTGTGGTTGGAACAGGGTTCCCCTAGGACGATATGATGTGATGGATAATGGTGAGGGTGAGTGGGGATTTTTTATACTAAGTGGGATTAATTAAAAAATAATTAATATGAATTTAAATTAGAAAACCCAAAAAATAAAAAAATCCATAGTAGACCAAACAGGTAGATCATGTGATTTTCAAAACATTGCACCAAATTTTAACAGGGCATTACCCCACTAACCCTATATCACATTGTTTCTACCAGGTGCATCATGATTGAAAAAGTTGTGGTTCAACCACTCAAAATGGAGCTTCCCCATTAGAGATGTTGTACACAAACTATTTTCATGGTTATGTAACTGTGATCAAGAGGTTCACTATAGAGTATACTCATTAAGTACATATAGGATCACTCCTAGGACTTTCCCAGATTCCTTCTAACCATGAGCCTTAATAGTGAATAATAAGTAGACACCTCATAATTATATATTTCATGATGATAATCCATTAAAATATCACGGCTGAAAATTCATATAGAATAAACATTAGAGTGACATGGGGGGTCCTACACCTACATGGAAACGGGGATAGTAATTTTCTTCACAAATGGTTGGTATGGAAAAATCATGGGACAGTTTCATAATCATAATAGGTGAAAATAATGATTAATGTATGTTTGTAATGAGATTGAATGGGGTATTTCATCACTTGTACATTGTAAGTACTATAAGGGAAATGGGTAAAAACATATCCCAACATAAAAAATTGGAAATCAAAATATATAATATAATGAAGGTTCTTGAATAAAGGGGATAAAGATATGATCATTAATTTTGGCATAGTACTGTCTTAGGTAAAGGTCATAATGAGAGCTAATAAATTATCTCTCATTAGTAAATAATAAATTAGATAGTAAAGGGATATTTTTAAATTAATTAAAACAAAATTAATTGAGAATAAAAAGGATAAATACAAGTAAGTTTCTTGAATTGGAAATAGGAGAGAAAAATCACATACCTTGAGAGGTAACTTCTAAAAGAATAGGAAGTGCTTCTTGAGATATTGAGAAAATATTGGGAGATATATAAAGAGAGAAGGATATAGTAAATTCATGATCTAAAGGTTTTGAGTGATGAATAATGGGAGGATGGGTGATTGTTTATAGAGAAAAAGAGGAAAATTCATTATTACTTTTTAAAATTACGTATTTGGCTCTATATGATAAATTAATCAAAACCAAAATCTATCACATGGTTTTCCCCATGGTTTGTTCCAAGAAAAATTTTCACTCATTATTTTATAAGTATAATAACTTTAATCCTAAAATTAATTACCTTGGTGATGTGGAAGTGAGTCATGATTATAATGAATTTATTTTAAAACCATAAAATATAATATTGGTTTTGCAGGATTCATTATGGACTTATTAAATGAATAAAATAATTTCAAAAAAATTATCTTAAAGGGTAAACCTAATTTTGGTCATGTATAATCTTGATAGTATTTATTGCATCACCTAATATTTTATTATGTAATAATACAATCCATATAATTATACAGTTTTTAATTCAAACAAAAAACATCTACTATTACAAAAAATTATGCAAAATTCCCTGGTGGATAATTTAAACATTCTTATTTCAAAAATTAAATTTATTTTACTAGAATAATTTTTTAAATATGAACAATTACACTTATAAATAAAAAAATCCCCATTTATTAAAAGAATACATGTTTTTTACAATAACATTTTTTGTACCGTTTCAAAAATTACAATTGACTTTCTAAATTTATAATAAAAATTATATTTAATAAATATTATTTCATAATAATATTTTATTAAAACATGACTTATTAAAAAAATATTTGAATTCCAAAAAAATAGGGCCATGATTGAAACTATATATTTCACAGAAATTCAATTTCTATCTCAACGTATCCAAATCTATTTTTTTTATCAATCATTATTATCTAACAATTATAAAGTAGTAAAAGATAAATTGGAACATTTTTTTATTAAAAAATAAAACCATAAAAAAAAGTTCAATTAGGATATGGATAGATAGCCCTTTATTAAACCATAAAATGCCATATGGGTGTGGTGTTCCGTGGTGAGATTTTCTTGTAGAGGTTTGGTGAACATGGTTTTTTCCACGATCTCTATGAACATAAAATTCTCCCTAAAAATGTTTTTCTTATTTTGTTGTTATGAATCTATGCTTGGTCTTGGTTAAAGGTAAAAAAAAATTTATATATCCCCTAGAATTTATAATAAATTGGCATCATAGGGTAAAATCCTACTACATAGGTCCATCAATTCCTTTTTCTATGAAAAATGGATTTATCCTTATCGTATATATATACTAATCTTATGATCACGATATAAAATCTATACTATCAATGGTTATGAGGATAAATGTTCCTTGAAATATGAAAATATATAACTTATAACAGTCAAAAGTAACTATAATAGTTCATTTGAATTTTAAAATCCCAATTTCCAAAAGGTGTTAAATCATAAAAATGGAATTTCATTTATAGATGTTTGGTTCATAAAAATTCATAAGAGCTCTATTATAAAATTAAGTTTTCAAATGAGGGTCAGTCAAACACTTAGTTATATGGTTTTCATTCTTAAGGATGTAATGAAAGGCTTAGTTTGACTTAATATTTAGGTGAGTGATTCTATTTATTATACATAAATAATTTTATTATACCTTTTACATGTATTATTAATTTGAAGTGGACAATACTGTTGGAATTTTCCTTGTTCAAATTAATCATATGTACAAAAATAATTTGTTTTAATTCTATATTTGAATATTAGTTCACTTATTAATGTTATTACGGTCTTCCATTCATAAAATAATTTTTTGGTTAGACAAAAAATAAATAAATAAATAAATGACATGATCATGATCATATATAATAGTTTATTTATTGATAATACAATAAATAAACCAGTAGCCCTAGGTAGAAAATCCTTTTTCTAGTCTTGTCATAGGTCGAATCATCAATTCGTTGCACCTATGTATCTCATATGTTGGTTTCATATTTATTCTAGCCAGACTCACACCCACCCCAACACCACCTTGAGATGACATTAGGCACCAGCATATACCATTTTTATTAAATATGTTTTAAAAATCAAATGTATGTGAGGAGAACCAAATGATTGGTTAAGTGGAATTATGTAAAAAAATCATGGGAATGTAGGTCCAACATAATAAAATAAAGAGATATTACACACAATCCATCATATTTAATTTAATAACAAATAATTGAAAAAACATAAATTAAATTAAATTTATTATAAATTAATAAAACACATAAATTGGACTATTGAAGCATCATGATCATTATATATGTGAAATTATTACACATATCAAACAAATAATAGAATTCATTTTAATTAACTCATCATTATGATAAAAAACATAGGAATTATACTAAATAATTATATTATTAATTATGTTATTATTTTTAACTTATTTTATCTAACCATCATTAAATTACCATCCAATTTTATTTAAAATAAAATAAAAAAATGTATATTATTTAAAACCGAATAAAATAATATACAACATAATACATGGAAGATACACAGTGAGTACCTATCCAAACTTCATTATATGGTTTAAATTGTAAATAATGAACTTAATATGACTTATTTTTCACATATAATGTGTAATATTTTCACATAGTGTACAACCAATTTAATTTCAAACAGAAGACATGAAAATTATATAGCATGTATAATTTAATTCATTGAGTATTTTTTATTAAATAAACATATATGATTCCTAGTTTTGAATATTCTGTTGAATTAATTATGAATTTAGTATAATTTATAACCTAATTACCATTGATTACTGTTAACATAATGAAGAATATAACACAACTCAATGAGATTTAATGGAATAATTAATTAAATTTAACATTATCACATAAACAGCTAATGTACATGTCATGTTCAAGCTAGATACACTACGGGTAATTCTCCTCAATGAATGTTGTAGTACACAACTAGTAACTTAGCGTATAGTTACCCTAGATATTAATGAATTCCTTGTTTTGTAGAAAGAATATATTATGTGTACTTAAAGTTATAAAGATTTCTATTAATACACATCATGTATTAAATACACAAGGTTTATTAATTACACAACATGGTTTTAACCTGTGTTTTACGCATGGAAAACATGTGTAATACAAGGGGTGGAGTCAATAAACATGTAATGTACTCTGGTAAAGTTGTCTGCCATCATAGATGGGAAATACATATTGAATTTATTTCATAAAATTTTTACTACTTGCATGATGACCTGAAATCCAAACGGGCATCCTTGTGTAATAAATAAGGATACACATCATGTAACATTGGAGTGGAGACTGTGTAGTATTGTATTATCCATCAATAATTCTTATAACCACTAGATAGGTTCTTCATATGTGATATTTTGAAATTATTTACCAATATTGGTAATAGGGGATTGGAATGATGAATAAGAAGAATGGATTTTAACTATGTATAAAGAATTATTTAAAACATGAAATGAATTTGGACATTTACATATGAAATGATCAAAAATCAAATGAATAATTATAAATTTGAATGTTACCCCTCTGATACATCTTATATGTACTAGGTGAAGTGGACGTTGTTATCAGGGCTAATCCCAAGTTAGAAAATGTCTAATTTGAAGGATAATTTTTATATAGTACAAGTTTTTAATGTTATACCAACAAATTATTTACAAAGAATAATGACCATGAAATATATCTGATCAAAGAGGAGGTATATTCATGTTAAATTTATAATTAATTTAAATAAATCAAAAGATATAAGAAATCAGTCTCAAGTTCTTTATTCGATGATGTTATTGATTATCTATAACCTTTTCATTTTACTATCATTGTGATTTTAGGATATAATTAAAGAATCCATGTAGTGGGGATTCACAAATAGTCCTTTGGTCTCCACACAATACCGATAGATTTTTGGATTATAGAATGGGGGATCAGTCATCTTATAGTGTTCATCTTGAATTTTGAGACAATTAATTAAAGCTTATATAATCAACATTTCACTCTTGTTCATGAGAGGATAGTGGAGGGAAGAGAATCCCTTGAGTGTTATTTGGTCTTGTGAGGGAAAACTCTAGATTTAGTTTTTCCCAATGTCTTTTAATTTTGATCAATATCGATAAATCTCTACACATCATACATAGTTGTCCTTTTATGGACATGTGATTAGGGTTAAACTATTATTTAATTTCACAAATACTATTAAATCATATATTAAACTTTATCTGACTCAATTCCATGTATTAATAATATAATTTTTATTTTTCTTGGTGTGCACACACTGGTGAAATGATAAATATTGTTTTACTAACATGAAAAATAATATTTATCACTAGACACAACAATGGTAGACTCATCCCCTTTCACATTTATTGAATGCACAATAAATATTTACTTCAATATTTTTTCATTAAATATATATTTTATTCAATTTATGGAGATTATATTTTTAGTAAATATTAAATAAATAAAAACAATATTTTATTCATTGTCTGGGGAATAAAAATACATTAAATATTCATGTAATTTAATAAATCAATTATTAATCGATAAATAATTATTTATATGTATAATAATAATATACATTATCTATAAATCAAAAATAAAATTATTCCTTGATCTTGAAAATAATTTTAAATCTAATAATGAAATTCTAATATAATTTAACTGAAATTCCATGAAACATTTAGTGTAGGGCCCTCTAGAATATTTCCCCATAGGAATTAGATGTAATATTCTATAATTAAATATTACTATATAGGAACAATTAAATGTCCCCAAGTGAAAGAAGTTAATGTAATAACGTTGATAACCTCATAGTAGTGATCACTATGCAACAAAATACCATTTACACAATATCGTATCAAGGATTTTATACACTCATTTCATCAACTTATATGCTTTACATGCCATTCTTCCAATATCTAAAATTAACTCTTCAATACACCATGGTTATAGAATTTAATGAAATGGTACCATTTCAACGAAAGGTAAAAGATATCAACTTATATAATGACTGGTGAGAGATATCGTTCCTTGACACGTTGACTAATAAAATTCCATACACGATGCACGAAAAATACCCTACTTATTGTGAACATATGAAATGATATTTTTAATTATTAAATATTAGTGTGTCAGTTATGACATGATTTGATACTAATCATAATGTATAAGGACCATTAAACTCTCTCGTATATAAGAATATCTGAAGACACATAAACAATATGAATTCATACAGCTCGGAATATTCTCTTAATAACCCATTTTATAGATTACCATGTCTGAACATAATGAGATAAATCCTTTCCTGCATATGGCCAATCACACCTAGTAGTCAATATTCTATTTTCCTCATCATAGAATGTTTTCTGACTATTTAATAAGTTTTAAAAATATCATCATTCAATTTTAATGTTCTCATTATACTGGGGATCCATTATGAACTTTTCAATGTGATAGAAACTACTGTAAAATACAACATTAATGTTATATAGAATAATAGTTAAAATATTATATAGTATTTAAATTAATATTAACTCCTTTAATTATACATGTAGTCTAATTTACAAATTAGTTGGTTTTAGGACACTGAATCCAACAATAATGTCATAGTAAAGAACATCAAATCCAGAAATCGAGTAGCATAACCTATTACCAATATACCCTCTACAAACACTAATTAACACATGGAATCAATCAACCATTATTATCATAGGAAAGAAGTTCTCAAATAACGTCACCAGGAAATCTTCTCATGGCATCTCTTCATGTCTACATCATGAACTTTTTTATCCCACATGTGAATTACTTATCTCCCCCATTTGTATGTCACTAGTTTCTACTACTATATACCTATATTTTACCAATTCTATTGATATATTGCTTGTGTTTTAAAAAAGTTTGGATATTATAAGCTCCATTAAAAATTGTCAATTCAATCTGTTCTAGAAAACATTTTCAAAAAGAACCCTTTATTAGTGCTAAAAAAGGAACTGATAAAGGTCCCCTTTATATATATATAGCACAAATAATGGTGTCCTTTTTTCAGAACACACTTCATCAACACTTATTTGAATAGTTAAAAACAACCATTCATCAAAAATAAAATATGTTATAATAAGAGTGTGTTTAATAGTGTAATTTTTTTTCAAATTATTTGATTTCCCACCTGACACTTTATCGAAACACACCATCACTCATGATAGCCCCCACAAACCCATGATACCACCCTTTATCAAGGCTCAACACTTCCCTTTACCAAGACTCATCCATTCCTGACACACCTGTTAATCCACCCCAATGCATGCCTAAACCAATACGAATTAAAACATGAGACCTCCTTCTACAAAGGGAACTCCATTATCACTACTCCATCCAGATTTCTTAAATAATTTATGAATTATCTATTTATACACACACATATATATAAATTATTCATTTTTATTTAAATATTTATTAAAATAGTTATATATACAGGTATAATTATTTTCAAATACATTTATAAAATAAGTTTTTATATTTTAATATATATTTGTATATTTTTATATATAATATATTTTTATATTTAAGTATAATTTTATATTTATAAATATATTTATATATTTACACATATACATATTTTAATTTTTATATATTTATTTATATTTACTCATATATGTTTATATATTTATTTATAATTTTGTATATACATATATATTTTTTATTATGAAATTATAAAATGAATATTTATTTGAAATAAATTTTTGTATCTATGTGAGTCTGTATTTGTATTTGTGTCTATGAGTGAACTATATATATATAAATACATATATATATATATATTTGTGTGTGTGGGTGTCTATATATACAATGTATATATATACTAATATATATATGTTGGAATTCATAATGATATGTACATATCAAATACACTTACCACTACATTGGTGGATTTTACTTTTTATATATAGACAAATTTATATATATAAATATACATTAAAATATATATTTATTATATATATATATATATTTATTTACATACATTAATAGTATATATAGATAAATATTTTTTTATTAATACACACACAAACATATATGTAAAAATATTTATATATAAACATTATATATATATATATATATATTTGTATAGGTGTGTATATATTCATATTTTTTATAGGGTATGTGAAATTGAAATATTTTTTAAAATAATATGAAAAACAGAAATGAATTTAGATAAATTTTATAAATTCAAAAATATATTATATAAATAAATATATTCAAATATTTATTTTTTACTATCAAATATTTATATATAGCTATGTATAAATATGTATGTATATTTATTGATAAATGACACTAAAGTATGAAAAGATTAAATTTTTATTACCATAACATCTATATGTGTGTAAGAAAAATGAATAAACTCAGTATTTTAGGAAAAAAGTCATGAATACCCTTTAAAAAGAAGATCAAATCTCATCGAATAATAAAAAATTGATGTATCCCAACTTAGAAATCCATTATGTACACATTTTACTCATTGTTACCCTCAATTAAATATTGATATGGGCCTTCCATATTTATTATGGAATATATCTCTTCATAGGCTACAACTCAATAACTTAGGGAACCTATATAGGCAATCAGACCAAAAGCAATGGCCCTTTGAAGCTCAAGTCCAGTATTAAATTTAACTTAATATAAGAAATAATTTATAAATTTTTACCATAATCAAAAATCTATTTAAGGTATACTACTCAATAAATATTTGAATAATTTTAATTAATATTAATTTTAATGTTTTCAATGATTTCACACATATTATATTATATGTTAATTGTAAATACGTATTTAGTATTATATAAATCATATTTGTTCAATTATATTATATATTTAGGTATATATATATATATATATTAAATTAAATTTCCATTAATATATATATATATATATTAATGAAGGGATCATTTTAATAGTGCAAAGAAAATGAGTGATAAAGGGTGTGATTTTATTAGCTCTTTTTTTAGCACTTATAATGAGGTCCTTTATCAGTGTTTTTAGCTAGGCATGATAAAATATCCCCCTTTATGAGTTCTGATTATGGTGGCCTTTATTAGTGCTTTTTATCTAGAACATAAAATTAACCCCCTTTATCTATTCTAATAAAGGGTAACACTAGATATGACTTATTTTTTAGTGGTGCAACATTTTCCATGGAGGAGTCTATATTTGATTTAAAAAGAATATCATAACAAAATCCAATACTTAGTTGTCAGGGTTCCACAGTCTCACTATAAAAAGGATTTTGTGAGTGAAATTACCTAGTTTTATATTCGATGGGTGTCTCAAATTCTGATTAAATTCTTTGGATAAACCTTATCAGACTCTCCCTAAACTAATAATAATAACACTTACCTAACTCAACTAGGTTCAATGGATTCCCAACCTTTTCCTATATCATGAGTGATAAATTCATTATGTTTTCTTTTAGGACCATGTAATGTATGATTATAAACTCAATATCCCATCGCCATTGGTGACCTTATAAAATATTTCGATTTATATAACTTTATAAAAATTGAAACATATAAAATCCAATTTAATCAACTTAACTGAATCCACTACATTCTTGACTATGCTTGGGTGAGCATGTCACCTTCTTTGGAACATTATGGGGTGGGATGATGTTCCCATGTTTTATACACACCATGAACGAGAACAATGTATCACCATATATCTCATAACAATGTAGCATGAAATAAAAATACTCATGGAGATCTTCTTGAATACACCTCACCAAACCACATTTACATAACCATCCACCACACATTCTGGCTCAATATCCCTATACAATTCCACACATGTTGAGTATCATGATCCTAACAAGTGACCCCAATCACCGATCAATTCCTTCTTCCACCTATGATGTATTCATACTCTGGCTAAGTGTTCGACACCCCCACTCATTGATTCATCTTTATAGAGAGTAAGGTCAACAATAAATTTTCAATACCAAATCATGGGACCCTATTTGTGTGAACATGACCTTAACAAACATTCCCCATGGTGAAAATAATCACAAAAACACTCCAACCATAACTCATACAAGAAACCTATGTCTCCCCACTATAAGTGAATGAGTTTGAACCAACACACAATCCAATGTACCACATCACCCCATCGTCCCATGATTACCAAAAATCATGATCCAAAGTAACCAAATCAAGAAACAAATCTTATGGAAAACATAGTTTTCAAACCCATGAGAACCATTCAAGAAAGCCTCAAATCCAAGAACCAATCAATAACAATCAACTCATAGACTTGTACATCATTACATACATAGGAATACCTCTAGTCATATCACATGAATTTTATAAATTTCACCTATTACATATTTAGTAACACACATTATCCTACCCATCCCTACAAATCATCCAATTCATAAACATACATATAATAATTAAAATTTCTTGGCAACAAATTTTATGACTATGTAGGACTCCGATTTTTTATTATTTTATGTTAAATTTTATTTGATAAGAAAAAATAAACAACAATCAATTAACCCAAAGTTATGTAACAACTAGAGAATGATGATAGAATTAAAATAGAATATAGAAATAGACACTAAATTACTTATATGCTTTCCGATGGTGGTTTAACAAGATAGTCAATGAAATGAAAGATGCTCAACCTAAGATGATCTCTCCTTAGAGGATAAAATTGAAATAGGGAGGGGGTTATACATTTTCATGTCAAACAAGACCCCCTATCAAATTAATTAACTTACTAAATATTTTTTTAAATTCCATTAAGGTCCCATTGTAACTCTTGTGTCTGCATCTTGCTTTTGATGTAAATGGATGTAGCCATTTACCCATCAATTGGAACTCTAGTGGAATCCCAAGGGGGTTTCCATAGAAATATAATTCTTGGAGATACCTTAATCACCAACATAATTATCTTAAACAAGGCCTTATGCATATTTTATTTACAAAAACTGCTCCAACATGCACAATTAAATGGTGTTGGGAAGAGTTTTTAGTAGAAGTAACTCAGGTAAATACATGGGATATAAAAACATTAATACATTTATAATATCTATATATTTATTATTGTTTTATAAAATATTAAAAATTATATAATATATTGTATTAAAATTTTATAATCAACATACTATTATAAATTTATAAATATTAGTATATTAAAATATATAAAATTTTCATTTATATTTATATTTATATTTTCGAATATTTTTCTTATATATGTACTACCCAAGACCCTACTATAGAATGTAAAATATACTTCCCAATACTATTACATAATATTCACTCTAATGAACCATCATTGTTTACTATTTTTAAAAGATTAATTTTAATTTTAATTTTACTAAATTACATCTTTAATGGATTTTCAATGTAAATATAATCTTAATATGATTTTTTACTTATTTTAATAAAATAATTTATTTTTTAGGTGAGAAGTAAAACTACATTTTTTATTAAAAGATTAAATTTTATGAATTTATTATTATAAGAGAAATTAAAATTAATTTATTAAACCATTTAATTTATAATAGATATGTTTATGTTGTAAAAATATATAATTCAAATTACTATTCTGAATTTATAAAACCTATATTTATCATTTTATGAACATAAGTAATATTTTCCCAAAAAAAGAATCTTTTTAAAGCATTATTCAGTTAAATAAATTTTTTGTATAAAAAATTTTCTTTCTTTGAACGTCACATAAAATATCTACTATTATAACAAACCAATTTATATATATAATATCAATTAAATATTTAATTTTATCTTACACAGAAATTTTATGATTACAAATAAACATTTTTTAAATGTGTATTTACGAGTTAGATGTGATAATTTCAAAATTGATTTTTTATTACACATAATAATTTTCACTTGAAAAATGGATTTTTTTATTTATTATAAATTAGTATAAATATTTTAATCTAAACCATTTTATTTTTAGTCATTAAAATCAAATTATGTAGGTAAAAACATGTTACCATGGTAAAATAAAAAATGGTATAATTGAAAATTCTAAGAGTAAAAAACATAAAAACATAGCTAAAACATGTGTGAAAATGAATTATTAAGGGATTATAAACCTTATTCCCACATAAACTCTATTTTATATTTTTTGTGCCACTATACATGTGAAACATTTTGTCACAGTATATTAATTTCAAATTTAAACAAAAATGTCATTTATGTCACTTATAAATGGGGACTCTCACTATACCTTCAATTCTAATAAAAAAATTTGTTTCCTCTTGAAAAAGTAAACATTTATTTCCCTTATAATCCCATAACACCCTATTATATTTTTGGTCACAATATAATTTCACAATACCTTCCTTTCTAGGTAATCCTCAAAGTTAAATACAGTGTTATCAAATTGAGTACAAATTTTCCATATTTTATTTTATTTTAAATATTTATATAAAAAAAGTATTATTGTTTCCTTAAAATATATTTAAAAAAGTAATTTCCTAAATAATTAATATTATTTTTTAAGGTAATAGAAATTAAGCCCCTTTCCCCTTACTCTTTAAGGAAAAAATGACATTCAGGCATGTGTTTGGACTATCACCACTAAGAAGCATCCTATTTTGTTTTCCTTAATAACCTAGAATGGATAACTGTAATTTTGAATTAAATATATATTTTTTATATTAATGAAATTTTTAATAATTTTAAATGATAAAAAATATTTCAAATTTCTCTGGTTCAATAGAAAATGATATCATCTACCGTGAGTATGTGCAGACTACCCCTTGTATTGAACGACTGATTTTCAATTTTTTTTTATTTTCATTACAGCCTTTCATTAATGTAAAACATAATTATTTTAATGAATAAATATGTTTCTTATAAAATAATTAATTTTATAAAATTAAAAAAGGTGAACCCTAATAATTATATGAGAATTAACATATTTTGGAAAATTTAATCATCTAAAAGGGAGTTCAAAGAGGAAAAATGATTTTTATACTATTTAATATTATCATATATGATATGTTCCACTTATAATTATTGAAAATTTTGATATATCACACTAATAATTACCAAATAATATCATTATGCTTATTTTTAATAATATTACAATTAAATCATTCCATTGTCATCTATTAATTATGGTATTTTATTGTTTATGTCAGTTGAACCACCTACTAGTACAATTATTTAAATTTATAACATGTGTGACT
Source organism: Viscum album (assembly GCA_963277665.1). NCBI lineage: Eukaryota > Viridiplantae > Streptophyta > Magnoliopsida > Santalales > Viscaceae > Viscum > Viscum album. Next base: position 843,600,913 of record OY728160.1, on the reverse strand, counting down.
ATATGAATTTAGTATTTGGTAATATAATATTTAAATATTTAAATAATAATTTTATTATAGTTATGGGATGGTAACACTAACATTAAACTACGTATTTAATACACTAATGCATGTTTGAAAAAAATACTTGAAACATTCTATTTAATGATTTTATATTTGAAGATCATAATAAAAAATACCATATAATTAAATTTGACAATATAAATTACTATAAATAATCATCTCTATTACCTTATAGTATTTGGTAATTATTATCTTTTGGAGAAGAAAAAATAACTACACCACAATTATGAAACTAGTTTAAAATGATCAAGATTACAGACACCAGATATCGAAAATAATTATGTGAAAACTAATATAAATTTTGAGAATAATTATAAATAAATTCTAAAAAGGTTTGTAAGTATGAATAAGGTTATGAAATAGGTGATTATGATATTTATTTTTTATACAATATATTTGAACATATTTAATCAAGTGGTATTAAAACAAAGTGGTTTCCCCTAAAATATCTATTCCTTGAGACAAGATTATGTTATACACAATGTTTTCTACTATATGGTTTACTTAATAACTATTAAATATTTTATATCATAATTATATAATTAATCATGGAATCGAATGTCCATTTTTAAATTATATCCATCAAGGGGATTTTTTGAAATGTAACTTAAATCAACCACAATTCCAAAAAAAAACTAAACTTATAATATTAAAGAGTGGTGTGGGATGATTTTATAGAATTTATAGCCACATATGGATGCTAAAAAGTGGATTAGGTTTGTGCCAAAGAATCGCTATGGATGAATCACCCGTAAAAAGGATGGTTGATTATTAACTCAATCTTTACTCACTGCACGACAAGTGGGCCTAAGAATACACACCTAGCTAAACGCTCTCAATGGATATACATTCAGTAATTTCTACACCTTAAAAATTGAGGTATTTTCCAACCATTTCATTAGTATCCTATCATTTTTAACTATAGAGTTAAATTAATATCTTCTATTTATAACCAATCACTTTGATATTAACCTCACCGCCACCTTACCATTTTTTCATTGACAGAAGTACTTTCTATTTCATTGAGAACAAGTCATAGTTTCTAAATTGATTTTGGGATACTATCCTATATATCCACATTGATAGATTTATTGATTGGGGAAATTATTGAATTAACCATATAAAATTACTCCATATGGTGTTAATTTTATAGATCATTTCATTGAAAGTGATTATATTTATTTAATGGAAAAATATTTACAATCTATATACATTTTATTCAATAAAATGGTTTATTGATTACTCAGTCATATTTGGTATGTATTCCGTAGTTTATTCATTCTTACATATGATGAATTCAAGGGACATAATTACCGATGATTGAGAATTTCGATAGATAGCCTCCCAACACCTCAGAACTTATCATGAGGAAAAATAGATAGGGTATTGGAATATTTGTTAATCCTTTTTGTATGTTGTCTCGGAACAAGACCTTGAATACATGTTTATAACATCTGGAATTATGCATTACATTATAATGAGACAAGTAATTAATTTACATGTTTTTATTTATTTTCATGGATATATTATTCCTATAGATTCATTTTATTATAGAATTAATTTGATTATTTTTGCTACCAAACTATTTATTCTATTCTTATGATATCATTGATCTCATAGTATGCAACTCCTCACTAAGAGTTTGAGTTCACTCATATTTTTTGTTTATTTCTCCAAGAAACCTATATTTGAAAAATGTTTGAATTTTAAGATATTATAGAAGACATAATAATGTTCTTTTTTCCTTTATTATTATTTATTTTATGTTTTCAAGTGTATTGTGAAAATTATTTAAGTTTCTAAGATTCCAGGACTACTAAGATGTTGGATCCTTCAAGTGATTTTGTAATCTATGTCAATAACGTAATGAAATGTCCGACTCGATGTTTCTATGGATTAGGTTATTGTAGTTGGAATTTGATGAATCTTATTAGAAATATTAGGGACTAGAATAATACGAACCTTGTTAGATATATCAAATAATAGAGAAACCCCTTAAGATTTTATTAATTTTTTCCGTAGTAAACTAAAATGAAATTTTATTTTAGAATTCAATATCATGATAAAATTATATGTGTGACATTTTTTAGAGATGTTGACTAATAGAATTAATGAGAACTGTATGAACACCTGTAGTCAAGGTAGATATGTTCCTCTAGAGAGTGTCAATGAGTCTAGAGTTGGAGATGATCAAATCCTTTATATATTCAGCAATTTGACCCATGTTATGACAGATTACCTCTCCTGAATAGAGCAACCATCTCATACATAATGTGTTGTAGTTATATTGGACCAATTAATATGAAAAAAATACCATTTAATTGAACTAAATATCTATTGGTTAATGAAAAATGGAATCAACAACAAGATAAGATATTTATTACTTCTGGAAGTATTTAAAGGGAAAAAATATTACATTTTAGTATATCATATTAAGGGAGAAGTTGATTAATGATGATCACTAATTTAGAAAACAAAATAAGATGAAGATATAGAGAACATGTAATAGATAACTTTTAAGAATATATTTATTAAAAATAATTTCACATGAAAAAAGGGATTAAATGAAAATTAAATTCCTCATTGTTATAAGAAAGTAAGTGAAAAATGCTACTGAGTTTGAGGATTACTTTATGAGGATAGATAGACATATTATGAACTATGTATGTTGAACAGAATGAAAGAATAACCATTCATTGTATGGACTAAAGCTAACTTTTCGACCTAAGTTTGTCTCTAGGACATTTCCATCATATCAGTATATAATAATTACTTCAATTAATATGAAAAGGAGTTATCTAAGAAATATTTCTATAAGTATACTGAAGAGAAGAATAAGTGATCTAAGAAACACATAACGAAATGTATATCAATATGGATGAAAGGTATGGTGTAATTTTTCATATGTAATAACTATATAAAAATCAATTATGATATTTCTTTAAGGGAGTAGTGGATTGATTCAAGTGGGGAGAAAAATGACCTCAAATTCATGACAGAAAATCCATGGAAATAGTTTCTGATTTTCCATTATTTTAATTATAGGTAGGTGGTTCACTATAAAAAATAATTTCCCAACCATCAAGGTAATTTTCCTAAAAAAATCCTAGGAATAAAGGTTGTGAATATTTGATCAGAAAAACCATGGTTTAAGTACTAAATTATTATTTAGTAAGTAAATTGATCATAAACATAAAATTATTTAATATTTTACAAGATCCTAGATCTAAAAACCTGTTCATATCAAGTATATTTATGAAGAACATGAGATTGTCATCTAATACTAATAGAAATGAGTTTTTAGTTATGAAACCATATAGTATTCTCAGTAAAATGATAATTTACCAAGAAGTTCAAATTAATATTTATAGATATTATCTTGTATAAAATATTATTGTTATACCTTTGGTTAATTATAAATTAATACTTGATATATATTTGATCTTCATTTATAATTATAGAACTTTTTGCTAATAGATTTATATTACTAATTGTTAATGGGGAATAGAATCCCATATTTTTAAGGGAGTGACTTCACATCCTAAGTCATTTATAGACCAAACTCCATTAAATCACCATAATGAAACTATTAGATAAGTAGAGGATAAAACACTGTCTATAGATCAGACAAGCATCCAAAGGATAGAGGATTCAACAATTTTAAAAAAAATTAATATATTTCTAGAGGAACTACATAGTCATATACTTGAGAATAAATTTATGTTTTCCATTAAACTCGTTATTAATAAAAAAACCATATCCAAATCTCCCGATGGAATGGAACTAGTGGAGTTGGTATATTCTTTGAATCAATCACCAATTTTTTGTGATCAGAGGTTTATATTTCGATGTTTTTCACCAAAGGGATCCAATATCTTAATAATAAAAACCAAGGATTGGACTATAAGATTTTTCATCGATTAGTTACCATTATATTAAATATTAAACCTTATATATTTATCAATCTAGTGAATAAAGTATTCAATGTTTATCTTGAAAACATAGTGGTGGAATTCAAAAACAATATATAGATACACTCTAAAATCTATGTAGACCATGAGTATGGTCTAAAAATAATTTTTGACTCCCTTAGAGAAAAAAAGGTATATTGGATATCCAATATGTGTAAATTTTAGATCTATGAAGTTTCTTTAGATGGCCATATTTTCTTCATGTATGTTCTATATAATGATATTTATAAGACAAAGTTAGTTAAAGAATCACCAACACCAATTAATATGATAGAGATATGTAGTTTCTTTAATTTAATAGTTTAACATTAGGGATTTGATTAAACATTTCTGGATTTACAAACTCATTAACCATGTTTATGTAATTACTCGGATTCCACCTGGGCTTTACATTGTGAAAAAATGTTGTTTAGGTTGTTCTGGGAGGTAATGTTGGCGTATTTCAAGAGTTTTAAAAAATTCTAGTTTTCTAGCCATTCCATCGATAACTCAGGGCGTCGACATCAGAATGCCTGTGTGTCGACATGTTTGTGCATCGACATTTTGGTGTATCGATGAGTTAGGGGTGTCAAAATAATTGAGTCAAGGAGTAAAAAGGTTAAAGAATCAGTAGTTCAGGGAATCAATAGGCTAGGGCATTTGTAGGTAATGGCGTCAGTAGGTCGAGGGAGTCAGTGAGTCATGGCATTGGTGAGTCATTTCATTGGTTAGTCGCTGTGTTGGTAGCTCAACATCGGTGGATAAATGTTGGTAGGTCACATTTGTAGCTCACCCATTAGAGGCTCAATGTTGGTGGATCACCCATCAGTAACTCATTTATAGCTTTTCTAGTTTTTTTCCAATTTTCCAGTTTTCCCCTCTTACATATTTTTTTTGTAAATATAGTTTAAAGCCTTGGTTGGGAGTTTTTTTTGGAGAATTTCAAATGATATTGATAATAACATTAATATCCCATCATTCTAGGATATTTAATATACTCAAACCGCATGACCATGACTACGATCCCATGTTATTGAATTTGGAAAATGATATTCCTTTAAAATAGCATCTCTCTCTTCAATGTTAGGATATTCCAATCCAAGTCCCTTTTCTGCTTACCCTTGGTGCACCTAGATCCTTCCTCCCCAGATGAGTCATGTGCCTATGCTAGATCCCCTCCTACTCATTTTTCTTGTAGTTCAAGATTTATTCTGACATGATCCCCAGTTCTTATGCGCAATTAGGAACTTCGATCCTTCGATCATCCATGTTTGGTTTTCTTCTCTCTCACTTTAATTGTGCAACATGCAGGTTGGGTGTACTAATTATTCCTCACAAAGAAAAGATGAATCCTATTATTTTTAAAAAATAATATATAAGGGATGGGGAAGTTGATGAAAAAAGATAACAAGAGATGTTATAATAACGGGTAGGTAATTAAATATGGTTTGATGTTGATCACTTGTTTTATTGTCATCATTTATTATTTTATGGTTATTGTAGCTCTATGACTTCTGGAAATCATGGCCAATGGTGGTATTTTCATTCACACCAGTGATGTTTTATTTTGTTGACATACTTGATAAATGGATGTAACATGAAATTTTCATCATCGTGTACCCATAGATAATTGAAATGGATGCCCAGGATGAAAAACCTAGTGTGATTACCCCTATTTATATAGTGTAATTATATAAAAGTGTTTAATAAATCCAAATATGTACCACTTAATTGGTTCCACTGAGTATTGTGTTCTATTGCATTTTGTGACCTTGTGTGAGTTGTGTGGTGCTGCTGTTGGGAGAACAGTTATGTGTGTAGGGGTGGATGGAAGAGTTGGTTTTATGAGAAGGACGTGGGACGTGTGTGCAGGAGTGTAGTGGTTTAATGGTAGTTTATATGGGTTTAGCATGTGGGTAAGTATGGGTGGTGTGTTGGTATCACACTCTAAGAGATTTATTGATTGTGGAATGGATGAAATAATAGGTAGTGGGAATTCCTTTGTCTGTGTTGTGGTCATAGATCAATGTTGGGACATAGGAATGTGGTGTGGTTATGAACATGTTATGTAGTGGGAAAAAACATGGGAATTGTTTGGGTAGCAAGGATACTGGGCTATGTTATGAGAGAAGGATTACACAGTATAACTTTGAATAATGATTGTTGGCAATGGATGAATGGATGTCTAGGAAGAACAGGGTGTGTGCAGTGGGATTTCAGGTTGGTTGTTGTGGTTTGATTTCTATGCTCTTCACCTTTTAAAATGTTACATATGTTTTTCCTGGTATTTTCTCAGTAGTGATGGAATATATTAAATTGAATCCCTTAATAAATAAATGGCATGAAGTTATATGAAAAAGGGTTTGGGTTATGATTGGTAGTGGGTGTTGTGTGGTTGTGCATATAGGGGTAATAGAAAAAGTGGTAATGGTGGGATCATCTGTTTGGTTGTCTAAAATTCGTAGGATGGGTTCATTGTTTGATTACTTATTTGTTTAAATTTTAGAAACTTTTGATTTTTATATGAACCCCACCCTGGTTGATCATCATGTGTTGAACACCCCCATTTCACGGGGGAGGGTGTCATCTCTAACATATCAGTGGGAGGATAAATGACAGCTTACTGACTTTCTTCCTCACAACCTCTTCTGAGTTCTTACTGCTTGAGTATTTCTAGGTAGGCTATAACGTCTTCAAGATTACCATAGTCCAAGATCCTTCGGACATGTTCGTTGTGGATGAAAAGCCTATGTGTTTGTGGTCCTCAATTGTTTTCCCATGTGTCTACAGGATAAGATGAAGATGTCTTCGGGTGAGACACGTGGTTATTGTGGCCTATGTTTTTGTAGGTGGGATTGAGTGTGGTTTGAGGCCCAGATGTGTGTGGCCAGGTTATGGCAGTGGAACTGTGTTTGGGAAGATTGGTAGTGTCCTAACATTAGCCATTAGGGATGAGCAGTTAACCAGATGGAAAGTGGTGAGGGGTGACCAAATATTGACATTATTATACTATTACATTACATGACTTGTGATATTTGGTGAGCATTATTTCATGAGTCTAGACTGGTTAGTATTGTTTGGAAGGTGGATTGCGGTTCCACTATTTTCTCATTGGTACATTAGTATGTTTCAACCACCTACACATGGGTAAATTTAGTTTCCCTATTGAGTATACTTGTATTCTCACCCTATGTATATAAAATAGTTGTAATGTTTCTAGGAGAACATCAAGGACCACACTATACTTTACTAGCTTGGGCATTAGAATTAGATATTTTTTTTTCATATACACTTCTCTTTTGTCACTTGACATTGGTGTCTTATTATACCATGTATTAGATTTTATTTTAAACATGCATGTGGGAATGAATTCTCGATTTACTTTTAATTATATTAATTAGATTTTCATGGGATTTACCATTTTATATCTCAATATTGTTCTATAAAAAGTGTAATTCCTTAAATATTATTTGAGATTAAATTACCTTTATGCTAGTTGCCTCTCTAGGGCCTATTGAAGGCGGGACTCAAGGATCATTATCTCTCCTTTATCTGGTGGAAGGAAGGGCATAACACTTCGTTGTCCCTTCCCCCATCTGGGAGAAGGCGGGTCATGATAAAATGGTATCAGAGATGGTTTGGGAGTGTGAGGGATAGTATAGAGTTTGGATTTAGGCACAATGATAATTTCATATGATGGTAAGGAAATAGTGTAAGGTGGCTTTGGTGTGTTAAATAGGCCAGAGAAGACCATCTAGGACGTGGGATCTTAGGACCCATCATGATCCAATGCAAGGACTATAGACATAATAAATGATTGAGCGAGGCTAAATAGATTCCAGGTAGAGACCCAAGGAAAGATACATGCATCATTATTAACTGATTTATTTTGTGTCTTGGTTGTTTTTAGAATTTAACATAAATGAAGTGTTACATCAAATTTAAAATAAAATTTTTATACTACCCGGGCTTTGGAGTTACATGTTTACATTTTTAGCTATTGAACCCGGAAATCTTATACCTGTGGTATGAGTAGTTAGGCCCCAGTAGGTTGACATTATTGATCTGCTGAGGGCTGATCATGAGGAGGAAGATGAATAGTGGAGGAAGATGCCTCATGCCTTCTAGTAGCAGACTCTGGGAAAGTATGAGGGCAATGTCTTAGACATGGAGACAGAGAGTTGGATTGAGAAGCTGGTGAATGCTTTCCACTTGATCCAGGCTCCAACAGAGTATTGGGATCCTATGGATGTTATCCAGATATGAGGAGTGAAGCATAAGTGGTGGATGCTTTACCTCAGGGAGAGGAAGGAGACAGAGGTTCTGTGGGTCGACATTGAGAATAACTTTCAAGCGGAATTCATTTCTTCCATGTTGAAGGTTGAGAAGAGGTAGGATTTCTCTCCCTCCAGTAGAGAATTGTGATAGTGAGGGAACTAGGGATATTGTTTAAGGAAATTCTACACTTCGCACTAGACCTATGTCTGAATGCGGAGTCCTGCGTGAGATTCATAGAGGAGGCACTCTGACCTTCTCTTCAGTATTATTTTACTCCCTTTACTCAACCAAAAAACTTAGTGGTTGAGAAGAAGGGTGAGGTGGTGAAAAATATTCACTCACTGGGAGGTCTACCATGAGAATGATTCCATTTGAGTTCATTGAAAGGGTAGGAAGTCAGCAGAAGGTCCCCAGTGTCAGGTCCTTCCAGGTTTCATCCAACTGGGAGTAAGCATCCTTAGTTCTAGTTGTAGTCTGATGGTCCTCTACCTTTTCCCATGGACCTAGGACTAAGGTGATTTATCTTTGGAGGACATGGAAATCTTTTGAACCAGTTCATAGTTCAAGCATAGTACAATGGGCGTGGGCCGGTTGAGAACCCACCTCAACAGTGATAGTTACAAGTCAGGCCTTTCTAGCAGCAAGGGCAATGGGATCCTACTCCACCAAGGTTAAATGGTGCTGAAGGAGTCCAACCTCAGGGTGCTCCTCAAGGACCTTTACTGAGATTTGTTTGGGGATTCGGTCGATGGTACAAGGGCAGAGGACCTTGGCGTGGGTAGTTTCACACCGAAGAGGCTGCAGTTCCAGTGGGCCCAAAGGTTGTTCGATGTACGATCTGTCTTTTTAGTACCCTTGTGTGTTCTTTGTTTGATTCACAAGATTCTCAATCCTTTATTTTACCTAGTCTATCCCATGCACTGGGCCTAGATTTGGAGAGGATTAAAGTTCCTTCGTAGTTGAGTATGCTAGTGGGAGGTGAGACCAATCTATTTGGTTTGTGCTAGGGATGTAGATTGATGATTCGACCACATTAGTTCTGTTGGGATATTTTCTTGCTACAGATGCAACCATATGATGTTATAATAGGAATTGATTGGTTGTTTTCTATGCATTCCATTATTTAATGCATGAAGAGAAGATTCTTGTTCTCAGATATGGATGGCCATCACATAGCTTTGTTTGGAGAGCAGAGTTGTTAGGTGGAAATCCAACGTGTGGGGCCTCTTCTTTCCTTATTACCTAAGAAATTAGTTGGTTTAGCAGACAAAGAGATGTTGGAAGTTCTGGGGTTGTTAGTGAGTTCCTAGATGTATTCTCGGATGAGGTTGTGGCTTTACCACCTCAACGTGATGTTGATTTAAGAATAGACTTGCAACCCGGTGCCTGTCCAATTTTGATGGCTCCCTATCGGATGATTCACTATGAGTTGTGGGAGTTGCAGATTCAGGTTGAAGACATGATGATGAAGGGTTTTATCTAGACGAGTGTTTCAATATGAGGTGCTCCATTCTTTTTGGTAAATAAGAAAATAGTAGTCTAAGACTGTTCATAGACTACCAGATACTGAATTAGGTGACAGTTAAGAATGGTTACCCCTTTCCAACGATCAAAAAGCTTTTCGACCAGTTAAAGGGAGTAGGCAGGTTGTCTAATATCAAACTACGGTCTAGATATCACTAGTTGAAGGTGAAGGATGGTGACATATCAAAGAATACATTCAGATGAAGTTATTTACATTTTGAGTTTGCGATCCTGCCCTTCGGTGTAACGAATGCGCCAGCCGTGTTCATGGGTATCATGAACACTATTTTCCATGAGTTCTTGGACATGTTCATCGTCGTGTTAATTGACAACATTCAGATCTACTCAATGTCATAGGAGGATAATTTGGTGCATCTGAGGACTCTCTCAGAGGTCCTCCGACAGCACCATATCAATGGGATGTTTTCCAAGTGCATGTTTTGGAAATAGGTGGTACATTTACTTGGACAAGTGGTCTCTCAACAAGGAATAGAAGTGGACCCATCAATGTTTGAGGTGGAATTTTCATGGGATGCACCTAAGAATGTGGAGGAGGTTTGTAGCTTCCTGGGTCTAGTTGGATATTACCTAATGATTGTACCCACATTCTCTCAAGTTGTGTCCCCATTGATATATTCGAATAGAAAGGGGAAGGCCATTATGTGGGTTGAGTAGTGTCTGGCCAATACCAACTATCTAAATGGGAAGTTAGTGTGTGCCCCGGTGCTCAGGTTACTAGAGGAAGGGGTAATGTTCGAGGTGTCCTAAAATGCGTACAGCCTAGGATTCGAATGTGTAATAATGCAACAATGGGGAGTGATCTATTATGGCTCTACGTAGTTACGTCATCTAGAGCATAACTATACTACCCATGACCTAGAGCTTGTAGCGGTCGTGTTTGCATTGATGTTTTGGTGACATTACCTGATAGGGGAGTGATTTTTTGGTCTTCATGGATCTCAAGATAATGAAATATATCTTCTCCCAGTTAGACTTAAACATGAGACAATGGATGTGGATGATGTTTTTCCAGGACTATGACATAGAGATAATTTATAACTTTGGAAATGAGATTGATGTGGCTGATAACATAAGCAGAAAGCTGCATAAGGAGGTAGTTCGAGAATCCTCAGACGTATGAAAGGTAATAGAGGAGTTGGATGCCCTACATGAGGATTTTATAATGGATGGAGAGAGTGGATTTCTATTCTAGATATTGGTGAAGTACTCCCTAATTCATTTGGTAGAGGAGTCTTAGTGGGTAGAATCAGAGACTGAAGTGATGCGTGATTATGCTGCCTAGGGTGATGCTCTAGAGGGATGGTAAAAGATAGTCAGGATCAGATGCTATTTCATGGAAAACTGTTTGTCCCAGTGGAAATGCATGAGGGAGATCTTAGTGAGTACCATAATTCACCCTTGTAGTTGCGTCTATGTGTTTCGAAGATGTACTAAGGATTGAGGGAATAATTTTGGGGGCTCGGAATGAGGCAGGAAGTGGTAGGGTTTTTTTAAAGGTGCCTAGTGTGTCAGTATGTGACAGTTGAGCACCTTTCTCATAGCAGTCTGTTGCATCGCTTAGGTCTTCCTGAGTGTAAGTGGGATGAAATCTCAATGTATTCGGTTGTAGGATTACCGAGGACTCAGGGAGGGTGCAATGCTCTCTGGGTAGAAGTAGACATGTTGATGAAGTCAGGTCACTTCCTGGGGATCAAGGAGATGAGTGAAGTAGATTTCTTGGTAAGGAGGTATGTGGATGAGGTGGTGTGGCTGCATGGAGTTCAAAGATCCATTGTCTCGAACCAGGATACACGTTTTACGTCGCGCGTCAAGAGGGGATTATATCATTTTTTTGGCACCCAACTATGCCTCAGGACTTATTTCCATCCTTAGATAGATGGGAAGTGCAAAGAGAATCATCCAAATGTTGGACGATATGATACATGCATGTGTTTCTGACTTTTGAGGATCGAGGGTACGACACTTTACCATGATAGATTTTTCCAACTATAATAGCTATCACTCTAACCATGGCATGAAACTATTTGAGGCCTTGTACAAAAGGCTGTGTCACTCACAAGTATTATAGACATATATTAGGGAAGCTTCCCTTCATGGACCAAAGGTGGCACAGATCAAAATGGAGAAGGTTAAACATATGTGTGAGAAGATGAAGGTAGTTAAGGATTTACATAAGTTTTATGCCGATCACAGGAGGAGGCCCTTGGAGTTCGAGCTTGGGGACCACATGTTCGTAGAGGTTTCATATAAATGTGGGTAGAATATGTTTGTCAAAGGAAGAAAGTTGTATCCCAGGTTCATTGGACCTTTCAAAGTGTTGGGATGAGTTATAGATGTGGAATATCAGTTGGCGTTGCTATCATGGTTGAAGTGGATCCAAGAAATATTCTATGTCTCTCAGCTCCATTGGTATCTACATGATGACTCCCATGTCATTTTCTAGGGAGAGTTGGATGTCATGGATGATGTGTTATTCTTGGAGTAACCAATAAGAATCATGGACCATGAAGAGAAGCTGCTTCTTTGATGGACCATTCCTTTGGTTTGTGTGTAATAGAGGCATGGTGGCCTTGAGGAGAGTACTTTGGAATTTGAGGGAAATAAATGTACCTAGTACCAAGAGCAGTTCAAAGTTTTTCTCTTGGGTTTTTCATTGTTCCTTTCTTATGATGTAATGTTTGACCTCATTTGATATAAGATAAGTTGTTTCCCTATTCTCTGAATATTTGGGAAAAGTACCGACTATGGGGATAGGAGAACATGTTCCCTAATCAAGACACATTAATGTGGACGAAATTGAACCAGTGTGGGTGAGTCAATGCTGCCTAAATAGGATAGTATATTGACATGATAGAAAGAGATCCCTAATATATGTGTCTAGATAGTGTGACCTTGGTGTTTGTGTGTTTGTTTGAAGAAGTGTGGCCTTAGTGTTTCTACGGTTTTTCAGGAGATAGATTTCAAGGATGTGTTTTTGGATGTATAGGTTTTCTCTCTAGTTTTCAAACAAAATAGGGTGGTTTGTCCCTAAGAGGTATATTAAGGGGTGTTTTTTCAGACCCCCTTTCTTCTATGTCAGTTTTGAATTCTCAAGGATAAGAATAGTTCCATAGGTATATGATGTAATGACCCAGATTTCCCTGGGGATTTCCTTTCTGAAAACCTATGGATTATAGTTTTCTAAGAGTCAAAGGTGAACGATTTATAGAGTTTTCCAAATATCTAATTTTCTAGTCTATCCATTGGTAACTTTGGGCATCATCATAAGCATTCTAGTGCATCGAAATGTTAGTGCATTGACATTTTAGTGTGTTGGAAAGTCAAAGCTTCATTGTGTGAGGGATGTCAACATCAGTGGGTCGAGGTTTCGGTAGGTTAGAGAGTCGGTAGGTGAGGTAATTAGTAGGTAGTAGAATCAGTAGGTTGTGGGAATTAGTGAGTCATAGAATGGGTGAGTCATTGCATCAGTGAGTCATTGAGTCAGAAGCGCAATGTCAGTGGTTCCGTTTTGGTTGGTCACATCGGTAGATCACCCGTCGGTGGCTCAATGTCAGTGGATCACCCATTGATAACTAATTTAAAATTTCTATATTTTTTTTCCAATAATCCAATTTTTCTCTCTAACATATTATTTGCGGTAAACAATGTTTAAAGCCTTAGTTAGGAATTAAAAAGTTTGCTTCAATAGATATTGAGTATATCTTTAGTATCATAACATTCTGAGAGATTTGAGATACTCAAACTGTGTGATCATGACCACGATACCACGTTAATGACTTTAGAAACCATACTTCCATTAAAATAGGATATATTTCTTCAAAGCCAGGATATTTCCTTCCCAATGTGTTTTAAGTTTCCCCTTGGTGCAGCTGGAGCCTTCCTCCCCAAACAAGTCATGCACCTATGCTAAAGCCCCTCTTACTCAAATTTCATGGAGTTCATCCCTACAACTTGTGTGATCCCCAATTCTTGGTGCAAGGAGGAACATAAATCCTTTGATCAACCAAGTAGGTATTTATTCTAACTCTATTTTATTGTGCATCATATAGGGAGTGTGTACTTATAATTAATTATAAAGAACGGATGGATCCTATTCTTTTAACAAATAATACATAAGGTTGGGGAAGTTGGTTATAAAAAGATAACAAGAGCTATTATAATAACGTGCAGGGAATTGGAGAAGGATTTAAATTGATCACTTGCTTATTTTTTATATTTGATTCTTTTATGGTGTTGTTGATATATGACTTCTAAAAATCATGGTCGTTGGTGGTCTTTTATTTTACACTGGTGTTGTTCTATTTTGTTGAGATTCTTGGTAAATTGATATAACATGAAATATTCTTAATCACGTACACTTGGTTAATTGAAATGGATGACCTAGGATGAAAATCCTTGTGTGATCACCCCTATTTATCAAGTGGAAGTAATGAAAATGTTTATAAATAAGAATATATCATGTATAAAAGGTGTGGCTGAGTACTGTGTACTGTTTCGTGTTTTGACCTTGTGTGAGTTGTGTGGTTCTTATGTTGGAAGCGTTGTTCTGGGTGCATGGGTGGTTGGAGGAGTTGGTTCCATGAGAAGGGTGTGGGACTTGTGTTCATGAGGTGGAGGTTTAATGCTAGTTATTATGGGATTGGAGTGTGGGGCAGTACATGTGGTGTATTGGTATTCAATTCTGAAAGACTGATTGATTTTGGAAAAAATGAACTTGTAGGAAGTGGGACTACCTTTGTTTGTGTTATGGCCATGGAGTGACGTTGGAATGTAGGAATGCAGTGTGGTTATGAACTTGTTATGCAATGGGACTGTATTTGGGAATTTTTTGGGTATAAGGGTTGATATTCTGGGTTGTGAGATATGGATTGATCCGTAGAAAATTGAATAATTATTGTTGTCAATGGATGAACATGTGTCTAATAAGAACGGGGTGTGTGTAGTGGGATTTACGGTTAGTTGTTGTGTGTTGGTTGTCTGGATCTTCACCTACTAAATGGTTACATATGTTGTGCATGGTAGTTTCTTGGTAGTGCTGGAATAAATTAATGTGAATCTCTTAATTAATAAATGGAAGGTGGTTAAATGAAAAAGTGGTATGGTTATGTTTGGCAGTGGCTGTTATGTTGTTTTTCATATTAGGGTAGCAACAAAAGTGGTGTTGGTGGGATCAATATTATGGTTTCTGGAAACTAATAGGTTCGTTATAGTGGTTGATTACTTATAGATATAAATTGTAGTCCCTTGTGATACATATATGCACCCCACCCTTATTGAGAACCATGTGACGAACACCCCCATTTCATGGGGGTGTGGTGCCATTCCCAATATCCTGATTGGATGAAGGATGGCTGGTTACTAACTTTCTTTCTCGCACATTCTTTGGGGTTGTTACCTCTCGAGAATATATTTTCAGGCTGTAATGGCTTGAGATTTACCATAGTACCAGATCCTTCATGTAGGTTTTTTGTGGATAAGAATACTAGGTGTCTGTGGGCCGAGATTATTTTCCCATGTGTCTTCAGGATTAGGCCCATGTGTCTTTGGGTGAGAGGCATGGTTTTTGTGTCCCATGTGTTTGCAGGTGGGATTGAGTGTGGTTTAAGTTCTAGGTGTGTGCGGGCTGGTTGTGGTAGTGTGATTGTATATGGGAAGAGTGGTAAAGACATGATGTTATCTTTTAGGGATGAGTAGTTAACCAATGGGAAAGTGGTTTGGGGTACCCAAATGTATATGTTCTTATACTATTACTTTACATGAATTGCGATATTTGATGATTGTGCCTTGGTGAGGCTAGGCTGGTTAGTATTATTTTGTAGGTGCATTTAGGTTCCACAGTTTTCTCATATGGACATTAGTATGTTTCCCCCCTTGTGCAAGGGTATCTTTAGTTAGCCTACTCAGTATACTCGTCTGCTGACCCTACGAATATAAACTATTTTCAGGTTTCCTGGAGATCCTCAAGGACCGTGATGGACTTTACTAGCTTGGGTGTTGGGATTTGTTTATGTTTCTTCTTAGTCTCTTTTCTTTTGGTACATTACAAAGGATCTTTGTTGTACCTTATATTTGCATTACTTTTGAACATGCTTGTGGGAATGGATTTTAGCATTAATTTTAATATTAGTATTTGGATTTTTAGGGTATTTACCATCTTATGTCATTATCTTATTCTATAAAAAGGTTAATTCCTTCCATATTACATGAGATTCTATACCCCTGGTGCTAGTCACCTATCCGGGGCCAATTGAAGGTGAGACTCAGGGGGGGGGGGGGGGGTTATTATCTCTTCTTCATTTTGAGGAAGCAAGGGTGTAACAATTTACTATACCTCCCCTCATCTTAGATATGGCGGGTCGTTATAGTTTATACATAAAGAGGTTAAACTAACATAGTTCAAGGAATATAACTAATGTTTAAAGAGATAAATAAGAGATTTATTAATCCGTCAAATTTTACAAAACCATCAGTAAATGAATGATTTTTAATATACAATGATGCATTGATGAAAATAATAAGTTTTTCCCTTATACAGAACAATAGAGTTGAATTTTATTCATCAATCCAATATAATATCCCAATCAATAACTACAAAACATATGAAATTGAGTTGGTAGAATTTGTCTTTTCCATGATGATATAGAGACACAATCTTCATGTAATAGTGCAACATATATACAATCAAAACATTTTGGAAGTATATTTTCTCTAAAAATGATCTCTAAATGGGGAAAATAATATTTTTTGAGTTGCTCATAGAATATGATTTATTAATACACTGCCACCATTGGAAGAAAAAAAATGTTTCTAATTTATTGAGTATGAGAGAACATAGAGTTCTAAAAAAATTGTATTAATATGGATCATATTTTCATGGGTCTACTAAAGATGGATATGGAAATTTTTAGGCATGGGGTTCCATGATTAATTTTCTATGAAATTGATAAGAAATATTTATTATAAAATATATAGAATACTTAGAAGAATGATATGGATGTACAAAGGAGGATTAAAGGAGAGAATGATGAGAGATTTAAAAACCTCATATATATAGATATACATTTGATTTTTGGAAAATTTTATACATTAAATCCATACCAAAAATGAATTTAGTGATACTAGATAAAGAAAATAGATCATATTTCA
This sequence comes from Viscum album, assembly GCA_963277665.1. Classification (NCBI taxonomy): domain Eukaryota; kingdom Viridiplantae; phylum Streptophyta; class Magnoliopsida; order Santalales; family Viscaceae; genus Viscum; species Viscum album. The sequence goes on along the minus strand of OY728160.1, from coordinate 843,583,931 downwards.
ACATATAAAATGGTAGAAAAAGGTTATATAGTGATTTATGAGAACATTCCTCATGGGATGGCACAAAGAAAGAAATTACGGATTATGTGATTAGATGCATAGTATTCTAGATGATAAAGGTTGAAATAAAAAATCCTAATAGACTAATGAATCCTCTTACTATTCCAATATGAAATTCGGGAAATATTATAATTAAAATTTACATTATACTTCCTAAAACTCTTTTTAGATTGTAGGTCCACACATACTGGAGGAGATAGTTATGAATTTTTGGACTATCCAATAACGTATCAATGTATATCAAAGAAGACAAAAGAGATATGATTATTGTCAATAGAAATCTGAAATCTTAAGTTAGATTTCATGTATTCATAATGGTTTATAAATGGAAAATATTTATAATATTTGATAAAAAGGCGATGTTAAGTCCTAGCTATTTTGGGCAATTTGAAAATCTTGGTAAATTTTGAGTAATAGCTTATGGATTAGATATTTCATCCATCCATTCTAAAATGCATGAAATATTACATGTTTTTTATTAAGGAATTACATGATAGATAAATTTTGTATGCTCATAAAGTAGGTAATAGTTTTGTAATGAAACTAATTTAATATTTGATGGACCATCGGTATTATTGACACTAGATAGAAAGTGTTGTAGAATCAGACAACTCCGCAGGTGAATGTTCTTTAGAGAAATAAAAAACCATAAGAGAAACATTATATCTTGAATAAATCATGAATATAGAATAAAAAAGTTGTGAATTAGATAAAATTTATTCAATTTTTAAGATTAAATTATTTAGGGGTGGATGAAATACCTCAGACAAAACTATAGAAGGTAAATAGTGCACCCAAAAAGTATTAAATAATGCACCCTCTAAAGATCCTCTATTCATGAAATTATTTAAAAGATAAATTGTAATATGAATTGAACCAAATTAACTTATTCTTATAATTTGAACATTTATATTAACCTAAGATTAATTTTTATGATTTTTTCTAAAACTATTGATTTTTGGAGTATAATGGATTTTTTTTATCAAAACTTTATGTTTTATGGAATTGTTATTTTATGATAAAGACATAAAACATTATAAAACCATTTGATTGAAAAAATATTTTTTAAGAGTAAAAATATATTTTTTAAATACTATTATGAATTTAGACAAAAAATGTTTGACATTTTATGAACATATGTAATATTTTCCAAATTTTTTTAGTCTTTTAAAAATTAAATATTTGTTTGTTATAATTAGGTTTTGGATTCATTTTATAATCATATATAATTTATTTATATTATAATTAACCAATTTATACTATGAGAATAAAATACAATTTTTATTTTATCGTATACAATTAAAATAAAATAAAAAATACAGTTTTTCCTAAAAATTGGATTTTAAATACATTACATTAACTAATGATAAAATTGAGTAATCATACATAGAAGATGTTTTTCATGATAAACTGATTTCTATTTTGGAATCAGTTTTTGTAAATAATTTATAAGGGTCAATTTGTTTTTAGGACTGGAAATTAAAATACTTATGTAAAAACTAGTTTCTGTAGTAAAACTAAAAATGGTAAAAGTAAAAATTATAAGGGTGATGGAAATGAAAACATGTATAAAATTTATGTGAAAATGAATGGATGGGAAATTAGAAAAAAATTTAAATACCCAATTAATTATTGTATGGTTTTGGAACCACATGGAATGTGAAACATTTCCCATCACTATGTTATTTAAAATATTTAAAAGATGTCATTATAACCACTTACAAAATGGTAATAATACCACCCCCTCAATACCACAAAATAATAGGTTATATCTATAATTTAAATTATCATTACATCACATATAATCTTCTTCATACTCTTAATCTTATAGTAACAATATATTAGCCTATACCCTCCCTTTCCAAGGAATGCTCCAATGGAGAGCCAAAGTTTATAACATAAGTACTAATTTTTCCTAATTTATTTTCTATTATATATTATATTCAGAATTTTTTTTCCCAATTCCAATATAATGAATTAAATAATTCTTAAAATGAATTTTATTAATTTAGTGGAATAAATATTAACATGATTTTTCATTTTCTGATGAGGAAAAAATGATATTTTTGTGTGCATGTAGACTGACTCCTCCAAAACGCTTCAAGTGTTTTTTTCCTTAAATAAATTATATGGATGGAACTAATTTTTAAATTTTTAAATAATTATAGTATTTTCAATATATTTTATATTCATAAATGATAAAACATGTTATTTATTTATTTCATTCTATAAAAAATAAAATAATCAATCATGTGTGTGTGTTGACTACAGCCCAAATTGAATTATTATATTCAATTTCTCATTTTCATTAATTCCATTCATGGTTGGCCTTGATAATTATGTTATGGGATGAATATTTTTTTAGGAAATTAATTATTTTTTATGAAGAATTTGACAACTGATTAAAAATATGAGCAATAAACAACCATAGTAAATCCAACCATCTAAAATATCATTCAAGGAGAAATAATTATTTCTTTATATAATGTAATAACTTCATATTGTTTTCATTGTTCATATGGCATAATTATATTTGAAATAAATCAATTAATATCCATCCTTTAATTATGGTATCTTATTGTTTGGGTCGGTTTGACCACATACTTGAACAATGTTATAAATTTTTTCATGGATGAATATGGAAGTGTAATTTATAGTAATATATGATATAATAATTATATATTGATTTTATTTTACTTATAAAATAGTAATATAACTATTTAACTCATTTGTTATGATACTTGTGTACGTTTGTAAGAAATTTTTGAAACATGCTCATTATGGATTTCATCATTAAGCATCATAACCAAAACTACTATAAAATGATATTATAACATAAAAAACTATAAATAATAAATATTAATCATTTTATTCTTTTGGAATGATTTTATTTTGTAGAATAACTAATAACAACACTATAATAATGAAACTAGCACAAAATGATCAATATTACTCACACCTGATATTGAAAATTGATAATAAATTACTAATATACATATTGTATGTAACTATAAAAGATGTTAAATTTTTCAATATGTGTGAATAAGGTTTATAAATAGATGATTACGATTGTTATTTTTTTTCATACAAGTGGTTCTATATCATTCAGCCTAGAGGGATTAATGGTATAGTTTCCATGTCTCAAATATCAATTCATTAAGACAAGATTAAGTTACAAACAATTTTTTCTATTTTCAAGTGCACTTACTACCACTTCTATTTTTATATCATGATTATAAAAGTGATCATGGTGTTCAATTTTATATTTTAAATTTTATTCAAAAATTAATTTTGATGGAAATGTTACATTGAGTCTTCATAATCCAAAAAAATCATAAATTTTTTAATGTAGTGTATGTGTGATATTTTCCTAGAAATTAAATCCATGTATGGATACCAAAAAGTGGATACAACTATTGTAAAAATTCACATATGGGTAATCACCCTGAAAATGACTGGTTGATTATCAACTCAATCATCACTCGTCAGATGATGAGTGGGAAATTGGCTGCACACTAGGCTAGAAAATCACGTGGGATATGGATTGGATAATTCACATGCTCATTATAAACCTAAATTAATGACATTACTATAATTAATTAAGTCTCTAATCATTAACAAATACTGAACTCAATTAGTATCTTATTTCGATAACCCAAAAACTTAAAAGTGGCCTCCCTACCACGTTATATTTATTTATTTGATAAGGGTACTACCTATTACATTGATATTAGTTTATTGTTTTTATATTTATTATTTCGTATTTTCAAAGATATCCACATTATTCCATTTTTTATTTATGAATTTATTGACATAATTGTTAATGATTCCTCTAGAGTATTTTAGTTTGAGGGAGACTTACAGAAAATGTTATTAATTTTTTTAATTATGGGACAATTGACATTTAGTAATATTTCCATTTTAATATGAATTATTATTGATTAGCAAGTCATGTTGGTTATATATTGTATATTTAATACATTACATAATATATTTAATTCATTAGACATACATAGTGATGGGTGGTTCCCCATAATGATATCACATTGAAGCATTAGAGTTTATCCTGATACAAACCAGATAGGGTATTTTATATGCATTACCCATGTACATATGATGACTTAGAACAAGGACATGAAGTCATGTTTATGATTTGTGGAATTATTCCTTCAATCAACCTATAATCAGTAATTAGATTCGATTTTTTATTTATTTTCATTGATAAATCCATCCATAATTTCCATTTTATTATAGATTTATTTTGATTATTGATTTCTAGAATACTATTTATTCTATTCATATACTATGATAACTTCTATTATATGCTGATATTAACTTTGATTCTAATCTCGCAGTTATTTTTTTCCATTTCCTAGGTAACATAGTAAAGAATTATGTGTAAATTTTAAACAAATACTATATGACATAACCGTCATATAATGTGGTTTTTTCTATATTTCATGTTCTCAAATGTAATATGAAAAAAATGTAATCATTTAGCCTTCTGAGACCATAAAACTGCTCGATCCTTTAAGAACTATTGTATTTTGTACCAATAATGTAATATACCTACCAGATCATGTTTTCTCAAGATTGCGTTTTTACAATATACTTTTAACATGTATATAATATATTTGAATTATAATTTGATAAATTATATATAATCTTTTATAACACATAAATATACATATATAGTTTTATACTTTTAGAAATTTATCTTCTTAAATAAAATTTTCTTTAATGAATAAATTTTAAAATAATGAAATCATACTTTTATAAATATTTCAATATTAATCAATATACATCGATAAATTATTTATGGAAATTTAATTTAAACATTATTTTTAATTATATATATAGTTTGCATAATTTTATAAATACTATATAATTTTAAACATATATAAGTTATATATATTATTAACTTTATACTAGTAAGAAATTTATATAATATTAACGATAATCACACACATTTTTCTAATATTATATTAAATTACAATGAAATTAGAAAGAAGAATATTTGATAAATAAATAATTATTTTAGAGATAAGGTAATTGGATTGATAATCACCTCAAGGTGCTTACATTATTGATATCCCTAACATCTTCATTTATATTAGTATTTATATGAATTGATTGAAGCATTTACACATATATAAATGAACACCTTCAACCATTTCATCATTCATTTCTACTTCATCACATCCACTTACATGTCCACCGCACATGAAGACATCATTTCAATTTCCTCAATATTATTTGGCATCATATTTTTATCAAAAAATGAACTTACTTCCCATAGTATCCATATATTATTAATTTTATTTCATCACACCATCTTCTAAATACTTATTTGTTATTATCCCGAAGTACTTGTGCCCCCAATTTAATGATTCATCCTCATATCACCCATGATGGAACTATGGACCTCTCTTATACAGAGGCTATTAGAAATAAAGATTAAACTATTGACAGAAATATAATCCACTCTGGTTTTTAGGTGAATTGTTACTTCTTATATTAATATAACTAATTCTCAATGTGACTGTTTTCTTACTGGATTATTATTATATATTTGTGGTTTGGAAATTTTTTTGACTACCATAAATAATTTTTCTACATGGATCAAGACTATATGGAATAGATAAAAAGTGATCTTTCTATAGTATATTGAAGATAAAAAAATAATTTCTATGTGTAGGAAAAATTAAATATTTTTAATGGTACTCTTGCCAAATATAGTGATATCTTACCCATATATGTAGTTCTGTGGAATAAAGTGGATTCTTCATTCAATGATAAAGCATGAAAAGTTATTTGGTTTACAATATATCATTATCTTTTATATGACATTAATAAGAATCAACATATAAATTCTGTTTCAATGTTATAATTTTAATGATAGTGAAAGTATTATGGTAGATTTTATTATAGAGGTAGGTGAGATTTGGAGGTGATATAAATATGAACTATTTCAAGGATGGATAAAGATAAAGGATCCTCTCAGTAGAGTATTCCTTGTTATGATGGATATCCTTTGAGTTAGTATTCTAAGATGATTGTGTACTTTCCGATAATACATTTCCTGTAAATAGGTATATTATTTCACAACTACTATGTGAACTAATAAATATATTATCTCAAAAAGAATTTATTTACATAATATTTTAATACTAAAATCATTTTAAAAGAATAAGAAAAATAATTCATGAATGAATTATTTTCACACTCTATGGAAAACTAGTTTTCCTGACCATCAGTAGAATCAGGTCTGTATTTATTTGACTTATTTATGATACACACATTAAATATTATTTATATTAGTATTGAAATTAAATTTTAAATAAATATATTTGAATATAGAATGTTGGGTACCACATGAAAACGTATTTTATATAGATGTAATAGATGATATTGATATCTTGTTTAATCATTACATAAGATATTTTTTTATGATATTGTAATTTTCAAAATATTTAATAAAATTATAACAGTTTTTTTATTTTTTTGACTAAGTGGAAATATGTGTTGGAGACAATTGATAGAGAGGTAGAGAACTATTTATGTTCTAATGATAATTTTAGTAAGGGTTTAATCCATGAGCACCCATGGATGTTTTTATACTGGTCTAGAAATGTTAAATCACCTATGGAGATTTGGCCATCATCGAGTATCAACATATCATCCACAACATCTACTACTGAGAATCAGTAGGTTTAAATAATTAAATAATTATATGTTTTTCATCAAGAAATGACAACTAGATTCTAGTTTATACAATCCTGGATTTTGGGTGATATTTCACGAGAGTTCAATGCTTAGATACGCCATATAATGGATTCATTTTCTCTCCATGGTATAAATTTTTTCGTTATCCAATATATTGGTCATGTTTTTGATCATGTTGGTGGTGGGTTGGTTGCAGTGGTCATGCTACCACAAAATGTGTATTTTTCTGTACCACAACTGAAGAATATGATAATAATAATTTTATAATAGTGGTGAAGGTGGTGGTGGTAATAGTGGTTATAGAGATGAACCAAAATTAAAATTATAACATCATATTTTTATTAATTACTAAGTAACAATTTTTAAAAAATAATTTTTCAATGCCAGTTCAATATAAAATCAATATAATAAGGATTGTCATAATTTCCATGTACACTTTTTATCGATTAAATATTTTTATGTGAGATTAAATTAAAAGGACCCACTATTAATGTAGTTGAGATACTAAATAAATATAGTGGGTAATAAATACTTATGAGTTATATTTACATCCATCACTTGATACTACTAGTTCTATATTTTATATATTTGTTTAATAAATTATTTTATGATTTTCATATGTTATAAATTAAGGTGCATAAGTTTTGTTGATAATCATGTTTTTATTAATAATAATTTGGTACATGATGAGGGAGAAGTCTATTTGGTAATTTAAAATAATTTTTTTAATCCCGTAACATCAAATATAATTTTTTTAACAATTCAAATTACACATTGTCTAATTTGATTTATTTTATTTTTATAGTAATGAAAAAGAAAATTGATTGAGAACCAATGATGTTTTACGATTAAAATATTAATAAATGTATAAGTATTGATTCATTTACTATGACACCACGAAACATTAGTGTTTATTTATTTTTAATAAATTCAATTTCTTCAATAACATGTGTTACACTCAACACTGGGTTCTAGAAAAACATGAAATAAAATTAAAATTATTATTTAAAGAATATTTTTATAACATAGTTGATAAGTTGTATAGTACTAATAGGACTAACTAAATTATGAAAATTATATGGTTATATATTTAATAAAAAAAAGAACCATTTGAAAGTGAAATACATGTTTTCTTAAACACTATATTTTTCAAAAAAGTTTTTTAGTCATGCTATGTGCACATAATTTAAAATTTATTTTTATCAATTTTTAAAAATGTATATTGAAATATGAGTTTTATTTTAGAAATTTTAATAACAAAATTCTCTCAAGGTAAAATTATTGTATTTTTTTGAAAATATTGTTTTTTATGAATAGTCAAAATATAGATTTTTATAAAAATGATATTTTCATATAATAAATTAAGTAAATAAAAGGCCCATTATTATTTTAATTTTTATTTAATATACCAAACAATATCTGGGTTATATCGGACCCAATTAATTAAATTTTAATTTCATTTATATTGGTTTTTAGTATACATTTTTTGGTTTAAAAACAGATTTTTCAAAAAAAACATTTTATTATTAATATCATTTTATCATATAAATTAATAAAAATAACCACTAATGAGGATAGTATTAAATTAAATATATATATCATATTTTTTTTGAAATTATTAAAATGATTACAGCAATTCATAATGTAATATAAGATCATTTTCCCTGAAAATTAGATTTCTTGAAAACTAGCTTTTTCATCCTGTTTGGGGGTTCAATATTTAATTGAATTATGCCACTTTATTTAATTAAACATTGATAAAATGGAATCAATTTTTTAATTAGAATAATTTATTTTGTAAAAAAATTTCAATATACGTTTTTTCTAAAACGAATAGTGAAAACTATAAAACATTTGTTACTTTGGTTATGATAAAAATGGGTTTACTGAGGGGTTAAAACGAGATGATAAGGGCTATATATGAGTTAAAACATGTAGAAAAAGAATTTTATGGTTATATTTAGACATTATAACCTCTTTTATTATATAATGAGACGTTTTTTTGGCTATAGGCATGACAAAAATGTTGTTGTCAATTTATCTTTTAAAAAATTCAATGTGTGTCCTCTCCGCCACTTATAAAAGGCCATCAAATCTCCTCCCACATTCACACATACACAACCATTTAGTTACACCAAGACCTACCGAAATTCCATTTTTAATTCAATCCCAATATACATGATTCCTTATTGTTATTATTAACAGATCTGAATAAGGATTTAGGTATATTCCTAAAGAGGCTCTCTGTAGAAGTGGTACAATTAAAAAATGTGGGTATTTATATTACTTATTTCACCTTTTTCATATTATAATAAACTATGATAATATAATAATTCCATCATAAACCCTATAATGATATTAAATTATGTTATCGTAACAACCAATATCCCTCTCAACTTCCATCAAATGAGAAACAAAACTGTCGATCACATGTACAGTGAACTATCACCTTGCGAACCGATGTAATTCATTTTCCATCACCACCTTTCAAGGATGGATATAATGATGGATATAATTTTTTATGATATATGTTAAATTATTATAAATTTTTAATTATGATATCACATATACCACTTTAACTTCCATTCTGTGGGGATATGATAATGTCACACTTTTATGCGACAGACTACGCCATCGAGAAGCGATTTGATTTATTTTTTATTACGCTTTACTTGTATGATAATAAGGATAAATTTTAAAAAAATATGTGATATTTATGATCTAAAAATAATTTTGTATTTATAATATCACATCTATCTTCCTACATTATAATATGTTGAAAAAAAACCGCGCTTTTGCATACGTGGGGACTACCACCTCAACATTGCGATGTGCAATGTATTTAAATTTATTTTTATATGGATGGTAATGTAGGATGTATTGGATTAATATAAAATATTTATATTTCATAATCATGATTCTATAATTTTTAATTAATATTTTTAGTCATTTCTTTCCATCAATCGAGAAAAATAGAAACATCGTTCATGTATATATATGGTCTACCATCACCATGAATGGTGAATTCCTTTTTATATTTATAAATCTTAGGAATTATTATAAATAATTGTATTATTAATATATATTATATTTATATTGTTGATAAAATAATCGGAATGATTAAACCATTATCAATATATGTGGACCAAAATTATCGAAACAAAACCGACATGAAAAAAAATTATCACTCAAACATTGATTTTAAAAAATAAATTTTAATAAAAATATAACTAAATAATAATATTATTATTTTTTTAATGATATTACATCTAAATAATTTCATTTTCATCTATTAATTATTTTATATTATTATTTTTATCAGTTGAACCACCTACTAGAACAATTATTGCAATTTATATCACATATGAATGGGAATTTATTATTTGATAATATATTATTTGAATAATTAAATAATAATTTTTTTATAGTTATGGGATGGTAACATTAATATTATAAAAAGTAGTTAATACACTAATACCTGTTTGATTAAAATACTTGAAACATTCTCTTTAATGATTTCATATTTAATGATCATAACCAAAAATACCATACAATTAAATTTATCTATATAAATTACTATAATTAATTATCTCTAGTGCCTTATAGTATTTTTTAATTATTATCTTTTAGATAATAACAAATAAAAACACACACAATGATGGAACTAGTTCAAAATGATCAAGATTACACACTACTGATATTGAAAATAGATAAGAGAAAACTAATATAAATTTAGGGAATAATTATAAATTGATTTTAAAAAGGATTGTATGTATGAATAAGGTAATGAAATGGGTGATTATGATATTTATTTTTTTATACAATATATTTGAACATATTAAAGAAAGTGGGATTAAAATAAAGGGGGTTTCCCCCTAAAATATATATTCCTAGAGACATGATTATGTAATAAACAATGATTTCTACTATGTGGTTTACTTAATAACTATTAAATATTTTATATCATGATTATATAATTACTCATGGAATTTAATGATCTTTTTTAAATAATAACCTTTAAGGGGTTTTTTTGAAATGTAACCTAAATCTAACACAATTCCAAAATAAGTTAACTTGTAATATGAAAGAGTGTAGTGGGATGTTTTTATAGAATTTATAGCCCCATATGGATTCTAAAAAGTGGATATGGTTGTTCTAATGAAGCACTATGGTTGAACCACCTATAAAAAGGATGGTGGATTATTAACTCAATCTTTACTCATTGCATGATGAGTGGGCCTACGACTACACACCTAGCTAAATTCTCTCAAAGGATATACATTAGGTAATTTCCACACTCCTTAAAATCTAAGGTATTTTCCAACCATTTCATTGGTATGATATCATTCTTAACTACTATGTTAAATTATTATCCTATATTTATAGCCCACCACTTTGATTTTAACCTAACCACCACTTTATCATTATTTCATTGACAACGATACTTTCTATTTCATTGATAATAACTCATTGTTTCTAAATTGATTGTGAGATATTGTCCTCTATATCGACATAGATCGACTTATTGACTGGGGAAATTATAAACTTAACAATATAACATTACTCCATATGGTGTTAATTTTATGGATCATTACATGGAAAGAGATTATATTAATTGAATGTTGAAATATTTACAATCTATATATTTCTTTTCAATGAAAATATTAATGGATTACTAAGTAATATTTGGTAGGTATTTCGTAGTTTATTCATTCCTACATATGATGTATTCAAAGGACATAAATAACTATGACTGGGACTTTCTATAGTTATTCTCTCAACACATATGTATGTATCATGAGGAAAACTAGATAGGGTATTGGAATATTCATTACCCATTTGTGTATGTTGTCTTGGAACAAGGCCTTGAATACAAGTTGATAACATCTGGAATTATGAATTACATTAAAATGAGAGAATTAATTAAAATAGATGTTTTTATTTATTGTCTAGGACATATTATTCTGATATTTTCAATTGATGATGGAATTAATTTGATAAATTTTATACCATACAATTTATTATATGCTTGTGATATCATTGATTTCATAGTATGCTACTCCGTACTAAGATTTTGAGTTCACTTGTCTTTTCTTTTCATTTATTCAAGAAACCTATAGGAGAAATATGTTTAATTTCTAGGGAAATTATAGGAGACATAATAATGTTTTTTTTCTTTTTTATTATTTACTTTATGTTTTCACGTGTATTGTAAAAATTATTTAAGTATCCTTGATTCCAAGACTACAAAGATGTTGGATCCTTCAAGTGATTTTGTATTCTATGTCAGTAATGTAATAAAACGTCTGAATCTATGTTTCTATAGATTAGGACATTATAGTTGGAATTTGATGGATTTTATTAGAAACCTTAGGGAATTGATTTAGAAGAACATAATTATATATATCAAATAACAGAGAAAACCCTTAAGATTTATTTAAATTGTTCCTTAGTAAACTAAATTGGAATTTTTTTTAGAATTCAATATCATGAGAAAATTACATGTGTGTAATTATTTAGAGATGTAGACTAATAGAATGAATAAGAACGATATCAACACCTGTAGTCTGTGTAGGGATGTTCCTCTAGAGAGTGTCAATGATTCTAGAGTTAAAGATGATAAAATCATTAACATATTAGGTAATTTGACCTAGGTTAGGACAGATTACCTCTCTTGAATAGAGCAACCATCTGATCCATAATGTGTTGTACCCATATTGGACCAATTCATATGAAAAAATGATCCATTTAATTGAACTTCATATCCATTGGTAGATGATAAATGTATCAAATAACTATATAAGATATTTATTACTTTTGGAATTATTTAAAGGGAAACAATATTAAATTTTAGTATATCATCTAATGGGAGAAACATATTAATGATGGTCACTAATTTAGAAAAACTAACAGGATTAGGAGATATATAACATGTAATAGATAACTTTTAAGAGGATATTATATTAAAAACACCTTCCTCATAATATAAGGGTTTAAAATAATTTTTAATTCGTCATTGTTATAAAAATGTAAGAGGAAATTGATTTTGAGGTTCAGGATTACATTATAAGGATAGATAGACATATTCGAAACTTTTTATATTGAATAGAATGAAATAATAACCACTTATTTTATAGAATAAAGCTATCCTTTCAATGCGTGTTCGTCTCTAGGATATTTCTATCACATCAGAATATACTAATTAATTCCATTAATAAAAAAATTAGTTATCCCAGTCATATTTCTATAAGGGCAGTGAAGAGAAGAGTAAGTGATCTAAGAACCACATAAGGAAAATTATATCAATATGGATGAAAGGAAGTGTTTAATTTACAATATTTAATAACTATATATAATCAATTATGATATTTCTTTATGTGAGAAGTGGATTGATTCAAGTGGGGAGAAAAGGGACCTCAAACTCATGAATGAAAATGCATGGAAAAAGTTTATGATGTTACATTATTTTAATTATAATGAGGTGGTACACTATTAAATCTAATTTCCCAATCACCAAGGTAATTTGACTAAAAATTTTACGAGGAATAAAGGTTTTGATTATTTGATCAGCAAAACATTGGTTAAAGTACCAAATTATGTTTTATTAAGAAAAATGATCATAAACATAAAGTTATTGAATATTTTACTAGATCCTAGATCTAAAAACTCATTCATATCAAGTATATTTTTTTGAATAACATGGGATCATCATATAATACTGATATAATTTAGTTTTTATTTAATAAACCTAATAGTATTCTTAGTAAAATTATAATTTACTAATAAGTTCACATTAAGATTTATAGGTATTATCATGTGTAAAATATTATTGTTATACCTTTGGTTGATTTTAAATTATTAATTGATATGTATTTGATCTTTATTTATAATTATAGAACTTATTTCTAATAGATTTATATTAATAATTGTGAATGGGATATAGAGTCCCTCATTTTTAAGGGAGTGACTTCACCTCTTGATTCATTTATAGACCAACCTCCATTAAATCACCATAATGAAACTATTGGATAAGCAGAGGATAAAACACAGTCTATAGATGGGGCAATAATCCAAAGTATAGACAATTTACCAATTATAAAAAATTTAATTTATTTCAAGAGGAACTACCTAGTCATTTACTTGAAAATAAATTTATGTTTTCTATTAAACTCTTTCCTAATACAAAAACCATATCCAAATATCCCTAAGAATAGAACTAGTGGTGTTGGTATATTCTTTGAATCAATAACCTAATTTTTGTGATCTGGGATTTATATTTTCTAGTGTTTCACCATAGGGATCCCATGTCTTAAAAATAAAAAAAAGCATATGACAATGGAATTTTTAATCGATTAGTTCCCTTAATATTAACTATTAACTATTATATATTTATCTATGTATTGAATAGAGTATTCAATTTTTATATTGAAAACATATTGGTGGCATTCAATAATGATATCTTGATAAAATACAAAATCTATGTAGAGCATGAGTGTGGTCTAGGAATAATTGTGGACACCCTTAATGAAAAAGAAGTACATTGGAAATCCAATATGTGTAAATTTTAGATCTGTGAAGTTTCTTTAAATGGATATATTTTCTTCATGGATGGTCTATATAATGAAATTATAAGATAAATATAGTTAAATAATGACCGACTATAATTAATATGATAGAGATATGTAATTTCTTCGATTTAGTAGTTTAACATTAGTGATTTGTCCAAACACATCATGATTTTCAAACCCATTAACCATTTTTATGTAATGACTTGGATTTATCTTAGGTTTTCTTTTAGTAAAAACTACTCTTTAGGGATTTTTGGGAGGCAATGGTGGCTCATTTCAGGAGTTTTCCAAATTTCCACTTTTCATTATTTCCATCGGTAACTTAGGGTGTTGGCATTGGAATGCGAGTGTGTTGGCATGTAAGTGCATCGACATTTAAGTGCATCATTGAGTCAGGGGAGTAAAAATCAGTGAGTCGAGGAGTATAATGATTCGAGAATCAGTAGGTCAGGGCGTCGGTAGGCTAGGGCATCAGTAGGTAAAGGCATCGATTGGTCGAGGGCATCTGTGAGTCATGACATTAGTGAGTCATTACATAGGTGAGTCATTGTCTCGGTAGCTCAGCATTGCTAGATCAGTGTTGGTAGGTCACATCGGTATCTCACCCATCGGTGGATCAGTGTCAGTGGATCATCCATTAGTGACTCATTTACATCTTTTCTGGGTTTTTCCAGTATTCTAGTTTCACCCCACTTACATTTTATTTGATGTAAATCTTGTTTAAAGACTTGGTTGGGCATTTTTAGAATAATTTCAATGGATATTGAGTATATATTTAATATCCTAACATTCTAGGAGATTTTAGATACTCCAACCCCAGGATATTGACTATAATCTCATGATAATGAATTTGGAATTGGGTCTTCCTTTAAAATATGATCTTTCTCTTCACTACCTGGATCATCCCTTCCCAGTTTATTTTCGGTCTACCCTTGGTGCTCCTAGATCCTTCTTCACTAATTTGAGTTGTGTGCCCATTATAGATCCTCTTATACTATTTTTTCTTGTATATCTTTTTTTATTCTCACGTGATCCCCTCTTCTTTAGTTCAATGTGGAACTTCGATTCTTTGATCATCTATGTTGGGTTTTCTTCTCTCTCACTTTAACTGTGCATCATGCAGGGTGGTTTCACTAATTATTCCTTATGAAGAAATGATGAATCCTTTTCATTTATCAAATATTATATAAGGTATTGGGATGTTGATTAAATAAGATAACAATTGATGTTATAATAATGGCTAGGGAATTGACGATGGGTTGACGTTGATCACTTTTTTGTTATCATTGATTATTTTATTGTTTTTGTATCTCTATTACTTCTGGAAATCATGGCCATTGGTGGTATTTTCATTCACACCAGTGATGTTCTATTTTTTTGAGATGCATGATAAATGGGTGTAACATGAAACTTTCTTCATCACATACATTTTATTATTTGAAATGGATGCCCTAGGATGAAAAAACTTGAGTGATTACCCCTATTTATCAAGAGGACATAAATAACTGTGTTTAATAAATCTGAATATGATCTATTTAATATGTGTGACTGACTGTAGTGTTCTATTACGTTTTGGGACTTTGTGTGAGTTGTGTGGTTCTGTTGTTGGGAGCATAGTTATGGGTGTAGGGGTGGATGGGTGAGTTGGTTCTGTGAGAAGGGTGTGGGACATGTGTGCAGCAGGGTAGTGGTTTAATGGTAGTTTGTTGTGGATTTGGCATGTGGGGCAGTATGGGTTGTGTGTTGGTATCCTAGTCTAAGAGACTGATTGATTGTGGAATGTATATAATAATATGTAGTGGGAATTCCTTTGTTAGAGTTGTGGGTGCAGAGCAACATTGGGAAGTAGGACCGTGGTGTGGTTATGAACCTGTTATGTTGTGGGACTAGATTTGGGAATTGTTTGGTTAGAAAGGATGCCCGAATAGGTTGTGAGAGAAGTATTTCATTGTATAATGTTGAATAATGATATTTGGAAATGGATGAATTGATGTCTTGGAATAACATGTTGGGTGTAGTGGGATTTCAGGTTGGTTGTTGTGGTTTGGTTGTCATGATCTTCACCTTATGAACAATTACATATGTTATTCATGGTAGTTTCTCAATAGTAATGGAATAAATTAATTTGAATCCCTTAATTAATAAATGGAAAGTGGTTAAATGAAAACGGGTTTTGGTTATGCTTGGTAGTGGGTGTTGTGTGGTTGGGCATATAGGGGTAATATAAAAAGTGGTGATGGTGGGATCATATGTTTGGTTGTTTGAAATTTATAGGTTGGGCTCAGTGTTACTTAAATATTTGTATAAATTTTAGATCATTCTTATTTCTATACGCACCCCACCCTTATTGATCATCATGTGCTGAACACCCCCATTTCATGGGGGAGGGTGTATTTTCCAACATATCGGTCGGAGGACGGATGATAGGTTACTAACTATCATCCTCACAACCTCTTCCAAGTTCTTACTTCTCGAGCATTTCAAGGCAGGTTGTAATGGCTAGAGGACTGCCATAGTCCCAGATCCTTCAGACATGTTTGTTTTGGATGAGAGGAATAAGTGTCTACGGTCCTCTATTGTTTTCCCACGTGTCATAGGGATAAGGCCCTGGTGTCTTCGAGAGAGAGATGTGGTTATTGTGGACCTGGTGTTTGTAGGTGGGATTGAGTGTGGTTTGTGGCCCAGGTGTGTGTGTCCAGCTTGTGGTAGTGGAACTGTGTATTGGAAGAGTGGTAGTGTCAAGACGTTATACATTTTGGATGAGAAGTTAACCAGATAGAAAGTGGAGTGGGGTACACAAATGTCGATGTGATTATACTATTAAATTACATGACTTGTGATATTTGGTGAGCGTTCCTTGGTGAGGCTGTACTAGTTAGTATTCCTTGGTAGGTGCGTTGAGGTTCCACTATTTTCTTACAGGGATATTAGTATGTTTCCCCCACCTGTGTATGTGTAGATATAGTTTCCCTATTGAGTATACTTGTATGCTCACACTATGTATATAAATCTATTGTCATGTTTCAAGGAGAACATTGAGGACCATTATAGACTTTACTAGCTCAGGTGTCAGGATTATTTGACTTTTTTTATACTCTTTTCTTTTTTTCACTTTAAATTGGAGTTTTGTTGTACTTGTATTATCTTTTCTTTTGAACATGCATGTGTGAATGGATTCTGGATTTACTTTTACTATTATTAATTGGATTTTCATGGGATTTACCATCTTATATCTCAATATTATTCTATAACAAGGTTAATTCCTTCCATATTATGTGAGATTCTATTCCCTTTATTATAGTCACCGCTCTGGGGCCTATTGACGGCGAGACTCAGGGATCATTATCACTCCTTCATCTTGTGGAAGGAAGGGAGTTTCACTTTGTTGTCCCTTCCCTCATCTTGGAGAAGGTGGGTCATGACCAAATGGAATCAAAGATGGTTTGGGAGTTTGAGGGATAGGATTGAGTTTGCAGTTAGGCATAGTGATAATTGCATATGATGTTAAGGAAATACTATTAGGTGAACTTGGTGTATGAAATAGGCCAGGGTAGACCAGCTTGGACATGGGATCTTAGGGGCCCCATGATCCATTGCAAGGACTCTGTATCTAATAAACAACCAAGTGAGGCTACAGAGATTCCAGTGTAGAGATCCAAAGAAAGCTACATGCATCAAAATTAATTATGTTATTTTTTGTCTTGTTTTTTTTGGAATTTAAAATAAATGAAGAGTTAAAATAAATTTAAAAGAAAATTTTTATACTACCTGACCATAAGAGTTCCTTGTTTGCTTTTGTACCTATGGAACAAAGACATCTTCTACATGTGGTATGATTATTTGGGTCCCAGTAGGTTGGCCTAGTTGATCTGTGGAAGGCCGATCAAGAGGAGGAATATGACTACTGGAAGAAGATGGTTTGTGCCTTCCACTAGTAGTCTCTTGGAATGTACGAGGGAAGTGTCTCAAACATGAAGAAGAGAGTTGGATCAAGAAGCTGGTGATCTATTTCAGCTTGATCTAGGCTCCGACATAGTATTGGGTTCCTCTGGATGTTATCTAGATATGAGGAGTGATGCATCAATGGTGGATTATTTACCTTAGGGAGAGGAAGGAGACATAGGTTTCGTGGACCGACTTTGAGAAGGACTTTTAGGCGGAATTAATTTCTTACATGATGAAGGCCAAGAAGAGGCATGATATTTTCTCCCTCCAGTAGAAATATATGATGGTTAGGGAACTAGGGATCATGTTCAAGGATCTTTTACACTTTACACTAGACCTATTTTCAGTTGAGGTGTCGTGAGCGAGATGCTTAGATGAGGCACTTCGACCTTCTCTTTAGTTTGTTTTTACTATCTTTACTCAACCGACATACGTAGAGGATCAGAAAAAGGCTGAGGTGGTGGAAATGACGCACTCACTGGTAGGTATACCATGAGTATGGAGCCAACTGAGTTCGTTTAAGGGGAAAGCCGTCAGTCGAAGGTCTCCAGTGTTAGGTCCCTCTAGGTTTCATCCAGTAGGGAGTAAGCTTCAACAGTTCTAGTTCTGGTCTTATGTTCCTCTCACATTTCCCATGGCCCTAGGACAGAGTTGATTTATCTGTAGAGGATGTGTACATATTTGGAACCAGTTTCTAGTTCAAGCGTAGTACAATAGGTGAGGACAGGATCAGCGCCCACCTTAGCAGCCACAGTTACAAGTCAGGCCTTTCTAGAAGTAGTGGCAGTGAGATCCTACTCCACTAAGGTTAGATGGTGCTGGAGGAGGTCAATCTCAGGGTTCTCCTTGGGGGACTTTACTGGGGAATTTTTTGGGAGTCGGTCGATGGTACAAGGGTAGAGGAGTTGGGCATGGGCTGTTTTATGCCACAGAGGCCGCATTTCCAGTGGACCTAAAGGTTGTTCGATGTGTGATCTGTCTATTTAGTACCCTTGTGTGTCATTTGTTTCATTTAGAATATTATCAATCATTTATTTCACCTATTATATCCCATGCACTTGGCCTAGATTTGGAGAGGATTTATGTGACTTTGTTGTTGAGTACGCCAGTTGGAGGTCAGACAAATCTATTTGATGTGTGTCAGGGATGCAGATTGATGATGCAGCCACATTTGTCCAATTGGGATATTTTATTACAACAGATACAACCATATGATTTCATAATAGGAATTTATTGGTTCCTTTCTATGAATTCTATTATTGACAGCTTCAAGATAATCGTCATGTTCTCAGATATGGATGGCCAACACATAGCATTTTTTGGAAAGTGGTGTTGTCAGGTGGAATGCCGGCATGTTGAGGCTCTTCTTTCCTTATTTGCTCAGATGTTAATCGGTTCAGTAGAAAAAGAGATGGTGGAAGTTACAGGGGTTGTTAGTGAGTTCCTAGATGTCTTCTTGGAGGAGGATGTGGCACTATCCCCTCAATGGGATGTTGAGTTCAAAATGGACTTGCAACTAAGTGCCCATATGATTTCTATGGCTCCCTATCGGATAACGCCCTATGAGTTGTGGGAGTTCCAGATTCAGGTTGAAGACTGGATAATAATGGGTTTTATCTGAATGAGTGTGTCACTGTGGGGTGCTCCAGGCTTTTTCGTAAATAAGGAAGATAATAGTCTAAGACTGTGCATAGACTACCATGGACTAAATCAAGTGACAGTCAAGAACCGTTACCCCCTTATGGGGATCAACGATCGTTTCGAACAGTTAAATGGAGTTGGTTGGTTCTCTAAGATCGAACTGTGGTATGGATATCACCAGTTGAAGGTGTAGGAGGGTGACATATCGGAGACTGATTTCAGATGCAGGTATTTCCCCTTGGAGTTTGTGGTCCTTCCCTTCAGCTATATGAATGCGCTAGCTGTGTTCATGGGGATCAAGAAATATATTTTCCATGAGTTCTTGGACTAGTTCATCATCGTGTTCATCAACAATAATCAGATCTACTCATTATCAAAGGAGGAGCACGCTGAGCTTTAGAGGACTGTCTGAGATGTCCTCCAACACCACCAGATCAATGAAAATTTTCCAAGTTCCTGTTTTGGATACAGGAGGTAAAATTCCGTAGACACGTGGTGTCTCAGCAAGGGATAGAAGTGGACCCATCAAAGGTTGAGGTGGCTATTTCATGATAAGTACCGAGGAATGTGGCAGAGGATTGCAGCTTCTTGGGTCTAGTAGGCTATTACCTAAGGTTTGTACCCACCTTCTCTCAAGTTGCGTCCCTATTGATAACTTTGACCAGAAAAGGGAAAGCCATTGTGTGGGGTGAGAAATGTATTTCCAATATCAACTATCTAAACAAGGTGTTATTTAGTGCCCCAGTGCTCAGGATACCAGAAGAATGGGTAATTTTCAAGTTGTCATGTAATGCTTACAGCGTAGGATTCGAATGTGTGCTGATGCAACAGTGGGTAGTGATCTCTAATGGGACAGTGGAGGTGGATTGAGTTTCTCTAGGAATATGACATAGAGATATTTTACCACTTTGGAAAGGGGAAGGATGTGGCTCATGTCTTAAGCAGAATGCAGAATAAGGGGGTATATCGAGATTCCACAGATGTCTGTAAGGAAATGCTGGAGTTTGATGCCTTTCATGAGGTTGTGATAATTTATAGCAACAGAGGATGTCTATTATAGATATTGGTGAAGTACTTCCTAATGCATCAGGGAGAGGAGCCTCAGTGGGTAGAATCAGATACTGAAGTGATACGTGATGGCCCTGCCTAGGGTGATGCTCTAGAGGGATGGTCCAAGGGTAGTAAGGATTAGATGTTGTTCCATGGGAATCTATTTGTCCAAGTGGAAATGCTTGAGGGACTTCTCAGTGAGTTCCATAATTCATCCCTGGTGGTGCATTCGGGAGATTCAATGATGTACTGAGGCCTGAGGGAATTGTTTTGGTGGCCTGGAATGAAGGAGACAGTGGTAGAGTTTTTGTAAAGGTGCATATTGTGTTAGTAGGTGAAGGTTGAGCACCATGTTCCTGGAAGTATGTTGAATAACTTAGGTGTTCCCAAGTGGAAGTGGGATTACATCCCAATGGATTTGGACATAGGATTACCTAGGACTCAGGGAGGATGTGATGATATTTGGGTAGTAGTGGACCGGTTGACAATGTCGCGTCACTTCCCAGTGATCAAGGAGATGAGTGAAGTAGATGCCTTAGTTAGGAGGTATGTGGGTGAGGTGGTGTGGATGAATGGAGTGACAAGATCTGTTGTCTTAGACCAGGATACACGATTTACGTCACGTGTCTATAGGGGATTGCATCATGCTTTTGGCACCAAGCTACGCCTTAACACTGCTTTCCAGCCTCAGATGGATGGCCAGGTAGAGATGACCATTCAAATGTTGGAGGATATGTTGTGGGCATGTGTTTTTGACTTTGGAGAATTGTGCGTCTGGAAATTTACCATGATAGAGTTTTCATACTATAATAGCTATCACTCTACCCTTGGAATGACACTATTTGAGGCCTAGTATTGAAGGTTGTGTCACTCATAAGTATTCTAGACAGAGGTTAGGGATGATTCCCTTCATGGAATAATGGTAGTGTAGAGAAAAAAAAATAATGTTCAAAATATCTATGGGAGGATAAAGGCTGAGCAGGCCTGACAAAATTTGTATACCAATCAAAGGATGATGCCCTTGGAGTTCGAGCATGGGGACAACATGTTTATATAGGTTTCCCATCGACAAGAGAAACTTAGGTTTGGAAGAGGAAAAAAGCATTATCCTAGGTTCATCGAACCTTTCAAAGTATTGGGATGAGTTGGAGATGTGGAATATCTGTTGGCATTGCTGTCGTGGTTGAAGAGGATCCACCAAATCATCCATGTCTCTCAGCTCCATCGGTATCTACATGATGAATCTCACATCTTTTTCTAGGGAGAGATGGATATCAAGGACGATGCAGCATTATTTGAGTGACCAGTAAGAATCATGGACCATGTTGATAAGATTATTTATTGATGGACCATTCAATTGGTTTGTGTGTTACAGAGGCAATGTAGCCTCAAGGAGAGTACTTTGGATTTGGAGGCAAAAAAGTGTGCCCAATACCCATAGCAGTTCTGTGTTTTTCTCTTGTGTTTTTTATTTTTTCCTTACATATGATGTAATGTTTTTTATTAATTTTCAATAATATATGTTGTTTCCCTATTCTCCAAATATGTGTAAAATGTACCGACAATGGAGAGTGGAGGACATGATCCCAAATCAAGAGACATTAATGTGGAAGCGATTAAACCTGTGCGGGTGAGTCAGTGCCACCCAAAGAGGATAATATATTGACATGATAGAAGGAAATCCCTAATTCTTGTTTCTAGATACTATAACCTTGCTTTTTGTGTGGTTGTTTAAGGAAGTGGGGCCTTAGTGTTTCTTCAGTTTTTCAAGAGATAGATGTTAAGGATGATGTGTTGGATGTTGAGGTTTTCTCTCTAGTTTTCGAACAATCGAGGGTGGTTCATCCCTGAGAGATATCTTAAGGGGTGTTTTTTCAGACACCCTTTATTCTATGTCAATTTTGAATTCTCAAGGACGAGAATAGTTCGAGAGTTATCTGACGTAATGACCCATATTTTCCTTTGGATTTCATTGGTGAAAATCTAGTGATTACGATGTTCTAGGAAGAAATGGTCGATAATTTCCAATGTTTTCCAAATATCCAATTTTCTTGTCCATTAATTAGTAACTCAGAGCATCAGCATTTGAATGCTAGTGCGTTGGAATGTGTGCAGATCGACGTGTCAGTGTGTTGGCATGTCAGAGAATCATTGTGTGAGGGGCGTCGAAATCGGTGAGTCGATGCATCGGTAGGTTTGGGAGTCAGTAGGTCAGGGCCTCAATAGGTTGCAGAATTGGTAGGTTGAGGGAATTAGTGATTCATAGAATTGGTGAGTCATTGTGTCAGTGAGTCATTGAGTCAGAAGCACAATGTCAGTGGTTCAGTTTTGGTAGGTCGCGTCGGTATCTCACACGTCAGTGGCTGAATGTTAGTTGATCACCCACAACAACTCATTTACAAATTCTCCAGTTTTTTACAATTTTACAGTTTTCCACTCTGACATATTATTTTATGTAAACAATGTTTAAAGCCTTGGTTGGTAATTAATAATATAATTTTAAAGGATATTGAGTATATATTTAATATCCTAACGTTATGAGAGATTTGAGATACTCAAACTGCATGATCTTGACCACGATACCACGTTAAAAACTTTGGAAACTGTTCTTCCTTTAAAATAGGATCTGTCTCTTCAAAGCCAAGATCTTTCCTTCCTAGTGTGTTTTATGTTTCCCATTGGTACGGATTTAGCCTTCCTCCCTAGATGAGTCATGCACCTGTGATAAAGCCCTTCCTGCTATGTTTTCTTCGACTTCTTCCCTACTGCTCGTGTGATCCCCTATTCTTAGCGCAAGGAGGAACATCGATCCTTTGATCAACCAAGAAGGGATTTATTATATCTCTATTTAATTATGAATCATGAAGGGAGGGTGTACTAATGATTAATTATGAAGAATTACTGAATCCTATTTTTTTAACAAATAATACATTAGGATGGAGAAGTTGGTTATAAAAAGATAATAAGAGCTATTATAATAAAGGGCAGGGAATTGAAGTTGGGTTTACATTGATCACATGTTTAATTTTTACCATTGATTATTTTATTGTCATTTTAGATGTATGATTTCTAAAAATCTTAGTCATTGGTGGTCATTTCTTGCACACTGGTGATGTTCTATTTTGTTGAGATGCTTGATAAATGGGTGTAACTTGAAATCTTCTTAATCGCGTATAATTGTTTTATTGAAATGGATGTACTCGTATGAAAACCCCTATGTGATCACCCATTTTTATCAAGTGGACCTAAAGAAAATTGTTTACCATATATGAATATATCATGTTTAATATGTGTGGCTGAGTACTATGTACTGTTTAGTTTTTTGACCATGTGTGAGTTGTGTGGTGCTTCTTTTGGAAGAACAGTTCAGGGTGCATGGTTGGATGGAGGAATTGTTTCCTTGAGAAGGTTGTAAGAATTATGTTCTCAAGGTGGAGTTTTAATGATATTTATTATGGGATTAGAGTGTGGGGTAGTAAAAGTGGAGTATTGGTATTCCATTCTGATAGACTGATTGATTTTGGACTGGATGAACATGTAGGCAGTGGGACTACCATTGTCTGTGTTGTGTCCGCGGAGTGAAATTGGGATATAGGAATGCGGTGTGGTTATGAACTTGTTATACAGTGGGACTATTTCTAGGGATTTTTTTGGTATACCGGTAGCGAGTTTTGGTGGTGAGATAAGGATTATTCAATATAAATTTGAAGAATGATTATTGGTAATTGATGAACGGGTGTCTATTAAGAATGGAGTCTGTGTAGTGGGATTGTCAATTAGTTGGTTTGTGTTGGTTGTCTGGATATTCGCCTTTTAAATGGGTGTAGATGTTGTTCTTGGTAGTTTCTTGGTAGTGATGGAATAAATTAATGTGACTTTATTAATTAATAAATGGTAGGTGGTTAAATGATAATGGGGTATGGTTATGCTTGGCAGTGGGTGTTGTGTGGTTTTTCATTTAGGGGTAGCAGAAAAAGTGGTGTTCGTGGGCTTAGTTTTTTGGTTTCGTGAATCTTATTGGTTGGGATTCATGGATGATTATTTATATATATAAATTGTAGTTCTCTATGATTTATATACGCACCCCTACCCTTGTTGAGAACCATGTTTCAAACACACCCATTTCATGGGGGGGGGGGGTGTCCTTCCCAACATCCCCATGGGATGATAGATTACGGGTTACTGAATTTCTTCCTCACACCTTCTTTGCGGTTCTTACAACTCAGGAATATCTTTTCATGCGGTAATGGCTTGAATCTTACCATAGTACATGATCCTTCATGTTGGTTTTTTGTGGATAAGAAGACTAGGTGTCTGTGGGCCGAGATTATTTTCCCACGTGTATTTGGGATGAGGACCAAGTGTCTTTGGGTGAGATTAATGGTTTTTGAGGCCCATGTGTTTGTGGGTGGGATTGTGTGTGGTTTGAGGTCCAGGTGTGTGCAAGAAAGTTGTGGTAGTGGGACTGTGTATGGTAAGAGAGGTAAATTCAAGATGTTATCTATTAGGGATGAACAATTTACTAGTGGGAAAGTGGTGTGGGGTACCCAAATGTCAATGTTCTTATACTATTAAATTACATGACATGGGATATTTAGTGAGTGTGCCTCGGTGATACTGGGCTAGTTAGTATTATTTGGTAGGAGTATTGGTGTTCCACCATTATCTCATAGGTATATTAGAATGTTTCGATCCATTTATACCTCGGCATCATTAGTTTCCCTACTGAGTAAACTCGTATGCTCACCCTACATATAAAAAACTATTTTCAGGTTTCTAGAGGATCCTCATGGACCGTGATGGACTTTACTATCTTGGGTGTTAGGATTTGTTTATGTTTCTACTTAGTCTCTTTTCTTTTGGTACTTTACATAAGAGTTTTTTATACCTTGTATTAGCTTTACATTTGAACCTTCTTGTGGGAATGGATTTTGGATTTAATTTTAATTTTAGTTTTTGGATATTCATGGGATTTACCATCTTATCTCGCGATCTTGTTCTATAAAAGGGTATTTACTTTCATATTACATGAGATTCAACACTCTTGGTTCTATTCGCCTCTCCAGGGCTTATTGAAGGTGGGACTTGGGGGGTCATTATCACTCCTTCATTTTGAATATAGAAGGGTGTAGTACTTTACCATCCCATAACTCATGTTGGAGAAGGATGGTCGTGACTGTTTACCAGTAAAGAGGTTAAATTAACATAGTTCAAGGAATATAATGAATTTTTAAAGAGATAAATAATAGATTTATTAATGCATCATATTTTACAAAACCATCAGAAAATGAAGTATTTTTAACATATAGTGTTGCATTGATGAAAAGAATAAGTTGTTCCCTTATGCAGAATGATAGAGTTGAATTTTATTCAACAATAAAATATAATATCCAAAACAATAACTATATAACTCATGAAATCAAGTTGGTAGAATTTATCATTTCCATGATGATATGAAGACACAATCTCCATGGAATGATGAAACATATATAAAGACAAAACATGTTTGAAGTACATTTTCTCTGAAAGTGATCTCAAAATGATAAAAATAATATTGTTTGATCTGCTCAATAAGTATGATTGATTAATACACAACCACCATTGAATGAAAAAAAGATTTCTAATTTATTACGTAGGAGGGACCATAGAGTTCTGACCAAAATTTGGATTAATATGGATCATATATTCATGGATCTACTAAAGATGGATATGGTAATTTTTAGGCAATGGGTTCCATGATTCATTTTCTAAGAAATTGATAAGCATTATTTATTAAAAGATATAGAGAAGACCTATAATAATTATATGCATGTACAAAGGAGGATTAAAGGAGAGAACGATGAGAGATTTAAAAACCTCATATATATAGATGGACCGTTGATTTTTAAAATATTTTATGCATTCCATACATACCAAAACTGAAGTAAAAGATACTAGATAAAGAAAATAGCTCCAATTTCTATATAAACCATGGTAGAAAAAGTGTATATAAAGATTTATGAGAACATTCCTTATGGGATGGTATAAAGAAGAAAATTATGAATTATTTGATATGATGGATAATATTCTAGGTGATAAAGGTTGAAACAAAACATCCTAATAGAATAATGAAACCACTTACTATTACTATATGAATGTTGGGAAATATTGTAATGGAGATTTACATTATACATCATAAAATTCATTGTCTGTTAGTAGGTCAACAAATACTGTAGGAGAAAATTATGAATGTTTGGACTATCCAATACCATATCAAAGCATATTAAAAAAAGACAGAAGAAATATACTTATTGTCAATGGAAATACCAAGAATAATAAGTTAGATGTAATGTATTCATAATGGTATATTAACGAAAAGGATTTAATATATTTTGTAAAAAGGGGATGTTAAGACCTAGGTGTATTGAGTCTTTTGAAAATCTTGGTGAAATTTGAGTAATAGGTTATGGATTAGATATTGCATCCATACTTTCTAAAAAACATGAAATAATCAATGTTTTTTAATAAGGAATTAAATGATAAATACATTTTATATAATCAGAAATGGGGGAATATTTTTTTTAACTCAACTTATTTAATATTGAATGACCATCTAGATTCTTGACATTAGATTTCGAGTGTTGTATAATTAGACAACTGAGTAGGTGAATGTTCTTTGGAGAAATAAAAAACTATAAGAGAAACATTAGAGCATGAATAATTCATTAATATAGTATAAAAATTTTGTAAATTAGCTAAAATTTATTTAATTTTTCGGATTAAATTTTTTAGGGGTGGATGTAATACATGAGACACAACTATAGAGGGTAAAAAGTGCACCCAAAAAGTATTAAGTAATGCACACTCTAAAGAGACTCTATTCATGAAATTATTTAAAAGTTAAATTTTAAAAATAATTGAACCAAATTAACTTATTATTATATTTTTAACATCAATATCAGTATATGATTAATTTTTATGATTTTTCTAAAACTATGGATTTTTGGTGAATACTGGAATTTTTTTATCAAAACTCTATGTTTTATGGCATTATTATTTAATGATAAAGACATAAAATTTTATAAAACCATTTACATGATAAAACATTTTTTAACGGTAAAAATATAATTTTTTCAGTACTGTTATGAATTTATACAACATATGTTTAACATTTTAGGAACATATGTAATATTTTCCAATTAAAGAAATTGTTTTTAGTCTTTTTAAAATTAAATATTATTTTTTTAAAATTAGTGTTTTGGATTCATTTTAAAACCATATATAATTTATTTATATTATAATTAACCAATTTATAGTATGAAAATAAAATACACAGTTTATTTTATCATACACAACTAATATAATGTTAAAAATACACTTTTTTCTAAAAATGATATTTTTAATACATTAAATTAACTAATGTTAAAACTGAGTTTTCATACACAAAATATTTTTTTTCATGATAAACTGATTTCAATTTTGGAATCTGTTGTTTTAAATTATTTAAAAGGGAAATTTAATTTTTAAGACTAGAAATTAAATTACTTAAGTAAAAAGAAGTTTCCATTGTAAAACAAAAAATGGTAAAAGTAAAAATAATAAAGTTGATAGACTTGAAAACATGTTTAAAATTTATGTGAAAATGATTGGTTGGGGTATTATCAACCATCTATAATACTCAATTAATTATTGTCTATTTTTGGAACCACTTGGCATGTGAAACATTTCCCATCATTATGTTACTTTTAAATATTTAAAAGATTTCATTTTTAACCACTTATAAAAGGGAACTCAAACCACCCCTTCAATAACTTAAAATAATAGGTTATCTCTTTAATTTAAATTATCACTACATCCCATAGATATTTCTTCATACTCTTAATCTTATAGTAACAATATATTAGCCTATACCCTCCCTTTCCAACGAGTCCTGCAAAGGAGATCCAAAGTTCATAACATGAGTATGAAATTTTCATAATTAATATTATATTATATATTACTTTTCAATTTTTTTCCAAATTCCTATTTAATGAAATAAATATTTCTTAAACTGAATTTTAATATTTTAATGGAATAAATATTTACTAGATTTTTCATTTTCTGATGAGGGGAAAAAAGATATTTGTGTGTGCATGTAGACTACCTTCTCCATAAAGAATCATGTTTCATTTTCCTTAGTCAAATTATAAGAATGAGACTAATTTTTTAATTATTAAATAATAATAATATTTTTAATATATTTTATATTCTTAAATAATAAAACATGTTATTTATTTATTTTGTTCTATAGAAAACAAAATCATCCATCACGTGTCTGTGTTGACTAATGCGCAAATTGAATGATTGTATTCAATTTATTATTTTAATTAACTCCATTCATGGTTGGTATTGAAAAAAAATTTAGGTGATAAATATTTTTTTAGGAAATTATTAATTTTTTAATGAAGAATTTGATATGTGATTAAAAATATAAGCAATAAAAAAACATAGTAAATTGAACTATCTAAAAGTTCGTTCAATGAGAAAAATGATTTATTCATATTATGTAACAACTCTATATAGGTTTCATTGTTCATATGGAATAATTATATTAGAAATAAATCAATCAATATTCATCTATTAATTATGGTATCTTCTTGTTTGGGTCGGTTTAACCACATAGTTGAACAATGTTAGAAATTTTTTCATAGATGAATAAGGAAATGTAATTAATAGTATTATATGACATAAATAATTATATATTCATTTTCTTTTAGTTATAAAATAGTAATATTAATATTAAACTCATTTGTTAAGTTACTTGTGTACGTTTTTATGAAATTTCTGAAACATGCACATTATGGATTTCATCATTAAATATACTAACCAAAACTATAATAGAATGAAATTATAACATAAAAATAACTATAAATATTAAATTTTATTCATTTTATTATTTTGGAATGATATAATTTTGTAGAATAAATAATAAAAACATTCTATTTATGAAATTAGCTCAAAATGTTCAATATTACACACACCTGATATTGAAAACATATAATAAATAACCAAAATACATATTTTATGTAATTATAAAAGTTAATTTTTTTTGATTTGTGAATAAAGTTTATAAATAGATGATTATGATAGTTATTTATTTCATACAAGTGGTTATATATCATTCACCCTAGTCGGATTAAAGGAATGGTTTACATGTCTCAAAAATCAATTCATTAAGGCAAGATTTTGTTACACATCATGTTTTCTATTTTCTAGTGCACATACTATCGCATCGATTTTTATATCATGATGATATAATTTATCATGCTGTTCAATTTTCTATTTTAAATTTTATTCATAAATTTATTTTGATTGAAATTTAACATCGAGTCATCATAATTCCAAAAAAACATAATTTTTGGAATGTAATGTATGTGTGATATTTTCCTAGAAATTAAATCCATGTTTGGATACCAAAAAGTGGATACAACTGTTGTAAAAATTCACACAAGGGTAGTCACCCTGTAAATTTCTGGTTGATTATCAACTCAATCTTCACTCGTTGAATGATGAGTGAGCCATAGACTGCACACTAGGCTAGACACTCTCAGGGGATATGTATTGGATAATTCAGATTCTCATTATAAACCTTAATTAACGATATTACTATAATTAATTAAGTCTCTAATCATTAAAAACTATATAACTCAATTAGTATATTATTTTCATATCCCAACAATTTGAAAGTGGCCTCCCAACCTTCTTATATTTATTTATTTGATAAGGTTACTTCCTATTACATTAAGAATAGTTTATTTTTTTATATTGATTGTTTTCTATTCTATGAGATAGACATATTATTCTATTTATTATTTTTTAATTTATTGACATAAATGTATATGATTACTCTAAAGGGTTTTTGTTTGAGGGAGGCATACATAAAAAGTTATTAAATTTTTTAATAATGAAAAATATAACATTTAGTAAACTTTCCATTAAAATATGATGTATTATTGATTACTAAGTCATGTGGGTTAAATATTGTATACTTAATCCATTCTATTATATAATGAATTCATTGGACATACATAGTGATGGGTGGTTCCTAGTAATGAAATCACATTGAAGCATTAGAATTTACCCTGATACAAATGAGATTAGGTATTTCTATATGTATTACCCATGTAAATATAATGTCTTAGAACAAGGACATGAAGTCATGTTTATGATTTATGACATTATTAATTCAATCAACCTATCATCGGTAAATATAATTGTTTTGTTATTTATTTTCATGGTTAAATCACTCCATAATTTCTATTTTATTATAGATTTATTTTGATTATTTATTTCTAGAATACTATTTATTCTATTCATATACTATGATAGCTTCTATAATACACTACTATTTACTATAAATATAATATCGCCCTTATTTTTTCCCTTTTCCAGGGTAATGTAGAAGAGAACTATGTTTAAATTTTAAACTTATACTATAAGATATAATAATAATCTAATGCGGGTTCTTCTATATTTCATTTTCTCAATTGTAATATGAAAAATATGTAAGCATTTAGTCTTGCGAGATAAAAAAACAACTAGATCCTTTCGAAACTATTATATTTTGTAACAATAACGTAATATACCTACAAGATTTTGTTTTCTCATGATTTTTTAACAATATACTTTTTACATGTATATAATATATTTTAATTATAATTTTTTGAATTATATATAATATTTTATAACTCATAAATATATATATATATATATAGTTTTATACATTCAGAAATTTATCTTCTTAAACATATTTTTCTTTAATCTATTAATTTTAAAACAATGAATTTATACTTTTATAAAATTTTCAATATTAATCAGTACCATTATATAATTCAATAAATTATTTATGGAATTTTAATTTAAAAATTATTTTTTAATTTTATATATAGTTTGTATAATAGTATATATACTATATAATTTTAAACTTATATAAGTTATATATTTTATTAACTGTATACTATTTATAAATTTATTTAATTGTAACTACAAATGCACACATTTTTATAATATTATGTTAAATTGAAATGATATTAGAAGGAATAATATTTGCTAAATCAATCATTATTTTCGAGATAATGTAATTGGATTTCTAATCACCTTGGGGTGTTTACATTATTTATGTCCCTAATATCTTTCATTTATATTTATATTTATATGTATTGATTGATTCATTTACATATATATAACTGAACACCTTTAACCCTTTCATCATTCGTGTCAACTTCATCACATCTGCTGACAAGTCCGCCACACATGATAAAGTCATTTCGAATTCCTCAATATTATTCGGCATCACATTTTCTTCAAAAAATTCACTTTCTTCCCCTAGTATCCATATATTATAAATTTTATCTCATCACACAATCTTCAAAATACTTATTTGTTATTATCCTGAAGTACCTGTACCCCCTCATTAATGTTTCATCCTCTTATCACCCATGAGGGAACTATGGACCTCCCTTATGAAGAGGATATATGAAATAAAGATTAAACTATTGACAAAAATATAAACTACTCTGGTTCTTTAGATGAATAGTTACTTCTTTTATTAATATAAGTAATTTTCAAAGTGAATATTCTCTTACGGAATTATTATTATATATTAGTGGTTTGGAAATTTGTTTGACAACCATAAATAATGGTCCTTCATTGATCTAGACTATATGGAAGAGATAAAAAGTGATCTTGGTGATATAATTTGTATGTTTAGGAACAAATTTAAAAAATTTAATGGTACTCTTGTCAAATATAGTGATATCTTACCCATGTATCATGTTACATGGAATAAAGTTGATTCTTCAGTCAATGATAATGCATTGAAATTTATTTGGTTCAAAATATTTCATTATCTTCAATTTGAGATTAATATGAATAATCATATAAATTCGGTTTTCTTATTTCTGTTTCAATTTTATAATTTTAAGGATAGTGAAATTAATAGGTTAGATTGTATTATAAAGGTAAGTGATATTTGGAGGTGATATAAATATGTATTATTTAAAGGATAGATATAGATAAAATGATCCTCTCAATAGAGTATTCCTTATTATGATGACCATTCTGTCAGTTAGTATTCTGAGATGACATTGTACTTTTTGGTAATACATTTCATGTAAATTGGTATATTATTTCTCAATTACTATATGAAATAATAAATCTAGTATCTCAAAAATAATTTATTTACATAATATTTAAATAAATGAATCATTAGTGAAGAATAAGAAAAATAATTCAAGAATGAAATAGGTTCACACTCTAGGGAACGCTTGTTTTCTTGACCATAAGTAGAATCAGGTATATATTTATTTGAATTATTTATAACGCACACATAAAATATTTTTTATATTAGTATTGAATTTTTTTTAAATAAAACATTTTGAATATAGAGGGTTGGGTACCACATGAAAATGTATTTTATCTAGATGTAAGACAAGAGATACATATATTGTTTAATCTTTACATTAAATATTTTTTTTAGAATATTGTAATTTTCAAAAGATATAATTAAATTGTAATGTTTTTTTATTTTTTTGACTAATTGGAAAGATGTGTTGGAGAAAATTGATAGAGAGGTAGAGACCTATTTATGTCATAATGATCATTTTAGTAAGGGTTTCATCCATGAGCACCCATGGATGTTTTTATACTGGTGTAGAATGATAAATTCGCATATGATGATTTGGACATCATTGAGAATAAACATCTCAACCAATACATCTATTACTAAGAATCAGTAGGTTTAAATAGTGAAATAATTAGATATTATTCATCATGAAATGATAGCTAGATTCTTTTTTATACAATCGAGGATTTTGGGTGATATTTCACGAGAGTTCAATGCTTGGATAACCCATATATTGGATTAATTTTACCTCAATGGTATAAATGTTTTCATTATCCCATATATTGGTGATGTTGTTGATCATGTTGATGGTGGGTTGGTGGTAGTGGCCATGCTACCAAAAATGGGTATTTCTATGTACCACAAGTGAAGAATATGATAATAATTATTATATAATGGTGGTGAAGGTGGTGGTGGTAATAGTTATTATAGAGATGAACCATCATTAAAATTATAACCTCATATATATAATAATTACTATGTAACAATTATTATAAAATAATTATTTATTTCACGTTCAATATAAAATAAATATAATGAGGATTATTGTAATTTCCCTGAAGACTTTTAATCTATTCATTATTTTTATGTTTGATTTCATTACTATGACCCACTATTAATGTAGTTGTCATACAAAATAAATCTAGTAGGTAATAACTACTTATGAGTTATATTTACATCCATTACTTGATATTACTTGTTCTATATTATATATACTGGTTGAGTGAATTATTTTTGGATTTTCATTTATTAAATATGAATGTGCGTAATTTTTGTTGATAATCTGATTTTTATTACTAATAATTTGGTACATGAAGGGGGAGAGGTGTATTTGATACTTAAAAAGAATATTTTTTTATCCCTTAACATCAAATATAAGTTTTTTATCATTTCAAATTACACATTGGCTAATTTTATTTATTTTATTTTTATACTAATAGAAAAGAAAATTATTTGAGAACCAATGATGTTTTAAGATTAAAATTTAAAAATATGTGTAAGTTTTGATTCATTTACTATGACATCATGAAACATTAGTGTTTATTTCTTTTTAACAAATTATATTTCATAGATAACGTGCCTGACACGCAACACTGGGTTCTAGAAAAACATGATATAAAATTAATAAAGTTATAACACAGTCTATAAGTCGTATGGTATGAATTGGACCACAAAAATTATGAAAATTATATTGTTATATATTTATTATGAAAAAATTAGAAACATATGAAAGTGAAAGACATGTTTTCTGAAACAATTAATTTTTCAAAAAGGTTGTTTAGTCACGCTTTGGGAACATAATTTAAAATTAATTTTTATCAATTTTTTTTTAAAATATATATTGATAGATGAGTTTAATTTTTTAAATTTTTATATCAAAATTTTCTCAAGGTAAAATTTTGGTATTTTTGAGAAAATATTGTTTTTTAAACGAATAGTCAAAATATAGATTTTTATAAAAATTAAATTTTCTAACAATAAATTAACTAAATAAAGGGGCAATTTTTATTTCAATTTAATTTAATATACCAAAAATATAAATTAGTTAGATTGTATCCAATTAATTACATTTTAATTTCATTTATATTGGGTTTTAGTATATGTTTTTTTGGTTTCAAAACACTTTTTTCTAAAAACTATTTTAATATTTATATAATTTTCCCATTTTAATTAATCAAAATAACTACTAACGAGGAATTTTTTAAATGAAATATATATAGTATAATTTTTTTGAAATTATTAAAATGATTATTTCAATTCATACAATAATATAAATATATTTTCCCAAAAAAATACATTTCTTGGAAACCGTTTTTTCATCATGTATTGGTGTTTAATCTTAAATTGAATTCTGCCACTTCATTTAATTAAACATTAAAAGATGGAATCCATATTTTTAATTAGAATAATTTGTTTTATCTATGAATTTCAAAATATGTTTTTACTAAAATAAATAGTGAAAAATGTTAAAAATTTGATACTAAATGGGTCTACAGAGGGGTTGAACCGAGATGATAAGCATTAAATATGACATAAAACATGCCAAAAATGCATTAAATGGTTATATTTAGACCTTATAATCTCTATTATTATAAAATGAGACGTTTTTAAGATGTAGGTACGATAAAGTGTGGTTGTCAATTTATCTTTTAAAAAATTAAATGTGTGTCCTCTCCCCCGATTATAAAAGCCACCCAATCTCCTCCCACATTCACACATACACAACCATTTAATTCCCCCAAGACCTACCCAAATTAAATTATCAATTCACTCCCTATATCCAAGAGTCCTTATTGTTATTATCAACAAATCTGAATAAGGATTTCAGTATATTCCTAAAGAGGCTATCCATGGAAGTGGTACAATTAAAAAATGTGGGTATTTGTTTTACTTATTACATCTCCTTCGTATTATCATAAACTATGGTAATATAATAATTCCATTATAAAACCTATAATGATATTAACTTATGTTATTGTAATAAAAAAATATCCCTCTCCACTTCCATCAAATGATAAATGAATCTGTCGATCACATGTTGAATGAACTATCACCTTGTGAACCAATGTAATTCATTTTCCATCACCACCTTTCAAGGATGGATATAATGAAGGATTTAATTTTTTATGATATATGTTAAATTATTATAATTTCAGAATTATTATATCACATATACCTCCTTACCATACATTCTATGGCGATATGATAATGTCACACTTTTATGGGACAAACTACACCATTAAGAAGTGTTGTGATTCGTTTTTTTGCTAACGCATTACTTGTAAGATAGTATGGATAAATTTAATGAATACATGTGATATTTATGATAAAAAATAATTTTTTAATTATAATATCACATCTATCTTCCTACATTCCAATCCGTTGGAATAAATTAACCTCGCTTTTGCATACGTGGGGACTACCACCTCAACCTAGCAATGTGAAATGTATTTCAATATATTTTTATATAGATGGTAATAAAGGACATATTGGATTAGTAGAAAATATTTATATGAAATAATAATGATTCTATAATTTTTAATTAATATTTTTAATCATTTAATTCCATCAATCATGAAAAATAGAGTCATCGTTCATGCTAATATTTGGTCTACTGTCCCCATGAATGGTGTATTCCATTTAATATCTCTAAATTTTATGAATTAATATATATAATTGTATAATTAATATACATTATATTTATATAATTTTTATAATAATTGATATGATTAACCCATTATCAATATGTATGGAACAAATTTATCAAACCAAAACGGAACTGAAAATAATAAATTATCACCTGAAACATTGATTTTAAAAAATAAATGTTAATAAACATGTAATAAAAGACATTATGTATTTCATATATGATGCGAAATATATTATTATCATTCTTTAATAGATCTATAATAATATTATATTTACAATACATGAAGTTTGAATAAATGATTATGATTATCAACATTATAAAATACATTATAATGATAATAGTTACTAATGTTCCTTGTGATTATTAAATTAGTTAGGACATCAATCATTAAATTTTAACCTCATGTGATTATTTGTATGGGATTATTTGATGATCATTTATTCCTCCCATGTTTTTATTAATTTTCTCATTACTTATTAAATGGAATGCATTTCAGTTTGTCAGTATTATATATTTTTTATGTCTTCTATATTGAGGATATATGATAGTATACATATATCCTCACTCTGAAGTAGAGTTCACCCCTTTATTATGTTTTCTTTCCATAGGATTCGAAGAATTTTTTTTGATTGATATGAAGGGACATGAAAGATAGAAAAAATATGATCTCCATGAAAATAAATCGTTTTGTTTTAGTTTTTCATATGTAATTGATATTCAAGAATCTTTCTATTTATTGAAGACTACTAAACTAGGTGGCCCTTCAAGATGAAATTACCTGTGTCTTATGACAATGAAATAAAATCACCACCAACTAAGAGCTACTAGGGTTCATGTTTTTATAGTTTGAATTAGTGAAGACTAAATAAAATAATTTAAAACTTGATTCATAAAAACATATATTACGGTATATAACCACATGAGTTACTCTAAGGATACTTATATTTATAGGATAAAATCCTAATGTTTTTGTATAGCATAATTTTTTTGTTTTCCAAGAAATACATCCCTTTAATAATATTATATGTGGACATGGTTATGGAATAACTCTACCAAATACTGATAACTGCCAAATACACATCATGTTTTAATTGAGAGATATTTGATACATAATAATTAGCCTTATTGGACACCTGGTTTGACACTAGAGTGGGATATTATTTTCTTTATTCATATTTTATTTTTTAAAAATGATATAATTGAATAGATAATGACCATGAATAACTTATGAAAAACCCATGGTTTTATATATTCTAATGATATTTTTATGATTTGGACATCCAATAAAGGATTCTTTATGAATTTATTATTTACCACTATGAATAGTGTTTATCAGAATATGGTTCTTGGTTGTAGTCAATGATTGGAACTAGAAGTAATTGGGTTCACATTGAATGTGAATGATATTGTTTTGACGAGAATCCAAATGGGATGATGACTGAGTTAATGATATTTTGATTATTCCAAATCAGTTATGATTACATATTATTAATAAAATGATCCATAACTAATTAATAAATTATATAATGAAATGACGGATAATTTTCACTAAGATATTTCATGGAGGATACCATGGATTAATAATGTTTCAGTTCTCCATGTGTTGTGAATATGGGAATAAAAACCCAAGTGATTTTTTTAATGGAATGGGAAAATATTTTACATATAGAAATGAAGGGAATATTGAAAAAAATTACCAAGGAAAAGTAAGGAGTTAAATGGATATATAATTCCTACGTCTAATATAAAAGGGTGATGAGATTTTTTAATGTATATAACAATCATTGAATTCTTATAAATTATTGATAAAGGCTAAATGAATAATTCAAAGAGAAATATTTTTTTTTTCTATCATTGGGATTGATCCAACCCTTTAAAGAGAAATAGTCTCATAAACATTATAATAATTTGAGGATATAGTATCAAGAACTATCATGGAATTTAAATAATTTTCAAATATCATGGCTTCTAAGGGACATAATAGAATAAGAGGTTAATAGAAAAAAAACATAATGGTAATGATTCTATGCTGAATTTTTCTATAGGTGATACTTTTTGTAAGTAATACCATGGTATACTCATAAAACAATTCTTTAAGTGTAGAGATAAAGGAAACCATGATTATGTTTTCAAGGGAAATAACGATATTTCCAATGTATAATACATCAACTATAAGAATAATGGGAACTATATTGATGAAATACTAATGCATCAAGAACATATACCTCAGATGAAGTTAAAAGATTAGGTTAATGATTATCCAACTTATACAGATGAAGTTGAATGATTAATGTGCTTGTGTATTTCGATTCCAGAATTAAGTTTTTGATTTTTTTTAACAATTATATTTTGGTTATAAAAAGTAATTAAATATATAAATATTTTACTCTAACACTACTTCAATAAAGATTTGAGAGAATTTTTTGAATAGTTCTGATGACCAGAAAAATTGATCTGGCAGAAAGTTGAAAATTTTGTAAAAAAATGTGATGGAGGGAAGATTACCCTTAATATGTGCCT
Organism: Viscum album; assembly: GCA_963277665.1. NCBI lineage: Eukaryota > Viridiplantae > Streptophyta > Magnoliopsida > Santalales > Viscaceae > Viscum > Viscum album. Next base: position 843,544,630 of record OY728160.1, on the reverse strand, counting down.
AATTCTGAGATAATAATGATAAATTAATTTTAATGGGATAATATTTGGAAATGTAAATTGGTAGGTGATTTTATGCTTTATGTTATCTTTTCTAGAGTTTACTGTTTGGTTGGACTTTTGGATTATATTCAACAACATCACGCTTTATTTTTTGAAGCATGTATTTTTTCAATATGATTTTATGGTGATGAACTTATTAATATTTATTGAATGTGTAAAAAAGATCCACGTTATATTTTAGGTGGAATATAATGTTGATTCAGTGAACTTACACCTACTTTTTTTACATTGAATTTCATTATATATATTTTATACGAGACATGATGTTTTATATTTTTTAAATATATTAATTTAAACATTGGGCGTTATTGTTGTGTTTTAGAGATTAATGTATTTTATGGGATAACTTTTTCCAACCTCATTGGATTTCAAAAATATCTAGACACAAAAGATGATAATTTTAACTCTATTATATATATTAAGATCTTTTAAAAGATAATTTTAGTTCTTTAGGAATATAAAATTCATTTATGGATATTGATTTCATGTATTAAGAGATGAAGTGGAAATTTATCGAAGCACTACATAAGGATTAAATATTTCATATGAAATAAAAAGATATCAAGTAATTATATTTCATTACATTCATTGTCAGGATTGTCAAAGGATGTATTAACTTTTGGAAAAGAATCTTGAAATTATAATGGTATCATATTACCTTCATTCCAATCATAGATTTATTGTTTTTTAGTTGTTAAATATTCCAGTTCATTCACATTATTCTAATAGATGATATATATCACCCCTATAATTATTTACTCATTTATTAAACATACATGTAATCACATTCCACCAATGTTCTATGATTTGGAAACATAATATATTTTATTATAGATGACATTTATACATATATTTCACTCTTTTTAGGAAGATGTATTATTAACCCTTTTTATGACGTGGGTTTCATACGAAGTTATTTTTAAATTTCACATCCACTAATTATCGAGATCATGATAAAATTGTGAGGAAGAATTTAATTTAAGGATTGCATAATATAACACCCTGAGGATTTATGATAATTTTTTTTATTAAATTAAATTTATTTGATAGCTTGCGTAACACGGTAAACCAGGTTTCAATAAAATGGGATATAATATTAATATTGTTATATAAATAATACTATTAAAACCAAGACATGATGTTAGTGGGTATTAATAGGAAAAAGAAAATAATAAAAATCACCCATTGAAAAATATATTATAAATAATAGTTAGAAACATATTTTTCTAAATCCATATTTTTTATATTTTAAAAACCCTTTTACCGGTTAAATGTGAACCCTAAAATAACTTGATTCGATTAAACACAAAATAAAATCTACACAAAAGTCAACTACACAATAAGATTAAAAAAATAGGCTAAACCATTCCATCCCATTCCCTTGATCCAGCATCACCAAAACAATATAGTTCATTCTCCACATCATCACCAAAACCTAGCCATCAGCTGGTGAAAATTAAAAAATAAAAAATTATGTAACGTGCCGGATACTGAAGTCGCCCAGGGGAACCCAATACCCGTTTGACCACATGGCCCCAAGCTCATTTCCATGAATTCCAGAGGCTGACGACTAGAAGCGAGGGACTTGGGTGTGATGGTGGTGGAAACAATGCCCTCATTGGTAGTGTAACACAACATAAGTAAAATAGATATAAATAGTGGAAATAATAATAATACCATACAACATTAAACAGTGGAATACTGGAAGTAATAACATCTTAGCACATATAAATATATATGATTCATGATACATATGTCGAGGAAGGTGTCCAAGCAAGTCACAATTATAAAATACAATACTAAACCAAAGTAGAAATAAAACCAAGTAAACATCTTCACAACATCACAAGCCTCAACTTGGTCCCATGCTCCCTGCTCCACAATAATTAACTACGTGAAGTAGAAGGGTTCTTTCCCTTATTTGTACCTACATAAATATAATCTGTTTGGACCCAAAATAATGACCCAAATAGGGTGTGAGAATAATCCCATTAGGAAACCACCCAAATATCTATGCCAAATAGTCAGTGAATATATATGGTATGTAATAAACAAAATGAAGTAGTAAACAATGTAGTACACATAGTAACAATCCTACAAATCAATTGCATTCATTTTCATATACCAAGTAAGAAACTAACCAAAGGTAGGTAACCCTATGGGAATTACTGATAGTCAAACCCCTATACTTGAACCAAAGAAAAAAAAGAAACCCTCTAGGAAGTACTCACAGTCTAACCACTATGGTTCAGCTTTAGCAAAGACACTCTGATGATGCACTCACCGTCAATTCCCCCTGTGGTCTCGAATCAGTAACTAATATGAACTCTAAGGAAACACTCAACGTCCAATTCACCATTTGTCTTGTATCAAGGAAATTGCAGACTCTATGAGGGAGAACTTATGTTCATCCCCCCTATGGTCACACAACGTAAAAGTATACAGACACTCTTGAGAATCCCTCAACATGAATTCTCCCTGTGGTCTACTACACCAGGTTCCCACAACCCTGTGTAAGTCAATCGTACACAAATGATACATGGTGTCCATAGTGAACCTTAATAACTACTTGTCTAAACAATCTATAACATATCATATCATGTCCGAAAATAATAACCCATCCTAACAATACTTGGCATGGAAAGAAATCATCTCAATAGGAAAGCTAGACCAAAAGGTCAAAACAAGAAATCATGGGAAAAACATCCATAGCATGGCAAGGTTACCTCTATTAAAAAACAATTAACCTCTCTCCAAAAAACCAAGGCATAATAGGTAGTAACAGTGCTAAATACCATAAACACGCAATACCCTGTATGAGGGTATTGGTCACTTTTCCGTATAAAATTCAAAGAATATCCACAAGAATGCACAAACCACTTAGCTCTGCGTTGTGAGATTGATATACACGAATCTTAGGCCTTGAAGTTCCCTAAAACACCGTAGATCTAAAAAAATGTTTAAAACATTCAATAGAGTATAACTTGTGAAAGAGGAGAAATAAAGAGATGAGGATCAAGAAGTAAGGAGAACATACCCATGTGATTCCAACACAATAGACGAAGATCGAATCGGATAACGGATGGAGAGTCATGGGATCAATGAAGATCTGGTGGTATCGTTTGCTCCCAGATGAGATATGTTGAGAAGAAGATGGTTATATCCACCAGACACTCATTTAATGAAATAAAATGAATGTATATGACATGTTATTTTAAGGTACACTACATATACTAGCCTTTTATGGACTCTTCTTTAGGTGATCTCTAGGTCACCACACACAACCATGTCATCAGCCATTACACGGCTAGTACACAGTCTCCTGGAGCAACCAGGTACACGACGTGTAATTATAAGTACACGGCGTGTACTCCATAAATTTCAAGAAACTCCATGTTTTTTCAAAAAAAAATACTAGAAAAAAACATACCAAAAAAGAAGATCCATGTTCTTACAAACATCCCTCTTAAAAAAATTCTTCCCCTAATTTCCCATGCAATGAGGCGTAGAAGTAGAACCCTCAAATAGCTCCAACCACTATGATCATACATTAACTTCCTTCTCCTAGGTATCATCTTATACTCGTCCGTTCTATCGTATTACACATACCATAGGAACAAACTGGCCCTAGATAACCTTCACACTTCGATAAAAAAATCCGGATAAGATGGCCTTTGAAAGATGCGTACAACTCTTACTGTACCACTGCGGGTTGGAAAAGATGAAATAGATCTGATAAGTAACGTCAGAGCTATGAAACGTGGAAGACATTGTGCAAAGCCCGATACCTCTGAGGTAACTGCTACCGATAGGAAACTGGCCCGAATCTCTCCAAAAATGCAAATGGACCGATGTATCTTGGAAAAAGATTACCATATCTCTTAATTATTCTGTGTCCCAACCTCTGTGTGACACATAAAAAACATGTTCTCCTACCTCAAACTTTAGAGTACATCTCCATCGATCAACATAAGACTTCTTTCATGACTCTGCAGTAGCCATCCTCTTCTAAATCACCTCCATCTACTCTATGGTCTCCAAGACAAGACGAGGTCCCATCATAGCTGCCTCTCCTACCTCTAGCCAGCATAAGGGTGATCAGAATGGCCTATTGTACAAATATTCATATGGTTCCATTAGAATAGTTTCATAAAAATTGTTATCGTAGGAAAACTCTACAAGAGGTAACTGCTTCTTCCAAGAACCTCCAAAATCCTGAATGCATGCTCGAAACATGTCCTCAAGCTCCTGAATCGTACGATTAGACGAGATATCTGTCTAGGGATGGTATGTTGTACTCAGAAGTACCCATGTATCCAATGCCCTATGAAGTACCTTCTAGACCCGAGAAGTAAAACGAATATCCCTGTCAAAAAAATGGAGTGTGGACCTCCATGTAAATGTACAATCTCTCGGATGCACAACCTTCCCAGCACGTCCAAACTGAAAGTCTTTTGGATCTACAAGAAGTGAGTATCCTTCATGACTATATCAATGACAACCCATACCACATCATTTAATTGAGGTGACCTCAGTAACCCTATCATGATTTACATCATGACATAATTCCACTTCCATTCGAGAATGTGTATCTACTACAAAAGCCATACTATTTGTTGATGCATTGCCTTCACCTACTGACAGGTGGGACACCTCATGAAAAAACCAGCCACATTTTCCTTCATAGATGGCCACCAATACTAATGGTGTAGATCATGATACATGTTCGTGAAACCAGGATGAACTCCTCAAACTGAGGATTGAAAGTCCCACATCATCTCCCCACGTATGTCTGCTGACACCCATACACGCCCATGAAAACAAAAGATCTCATTCTTGCCTATTGTCCATCCAAGAATATGATCTTTTCCTAACACACATAGGACTAGGCCTTCAGAATCTGATAGCCTCCTCATTCTCACTCGATCAAGTATAGTAGAGGTAATAACTTCAAAAGATAGAAACGTCTGCACCTATCTGTCATGAAACTCCAAATGCATGTCAGAGAACAGAGCCATAAGCTTGCACTCACAACAAGCCTCCTGAACTACTTGTATCTAAGTCCTCTATCTAAGCGCATCAGCCACAACGTTTCCTTTCTCAGGTGTGTATGTAAGCTCAATGTCAATGGACTTGAGGTACTCAACCCACCTTCGCTGTCTCAGATTCTGATCACGATGAGTGAAGATATACATGGGACTTTTTTGGTCTCTAAAAACCACAAAATACTCTCCCAATATATAATGTTTCCAATAGAATAAAGAAAGAACAACTACAGTTAGCTGGAGATTGTGCATCGGGTAATTTCTCTCATGTGGCCTCAACTGCATAGACCCATATGCAATGACACAATCTGCTTGCATAAGAACAGTACCCACTCTGATACTTGATGCATCATTGTAAACTATATAGCTCTTTCCTGGATCTGGAAAAAATAGTATTGGTGTGGAAGTCGACCTCCCTTCCATCTCCTGAAAGGCTGATTCACATGAATTTTACCATAAGAACATAACACCTCTCTTAGTCAGGCCCATCAGTGGCACGACTAAGCGTGAGAAGACTTGTATGAAACGTTTTTAGTATCCAGCCAACCCTAGAAAATTTCGTACCTCAAAGAAGATCTTTGGATTCTCCCATGAAACTAATTTCATCACTTTATATAGGACTACTGATACTCTTGTCACTTAGATAACATGTCCCAAGAAGTGAATCTAGTCCATCCAAAAGACCCATTTTGAGAGCATAGTATACAACTAATGCTCTCTTAGTTTATTCAAAACTATCTCAATATGTGTGGAATGGTCGTGTTGATAGTGAGAGTACACCCAAATATTTTCCAAGAGACTACCACAAACGAATCCATGTATGGATCAAACACTCGATTCATCAGTTCCATGAAAATAGCAGGCACTTTTGGGAGACCGAACGACATAACCACATTATACTATAGACATACCTTCTCCAAAAGGCTGTAAGAGGAATATCTAATGGTCTAGCATTCAACTGATGATAACCGGATCTCATTTCAATCTTTGAGAACTCCCAGGCTCCTCAAATACGATCAAAGAGATCATTAATCCTCATCATGGGATATCGGTTCATAACCATCAACTGGTTCGGCTTCTGATAATCCACACAAAGTATGAGGGTAACACTCACCTTCCTCACAAACAGGATAGATGAACCCCAAAGATAAGTACTGGGTCAAATGATACACTTTTCGTACAACTCCTCCAACTAATTCATGAGTTCCTGTAACTCTTGTGTATCTATCCTATATAGAGGAATGGACACCGGTCCCACTCTTGGCACAAGATCAATTGAAAATTCTACCTCTCTCTTTGGGGGAAACCCTGAAAAGTCCTCTGGAAAGACAAACCTAAAATGATCCACCGTTGGGGGAAAGTCAACATGTGAAGTACCCAGGTCATCCAGATATAGATAAGAAATCTGGGCTTTAACTCCTCCCAACCCATGATGCCTGGGTCCTTCTCTGTTCACCTGGAAATCCCACTAACCTTTCTGAAGAAACGATTCACCCTATGGTGATGTGAAACTCACCCTACAATGATAGAAATCGAAAACTTCTTGGAAGGGTACTAACTAGTCCATTCGTAGAATAACGTCATAACATCTCTAAGACCCAGAGGTCCCTTAAGAAGTGGAACCCACAAACCACAAGAGGGTGCTCCTTGAACTAATGAAGACTAGCCGTTCAAGTCCCCAACGGAGTGTCTAATAATATGATATCTAGAGATGGAAATATAAAAATCCAAAGAATCTCCACAATAGCCACAGATATGAAGCTATCGGAATCCCCTGTATCGAAAAGAGAAAAAACTAAAAGTGGGTAAACTAGGATTTTACCTCCCACTGTAGAAGGTCGAGGATCCTACTCCTACTGGCTCTGCTCCATTGAAAATGTTTGACCTGCACCGTGGCCCTACGACCCTACTTAACCACCGTATGATGATCCACCCTATAGTCACTGAAAGCCTAGCGACTGGATACCATGTCTTTGACCTCCACCTTGGCCTTAATAGCCATAATAAATCCAGTTCCTAGACTGATGAGAAACTAGTGGTGCTGCTCCTAAATGCAGAGTCATAGAAGAACCCAATGTCACTAGGTGTTGGAAAGAATAACTGACTTAAGTGCTGTAGATGGCCCATCTTGCCGCATGATCGTCACTCCACTGGGTCTCTCAAGCAATGTGGCCTTATATGCCCACTCTCCCCACACTGTTATCACACCACTTGACTACCAGAAGAGGTGTCTCATCTCCCCAGATCTCCACGCAATGACTCCCTACGACACTTCCTACTATCAGTAGGAGGGATTACAACTCCGGATTTCGAACAGCCATAGCTCACCACTCTAGAGTCCCTCAGATTGAGCTATGTGATTAGAGCTTGGTTGACTGTTGGAGTTATGGAAGTCAACCTAAAGATGTTCACCTAAGATTGGATTTCGTGCCTGAGACCATCCTCAAACTTCCATTCCAGAAATAACTCATCACCTTCTAGAATGGTTGAGAAGCACTACAACGACATGAAATGAGAAGAATACTCCTTAACTAAAAGAGTACCCTTATCCAGACTCATGAAATCTTGGGCTTGACCAGATATCAATGTCTCTTGGTTGAAGAAGTCATATAAGGAACACTTAAACACTTCTCTAGCCATAACATGATGGCATCTTTCTTGTGAGATCACATCCGACGATCTCTTGGTGGAGTCCCTTAACATGTACGCAGCGTGATTCACCATCCTCTATGGAGGCATCTCCAGATGCTCGAATATAGATAACGTGGCCTCCAACCATGATTCGGTAGGCTGAGGTCCTCTATCCCATGTGATGGTGGGAGGATGCTACTGTTGAAAGACCCAAGTGATTTTTTCCATAAATAGGAAAGAAGGTGGTACTCTATGGAAAGTCTACATGAACCTCATGATACCCTCTTAGAACTTTTCATCAACACCTATTTATGGATTGTCAGCTGGTTCCAAGACTGGAACAACTAGAGGATCTGCTGGTAGTAACTCATCAGCCATGTCCGGTGTCTGATCACTGCCCTGTAACTGGAAGACAACCAGAGGACATCTCAGTGGCATGAATCTGTAAGGTCAATCACACCTTTTATATCGAGATTAAAAGTACTGAAACTTATAAGTGAAAGAAGGGAACAAGAGAAATAAATCATTCATGTTTTTTTTAAAAATGGGTACACAATGTGTATAATTCATACATGATGTGCTCTCTTAAGCCTTCACCTGGGCATGTACATTTTCTAAAACTGGTCGCGTAACACCCCATACACATAGTGTGTTGTCATAACACACAACGTGTACTTGAATCCTCTTCACCTACTGTAGTTATTCCACATGTATAAGCCACATGGTTTCTCTAGAACAAGACTCCACAGTGTGTTAGTTCCAGACACGATGTGTACTAGACGAACTTCAATGACCTGTTTTATTAGTCACATGACTGGTTACATGGCTCACTCTACACGAAGTGTTCCAGATTGATACGGAGTGTACTTGAAGTATTTCTATGAACCTTGTTGTTAGATTCACAGAACGATTCAAGGGTTATAATGCATGGCTTGTTCAATCTTGACACGACGTGTATAACATAAGTTTTATAAATTTGTGTCATTAGTTACACCAGTGGACACATGTTCTACACAACACGATGTGTAGAACTGGTACACAATGTGTTCCCCTAATTATTTTCCAACACCATGTCTCTTCCCACACAACTAGTGACACAGTTAGAGACTACACAACGTGTACATGTAGTACATGGTGTGTACTAAAAAAACTATTCCTTCCTAAACAGAAGGATACATGGCGTGCATTTGTAATTACAATCCATGTATTCTGGGTTTTTTCTGGACAGAAATCCTAATAAACCTCTCTGGAAACCCAAAAAAACATTGAAACGAACATTAAAGTACAAATTATGATTTGTGAGGGCCCGTACACCTCGCGAAACAATGCTTGGCTTCTTATACATGTTATATATAAACATAATAGAGAAATGATCCACCAAATTCTAATCCAAGAGGGGCCATAACACCTGAAGAACCAAATCATCGAATCCATTCAAAAAAACCATACATAATCCAATACCCTATCAAAAATTAGGTATTATATCTAGGAATTTATCACAACATCATTTATATCTAAGAGAAAATCTATCACAACAACATGCTATTGGTAATGAACCCTAAATGGAATATCAAGAATGAATGAAATGTGATTTCAATCAAGTGCCTATCTGATGCATGAGATGGAATACCCTCATCCCATCTGGATGAAATAGAAATAGAACCTCAATGGTATCTACGATAACAGCAAAAAACATGTAAATCACCCAACAGTGAAATAAAATCAACTGTAATAATTTCAAAACCAGAAATATTGCAATAATGATGTAAATTGGCATTTCCCTTTACATGGGTCAGCTACTCTCAAGAACAGCTTATTACCAAGTATGTATTCCTTCCTATATCGGGACATAAGCTCCAAATATTAAGTCAAGAAGAAAAGAATTTCCACTGATACCACTTTGTAACGTCACGGTTCCGGAAGCCGCCCACGAGAGCCCCATACCCGTTTGGTCACAAGGCCTCAAGCGTATTTCCACGAATGCTCGAGGCTACCGACTAGCAGTGAGGGCCTTGGGTGTGATAGTGTAGAAACTATTCCCTCATTGGTAGAGTAACATAGTGGTTGTAAAACAGGTAGTAATAGAGGAAGTAGTAATAAAACCATACAACAGTAAACAATGGAAGAATAGATGTAATGACAACTTAGCACATATAAATATATATGATGCATGATAAATATGTCTAGGAAAGAAGAAAAACGAGTCAGAATTCTAGAATATAGTACGAAACTAATTCACAAAGAAAAGAAAGTAAAAATATCCACAGCATCTCAAGCCTCATCTTGGTCCCAGGCTCCTTAACTCCACATCAATTAAGTACCTCAAGTAGAAGGTCGTTTACCCTTATGTATACCTGGAGAAATATAATCTATTTGGGCCCAAAATCATGACCCAAATAGGGTGTGAGACTAATCATAGTTGGAAACCATCCAAATATATATGGCTAACAGTCAATGAATATATATGGCAGGCAAAAAACAAAATAAAGGAGGAAAAAGGATGTACATATAGTAACAATCCTATAATTCAATTGCATTCAATTTCATATACCAATTAAGTTGCTAATCAAAAGAAGATAACCCTCTGGGAATTACTCACCACCTTACCCCTCTAGTTCAACCAAATAAACACGAGAAACTCTATGGGAAGTTATCATAGTCTAAAACCTTTGGTACATCTTTAGCAAAGACACTCTAATGAAGAACTCACTGTCAATTCCCCACTCCGGTCTCGTATTGGAATCTAATAGGCACATAGAAGAAGCACTCAACATCTAATTCTCCATATGTCTCATATTAAGGAAACTAAAGACTCTCTGAGGGAGAACTTACGTCTATCCACCTATGGTCTCACAACGTAAAAGTAAACAGACACTCTGAAGAATCCCGCAATGTCAATTCTCCCTATGGTCTTCAACACTAGGTTCCCACAGCTCTGTGTAAGTCAATCATACACAAATGATACATGGAGGAAAATTTAAACCTCAATAACTACTTGGATAAAAAATCTATAACATATCATAGAATGTTAGATAATAATCACACATCCTAATAATACTAGGCATGGAAAGAATGAAGCCTAATAGGAAAGATTGAATAAACGGTCAAATCAAAAAATCACTGTAAAAACATCAATAGCATGGAAAGGTTAAACCTATTCACAATCAATTTACCTCTATCCAAACAAACAAGGAATAAAAAATAGTAACAGTGCTAAAAACCATAAACACGCAATACCCCGTATGAGTGTATTGGACACTTTTTCACATAAAATTAAATACTATCCACAAAAAGGCACAGACCACCTAGGTCAACGTTGTGAGATCGATATACCGGAATCTCAAGACTTGAATCACCCTTGAATGCCTTAGATCTACAAAATTTTAAAAATGTTCAATCAAGAATAAATCACGAAGGAGGAGAAATCAAGAGATGATGTTCATGTAGAAATGATAACTCACCGATGTGATTCCAACACAACCGATAGAGATCAGATCGGAGAACGAACGATGAGTCGGGGGATTAGCTTAGATCTGGAGGTCTTGGTCTCTCATGGATGAGATAGGTAAAGAAGAAGATGGTTTTTTCCTTAGATACGACCCCGATTCATTTAATGAAATAAAAAGAAAGTACATGACATGTTCTTTTGAAGTACATGACGTATACTTGCCTTTTCGGGCCTCTACTTTAGGTGGTCAACAGGTCACCACACATGGGGATGTACTCATACATTACACAGCCAGTACATGGTCACCCATGGAAATTGGGTACACGGTGTGTACCCATAAGTAAACGACATGTACTCATGAAATTTACAGAAACTCCTCTTTTTTCTCAAAAATAACCTAAAAAGATAAATGTACCTAAAAAGAAGATCCGAGTTCTTACAAATTAATCATGACCAATCATAGATCCAAGTTCCAGCTCCTCGACCCATGCGATATGGTCTTCAAAATGTGACACAAGAATTCAAGCACCTCGTCAATATGACCACATTACTGGAGAGATCAGTAGGGGAACATGATAATCTCAAAACATATTACTCACAATCAATCGAATCAAAAAATTAAAGCATCCTCATTGAACAAAGATAAAAGAGAATGATCCACAACAAAAAACACCTAATAATTATTTGATAATAAGATGAGTCAATAATAGGGACCCAAAGGTTTGAAGCCTATGTTATATGCACCTTCTAGAAACTTTTGTCCACTCGAACATGACATCCCAAAACAACATTGAAGGCCACTCCACTAGACTAACTGGGATGATTTCAATGGACTAAGTCACCATAGTAGAGTTGGGAGGATAAAGTCCTTGGCCAAGGTCCATGCCTAAATAATAAAATCATTACTACCATCAAGGTCCCATGGAACTTGAAAACATCACAAGACCAAGCAACAACCAACCAAAGTGGAGGCAGAAAAAAATCATCTTAGAATGTCATCATACCACCAAACATCACATGTTAAAGCCTCCTTTTTGAAACCCTGTATGAATCTGTAATGGGTAAGAGGAATGGGTTAGGAAACTAGTGAAGAGATGAAGTGGGTTAGGGTCGAAACAATGGGACTGAAGTAAGCTGCACCTCCTATGAAATCGACAACACCTCATTCAGTACATCCCAAAACATTCCAAATAGCTAGTGCTCAGAAATTGAGGGAGGTCAGAATGTAGAAACCTATAGTGATAGTATAGGAAGTTTCATCATTATCGTTAAATGAATTACAAGGCCTTGATGGTCACCTAATACAAAATGCAAACCTATGAGGAATTCCAATCTAAAAGGAGAAAATGAAACCTAAACATAATGGAACATCAACAACGAGTTGGAACCAGGACCCTGGATAGGATGAAAATATAAGGAAAGGGGGAGGCAATGTTGGGTAGCACACATGCCACCCGAGTCAAAATTTCAACCAAGGGAACTACTAGAGTGATAGTAAAGTAGGTCTATGCTACTCAAAGGATGTCTAAAATAAGAACCATTTGAAAGAGAATGAAATTACTTCTAAAAACCTGTATTTTTCTAAATGGCGGTTTAGTCACGCTTTGAACATATAATTTAAAATTAATTTTTATCACTTTTAAAACTTTTATTTCAAAATATGATATTTATTTTATTAATCAGATTATTAATATTTAAATTTGGAGAAATGTTTATAATTTTCCTTCAATATGGATTTTTTTAGTGAATAAAGAATATACTGATTTTTGTAATACAATATTTTCATTAAAATAATTTATGAAATTTAAAAGGACCATCATGATTTTAATTTAATTTAATGTAACATAAGAATTATTTAGGCCTATTTAATCCAATGAATTATATTTTATACACCTTTATACTATATTATTGTATATGTTTATTTTTGGGTTAAAAACACTTTTTTAAACTCTTTTGATGTCCAAAATGTTTCCCCATTTTTATTAATAAAAATTACCCCAAATAAGGAATTATTGATAAGAAATTTATAGATTATACATTTAGATTTTTAAATTTATATACATATAATTATTATTCCAGATAATATTGTTAATATAAGATCACCTTTTCCCTGAATATAAATTCCTTAAAAACCACTTTTCCATCAAGTTTTTGGGTATAATATTAAATTGAATTATAAAACTACTGTGAATTGAATTTGAATCATGGAATAATATTTTGGTATTAAAATAATTTATATTTTATAATAAGGTAATATAAAATTTTACCATAATTATTATTGAGAACAATAAAAATTAATCATCACAGTTAAGGTAAAAAGTTCTTTACATTAGGATAAACTATGAAGATAAGTGATAAAAAATAACATCAAACTGGAAAATAAAACCAATGTATGTCTATATTATGACTATATAACCTGTAGGATTTTATAATTATCCATTTTAGAGGATTTTACTATTATAAAATTATGGGTATCAAATTATCTTTTTAATGATTCAATGTGTGTCCTCTTCCCCACTTATAGAAGTCCACATCCTCTCATACCCTCTTTAAACTAAAAAACCACTAGGTTCAGAAAATACCTAACAAAATTACATACATAAATCCCTTGATCATGGAGCCTTATTTTTATTTGGAATCCCTAATAATTAGGAATCATGTATAAACATAAATAAGCATTTTAATGATGTGGTAAAATTATTAAACGTGTTTAATTATATTATTTATTCTTCCACCACTTTCAAATCAAAATAAAAAATTAAAATATAATAAAACTGGTGTCCACTATATAATGATATGTTATTATGTCAATGTAATACCCTAGATCTATCTCCACTTCTATCAAATGATAAATGAAATTTTCCATCGTGTGTATGGTGTACTACCACCTTGTGAACCGATGTAATTCATCTTCCATCACCATGTTTCAAGGATTTATATAATGGTGTATTTATCTTTTAAATATGATATTTATGTTATTATTATAATTCTATAAATATGATAACACATATACATTCTTAGTTTAAATTCCATGGGGGGTATGATGATAACAGTCATGTGTACTATGTGATGCCATCTCATGAAGCAATGCAATTCATTTTTTTATAATGATTTTAGTGGAAGTTAGTCTAGATAAATTTAAGGAATATATATTATATTTATGACAAAAAAATAATATTTAAATATAATAACAAATCTATCTACCCTATCATGCATTGGAAGACAATAATCTCACTCATTTGTATGTGTGGACCACTGCCTCCCCACAACAATGTGAAATGTTTTTCAATTAATTTCTTGTATGGATGGTAATAAGGTTGCACCTTGTTAATACATATGATATAAAATAAATAACAATAATTTCATAATTTTTAATTAATATTTATTTTTATTTCATTCCATATTTTTAGAAAATTGAAACAACGATCAAGCATACATACGACCTACCATCTCCATGAATGTTGTAATCAATTTTCTATTTCTCAACTTTATAGATTCATATAAATACTTATATAATGAATAAATATTATATTTTTATCACCAATAAAATTATTAATATGACTAAATATTTTAAAAATAAAAGTAATGAAATTAATGAACTACAACATACATGAAAAATAAAGAAATTATTCCCAGAAACAACGATTTTAATAAAGAATTGTTAAAAAGGGTCATAAAAGTCTATATGTAAATAATATATGCTATTAATTATATAATTACAGTTATTTAATATATTAGTAATAAAATTTTACTCATTATACATGTGGTTTGAACTTGTATTATGGAAATCATACTAGAGGTCCGTGTTTCACATCTCACTTTTTTTTTGTGCGAGACATATTCCATAGTCACCAGTTATTTCTTTTGTATGTTGTATATAATACCCCTATGAAATGTTATTTAATTAATCTATTTATATTCAGGGTAATTTTGGTTTCATTTTTTGAATTTTCATTAATGGGTCTTATAATTAAAACGTTACCCAAATAGTAATGGTCTATTCAAAAATCTCATCATTATTAGGGATTATTCATTTTTAAGTATCCTATGGGGAAAATATTTGATACTTCTGTCATAATCCAAATATTTATTCTTCTTCACTATTTATTAATTAAATTTTCATGCAATATTAAAATTTTCCTCTCTTTGGTACATAAAAATGTAGTGTAAATGTTTTAAAGGAAATTCCACATGATTTCTCTATTCCATCAAAAATACTATTTCATCTAAAGCCATGTCTTCGTAACATGATTTCAGAAATATTTTAATATATTAAAATTTATGAAATAATTTTTTACCCATTTTGTATTTTTATGATTTCTTTGACAAGAATGTTCATGTTATTTTCTAATTCTATTATTTTTATATTACTAAAAATATAAAAGAAATGATTTTTTTTGTTTAAAATAAGAATAGAATTTTCCACATTCATGAACTCTCAATGAATTAAAATTTAATTTTTAAATATTACATTTTTATTTTCAAATAAAACCAATTTAATTTTTTTGAACTTTTAATTATAAATTGTGGATTCCGAAATGAAATAATGTTTTTAAAACAAAAGTTTTTAATGGAATTTTGATGGTATATCTATTCATCAACATGATAAAACCTCATTTTACCTTAGCTTCCAGTAAGAATATCTTGTAATTATTCTATAATTTTCATTTATTTGGATAGTTTTTGATCAGTTTATTGGGATTTTATATTTTTATACCATTCAATATATTAATTTTAATGGGTTATGATTATGTTTATTGATTGGGATAAGTACTAACATTTCTTATGTTTGTTTTTCAATACAATTTTTTATATTTATTATGTTCCAACCCATTAATAAGAGGAAAATATTGGTAGTATTATATTATGGGTGGGTCCTAGAATTACATATCCCCTCGATGTATCATTTGGTCTTTTGGGATGAATTAGTTTGCAAAATTAATTGAATTTTTACCCATACTTTGAATATGTATTGTGAAAAGAATTGATAGTATTTTTATATTGACCAAAATTATAATTTAAATCATTATGTGAATGTTATTGATGTTTTATTTTATTATTGGATTAGTTTGAATATTCTTGGTTAGTTTTAATGGTTATGTGATTATTTATACCGAATTTTTTATCATCATTTATTCCTTATAAATTATTTTTCATGTTAGATTTTTTGAATAAATGGCATGTGTTCCTATTATTTAACATTCCTTATTGATTATGTATTATGTATTCATGAAACCTTCCACTATACACAAATAATTATGGTGAATTAGGGATCATATCCTTCTTAAATTTCTTTTACCATGTAATTAATAAATGTTTTGATAATTTATATTTAAGGATATTCTAGAATGAATAAATATGATCTCAAAGAGTATACTTTTGTGTATTTTCAATTTTGTAGTTATGTGAAATTGAAGCACATATCTAGTTTATGAATATTTCTAAACTACACTGTCCTTCAGGTTTTTATTCTATATATCTTATGTTAATGTGAAATGTAACCACCAACTCTAGGCTACTAGGACTGGGTTATTACATTTATGTTTTATTTAAAATGAAATTTATCTAAATTAAAAAATTTATTCATTCATTTATAATATAGAATATAAAATTAAATTTAATCACTTACTCTTTTATTTGATAATTGATACTTCTCAGTGAAGTATTTGATATATAGTGAACATAAGAAACCATCATCTAATATTGTGTAGCGATTAAATTATTACGAATAATTGTATAATTTTAATGATATTTTTATGTAATTGATTCCAAAAATACTAAAACATTTTGAACCAAATTTATATCCAATCCTTAAAAAATATTTACTATTCGATATAATAACTTATAAGTTATTTTAAAATACAATTTAGTAGTTTGTTAAGTGTAATTAATTCTTGGGTGTGTGGGTATTTACAAGAATATGATTTCAAATTTTTTAGGTTTCATATGCCATTACTTTTTTTAAAATTAAATTCATTCATTTTATAGTAAATTATTGTCTGTTGATTTAAATATTTAGAAACATGATTAAATTGTTATAATGGTATCTATTGTTTATTTTGATGTATTGTAAGAACCCAGATCTTCGTTTCAGGTATGTCTTCCCTTTTTTGGAGTTTTTGAGAATTTTTGGAGTTTCTGGAAATTTTTGAAGTACATGTCGTATACTTTCTGGGTATATGCCGTGTAATCCTTTTCTGCTCAAAACCATGTGATGGCCATGTCCGGACCACACACATAGTGTGTAGGGGTGACGTGGAGGCCAATTTTGGCGGAGTATGGAAAAACCCACTACATGCCGGGTACTTTAAAAATACACGCCGTGTACCATTCTATTTTTTCACTAAATGGACTGGGGTCACGCCTAATCGCCATAATAATCTTCTTCTATGTCTTGTTCGACCGAGAGATGCCATACGACTATGAAACTTCTCCGGATTCCTGAGCCTCCGTCCGTTCTCCGATTCGAGCACGGTCGATTGAGTTGGAAGTGCAGGGATCTATGACATTCTAGGGAGAATCAGTCATCGTGGTTCAAGTATATCGATCTACTAGGATCGAGGTAGATGGTTTGTGCCTTACCATTCAATGTCTCTGAGTTTCTGTGTGAATTTCCACCGATACCCATGAACAGGTTATTGTGTGTTACCCCTTTTTGCCTTCGTTGTTTTCCTACCTTGCTTATTTTCTTGTGTAGAGGTAATTTGACCATGTTAGAGGATAATTTATTATTCTTGGATGTATTCTCCCTTTCATTATTTTGTTTATGACATATGGGTCACATTTTCCTTTGGCTGTTACACCTGTTTTCATGCCTTGCGATTATAGGTTGACGTGAAACTCATGACATGCTTGTTGCCTTGTGGAATTTTTAGCTAAGTAGATCTATAGGTGTACTTTGGTTAGCCAAGTATCTCTATAGGTGTAACTTGGCCTTAGAGAATTATTATGCACTGACTGGAATGGGGCTGAGAGAACCTGATGCTATAGACTATAAGGTATAGACCGTGTGAGCTTCCCAGAGAGTCTTAGACATTATAGACTACAGGGGATGGACCGAGTGAGCTCCCAAAGATTCTTGGATATTATAGACTACAGGAGGGTAGAACGAGTGAGATTCCTCATAGAGTCTTACCTTGTATGAATCTCTTTAAGAACCTTCCTAGGCTAGAGGAGGAATTGACCGAGTGAGATTCCTCAGAGAGTCTGTGGTATACCTGAGGCTATAAGAGGAATTGACCAAGATAGCTTCCTCAGAGAGTCTCTAGACCTTGGGCCTAAGAGGGTTAGACCGCTTGATCTTCCTCAAGAGAGTCCCTAACTACCCTATACTATAAGGGGAATTGAACGAGTGTGCTTCCCTAGAGAGTCTCATAAATACGTATGACCAAGTCAGAGGGGCTAGGTTGAGTGCACTACCCAGAGGGTTGTGGTACTTCATGGATAGGACCAGAGGGGATGGCTGCGAGTAGTTCCCAGAGGGTTTCCAGCTTATTAGATAATTTTTTCACTATTTTTGATTGGCTGTGGATTGTTTTGTACTATGTATCATCTTGTTTTACTGCTTACTGTTACTGCCTATTGCTTGCTATTGCTGTTTACTGCTTATTGTACTTTTACCTCCCATATACTCACTGACTGTTCCACACAGATCTTCGTGTGAATGCCTACTGGAATTTCATCTCACACCCTATTTGGGCCATGATTATGGGCCCATGCAGACTATGTTGTTGTAGGTATAGATAAGGGAAAGCTCCCTTCTACTTCTGGAACTTTATTGCTTGGAGCAGGAGAGCATGGGACCAAGCTTTGGCTTGCGATGCTGAGGAGCTGTTTACTTTTCTTTTGTCCTTGTTTTGGTACTGTAGTGTTTTCCAGCATTGGGACTTGTTTGTATGCTTTCCTAGGTATGTATCATGCATCATTTCACATATATACGTATGTTCTCCAGTTTATTTATTTAGTCTTTGGTTGTTTATATTGTTGGTTATTACTACTTCTTCTATTGCATGTTTATTTTTCTTCCACTGTGCACTCTGCCAATGAGGGCATAGTTTTCCCACTATCACACCCAAGGACCTTGCTGCTAGTCGGCAGCCTCTGGCATATGGGGAAATGCGCTTGAGGCCATCTGACCAACCGGGTATGGGGTTCCTTTGGGTGGCTTCCAGAACCGGGATGTTACAAAGTGGTATCTGAGGAATTATTTTCTATTGCATTACTATTTGGAGACTTTAGTCAGGGATAGGATGGATTTGGTACTTGGTAATAAGTTGTGCCTGGGAGTAGCTATCCCGTGTACTGTGAAAATCCATACTACCTCGTTTATTTCAGTTTTATGGTTTTGAGATGTTACGGTTGATACGATTTCACCTAGAGTGATTCACATGCTTTGTACTATTATTGTTTTGATATTACGGTTCTATTTCTGTCGCCACCTGATGAGATGAGGGTATTCCATCTCATGCATCATATAGGCACGTGTATAAATCACATGCCATGAATTCTTGCAATTCCATTTAGGGTGCATTAGCGATTTCATGCTGTTGTGATAGACGTTGTGTAGATTATGCATGCTGTTGTGATAGATGCTTGATAGAATCTCTGCTTCTTGTTAAAGAATTGTTTGTATTGTACTTTGTTTAAATGAATGCCAAATTTTGATTCTTGAGGTGTTATGTGCCCTCTTGAATCGGAAATTGGTGGATCATGATCCTGTTTTCTCTTGTACATGACTGTAGGTGATGCCAAGATTTGATTTGCGGGGAGTATGAGCCCTCACAGATCAGAATTTGGCACCTCTTTGCCTTGTTTTCCGTGTTTCTGGCCTTCTGTGTAGTTTCTAAGCTACATCCCAGAAAAACCCAGAATACATGGCATGTACTTTCTGGTTACACTCAGTGTAGTTTTTAGGCCGTGTTACTAACTGTGTGTGCAGGAACATGGTGTTGTGAAAATAACGTCCGGAGCACGCCGTGTATGGTATGTACACGCCGTGTAGTGTAGAGCCTTGTACCTGGTCGTGTCACTAACAACACGGGTCGGGGAATCTCGAGTAGAACACGTCGTGTTGTAAGGGAACACGCCATGTAGTTTTTTCCAGGTACCCGACTGTGTCATGAACAACACGGGCTGACGTGACCTTCTCTAAGATACGCCGTGTTGCTTTTTGAATAAGCCGTGTAGTCTTGCCCAGGTACCCGACCGTGTCATGAACAACACGGGACGATGTTACCTTCTCTTATACATGCCGTGTTTGTTTGGAACATGCCGTGTAAGGGCCTGTCGTGTAGACGACCGTGTAACTGACAAAACGGGCCTCCAAGTCAGTTACTAGTACACGCCGTGTCCCGAGGGAACACGCCATGTAGTCTGAGGTTAGTTTGAACCGTGTGAGTTAGCCGTGTAAGGAGACTCGGGCAGGGGTATAGTTTTCAAATACATGCTGTGTGTTGGGTCAACACGCCGTGTAGTTTGAGGTGTTACACGACCTGTAGGGTAGGGGTACACCCCCATGTTAGTGGCTTAAGAAGACACACCATGTAGTTTTTATACACGCCGTGTAGTCATGTTTTGTAAACCTGTGTGTTTTTCTTCCCCTGTTCCAATTTTGAACTCTTGTGTTCTCTGTCCTTGTTTTCCTGATCTAAGGTATGCTTTTGATCTTTCAGAGCTATGCCTCTGAGACATCCTCCGGTTGTACGTATATCGTCAGGTAGTGATCAGATGCCAGATATGGTTGATCAGGGACTTCCTGCCAATCCTCCAGTCGAGCCAGCCTTGGCACCGACTGTCACACCAGTTGCAGGCGCTGATGCGCAGTTCAGGGAGGACTTCCTGAGGATGATGCATACCTTCCAGTGAGCGCCACCTCGTTCCCCGTCGATGGCTGAGTTGACGTGGGTTTTCCAGAAGCAGCATCCTCCTACTTTTTCAGGGGATAGAGGACCCCAGGCTACAGAGTCGTGGATAGAGGACACACTGAACATCTTGGAGCAAATAGAGATCCATCTAGAGGAAAGGGTAAAGCTGGCTACTTATATGCTCCGGGACACTTCCAAGAGGCGGTGAGAGGTGATCTCATGGCCAGTGCGTCAGCACGATATGTCTTGGGATGCGTTTCAACACACCTTCTATGACTACATCTATCTGGAGACCCTGAGGGCCGATTGAGACCGGGAGTTTATGAGTCTGTAGTAGGGTACTCTCTCTATTATAGAGTACTCTTCTCACTTCACTAAGCTGCATCGTTTCACACCAATCCCAACAGGTGATGAGTTGTTCCTTTCGAGGAAGATCGAGGATGGTCTCAGGAAGGATTTCCATTCCCAAGTGAATATCTTCCAGTTGACTTCGATATCCTCCATCATCAACCAGGCGCTGATCACTGAGCGTAATCTGATGGATTCTGGAGAAGTGATCCAGGTCGGTTTGTCATCCAGAGCTGGTGTTCCTCCTACTGATAGTAGGAAGCGTCGAAGAGAGTCTTCTCAAGAAGATCGATGTTCACAGGATGCGTCTTCTGGCAGCCAGGTTGTATGCTACCAGTGCGGTAGGAGTGGGTATACTAGACCACAGAGCCAGAGGGATCCGATGGAGTTCCTGTCTTGCGGCAATATGGGCCATCTTCAGTGTTTCTATCACATCTTATAACCTTCAGCTGGTGATAGGGGTTCCTCTATTTCCCCGCGTTCTGGAGATGCCTCACCAGTTTCCCATCAGTCAGGTAACTGGAGTTCTTCCGGCCGTTCAGGCTGAGGTGGAGGTTGCAGCCGTAGTGATCAGTCACTAGGTCATCAGCTATAGTAGAGTGGATCAGCTCAGCGTAGTCAGCCAGGGGAACAGGACCGCGGTGCATGCCAGTCTTTCATAGTGGAGTAGACCTATCGGGACCAGGATCCTGAACCTTCTAAAGTTTGAGGTACGATCTTAGTAGCCTTAGTTTTATCTTCAGACCATTTTGATACTGGTGCTTCCCATAGCTTTATCTCTGTTGCGGTTGTGGAGAGCCTTGGGATCTGTATCTTTTCGTCTGCCAAATTGTTGACTCTTGAAACACCATTGGGAATGAGGACATCTAGCATACATTAGTGCAGGGAGTGCCATCTTGAGGTTGTGGGTTGTCATTTATTATGGGACCTCTATGTCTTAGATATGACAGGCTATGACGTCATTCTCGGTATGGACTGGTTGGTTCCCTTCCAGGCAGTCGTTGATTGGTATCGTTGCAGGGAGAGTTTCGTATCACCAGAGGGCATATATTCCATCATATAAGCAAGTGGGATGTCCAAGAGGGTAGAGTTGGACCAGAGCATCATGGGCTAGTGAACATTACAGCCCAGATTTCCAGTCTTTATATGGATGACCAGGGGACTTCACAGTTATACTTTCCTCCAGTGGTGGATCGTTTCAGGGATGTCTTTCTAGAGGACTTTTCAGGTTTACCTCCAGAGCATGAGGTAGAATTATCGATTGAGCTCGTTCCAGGAGCAACACTAGTGTCCATTCCTCGTTATAGGATGGCTACACGTGAGTTTTAGGAGATCAAGAAGAAGTTGGAGGAGTTGCAGGCAAATGGTTTCATCAGACCCAGTACCTCTCCATAGGGTTCACCTGTCCTATTTGTAAATAATGCAAACGGTACCCTTCGGCTTTGTGTGGATTATTAGAAGCTGAACCAGTTGACGGTCAAGAACTGATATCCCTTGCCAAGGATCCATGACCTCTTTTATTAGCTTCGAGGAGCCCGAGTGTTCTTGAATATCTACTTGAGGTCTGGTTATCATCAGTTGCACGTTTCACCATCAAATATACCTCTGACATCTTTCAGGAGCAGGTATAGTCTTTACGAGTATATAGTCATGCCATTCGGTCTTACGAATGTGCCTGTAGTCTTTATGGCACTGATGAACCGAGTGTTCCATATGTACTTGGAATCCTTTGTCGTGGTCTTCATGGATGATATCTTGGTGTACTATCACACTCGACGCGACCATGCCACACATCTTGAGATCGTTCTGAGTACACTGAGAGAGCATCAGCTATATGCTAAACTCTCGAAGTGCCACTTTTGGATGGATTAGATTCACTTCCCGGGTCATGTTATCTCGGAGACAGGAGTGTCAGTGGACCCATAGAAAGAGAGAGATTTTTTTTCCTAGGAGAATCCGAAGAACGTCTTTGAGGTGCGGAGTTTCCTAGGGTTGGCCGGATACGACAGATGCTTCATTCAGGACTTCTCGCGCATAGCAGCACCATTGATAGGTCTAACCAAGAAAGGGGAAATGTTTTTATGGTCATATTCTTGTGATTCATCCTTTCAAGAGATGAAGGGGAGGTTTACGTCAGCACCGATATTAGTCTTTCTAGAGCCAGGAAAGGGATACACTTTTTACTGTGATGCTTCAGGTATCGGGCTAGGAGACGTGCTTATACATGGAGATTGGGTCATTGCTTACGGGTCTCAGGAGTTGAGTCCACACGAGAGGAACTACCCGATGCACGATCTGAAGTTGGCAACAGTTATTCACACCTTAAACTGTTGGAGACACTATCTTCTGGGAGAGAACTTTGTGGGTTTCACCGACCACAAGAGTCTCAAGTATATCTTCACTCAGTGTGATATGAATCTATTAAAGTGCGGGTGGGTTGAGTATCTTCAGTCCTCTGACATTGAGCTTGCCTATACGCCGGGAATGGGAAATGCAGTGGCAGATGCATTGAGCAGACGAACTCAAATTTAGGTAGTTCGGGAGGCCAACAGTGAGTGGCAGCTTATGGAACTGTTCTCTGAGATGCACTTAGGAGTGAATGACAGGCAGGGACAGACTGTCCTATCTTCTATAGCTGTTACCTCTACACTTTGTGATCGGGTGCGGATGAGGTAGCTATTAGTTTCAGAGGCCTTGGTCCTGTAGGAGAGTGTGTCAGGAGGAAAACCTCTTCCTAGATGGAAAATAGGCGAGGATGAGATCTTGCATTTCCAAGGATGTGTTTGGGTGCCAGCAGACATACCCGAGGAGATGATTAGGTATTTTTATTCTTCAGTTTGGGTTGTTCATCCTGGCGTCACCAAGATGTATTAGGATCTTCATCGCCAGTAGTGGTGGACAGGTATGAAGAGAGATGTTGCTAGTTTTTTCATGAGATGTTCTACTTGTCAGTAGGTGAAAGCAGAGCATCAGCGACCAACAGGGCTTTTACAGTAGTTACCCATTCCGAAGTGGAAGTGGAATGATGTCACGATGAACTTAGTGATCGGGTTACCGAGGTCACCTCAGGGAAGTGATGCTATTTGGGTCGTCATCGACAGGCTTACGAAGGTAGCACAATTCATTCTGATCAAGGAAACCTTCAGTGTTGATGATATGGGGTGACTGTACATATGAGATATTGTATGTCTACATGGAGTTCTACACTCTATTGTTTCAGACATGGATCCATGCTTTACCTCTCAGTTCTGGCAGGGACTTCAGAAGGCATTGGGTACACATGTACTTTTGAGTACAACATACCATCCCCAAACTGATGGCCAGTCCGAGCGCACGATCGAGGTGCTTGAGGATATGATCCAAGCTTGCATTCTAGACTTCGGTGGGTCTTGGGAGAAGCATATACCTCTTGTGGATTTCACCTACAAAAACAATTTTTAGGTAACCATTCAGATGGAACCATATGAGGCATTGTATGGTAGGCCATGTCGGTCACCCTTATGCTGGCTGGAGGCAGGAGAGGCAGCTTTGCTAGGACCTCATCTTGTTCAAAAGTCCTCTAAGAAGATAGAGCTAATTTGGAAGAGGATGACTACAATATAGTCTCGACAGAAGTATTATGCTGATCATCGGAGATGACTTCAGGAGTTCGAGGTCAGAGATCAGGTTTTCATGCATGTCACACCGAGGTTGGGAGACAAGAGGATTCAGAGACAGGGTAAGATTTCACCAAGGTAGGTCGGTCTGTTTGAGGTATTGGAGAGAGTTGGGCCGGTTGCCTAACAGTTTTAAATACCTCAGAGGTACCGAGAGATGCATGATGTCTTCAACATCTCTTAGCTCCGACGTTAATTTTCAGACCTATATTATGTATTTCAGGCCGAGGAGGTTGAGCTCGAAGAGGATGCGTCGTTTGAAGAGCATCTTATGTGGATTGTCGATCGCAACACAAAGGTTCTCCGAGGCCGGTCTGTTCCTCTAGTACAAGTGCTATAGAAGCACACACGAGTATAGGATGAGACTTGGGAGAGGGAGGCAGAGGTTCGATCGCAGTGGCTAGAGTTGTTCGAGGATCCTTATTCTATGACCATCTAAGGAAATTCGGGGAAAAATTTCATTAAGGGGGGAAGTTTGTAAGAACTCGGATCTTTGTATTAGGTATGTCTTTCATTTTCTGGAGTTTATGAGAATTTTTGGAGTTTATGGAAATTTTTGAAGTACACACCGTATAATTTCTAAGTACACTCCGTGTACTCCTTTTCCGCTCGAAACCGTGTGCTGGCCATGTCCGAACCACACACACGGTGTGTAGGGGTGACGTGGCGGCCAATTTTGGCGGAGTATGGAAAAACCAACTACACGTCGTGTACTTTAAAAATACACATCGTGTTCTTTTTTTTTTTCACTAAACGGACTGGGGTCACGCCTAATCTCCATAATCATCTTCTTCTAGGTCTGGTTCGACCGGGAGATGCTGTACGACTGCAAAACTTCTCCGGATTCCCGAGCCTCCATCCGTTCTCCAATTAGAGCACAGTAGAATGCGTTGTAAGGTAGTAATCTACGATGTTCTAGGGAGAATCATTCATCGTGGTTCAAGTATATCGATCTCCTAGAATCAAGGTAGGTGTTTTGTGCCTTACCGTTCAAAGTCTCTGAGTTTATGTGTGATTTCCACCAATACCCATGAACAGGGTATTGCGTGTTACCCCCTTTCACCTTCGTTGTTTTCCTTCATTTCTTGTATTCTTGTGTAGTGTTAATTTGACCATGTTAGAGGTAAATTTATTGTGCTTGGATGTATTTTCCCTTGCTTTATTTTGTTTACAACCTATGGGTCTCGTTTTCCTTTGGCTGTTACACCTGTTTTTGTGCCTTGCAATTATAGGTTGAAGTGAAACTCATGACATGCTTGTTGCCTTGTGGACTGTTTAGCTAAGTAGCTCTATAAGTGTACTTTGGTTATCCATGTAGCTCTATAGGTGTACCTTGGCCTTATAACATTATTATGCACTGAATGGCATGGGGATGAGAGAACCTGGTGCTATAGACTATAAGGGATAGACCGAGTGATCTTCCCAGAGAGTCTTAGACATTATAGACTATAGGGGATGGACCGAGTGAGCTCCCAGAGAGTCTTGGATATTATATACTACAGAAGGGTAGACTGAGTGAGCTTCCCCATAGAGTCTTACCTTGTTTTAATCTCTTTATAAACCTTCACAGGCAAGAGGAGGAATTGACCGAGTGAGCTTTCTCAGAGAGTTTTTGGTATACCTGAGGCTATAGGATGAATTGACCGAGATAGCTTCCTCATAGTGTCTCCAAACCTTGGGGCTAGGAGGGTTATACCGCATGATTTTCCTCAAGAGAGACCCTAACTACCCTAGAATATAAGGGGAATTTATTGAGTGTTCTTCCCCATAGAGTCTCATAAATACGTATGACTAAGCTAGAGGGGTTAGGGTGAGTACACTACCTAGAGGGCTGTGGTACTACTTTGATAGGACCAGAGGGGATGGCTGCGAGTACTTCCCAGAGGGTTTCCAGCTTATTAGCTATTTGTTTCACTGCTGTTGATTGGTTGTGGATTGTTTTCTACTATGTATCATCTTGTTTTACTGCTTACTGGTACTGCCTTTTTTTTGCTATTGCTTTTTACTGCTTATTGTATTTTTACCTTCCATATACTCATTGACTGTTAGGCACATATCTTGAGGTGAATGCCTACTGGGATTTCATCTCACACCCTCTTTGGGCCATGCTTTTCGGCCCATGAAGACTATGTTGTTGCAGGTATAGACAAGGGAAAGCACCCTTCGTCTTCTGGAACTTGATTGCTTGGAGCATGAGAGCATGGGACCAAGATTTGGCTTGCGATGCTGATGAGCTGTTTACTTTTCTTTTGTCCTTGTTTTGGTTCTGTAGTGTTTTCCATCATTGGGACTTGTTTAACTGCTTTCCTAGTTATGTATCATGAATCATTTCACATATATACATATGTGCTCCAGTTTATTGATTTAGTCTTCTACTGTTTATATTGTTGCTTATTACTGCTTCCAATATTGCATGTTTATTTTTCTTCTATTGTGTACTCTACCAATGAGGGCATAGTTTTCCCACTATCACACCCAAGGCCCTCGCTGCTAGTCGGAAGCCTCTAGATTTTGGGGAAATGCTCTTGAGGCCATGTGACCAACTGGGTATGGGGCACCTCTAGGTGGATTCCGGAACCGGGACGTTACAAGTTTGAAGTCATATTTTTTTTATTAAGGAGTATTACATGAAAGTGTTTATTTTAAATTGTTTTGATGATGTTTGTGGGGATATATCAGTATTAGATTCATATGAATTATAATTTTTTTAATAAGATAAATTTGTATATAATATGAAAAAAGTATCATATTTTGTTATGGTTTGATGGTTTTTTATGAGTACTATTTTAGAATAATGAGTTCATAAATAGCCATGCAATTTTTACTAATAGGTGTATGATGTTTTGATTATTTTCATTTTATTTTATCAATATATAAAAACAAAATATGAATCCAAATAGATATAAAACAATTAATAGAAACCCATAATTCAATTAGATGATAGATCACAAAAACCATTTTAATTGAATTATTAAAACACACAAAAAAATTTAAATACGAACCTGATATTTGATAGTTTATGTTGTACAAAACACTAAAGTCAATCACAGGAGAAAATATAATAATTTAAATATGATCATTTTACCGTAGACGTTAAATATTTGGGTATAAATAGTATTCACTAAATCATGATATATATATATATATCAATATAATAATGAATAAAATTTAACATAATAATTTTATGAAATAAGAGCATACTTTTTATTAATTCCTTTTTATTGTTCAAAAAGATGTTTTCATAAAAAATTGTTTTTTATTGCTTTTTGTGATAAAGTAATTATAATTAATTTCATTAAATTTTATTAATTTAATTTCATAAAAATTATATAATTTTTTAAATATTCTTAAAAAAATTATATTTGGGTTAAAGTTTGGTACTTTTCTTAAAACATTGATTTTTATGTTATTAGTGAAAATTATCATTTTTATGAAAACTATTCATTTTATTTTACTTAAAAGTATCACTATGATTTTAAATTCATATTTAAGGAACATAAGTATTTTTTAATTAGATATAATATAACTAAGTTCATATGATCACATTTATTACTGATTATGATATTAGTACATTTTTGTTCTTTAAACACATTTTTCTAAAAACAGTTCTTCATTTCATTTTATGCATTTATATTAAAAGTAATTTATTAAATTTTTGATAGTTTAATATTAAATAATTAATTATATAATTGGAATCAGTAGTTAAAAATTTTGTAAATACTCTCCATTTATTTTTATACATTACGAATAATTACTTTAGTAATTTTCTTACCACAGTAAATGGGTAAATCTGGTAATTTAAGATTAAAAAAAGGATAAGGATTAAATAATGCCTGTAACACTTGAATTAATTTTATTGGATGATTATATCAAACCCATAATCATCCAAAAAGTCTAATATATGTTATTTTTCCATTTAGACATGATTTTGACCCTTTATAGTTTTTTATATAAAAAGTCAAAAATTTCATTTTCTTTGTTTTATTATCTCTATTTTTTACACGGGTTTAAATAGAGTATATGTTAGTTTATGAATATTTATTTGAAATAAAAATTTATTTTTTCATCATGGAAATTTATTTTATATTTTTAGTGATTAAATAATTTCCTTAAAATCGTATGCAGTACAAACATCGTGCTTATGTAAGTAGTAAAAAAATAAAAAAATATTTTGAAAACACTAAAAAATATATAATTTGAGATATTTTTATTTAAATTATTTTTTAGATAAAAATGATATATTATATATGTTTTTATTCTTTTTATTCCAATTCTACTATTTCCATATAGTTTAAAAAGTCGAATTAAATGAATAGTTCAAAAAATAGACATTAATGATAATATAAAACAAATTATATTTTATTACATGATTTAAAATTTATAAAAATATTTTATTAGTATATATGAATGGGATATTGTTTTAAAATTAATCTATTTTCCGTTTATGGAGTCTTTTAATTTTATAATTACATTTTATACCCTCGAATGGAAGAAAACATTCATATTGCAGTAATTGTTAAGAGTGTTGACGAAGGGTTAAAATAGTTAAGTGTAAAAATGTGATTTTTTACAAATTTTATTGGATATTATTATTCAGAATCCTACTCATCGAATATTAAAATTCAATTGTTGTTAACAATTATTTACATGAGATATAATTTATATTAAATTAATAATACAAGAAATTCCAAGAATTCTCCTACCCTCTATAATAAAAGGACACCCTTATCTCAACTTTTCAGACAAATGTTAGCCATATATATGAAAAAAATCCAATAAAATTATATTTTAGATATCCATATATATTTTATATTGGTTCTGGTCATTTAAAAAGTTCCACCCTAGGTCCCAAAAAATATCTCTAATGGAATTTGATTGAAGAAGAGGTAATTGACTTTATAGATTCCTTCAAGTATATTTACTCTTCTACTTTCTAATAATGTTATTTACTCATTATATGAAAATAATTACTATATAATAAATTTAATATGATGTTATCATGATTATTTTATAACTTTAATCCATATTTTTCCATCTAATGAAAAGTGAAAACATCGCTCATCCATATATATGGCTTATCATCTCCATGTATCGGTGTCATTTGTTTTTCACTAAAATTACAAATGAAATGTTATAAATTTGGATGTAATAAATATATATGATATATATGAAATAAAAATACATATGTAATTATAATATAATATATAACTTATGACCTTCTAGTCATGGGAAAAATGATAACGTCAGTCGTGCGTACATGTGGTCTATAACCTCCACGAAGTGATGTGAGATTGTTTTCATTTAGTTTCTACATGGATAGTAATAATGATATATTTAATGAATATATGTGATATAAATGATATAATAACGATTCTATAATAATTAATTATTAATCACCTCTATTATCTTTCATCTATTAAAATGTGAAAACAACATTCATGTGTATATATTACATACCATCTTAAAAACATCTAAATTTATTTTTCTACAGATATATTTTATGTATGAATATAAATATTTATATATTGAATATATATGAAATTTATACCATGAAATAAATTCTTAATATTATGGGACCATAATAAAACAATAAATACTAGAACATCTAAATAAAAACATTCATGAAAAAGGATGCGGTTACAACCTAAAACAATGTTAATAGTAAAAATATCATTAATAATGAGAGATTTTTTTTAAATTTATCTTATATATACGATATTTATATGGTTCTGGTATGTAAGTATAATAAATTTAAATCTAATAAATTAATGTTTAGAGTACCTTTGTGACAAGTTGGACCAGTTCTAAAGGATATCATTTCAATTTCCACCACATTGGACTTATTTGGTATTATGCTCCTATTTATTTGAATTTAATTCAAATAATTCACCTTTTAGGTATCTAAAATCAACATATATTTATTAATTATGATTAAATTTCAATTTAATATTATACTTTTAATTATTCTTATCATTTTATTCAATCTTTTAATTTATCTAGAATAGGAATCAAGAAAAGAAATGTTTAAAAGAGAAGAAAATATTATTTTTATTTTTATTTTTTATATTTTCATACATTCCCATATTTTATGTAAAATGTTTTAATTTTTTTAAAATTATTGATAGATTTTTCATAAATAATTTTTACAAATTTTTTACTTTTTATAAAATAGAGAAAATATATTTTTATTATCATTTTTTTGAATGAGGTACATTTATTTAAAAAAATAATGAAAGGAATGATTTTATTTTTTACTTACATTCTGTAATGGAATTTCACACCATAATTACCCTTTAATGATTGGTAGCATTTATTACAAATTTACAAAGTTCTTTTCAAATTTAATTTCATCCACTATATTGGTTGTAGTTTTACTTTTTAAATATGATTTTCTAATTGGAAGATATTCTTTCCTAAAAATATTTTTAATGATCTTTTTATGGAACATTTATTCATAAATGGTTAAAGAAATTATTTTAATTACTAAAAAATGGTGATATGTTTTAATGATGTCATCCATTGAAATATTCACATACTTTTGATCATTGGATATTACAATTCTCTTTAATATCCATAATCATTGTATAATGGATATGATTCTTGCATAAACCATTTACCATTTCTACATATACTGTTATAATTTAAAATTATTTGATATAATTCATAATTTGTGATAAATCAAATTCACTAATCAGTATGAATATTTTTTTAATATGTCATAATTTTCATGAAATAAGTCCATCAATCGATATATAAGGGATTCATTAGAAATATAGAGATGGGTGGTGCCAAAAATTATATAGTCCCTCGATGCAAAGATAGGTCTCATGATTGCAATAAATTACCATGAATTTAATTGGATTTGGATTATTACTACCCATTTTTTTAAAATTTATTGGAAAAATGCCTTGATGGTCTGCATACAATTATGTCTGAGATCTTGGTGCCCAATATTAGGAATTTCCATCATTGATAATTCAATTGTTATTTTCCATGAGATTAATGCATTGATATTATCCATGAATTTAGTTTCTCCTCATGGTATTGATTAAAAGAAATGTGTTTCAAATTACTTACCTTTATATACTAAATATTCTAGATTTAATCATAACATCTTTCGATGAACATAACCCTTATAGTTCATATTCGAAAAACCTTTTTTTTTATTTTCCCTAGACATGAACACTGTATTTATGAATAATATAAATAATATAGGAATGTTTTTATGCTATGTTATTTATATTTACAATGTATTATTGGAATCAAGTATGTATCTATTTCATAAATACTAGTTAATTATTCATTCCTTATAGATGAGATTACTAATATCTACAACCAATGTAATAATTAATCCAATAGCTCCAGGTTACTGGAGTTGTGGTCATTACAGTTGGTATTTAATAATTTTTGGTAGATACCTTATAAATTGTATTTTAAAAAAACTCTTTTGATATGAGAATTGTGATAACCCCTTATAGTTTATGATAAATTTTAACATTTTATGAGTTTTATTTTAAGGCTCATTATTTATGATGATTACGATCTAAATCAATGTGCACCATTATTTAGTAATAGAGCCTAATAAAAGAATGTAAATCATTACCCATAGGTAATATAGGTATATCCATGCTAAGAAAACCAGATCAACTGGTGTAGGAAGTCAGAAGATCATGGCTATATTATGGGATTTGACCCATGTTATGATAAATAAACTTTTACATATTGAAAAAAATTATTTTTATATTGTGTGGTTCTTATATTTTGGATGGATTCATTTGAAAAAATCCTCTATCATTTATTTAGAGTAGTAATCTAATGGAAGGTGATAAATTGATTCAATATATTTGAATGATATTTCTATCATTGTGATATATTAATAGTGAAATAGTTATTTTGGATGTTTATTTTTTTGAACTTCTATTTCAATAAGGGTGGTCATTTATCCAAAACACTAAATAGGATTACAAAATATGATGTTTGGAATGGACAAATTTTAATATTATTTTCTTTGCGAAATACTTCCCCAGAGGAATGTTTGTTTAAATAGAGATAAAGTTACACAAATTAATGAATGAGGAAAAAGTAAATGGAAAATAGTATGAGGATAAATTGAAATTTTTATCTAGGGTTTCATCCGATTACATATATAATATGGAAGGTTAGATTTCCGATTCATTGATGGCTTATGATGTGTCTATAAAGGGAACATATTTATGAATCATTTTCTCAATATGATGATTTAATATAAATTAACATTAAGATTAAGATGTAATATTCTAGAGTCAATGTCCCCAAGGAAAATCTGGAGAAGAAAATTTTGAATGAACATTGTGGAAAAGGTATTACATTTATTAAGAAGGAGGGAACCAAGTAATTTCAATCCTGTGAAAATTAGGGAATAAAATTTCATGGAAAATGCTTAATGAGAATGAGAGATTTTTACATGTGTCGATATAAGGGCCACAAAGACAATTATTTTAAGGAAAATAAGGAATCAAATATTACATAGTACTTTTACTGTAAATAGATGGGGAATTATTGAAACCTATTCCCCATGTTCCAAGGGCCATAAAATAATCCATGGTGGGAAGGTTATGATTCATCTATTACTATAGACTTAGTATTAATATTGGTTTTATTGTTTATTTTGATTTAAAAAATGTGAAAATGATATTTTTGTTTTAAAAATCATTAATCACGCAATAAATATTCAACATTAGTCTTCCTTAAGGATTTAAAATCATGTTTTGAATGGTAACAATAAATAAAAAAGGTGATTTAGTGGTAAAGTGATTTTTTAAAAAACAAATGAATAAGGGAAAGATAAACCTTAATATGTAACTAATGTTGAGTGAATAATATTTTGTGAGGTTAAAAATATTATTGATAATACTAAAGGATATTTGATAGTTTTGGTGACATTTTAATTTATGATGAAATTTACAAAATATTTAGGTTTATTGGATATATGTAATAATGATAATGTTAATGATGAATCATGTTATTAAGGTATTAACATTGTTGAAATTTTACATTATAAAATTATTTATGTTTCCTAGGGAAAAATATTTATCAAAATTGGGGGTTTTGAATATGGTTAGTAATATTGAGGAGTATTATGTTTAACTACATATGGAATTGGTTAAGTAGAATTATTGATATTATTTTCTGTGGTTAAAGTATGATATATTATATTAAGTAAAATTTTATAACATTTAGGTTTGGGTAAATATTTAAAAGATGAAGTAATGGCTTATGGACCTTTTGATTCCTTAAATGTGCTTCCGAAATAAAAAAATCATATCAGATATCTATTTCATGGAGAAAATGATTAAATTAAAATTGATCAAAGGATTGGAAAATGATGAGTTTATTATTATGAAATATAAATAAATCATGTATGATTGTTTTCTTAAAGGTATTATCTAGATTTTAGAATAATCCATAGACATTAAGAAATGGAACTTGAAATAAAAACTGTATGTATATATATATATATTTAATTTTCCTCACAAAAAGTCAATTGTATTTTAATTGATCATAGATTTACACTTATGTGATGATAAAAATTCTCATTACCATTTTATCTATTAATATAATTTAATAAATTTTTATTAGTTTTATATTCCTAGTCTATATTTTAACATCCCACTAATGCTTGATTTTTTTAGAAACCTACTTTTACGGTGACCATCGTACTTTCGTTTCCCTCTTTTCAAAAAGATTTTTATTAAACATTTTTAGGGAGTGGGTTCTTAAATTATAATACTATGATCACCGATATCAAGTTTAAATTTAAAAGATATAGTTTATTTCAGGGGGATAATGTGAAACACTAATAATTAAAAAGAAGAAAATTATGTTTGATACCATATGTGACACACAACACCATTTTCAATCAAAAAACAAAATATTATTACATTATTATGACAATCATAACATAGAATCAAAATTTTCACATATTCCTATTAAAAAATAAATTATTATATATAAATAAATTATATACTTAATGTAATTTTTATATTGATGACTTTATATAAGTATTTAACATTTTAATCTGTTTTGTTCTTCAAAAAAACATATTCATTAAAAATTTGAAAATTTCTTTTGTTATAAGAATTTGATATTTAATTTATTTAATATTTGAAAATATAAATTTTTAAATATTATATCATTTTAAACAAAATAATATCAAAATTATATTTGGGTGAAATTTTGGTATTTCTATGAAAAGTCTATTTTTCAGTGAATAGTTTAAAATAATGATTTTTTATGAAAATATTTCATTTTATTTTCATTAATAGTGTCATAATTTTTTTTATAAATTTAAAATATTAATTATTTAATTATAAAATATTTAATTAATCCATTTCAATCATCATTAGAAATTATTTTTGTATAATTTCATTTTTGTCTTAAAGAAATATTTTTTTACCAAAATTGTTTTTCATTGCATTTTGTACATTTATATTAAATGTAATTTATGAATTTTTTTTCAATTAAATATTGAATAATTAATTATATATTTATATTTATGTGGTAAAAATTTTGTAAATAGTTCCCTTTTATTTTTTGACATTATTGATAATAAAATTAGTAACTTTTAAACCTCGATAAGGGGGTAATTTAGTTAAATAGTATTAAGAGAAAATTGATAAGCCAAAAATAATAAAATATCTCTTGTATTAATTTTATTCGACTACTAAATATCATCAATAACCATATAAATGAATAATATATGAATTTTTTTGATACATACATGATTTTGACCCTTTATCATTATTTTTTTACAATAAAAAGTAGAAAAATGTAATCCTCATTGTTTTATTACCTATAAGTTTTTATAATATGATTAAAAGAAGTATATGAATGGATATAAATACTAATTTTAAAAATAAATTATTTTTTCATTATGGTAATTTATTTTTATTTTTTATGGACGGAATAATTTCTTTAAAAGCTTACGCAACATTGACACAGTGATTGTGTAAGCAGTTGAAAAAGAAATAAAGTGATTTTGAAAACCCTAAATATAATTTTATTTAAGTTATTCAATATATTGAATGATTTATTAGAGAAACATAACATATTATATAGGTTTGGATTAATATTATTGGAATTCAATTTTTTACTATTAGTCTTAAAAGTCAAATTAAAGGATTAGTTCTAAAATTTCCATTAATGATTTTTTATAAAAAATAATGTTTTATTAAATAATGGGGAATTAAAAAAAATATTTTCTTTAAAAAAAATTATTATATATGCTTCTAAAAATAAACCACGATACATTTAAAGGACATTTTTAATTTAAGAGTAACATTACTAACCCTTAAATTATCGAAAAATTTAATATTGTGGTCATTGGGAAACGAGTTTACGAAAAGTTAAAACAAAATGTTAAGGGTAAAAATATGATCATAACTTGTGAAAATTTTATTCTATTAGAGGATTTAGTCTCATCCTTATTATATATTTTATTTATATCAATTTTGATCCATTTATATATCAGATTTAATTTATATTAATTTAATAGTTTTGAAAATTTGAAGAATTCCCCTCCCCGCCCTTATAAAACGACACCCCTTATCTAATTTTTTCACACCACAATGATCCATATAGAAAAATAAAACCATCAAAAACTATCTCCTCAAAATAAATTGATAATTTATACAGTTTATTTCATTCAAAAAGGCTTACCCAATGTCTCTTAAGAAGATTTCTAAAGGAATTCTATCAATGAAGAGGTAATTGTGTTTATTGAGTATTTCATTTGTTATTATTTTTATGAGAAAATAATTATTCATCACTTGGCCATTTTATTAAAAGAAAAAACATCACTCATGAATATATATGACATACCATCTCAGCATAGTGGTGTAATTTATATTCATTACAATTTAACATGGATGTTTATAAATAAGGAAAAATGAATATATATGATATATATGACAAAAATATTATTATTAAATATAATATATTATATACTTTCTTATCTTTGAATATGTTGGAAAAAAATAACATCACTCGTTCATACATGTGGACTACCACCTCCATAGAGCAATGTGATACATTTTTCATTTATGGTTTATAGGTTTTTAAAAAGGATGGATTTAATGAATATATTTGAAATATATAAAGTATTTACAATTTTTGAATGATGAATTATTATTCTATTTCTTTTGTTTCATCCTTTGAAAAGTGGAAACAATGTTCATGTTTGAGTAAGTCCAACCATCTCCATGAATAGTGTAATTAATTTATCTATCTTTCTCATTTATGTATGATTATTAATATTAATAAGTGGAATATATATTTTATTATTTCCATGAATAATATTTTAATGAAAATCGAACCATAATAAAATTTAGTATAATAACTGGAAAACCAAAAAATAAATGAAAAATGAAGCTGTTAACTCATGAAATAACCATAATAGTAAAACGGACAATAAAATCATGTGATATAATTCAATAAATTGATCATATATAATATTATATATATTTATATGGTTTTATTGTGTAATAATTGTAAATTTAAATTTATTACAAATGATGTTTGAGCACCTACACAACAAGTTAAAGCTGATGTAAGGTATTTCATCTCAATTTCCTTATCTTTGATATATATTCATTATTATGAACTAGTTTATTTTTAAGTGATTTATATAATACATTTTTTTAATTCATAATGAATATATATTTATTAATTATGATCAATATTCAATTGAAGTTTACTATTTTTTTCTACATATTTTCTTCCAACTTTTCTTCTTTTTGAAACCTAAATGAAGAAATGAAATTTTTAAACAGAAAAATAATATTATTTATTTTTTGATAAGATATATTATTCTTCAATGTCCATATTTTCTGTAAAAAAATTAATTTTTTTATAAGTCCTCAATAATTTCTCAAAAAATATTTTGAACAATTGTTGAATTTTTACAAAAAATCATTAAAAGGAATCCCCATGTTATTTTCTTAACAAGGTAATTTTATAATACAAATGTTGAAGAAATATATTAGTTTTTACTAATATTGAATGGAAATTGTTTTCCACCATCATAAATATTCAATTTTTTTAATATGTAATTAAAATTATGCAAACTAATTTTTAGTGAAATGTTTCTCATTAATATTTATAGAATATTTAGTTTTTAAAATTATATTTCTAATGGAAAATGATATTTTCAATGAAAAAGAATTTAATGATATAAATAAGCTACCTTATTCATCAATTAAATCAACCATTTATTTTACTTATTCACCCGTAGGGATATTTTTTTATGATACTAGCCATCAAAACATTCCCTTACATATAATCATTAGAAATTACAATTCTCATAAATATCTGAATTCATTTTAATGTGGATATGATTAATAATTAAATCAAATATTTTTTTAACATATGATGTAATATTTTGTGATTATTTTATGGAATATAGATTTATTAAAAAATACTTATTTTTTACTCAGTACATATATTTTTTGAAAAGGAATATTTTTTATAAATTAAATCAATCATTCAGTATTTGAGGAATGGATTGAACAAGAAGTGATGAGTGGGCCCCAAAATTATATGGACCTAAGATGAACTGACATGTCTCATGGGAAAAAACAACAAGCTAACAATAAATGGATTTTTGTGTATTCCTACACATAGTGTTAATCTATCTTGGCACAATGCCTGAATAGTGTATATACCATAATTTTTGAGATTACGGAAACCATTATATAGAATTATCATTGTTTAGGATTTAGTTATTATTATCCATGGAATTATAGCATTGGTATTGATAGAAAACCTATGGTGGGCTGTGGATAAATAAATTTTCAAATTTTTTTCCTATTGGGGTATATAGGTTGACCATGGTCAACTCAAATGAGGATATTTCTGATTTGTTCACATACATAATCTGATTCACCTAAATCTAATTTTTTTTGTTTTTTTATTATTTTATGAAAAATGGAATTTAAAATATAAAATAAATGATAAATTTTATACAAACATGCAATTAAATAATGTAACTAGAAAATATAGAACTAGGAATTTATGGTTTGGTTTATGGCTTCTGTCATTCTCCTTGTTTTTTTATGTTTAGTTTTATTATTTAATTTGGAGATATCATTCACCAATTTATATTATTTCATTTACTGGCATGAAATCTAGAATGACTTTAGTAAACTAAATTCAACCTCATCTTATAATAAATAATGAATGAACTACTCAATCAAGAACGTGACACATTCTAGGACCTAACTACATCATATTCCAATTCATCTATTGAATGACTCAACTCTATCATCTGAAGAGATTTTATACAGTATAATGGATTTAAATGTTTTAAATGAAGAATATAAACAAGTTTTAGTTTAATGTTGTGGTGTAAAATCAGTACACCTATGCACATCATCCTCTCTCATGAATAATATAAATAAAACATAATAATTTATTTTTATAATGAAATGGAAACAACACTTATCTCCGTGAGGCCAAGCCTAGGTTTTTCCCACATTTTGTGGGTAATAGGTAATGATGTACAAGAAAATAAATAATGTATGAAGAGAAATAAAATAAAATAAAATGAAAAGAATATAATTTATAAAGAGGGGGAATAAAATAAAATAATATATATATATATATATAATATAATGGGAATGCTGAAAAAATAAAAGAAGAAATAAATGTAAAAAGATGAAGAATAAT
The DNA here is from genome assembly GCA_963277665.1 of Viscum album. Lineage (NCBI taxonomy): Eukaryota > Viridiplantae > Streptophyta > Magnoliopsida > Santalales > Viscaceae > Viscum > Viscum album. The sequence goes on along the minus strand of OY728160.1, from coordinate 843,504,876 downwards.
TAGAAGAGAATAAGATTATGAATTGGCTGGAACATTTGAAGAAAATCACTCATGAATTGTAATTTAAGAAAATAAAATAAAAATCACATAATATATAAAATTGAGAAATTGTACAAGAAAAATGATGAAGAATAAAGGGATCATTAAGCGCAATAGTGGACACCTAAATCATGATGGGTGAAAAAACATTAGATCAGTGGGAATAGATATCCCTTTATAAATTAAGGGAGAATTTATATGTCAAAATATAATATTTCTACGTTATCTGTGGGGAAATAATTTTAAATTCACCCCTAATGATCTGCATTTATATGAGTTTTGAAACACCTAATAATAATTTGGTTTCTATATGCATGTAGTATGGAACAAAAAGTGGGACAACCTTCAGGGTAATTGGATTACATGATAGATATGGTAGTGTCTTTAATGCATAGAAGTTGGATTGGTATTTTAGGTAGAACCTCCATCACATTTCAAAACACCATAAAAACCACATGAAATTAATAGTGGAATGATGTGTTGAAATATATTTCATGGTGGATGAATCAAGTAAAACCTCAGTAAGTGGTTGCAAATTTATATTTTGGCTGATGCAGGTGGTGGTCAAGCATAGATGAAGGTGGTATGTGATGATGAGTGGTTGTGTGTGGTGCATGAGGGTGAGGTGAGTTAGATTTAGGGAAGTATCACTATTTTTTTGTAAAAATATTAATATTTACTCAAATATCACATCCCACATAAAAAATGTTAGTGGGTGTGCACTATCATATAATGCTTGTTAAATGAGTCCAGGATTATATTCCTATACCACGGAAGACGTCTCACTTCGCCATTCACACAACCACATTGGGATGAACTACACCTCTTGGTTCACACCAGCCCTCAGTCCCACTATGCTTCTATGGATTGTCACCACGGTCTTGGTCCGCTTACTACTGGGCGAACTCCTCAGGGGATGGTATGGTCAGCTGGATCCTTGGGAAAGCTATACATAATGCTAGGTCCTTTGAGTTTAGGCTACCAAGTTATATAATGTCATTTTTATTTATGATACCTTTATAATAATAAATTTCAAGACATTTAATAAAATTATTGACAATTACATCTAGATTCCAACTAATAACCTAAATTTTAAATCATTTATCCATTTTAAACCATTTTAATTCTACACCTAAAATTTGAAATTTTTTAAAAAACATTAAAAATCAGGATAATTTTGATCATAAATTCATTTAAAAACAATGAAATTTGTTTAAAAATATGCACTAAAAAAGTGTGTCAAATACCACAAAACATAAACTATTATAGTCCTCAATCATAAAATCTCAACATTAAAAATTAGAAGGAAACCAATGTTACCATTATTCATATTTCAAAAAAATAAAATCAAAATGTTTATCAATATGAAATCAAAATTTGAAATTCCACATGAAGCATCAATTGAATTTCTAAATTTTCAAAGAAATAATCAACTTCTGTATTTTACTCTTCCCATTTTGAAAATGATAGAACTTCATCTTTTTTCTATTCAGGCACCACATTTCATTATTTAAAAACATTCCAAATCAAGATTTAGATCACGTTAGAATGATTTCACTAATCACTCATGATATAATTCAAGTAGATTTATTCTCATATCATGGGAATATGATCCTTATCCCAAGTATTCTTTGTCAACTACTTTATCCACATTATAATGAAAAAATAACATAAAATCATGAGGGATTGTAATAAAGGTTCAAATGAATATGTGACATAAGGATGGTGGTAATTGAAGTGAAAATGTAAGTCTCAGAGAGGATGTTTCTCTATTAATGTATAAATAAGGATATCAGAAGAAAATGTGTAATGACCTTCTCCCCTTAAAATTATATGAACACCCACTTTTTCCCCAAAATTATAGGATGTGTATAATAAAATTTAAGAATAAGAAATGATTTTGTGAACCCCTTGAATTTTTTTCACTTTTAATCATTTTTTCAGAGTGTATTTTTATTTTTTTTTTCATTTTTGAATGTTATTATTAGAATAAACATCAAATACACCACTTAACCATATATAATAAAAATCATTTTCCCAGTAATGTTGATTACTGACTCTTCTAATTCACGATAAATTCATTTCATTTTGGGTTTCTTTTTTCATTTTCTCTTTTTTATTCCAATAGGGGTTATCAATAAATTACCATGAATGAATAAAAAATTGATCTTTTCCCCACAATTATCACCCATACAGATTATTTCTACAATGTATTTCATCACATTTACCATGCCTTCCCTTCAACACCACAATTCAACTTTAAAATATAATGCAATTACAGTGTTTAGGGTAGGAATGGATAAAAATGGCTTGAAACATTACTCTTTCATAAAAAGGGAATTCATAGTCTCTATAGTTAATTTTTCCCATAAAGGTTGTTTCCAAATATTAGAGATTTTTAAAAATATTACTCAATAATTTTAAATGTATTTTTTCATTGTCATGGATTTGATAAGTTCAAATGAATGTTCTAGCTAGTGGCATGTCCCCCAATCACTCCAGAAATATGATAAATAATAAACAGTAAGTACATGGTCTATAAATCCTCTTTGTAATCAAAATTTTGAAATTATACAGTCATTTTTGGCGTGAATAATAATAAATAATCAACTATCATTAATTTAAAAAATTCCAAGCATGAAAAATGAAAGAAAAATGTAATTTACATGAATCAACAAATTATCTTAAATCATGATTCCACTCTTTAATATCAATACTTCACTTTAATCTTCCAATTCACCATTTTAATAAATAAATATAATTAATATTGAAATCTAAAACATGGAATCAATGGTTTCCAGAAAAATCTCAGGACTTTTTGATAAGTTAAGTTATCCATTAATTAAAGCATGGGAAATATATTTATATTTTATTACTAAAAATATTTTGTTTGAAAAAACAATCGTAGATATTTTGAACATAAATATATAAAGTGAACTCCGTTTTATATGAAAAATTAGTAATATTACTTATGTTTTTTCTTAGGTGTTTCGTTGTTCCATTATGAACCTATAAAAGTAAATTAATCATGTAAACTCAAGGATAAGTTTATTTAATCTAAAATGATAGAGGGAGTGGGATGTGTGATAGAATAATTCATAAGACTAAAATTGAAATCAAAATTCCACAAATGAAAATAGAAGGATATGCCTTAGTATGATCCCCCAAGTGGGCTTTGAATTTTCACTGCCTCTAGAGGGAATTACCTGATGTTATCTAACGTCTAATGTTAGAAGGAGTTTCCCAGACATAAACCACCACATTTGGCCTTTCCAAGCCTATTATTCTCCATTCATTATGAGAAATGATACATATATATTGTATAATCTTTCCATACACATCAATATTAAGTATATCTGGCATGAATGGGGTAAGATGATGTATTGATCATCATCCCCGGTTTGTCCTTGTGAAACATCCTCATTCCTTTCAAGTGTTGTCTCCATATGAGAAGTATAAATTGAATATTCAGAGGGTAAGTAATCATATATTTTTACTTCAATAAAATTTCCATTTTATTTTTTCATAAGAAAATTTTCCCATTCAATATGACCAGCCTCTATCTTAATTTTATTTGGCTCATCAACTTTGACTTCCTAATGGACTTACGGAAATGTATGATCATCAAAATATTTGATCTGCATGTGTTATTTAAGAGGTGAATGTTCATGTTTTCCATCTTATGTTAAGAAAAAATAAGTGATTATTTAATCTAAAAATTAAAAGGAGTTAATAGTGACACAAAAATATGATTTAATATGATTAGAAAAGAAGTAATCCAAATTAAGACTATATCCCTATGTTGTTTCTAGTTCAATCACATCCTCAGTAGTAAGTTCCTCTTGAAATTGAATCCAAATGGATAGAGGTAGATAGTCTGGATCCTCTATATTTTCTTCTAATTCCATCACTTATGAGTCTTATTCTACATACATGGATAGAAATATCTAATAAGGTGATGATGATGGGATGTTCATGTGGCATGTATTCTTCTTCCTTGTATCTCCAGAAGTGATTTGAATATTTTCTTATATTCCTATAAACATGGGATTCTTCATTTTCACTTGTAAGGTATATGTGGTAGTCTTGATTCTCATTCTCAAAATGGTTGTTATATTGATTTTCATTGAGATTAGTCCCAACCGCTTAGATGTTTTATGTGATATTGGGAAAATTAGGGGTGTTTCCTTCTTGGCCTCTAATATTATAATACCCACCTTAACATGAATTAGCATGATCACTAGTTCTCGAAAGGAGATAGCTGTTTTATTACCATTCATTATATAGTTTTCTAGATCGACTATTTCCTCGAGCCTTCTATGATAGAGGTCTTTTTAAGTATTTTGATCCACTCGTTCTTAAAACAATGTGTAATTTTTTCCATGAAATGAAAAAATGGTAATTTGAAAACAACATGGAGAAATATTATTTTATTGTTTAATCTTAAAAAACATTTAAAAATTATAAAAAATAAAAAATTAGAAAAATATATTAATGCACTAAATGGATCCATGGAAACAGTTCCAGTTATGATAACAAACTTATCTTGGGGTGTGGAAAAATAAAATATTAAATTTATTCCAAGTGAAGAACAAAATATATCCAAGGTTGTCTCACATGAAGAGATTTCATTGTTGGTCACCTACATAAGCTAATTAATTTAAATATAATTTTTTTGGTTGTTATTATTATTATTTGAAAGTAATGGAATTAATAAGAGAAATGAAATTTAAAATTTTATACTAATATGAAATGATAGACTGCAATATTAAAAAAAGAAACATGGCCTTTATGGTTTAGTTTCTATGTTCCATAATTCAATTCAAAGATCTTATTCATCAATTACAATTATTTTATTTAGTGGTCTAAAATATCAACTTCCTTTAAGAATCTTAAATCCACCTCCTCCACTAATCATTCTTTATGACACATCTCAATTGATAATGTGAAACATTATAGGGTCGAACTCCATCATATGTCATTTAATACACTGAATGTCTCAACTCTATTATACAAAAAGTTTGTATCTAGTAAAAGGATGGGGGGAATTTAAACGAACAATAAAAATTATTTTGATTTCACTCTCATGGTGAACAATCAGCAACACATACACTTCACCTTTTCTCAGCACAAAAAATAAATAAAACACAATAATTTATGTATGTAATGGAATTGAAATATAACTTACCTACCCCAACCTAAAACTGCTATTAACACCTCATTTCATAGCGTAATAGGTCATGGTGGACATGAAAATAAAGAATGGAAGAAGAGAAAGAATATAAAATGAAACAAAATAAAATAAAAATAATATAACTGAGCTAGAGGGAGAGAATAAAATAAGATTAAATAAATATATGTAATATAAAAATAGAATCCTAAAAGAAGAAATGACTGAAAATAAAAAACAAAAAGAAAAAGTACAGTAGAATAAGATGATGAAATTGGTGGAACCCTTAAATAAATCATGCATGAATAATTATATAAGAGCAGAAAATTAAAATTACATAATAGATAAAACTTAAACAAAAAAAAAGAAACAAAAAGGAGAACAAAGGGAGGATCAATCATGGTAGTGGATTCCTCCCATATGATGGGTGTAAAATCCTTGGATCAGTGATAAAGACCCATTTTATAATTTGGGGGAATGAATCCCTCATCCAAAAATTTATTTTAAAATTCCATTTGGGATCTCATTTTAAATTCAAACATTAATACCCGCATATATATGAGTCTGGAAAAACCATATCAAATTAGGCATTTAAATACTACTAGCCTGGATGAAAATAGTAGCCCAACCCTCATGGATCATGGGTTTCATAGTGGATGTGGAAGCAATTTTTGTGAATGGTAGGTGGTGATGGAATTAGGTAAGCACATTCTTAACAGTTCAAAACACCATCAAAACCCATATGATATTCAACATTTTCGGATGTGTCAAACTATCCTTTATGGTGGATGTCCAAGGCTTCAGAGGGGATCCATGATGGTGGGTATAACTACCCTATCTTAACCTAAATGTTTATTACATCATTTTAGATTAATATTTAGTATAATACAAAAATACATGCCAGAGGACCATAATAGTTTAGTGTCTTTGGAATCTTGGAAAAACAATCTTCTATCCTGATGAAATATCTTCAACTTCTCCCATAAAGATCTCCACCTTTAGTACATATACCTAAAACCATCCTTCATAACCTGGATAATGGAAACATAATAAATTCGTGGGCTCAAATTCTCAGTATAGGTAAACAATTGAGACATGTAAGCATAAACATGCTCAAAAGGGTATGAGAACATGATCGTAACATTTGGATATCATTCCATGAATATCAAAAATCATAAACATCAGTTATTGGATATACCATCATAATTCATAAGACATGGATCACAAATAAATAAATTTATAAGTTATGAAATCATAATATAGGAATAACACATGGAATTTGTGTTATGCAAATTGCTATATAATTTTGTAAACATGTATAATTAGAAATATGTCCACTAATTAAGTTAAGGACATAAAATTAGGCCATATAATCAACTTGTGGAAATGAAACTAGGTCCATTCAAAACATTATAAACATGGAATAAGGTTGAAAAATTTTCTTATGGACATGATACAAAGCCCATGCATAACATTGGGAACTAGTAATCTTGTTCACACATTACAGTGAGAACATGTAATAATGTTCGTACATAAAAATATAGACATGAAACCAAGTCCATGAATAACATTGTGAACATGTAATCTAGTTCACACATAACATTATGAACATATAATGAGATTCACACATAAACATATGGATGTGAAACCAAGTCCCTGAATAAAATTATGAACATGTAATCATGGTCACACATAACATTGTGAACTAGTAATCTGGTTCATAGATAAACTTATGGACATGAAATCAGGTCCATGAATAACATTGTGAAAATGTAATCAGGTTTACACACAACATATATACTCATGAATCATCCATCATTACCCAATGCATTGTTGGGAGATATAGGTTCCACCATCTCATAATAATATCATTCATACATGTGGCACAAGAGAATAAAATATCTATCATATCTTGACCCATAAAAGTACATTGGTTTTATAAACATAAAATCACAATCCAGGAAATGAAATGGGTATCATTAACATGTAATCACATAATAACTTATCTAATGGATATAGGTTTAATAACTCTTTTATCAAATCGTATCCCACGAAATGAAGTTTGTTTTAAAAACATGTAACCCATGAAAGGGAAACAATCTTCATAAAGATAACGACATTAAGAAAATACCATTCATAGAAAGAATATAAATTGAAGATTTAGATAAATGTCTATAATGTAATCAGTAACATCAAAGGATGTCATGTTATATGTAAAATAATTTTTAAATAACTTATGATGATTTTTCTTGAGTAAAATATCCTTTCTTCTTCAAAAAACGATTTTTAATACATACAACCATTTAGAAATAATTTTATTGAAAATATATTGAAAATTTTTAAAGAAGACTTGAAATAATTCTGAAAAGAATTCTCATTGAAAATTAATTTTAAAAATAATTTTATAATGATTAAAATTTTATAAATGAAATGTAATATTCAATGGAATGATGGCAGCTAAATCTGTACATATTGAATGAGGTAGAAATAACATTCTTTTTTCATGGTAAAAAGGTTAAAAGGAATTGCCTGTTTGGAAAGTGAAAAGAAGACCCCTTTCAAAATATTTGTGAAATAAAAATGGTTAAAAATTTAATTTAATGATCATATAAGATAAATAAATCATACTTGGAAACCCTTTTTTAGAAAACATGGTTTTAAGGAACACAGATTTCTGACTGAAGACAGGGTAAAGTTAAGCTTACTTAAGACACTTTCTTAACTATATTATATACCAATGAGTAAAAATATGGTACATATACATGTTTATATCATTAATAAATAGAGTATAACAAATTGCATGGATTTTATTTGAATATAGAACCTAAGAATTCATCAAAAAAGCATAAACATAAACAATCTCGAAAATAAATGAGATTGTCTCAATAAACACTAATAAATTGGTAACTTGGGGTCATACTATACATGTAAGGAAATAAAATTACATGAAGTATATAATATCACGAAAAGATATATATTCAATATATATTATGTAAAATGGAAATATATTCACTGTGAAAAAAATTTTAGGTTCCTAACAAAAACATGAGTCTAAAAGAAGACAATGTGAGGAAATAATGTTTTACCGATTTGGTAACTTTTGAAACTGAAATCCCATGAAAGATAGACCATAAAATAGATATGATAATGCCCATAAATATATATATTATATACATAGAATATTATAATTGTAAGTATATACACCACACAAAAAGAATGAGGGGTGAACATAACATGTATCTCAGAAAAACTAAAAGTGAGATGAAATCCCCTTACCTTCTGTCATGACTCTCTCCATACTCATAAAATAATAATGTATAATAAATATATTTTTATTATAATAGAATATTCTTATATATATTAACATATATTCTTTTCTTATGATTTTATATTACCCTCTTTTTAGCGATCCTATGTCATGGTTTCACATTAGGTAATCTTCTCTTTGTTCTTCATGTGAATCTTAATTTGTTCTATCATTGATCATATTACTAATATAATGATTACAGAATGTATAACAAGATATAAATATCAGGTATATCAAGTATTGTTATATTAAAATATTCTATATCATAATTTAGTACATAATAGAATTCAACGATAATGGAGACGGTAATCTGTATGTACGCATGAATGTTGTTTTCAATTTTGTTGTCTTATTGAATGAATGTATGTAAATGACATATGTATAAATATGTATGTATATATATATTTATTAAAATAGAATTATTATATAATATATATAATATAATTTCATTAAATCCATCCTCAATTAGTTCTACGTGGTTTGTGAACGAATCACATCGCTTTGAGGGGTGATAGTCCACATTTCCTCAAACAAGATTATCATATTAACTCCAAATAGAAGGTAAAAATATGTGTGTTGTAAAAGGAATAAATATTATTAAATACATAATATATATAATATATTATATATAAAAATTAAGTCTCCATCATAATGGGCACAATTAATGGTGGTAATGGATAAATAAACAATCATCATTTGATAAAGAAGTAGTTTTCTGTACACATAAATATTATGTTCAACCTCCATTAGATGAAGGTGTGTGTAAGTGTAGGTCAGATAATTTTTTAACAACACCCTAGTGTAGGGAGGATACTGTTTTTGTGATATAATAACGATATAAATAGAGTGGAGGGGGTGGAGGATGAAAATAAAGGAAAGGAGCTTGAAAGAAGACATTACCTCTAAATAGTGTACCTCATTATTGTTTGTGCCAAAAAGGTCTCCTTAACAGGTTTTCTGCCCAAAGGGATTCTTAAAAGTTGAAGAGAGGATTTTTTGGAGTCTACTTGTCCAGATCATGGAAGAACATAAAAGTATTGATAGGTCCGATGAATGGGTAGATTTGGTGGCCTTTTATAGGGAATGGAAAAGAATCAAATGGAATTTTTAGAAATAAATTAGGTGTGCACATGTTATTACATAAAAAACATTTTACCAAACAAAGAAATTAATAATATTAGGATTATGGACCAAAAATTGAGATCCAATGGGTTTTTTAAAAGTGTATAGGTTATTTGGACCATTAGTTTTATGGTTTAGTTTCTAATTATGTTTATTTTTTCCTTAGTTGATGTGATTAATTTTAGTCAACTTTACTAATCATTTTGCTCAAAATATTTACATGGTCTTATTAGAATCCAAATTTTTGACTCAATGAAATGTGTATTTAGGATTGATGAAATTATAATCATTGAAGTAGTAAAATTAACATTATTGCTAATCCCTCAGATGGGATGATACAACAGGGTTTTAATGTAGGAAAAAGTTCAAAAGTTTGTGAAGATTTTATATTCAGTATCAAAGTGGAATTGATTCTAATGAATTTATCTGTATTATTAAATGTAATATTAATTTAATAAGACCTTAAAAATAATTTAAAATATCATTTATCATTAATAATTAATTAGACAAACAGGATGTTTTTAACTACAAAGTAGTATTTTTCACTATTCATCAAAAAATGATGTTTCTCAGAAAAATATCAAAACTTCACCCTAGGATAATTTCGAAGTTATTAATTAAATAATGATGCTTATTTTAACCAATTAAAATGATAAATGTTTCTAAAATTACATTTATTATTAAAATAAATTCATTCCTGAAAACAATATAAATGGTCTTCACCAAAAATATTATCGTTCACTATCAATTTGTTTTTTTTATATAAAAAAATTATAAACAATATTTGGAATGTAGTTATCACTATTAATATTACAATTTTTATTTGAAAGGATACAATTGTCTTATTTTAATAATTAAAATAATAAAAAAGATGTTTCATAGGAACTCAGTGATGAGTGCAATGTATTCCATGTCATTATTTCTTGTAATGCAAGCCATGTTAGTATTGCGTGTAGAGCAAGACAAGTTTGTGTTTCACGTGAAAGTGATTTTTGATTTAGTGTTTTAATATATATATTTATATAACTAATTACAAGGTTATATAAAATGAAAAATTTTGAAAAGATAAATTAATTTGAAAAAAAATTCATAAAATCTCAGGGTGTTACATTCTACCCCATTAAAATGAATTTCTCCCTATAAATTCATCTGGGATATCAACTCTTAAGTACTTTAATGTTCCCTACATATAATCCCACATCATAAAAATAGATTCTAAAACATCCCTTAAAAAGAAAAATCTATAACCATAATGGTTACCCAATAAAACATATAACTAGGTTTCCACATAGGAGAACATAGGTTGGGAGTTATGATTAGTCATAGTGGAAAAAAATATTTATAGGGAGTTATTGAGGTCATAAATCACAAAAAATTAGGCTTTAGGGGCTCAAATTCATAAATCTATGATGATTCCCAAATTCATTGTTTCAACACAATTTAATGTATTAGGACAACATTTTTTTGTATCACTTTCATAACATTGAGAGATTCTGGATAATTTCTATAAACAAAATTTACATTCACGGGTTATGATTTGAATAATTTCTAATTCATCAATTACCACATGGAATGAATGTCTAGAAACAAAATTTTATGCATAAATCACTAAAATATTCATTTAATGGATCTTAAGGCCCATTAAGCAATAAAAAGTCCAACTATATGTCTCTAAAAAAAACAACATGAATTTATATATAAAAAGTAACACTAATAGTTCATCATAAATATTTATTCAATAAAAATAAACATACATTAATCCAGACACCGTGTAGGCCAATGGTAGGCATGAATCCCTTATCGTCCTTCAGTCATGGCTTCAAGACCCATAGCCTTGCCAGACTTGATTGGTGGTAACCCCACATACACGATTCCCTTTTCTAAAACCGCCCTTATATAATATATAAGATCGACATATTTCAAATAAGGCTAATAACTGATTATCCTATAAACCAAGGATTTCAATAAAAAACTCAATCTAAAAATACTTCTTCTGATGTTTAACTTTAAGTTTTCATGAATTGTAATCCTTATAACCCTTATAAAATGTGAAAATACAATTCTATCGAAATGGAGTCAAAAAATATGATTAACATAAATTTCCCCTCATAACACAAAGTATATCTTATTTTTCACAATCCAAGAATATGAATATCCTCATCATATATTCTCATGAAACATTGTAACAACTTAAATTACTATAATAATTTTCGAAAATATGCATGATTTTTCATTCCAAATTACATTCGGTTTAATCCTTAAATCAAAAAATGTTGTAAGCTTCATTAATGGTAGTATAAATCACCAATAAACAAGTCAACACTTACTTCATAGGTAATCTATAATATATGTTTTATAAATTCATATTCAACGTATATTTATCCATACAACATTATCATAACATAAAAAACATGATTAGGGTTACCTTCCATTAGTAAAAATGTTAACATTAAAGAGATAACTGTTCTAGTCCATCATGACTATTGAATATATTATTGTAAATTATTAACAAAAACATAAACTTAAGAATCAATAAAAAATTCACCATTATTAATTATAGAATCCAAATACATAAATACATCAGTTAATTCATCCTTAATTCATTAAAATTGTTACCTAATCCTATTACATAATACCTCTTTACATTCACATTTTCCTTGTAGTCTCATTATCTTCAGAAATGTAACCAATACTCACACCCCCATAATGATTCTGTTCAGGAGCATTCCTCTTGGGGCATTGTTATGCATAATGACTATTATCTCCACACTTAAAACACTTATCATACGACGATGACTTAGGGAAGATAAAATTCCCATCCATTTCATTAACCAAACTTTTTAATTTTTCCCTTTAATTAGATTTATTTGTGTCATTCTTTTCCATAATTAAAACACCTTTTTGTTCCTCTAAGTCATTCAACCGGGTGATTCTATTCTCATTCATAACACAAAGGAAACCAAATCATCTTCCCTCCATGGTGTCCATTACCATCACTCTTAGGAAACTTCTGGTTTATCTTCTTCGGTGAGTTTGAGAGTCTGTTACGGTAAAAAATTTTAATCATGTTCCATTAAAATTGGTTAGACAAGATCACAACATATTTCACTCCAATGATCATCCTCCTTGACTACCCATTATAATTTCATCCATCACATTCAACATTAATTCAGTTCCATCTTTTCCTTCCATTTGATAAAACCAAAATCATAGTGTGAGCATTAATTATCATTGCAGAAAACAACATTGTTGTGAAATGAATTACTTATAGTATGTATAAATCAGGACACCTTACATAATTTATAAATCATTAGGTTTATTATAGGTTATTTATATCTAACTGATATCAAAATCCTTCATGGTGGTTAAGGAAGCGTTTTTATTTCCCAAATCATATCCATTGTGAGTAAAAAACTGGGTGTGTAGTAAGGCTTGTTGTTGTGTAACAAATTACACTGAGTCAAGCCCATAACATCCTATCCAAGTTTTTAAACCTAAGAACATTTATGCTAGAGCCACATCCCATTGCAGTATCCAAGAAGGGATTTATTTCTATAAAACCACTCACTGTATCCTTTACCAAAATTCTAGGATATTTTCCATAACGGTAACTCATCCTTATATATATCATTAGTGACATACCTAGAAAAATCCTTAGAAAAAAATATGGGGATATCATTATGTTTTTCTCATCCTAGATTCCAATGGATGACAAAATATTTCCTTTTATACTAAATATAACGACCGCTGCATAACATAAAAGTATATTAAATCATTTTATATGAATATTTAGTACATTAATTAATACATTCCAGATGAAAATAATAGTTTACTGCCTTTCAAAACATGGAAAAAAAATCTTCAATACTAGGGAAATATCTTAAACATCTATAAAAAAATATCTCTACCTATAGTACTTCTACCTAAAACCTTTTTTCATTACCTTGAGAAAGGGATCATAAGAAAGGGATGAGCTCAAATTTTTAGCAAGGGTAATGAAGGGATAAATGTATGCATAAATATGATCATAATGGTATGATAATGTGATCATATCATTAAGAGATCATACCCTGTACATGAAAGGTCTTAAACATGAGTTATGGGATAATGTTTGGCAGTTCATAAGAAATGAATCATAATGGAAAAAATCTATAAGTCATGAAATCATAACATAGGAATAAAACATAGAATTTGTTGTATGAATATTGGTTTATAATTTTGTGAACATATATATGTAGAAATAGGTTCACCCATTCTGTTTAGGGCATGAAATAAAGCCCCATCATCAACTTGTGGACATGCATACAAGTCCATAGACAACATTATGAAAATGTAATCAGGTTCATGCCTAACCGTATGGATGTGAAACCATGTCCATTCATAAAATTGTGAACATGTTGTCAGGTTCACACATAAAATTTTGAACATGTAATTAGGTTCACGCATAAACTTATGGATGTGAGTGAAAGTCCATGCATAACACTGTGAACATGTAATCAAGTTCACACATAACATTGTGAACATGTAATCATGATTACGCATAAACCTATAGACATGAAACCATGTTCATGAATAACACTGTGAACATGTAATCCGGTTCACACATAAACTTATAGACATGTGATGTGGCATTAAAAACAAATGTTTTTCCACACCTTTTTAGTTAATTTTGTTCAATTAAATTATTAATTTTAAAACTTTTTTCTAAATATTAACACTTTTATATTTTTATTAATAAATTTATCAATTAATCATTTTTTATAATTAATTGTGTATTTTAATCCTTAAAATAATTAATTTATTTCTTACATTAATTTTAAAGTCTAATTAGTTTTTATTTAATTTGTTATTTTTGTCTGCATATATAAGAATTTAACATTAATTAATTAATAAATAAATTCTTCTATTGTACATAAATAATGTACTTTTAATTAATCATTTTATGTATTAAATATTAATTAAATTAAGTAACATAATCTAAATATTAGTTTTCTTTTAATAATTTATCTTTTATAAAAGTTTTTATGTTCACTACATCTCTTTAATTTAACTTCATTAATTTATATAAATTGCTTAATAATATAATAATTAACTTGATTACATTAATTAATATAATTTGATACAGTTAATATTATAAAAAATTAAACATTTTTATATAATTGTATTAATTTTATATTTACTTTTATTAATTTATTTACATATTAACTTGTAGTTTTATTATAGTAAAAATTTATGTTTTATTAATTGAAGTTAATAATAAATTAATTTAAGATTAATTTTTTTCCTTTTTTTATTTTAGGTTTTTTCTATCATTATTTTCATATGTTTTAATTAATTTTTAGTTTTTATTAATTAATTCATTATGTTTTTATTTAATATTTAATTTATTTTACTCTATTTATTTTGCAGGTTTACTTTCTCATCATGTCACTTTTTCCTTTACTGTCTCACCATAAATAGAGACACCATTTCTTTTATTCACGGTGCCACCTTGAATTCGGTTTTACTGTATCACTGTCACCGTATTCCCATTTACGATACCTCATCCACTGTAACTCTCACACCATTTCCCTATCTCGTGCACCAGTTTCATCCAAACCACAAGCAATAGTGACCCAACCTTTTCCTCTTTCCCTTGATCTCACTAAGTATCATTCCACTATTTTCATCACCTACATTCTTTCTAATGTCACACCGATTCAAACTAGAATGATCCAATTTCAAACCCAGATCTCAAGAAATCTACAACCACGACACACTACAGTACAAAATTTATGCATCACTACAAATGATAAATGATGAGAATCGACCACCAATCTGTGGAGTTTCTGCATCCTTCCATTGTCTACCATTCGGGTTAAAAACCACGTTTGTCCATAAACTTCAGAACACGACAAAAACTCAATACAACTACCCAAATTTTAGCTATTCGTGGTGTGGGATATGAACTCACCGCTGCTGAAGAAGAATCACAGTAGGTTCCTAGATCTGGAGGGTGAGATGAGGCTGACGCCGCTGCTACAGAGGAAGCCACCACAGTAGAGGAGGAGGCCGCCACAACCTTCGGAAGGTAGAAGAAACCCGCCTCTTTCCTGCACCGTTGCTAGAGGAGCACCCGCCGCCATCTACTAGAGGTGGAATCCTATCTCGTCGAACTGAAGCCGTTCATGAGGAGAGGTTCCAAACCAGGCCATGTTGGCCACTTGGAATCTCGCCGCATACAAGGCCGATGTTGAAGAAGCATCGCTGGGGCTGAAGAGATCCGAAGCCAAGAGACAACACTACTTCCTTCTTAGAGATGGAATCAAAGAAACCTATCTTTCCTCTATGTCACTGCGCTGAATTTGGGGGGGGGGAGCAAATAAAAAATAAAAAAAATAAAAGATAACGAAAAAATAAAAATA
Source organism: Viscum album (assembly GCA_963277665.1). Lineage (NCBI taxonomy): Eukaryota > Viridiplantae > Streptophyta > Magnoliopsida > Santalales > Viscaceae > Viscum > Viscum album. The sequence goes on along the minus strand of OY728160.1, from coordinate 843,488,834 downwards.
CTAAATAACAAATTAATCAAACGAATAAAATATAATTTTTAAAAGTTATAATATAAAAACTATTATAATATTTATAAATAGATATGTTATTAATTAAAATATTATAATGCTAATAAGAATTTATTAAATGTTATTCTAAACAATAATAATATATAAATAAAATTATTAATTAATTACTATAAATATTCTTAAATACTTTAATTTTAATTCAATTTTAACAGAATAAATAAAATAATTATGTTAATTATGTATTTAATATTAGTCATATTAATAATTCTAATATATTATACAATCTAAATGTTAATAATTCTAACACTAATTTTTTAATTTAATTAATAATAATAAATTAAATACTTAATAATTTTACCTATTTTATGATTTATTAATAAATTAATAACTATAATATTAATAGCTAATTTTAGTAATAATATTTATCAACTTAAATATCTATAAATTAAATTTATTTAAATTTTTAATTTAACATTAATTTATAAAATAACAATAATATATTATTTTTTTATTTGTATTTATTACCTCATGTTTTTTTATTTCAGGTTCATACAAGAAGTGAGATCCTGTCCAAATTCACATAACTAAATCAATAGAAGTTAGTTACGTGAGAAAAATTAGTGTGACATGCCTATTGCAAAAAAACGCATGTGTGCGGTGCACATTTCAGAAACAGACTATGTCGGTTGAAGATGGTTGGTGAAAAAACAGCAGATAACGGATGATATTCAAAGAAGAGTAGCATCAGAGCCAAGGAGGACTCTCATTCAGAGGCTCATTGATTTTACAATCACATCCACCCGAGTGCTGATCCAGGGATGATCATCCACATTTGATGCACATAGTTTTTTTTCGGGAGCGAACTTCCAGGAGCTTCATATTAGCAGAGTAAGAGATGAAGTAGCCTAGAAGTAGAGTATTTATAGGGGAGATTTCCATCCCTCTGTTCATAATTATTTAACTCTATTTTTGGTTTTTTTTCATTTCTTTAATCAAGATGATCAAAGGGAAAATTGACTTATATCTAGAATTAAATTCTACTGGTTAAGCTTTTAGAGTTATTCATTTATTTTTCATTTTTCAGAATCATAATCAATCAGTGAGGTTGATTAATGATTCTCGGTTCAGTTGCTTCACTCCTTAGTTGTTTTCTAAATTCATAAATTCTAGATCAACTGGCGAGGTTGTTCTTGAATACATCATTTTTGAAGAATTAATGTCTTAACATTGGTAATTTATGGTGTGTTTATTTTCGAATGTTATCATTTTATATATTTCAAGCATTTTAACTGAATTTGGAGTGGCGAACTCTAAAAATTAGTTTACTGTGTGTTGAGTTTCCTGACAAGGGAGACCTTTCACCTTTTTTCTTGAGGTATGATTCAATATGGTGTAGTGGGGAAGATATCGTTTAAGCCAGTAGTTTGTAATTTTTGTGTATTATATTTTATCTACTCCTTCAACCATGCTGCTTTATTCTAGTATTTTGTTCTATTATGTTAGAATAACTATATTTCTTAGTTCATCAGTTTAACAGTAATTTATGTAGCCTCTTTTCTTAAAGAAAAGTACAAAAAATTGAAAAGTAAAGAAAACTATAAAGATGTTTACCTCATTGCTGACAACAGTGGGATTTTTAGTTTTTCTAAAATAAAACCTTAGAATTTACTCACCTTCCTTATCTATAGATCGACCCTCCACCACTGTGCTAGTGTAGGTTATTAAATATAATTTTGAGGGTTGTGACAACTTCCGTCCTCATCAAAATTTGTCTCCATTTCCGTGGAAGGCACATGCTGAGAATCAAGGATTATAAAAAATGTAAAAAAAATCAATAAAAATTGGAAAGAACACACACTAAAAAACAATTTAAAAAACTGCAAAAAGAAAATGTGAACTGTAACATACTGCTTTCGTTGAACATTAAATATCTGCATCAGTTTTGAAACTTTGTGTGTTTAAACTGAACTGTTTTTAGTAAACAAAATGATCCATTTTGAGTACTGGAATCATCGAATTGAAGTATACTATGTATGTTGTAGATGTTATGGGCACACTACTTGGCAGTGTGTCTATAACCAGCCAAAACAGCATGCTTTAATCGAAGAAAATTTAAATATTGAATCTAGTCCTAACACCCTAGATAAAATTTACTTAATTTATTCTAAATTGGAAGCATGGGTGGAACTAATTAACAATTTTTTAACTAAAACCCATGAAATTGAACTTATGGATTCTCAAGAGAAAGAAAAACAAATGAAAATATTGGAAAACATGATCTTGGAATTACAAGAAAGGTTAAAGGAAAAAAATAATTTGAATAAATTGAAAAATAAAATGTTTATAAAAGATTTGAAAATAAATTTGAAGAAGAGAGTGATAGTGATATTGGACAAGAAACCATTCTTTTTGAAAAAATATGATTTTGTTGAACTAAACCTAGAAATAACATACACAAAAAATTAATAGAATACCATTAAATATTCCAAAATGAATTTTAATGATGTTGATTTGGTCAATTTTTAAACTGATTTAAAATAGATAAAAGAAGAATGCCCAGTTCTCTTCATAATTCCAACACTTGAGAAAAATCGCTGTTTTAGGAGTTTTGAAAAGGAATTCACTTGGGTAGAAGAGATATTTGAGAATGAAAATTTTAATGTCAAAAAATCATCACCCAACTTTTTCAACGTTGTGAACAATGAGGTTGAACTTGATATTGGGTATAATCTGGTTGAGAACATTAAACTAGACAATACAGAATCTTAATTTTTTTCCTCAAATGAAAACCTCTCTTCCATGTTATGAACCAATAAACCAAATAATTTCTAAAATGTTGATGGATGATGAATATGAGGAAATGATATTTGAATAATGACTAATTGATGAGTTTTCATTTCCCTATTCTCATAGTAATGAATTTTTTGAATCTTTGGGCAATGAAATGGAAAGTAGTGTTAAAAAAATTGAGAACAATTTTCTTAATTTGAATGTTCTAGAAACTGAACTTATTGAAACTGAATTGTACAATTCTTCTGCTGAAATTTAATTACAACACTCAAATGACATGTTTTTAGAAAGTGATGCTTTTGAACATGATCATGAATTAGAGGTTGAAAACATACTTGATCTAGGTAGAATTGACTTCATAGAAGCAGTAGATGTTCAGTATGAGTTAACATATGAGGATCTTTTGGAAGAGATTTACAACATTGTTTGACCTGAATCTGTTTGTGATAAAATAAATTCTCTTCCATGTCTATCACTTTTATCCTCAACTATGAAGTGTGTTTATCCTTCTTGTGTTACTGATAATGGTTTAGAGTGGGAATCATATTTGAGTATCAATGTTTATAATTCTCTCCAGCATTCTATTGAATCTCCTCGTGAACCTAAAAATCAGAATTTGCCCATTTTCACCCTTGAATGTGAATTTGTTAGTGATAAAGTTGAAGAAGATATCTCTGAGGACATTGTGATACCCATTGAAGCACTTAATACATTGATTCCACATCCTAAAAATGTTAATATTGTCAAATTTAATATATTTATGGTTGTTGAGAGCACCATGTCCATAACTTCTAATGGTTGTTTTTAGGGAATTTTTATAAGTTATGTGAGTTTTGTTGTGTTTAGCTTGGGGGACCACAATTTTCATTATTTGTTAAAAATATTTTTTTAAAAAATATGTGGGGTTTCCTATTAAGGAAACCACATCCATCTAGTGATTACGGTTTGTTGTTAGGTGAGTCCGGTTGGGGACATTAAACTAGTACTACATGGTAGGAAACCCATGGTTTTTGTTGTGTTAATAAATAAATAAATTGTTATTAAATAATATCAAACTGATGACTTTAAAATCAGATCTTCATTGGAGTCAACCCATGCTCATTATTTGTTTTCATTTTTTATACTCTTTAGTATTGAATAAAGTGCTGCTTTGTTGTCTTCTATATGCTCTATATCTGCTGGTTTTTTGTTCCTGGTTTATGTGCTCTATGTTTTGAGGATGATGTTTATGTGTTATATAAGGGAGTGGAATTCCCATGTTGAAACACTAATGAAAAAAAAGTTAGGAAAGTATCTTACAGTTAAATTTCTATTTCATAATCTTCTCCTTATTACTTTTAGAAAAATATGTTGCATGTTTTGCATAAAAAAAATTCTACTCCATTTGTTACTATTTTATGTAATTCTAATATATGAAATTGTACAAAATATTTTCTGAAAATATGCTTCATATTTTATATACTAAAAAACATTTTCTGCATGTCTCTATGTTGAAATAAAAATTCTGCATGTGCCTCTTGCTTAAATTTGAATTCATTGATAAATACTAAAATAATCTTTCATTGTATTAGACTAAGTGTGGGGGGGAACATGCTTGCTGGTTTTTGTGTTTTTGTTGAATGTTCTTTACTAAGGGGTGTCAGGAATGCTTTCTTTATGTGTTATTGAATATCTAATTGAATCATATTTTCTGAATTTCCTTATAAATTATCAACAATGCTCCCACAAGTTTTATGCTAATGAACCTGCTGTAATTTATTCATTATGGTAAACATGATTTTTTAACTTTAATGTGTCCATTATAAATGTTATAAATATACTTAATTGAAAATATATTTTGAACCTTAAATGTTAAATTTTTCTTATCCCATTTGGAAGTCAAATTTGGGGAAAATGTAGGCTTTTAAGTGTGGGGGAGGGGGTCAACTCCTGACTGTGCTAAACTATGCTTAATTTTAATCCCATCAATTCGCACTGCAACTCAAAATTTCTTGTAAAAAATGTTTATCTTTTTGAAAATTCTTTCATAATTTTAGGTTTTACATTGTTTCTCGAATGAGTCTTGCCTAAGGATAGTGCTTTTCTGGTATTCAAGAGCTAGTTTGATTCTGAAATTTGTATGGATAGATGACTGCTGAGTGGTCTTGTTAGTGATTTAATTGAGAATTTGGTTTAGGGATTGTTTTTGAGAATGATATGGGTGATCTATTAGTGGTGTTTTGTTTATAATAATTGGAATTTTATGTTTAATTTTGATCATAGGTGACTCATTTTTCTTTATTTATAAAAGTATGTACCTAAATGAGCCAATAAAAATGATTTTTTATATAAATGTTTGAAACTAGGGTAATTTGGGCATCTGGGATCCCACGGTGAGTATCTGAGACCCTGGATGCTAGGTGCATTTCTGTTTACTATAATCCCTCTCTACACCTTGAATAAGTGCATTTCATAGTGCTCAGCACAATGGCACATGTCTGGGGAAAAATTAAATAAATTGCCTAGGGTCAAAAATGAGTTCATTAAGGGGAGGAGAATGATAAAAACCAAATGAGTAAGGGGATAATTGGTTTTTATGGGAGTCATTTAGGTTGATTCATTAAGGTGATTCACAAAAAAATATTTGATTTTAGACATTATGTTTGAGTCAGAGTATATGGTTCCTTTGGTTATGTTTTAATTCCACATAAATTTTACCTCTTGTCACCCTTGGAATTTGGACTTCAACATGGATTGAAATAAGTTGCTAAGAAGTTTCACTTATTAGGCATGACACTTTCATTTCTTAATGATTCATTTCTCTCCTAACTAGGAGTGATAATTTGTTTTAGGCAAGCTTTGTATGAACAATTTATTATCTAACAGCCTATTGACATGTTCTTAATGTCCTCTGCTGAATGTTCTAGACAAGTAATATTTTGAGAAAAATAAAAAAAACATTTTTCTATTATCCAATGACAATAAAGAATGATATTTTTTTTAGGACAAACAATGCTTAAGTGTGGGGGAATTTGATGTGGCCTTAAAAACACATGTTTTGCCACACCTTTTTAGTTAATTTTTATCAATTTAATTATTAATTTTAACACTTTTTACTAAATATTAACACTTTTTTATTTTTATAAAAACAATTATCAATAAATCAGTTTTTATAATTAATTATCTATTTTAAGACTTAAAAGAAATAATTTATTTCTTATTTTAATTTTATAGTCTAATAACTTTTTATTTAATTTGATATTTTTGTCTGCATGTCTAATAATTTAACATTAATTAATTAATTAATTAATTAATTATTCCTTTGCACATAAATAATGTAGTTTTAATTAATCATTTTATGTATTAAATATTATCTAAATTAAATATCATAATCAAAATATTTGTTATATTTCAATAATTCAACTTTTATAAATGTTTATAAACTCACTGCATCTCTTTAATTTAATTTCATTAATTTAAATAAATTTCTAATATTATAATAATTAACTTTATTACATTAATTAATTTAATTTTATAAAGATAATATTATAAATAATTAAACGTTGTTATACAATTGTTTTAATTTTATATTAAATTTTACTAATTTATTTGTTTCTAAATTTTAAGTTTTAGTATAGTAAAAATTTAAATTTTATTAATTGAAGTTAATAATAAATTATTTTATGTTTTATTTCTTTAGTTTTGTTATTTTATTTTTTGAGTATGTTTATTTTCATATGTTTTAATTAATTTTTAGTTGTTATTAATTACATCATTCAGATTTTATTTAAGCTCCAATTTATTTTACCCCTTTTATTTTATAGGTTTACTGTCTCATCATGTCACTTTTTCTATTATTGTCTCACCATAATCTGAGAAACCATTTCTTTTATTCACGGTGCCATCGTGAATTTAGTTTTACTATCTCACCATCACTGTATTCCCCTTTACGGTCCCTCATCAATCGTAACTCTCACACCATTTCCCTATCTCACGAACCAGTTTCATCCAAACTGCAAGAAATAGTGACCCAAACTTTTCCACTTTCTCTTGATCTTACTGTGTACCGTTCCACCATTTTCATCCCCTACATCCTTTCTACTGCCACACAGACTCAAACCAGAATGGTCGAATTTCAATCCCAGATCTCAAGAAATCTCCAACCACGACACACTACAGTACACAATTTAAGCATCACTATAACTAATAAATGCGGAGAATCCACCACCAAACATTGGTGTTTCCACATCCTTCCATTGTATGTCATCTGGGATGAAAAGTAAGTTTGTCCTTAAACGTCAGAACACCGCAAAAACTCAATACAAAAACAAAACTTTCAGCTATCCATGGTGTTGGATATGAACTCGCCGCCACGGAAGAAGAACCACTGCTAGTTCCTGGCTATGTAGGGTGAGCCAAGGCCGACACCACTACCTCAGTGGAATCCGGAACCGTAGAGGAGGAGGCCACCACAGCCTTTGGGAGGAAGAAGAAACCCACCTATTTCCTGCGCTGCTGCTAGAGGAACACCCGCTGCCATATGCTGGAGGTGGAATCCCATCCCGTCAAACTGAAGCTGCTCATTAGTAGCGGATCCGAACCAAGCCATGTTTTCATCATGGAATCTTGCTGCACACCTGACCGAAGTTGAAGAAGCATTACTGGAGTTGAAGAGATCTCAAGCCGAGCCACATCACTACTTCCTTCCTGGATAAGGAATCCAAGAAACCTCCCTTTCCTCTGTATCGCTTCGCTGAAATTGGGGGGGGGGGGGGGTAAATAAAAAAATAAAAATAAAAGATAAAGAAGAAAATAACAATAATAAATAATAAATTAATCAAATGAATATAATATAATTTATAAAAGTTATAATATAAATACTATTATAATATTTATAGATAGATTAGTAAATAATTAAAATAAATAAAATCTACTTGGAATTTATTAAATTATATCCTAAACAATTATAATTTATAAATAAAATTATTAATTAATTAATATAAATATTTTTAAACACTTTAATTTTAATTCTATTTTTACAGAATAAATAAAATAATTAAATAAAATAAGTATTTAATATTAATCTAATTTAATAATTCTATTAAATTATACTTACTAAATGTTAATAATTCTAACAATAATTATTTAATTTAATTAATATTAATAAATTAAATACTTAACAATTTTACCTATTTAATGATTTATTAGTTAATTAATAACAATAATATTAATAGTTAATTTTAGTAATAATAATTATCAATTTAAGTATCTATAAATTAAATTTAGTTAGATTTTTAATTTAACATTAATTTTAAAAATAATTATATTATATTATTTATTTTATTTGTATTTACTACTTCTTGTTTTTTTATTGCAGGTTCATACGGGTAGTGAGATCTTGTCCAGATTCACTTAACTGACTCAATGAGAGTTAGTTACGTGAGAAAATTTTGTACGACATGGCTGTAGTGAAAAAATGCACATGTGCGGTGCACATTTAAGAAACGGACTATGTCAGTTGAAGATGGTGGGTGAGAAACAGTAGATAACTGATGATATTTAATGCAGAGTAGCAGTAGAGCTGGGGCGGAATCCCATTTGGAGGATCATTGATTCTACGATCACATCCAACAGTGAGCTGATCCAAGGAAAATCATCCACATTTGACACACACATTTGTTTTCAAGAGCGAACATCCATGAGTTTCATATGAGCAGAGAAGGAGACGAAAGGGCCTGGAAGTAGTGTATTGCTTGGGGAGTTTTCCATCCCTCTATCCATAATTACTGTACTCTGTTTTTAGTTTTTTTCACTACTTTAATCAAGATGATCAAAGGATAAATTGTCTTATCTCAAGAATTCAATTCTGCTGGTTATTCTTTTACAATTCTTCATTTAAATTGCATTTTTTCGAATCATAATAAAACGACGAGGTTGATTGATGATTCTCTATTCAGTGGATTTACTCCATAGTTGTTTTCTAAATTCATAAACTCAAGATCAACTAGCGTGGTTGTTCTTGAATACATCATTTTTGAAGCGATAATGTCTTAACATTTGTAATTTACGGCGAGTTTATTTCTGAATGTTATCATTTTATATTTGTGAAGTTGTTTAACTAAATTTGGAGTGGTGAACTCCTAAAATAAGTTTACTGTGTGTTGAGTTTCTTGTTGAGGGAGACTTTTCACCTTTTTTGTTGAGGTATTATTCAATAAAATGTAGTGGGGAAGATATCCTTTAACCCAGTAGTTTGTAATTCTCGAGTATTACATTTTATCTGCTCCTTCAACCATGATACTTTATTCTAGTATTTTGTTCTCTTATGTTATCTTAACTATAGTTCTTAGTTCATTAGTTTACTAGTAATTTATTAAGTCTCTTGGCTTAAAGAAAAGTAAAAAAAACTGAAACGTAATGAAAACTATAAATATGTTTACTTAATTTCTGAAAACTGTGATTTTTTTATATTTTTTTAATTAAACCATAGAATTCACTCACCTGCCTTATCTGTGGATCGAACCTATACCACTATCCTAGTATAAGTTATTAAATGTAATTTAGAGGGTCGTGACGACGTCCAGCCTCATCAACATGAAATTAGTTTAACAAATAACAATTATACTCATGAGTCATTCATAATTACCCAATGCATTTTATTGAGATATAAGTCCCACCCATATCAGAAAAAAATCATTCATGCACGTGGCACAAGATAATATAACATTCATCAAATCTTGTCCCAAAAAATACTACTATTTTATAAACATCATATCATTACCCATGATTCAAGTGGATTTTATGTATAACCCATGAAAAGAAGTGGATTTTATAATCATGTAATATGTGAAAGGGAAACGTGCTTCATAAAGAAAATGACATTAAGAATAACCCATTCATAGAATGAATATTAATTGAACATTTAAATAATTTCCTATAAATTCATGATTAACATCAAAATATTACTTATACTATGAAAAATAATTTTTAAATATATTTCAAAGATGTTTCTTGAGGAGAATATCACTTATTCTTAGAAAAATAATTTTTAATTCAAAAAAGTATTTAAAAATAATTTTCATATAAAATACATTGAAAACATATAAAGAAGACTTGAAATATTCTTTAAAACCTTTAATATTAAAAATTAATTTGGAAAATAATTTCTTAATGATTAAAATTTTAAAAAATGAGAAGGAATATTCAATGGAATTATAGTGGGTAAATCTGTACATATCATATGAGGTAAAAAGAACATTCCTTTTCTACGGTAAAAAGGTTAGAAGGAATTCCTTGTTATGAAAGAAACTAGAATATTCCATTGAAGAGATTTTTTATAGATAAAAATTTTAAAAAATTATTTTTAATGATCATAAAATATTAATAAATTATTCTTGTAAACCCTTGTTTAGAAAACATGGTTTTGAGGGAATATAGATATCCAACTAAAGAGGGTGTAATAATGGGAATACTTAAGACACTTTATTAACTATATTATTTAACAATGAGTAGAAATATGATACAAAGACATGAGTATATCATTAATAACCAATGTATAATTAATTTTATTTATGTTCTTGAGATATGGAACATATGAATTCATTAAAGGAAGAAAAATCATAAACAATCCCGAAAAGCGATGAGATTGTCTCAATAAACACTTATAACATGGTAATGTGAGATCGTACTCAAAATGTAAGTAAAGGAAACTAAATTAAGTATATAATATCATGAAAAATATAGATTCATGATATATCATTTAAAATTTAAATATATGATCCTCGAAGAGTATTTTTGGTGCATATCAAAAACATGAGTCTTAAAGATGAAAAATTGTTGCAAAACTGTTTTACTAATTTAAATTAATTGAAAATTAAACTCCATGAATGAAGGATCCTAAAATTTATTTGTGAATAAAATTAAATTTAAGTATAATATAAATATAATACAATCGCAGGTAGTAAAAATACCACACCAAAGGACACATTGGTGAAAATAACATGTATCCAATGACTATTAAAATGAGATGAAATACCCTTACATTTTATCATGACTCTCCCCATAATCATACAAGATTCCTGTATAATAAATATATGTTTATTATAAAATAATATTCTTATATATATTCCAATATATACATTTATTATGAATTTATATTACCCTCTTGTTAACGATCTTATGTAATGGTTTCACTTCAGGTAATATTTTCTTTGATATTCACACATGTCTTAATTTTTTATATCATTGAACCTTATACTTATATTTGGATTAAAGAATTTATAAAATTTATAAATATCATGTATATCCAGTATAAGAATATTATAATAATATATAGCACAATGGAGTCGAAATGGATACATTGTTCATAGAGACGGTAAGTCATACATGCACATGAACACTGTTTTATGTTTTTATTGTCGTATCGAAAGAAAGTATTTAAATGATATATATATATTTATATATAAATTTATATGTATATAATTATCATAGTATAATTAACATATAATATATATCATATATATTCATTAAACCCATCCTTAATACATTCTATGTGGTGTGTGAAGGAATCAAATCGCTTTGAGGGACGGTAGTTCACACTTCCTCAAACAAGATTATCGTATTAACACCAAATGGAAGGTAAAATGACGTGTTTTGTAAAATTAATACAGAAGAATAAAGAAATAATAATTATAATATATTACATATATAAATAATATGTCCATAATAATTCTCAACAAGATTGGTGTTAAAGGATAAATTAATAATTAGTGTTTCGTGAGGGAGTAGTTTGCTGTACATAGAAACAAAATGTTCAACATCCATTAGATGGAGTTGTGTGTAAGTGGAGGTCATAAAAATTACATAAAAACATACTATTATATTAATTATACATGTTTTTTCACAATATAAGGTAATAAAGAGAGTGGAGTGGGTGGATACATAAATTAAATGAAAGAAGATTGAAAGAAGACATTACCTCTACACTGTGTAAAACCTTTTAGTTTGTGCCAAATTATTTCCTTGAGAGAGTTTCATCCCAAAGGAAGGATTCAATATAAAAGAGACGATTTTTAGGATACTAATTTGATATATTTTGGATGAACAGAAAATGTTTGAGATGTTTTAAAAATTAGTTGACGGTGTGGCCTTTTATAGGGGAAAAGGGGTACACATGTAATTTTTGGAATCAAATTAGGTGTTGACATATTCATTCCAAAAAAGTATTAAAAATACAGTAAAACTCAATTAAGGAAGTTTTATGGACGAAATATTTCATAAAATTGGTTTTGGAACAGTGTTTTGGTCATTTGAGCCCTAAATTTTAAGTTCTAGTCCGTAATTATGCTTAATTTGGCCTCAATTACTACGATTAATTTTAATCACTTTTACTAATCATTTTATTAAAATAATTAATATGGTATTCTTATAATCTAAATATTAGACATCATAACATGTTTTATGTTAGATTTTTTAAATTTTGCTCACATAAATTGAAAAATTATGATTAAGGACAATCCAGCAAACATGACGAAATATCATGGTTTTAATGTAAGAAAAAGATCAAAAGTTTGTTAAGATTTTATGTTCAGTATCAAAGTGGAATTGATTATAATGAATTTAATTTTGTTATTAGATGTAATATTTATCCAATTTTACCTTAAAAATAACTTATAATATCATTTTCATTAATTATTATTTAGAAAAAGGCAATTTTTAATTAAATAGAAATATTTTCACTATTAAAAAACGACGTTTCTTAAGAAAATCCAAAATATTTACCATAGGATAATTTCATAATTATGAATTTAAAAATGCATATTATTTTATACAATTAAATTTATAAATTTTTCTAAAATATATTTTATTATTAAAAGTGATTCATTCAAGAAAAATATATACAAGGACTTTACCAAAAAATATTATCTTTCAGTATCAATATGTTTTATTTATATAAAAATATTATAAATAATATTTTTAAAGTAATTATTACTATTCATATTACTAATTATCATGGTAATGTAATAATTATCTTATGTAAATAATTAAAATAATAAGAAGTGATGTTTCGTAGAAACTCAGTGTTGTGTGCATCATACACTAAGTCGGTGTTGCTTGTAACACAAGACACGTTGATATTGAATATAAATCAAGCCAAGTATCTATTGAATGTGAAAAGAATGTTTGAATTAGTCTTTATATATATATATATAGAACTATTTATATTTTGATGTCAAATGAAAAATATAGAAATGATAATTTAATTGGAAAAAAATTCTAAAAATATTGGAGTGTTATCATAGGAGGCATTAGGAGTGGTGGGTTTCTTGAGTTAAAGCTAGAGTAGTGGTACCCTTGGTAGACTATGAGTGATTTAGGTTGAAGACCAATTTGGATGAAGGTGGTAGGTATCAAAGAATTGTGGCACATGGTGTGTGAGGGAAAGGCATTGAAAACTAGAGAGAGGCGGTGTAGTTTTTTCTATAAAATGAAAAATTACCGAAATATAGAATTCCAAACAAAATGAATGAGGGTGTGAACATGAATATAAAAAAAGATATAGGAGTCCCATATTAGACACTTTTAGTGTGTACTATCTCTTTCATGCTCATTCACACACCCACATTAGGTTGAGCCACACTGTTTGGTCAACATGGGCCTTTAGGCCCTCTGTGCTTATATTTCCCCTTATTATGGGTTTGGTCCTCCTACTACTGGGTGGCCTCCCAAGGGCTTGGATGGTTCTTTAAGCCTGCTATATGACACGATTCATCATTTTGTGTGAGGCTTCCTTGTATCGTGAACATTAATTTTAAAACAAAAAACATTTGAGATAATAAATTTCAACACACATAAGAATCTTATCTACCCTGTTTCATGATATAAACTAATAATAAAAATACAACATCCAGTATCCATTTAAAAAACTTGTAATTAAACAATTTTAATTTCCCAATTTTTAATAATTCATTGAAATTTATTGGAATTTATATTATAAATTCATTTAAAACCATTGAAATGTATTTAAAAATATGTCCCAAAAATGAGTGCTTCTGATATTATAAATGAATTTTATTTTTGGTTAATATATTGATTTTATAGATTGTGTTTTATGTTATTGAGTTTTGCATATTGATTATTACTTTTTTATTAATGATATCATCAACAGTATATAACCCTTAGAGGGCGCATGAGCTCACCCTTTTTTTGTTTTATGGGAGATAAGAAGAAGGATGTTATGAATAATATCGAGGATGCTTGAATATTTTTATATTATGTATTTTATATTTACAATTTATTATGGGAATAATTTATATATCTCATTCTTCAGGAATACAAAACAATTCATTTCCATGGGATGTGACTACATGTATCAAGTTTCAATTTAAAAAGGAATACATCAGCTCATAGTTTACGGATTTGGGGTCATCACAAGTATAATGTTGTGATGTTTAAGCCATTGTTTAAGTGAGTGGTCATTTTCAAAAAGTTTATTTTAGGGTTTGGTGGATTTGAAATCTCATTATTTTTAACAATTAATTTTTTATTTACATATGTGAAATGGTTTGTGGTTTATTTCAATTTTTTAAAATTTTATAGAATTATGATAATGGTTTCCATTTTTTAGGCTGAGAAATTAGATTTGGAATGTGTTTTGGTTGATTATTATTATATGAATGTTTTTTATTTTGAATTATTTTATTGACATATGTTGTTATAAGTAAGTTTGAGTTTTATAAGGATTAAAAACATATAATTCCTGATTGAAAAATATACAATGTGACTAAATAGGCATATTGGGCTGTATTTTTATGGATTTATGTGATGAATTAATGTTTTGGTAATTTTCTTACCACAGTAAATGGGTAAATCTGGAAATTTAAGATTAAAAAAGGATAAGTATTAAATAATGCATGTAACACTTGAATTAATTTTATTGGATGATTATATCAAACCCATAATCATCCAAAAATTCCAATATATGTTATTTTTCAATTTAGGCATGATTTTGACCCTTTATAATTTTTTTATATAAAAAGTCAAAAATTTCATTTTCTATGTTTTATTATCTCTATTTTTTTACACGGGTTTGAATATAGTATATTTTAGTTTATGAATATTTATTTGAAATAAAAATTAATTTTTTCATCATGGAAATTTATTTTATATTTTTAGTGATTAAATAATTTCCTTAAAAGTGTATGCAGTACAAACATCGTGCTTATGTAATTTGTAAAAAAATAAAAAAATATTTTGAAAACACTAAAAAATATATAATTTGAGATATTTTTATTTAAATTATTTTTTAGATAAAAATGATATATTATATATGTTTTTATTCTTTTTATTCCAATTATACTATTTCCTTATAGTTTAAAAAGTCGAATTTAATGAATAGTTCTAAAAATATACATTAATGATAATTTAAAACAAATTATATTTTATTACATGATTTAAAATTTATAAAAATATTTTATTAGTATATATGAATGGGATATTGTTTTAAAATTAATCTATTTTCTGTTTATGGAGTCTTTTAATTTTATAATTACATTTTATACCCCCGAATGGAAGAAAACATTCATATTACAATAATTGTTAAGAGTGTTGACGAAGGGTTAAAATAGTTAAGTGTAAAAATGTGATTTTTTACAAATTTTATTGGATGTTATTATTCAGAATCCTACTCATCCAATATTAAATTTCAATTGTTGTTAACTATTATTTACATGAGATATAATTTATATTAAATTAATAATACAAGAAATTCCAAGAATTCTCCTCCCCTCTATAATAAAAGGACACCCTTATATCAACTTTTCAGACATATGTTAGCTATATATATGAAAAAAATCCAATAAAATTATATTTTAGATATCCATATATATTTTATATTGGTTCTGGTCATTTAAAAAGTTCCACCCTAGGTCCCAAAAAAATATCTCTAATGGAATTCGATTGAAGAAGAGGTGATTGACTTTATAGATTCCTTCAAGTATATTTACTCTTCTACTTTCTAATAATGTTATTTACTCATTATATGAAATTAATTACTATATAATAAATTTAATATGATGTTATCATGATTATTTGATAACTTTAATCCATATTTTTCCATCTAATGAAAAGTGAAAACATCGCTCATCCATATATATGGCTTATCATCTCCATGTATCGGTGTCATTTGTTTTTCACTAAAATTACAAATGAAATGTTATAAATTTGGATGTAATAAATATATATGATATATATGAAATAAAAATACATATGGAATTATAATATAATATATAACTTATGACCTTCTAATCATGGGGAAAATGATAACGTCACTCATGCATACATGTGGTCTAAAACCTCCACGAAGTGATGTGAGATTGTTTTCATTTAGTTTCTACATGGATAGTAATAATGATATATTTAATGAATATATGTGATATAAATGATATAATAACGATTCTATAATTATTAATTATTAATCACCTCTATTATCTTTCATCTATAAAAATGTGAAAAAAACATTCATGTGTATATATTACATACTATCTTAAAAACATTTAAATTCATTTTTCTACAGATATATTTTATGTATGAATATAAATATTTATATATTAAATATATATGAAATTTATACCATGAAATAAATTCTTCATATTATGGGACCATAATAAAACAATAAATACTAGAACATCTAAATAAAAACATTCATGAAAAAGGATGCGGTTACAACCTAAAACAATGTTAATAGTAAAAATATCATTAAAAAATGGGATATTTTTTTAACTTTATCTTATATATACGATATTTATATGGTTATGGTATGTAAGTATAATAAATTTAAATTTAATACATTAATGGTTAGAGTACCTTTGTGACAAGTTGGACCAGTTGTAAAGGATATCATTTCAATTTCCACCACATTGGACTTATTTGGTATTATGCTCCTATTTATTTGAATTTAATTCATATAATTCACCTTTTAGGTATCTAAAATCAACATATATTTATTAATTATGATTAAATTTCAATTTAATATTATACTTTTAATTATTCTTATCATTTTCTTCAATCTTTTAATTTATCTAGAATAGGAATCAAGAAAAGAAATGTTTAAAAGAGAAGAAAATATTATTTTTATTTTGATTTTTTATATTTTCATACATTCCCATATTTTATGTAAAATGTTTTAATTTTTTTAAAATTATTGATAGATTATTCATAAATAATTTTTAAAATTTTTTTACTTTTTATAAAATAGAGAAAATATATTTTTATTAACATTTTTTTGAATGAGGTACATTTATTTAAAAAATAATGAAAGGAATGATTTAATTTTTTACTAACATTTTGTAATGGAATTTCACACCATAATTACCCTTTAATGATTGGTAGCATTTATTACAAATTTACAAAGTTCTTTTCAAATTTAATTTCATCCACTATATTGGTTTTAGTTTTACTTTTTAAATATGATTTTCTAATTGGGAGATATTTTTTCCTAAAAATATTTTTAATGATCTTTTTATGGAACATTTATTCATAAATGGTAAAAGAAATTATTTTAATTACTAAAAAATGGTGATATGTTTTAATGATGTCATCCATTGAAATATTCACATACTTTTGATCATTGGATATTACAATTCTCTTTAATATCCATAATCATTGTATAATGGATATGATTCTTGAATAAACCATTTACCATTTCTACATATAGTGTTATAATTTAAAATTATTTGATATAATGCATAATTTGTGATAAATCAAATTCATTAATCAGTATGAATATTTTTTTAATATGTCACAATTTTCATGAAATAAATCCATCAATCGATATATAAGGGATTCATTAGAAATATAGAGATGGGTGGTGCCCAAAATTATATAGTCCCTCGATGCAAAGATAGGTCTCATGATTGCAATAAATTGCCATGAATTTAATTGGATTTGGATTATTACTACCCATTTTTTTAAAATTTATTGAAATAATGCCTTGATGGTCTGCATACCATTATGTTTGAGATCTTGGCGCCCAATATTAGGAATTTCCATCATTGGTAATTCAATTGTTATTTTCCATGAGATTAATGCATTGATATTATCCATGAATTTAGTTTCTTCTCAAGGTATTGATTAAAGGAAATGTGTTTCAAATTACTTACCTTTATATACAAAATATTCTAGATTTAATCATAACATCTTTCAATGTACATAACCCTTATAGTTCATATTCGAAAAACCTTTTTTTTATTTTCCCTAGACCTGAACAAGGTATTTATGAATAATATAAATAATATAGGAATGTTTTTATGCTATGTTATTTATATTTACAATGTATTATTGGAATCAAGTATGTATCTATTTCATAAATACTAGTTAATTATTCATTCCTTATATATGAGATTACTAATATCTACAACCAATGTAATAATTAATCCAATAGCTCCAGGTTACTGGAGTTGTGGTCATTACAGTTGGTATTTAATAATTTTTGGTAGATACCTTATAAATTGTATTTAAAACAAACTCGTTTGATATGATAATTGTGATAACCCCTTATAGTTTATGATAAATTTTAACATTTTATGAGTTTTATTTTAAGGCTCATTATTTATGATGATTACGATCTAAATCAATGTGCACCATTATTTAGTAATAGAGCCTAATAAAAGAATGTAAATCATTACCCATAGGTAATATAGGTATATCCTTGCTAAGAAAACCAGATCAACTGGTGTAGGAAGTCAGAAGATTATGGCTATATTATGGGATTTGACCCATGTTATGATAAATAAACTTTTACATATTGAAAAAATTATTTTTATATTGTGTGGTTCTCATATTTTGGATGGATTCATTTGAAAAAATCCTCTTTCATTTATTTATAGTAGTAATCTAATGGAAGGTGATAAATTGATTCAATATATTTGAATGATATTTCTACCATTATGATATATTAATAGTGAAATAGTTATTTTGGATGTTTATTTTTTTGAACTGCTATTTCAATAAGGGTGGTCATTTATCCAAAACACTAAATAGGATTACGAAATATGATGTTTGGAATGGA
Organism: Viscum album; assembly: GCA_963277665.1. Lineage (NCBI taxonomy): Eukaryota > Viridiplantae > Streptophyta > Magnoliopsida > Santalales > Viscaceae > Viscum > Viscum album. The sequence continues at coordinate 843,469,990 of OY728160.1, read as the reverse complement.
AAAATTTTAATATTATTTTCTTTGCGAAATACTTCCCTAGAGGAATGTTTTTTGAAATAGAGATAAAGTTACACAAATTAATGAATGAGGAAAAAGTAAATGGAAAATAGTATGAGGATAAATTGAAATTTTTATCTAGGGTTTCATCCGATAACATATATAATATGGAAGGTTAGATTTCCGATTCATTGATGGCTTATGATGTGTCTATAAAGGGAACATATTTATGGATCATTTTCTCAATATTATTATTTAATATAAATTAACATTAAGATTAAGATGGAATATTCTAGAGTCAATGTCCCCAAGGAAAATCTGGAGAAGAAAATTTTGAATGAACATTGTGGAAAAGGTATTACATTTATTAAGAAGAAGGGAACCAAGTAATTTCAATCCTGTGAAAATTATGGAATAAAATTTCATGGAAAATGCTTAATGAGAATGAGAGATTTTTACAAGTGTCGATATAAGGGCCATAAAGACAATTATTTTAAGGAAAATAAGGAATCAAATATTACATAGTTCTTTTACTGTAAATAGATGGGGAATTATTGAAACCTATTCCCCATGTTCCAAGGGCCATAAAATAATCCATGGTGGGAAGGTTATGATTCATCTATTACTATAGACTTAGTATTAATATTGGTTTTATTGTTTATTTTGATTTAAAAAATGTGAAAATGATATTTTTGATTTAAAAATCATTAATCACGTAATAAATATTCCACATTAGTCTTCCTTAAGGATTTAAAATCATGTTTTGAATGGTAACAATAAATAAAAAAGGTGATTTAGTGGTAAAGTGATTTTTTAAAAAACAAATGAATAAGGGAAAGATAAACCTTAATATGTAACTAATGTTGAGTGAATAATATTTTGTGAGGGTAAAAATATTATTGATAATACGAATGGATATTTGATAGTTTTGGTGTCATTTTAATTTATGATGAAATTTACAAAATATTTAGGTTTGTTGGATATATGTAATAATGATAATGTTAATGATGAATCATGTTATTAAGGTATTAGCATTGTTGAAATTTTACATTATAAAATTATTTATGTTTCCTAGGGAAAAATATTTATCAAAATTGGGGGTTTTGAATATGGTTAGTAATATTGAGGAGTATTAAGTTTAGCTACTTATGGAATTGGTTAAGTAGAATTCTTGATATTATTTTCTGTGGTTAAAGTATGATATATTACATTAAGTAAAATTTTATAACATTTAGGTTTGGGTAAATATTTAAAAGATGAAGTAATGGCTTATGGACTTTTTGATTCCTTAAAAGTGCTTCCGAAATAAAAAAATCATATCAGATATCTACTTCATGGAGAAAATGATTAAATTAAAATTGATCAAAGGATTGGAAAATGATGAATTTATTATTATGAAATATAAATAAATCATGTATGATTGTTTTCTTAAAGTTATTATCTAGATTTTAGAATAATCCATAGACATTAAGAAATGGACCTTGAAATAAAAACTGTATGTATATATATATATATATTTAATTTTCCTCACAAAAAGTCAATTGTATTTTAATTGATCATAGATTTACACTTATGTGATGATTAAAATTCTCATTACCATTTTATCTATCAATGTAATTTAATAAATTTTTATTAGTTTTATATTCCTAGTCTATATTTTAACATCCCACTAATGCTTGATTTTTTGGAAACCTACTTTTACTGTGACCATCGTACTTTCGTTTCCCTCTTTTCAAAAAGATTTTTATTAAACATTTATAGGGAGTGGGTTCTTAAATTAAAATACATTGATCACCGATATCATGTTTAAATTTAAAAGATATAGTTTATTTCAGGGGGATAATGTGACACACTAATAATTAAAAAGAAGAAAATTATGTTTGATACCATATGTGACACACAACACCATTTTCAAACAAAAAACAAAATATTATTACATTAATATGACAATCATAACATAGAATCAAAATTTTCACATATTCCTATTAAAAAATAAATTATGATATATAAATAAATTATATTCTTAATGTAATTTTTATATTGATGACTTTATATAAGTATTTAACATTTTAATATGTTTTGTTCTTCAAAAAAACATATTCATTAAAAATTTGAAAATTTCTTTTGTTATAAGAATTTGATAATTAATTTATTTAATATTTGAAAATATAAATTTTTAAATATTATATCATTTTAAACAAAATAATATCAAAATTATATTCGGGTGAAATTTTGGTATTTTTATGAAAAGTCCATTTTTCAGTGAATAGTTGAAAATAATGATTTTTTATGAAACAATTTCATTTTATTTTCATTAATAGTGTCATAATTATTTTTTTATAAATTTAAAATAATAATTATTTAATTATAAAATATTTAATTAATCCATTTCAATCATCATTAGAAATTATTTTTGTATAATTACATTTTTGTCTTAAAGAAATATTTTTTTACCAAAATTGTTTTTCATTGCATTTTTTACATTTATATTAAATGTAGTTTATGAATTTTGTTCAATTAAATATTGAATAATTAATTCTATATTTATATTTATGTGGTAAAAATTTGGTAAATAGTTCCCTTTTATTTTTTGACATTATTGATAATAAAATTAGTAACTTTTAAACCTCGATAAGGGGGTAATTTAGTTAAATAATATTAAGAGAAAATTGATAAGCCAAAAATAATAAAATATCTCTTGTATTAATTGTATTCGACTACTAAATATCATCAATAACCATATAAATGAATAATATATGAAATTTTTTGATACATGCATGATTTTGACCCTTTATCATTATTTTTTTACAATAAAAAGTAGAAAAATGTAATCCTCATTGTTTTATTACCTATAAGTTTTTATAATATGATTAAAAGAAGTATATGAATGGATATAAATACTAATTTTAAAAATAAATTATTTTTTCATTATGGTAATTTATTTTTATTTTTTATGGACGGAATAATTTCTTTAAAAGCTTACGCAATATTGACAGAGTGATCGTGTAAGCAGTTTAAAAAGAAATAAAGTGATTTTGAAAACCCTAAATATAATTTTATTTAAGTTATTCAATATATTGAATGATTTATTAGAGAAACATAAAATATTATAGAGGTTTGGATTAATATTATTGGAATTCAATTTTTTACTATTAGTTTTAAAAGTCAAATTAAAGGATTAGTTCTAAAATTTCCATTAATGGTTTTTTATAAAAAATAATGTTTTATTAAATAATGGGGAATTAAAAAAAATATTTTCTTTAAAAAAAATTATTATATATGCTTCTAAAAATAAACCACGATACATTTAAAGGACATTTTTAATTTATGAGTAACATTACTAACCCTTAAATTATCGAAAAATTTAATATTGTGGTCATTGTGAAACGATTTTACGAAGAGTTAAAACAAAATGTTAAGGGTAAAAATATGATCATAACTTGTGAAAATTTTATTCTATTAGAGGATTTAGTCTCATCCTTATTATATATTTTATTTATATCAATTTTGATCCATTTATATATCAGATGTAATTTATATTAATTTAATAGTTTTGAAAATTTGAAGAATTCCCCTCCCCGCTCTTATAAAACGACACCCCTTATCAAATTTTTTCACACCACAATGATCCACATAGAAAAATAAAACCATTACAATCTATCTCCTCAAAATAAATTGATAATTTATACAGTTTATTTCATTCAAAAAGGCTTACCCAATGTCCCTTAAGAAGATTTCTAAAGGAAGTCTATCAATGAAGAGGTAATTGTGTTTATCGAGTATTCCATTTGTTATTTTTTTTATGAGAAAATAATTATCCATCACTTGGCCATTTTATTAAAAGAAAAAACATCACTCATGCATATATATGACATACCATCTCAGCATAGTGGTGTAATTTATATTCATTACAATTTAACATGGATGTTTATAAATAAGGAAAAATGAATATATATGATATATATGACAAAAATATTATTATTAAATATAATATATTATATACTTTCTTATCTTCCAATATGTTGGAAAAAAATAACATCACTCGTTCATACATGTGGACTACCACCTCCATAGAACAATGTGATACATTTTTCATTTATGGTTTATAGTTTTTTAAAAAGGATGGATTTAATGAATATATTTGAAATATATAAAATATTTACAATTTTTGAATGATGAATTATTATTATATTTCTTTTGTTTCATCCTTTGAAAAGTGGAAACAATGTTCATGTTTGAGTAAGACCTACCATCTCCATGAATAGTGTAATAAATTTATCTATCTTTCTCATTTATGTATGATTATTAATATTAATATGTGGAATATATATTTTATTATTTCCATGAATAATATTTTAAGGAAAATCGAACCATAATAAAATTAAGTATAATAACTGGAAAACCAAAACATATATGAAAAATGAAGCAGTTAACTCATGAAATAACCATAATAGTAAAACGGACAATAAAATCATGTGATATAATTCCATAAATTGATCATATATAATATTATATATATTTATATGGTTTTATTGTGTAATAATCGTAAATTTAAATTTATTACAAATGATGTTTGAGCACCTACACAACAAGTTAAAGTTGATGTAAGGTATTTCATCTCAATTTCCTTATCTTTGATATATATTCATTATTATGAACAAGTTGATTTTTAAGTGATTTATATAATACAAATTTTTGTAATTCATAATGAATATATATTTATTAATTATGATCAATATTCAATTGAAGTTTACTATTTTTTTCTTCATATTTTCTTCCAACTTTTCTTCTTTTTGAAACCTAAATGAAGAAATGAAATTTTTAAACAGAAAACTAATATTATTTATTTTTTGATAAGATATATTATTCTTCAATGTCCATATTTTCTGTAAAAAAAATTAATTTTTTTATAAGTCCTCAATAATTTCTCAAAATATATTTTGAAAAATTGTTGAATTTTTACAAAAAATCATTAAAAGGAATCCCCATGTTATTTTCTTAACAAGGTAATTTTATAATACAAATGTTGAAGAAATATATTAGTTTTTACTAATATTGAATGAAAATTGTTTTCCACCATCATAAATATTCAATTTTTTTAATATGTAATTAAAATTATGCAAACTAATTTTTAGTGAAATGTTTCTCATTAATATTTATAGAATATTTAGTTTTTAAAATTATATTTCTAATGGAAAATGATATTTTCAATGAAAAAGAATTTAATGATATAAATAAGCTACCTTATTCATCAATTAAATCAACCATTTATTTTACTTATTCACCAGTAGTGATATTTTTTTATGATACTAGCCATCAAAACATACCCTTACATATAATCATTAGAAATTACAATTCTCATAAATATCTGAATTCATTTTAATATGGATATGATTAATAATTAAATAAAATATTGTTTTAACATATGATGTAATATTTTGTTATTATTTTATGGAATATTGATTTATTCAAAAATACTTATTTTTTACTCAGTACATATATTTTTTGAAAAGGAATATTTTTTATAAATTAAATCAATCATTCAGTATTTGAGGAATGGATTGAACAAGAAGTGATGAGTGGGCCCCAAAATTATATGGACCTAAGATGAACTAACATGTCTCATGGGAAAAAACAACAAGCTAACAATAAATGGATTTTTGTGTATTCCTACACATAGTGTTAATCTATCTTGGCACAAAGCCTGAATAGTGTATATACCATGATTTTTGAGATTACGGAAACCATTATATAGAATTATCATTGTTTAGGATTTAGTTATTATTATCCATGGAATTATAGCATTGGTATTGATAGAAAACCTATGGTGGGCTGTGGATAAATAAATTTTCAAATTTTTTTCCTATTGGGGTATATAGGTTGACCATGGTCAACTCAAATGAGGATATTTTTGATTTGTTCACATACATAATCTAATTCACCTAAATCTAATTTTTTTTGGGTTTTTTATTATTTTATGAAAAATGGAATTTAAAATATAAAGGAAATGATAAATTTTATACAAACATGCAATTAAATAATGTAACTAGAAAATATAGAACTAGGAATTTATGGTTTGGTTTATGGCTTCTGTCATTCTCCTTGTTTTTTTATGTTTAGTTTTATTATTTAATTTGGAGATATCATTCACCAATTTATATTATTTCATTTACTAGCATGAAATCTAGAATGACTTTAGTAATCTAAATTCAACCTCATCTTATAATAAATAATGAATGAACTACTCAATCAAGAACGTGACACATTCTAGGACCTAACTACATCATATGCCAATTCATCCATTGAATGACTCAACTCTATCATATGAAGAGATTTTATACAGTATAATGGATGGAAATGTTTTAAATGAAGAATATAAACAAGTTTGAGTTTAATGTTGTGGTGTAAAATCAGTACACCTATGCACATCATCCTCTCTCATGAAGAATATAAATAAAACATAAGAATTTATTTTTATAATGAAATAGAAACAACACTTATCTCCGTGAGGCCAAGCCTAGGGTTTTCCCACATTTTTTGGGTAATAGGTAATGATGTACAAGAAAATAAATAATGTATGAAGAGAAATAAAATAAAATAAAATGAAAATAATATAATTTATAGAGAGGGGGAATAAAATAAAATAAAATATATATATAATATATAATGGGAATGCTGAAAAAATAAAAGAAGAAATAAATGTAAAAAGATGAAGAATAATTAGAAGAGAATAAGATTAGGAATTGGCTGGAACATTTGAAGAAAATCACTCATGAATTGTAATTTAAGAAAATAAAATAAAAATCACATAATATATAAAATTGAGAAATTGTAAAAGAAAAATGATGAATCATAAAGGGATCATTAAGCGCAATAGTGGACACCTAAATCATGATGGGTGAAAAAACATTAGATCAGTGGGAATAGATATCCCTTTATAAATTAAGGGAGAATTTATATGTCAAAATATAATATTTCTACGTTATCTGTGGGGAAATAATTTTAAATTCACCCCTAATGATCTGCATGTATATGAGTTTTGGAACACCTAATAATAATTTGGTTTCTATATGCATGTAGTATGGAACAAAAAGTGGGAAAACCTTCAGGGTAATTGGATTACATGATAGATATGGTAGTGTCTTTAATGCATATAAGTTGGAGTGGTATTTTAGGTAGAACCTCTATCACATTTCAAAACACCAAAAAAAACCACATGAAATTAATAGTGGAATGAAGTGTTGGAATATATTTCATGGTGGATGAATCAAGTAAAACCTCAGTAAGTGGTTTCAAATTTATATTTTGGCTGATGCAGGTGGTGGTCAAGCATAGATGAAGGTGGTATGTGATGATGAGTGGTTGTGTGTGGTGCGTGAGGGTGAGGTGAGTTAGATTTAGGGAAGTAGCACTATTTTTTTTGTAAAAATATTAATATTTACTCAAATATCGCATCCCACATAAAAAATGTTAGTGGGTGTGCACTATCATATAATTCTAGTTAAATGAGTCCAGGATTATATACCTATACCACGGAAGACGTCTCACTTCGCCATTCACACAACCACATTGGGATGAACTACACCTCTTGGTTCACACCAGCCCTCAGTCCCACTATTCTTCTATGGATTGTCACCACGGTCTTGGTCCGCTTACTACTGGGCGAACTCCTCAGGGGATGGTATGGTCAGCTGGCTCCTTGGGAAAGCTATAAGTAATGCTAGGTCCTTTGAGTTTAGGCTACCATGTTATATAATGTCATTTTTATTTATGATACCTTTATAATAATAAATTTCAAGACATTTAATAAAATTATTGACAATTTCATCTAGATTCCAACTAATAACTTAAATTTTAAATCATTTATCCATTTTAAACCATTTTAATTCTACAGCTAAAATTTGCAAATTTTTAAAAAACATTAAAAATCAGGATAATTTTGATCATAAATTCATTTAAAAACACTGAAATTTGTTTAAAAATATGCACTAAAAAAGTGTATCAAATACCACAAAACATAAACTATTATAGTTCTCAATCATAAAATCTCAACATTAAAAATTAGAGGGAACCAATGTTACCATTATTCATATTTCAAAAAAATAAAATCAAAATGTTTATCAATATGAAATCAAAATTTGAAATTCCACATGAAGCATCAATTGAATTTCTAAATTTTCAATGAAATAATCAACTTCTGTATTTTACTCTTACCATTTTGAAAATGATAGAACTTCATCTTTTTCTTATTCAGGCACCACATTTCATTATTTAAAAGCATTCCAAATCAAGATTTAGATCACATTAGAATGTTTTCACTAATCACTCATGATATAATTCAAGTATATTTATTCTCATATCATGGTAATATGATCCTTATCCCAAGTATTCTTTGTCAACTACTTTATCCACATTATAATGAAAAAATAACATAAAATCATGAGGGATTTTAATAAAGGTTCAAATGAATATGTGACATAAGGATGGTAGTAATTGAAGTGAAAATGTAAGTCTCAGAGAAGATGTTTATCTATTAATGTATAAATAAGGATATTTGAAGTAAATTTGTAATGACCTTCTCCCCTTAAAATTTTATGAACTCCCACTTTTTCCCAAAAATTATAGGATGTGTATAATAAAATTTAAGAATAAGAAATGATTTTGTGAACCCCTTGAATTTTTTTCACTTTTAATCATTTTTTCAGAGTGTATTTTTAATTTTTTTTTTCATTTTTGAATGTTATTATTAGAATAAACATCAAATACACCACTTAACCATATATAATTAAAATCATTTTCCCAGTAATGGTGATTACTGACTCTTCTAATTCACGATAAATTCATTTCATTTTTGGTTTCTTTTTTCATTTTCTCTTTTTTATTCCAATAGGGGTTATCAATAAATTAACGTGAATGAATAAAAAATTGATATTTTCCCCACAATTAGCACCCATACAGATTATTTCTACAATGTATTTCATCACATTTACCATACCTTCCCTTCAACACCACAATTCAACTTTAAAATATAATGCAATTACAGTGTTTAGGGTAGGAATGGATAAAAATGGCTTGAAACATTACTCTTTCATAAAAAGGGAATTCATAGTCTCTATAGTTAATTTTTACCATAAAGGTTGTTTCCAAAAATTAAAGATTTTTAAAAATATTACTCAATAATTTTAAATATATTTTTTCATTTTCATGGATTTGATAAGTTCAAATGAATGTTCTAGCTAGTGGCATGTCCCCCAATCACTCCAGAAATATGATAAATAATAAACAGTAAGTACATGGTCTATAAATCCTCTTGGTAATCAAAATTTTGATATTATACAGTCATTTTTGGCGTGAATAATAATAAATAATCAACTATCATTAATTTAAAAAATTCCAAGCATGAAAAATGAAAGAAAAATGTAATTTACATGAATCAACAAATTATCTTAAATCATGATTCCACTCTTTAATATCAATAATTCACTTTAATCTTCCAATTCACCATTTTAATAAATAAATATAATTAATATTGAAATCTAAAACATGGAATCAATGGTTTCCAGAAAAATCTCAGGACTTTTTGATAATTTAAGTTATCCATTAATTCAAGCATGGGAAATATATTTATATTTTATTACTAAAAATATTTTGTTTAAAAAAATAATCGTAGATATTTTGAACATAAATATATAAAGTGAACTCCATTTTATATGAAAAATTAGTAATATTACTTATGTTTTTTCTTAGGTGTTTCGTTGTTCCATTATGAACCTATAAAAGTAAATTAATCATGTAAACTCAAGGATAAGTTTATTTAATCTAAAATGATAGAGGGAGTGGGATGTGTGCTAGAATAATTCATAAGACTAAAATTGAAATCAAAATTCCACGAATGAAAATATAAGGATATGCCTTAGTATGATCCCCCAAATGGGCTTTGAATTTTCACTGCCTCTAGAGGGAATTACCCATTGTTATCTAACGTCTAATGTTAGAAGGAGTTTCCCAGACATGAACCACCACATTTGGCCTTTCCAAGCCTATTATTCTCCATTCATTATGAGAAATGATACATATATATTGTATACTCTTTCCATACACATCAATATTAAGTATATCTGGCATGAATGGGGTATGATGATGTGTTGATCATCATCCCTGGTTTCTCCTTGTGAAACATACTCATTCCTTTCAAGTGTTGTCTCCATATGAGAAGTATAAATTGAATATTCAGAGGGTAAGTAATCATATATTTTTACTTCAATAAAATTTCCATTTTATTTTTTCGTAAGAAAAATTTCCCATTCAATATGACCAGCCTCTATCTTAATATTATTTGGCTCATCAACTTTGACTTCCTAATGGACTTACAGAAATGTATGATCATCAAAATATTTGATCTGCATGTGTTATTTAAGAGGTGAATGTTCAAATTTTCCATCTTATGTTAAGAAAAAATAAGTGATTATTTAATCTAAAAATTAAAAGGAGTTAATAGTGACACAAAAATAAGATTTAATATGATTAGAAAATAAGTAATCCAAATTAAGACTATATCCCTATGTTGTTTCTAGTTCAATCACTTCCTCAGTAGTAAGTTCCTCTTGAAATTGAATCCAAATGGATAGAGGTAGATAGTCTGGATCCTCTATATTTTCTTCTAATTCCATCACTTATGAGTCTTATTCTACATACATGGATAGAAATATCTAATAAGGTGATGATGATGGGATGTTCATGTGGCATGTATTCTTCTTCCTTGTATCTCCAAAAGTGATTTGAATATTTTCTTATATTCCTATCAACATGGGATTCTTCATTTTCACTTGTAAGGTATATGTGGTAGTCTTTATTCTCATTCTTAAAATGGTTGTTATATTGATTTTCATTGAGATTGGTCCCAACCGCTTAGATGTTTTATGTGATATTGGGAAAATTAGGGGTGTTTCCTTCTTGACCTCTAATATTATAATACCCACCCTAACATGAATTAGCATGATCACTAGTTCTCGAAAGGAGATAGCTGTTTTATTACCATTAATTATATAGTTTTCTAGATCGACTATTTCCTCGATCCTTCTATGATAGAGGTCTTTTTAAGTATTTTGATCCACTCGTTCTTAAAACAATGTGTAATTTTTTCCATGAAATGAAAAAATGGTAATTTGAAAACAACATCGAGAAATATTATTTTATTGTTTAATCTTAAAAAACATTTAAAAATTATAAAAAATAAAAAATTAGAAAAATATATTAATGCACTAAATGGATCCATGGAAACAGTTCCAGTTATGATAACAAACTTATCTTGGGGTGTGGAAAAATAAAATATTAAATTTATTCCAAGTGAAGAACAAAATATATCCAAGGTTGTCTCACATGAATAGATTTCATTGTTGGTCACCTATATAAGCTAATTAATTTAAATATACTTTTTTTGGTTGTTATAATTATTATTTGAAAGTAATGGAATTAATAAGAGAAATGAAATTTAATATTTTATACTAATATGAAATGATAGACTCCAATATTATAAAAAGAAACATGGCCTTTATGGTTTAGTTTCTATGTTCCATAATTCAATTCAAAGATCTTATTCATCAATTACAATTATTTTATTTAGTGGTCTAAAATATCAACTTCCTTTAAGAATCTTAAATCCACCTCCTCCACTAATCATTCTTTATGACACATCTCAATTGATAATGTGAAACATTATAGGGTCCAAATCCATCATATTTCATTTAATACACTGAATGTCTCAACTCTATTATACAAAAAAGTGTTTATCTAGTAAAAGGATTGGGGGAATTTAAACGAACAATAAAAATTATTTTGATTTCACTCTCATGGTGAACAATCAGCAACACATACACTTCACCTTTTCTCAGCACGAAAAATAAATAAAACACAATAATTTATGTATGTAATGGAATTGAAATATAACTTACCTACCCCAGCCTAAAACTGCTATTAACACCTCATTTCATAGGGTAAGAGGTCATGGTGGACATGAAAAGAAAGAATGGAAGAAGAGAAAGAATATAAAATGAAACAAAATAAAATAAAAAGAATATAACTGAGCTAGAGGGAGAGAATAAAATAAGATTAAATAAATATATGTAATATAAAAATAGAATCCTAAAAGAAGAAAACACTGAAAATAAAAAACAAAAAGAAAAAGTACAGTAGAATAAGATGATGAAATTGGTGGAACCCTTAAATAAATCATACATGAATAATTATATAAGAGCAGAAAATTAAAATTACATAATAGAAAAAACATAAACAAAAAAAAGAAACAAAAAGGAGAACAAAGGGAGGATCAATCATGGTAGTGGATTCCTCCCATATGATGGGTGTAAAATCCTTGGATTAGTGAAAAAGACCCTTTTTTATAATTTGGGGGAATGAATCCCTCATCCAAAAATTTATTTTAAAATTCCATTTGGGATCTCATTTTAAATTCAAACATTAATACCTGCATATATATGAGTCTGGAAAAACCATATCAAATTAGGCATTTAAATACTACTAGCCTAGATGAAAATAGTAGCCCAACCCTCATGGATCATGGGTTTCATAGTGGATGTGGAAGCTATTTTTGTGAATGGTAGGTGGTGATGGAATTAGGTAAGCACATTCTTAACAGTTCAAAACACCATCAAAACCCATATGATATTCAACATTTTCGGATGTGTCAAACTATCCTTTATGGTGGATGTCCAAGGATTCAGAGGGGATCCATGATGGTGGGTATAACTACCCTATCTTAACCTAAATGTTTATTACATCATTTTAAATTAATATTCATTATAATAAAAAAATACATTCCAGAGGACCATAATAGTTTAGTGTCTTTGGAATCTTGGAAAAACAATCTTCTATCCTGATGAAATATCTTCAACTTCTCCCATAAAGATCTCCACCTTTAGTACTTATAACTAAAACCATCCTTCATAACCTGGATAAAGGAAACATAATAAATTCGTGGGCTCAAATTCTCAGTATAGGTAAACAATTGAGACATGTAAGCATAAACATGCTCAAAAGGGTATGAGAACATGATCGTAACATTTGGATATCATTCCATGAATATCAAAAATCATAAACATCAGTTATTGGATATACCATCATAATTCATAAGACATGGATCACAAATAAATAAATTTATAAGTTATGAAATCATAATATAGGAATAACACTTGGAATTTGTGTTATGAAAATTGCTATATAATTTTGTAAGCATGTATAACTAGAAATATGTCCACTCATTAAGTTAAGGACATAAAATTAGGCCCTATAATCAACTTGTGGAAATGAAACTAGGTCCATTCAAAAAATTATAAACATGGAATAAGGTTGACAAATTTTCTTATGGACATGATACAAAGCCCATGCATAACATTGGGAACTAGTATTCTTGTTTACACATTACAGTGAGAACATGTAATCATGTTCGTACATAAAAATATAGACATGAAACCAAGTCCATGAATAACATTGTGAACATGTAATCTAGTTCACACATAACATTATGAACATATAATGAGAGTCACACATAAACATATGGATGTGAAACCAAGTCCCTGAATAAAATTATGAACATGTAGTCATGGTCACACATAACATTGTGAACTAGTAATCTGGTTCATAGATAAACTTATGGACATGAAATCAGGTCCATGAATAACATTGTGAAAATGTAATCAGGTTTACACACAACATATATACTCATGAATCATCCATCATTACCCAATTAATTGGAGATATAGGTTCCACCATCTCATAATAATATCATTCATACATGTGGCACAAGAGAATAAAATATTCATCATATCTTGACCCATAAAAGTACATTGGTTTTATAAACATAAAATCACAATCCAGGAAATGAAATGGGTATCATTAACATGTAATCACATAATAACTTATCTAATGGATATTGGTTTAATAACTCTTTCATCAAATCATATCCCACGAAATGAAGTTAGTTTTAAAAACATGTAACCCATGAAAGGGAAACAATCTTCATAAAGATAATGACATTAAGCAAATACCATTCATAGAAAGAATATAAATTGAAGATTTAGATAAATGTCTATAATGTAATCAGTAACATCAAAGGATGTCATGTTATATGTAAAATAATTTTTAAATAACTTATGACGATTTTTCTTGAGTAAAATATCCTTTCTTCTTCAAAAAACAATTTTTAATACATAAAACCATTTAGAAATAATTTTATTGAAAATATATTGAAATATTATAAAGAAGTCTTGAAATAATTCTGAAAATAATTCTCATTGAAAATTAATTTTAAAAATAATTTTATAATGATTAAAATTTTATAAATGAAATGTAATATTCAATGGAATGATGGAAGCTAAATCTGTACATATTGAATGAGGTAGAAATAACATTCTTTTTTCATGGTAAAAAGGTTAAAAGGAATTTCCTGTTTGGAAATTGAAAATAAGACCCCTTTCAAGACATTTGTGAAATAAAAATGGTTAAAAATTTAATTTAATGATCATATAAGAGAAATAAATCATACTTGGAAACCCTTTTTTAGAAAACATGGTTTTAAGGAACACAGATTTCTGACTGAAGAGAGCGTAATGTTAAGCTTACTTAAGACACTTTCTTAACTATATTATATACCAATGAGTAAAGATATGGTACATATACATGTTTATATCATTAATAAATAGAGTATAACAAATTTCATGGATTTTATTTGAAGATAGAACCTAAGAATTCATCAAAAAAGCATAAACATAAACAATCTCGAAAATAAATGAGATTGTCTCAATAAACACTAATAAATTGGTAACTTGGGGTCATACTATACATGTAAGGAAATAAAATTACATGAAGTATATAATATCACGAAAAGATATATATTCATTATATATTATGTAAAATGGAAATATATTCACTGTGGAAATTTTTTTAGGTTCCTAACAAAAACATGAGTCTAAAAGAAGACAATGTGAGGAAATAATGTTTTACCGATTTGGAAACTTTTGAAACTAAAATCCCATGAAATATAGACCATAAAATAGATATGTTAATGCCCATAAATATATATATTATAAACATATAATATAATAATTGTAAGTAGATACACCACACAAAAAGAATGAGGGGTGAACATAACATGTATCTCAGAAAAATTAAAAGTGAGATGAAATCCCCTTACCTTCTGTCATGACTCTCTCCATACTCGTAAAAGAATAATGTATAATAAATATATTTTTATTATAATAGAATATTCTTATATATATTAACATATATTCTTTTTTTATGATTTTATATTACCCTCTTTTTAGCGATCCTATGTCATGGTTTCACATTAGGTAATCTTCTCTTTGTTCTTCATGTGAATCTTAATTTGTTCTATCATTGATCATATTACTAATATAATGATTACAGAATGTATAACAAGATATAAATATCAGGTATATAAAGTATTGTTATATTACAATATTCTATATCATAATTTAGTACATAATAGAATTCAACGATAATGGAGACGGTAATCTGTATGTACGCATGAATGTTGTTTTCAATTTTGTTGTCTTATTGAATGAATGTATGTAAATGACATATGTATAAATATGTATGTATATATATATTTATTAAAATATAATTATTATATAATATATATAATATAATTTCATTAAATCCAACCTCAATTCATTCTATGTGGTGTGTGAACGAATCACATCGCTTTGAGGGGCGATAGTCCACATTTCCTCAAACGAGATTATCATATTAACTCCAAATAGAAGGTAAAAATATGTGTGTTGTAAAAGGAATAAATATTATTAAATACATAATATATATAATATATTATATATAAAAATTAAGTTTCCATCATATTGGACACAATGAATGGTGGTAATGGATAAATAAACAAGAATCATTTGATAAAGCAGTAGTTTTCTGTACACATAAATATTATGTTCAACCTCCATTAGATGGAGGTGTGTGTAAGTGTAGGTCAGATAATTTTTTAACAACACCCTAGTGTAGGGAGGATACTGTTTTTGTGAGATAATAACGAAATAAAGAGAGTGGAGGGGGTGGAGGATGAAAATAAAGGAAAGGAGCTTGAAAGAAGACAATACCACAAAATAGTGTACCTCATTATTGTTTATGCCAAAAAGGTCTCCTTAACAGGTTTTCTGCCCAAAGGGATTCTTAAAAGTTGAAGAGAGGATTTGTGGGAGTCTACTTGTCTAGATCATGGAAGAACATAAAAGTATTGATAGGTGTGATGAATGGGTAGATTTGGTGGCCTTTTATAGGGAATGGAAAAGAATCAAATGGAATTTTTAGAAATAAATTAGGTGTGCACATGTTATTACATAAAAAACATTTTACCGAACAAAGAAATTAATAATATTAGGATTATGGACGAAAAATTGAGATCCAATGGTTTTTTTAAAAGTGTATAGGTTATTTGAACCATTAATTTTATGGTTTAGTTTCTAATTATGTTTAATTTTTCCTTAGTTGATGTGATTAATTTTAGTCACCTTTACTAATCATTTTGGTCAAAATATTTACATGGTCTTATTAGAATCCAAATTTTTTACTCAATGAAATGTGTATTTAGGATTGATGAAATTACAATCATTGAAGTAGTAAAATTAACATTATTGCTAATCCCTCAGATGGGATGATATAACAGGGTTTTAATGTAGGAAAAAGTTCAAAAGTTTGTGAAGATTTTATATTCAGTATCAAAGTGGAATTGATTCTAATGAATTTATCTGTATTATTAAATGTAATATTAATTTAATAAGACCTTAAAACTAATTTAAAATATCATTTATCATTAATAATTAATTCGACAAACAGGATGTTTTTAACTACAAAGCAGTATTTTTCACTATTCATTAAAAAATGATGTTTCTCAGAAAAATATCAAAACTTCACCCTAGGATAATTTCGAAGTTATGAATTAAATAATGATGTTTATTTTAACCAATTCAATTGATAAATGTTTCTAAAATTACATTTATTATAAAAAGTAATTCATTCCTGAAAACAATATAAATGGTCTTCACCAAAAATATTATCATTCACTATCAATTTGTTTTATTTATATAAAAAAATTATAAACAATATTTGGAATGTAGTTATCACTATTAATATTACAATTTTTAATTGAAAGGATACAATTGTCTTATTTTAATAATTAAAATAATAAAAAAGATGTTTCATAGGAACTCAGTGATGAGTGCAACGTATTCCATGTCATTATTTCTTGTAATGCAAGCCATGTTAGTATTGCGTGTAGAGCAAGAGAAGTTTGTGTTTCACGTGAAAGAGATTTTTGATTTAGTGTTTTAATATATATATTTATATAACTATTTACAAGGTTATATAAAATGAAAAATATTTAAAAGATAAATTAATTTTAAAAAAATTCATAAAATCTCAAGGTGTTACATTCTACCCCATTAAAATGAATTTCTCCCTATAAATTCATCTGGGATATCAACACTTAAGTACTTTAATGTTCCCTACATATTATCCCACATCATAAAAATAGATTCTAAAACATCCCTTAAAAAGAAAAATCTATAACCATAATGGTTACCCAATAAAACATATAACTAGGTTTCCACATAGGAGAACATAGGTTGGGAGTTATGATTAGTCATAGTGGAAAAAAATATTTATAGGGAGTTATTGAGGTCATAAATCACAAAAAATTAGGCTTTAGGGGCTCAAATTCATAAATCTATGATGATTCCCAAATTCATTGTTTCAAAACAATTTAATGTATTAGGACAACATTTTTTTGTATCACTTTCATAACGTTGAGAGATTCTGGATAATTTCTATAAACAAAATTTACATTCACGGGTTATGCATTGAATAATTTCTAATTCATCAATTACCTCATGGAATGAATGTCTAGAAACAAAATTTTATGCATAAATCACTAAAATATTCATTTAATGGATCTTAAGGCCCATTAAGCAATAAAATGTCCAACTATTTGTCTCTAAAAAAACAACATGAATTTATATATAAAAAGTAACACTAATAGTTCATCATTAATATTTATTCAATAAAAATAAATATACATTAATCCAGACACCGTGTAGGCCAATGGTAGGCATGAATCCCTTATCGTCCTTCAGTCATGGCTTCAAGACCCATAGCCTTGCCAGACTTGATTGGTGTTAACCCCACATACACGATGCCCTTTTCTAAAACCGCCCTTATATAATATATAAGCTCAACATATTTCAAATAAGGAGAATAACTGACTATCCTATAAACCAAGGATTTCAATAAAAAAACTCAATCTAAAAATACTTCTTATGATGTTTAACATGAACTTTTCATGAATTGTAATCCTTATAACCCTTATAAAAGGTGAAAATACAATTCTATCGAAATGGAGTCAAAAATATGATTAACATAAATTCCCCCTCATAACACAAAGTATATCTTATTTTTCACATTCCAAGAATATGAATATCCTCATCATATATTCTCATGAAACATTGTAACAACTTAAATTACTATAATAATTTTCGAAAATATGCATGATTTTTCATTCCAAATTACATTCGGTTTAATCCTTAAATCAAAAAATGTTGTAAGCTTCATTAATGGTAGTATAAACCACCAATAAACAAGTCAACACTTACTTCATAGGTAATCTATACTATATGTTTTATAAATTCATATCCAACGTATATTTATCCATACAACATTATCAGAACATAAAAAACATGATTTGGGTTACCTTCCATTAGTAAAAATGTTAACATTCAAGAGATAACTGTTCTAGTCCATCATGACTATTGAATATATTATTGTAAATTATTAACAAAAACCTAAACTTAAGAATCAATAAAAAATTCACCATTATTAATTATAGAATCCAAATACATATATACATCAGTTAAATCATCCTTAATTCATTAAAAATGTTACCTAATCCTATTACATAATACCTCTTTACATTCACATTTTCCTTGTAGTCTCATTATCTTCAGCAATGTAACCAATACTCACACCCCCATAATGATTCTGTTCAGGAGCATTCCTCTTGGGGAATTGTTATGCATAATGACTATTATCTCCACACTTAAAACACTTATCTTACAACAATGACTTAGGGAAGCTAAAATTCCCATCCATTTCATTAACCAAACTTTTTAATTTTTCCATTTAATTAGATTTATTTGTGTCATTCTTTTCCATAATTAAAACACCTTTTTGTTCCTCTAAGTCATTCAACCGGGTGATTCTATTCTCATTTATAACACAAAGGAAACCAAATCATCTTCCCTCCATGGTGTCCATTACCATCACTCTTAGGAAACTTCTGGTTTATCTTCTTCGGTGAGTTTGAGAGTCTGTTACGGTAAAAAAATTTAATCATGTTCCATTAAAATTGGTTAGACAAGATCACAACATATTTCACTCCAATGATCATCCTCCTTGACTACCCATTATAATTTCATCCATCACATTCAACATTAATTTAGTTCCATATTTTCCTTCCATTGAATAAAACCAAAATCATAGTGTGAGCATTAATTATCATTGCAGAAAACAACATTGTTGTGAAATGAATTAATTATAGTATGTATAAATCAGGACACCTTACATAATTTATAAATCATTAGGTTTATTATAGGTTATTTATATCTAACTGATATCTAAATCCTTCATGGTGGTTAAGGAAGCATTTTTATCTCCCAAATCATATCCATTGTGAGTAAAAAACTGGGTGTGTAGTAAGGCATGTTGTTGTGTACCAAATTACACTGAGTCAAGCCCAGAACATCCTATCCAAGTTTTTAAACCTAAGAACATTTATGTTAGAGCCACATCCCATTGTAGTATCCAAGAAGGGATTTATTTATATAAAACCACTCACTGTATCCTTTACCAAAATTCTAGGATATTTTCCATAACGGTAACTCATCCTTATATATATCCTTAGTGACATACCTAGAAAAATCCTTAGAAAAAAATATGGGGATATCACTATGTTTTTCTCATCCTAGATTCCAATGGATGACAAAATATTTCCTTTTATACTAAATATAACGACCGATGCATAACATAAAAGTATATTAAATCATTTTATATGAATATTTAGTACATTAATTAATACATTCCAGATGAAAACAATAGTTTACTATCTTTCAAAACATGGAAAAAAATCTTCAATACTAGGGAAATATCTTAAACATCTCTAAAAAAATATCTCTACCTATAGTACTTCTACCTAAAACCTTTTTTCATTACCTTCAGAAAGGTATCATAAGAAAGGGATGAGCTCAAATTTTTATCAAGGGTAATTAAGGGATAAATCTATGCATAAATATGATCATAATGGTATGAGAATGTGATCATATCATTAAGAGATCATACCCTGTATATCAAAGGTCTTAAACATGAGTTATGGGATAAAGTTTGGAAGTTCATAAGAAATTAATTATAATGGAAAAAATCTATAAGTCATGAAATCATAACATAGGAATAAAACATAGAATTTGTTGTATGAATATTGGTTTATAATGTTGTGAACATATATATGTAGAAATAGGTTCACCCATTCTGTTAAGGGCATGAAATAAAGCCCCATCATCAACTTGTGGACATGCATACAAGTCCATAGACAACATTATGAAAATGTAATCAGGTTCATGCCTAACCGTATGGATGTGAAACCATGTCCATTCATAAAATTGTGAACACGTTTTCAGGTTCACACATAAAATTTTTAACATGTAATTAGGTTCACGCATAAACATATGGATGTGAGTGAAAGTCCATGCATAACACTGTGAACATGTAATCAAGTTCACACATAACATTGTGAACATGTAATCATGTTTACGTATAAACCTATAGACATGAAACCATGTTCATGAATAACACTGTGAACATGTAATCTGGTTCACACATAAACTTATATACATGTGATGTGGCATTAAAAACAAATGTTTTTCCACAACTTTTTAGTTAATTTTGTTCAATTAAATTATTAATTTTAAAACATTTTTCTAAATATTAACACTTTTATATTTTATTAATAAATTTATCAATTAATCAGTTTTTATAATTAATTGTTTATTTTAATCCTTAAAATAATTAATTTATTTCTTACTTTAATTTTAAAGTCTAATTAGTTTTTATTTAATTTGTTATTTTTGTCTGCATATCTAAGAATTTAACATTAATTAATTAATAAATAAATTCTTCTATTGTACATAAATAATGTACTTTTAATTAATCATTTTATGTATTAAATATTAATTAAATTAAGTAACATAATCTAAATATTAGTTTTCTTTTAATAATTTAACTTTTATAAAAGTTTTTATGTTCACTACATCTCTTTAAATTAACTTCATTAATTTATATAAATTTCTTAATAATATAACAATTAACTTGACTACATTAATTAATATAATTTGATACAGTTAATATTATAAAAAATTAAACATTTTTATATAATTGTATTAAATTTCTATTTAATTTT